>JAPQWN010000002.1:30005000-32505000 GCA_028538565.1 Umbellularia californica
TTCAAACCTTCCTGAAGGATGAAGAGAGACTACCACCAGCAACGCTGCCGTCTGAAACTTGATATTCTCGAACCAGACCGCATCTCGATTTGCACATGGATAATTTGCTGGTGTGGTTCACCGATTCCACCGACTAGACCCGTCAGAGCACTTCTTCGTGGTGGAGACCTTCTCTGCGTACCCTCCACTCGGTCGCTTTGCTGTCAGAGACATGAGGCAGACAGTTGTTGTGGGTGTCATCAAGAGTGTTGAGAAAAAGGATCCTGCTGGTGCTAAGGTCACCAAATCTGCAGTCAAGAAGAAGTGAATAGAAAAGAGTTGTACATCAGCGGAGTTTGGCGTCATTAGTATTAGAGCGTGTTTGAGTTGCTTTGGTTTTGTCTCATTTTCTGCGGTGTTAAGTATTTGGATGCAGAACTGGGTGCTTATCGCCAATGCTCTGTCGTCGTTGCATCACGACATCGGAGGTAAAGAGCAAACCAGCAGGGTTGCTGGGTTTCCTGGGTTCTGTTGCGCAGCAGTGTCTGAATCTGATGCAGAGATCAAGTTGAAACAGAACCTGAAATCAGTGAAGACGAGAAATCGGTGATCAGAACGAGAGGAGGAAGAGGGATAAATCCCAACCAGATCTTAAGATCTGGTCTGTCCCATCTCCACCGATCAATCACTCAAGCACTGCTAAACCGTAACTAAAAGACCACGCTGCCCTAGAAGAAGAGGGATAATCCAAAATTTGAAATTTAAAATTTCAAAATTTTATGTCTAAAATGGTTGAAAGGGTAAATTAGTCATGTAAATTGTCTCCAAGGACCTCTGGATGCAAACAGTCTAGCTGTTTGAACCAGAGCCCTTAAAAAGAATTTACCTGGACCGGAGGCTGGATAGATTCGATTCTAGGGACCTTTCGCTAATTATCTCTAATTATTTCGGGTATTTACCTGGCCTAATGAATGAAAGGCTCATTGCCCGAATCCGACCTGACCCATTCAATAGTATAAATATCTAACGAAAAAACATAACGCTCTCTCTCCTGTTCCTTTCTCCGTCCCTAGCAGAAAATTCTCCTCCTTTACCCCAAGACAGAGAGAGAGAGGACGAAGAAGGAGAGAGAGATGGATCCAGACGCAGTTGCAAAGGCGTTTGTAGAGCACTACTATTCGACCTTCGATGCAAATCGGTCGAACCTCGCAAATCTCTACCAGGAGACATCGATGTTAACCTTCGAGGGTCAGAAGATCCAGGGCTCGCAGAGCATCGTCGCCAAGCTCACCTCCCTCCCCTTCCAGCAGTGCCAGCACTCCATCACCACCGTCGATTGCCAGCCCTCCGGCCCCGCCGGTGGAATGCTTGTCTTCGTCTCCGGCAATCTCCAGCTCGCCGGAGAGCAGCATGCCCTCAAGTTCAGTCAGGTATATTTACGAACACCTTTTCCTTATGCTACTGGGATTTTCTTCTTCTTCTTCCTAGATTTGATCCATATGTTCATTTGGGGATCTGGGTTTGGTTCTGTTGCTGTTCATCTGAAGTTCTGCTAGATCTTGGGTTGTTTTGGCTGGTGGTTTATGTGAGAAATTGTTGTTGTGTAGTTTGTTTTTGATTTTTTATTTATTGGTTTGATTTGTTGACTGTGATTCTGGTGTTTTAATGAGTTTCTGAGGTTTGCCATGGTGGGTTTTGTTGCTTTGATGATAATTTGGAAAGAAACCCTTTGTCCAACGTGAGGAGCGGCAGGTGATTTCACAGACACTTTACGTGGACTTCTGTACTGGTCTTTTGTACTTCTTCTTCTTCTTCTTTGATTTGATGTTTATTCATTTAGGATCTGTGTTTGATTCTGATTTTGTTTGATTTGGTTCTGTTGTTTTTGGAGATCTTGTTTTATTTTGGTCGGCTTGTTATGTGAACTATTTGTGTTGTGTTGTGTTGTGTTGTGGGATGATGGTTGGCTTTTGTGGTTTCTTCTTAATTCTCGCTTTTGTGGTTTCTTCTTGACTCTCCTTTAATGGGTTTGATGTTTTAGTCGTGATTGGGGGTGTTTTAATGAGTTATTAAGTATTGCCTTTGTGGGTTATATTGCTTTGATGATGTAAAGCACCGAGCCTAAAAAGGTCATTGGGGAGCAGTATCCCCTCAAATTCGGTCTGTTTCTGTTCCTGTTTGATTTGGTTCTGCATTTCTACTATATGTTTGGTTATTTTGGTTGGCATGTTGTCCGAACCCTTGATATTGTGTGATGAGCCTTTCTATTTTCTTTTCATATTCTTTGTTTCCCTGGTTTTTAAATAATTTTTTTGTTTCTAGGTTTGATTTATTAGTTGTGATTTGGGTGGGTGTTTTGATGAGTTATTTAATGATTAATTTAAGTTTGCCATAGTGGGTTTTAGCACAGACTATCGATTGTTTAGCACATACTATCAATTGTTAGCACAGACCATCAATGGAGGACTTTTAGCACAGACTATCAATTGTTTTCCCTACAACCATGAAAATGATGCCTGTGGTGCTTTGTTTTTTTCATTGCTGGAAAAAAAAATGGAGAGAAAGAAGGGGAGCGAGGTTGGTAAGGAGATAGGTTCTGGCCAGATTATGCCGGAGAGACCCTCTCTTCCTCGAACAACTCTTGGGGAGGAAGGAAATTCAATGTACAGCTCTCATAGATTCAAACAAAGCCTGACACTGAATCAAGCAATTTCCCGGAAAATCCAGAAAGGAACCATGTCGAGGCCTCCAGTCCCTTCTAGATTTTCTTGCAAATTTTTTCTAGAGGATTCCGTCAAGAATCAAAACCATCATGGCAAGCTAGGTTGGATCTTTGAAGATGGAGAAGCCCTAGGGGTGAGTCTGGCTTCCTTTGCTTTTAAGGAAGGCATTCAGGTGATGAGATGCAACATGGCGGGGTTTCTTAAGGATGAAGTTGAGGAGGTTTCTCAGATTGTAGCCTGGTTTGAAGATTCCTGGGCATGGTGCCAAAAGGAATCAAGCAAATAGGTCCTTCAATGGTCTGGCTTGAGCTGTAGTCAGAGGAAGAAGTGTCTCAATTCATCTAGTTTGTAGCTGAGAATGACAGTGGCCCTTTCTTTTCGTTGGAAAGTCGGATGGAGGTCCTGGGTAGCTCGTCTTGATTGGTATGGATCAGGTTCAAAGGAGTTCCCCTTCATGTTTGGATGGAAGAGACTTATTCTCTTCTAGTACATTGTATTGGTTCCTCTGAACTAGATATGGCTACAGTGAGTAAGGAAATGATGCAGTGTTACGAAATTCAGTTCGGAAGCCATTTTGATTTGGCCTCTAAATGAAATGTTTCGGCTGATTCAGAAATCTTGGTGAAATATTTCAGAAAAAAAAAATTATATATATTAAAATGAAATAATGTATAATACATTTAATTTATTGTACTAAATTAATGCAATATGTCACTTTATATTTGATGAGCTATTTTATATTACAGTGAAACTTGGCTAGGTTATTCATAATAAAATGGTTTTTTATTGGAATAAAATTTGATTAGGGCGATAGGGCCC
This sequence comes from Umbellularia californica, assembly GCA_028538565.1. NCBI lineage: Eukaryota > Viridiplantae > Streptophyta > Magnoliopsida > Laurales > Lauraceae > Umbellularia > Umbellularia californica. The sequence continues at coordinate 30,008,522 of JAPQWN010000002.1, forward strand.
ATATAGTTATTTAGAATTTAATTGATGGCCAGCTCCATGGTGGAGCCCACTAATTTCTTTAAGACAAAAGACCAAAAAGTTTTTTTTTTTTTTTTTTCAACTTTTACTTTTAAGTAAAGAAAAATATGTTTAGCCCCTTCTAGCGTTAAATATTGGGCTTTGTCAAGCGTCCCATCTCATTCCCCAGCATCTCATTGTTAAAGGAGATTCTGCTTGTGTAATTTGTTGGGGTTCTAATACATCTAATACTCCCCTGGTACCTAGCTGATTTATTGAAGAGGTGATAGAGCTGTCCAGTTCTTTGAATGTCTCCTTCCAGCATATCAACTGCATGGTCAGTGATAGAGGGGACATGCTTGCAAAAGAGGAGTTCATAGACCTGAACTCTTTATTTCTGTTGAGATTAAATGGTTATATGCTCTCTGTTTTTGGTGGTCTTGGATGATTTTTTAAGGCCATGGATCCTTTCTGAGTTGATTGTTTTCTTTTGCCCTTTTGTATTCAGTATACTTCTCTTAAAAAAAAAAGTTGGGTTTTGTTGTTTTGATGGTAAAAGTGACCTGAGGCAATCTTCATCCCCTCAAATTCAGTCTGTTATTTTCATAAACAGTTTACATGAATAGTTCACCATGCGCATCTCTGATTTTTGGGCTTCTTGTTCTTCCTAAATTTGGTCTATATGCTTTTGCTTCTGTTTCAGTTGGATTTGGTTCGCTAGTTTTGGTAGATATTTGGTCATTTTAGTTGGCACGTCATCGAAACCAATTGATTGTTGTCTCTCTTTTTACACGCTTTTTTCACCTGTGGGGAGTCCTGCACAAAACCTCTTTACTTTTGCTTTTGATGATTCTTTGATTTTACGGTTTCAGTTTATGGGTTTGATTTAGTGATTGTTCTTGGGTGTTTTACAACAAGCTTTTGAAATTTTCTTTAGTGGGTTTTTTATGTTTTCCCTCAAGTGAAAAAACCCTGGAGATCTTTAGTTTGTTGGAGAGAAGCATACCCGTAGGTTTAGGTGGGTATTTCCATTGATGATTTACATGCACTTTTTTTTGTGCTTACCTTTGCTTACAAGCCCATTATGTTTCTTCCTAGATTTGATCAATATATATTTGGTTCTATAGGTTTAGGTGGGTTTTTGATGCTTGCCTTCAGGTAAAATATCCTGTAAATCTTCAGTTTGCTGGAGAGGAGCATGCCCTTAGGTTTTGGTGGGTATATTCGCAAATGATTTACATGCGCATTTTTTTGTGCTTACCTTTGCTTACAAGGCTGCTGTAATTCTTCCTAGATTTGATCTCTATTCATTTGGTTCTATAGTTTTGTTTGATCTTGGGTTATTTTAGTTGTTGATTTCTTATTTGAACCATTGATAGCGTGTTATGGGTCTTTCTTGCAGTTTATGGACTTAATTTTTTTAGTTAATGGGTTTGATTTATTACTTGCAGTTTGGCAAGTTTTTGAGGATTGCTTTATTCTTCTTCTTCTTCTTCTTCTTCTTCTAAAGGATAACTTGAAAAAGGGTAATCTTCAGCTCACTCCAATGAGCAAAGCCATAGATTAAAATATTGGCCGATACCGGTACTTATCAGTTGATATGTACCAGCATCGTCCATGACCAGTGGCGGACCTAGGATTTTTGTTTGTGGGGCTAAATTTTTGCTCAACTTCGCTAAAATTTTTCACATCAACAATATCAAAAGAGAAAATATATTGCATTTAAATAGACCTAAAAAACATTTCCATGCTCGGATCTCTTACCTAATTGAAGGGTATTACTACTACCTCTACCAAATTCAAATGATCATCAATTCATCATCATCAAAACATAATATTTCCTTTAATCCTAGGTGTTTGGATGCCCTTAAACGATGATTTGGCAAGCACCCAATTACCCAATTTGGATTCCCAAAGGGGTTTTATTTCAATCTAAGGAATTTGGTCGCCTACACTTACCTAGCTGTAAGAATAATTCCCTATAATTGATCTGGGCTCATGGCAAAGAAGAAAAATTGTCACTTAAATGCAAGTCAAGTTATCCAAACATATGATCCATATTTATGTATATGAATTGAAGACTAAAGTGTGCCCAATGGTGATTTGGTCTTCTTCGAACTTGTAGAGATGCTTAGATTATGTGATTTAGGGCTTACGATTTGGATTAGGATTTAGGGATTTAGGGTTTGAAATTAGGATTTGGAGATTAAGGGCTCATATTTAGATACTGAGTGATTATGATTATACTACGTTTGAGGAAGGAGGAAGATTGCATTATTTAGGTTTATTTGGTGAGAGAGAGAGAGACTAACCAGGAAAGGACTGGCAACAAAAAGCTCGATTGGCGCAACGAGGATCTCAAACTATTGGTAAAAAGAAGATGTCGGATCTAGTACTTCGGTAATCAAGGTTTTGTGATGTGGGGCGATCACAAGATTTAGACACGGGGCGATTGTTTATTAAATATATGTGGGACACCTCACGCACATTTAAATCTCTATTAATTTCAAAATCAACATGGGGCGGGTATATGTAGGTCCGCCACTGGCCATGACCACACTAATATTTTGATGTGCATTGGTCCTGGTCACGGATCACGAAAAATTCACGAGAGATGAGAGTCGAGACTGATATTGCAGCTGATGTTTTCATAATATCGGCTAGACAATGAAGCCCTAAAGCCTCATTCTAACTCATTTCTCTACCATTTCAAAGTGTGTGTAGCATCAAGATGATACTCACTCATCTTCCCAAACCTTCTTTTTCACCTATTTTCAACCTAGTGACATTTTGTTTTGAAAGGTAGCCTAGTGACATTAGGTAAGCATTTGGAGTTCTTGTTTCACACACACACACACATATATATTAGAAGTTCCTTTCTCAAAATGGCTAAGAAATGATGGAAGCATGTGGGTACTTGACTACTTAACTACTAATTACTTAGTGTTTAACACTAATAACATATAAATATGGTTGCATTTTATACTTAAATCCATAAATCTTTGATATGTGTACTACTTTTAACATATAGAGCCTGTTTCTTTACTAGAATTTATGACAAGAATTTGGAGTGGGGGGTTTTTTTTGGACATGATGTGATGTGTTGCCCCTTGGCATTTGAAATGCCGCGAGTCTCAAATGACCTATTGGAGTTTTTGGAGTTCCAATCTCTTTGCTTTTTGTTGGAATTTCAAGTGCTCCACCAAGAGGAGGGTTTTGGAATTCCACCTCAAGGAACAACTTTTGGAGAATTTGAAATTCTCTAGAGATGAATTCTTGAAATTCTAGTGAAGAAAAGGCCCATAACAGTCAAGTCTATCATTAAATCTAAACAAACTTAAAACAAGTTTAGAGAAGACAATGAGACGTGATGTTATACTAAGAGGGATTGATATTTTGGTTTAGTGTGTACTAAGGGAAAAAAAACTATTTTCTAGCATCATCCAAATTTTGGATACCTTTTTTCAAAAATTTCATGGGCTTTAGAAAGAATTTATGCCACGACGGACTACAACGGCCGTAAACCGTGACTTGATGCCATGTCGTATCGATTTTCAGGGTCGACTGATGGTGAATGATACCACGATTCTGATCCATGAGCACAGGCTCAAGTTTAGTCAAGTATTTTCACAACTGGTTTACATGTAGATCTCTGCATGCATTATTTCTTGTTATTATGCTTCTCTAACTCTTCCTACAGTTTGTCTATATGCATCTGCGATGTTAATTTTTTTTCCTTTTATTGCTTGATTGTTTTTAGAGAGTTTTGTAAAATTTTATTTAAGAAAGAGAATATATACCAATCTAAGAAAGCCTTTGGGCAAGTTTGTTTGAATGAGGGGTGGAGTGGAATAAAATTAAGGGTCCAATGAAAAGAAAAAGAAAGAAGAGGGGTTTGAGAGTAAAGGCACTAAATAACAAAATGTTACTTCTGATTTTATCATTGAGTGCCTTTTAAGAGTACTTTTTTTGTCATTTAGTGCCTATCAAGAGTAGCTTTTTGTCATTTTTTGCCTTTTTCTTTAAAATCCCTAGCACTAAATAACAAAATGTTAGTTCTTCCCATTTCATCATTGAGTGCCTTTTAAGAGTACCTTTTTTTTCTCATTTAGTGCCTTTCAAGAGTAGCTTTTTTTCATTTTTTACCTTTTACTTTAATCCCCTCTTCGTGAAATCACTGCTCGTCAGCCCCAAAGTCCCACTTGCCGCAGACGGAGAAATAAAGAATCAGAAAGGGAGTACCGTGCCACTCTATCGCTACCGCTACCGATCGCTGCCGTCGCCGACTCCGCCATTGTACATCGTCGTTGCCCATCGTCTCCTTTTCGTTGAAGTCCACACAGCAAGAGGTGGACTCCTCCTTATTTTTCTCCCCACGTCCAAGGCAGAAACGAAAAGAAGAGGAGGGCCTTTCCACGTGTCTCTAGTTGTTGAGCCCACCCCCTACCTATTGGGCCTGAGTTCTAGTGTGGTTTGGGCCCAACCTGTCTTCAAAGGCCCAGTTAGCCAACATTCAACAGACGGGCCCAATCTGTCTTCAAAAGCCCAATTAGCCAACAGTCCACAGTTACATCAGGCATTGCTGACATCATCAAATTGACCCAAGTCTAGTAACCAAATGTAATTTCTTTTCACAATATTGAGCCCATCTGAAGCCCGATTTCAAATCCATCTTCACCTGCGTGCTCATGGATAGCAGATCTACAGAAAAGGTCGGTCCATTCACATGTCCAATATGAAATTCCATATCAGTAAGTTCTACAATGCACTTCAAGGAGTCAAATATGCATGTCAATATGGATTATGGTATGCTGTACATACAAATTATTTCCAGCAATTTCTTGATTTGAAACAAGAAGAATTGTCCGTTCTTGAATATTTTAACCAATTTTCAAGGCTCCAAGATGCCTGTGGAATAGAGGATGATGAAGCACATGATTTCAATAGTTTTGTAAGAGGCTTGAGACCGGACATAGTGGAGAGAATGTGCGACCGCAAGACCATCCGTGAGGCATTTTGGGAAGTAATTCGTGTGGAGCGGATACTTAAAAGGTCTCATCTAGTGGAAGTTATGCTTCAAGTAGAAAAGTCGCCACACATAACAGACTGTGTTGAAGAAACAGTGCCAGTGGATATGCAGACCGATCAGCTAGAGCTATACACAAGAAGATTCCACATCTACAAATGACATTGAAGAGCAAGTTGTTGATATTCCCCACATAAACTCTCAAATTGATTTTGTCTTTTCGGGATCAACAATGGCAACCAGGAGATCAAGAATGCTTAGTCAAAGATTGCAATTTGATGATGCGAATTCCACATGTGACGTTCCTAACGGATCATGTGTACCTCCAAACACACTTCCATAGTCAAATCAAAGGATGTGGTATGCACAGCATTTTCAAGATCCGTGTACAAACTCAAGATGAGCCAACTAATAGAACGTTCGTTCGATTGATCTTTGATTCGGGTGGACATATTCCGAACTCGAGGTCGAGTTCTTTTCCAAGTGGAGGAGAATGATGCAGTGTAGACCTCATGGCCACACGTGTAGGGCCCACATAGAATTAGGAAATTATTTTTATGTCAATAGTTTCTAATTTTATTGTAATTAGGATTAGCATTTTGATTTATTTGGTTTCCTAGTTTGATTGGGATAGTTTCTATTATTAGATTTGGAATTGAATAAAAATTGGGATTTTCCCTTGGAGAGGTTTTCCTCGTGTTAGAAATCTCTACGGAGATAATTTGAGGTGTCTATTGACACGTGCTTCGGCATCTACGCAAGCCCTAATCCTAGGGCCTGCATCATAAACGGGCTGTGAGGGCTTGTAGTGTTCTAGTGATCTCTGTGAACTTCATGGAATCCATATCGGAATGGTACTCCTTATCACTACATGTGGGCATGTCCTAAATGAGTCCTAAGATGTCCTAATCTATCAATGCAACGTACCAAAAATATGAGAAATCCTATTCCTACGTGCAAGATACGAAATTCCTAAGTTAAACCCTAAGCTTTGATACCTAAGTTGATGCAGGACCATGAAAACCAGCCTAATATGATGAATTTGAGATCAAGTAACAATTATCATTCATAAATGAGATTAGAAAATAATGCTCATTCCACCATAAGCTCAGATTCAGTGAGGCCCAACTTCATAAATAGGAGTTGGCCAAATCCCTCTCTTGACTCAACACACATGGGCACTCTGTCTTCAATCGAAGAGAAAAACTCACAGCCATAGGCAAACCAAACATAATAATCTTTATTGAATAATCATAAACTCTCTCCAGGAGGGATTACATATTTTAAGGAAGGGTTGGACATTCCCTTTCCTAGTTGGACTCTACTTTTTCCTAAACAATAAAGGAAACTAAATCATTAAACTTGCTCAACAATCCAAATCAAGTAAAACCCTTGATTTAAAGACTTCTAAGTCAACCAAAACTCTCAAAGAAGACTCGTAATTAATTAAATTCCCACAGTATTAGTTGGCTGGACCTGTTGGGCCTGTTGGCTTGGTCGACCCATGGATCATGGGTCTGGCCTGCATCAATGGATCCCACTTCCACAACACATGACATACTTGGTCTAGTAATGTTAGTAGCCATTGATATGGCCCCTAAAACCTTGTTGCATGGATTCTTTGAAATGAGAAATGCACACGCTTTGGACACATGACATGTTAGACATACCAACGTCATTAATCTGTGGTTGCTAAAAAATTATTACATGTTGTCTTCTTTTGAAATTTATCTAAAACATTACCTTAATTATTAGTGTATTAAATTACGTTCTGTATGCATTTCTTTCATTGATGTTTTTGCAGATTATTTTTATTTAAAGAAACATTTATTTAAATGATTTGTTGAATCTGTGAATCTTAAGTTTTGGGATTTGCCAAATCAGACAACTCATATCAGTATCATATTATATGACACTTATGCAGTTTAGCCCTGCATCATTCAAAGTTTCTCACTCTTCTGCATTTAGATGTTGTTTTTGTTCAGAGGCAAATCAATAGGCATTAGACAAAGGAATGAAGGATACATGTCTAGGAGAGAAGATCCTTTGTTTTTCCTCTCCTTTTCCTGAATCGGTACAGTTTACTAGTTAGGGATCGCAATGGGAGAGGAATACAAGCATAAAGGCAAAACAAATCAATCTGATCATTCTATAACTATCTGTGGGAACATCACACCATTGCACCTAACATCTCCACAGGTCTGACACTCTAATACCAATGAAATCTTAGGCTGAGTGGAGCATGAGATGATTCCGCATGGTTTCAGGGCCACAAGTTTGTGGCTAGTTGTATTTGGGCCCTCACATAGAGGGATAGCATCCCTTACTGGGATTGATTGTGCGGCTCCTGTATTCTTGTGAAAGTAATATCATTAGCACCCACACCCCGTCCCGCCCCGCCCTGCCCCATCCTCTCTCTCTCTCTCTCTCTCTCTCTCTCTCTCTCTCTCTCTCTCTCTATCTATCTATCTATCTATCTATCTATCTACACACATAAATATGTAGGGACAAAAGATCTCGGAAGGCCCTTTTCATAACCAAGGTATGAAAGGGTCTTTCATACCATTTCTCATTCTAGAGAAAACCTTTTTTTTAAAGGTTATTGAAGGTGAGGTTATTAAAGGTGAAGGGGCCTTTTGCCCCTTTTCACTTTTTGCTAGTGACTCCAGCGAACGAAGAAAAAGGACTTCTTCATCATTCCTTTCTTTTCATTTGTTTGAAAGAGGGATTAGGTTAGGGTTGAGGCTTTTAAGGAAAAAAAAATTTTAAGCAAGCCCTTTATATATATAGAAAAAAAAGAGACCATTTTGGCCGAAATTTCCAAAATCCACTAAAATTGACCAAAATAGACCGAAAAGCCGAGAAAGTTGTTGTTTTGGTATGTTGACCGCAAACGAAATTTCTCGGAAATTTTGTCCAGGACAGAGTGAATTTCAAAACTATGGTCCTAAGCCCAAAAATCGTCACCTCAGTTCTATCAATGCCGCACCTGTTCTTCTGATCTGAGGATCTACGACTCCTTCATACCTTGAAGTGCCTGCTTTTGGCTTTCTGTTTGACAATCCCTCTTTTGCCTTGAAATAAAGATCTTGTTCAGATCTATGCTTTCATTGCCATTTTTCCCCATGTGCATTTTTATTTGCTAATTGCAATCTGCCATTGTCACTTTGCTAAAATCTGCATGCTGCTGTTCATCTTCTATCTGTCTTGCTGTACGATCACTTGCTAGGCCCCTTTTTGGTTGGATGGTATCGTGACTGGAACTTGCACCTTGTGGTTGCGACACTGAGCACCTTATGACTCTGCTATGGGCTCTTGTGGTAACTGCTTTTGCTAGCTCTTAGAGCATGCAGTCCTCTGCTAATCTGTCCGAGCCTATATCAACTTCATCCATCTGTTTCAATGGACATGGACCTGACTTGATTGGTCATCTCTATTACTGTCGCCATGATCTACAGTCCATTTCCGTGTGACCAACAAGGACAGATTCTGTGAAATCCTTGACCCTGCATATTGCGTGCTCAAATTCTTGAGCATCTGTGCATGTTGCACATTTGAATCCTGCATATCTATTGCATCTGGATATCCTTCGACTTACACATGCCGTCTTTAAGAAATTTTTAGGTGCCTGTTTAATTAAAGAAGTTAGATTCTTTTGTGAGTTTTTGACAAGAACGAACATGGTTTATTTTACACTATTTGGACTGATGTGACTTGATTTAGGGATTTTTGTAATAATGTTGTTTGCAGCTGTTGATTGCTTGATTATGCTTATTGATTGTGGAAATTAATGTGCTCTTATTTTTATTAACAATCCGGCTGTCTCATAATTGAGATTAGGGCCTGCTAAGACTGATGGCATAGCCCGAAGGCCACGATGAAGATCTACACCTCCGACGGTGAGGTTGAGCCCTAAAACTCAAAACCCTAAGATCAAATGCTAAGATCACTTAGGGGAAATACCCCAAAGGGGAACTCACAAGAACAATTCTGAAATCTTATTAAAAATATAGCATGAACATGTCAATAAGGAGCTTCTCTATATATAGAGTAGCATTATTCCTAAATAAACAATAAAGGAAATAGCCAATCCTAATCAACATATAAATTAGAAAGGAAATCTTCCTAAACAATTAAGCAACCTACTATTCTAGAAATAAAGTAACACTACTAATCTAGAGACTATATAAACTAATGATAGGATCCCAAATTAGAGATCATGTGGACCCCATCAAGCGGGTCCATCAGAGCCTGTGGGTCTTGGTCTTGGATCTCATTGCATCAACTCTCCCTCTCTTGGAAAAACTCAACTCCGACGAGTTGAAATGTGGATAACACATGAGAGAGTTCGACCACAAGTTCGGAAAATGTCTGCCTGGGTTGAAAATCAAGCACACAATTGTTCACCTCTTCTTTTGATCTGCATCTGCATGGCATGGCGTGGGAGTTTGACACAATGTGGTCAGCCATCTAAAAGTAGTTCGAAAGCGTCGCTTCTTCTGTTTCTGCATTTAGTGCGAGCTTGCCTTTTTCCAATGAGGGACTGCAACTGTAAAATCTACCATATCTGAGTGCAATCTTTAAGCATACATTGTTGAGCCCTGAAGATGAAGTCAATGTGAGGGACTGCAACGACTTGATCTTCTTGTGAAACGACTGGAACAATCGAATTGATTTCGGAAGACGCAATTGAATTTTCTGGAAATGTCATGATAATGAGCTCAACCGGATGTTCAATTTTTTTGCTAACCTGTTCAGAGTCTTCAATAGTTGCTTGTCCTTGTACTTCCTCAACCCTTTGCAGCTCAGTAGTGGCACGACCTTGATCAATGTTGTTTGTACCCACAAAATCATCTTTGTCATGAACTTGTGCTTCAATGTCATCTTTGTTGTTCAAAGTCAGCTCTTTTGGTGCAATCATGACTACTTTTTCAAGTTTTTGCTCTGGTGGTGGCGCTGATGTGGAAGGTGCAGACGACGACAAAGATGTTGATGTCAGTGGCATGAGTTCATTCCATCTTCCATTCTTGAAAAGGGTATATGTGTTTGCCTCTGTATCGTGATGCACTTTCCAATCAAAAAGCCATGGACGTCCAAGAAGGTCTTCCATTCTTGAAAAGGGTATATGTGTTTGCCTCTGTATCGTGATGCACTTTCCAATCAAAAAGCCATGGACGTCCAAGAAGGATATGAGCAATATTCATATGGATTACATCACACCAAATCTAATCTTCATAAGCGCCAATCTTGAAATATACCAAACAACTGTGGGTCACGGGAATGAAATGTCCATTAGACCATGTGACTTGGTAGGGCTTAGGAAGCTTCTCAATTGGCAAATTAAGCTTGTCAATAACCTCTTGTGCGACAAAATTAATCGCACTACCATTGTCAATAACCACTATCACCCGCGTGTGAAATTTCTTAGTATGTTTCCATTCTTCTTTGTCTTCATTGATATTGAGGAATTTGCGAATGACAAGAGTGGGATTTTCTTCTCCTGCAAAAAGTCTTTCCACAATATGAGCTTTTTGTCTACATTGTTGCCTGCGAGACTTTCGAAGCATGCGCTCAACGTGGATGGCTTCTAAGTATGCATCTTGACTGGTTTTGTAATAATTCATATTTTCCAAGATATCTGGTCTCAAGCCTCGGACGTAATGAGCTAAATCGTGTTTCTCATCTTCCTCCAATTCACATATCTCATGCAACTCTCGAAAGTGGCGGGTGTATTCCCCAACCGTCCAATTTTCTTGCGTCATGTTGAGAAATTCCTCAAAATAGAATTAAAATTTTTTTTGATAATGGTAAAATTTTTATTTCACAAAAAAAGAAACAAAGCACAATGAGAGAAAAACTTTAAACAAAGAAGAAAAGATAACTAAACATCAAAAAACAAGGTAGAGCTAAAAACTCCCCTAAGAATATGATTGAAGGTGTCTCCCAATCTCCTTGACATATCCTGCACCTCCACGCAATCTGCCAATCTCCAAAGATAAGAAGAACTACCAGAACAACACTGAATTACCGAGAAAGAATCTCCCTCTAGAATAGCACCATAGCCAGCCATTTGAAGTGACTCTCGGCAGCCAATAAGAAGAGCAAACAACTCAGTTTCATTAACATCCGAAGAGTCAATCTGCCCATAGAAGCTCCTTACCATCTTTCCATTCCAATCCCTTATAACTCCACCGATCTCTCCCTTTTGCAAAGAACACACAAAGCTACCATTCAGAACACCAGCAGGGGGATTCATCCATGCAACTCTAACTATGGACTTAACTCGCCAACCACCTTTAAAGAAGGAAGACCAAGATCTATAAAGATCTTTCACGGAAAGACTATTAAACTCCTTACACGTATTCGCCCATTTGCGCTCATACCAATTGCCATATTTGCGCTCATACAGAATTCTTTGAATTTTAATTGGGCTCCCAAAAAGTTTCATATTGACTTGAATCAATGATGCAAATTTTTGCACTTTTTTTTTTTTAACTGGTGGGCTGGGTCAGGTTGGGTCTGGATTCGGATCAGGCCCAAACTACAGGTCAAGCCCAACTCAGTATATTGCCGAGAAAGAGCACGTGGGGGAGGGAAAAAATCACCTGCTTTGGAGAATGTGCACGCTGAAAAATACAAGAGGGATGGAATACCTCTTACTCGCCCGACCTGAAGAGGAAAGCGAGAAGGGAGTGGACTTGGAGAGGGAAGTGAGAAGGGTTCAAGTGGTGGGGAAGCAGGGCGATGGTGCTTTTGGAGGATGGCTGCTGGATGACGACAATGCTGGAGATGATGCTGCTCTCTGGTGCACAGTAGTCTGCTTAACTCAAACTTCCCTTCTTTGTCTATTTCTCTTTGCGTCTTTCTTCTTTTCTTCCTCTTTCTTTATTTTGCTCTCTGTTTTATGTTGCTTCCTCATTTTGTGTTTCTTTTTTTTTTTTCCACTTCTAACGGGTTGGTGCTGGAATGGCCTCTATGACAGTGTGGATCTGCACCAATGGTGGATGACAGATCTTCTTCCTGCCTTCTTTTCTCTAGTTTTTCTGTTCCGGTTCTGCTGCTCCCCTTTTTTTTTTGCTGGTGGTGATGGAAGCGAAGGGGTGGGCTGCGGTTGGGTTTTTGTGGCGGGGCAGGGATGAGAGTGGTGGGTTGTGATGGGTTTCTTCTGGATTTGGGGTCTGGGTGCTTGGATGGGGACTTTGGGCTTCTAGGGTTTAGGGACTTGGGGAGTTGGGGTTGATTGGCTAGGGAGGTTCTGATTTGGGAGTTTGGTGGAATTGGGGACAGAGATTGGGTTTCGGTTGAGGGGATTAGGGCTCTTTTGAGTTCAAATGGGTTGCAGTGGTTCGACTGTGGGTTGGGGATTTAGGTTTTTCGTGGGTTGCGGATGACTGAAATTGGTTTTCGGTGGAGGGTTAGGGTTCTGGATGTAGGGTTGGAGTGGGAAGAGAGGTTTAGGGGCTGGCAGTGAGGTCGGCTGTGATGGGGAGGCTGAGGATGATGAGGATGACGATGCAATGGACATAAGGGAACGAGGTTGACGGGATACCTCGGATCGGCGGTCGAACCGGCGATCTGAGATGGATCGTCATCTCTGATACGAATTGATGGCGCAGCCCGGAGGCCACAATGAAGATCTACACCTCCGACAGTGAGATCCAGCCCTAAGAATCAAAACCCTAAGATCACTTGGGGGAAATACCCCAAATGGGTACTCACAAGAACAATTCTAAAATCTTATTAAAAATATAGCATGAATATGTCAATAACGAGCTTCTCTATATATGGAGTAGCATTGTTCCTAAATAAACAATAAAGGAAATAGCCAATCCTAATCAACATATAAATTAGAAAGGAAATCTTCCTAAACAATTAAGCAACCTACTATTCTAGAAATAAACACTACTAATCTAGAGACTACATGAACTAATGATAGGGATTCTGAATTAGAGATCATGTGGACCCCATCAAGCGCGTCCATTAGGGCCTGCGGGTCCTGGTCTTGGATCTCACTGCATTAGAGACTGCCTTAGGGGACTTTGTGTTTATCTGACCTATCTAATCAGAAGAGTGTATACAGTTTTGCAGTCCTTTTTCTTTTTTAATCTGCTTTTTCTTAGTGTGAGATTGCACAATGCTATTCTTGACAAAGAGCTTTTTACTGTGCACTTTTCTAAAATCCCTCTTTCATGCATCGGAATCTAGACTAAAAAATTATGTTCAAGTACGATGTTATTTGTGCGAGAAAGTTTGGCCAGTTTGCTCATCAGTACCAAACAAAATTGTGTACGTCTGCGAAGGATATTTACATAAAATTCCAGAATGTAGAAGATGACAAAAAACTCGATTTCTCTTGCCCATTGTGCAAACATCTCAGGTTCTCATGATTATTGACGAACACCAAATACTGCTAGTGGTTATTATTTCATAGCACCAGTAAGTTATTATTTCTCAGCCTCTCTCTTATTTGTCTTCTGCACCTATGTCCTCTTGATTGTTCTCAACCAGGAGGCTGTTAAGAAAAGGATACAGGCAGCCGTTTTCCCATCGTGCTTGCACTGTATGTCGATTTGGAGGCATCTGATCATGGCTTGATTCCCTAGAATCTCTTATACTCATAAGTACTCTTTGTTTTTGGTGTGTGGTAGAAGCTACTCATAAGTACATTGGTCCATCTAAAGTTCACCCAGGCAATGTAGAGAAAGTCGATATCACCAGTCTCGTCGACATTCTTGTTTCACCATTCTAAGCAATCCTTCGACGTCGATCATATTTCTCATGTTTCCCCCTTGTCTAATGATTTGGTTTATATTGGACAATTGGTTGATAAAGGATGTCTTTTACTTGCTAAATCTCTACCAACATTTTGCTAGCAAAGCTTTTTTTTGAGAGATGAGGTAACTATACCCAACCAACCAGCAACTTTTGATTTTGTTACTTAAGACCACTTCATCAAATGCAATTTTCTATTTTCACTATTCTATTCTGGCAAAAAATTCCTACGGATACAATTTTGTCTATGAATCACCCTGACTCTGCATTTAAAATAAGGACATGATACATGGATATCTGACGAAATGTCTTTCATCAAGGTTTTTCGACCCTCGCTAAATTTATAGGAGTTCACATGTAGCTCTTAAGTATGTGATGATTTTTTTATTTTTGATGACGCTGAAATTTACTATGTTCATTTCACTATAGATCATTTATCTTTAAATTCCCCTTGTTATTCTTGGTGTGGATATGCACCACTACTGATTGTCTTGCTTTGATTAGAGATGTTGCATTTGATGCTGATTTGACGATTTGATCATTAATCATTTTTGTTTGTTTTTCTGTTTTCTTTTATTTTCCTGGGTGTATGAGGATTTGAGTGATTGTCTCTGCTTTGATTGCAGATGTTCCATTTGATGCCAACGCCGCAAGGAAGCTTCTATGTGTTGAATGACATATTTCGATTGAACTATGCCTAAGAAGACTCTAAGAACCCAACATGGATAGTTGGGTTGGAATTTCGAGGACCTTTTCACCATTCTGTTCAGTTATCAAAAAGGTTTGGGGTTTTAGTCTGTTTGGATGGTTTGGTCTCCTTTGAACTATAAACTAATATTCCTTCAGTTGATTGCATGGATTGATGATTTGGAAAATATTTTCTTCAAATTCAGGAGAGGCACCTTTGATCAAAACTCAGGAGTGAAGGAAGCCTTTTGTTCCTTTTCCTTTCCATCTTTAAACAATTCTGAACTGTTGATTGGATTAGAAGTCATAACTGTTCAGAAATGCTGAGCGATGGCCATTATGGAAATTCTCTTATATTGAATAGTCAGTAATCTTCCTAAATTGGTAATTGGAAAAATATGCGGTTGAAATTCAAAATTACCATCATTATTATCGTAGGCTTGTCGACTTAACCCCATCTATGCGGCCGAAAATCTCACATTCCTCAGAAAGGGCGATAGAAGAATGATTGATGGTTAGGATGTTATGATCATTTGACTGTATGGACAGGCTGGACTTTGCTTGGCTGGGCTGGAGCCTCAGTTAAACCTGCAATTGTGTGATCTCTTTAGCTCAAATCAGGTTTAAGATTGAGCTCAAATGAGCCGGAATCTAGTTTAAGATTAAGCTCAAATCAGGATCGGCTTCATGTTTTAAGGATGTGCATACAAGAAAGAGGTCTGGCCTTCTGTGGGCCAGGGATGATCCTCCCACTGCTGACCCATGATGAATGTAAACCTTTACACCCACTGCCACCATTACCAGCCCCAGATTTGACACACCCCTAAATTTTATTGGTCTGGCTAATACTGATGCAAAATTTGGCAAAACCTGGCCTCTTATCCACTGGGTTCTGAGATGCATGAACGAGAGAAAAAGCTTATATTCTTTTTTTCTGTGATATTGTATTATTTTTCTAATTTTTCTGAGATAAAAGGAGGGATGGTATTTGTATGGATGGAGTTCTTAATAGATACTAAAGCTACCATACAGACCAGCGGCTACATTTTTTTTTTTTTTTAGGTTGGTCTACTGCCCAGGAAATATACTATCAATTTGAAGACCCAAGGATTTTTCTCTGGGCATGTGTGTGATATGGAGGTGCTAACACTGCTCAACCATGAGGGTGTTGGCTTTTGTTTTGTGTTTTCCTTTATATGGGTTGGGCTACTGGTTCAGGATTGTTACTTTAACTTAAGGCTCGGGTCAAATGTGTGCGAGTGACAACAGCACTCAACCATGAGAGACTAATAATAGACACAAACTGTAGTATATTTACACTACATTATTCTCATCTTGCACTTGAACACATCAGAGACTTCCTCTTAGCTCTTTGTTCTTCTTGGATCCCTTTTGTTTGTCGTTGGTGTGTCACCGGTATCGACTGCTTGTGAGTTTATCCCTGCTCGCTTCTGCCGGCTGCAAGTCCTCCCTGCAAGCTGCTTGGACATTGATAGGCAGGTGGTAAGCTAATATGGTTAATGTGGGGAACGTGAGATGGGCCTCTCTAAATGTGCCTTAGTTTCCAAGATACTGTCCCTCTCTGGTTTAAGTGTATCCATGATCATTGATCAGTGAGGAGTCTCCTTTCCCTCTCTTGTTAAGTGTAACTTTGATCAGTGAGGTGTCTCCCTCTATAATGATGATGCTGTATGAGCTGAAGTGAATGGCCAACCGTACCCCCTTGAGTTAGGCCAGCAACTTCGTTTTATTGCAGATCATGCACATGGCTGTCTTGTAATTGTTAATGCTAGCAGATGCTGTTTAGTAAAGGATTAAATATCTCCACTATAGAAGACTACCCATCCTGAGGTTGGAACTCCCTATCAAAGTTGAATTTGCTATGACCAATGTGTGGAGCCGTGGAGGTAACCATCTGTGGGAAGGCAGCTCTGAGACATATATTTTAGATTTGTGCAGAAGGTGTGATGCCCACCACTGGTGCAAGTTTGCTAGGGACAGTGAAAGGATATGCATGGGATGCAAAGGGGTGTGATTGAAGAGAGAATTATTGGCCTTCCATTCTTATAATTGGTATATTAGCAGTGCACTGCTCCAAAAATAGTTATTTTTTAAAACATTTTGTATACAATATGATGTTGTTTTCCTCTCTCTGCACTTTCAAAATGTAAGGGGAAGAGGAGTGTAACTGTCCATGTAATTCATCAAAGAAGATTAGTTTTCCCGATCGTGTATCAAGGTTATGAGAGGGTTATAATCATGATTGGGGTCATTTAAGAAAAGTAAAACCAAAATAATATTCTGAAATAGATTGAGCGAACGCATCTTGGGCATTGGCAATTGATTTTGTATTTTGTCCAAATATTTGATGATGCATATACCTTCTTGTTGAAGAGATTATTTAACTTTTTTGGGCATGAGTTGTATTAGATTGTTTTAGAGATTAGGATGTTATTATGAAATTGGTAGAAGGAACTAGAAAACAAAAGGTTTGGGGTGCATTTGTATGACCAGAGGAATCTACAGTAAAAAGGAGATTTTTTTTTTTTTTGGGTATAAAGAAGCTTTTCATTCGAACAACAAACAAAAGACAATAAGAGAAGATAAGTCAGAGTCCAAATAAGAAAAAAAAAAAAAATAGTTCACACAAAACAAGTCCAACAATCTGCCCCTTGCTCCTAAAAACAGCGGCGCCCTCTCCCAGTCTAAGAGCCGATTATTTGAATAACTATGCTTTGCTAACAAATGAGACGTTGAGTTAATAAGTCTAGGAATATAAGAAAACTCCATTTGAGCAAAATTCAAGGCTAACTTTTTAATATCACTAATAATTGGGTTGATTGACCAATCAAAATTACCTTTAATAGTCTAAACCATCTCTTTAACATTTAGTAGCTCATGTACCCTTGCAAAGCCATTCTCTATGGCCATTTTTGTTTTTAATTTATAGCTGTGAGAACCGCCCTTGCTTCGGCTTCCTTAGATGGGGCTATTTTCGGACCGTCACAGACACCTGCATCCACAATAATCCATTTCAGCATAGCAACATAACTAAATGAAGCTTTCCCTTCTGTTGCCTTATTAAGAATATCATAACGTTCTTCTCGGATCTGATCACCGTAAGGGTTCCTTCTTCCACTGTCTTTTTACACCTCATCATGTAAGGATCATTAATACTATCAATTAATAATTTAATTGAAAAAATTATATTTGTGGTGTTCAGTTGTTTTCCCTTAAATAATAAATCATTTGTTTCTTTCCATAAAAACGACCACAATGATAGAATCCACATCCTAGAGTGATCATCTCCTACAGGTGCCATTGGGTGGCTATTCTCATAGAATCCCTCCCACCATTCCTTTAACTCCACAAAATGAAACTTGTGAGTTAGAAAACCAAAATGGGTACCAAACCAACATGCTCTAGCATGGTTTGATTGGATCACATGCTTCTGCGTTGATACCATATTACCATTTGTGCATTGAGATAATAATTTAGGATAAATTAATACTTTAATACTTAAATAACAATACTATTGGAGTCACTTTATGATTTTTTTCCTTTAGGGCACGTTTGTGTAACATTGATACCATATTGGAGAAGACTTGTGTTTTAAAGGAATAAAGACTCTATGATTTGGCTTAATTGCATTGGACAGAAGAAGCGGGGCAAAAGTGCCCCTCTTAAGGAGGGGGATTTTGTAGAATTCTCCGTACATATATGAACGCTAGAAAACTCCTGGGGAGTTTTTCTCAAAAAAACTCCTCTCTTAGTTGGGCCCGCTATGGTGTATGACAATCATAGAATGCCACTACATGACATAATCTAGATGAGATCTACCTTTGTGAAAAATCTTGACTCCATTAGATTATCCAAACCCCTTGATCCATGGCCCCAAATTTTAATGGTTTTAGAGACATCACTTTCTTGTGATTTCAATCCAATGGTGAGTAAAAGTTTGATGAGTGTTAGAGTTAGGATTCATACCAATTCACGTGGGGTACTATTTTTAAATGATTGGATTAGCTTAAGGTAGGCTCCACGCCCTAAAATCATAGGAGAGCAAAAGGGGTGATTTTTAAAATGGGGGAATTTTTTTAGAATTTTTCATATATATATATCGGGGGGGGGGGGGGGGGGGGGGGGGGGGGGGGGTGGGGTGGGGTGGACTACACATGCCTGGGCATTTTTTTAGGAGAAAACGCCCCTCCTAGTTGGCCCCACTGGGATGCATGATAATAATGGAAGTCCATTGGATGGAAAGATCCATATGAGGTCTACTTATATGCAAAGTCTTGAGTCCATAAGAACATCTTAACATTCTGATCCATGACTCTATGATTTAATGGTGCAGAGGGCATCATTTTATCATGACTTCAATACAATGGTGAGGAAAAGTTGGATGAGTGTCAAACTTAGACTTGTGACTATTCATGGGGGAGTAGTGTGTGTGAAAAGACTAGATTGACTCAACATGGGCCCCATGACCAAAAAAAAAAGAGGCAAAAAAACGAGCGTTTTTTAAAATTTTCCATATATATATATATATATGAGATTCTAAAAAACTCTCATATCTCAAAAGGGGAGTTTCTGCCCCTATCTAATAGCTAATGATTTATTAGTATTTTAAGAGAATCTATAAAAGATCCACCTTTGTAGGAGAATGTTTAGAAAAGAGAATGGATAAGAGTATTATTGATAATAGGTGTTGCACTTTTATTGGCTAAAAGAGGGTCCTTTTTGTGAAAAATGCACAGGGAGTTTTCTAGCGTCATATATATATGTGCAGTTGAGGAGAGCCTCAGCTAGACACTAGTGGGTCGCTCGTGTGGGCTTAAAACAAAGGCAACATCATCGGTCTTCCGCCAAACGAAATCAAACGAAAAACAGCACATGGCCCCTGGGATTTCCCTCCTTCATTTCCCACTTTCATCTTCCATTTCATTTCTCCCTTTTTAGCTTCGTTTCAGACCTAACCTAAACTGCCGATTTTTCATCTCTCCCTCTCTCGTCAATCTCTCTCTATATCAGCGAAGCACTCTCTTTGTCTTGCCTCTCTCTCTCTCTCTCTCTCTCTCTCTCTCTCTCGCCTCTCCTGAATCAGCGAACGACGGAAGCTTTGCCTTCACTCTCGCCTCCCCTGAATCAACGAAGTGCAGCGATCTGATGGTCGCCTCTCAAATCAAGCCGATAAAAACATTCTGAAAAACCAGTGGCCCCTCTCTCTATCTCAAAAAACCGAAGAACCCCAAAAACCCAAATTCTTCCTACTGCTTCTCTCTCTCAACCGACCCATGATATTTCTCCATCTCGCCACCTCTTTCTCAATCCATCTGAAATTCCACCCCGCCCCTCCTGTTTCTTCTCCTCTGCCAACTAGCCCAACCGCTAGTCCTCCCTCCCATGACTCTCGTACGAGCTACCAAATAAATAAAGGACTTACAGTAAGGTAGAGAAGAGGAATGGCCCCTTGCATTAGGTTCCTGTGTTTTTCATTTCCTTTTTTTTTTTTTTTTCTGTTTCTCTGATTATATTAAAATGTTGTGGGTTTCTTTTTCCTTTCTAATTATATGGTACTAGTGTTTTTCTACTCTGATTATATCAATTTGTGAGGGTGTTTTTTTTGTAATAAATGTGATTATGTGGAGGGAGAAAGAAGGAGAATAAAAAATAAAAAAATAGAGATGGGCACGTTCCTCTCTCTGGTTTGTAACTATGTAACCATGAAGGACTAGTTTTCTTATAAGCATTTCATTTAATCAAATTGTTAGAGGGAATAAATTAAGGTAGATGAACAATTCTGACTGGGGCAAACATTTCTGTACCAGTCTTGTTTCGGCTTTCACTTGGCCTTGCTAAGGCCTGCATTCATTTGGTCCCAACTCGAGTTACATGTAGGACAGTCCATCAGTACCAATATATACCCCTTCTTTTCAATAGAGTGTTTGGGAGTTACAGAGTGCCAATTCTTTTATTTCTATATTTTGAGCCCTTTTTTGAATTGCTTACCCAAACTGCAGAGCAAAATTGATTCATCATTTCTTGATACGATATCAAATCTATGCATCGCTTGACACAACACAAACTTGATTAAATCATATAGAATTACATTTTCCCAGTTTAAAAACATTATGGACTACTTCAATCAAATTTTATCTTTTTTAATGACGAAAAAATTACATTCATCAAAGTGACAACATTGAAAAAAAAATCTTTGTCCCATGGCTATATTCATGTCTTTTGTCATTCAAGTAATAAAAACCTAACTTTTTGAAGTTTAAATATTGAATAAGTTTGGAAAAATCACATGGCTACCTTAATGAGGATGCTAAGCTATTCTTGGCAAAGGCATTACTTCAGAGGCTAGTTCAATATCCATGCTTTTTAGACTATTTTATTCAATTTGTTGTTTCCTTTCCCTTATACAGGGAATTCTAGGTAATGGTTACATTAGTGCTAATCGAGGTAATGCTTGATAGTTGTGTTGGCTATTTTCATTTCTCAGGTAGAATCGGCATCTCTTCAGAAATAGCAGAGGGCATTGGACAAATATATGGAGAATACTTTAGAAATGAACGTCTCTGTTTGATAGTTTAAGATTCGGCTGCTATTGATTGGCAAAAGGCTCAACAAAAGTGATGAGTTAGATGTAAAAAGTGAAATTCTTGTATATCAGGGGGGTTCATATTTTTGTAATTTTAAAACTAAGAGAATTATATATTACCCTACTGTCGCATAAACCATTATGGTTGAGTTGGTATGGTCATGGCAATAAGAAACCCAAAAATAGCTCTTGAGTTGATTCTGTGGCAGAATGAAATGTCTAGACTGATGGCTTCACTTAGGTTTAGGTGATGGAAGTTGATCTTCTCTGTTGTAAGAGTTGCCAAAGCGTGGAATGTAAATTCAGCCCCATCACACGTGTTGATCAATAATGGTGGGATTTCTTCAACTAGAGAACCTCAAGAGTTTTCCAAGGATGGATCCAAAGAACACATGTAAGTGATTAAACATCACTTGAACAAAAAAAGTCCCTTTAAACTCAATGGCATATAACAAGAAATATGTTCCAATTACAAATTACAATATTGACAAAATAATACAATCACTATTTACATCTCATGTTTCTTGGCCTTCACAATGGCATCTAATAAGAAATCTGTTCCAATTACAAATTACAATCTTAACAAAATAATACAATCACTGTTTGCATCTCATGGTTTTTGGCCTTCACATATTCTTAAACTCCATTACAAGAAATAAATAAGAATCTGTCAATGGGTTTATTATAAGATTACTATGTATTCAAACTACATGGGAATATTCTCTGTTGTCTTCTCCTTCCCATTCCATTCATTTCTCTCCAAAAAGCCTGCCAACAGATTGAAAGAAGTCATTGTGAACTCAACCACCATTTCTAGAACGTTGTTGAACATTCAAAGAGGTTAGAGCTTCTGTTTGAGTTGATGTTATGCGAAGAGTGCTTCTTTTAGTATCACAGTCTCATTTCCAGCCACTACGAACAAATATTACCATTATCCATAGCACATACACTTCACAAAGGAATCAAAGCTTTGCTGAAGAATGATGTGTACCTGGATACAAATATAACCAAATCTGCACATGAAGATCTCTTGGTGATCCAATGACCAAAATACGCGCAAGTGATCAAGAGAAAAAAAAAAAAAAAAAAGAAAGCATGCACCAACTTAGTAATATCTAAAGTGAAAGACTTCTATTAGCACCTTCAACGCACTGACACAATTCTTGAATTTCTATTTTGATTGTCAAGAACCCAATTCTAAAATCAAATGAGAATCTTTTGATCATCAAAAACACCTTGATTATGTTATAGAATTCTTGAAATGTGCGAAACAAAAACAAAATAGAAAGAAAAAGAAAAGAAACCCACCATTTGAATATAACCACAAGAAAAAAAAAAAAAAGAGGAAAAGGAAATATATAAGCACTTGATGCAAGGAGCCGTCTCCTCCCTCTTCTCCTCCTTCCTTTCTCTTTATCTTTTACTTTATTTCCTGTTTCTTTGCCTTCCTCTATTTGGTATCTCGCAGAAGATGGTGGGAGAGAGTAGTAGGTTGAGTCGGTTGGGAGAGAAATAAAGAGAGAGGAGGGGTGGGTTGGGATTACGGATGTTTTAAGACAGAGAAGGCGAGATAGAGATGGATTATGGGTGGGTTGGGAGAAAGAAGCAGGAGGAAGGGTTTCAACCAAGCTGTGAGCAGAAAATGGGAAATAACAATCATATCAAACCCATAATCCAAAAACCACAATTATGGTTTTCTTTCCCCTCTAGAGGGCGACTCAGACCAATGCAATCAAGAGGGGCGAACTCAAAGAGAGATATGGCGCTTGGAGGAGAGGGATGAGATCGAGAACGAGAGAGGTGAGGAAGAGACAATGTCTCTGTATTCGGCTCCGTCTTCTGATTTGGACGAATTTTTCTCCCCTTTCATGACAAAGGAAGGAGTGAAATTTATCTACCCGAGGTGATATTGGCAGATGAAAAAAATGAAATAAGCCATACAAACCAGGGGAAGAAAGGGTTTTTCTCTGGTGTGGTTTTGATGAGGAGAGAAGAAGGGTCGTGCACAATCTAGAGGCGCAGAGGCGAGCTCAAGAGGCGATTTGCAGAGGTGACTAGGTTAGAAGAAGGAGGGAGGGAGAGAGAGAGAGGCGACCATCAGATCGCTGCACTTCACTAATTCAAGGGAGGCGAGAGTGAAGGTAGAGCTTCCGTTGTTTGCTGATTCAGGGGAGACGAGAGAGAGCTTCACTGAGAGAGAGAGGCAAGATAGATAGAGAGAGAGAGAGAGAGAGAGAGAGAGAGAGAGAGAGAGAGAGATTTCGACGAGAGAGGGAGAGATGAAAAATCGCCAGGTTAGGTTAGGTCTGAAACGAAGTTGAAAAGGGAGAAACGAAATGGAAGATGAAAGTGGGAAATGAAGGAGGGAAATCGCAGGGGCCATGTGCTGTTTTTCGTTTGATTTCGTTTGGCGGAAGACCGATGATGTTGCCTTTGTTTTAAGCCCACACGAGCGACCCACTTGTGTCCAACTGAGGCTCTCCTCAACTGCAGTTGAGGAGAGCCGGTCTCTCTCTCTCTCTCTCTATATATATATATATATAAAAGGAGGTGCTCTTGTGAGAGACACTCTCACCTTACTATGAGAGATAAGGTGGGGGTCCTCACATCCATATACAATGTCAACAACTTAAATGTGAGGGCCCCCACCTTTATCTCTTATGGTAAGGTAAGAGTGTCTCTCACAAGAGCACCTCCCATTTATATATATATATATATATATATATATATATATATGCCTGGGCATTTTTTAGGAGAAAACGCCCCTCCTAGTTAGGCCCACTAGAATTCATGAAGATCATGGAAGTCTATTGGATGGATAGATCCATATGAGTCCTATCTATATGCAAAATCTTGAGTCCATAACATCATCATAACCTTTTGATCCATGACCCTAAAATTTAATGGTGTAGAGGCATCATTTTATAATGATTTCAATACAACGGTGAGAAAAAGTTAGATGAGTATCAAACTTGGACTAGTGACTATTCATGTGAGGGTAATGTGTGTGAAAAGACTAGATTGACTCAACATGGCCCCATGACTGAAAAGAATAGGGGCAGAAAAATGAGATTTTTTAAAGTGGGACATTTTTGAGAATTTCCCATATATATATTTATATGGGAGGGCCTTTCCTCAGCTCATGCTGAGGAGAGGGTCTGCTCAAATGAGACAAACACGTGTGGAGGGTCCCTGATGAGTGAAAAGATTTAATGAAATTGAAAGCCCACCCAAGTATAACCAAAACATTTGGAGGCCCTCAAACCCATTTCCCTCCAACCCATTTCATCCTCTGATTTAGTTAAAGAAACCCTCCATTCGAAGCTCCCCCTTTCTTTCCCGACCCTCCACCAGATGGCCCGATGCCACATCCATCTCTTGATCTCTCTCCCGCGCCTCTCTATTGCGATTGTCCCCCAGGCCATGATCCCCGCCTGTCCGTCTCTCCTTCCATCCCAAGCTCTCCCTCTTGCACCTCTCTCTCCATTGATCGCACGCCAGGTGAGGATCCTCTCTTCTTTGTTCTCTTGTACCCTCCCTCTCCCTCTCTATCCGTCTCCCTCTCTACTTTTTTTTCCTTCAGTAACTGATCCCAGTAAAAATAGGATGTGTTCTTTTTTTTTTTTTTGTCTGTGCACGACTTAGGTTTTGTTAGATTTTAGGGATTGGGTTTGGGATTTTAGGGTTTGGGGTGGGGATTTGAGGGTTTGGGGGTTGGGATTTTATGATTTTGTAGTTTTTTCACCCTTGTTTTGGTGTGGAAGTTTGATTGTTTGTATTGTTAAGGGGATTGGTAGAAAGAATAAGGATTCTGACTAATTTCTTTTCCTTTTTTCTTCTTTAAGGGAGCCATGAGCCTACATTTATTTTTCCTGTAGAAGACATCTCTTCTCATGAAGGGGGTTGTTTCTCTCTCTCTCTCTCTCTCTCTCTCTCTCTCTCTCTCTCTCTCTCTGTGTGTGTGTGTGTGTGTGTGTGTGTGTGACTGTCTTGTATTAGTGCAGCCTGGCAGTATCAGGTGTCTGACTGTCTTGTATTAGTGCAGCCTGGTAGTGCAGTCTCTGATGATTTTTTTTTTTATAATTGTGATGGAATTTTGTATAAATAATTTCTCTTAGAGTATTGCGGAGCATTCACAGGTAGTTCAAACTCACAAAAAGTGAAGAATGTGGACTATTTTCGAATGTGGATTATTTCGGCCTTGAATTTACATGAATTGTTTGTTTGAAATGTAAATGTACTTGGAGACGAGTTTGATTCGTTGTTTTTATGGCGTAACATATGGTGTTATGGAAGTGCTAACTTTTTTTTAAATTTGTAATATTTTGTAGCAGATTTTATTGTTCCCAGCACAGGGTCATTGATGGGTTTGTAATCTGTGTTTTAGTCCCATCATGCAATCATGCTGTTGTTATTAAACATTCCAGTTGAAATAAAATGGGTTCATTTTGAATTTAAGTTGATGCATTGGGAACAAGGCTGAATGTGTTTGGATATTTACGCGAACATGGGTTTTCATACTTACTAAAGCTAAAAGAAAACTTGTGTCTATCGTCGACTTAAAGAAGAGTTGAAACCAGCATCATGGCTATTCTATGCACTCAAATATGTAGATTAATGTCTTAATACTAAGAGTTCACTGGCCTAAGGTGTTAGGTGGGTCCAGCTGCTCAGAGCATCATAATTCATAAATAATCAAACTACCTGCAGCTATCAACAGATCCAATGCTATCAAAGTGGTGACTATTTTTAAGGTATTTTGAGTCAAAGCATACGTTTCAAAGATGTTATTAAACATTCCAGTTGAAACGAAATGGGTTCATTTTGAAATTAATATGATGCATTTGGAACAGAAGTTTCTGGGTATTGAACAGTTGATTTAAAGTCTTGAA
Source organism: Umbellularia californica (assembly GCA_028538565.1). NCBI lineage: Eukaryota > Viridiplantae > Streptophyta > Magnoliopsida > Laurales > Lauraceae > Umbellularia > Umbellularia californica. The sequence continues at coordinate 30,034,500 of JAPQWN010000002.1, forward strand.
CATGTGAATGTGTTGAATGTCGTGGTGAATATTTGCATATTTGAACATGTGAATGTGTTGAATAGCCATTCTGAATATACATGCAGAAATTGTTCAAAAGAAACTTTTATAGATGTATTTCCATGCAGAAATTGTTCAAAAACATAGAGACTGTTGCACCTGAGTGCACAACTATTACACCCATAAAAAGGCATACATACCATTGATGTTAACCCAATTTTTCATGTGGTTGCACCTTTAAAGAAAACTCTTTTATCATGCAAGATCAGATTCAACCACATGCTATTTTTGTCAAACATCCGGCATCCATCAGCTAGTTATAATCACTCACATTACAAACGTGGCACAACCCGACACACAAAAACATGCCACAACCTGTGTAACCTCTCAACTGCCACAACCAGTAACACTAAGATGCTAAAAGGTGCAATTGGAAGCACATTCATTTGCTAGTTTTGAAGTGCCAATCACATTTGAACATAGATACGTTTAAAAAAAATGGCTGGTCATAAAAAAATTACAATCAGAATTACATGGCCAATTTACATCAACTCAATTAATATGTAGCTTTTCCACTCAACAGATAAGCTACAAAGAGTAGAATAATTTTGAGAGGCAATGACTTCCTTCAAAGTTTTTGGAAGAAATTGAATTTTATTTATCAGATAACATCATGTATGGATCATCCCAAATAACCTTTTACTGGAATTTATTTCTCAAATGGTTGCATCATCCCCACAGATTGGATACAACATTCATATTTTGGGCGTGCATTTTATTTCTTACAACATTCAAAACACCATTTCAAATAGTTTCAACATGTTGTTGGATAGATCAATGACACAACCCGACACAAAAATTCACATACCCATTCAACATTTGAGCAATGTTCCAGACTGTTAACCATCGCTAGATTTAGACTATTCTATTGCCAGTTTCAGGCTATTCAATGTTTCAGTAGTGTCTTCGATTGTTCTACACTTAACTTCAACTAATCATTAAACATATGAATCGATTTCAACATTTCAGCAATGTCTAACTGTAAACTGGTAACAATCCATCAAATTGATAACATCCCATCAAAGAAACTGAAAACAATCCATTATTGCCTGATCACAATACAATGGTATGCTACTTGCACATACAAACATTGTGGTTCCCATTACATTATAATCAATCCAAAAATAATATCCACATTAGGATTTTCACACTTGATGGAGATTTAAAATTTTCCAGCATTGAGGCCCTTTTAAAGCCCAAGATACAATGACTCAAACATGCCTTTTTCCAACATCCAAAGATAAAATGACTAAAACAGTCACTCAAATCACGTCATTTTAAGAACATTTCCTTGCTCCAACAATCGCTCGATCCAAGCATGCCATTTCAACACCCAGTACTATCGATTAATTTGCCCACACACACAGAAAAAAAAATATATATATATATCAAAACATATTACAGATGAACTAACAATCACGGGTGCCATTCAGGAAAAAACAAGAACAAAATAAAAAAAAAACAAAAAGAAGAAAAGAAAAAACAATGTTCTACCGACGAACAGAGCCACACACACACAAAGAGAGATTTTTCCACATTTTTTTCCTACCCAGCAAAAAAAAAGATTCTTCAAAAAAAAATAAAAATAAAAAGAGCCGAGAGAGATAGAGGGAGGAGATATGGAAGGATAGGAAGATAGAGAGTGGATGAGAGAGAGGCTCAAAACTCCAAAATCCCCAATACCTTCACAAGAAGAGATGCCTTTTACAAGAAAAATAAATGTATGCTCATGGCTCCCTTAAAGGAAAAGAAAATTAGTCAGAAGCCTCATTCTTTCTACGAATCCCCCTTAACAACCCAAACAATCCAATTTCCACCCTAAAACAAGTGTGAAAAAACTACAAAATCACAAAATACCAACCCCCAAACCCTCAAACCCGCACCACAAACCCTAAAATCCCAAACCCAATCCCTAAAATCTAACAAAACCCAAGCCGTGCACAGAAAAAAACAAAAAAAAAAAAGAAGAACACATCCTATCTGTATTGGGATCGTTTACTGAAGGAAGAAAAAAGCAGAGAGAATGGGGGGGGGGGGGGGGGGGTGGGCAGGGCACACGAGCTTGAGATGGAAGGAAAGACAGACGAGCGGTCGGGATCGTGGCCTGGGGGACAATTGCAAGAGAGAAGCGCGGGAGAGAGATTGAGAGACGGATGTGGCATCGGGCCAGTGTCTAGTGGAGGGTTGGGAAATAGGGAGAGCTTGGGGTGAAGGGTTTCTTTAACTGAACGAGAGGATGAAATGGGTTGGAAGGCTTCCAAATGTTCTGGTTACATTTGGGTGGGCTTTCAATTTCATTAAATCTTTTCACTCATCAGGTGGACCCTCCACACGTGTTTGTCTCATTTGAGCGGGCCTTCTCCTCAAAGCTGAGGAGAGGCCCTCTCTCTCTCTCTCTCTCTCTATATATATATATAGGAATGGCTCCCCTAAGCTGCAGCTTAGGGTAACCTCAGCTGAGGCGTGTGAATGTCTCGTGTGGGCGGAGTAAAAATTGCAAACGAAATATTTGAGTGCCTGCGCTTTCACATTTCACTCCTTTCATTTCCCCCTTTTGTCATCCTTTTCATCCCTTTCGGCTCATTTCCCCCATTTCATCCCTTTCGGCATGGCCTAAACCTAATCGCCAAGATCTCTCTCTTTGCGGGTCTCCCTCTCGATCATGTTACCACCGAGAAAAAGCAAGTCCCTCACGTCCTCATATTCTCCTTCCCAGCACAGGGCCACATCAAGTCCATGTTCTGCTTAGCCAAGCTCCTCTCCCTCGCTGGATTCCACGTCACCTTCCTCAACTCCGACCACAACCACCACCGCCTCCTCCGCAACGCCGAACTCGCCGCCTGGGCCACCCGCCGGCAAGGCTTCCACTTCAGCTCCATCTCCGATGGCCTCCCGCCTGATCACCGCTGATCCGCCGCTGAGTTGGTGACAATGTTTGACTCGCTGAAGGCGAACGCCAAGCCGATCCTCCGAGAAATGCTAGTGTCGGATCGGAAACTCGGATCAGAGCACCCGTTACTTGTATAATTGGGGATGGGATCATGTCGTTTGTGGTCGATGTAGCGAAGGAGGTGGGGTTGCCGGTCATATCGTTCCGCTGCTAGTGCTTTGCAACTTTTTTCCTCCCTCTCTCTATATATGTGCAGCTCTCACCCTCTTCACAGGATGGATGGAGATACTTTGTGGAATTGGCTTGTCTAGTATTTGGAATGTTTTAGTATTGCATTTTATTGTGGATGTTGGGATGTATGGAGTGTTGAAGGGTTCACATACAAATTTGGTATTCAAATGTGGATTTTAATGGAGATGTTGGAATGTATTGAGTTTTGAGTCTTGGATTTGAATGTTGCAGATGTTGGTTTTGGAATGTTTTATTTTTTGATATTGGATTTTAATGTGAATGTAGTTTTAGTATTGAATGGAGATTAATGGAAAGTTAGTGTCTGTGGTAAGCCTACACTCAGAGGTGGTTAGTGACTGATGAAGTTTTTTTTTTTTCAATTGAAGTGCTCAATGCCATTAAAAAAAGATTTTGAAGTGGTCAATGATACATGTTGAAGGGGTTAAATGTTGAAGGTTTATGTAAAAATGATGATTCAATTGTTTTTTCCTTTCTTTTTCTTTTTTCTTGTAGATAAAAAATGATGTATCAGATTCCAGTGTTGAATGTATCAGATTTTCCTGAATGTGATATGTTGTAGCACATTGAGTCATAAGTTTAAATTACAAACTCTGCTCTATATTTGATGAGAGATTATCATCAGAACATTCCAGTTGAGATGTCTGAAAAGTAACGGGTGCATTTGCAACATAGTTGAATGCGATACCTGTTGAGGATGATATATTGGACATTGTGGAATGGATGGAATGCATGGAATTTGTGTAGTATATGCAAGTGATTGGATTGTGTATTATTTCTTGAGTGGTTTCATGGAATGGATAGATTGTGTTTGTGAGAATGGTGAGATTTCTCTGTTGTGTATTATTTCTTGTGTAGTATTTCTCTGTTGTGGGAGTCCTAGTATAAACGAACTGGATGGATAACCTTGCTATTATGGGGCTAGCCATTGCATGCACAGAGAGACTGTACAATTGGGGCTAGCCATTGCATACAACCAATTCGTCCAAAAAAATCCAATTTGAGGACCCAAAAAAAAAATCAATCACGTTTCCCTCATTTTCAACTTGCTTACTTTTCCTATCCTGTCGGTCAAAATCTGCTGAAATCTTGCTAAGTACCCCTTTTAGGGCACTGGTTAACCCACTTCCCAAGGGATTTTTGGGACGAAATTTGGGGATTTCGAAGTCCATATGATGAACTTCAAAACTACAATTTTTGGGTAGGAATCAATCGGGTTTACCTCGTTTTCAACTCGCTTACTTTTCCAACTCAGTCGGTAAAATCTACTATAACCTTGCAGAGTACCCCTGTTTTTGGTTGAAATTTTGGGGTTTCAAAGTTCATATTATGAACTTCAAATTTGGCTGGTTTTGCACTCACTCACTTTTCCAACACAATGTAGCAAAACAAGGATTCCATTCATTTAGAAGACCATATCATGAATTTACAGAGAAGCAAAACAAGGATTCCATTAATGTGGAACACCATATCCATATTAATCAAATTGCAATTTTCGTAGGGCCCGACACAAGAAATGAAAAGAGATTGGTCAAATTGATCATTTCACCGACAATTGATCACAAAAATTAAAAATTGCCTTGGCTTTCTTTTTCCTAGGGAGAATCATTTTCTGTCTCAACTTCAGATCACCAACATTTGTTTCAGAAATTTTATCCTTTGCTTGCTTGGGGTCCCATTGCCTTGCTCAAAGATACTCTTAAGGATTTGGAGCTGCACTGGAGTGGGAGTCCACCGCTGCCTAACAGTGATCATGTGGCCTCACGGCATTATGAAATAATCATATATATACACGTTTTCCAGCCTCATTCCTTAAAAAGCAAGAAGGTAAGTTAGTCAAGTGCTAACCTGGATGGATACCTCACAAAATACTCAGATTACTATCCAGATTAGCACTGGACTAACTATCCAACTACTATCCAACTGAAGGCATATCATCAAATAAACTGTTACAAAATTCACAAAATATCACATCTCCACATATAACCTTTCACTACAGTAAGGCATCTCAACCAAAAAAAAAATGCATTCTACAAAATTAGAAAATGTTTGAGTCCAGATCCTTAACATCTCAAACAAAATAAATTTTCATCATTTCATAAAATATCCATTCACATTTAAACCAGAATTCATTCGATCGTTAAAATTACATTTCCATGAAATCCATTACATTGTGCGAATTGCATTTCTTTGAACATAAGATCATTTTAAAAAAAACAGCAATGAGAACTGTTCCCAAGGTCAATTCCATCACAACAAAGGCTCTCTAATATGTTTTTCCTCTTCCGAATCGGAAGACTCCTTCTCGTCAAAGCCTGCAAATGAAAAATAAAAATAAAAATAATAAAAAGAAAAAAAAAGTTTAGCGGCTACCAATTCTGATATCTTAAGAGAAAACTGAAGAAGAAGAAGAAGAATATTAATTAAGAATGAACATGCGTGTAAAGCAATTCTATTTCCTGACAAAAGGGTATTCCGAATGCTTCTTAGGGGATCAAATGGTCCAGGAGGAATGGACAATTCTGATGACACCATGGCCACACGTTGCTCAATTTGTTGAGCAGCTACATGCCAACATATCCTCACCACAAGAAGGGAGTCAATCACGGCAAGCTTGCTTGGTCTTGCGAGATCAAGAAAATAAACAAAGTACCTCTCGATTATTTGTGACCTTGAGAACCAACTTTCCATCGCAATGCCTACATTTCATCACACATCGCGAAAACAAGATTTGACAGGAAAAAAGATGAGTCTATAAATTGAGAAATTCAAGAGCTAGGGTTTTAAAGAAAATTTAAAAAGAACAATGGAAGGGAGGAAAATCATGAGAATCGAAAGGAGAAGATACCGTTTGGAGATCTTCACCTGTGTGCATTGCATGAATTATCCTGGAGGGCGACGTGGCTGGAATCGATGGCCTGGAGGGAGAAGCCGACGGTGGAGCAGTCGAGATTGGCGTCAGTCACCAGATCCTTGATGTTTGGTGGAGAGGGAGATGGAGAGAGCAGAGAGGGGGATTTCGGTTTTCACAGTACTTTTCTTTCTTCCTTTTTTTTCTCTGTTAAATAAAAGAAGGCGTGCCAAAGGAAACATTTAAAAATCCGTCACTTCGACGAGAGAGGGAGTGCAGAGGCGAGAGAGCTCGATCGACGAGAGAAGGAGTGCTGCTGGCGAGCTTCCAGGGATCTCGACGAGCGACGCTGAGAGGGAGAGATCGAGCTGAGAGCGAGAGTAGAGATCGAGAGCTGAGAGCGAGAGCAGAGATCGAGCAGAAAGCGAGAGCTGAGAGCGATCCCTGATCTCCGAAATCCCTACAGAGAGATCAACGAAAATGAAAGGGGGGAAAATCGCCACAGTAGTCTGGCTCGAAGATGAAACGGGAAATGTCCTCTGTAGCGAAAATAAAGTGGGAAATGAAAGTTTGATTTCCCCTCAGCTGCACCACACGAGCCATTCGCACGACCCACCCTAAGCTGCAGCTTAGGGGAGCCATTCCCTATATATATATATATATATATATATATATATATATATATGCAGCTTAGGGGAGCCATTCCCTATATATATATATATATATATATATATATATATATGGATATTCTCTAAACTGCTCCATTCTAAAGTGGGTGATTTTTGCCCCATGAAGTTATCCAATTAGATTATGCCATGTCATGCGGTTATGCCATGTCAGATAAGGTTACGATAGTGATGGTATGTGTTAAAATTTGATAGGCTAAAAAAGGGGAATTTTTCTTTACAAACGTACCCCATATATATATATAGAAAGAGAGAGAGAGAGGTGCTCTTGTGAGAGACACTCTCACCTTACTATGAGAGATAAAGGTGGAGTCTTTACATTTAAGCTGTTGACATTGAATATGGATACGAGGGCTCTCACCTTATGACATTAAAATGGAAACACCAAAATGGGCTAGACATTTGGGTGAAGCAGGTAGGGTCGAGTCGGGTTGACCCACCACGGGTGTTGGTTGAAACATTGTGACCCATTTTAAAAAGGGTTAGCTATGGGTGGACCCGTATATTAGGGCAGAGGAGACAACTCCGGCCAGACCCTTTGACAGCCTTAGACTACTTAGTCACCGCTGATCTACCAATGACAACGAGTGTTTCCTGGGCTTTTAAGGTGGTGGCATTTTGGGGTTATTTCTAGGGTTTAAGAACTTTGGGAGAGAGAGAGGGGGAGATTCTAGGATTTAAGGAGATTTTCTTTTGAGGGTTTTTTTTGGGAGAAAGAGAGGTTGGTTGGAATGGAATCATCGTCACTGAATTCGGCCGAGTTGCAGCGTTTTCTTCAAGTGAGATAGTCAAAACCTTCTCTCTCTCTGTGTGTTCTTTTTTTTTTTTTTTTTTTCCTGTTTTTTTCTCCTCTTTGTGCATATTGATGCTTGTTTCTACTCTCTTTGTCTCCCTTTGTATCATCTTGGATTTGTTCATAGATGATTTTTCTATTGTTTAGTGTTATATTTTCTTTGTCAATTCATCTTCCTCTTCTTTTTTCTTGAGAAGGATGATTGATTATATTACATGGGTATAAATTATCTCCCATTGCTATTCTATGTACTATAAATTAAATAAAAGGGTTGTTAAAGGGAGATTCCAGTTCCCCAAATCCCAACAACCCATTGAGTTTTTGGATCTATCTATTCTATATTTGTCCAATTCATGCCACAGTAAGGATATTAGATCTTTTTTTTTTTTTATGAAAAAAAGAGTACTGTTAATAAGAAAAATGCTTGTGTAACAATGGGTGAACACATGACACATGGCATGGATTTGGGGCCGGGGCCCTGGCCTAACAGAATATGATTTGTTAGATTTAGCTGCATATAAAACATCAGATCATCATTTAATGTCACTAGCCATTCTATGAATGGCAGTGATTTTGAATAGCTAAATGCTTCCATATTCAGATTCCACTTTTATTTACTTTGATGAGACTGCAAGTAATGTCTGATTAGATTTTTTTTTATGCATATCTAATGGAATAAACCCCCTTTTTTATTTTCATGGTGGGGCCACTGGTCTACATTGCCATGTCATGTGTCTCTTGCAATTCTGTGTAATGAAAGATGTTATCATTAAGCTGGCCAAACTCTTTTTTTTTTTTTTCCTAGAAGGATTCTTAGTTCATTTTGATGAAATAATCATATTAATGGTGTATGATTGATTTAAGCACGAGGCTTCACATGGTCACACAGGGAGGAGGCATTATGGGAGAAATCACCATATCATCTTTGGAGATAATATGTAAAAGTGAGAAGTAGTCTATGCAATGAAACTCATTTGCAAGCAGATCTCAGAATTCAGGTGTGAATCTTACGATTCAATACTTGTTTTATCAAAGCTTGCAATTTAAATGATTCAGCTGAGTGGGAACAACCATAGCCAAGAGGTTAATATTAGTAATCTTTTACTATTTTTTTTCTTTCTTTCATTTTTTATTAGGACTTCTATTTTTAAAAGCTTATTTAGTGGTTAACGAAACTTGTTAAGAGTTTACAATTTTGTGGAGGTTTAAGAAATTACTAAGGAACAAGCATGTGACTAAAGCATGACTGTATGCATGGGTTTTTATTTGAACTTTTTTTTTTTTTTTTTCTTTACGAACATTTGATTAAACCATGAAAGTAGTGGTCGATCCAGAATTGTAGGGGTCAAGTGTTAGTCGACTGATAACATTTTACTAATTACTTAAAATCAAAATTCGAAGACTGCAGCATTTTCTAATAATATTTGAAGTAAAACCCTAAATTTGAAAATACTCCAATATTTTTCAAGACGTAATTTCTGAACTTTGTTAGGGCATTTAAAAGTTAAAACACAGATACAATAGTGTTACTATAATGAATCCAAATGATAAAGACACAAAATTCAAGGAGCTGACCCCAACATAAGTCAGGACGAGGTTTTGATGAGATGATCATGATGATGACGACTCTAATAAATCCAAACTGCTCAAAATAATCATTTTCTCCTTCTTTTGGCATTGAGATTTATGGTTGTGCCTCACTCAATGCAAAGGACCCATGCCGGATTGATCATAAGTAAACCAAACGATCAATTATGGATTAATGATAATCCGCTGGTTAGTTGTGATCATTTAATGGACTATGTTGCTTCTGGTTGAGAGGGAAACATTTAAAGCAATTCATGGGATAAATGCTATGATAATGCAAAGTTATGTGTTGGATCCTTTCAGTGTCTCACTCATGCTTCCCATGAGTGGTGTAGAAGTCCATACTAGATGTCACCTATTGAATATCCGAGCAACTCAAAATAAATGCCCTCCCCTTAAGTGGGCTTTCCCCAAATCTCACTTCTATAGGAGTTGGTCCCACTATAGTTACCTAGTTCGCTAATAAGGTCTTTGAACTGCAAATAGTTCATTTCAAACAATTCAAAGTTTCAATCACAAACTGCTAGCTGACTGTTCATGTAAAGTTCATTAAGCTAATAAATACATCAGTGGGGCTTACCTAAAAACCCAACCTGCTCAAAAGCATTGCGCCCCTATGTGTTAATACTATACCCAATTCTAATTCCAATCAGAGTTGGCCCCACTATAAGATTGAAAACCATTAAAATATGGGTTGCACTCTATTTCAAACATGTATTTTACACATGATCAATCAATGGTGGGCACAATTATGGTTTAAGTAAAATTTGTCCTAGAGGATAGAGTACATTTAAAGAAGAACAGTTACTTTTGAATGGTTTGGATTTTAGATGTAGGCTATAGTGATGGACTTATTGCTTGGACAAAAATGAATTAGTTCATTGAACTTATTGAACTTGAACTCTGAATTAGATGAATTAAAAAGCAAATCAAATGAACCTATTGCTTCGAATTTTCTGAGCTAAGTCTTGAATTAGGAATTGCAAACTTGAATATGAATTGGTTGAACTAATGAACCTGGTGACTAATGATTACCAGAATAATGGGATAAAGCAAGATGGTTATGATTATGGTGCTGGTGATATTAGTGTCTGGAAGGTATTAGACATTGGGTGCTTGTTATATGAATATCCCTTGTATTGATATTAGGAACTGCATATGCAATTATTATTTATATTTTATATAACTGTAAGTAGTAAATTTTCATTTTTTCCAGACCTTATGACTTTGAAATCCAATTTGTTACAGTATTGACATGCATGAAATTGACATAAAGGTTGTGATCTGCTTCTTGCCAATCATTTATGAAGAGTTAACTCCGTTACTCTGTCAGTTTGTTGTGATTTTAAGATAACATTTTCTCTGCACCTTAAGGTACATTTCTGAGTGCATGAATGACTGAGTTATCCTCTTTTGTTTATCGTAATTTATAGCAATGCTCAAAAGCCGAACTGATTGATTTCATAATTGATGCTTGAGAATTGAAAACTAGAGGATTCAAAACTTCTCTGTTTGTGTTTCATGAAATCTTTCTAGTGTTGACCGGAGACATTTTTTTATGTAGCAAGAGAAGGAGAGAGCTATGGTAACTGAGATGGTGGGGAAGCTTACAGATGTGTGCTGGGACAAATGCATCACTAGTACTCCAGGCAGCAAGTTCAGCTCTGGCGAATCGTCTTGCCTTACCAACTGCGCTCAACGGTATATGGACTTGAGCCTAATTATCATGAAGCGTTTCCGATCCACGCACTAAAGTAAGCAATATAACCCAATCAAGAGACGCAACCTTTTTGGCACAACCACTCTTGTTTAAATGATTTGGAGAGCTGTTGCATAGATCCTTGAATTAGCCACATCTGCTGTGCCACTTGTGTTGGACAAGGCACCTTCACTGGATTCCTTTATGGCCAATATAAACAGTCTTGTAATTGATAAATATTGGTACACCTTTTCTTCTCTTAGAATCCAAGTTATTTTAATGATTGCGGAATCTGAGTTATTTTAATGATTGCTTAGAGTAAGATTTGTATATTACTTTTTGAAATTAAATATTTAGTTTAGTGACTTTAGTCTATTTAAAATACTATGTTGAACACATGAATCTTGCATTATTAGATTCACTGGAATGGGAAATTCTTATGAATTTTGGATTCTAAGTGGGCGACTTGGAGAGGCTGTTCTATCGTATTCTTTTTTGTACAGTCTCAACCATTGCCCATACCCAGTACTTTTAGATAATTTTATTCTCAGGTGAATAGTATACAGAAAAATGAAATGGTAAATGCCATGGTATTCCTTTTCAGTTTCAAGTTTAGTACTCAATAATTTTTTATCTGCCTCTGTCCAACTTTTTTCGGGAGTTCTGTTGAAAAGTCTCTTTTACATACATATTTAATTGAATCAGCTATTTTTTAAACAGATCAGAGTTTTCAAAATCGATCCCAAAGTTGGTGATCTTTATTTTATTATATAAATAGCACACTATTCACAATGAAAAATAAGATAGTTTCTTTTAAAAAAACTATCTAATGTGGATTTTTCATTGAGAAAGTAATTTATTTTTAGTGCAATGAAGATTAACTCAAAACTAGGAAACTATCCATATGTTGAGATAAGCAAGTGAACCTGATCACATCATAAGTTAAATCTAATATAATTCAAATTATTATTATTATTATTATTATTATTATTTTGAATGGTCAAATTATTCATATATAGAATCTGGTCTTATCCTAAGCTTAGTATTACCAAATCATTAGTATCATAACATATTGAATCTTCTTAACATAGAATATTTTGAATCAAAAGGCTCCTGTGACCAATTCTCTCTATCAAGGAGGCGATGGACTTCAAGAACCATAATTTTCAATTTCCTTTCTACCTCGTTTTGGTTTAGCTAGACCTGAAATGTTCAGCCGATTTAGACCTTTGTTGATATAGTTGAGAGTATCATTTCAGAAAAATTTAAAGGTATATATAATATTAAAATTTAAAATTAACATATAAGTTATATATTTAATTTATTGTACTAATAAATTATGCAGTATTTTGTTTCTATATGCCAAATGGAGCTGTGTATGTGACAATGTGAAATTAGACATACATTCTCAAATCTCAACTCATTATATAAGGTACAGTTGTTTTTATAGTTTGTCTATAATAGGAAGCTTTGCAGAGATTTTATAAAAGAATTATAAAAAGTATTTTTAATTTTTTTTTATACACAATTTAGGCTGAAATGATTTGACGTAGACCGAAATTTAGAATGAAATGTTCTACATGTGTAACCACTTCAGCTAGCGGTCCAAACCTAAATTAATCAGCCATTTTAGTCAGAAATTGCCAACTATGATTTGCAAAAGCTTTATGCATTTCTAGCGTACTGATGTTGAGAGGATATTTAAATGATCTTATGTCAGTTATGGTGGGGTGCTCAAACTCTGTTTACGTATGCTAAAATTGTCTGGCAAATTGGCTTTGGAGTTGGGGGTCAAGATAAGATTCCTTATACTCTACCATGTAACTAGGCCTAATGCTTTGCCTTCATCCTCTGTCATGGTCCAAAAGAATAAAATGCTGAGTATTACAAAGGTCTTGTATGGTCTATCTCATTTTGACCAATTTTAGGGGATGTCACAGAAATGATGAAGATCAGCTGAACATAAAGCTAAGGTGGAATAAATGGTATGACCAGCATGATCCCACACGATTGCTTTGGCTTCATTCTAGAGATCTGTATGCCCTATTTTTAGGAAGTTTCAATTTTAAATGACGTAACAATGGATCACCAATTTCTACTTCTCTGGCTCATACTGGATATGGCACCATGGGTCGACCAGCCAATGGTCCCAGCACGTCCGGTTTATGTTTTATTTTATTTTTTTAGAGATGTTTAATTGTTTATGCCTTTTATTTATTTAAGATGAGATGTTTGAATGTCAATTGTATAATTGTTTAGATGGTTGAGATTAGATCTGGGTTTAGTTTTCTCTTATTTAAAGCATTGTAATGCCTCTTTTGAGATTTACACATGATTATTATAATGAATATTAAAGCTTTCGGGGTCTTTCCCAAGTTATTCTTGGAGTTCTCTTACTTGCATGTGATAGGGAGTGGCATGAGGTAAATATTCAAGCAAAAGCATGCATCACGCCTCCCGCATCTCGATCCGCCATCCTCATCAATTGGTATCCGTACCATCACCATCATCACACTCGGTAGCTCCAACAATCCTCTCTAGATCCATTCCCACACCAGCAATAGCGGACCTAGGATTTTTGTTTGGGTGGTGCGGTATATGGTCAAGTGAAGACATTAAATAATAAAATTGAATCTTATGAGATATTATCTAAGGGGTTTCTTGGATCACACGGGTGCGACCGTAGCCGCATGCTAACACATGGGTCCGCCCCTGCACACCAGCTGCTCCACTCCATCAAAGCACCATTGATGCTAAAACCTACAAAATCCCTAAAACCATCCCATCCCCACCTCACAAAAACCATTCCCCAAGCCCTAATCCCCAATCCCCACCCTTCCAGTTATCAAACACCCAAGCTGAAACCGAGCCATATCAAGGTCCCGAATACCCCATCCCATTCAAATCTCCAACTCCAGACCCCCCATCACAAACCTAAACCAACTTGCTGATCCCTCCCAAGCATTCAATCGAAACCCAAATTCTAGACGCCACCTCTTTCGAAACCCTAATCCCTAAACCTAGTCTACATTCAGTCACTTTGTCTTCTTTTTTAGTTCTTTTGAAGTATGGTTTATTTTAGGAGATGTTGCTGCTTTTGCTTACATTGTAGAATCTTCTTTCCTTTGATCTTGCTCTTCTATACCATGCTTGACGTCTCTTGTCATGGTTTTCAGCTCTTTTGCTGTTGTCACGACTTCTTCTGGTTCTTTTTGCATTTTACGTATTCTTTACATCTTTCCATATATAATCCATATTTTTTGGGGGATCAACATGTCTAGGATATGTCACAACCCCAATCGTGAAACCGGGGATTATGCGTGGGATTAAAGCCAAATAAAAATTTTCTAATAATAATCTACAACACGTGGCCCCTATAATGTGCCATATGGATCGAAGACTGCTATGGGGTGTATGCATTTTCTCATAGTATAGTTGAAGCTTCATAAATACAAGCGGTATCTCAAGATGCATAGTTAAGAGCAAATATTGAAATATATTAACTAGAGTTCAAGTTTGAAACAATTTAACCAAAAGTATTATTTACAACAAAAAGCCACACTAAAACTCAGGCCTAAACAAAAGACAAAAGAACCAAAAGATGAATCTAAGCCCAGATATAACATGAAGGCTCTCAAGTACAGGGATAGTACGGCTATACAACGCTGTCCGTACAATAGTCTAGGAGGTCACCAGGTTAATCTGCTTGAACTTCCTCGGTCATCCCCTCTTCGGGATAGAAGGGCTCGGTACCTATGCACCAAGAGTAGCATCATCAGACACAACAGTCGGCAAGCAATATATATATGTGTATGTATATGTATATGTATGTATGTACATATATATATTCATATACATACATATATATATGTAGGGAGATGCTCCTATGAGAACATCTCTCATGTTACCATGAGAGATAAGGTGGGGGCCCTCACATCTATATCCAATGCGAACAACTTAAATGTGAGGGCCCCCACCTTATCTCTCATAATAAGGTAACAGATGCTCTCATAGGAACATCTCCTATATATATATATGATAATATTCAAGTGCATCCATCCCTCACCCTTTGTGGTGAGGGACACTCCTTTTGGGGAAGTTTCAAGTACAAAAGAGAAGTGTACTTTTCTTTTGTACTTGAAACTTCCCCAAAAGGAGTGTCCCTCACCACAAATGGTGAGGGATGGACTTGAAGATTCCCCTTATATATATATATATATATATATATATGGGAAATTCCCAAAAACTCCTCTATCTGAAAAGGGGAGTTTTTGCCCCTATCTATTCGCCAATGATTTAAGAGATTCTATAAAAAAATCCACAATTTTAGGAGAATGATTAGGAGAGGGAATGGATAAGTGTATTATTGATGACACATGTCACACTTTCATTGGCTAAAAGAGGGGCTTTTTTTAAAAAAAAACGCCCGGAAAGTTTTGTAGTGTTACTCTCTCTCTCTCTAAATAAATAAATATATATATATATATAGGGGGACATTCATGTGCATCAATCCCTCACCATAGGGTGAGGGACACTTACATGGCTTTCCTTGTTTGCACATGAACATTCTTTTTCTGCATATGACCATATATGACTTTTCCTTTTTTGCACATGAATATTTTTAATTATGTAAATGTCTCTCACCCTATGGTGAGGGATGGATGCACATGAATATTCTCTCTCTCTCTCTCTGTATATATATATGGGATATTCTCTAAACTGCCCCATTCTAAAGGGGGCGTCTTTGCCCCATGGATTTATCCAATTAGATTATGCCATGTCATGCGGTTGTGCCATGTCAGATAAGGTTATGATAGTGATGACGTGTTAAACTTTGATAGGCTAAAAAAGGAGAGTTTTTCTTTGCAAAACTCCTAGGGAGTTTTGTAGTGTACCCTTATATATATACACTAGTCATTGCCCGTGCCTGAAGGCACAACGCACCACGCTCTGAGCACAACTAAATCTAATTACTCTTCTTTTGACCACCTAACAACTAACACCGCCCATAATTTAACAAATTTAACTCAAATTTTCTATGTGGCCCATTGGATCAATCAGCTTCAAATCAAGCCCAGCAGGATTTTAATTTTTTAGGTAAAACAGCCCAGCCAATTGGACCCTTGTTTAACCACCATTGAATACCAGAAGTGGCCCACTACTATAAGCAATCTAGTTTAATTGCATGCAAGCCACGTTTGCATCTGCTATCAAAACAATCCAAGTTAACCCAGATTTCACAATCCGTGAAAAACAACATATATATGTGAAGCGGCAAACTGGTAAGTTGTGGGCCCAAATTCTACATCGTTCAATCACTCAATTGCAATCATAGCCGTGTATTTAATCATATCTTTACTTGTAAGGAAGTTTTGAAAAGATAATGGCACGTTTCGTAATTTCACAGAATACCAAGGATACTCCCATATCCTCTGGGAAAAGATAATGGCAGGTTTTGTAATTTCACAGAAAATCAATGGTACTCCTGTATCCTCTTGTCCTTAGTAAAAAGTTACTGCCCTTTTGTTTTCAAATAATTACAAAATTACCAAGCTCTTGAATCCCTTCTCAGCCCTAGGATTTATGTACATAAATCCAAGGGTCCAAAATGTCCAAGGATTCAAATACTGCTCTCCCTTATTATATATATATATATATATATATATATATTTATATATAGGAGGAGGGTATTCTTATGCAGCTGGTGAGGGACAATGACATGGAATCATCATAGTCGTTCAAAAAGTCTGGAGATCAGATGGTTTGAAATGACCCTTGATATTCCCTACGTTAGGGCATTTGAGACAAACCCAAAAAAAAAAAAAAAAGAGGCAGCGTGTGCTGGAAGACTGAGGACCTCGCCGGAAGCTACACACATACATATATATGAGATGCTCCTATGAGAGATATCTTTCACCTTAAATGAGAGATTGGGTGGGGACCCTCACATCTATATATAAAACATCAGTAGATATGTAGTATTAATCAGAGTAAATGATCGACAATATCATTAGAAAAGCATAGCTTTTAAATCATAATCAAACTAACAAGAACATCTAACAAGATAGGCGGTTCACATATGCTAATCATCACGGGATAGTGCAATTACCCTTCCTACTCCCATTGAGTTGTGGTAGAGATATACAAGACGCGGGATAAAAACCCGGCATCAAAGCAAGCAAGGGGATACCAATAATAACCAAGTGAGGGAGATGAGAGAATGAGAGGTTGAAAGAGTCAAATGAGAAAAAGAGGAAGAAATGAATCCATCGGTTGTATTAGGTTAGGGAAAAGTGGAAATTACAAGATAGTCCTTCGGTCCACTAATGTGGATATTTGGGCATCTTCAACGCGTCAGATCGAAACGCGACTGAAAGTTAAAGTTCATTAAATATTGAGACCTACCCGATGCATCCAAACTCACAAAAACTCATAATCTCATAAAAATCCCTTAAAACTTCCAAAAATAGCAAACCACCCCTCCTACTGTACCCAAACGAACTCGGAGTCGCATGAGACTTCACACGTGTGACTCACACGTCAAACCCGACTTGCTAGTACTCTAAACGCACTTAATTAATTAACAAGTAATTAATTATAACTAATAGTATATTAAGGGTCGGGGTGTTACAGAATATCCTAGGCATTTTAATTCAATAGGACAAACTGCTGATTTTTGTGAAGAGTCATTTTGGAGAAGATTCCTTTTGATTGCACGGTGATGCATGTGAGTTGACAAAATGCAATCTGCTTTGTTTGAACTCCTGACTTGAGAATCAATTTGACCTTTAAGTCTAATCTTCAATGCAAAAAGCTTCACTTTATGCAGGACCGACCTTCTACAATCCACGACCCGTTGAGTTAAAGGTACTCATTGAAGCTGTGCGGGACTTCCGCAGGAGAAAATTTATCTTGTGATAGAGTATAGGTTGGGGTGTTTTGGGATGGAGAATTAAGGATCTGATGAGGTTTTGGACGTTAGATATGAGATTTTTCTAGAGTAGAAGATTGAATGAGAATAGGAATAAAAAAGAAATAAGGGAAGAAGAAGATCAATTTACAAACCAAGAGCATGATCCATCATGATCCACCGAGGACTTGAGCCTCAGATCAATTAGATACAGTAGTCCCAAAAATCAATCTCATTAAGTCCCAAAGTCAGATAAAGTAGCATCTGAGTCTTCTTCAGCAACAACAAAGGTGTTAGGGACCCACGTCAATATCTTTCCGTGGTTTGCTATGAGCAAGTTCCTTGTGTTTCCCCCCCCTTTTTTTCCCCTCTAAAAGCTTCTAAAGGTCTCTTTTATCCGGATATTTGAGGTCCGGCTGAAATGGAAAGTAGAAGTGTGAAAGCAACATGTAGCAATGGTAATGGAAATTATCTATACTAAAATTCAGTTGAAGCATAGGAGCAATTTAAGTGCTAATGCAAGATTCAAAAGTGGAAACAATCAGTCATGAAGATATGATGACGAACAAACTGGAAGTCAATTACAGGCATGAATATGCAACCAAAGAAAGCTTAAAGAAGGCTTTGAAAGTCACAAATTACCATGTTAGATGTGTGAAAAATGTTTGAAAGAGCCACAAAATCTATCCAAAAGTAAAGATCACTTAATGAAGGTTGGAGAATTTTACAAGAGATATATTCAAATGCCCTAGTCGCCCAAGCAATCATATGCAGTGAAAGACTCAGATTTCTAAGATCCAAGAGGCTGTGATAGTTGATCGAAAGGGTTGTTGGTCCAAGTATACTGCTATCCCCAAGTGGAAATACACCACGATAGCTGGTAAAATTCAAGGAATTGAAATAAGTCACAAGAAATCAGTGACAATTGCAAAAAGACTTGCAAGATTGCCAAGTTGAGTGGACTACTAAGCTATAATGCGCACTCGCTCTCTTACCCCTCATTTAAGTCAGTCTAGCTATCGGGATGCATGATTCAGTGAAGACTCGAACACCAAAGCATGAAGTTACTGATGTTGATTCCACAGTAAATGGAAGGTTGAAAAGATTATAATCTAAAGCCTTGTTTGTTTGCATTAAAATACATACATGGCGGTTAAAAATGAATTTTAAAAGTGAATTTACAAAAATGAGTATCAAAGATGCTTGATTCTATTTACCCAAAAGAAAATGCTATTTGATTGATGTTCAGTTTTGGAAATTCACCTTAAATCTTCAGTTTTAACCACTATGTATTCTAATGCACACAAAAAAAAAAAAAAAAAGGCCCTGAAGGAGTTTTGAACAAAAAATTTGTGCCGATTGAGTACAGGTATACTGCAATTGGAGTACGCGTCCATCACTAAATTCTACACAATGAAGGTGTCTATAAATTCAAATAGCAAAAACAGGCCTCAAGATAAGTTCAAATCATCACATTTATTGTCTCCAAGTTGAAATTATACCAATCAGATTGAATTGCCGTTCTTGAAAATTTCGAAGTCCAAGAAGACTTAAGAGCTATATATGATGACGCATTTGTGCAGCTGCCGCGGAAGATGAAATATAACAAACTCACACATAAACCAACTTGGATCGTTAGTATCCCTACAATAAAATGCTACATTGGGCACAATTGGGCACCCATTATTTGGGCATGTTTCTTTAACAGAATTCTTTTTAGAATTCATTTCTCGAGAATTTGAGAATTTGGAATTCTCCAAATTCTGTCCGTAATTCTAAATTCACATCTCTCATCTAGCATTTGAAACGCTGGAACTCAAAGAATCTCAAAAGCTATTTTTTTTATTAAAGCTTATAGTGAGGATTACACAGACTCTTTGGTGCACTTGCCTTCCTCGGAGAATATTACTTTTCAGATGGAAATGCCTTACGAGTGCTATCCAAGTCCGTAAATTTCTATTTATCAAAATCCTAATAGCAGTTTGATCTGTCCTATTTGCAAAGCTTGTGGAGTTAATACAGCATGTGTTATTCCCAGGGGCGGACCTAGGTACAAGCAAGTGGGTGCGGTCGCACCCGTCAAACCGTGGTGCCCTTCCAAAACCTATATGAAAACTCTAGGTCTATCGTCAAAATCCACATGAAAATTCTCGGTTAGCCCCCACAACTAAACTACCTATTAGGGTCTGCACCCCTTAAACAAAAATCCTAGGTCCGCCACTAGTTATTCCCATGCAATCATGCCAAAGCGGCATGGTTTGAATAGGCTTGTTCCTTTTGATTGCCTATACTATGTAATGGTTTGAATAGGCTTATTCCTTTGATTGCCTATACCATGTAATGGTTTGGTTTTGTTGCTTTCTAGGGTATAAGGCTTTTATACCTGGCTTTCTTTTCTTTTCATGATGATGTAATACTCTCAGTTCTTATCACCGATCAAAAGAGAAAAAATAGACGGCGTGGGTTGGATCACAATTGGCATAAATTGAATCCCTGTAATAGAATGGGTGTCATCCCATACTATTCCCTAATCCGAAATTGTTGAATGGTGCAAAAGTTATCTTAATTACTGTGTGTGATTTGGCTCCTCGAGAGGGATCACATCTAAAACATGGGTCTTGCTATGTGGTGGATTCTATGAAAACCTAGAAATGAAATTCTATTCAAAGGGTTGAGATTAATCCCTTGAAATCATTGAAGATTGCCAACTGTTTGGTGAATGGTTTTAAGTACCAAACTAAATTGCATAAACCTTCAAAGTTCTCAACCCGAGGCTGTAGGGTGTTGGAAGGGATAAGGCAGGTTGCTATTATTATTATTTTTTTCATTTTTTAACTGAAGCTGCATTTAGGTGTAACGGGTTTCATGTTTATGCAGCGTCTTTGGAAGGCCCAAAAGTTTCTTCCTTTCGCATTAAAGAAGCAGAAGCGAGGCTCGTTCTCTCCTCACTAATAAAGCTAAGGGAATGGGTCTTGTGCTCATGATGACAAATGTGCTTAAAGTGGTTCAGGTGATTAATGGGACTCCCAATTTGTTCGGCTTTGGTGGATACTAAATCCTTCTCGGGCCTTCTAGGTTTTATAGACTTTTCTTATATTCACAGGACATTCAATGTAATTAATGGCGCATGAATGTGCCGAATGGCATATGTTTTGAAGCCAGCTCTTTGAGAGGATAAAGGGTCTATCAGTGGGGGTTGTAGTTTTGTTTCCCGTCCGTGGTTCCGTGTTGTTCTTGCTCTCTTTGTGGTTGCTTAATAGAACTTTTGTTCCACACACGTACAAAAAATAAAAACCCAAAGTTTCATCCCTTGTCAGTGGATGCCACTTTTTGGGACACCCTTTTTTTAGAAAATTTCAAATACAAAAAAAAAAGTATATTGAAACATAATGTAGCAAAAAGGACCAAGTTGTTCCTCCCAGTATGACAAGTTTCTAGACCTCTTTCCTCAATTGGTTTGCACAATTCACCTACCTCATGATGTGAATCCCATTTTTTTTTTTTTTTTTTTTTTTTAATCTTTAGATTCACCACACCAAAATCTTCATATTATTTTACCAATATCACCTATTAATTTGCATGGGAGTGGGAGGGCGGTCATATTCAACAATAGGATGGTTGACACACTTACCTAAGAGAAAAGAGGGGCTTACCAAGACATGATTCTACCTTTTATTTTTGTGATTAGAAACCCAAACCCTCTAGCCATATTTCTTTCAATAAATAGGGGATTACCATGATATTTCTCATGATCACTACTTCAAAAATTGTGAAAAACCCATTGGCCGTCTTTTTCACTATAATCGAAGTTTGAGATTTTAGAGCTTTTTTTTTTTTTTTTTTAAAGGGGTCCAAGTCCGTCATTATTATTATTTTTTAAAATGAGAAATAATATATTTAGAAAACGACGGCTTTGGACCGTCGGTTTTTGTATTTAAAAGCCCACTATGAAATTCTCGAGCCGTTTATCGTTTTTGCGATTTTTGAGGTAGTGATTTGCAAGGACCCTACGTCTTTGGGGCACTCACCTTTACTAAAATCTGCCGTCGATTTATTAAAATTAACCTGTTGTCTGTATAATAGACAATAATCTTCAAAAACATCCCTAATTCCTATACATTCATTTAGAGTTGCATTGCAGAAGAGGATGCTAATCAGCCACAAAAATAAGTGAGAGACACTTGGGGCATTCCACCCTACTTTAACAACATGGATCATTTCCCCTTCTTTTGCCCTATGAAGCATGCGAGTTAGAACCTCCACACCAAGAATTAAAAAAAGTATAGGAGATAGAGGATCCCCATGTCTAACCCTCTTGGAGGTACTAAATTTCCATAAGGGATCCATTCAGCAGAATTAAAACAGAGGCATAAGATAAACATTGCATTATAATCTTGAATAAATCGATCAATTGAGAGTTTTCTTCTAAGAGAGCATTTGTTGACTTTGTTGCATAAGAGAGAGCTCTATTGGGCCCACCAGTGATCTTATCCCTCACTTGACATTCTGTGTAATAAGTTTATAAAAGAAAATAGCACTTGTTTCATAAGGTAATTGGGGCCTACCTTTAGAAATTGTGGTCATTGGGATCCACCTTTTAAAAAATGATAGTGTAGAATCTGCCATTTGCTTCATTTTGAAAGTTTTATGAGGCTATTTTTCATCGAGACATGTAAATTTTGCATTGCCCACCTCTGTTTATTTTAGATAAGAAGAAAAGCTCTAAAAAAAGCAGCCCCACTTAGCTTTTTTTTCTTTCTAGAAGAAAAAGCTTTTATATGAAAATAAGCTCTAAAACTATAATTAGAGTTTTACCAAACACTCTAATATGTAAAGAATCCACATATCGGAAACTAAAAGCTTAACACACACATCTAGAAGTCACCAAATTTGTCCTCAGGATTGCTTTCAATCATTTATTTTTCAGCAGTCGATTTCGGGCCGTATTTCCGCATCATCTCAGATTCTTTGTATTCTAGAGTTTAGTTTCGGGCCAGTTGAGCATGAGCTAACCTACCATGGCTCTTATATTGTTTGAGGAAAGCTCAGGCTCAGTTTAAACTTAATTAAGTGTCTCTTAAATGAGCTTGAGCTTAACATTTTGAGTGAGAGCTGAACTTGAGCAAGGTGAAGCTAAGTTCATTACGGCTCATTGGCAGCCCTATTTTAGAGCCCTAGCCTACTCACACAATTGCAATTTGTATGCAACATCAAGTAAATCCACAAACAAAATTTTAATTGTTCACATGCATGAAGTCATCCCTGACAAATCCTCTGATGCAACTAATATTTGGAAGCCATGGATTTCAACTTACAGGTTCAAGTACACAATTACCAAACAAAAAAAGTACAATTATTATATGTCTATTTAGCAAAAGAGTAAATCTTCAGATGTACTGTACAAAGACAGTTTAGATTGATAAACCTTGGCCGTCACATAAAAGCTTCCTGCTATAGACCTGAAAAAAAAAAAAAAACCCTAAGGACCTGTTCAGCTGCCCCATGGATTGCAAACAGTTTAAACACTTTTTACATATAGCATGACCATCAGTTTAACATATGTGGTGGTGAAAACAAAATAATTCGAAAAGGCGATCAAGTCGGATTCTGTTTTTCTTCCTTACACTCACTGGAACTAAATTGGAGATCTGAGGGGCAGTTTGTTTGTGAGAAAATGGTAGAGGAAGCTGCCCATCATCACACATAGCCCTATCTCGTCGATGTAGGGTCAGCTGAAGTGATTTCTACTCATGAAACAAAATCGGTGGAGAAATTATTATGGTATATGTTTGAACTGTGAAGAGGCTTTCTACACCTTGATTTTCTCCGCCTTTAGTCCTATCCAAATACAACCAAAGTAACTAAAACAGTACCACACCCAGGGTAATTCTAGTATCAAGCTCCCCCGTACACAGCATCCAGTCTGCCGAAAATTCCAATTGATTGCGATTTGGGGTGCATCTGAATAGGACATGCTTAAAACGGTACTAAACATACAATCACCACCTAAGATATGAATACTAAACCATCTGAGCAGGGCCCTTCCAAACATGACCATGATCAATTCATTGCAGCGTGAGAAGGGGTGAGAAGATGGTATGGAGTGTACCCCTTGGCGAAGCTGCACCCTCGAGGGATTTCGCCGCTGTCCATCTCGCACAAGATCTTATGGAAGAGATCAACTTCGCAAGGCAAGGCTAGAGGCCCATTGGAATTGTAGCCATACTCCATTTCAGCCTCCTCAAGAAGGATCTTGAACAAGGGATGGTTTGCGTACTCCGTTTTGATCACGAACCGCTCTTTCTCAGGGCCGACATAGACAGAGAAGCAACCTTCAGGAGCTACTCTGCTTTTGAGGTGAATTGGGTCTTCTTTTGAATCAGCAGAGCTAGGCCATGATCTGCTCTTTGACAGGGGAATGAAAGGGATCCCCAACGCCTTCTTATTCCTTGTAAATGATCGGCAACGCATGAACTTCATCAGAAGCTGTCTCAGTTTACTCCCTTTTCCCTTGCCCAGTTCATGTTTCTCCATGACTAGCTTACTACTAACTCACAGAGAAAGAACAGGTGAAAGATATGGAAATCAAGTGTTTTGAAGCCTATGGAATGTCTTTTCCCATTGAAAGAGTGATTCCTATAGGGTACAATTCTCAACAGAACAATTCAGGGAGCGACTGCTGAAATTTATATCATAACCCTTAATTATGCACTTCCTCCATCTGAAAGGCTTCAACAAAAAACTGAAGAGACATTTGGGTTTTGGATTTTGTCCTGTGAGGGAAATTATAACACCATCCACGCTCAAATTCAGTGATCTGATGAGGCCAACTGATGAAGAGCAAAATGAAACAGGGAAAGATTTCAAATGGGTTGGATCATTTAGCCTCGATCATAGACCAGACGAAACATCACCTTCATCCTTGGTCTCATTGTGTTGCTCATATCAATTTAAATCAACTCCCAAAACCAAGATCAATCAAAACCAAAATAAACCAGAGAATAGTAATAGTAATAACAGCGACCCACCTAGCAGAAGCGCCAAATGACGCTAGAAGTAGCTGTTTTTCTATGAAAAACAGAAAGTCCAGGGCATATCTAAGGAACCCAACTGAGAAAAGCACCAAATTAAAGAAAAGGCAGCATCTTTTCGGTAAAAGATCAAGAATCCAAGTGATACAGAAAAACACAGCTGGAAGAAACCTCAATCCAAACTAAAGATGGCTGTTGTTTTTTAAATTTATTAAACCAACAATCCAAGGCCTGCTATCTAATGAACCCAACAAACAGAAACACCAAATTAAATCAAAGATTGAAGCTTTTCTACAATAAAACCAACAGTCCGAGGCATATCTAAAGAATCCCAACAACCAGAAGAGCTAACATACAGATAAAAAACAGAAATGAACTACACGAAATATGCTTCACTGCCGTCTATAATATGGAAATATATGTAGACAAGAAGCCCACACCCCAACTTGGATATAAATATTGGATTGGAAGGATCCAAGTCATTTGTCAACGCGAAAGTTCTCATAATTTTAAATATGTATCTGTCCGTTTGGATGTTTCTGTATCCATACTCAATGCGATGACAGAAGAAGGCCAGTTGCTGTGAATTCAACGGCCAAAGAAATGGACAGTAAAGATTAGAAAAATGACAAAAGAAACTAAGCCTAAAGAAGTGGGCAGTAGAGATTAGAAAAATGATAAAAGAAACTAAAACCCTACCGTTTCATAGGCTTTGGAAGATGATTTTACCAAACAGAAACGTTCAAAAAGTAAGGTGTCATTGCGGGTAGGGTACTACTCTCTAGGCCACAACCAAGGGAAGAGTCCTTTTAGTGTGGAGATTCGTTTCATGCAATAATGAGATTTGGTGCAAAATTATTAAAGTAACTTGTCTAGTATGTATTTTAATATCGTAATACATTTCATATTAGCAAAAAAAAAAGAAAAAAGGAATTAAAAAAGAAAAAGTATTTACTAAATGGAGTTCTCAAGCAGACGAGCTCGTGGAGACCACTTAGAAGCTTACTTTTTGCTCGTGGGAGAGCATTTCTCTTTTCAAAAAAACCACAAATAGCATGTATCGTTGCTCGTGGGAGAGTATTTCTCTTAAAAAAAAACACAAATGGCATGTTTGTATAATGCCGAGGATTCTTTGGTTATGTAGAATGGGCTTTGGTTGGGGGCCACTTAATTATG
The DNA here is from genome assembly GCA_028538565.1 of Umbellularia californica. Classification (NCBI taxonomy): domain Eukaryota; kingdom Viridiplantae; phylum Streptophyta; class Magnoliopsida; order Laurales; family Lauraceae; genus Umbellularia; species Umbellularia californica. Next base: position 30,060,432 of record JAPQWN010000002.1, read on the forward strand.
ATTTAGTGTAAGGTTCCGTACCCCAAGGTTGTATTTAGCTTAGTTAATCGTATTCTTAGCTAATTAAGCTCATTTTTTAAGCTAATAAGGTTCAATTTACTATTAGAACTGCGTGTGCAAAGTTTGGTTAAGATCTAAGTTCATTTGGATTTAGTAGGGGGTAGTTAGCAATTCTCAAAAAATTTGGAGGGCTTTTTTGTAATTTCAATTTTTTGAGGTTTTTGCACCGTTGGGTAAATGACATAATTTTCCGAACTTTATCCTTGTACCTCACCCCGACACGGACCCCCAAATACCACCCGAGGCCCAAGGACCATCCCCCCGATCCCATCCCCAAATGAGACCAACACTTGGGCCCCACTTAAAGTTCTCATATAATAGGTGAGAACTAGTTCTCACATGAATAAATCCAATATATATATATATATATATATATATATATATAAGACCAGCTCTCCTAAGCTGAAGCTTAGGATAAAATAAGCTCAAGTTTGTGGTAGGGCCCACCTAGGCATATGGATGGGGCGGATTTCAATGACTCCCTATGATCCTCCTCTCTCTAAAAAATTAGCCTCAACCGCGATTTTTATCATCTCTATATAGGCACAAAAGTTTAATTATTAACAGTCCATTCGGATCAATACATAGTCAATGCAACGGTCCAGTAAATTCGGATTTGACTGAAAGTTGGTAGACATGTGCAATTTAGGGGGGTCATGTGTTTGGTCCATTTGGATGAACCAAATGTGGGTTCCACAAGCACGAGCTTACGAAATTTTATCCTAAACTTGAGCTTAGGAGAGCCTCGCTAGCTGTGTCGCTCTCTCTCTCTTGATATATATATATATATATATATATATATGGGGAGCGCTAGATAACTTTCGGGTTTTTTTTTTTTTTCAAAAAATGACACTCTCAGTTGGTCCCACCATGATGTATGACAACTATGAAATGCCAATGGATGAAATAATCTAGATGAGATCTATTTACTTGAAAAATGTCAACTCCATTTAATTATCCTAATCCCTTGATCCATGGCCTCAAAGTTTAATGGATTTAAAGATATCACTTTCTTGAGATTTTAATCCAATCATGATTGAAAGTTAGATGAGCGTCAAATTCGGTCTTTATACCAATTCAGGAGCGGTGGTATGTGTGAAATGATTGGATTGACTTAAGGTGGGCTTCACACCCTAAAAACATAGGGGGAGCAAAAATGTGATTTTTAAAATGGAAAGTCTTTTAAATAGATCATAAGGTAGGGATCCTGTACGTGTGTGAACGATTTAGATAGATCATAAGGTGGACTCGCTGAAAGTTCTCGATCACCATGAGATGGGACCCGAGGGGAAGGGCGCTGGCCGCTGGGCCCTCCTACAAAGCGTGGCGCTCAAGAGAATTTTTTCAAATGCTTGCGTGTCTAAAATTAATATGTGATAAACAGTTGCTGGTTCAAATTTTAGTATAAATTATACAATTTCTCATTGAAATATGAGATCGCTAACAAGCCCAATCAAACCAACCATCAATCTACTGCAGTTCAAACATGTGGCTTGGCACAAAATTGACTGGACTTCAGATTATTGTATAAAAATTCGACTACCGTCGGTTCCAACTGAGTTAAATAGGGGTTTGCATTGCTGCACGATGTATTGGAGTTTGGTTCAAATGAAACCAGTAATCTCAGTTGAACTGTTCTGAACAGTGACAGTCAACTACCGAACAGTTCAAAATTGTTCCACTACATGATTGTTTATGAACAAGCAAATGGAGAAAGTTGCAGAAGTTTTTTATGGGTCAGGCCCAAGTGGCCCAATCCATGTTGAGTCGGGGCTTAAACTTATAAAGACACGGTTAGCCCAATAAGGTCCAAGCCCAAATCCATAAGGCCTGGCCACGTCCTTAAGAAGGCAACTGGAAGCCTTACCCTCGTCGCTTTGGAAATGGTCAATCTGTTGGAAAAATGGCTAGAGCACCATTATTTTTGTCAAAGTTTGAGCCAAAAACTAAGTGGGACCCACTAATCCTTTTTGGTGGGAATACATGGGAATGTACTCTACTCCATGAGTAAATTAATTATATGTATTGGGTTGCTCTAATCCATTAAGGAGTGAATGAGAAATTGCCTCCTAAACACTACTACTTGAACATGTTAAACATAGAAACAAAGGAAGTAGTGAACTTGCATCCCACATTGCTTGGGAGCAAAACATTCCTTGGGTATAAATATACTTACTTTGGTAGTATAAAATAAGCCCCAAGGGGCACCCCACTTTTGTGGGGGAGGGAGGACCTAGATCAAGGTAGGGTCACCACCACACACGCGCGCGCCCCGCACCGAACCGGGCCGGGCCTGGGCTTGGGCGCGAGTTGGGCCTTGGCTCGGCCCACTACCCGTTTATTTTTGGAGAAATTTTATTTAAATAAAATTTCTTTTGGCAAATGGGATGTGTCCCTAGTGATTAATGGTGTGTGTCCTTTCGCCCTTGAAAGGGTGTGTCCTGAGAAGTTGCATTGTTCAGCCTATTTAAGTGCATCTTGTACATGCTTTTTGGATCGATTTTCGGCTGCTGTTGCATTGCATTCGAGTCATCATTGTGAAGAGAGAGTACTGAGAGTACTGCTACACCTTTGGTTCGCTAGACACTCAGTTTGTAGTGCTGCAACTGTGTGGGATTGATCATTGTATCCTGGGAGACAGACGCTGTAGAGCTCGTAAGCACCATTGCGGGGGCGATTTTTGTCTTAAGGAAATAGTGCTGCGCACTAGCCTTGATCACCAAGCTTCTGTGATTAACTGGATTCTGCAACAACACCCTGTTTCGGTCTTCAAACAGTGAGTGACTTCTTATTGTATTTATTAGTTGTTAAATTCACTGTGTTCAGACCTATCTTCTAAAACACTGAACTATTACTGAATGTACTCGGGACTTACAATCTTAAGACAAAAAATTCTTTTAAAGTTCTGAGTACACTCTGTTATCAGTATTACTTCAGTATTTCTGGTCTTCTGTTACTGAAACCAGTATTGTAAAACTCTGGTTTTATCTTTTATTTCATTTGTTACAGAACTTCAGTGTGTTCTGTAACTTGTTTAATTGTTCTCTCAATTGATTTACGGTACTGTTAGTTGTTAACTCTCCGTATACTCTCTCTTTTCTTTTGCTTCTGGTCATTCACAGTAATGGGTATTGAGAAGAATACTCCAGTCAGTGCCCCTGCCCCTGTTATGGTGAGCAATGGGGAGAAACTTGAAAAGTTTAATGGTACTGAGTTTAAGAGATGGCAACAGAAGATGTTGTTCTATCTCACTACCTTAAACTTGGCTAGGTTCCTCCATGAAGACGCTCCTGCCTTAACAGAAGGTGAAACAGATAAGCAAGTGGTTGCTGCTGTTGATGCCTGGAAGCATGCTGACTTCCTCTGTCGCAATTATATCATCAATGGACTAGACAACACATTATATAATGTGTACTGTTCATTGAAGACTGCTAAGGAATTATGGGATTCTCTTGATAAAAAGTACAAGACTGAAGATGCCGGAATGAAGAAATTCGTTGTGGGCAGATTCCTTGACTACAAGATGATAGATTCCAAAGCAGTAATCAATCAAGTTCAGGAACTTCAAGTAATTCTCCATGAAATTCATGCAGAAGGAATGTCTCTTAGTGAGTCTTTCCAAGTGGCAGCCATCATTGAAAAATTGCTACCACTTTGGAAGGATTTTAAGAACTACCTTAAGCATAAGCGAAAGGAGATGAAACTTGAAGACCTGATTGTCAGATTGAGGATAGAGGAAGACAATCGTGCATCTGAAAAGAAAGCAGGGAAAACGTTCACTGAAGCTAAGGCAAATGTAGTGGAACATGGGCAGAATCCCAAGAAGAGGAAGCACAATCCCAATGGTCCAAAACAGCAGGGTCCCAATGATAACAAGAAGTTCAAAGGGAAGTGCTATGTGTGCGACAAACCAGGCCACCGTGCTAAAGACTGTCGTAAACGCAAGGACCAAGGCAATACAAGTAAGAAACCAGCACAAGCCCACATGACAGAATTGGACACTCTCTCCACTGATGTTTCAGACATCAATCTTTCTGCTGTGGTCTCGGAAGTCAATCTGGTCGGTAACACCAGAGAATGGTGGGTGGACACTGGGGCCACTCGACATGTCTGCTCTATTAGAGAGATGTTCTCCACTTATCATGCAACAACTGGAGAACAACTCTTCATGGGCAATTCTGCCACCTCTAAGGTTGAAGGTCAAGGACAGGTGGTTTTAAAGATGACTTCTGGAAAGGAACTCACCCTCAACAATGTGCTGCATGTACCTGATATACGTAAGAATCTGGTATCAGGCTCACTACTGAGCAAGAAGGGTTTCAAACTTGTATTTGAGTCGGATAGGTTTGTCTTCACTAAATCTGGGATGTACGTGGGCAAAGGGTACATGAGCGATGGGCTCTTTAAAATGAATGTAATGACCATGGTACATAATAAGAAAAATTCTTCTGCTTATATGCTTGAGTCTTCTAATGTGTGGCATGGTAGATTAGGTCATGTTAACTATGATGCTTTGCGTAGATTAGTTAATATGGAATGTTTGCCTAAATGCAATTTTGATTCAACTATCAAATGTGAAACATGTGTCGAAGCTAAGCTTACTAGAACTTCATTTCATTCAATTGCACGAACTTCTGAACCCCTTCAGTTAATTCATTCTGATATCTGTGATCTAAAGTTTGTTCAAACTAAAGGTGGTAAGAAATATTTTATTACATTCATTGATGATTGCACAAGATACTGTTATGTTTACTTACTGAGAAGTAAAGATGAGGCCTTGGAAATGTTCATACATTACAAGAATGAGGTTGAGAATCAACTTGATAAGAAAATCAAGGTGATAAGAAGCGATAGAGGGGGTGAATATGAATCACCTTTTGGTGACTTTTGTTCACAGCATGGTATTATACACCAAACTACTGCCCCTTATTCACCTCAGCAAAATGGTGTTGCTGAAAGGAAAAACAGAACTTTAAAAGAAATGATGAATGCTATGTTAATCAGTTCTGGATTACCTCAGAATTTGTGGGGGGATGCTATCCTTTCCGCAAATTATATTCTCAATCGAATACCTCAAAAGAAATCCAATAAGACTCCCTACGAATTGTGGAAAGGCAGAATGCCTACCTACAAATATTTGAAAGTGTGGGGGTGTTTGGCTAAAGTGGCGGTTCCTACACCTAAAAAGGTTAAAATAGGACCAAAAACAGTTGACTGTGTATTCATAGGGTATGCTCATAATAGCAGTGCGTATCGGTTTCTAATTCACAAGTCTGAGATTCCCGATATGCATCCTAATACTATTATTGAGTCAAGGAATGCATCGTTCTTTGAACATGTATTTCCTTCCAAACCATCGCAGGAATCGAGTTCTCTCAAAAGAACTCATGATACTGCTAGTAGCAGTAATCAAAACCAACAAGAGATTGATGAACCTAGACGAAGTAAGAGGGCTAGAACATCAAAAACGTTTGGTTCAGATTTTCTAACATTTCTGTTAGAAGATGAGCCTCAAAACTTTAAAGAAGCAGTTTCCAGTCCCGAAGCACCATGTTGGAAAGAGGCAATCCATAGTGAAATTGAATCCATTTTGCAAAATCATACATGGAAACTAGTGGATCTTCCACAAGGTTGCAAACCTCTTGGATGTAAGTGGATATTCAAGAGAAAGATGAAAGCAGATGGATCAATTGAAAAGTACAAGGCCAGGCTTGTTGTTAAAGGGTACAGACAAAAGGAAGGCTTGGACTATTTCGATACTTATTCACCAGTATCGAGAATAACTTCAATTCGAATGTTAATAGCAATTGCGGCTTTATACAATTTCGAGATACATCAAATGGATGTCAAGACCGCTTTCTTAAATGGTGACTTAGATGAGGAAATCTATATGGAACAACCAGAAGGGTTTAATGTTCAAGGTCAAACTAAGAAAGTTTGTAGGCTTGTCAAATCTTTATATGGATTAAAACAAGCACCAAAACAGTGGCATGAAAAATTTGACAATTTAATGCTGTCAAATGGGTTTGAGATCAATGAATGTGACAAGTGTGTGTATGTCAAGAACACTAACAATGGCTGTGTCATAATTTGCTTATATGTTGATGATTTACTCATTATGGGTAGCAATAATGCAATCATTCAAGCTACCAAGAGGATGTTGAACAATAAGTTTGATATGAAAGATTTGGGTGTTGCTGATGTCATATTAGGAATTAAGATTTCTAAAACATCGGATGGACTGATATTATCTCAATCACATTATATTGAGAAAATACTCAAGAAATATAATCAAGATAATAGCAGTCCAGCAAGGACACCTATAGATATTAGTATCCATTTATCCAAGAATAATGGAAAAGGTATATCACAACGAGCATATGCGCAAATAATTGGCAGCCTAATGTATGTAATGAATTGTACTCGTCCAGACATTGCATATGCGGTTAGTAAATTGAGTAGATACACAAGTAACCCAGGAGCAGACCACTGGAAGGCCTTAGTTCGGGTTTTAAGATATTTAAAATACACCCAAAACTATGGACTGCATTACTCTAAATATCCAGCTGTACTTGAAGGCTATTGTGATGCCAACTGGATATCCGATATCAAAAATTCAAACTCCACAAGTGGATATTTATTTACACTTGGTGGTGCAGCGGTATCATGGAAATCGTCTAAGCAAACTTGCATTGCTAGATCCACTATGGAATCTGAGTTCATTGCATTGGATAAAGCTGGCGAAGAAGCTGAGTGGCTTCGTCAATTCTTAGAAGATATTCCAATGTGGTCAAAACCTGTGCCTCCTATCTGCGTTCATTGTGATAGTCAATCAGCAATTGGAAGGGCACAAAGTAAAATGTATAACGGTAAGTCTCGACACATTCGTCGAAGGCATAATACCGTGAGACAACTGCTCTCTAATGGCATTATGACAATTCAGTACATAAAGTCCATTGATAACATTGCAGATCCTCTTACAAAAGGATTAGCAAGAGAGCAAGTACATCGTTCATCGAGGGGAATGGGTTTAAAGCCTATGTATGAAAAGTCGCCATAATGGAAACCCTACCTAGTTGACTGGAGATCCCAAGATCTAGGTTCAAAGGGACAACCGAATTGTGTGTAACTTCACGATATCACTATGGAGATAACATCTCCTGCTCATTCCTATGATATTAATAATGATACCTGCAGCGGTAAATAGGATAAGCAAGCTTTTAATGATTCTTATATCTTGGATAATCAGATGGGGTATAGCAGGATACTCTTAATAAGAATCACCTATGTGGGTGTGAACTGGGCCGATTCTATGAGAATGATAAGGCTACATTCTCTAAAGCACTCATGAAACCAGGCATTGTTCAGGGCCAAAATGAACACAATCATGAGAACCAAATGTGTCCGGAACGATTCTGTGTGAACTCTATTGTCTTGGTTTACGCCAAAGGCTGAGCAGTTCAAGACATCATGTTCACTGTTCAACCAGTAAATCCGATAGTACTTCACAAGGGAAGGTTCAAGGCCACCAGCTACCTTTCTCTATACAGATGATTTCCAATTGTACTCTCTCTGTGTGTCTGCATATCATTTCATTGCTTACAGTCAATTTCATTCATGTGGGGGATTGTTGGAAAAATGGCTAGAGCACCATTACTTTTGTCAAAGTTTGAGCCAAAAACTAAGTGGGACCCACTAATCCTTTTTGGTGGGAATACATGGGAATGTACTCTACTCCATGAGTAGATTAATTACATGTATTGGGTTGCTCTAATCCATTAAGGAGTGAATGAGAAATTGCCTCCTAAACACTACTACTTGAACATGTTAAACATGGAAACAAAGGAAGTAGTGAACTTGCATCCCACATTGCTTGGGAGCAAAACATTCCTTGGGTATAAATATACTTACTTTGGTAGTATAAAATAAGCCCCAAGGGGCACCCCACTTTTGTGGGGGAGGGAGGACCTAGATCAAGGTAGGGTCACCACCACACACGCGCGCGCGCCGCCCCGGGCCGGGCCGGGCCTGGGCTTGGGCTTGGGCCTTGGCTCGGCCCACTACCCTTTTATTTAAATAAAATTTCTTTTGGCAAATGGGATGTGTCCCTAGTGATTAATGGCGTGTGTCCTTTCGCCCTTGAAAGGGTGTGTCCTGAGAAGTTGCATTGTTCAGCCTATTTAAGTGCATCTTGTACATGCTTTTTGGATCGATTTTCGGCTGCTGTTGCATTGCATTCGAGTCATCATTGTGAAGAGAGAGTACTGAGAGTACTGCTACACCTTTGGTTCGCTAGACACTCAGTTTGTAGTGCTGCAACTGTGTGGGATTGATCATTGTATCCTGGGAGACAGACGCTGTAGAGCTCGTAAGCACCATTGCGGGGGCGATTTTTGTCTTAAGGAAATAGTGCTGCGCACTAGCCTTGATCACCAAGCTTCTGTGATTAACTGGATTCTGCAACAACACCCTGTTTCGGTCTTCAAACAGTGAGTGACTTCTTATTGTATTTATTAGTTGTTAAATTCACTATGTTCAGACCTATCTTCTAAAACACTGAACTATTACTGAATGTACTCGGGACTTACACAATCCTCATCCCGTTTTTACCAAGTCTCACGGAGGATATCTCAACCACCTCGTCCGTCGAGGATAATTCAAAAGCTCCATCGAAGTAAAGATTTATTTGTTGTAAAGTCGTCCCCATTTGTTAGGGGAAGACTATAAATGAAAAGCCCCACAACACTTGGAGGGCACGGAACTCTTTCTCTTCAAAAGACACTTATCCTCTCATTCTCATAGCTTGTAATCTTGGCACACTTGAGATATAAAAATATCCGGCGACCTCAGCCATTGAGAAGTGGACGTAGGTCACACTGACCGAACCACTATAATTCTTGATTTCTCTCTCTCTACTTTAACTACTGCATTTATTACCAATCACTTGACCGGTGGTGTGTGAGGCTAATTTGTGCATCATTAGTTTTAACAAACTAAATCTACAAGTTTTAAAGTGTTACTAATTTCATTGGATAGAGACGGAAAACCACCAGTCAAACTAGGTTCATTAAGATGTCATACTAATGTATGGTTAAACCCGAATGAACCACCTGTCGCAAACTAGGCTTGACCAAACCTTATCCTTGACGTGTTTAGCTTGTAAAACATTGGTTTAGACACTATTTGTTTATCATTATAGTTAAAGATTTATCCCATCTTTCTACATTTAGTTCTATTGTCTATCTAAAGTACAATCTATAGTATTTTTGTTTTTTTCGAGACTTTAGAATTGACATATGGAAGCGGCTCTTTTTCCAAATGGTTTTAGGGGACGTCATGCAGCAACATTTCTGCAGAGAACAAGAAATTTTTGTCAGATAGATGTGCATCCATTATTCTTTTTGCGCATATCATGTTAAGAAAATGTACCCTCCAAAATCTACGCTTGTGAGGATTTTGAGGTCCCAACAGGAAAGGTTGAGACCCACATCTTTTCTGCATATCTACATGCGCTCTCCCTCCTCTGTCCATCATTGTATTCAACAAAAACTGCTAATGCCACACCTAAAATGTCCACGTAAAGAGTATGCGTAGGATTCCATAAGCTCCAAAAGGCGCCCTGATAGTGTGAATTCATATAAAAACATTAAAAAAACAGGTGAATAGTTTTCAAATCCTAAAACCAACTCCAACGCTGGTATAGGTCCATCTCAACAACCACAGGCCAGTTGTGACCTTTGCATGTGCATGTCAAAGGTATGCAACTGGGTCATCAGCAGCTAGTGCATTTGCACATGACAGGACCCAATGAATATACTCTGGTTACATGATCCACCTCTTCGCAGTTGTTGGTTTTTTTCTTGACAAGTTGTACAACATGGAGAAAATCATGGGGCCTGCTTGTTACGGGTTCCACGTCGGATTAAGCAAGGCGGATGCCAACGTAGAATACAATTTCACTTAATACAACTCACAAATAAGACTCCCAATAGCATCAATGGATGTGGGTTTTTTGACCAAAACGTCTCTATTAAGTGTGACTCTATGGTACTTGTATATATATAAGGATAAGTGTACTGGCATTGCATACACTCTCCTTATAGGTTACACAGGGGAAGAGATCCGTAGAACTTTACAATAGTTGGAATGCATATATATCTCTAATTGCGTGTCAATATCTAGATCCATCAATTGGCATGAGAGTCCACGTTGCTTTTCGACGATTAAGAACTTCTAGAAGGGCCGTGTATCACCCTAGATATAGGTAGGGTTTATTTTCAAGCCCTTATCTACACCAGGGCCGGCTTTACCATAAAGCAAGAAAAGCCCTTGCTTTAGGTCCCCTAAAAATAAGGCCCCAAATATCACAATTTTATTAAAAGAATTTTTTCAAATCCAAAAGAAACTCCCTAAAAATAAAGCTCCATAATGATGAGGGCGAGTTGGATTTTTCATATCTTAAATGAATGTAAGAGAATCTCTATGGCTTCCACATTTTTCTCCTAGCTTTTCTTTCCTTTCCTTCCTTCTTATCTACTTACACGGCCTCACTTTCATCCTTTTAGGGCATTCAATTTTAAAAAGACTTTTAAAACTCTATGCATAGGACCTACTCATGCTACAGTTTATTGATCAAGTTTAGGTCATTTACGAATAATGATGAAAAAGAAAATAAATAACCAAGTTAACCAAATTAATGATCAATTAAGTCCAAAAGCTTAGGTTACACCAATCAGCTGATGGAACCATGATGAATGGTCTATTTTCATCGATCTAACCATTCAAATCATAGGGTCTTTCAAAGAGACCTCTTTTGAGAAAGATCTAGTCCATCTAAAATTAATGGCCTTCAACAAAATTCAATCAAATAGGATGTGGGCCCACCATCATATTGAGCACCACAAAAAACTTGCAATTTCCACAATATCATGGTGGGCCTAACTATTTAGTCCAATGAGTTTTTTTTTTTAAGCCGTCCAATGGGATTTAGAGATTACTATTAGTGATAGGTCCTCACTTTGAAACTCTTCCATCATGACCTCTTCCCAAAACAACTTTATCCAAATTTTTTAGGAAAAATAGAAGGAAGATATAATGTGAAATTTAAATGAAACTGAGATCTTAGAATTGAATCAACGTGCAAATTTCTTTGAATATTAAAAGGCATGACGTGTCAAACTTTCTTTGCATATTAAAAGAGTGGGAAAAAAAGCCCCATTTTTAAATGGGGAGTTTTTGAGAATCTCTCATAATATAATATAATAGTAATTAGTATCACATCCCACTAAAACTATTTTTTCACATTCTAAAAAAGAAGCAATAAAATAAGTATCATCCTTTTTTTTTTCTCTGCAAAATTTCAAAACCCAACAAATCATACTGAATATAAATAGAAACTATTGACTTCTCTTTAATTTGCAACCCATGTTTCATTTTATATTTAATCCCAAATCCATTCAATACTATCAATATTAATATTTTAATTATGGTGTTCAACTTCTTTAATCAAGAAAATAAAAAAAAAACATTAATATTTTAACTATTTTTCTCCAATAAAACTTAAAGAGAGAAAAATAGATTTTAAATAAAATCATTTATAATAATATTAAAAAAAAAAAAAAACCTCACTTGAAATTATCGCTTTAGACCCCAAATTCTCATAAGCCGTGATCTACACTCTTTGCAACTATTAGGCAGGAACAAGAAGATGACCTCATTTGTCTTTTACTGGGCACGCAACCTGATAGCCCCGGAAAACTTTTCATTTTCTCCCTCTTGTATGAGAAAGGACAAAAGAAGAAAGAATACAAGTCCTGTTTGTCCTTTCTTCTCTTGGGCACAGAGGTCAACGTAAAAGAAAAGGAGAAGGGGTATTCCCAAGCCGCAAGTCGCAACCCCGCCATAACCGACCAGAGGACACGAGTGGCACGGGCGATGAAGTCCTGTCCAGTGTCCAGTTCAACGCAAACCTTGCTTCCAGGGACGTATATTTTGATATGACCCATTTTTACAGAAATTTTAAATTCCTTTTTCCTTCTAAAAACTATTTTATTAATTACTTTATTAAAACAGTTTTAATGTTAATTCAAAAACACAATTTTAATTATTTAATGCTGCTTAACGTTGTGATTAATCGCTGGTTGAAAGGCTCAACGATAGTATTTTGTCTTATAAAATACCTGGTCTGGGTTAAAAAACAAAGCAGAAAATTACTATGTTCTCTTCATCTTTTCCTTTCTTGTGAGCATTTTGTGGTTCCTGAAAATTAATCTCAATTTAGTGTGCAATTAAGCATGATCTTCTATAAAGGCCGTTGTATCACGAGGGCAGTTCCTATAGAGATCCTGTTCGCATCTGGATTTATCCCGGAAGGGCGAAACTCGTCCTAAAGAAAGCGTCGCCAGACGTGCTTCGGCCATGAGCTGCTGCAATTGGTTTCCGTTGATTTCTGCTGATACAACTTTCTTTATAAAACTGCAGATCGGTACTGCTGTTTCAATTTTCACTTTTACTTCAGTTCTGTGGCGTATATTTCCAACACAAGCGGCAGACGTCACCAGGCAATTGGCGCGAGCAGCTGATTGCGATACCTGGAGAGCATCTGGTTCGCTTCTGCTTTTGAAATTGTTGCGAGCAGATCTATACAGCAGTAGAAAAAGAAAGACAATCCAACAGTTAAAAACGGATTTGATCAGCATGAACACATGTAAACTTTTCCTTTTGATTTAAATTGTGAATACGTTTTCTAAAACTGTATAGCATGATCATGCAAGAGACATGATCTTCAACGGAAAGACCCCACCCATATAATGTCATCATTTAGGTGCTTAATGGTGGGATATGTGCAACATTACATCATGATAATATCCAACTAAAATATTCTTTTGATAAATCCTTGATAATCACGGCAAAACCTTTTAATTGTAATTTGATAAGCAATGAAAATAGGATGAATAGTCATATCTAATATAATATGATGTACAAAACTATAATCAAGGATTTGATCAAAGGAATCGATGGTGAACCAAGGGTTTTCATTTGAAGAGGGGCGGACCCAAACACGCAGTTGATATTTGTGGACTATTTAGCATTTTTTCTCATGAGTTATAGAGTAGACCCAAGTCCAGTGGGGAAGATTGCACCCCCAATAGAAGTAATGTATGGCACGACAGATCAATGATCTGTAGGATGTGGTAAATATGATAAAAAAAACCATTGGATCTCGACTTAAAATAATCTAATATGCATACATGTAATTTGTCTGATCAATTCTTGATCTCGATTATTTTTTTAACAAATTATTGACCATGGTTAGAAAATCAATTGATCAAGAGTTTCAAATTCGGTGTTTACTGTCAAGTTTTTCCACTGTAGTAAGAATGCGTTTCTTAAAATCCCAAGCCTGTTTTTCTTAAAATGAAAAAATAAGAAAATTTGAGGAAAATAATGTAATGATTTGTTTAAATCATGGGGATGAGAAAATATGATAGAGTCGACAACCTCATGGATCAGAAAACAGAGATCATGATGATGGATCCCGTAGAGGTACGTATGATGATAGAACTGGTGATCTCATTGTAGATTTTCCAAGTAATCTCCAGGATAAGAATAAAAACATGAAGATGTGAACATCTATGCAAAGTGCAAAATTTTAAGTGATAAGAATGACAAACAAATGGGTACATTAGACTGTGCAAATAATACCCAGTTCGGAAAAGAAGAAAATTCCATGGGACAACTACTGTTAAATGAATATGATCAAATGCAATGTAGATGTGATTTTGTATGTGTAAGTGCACAAAAACTCACAGACCCGGGGGGGTGATTTTGCGTCTCACTTTAGAGAAGATGGAGATTGCTGCTCCTCGGTTGTGATGGAAAACCGCTGCCTCGAGCCTGAAATGGGAAAAAGGAGAAGGTCAGAGGACCCTGGCTTGGGCAGCGCAGGGCTCTCCGATGCCTTTGTTAGCTGCAAGTGCAGGACTAGAACAGAGGTAGGAGATGTAGTGGGGGAGAAGAAATGGCATACCAGTGAGTGGTGTTTGTTGGCCATCCAGCTTCTGGGAGCCGTTGCTGTGCTCATATAGAGGAAGAGAGGGGACCAGAGGGAGACTCTATCAGAGTCTGATCCCATCATAGCCCACCCTGCAGTCCCATCGGGCCTGACTCCTGGGCCCAGTCCCATTAGGACATTCTGGGCCATGCACCTGGCAAAGGTGGATAAGGGAGAAGGCACCTGGCAAGGGTGGATAAGGGAGAAGAAAATATCCCCACACAGTATGCATAAGAGATTATCAGTCTTTTGAGTGTTCGAAATGATTTGTATTGGCTAAGGTCTAGCCTGTGTGACGAAAACCTTCCAGTAATCTTCCAGTTGTGATTATTCTATATGTGTTGAATGTGTAGTTTGACATAATTATGAGTTTAAGAATAAAACACATCAACATGGAGAGAATTAAGTAGACTGGTTAAGTAAGACTTATGTAGGCCCTTGGTATGAGAAAATCTCATGCGTGAACCATCTCTAAGTGTAAAAAAGGCTTATAGAGAGCTTTTCTTGCATAAACTAGAAGTGCTGAATTGTTATATTGTTCACCCCCGAGGAATGTTGACCGTTAATAAAGAGTCCCCGACTTAAAAGAGTTGGAAACTGTTACGCATATTGGTGGCCTCAGCAGATAAAGATGGTGTAAGACCCCACCCTGAGTTAATCAAGATTAACTCTAATTAATTGAAGTTAATGCTAATTAATCACGTTTAATGAGGCTAATGATGGCCAATGACTAAGCTCGATGAGATTAGTCTCAAATGATTGAATTAAGCTTAATGAAATGATAATGAAGGGGATTGAATGGATTTAATGAGATTTTAGACTCAAACTAAGAGAACAAGACCTTTTTCGTAAATACGTATTTATACGTATTTTGTCAAATATGGAAACTCTTGATAGCAACACGTGTATCTCGACGAGTACGTTAACTTTCATAATAGGCTCGAAGTCATCCGACGAGTATTGACTCAAGTGAGCCTCCATTTGACTTGAATTGGAAATAAGAAAGAAAGAGAGGGTTTAGTTGCAAAAAGGCCTTATAAGAGAAGAGATGAACTCTTTTGAGTTCATTCTATTCCATTTTTCCATTGCATTGGAAACCCTAGACACCTTGGTCTTCTCCCTTCTCCCATTCTCCTTCATCAAGAGAGATTGGAGTGTCTCAAGCAAGTTTTGAAGGAGCTTCATCTTCTTCATCATCTTCCTCACCTTATTTCCTCCATTGGAGTGCTTGGAACTTAAAGAAAAGCTCAAGGATTCCTTTCCTTAGAACTACAAGTAAGTAGATAACCATTTTTGTGAGTTTCCAAGTTATAATGAGTGATTAGATGTGATTTCTAGCCAATTAGCTCATAGGATAGTGTTCCTTGTGTTTTTTATGGAAATAGGGTTTGGATTGGGGATTTCTCACCTCAAAATCAAGCTATCAAAGGATTTCTTGCTAATAGGCTTTAAAGGCAAGTATAAATGCTCATTTATGATTCAAAATGCTAGTCTACAAGTTTTATTGAGCTATGATTTGCAAGAGTGGGTTTTCAAACCCTCTTTGTTGTAGAAATAAGATGATATGGATTTGTTTGAGCTCTATGGATATTATGATGTATTAATGATGGAATAGAAGAGTTGTTTGTGTATTAAATGATGAATGAGGAGAGGATAGGAGATCCTTAATGTATATGCAAAGGGTGGTTGAAAGGAATGAATGAAGGAGTGAAGTTCGGAGTTTCAGAAATGGAGTTCTGGACAGTTCGCTCGAGCGAACTTGACAGTTCGCTCGAGCGAACCAGTTACTGTCTGACGCGAAAAAGTGTCCGCACGAGCGAACTTTATGTGCGCTCGTGCGATGAATGTTCTGTTTGGGTCCGCTCGAGCGAACTTGGATCCGCTCGAACGAACCTGATACTGGCCCAAACATGAAATTGTAAGCAAAAATTTGTCCAATCGATCGGACCTAACGGTCCGATCGATTGTGGGACTCAGTTTGAGTCCAGTGGATTTTGATATTGAGGGTGGAAAAATTTTTGGGGACTAAATGCACATATTAAATGAAAATGTGATGTCCATCGAAAATAACACGTGCATTTAGTAACTAATAATTACACCTATAAATTGTCTAAATTGGGATAGAGACAAGTAGGACCGTGAATGATTAAAGATTCATCTAATCCCATTGGGTCTATAATGATTGCATACAATGAACCACTGAATACTGAATAAATGTAATGAACCATTGAATAATGAACAAAATGAATAAATGCAATGAATAATGAATAATCCTGCTGCAGCAGATGATTGGGGTGTTCCGGAGCTCCGTGGTGATGCCAGTGATCTCTGATCAAGACACTGGTAGATCCCACATATAGACTGAAAAGTCAATGAATTGATAAGCCATGTAAGGAAACTGAAACAATATTGAAGCCTCGGCCATGAATGGTTCGCCCTTCCGCCTTGTGCTTAATTAAATTGATTAAACGAAAGTGAAATAAAGCCAGGCCATGAACGGTTTGCCCTTCCGCCTTGTGCTTAAGTTTCTTCCGTAGGGAGACACAAAATGAAACGAAATGACATGAAATAAACGAAATGAATTGAATAATGCTTCCTTGGGAAGACGTTGAACTGAATGATAGTAACACTATTGTATTTGTAAATTTAGCCATTGAGTATCAATGGGCTACACTGTACATGATATTGCATTAACCTAGATGTAATTGTCTAGAGTTGTTATATTGATAATGGACAAGTTTAGCATGTGTTATCATAAATGTGTTTATACATTGTTGAACCGTCGTGTTCATAGTGTTATTGATGGCATTACAGGCCCAGTTGCCCCTCCCGGTCTTGCAGAGGCCGCGCCGTGTGCGGAAGAGGCCCATCCGATACCTCCAAGAGGTTTAGCCGAGTGGGCATAGCTCGGAGGGCATTGATTTTAATGTTTTGAGATCATTTTGGGAATTCATTGATAGATACTTTTGTATATCATTTTGAAATGTAATTAGATGTCCCCTGCATTGTATTGTGAATATGCAGTGGTGGACTTCATTGGATTATATTTTGTATATGTGAACTTTACTTGTAATGTAAAGTCAATTATTGTCAATGTATATATATGTTTCCGCAAAAATGTACATTTGACAGGTATGTATGTTAGATCCCTTGTGAGTCTTCGTCTTAACTTCGGTTAATTCGAGATTTACGGGAGTAAGTATGATGACATCGTGATCCGGGTTAGGCCCCGATTAGTCCGATCTCGGGCCCGGGTCGTGACAGATGGTTAGTTTGATTGGGATGAACTTAAGGTTTTTTTAAAAATATTTCAATGGTATGTTGCTGACTTAGAAAGGAAGAAATGAACAGATTTGATTCGAGTGGGGGGATGTGTGCATTTTTCATGCGGTTAAACAACTTTGAATATCATGCAATTTTTTTGTGTAAATGGAATTTGTTTCCGTACACCCCACAGATCATGGTATGGCTAAAATTGAAATTATTCTTTATTGACCATGTTGGCCTGTATTGTTTGTATTTGGCTATACAAGACTTCACTTATTCGTGGGGATTCATGGGGAGGAGTTATTGATTGCATGACATATCTTGATCCATGTACCCTCCAGATTTGAGCCCGAGACCATTATAAGAGTTATAAGACTTGTGTCAAACCAAAAATTGGGGATATGTTGTGCACTTACCATTGCAACCATAAGAAAATAGAAATTATAAATGAGAATGAAGGAAACTATTTTCTCATTATTGTATCTCTAATCATGATTATTAGATGATAAACGATTGTTGAGATGGTTACTTTGGGCCCCAAAGCAATCGTTGAGATAAGCTACAATATCTTAGGATGATGATAGGTGTTCAGGTCAGTGGGAGTTTCGACATAGATAATGTTGAAGATAAAAGTCCTGGTCAGGGCCCACTTGACAAGAGATGTCCCATATGATCAAGGAATCCTAAAAATGATACCATCCGACAAGAGTAGCAGACCGTAAAAAGATCGGATCCGACATCCTACTCTCAAGTTATCAATGTGCAGGACACACATAATTGGCTAGAGCTATGAGAGAGGATATATAGAGAGTAATTGATAAGAAGAAGGTATGGTAGATGAGCGATCTACTATAAGATCAATGCAATAGGTTCTTAAGAAGGGGAATCTAAGTTGGACAGATCCTTAAATAAACTCAAAATAGAAGGAATAGGTTTTGAGCATATGTTTTCTCCGATCATGAGATCCATAGTAATCGTAGTAGCAATACAGTGATTAGAAAATACAGTGGTGTAAGGTCCAAGGATAGAAGTGTAATTCTTGGTGACATGACTCGTCTTTTCAGAATCCAAGAGATAGTGACGTTAAGCTTTTATGAATTAATATGTAAAGATTATCTTATCCCCAAATAATGACATATGCTAATATGTCAAGGTATAGTGTGAGTAGTTTTGTTCTTGCATGGAATGACGTGTTGATTGTTGGTGACGAATTAAAAGCCGCCAATGAAATCAAATAGTAGATAAAGCCAAGATTTGAGATGTAAGACATGGGTGAGGCATGGTGAGTTCTTGGCATAAAGGCAACCCATAACCCATTGAATCAGTTATTGATTTTGTGTGGGGTCGTTCCTTGAACACCGAGATTGGGCCCACTCCGCCAGGGAGGGAGAATTACGTGCCACTTTGGAACCGGGCTTGATTTGCTTAGCACCAACCTTTACAGTTCGGCAGAAGGCTCGTCCTTACCATGCAGCTCTGTAGACTTGCCCGCATCCCCCTTCAGTTCGGTCCTACTTCAGTTCGGATGTATCAAACCTCGGACATCCTCACCTCGGTCTCGACCACCTATTTCGGACAAAGGGCATCGCCCATCATCCCTGATAGAAACGTGGCGTAACGACCAAGAGACGTGGCGGAATGGTTTATGAGGCAGCGAACACTAAGGAGAATGGGCGACGTTACGACTGTAATTAAGGGATAGGTATTGACTGAGCGGTTATCTGAATTAAAGGAGCGGGATCGACTGAAACGGTTGCCCTGATTGAGGGAATCGCATCAGTTACGCCCTGATGCTTATCCACGATATTGGAACCTCACAACGGTATAAATTAGAGGACTTAGTCTCCTCCAAAGGTATGCAATACTCAACCCATCATTTACAGAGCCGTTACTCTGTCATTGAAACATCTCTACCCTACTGTCACGTTCTCACACTGATTTAGGCATCGGAGAGCCTTGTGCTGCCCACAGCCAGGGTCTTTGATTGCTCTCTTCGTCTTCCTCCTTTCAGGTTCCACTGAAGGCATCATATCCTTTCTTTTAGTTGGTCTCGAGATCACCACCTCCGGGTTCGTGAAATTTCGTGCACTTACAGATTTTATCACAAGGGATGCTATTTAAAAATGCGGAAAATACTGCTGGATAATGGTCATGGAAAAACAATGGACCCTCTTATTTGCATATGTAGAAAATGATCCAATAATCAAAGTCTCACTAGCATAAAAAGGACAGGTTATTGGCAATAGACAGGCCTTGCATGAAGATGGCGAGAGGAGCGTCATGTATAAGATGTTGTATGACCGGGTTTACG
Source organism: Umbellularia californica (assembly GCA_028538565.1). NCBI lineage: Eukaryota > Viridiplantae > Streptophyta > Magnoliopsida > Laurales > Lauraceae > Umbellularia > Umbellularia californica. Next base: position 30,080,123 of record JAPQWN010000002.1, read on the forward strand.
GGACCAGTATCAATAATCGTCGTGGATCTCATAACAAATTCCCAAGTGGTTTGGATGTGTTGGTTTGGCAAGTGAATAAAATGAATAAGCAAATGGGAATCCAATGTACATCAAACATTTGCATTATTATTATTTGTGGCTTAGTTGTTAACTTTAAATTGCATGGTTAATGGATGCCAGATGACATTGTGATTTGGACTAGAGGGGTTTCACGTCCGGTTGTATCTTTACCTAAGGAAAATACTCTTTTTCCAAGATAAGAAAGAAATAGATCTTAGAATCTCTATCAAGAGCTTAAGTTGAGTACACAAGCATGAAATATAGTAGTAGTCCAAGTGATTATCAAGTTGTATCTCTTTATGGATAATTGAAGTTGGTACTAACCGATGGGCCGATGCAAATGCTAAAGTCCATCATCAGATCGGTAAAATAGAGTATTAATTTCATCGTCCCCCAATTGAATTAAGATTTCGGAGTATCTAAGATGTGGGACAAAATTAATGAGATTATTATCCCACTTATGTAATTGATTCCTAAATAGTCAAGCATGTGATGTGTATGGGGACGGAGGAAGAATAGTTGATGTGCATAGTATTCGTGTCAAGTTTGAGATTATAGGAAATTATATGGCCCGCATGCTACGGGTCCAACATCAAATTAGTCAGGGTAAATGCTAATAGTGAATACAATCCCACTTAATGTAAGAGTTGGAATGACCCCACAAATAAGACTCCCAATAGGCTCAGTGGATGTGCGTTTCTTGGCCAAGAAGTCTCCAGTAATTGTGACTCTTTGGGACTTGTCTATATAAGGATAAGGGACCCTAGGGTTGGATAGGCTCTCCATTCTCATAGGTTAGACAAATGCGAAGAGATTTGTTTAGCTTCCCAATCTTCGAAACACACATAGTTCTCCAACCATGTGTCGGAGTCTCCATATCCAAATCCATTACAATCTATTGGAACGGCAGACTCATGGAAGACCTTTAGCCAAAACCAAATCAATGATTGGGAACAAACACAATAATGATATGGCTCACAAGCTGGAAAGATCATCTTGCTCACGAAGGAGAAGGTAGGTGGCTGACTGATATTCCTTGAAGAATAGAGATGGTGGTATGTAAAACCTAAAAATATAGGTAGTCATTCCCTTATTTGTAAACATTATATATAGAAGGCAGGTGGTTACTTGTGTGTACTTTGTATATAAGTTCAGGACAATTTTCTCTTATAGGACGACTACATGGTGTGGTTGATATATTGTCCAAACTCATGGAACCCACCTAGATGCATGAGGAGACTGTGTAGTGCGGAAGGAGGGGTGGTAGTTAATTAAAAAAATTACCCTTGTAAGTTATATTTATTAGACATAGGTCTTTCAAGATACAAATGCGGCCCTACATTGCCACATCAACTCACTTATGTAGTTACCTCATTTGTGCAGTTATCAAGTTGAGATTTACTTTTAGAGATAATTACTCAAATTATTTGTATTACGGGAACACTTTATTTGATGGGAAGAAAGTGGAAAAAGAGGGTATTGGAGAGGGTCCCTAATCTAGCAAGAGAATACTCCGGTGCCTGTGATTCCCTTACTCCATGCTTAAGGACTTCCATAGACTAGAAGATTTCTCTCAAAGTTCAAGTCTGTGATTCTCAGGATTGGAAAGATCATCAAATCTAATCACCATGGCTGAAGGTATGTTCCATTATCTTCCGCATTAAATATAATAGTTTCTTATATTATTGACCATGATTAACAACTGTATTTGGAATTGAGTTTTTTCAATTTCTTTTCATTTGCTAGATTAGGAATAAACTACTCAACTAAACGATACTTTTTTTTCTTAGTTGAAAGATAGAGCCTCAATCAACGGTAAACTCATGAACTTTATGGCTTTTTATCTTAGCCAAAGGCCAAGAAAGGTATAGTTTATATTGTTATCTAGTCGAAGAGTGTAATGTGATTAGGATAGATCACGTAAAAGTATGCATCATCAATCTCACAAAACTTAGGCAGCATGTAAAACACCACTCAATATCATGAGAGATCATTTTCTTTTTTGTTACCGGCGAGCTAGAACCAAGATTCAATGTACTTTGTTTGCAGTCATTTACGTATGTAACATGATTTATATTTATAATGGTTACATATCGTCACATTTGTTTGCGCTTATTAATGCATGTGATGTGCGAATGAGATGTGAAAATAGAGTTTAAATGAAGCCATTTACACACCAAAACCAGTGTGAAAATGAATGACTTTCACACCTCTTACACAAGGTGCTAGTACAGTCTCTCACAAGGTGATTGCATTCTTATGGGGCCTATCACTCACCTTTAATTTCTTTTTTCATTCATATGGGCCCCATATTTGTAATCCAAACAATTCAATCTGTTTATTGAACTCAGAAATCCCAAGGCCTTGAAGATGACAATCCTACATCTTTACATATTTCGAGTAATTTGTAAAAAGATTTCAAGCTATAGATCTAATTTCATACTCCTATGTGGGTCCCCATTTCATGTTCCATATTGTTCAATATTCTTTGTATTAAATATTAAGTCGTTAAGTTTCATATCTTATTTCTACATGGTTGTTGAGAAATTTGTTAAAAAATTTAAAAAATCCAAATTAATTTAAAATCACTGGACATACATATTTTCTAGTGTGTAAATGGTGATTTTGAGAAACACTTGTACTTGGTTCACATGTATAATACGTACATGCAGATGTAACATTTGCATGTATAAAGCCGATTTTCTATATCATGTGTAATTGGAAACTGACCTTAGTACTTCATCACAAGAAAAAGAGGTAAATGGGGCTAGCTACTAAATGACAATGACTTGGGTACAATTTCAAAAAGAGAAAGGTAGGATGGTCCCGTAATAGAGTTGGGACCTCTGCTACAACGTAGGAAAATGAAGGAATAAGGTAAGGTCCTCTGAATTTAGAAAATCTTTCTTTCCTTTCTATCTCTCTCTCTTTCATTGATTTTGATTCTACCTTCTTCCTTTAGCCCATCCCTTCAACATAAATATATGACTAAAATATTGATAGATCATCTGAAATGTAAATGATTTTGGTCTTGGCAATACATTGTCCAAAACCATGTTTTAAAATATCTTGGCGATACAATATTGTTCAAAACCATGTTTTAAAATAATAATGCCTATATTGCAGTAGTTTTGGTGCCGCTTACTCCACACGCACGTGGTATTCTTTTTTATGAAAATCATGAAACTTCAACAATGTTTCAATGTTTTTAGGGCTCGAACCTATCTACCCCGCGTTTTTTTAGGAGGATTTCTATTTTTTTTAGGTGGACTTTTATGCCTATAACCACCCGTGTCAGGCTGCGGAGTGGTTGGAATGGTTTTATAGTCACCATCTGTATGGTCAACCATCAGTATAGAACCTTTTTCTTTTTTGGTTAGAAGAAGTATATATCATTTTGAGAGATCAGTTCCTCGTTTGAAAATAATGAACCGTTTTGCAGTGTGTACATGGATAATCATATGTGGATGGTGGTTGGGATGGACAACATATGGATGAGGGCTGGCCGCCAATATTCATAGGTTACAAATCTTGGTGACATTGATTTTCCTGAGTTTTTTCAATTGGGGTGAACACCAATATATGGAGGGATAGGTGTATCCAACGGTTTGAATTTAGTGAAGGTAAACCTCACTAAAAGTTTGTTTATTTGTTTTGAAGGAACATGTATACTTTCTTGGAAATTATCAATCTAATTATATACATCCAAATTTTACTTCAAATTTCTATGCACAATTTATATTCTCGATAGGCCTAATGAAAAGAAACTTTCTTATATTCTTTAAACCCCTCTTTAGATTTAAATAACTAAAAAGAAAGAATGATATAAAAATTATATTCTCTTCATTTTCAATTGCTTTAAGAGTGTTTTAGATGCAAATAAAATAATAAAATAGAATATAGGGATTTTTTTATGAAAAAGATCATGGGGGTTTTAACGGAAAAATTCCTTTAGACCCAAAGTAGACCCGGAAGAACCTAAAACTTTGATAGTAACCGAATTGGACTCTCTCTCTCTCTCTCTCTCACTGTTGCGCTCAGTAGTGATTACACAACGCTGCTTATTTTTAGTACCCCATTTATTACGTCTCAAACCTCCTTTTTCCATTTGTCATCTTTTTCATTTCAAAAGAGATACTCTATAATTTTTTCATCCCACAACCTACTTTTTGGCCTTTCCCTTTTGATTACCCCATTAAAGAGGAAACTGCACTCCAATCAAAATTTTCCTTTTGCCTTTTCCCTTTGACTCTCTGGACCTTTTTAACCTTATATGATGTGAAATGGCTGATCAATCTAATGGTAAACCTTATATAATTGTGACTATGAAATCTTCAAGGAAGTGTATATGTGAATGTGTCAATGTGGAATGTTGCTCCATCATCCAAGTGTGATTAAGCATTGATATTGTTGATAAACATTGTTGTGTTGTTCACTAATAGCTCGAGCTCTTGATGTTTCCGGTTATTAACATGGTATCAATGCCAGAGATTACAAGTTTGAAAATCTTGATATTTATGTTACCTCTATCTGTCTTTCTAAGCATCGATATCACTGCTTGTAGTGTTCCATCGATACAAATTTGAGAATGTTAGCGTGTCTTGAGCATTGATATCGCCGCTCAACAAAGGATGGGCCGGCTTTACCGTAAAGCAAGAAAAGCCCTTGCTTTAGGCCCCCAAAAAATAAGGCCCCAAATATCACAATCTTATTAAAAACATCTTTTCAAATCCAAAACAAACTCCCCAAAAATAAGGCCCCATAATGATGAGGGCGAGTTGGATTTATCATATCAAAAATGAAAGCAAGAGAATCACTATGGCTTCCACATTTTTCTCCTAGCTTTTCTTTCCTTTCCTTCCTTCTTATCTAGTTACACGGCCCCTCACTTCCATCCTTTTTGGGCATTCAATTTTAAGAAGACTTTTAAAACTCTATGCATAGGACCCACTCATGCTGCAATTTATTGATTAACTTTACGTCATTTACTCAATGCGGTTGGGGGGGGGGGGGGGGGGGGGGGGTAAATAACCAAGCTAACCAAATTGATGATCAATTAATTCCAAAAGCTTAGGTTACACTTGTCAGCTGATGGAACCATGATGAATAGCCTATTTCCATCAATCTAAAAAGAAAATAAATAACCAAGTTAACCAAATTAATGATCAATTAAGTCCAAAATCTTAGGTTACACCTGTCAGCTGATGGAACCATGATGAATGGCCTATTTTCATCGATCTAACCATTTAGATCATTGGGTCTTTTAAAGTGACCTCTTTTGAGAAAGATCTTGTCCATTTAAAATTAATGGTCTGTATTTTATTAGCTTTCAACAAAATTCAATCAAATAGGATGTGGCCCACCATCATATTGAGCACCACAAAAAACTTGCAATTTCCTCATTATCATGGTGGGCCTAACTATTTCGTCCAATGAGGTTTATTTTTTATTTTTTATTTTTTTTAAACCGTTCAATGGGATTTAGAGATTATTATTAGTGATAGGTCCTCACTTTGAAACTCTTCCATCATGACCTCTTCCTAAAACAACTTTATCCAAATTTTTTAGCAAAAATAAAAGGAAGATATAATGTGCAATTTAAATGAAATTGATATATTAGAATTGAATCAACGTGCAAATTTCTTTGAATATAAAAACGCATGACGTGTCAAACTTTCTTTGGATATTAAAAGAGTGGGGAAAAAGCGCCTTTTTAAATGGGGAGTTTTTTTAGAATCTCTCATAATCTAATGTAATAATAATTAGTATCACATCCCACTAGAACCATTTTTTCACATTCTAAAAAAGAAACATTAAAATAACTATCAACCTTTTTTTTCTTTGCACAATTTCAAATCCCAACAAATCAGACTAAATGTAAATAGAAACTATTGACTTCTCTTTAATTTGCAACCCATGTTTTGTTTTATATTTAATCCCCAATCTATTGAATACTGTCAATATTAATATTTTAATTATGGTGTTCAACTTCTTTAATCAAGAAAATAAAAAAAAAATCATTAATATTTTAACTATTTTTCTCCAATAAAGCTTAAAGAGAGAAAAATAGATTTTAAATAAAGTTTTTTGTAATAATATTAAAAGATAAAAAGGCCTTATTTAGGATTATCGCTTTAGGCATCAAATTATCTTGAACCGGCCCTGAACAAAGGGTAAGGAGAAAACCTTTTACATTTAAGGATCATCGCAATGTTATATTCATAGATCAATCCTACATCAACTAATTCACATCAAAACCCATGTCTCGCATGTGCCTAAATATTCAACATCATATTCATCTCCAGATTCACATTCATGTTCACATTAACCATACACAATGTTTACATATACAGTATCCAAATCGCCACATTTTCAGTATGCAACGATCAAACATTGATATCATCGTAACCTCATTAGGCTCCCAGCCTTTTGAAAACATTTGAACAAACATTGCCATAGCCTCTTGGGACCTTCCATTACAAGCATATCCATTAATTTAAGTTTTCTGAACAACTACAATTCTTTCAGACAACTTCTCAAGCAACTTGTGTCCTTCATCGAGGAACCCGCAAACCATATATAGATGCATCAAAGAACTCGATGTCACAAGATTGGGCTTGGTTCCAGACTTCAACAGCCGCCCGTGAATCTACTTCCCTTTAATTCCATAAAAGGAAGCACGTTCCTTAAGGAGAAAAGGGTAAGTATAATTTGATGGATTTGGATGTGGAGACTCCGACACGCGGCCGGAGATTTATGTGCGTTTCGGCGATTAGGAAGTTTTGCGGATCTCTTCGTCTCTTGTCTCTCCTATGGGATGGAATAATACCAACCCTAGGGCTCCCTTATCTTATATAGATATTCCCAAAGAGTCACACTTACTAGAGACTTCTTTGCCAAGAAACTCACATCAGCTAATCCTATTGGAAGTCTTATTAGTGGGACCAGATCAAGTCTTACCTTAAGTGGGATTGTATTCTCTGTTGGCATCAGCCCTACTTGATTTGACATAAGACTTGTGGCATGCGGGCCACACGATTTCCTACAATCTCCCACTTGGCATAATTGTCACGTACATCAAGTATATCTCAGTCCCATGCGCATCACATGCGTTGCAAAAACCTCTGCAGGCAAAGCCTTGGTGAGAGCATCAGCCATCAATTCCTCCAAAGGCACATAAAAAAAATTCTATGTCATTCTTTTCAGCCTTCTCTCTGATGAAGTGATACTTTATCTCAATATGTTTTGATATGTTGTTGAACTTTTGTTTATTCACCATGGATATTGCATATGTGCTGTCAACGTTAAATGGGACAGGCTCTTTTTCTCCAATTATCTCCAAATCAGTTAGGAAATATTTTAACCAAAGAGCCTCCTAGACTGCTGTACTGCAGGCTATATACTCTCGGCTGTTGACATAGCTGTAGAGGTCTGTTTCTTGGTACCCCCAAGAAACTGCACCTCCTCTGAGGGTAAGCATCATGCGTTGCAAAAACCTCTGCAGGCAAAGCCTTGGCGAGAGCATCAGCCATCAATTCCTCCAAAGGCACATAAAAAAAATTTTATGTCATTCTTTTCAGCCTTCTCTCTGATGAAGTGATACTTTATCTCAATATGTTTTGATATGTTGTTGAACTTTTGTTTATTCACCATGGATATTGCATATGTGCTGTCTACGTTAAATGGGACAGGCTCTTTTTCTCCAATTATCTCCAAGTCAGTTAGAAAATATTTTAACCAAAGAGCCTCCTGGACTGCTGTACTGCAAGCTATATACTCTCGGCTGTTGACATAGCCGTAGAGGTCTGTTTCTTGGTACCCCCAAGAAACTGCACCTCCTCTGAGGGTAAGCATATAGCCAGTTGTTGACTTTCTCTGGTCTAAATCAACGGCCTAATCTGCATCTGAGTAGCCATGCAGTTCCAAGACTTCACCTTGATAACGTAGGCGAATATTCACTCTTCCTTTGATGTACTGCAAAATCCTCTTAACTGCATACCAATGCTGTAATCATGGGTTACTTAGGAATCTGCTTTCCCGACTCACAACGGATGCAAGGTTTGGTCTCGTACACAGCATTGCATACACGATTTCCTACATAATTGTTAGGCGGGATGACATTTCTAATCATGTAAGAGAGATGACCAATGTTTTGGGAGGGAATGAAGACAATGGGAGGGGTCGGAGGATGATGTTCAACGTGAAGAGGTTAGGGTATTGTAAATAGGAGACGAGCAGAAGGGTGTAATCACTGTTTTCAAATGGGGACAAGGCACATAACCTGATCATATCTGTTTCATCCATTCTTGGGAGGTAATGGAGGAAAAATGTTGGGAATGTTAGTTATTGCTGCCATGGCATCCATGTGTGCGTCCTAAGGAGGAATAAGAAAGCAAGAAAGATACCAACACATGGTTGAAAGGAGTGAAAGGGAGAAGAAAAGCAAACAAATAATTTGGTTGAGCTAGGATACCACCACAGGTGAAGAAGACGTTGCAATTGACGGGGGACGAAGAGTGTTGCAACGAAGGGGTGTGCAGGTCACCTGTTTTATTATGACTGTGTGTGGAAGTGTCTAACTCATGTGATTGGTCCCCACCTTCTGTGGAGGCGACTTTACAGGTTGGCCGTGTCTCTGTTAATATCAGTCTAGGCCCCTCTCCAACTCAGTCATCCACCTCAGTTCATACTTTCCCATCTCAATACCCCATGGTTACTAGAACTAAGGACAACACTCACCCACCCAAGCCGACTTTATCACCACACGTTATCTACTCCCATGTTGATTAGTGGCCCATTGCACATCAAACAATGTTGAGCCTACCTATTTCACTCAAGCTAAAATGGACCCAAAATGGTGAGTTCCTATGGAAAATGAATGTAATGCACGATAAATAATTGTACATGGGATTTTGTTCCCTCCTGTTCACATATGAACTTTGATGTGATCTTTTTCAACTATAAAATACCGCAAGTGCACGGCTGTCTACGTGAGACAGTGGCAAGAACGGGTCGAACCCACAAGGAGCTAATTAAAAAAACTTTTAGATTAAGGAAACTAATTAACTAATTATTAAGGAAAGTTTTGAGTATTTAGAAATAAAAACAAGCAACTAATTTAGAAATATGAAATCTACTAATTAATGAAAGTGATTAGAGTATAGGAATCCAATAAGCATCTACAAATTATTTATCAAGTAACCCTAATTTATTCCAATTTTTACTTCAAATCAAAGACAAATCATTGTTTTTAATTTGGAAAATCTAGCTTTTAAAATCCCTTTTTAATCATAAAAATTCCAAACTCAAGGCTTTCTTCATCTCACCAAAGAATAAAAATAATTTAAGCACTACCCATCAAAAGTAAGCATAAACTATCAAAAGATTAAAATCCTACGCATGGCTTATCAAACCTAAGAATGAATAGTCAAAAATTAATTTTTATTTTTATAAATAAAAAATGGAGATTTGCCTAGGGCACGAAGACAAGCCTACTATTAATTAAGCACAAAATCATGGAATACAAATTAGAATTACTAAATAAATAAAAAGAAGTTACTTATCTTCATCCATCGCACTAATCAAGAGAATTAGCTTGCCATTGCAAAGAATGATTCATGATTTGTCATTAAAAATTTCATCTTTACAACTTCTCCTTAACAAATATTCTCCTTCAAAACTATTCCTTGGACATGGCCCAACACTACCAAAAAAAAAAAAAAAAAAAAAACTAATGGAAAGGGGGAAAATTGGAGAGACAGAATGAGGAGAGAGGACGTCTAAGTAGGTTTTTTTTCATATGCTTCCTTTTGGTTCCTTTTATAACTCCGATTATCTTATAGATACATTGAACTTGGACACATTCTCTGTAGATTTGATTTATCTTCTTTGATAAGGTATATGTGTTATCCTTTTTGAATTTGAATGAGGTGGAAGCTTCCTTTGCTTGGATCGCTGAGAGGAATGACCTTGCCCTCTCATCCTATTCTGAGGGCGTCAGGGTGGGATGTTAGTTGATTATTGCTGATTGGTTTTGAGGCTCTCTTGCTCTGTTTCCTGTTTTGGAGGGTTAGCTGTGCAGATGTGCTGCTTTGGAGGTGCTCCTGTGTTTGCTTGAGTGTGTCTGCTTCCCTTGTGGCCCGGCTCTTTCAGTCTTCTTTCTGGTCTAGCTTTGTTTTTCTGCAGTGGCTCTAGAGCCAGTCTGTTGGTAGCCTGGCGCTTTCAGCTTCAGTTCAGGGCCCTTCTTTGGTTTTCCCTTCTTACTTTTGAGTAGTCTCCCCTTCCAAGGGCTGAAGTTGTGGTTGTGGTGATGTGTTTGCTCAGGTTTGGGCTAAGCTGGTTTTTACCCAGGTGCTGAGCTGTATGCTTCCAGCCCCTGCTTTGGCTGGCTTTCTCTCTCTCAGAGGCTCAGCTCTTTCCCTGGCTGTTGGCAGGGTTTTCTGCTGGAGTGCTGGTTGTGAAGGATTTCTGTGTTGCTCTGGTGCAGGAGTTATGAGCTTGGCAGGTGTTTCATTGTGGTTCTGTTATGTCTTTCTGCTGTGTCTCTAGCGCTGGGTCTGTCAGTAGCTTGGTGCTGTTGCTTTCAAGTTTTTTTCAGGGCTATTTCTATGGTTTCCCTTCGATGCTCTTGAGTTGTCTCATCTTCCATGAGTAGCTGTTGCGGTTATGGCGCATAGCCTGCTCTGGTTTGGGCTGAGCCTGTAGTTTGCCCAGGTGTTGTGTGGTCTGAGCGAGGCTTTTCCATTTCTCTCTTAGAGGCTGAGCTCCTTCTCAGGCTCCTGTTCTGCCCCTTGTTCTTCTTTGCTTGTTCCAGTGTAGTAGCTTGTTTCTGTAGAGGGCTGGTTTCTTCTGGGTAGCAGCTTGTTTCAGTGCTTCTCTGTTTTCTGTTTTCTGTTTTTTATTCTTCCCTGTGTTCTTTCTCTTTGGTTTGTTTTCTGCTTGAGTTGGTTTCTCCCTCTGTATTTTGGGGGCTTTGGCTTTTCCCTCCTTAATTCAATTTGCCATTAAGCAAAAAAAAGAAAAGAAAAAAGAATGAGGTGAAAGCTTCTAGAAACCTTTGGATGGCTTAGGTAATCTTCAAATGAGATCCTACAATTGATGTGCAGCAATGGATTATCAACAGTGTGGATTTAATTGCAATCTCGCCTAAATAAGAGCATGAAAATATCCGGGCCCATAACTTTGTATACATTCTTGGGCTCCATGAATATCTACTCTGAACAAGCTTTTCAACGGTAGGTAAATTCCATCCATCTGATGGTCGGATAGAAAGTTATGGCATTTGAAGATGAGTTATCCTAAGAAAAACGGGATTAACTTTTGAAATTTAATTTGCAATGGACTCTATCTCTGCACAACTTCCATTTTTGAAAGGAGATCAGATGTGGATGATTCAAACTCTTCTTCTTTTATTCCAATCAAATTTGTACCCTTTGAATTATCCATTAATAATTTTAAATCTGCAACTACTGCAAATCCTGTCGTGTAGGACATTTCATCTGCTTGAACAGTGGGCCCTATGAAAAGTCTTCTAGTGTAGTTTGGACTCTTCAACCGACATGATGAGTGGACCCCCCTTGATTGATTTTCGTGTGTGTGGAGTCTACTGGGTGAATTCTTTAATTTACTTCTTTTCAAGTTTTAATTCAACGATGCAGGGCCCAAGATGACTGTGCTTGAAAGTAGGTCCCGTGACAAAGGCCATCAATTCTCATTTTCTGCACATTCTAATTCAATACATCAAATACTAAAGAGTCCTTATTGAAGTGGGACCCATCCGAACAGAGTTCTACTCCAACTAGGACTCTTCGTAGAAAAATCACAAAACATTATAAGTTAGTGCAAAAAATGTATGAAAAATATGAAAATTCAGATTTCTAAGTGAAACCGCATGAAATGATGGAATTAGATGAATAATGATGCAATTGATCACTTAATTAAACCCCTAATTCATCCTAAAATGATGCATAAATATGTAAATTCATGAACTCAACAAACTTGATCGGATACAAATGGGTATTTCGCATTAAATGAAAGGCTGATGGCTCTGTTCATGTCCATAAAGCTAGATTAGTGGCAAAAAGTTTCCATCAACAACGGATATTGACTTTATAGAAACCTACAGCCTAGTTATTATGCCGAGCAATCACATTCAAATAGCCATTACTTCAACTAAACATACAAAATGCCCCCCTTTCTACAGATAATCACTTCCCAACACGCGTGCAAATTGCAAAAAGCCTTGTATGGCCTCAAACCGGCCTATCGGGCATGGTACCGCTGGCCGAGTTATTTCTTATTTACCATTGGCTTCATCATTCACATTTTGATACATCCTTATTTGTTTTTAAATTAAATGGACACTACATTCTACTTCTTCTAATTTATGTTGATGATATCATCATCACCGGAAGTGACATGCATCGGGTTTCTGCATTCTTACAAATTCTAGCTACATAATTTGCAATTAAAGATTTAGAACCTCTTCATTTCTTTCTTGGTATGGAGAATGTCCATCAAACCATAGGTCTTTTACTTTTCTCGAACCAAAAATGGATGGTGCAAAGCTTGCAACCTCATCAATGGCTACAAGTGCTCGTCATAGCCGCTTCTCTTGCTCACCCTTCTATCATCTATACTCGTATCGTATTACGATTGGTGCATTACAGTATCTTACAATTACTCGTCCAGATATTGCACTTTGTCAACAAAGTCTTACAATTTTTGCAATTACCAACTAATGATCATTGGGCCGTTGTGAAGTGCATCTTAAGGTATCTCAAACACACTATCGCCCATGGTCTCCTTCTTCAACCTCTTTCTCGTTTACAACTTCATTATTTTACCGATGCAGACTAGGTGGGGTGTCCTGATAATCGAAAATCCATCAGCAGCTATGGGATTTTCCTTAGATCTAATATCATTAGTTGGAGCTCCAAGAACAAAGCTACTGTTACTAGGTCCAGCACAAAGGCTGAATATCATGGTGTTGCTCTTGCATCCTGCAAACTTTTGTGGGTTTGGTATCTATTGTTTAAGCTTGCCTTTTTTTTTTTTTCCCCTTCATTGTCCAGCTATAACTAGGTGTGATAACATTGGCGCAAGCTATCTCTTAACGAATCCCGTTCTCCATGGTCGCACTAAGCATGCCGAGGTTGATGTGCATTTCGTTAGGGATCTTGCTGCTAAACGCCGCCTTCAAGTTTAGTATCTGTCTACCATCGACCAGGTTGCAGACAATTTTACGAAGCTTTTAAGCTCCGCCAGATTCTCGTTGCTACATCGCAAGCTCACAATTCATGCCGAACAAATTCTTTTGAAGGGGCAAAGTCAGCAATCGGTTTAAACCAAGCTGCAAATAATAACGAGTGCTTATCTTCTTCTAGTCGTCTGTGACTTTCTTATTTGTTTGTAACATCTTTATCGCTTGTAACTAATATCTTTTAGAGCTTTTTGTATATATTCCCTAAGGCTTGTAGGATTTGTAAATAGACCCCTGGGGTTTTAATATTTACAAATAGACCCATGTATTTTATTTTTAATACCTTTCATGTCCCAAAAATCAATATTCCTCGCAAGAATGGGCAGCCACCGTGAGATTTGTGTTGATTTTTATATAAACGACAACTTTACCTTTACATCCATTAAATAAAAATAAGTATATTGTTATTTTAAAAAATACCATTATTTTATCTCAAGTTCCAATGGTTTCTCCCCCCAACCCAAATTCTTAAAATTAATTATTAATTTTTTTTTTTACATTTGATTCTTCCCCCAATATTTTTTTTACATAGAGCCAAATACCACCCTCCTCCCTCACGCACAAATCCTAAAAACTAATATATATTTTTTACATTTGCCCGTTCCCCTAATATTTATTTTACACCCTACACATAAAGCATAATCATGTATTTTGAAACTTTCATCAATCCAATGATTGGTCATGTATGGATTGGATAAATCATAATCAGTTATAAGTATATGTGTTTATTGTCGTCATGATCAATTTGCATATAATGGAATGATCCCAGTATTGATAAAAAAAATGAATATATCTAGGGTTATTCTCTCCTACTAAGCAATTGTTAATGTTACATGCTTTATAAAAAAAAGTTGAATCCAAGCTTTTGAAATTATGCATATAAGGACAAAAGAGATGGGCAAAAGTGTCATTTCGCTCTAAAAACCTATGGTGGTTGGAAAACTATTGATTTTATGGACACGAAAGGTATTAATACAAAAATGTAGGACCCTATTTGCAAATACTAAAACCTCAGGGGTCTATTTACAAATCCTACAAACCTTAGGGTATATACAAAAAGCTCTATCTTTTATATATTATATAAATTAGAATGCCCTCCTAGTATGTTGTTGTTGATTGGCTTAATAATGTTGCCATGCACGTAAATGTGGAGACTCTTCAACACGTATGCATAGTGGTTTGGAATCTTTGGTAAAATAGAAATGATTTAGTTTGGAGGAACAGACATCAAAGTGTAACCAATGTGGTCAATTCGGCTATCTCCTACTTATCTCAATGGCAGGCGGCTCAGCATAATAAATTTTATGATGGGTACTTGTTGCATGGTGATGGGGCTATTTGCTGGCAGCGTCCTCATCGTGGATGGCTCAAATGTAATACTGATGGGGCTCTTTTTCATGAATGTGCTAAGTTGGGCATAGGTTGGATAATAAGAGACGAGAATGGTATGATGAAAGCGGCTCATAGTAGACTGTTGGATGGCCCTATGAAACCAAGATTTGCAGAGGTTTTATGTGTCAGGGAGGCTCTTAGCTGGTTGAAGTCCAGTGGTCTTAACAAAATAGTGATTGAATCAGATGCGCTCTCTTTAGTCCAAGCCATCAGAGGTATTAATTCTGATCAATCATATTTTGGATATCTTGTTAATGATTGTAAATCTCTTGTTAAAGAGATAGTAGATTGCAAGGTACTGTTCGTGAGAAGATCAGCGAATTACGTTGCCCATTTGTTGGCTAGAGTGGCAAATTCTTTGTCTGGTCCTAGTTATTGGGAAACTATACCCCCTTCTTTCTTATGTAATGCTTTGAGCATAGATGCTCTTCATGAATGATATCATTTTATATTCAAATATATATATATGTATATATATATATATATATATATATAATATGACACTTCCACCGTTGTGGTGTGTAATTCACAGAGACGTATCTTAAGTACGATGTCTTAAATTAATGAAAACGAAAAATCTGCATAGAAGGGGAGGCCGTGGACAGACGATCCTGATACCCTCTTGACCACATAACCTCATCATTAGAAGAACGACCAAAATTAGCTGTCCTATGGGCTATTTTGTTTTTTAGTCTTTGGAATAAGACTAAAGCTAGCTAACTTCATCAAAATGAGAGGAAATCCGCAATATCCAAAATGAAAGAGTTGATCATCTAGTGACTTTAGTAAATCCTTCATCTCTGGCCTTGCTCAACCGCAAAGAGAAATCACCTTTGCTTTAGCTTCCTTGAGCGTGGACATTCGAGGTTCTTTATAGGCACTGTGTGTGGTTCTAGAGAAAGCCCCATTAATAAAAGTAAAGATACCATCACACCTCTTAGTGGGTAGAAAACAAGGGTTATGACCAAGCTCTATTTATTTACTACAAGTGGCACTGGTTTTAGGGGCATGCATCATACTTTCGTCTGAAGATTAAACAGGGTTAGCGTTGTGTTTAAGACCAAGTGGTTGGATACACTTCTGACCATCCATAGTCAGTTCACATGGTGAGTCAACTCTTTGAAAACTGAAAATCCAACTCAGGCCGACTCAAGACAATTTGAGACCTAAAGCGATAATCCTAAATGAGGCCTTTTTTTATCTTTTAATATTATTACAAAAGACTTTATTTAAAATCTATTTTTCTCGCTTTAAGTTTTATTGGTCAAAAATAGTTAAAATATTATTTTTTTTTAAAGTTTTCTTGATTAAAGAAGTTGAACACCATAATTAAAATATTAATATTGATAGTATCAAATGGATCGGGGATTAAATAAAAAATGAATACTGGGTTGCAATATAAAGAGAAGTCAATAGTTTCAATTTATATTTAGTATGATTTGTTGGGATTTGAAATTGTGCAGAGAATAAAAAAGGATGATAGTTATTTTAATGCTTCTTTTTCAGAATGTGAAAAAATAGTTTTAGTAGGATGTGATACTAATTACTATTATATTATAATATGAGAGATTCTCAAAAACTCCCCATTTAAAAGGGGCTTTTTTTTTCCCACTCTTTTAATATCTAAAGAAAGTTTGACACATTATGCCTTTTAATATTCAAAGAAATTTGCATGTGGATTCAATTGTAAGATCTCAATTTCATTTAAATTGCACATTATATCTTCCTTTTATTTTTTCTAAAAAATTTGGATAAAGTTGTTTTGGGAAGAGGTCATGATGGAAGAGTTTCAAAGTAAGGACCTGTCACTAATAGTAATCTCTAAATCCCATTGGAATGTTAAAAAAAAAAATCATTCGACTAAATAGTTAGGCCCACCATGACATTGTGGAAATTGCAAGTTTTTTGTGGTGCTCAATATGATGGTGGGCCCACGTCCCATTTGATTGGATTTTGTTGAAAGTTAATAAAATACAGGCCATTAATTTTAAATGGACTAGATCTTTCTCAAAAGAGTTCACTTTGAAAGACCCAATGATCTAAATGGTTAGATCGATGAAAATAGACCATTCATCATAATCCCATCAGCTGAGAGGTGTAACCTAAGCTTTTGAAGTTCTATACAACTCTACCAACCATGGAGACCTAATCCCCTGTAATCTAATATCTATATTTTACCTCAGACTCTAATCATTGATTATTTATATGAAGACCATTGTGTCACTGGAACTGTTTTACCAGACTGATGACTAGATTTCTCAATGCTTTCATCATATTCATATCATAATGGTGGGCTTCATCCATGAATCAAATAAGCTGAAGTAATTGATATTATTGTGAAATGACTCACATTATTTTAGTTTTTATGATAATTAAGTATATGGATTAAGGATTTAGTGGTGACGATGGAGAGACCACAAATCTTCTCCAAAGCTTATCCAGGAACTGAAGAAACCATTTTTTTCAATATGCTGATGAATTCATTCGACCGATCACCAGACTCTTCTACCATTTTTTTAAACGTGGGACCCAGTGGATCACATATCCTGTCCATTCCTAATTCAACATCTGACCTAAGTGGGACCTACTACATCTAAATCGTCTACTCCTCTTGTATTGGCACCACTGCATTTTCCTTGGAATCCTTATTAAATCTGACAGTTAACTCTGTTGCAATCGGAGTGAAGGTTGGACTAAAGTTAATATAAGTGGAGTGCTAAAGTTAATTATACACATGGAATACATGAGTCGTTTGGATTAGGTAAAGGTGGCCCCACCCACAATATAGAGAGTGCGCATGCATTCTAATTGTCATTATCCATCTAAACTTTTAATAAATGATAAACTATATTATTCAAAATGTGATTATTAAGTGCATTTGACAAAAAGCTATAATCACACTAGATCACAGAAGTCAATGAAAATTGATATTATTGAATCTATGGGTGAGATAACTATGGATTCCACCATAGCATACCATTTATGTTAGTTTTGACTCATTATCCATGTGCATCACGAAACCTCACAAAGCAGGCAAAGAGATGGGTGAGTTTTGGCCACCCTCTGCATGACGTCATCGGTCTAAAATGTGCAAAACTCCATATGTATCTTCACAGGTCGTGTGCTTAGTTTTCTTGCATTGCATTGGTTGTGTGCGAAAGGCTTGTACAAGCCACCAAGTGGGGCCCACTTGGGACCTCACAATTCATGGAATTGGGGGATGATCGAAAGATTCAACTGGGTCCAATCTAGATATCAAGTATGAAGTCAAATTAGTACCTCTAACTCATTCATATGTGCTCTACAAGTTTAACGACTTTATCTAAAATAATAAAATCGACCCTTGATCTAACAATTCACTCCATTCGGATCTATCAAAACCTAGTAGGACCCGTGTTTAGATGGTTCGCTCGTATGGAACAGTAAGTGGCCCCACAGGGTGGCTTGTACCGTAAGATAGTAAGGGAGACTTTTACAATAACATTACTATATGGTGAGGGACAAACTTAATAGGGCCCATCTAGGGCCCCATTGATCATGGGACTTGAGAAGGATGGAAATATTCATCTGGGATGGGCTCATAAATCAAGTTTGGGGTTAATCACAAGTCTCTTACCCCTTCATTCATGGCCCACAAATCGAATGACTTAAATTAAACAAAAAATTGACCCTCAATACAACGATCAAATCCATTTGGATTAGTGAAAACTTGATTGATCCATAGTAATTCAAGGGAGTGTTGATGGTTTGGATGAATCATAAAGTTGGCTCCATTATGTTGACCCTCACCAGTATATGGTGAAGGATAGATATGCACATGAATGTTTTTCATATATATAGTGGACCTAATTTTATGATATATCTTAACCATCTACACAAATGGGACATCCTTAAGTACACTAGATCTGTCAAATTTTCACATATCCAAATGGATTGGACCGTTGGATCGAATGTCAAAATTTTTTCTTAATATATAGTTGTTAAGTTTATGGGCCACGAATGATGGGGTTAGAGGCATGAGATTGACCCCAAACTTGATATATGGGCACATCCAAAATATCTCTTTCTATCTCCCCAAGTCCCATGATTAGTGGAGTCCTATGTGGGCCCCCGCATTAAGTTTGTCCCTCACCATATGGTGAGAAAAATGATTCACATGAATGTCTCTCACGCAGGCGCGCGTGCGCGCACACACACACACACACATATATATATATATGGGAAGTGCTCCTATGAGAGACACTCTCACAAACTTTATGAGAGATGGGTGGGAGCCCTTGCATTTAAGTTGGTGAGAGTAGATATGGAAGTGAGGGCCCCCACCCATCTCTCATAAAGTTGGTGAGAGTGTCTCTCATAGGAGCACTTCTATATATATATATCGGCTTTGTTGAGGTAAGAATTGTTCTCACGGAGTCAAGTGGGAACCGCTACATCTAAATCGTCAACTCCTCTTTTATTGGCACCAGTACTGCATTTTCGTTGGAATCAGTATAAGATGCCAGGGTTGGATTGATTTCTTGATTTACAAGTGATTAACTCCATTTGCTTTTCTTCTTGTATTTCAAAATTAATTACCTATTTCACGTGTAAAAAAACTTATTGAATCAGACAGTTAACTCTGTTGCAATTAGCGTAAAGGTTGGACTAAAAGTTAATACAAGTGGAGAACTGCTAAAGTTAATACAAGTGGAGTACTTGAGCGGCTTGGATTGGGCAAATGTGGGCACACCAATAATTTAAGGAATATGCGTGAATTCTAATTATCATTATCGATCTAAAATTTCAATCAATGATAAACTAAATTATTCAAAATGTGATTATTAAGTGCATTTGACAAAATGCTATAATCACACTAGATCACAGAAGTCAATGAAAATCGATATTATTTAATCTATGGGTGAGATAACTGCAGATTCCACCATAGCATGCCATTTATGTTAGTTTTGACTCATTATCCATGTGCATCTCGAAACCTCACAAAGCAGGCAATGAGATCGATGAGTTTTGGCCACCCTCTAGATGACGTCATCATATCTAAAAGGGAAATTTCAAATGAGGCCTTAAATTTTTATCTTCTTTCAAAAAAGGACGTAAGTTTCAAAAGTTTTCAAATTAGTCCATTGGCTTTTTAGTAAATTTTCAATTAAGAAAATCTGACCATTTAAAGGTATTTTCCAGCAACTCTTTCCCTCAATATTTTGAAATTAGCCAAATTACCCTTTATTTAAAGCCACAACATGGTTTTGGTAGCCACTAAATGCAACCAATCACCGTGAGCACGCTATTGAAGGATATGAACATGATATAGAGGAAGTGAAGGAGAGTTATATTTCAATGAAGGATAATTTTTGTATTTAAAAAAAACGAAAAAAAAAGAAGTTGCTGGAAAATACCTTTATATCGATGCGGGTCCTTAATTGAAAACTTCTTGGAAAACTTAGGGACTTATTTAAATTTTTTTAAAATATTAAATGTGCAAACCTCCATACATGTCTTTATTGGCCGTGTGCTTATTTCTCTTGCATCTCATTAGCTCTGTGCATAAAGTCTTATGCAAGCTGATGTAAATTAAATCAATACAATAAAATAACTGCAAGTGCAAAGTTGTAGGCATGAGACAGTGGCAAATACAGGTCGATACCACAGGGAGCACCACTAAGTTAAAAGTAAAAATCGAAACCTTTTTTTAACCAAAGATTAATAATAATAAAAATAATTGAGATCCAAGGAAAACTAGAAAAAGTAAAAAACACGAACTAATCAAAAGTACATAAATTTCAATATAAAAAAATAGATCAGAGCATTCAGAATACACTAAGCAAGATAATTAATCCATCAATGCAATTATTCTACTCTTTGTCTAAAAAATAAGATTAGTAAAAAAATAATATTTCTGATCCGGAGAATTTGTCTTTCGGAAAAAATAATTTTTAATAAAAAGAATAAGATTACCACCCAGGACCTCCTTTTACCTAATAAAAGAATGAAAAATCATAAGCATGACTTATCAAATTAAGCATACGTTATCAAAGGATCTTAACCCTAAGCATAATCTATCAAAATGAACATAAATCATCAAACTGTTTCCATTAGAAATTAAAACAAAGGCTGTCTAAGGCATGAAGACAAATCTATTATTCTAATAGAGCATTCATTTAATAGAGACTAGAAAGAAATAGAAAATTCACATTGATTAAATCAAAGATCTACTTAGCTTCATTTGTGTGCTCCAATCCAAAAATCTAGCCGGCCATTGAAAAGAACTTTAGTAGTAATTTCTTTGATAACATCTCCTTTTACAATGGTCCCTCAGAAATCTCTCTTTTAAAAAATCCTAGTTTCTAGAACAAGGCTCTATAATACCTTCAAAAAAATAAATTCATAAAAGAATGGAGGGCAGAGAGGAAGAGAGAGATGGGATGTCCTTTGCTAGTGGGAAAAAAGATGTTTTTGAGCCTCCTTTTATAGTTTGCTGCTCCACCTGGTTCATTGTATCTAGACACTTTTTGTAACTTGGGATTAGGGTTATCTCTAGAGATGAGAGGGAGATCTTATCCTTCTTAGCTTGAATGGAGAAGGGGTGAGGTGGCAGTTTAGCAAATCTTTAGATGGGGTCCCACCATGGTGTAAAATATCGGCCGATACCCCCAACCACAGCAATATCTCTTTGTTATACCGGTATCGGTTTCGTCACAAGCAATATCGCCATATTCTCGATTAAATATCGGTCGTTACAACCAGTCGTATCGGTTATAATGGCCGATACGAGACCGGTATGGACATATGGACAAAATTTGGGGGGAAAATTGGAAAAAAATGGAAGATGAAGGAAATGACAGAGAAAAAAGAAAGAAGAAAGAAAACCAGCAGCCACTTTGTCTTCTTTTCCCCTCCTCTTTTCTCTTTTCCTTTCCTTTTTCTTCCTCCTCTCCTCCTCTTCTTTCCTTTTCTTCCTCTCTTTCTCTGTTTCCCTCTCCCCACTCCTATTTATGTGGCACAAATCAGTGAAACCACAAAATGACCAAACCCTTTTTAGGGTTTTTGGTCTTTGTTTGACTCCAAAGTCCCATGGCCGTGTGACTCTTCCACTACTCCACACAATAAGCCCCTTTTAAATGGTTCACATTCCATTTATGTGGCTCACATTTTTCACTATAAACATGCCTCATCTTAAATGGTCCTCATAAGTTTTATAATTTAAGAATCCAAACCATTAATGTCCTCTCTTAAAGCCAAACTATTAAATGCCCCTTTTTAATTGCTCCACTCAAAATACCTTCAATAAATTTTAATTAAAAATAATAGTTTGGCCCAAGTCACATTGATTACTCATAAACATCAAAATAAAATATTTAAAAAATTCAAGTAAATATTTAGATCTTTTTATTCTACTAGTACCCTTCTAATACGATATATTAAAAAACATCTTCAAATCATTGAAAATAAATGCCCTTCTTTTAAATATAAAAAGATTTTTTTAAGTGATTGGATTTGGGGCTTTTTTATTTTATTTTATTTTCTTCTTACTTGCCTCGGTGGCCAAGTTAAAGAGGAGTAAAGCGACCCACTAGGGATCGATCCCTGGCGGGTGGGATGGGGGTGGGAGCATTTACCACTAGGTCATCCCTAAATTCTTTGGATTTTGGGCTTTAGTTGAGCACTACATGATGGATTTATAAACTATAAGGATGAACCAATGATAAAATATTAAAATTAATATGTTCATCTGTTTTAGAAAAAAAACAACAATACATGATGTTGTGACTTAGGGGGACTGATATTTTGACTTATTATTGTTACTAATGGAAAATACATTGTTTTCTAGCATTTTCTAATATTCTGGATTTTTTAGATATTTTTGCAAATTTCTTTGGATTAAAAAAAAACTTTACATCGCAACGACAGTGACGGACCGATAACCGCAACCGATACCGATATCATATAATTTTTTCGGCCCGACCGATACTGCGACCGAAACCCCGATTTTGAACCATGGGTCCCATAGATGGATGTGCAGCAGTTACACTTCAATGGTGAAGATTTTAGTTCCAATCTAGCTTAAAAATATACCTGCAAATTTTCGGCCTCATAAATTTCTTGATTTAGCTCTGGTTTGTGTAATCTTAGGCTCCATTAACATTTACTCTGAAAGAGCTTTCTAGTGGTAGGTCAATTGTTGCGATCCGACACTCACATTGAGAGTTATGACTGTATTAATATATGATATTTCTAGAAAAATGGGATCGACTTTCAAGTCTTGAATTCAAAATGACTTTCTATCTACACACATTTTGAATTTGAATCCAAGGAGTGGGGATCAAGTTGTGGCTCATTCAAAACTCCTTAACTTTTATCTCCTACTAGAATTACCTTCTTTGAGTTATCCAAAAGATAATTCAAACTACTTCAAATATGCAACAAACGTTGACCCTGCTATGTGGGACATCCATTTTGCTTGAATGGTGGGCCCCACAAGAGGTCTTTCACTTCAACTAGGACCCTTGGACTTGTGCAAGATGAGTGGACGCCCCTCTAGTTGACCTTCAATTATGTGTGTGTTTGTGTTTGTTGGGGGGGGGGGGGGGGGGCGGTTTGGACTCTTTCATTTACTTCTTTCTCATCTTCAATTCAGTAATGCGGGGCCCAAGATGACTATGTGTGCTTTACAATAGGTCCCATAACAGATTCTTGATCATGGAACGAGAACTCTTCAAAATCCTCCCTTATTGTTCTCCGGGTCCTGCGATTCTCATTTCCTTTGTAATCTAGCTCAACTAGTGAAACAGTGAAGAGTCCTGATCTAACTAGGACTCTTCGAAAGATTGGAATTTGCATGAAAAGTTGAAATAATGCAAGAAATGTCTATGAAATACCCGAATTCTCAATTTTGAGGGGAAAATGCTTAAAAGGATGAAATTAAAAGAAAATAGATGCAGTTAACCTAATTAAGTCCCTAATTCACCCTAAAATGATGCATAAATGGTGCAGTTCCATGGACTAAACTGAAGCCACCTAGTGGGGCCCACTTTGAATGGGGGAGGATTGAAAGATCCAAGTTGGGCCAACCTAGATATCAAATTTAAGGTCAATCTAATACCTCTAACTCACTCATTCATCTATGGTCTATAAATTTAATAACTTTATATAAAATAATAAATCTGACCATCGATCTAACAGTTCACTCCATTTGGATCTATCAAAACCCCGTGGGGCCAGTGTAAATAAGAGTGGTGGGTTTGGATGGTTCGCTTGGATGAACCAGTAGGTGGCTCCACGAGGTTGCTTGTACCATAAGACAACAAGAGAGACTTTTACAAGAGCTTTACCATATGGCGAGGGACAAACCTTATAGGGCTCCATTGATCATGGAACTTGGGAAGGATAAAAAGAGTCATCTTGGATGGGCCCATAAATCAAGTTTGGGCTTAATCATAAGATTCTAACCCATTCATTCATGGCCCACAAATCTAACGACTTATATTAAATAAAAAAAATTGACCCTCAAACCAATGGTCGAATCCATTCGGATTTGTGAAAACTCGATTGATCTATAGTAGTTTAAGGGGTCCCATGTATGTGGATGGTCCGGATGGATCATAAAGTCGGCTCCACTATGTTGTCCCTCCCTCACCATTATATGGTGAAGGATAGATGGACATGAATGTTTTTTTATATATATATGTTGGCATAAAAACACCACATGCATGCACCCCAACAAATGTAATTAGACGAGCAAGTGTCAAGGTTGAAAGTCTGGGATCCGAACCCTAGATGGGGGGGGGGGGGGGGGGGGGGTGTGGTGTGGGGTGTGAATAGGGTGAGCTAGACAAATTTTGCCAATTAATCCAAGTTTTAACTTCTATAAACAATTAGGCACTTGTGATTAATAGATTAAATATGCGGAAGCAAATTAAATGAAGAATCACCACAAGAGTCACCACACACAACCATGTATAGTGGTTCGGCCCAAATGCCCACATCCACTCCGACTTGTATTCCTACACCCCCTCAGCAATCCACTAAACTTAATTTAAGGTTTAGCTAGTTCACCTCCAACCTTACAACCACTCTTTATGCTTTTCAAGGCTAAGCAATAACATTTGATATATGCTTTTCTAGGCTAAGCAATAACCTTCCCTATGTGCTTTTCTAGGCCAAGCATCAACCTTTACAAGCCTACAGATTTTATCTCTCAATTGTGTCTCAAATACACTCAAGAAAATAAAAGTTTAGCTCATTACAATGCCTCAAACAGAGGCTGATATGAAAGTTAAAATACAACTCAATCACACACTTACAAGTAGCTAAGGTGAGTGCTTAATGTGTATGAATGATAAATTCAATTAATTTTTAAAGTAAAGCTCCTAAATGAATGCTTGATGCATTTGCAAGTTTATTGTTGACACCAAAAATGTCACTTTGCCTCTTCAACATCAAGAAAGCTGCATGAAGTCGCAACCTGCCATAAATAGGCAATGCAATTTCTCCAAAAAATCAAATCTTGTCAGAATCAAACAAAAACTGCAAGATCCTTCAAGATAGCCAAGAGAAGAGTACACATGAAGTTTCGGGCCATTTCGACAACATTTGGCCTAACTTCACTTCTCCGACAGCTAAAATGGCGCTCCCGGCGGTGACATCATCGGAGACGTCAAAACTTCGATCAGAGCCTACGGATGACTCCAGCATGACCCAAAAAGGCTCCATTCCAAATTTCAAGTCAAACCGACAACGTTTGACCCTCTATCAATGCTCGAGCAGCAAAATCAAGCCTCCCGGCGGCGGGAACCACCGAATCCTTCGCTCATCAAACCAAGTGCATGAGTGGCTTCAACATGCTTCCAAAAGGCTGCACGTCAAATTTCAGGTCATTCCGAAAACGTTTGACCAGGTTTCGATGCTCCGAGAGAAAATCAAGCCTACCGGCGGCGGAGCAACCCGGGACCATGACATCCAAAACGGAGCCCATGGAACGTCTCAAAATGACTCCAATAGGCTCCCCGTCAAATTTCAGGTCAATCGGACATCGTTTGACCACATATCAAAGCTCGGCATTTTCCCCGCAGCAAAATCAAGTGAAGCATCGACGGGACCCCAAACGGCTTTAAAACTCAAACAAAAGCCTATGGTTGGTCTTATTTATTGCTCAGGAGGCTTCACCTCAAATTTCAGGTCATTCCGACATCGTTTGACCAAGTTTCGACTTCTGGCGGAAAATCAGCAGCTCTACGCGACAAAGTCTTCGGCTTTCCCGGAAAATTAGAAACTTTGCACTCTAAAAATGCAAGGATTCTCATCAAGTTTTCTACAGGGAAATCAAGCCAATAAATGAGAAGAAATGTCAAGAAAAATACAGAAGAAAACGGCGACGAAAAAGACCTCAAAACGACCGCAAAACGGGCTCCGAAGGGGAAAAATCCCCCAGGGTCGCAGGTCCATGGTCGCCGGCGACCATGGAGGTCCGGGTCACCGGATTTTCCGCCGGTGACCCGTTTTTCCGTCTTTTTTCGCGTTTCGCGCACTTTGGCCCCTGTGGTTCCCTGAAAATGTGATTTTTAGTGCTTGAAATTGACTCATATCCGACGACATCCGTCAAAATCACGGGTCAACCTCCAAAAGCATAAAATCATCAGTGATCGCTCCAAGATCGCCAACCGGCTGACCAAGAAAGTGCACTTTCTGTCCGACCGATCGTGAAATCGACAAGACAGATGTCACCGGCCCACTCTTAGCTATCAATGTCTGAAGTTACATGTTCATCCGATGTCGATCAGCATGTAGATCCATCGATGATCATCGCCAGAAGAATTCCAGAAGACACGGCATGGCCCGCGACTCTTCGACTGCTCGGCGACCAATTAATGTGGTTAATTGACTAGCTTTATTGCAGTCATTAATTCATTTCTTTGGACGGCCCAATCAGAAGCAAGCATTTGGGAGTTACAAGTCAATTGATTCATGGCATTTAAACCATGAAACTCCTCCCATTATGGTAATTAAGGTGATTAAAAGCCCTTAATCTCCATCGGCCAATCAGATTCAAGGAAAAAGGAGTTACAAAATCAAGAAATAAATCTTGTAACTCCTCCCATTAAAGCCATTAAGGCTCATAAACCCTCCTAAATGGCTACCAAAGGCCTATAAATAGGAGAGCATTCCATTGAAAAAGATCGGAAAAAGATCGGAAAAAGATCGGAAAAAAATCGGAAAAAAAAGGAGAAAATCAGAAGATCAGAAAAAAAGATCAGAAAGAGATCTGAGAGAAAGAAAAAGAGAGAAAAACTCTGCTGAAGTTCTGCACCGGCCACCACTACAAGGTGACAAAAGTCCCTTGGGGGGCACCCCCCCAAGGTCCTTGCCTTCTCCTGCTGCCTCCAATGGCTTAGACGTGGCTTTTCAGCCCGTCTACTTAGCTTTTTATTGGACATAGGACCTTCTCTTGGTCTTTGTCCTCTAAAAACCTGAGGTTATAGCCAAGCCAAGCGAATCAAGAGCATCTTCTGTTCTCATCTGCATGGATGATGGCGAAGCCCATACATGGCTTGCGACCGTCAATCTGAACGAGTCCCCCACAATCTCCTGAAAAGTTAGATCTTCCTTTTCTTGCTTTTCATTGTAGTTTGTATTTTTCTAAAAGAGACAAAAATCACAACTCTTGTCTTTCATTATTGATGAGAATTGTAAATCGGCTATAAACGCCAAAATCGGCTATAAATGCCAAACAAAATCGCCTTTCACGGCAAACCAAGAAAATGTCTCTTTTCTTAAATATTTGTGCAATGGAAAACTTGAAAGAAGTTGATTTCCTTTTTACTTGCGAAGGTTGATCTCCGGATTACCACTTGCAATTCCAAGTAAAATAGAAAATCTGGCACACCCACACAAAAGAAATGTTGATGCACGCTTCAGGGCCCGCCAGGGCGCGAAAGGGCCGGACCCGACGGACTCCCACGTTCCGCCGACCCCGGTAGCCGCCCCAGCAGGCGCCTCGGAGCGCGTTCCATCAAGCTGGCACACCCGGTGGGACCCGTTCATTTGAGAACACGGTGCTTGGAAATGAAATATTTGCATACCATACTTTTTGCTCTATGCTTATACTTCTTTTCCGGATTCCTTGGCTACTTTCTAGCTGGTGGCCTATGTTGGATTTTGCACCCAAAAAAAATGAGATGGGATTTTTTGGAAATTTCTATTTCTTTGAGTTTGTTTCCATTCTTTCTCTTTTCAAAAAAAAAAATCAGTTTTCTTAGTTTGAATTCAAAATTGAGAAACTTTGATCCTATCCTATCGTTCTTTGGTGCTTGCAGAAATGTTGAGCCCGTTCGACTAAGGTTTTGGGCCATCGTTTCTCTTCGATGAGTTCATTAGAGATTTCAAAGAAAAAAAAAATAAAAAAATCAGTTTTCTTAGTTTGAATTCAAAATTGAGAAACTTTGATCCTATCCTATCGTTCTTTGGTGCTTGCAGAAATGTTGAGCCCGTTCGACTAAGGTTTTGGGCCATCGTTTCTCTTCGATGAGTTCATTAGAGATTTCAAAGAAAAAAAATCAAAAAATCAGTTTTCTTAGTTTGAATTCAAAATTGAGAAACTTTGATCCTATCCTATCGTTCTTTGGTGCTTGCAGAAATGTTGAGCCCGTTCGACTAAGGTTTTGGGCCATCGTTTCTCTTCGACGAGTTCATTAGAGATTTCAAAGAAAAAAAAATCAAAAAATCAGTTTTCTTAGTTTGAATTCAAAATTGAGAAACTTTGATCCTATCCTATCGTTCTTTGGTGCTTGCAGAAATGTTGAGCCCGTTCGACTAAGGTTTTGGGCCATCGTTTCTCTTCGACGAGTTCATTAGAGATTTCAAAGAAAAAAAAATCAAAAAATCAGTTTTCTTAGTTTGAATTCAAAATTGAGAAACTTTGATCCTATCCTATCGTTCTTTGGTGCTTGCAGAAATGTTGAGCCCGTTCGACTAAGGTTTTGGGCCATCGTTTCTCTTCGATGAGTTCATTAGAGATTTCAAAAAAAAAAATATATATAAAAAAAAATAAAAATAAAAAAAAATCAGTTTTCTTAGTTTGGATTCAAAATTGAGAAGCTTTGATCCTATCCTATCGTTCTTTGGTGCTTGCAGAAATGTTGAGCCCGTTCGACTAAGGTTTTGGGCCATCGTTTCTCTTCGATGAGTCTATTTGGGATTTGAAAAAAAAGACATAGACCACTAAGGTTAAACCAATTGCGTTCTTTGATCACGATTGATTCAAGAAAAGCCTTGTCCAGAGTGTGGAGACAGCTTGACTGTTCTAGGCAAGGGTCCTCCAAACGGGTTCATTAAGTAATCCTACCCTTACCTGGGGGCAATTCTATCAATTGAGGTTTCATAAGACCGGGTTAGGAGGCCTATGTGTACTCTCTCGTCTTTAAATCTTAAAAATTTAAAAAAAAAATCAAAAATAAAAAAAAAGATTTTCAAAAAAAAAATCTTAAAAAAATAAAAAAAATCAAAATAAAAAAAAATAAAAAAATAAAAAATAAAAAAAAAAGATTTTCAAAAAAAAAAATCTTAAACAAAAAAAAAAGATTTTTTTTTAAAAAAAAAAATGAAAATCTAAAAAAAAAAATCTTCAAAAAAAAAACTCTCGTCATTTTAGATTCAGATCCGAGAAATTGTGGTTCCTTCCCTTCTGGGTACTGGCGCTCGCGCAAATCGTTGAGCCCGTATTCGGATCGGAATATCATCTGCTCTCTTTGATGAATCCAATCTTGACATTTCAAAAAAACAAAGAATCTCATCTCATGGATGCGATCTCCAACATTTGTGCATAGCAATACTGGTACGCCCTTTCAGGGTCTACTGTATCTGTGACCGGCACATTTGTAACTCCTACCTTATATTCTTCTTATCTCGAGCAAGCCCTGCTTCTCGATAAGTCGAATTTAGGTTTACAATTGCTTCTAGCAGTCACTGGAACGCTCATTCTGGGCTCACCATACTTGCTGTCAGAACAATTGTACCATCTATGGCTTTTTGCCTTCTTCATGTCGCTTGGGTCATATCCCTTGAGCGATTTGAAAAGACAACCATAGAAATTCCCATTTATGATCATTATATTCTTGTGATTACTAATGGATGTGGTCTTGTTTCAGAACTTTTTCGAAACTAACAATGGCAGCCTTAACCATTATCTTCGATGAGAACAAGCACCAACTCATGCTTCAACAGAAGCAAACCGAGCGCACTTACAAGCGCCCTGCCAGCTGCCGAAGCGTCAACTCCCTCGGCAACTCTCTGAACTCCGGGTCGACCTCGACTCCCCGGACCATCGTCTTCGGGACACTGGGACCATTCCCACTTCCCGAAGAACAAACTGCGCCTGCCAAAAGGCAGAAAATCGCCTCTCAACGTGTCACTCCCGTGACACCAAAGGCGAGCGCCCAAAAGCCCGAAGCCCGCGGCACCCCCGCGAAGCCTCGACCAACAACCAACCAGGTCTACCCTAAGACTTGGTCTCCAAGACCTTCCCCAAAACAAAGAAGGTCTCAAGCATCCACCAAGCCAGCATACCTGGCCCCACTCAAAGAGAACCAGTTCTACCCTCTTGCCTACATGAAAGAGGAGAGACCCATCTCCAACTTGACTCCCAAGTCGACCCAGCATGAATCGGCTTGCTCCCACAAGCCCAAAATCAGATCATGCATCACCAGGCCTCTCCAAGCACCTGCTAAGGCCTACACTCCTTCAGTTCGACCCTTCATCTCTACAGGGGCCGAACTCGAAAGGTTTAAAGCTTCGCTGCAACAGGCAAAGGACCGGGTCCGCATCCTGTCCTTGCCCAACCACAAAGAAGACAAGCTCGGCTGCTGCGCCCGAGGGAGCACATCCTTCATCGTCAGAGCCCAGCCAGAGCTGACTGAAGCTCAAATCGCTCGTCGAGCACGCCGCCGTGCGTCATATCGACAAAAGAGACTAGAGAAGCAACGGACCCAGCCTCCTACACTTCAAGTCTCCCACAAATGGGTCGAAAAAGAAAGACCCGACCAAGTTGCTGCCGTCCATATGGTTGGAAAAACCAGAAGACGCCAAAAGTCAGCATAAAAAATCCATGTCCGACGTCCGGTGACCCGTAGCGTCACCGGGACACGAAGACATCCTGAAGAATCTCCTGCCCCTTCAAGCCAAGGACGGGAGAGTAACCCTTCATCAAGCTCTTCATCAAAAAGAATGAGCCCCAGCTCGGTCACCAGGACGATTTCTTCGTTCGAATCCCGAGGGATGAACGTCTTGGCTACAAGTTCTGAGCCACCACCTCAGAATCCACCTCGAGATGATGCGCTCACACGCATCCAGCAGTTGGAACAAGGCCAGCAGAGGATTGAAACTCTGATGGAAAACATTCTCCTTGTCGTCCAAAATCAGGTGAACAATGAGCCTCCTCCGAATCATAACAATAACGAGGAGAATTGTGAAGGAAATGAGTCACGCGCCCTTACCAAAAAGGACGTAGACAGTATCCTCGCCAAAGCTAAAGAAGAGGATATACTCAAAGAGAATGGGATCAAGCCACCATATCCTTTATGGATGGACTCGGTCCCGTTCCCCACAAAATTCAAACATCCTACTCTCCAAACATATACGGGGAAAGGATCGGCCAGACAACACGTCATCCACTTCAAGATCTTGACGGGAGCTATCGCGGATCAAGATGCACTCAAGATTCGCCTCTTTGCAAGTACCCTAAAAGGTACGGCCTTCGATTGGTACTCCACTCTGCCGGAGAACTCCATTCAGAACTGGGCTATGCTGGAGACACGCTTCCTGACCCACTTCCAAGGTGAGGATCATCCTGTTACTATGGCTCAGCTCTGCAGCTTAAAACAGGGAGAGAATGAGTCAACTTATGACTTCATTCACAAGTGGAAAGCAATGGCGTACAAATGCTCAGATGTACTGCCACAAGCGTCGCTAGTCGACATCTGCCGAAACAACATGAGAGCTAAAATCCGCTCCATGATCATCGGCAACAAATCAAAAAACCTGGGAGAACTCCTGGAAGCTTCCATGGAAGCTGAAACGGTGATCAAAGACCTCAACAGTCAGAAATCATCAAAGAAAGAGCCGACTGCTGTTGCAACCTCTAAACCAAAGAAGAAAGAGGTTCTCAATGTGCAGACTAAGTCAGCTCCTCAGCAACCAAAGAAAGCTGAAAATAGAGCTGCAGGTAAGAGACCTGAACTCTCTGATGCCTTCAAAGAACGTGTAGAAAAGAAATATCCATTCGATGAAGACGTTGAAGAAATCTTTGAGGCTCTCCTAGCAAATGGCAAACTCATTTTGCCAGAGCCCAAAAGACCTGGAGACGTTGGCAAAACCAATGATCCTCGGTACTGTCCATACCACCAGATGGTCTCGCATCATCTCAATCAATGCTTTGTTGTGAGAGAGAAGATAAACGAGATGTGGAAAAACGGAGTCATCACCTTTGACAAAAACTATGGGACTGCCTCCGTCAACATGGTGTCATGTGGACAAACACCAAAATCACCGAAGAAGAAGATCACTACTTCCTTCATGGTGATAAACAAAATTCAAGTGTCCGAGAAGCTGGTTCCTTTCCCGACACCAGACGGACAACCCATATGGGTACATCCCGATCTCCTGGAAGATGAAAATTGGGAGATCGTCAAAACAAAGCCGACCGCTCAACAACGAAGGCAGGCTAGGAAACATCTCCTCAGGCTCAAACGGCAAGAGAAGACCCAGCCAAAACAAGAAGTTCATGAAAAGGCAGAGGCCTCCTCTACCACTTCACTTGGGGCAACAGAAACGTCCCTTCCAGGGACTTCAAAGGCGGTAAGAAACTTCACTCTCAGTGATTTCATGCCACCTCAATTCAAAAAAGAAGCCATGCAGGGGGCATTATACTCTTGCAACTCGGTAGTTGGATTCTCCATTGATGGATACGAGTCCAGCGACACCGACAATGGATTCGAGCCCAACTACACCGGCGAGTGGGAGGAATCTCTTGAAACAGGAGAGTATCTCTCCGACGAAGAATGGGTTCCTGAAACTCACCTTATGCCAGTAATCTGGTATAACCCCTTGCGACCACAAGGATCCTGGTCTGATGATGAAGAAGACCAAGAGGCTGCACAAGAAGATGCTGTTAACCCAGCACCTGTCATTGCTCCAGTGGAAATCAACTATGTTGAGCCACACGGAGAAGACGAAGAAGAGGATCTGGCTCCCATGCCTGATCTTGAAGAATATGCAAGGATCTTGCAGCGTCTCGCTTTAGAACAAGAGCAAGACCGCGTCAACGAGATTCCTCACAATCCAGAGCCGGAAGTCCCTGAAGCCCATCAGGTACCTCCTCCCTCAACTCCTGAAAATGGAGAACATTGCTGGATTGATGATCCTCTTACATCCGAGGATGAGTCTGACTCTGAGCAGGCAACATCTCCTATCAGAGCTTCCTGTAATGTAATATATCAGGACTATAGCTCTTCTGAAGCGTCGTCTGATGAGATTACCTACACTCCGACGACGCCTAGCAATGTATCCTCTGGAGCTACCTCGTCTCACGTGACTTTCACAGAGATGACACCCTCTCAGGTTTCTTCTCCTGAGACTGTGACTTCAGGATACACATTCTTCCCGACTCATCATCATGAAGAAAACCCAACTTGGGGTGATGGATGGGTCAACGAAGAAGAAAAGCTGCTGGATGCTGTTCAGGACTTGCTCCCGGAAAATGCTCCGTGCAACACAATCACTGAGGATGGCAACTCTGCTGCAGATACATCCCCAGTAGATGAAAAACGACAGCCTCTTGATCCTGAAGACAATCTTCCAAACGAAGATCCTTCTCAAGAAGCCCTCGAAGTTGGTAGAGGCACCCGTTCGGGCCGGGACTACCACAAAAATTACAACCAATCTTCCTTTACTTATGTAAATCCTTCGGGAAAAGATGTTGTAAGCGCCCCCAGTGGCAACAATGATGAACATGCAGGCCCTAAGGAGGCTTTCAAGTATGATTTGGTTGAGCACTTCAAACACATACCTGCACGTCTTCACATCGTGGATTTATTACGAATGTCTCCACGCACTCGTGATAATCTCATCTCAGAATTACAAAAACTGAATGAGGATGTCGACAAACATGCCCCGCAAGTCCTCCAAATTGAAATGGACTACCGGGTCAAAAACTCTGAAACTTCCTCAAAGGGAGAAAAGAAAACTGAGGGATCATGCATCCAATGCCTCTCGGTTCAAAAGGCAGCCAATGCAACCATCGCCTTCACTAAGGAAGACCTCCTACTTGGCGAAGCAAGGCACAACCGACCCCTGTACTTCACAGGGTACATCAAAGAAATGCCGATACATAGAGTTCAGATCGACCCAGGTTCTGCACTCAACCTTATCTCCACTTCGGCTCTTGAAGAGTTGGGCATCCCACCCAGCAAGCTAAGCCACACATCTGTATCTATCTTTGGATACGATGGGAGCACTCAAAGGCCTATCGGCAAAATCAGGTTCAAATTGCAAATCGGTGATCTTATCTCTGAGGTCACTGTGTATGCAATAAAAACCCCCTCATGCTACAACATCCTTCTCGGACGTCCTTGGATACACGAGAATGGTGTTGTTCCTTCAACTCTACATCAATGCATCAAGTTCGTCGGCGACGACGGCATGGTACATCGAGTCTTTGCGGACAGGAAACCCTTCAAAGGTAAAGAAGTCCACTTCGCAGACTCCCAAATGTATGAAGGAGAAAAAGAAGAAGAGGAAATAGCACCCCCTGCTGAAAATCTCCAGAAAGATAAAGGCAAGGCTCCTCAAAAATCACCGGAAGAAAACAAACCCTCCGGCAAATTAGAAGAGAGTAGTCAATCTCCCTTCGTCATCTCCCTCAAATCTTCAAAACCTTTGGTCATCACGACTAAAGTGAAGAAGGCGAAACAAAAGTCTGGGGGCAAATTTGTTGTTTCTCTCGTGTCTATCATGCAAGACACAGACTCGGACTCAGAGCCAGAAGACGATGCATCGTCAAGCCAAGCTGACACTCAGCAAGTTCAGCCTGCTCTCACTCCGATGGAGACACCTGCTGATGTAGAAGATCCTACGTCAGCTACCTTTGTTGTTCCGGCAACATCACCAAAGCAAAGGCCGATCTTCTTCCATAGATCGGACGCTTCTTCATCAAACTCCATGCTGGAACCTTTTCAAAATGAAGGTATGCCTCAGCTATCTCTATATAGTCCTGTGGCACAAGCAATTATGAAGAAAATGGGCTTTGACGCTCAAAACCCAGTCGGTTTGGGAGAAAGACGCGGTATTCTCACGCCATTGGAGCCCGCCTTGACCAAAAGCCAGCTGGAAGATTGGAAACTCTACGGTCATGTAGAAAAGTCTTCATATGGGTTAGGGTATGATCCCGACACTCCTCTGAGACAGTTGACACAGAGGCTTAAAAGTCGTTTTACCGACCAAGCCTCAACATCTAAAGTCCACGAAGACATCGATCTCCCTGGAAATCTCTTTAAAGAGTTACCTGACAAAGATCCAGGAAGCTCATCCAATTGGTATGATTTCTCTGATGATAAAGAGGAATCGTCCGATAATACAGACTTGTGGCATCCTGACCCAGAAGAACCCTCGTCTCCAAAAGAAATACCAGACTCAACAGGCGATTGGGACTATCTCATAGCAAGCCTTGAGGAGATCACCAATCAAGAAAATCCATGGAAAGGAACAGAGCCTTGGTCTTGTAATGCAGTTGAAACTCCAGAAGGTTTCGTTGAGTTGGAAGCCTCCGAAAATATTGTGGAGGAACCACCTTCGAACCTTCCGACAGAAGATCCTGTTCAAAAG
Organism: Umbellularia californica; assembly: GCA_028538565.1. Lineage (NCBI taxonomy): Eukaryota > Viridiplantae > Streptophyta > Magnoliopsida > Laurales > Lauraceae > Umbellularia > Umbellularia californica. The sequence goes on from JAPQWN010000002.1 coordinate 30,115,704, forward strand.
ATAAACTTGGGAACACCTGATAACCCACGTCCTGTATTCATAAGCAAGAATATAAAGGATGATGAGTTACCCGAGTATATCGCTTTTCTTCGTGAGTTCGTTGATTGCTTTGCATGGTCCTACGCTGAAATGCCTGGTTTAGACCCCAAAATAGCAGTCCACAAACTCAATCTTCAAGAAGAAATCAAGCCTGTCAAACAAGGCCAAAGAAGATTCCGTCCAGATGTGATGGATAAAATTGAACAAGAAGTTCAAAAACTCAAAAGCGTTGGCTTCATCCGTGAGGAACAACATCCAGAATGGTTGGCCAACATTGTCCCCGTGACAAAGAAAAATGGGCAGATCAGAGTCTGTATTGACTATAGAGACTTGAATGGCGCTTGCCCTAAAGATGAATTCCCGCTCCCCATACCGGAGGTGATGATTGACAATACCTGCGGATTCGAGCGAATGACATTCATGGATGGCTTCTCTGGTTACAATCAGATAAAGATGCATCCCGAGGATGAAAAACACACTTCATTTCGGACTCCATTTGGCGTGTATTGCTACACTGTCATGCCATTTGGTCTGAAAAATGCTGGTGCCACATATCAGAGGGCTATGATGAAAATATTCCAAGATATGCAGCACAAGACGGTCGAATGTTACGTTGATGACCTCGCCGTCAAAAGCAGAAGAAAAGAAGACCATCTCAAAGATCTTCGGGAAGTCTTCCTCCGACTTCGCAAACACAAACTGCGGATGAATCCTCTAAAATGCTTCTTCGGCGTCTCGTCGGGTAAGTTTCTCGGATTCCTGGTTCGGAAAGCTGGAATAGAACTTGACCCCATAAAAGTCAAGGCTATTCTAGAAATGCCCTCTCCAAGAACCTTGAGAGAACTAAAAGGGCTCCAAGGGAGATTGGCCTACATCAGACGGTTCATCTCCAATCTTTCGGGGAAATGAAGTCCATTCTCTCGATTGATGAAAAAAGGTGTAGACTTTGTCTGGGATACCGACTGCGAAGCCGCATTTCAAGATATCAAGTCATACCTGACCAAACCTCCAGTGTTAGCTGCCCCTGCCACTGGAAAACCATTCATCTTGTACACAAGAGCTCTTGATCATTCTGTAGGCGCTCTGCTTGCACAAGAGAATGGTGAGGGAAAAGAAGCTGCTCTATACTACCTCAGCCGCATGCTAGTAGGTGCAGAGCATCGCTACTCTCCAGTCGAAAAAGAATGCCTTGCAGTGATGTTTGCCGTACAAAAGCTATGTCACTACTTGCTTTCCAACACAGTCTACCTCGTCTCAAGGATCAACCTCTTGAAGGTCCTTGTCACAAAGGCAGGTTCTCTTAATGCCCGACTGGCAAAATGGTCCATCCTCTTGTCACAATTTGATATTAGGTATGTTCCACAAAAAGCAATCAAAGGCCAAGCTCTAGCAGATTTCCTTGCAGAGCATCCATTGCCTAAAGATTCACCACTCAGAGATGATCTCCCAGACGAACCTGTCTACAACGTGGAGACTTCCTCACCAAATGCCTCCTGGGACATGTACTTTGACGGTGCAACCAGGACAAATGAAAACAGAAAGCTGATCTCGGGAGTTGGCATCCTCTTTGTTAGCCCCGACAAATGCATAATTCCACACGCTTTCTCGCTACTGGAACCATGCACAAACAATGCAGCTGAATACCAAGCTCTGATCCTAGGATTGGAACTCGCCATCGAATCCGGTATCACTATGCTGGAAGTCTTTGGAGACTCTCAACTGATCGTCAACCAGATGAATCAGAAATATGAAGTCAGGAAGCCCGATCTGCTGCCTTATTACAACAAGGCACAATCGCTTCTGCAAAAGTTTGACATCTGCAACATCACCCACATTCGTAGAGGTGAAAATATCCGTGCAGATGCCCTGGCCGGACTTGCCGCATCAATGGCGATCCAGGAAGGGGAAAACATGCAAATTACAGTGTGCGAGAGAAGGATCCTCCCTCCTCTTAACACACACCAAGCAGTTGCCGAATGCCACCGAGTGGTTGGAAGTCGGATCTCTATCCTTCAACCTTCAATCGTCGACTGGAGGGATCCGTTCATTGATTACACTATGTTCGGAATCCTACCTGAAGATCCAAAAGAACGGGTAAGCATACAAAGGCGAGCCCCAAACTTTCATTTGGATATTCCTTCAAAAATCCTCTACAGGAAATCCTTCAACGGAGTACTTCTACGCTGCTTGTCACAACAAGAGGCCGAAGAAACACTTAAAGAAGTTCATGCTGGTCTTTGTGGAGCCCATCAGGCAGGTCCTAAGCTCTATGATCAGATAAAAAGGTTAGGTTACTATTGGCCTACCATGGTTGCTGATGCAATGCAATTTGCCAAACGCTGCCAGCTATGCCAAGTTCACGGAGATTACATTCACATGCCTCCGGAATGGCTGCATCCTACAGCAATCTCATGGCCTTTTGAAGCATGGGGCATGGACATCATAGGTCCTATCTCTCCCCCTTCAAGCAAAGGTCATCGCTTCATCTTCGCCGCAACGGATTATTTCTCCAAGTGGTCAGAAGCATTTGCGTTCAACGAAATGAAGACCTCATCAGTTCTTCAATTCCTACGCACCAACATCATTTGTCGTTTCGGCATACCTAAGAGATTCGTCCATGATAACGGACCACAATTCCGGGATCATCGATTCTACAGGTTTTGCGACAAATACAAAATCCAAAGCTGTCCTTCGACTCCATACAATCCTGCAGCAAACGGATTAGCAGAAGCCTTCAACAAGACACTCTGCAAAATCCTCAAGAAAATGGTCTCTAGTCACAAAAGAGACTGGAGCGATAAACTGTCTGAAGCTTTGTGGGCCTATCGAACCACCGTTCGAGGACCAACCCATAGCACACCATTCTCCTTGGTCTATGGATGCGAAGCTGTCGTGCCCCTAGAGGTACAAATTCCTTCTCTGAGGGTATCTCTACAAAATGACATGACTCAAGAAAGCAATGCGAAATTACGACTTCATGAGCTGGACAATCTCGATGAGAAACGGCTCGAAGCTCGACAAAGCATTGAACTTTACCAAGCACGCATGGCAGGATCTTTTGACAAAAAGGTCAGGCAACGCGCCTACAAGAAGGGTGACTTGGTTCTTGCGGTAAAAAGACCAATGGTCTTCGCTCACAAGTCCAAAGGCAAGTTTGAACCAAAATGGGAGGGACCCTACGTCATCGACAAGGTCTTCTCCAATGGCGCATATGCCCTCCTAAACATGGAAGGCGACAGATGTATGCTGCCTATCAACGGCAAGTTCTTGAAGCGATACTACCCTTGAAGACTTACCCAACTGGGTAAGAGCAATGCCTGTATGGCCAAAACCTGTTCTCAGGTACTCGCTCGTCAAACCCACTCTCTTTAGAATTTTCATATCAAATGTCAAAATTTCTAGAGATTCAAAAACTATGCTTACTTTCATTGTTTCATTGTTCAAAAACAAAAAAAAAAAAAAAATCCAAGTTTAGGAGCCTCTCCCTGACTTGACCAGAACTTTCGATCCTTGAACCAAAATTCATGGTTTGAAACAAAAATTCGGATCCAGGGATTTCCACCCTAGTCCACCTTACCTTTTACCGCCAAATGGTTTTAGGTCAAAATTTACGACCCTCGTGTCTTTAAACAAAAAAATGGTTTTTCAAAAACCGCGGGGAAGTGACACTTAGTCGATACTCGCAAAACTCAAAAAATCGGAAGGATGCGAACCCCATTCGATACTTCCAAAACCCCAAAAATCGTGGAGACGCAACATATCAGTTGATATCCACAACCCAAATTTCAAAGGTTCGAGAAAACCTAAAATCGTGGAGAAGCAACAAACCAGTTGATATCCACAACCCAATTTCAAAAATCGTGGAGATGTAACATATCAGTTGCTATCCACAACCCAAAATTACAAATGGTTCGAGAAAACCTCAAATTCCAAAAATCGTGGAGATGTAACATATCGCGGAGTAACGACATCAAGTCAGTACCCGCAAAACCAAAAAGTCTTGGGAAAAGCAGGGAAGCGACGCTTAGTCGATATTTGCACCCCAATTCGCAAGGAAGCGACATTCCATCGATACTTGCAAAACCCAACCCGCGAGGAAGTGACATTCCATCAATACTCGCAAAACCGAATGAGCAAGGAAGCGACATTCCATCGATACTTGCAAGACCATTCAGCGGGGAGGCGACATTTAGTCGATACCTGCATTTTGAAAGCCAAAAAATCTGGCTATAAATGCCAAAACCTGGCTCTTTTGCCAAAAAACCGGCTATAAATGCCACAAACCGGCTATCAATGCCACAAAAATTGGCTTTCACGCCGACAAACCAAAACTTGGCTTTCAAAAAATGGCTATCAATGCCACCAAACCGGCTATAAATGCCACAAATTGGCTATCAATGCCACCAAACCGGCTATAAATGCCACAAATTGGCTATCAATGCCACCAAACCGGCTATAAATGCCACAAATTGGCTATCAATGCCACCAAACTGGCTATAGATGCCACAAAACAAACACCGGCTTCCATGCCAACCCAAATTTTGGCTTTTACGCCATAAAATTTCGGCTTCCATGCCAACCCAAATTTTGGCTTTTACGCCATAAAATTTCAGCTTCCATGCCATCTCAAAATTGGCTCCCATGCCACGAACAAAATTTTTGGCTCTTATGCCATCTCAAAAATCGGCTATAAATGCCACACAAAAAAAAAAAACCTGACTCTCATGTCAAAACTGGCTGCAAATGCCACAAAAATCCGGCTTTCATGCCGAATTCGTTTCCCATGCCAAAACAATTATTTGACAAAAGATTTTCACAAAATGACAAAGCTTTTGATCAAATCCCATTTAGCAATTGCTTTCATCACAAAAAGATTTGAGTGAGCGTAGGGAACAAAAACAAAAAAAAAGGTACCAAAAAATACATGTGGTACCAAAGCAAAAAAAAAAAAAAAAAAAAAAATAGAAAGTGTTCGCAAGCACTACAAAAAAAGAAAAGTACCAAAAAAAAATACATGTGGTACCAAAAAAAAAAAAGAAAGTGTCCACAAGCACTACAAAAAAAGAAGTACCAAAAAATACATGTGGTACCAAAAAAAAAGAAGAATGGTTTCTGCTATAAAAAATCAGGAGCTCAGCCAAAAATGGTCTCCAGCCAAAGCTTCAGCTCCTCAAGCAAACTTTTGGCCTCATCCGTCAGAGTTTCCAAGGCACGCTTCTTCAGGAACTTGCCATGAGATGCTGGCGAATGCCGTAACCCTTCTTTTACACCGGGAAGCTCTTCCCCAGCAGTTTGCCATCGTTCGTTTTCTAGAGTCCTCCTCTCGAGAACTTGACCGGCATCTGCAACCCTGCGAATCAGAGTACTCTCCCTGTCACGAGCCTCTGTTATAGCAGCCCACTTAGCATCGACTTGTGCCTTCAAATGCTCAAGACGTTTCCTGGCCTCCTCAACTTCCCTATCAAGGACGTTAAGGTCATGCCTCAATCCGATGATGGCTAGCTCTTCCTTGTTCCTCTCCCGAACTAGCTGCTTCTTGCTTTGTGTAGCCTCATTCAGGTCAGACTTAGCCTTATCAGCAGGGTCCAAGAACATCTCCTTGAAGAATTGGTCGTCAGGGAAGCCCATGGTCTCAAACCACTTGTCACCCAGTGCAATGATCCTATCAACGGTCGCCCTGGCACCTGTGACATCCAGACCAACCTCTTCGGTGTCGGTCAGAATCTCCTGTACATGTGGGATCATGCCAAATCCTGCCTCCAAGTGTCCAGAAAGGAGAGTCTTGACCCAAGAACTCAAAACCCGAGCCAGCACCTTCTTCGCAAATTGAAGAGACGAACTGGATGAAGATTCAACCTTCTCCGCTGATCGGCTGCTCATGTCATGTCCCATTGGAAGAGTAACAAAAGAACTCTTTTCACTTGGAGCCACTGGAGAGGGAATCTCAACACGAGGCATCTCCTCAATCATGTCTGAACTGGTCTCTACCTCCGGATCGACCTCTGGCATCCCTTGCTCTGGTTCTGAAGAAAGCGATGGACTCTCTTCTGTCACTTCAAAACCTGCAAATGAAACACAAAAAGGTATGAATATGATCCTGTTCAAAAAAAAAATCATCAGGGTCATCACTACAAAGTACCTTCTTCGACGACTGGCGGAACACTCTCTTCCTCCATGAACTCATCAGAAGCATCATCAACATTTGCGTCCATTGATGGTTCAAAGTCATCGGAATCCTGTGGCAAGTCAGCTGACAAGAAAAAATGTTAGCAAATCAAGTCGCAGGCAAAAAAAAAAAAAGAGAAAAGAGACACACATGAAAAAAAAAAACAGAAATCACGTGGAAAAAAAGGGAGAAAGAAAAGACAAAAAAAAAAAAAGGAGAAAGAAAAGAAAAAAAAGAAACTTTCTCAAAAAAAAAAAAAAAAAAAAAAAAAAAAAGAGAAGAAGAATAGAAATAAAAGAAAAAAAAAAAAAAAAAAAAAAGAGAGAAACTTTCTTTTTTACCATCCTATTCTCTACATGGAGTTTTCTTGAAAGAAAAAGAGAGAAAACTTACTCGAAGCCATTGATGGAGAAGAAGAAGGAAAAAGCTTGAAGATCCTTGAAGAAGAAGCACTCTTGGTCTTGGAGCTCTCTTGAGATTGTTGCAAAAGAAAGCAATAAGAGCAAGAGATCCTACCTTCCTTTGCTTTTATAGGAGAGAGAAAATCAAAGAAGGAAACAAAGAAAAAAGGTAAGTGTTACTAATTAAGTAACCTTACCAAAAGAGAAGGAATTAGAAAGATTCTTTCCCAAAAAGAAAGATGTCTTTGAGAGATTTCCTCCCAAAATCAATCAAATGAGAGATTCTCTCCAACAAAAAAGGATATTGAAGATTCTTTCCCAAAAAGAAAGATACCTTGAGATATTCTCTCCCAAATTAAGGGAATATGAGAGATTCTCTCCCATAAAGATATTTTTAGATATTCTCTATCCAAATGAGATATCTTTAGATATTCTTTACAAAAATGGCCCCACATGAGATCTAAGCCATCCTAAAAAGCATAAGGTCCCATGGGCTAGCCCATATGAGCCAGGTTTGACCACCTAGGCACTAAAAAAAAAAAAAAATAAAAAAAAAAAAAAAAAAAGAAAAAATGGGCTTTTAGTCAGAAAAAATCCCTCTTACCAAGAGCATACAATAATGGTTCCATGCCTCTTTTGAGTTGATTGGACCATACAAAAAAAAATCCCAAGCCCCATGAGCTTCCAAAAATCAAACCATCCAGCCTCATATACCAAGTTGAGCCAAAATCTTGAAATTGACATTCCACAAAAATCCAAACCACTCCAATGGACCCACACAGTCCCAAAGAGTGACCAAAAACCAAACCCTGATCCCCCAACTTGCCACATACAGCTTGTTGGGTCACAAGATCAAAACCAAAACCCGATCCCCTAACCTGCCATAAATAGCTGGTTAGGTCACAAGATCAAAAACAAAAACCCAAATCCATATCCCTGATGTCATCTTCAAAACTTTGCCTCGAGATGGTGTGTGATTCCCCTCACTACCATAAAATTCCCCTGGAAGCTCAAAGGCTACTCTACCAAAGGAAAGATTGCTCAAAGACTCTTGGTCAAGACACAAGCTCTCCTTCAAAAATCTCTTCGAGGCACATCGACTACAAAAGTCAAGCAACTCGTCGCTGTACCTCGAGGGGGCATTTGTTGACACCAAAAATGTCACTTTGCCTCTTCAACATCAAGAAAGCTGCATGAAGTCGCAACCTGCCATAAATAGGCAATGCAATTTCTCCAAAAAATCAAATCTTGTCAGAATCAAACAAAAACTGCAAGATCCTTCAAGATAGCCAAGAGAAGAGTACACATGAAGTTTCGGGCCATTTCGACAACATTTGGCCTAACTTCACTTCTCCGACAGCTAAAATGGCGCTCCCGGCGGCGACATCATCGGAGACGTCAAAACTTCGATCAGAGCCTACGGATGACTCCAGCATGACCCAAAAAGGCTCCATTCCAAATTTCAAGTCAAACCGACAACGTTTGACCCTCCATCAATGCTCGAGCAGCAAAATCAAGCCTCCCGGCGGCGGGAACCACCGAATCCTTCGCTCATCAAACCAAGTGCATGAGTGGCTTCAACATGCTTCCAGTAAAAGGCTGCACGTCAAATTTCAGGTCATTCCGAAAACGTTTGACCAGGTTTCGATGCTCCGAGAGAAAATCAAGCCTACCGGCGGCGGAGCAACCCGGGACCATGACATCCAAAACGGAGCCCATGGAACGTCTCAAAATGACTCCAATAGGCTCCCCGTCAAATTTCAGGTCAATCGGACATCGTTTGACCACATATCAAAGCTCGGCATTTTCCCCGCAGCAAAATCAAGTGAAGCATCGACGGGACCCCAAACGGCTTCAAAACTCAAACAAAAGCCTATGGTTGGTCTTATTTATTGCTCAGGAGGCTTCACCTCAAATTTCAGGTCATTCCGACATCGTTTGACCAAGTTTCGACTTCTGGCGGAAAATCAGCAGCTCTACGCGACAAAGTCTTCGGCTTTCCCGGAAAATTAGAAACTTTGCACTCTAAAAATGCAAGGATTCTCATCAAGTTTTCTACAGGGAAATCAAGCCAATAAATGAGAAGAAATGTCAAGAAAAATACAGAAGAAAACGGCGACGAAAAAGACCTCAAAACGACCGCAAAACGGGCTCCGAAGGGGAAAAATCCCCCAGGGTCGCAGACCCCTGCAACCATGGCCCATGGTCGCAGGCCCCTGCGACCATGGCCCATGGTCGCCGGCGACCATGGAGGTCCGGGTCACCGGATTTTCCGCCGGTGACCCGTTTTTCCGTCTTTTTTCGCGTTTCGCGCACTTTGGCCCCTGTGGTTCCATGAAAATGTGATTTTTAGTGCTTGAAATTGACTCATATCCGACGACATCCGTCAAAATCACGGGTCAACCTCCAAAAGCATAAAATCATCAGTGATCGCTCCAAGATCGCCAACCGGCTGACCAAGAAAGTGCACTTTCTGTCCGACCGATCGTGAAATCGACAAGACAGATGTCACCGGCCCACTCTTAGCTATCAATGTCTGAAGTTACATGTTCATCCGATGTCGATCAGCATGTAGATCCATCGATGATCATCGCCAGAAGAATTCCAGAAGACACGGCATGGCCCGCGACTCTTCGACTGCTCGGCGACCAATTAATGTGGTTAATTGACTAGCTTTATTGCAGTCATTAATTCATTTCTTTGGACGGCCCAATCAGAAGCAAGCATTTGGGAGTTACAAGTCAATTGATTCATGGCATTTAAACCATGAAACTCCTCCCATTATGGTAATTAAGGTGATTAAAAGCCCTTAATCTCCATCGGCCAATCAGATTCAAGGAAAAAGGAGTTACAAAATCAAGAAATAAATCTTGTAACTCCTCCCATTAAAGCCATTAAGGCTCATAAACCCTCCTAAATGGCTACCAAAGGCCTATAAATAGGAGAGCATTCCATTGAAAAAGATCGGAAAAAGATCGGAAAAAGATCGGAAAAAAATCGGAAAAAAAAGGAGAAAATCAGAAGATCAGAAAAAAAGATCAGAAAGAGATCTGAGAGAAAGAAAAAGAGAGAAAAACTCTGCTGAAGTTCTGCACCGGCCACCACTACAAGGTGACAAAAGTCCCTTGGGGGGCACCCCCCCCAAGGTCCTTGCCTTCTCCTGCTGCCTCCAATGGCTTAGACGTGGCTTTTCAGCCCGTCTACTTAGCTTTTTATTGGACATAGGACCTTCTCTTGGTCTTTGTCCTCTAAAAACCTGAGGTTATAGCCAAGCCAAGCGAATCAAGAGCATCTTCTGTTCTCATCTGCATGGATGATGGCGAAGCCCATACATGGCTTGCGACCGTCAATCTGAACGAGTCCCCCACAATCTCCTGAAAAGTTAGATCTTCCTTTTCTTACTTTTCATTGTAGTTTGTATTTTTCTAAAAGAGACAAAAATCACAACTCTTGTCTTTCATTATTGATGAGAATTGTAAATCGGCTATAAACGCCAAAATCGGCTATAAATGCCAAACAAAATCGCCTTTCACGGCAAACCAAGAAAATGTCTCTTTTCTTAAATATTTGTGCAATGGAAAACTTGAAAGAAGTTGATTTCCTTTTTACTTGCGAAGGTTGATCTCCGGATTACCACTTGCAATTCCAAGTAAAATAGAAAATCTGGCACACCCACACAAAAGAAATGTTGATGCACGCTTCAGGGCCCGCCAGGGCGCGAAAGGGCCGGACCCGACGGACTCCCACGTTCCGCCGACCCCGGTAGCCGCCCCAGCAGGCGCCTCGGAGCGCGTTCCATCATTTATACACAAAGGTTATGATTGAAGTAATGATCGAATCATGATTGATTCATGATGAACAACTTGAAATGATATACCAATCAAACTACAAAAGTTTTATGAAATTCACAAAAAAATAAATAAATAAATAAAGAAAAACACCACATATGATTGTGACTTGGATGTTTGCAAAAACAAACTAATCTTCCTATGTGATCAATGTTTGCAAAACAACTCAGTCAATTCTAGAAATCATGTTAAAATAAAGTTTCAGAGATTTGAACAAACATGGATTTCGAAATCATGGAGACTAAAACTTAACTTGGAAAGTTATACCTATGTGACTTAAGCCTTTTGGCTTTCCATTGATCTTCAAATTGTTTTTTCACTGAATCAAGGAGATCCTTTGCATTATCCTTAATTACAAGTGATCCCCTTATACTTTTAGCAACAGAGTCCAAGATAATTTTAAGGCAGATTTTATTACATTTGATCCATTTCTCGTAATTTCCCTTATCAATGGCTGAATTTAAGTCCGTAGGCTTTGGAGGCATAGGCTCATCAATAGCCATGTCCTAGAAAGATAAAGGTCAGCATGAGCATGTCTAACCAATTGACAAAGTTAGATCCATCAAGAATAGGAATGGACCCTAAGCAGGAAGGTAATGACATAGATTTGGAGGTTGTACAATAGCAAACATACACAATATTATGCTTTGAATATCAACAATAATCCAAAATAAATTTAATGAACATGCTAAATTAACTTGGGGGAAATGGATACATCATTGTAATTCCACCTTTGGGTTAAGAACAACAGCATGTAAATTATCACTCTACTATTATTAATAAGACCATGCTAATAGGACGTAATTGGAATTATTTGGATATAGCTTTGGGCATAGAACCAACTTACTCGTGCCACATTTATTAAACTTGTCTTATTCTGATTTCAAGTGATCGATGGGCAATCACACCTTAATTTGGGCCAACCCCATCTCCTAAATGAAATCATCATTTATAGTGTTGTTGTTTATCACAAAATAATATTGGTGATATCTTTAATTCAATCTTAATAAATTCACAGTTTATCATAACCAGGTCACTTTGGTGACTTTTTAAGTCAATCAAAACTGTGGATTCCAAATTGAAAAAATACATCAACACTGTGATCCAAGAAGTCAATTTATTGTTATCAAATAACTTGGATTTAATGGTTTAATGGCCCATAAATACTTTAATTTGAGCACATGATCAATCCAAATGATAACCAATTGTCTCATTAATTTAATTAGATCACATTTCTTTCATAGGTTTCATTTATATGATTAATGGTCAAAGAATAACTTTAATTGGGCCATTGATCAAGCCCTGATATCTCTAATTGACTCACCGTCACAAAGAATTAATTCAATCCAAGTATTGGTTTTGCTTTAAATTTGCATAATATAACATAAACATGCATATAATCATTAAACATTAACTCTGATCATAATAGCGAAGCTAAATTAAGTGCGTAAATTCAACTTTAATGAGTTAAAGTAAAGTCTATAATTATGCACAGAAATTAGAATCAATTCATGACTGATCCAAACCGTTCAGATTGAAGATTTCACTATATAAGAAAGATTTATAGGCGAAAACAGATCAAAAGTCTTAGCCCCAGATGTGTTTGTAATCGCTCAAATAAAATCTCAGCCATTGGATCTAGTCAACCTGGGTGTTGACCAGTCATATCTGTAATTTTAATATGTTTAGATGTACAATTTTAATGGTTTGGGTTCGTCAAATTAGTTCTGCAATGTGCCAGTAAACAGTCCCTGCTTAAGGTTACGTACAAATGATATGTACTGGGTTTAGGCACCATTTCTGCATGGGTCCGATCAGGTTGGGCCTCTTTACTTGATAGTTTAAAACTATATGTTAGAGCCCAGACCTTAATACCAGGTGAGTCAGACTAATCCCCAACAAGTCTAGCACCCAGCTGAGCCCCAAAACTACCCAGCCCAAAAGAAAATCGAGCAGGCTAGGCCTGGAACAAACCTGCCAGGCTGGCCCGGCCCGGCAACCCAGCGTTGGCAGTTAATGCGGAAAGAGGGAGGAGTGGGTTCTGCCCATTTGATACCAATTGTTTTTTGATTTTTTTTTCTTTGATTTCCATCTTTAAGCAACCCTTTTTGTTTCTTGCACCTTCCTCTCTCCTCTTTCACGAATATGCCTTTCATGGCAAAGACCTGCCTTATTGCAGAAAACTAAAATCTTCACAATCTGACCAAAACCCAAAATGCCAAACAATGCAAAAGAAATTGAAAACATTGATTGGGTTTTTGGGTTAATCCCAAAAAACAGAAAGATAGACCCAATAACCGAAGAGAAAAAATTTCTAAAGACAATCACTTAATAGATTATTCAAAATACAACCCAGATGGCCTGAGGTTCTGATACCAATTATAGGACTTTACCGAATCTCAAGATCAAAATAACGGGCTGGTTTAATCTGAGTAACACAAAGCTAGAGTCTTGAATTCAATATAAAGACATACTTGGATCCATAGCTTTGAATAGTTTTCTTCCCATTCCGATCTTCTTCTTTGAGGGGATTACAACTTTTGTTCACCTTTCTGTTGTGAAAAAACTTAGGGCACGTTTGGTAAACCACGAAGAATCCTCTATTAAGAGGATTCTCTCCATCTCCAAAGAAGTCTATAATTCTCAAGTAGGATTCCCAATGAAAGTTCCATGTTTGGATGGAGGGAGGATTCCTACAACGAGTAGAATGTATGATCCAATTGATATTTTTACAAATATCTCAAGATACAGTGAGGATCAACGGTTGAAATTTGATCATCTTACCGTGTTTGACCGTTCCGAACTAATGACTGGTTTCGATCATGATTTTGGACCCCACAAGAACCAGAAGATTTGGAAAAAGGACTGTTTTTATTCCCATTTTCAAAATTAGTGTAAACAGTAAATGTTTTGGCACATATCTCGAGATATAAGAGGAATCAATGGATAAAATTTGGCCACCTTGCTGTGTTCGACCCTCCAGAACTAATGACCGGTTTGGATCTTGATCGTGGACCCCACAGAAACACAAAAATGAATAAAAACGGACTATTTTTTATTACCGTCTTCAACATTAGTGTAACAGTCAGACGTATTTAGCACATATCTCGAGATATAAGAGGAATTAACGGTTGAAATTTGGTAACCATGCGGTGTTTGACCTTCCAAAACTAATGAACGGTTTGGATCTTGATCGTGGACCACACATAACCCCAAAAAGAGAAAAAACGGATTGTTTTCAATATTAGTTTGAACAGTAATGACTTTTGGCACACAACTAAAGATGTAGGATGATTCAACGGCTGATATTTGGTGAGGTGGCCATTTTGGAGTTTTTAAAGGTGACTAACGGTTTGGATATTGATTAGGGAATCTAAAAGGTACATTCTCAAAGCAAAAACTTATTAGGGACACATTATCTTCACTGTGCACGTAACCTGTACCTTATCGTCACTGTCGCTTACAGTTTTGCAAATATCTCACGATCTAAGATGAATCAACGGCTGAAATTTTGTGAGATAGCCGTTTTGAACCTTCTTAACACTTTTATCGGTTCAGATCTTGATTGTAGGGCCCATAAAAACCAAAAAATGAAAAAAACCGGTCTGCTCTAAATTAACGCCTGAAATCACTGTAGCTCCGCAAATCGTCGCGCGCGTGGATTCAGCGGATCCGACGGGGGGGTGTCTGACGCCTGAAATATTTGCAAATGAGGAATCCTTGCATCCTTTAGAAGCTTTTCCACGCGGATCCAAACGTGGGTTTTCCACGGGATCGCGGAAAACCCACGGAAATCCGCGGCGAGGATGTTTTCCAAACGTCCCCTTAGTGATAGATATCTTTGCAGTGATTTTTTGTATCTATCGAAAATTACCCATATACTTTTCCTTTTATACGCATTTCTTTCATCCGTTTCTGCTATCAAGTAAAACATTGAGGCGCCCTTTATTGCACGCATAAACATAGTGGGACCCTCTGATCTGTGATCATGCGGACCCCAGATCAATGTATTCCAGCAGACCTGACTAAACCCAGACATGGGAATAGATGATTGTACTTGACTGCCTAAGTCTATATTGTGAAGCACACCGTACATTGCCTTACATGCAAAACTGACTCATATTGCTATGTGATTAGTCCCTTCTTCCTGTGAATCGACAGTAAACAAGCAATGCAAGGAAGAACCCCGCGATATTTACGTGCTCTGGCAGTGCAATGAGAGCACTTTTCACTATCGTTGAGAAATTAGGTCTACTTTGTTGAAGTTTCATTCTCCTCACTCCTCTCAGATCAGATTGATTTCTGTACATACAGATCTGAACAATGCATAAAATGTTTAAATTAGGTATAAATTACTAAAGTACTGCTATTGAGGATGAGTGTACAGCATGATCCAGACACCGCATAAGTACAAGACATCTATCACAACACTTTCAAGGGCGAACTAGTCTAAAAGAACGTATGTGATTCTGCACATTTTGATTTAGTAGGACCTGATGGAATGAAACAATTGTTTAAAAAACTTAAGTGGCAACTTATTTTTTTAGTAAATAAGCATATATTAAAAACAACAGAAAGGAACAACAACCAAAGAAATGACTGCTTAGCAAATAATTGTGACATTCAACAAGCACTAATTAAAGCTGAAACTCACAATTTATTGGATGGGGTCATTCAGTCCTTCTGGGTAGAATATATATACTAAAAATCTACTGTCAGATGAGTAAGGACTTCTTTTTAACACTTTACAAAAGGCTTAAACTCAAGTAGGCACACAGACTAAATATATGATGTCTCTAACCAGGTAGCCATTCTTGAAGGCATTCATTTGTTTTTTAGTAGATATGGCGGTACTCTTATTATGGAAAGTGATTCCTCTAATGTGATCGCATGGGTGTCTAAGCGGAAGACTAATCTTTAGAAGTTTCATTTCCACATGAATGAAATTAGAGAGTTATCTGTTGGAATCAATGTTTCCTTCCGTCATGAGGTTAGATCGGCTAACTCCATGGCAGATGTGTTAGTCAAGTGTCACATCCCAGTCTTGAATCACCCTGGCCTAGTATAATCTCCGAGGTGTATCACACGTACTCCCGTGTGTCATACCTGTCTCGAGCCAAATACAACACACGAAGGAGAGAAAACAACTTTCCATACTTGTGAGTAAAAACTCACTAAACACATCAATAGCAAGTAAACATAACAGAAGCTGTATTTTATTCATGTGAGGGTATCAATTTCTCATTCAGTCTAATTAACATTCTAAGTTTTGATACAAAAGAATTATACAATTATATACATTGTTTTACAAAAGAGATATAGAAAGGACCCTATACAATCAATACCAAATGTATAACAAAAGAATAACTACTCATTGAAGTGTGGCCCACACAAAAAGGGACTAGCCACACATCTACAACACCAAAAGCATGATTCTCGCTCTCCGAGGAATGAATCTAGTAACCCGTGGCTCAGGTCACTCTTCTAATCCCGAAGGTACCTTTTGGGTAACCTTCTCTCCCTCCTCGGCCTTTTCAGGGCCAGAGGTTGCACCTGCAACTGTGACATAGAGAGTAGTATCATCAATACGACGATTAAGCAATTATAGACAATGATAAGGAAATGCATAATGTATCAATTTGAATTTAAGACGGATACATTAACATATGTCAATGATAAGTATCAACTAGGTAAGTTTTGCGAAATTTGAATAATTTATGCATTGTGAATCAAATATAATGAGAACATACAAATTAGCTACTACCTTAAGCTCATCCTCTCAATAGAGAGCGATTCTAGTTGGGATGTCACCAGCGGCCTGACCAAAGGCTAGCTGGCTATCCGAGTCTGGAGTTTCGGAGCTCCAGATGACTTACTGCAGTGGTCTCAAATACTAAACCAAGTGTAACCACGTCGGGTATCACAGGGTCAAAGGTAAGTAGTGCCGACTCGATAGAATCAAATAATACTCGAAAAAAATTGGATTTGAGTAAGTTTATCTTATCTTCAGGAAATTATACTCAAATCAAATCATAATCACATATTCTCAATTACTTACTCAATCCTCATTTCCATAATTACCAGATCGGATATACTGTACAAATGTACTAATTAGTTGTAAACAATTTGACGTCAATGAATACGAACAAGCGATCAATCTACTAAGTAGGACTTAATATCAATAAGAACCTAATACGCCAATATGAAATGCAACAATTTAAAGGAATCAAAGTACTTTACGAACCGATACTAGACTATTGTGTTTAGTCCTCCACCGTCCAATACAAAGTAACCTTGGGGACATCAACGTATTACTACCTTATTAGGTATCACTATTTATGAGAAATACGTTGAGTTTTCAAACTAACTTTCATGGCATAATGTTTGACTAATGAGTACCCATTGGACTAGTTAATAAGCTCGTTAGTTCCATTTTAAAGTCCTAAAGGTCTTAAGGCTTCTAATTCCTTATGGAGTAGGGGTGAGCACTTTAATCCTCTATTAGGGATGGTTAAGGTGGGTTAGGATAGGTTTAGGGTGATAAATCACCCTAGATTTAGGTCAGAAAAAGGCCTGGTTCTAGTTTAAGGTTCTAATTATGCTTGAGGCTTGAAATATTATATCCTCACAGCGGACCTACGATCCTTGGGCCTAAATGACAAAAATTTTAATTAGTCCTAAATTTCACTCCTCGGATCCGGTTATTCCTCTAATCGGATTCGGCGGACGTGACATGATGGTATCAGAGCCAGGTTGGTTTCTCTGGGTAAAAAATTTGTAGAAACCATAGGACACGTGTGAGGACTCCGTTAGTTAGTAGGTTGGTCTTTTAGTTCTATTTCTAGCATTGTATCATTAGATTGAGGCATAATGGAACTAACCTTGAATATTTTACAGGGCAATGGCCGGTAGATCCACACAGTCATTTGTTGCACCAACTTTTGCACTTCACTTAGGGGAGAATAAGGCGACACTACCTTATGATTTGATAGTAGCCACCCCTGTAGGTAGATCAGTTTCGTGTAATGTCATCTACCCTAGATGTAGTGTTCAGATTGGAGAAGCTCAGCTGACCGCCAGTTTGATCATCTTACCAATGTCGGAGTTTGATGTGATACTTGGTATGAATTGGTTAGCAGCGAACCAAGCGGTGTTAGCTTGTTTTAATAAAACCGTGAAGTTGCAGAGTGCAGACCGTAGTGTCGAGTTTGTTGACGCTGAGAAGCCCATCTCTACTCGGTTAATTTCAGCATTGAAGGCAGAACGATTGATGATGAACGATTGCGAAGGCTTTATCGAGTTTATCGTGGAAGACAAAGAGTCCAAGACTGTTGATGAGATTCCAGTGGTGTAAGAATTCCCAGATTTGTTTCCGAATGAGATCCCTGGTTTGCCACCTGTTCGTGAGTTGGATTTCATGATAGAATTACAACCAGGTACAACACCTATTTCAAAGGCCCCGTATAGGATGGCTCCAGCAGAATTGAAGGAGTTGAAGACTCAGATAGAAGATCTGTTGGATAAAGGTTCATTAGACCTAGTGTTTCACCGTGGGGATCTCCGGTAATATTTGTAAAGAAGAAGGACGGGACAATGAGAATGTGCATAGATTACAGACAGTTGAATCAAGTGACTGTTAAGAATAAGTACCCGTTACCAATGATTGATGACCTATTTGATCAATTGCAGGGAGCTCAATTCTTTTCGAAGATAGATCTGCGTTCCGGTTATCATCAGCTACAAGTCAGGAAGGAGGATGTTCCTAAGACTGCATTTCGGACGAGATACGACCATTTTGAGTTTCTTGTGATGCCTTTCGAGTTGATGAACGCACCAGCAGTTTTTATGGCATTGATGAATAAGGTGTTTGCCCCTTTCCTGGATCAGTTTGTGGTCGTCTTCATTGATGATGTGTTGGTATATTCGAAGACTAAAGAGGAGCATGCGCATCACTTGAGAATATCTTTACAGCTTTTGAAGGATAACCAATTGTATGCTAAGTTGAGCAAATGTGAGTTTTGGTTGGAGCAAGTGGCATTTTTGGGCCACATTATTTCTAAGGATGGACTAACAGTGGATCCCAAGAAGATAGCAGCAGTTGTTAATTGGGATAGTCCACGGAATATAGCGGAGGTTCGCAGTTTTCTTGGACTTGCATGTTACTACAGGAGATTTGTGAAAGGATTTTCTACCATAGCATCTCCACTCACTAAGTTGACGAGAAAGGACATTCCGTTTGTATGGACGGAAGAGTGTGAGAAGAGTTTCCAAGAGTTGAAGACTCGGTCGACTACAGCACCCATACTTGATTTATCCTCAGGAAGTGGAGGATTTGTGGTTTACACAGATGCTTTAGGGATTGGTTTGGGTTGTGTTCTCATGCAGAATGGCAAAGTGATAGCCTATGGATCGAGACAATTGAAGGAACATGAGAAGAAGTATGCCACGCATGACTTGGAGCTAGTAGCAGTGGTTTTTGCATTGAAATTGTGGAGGCATTATTTATATGGAGAAAGATTTGAGGTGCATACAGATCACAAGAGCCTGCAATACCTGTTTACACAGTGTGATTTGAATAACAGACAGCGGAGATGGATGGAGTACATAAAGGACTATGATTTCCCGATCAAGTACCATCCTGGGAAGGTGAATGTGGTAGCAGATGCTCTTAGTAGGAAGGTAGCATTTAGTGGATGTGTAATGCCTGAATGGAGATGGATAGAGTAGTTCAGAGATATGGATGTGGAAGTATGGCCAGTCAATGAGAAAGTCCTAGTTGCTACTATAGGAGTTTGGAAGCCAGAGATAGTTAACAGGATCAAGGTAGCCCAAAAGGACGATATAGAGCTGTAGAGAATCATTGAGCATGTTAATGAC
This sequence comes from Umbellularia californica, assembly GCA_028538565.1. Taxonomy (NCBI): domain Eukaryota; kingdom Viridiplantae; phylum Streptophyta; class Magnoliopsida; order Laurales; family Lauraceae; genus Umbellularia; species Umbellularia californica. The sequence continues at coordinate 30,135,035 of JAPQWN010000002.1, forward strand.
AATCCAGAGTTCAGATTGATTGATGGAGTACTATACTGCAAGGATAGGTTGTGTGTGCCAGATATTCAAGTTTTCAAGTTAGAGTTGATGACTGATGCGCACCACACCAGATACTCTATTCACCCAGGGAGCACCAAGATGTATCAGAATTTGAAGAATCACTATTGGTGGGTGAAAATGAAGAAAGAAATTGCAGAATTCATTTCTAGGTGTATGACTTGCAAACAGATCAAAGCAGAGCACAAGAAGCCTCCTGGTTTGCTTCACCGTTGGAGATTCCACAATGGAAATGGGAGCATAACACTATGGATTTTGTGTCAGGGTTGCCAAACACCAGGAAGGGCAATGATGCTATTTGGGTGATTGTGGATAGATTGACTAAGTTAGCGCATTTCCTACCATTTAAGACTGGTCAGTTTATGGATAAGATGATTAAGATGTATAGGGACAATATAGTCAAGTTGCATGGAGTGCCTAAGTCCATAGTATCCGATCGAGACACTAAGTTTGTCTCTCGGTTTTGGTATACTTTTCAGTCATCTATGGGTACTCAGTTGAAGTTTAGTACAGCTTACCACCCTCAGACAGATGGACAATCAGAGCGTACCATTCAGACTTTGGAAGATCTTCTCAGAGCGTGTGTTTTGGATTTTAAAGAGAGTTGGGATGAAAGTTTGCCTCTGTGTGAGTTTGCCTACAATAACAGCTATCATTCAAGTATTGGTATGGCACCATTTGAGGCATTGTACGGACGGAGATGTAGAACTTCGGCATGTTGGGAGGAAGTTGGAGTTCGGAGTTTTCATGGCCCCTCAAAGATTGCTGATTCCAGTGAGAAAGTCAGGGTTATTCAGATGAGAATGAAGGAGTCTTGGGATCGTCAGAAGAGTTATGCAGACAAGAGGCGGAGACCTTTAGAATTCCAAGTGAGGGATATGGTGTTCTTGAGAGTCTCTCCGATGCAAGGTGTTGTTCGATTCAGGCAAAAAGGGAAGCTTGCCAAGAGGTTTGTAGGACCATTTGAGATCAAGAGCAGAATTGGAGACGTGGCCTATCGTTTAGTATTACCGCCAGAGTTAGCTGGTGTGCACGACGTTTTCCATGTCTCAATGCTTCGGAAGTATATTCTAGATCCCACTCACGTGTTGTAGCACGAGCCACTTCAGCTACAGGCAGATGTAACCTTTGTGGAATGGTCGGCATAGATTATTGATACTAAGGAGATAGTACTGCGTACCAAGACCATCCAGTGGGTTAAGATACAGTGGGAGCATCACAGTGCGGATGAGGCTACGTGGGAGCTGAAGGACCAGATGCAGAAGGTGTATCCTTATCTTTTTCCTGATGAGGTATGTTTTGGCATTTGGGGGACCAAATGTTCTTTTTAAAGGTAAGAGTTGTAAGGTCTGCGACCTTATTGGGTCGGTTGGGCCCAATAGTAGGCCCATTGACTCTTTTTTAGCTATTATTATAATTAATGGTACCTTAGATATTTAAGTGGGTTTAGATCATGATCGGATTTCTTTTAATGTTAGATTAGTTTCTACGAAGTTTTGTGCGATTCAGAGTGCGTTTGACCCTAGTAAGGGGGTAGTTTGCAATTTGGGGAAAATTGAGTGTTTTTCCAAAAATTCCAATTGCCGTGATTTTTGAGTTCGTTAGAAAGGTCTCGTCGCGCCGATCGTTTTTGTCTCTTGACTCATCACGATCCGACGATTACAAACCCTTCAAGTGGTCCATTTCTTCACCGGGCCCACTTAAGGGCAAATCAGTCTTTTCCACCCTCCCTCTCTTCTTAAGCAGGGATTAACCCTAGTTTTTATTCATCTCTGCAACGAACAAGCTACAGCAGCCCATTTTCTTCCTCTTCATCTTCTCAAGCGCAGAACTTCCTCAGAAAGAGATTACCTCGAAGATTCGGACCGCCCACTTTCATCCTCTCGATCTCTTCTCTCCATTGATCTTAGTTTGGTAAGGTTTCTCTTAACCTCATCTTTTCAATCACCTTCTCTTTTAGTTAGATTTAGGTTGTTCCTGATCTTTTTCCTTCCTTTCCTTCTTCTTTGCGTATTAGATTGCTTTTGAGCAGGTTTAGATCGGTAGTTTCCGTGGTAGAAGGTTCCTCCTCGAGTTTTCTCAATTTCCAATCTTCTTCTTGGTTGAGGCAAATAGATTTGCAATGTATAATGGATCAGGTGTGTATTTTCCTTATTGATTGGCTATGTTCTCTTGTTAGGTTACCTTAATTCCAAGCCTTTTGTTATTGATTGGGATTAACATGCTAGATTGGGTTTTTGAGGGTTTTGGGTTAAATAAAAGATTGTAATTGGTAATTATAGGTTGTCTTTAAATTGTTGAAGATGATGGAAATGATGAATGTGATGATTGGGGAGTATGGTGGCTCATTTTATGCAGGTTAACCATGGATTAGCAGGAGGAAAAGGGGTAAGAAAATCCATTTTTCGGCCATTTTCGGGGCTCAGGTTGCAGTGCCGATCGATCGGACCTGTAGACCGATCGATCGGTACCGTTGCTAACTGTGACTGATTACAGTCCGATCGATCGGACCTTTTTGTTCGATCGATCGGACTGCATTTTTTTGACAGCACAGGGAAACTTCGGAGACACATAACTTTTAAGCCGTCCGTTGGATTTCTACATGTAATATACCGTTGGAAAGCTCTCGAGATGTAGAATCCAATGCTTTTAATTTAATCACGATCAGAGGTCGGGAACTGATGCAAATACTCAGATTATTGATTCAGCTCATGTTTTATTGTAAATGAGACTAATAACTTAGGTTTGGACCTTAGATGTTGGAAACCATGCACCTACTCTTATTTGACCATTAATGGGGTTAAAATCATAGCACGTGGCTTGGTGTGCTTTGATGGGTGTCTAGGTATTCGTGTATTATATATGGTTTAACCGAATGCGTACGGAATTGTTCCATTAGATGCTTAACATGATTGTACACCAAGGAATTTTCCTAGAAGCATCGTTGATTCAATTTCCACACGTACTCCGCTAGAACATGTGGAATACAGGGATGACACCACTTGCCTAGGTTGGATTGTAATTCCTCCTTGACTTGTGAATTCTATCCGTTGATATTATTCATTGTATACTCTCCTGGTATAAAACACTTAACTAAGTATGAAACATAAATTCTTGTAGAACTAAGATATGGACCTGACTTTAAAGTGTATCGTAGGAACCCTGTGTCATGTATTGATAAACAGGACTGGCTGGTATGGAAGGGATTATCAGGTGTTTGACTTGTCTTGTATTGTTTTTGAATGAGATAATCCCTATGATTATGTCGTGTGCATTGAGCTAGCCAGACTTGTTTGTCTTGGTCTATTCTCGTATCAACACCACTTTGTTTTATTGCATATCATGGCCATCTGCAGATTGAGTTTTATTGATGGGCCGGTTACTCGGACATCGAGGTGGGCAGTCGGCTTTGGACGGCTTCCATGGCGTTGAATAGCTGTGAGCGGGCTAGGACCGTGCTGCTATTCCGAGGACCGGGAGCTAGGATCCCACTGGAGCCGGACTTTGGTATCAGTAGTCTGGTCTAGATTGTTACTGATACCCCGCGAGGTGGCTTGGACATCCTCGGAGTCTCCCTCTTGTTTCTTGCATTGCATTGTTTGGATAATGGTTATTGCTAGATGATGTTAGGGTTTCTGTCATTGTTCACACTATTATTATTCATACTTTATGCCTAGTTCTATTTTCCTTGTATTCACATGATATTACACTTGTCACTATTCTATACTTGATGCATGCCATGCCAGATTATACCTTGCTTATCTTTTGCTCAACATGTCGTTGACTCTATTCCTTGGTGTGCAAACACCCTAGGTGACTACTATGAGGAGCAGGCAGGTGAGGAGATCCCAGAGGATCTCCAAGCAGTCGAGGAGGAACGGGAGTGGCGTGCCGATGACGTAGAGTAGCGTCATTGATCCTGGCACAAGAGAGATTCATGGGGGACTTCATTAGATTTTATTTATTCTTTCTTTAGTTCTTATTGGACCTTTCATATTACCGACTTCTTTCTATTGTTTTAATGGCCTTGATTATTGGGTTGGCCATTGTAATAATTTAATACTTTGCGTAGTTTTATTTATTCTTTCTAACAACTTTAAATTTAAATGAGATTCATTATTCCATTGTTGATATTCCATGTGCCTAAGATTTTATGAATTCCGCAAATTTAATTATGCTTGAGGCTTGAAATATTATATCCTCACAGCGGACCTACGATCGTTGGGCCTAAAGGACAAAAATTTTAATTAGTCCTAAATTTCACTCCCCATATCCGGTTATTCCTCTAATCGGGTTCGGGGGACGTGATAGCTTTCCAGAACCCTTGTAGTTCCTGACAAATTCTTCTAGTTCGATCACCTACTTGGCTGGCTGAATTTTCAAACTTGGCTAGTCGAATACACTTCGGTTACCCTTCGGTCAGCTTTCCAGAAGCTTAATTTCTGATGAAAATTCTGACAGAACTTCAATCACCTGTTCGGCTGACGAAATTCACGAATTCGACTAATCGAACAATGTCGGTCAGCTCGCTGTCAGCTTTCCAGAAGTTGAGTTCCTCTGCGAAAATCAACCAAGATAGGTTCGGTCAGCAGTTCGGTCACTTGTTGGTTCACTGAACTGTGCCCAGAACTTCAGAATTTTTGAAGTGAAATTCTGAATTTGAGCTCCTTGAGCTCTAACAACTTCAATAACATCTTAAATCATAAGAAATGAATATACTTGCCTTAGTTTGAGCTTAATTCACAAAATCCCTCTTTGATAGCTTGGTTTGAGATGAAAATCTCACAACTTCAAACCCTAATCCCATGAGAACATGAAAAAATAAAACTCTATGAGCTATTTGTGCTAGATACCACTCTAAACCATTCAATAGCACTCACAAACTCTATAAAGAGTTCAAGATACTTACTTGAAGCCTTATGAAGAGAAATCACAACTTCTCCCCAACTCCAATTCTAAAGAAAACCAAGTAAAAAGATGAAGTAGTTCCACTCCTCTACCAAAATCACTTGAAAACCTCCAAGCTTTGCCAATTGATGAAGAAGATTGAAGAAAGAAAGAAACCTAGGGCTGAGCTCTCCTTCACTTGGGCTAGAAATGATGGAATGAACTCATTTGAGTTCATCTCTAACATATATAATGGCCTTTTTCTCTCAAGCCCTCCATCTCACTCTCTATTTACAATTTAAGTCAAATAAGAGGTCATTTGATCCAATTCATGTTGAATGAATTCAAGTATATTATGAAAGTTAATGTACTCTTTGAGATACGTTCGTTGGTATCAAGAGTGGCCGTATTCGACAAAATACGTGGAAATCCGTATTTATGGAAAAGTCCTTGTTTCTCCCTGTTCAAGCCTAAAATCAACTCAAATAGTTCAATCTCATTCAATATCATTTCATTAAGCTCAAATCATTCATTTGAAGCCAATTCAGTTTAGTTTGGTCATCAACCATCATTAGCTTAATTGAATACAGTTAATTAGCTTCAAGGGTGTAACACTATTCCCCTTGCTTCCATGGGGTTTCTACAACCTATTAGGGCCTTTCTTTACTACCTACTCCACCTATCCATTAACCAATTTAAGGGTCATTAATACCAACTCCATTAAAATCCAATAATAAATAACTTACCACCATTAACATACTAAGAGCTTGAAAGAGAGGGCGGCTACATAATCAATGCATAGAATCAACATACAAAAGCATAAAATTAGTAGGGGGATTCGGCGAGAGGTCCCTCAAAATATGACTTTGTTGCAAACAATCCACAAAAAAAGTCATGTAGGCAAAAGTCCTCTAACAGATTTCCATACCTATATGTCTAATTTACCCTTTCTTTAAATCTTATCCCATGATTGGTGGGATATCCCCTTAATAATAGTCAACTACCATTCAATGGGCCACGATTAATGGAATCTCATTAATGAGATTTTCAAATAAATTCTAAAAACACACAAATAAATTTTAAAATAACACAAATAAATTTCAAAATATGCAAATAAATTTCAAAAAATGCAAATAAATTTCAAAAAACGCAAATAAATTTCAAAAGAACATAGATAAATTTAAAAAGACACAAATAAATTTCAAAATAAATTTTAAAATAACACAAATAAATTTCAAAATATGCAATAAATTTCAAAAAATGCAAATAAATTTCAAAAAACGCAAATAAATTTCAAAAGAACACAAATAAATTTAAAAAGACACAAATAAATTTCAAAAATACAAATAAATTTCAAAAGATGAAAATCAATCTCAAAAGATCCAAAATAAATTTCAAAAGATCCAAATAAACTTTAAAAAAATATAAATAAATTTCAAAAGAAGTAAATAAAATAAAAAAATGCAAATAAAATTAAAAAAACACAAATACATTTGCCAAAACTAAGATATCCCAATTTTCCAAATTAGCGAACAATGTGGCAAAAAATTCAAGTCTTTTTTTTTTTGTCAAAAACTCAGATAGATTTGTTTCAAAACTCAGATAAATAGCCAAAAACTCGGATATATTTGTCCAGAATTTAGATAAATTTGTCTAGAACTTAGATAAATTTGTTCAAGAAGTCAGATAAATAGCAAAAAACTCAAATAGATTTGTACAAAAATCAGATAAATTTGTCCGAAACTCAGATAAATTTGTTCAAGAAGTCAGATAAATAGCCAAAAACTCAGATAGATTTGTCCAAAATTCAAAAAAATTGACAAAAAATTCAGAACTCAGATAAATTTGACTTTGATTGGAATAGGGATGGGCTTCTTGGACTGGTCAAGCTTGACCTGACTTGGACCAACCCGGAGCCAAACCCAGCCCAAATCGCGATTCTTCTACCTCTGCGATGGAAGATCGGAAACCATTACGAACTTGCCCTGTTCTTTTTTTCTTTTCCTATTTCTCAACCCGATTCGACGAGCCGTTTGCTCTGATCGATTTGCAATATATTTTCTTCTATTTGTTGCAAAAGCCAGCACCGGATCTACAGATAGATTTTAGAATTATTCCTCTTCTTCTTCGTCTGATGTTTCAGGCTCCGGTATCTGGTTGAGATCGGGTTTCTCGGACCTGCTTCTTCGAGATTAGATCTCTTTTAGGACTGTGACCAGGTGACGTGGGTTGTCCGCTTACTTCATATTCTCCCACTTTGTTTCCGTCAATGAGAGCTCTAGTAGTAGAAGGGGTGCCACCTTCTCTAGTTGCACTTGCATCACTACTCTTCCCTTGCATTACACAGTCCTCACACTCCTTTCTCCTTTTCTCTGCTTTCAAATGCCTTCCCTCTGAAGAGAGAACTAAATGAGATAGAATCAGTACAAGGAGAAAAACAGAGACACAAAGGACTCTGGCTTTTAGCATATTAGTAGGAGAGAGAGAGAATGGAAGATAGAGAGCTAGGAGATGCTCATCCCAAGGCATATGCATGGGTATTTAAAGTGGTGAGAGTCAGAAGAGATGGCCCACCATGAAGAAGAAATTCTTTCAACGGCTGATTTCAGCTATTCGAATTTCGCTTGGCTTGCAACTATGACTTCTTAATTTCTTATTTATAGTAGTATGTCGTCGGCTCTCGCTGCAGCAATTGGCGCCGAGTACGACCCGAGCCAGATCCTAGATCTCTTGTTCAGTTCCCTGATCTCTGTAAGACCCCGACCCGAGTGACTCGATTAGTGCTAATTAAGTTATGTGTTAGTGCTAAGCTTGATTAGTAGTTTTGACTAAGCTTGGATTAGTATAGTTCTTGATAGCTTTGGGAAATTTTTAGTGTCTTGTGTTAAGTGGGACCCTTTGGGGGTTTCCTTTTGATAGTCTTGCTTGCTTTTGGAGGTTACTTGTTTTTTCCTAATTCTTGTCTTGATCCCGTTTTACTTATTTTATCGATCCTTACAACTTTCATGTTGAGCCCGTACCCGTCTGGAACCCCGAAACCCGATTTTCTTGCATTGAGGGCAGAACAATCTTTTTACATGAAATCTGTACCCAAAACTTGATATTCTCGAAGCCCGCGAAACATGTACTTTTTGGAAACTAGATATTTCGGTGATCACTTTTCTCTTCTTCGTCGATTTCATTCGAGATCCCGAAATTAGCGATTTCAGCCCAAAGAGATTTTCTAGTGGTGGAGCCCACACCCACTAGTATACATAGGGATGTTATCTTCTTCATTCCCTTTTTCCAACACAAGCCACACAAGACCTAGGGTTTTCCCTTTCTCTTCTCTTTCTCATTGCTTTCCCATCCTCAAGCTCTACCAAACCTTGCACCAATCAAGAAATAGAAGCCATCATCTTCTTGCTCTCTTCTAGACCTCTCCATTGATACAACTTTTAAAGGAAGACCTCCATCCTAAGACCTCCTTTGAGCTAGCCTTGTCCGTTTGAAGAGCTTCCAAGTGAGTTTCCCCTCCTATTCTTTTAGATTTGTATCCTCCTAGTCATAGAGGAGCTCCATTTCTATTATTGTGAGTTTCTTCTTCTTGTTTCTTGGTTTGACCCATTTTAGGGTTTGTTTTTTCGGGGTTTTTTGTGTAGCTTGGTGTTTGGCTTGGAAGAGTGGATTAGAGCTTGGATTTCTTGATTAGAGACCTTGAGGCAAGTGGATGTTTAGTTTTAAAGTGATTTCCATGATCAAATGTTTGGATTTATTGTATCATTTATGATGGGTTTTTACTTACATTCAATGTGGTTTTTAATGTTTTGAAAAGGGGTTGTTGAGCCCATTTATTGTCTTGAAATATAATTGATAGCCTTTATTTTATCTTGTGCTTAAAAACTTGAATGAATCTATGTAATTGTGGTTATGTCTTTCTCCTTTTGATTGAATGAGAAAATGTATAAATGAATGGATCATTTGTGGAGGTTGTGAGAAGTTTTGATTGAGTTTTGAAGAGGATGTTGAGGTGCTTACATGCCCTCTTTGGTGTATGATAGAACCTCAAGAAATGTGGACTTATAAGAGAAGGAGAATGGAGAAAAGAGCTGTTCACGAAACCAGTTCTGGACAGTTCGCTCTAACGAACTTGACACATCGCTCGAGCGAATTGCCCAGGAAAGGGTTCGTGCCATTCTAGAGAGTTGTTCGCTCGTGCGAACCCCCATATCCGCTCGAGCGAACTTCTCCAACAGCCATCCAGAGAATGGTTGGCTCGAGCGCACAAATCGTTCGCTCGTGCCGTCTTGAACTGAGCAGGTCCGCTCGTGCGAACTCCATGTCCGCTCGAGCGAACCCTCTCAGAAAGCCATTCCAGAGAGCACATCGCTTGAGCGAACTCCATGACCGCTCGAGCGACGTGTACTGTTCATCTGGGGCCACTTTGGAGGCAACAAGGAAATATCCTAGCTATGGAGGGAGGTTGGTTAACGTCCCTATCGTGATGAGAAGACTCATAACCGTTGTTTGAAGCTTGAATGAGAAAGAAACCATAATCACAAGAATTCATTAAAGTTTTGGAAATCTCCAAGCGCCTAAGGAGCCCGGAATGCCTTCAAATTCAAAGAGTATCAAGCAATTGTAAGATAAGCATACGGGATCCCTATTCACTTGGATTAGTGTTTAACCCGACACTGTCTTGACATTTCAAAATGGTACTTTACGTTGTTATTCTCGAAATTGATGATTTGGGATCCATCCATCACGAAAACCCTGAAAGCATACTCGTACTGTTTTGCTAGCCTTGACATGCATGCCTGACCAGATATGTTAGTTGTGCCCTCGAGCACCCATGTCTTGCCGAATATAGTCTTGTACTTGATTTATTTTACACATGTCTTGATTTCCATGTTTTGACCTATGAGTCGGCATCACTAAGCTTGGATACCTTGTTAGTCTGATCTACTGACTAGGTGATCCCCCTCTTGTCCCGCCAGCTGCAGTTTGGATCTTGCTACCCGGCTATTTAACCGTGGTCTTGTCCTGATACCGCAGATTGCTACTGTGATTCCTGATGCCCGGCTCGCTACCATGGTCATGTCTTGTATATAGTATATAGTATATATGTATTTCGTTGTACCTCCTCACTTCGGTGACTGCGGTCAACACCTTGACTTGCTTGCTCTATCACTTCGGTGATAGAGGATTTAGTTTTGTGTGGTTGCCATCTTGCTTGTCTCCTGTATTCTTTGGTTACCTCTATCTGTTTTACCTTGCATATATGTTTTAACTAAATGATGCATTTACTACATGAAAGTTTTGTTTAGACATGTCTAAATGTTTTTCGGAGGTAAATGTTTTATTATTAAATGCGTATATCTTTTTATCCACCTGCCAGACCGTCGTGTCTGACCCTTTGTTTCGGTACTCAGGTCCCGTTGTTGGTTTCCCCGAGGAGGAGCCAGAGGAGGCGGTTGGAGAACCGCAACAGCTAGTTGAGTGGCGTGCCGACGATATTATGTAAACATCCGGTTGTCGAGCTGCGAAACATTTTGGGGGTTGTTATGAATAGGCATTTTAGTGGATATTGTTTTGTCTATATTGGCCTTTGTTGGCCTCTTATTTTGGGAATTGTAATTAAATGATTTATGTTCTAACTTTAACAGTATTTTGGGTTACGCTTTAGAACATTGCTCAATCTGATGCTTGTTATTTAAATGCAAACAGTCTTATTATTATGGAAATGATTTACATGCTCGATTTGCCATACGCTTCCGCAATTTTTACAAAATGGTTAAGGGTGTTGGAAAATCCTCACCGCGGACACCTATGGGAAATCACGTGCACGGACGATGTGTGTTCTTTTATCTACCCGTGTACGCTTGGACATCAACCATACCAATGATAATTCATGTCACTCATCTCATTTCATTACATTAGTCCTGATCCCGGATTTGGTCCCTAAGCCCGGTCCAGGGTCGCGACAGATTGGTATCAGAGCGAGACGTGTTTCAGGCAATTAAAAGAAACTAGAAATCCTAAGGACGTGGCGAGGATTCGTTAGACCTTTCGTTAGCTAGAATCGCGTGAGCAATGTGTGACCCTATTCCTGATTATTATGTGCTAACAACTTGTTTTGCAGCATCATGCCACCTCGTAAGCGCCTAGTAAATGGCAATCCCACAGCAAGTAACAGTGATTTTTCCGAACCGATGGAAGAAGATAGAACTGAAAATACGAGAGCTGAAAATGCAATGCCAAACCAGTTCCAACAGATGTTGCAGGCTATGCTTGACCAGCAGCGTCTAGCCAATGAGAACCAAACCAAATTGCAAGAACAAATGCTTAAGAAAGATGAAGACCATGCTAGAGAATTGGCAGAGATGCAAAGGCAGTTGTTGGAAGTGCTACAGAGAAGACCCGAACCAGTTCAACCTCAGCCTGCGATAATCATCAATCAGAGAGAGCATGACCCCAATGCATTATTTGAAAGGTTCAGAAAGAGAGGCCCAAAGGAGTTTGTGGGGACAAAAGACCCCTTGGCTGCAGATGACTGGCTAGAGCATACAAAAAATATATTTGAGGTTTTCAGATGTAATGGGGGTGAGAAAGTACATCTTGCAGCATCACTCTTCACCAGCTTGGCAGATAATTGGTGGAAGACAGTGAGGGAGGAGTACAGGACTATGCCAGATGCAGTGGCTTGGGCAAACTTCAAGAGACAATTTAGAGACAAATATGTACCCGCCCATGTCAAGAGGCAGAAAGCAGTCGAGTTCCAGCAGCTAGTCCAAGGCAGTATGACAGTGCTAGAGTACCTCACCAAGTTCGAGAGGTTATCACGATACGCTCCGGAGTTTGTGGACACGGTAGAGAAGAAAATAGCTAAATTCTTAGAAGGACTTCACCCTATCATTGAGAGGGATGCCACCGGTGTTGTACCACCTCTCACCTTTGAAGAAGCTGTCAGGAGAGCATATAAGTTTGAGAACTTCCACCACAAGATTCTTAAGATCCAAGGCAAGGGACAAGGGCAGCCCCAACAGCAGCACAACCAGCAAAGGAACCAACAGAACAAGAGACAGAGACAAGATCAAAATGTGCAGCTTGTTTGCATTCATTGCGGGAAGAAACATGATAGTACCCTGTGTCGTACAGCCTCGGGAGCATGCTTTAGATGTGGCTCCATGGATCACCAGATGAGGAATTGTCCAAGACAGAACAGGCAGAATCAGCAGCAACAAGGAGCACCGCGTCAGGCACCGCCACATAATGCACTAGTGGTGCAGAATCAGGCAAGGCCACTTCAGCAACAGGCACCACAGCAACAATATAGACCCCAGCAGCAGCAGCAGCAACAGGCCCGTCAGCAAGGGCAGCAGCAGAATCAGCGTCCCCCGCAGCAGAACAGAAATGCCCCTTAAGGAAGGCAACAACAAGCACCTATCAGGCCACAGCAACGAGGATAAGTGTATGCGGTCAACAGAGCTGATGCAGAAGCAGCGGGTAATGTTGTGGAAGGTACACTTCTTGTTAGTAGAATAGAAGCTAAGATATTATTTGACCCTGGCTCCACACATTCTTTTATATCCCATGCATTTTCTAGATTGATTGATGTACATGGTAGAGATCTTGAGTATATCTTGGCTGTGGCTACTCCAGTAGGAAAACAAGTTGTGTGTACGAGTTATTACCCTAGTTGTACAGTTCAGATATGAGAAGTTGTGTTACCCGCAGATCTTATTCTGTTGGAGATGAAGGATTTTGATGTCATCCTAGGGAAGGATTGGCTGGCAGGGTACCATGCCACAATGGATTGTTTCCATAAGACCCTTACCTTCAAGTTAGATGAGACACCAGCAGGGGTGTTATTCCAGGGAGAGAGGAGGAATCCTCGTGCAAGGTTTGTCTTAGCGTTGAAGGATGATAGACTTTTGAGAAGTGGATGTGAAGCCTATTTGGCGTTTATCATGGAGGATAAACGGTCCCAAGGGGTGGAGGAGATCCCTATTGTTTGGGAGTTCCCTGATGTATTTCCGGAGGAGATTCCAGGTTTACCACCCATGAGAGAAATTGATTTCACCATTGAGTTGTTACCGGGGACTGCTCCGATATCTATTGCACCATATAGAATGGCTCCGGCGGAATTAGGAGAGTTGAAGATACAATTGTAAGAGTTGTTGGATAAAGGTTTTGTGAGACCTAGTATTTCGCCGTGGGGAGCTCCGGTTTTGTTTGTGAAGAAGAAGGATGGTTCGACGAGAATGTGTATTGACTACCAGAGATTGAACCAAGTGACCATCAAGAACAAATATCCACCGCCAAGGATAGATGAACTGTTCGATCAGTTACAAGGTGCCTCGTACTTTTCGAAGATTGATTTGAGATCCGGTTACCATCAGCTGAGAGTTAGAGAATCGGATGTATTGAAAACAGCTTTCCGGACAAGATATGGCCACTATGAGTTTCTAGTGATGCCATTTGGGTTGACCAATGCACCGGCAGTGTTTATGGCTTTGATGAACAAGATCTTTGCGTAGTACCTAGACCAGTTTGTAGTGGTGTTCTTAGACGATATTTTGGTGTACTCCAAGACCAGAGAAGAGCATGAAGAGCATCTGAGGATTGCATTGCAGCTTTTGAGAGAGAACCAGTTGTTTGCGAAACTCAACAAGTGTGAATTTTGGCTAGAGCAAGTTGCATTTTGGGACACATAATCTCTAAGGAAGGATTGTCAGTAGACCCGTCCAAGATTGAGGCAGTAGTGGAGTGGGAAAGACCGAAGAATGTGTTAGAAATCAGAAGTTTTCTTGGTTTGGCAGGCTATTACCGGAGGTTTGTACAAGGGTTTTCGTCGATTGTAGCACCGTTGACGAAGTTAACAAGGAAGAATGTGCCTTATGTGTGGACAGACCAGTGTGAAGCTAGTTTCCAAGAGCTGAAGAAGAGATTAACCACCGCACCAGTCCTTACTTTGCCATCCGGAAGCGGCGGATTTACCATCTTTACCGATGCTTCGAACATTGGACTTGGTTGTGTGTTGATGCAAGAAGGAAGAGTTGTTGCTTATGGGTCCCGGCAGTTGAAAGATCACGAGAAGAATTATGCAACCCATGACCTTGAGTTGGCAGCGGTCGTCTTTGCATTGAAGATGTGGAGACATTACCTCTACGGAGAGAAGTTTGAGGTTCATTCTGATCATCGCAGCCTACTGTATCTGTTTTCTCAGAAGGAATTGAACATGAGACAGAGGAGATGGATGGAATATATCAAGGATTATGATTTTCCGATCAAGTATCACCCGGGGAAAGCGAATGTAGTTGCCGATGCCTTGAGTAGAAAATCAGTGGGTATGGCGAATCTAAGTGGTACTTGTATTTTCGATCAGTTTGAGGAATTGAGGATAGATCTCCAGCCACTAAGGAAGGGTGTTATAATGGCCAATATGTCTGTGTCAGAGCCTTCGTTCATCCGGAAGATTAAGGACAGTCAGTTGTAAGATCCAGAGTTAGCCAAGATTGTAGATCATATAGCAGAATGTCTAGTAGAGGCAATGATGCAATATGGGTTATAGTAGACAGACTCACCAAGTCAACTCATTTTATCCCCATGAAGACAGGGAAGAAGATGCACATGTTACCCCTGGCAGAGTTGTTCGTTAATGAGATCGTCAGTAGACATGGACAGCCCGTTTCCATCACATCAGACAGAGACAGCAGATTCGTCTCGAGGTTTTGGAAAACCCTACATGAGTTTATGGGTACGAGACTACAGTTCAGCACAGCTTATCACCCTCAGACAGATGGTCAGTCAGAGAGGACAATTCAGACGCTCGAGGACATGCTCCGTGCTTGTGTATTGGATTTTAAGACTCAATGGGATGAGACTCTACCATTGTGTGAGTTTGCCTACAACAACAGCTACCACTCGAGCATTGGAATGGCGCCTTTTGAGGCTTTTTATGGTAGAAGGTGTAGGACACCCGTTTGTTGGGAAGAAGTTGGCACCCGCAATTTCCATGGGCCGACTATAGTGAGTGAGATCACTGACAAAGTGAGACAGATCCAAGAATGTCTGAAGGTAGCCCGGAGTAGACAGAAGAGCTATGCAGACTCTCACCGCAGGAATCTACAGTTTAAAGAAGGGGATAAGGTTTTCCTGAAGGTGTCACCTACCAGAGGAACATTGAGATTTGGGCAGAAATGCAAGTTGTCACGGAGGTACATCGGACCGTACGATATCATGAGTAAGATTGGTGATGTGGCTTATAGATTAGCTTTACCACCCGAGTTATCCGGTGTACACAATGTTTTCCATGTATCAATGTTGAAGAAGTACGTCCCCGATCCTTCACATGTCCTCCGGCATGAACTGTTAGAGATCAGAGAAGATGCTACCTATGTTGAGAAGCCCATTCAGATCATAGACACGAAGGAGCAAGAGTTGAGGTCACGGACTATTCAGTGGGTGAAAGTACTTTGGGAGAATCATGGGCCGGAAGAGGCAACGTGGGAATTGCGAGATCAAGTGCAGAAAAAGTATCCGCATCTCCTACCCGATGTGAGTTTGTATTTCATTTGGAGGACCAAATGCCCTAAGGGGTGGAGGATGTAAGACCCCGACCCGAGTGACTCGATTAGTGCTAATTAAGTTATGTGTTAGTGCTAAGCTTGATTAGTGGTTTTGACTAAGCTTTGATTAGTATAGTTCTTGATAGCTTTGGGGAATTTTTAGTGTCTTGTGTTCAGTGGGACCCTTTGGGGGTTTCCTTTTGATAGTCTTGCTTGCTTTTGGAGGTTACTTGTTTTTCCCTAATTCTTGTCTCGATCCCGTTTTACTTATTTTATCGATCCTTACAACTTTCATGTTGAGCCCGTACCCGTCCGGAACCCCGAAACCCGATTTTCTTGCATTGAGTGCAGAACAGTCTTTTTACATGAAATCTGTACCCAAAACTTGATGTTCCCGAAGCCCGTGAAACATGTATTTTTTGGAAACTAGATATTTCGGTGATCACTTTTCTCTTCTTCGTCGATTTCATTCGAGATCCCGAAATTAGCGATTTCAGCCCAAAGAGATTTTCTAGTGGTGGAGCCCACACCCACTAGTATATATAGGGAGGTTATCTTCTTCATTCCCTTTTTCCAGCACAAGCCACACAAGACCTAGGGTTTTCCCTTTCTCTTCTCTTTCTCATTGCTTTCCCATCCTCATGCTCTACCAAACCTTGCACCAATCAAGAAATAGAAGCCATCATCTTCTTGCTTTCTTCTAGACCTCTCCATTGATACAACTTTTAAAGGAAGACCTCCATCCTAAGACCTCCTTTGAGCTAGCCTTGTCCATTTGAAGAGCTTCCAAGTGAGTTTCCCCTCCTATTCTTTTAGATTTGTATCCTCCTAGTCATAGAGGAGCTCCATTTTTATTATTGTGAGTTTCTTCTTCTTGTTTCTTGGTTTGACCCATTTTAGGGTTTGTTTTTGGGGGTTTTTGGTGTAGCTTGGTGTTTGGCTTGGAAGAGTGGATTAGAGCTTGGATTTCTTGATTAGAGACCTTGAGGCAAGTGGATGTTTAGTTTTAACGTGATTTCCATGATCAAATGTTTGGATTTATTGTATCATTTATGATGGGTTTTTACTTGCATTCAATGTAGTTTTTAATGTTTTGAAAAGGGGTTGTTGAGCTCATTTATTGTCTTGAAATATGATTGATAGCCTTTGTTTTATCTTGTGCTTAAAAACTTGAATGAATCTATGTAATTGTGGTTATGTCTTTCTCCTTTTGATTGAATGAGAAAATGTATAAATGAATGGATCATTTCTGGAGGTTGTGAGAAGTTTTGATGGAGTTTTGAAGAGGATGTTGAGGTGCTTACATGCCCTCTTTGGTGTATGATAGAACCTTAAGAAATGTGGACTTGTAAGAGAAGGAGAATAGAGAAAATAGCTGTTCACGAAACCAGTTCTGGACAGTTCGCTCGAGCGAACTTGACACATCGCTCGAGCGAATTGCCCAAGAAAGGGTTCGTGCCATTCCAGAGAGTTGTTCGCTTGTGCGAACCCCCATATCCGCTCGAGCGAACTCCACCAACAGCCATCCAGAGAATGGTTGGCTAGAGCGCACAAATCGTTCGCTCGTGCCGTCCTGAACTGAGCAGGTCCGCTCGAGCGAACCCTCCCAGAAAGCCATTCCAGAGAGCACATCGCTCGAGCGAACTCCATGACCGCTCGAGCAACGTGTACTGTTCATCTGGGGCCACTTTGGAGGCAACAAGGAAATATCCTAGCTATGGAGGGAGGTTGGTTAACGTCTCTATCGTGATCAGAAGACTCATAACCGTTGTTTGAAGCTCGAATGAGAAAGAAACCATAATCACAAGAATTCATTAAAGTTTTGGAAATCTCCAAGCGCCTAAGGAGCCCGGAATGCCTTCAAATTCAAAGAGTATCAAGCAATTGTAAGATAAGCATACGGGATTCCTATTCACTTGGATTAGTGTTTAACCCGACACTGTCTTGACATTTCAAAAGGGTACTTTACCTTGTTATTCTCGAAATTGATGATTTGGGATCCATCCATCCCGAAAACGCTGAAAGCATACTTGTACTGTTTTGCTAGCCTTGACATGCATGCCTGACCAGATATGTTAGTTGTGCCCTCGAGCACCCATGTCTTGCCGAATATAGTCTTGTACTTGATTTATTTTACACATGTCTTGATTTCCATGTTTTGACCTATGAGTCGGCATCACTAAGCTTGGATACCTTGTTAGTCTGATCTACTGACTAGGTGATCCCCCTCTTGTCCCGCCAGCTGCAGTTTGGATCTTGCTACCCGGCTATTTAACCGTGGTCTTGTCCTGATACCGCAGATTGCTACTGTGATTCCTGATGCCCGGCTCGCTACCATGGTCATGTCTTGTATATAGTATATATGTATTTCGTTGTACCTCCTCACTTCGGTGACTGCGGTCAACACCTTGACTTGCTTGCTCTATCACTTTGGTGATAGAGGATTTAGCTTTGTGTGGTTACCATCTTGCTTGTCTCCTGTATTCTTTGGTTACCTCTATCTGTTTTACCTTGCATATATGTTTTAACTAAATGATGCATTTACTACATGAAAGTTTTGTTTAGACAGGTCTAAATGTTTTCGGGAGGTAAATGTTTTATTATTAAATGCGTATATCTTTTTATCCACCTGCCAGACCGTCGTGTCTGACCCTTTGTTTTTTTATCTACCCGTGTACGCTTGGACATCAACCATACCAATGATAATTCATGTCACTCATCTCATTTCATTACATTAGTCCCGATCCCGGATTTGGTCCCTAAGCCCGGTCCGGGGTCGCGACAATCTCCGCCACCCATGCATTTCCCCCACTTCCTTTTTCGTATGCCCATGTACGGCTTCTCTATCGGATTTCTGCACAAATCCGATCAGTTTGGCCCTCTCGAAATCGAAACCGCCATCTCTCCCATTCCGTTCCTGCAACGAAGATCAACGTGCGGAAGTCCGGATAGAAGAAGAAGAGGAGGGAGAATGAAAGATTTAAAATTTAAAATTTAAAAACTTTATGCCTAATCAGTTAAAAGGGCAAATCAGTCATTAAAATGTATGAGGTGGCGTGTCTAGGGACCTCTCTCCATGAGGTGACGTGTCTAGGGAACTCTCACCGAAATATGTCCAAGCTGCATGGACTACAGACCTTAAAAGAAAAGTTGGTGCACTGGGGGCCTTACAAGTCCTATATGAGGGGCCTTTTGCTAATTATCTAAAATTAGTATTACTAGCATTCATTCACTTAACTGTACGAGCTTTCCACAAAAACCCTCTTTTTGATGTTTAGGTTTTTCCCAAATCTTGCACTCCACACCTCCTTCCACTAATCCAAGCTACAAACCCTTTCTCCTACATGCCATGCAAGAAGAGCACGTTTGGTAAACGACTGTAGTGAGGAATGCTCTGCCATTTTCTGTGATACCAAAGAAAAAATGTTTGGTTTATACATGGATCAAAGAAACATGGTTTACACATGGATCAAAGAAAAGGCAAATCTAGGATCCTCTAAAACTATTATTCTCCACATTAGACCCTCCCCCATCGGAATGATAGAATCAGTGGAAGATCTGAAACGCAGAGCTACAGTAGCATGCTTGGTCATTTTGGGCTGATTGTGTTTTTCAAATTTTTTTAATTTATGTGGCCCGTAAAATGACAATCCAAACCGCTCATCCTCTTAAAATGGCCAAACATGGCTTCGTGATCAAATATCAGCCGTTGATTCCTCATAGATTTTAACATAGTTATAAAACAATTAGATGATGATTTCTGAAATTCTATGGGCGCCATATGCAAAATCCAAACCATCCAATCTGCTCTTCAGAATGCCCAAATTGACTATGAGTCTGAATTTAGCAGCCAAATTCTTCATGGATAAAGAGAAATTGGCCAAAAACTCCTAACCGTTGATTTCAAATAGTGCAAAAAACGGGGTGAAAAAAAGTTTGTGTTTTTTCAATTTTGTGGCTCATGTGGGGTCCAAAACCATTATCTAAACCATGAATTATATTCAGAAGATAAAAAAACGGCCAGTTGCTCAAGTTTCAGTTGTTGACCCTTTCTAGATTTCAAGATATTTGCAAAAACGTCAAGGTCCTAAAATAATAAAAAATTTTCTTGTGGGCCCCCTTCGCATGATCTAAACCATTCAAATGCTCTAGATGGCCAAATATGACTTTTAGTAAAAAGATGAGGTCTTGATTCTTCATGGATCATGAGTTATTTTCACAAAAACTTACAACTGTTGGATCATACATTCTACAATTGTAGGAATCCTCTCTCAATACCAAACCTAGAACTCTTATTACAAATCCTATACGAGAATATCTTGATTCTTGGAGATAGAGGGACTCCTCTAAACAAAAGACTTCTATCTGTTTACCAAATGTGCCCGAAGAAAGAACCTATAAATCATGGTATGTTGCATGCTCCTAGTGAAAGACAGAGAAGCTACATGGAAGATGGGTAGCTTACCTTGAGTGAAAAAGGGGGGAAAAGGAGAAGATGAAGAAGGTGAAGGAGAGGGTCTTGGAAGCTTGAAATGAGCTTGGGGATGCCTTAGATGTTAAGCTTGTAGAGGGAGCATGGTGAAGAGAAAAGGGGAAGTGGGGAAGAAGAAGAGGTGGGAAAAATGGGGAAAGGAGGGTTGAGGAAGATGCAGATGGTGGATCTCTTGGATTCTTGGGGCTTGGCTTGTGATGGGAAGGGGAAGGGGAAGAGGAAATAGAAAGAATATAGAGGGGGAAGACAGAGAAATGGGGAGAGTATAAAGGAGAAGATGAAGTGTATAGAAATGAAATAAAATGAAGGGAAATAAAGGGAAATGAAATGAGAAAAAATGAGAGATAAATGAAAGGAAATGAAAATGAAAGAGAAATGTAATGAAATGAAACTTAGGGTAAATGAAATGAAAATGATAGAGAGGCAAAGGGTTCTAGGTCGGTTTTGGGCCATTGGATATTATGGGCCCAACATGGAAATTGTCATGCATGATGAAGACTACTAATGCACCTATTTACACTACAAAACTCAATTAATTAATTCTAATCTTAATTAATTAAGCTACGCCTCTAATTAAGGCCAAGGGCCTTACAGGGCACACATATCATAATAAAGAATCAAAAGTTGATATATGATGAATTCCTAATGGCATGCTTCCAAGGAGGGAGGCAGGAAAATTTCCTTGAGGGGGCCACTATATATATATATATACATATATATCTCTAAAATATTTTTTTTAAAGAAGTCATTTGTCAAAAAGCAATAGAATTTTCAAGAAAAAAAAAAAAGAAAACTTGGGGATTAACTTACCCATTTCCGATCATAAGATACTGGGATTGGTACTCTTCGGGCTACACAAACGTTATTTATGTTACATTTTCATAGTATCCTTTTTTTTTTTGCTATAAGGGTAAATTGTATTAAGCAAGAACAGGAAAAGAGGAAGGAAGAATTACAACTGATCAATGGGATCCCAGCAACAAAAACCAAAAAAGAGCTCTAAACAGGGGAGCGAAGCAAGGAAGAAAAAGAAAACCAAAAGGAAAAAGAACAGAAGGGAACTAGATTACCTGTCATGCTGAACTTGCAAGTAGTTACAGAGGCTCTGCAGCTGAGGGCATACAAAGGACTTTGTAATTTTATGCAGAGAGAAGAAGAGGATCTCATTAAGCTGCTGAGTTATAATATTTGGGGGCAAGATGGAGTCTTCAAAGATGGCTCTGTTCCTGGCTTTCCAGATTGCATGAATTACTTCAATGAAAGTAGCTGCCATGAATTTGAGACCTGAGTGATCGCTGCCTTGAGAGAGAGATCTCCAAAGGTTGGCTGCAAAGAGGGGAGAAGGGAGCTCCAGATTTGAAGCTGCAAACAACCAGAGCCAGATTGCTTTGGCCCGGGTGCAGGAGAAGAAGAGATGAGGAGCTGCCTCTTCAGCTAGAAGGCAGCCACTACATCTGGAAGCTAAGAAAAAGCCCAAACGTTTCAGGTAATGTTCAGTGGGAGTCTTGTTATGGAGCAAAGGCCAGCCAAAGCATTTGGAATTAGGAGGAGAGATGGGATTCCAAATTAGGGGAGCCCAAGGAAGGGCATCTGCTTTGGTTCTGAATAAATTCCAAGTTATCTGGTGAGAGAGCTGGCCATTGGGAGAGAATTTCCAACAGAGCCTATCACTGATATCTGGCCTGGGAGAGAGAGCAGAAAGTTGACGGGAGAGCTGATACTGGACTTCTAAAGGGTAGCCGTCTGGGAGGGACTAAATTCCTTGATGAAGAAGAGAAGATAGAGACTGGTCCAAAGGGAAATGGATGTGAGCAAATGAACCTGAGAGAGGCTTTTCTCCATTCCAAGAGTCCCTCCAGAGATTGATAGCTTTACCATTTCCAGGGATCCAAGTGCAGCCTTCTTAAATAAAAGGGAGCAGGCGCCAGAGCTTTCTCCATAAGCAGGATCCAGAAGACAAGGAAGGGGTGCTCCAAATGGATTTGAATTTGAAGTACTTATCCTTGAACCAAGTTGCCCAGAGAGAAGATCCAGAAGCGACATGCCAGCCCAGCTTCAAAAAGGAAGCTGTGTTTACCTCAGAGATTCTCCTAATACCTAGGCCTCCTTCAGCCTTAGGAAGGGTAATTGTTCCCCATTTCACAAAATTGATCTTGGTGTTCTCTGCCTGACCAGACCATAGGAAGTGTCTCATCTGTCTTTCTATCTCTTTACAGATTGAGGCTGGCAGAGGCAGGATGGTGGCTAGGTGTAGAGGCATGTTGGAGAGCACATGATTGATGAGGATATGTCTACCTGCAAAGGAGAGGGACTTGGCTTTCCAGGCACAGAGCTTTGCATTGAAAGAGTCTAGGAGGAAAGAGAAGTGGCGCTTCTTCGGGGTTCCAAAACAGAATGGAATACCCAAGTACTTGAGGTGAATATTGGACTCTCTGATTCCCAGAATAGAGCTAATTCTATTTTTCCTGCTAATTCCACATTTACCAATATGGAGCTAGCTTTTATGGAGATCAAAGAACTGGCCAGCTGCTGCTTGGTACATATCTAGAAGGTCCTGGAGGACTAGAATGCTGGAAGTTATACCCTTCATGAAAATGAAAATATCATCTGCATAGAGAAGGTGACAAGGAGTAGATGGAACTGAGGGAGCTGTCTGAAAATGCCTTGGGTTTGAAGGTTTATTAATCCCAAGTATCCTACTTTACTAATCCCACTCTTTGATAAAGGTTTATTAGTTTTTTTTCTTTTACTTTTAAATGTAAAATAAGTCGAAATGGACTTAAGCAGTTCCAATCTTATTAGTTAAAAACTTACCATATATACGTAACGAATTATATTCTATGTAGAAATCTTAACAATAATTAAAAACAAAAAATAAAATTAATGTTACATGGAAAATAGCTATATATGCAATGTATTGTTACTAGATTTCAGAAAGTGTGACTATGATCATGCCTGTATCCATATCTGCATTTATATTCGTATATGCATCTGAGAATTACAGTTGTCCATCATTTTCACAGTAATGGGAGTAGTTATGTCAGATGAATTACAATAACCCAAAATCACAATCTTCTAAATATTGAATAGGGAAAACTTTTTTTGTGGGTGACCAATATGCATTACACAGATATAATGTGTCGAGAAGGATTATTTACATTACTTTTGTACATAAGTTGCAATGACCATTGTAGTTTAAAGTCATTCAGTCGAGTTACTTGAGTGAGTCTGAGTGCTCCATGGTACTCCGTCACACTCGTTACACTCCCAACTCTATCAACATGAGTGACTGACTGGCTCTGCCTGACTTAGGCAAGTAAGAACAAGTTTTAGAAAAATGGTCACCTAGGAGTGTCATGAGCCAGGTTGGACGAGCTGAAACCTAAACAATGACAGTCCGCATAGTTTTGGACCCAGTATTCCTGCTAAAATATAATCCATGGACATAAAACTTTGGCGTAATTAAGCCCAAAATTAATTTGAAAATATATGCTCCCTTTCTTTAAAATATCCCAAAGAAAAATATTCCAACCAATCTAAGATGACTAAGTGTTGGAATAAGGCTCTTTTGATAAAGATGTGATTCTGGCTTGAGCCTTTGAATAAGAACCGCTGCACACCCCCACTAGTGTATATATAACATAGTGGATAGGTCAAAGTGGATTTGAAGAAGAGTGATCTATTCAAGAAATTTGCTTATGATAGATTAAAATAAAGAAAAAGAATTCTTGTAGCCAACCTTAACATAATTTGGACAAAGCTTTGATGATGGTGGTGGCGGCGGCGGTAAATAGTCCAATGCCCAAGGCACCAGGCCCAAAAATGCAACCCAAATCCATCCCAATGCAATCAGGACTCATGCTGGACCAGCTATAAACACAAAAGTTCCCGATATCATCAATCCCCATACCATGAGTTTCATGTGTTCTTAAAAACTGAGTTAACTTATTAATGGAAATGGTTATGTTATCAATGTAAAACGGGGGTGCTGTTTTCATTTCTTGTGGTCATGTGAGGCCCCAAGATACACATTTCTAACATGTGACTTCATACTTCAAAGTCACATCTACCTTTGTAGACAAGGTATATGGTAACCTTGCTATTCCAACATTGACAAAAGTAGCTTTGAAATGAAGAAAACGGACAAGGAATTTTGAAGGAGTTGAGGTGTAAGTCCTAAAGCTTTTCATTACGAAGGAGTTCTTTTTTGACTTCCAACTTTGTCCTACTACAATTAGGTTAAGAGAATTTACGTATCTGTACTTTACTTCATCTTTTCACACATTTCCAAACGTGTTAATCTTTTCATGGTTGACTAGTTTTTTTTTCTTTTTTCTTTCTTTTTTTTTTGTGGGCCATCTCTGATCATGCCAAAACTCGTTAGAGTTCAACACTTGATCGCTTTGTAGAGTAGGGATTAAGAAACTAGTGAGATGATAAACTGATCTTATGTTATGTCATGATTTATGAACTAATTGATTTTAGTACAGAAGGATTAGGATGTTTCAAGTTCTATGAATGAACTGCCCATCATGGACCATGACTGTCGATCTAGTGGGCCTAAAATGGAAGACATTTAGTATTACGGCTTCGGATAAAACTCAAATTGATGGGTATTTCCTCTTTGAATGTGGACAATTGTGCACTGGCGGCAAATTCCAATCAGATGGTTCAGATCACCTGATCAAACTGTTCTAATACCTTCGTTCACATAAGTAACATCTAGTACCTTCATTCACATAACTAACACCATATATTTTGATCCTCTACAACTGATATTTCGGCCCCCAATTGGGATAATTTAGTGACAAGATTTGTTATTTTCTATTTTTAAATTAAACCAATATATGGGCAAGGCTCTCCTAACCTCAAGCTTAGGATAAGGTAAGCTCAAGTGTGTGGTGGGGCCCACCTGGGGATGAGCATCGGGGGGGGGGGGGGGGGGGGGGGGGGTGTATCAAGGACTCCCTAGGACCCTCCTCTCTGCAAAAAATCAACCCCAATCGTGATTTCTATCATCTTCATCTGGGCCCCAAAAGTTTAATAGTCAACAGTCCATTCGGATGGGTACTAGTCGATCCAATGGTCCAGTAAATTCGGATTAGACTGAAAGTTGTGAACATGTGCAATTTAGGGGAGTCGTGTGCTTGTTCCATTCGGATGGACCAAGAGTGTGCTCCACAAGCATGAGCTTAGGAGAGCCTTGCCCTATATATATATATATATATATATATATATTAGGCCAACTCCCCTAAGCTGCAGCTGAACTTATCCTAAGCCGAAACATGACTGGTCCTACAAAATCAAAGTCGATTATGCTGTTTTTTGCATGATGATCATCTTCAAAATCAAGATAAATCCAATCAGAACTGAATTTTTCAGTTCCATCATATAAAAAACAGATATAATCAAGTTTGGTTCATGGAACCAGTACCACACCAACTTAGGATAAGCTAAGTTGCAGCTTAGGAGAGCCCTGCTATATATATATATATATATATATATATATAGGGCAAGCTCAAGCTTAGGAGAAAATTTCATAAGCTCATGCTTGTAGGGCCCACATTTGGTCCATCCAAATGGACCAAATACGTGACCCCCCCTAAATTGCATATGTCCATAAACTTTCGGTCAGATCCGAATTTACTGGACCGTTGGATCGACTATATATTAATCCGAATGAACTATTGACCATTAAACTTTTGGGCCCATATGGAGATGATAGAAATCACGGTTAGGGCTGATTTTTTTGTAAAGAGGAGGATCCCAGGGATTCCTTGGAATCCCCCCATCCCCATCCCCATGTGGGTCCCTAGGTGGGCCCCACCATGCACTTGAGCTTACCTTATCCTAAGCTTAAGCTTAGGATAAGGTAAGCTAAGGTAAGCTCAATTACATAGTGGGGCTCATTTGGGGACCTACATGGGGATGGGGATGGGGATGGGGGGATTTCAAGAACTCCCTTGGACCCTCCTCCCTGCAAAAAATCAGCCCCAATCGTGGTTTCTATCATCTCCATTTGGGCACCAAAAGTTTAATGGTCGACAATCCATTCGGATGGGTACATAATCTATCCAATGGTCCAATAAATTCGGATCTGACCACAACTTAGTGGACATGTGCAATTTAGGGGGGTCATTTGTTTGGTCCATTTGGATGAACAAGGGTAGGCCACCAGAAGCATTAGCCTACGGAATCTTATCCTAAGCTTAAGCTTAGGAGAGCCTTGCCCTATATGTGTGTGTGTGTATATATATATATATATATATATAGGAGAATATTCATGTGCATCAATCCCTCACCATAGGGTGAGGGATACTTGCATAATTGGAAATGTTCATGTGCAAAAAAGGAAAAGTCATATATGGTCATATGCAGAAAAAGGATGCTCATGTGCAAAGAGGGAAAGCCATGTAAGTGTCCCTCACCCTATGGTGAGGGATGGATGCACATGAATGCCCCATATATATATATATATATATATATATATGGGAAGTGCTCCTATGAGAGACACTCTCACCAACTTTATGAGAGATAGGTGGGGGCCCTCACTTCCATATCCACTCTCACCAACTTAAATGCAAGGACTCCCAACTTAAATGTGAGGGCCCCCACCCATCTCTCACCAAGTTGGTGAGAGTGTCTCTCATAGGAGCACTTCCATATATATATATATGGAATGGCTCCCCTAAGCTACAGCGTACGGTTTTCGCGTGTGGGTTGATTTCATTTCAGGTCAACAAAGTTTCAAGGACCTGCTCTTTCTTTTCTTTTTTTTTTTTTTCTTTTTCATTTCCCCCTTCTTAAGCCATTTGAGCTCTCTCTCCCCTCTCTCTCCCCCCATTCTCAGCGAAACCAATGCAGGGCCTGGGCGATCGGAAGCTCAACGGAAGCTCTCTCTCGCCTCTCTCTCTCCCTCTCTAGTAGTGAACGAAAGCTCTCTCGTCTCTTTATCCCAAACGGAAATCTTCAGCGGACGAAATGTTCTCCCAATGCTCTCTCCCGGATGTCTCTCCCTCTCTCAGCTCTCTCTCCAACGTGCTCTCCCACTCTTGTTTCTCGACTTAGGGCATCTCTGGACGAAAATTTCAGTCTTCCCCTGAGATTCTCCTGGGCGTTGCTGCACTCTCCGCCAATGAGGAACCCGCTCCCATCTCTCCGCTCCTTGGCATCACAGAAAAGGCATGGTCCCTTCCCCACCACAATTTTTTTTCTTTTCTGAAAGAACCTCAATAGATTATTGGGGGTTTTATGCTCTTTTTTGTAACACATGGTCCTCCCCTATTTCTGCCATTCTCTGTGACTAAATATCATAGCTATCCCTTTTTTTTTTTTTTTTTTGATGGTGGAAGATATCATAGTCATCTTAACAATACATAAGAAATTAAGGGATAGGGAGAAAAAAAAGCAGCTAATGGATAGAAGGATAGTCAAAAGAAGAAAAAAACCTAAGAACCCAAGCCTAGATAAAAAGGAGCCTTGATGCTCCATTAAAAAATCACACAGATAGAATGATAATTACGGGCACATTTATGTAATGTTGTAGAAGAGGAATGAGGAAATGTCCATGGAAGCGCCTTCCTAAAGGGGGGTGGGTTGGACTTATCTTTTTGTAATTTTTTCCTTGAGGAAGATTAGCAGCACTTCTGCCTTACCAATCCTCTCCTGTGGAAGTAAGGCTATACAAACATGTCATAAAGCAAAAAATACAACATGCTCTTGACACTAAACTAGAATCATAGCAGTCCCCGAGTGAAATGAGATCCTCAACTTTGAGAATAATGGGAGGATCCCTCGTTCTAAACGTAAAATCTCAATCTTTTTCAAGAGCCTAATGATTTTGTGATCTAACGTAGATGGCTGCTAATGGCCTTTTGACCACAGCATTAGAATCTCAGGATCAGAATAAGGACAATGGAATAATGAGATTGTGTCAATGCATAATTTTTCAATTTGTTGGTGTTAGAATTAATTCTGTTATTGCTGTGAAACATCATTCTTATGACAAGAAATCCAATAAGGATAACTGAAGTTCAAGAGGAATAATACGCATTATAACTAATTACTATTTGATTAGCATTTGGGGGGATTTTTGCACAATTTCTCAATTTCTTGATGTTAGTAATATACATTTATTGCTGTAGAACATTGATTCAAAACCATTTTCTCAGTTCGGTATTGCTTACACATGTCATCAGCGTTGTCTCCACTACAAATATTAGAATGGGCACCAAAGTGCCTATGTGGGTATGGGTATATGATTTTAAAGACATCTCGAACAGCCCATAATCTAGCATGAAGATTTTGAAAATATTCAGATTTATACGTAACTGTCTATAGATTCCAACTTCTTAAATTAATATATCTTTCCACTCCAAAATTAATATTACATTTGATATGAATTTTTGTGTAGGGAGAAAGAGGTTGTGGGTTGTTGATTTGGATGGATGATGTAGAGTTTGATTATACACCAGACAGAAATATCGGATGTGTGCAAACTAAAAGTAGAATGGTAGAAACGAGAACGTCACTTGAAGAGATGAAGCAGAAGATTAAGCTTGAAATCCAACTTTTGAGAGAAAGTGTAGAAGCTCAGCATTTCCAGCAACAACGCCCACATTACCGCACCTATATACTAATGATTTGTCTACTATTTGTTGCATATGCATGGGGATCAGCCATGTGTCAAATGATGTGTAAATATTTCCCACATATGTACCATTTGGGTTGAACTACACTTTTGTATATGAAAATTAATGGAATTCTAGTGGGTTTTGAAATTCTTGTATGCCATTTCAGTTCTCATTTTGCTTACAGCCATGTAATAACTCTTCTAATGATAGGCTTGTATGAATTTGTTGAGGTCAACGTCCACCCTCGCTCCTGAACGGTCATAATTGTGGTTGAGCCCTAGCCCTCACAATAAAACCATTATTATGCCGTTTCCTATCACCAATTGGTTTTGGGGATAAGTGGTAGCTCAATGGGGTGTAAGATCCAACAAGTGGTATCAGAGCCTGGTAAGTCGGGTGTTCTAGTCATAGGATATGCATTTTGTGAGTTATGCAGCAGGAGTCGCGGCGGGTCTGCCATTGAGGGAGGGATTGTTGAGGTCAATGTCCACCCTCACTACTGAGCGGTCATAATTGTGGTCGAGCCCTCGTCCTCACCATAAAACTATTGTTGTGCCGTTTCTTATCACCAATTGGTTTTGGGATAAGTGGTAGCTCAATGGGGTGTAAGATCCTACAAAATTGATTCTGACCATGCAACAAGGTAATAGTTAATTAATAAATAATCATGTTTGGGGTGCAAGGTGCAACATCCAAGGGCCCAATATGTCTAAGAGTGCACTCCCTGGGTAATGTCCCCACTAATAGGTAGTTTAGGGGTTTATCTTATGGATCTGTGGACAAGTGATTCAAATTTTAGTGTCTTCATTGGGAACTCGTGTAACATGTATTTTTCTGAAATAGCACCCAAAGTGACTTACAATGTAATGTAAAGCTTATGGGCCACATGAGAGATGATGTTGAAATGCCCACTCCAGGTGGTTGAGTTGAGTCCTGAACCTACTGAAGTCCAAATTCAGTGAAAGAGTTTCCTTCTACAATTGGAACAAAATCTCTCCACTTGACTACTCCTCTCTGTACATAGGATTCTAACTTTGTAGGTTTCAGCAGATTTGAACCCATTGTGTTGGAAAAGTGCGCGAGTGAAAAACCAGGCAAATGTGGTTGTTTCCTACCGAAAGTTAGCAGATTTGAAGTCCATAATACGGACTTTGAAATTCCCGAATCTGAACAAAAAAATCCCTTGGGAAGTGGGTTAACCAGTGCCCTAAACAAACGTACTCAGCAAGGTTTCAACAGATCATCAATCTTGCATGAGAGAGTTGCACGGCTAGGTTTGGAATTGTGTGACTTTGGCTCAAAGTACATATTCATCATCAATGTAGAAGACAATGTTCTCAACAATTTCAAATAAATAAAGCCAATCTTTATTTCACAATTCACCTTATTACTTAAGAAATACTTGTGAACTCAGATCTCAACCCTACAAATCGAACTCCAATTCTGGTACTAACAAAATTCCATCCTAAAATCCTTCCCACCTTCTTAAAAAACAGAATTGTGTAAATAAGATTTAGCAATTTGGCACTGGGAAAGAAACCACCAGGAACGCCCATAGTGTCCTTACCATACATGATCCTCAATATCTCCTTTGGCGCCCTCCGGTAACATATGGTGTTACTATTCTTTGCAAGAAAATTTCCAAGATAATGATGGTTCCCTTCTGCACTGCTGGCCGAAGGAAGAGCAATAAGGCCTTCATTGTTATTGCCAATGCCCCCCAACTCATAAGACAACATAAAAACATCCACAAAAATGGGTGACTAAAACTAAAACAGAAGCAGAAATGCAAATTACACTCATAAGACAACACAAAAACATCACTAGACAAATTTCATCCATTCAAAATGGCTAACCCCATAACAAAATGGTTATCCATCCATTCAAAGTCTATAAACAAAGGGTTCATGCATCATAAACTTTCACACACCATTCCTTGCAGGCAACATCAGAGTACTACAAGAACACAAACTCAAAGTTACATACATTCCATATATAACATGTCACATGAAGCACAAAAGTAGCCAGCTTCAGATTCTTGCAAATACAACGAACATCTCACTTCAGCAACTATAGCAAAAATTGAAACATTGAGTCATGATGGCACCATCTCTAGAAACACAAACGTGATGGAACCTTCTCTGCACCTTCTCTGAAGAAATTCAAAAAAACAAAGAGGAACCACATGATTCATCATCAGAAATTCATACAAATGGAAATGTTTGGCAAAAAATAAAATGAAGACATTTTGTGGCATAAGTCCAAATTGTGTATACTTCGATCATTTGCTTTTCCATTGGTGAACTATCTTCATTTTAGGCCTCCCATTGCTATTCTCAAAATTCTCTTTCTTTTCAAGATATCTTAAACGTTCAACCCTGGCGTCAAAACGCAATATGAAATCAAGCAGAGAATTCTTGTATTTTACATACTGCTTCACAAATGCATTCATGCTTTCACTTCTTTGAGTGATCGACGTGACACCAACGAAATTTTTCTTTAAATATGCCGGAACCTACATTTGATGAATCTTAAATATATCTGCTAACCAATCATTCTCTATAAGGTTATTGTATGTTATGATCTGATTCCAACATTCTCAAATTGACAAAAAGTGTCTGAGTTATGAATACATTTTTTAATCTTATCTATTAAACCCTCATTGTGAATTTGAGAGTTATGAACACCAACTTTGGTGTCATGTTTTCATCAACAACCGGATAGTGGACAGCTGCAACAGTTGAGGAGGAGGTCATATCCATATCCAATCTGGACACAAATAATTAAAATTGGTCATGAATAACAGACCAATCAAAAGGTAGAAGTATGACTGATATGACACTAACAGAAGTATTTTATTACTTTAGATCTAGTATTCACGAAAAAAAAATCAATTGAAAAGGCACAGGGATGGGAACAGGAAATGGGGTAGTACTTCATGGAGAAATTTGTCCTAAGTCGGAATAACCTTGGATTCTTGTGAAATTCAAGGCTCTCTATTTTTCAACATTATAGTATTTATGGGAATTCAAATATACAATACCTAACAAACAAATGAGTCATAAGGGCTTTTTTGTTTCATGTAATTGAATACTTAAGATTGCATTAATTTATATGGTTACAAAGAAAAGTGAATACACAATACCTAACAAACACATGTAGATTATAACTCAAAGGAGTGCAACAATAAGCCTTGGGATACCATAGTCTCCACTTGCAAACCATCAAATGGGTGGTTCCACATTCAAATGATCAATGGTTGAATTTTTTAAATGCATAAGCTGGGGCCGGCCCTCAACACATTGGCATAGATGGATACCCTCAACCAAATCCCTGAAAAGTAAATTTTAGTCTATACATTGCAGTTATGCGCCATCTAACAAGATTATAGAATTCAATCTAGTCTTACATGCATGCTACATATCCTCTCGTGCCCAGTATCAGTTTCCCCTTATAAGGGACAGACAATCACTGTTGGTCTGTTGGACATTTGGCAAGATGCAACGTTATCTGTGCTTGTTAGCTGCAATGCTTTGGCATAAGCTCATCTCCCAGTCTGGATATAGAGGATGCAATTTTGCCCAAACCATTATTAGCGATATCTCTAGCACATTTTTATGGATGCATATTCTTGTATAAGAAATATTGATAAAAACAGATCTACCAAAATTTGATCAAACCATTTCAACAAATCCAAACAAGAAGAAGAGTAACAAACCAGCTCTAAAATTTGATCAAACCATTTCAACAAATCCAAACAAGAAGAGTAATAGACCAGCTCTAAAAACAGATGAAAAAAATTAAATAAACCATACAAACTAGGGGCCGTTGGTCGAAAGGGGAGGGAGGAGGTGCACTTTGGAAAAGAATGGGTTTTTCTCGGGTCTGGTTGAGAGAGGAGATAAGAAGGGCTATGTGCAGTCCAGATTTACAGAGGCGAGCTCTGTAAGGAAATTATCTTTAAGTCCATTGCTTGTACCACAAGTCCTTTCCTTTCCCGAATTGTGGTCATTATAGGAAATCTGTTTTCTTAGGATACATGCTATTCCTTACACAAAAAGGTTTCTTAATGAGATGTATTCCATAATAAACTCTACCTTGATGGATGGTTGAGATTAAGTCTATGGAAACCGTGATTGGAATTTCGGTCCTCTTTTCACCTATAAAACAAAGCCTTTCGTCCATCACAAAGGCATTCACGAAAATCAACACATTAAGGTTTTATAGGCAAGGAAAGAGAAACCGAAACCATTCACATAGTCTCTTTCTCGACGGATCACAGCATCAATCAGCAACAGCACCAGACTGCAGCTGCATCAGGATGTCTGGAGGTACTCTTTAATTTATTTAAGATTAAATCCTACACGTGATTATCATGCTGTTCACGATCTTAGGGTTCATGTTAATAATAGTATAACAAGCTCGACTTGAGAGCTTAACTTCAAGCGTTCGTGGTTCAGGGGAGAGATAGTTGTCGTCGTTCCCTAGTTCAGGGGAGAAAGAGAGACGGGGGAGAGCTTGAGCTGCCGCCATTCGCTGGTTCAAGGGAGAGAGAGTGGCAAGAGAGAGCTTACTTTCTCTGGTTTCGGGGAGAGAGAGAGGCGAGAGAGATTCACAAATCCAAGAGCTGATTCAGGGGTGAGAGCGAGGCGAGAGAGAGAGAGAGAGAGAGAGAGAGAGAGAGAGAGAGCTTCATTCGTGAGTTGATTCAGGGGAGAGAGAGTGATAAAGAGCTTCCACTTGAACCAAGCGAGAGAGAGAGAGCTTACGATCGATGAGTTTAGGTGAGAGAGGAGAGAGAGAGCTCGATTAGGTCTTAGAAGGGGAAATGAAAAAAAAAAAAAAAAAAAAGAGCGGGCCATTGAGACTTTGCAGACTTGAAATGAAACTCAACCCACATGCGGAAACCGCATTTCCGCATGCCTCAGCTTATTCCTCCCAAGCTACAGCTTAGGGGAGCCATTCCCATATATATATATAATTAATTTCAATTGAGAAATCAACCTCAATTTGTTCAATAGATTTTGACCGTTTTGATTTATTTTGACCATTAAGTGATGTATTTTCTCTCTATTTCATTTAATAATGATTCATCCATTATTCTTCCATATTTCTCCAAATATATAATGGTTCTGTTCTCCCTTCTATAGTTGAGTACATATCCTTCTCTTTATATTCCCTTCTCTCTCATATGATAAGATTTCAAGCTCTTTAGATTCTTGAATGCTAAAGCATGCAAGCGAAAAACGGATCAGGAATCCAAGTCCTGATGACTCCACAATCGTAGAAACAAATTCTACCTCCAATCTATTTAACACCTATTGACCCTCTGATATAATATGGTCCCTCAACCTAGTCAAAATCCTATTTCACCGCTACTGATGTCAGCATGAAATTAACTATTGTTTCCTGCTTCTTCTTTGACTGGGCTTTGGCAAGATGAACTGCGCCGCATGTCGTCTGGCAATACGTAGTTGTGCAACAGCAGATATGAGGTGACACCTGTCTCTTTCTTGCAAATTTTTTCTTCTACTAAGAGCAACAGGGCTCAACCCTTTTCTGCTGTTTACAACTAATTCCAAACAAAATTTTCAATACACCAAATCCACGAACCTCTTCGATTTGGTAAAATTCGGCCTGTTTGACATTGCCTTGATTATATCGACATGCTTATGTCAGCGACTTCTACAATCGGGTTAGGTCAACCTAAGCCTGGCTTGGCCAGCCTTCTTCTTAACCAGAGAACCTCGGTGCTGCCTTCACTCCTTCCTTTCTGCAACTAGAGTCGAAGTTCTTTCAGCGAGGTCTCCAGATCCGGCTTCTTCTCTAGTTAAGGCAAGTGGGTGGCGGCCCTCTACAATTTAACAGAGCCTGGATCCTCTCATCTCCAGTCCGAAACCAGCAACAAAAGTCAAAACCTGATTGATTTCTACCTCACTCTTATACATTGACCGCGAAAACACTTAAGCGATCTCCACCTTACTTTGTTACCACTTATTGTGGATCATAGCACTTGCTGTGCACATGATATACACAAAGAAGAGAGAAAACAATCACACGAAGATTTACGTGGTCCGCTAAGAGTGCTTACACCCACATGAAAGAAACTTGACTTTCCTATTAACCAGTCCCACGTGGATCGGTAATCACTGACACCCATGGGAGAGAGAGAGAAGACTCTCACATCCTCCCCTTTCTCATTCAGTTTAGGGTTATAGATTACATCATATATATAATCTCTACTTTCTTAGCTCCCAAGAAAGCCCTAGTGCAATTATCAAAATACTATGGGTGCACATGGGAAGTTCGAATCGGTTTAAAGGTGAAACCATCAATCAAACCGAACCCATAGATTTTCTATTTTCTCAAACCGAACAGAACCGCCCATGTGTGCAAACCGAACTGAACTGAAAGGAACCGTTTCGATTCGGTTCAGTTACGGTTTTTTTTTTTTTTTTTTCACAAAAAAATGGCAGTTCAATTGGTGAGAGGCATTGAATTTCAAGTAACGAAGTGAGGGTTCGAGTCTTCTTCAAGTAATTTCTCATATTCCTTTATATCTTATATAAAAATATATATTTATATAATTGGTTCGGTTCGAATCGGTTTGAACAGTTTAATAATATCTTCAAACCGAAAACCAAACCGAACCAAACAGTTTGAGGGAAATCTAAACTGTAACCAAACCGATCTACCACAAAACTGATCCGAACCGCCCGGTCTGAATCGATTTGAGAGAGAGAGAGAGAGAGAGAGAGAGAGAGAGAGAAAGAGAGAGAAGACTCTCACAATCTCCCCTCTCATTGAGTTTAGGGTTATAAATTACATCATATATATAATCTCCACTTTCTTAGCTCCCAAGAAAGCCCTAGTACAATTATCAAAATACTATGGGTGCACATGGGCAGTTCGGATCAGTTTAGAAAGGAAACCATCAACCAAACCAAACAACATCAATTTTCTATTTTCTTAAACCGTACAGAGCCGCCCATGTGCGCAAACCGAATGGAACTGAAAGGAACCGTTTCTGTTCAATTCGGTTACGATTTTTTTATTTTATTTTTTTCACAAAAAATGGCAGTTCAATTGGTGAGAGACGTTGGATTTCAAGTAACGAAGTGAGGGTTCAAGTCTTCTTCAAATAATTTCTCATATTCCTTTATATATTTTATAAAAAAACATATATTTATAGAATTAGTTCGGTTCAATTCGATTTGAACGGTTTAACTGCTCCTTCAAACCGAAAACCGAACCAAACCAAACGGTTTGAGGGAAATCCAAATTGTGACCGACCGATCTACCACAAAACCGATCCGAACCGCCCGGTCCGAATCGATTTAACGGTTTTTTTGTGCACCCCTACAAAATATCCATGACTAGGAACCTGGTAATTGGCCAATCCAATGGACCAATCCAATTAACCCAGAATAAAAGACATCAACCCCACAAAGATATATTTATTTTATCAGCATGTACACGTGTAGATTGAATCTAAGACCTTGGAAAACAACAACCAGAACATAATATAAACAGCAAATCATATCTTAAGCCATCAAAGATAATAATAACATATTATAAATAGTAAATCTTAAGATAAACTTGTTAAAACTTTCTGTGGTCAATGTTTAGATCTTTCGTTTGAGCTTTCGTTTATTTGAATCTTCTTCTCTATGAGTTGTAGGATAGCAAAGTCAATCATCACCCTCTTTTATGAGTTCAACGACAGAGAGGGAACTGACCTTAAAGTTCTTTAATAATAATCCCTTTGATACTCCTAATTCATCAAGGAGTCTTTAGCTTCTAAAAGAAAAACTCTATAGTCTATACCAACAATATCAAGCCCACATAAAGAAGAATCTTAGCTATTTATAATTCCTACTTTTTGAGGTCAATGTCCACCCTCGCTCCTGAGCGGTTATAATTGTGGCCGAGCCTTCGCCCTCGCCCTCACTATAAAACTATTGTTGTGTCGTTTCCTATCACCAATTGGTTTTGGGATAAGTGGTAGTTCAATGGGGGTGTAAGACCCTACAAATGGTATCAGAACCTGGTAGGTCAGCGGCGGGTGGTGTGCATTTGAGGGAGGGATTGTTGAGGTCAAGGTCCACCCTCACTCCGGAGCGGTCATAATTGTGGTCGAGCCCTCGCCCTCACTATAAAACTATTGTTGTGCAGTGGTAGATCAATGGGGTGTAAGATCCTACACTATTGATTGTTGCCTTTCGAAAACACTATTGCGCATGTATGTGTCATTACATTCCACCGAACGGTTGCAAGCTTCACATCTAACATAATTTCTGTTGTTGAAATCCAAAAAACTTACTTGAAGGTTCATGAAAGTAAAAGACTCAATTAATTTTAGTAAAAGAGTCGATTAAGTTTTCACCAATCAGTTGGAGTTTAGGACATTGCGTCGGTATTTTCAACTGAGTTCCGACAAAGTTAAGCTCAAGTTCGAGTAGAATCGGAATAATCAAAATAAGTTTCTTCAAGTTTTAGAATCTTAAGTTTTTTAGGCCTTAGAACTACAAAACAAGAGAGAAGATACCACATATAAAATAACAAAGGAGTAAACAATGGATATCCTTATTTAGTGACCAAAGTCCAAATATTTTCCTACATGTTTTCCGCACTAAGTTAGTTGAGTTGAAAAGATTATCATTTTTCAATATCGCTAAAAAACTTTATGCGATCTCCAAAAATGCATGCAATATCGCTTAAGTGATTTCTTAAAAAGTCAACGGGTGACTTCCTATTTCTATTTTCATCCCGTTTTGTCTTTCTCTATAAAAATCATTTAAACAAAACCCTAGTAAAATTCAAACTAAAATATCTCGAAAACAAATCAAGAGTTGAAAAGATGAAGGGACACAGAGAGTTTAAAGACAAGAAAAGAAAAGAAAAAACGTAAAGATGTATATGTGGTGCAACAACTACAAGTAGAAAATGATGAGTTCAACAATCTGGTTACCTTTTACAAAGAGAATGAAGACAACCATCAAGATTGGGGCTTTGACGAGTTAGGATTTTCTGGAACAACGATCTACAATTGCAAACACAACCAGAGGTAACTAGTAGAAGCTCCACCAAGGCTAATATGCTTGTGTATTAGCAAATAGGTTGGAGAGGGAGGAGGGAAACAAAAACGATGGGGGAGAGGAGTCATAGACGGTGAAAATGAATAAAGGACGGTGCTAGTGGGGGTGAAAAAGTCTACTTTTTGCGATAATGCATAAATTAAAGATTCTTGCAAACTTGCATAAAGTAAATTTTGTTAGTTCACATAAATTAAAAACTTGTGCAAAATTGTAAAAAATTTCACCATTTTTTAGGTACGATGAGCATGAAAAACTTGTAGGGAAATATATTAACTTTGATCACCAGATGGAGTTATCCACACCTAATGGTGACCCTACAAAAAAAAAAAAAAAAAAAAAAAAAAACCCATTTTTAAATCGAAACTAGTAGAATTTCAGATGTATCCAGAATTAAGGTCAAAAGACCGCTAAAGGCCATGAATTGTAACCTTCGTAGGCAACCCGTTTGTATCCACAATCTTTTGATGTATGGTTTTCAAGGGTTTTTTATTTTATCAAAGACAAAACATGGCCCACACATTCTGAAAGTTACTAGGATGGGATGAGTAAGCTAGTCTAATAACAAATGCACAGCGGATGTAACCAACCAAATAAGATAGAAATAGTAATTATCTCTACCAAGCAATCACCACAAAAAGGCAGACACAAATTTAACGTGGAAACCCTTTCTGGGAGAAAAACCACGATCAAAAGAACCAATCACTATTCAACGGTTACAAAATACACTCACAGATCATTTATCCCAGTCAGTACGTCGACCTAAGAAATGTAGTTATTCTTACACAACTCCTCGCTGCCACGACTACTCGCCCAGCACCCCTCTCTGTGCTTGATGCTCCTTCAACACCTTGAGACCAAGATGCACAATCTTTTACAAAGAAGTTGTGCTTCAAACTTTATAAAGTAGCCTTTCAGAACAATCTCTCAATGGCTCTAGAGAATAATTCTCTCTCTAAGATTTCTCTTGCTTAGAATTATGAAAGAGGTGTTGGGCACCTTTGGATCGAGAGAAACACCATAGCCCCAAATCTGTGCAGGTGTCTGCTAATAAAACTCCAATCAAAAGAACAAATAGACTCAAAACTCTATCAAAGAGTTTGGACGGAACTGGGCTTTCCCATCATCGTTCGCTATGGCGAGCTAGACTCTCGCTATGGTAAGGTCCATCTCAGGATTTTGGCTGACAGAATCTTTCATCCGACTTTGGCCCTGACACATTCAGATATCTAAACCATTATTTATGATGAGCCCCAACGTAGATGACATGGTAACAAATCACTAAGTGGGACTCACCTTGTGTCATGTATCAAATATTTCGTCCATTGATGATATCAATCGCCTGATGGTTGGGTATGATTATTAGGTATCAGATATTGTGTTTCATCACCTATCAGTGGTTCTCTATGAGTTCACAAAAGATACACTTTCATAGCATTATTTTATGATTTTTCAAAGATAAAAGAACTCAAAACATTATTTTTAGTAGAAAAATAATAAATTTCCTCTCCATCATGCTTTGCTCATATCTTTCCATTATAAATGGCCATTTGTATGCATTTATATGAGTTCCAATAGCCTCCATACAAAATATGTTCGAAAATACTCTCAATTATGTTAATTTCTCTTTGTCGGTGTTAATTGATAATTTGAAGATTAAAATTGAGATTCAAGAGTTAAAGAGAGTAAGGATAAGTTTGGAAGACAATTGGATGAAGAAATGACAAAGTTAGGCCGTTTCTAATATGGGAATCACATTCATATGTTCATATTTTCATTCTTGTGAAGTCCCACATTGGAAAGAAACCAAAATAGAGTAAGGCAAATGTTTCTGTATGAAGAAGGGAGCTCTAAGCATCACAAAAACAAGCAAGGAGAGCCTCCTCCTCTTTACTTAAGCTATTCATGTAATTAATGATGTGCGCGTGTATGCGAAAACGTGAATTAATGCGATCAAGCAATCACATAAGAACAAGAGAATTACATGGTTCGGCAAACTTGCCTACGTCCACGGGAAAGAAACTCGACTCTTCTTTTGGATTCACTCTCTGTATAATATATAGTACATCATGGGTTATACATTACATCATATATATAATGCTCTCTTTATTATCCCCCAAAAGACCCTATCTTAGTCAATAAGAAAGCCCTGGTACAATTACCAAAAAGCCCATGACCCTGAACCCAATTGGTCTGGACCCACTAGGCCAACAATCTCCCCTTCCAGACCATGGGGAAGACGCCTCTGAACCCCCTTACTAGGAGTCCAGTCCTGCCAACTCTGAACACAGCTCTAGCTTTCCCTTAGACACGACCTTTGTCATCATATCTGAGGGATTATTGTCAGTATGAATCTTCTCCAGCTTCATGAGATTCTTTTCGATGACCTCACGAATCCAATGGTATCTCACATTAACATGCTTCATGCGGGCATAGTATGTAGCGTTCTTGCTAAGATCCATAGCACTCTGACTATCACAGTAGACTACATACTCTTCTTGATTCAAACCCAGTTCTCGAAAAAATTTCTTCAACCAAATCATCTCCTTCACTACTTCATTAGCAGCTATGTATTATTGTAGACAATGCTGTACACTTTTGCAACTTAGACTGCCAGGAAATAGCTCCCCCTACAAAAGTAAATAAGTACCCAAAAATAGACAACCGACGATCAAGATCGCCTGCAAAATCAGCAACTGTAAAGCCTTCAAGTACTGATTTTTAAGCCTCCGAAACACACGAAAAAATCTGATGTACCTCTCAGGTATCTGAAGATCCACTTCCCTGCTTCCCAATGCTCTTTCCCAGGGTTAGAAAGAAATCTACTCACTAAACCCACTACATGAGCAATGTCTGGCCGTGTACACACCATGGCATACATAAGACTCCAAACTACTGAGGAGCATGGAACAGATGTCATCCGTTCCTTTTCTTCATCTGTAGTAGGACATAATCTCTTACTGAGCTTGAAGTGACTGGCTAAAGGCACGCTAACTGGCTTAGCATCTTTCATGTTAAACTTTGCTAGCACCCGTTTAACATATTTCTCCTGTGACAACCACAGCTTCTTGGCGTTCCTGTCACGACGTATTTACATTCCCAAAATCTGTCGTTGACATGTCCCTTTTCAACATGTCAATCATCTTAATATCATGTCCAACTATCTGATGGACCCGAAAAAGGGGGAATCTTCCATCCTTTCCCTCCGCACCCCGGGGGCTGACCTGGGTCTTAACGGAGGAGGGAAGATCTCGGGCATCAACATTTTTGTACGGGTATGCCAGATTTACTTTCTACTTGGAATTTGGAATGGTGATAATCCGGAGATTCACCTTCACTAGTGGAAAGGAAATCAATCCTTTTTTCTAACTTTTCAAATTGCATTAATATTAAGAAAAGAGACAAGTTTGTTTTTTTTTTAGAATGCCGTAGGAGGCGTTTTTGTTTGTTTGCCGTAAAAGACGATTTTTTGCCGTGAAAGGCGATTTTACAAAACTCATCAAATATAAAAGACAAGAATTGTGATTTCATTTTGTCTCTTTAAGAAATACAAACTACAATAGAAAAGTAAGAAGAGTGATCTAACTTCTCAAGAGATTGTGGGGACACGTTGAGATCGACGGTCGCAAGTCATGTATGGGCTTCGCCATCGTCCTTCAAATGAGAACATGTAATGCTTTGATTCTTTGGCTTGGCTCCTAACCTCAGTTTTTTAAAGGACAAGAACCAAGAGAAGGTCCTATATCCAATGAAAAACCGAGTAAACGGGCTGAAAAGCCGCGTTTAGGCCATGTTGGAGAAGGAGGTGACCTTGGGGGGGTGGCCCCCCAAGGGACGTTGATCACCTTGTGATGCTTCTGGGAGCAAAGTAGCAGGACTATGTCTCGATTTCTTTGGGAGAAGTGCAGAACTTCAAGTCGATAGATGTCGATCTGATGATCCTCTCTCTCTTGGAAATGGATCTCCTTTTATAGGCTTTTGGTAGCCATGGGGTGGTTATGAGCATTGATAGCCATGATGAGAGCATTGATGAGGAGTTACAAGTTGATTTTGTAACTCCTTTTTCATGGCTTGTGATTGGCCGATGAAGGTAGTGGGCTTTTAATTGCCTTTATGCTTCATGATGATGGGAGTTTCATGGGTTTAATGCCATGATTACTTGGATTTGTAACTCCCAAATGCTTGAATCTGATTGGGCCATCCAAAATAATGAGTTAATGACCGCATTAAGTTGTCATAAACGGGTCAATTAACGTCATTAAGTGGTCGCCAAGGCATGTGAAGAGTCGCGGGCCGCGCTGTACCTTTTGAGATTCTTCTTGCGATCATCACAGATGGATCCACGCATTGTTTAATGTCGGATTGCAGTGCAATTTCAGACATTGATTGACGCTGGTGGGCCGGTGACATCTGTCTTGTCGATTTCACGATCGGTCGGAAAGAAAGTGCACTTTCTTGGTCAGCCGGTTGGCGATCTTGAGGCGATCGGTAAAGATTTCATGCTTTTGATGGCGGATCCGAGATGTCGACGAAGATCAGTGGTTTTCGAGCATCAAAATTTGGATTTTCCGAAAATCACAGAGGCCGGAACACCCGAAACGCGAAAACCATCGAAAAACGGTCAATTTGGTGCAAAATTCGGCGACCAGGATTTGCAGGGTCGCCGGACACCATGCACCCAGGGTCACCGTCGACCTTGGGCCAGGGTCGCCGGCGACCTTAGGGTTTTTTACCCTTTGGTCGCCGAGCTCTGTTTTCGGCTGGTTTTCCGTCTTTTTCATTCCTTTTTTCTTCTGTATTTTTCTTGACATTTTTCCTCAATTATTGACCATATTTTCTTGCAGAAAACTTGACGAGAACCTGCG
Source organism: Umbellularia californica (assembly GCA_028538565.1). Taxonomy (NCBI): domain Eukaryota; kingdom Viridiplantae; phylum Streptophyta; class Magnoliopsida; order Laurales; family Lauraceae; genus Umbellularia; species Umbellularia californica. The sequence continues at coordinate 30,177,614 of JAPQWN010000002.1, forward strand.
CGAAATCGGAGCACAAAGTTTCCCATTTTTCGGGAAAGCCGAAGACTTTGTAGCCGACTTTCCGTCAAGAGTTGAAACTAGGTCAAACGATGTCGGAATGACCTGAAAATTTGAGATGAAGCTTCTTGAGTAGTGGATAGGGCCAACCATGGGCTTTTATTTGAGTTTTGAAGCCGTTCGGGGTCCCATCGATGCTTCACTTGATTTTGCTGCGGGGAAAATGCCGAGCTTTAATATGTGGTCAAATGATGTCCAATTGACCTGAAATTTGACGGGGAGCTTATTGGAGTCATTTTGAGACGTTCCATTGGCTCCGTTTTGGATGTCATGGTCCTGGGTTGCTCCGCCGCCGGTAGGCTTGATCTTCTCTCGGAGCATCGAAACGTGGTCAAACGTTGTCGGAATGACCTGAAATTCGACGTGCAGCCTTTTGGAAGCATGTTGAAGCCACTCACGTATTTTTTTTGATGAGCGATGACTTCGGTGGTTCCCGCCGCCGGGAGGCTTGATTTTGCTGCTCGAGCATTGATGGAGGGTCAAACGTTGTCGGTTTGACTTGAAATTTAGCGTGGAGCCCTTTGGAGACATTTTGGAGTCATCCGTAGGCTCTGATCGAAGTTTTGGCGTCTTTGATGATGTCGCCGCCGGGAGCGCTTGTTTAGCTATCGGAGGAGTGAAGTTGGGCTAAACGATGTCGGAATGGCTCGAAACCTCAGGTGTACCCCTCTTTTGGCTGCCTTGAAGGATCCTTCAGTTTCTGTCTGATTCTGACAAAATCTGATGCTTGAAGTAGCCTTGCCTATTTTTAGCAGGATGCAGCTTCACGAGGCTTCTTGATGTTGAGGAGACATAGTGACTTTTTTTGTGTCAACAAATGCCCCCTCGAGGTACAGCGACGAGTAGCTTTTTGGAGTCGATGTGCCTCGAAGAGAAACTTGGAAGAGAGATTCCAACTTGACCAAGAGTCTTGAGCATTTTTTTTTTAATAGCCTTCTGAGTTTCCGGGGGAATTTTATGGTAGTGAGAGGGATCACGTACCATCTCAAGGCAAAGTTTTGAAAATGACATGGGGTATTTGGATTTTAGGTTTTGGATTTTGGTTTTTGACCTTGTGACCTAACAAGCTGTATGTGGCAGGTTAGGGGGTCGGGGTTTGATTTTGATTTTGACCTTGTAACCCAACAAGCTATATGTGGCAGGTTGGGGGGTCAGATTTGGTTTGTTGGTTTTGGATTTTGATTTTGGTTTTAGTCTTGTGACCTAACAAGCTGTATGTGGCGAGCTAGGGGACCGGAATTTGGTTTTGTGAAATGTCAATTTCAAAATTTTGGCTCAATTTGGTTCATGAGGTTGGATGGTTTGGTTTTTGGAAAATCATGAGACTTTCTTTTTTTCTTTTTTTGAATGGTCCCATCAACTCAAAAGAGGCATGGGACTTTTTTTTTTTTTTTTGCTCTTTTCTCTCTTTCTTTTTTTTTGCTCTTGGTAAGAGGAATATTTTGACTAAAAGCCACTTTTAGTGCCTAGGTGGTCAAACCTGGCTCATATGGGCTAGCCCATGGGACCTTAGGCTTTGAAGATGGCCTAGGTCTCATATGGTGTCATATTTGTAAAGAATATCTAAAAATATCTCTTCTGTGTAGAGAATATCTAAAAATATTCTTACTTGGAGAGAATTTCTCAAGTTTTCTTTTTGTGGAAATATTCTCTCAAAATATCTTTCTTTTTGGGAAAGTAGCTAAATTTTAGCACTTACCTCCTTTCTTTCTCCTTGTTTCCTCTTTTGGCTTGCTCTCTTCTATAAAAGCAAGAGGGTTGGTGCTTTTGTTCCATTGCTTTCTTTTGCAAGAAATCTTCAAGAGTGCTCTCCAAGATAAGAAGTGTTTTCTCTTCTTCAAGGATCTCCAAGCTTTTCTTCTTCTTCTCCATCAATGGCTTCAAGTAAGTTTTCTTCCTCGTCAAGAATCTGCATTGTAGAAGTAGCTTCTTCATTTTTTTTTCTTCTTCTTCTTTTTCTTTTCTTTTCTTTCTTCTTCTTTCTCTGTTTTCTTTTCTTTTCTTTTCTTTTCATGCACGTTTTCCTTCTTCTTTTTTTTCGTGCTTCTCTTTTTTTTTTCTTTCTTCTTTTTTTTCCCTTTTTTTCTTTTCACGGTTTTCTCTCTTTTTTTTTTCCGTGAACTCTTTTTTTTTTCTTTTTTTTCTTTCTGTTTTTTTTTCTTCCACGCTGATTCTTGTTTTTTTTTAGCGTTTTTCTCTTCTTTTCTTTTTTTTTTTTTTTTGCTGTGTTTTTTTTTTCTTCTTCTTCTTCTTTTGGCTGTACGGACAGGTCCGTATGGACCTGACCGTACTGCCACGTGGCAGTGGGCCACGGCCTGTGGGCCAAATTTTTTTTTTTTTTTTTTTTTTGCTGAGATTTTTTTTCTCTCTCTTTCTTTTTCTTTTTCCTTGTTTGCTCACTGTGATAATGAGGCTATGCAATTTCAATATGTATGCATTTTTTTTGTTTGATGCATCAAGGTAGAAGGCTAGAGTCTCTAGGTCAAGCCAATATGATTTTTGACTTGGACAAAGTTTGATTGGTTTTGACCAAATTGGGTTGGAATTGGTCAAACTTTGGTCAAGGTTTTCCTAGCATCTAATGCATGATGATATTCTTTGGTGCATGATTTTTGTAAATGGATTTGGAAGTATGATGATGCATACCTGAAAATCTTTTGCAAGTATCGGGATTTTGAACTCGCAGCGATGTTGAGCTCTTTCTCGGTCTTGCTGGATTTTGAGGAAGTTTTGCAATTTTTGGATTTTGAAGCTCGCAGCAATGTTAAGCTCTTTTCCAGATTTTGCGGAAATTTGATGAGATTGGCTTGTTCTCGCAGCAATGTTGAGTTCAAGCCTTCTTTGAGAATTCTCCACTGACTATGAGCTCACAGCGATGTTAAGCTCATCTTCAGGCTTCCTGTCTTTTTTCGGAGTATTTTCCTTTTCTTTGGAATTGCCCCGGAACCATGTCAAAATTTTGCTAGAATTTTTTGTAGCAGAATTCTGTCATTTTGATGTTGATTGATCTTTTCTCTTCCATCTTTTGCAGGCAGATCTTCTACAACGAACAAGGGTAAAGGTCCTGTCACTGACGCACCTCGTCGGTCTGCTAGATCTTCCAATGCGGCCGTTCAGTAGGCTTGGGAGAAGGTCCAGTTTGTTGAGAAGAACTTGGAAGAGTGTGATTCCCTCAATCGTGATGAGATAAGACAGCGATTGATCGCTCTCAAAGATGAGGAGTTCTACAAGATCATGGTAAGCGGTCGTCCTTGGGTTACGGACGATCAGAGTGTTGTGCTCAAGCCTACCTTCTTCTTCGGTGATGCAGTCCCCGACGACTTAACATACCAAAGGAGATGTTTTCAGTTCTCTTACACGGCAGATGGTGAGGAGAGAACTATTTCTACCCGGTCGTCTTTTGATCGGACCATCTCGATCCTGAGCCTTTCTCCCACGTGCCCTAAGAGGGAAGATCCTCCGAGCTGGGTGAAGAGGACCAGTGTGATCAAGACCGGGATTTTTGTTGGTGGAGTTTCCGGTTTTGCAGAGAAGCCACCTGTCCGTATGGATATGTTGATGCCAGCCAGTGGCTATCAAGGTTCTGATCATCCATCGGTCGATTTGAGACTGGTGGGCCTTGGCGTTTTTCGGGGTGACGGCAGCAATTGGGTGAAGCCTTTTCGACTTCGTGGCCACTTCAGTGCTGACTCGAGCTGGGAGTCATGGACTGATCACACCCTGAGGACTGGTGAGGCCGTTCTTCGGGAGGCCGAGATTTTTGATGCGGTTCGCGCTTTTCGGCAAACCGTCGTTTTCTCCGATGATGCTTTCATGGCCATGCTGGAGTTATTCCTTCCACAAACCAACACCTTCATTGTGACGAATGGTGAGATTTGTTTTTCTTTGAAGGAACTGAGTGCCATCACCGGATTACCTATCCTCGGCAAACTCTATGAGGAGTTTATGCCCATTGACAGTGTCCTTGAGGAGCAGTCTGAGGAGTTTAGGCTTGTGTACTTTCAGCTTGTCGCCTTCTATGATTTTTTGAAGGAGAAGGAGGGCACGAAAGTTAGGTGCAGCAATTGGAGAAGTTGCAGCTCCAACTTTTTTGACAGCAAGGATTCTTCTGATGGCATGGCCCAAGATGCTAGGGCTAAAACATCAGGTTTGAAGAAGATCGCTGCTATGCGAGAAGATTTGAAGAAGTTCTTCGCAAGCACGGATGCCATTTGTCCTGACATTGCCTTGCGGAGAGATCTCGCTGTTTACCTTACTTACTGGCTAGGTGAGGCTGTTTTTACTGGAGGAGATGGGACGCACATCAGGCCGCACTGTATTTTTCCGGCTTGTCAGATGGCGTTTGGAAAGCGGCTGGCTTTGGTACCTGCTCTTTACTCCTATTTGTGTACCGAACTGTAGGCTGCTGCTTTCCTAGTTCGGCTTGGGCTTCCCATGAACAGGGTATTTTCTGCCCACATCTTCTATTCATGGTATGTATACCACTGTCCTAGCTTCCATCGTTTGGGAGTTGCACAGGACGAAGATCCCTTTATGATTCGTTTGGCTAGAGGGACAGCCGTTCCCGAATCACTTTTATTTGCCCATTTGAGGATCCGACGATTTAGGGACGTCGAGATTGGGCAGTCTTCGGTGAAGCTTTCTCCTGGTTTGCGGAAGAAGGCTTTTGACTTTGGTGTCTCCCGTGATTCGACCAGGGCAGGGTCGGGAAGACACTATGCTTTGACGGACGCGGAGAAGAGGTGGCTCTTCAACATACGGGTTGGTACGATGGTGTACCGCAGACATCTTTTCGTCGATATCCAACCGTATGTGTCTTCGCGTTTTGCATTGCAGCTTGGCTTCTCTCAAGGCGTTGTTGGAGCGCCTTCGAGCATGGTGAACCATTTTGGAGGTCTGCAAGATCGGAGAAATGCATGGGCTTTTTATAGCGCCGAGGATACTACCGTCATGATTTCTTATCCTGAGCTGCCCACCTTCCGGACTGCTGGCTTCACGAAGTGGTTCGTGGAGAGCTTTTCAGTGTACCGGGGGCTTTCCAAGAAAGAGCTCGATATTAAGCAATATCCTGGGAAGGGTCTTGGCAAATCGGATGGTGTCCGCCGGGAGGAAGTTTTGGCCTTTCTTTCTGGAGAGAAGCATAAGATAGGCTTTCTCAACGAGCAGGACGTCATCAGATCAGGAACTGCACAAGGGATTCCTAGTGAGGTCTTGAGACAGCTGGAAAAGGAGGAGGCCGAGATCAATGCTATGATACAGGCAGAGCATACGAAGGCTTCCATGGAGACTACTGAGAAAAGTAGACCATCCAGTGAGGACTCTAGTGAGAGGCCTGATGTTGATAGTGGGGAAGGACCGTCGAGCAGATTGACAATCGAGGCAAGAGGAGGAGAGGACAACGCCGTAACATGAGACGGCACGATAGTCCTTCTGATCTCGAAGTTCCTATCACCATTGCTGAGGAGGTGTCTGAGGATGCTGACGAGCCTCCGGAGAAGAGAAGCAGAGAAGAGGAGACAACTGGTATGATCCTCTTTCTTTCCTTTGTTTCTTCTTGTTTTTATTTTTTATTTTTTCTCTTGTGAAAGATTTTGTTTTGATCCGCTGCCATTTTTTTAGCAGAGGACGATGACCAGGTGATGCCTGAGGTTCCTGCTGATGAGGCGATGGCGGATCCAGTCGTGGCATCTGAGGAAGAGCCCAGGGACTCTGGAGTGGTTCCAGAACCTTCACTTGGTATGATTGCTTTGGCTTCTTTTTCTTTTTCTTTTTTCTTTCTTTTTTTTTTGTGCCGTCATTTGTTGACATGTAGCTTTTGTTTTCTTGTTAGCTGACTTGCCAAAGGATTCCGAGGATTTCGAGCCATTTATGGACACAACTTTTGATGATGCTTCGATGAGTTCAAAGAGGCAGAGAGTACTCCGCCGGTCGTCGAAGCAGGTATATTTGTAATAATAATCTTGATATATTTTTGACAAGATTATATTCATACCTTTTTGTCTTTTCTTTTTCTTTTTTTTTCTTTTTTTTTTTGACAGATTGTGAAGCAGCAGAAGAGATTCCTCCGTCTTCCTCAGAGCCAGAACAGGGGATACCTGCGGCTGATGCAGAAGTAGGGGCTTCTTCCACTTTCAATGAGTCAGCTTTTTCCATTGGAAAGAGTTTATTGATTACTCTTCCAATGGAGCATGACGTGGGCAGTCGGGCACCAGAGCATGGCGAATCCTCATCTGTACCGCACCTTCAGTATGCAAGGAAGGTGTTGAAGACTGTCTTGAGCTCATGGGTTGAGACTCTTTCTTCAGGTCATTTGGAAGCTGGTTTTGGCATGATCAAGCATGTGCAGGACATCCTCGCTGATAGCAAAGAAGTCGGTCTGGACATCGCAAGTGCCAAGGATTTTGTTGAGGAAATCATCGCCTTGGGGAACAAATGGACTGGGACCAAGAGTTTCCCAGATGGCGACTTCTTTGATGAGATGTTCATAAAACCTTCCAGCAAAGTCAAAGCTGAGCTGACTGAGGTCACGAAGACTCGGAGGCAGATCGTTCTGGAGAAGAACGTTACTGAGTTATCCATCATGGGGCTGAAGCAAGACTTGGACCGCCTTGATAAGGAGGTCGTCGAGGTTAGGCAGCGTCTTAATCTTTTAGAGGAAGAAGCTGCTGCCAAATGGACCGCCATTATGGAGGCTCGTGACAAGGAGGGGACTCTCATTCGCCAGGTTGAGGAAGCTGAAGGTAATGTCTGGAGGAAGACTCAAGAGCATGAGCAGTGGCAGGTCCTCTGGGAAGAATTTCCTCGTGCTGCAGATGGGTCACGGCATTCGGCAACGTTTTATGGGGACATTCTGAAGAAGTGTGGCCTAAAAACTTTGGAAGTTAAGGCCAAGGGTCTGCTTGAGGAGTTGAACCTTTGGTTGAAGACCATGTCGGATTAGGCTCCTGAGTTGTAACAAACTCATTTTCCTTCTCTTTTTTTTTGGTACCTCCATGTATAAACAGTTTTGGTACTATATTTTGTATCCCCTTCCTTTCACTTAAATCATTTTTTTGATGAAAACAATTTTGAGTAAAAGTTGATGGGAATGTTTGTTTTGAATTTGATCAAAAGGTTGTCATTTTGTGAAAATCTTTTGTCAAAGAGTTGTTTTGGGCATCAAAGTCAATTTTGTGGCGAAAAGCCTGGTTTTTTATGGCTTAAAAACCAAATTTTGGATGGCATGAAAGCCTAATTTTGTTTGTGGCATAGGAGCCAAATTTGTTTGTGGCATGGGAGCCAAAAATTTTGAGATGGCATTAGAGCCAAAGTTTTTTTATATGGCGTCAAAGCCGAATTTTGGAATCGCATAGAAGCCAAATTTTAAGATGGCATGAGAGCCAAAAATTTTGTTTGTGGCATGAGAGCCAAAGTTTTTTTTGGATGGCGTCAAAGCCGAATTTTGGAATGGCATAGAAGCCGAATTTTAAGATGGCATGAGAGCCAAAAATTTTGTTTGTGGCATGAAAGCCGATTTTGAGATGGCATGAAAGCCGATTTTGGCGTTTATAGCCGAAAAATTTTTGTATTGGCATTTATAGCCGAATTTTGGCGTTTATAGCCGAGTTTTGGCATTTATAGCCGAGTTTTTTAAAAACCATGAAAGCCGATTTTGGCGTTTATAGCCGAGTTTTTTGAAAACCAAGTTTTGTTTTATTGGCATGAAAGCCGATTTTGGCGTTTATAGCCAAAAAAAAAATTTTGTTTTGGAATTTACAGCCGAAAAATTTTTGTTTTGGCATTTATAGCCGAATTTTGGCATTTATAGCCGAATTTTGGCGTTTATAGCCGAGTTTTGGTTTTCAAAAATGCAGGTATCGACTAAATGTCGCCTCCCCGCTAAATGGTCTTGCAAGTATCGATGGAATGTCGCTTCCTTGCTCATTCGGTTTTGCGAGTATTGATGGAATGTCACTTCCTCGCGGGCTAGGTTTTGCGAGTATCGATGGAATGTCGCTTCCTCGCGAATTGGTGTGCAAATATCGACTAAGCGTCGCTTCCCTGCTTTTCCCAAAATTTTTGGTTTTGCGGGTACTGACTTGATGTCGTTTCCCCGCGATTTTTGAAATTTGATGTTTTCTCGAACCCTTTGAAATTTGGGTTATGGATAGCAACTGGTTTGTTGCTGCTCCACGATTTTTTAAAATTTGGGTTGTGGATATCAACTGGTATGTTGCTTCTCCACGATTTTTTGAAATTTTGGTTGTGGATATCAACTGGTATGTTGCTTCTCCACGATTTTTGAAATTTTGCAAGTATCGAATGGGGTTCGCTTCCTTGCGATTTTTTGGCTTTTGGAAGTATCGAATGGGGTTCGCATCCTTCCAATACTTTTGGGTTTTGCGAGTATCGACTGAATGTCGCTTCCCCGCGGTTTCTAAAAAACCATTTTTTTTGTTTAAAGACACAAAGGTCATAAATTTTGACTTAAAACCATTTTGGTTGTAAAAGCCAAGGCGGTCTAGGGTGAAAATTCGTAAGTCCCGATTTTTGTTTCAAACCATGAATTTTTGGGTTCAAGGATCGAAATTTTGGTCAAGTCTGGGAAGAGGCTCCTAAACTTGGATTGATTTTTCTTTTGAACAATGAAACGATGAAAGTAAGCATTGTTTTGAGAGATTGTTTTTTTTTTTTTGGAAACTTCAACATAAAGATGAAAATTTCAAAAAGGGTGGGTTTGACGAGCAAGTACCTCGGAAATACGCTTTAGCCGTGTAGATATTGCTCTGACCCGTTTGAGGAAGTCTTCAAGGGTAGTACCGCTTCAAGAACTTGCCGTTGATGGGTAGCATACATCTGTCTCCTTCCAAGTTTAGAAGAGCGTATACGCCATTGGAGAAGACTTTGTCGATGACGAAGGATCCCTCCCATTTTAGTTAAAATTGCCTTTGGATTTGTGGGCAAAGACTATGGGTCTTTTTACTGCAAGAACCAAGTCACCCTTTTTGTAGGCGCGTTGCCTGACCTTTTTGTCGAAAGATCCTGCCATGCGTGCTTGGTACAACTCAATGCTTTGTAGAGCTTCGAGTCGTCTTTCATCGAGATTATCCAGCTCTTGGAGTCTCAATTTGACATTGCTTTCTTGCGTCATGTCATTTTGCAAAGATACCCTTAAGGAAGGAATTTGTACTTCCAAATGGACAACAGCTTCGCATCCATAGACCAAAGAGAATGGTGTACTATGGGTTGGTCCTCGAACGGTGATTCGATAGGCCCACAAGGCTTCTAGTAGTTTGTCGCCCCAGTCTCTTTTGTGACTAGAGACCATTTTCTTGAGAATTTTGCAGAGTGTCTTGTTGAAGGCTTCTGCTAGTCCGTTCGATGCTAGATTATATGGAGTCGAAGGACAACTTTGGATTTTGTACTTGTTGCAGAACCTGTAGAATCTGTGATCCTGGAATTGTGGTCCGTTATCATGGACGAATCTTTTAGGTATGCTGAAGCGACAAATAATGTTGGTGTGCAAGAACTGAAAGACTGATGAGATCTTCATTTCGCTGAGCGCAAATGCTTCTGACCACTTGGAGAAATAATCCGTAGCGGCGAAGATGAAGCGATGACCTTTGCTTGATGGGGGAGAAATAGGACCTACGATGTCCATACCCCAAGCTTCGAAAGGCCATGAGATTGCTGTTGGATGTAGCCATTCTGGAGGCATGTGGACATAATCTCCGTGAATCTGGCATTTTTTGCAGCGCTTGGCAAATTGCATTGCATCAGCTACCATGGTAGGCCAATAACCTAGCCTTTTTATCTGGTTGTAGAGCTTAGGACCAGCCTGATGGGCTCCACAAAGACCAGCATGTACTTCTTTGAGAGTTTCCTCAGCCTCTTGTTGTGACAAGCAGCGTAGGAGTACTCCATTGAAGGCGTTTTTGTTTGTTTGCCATAAAAGATGATTTTTTGCCGTGAAAGGCGATTTTACAAAACTCATCAAATATGAAAGACAAGAATTGTGATTTCATTTTGTCTCTTTAAGAAATACAAACTACAATAGAAAAGTAAGAAGAGGGATCTAACTTCTCAGGAGATTGTGGGGACACGTTGAGATCGACGGTCGCAAGTCATGTATGGGCTTCGCCATCGTCCTTCAAATGAGAACATGTGATGCTTTGATTCTTTGGCTTGGCTCCTAACCTCGGTTTTTTAAAGGACAAGGACCAAAAGAATGTCCTATATCCAATGAAAAACCGAGTAAACGGGCTGAAAAGCCGCGTTTAGGCCATGTTGGAGAAGGAGGTGACCTTGGGGGGGTGGCCCCCCAAGGGACGTTGATCACCTTGTGGTGCTTCCGGGAGCAAAGTAGCAGGACTTCGTCTCGATTTCTTTGGGAGAAGTGCAGAACTTCAAGTCGATAGATGTCGATCTAATGATCCTCTCTCTCTTGGAAATGGATCTCCTTTTATAGGCTTTTGGTAGCCATGGGGTGGTTATGGGCATTGATAGCCATGATGAGAGCATTGATGAGGAGTTATAAGTTGATTTTGTAACTCCTTTTTCATGGCTTGTGATTGGCCGATGAAGGTAGTGGGCTTTTAATTGCCTTTATGCTTCATGATGATGGGAGATTCATGGGTTTAATGCCATGATTACTTGGATTTGTAACTCCCAAATGCTTGAATCTGATTGGGCCGTCCAAAATAATGAGTTAATGACCGCATTAAGTTGTCATAAACGGGTCAATTAACGTCATTAAGTGGTCGCCAAGGCATGTGAAGAGTCGCGGGCCGCACTGCGCCTTTTGAGATTCTTCTTGCGATCATCACAGGTGGATCCACGCATTGTTTGATGTCGGATTGCAGTGCAATTTCAGACATTGATTGACGCTGCTGGGCCGGTGACATCTGTCTTGTCGATTTCACGATCAGTCGGACAGAAAGTGCACTTTCTTGGTCAGCCGGTTGGCGATCTTGAGGCGATCGGTGAAGATTTCATGCTTTTGACGGCGGATCCGAGATGTCGACGAAGATCAGTGGTTTTCAAGCATCAAAATTTGGATTTTCCGAAAATCACAGAAGCCGGAACACCCGAAACGCGAAAACCATCGAAAAACGGTCAATTTGGTGCAAAATCCGGCGACCCGGATTTGCAGGGTCGCCGGGCGACCATGCACAGCTTTCGAATCAAAAACGTTTTGTTCACAGCAGTTTTCTTCTCATATCTTTCTTCTAACTTCTTCCAAAGGGTATTCGCATTAGTTTCATTAGACACGTGATGAAATATGCTGTTAACCACCCATTGTCTGATGTGACCAATGGTCTTTCAATGCATCTTTTTCCAATCTGGATCAGACATCTCTTTTGGTCGGGTAGCATCCCATTCAATGGGATCATAGAGGTCTTTGCAATAGAGTATATCCTCCATTTTATGTTTCCAAATCAACCAATTGGTATGGTTGAGTTTGATCATGGTAGTGTTCACAGTGTTGTTATCCATCTCAATTGAATAATCAAGAAAAACAAACAAATTTCACTAACCTCAAATTCTGCACCAATCTGTAGATCTAGTCACCACGAGCACGCTGGAAGAAACGGATCTGAAATCCAACTTTAGATGCTCCAATAGCGTAAAAATTATTTTCTACGCTCCGATTGGTCAAACTTTCGTGTTGACCATCAAACTGCCAATCTTCTTCCACATTTACGTAGATCTGCTCGCAATGATTCTGTAGGCACAAACGAATCTCTGATCTGACCTCGAATGATCAAGATATCGACGAAACGAGTTTCAACCGTCAAACTGGTCAAATCCCTGCTGACTGTACGATTCTACTGGCGTGACGCTGATGTCAGCGTATGCTGGAATGGGCTTCCTGCTTCGCGGGTCAGGCTAAAATGACCCAAGCTTACCTGACCTGGTCTAGTCCGTGGGCTGGCTTTCTGGTGCAGGTCAAAACCGACCCGGACTAAAAACCGACCCTTGTGGGCTAGGCTTCACGAGTCAGACGGAACTGACCCAAACCCAAACCTGAACCTTCTTCTTCTTTAAATAGAACTGGGTTCTGTAACAGACCCAGCGCCTGCGCTGCTACCTTCCTTCTGGTCTTCCTCTCCAGTCACGAAACGGCGGCGGCTGAGGTGCGACGGACTTCAATGGCCGGAGACGATTGAAATGAGTCCGGTGACGATGTTCCTCCGGTCCGATCCCGGCGGCGACAGGTTCACGTGAAATTCCAGATGAATGGCGACAGGTCCGATTCTAAATGAACGCAAAAAACTGTGTCTTCTCTCTGAACAGTGACTCGCGGAAGTCCGGCGATGGCCAGGGGCGATCGATCCCCCTTCCTATGTTCTCTGCTCTGTTCCGGTTCTGCAACCAGAATTCCAAATCATAGACGCCTGCGATTTGTGTGTGGCCCACCCTAGATTGGAACCAATCTCCTGCACTTTTCTGCAATGAAGACGTCGTGCAGAAATCCGGCTGTCGATCGCAATGCTGCACAATCCAATCCTAGAAAACCCTGGGCTCCGATACCACTTGTTGTGCATGTGTATGTGGAAACATGAATTAATGCGATCGAGCAATCAAGCGATCACACAAGAACAAGAGAATTACGTGGTTCGGCAAACTTGCCTATGTCCACGGGAAAGAATCTCGACTCTCCTTTTGGATTCACTCTCTGTATGATATACAGTACATCATGGGTTACACATTACATCATATGCTCTCTTTCTCATCCCCCAAGAAACCCTATCTTAGTCAATAAAAAAGTCCTGGTACAATTACCAAAAAACCCATGACCCTGAACCCAATTGGTCTGAACCCACTAGGCCAACAATTGAGAGCAATTGTAGAGAGAAAGTGAGGAAAGCTTTGTAAAATTTGAAGATTTGTAATGAAAGCTTTGTCTTTTCCAATAAGTGGCTAATCACTTTGATTGGATCTTCTAGATGAAGCTAAGTTAATACTATTCCTTTTGCTTATGCTCTTAATTCTCTTTGTTTATGTGCTTAACATGCTAGAATAGATTTTTTTTATTGCAATATGCTACCTTCCATGCTTATTTTCTATCTTAGCATTCTTTTTACTATCTATGCTTAGGTTTGATAAATCATGCTTAGGAGTTAATATCTTTTGATGGTTTATGCTTACTTTTGACAGATAGTCATTAGGAATCTTTTCTTTTATGAATGGAAGAAAGTCTTAGCTATTAAATTGTTAATTTCTATCTTATAGCTTTAAAGTTATATTTTCCAAATCTAAGCATTGATTTATCATTAAATTTAAGTATTTGTTTGGGAAAATAGAAGAGCATTAGTGTTGGATTAGTGTCACTTAGTGGATTCTAGATGATTCAATATATCCATTAGTATTGCTTGTTGCTATTTTACTTACTTTAGCTTGATTGTATTCACATTCCCACATACTTATTCACTTGTTTTAATTCTCACCCCCCATTTCTCTGTCCACACCATCATATCCATTAGCTTATTTGTTCTTACCTTCTATGTGTTTATTTCTATTCCCCTTTTGATTTTACACTATTTTAGTACATTTATTTTCATCTCCATCCATTCATTCCCTATCTTACTTACTAGTTATTAGCTCATTTCCATTAATATTTCTATTTTCTTTTTATCTTGATCTTTCACTTGTTGTTTTCACACACTCACTCATTCGATCTATCTAACATTATCCATTTGTTCTTGTTATTAACCTTATTAGTTTTCTTTTGTCATTAACTTTATTACTAACTTGTTACTAACCTTGTTTTCACTTGAGTTCTTCTATTTCTACTTATTTCCCTTTGTTATTTAGTTTCTTGTTTTCTTTTAGTTTGCATTTTTTATTTCCCTTGTTATTATCTTGTTTCTTGTTTTTATTGTTTTGGTTATCTCCATTTACATTTGTTGTTAGCTATATTTGAGTTGATACTCATTTTCGTTGATCATTGTTATTTCCTTTGTAACGATCCTCGTGGGAACGATATTCGGACTTCCATAGTTTATATAACTTGAGACAACCGTATACTTACAAGAATTGGCATCAGTTATTATCCTATGAACAGTTTAGATCATTTTTAGAGAATGCCTACCAACTCTGGATCCTACTTAGATGCGTGGTCCAGATCATAGATTCAAGATGGATGACCCTAGATGCTAAAACATGAGGATGTACATGGGCTGTGTGTGCATTGTGTACATTCCATTTATTTTTAATTCATATTCATGAAGTGTTGATATATATATATGGGAGATGCTCCTACGAAAGCATCTCTCACCTTACTATGAGAGATAAGGTGTGGGCCCTCACATCATGGGGTGTTGATATATATATATGGGAGATGCTCCAACGAAAGAATCTCTCATAGTAAGGTGAGAAATATCTCTCATAGGAGTATTATTGGGAGATTGGGAGATGCACCTGTGAGGGCATCTCTCACCTTAATATGAGAGATAAAGGTTGGGGCCCTCACATTTAAGTTGTTGGCATTGGATATGAATGTGAGGGCTCCCACCTTATCTCTCATAGTAAGGTGAGAGCATCTCTCATAGGAACACCTCCCATATATAAATGAGCAAGGCTCTCCTAAGCTCGAGCTTAGGATAAAACCTTGTAACCTCATGCTTGTGGGGCCAACCTTGGCTCCATCCAAATAGACTAAACACATGACCCCTCTGAATTGCACATGTCCACCAACTTTCAATGAGATCGGAATTTACTGGACCGTTGGATCGACCATGTATCAATCCGAATGGACTGTTAACCATTCAACTTTTGGGCTCATATGGAGATGATAGAAATCAGGGTTGGGGCTGACTTTTTTTTGCAGAGAGGAGGATCCAAGGGAGTCCTTGATATCTCCCCTATCCCCATCCCCATGTGGTATATATATGTATATGTCATATTCCTTTCGTCTTCTCATCAAAAGGTTATTATTTTGCAAACATGACAAATGAAACCCACCAAAAGAAAAACATGTTATAAAAATGATCAACTTAAAAATGTCAATTTCATGCCCTAACATGTTATGCTGCTTCTAAATTGTGCACTTCTTCTCCTACCAAAAAAAAAAACAAAAAAGTTGTGCACTTCTTTATTATTATAGGATCCCGAGACTCGCATGCCAAGTACTTTGTACATGTGGGGCCAAATTACCCATGATCCTCGGTAGATTCCATTCCTATTTTACCTTTAGAACACATTTCCTAACAAATGAGGAATTTGTGAAGAATTCGTAGATTTGAGGATTCCTTTTGACCCTGGAATAGCAATTTCTTACTAGGGTTTTGTTTATTGTTAAGGATTTCACATTAATATCGGTGTGTATCAATACATATGTTGAGAAAGTTTGATATCAATGCGTAAATCCGCAAAATGAAGATTTTAAAATCCATCGGGAGGAGGTTGTACTTGGAAATCCTTAAAAACTGCCCCAAATCCTAAGGGATTTCCCATTGCCAAATATGCATTTTCCATGACTCTGAGGGAAGTTGTTGAGGATTGTTAGGGTAATTAAGTTTGTGTGACGAGAGAATTCTATGACGGAGAGGTAGATTTTTTATTTTCTTTGTTAGTCCCCATTTCAATATCTAGTGCAATACATTCTCGTCGTAGAAAAGTACAAAATTAACTGGTTTTACTTGATGGAGAGAATTTGATTTCCGATGGGAGGGTAAGGTATGAATACAGAAATCCTCTCTCTCTCTCTCTCTCTCTCTCTCTCTCTCTCTAATGTATGTATTTGGAGCGTGGATTCCTCTCATTGCACGATTACTCCCTTGGGCATGTTATGGAGGCACGGTGGGTTTGGGTGGCAATGGGTCAAGCTTGGTAAGGGTTGGCGCTTGGGGTAAAACCACACTAGACCGGTTCACACCTGGATCATCCTATACCCAACCGGCCCATGATGAGAGTAAGATTTGTGAAATCAATTCCCCCTATTTTAATTTGGACATGGATCATGTTGGGTTGGGTACCAAGTAATCTTATGCTTCTTATAATTAAATATCAAAAATATTTTGTTAAATTATTTACTTATTTGTATAGTGTTTTAATAATAAAATGTAAATAGGTACTTAGACATGGCCAAGCATGTAGGGGTATCCAAAACCCAAACTTCCCACATACCCATCGCAACCACTCTCAAACCTTCCCCTGCTAAGGACAAGTTAAGGTGGGTCACATGTTTAAGTACCCGGTCCATTCACTTGTGATAGTGGATCATCTCATCTTTTTGGAGTCAACTTTAGTATTACACATAACCCCAAGGGGTTGGCCGAGTGGTCAGGACCACGGTTCCTCCCTCTTTTAGAGCTAGAGGTCTTGGTATCGAGTATTGACCCCCGAAAACCAAGATCATAGATAGCAGTTATGAACCACAAGGCATGAACCATGAATTGGAATCATGCGATATACTTAGCCCTACCACTAGTGAGACGTTTTAACTTTGATTGCTATTAAAAAACAAGAGTTTATTAGGTAAATTCACTACAAACCCTCACTCTACAACACTCATCCACAAGATGATCAATCTTCTACTAGAGAGTAGAAACAACAAAACCTTCTAGGGCAGCAATTTAGAACAATCTCTCAATGGCTCTAGTAAAACAAGGAAATCTCTCAGGGTATTCTAACCTCAAATTTAGAGAGAGAATTATCTTCTTGTCTTGTATTTGGGTTGAGAGAATCACCTAATATATAGCCCTAAGTTCGTCCAAGAGACTTCTAAGAATAATCCACTTAGAATATAAGTTATTTTCAAACATTTTCATAGAGTTCGGACGAACTAGGAGCCTACCTCCACGCTCGCTATAGTGAGCAACATTCTCATTATAGTGAGAGTGCTCTCTGCCAACCGTTTGGTTCTGACAATCCTAACAATCTCCCCCTTTTGGCAATTCTTGGACAAAACCCCCTAGCACTGTAGATCTTACGTTGCCTTTGCTTGAACATGCAAATCTTGAATTGCCTTGGTTTGTAAAGATCTCCCTAACTCCATTCTTCTCCCCCTGTATTTGTCCATAATCGACAAACAAATATCATCATACAGCTTCTATCAATATGGATGCAGTAGGTCCCCCTCAATATTGACTCCCCCTCAATATGATCTTCGTATTAGCACTGGGGTCGGGGCTTAATCTTACAGATCAGGGGTTAAGAAGCTTAGGCACACACTTGCAAATTTAAATATTTCAACAAAATGTGTACCAATATAGAAGGTAGGTCTTCTTTCTTGACCCAAATAGCTTTGGTATTCTTCTTTTTCAGTTCAGCCTTCTGCGCTTTCCATTGCTTTTGATTCATTAAACTTCACAGCCTATTGCCTATTGCAATGGGGTCGAATGTGTCCTTTAATTCCATAATGATGACAAGTGGGAATTCGTTTAGGACATAACACATTAAACTTCTTTGGAGTTTCTTTGCAACACTAACAACATGATTAGTAACAACTAAATTTTTAACAAAATAATTTTTACCTTTGTAATTCGAAGTGGATGCTTTGTCAGCGTGGCCAATACTATGCTTGTTAGTGTATGCCTTTTGACTGCATAGGATGTCATCTAATTTTCTCGATCTGGTGTTCATCCTATTCAATGAAGCTTTTGTAAGTCCAGGATCCTTAACCCTAGAGGGTGGATGAATAGGGTGAGCTACACTTTAGTGACTATTAATGCCCAATTTTAACTTCTTTAATCCAACTAGTCACTTAGTGATGATTATAAAACTAAATGCGGAAGATAACAAAGATAATTATCACAACTCATCCGCCATTACACAGAGATTTATAGTGGTTCAGCCTTGATGCCTACATCCACTACAGGCTTGTGATCCAACACCCCACCGGATTTCCAGTATATATGCTTTTCAATAGATTAAGCAATAACATTTACACAATGCTTTTCTAAGGCTTAGCAATAACCTATACACTATACTTTTTTAGGCTAAGCAATAACCTCTTGGGTTTTCAGGTTCACCCCTAACCTTTACACTTATGCTTTTCTAAGGCTAAGCAATAACCTTTACAAGAATTTGATTTCTCAAGGAAGTGTCTATACAAACACTTGATGAGATACAACTAAAGCATAAATACAATGCCTCTTAATTAGGCTGATATGAAAGTGTAAATCAAACTCACACAACACTCTATGAAATGCAAAAATGAAAGTTCAAAGTGTTTGTGTGAAAACTTCAATCAAGGTTCCAATGAAAACTTAAAGAATATATGCTTAAAGCATTTCAAAGTTTAAAACACAAAGATAGATTAATTGAAGTAAAATGCAAGTCATATGTATAAATACTAACTTGTTGCTGACATGAAAATCAAAGGCATGAAACTATTTAAGACTAAACATGTGATGCATAAGCAAAGTTGTTTTCAAAAACCAAATAGTTTTCCTATGAGTTCTTAGAATGAAACTACTAGATAAAGATTCAACTAAGTAAATGAGTCGTGCTATAATAGAAATCAAAGATTTAGGCAAAGCATGATTTATCAAAATGAGAATCGCTTAGTTTGGGCCAAGATGAAGAATCCAATTCTATAAAGATCAAAGGTTTAAAGAGATTAATGGATTCAACATTTCATAGTTATCATGCTACAAAGAATTTTCCAATAAATTAAACTAGCATGCAACTAATGATATGAGAAGGGCAAAGCTTACTAAGATGTTTAACTATAGAAGCCAAGCTTTGTCTTTCCAAGTTGCTCCTCTTAATCCCGTGAGTTGTTCCCAATCTTGGGTTTTAATGATGTTCAAAAAACCCTCCAAGATTGGTCTCCAAAAGTCTTAGCTCAAGAACCAAGGAATAAGAGAATTTATAGAAAAAATGCTTTACTAGGCACTATGGTCGGTCAACCGACATACAGGGTTCGGTTAGCCGAACCCAACGGCTAGGATCCTAACGCTCATTAGAACCAGTTCTATTGTTAGTTCATCGAACTTCTTCGGTCGACCGATAGGTGATCGACACCTGAACCGACAGAGTAAAAATGTTAAATTACAAGCTCTCTGGTTTCCAAACCGAATTGAGTTCGGTCAAGTTCTGAAACAGTGCCAGTTAACCCAACCTCGATCGACAGGCTGACTGACAGAAAAGTACCTTACTAGAAATGGAACCAACAAAGGCTCAGTTGAGCTCGGTTCACTAGTCGGTTAGCTGACACTTGACCGACATGCTAACCGACAGTGTAGCCAGTCAGGTTTCAGAAGTTCTGAAGGTTTTGACTAGACAATCTTTGAAAAACAAGTCTTACACAGAATTCTAAAGATTTTTAAATCAAGGAAAACATGTTTGAAATCAAGATTAAATCAACCAAAAGTAGTTTGAATAAAACATGATAGGGTCAATTTAAAGACATGATTTTCAAGATAAAACAAAGTATATGTGAATCTAGATGATGTAATGAACATGAATGCATATGCTAACCATCAAATTGCAAACAACATAGATCTAACAAACATAAGTCTAACAGCTTTATCAGTATTTAACTCAGATAGAACTATCTTGAGTCCTCGATCCATTCAAATCAAAATTTTCTGCTTTCAAAGTCTTCATATCAAAATCAAGTAAGTCACATTTTTGTGATTCTGCAATCAATTTTTATTTTCATCGTCCAATTGTTGTACTTTAGCTAGTGCTTCTATAAGTTCAGTTTTTAAGGTAGAATTATGCTCTTCAAACACTTTCCAGTTGATAGCAACTTTTTCATTCACTTTAACCATCTTCATGGTTTTCTTGAAAAGTGTTTCATATTCAGCTTTCCGATCTGGTTCTTTCTCTGACTCAGTATCTTGATCAGTCTCAGCTTCAGAAGAAACATGGGAAGCAGCATAGCCAGAAGTTGCCTTAAAAGCAATAAACTTTCCCTTGCCAGTGTCAGGCTTGTCCGACTTAGGATTTTCCTCATTCTCATCAGAAGTTTCATCTTCCCAAGTAGTATTCAAAGTGTAAGACCCCGACCCGAGTGACCTCGATTAGTACTAATTAAGTCATGTATTAGATCTGAGCATGATTGGTAGTTTTGACTAAGTCGAGATTAAAGTAGCTCTTTTATAGCTTTGGGAATTTTGAGTGCCTTTTTGACTTGGTGGGACCCTTTGGGGGTTCCTTTAGAGACTTTACATGTATTTGGGGAAATATTCGAGATTCCAATAATTCATGTTTTAATCCCATTCTACTCATCTCGTCAATCTCCACAACTTTCGTGTTTGTCCCGTTCCCGTTCGAAACCCCGAAACCCGCTTTTCCAACATCAAGGGCAAAACAATCTTTTTACACCAAATCTGGACACAAAATTCGATATCTCTGAAACCCTTGAAATATATACTTTTTAGAAACTGGAAATTTTGACAATCGTTTTTCCCTTCTTCGTCGAACTCATCCGAGGTCCCGAAAGCCATGTTTTTAGCCCGACAAGAATTGTTATTGGTGGAGCCCACCCTCATTTGCTACAAAAGGAAAACCCATTCCACTTTTCCCTCTTTCTTGACTCAAAAATGTGGGAGAAGAGTGGCTGGGGACTTCCTAGGGTTTCTTCTTGCCATTTCTTCTTCTTCTTCTTACTTCTTCATTTCTCCTCCACACCAATCTTGCACTAATCAAGAAATGAGTTTCATCTTCTTCTTCCTCACCATGAATGCTCCTCATTGATACCATTGGTGAAGGAATCCAGCAACATTGAAGCTTTCCCTCCCTTTCATGGTGAGGAAGAACCACCAAGTAAGCGGTCCTCCGACGAGTGACCGCCAGCCAACCGAATTAAAGTGGTTACAATTCCAGTATGCTGCATCCTGTCAGGCTATTCGCGGTCAGCCAGCGGCTAACCGCCGAACCCATCGGCAGCTAACCGCTAGGTAACCGACCTTCCCCAAGAATTTTGAGAATGAAGAGAAATGAAGGGGTTTCCGTCCCAATCGCTTGTGCACCCCTTTCAAAGGGCGACATGCACTGTTCACCTGGGGCTATGTTAGCAGCAAGAATGAAATGTTTAAATGTCTGGGAGAAGTTTGTTGGGTACTCTATTGAAATGGAGAGAGTTATAGACAATGCATGAAGCCCGTTTGAGAGAGAAACGACATCAAAAAGATTCATCAAAGTGTTGAAATTACCAAGGTGTATAAGGAGCCCGAAATGTCTCTAAAACTCAAAGAGTATCAAGTTTATACCGAAATCGACATATGGGGACCCCTATTCAACTTGAATAATTCTCGAGTCCCAATACTTGATCCTGAATTTCGAAAGTTCAATTATATTCTCTTGTTCCCGAGATTTGTAATTAAATGACTTGTTATCCCCGAAAGCACTGAATTTGTAGTTTAGCATTTTGCTAGCCGTTTATGCATTGCCCAAGCTGAAAAGATGCCGTGCCTTTGAGCACCCTTATCCTGCCCGTTTATATAATTGCACCTTATGTATCATTATACATGTCCCGATTTCTGTCATTTGACCTATGAGTCGGCACCACTAAGCTTGGACGACCTTATTGATTTGATCCACTGACTTGAAAGCCCCCCTCCCGTCCCGCCAGCTGCAGTTTAGATCCCGATACTCAGCTAATTACCATGGTCCTGTCCCGATACCCGGCTTGCTACCGTGGTTCCCGGTACCCGGCTCGCTATCGTGGTCCCGTCCCTTATAATTATATGTATATGTATATTTCGTTGAATCTCCTCACTTCGTGTAACAGAGATCAACGCCCCGATGTGCTCTTACCACTTCGGTGATAGAGGATTTAGCTCTGTGTGGTTGCCATCTTGCTAGTTTCCCGATTCTTTGGTACCTTTACATGTTTTTACATTGCATATTTATTTTGGACAAATGATTTAATATTTTCATGAAAATTATTGTTTTAACAGAATTTCAATTACTGTTTTACCATTATATCCTTTCACCTGCCTGCCAGACCATTGTGTTTGACCCACTCTTTGGTACTCAGGTCTAGACGCCGGTTATCCCAAGGCGAAGCTTGCAGAGGTGGTCGATGAACCGCAACGATTAGTTGAGTGGCATGCCGATGATGTCGCTTAAACATTTAGTTGCTTCGAGATATGATTCATTTTGGGGTTTGTGGATAACCTATTCTCTTGGGATTATTGTTTTGGTTGTACTGGCCTTTGTTGGCCTTTAATTTTGGGAATGTTAAATTAAATGATCTTTTGTATAAACTTTAACATTACTTTTGGGAAAGCACTTATGATCATTGCTCACTCTGATATATTATGATTTATATTGATGTGGCATCAATCTTTATTGATGGGAATGAGTTACAGATTTGATTTGCTACACGCTTCCGTACTTAAACAAAAATACATTAAGTTGATGTGATATCTTCACCGCGGACACCTGTGGGAAATCACGTGCACGGGTAGTATCTTATTCCTTAATGATCCGTGTGCGCAGTGGCCAAAATAAATATATGTACGATGGCATTATGACATCTCAAGAGTCCCGATCCTGGATTAAGCCCGCCGGCCTGGTCCGGGTTTGCGACACAAAGCCTTCTTTTTAAATTTTTTGTTTCCACGGTCATTAGCAATGTGTCCATAGCCTTGACACTCATATCATTGAGTCCCTTTAAAGGATTTCTTCTTTCCAAAATTTTTAGGGATCCTCACATTGGTTTTCTACCCCTTCACAAAAAGCTTGAATTGCTTCATGAACTGTACAGCAACTTGGGGATCAATTTCCTCGAAATCTGAATCTGAGTCACTTTCAACTTTCTTATATGATTCCTTAGGTGCTTTCAAAGCAATACTTTTAGACCTAAGATTTGCATCAAAAATTTGTAAGTTGCTAATCAACTCATTAACTTTGAGTGTATTCAGATTTTTTTCCTCTATGGCCACAACCTTTCCATCAAACCTTTTTTGGAGAGACCTTAAAATCCTTTTAGCAATTCTATTTTCAGGAATTGGTTCTCCCAAGGTAAAGATATCATTGACAATTGCATTCAGCCTACCATTAAGTTCATTGAAAGACTCGTCTTCTATCTTTATGGTTTCAAAGGTTGTATACAACTTCTGAAGTTTCAACTGTTTGACAGTATCAGTCCCTTCATGCACAGTCTGCAGAATATCCCAAGCTTCTTTTACAGTAGTGCATGTAGAAATTCTTTGGAACTCAGAGATAGTAACTCCATTATGAATAGCATTCAAAGCCCTAGAGTTACAAGTGGAAGCTAACTCTTCTTTCTTAGTCCACTTATCTTCAGGTTTGGGACTAATTACCCTATCAGTAGTAATAACGGGCAAGGAAAAACTATTCACAGCAAATTTTCAAACTTTCAGATCTATGGCTTTTAAAAAGGCAACCATCCTACCTTTCCAATAAGCATAATTGTTACCATCCAACATAAGAGGCTTATTAGTTGAAATGCCTTCATGGTAGATATCCATTCTAGCAATATTTGGACCAACACAATAAAATAGTGCAACCCTTTTTTATACTAATTGAAGGTTTAGCATGACCCACTGGAATAGATGCTAGTCTAATTAATCAAATCAATGCAGCGGGTGTAACCGATTACATAATATAGAACTAGCAAATAAATCTACCAAGTAATCACCACAAAAAGGCAAATGCAAATTTAACGTGGAAACCCTTTCCAGGGAGAAAAATCAAGATCTAGAAATCAAGATTTCACGAACAGTTATAAGATATACTCACAGCTCCTTTACCTCAGTCTGTACCTCAACCTAAGGACTATAGTTGTTCTTGCACAACTTCCACTGACACGACCTCCACCGTGCATCGTTCTCCTTACTTGATCTTATCGCACCTTGTCAACCAAGATGATCAATCTTCTATAAGATAATAGAAGCAACAAAACCTTCTAGAGCAGCCCTTTAGAATAATCTCTCAATGGCTCTAGAGAAACAAGGAAATCTCTCTTAGGGTATTCTAACCTCAGATCAAGAGAGAGAACTAACTTCTTGTCTTATGTTTAGGTTGAGAAAATCACCCAATATATAACCCTTAGTTCATCCAAGAGACTTCTAAGAATAATCCACTTAGAATAGAAGTTCTTTTCAAACACTTTCATAGAGTTCGGACCGAACTAGAAGCCTACCTCCACGCTCGCTATAGCGGCGAGAGTGCTCTCTGCCAATCATTTTGTTATGACAATCCTAACAATGATAATGGTTGCTAAATATTTTGAATGCTAGAAAGCAAGGGATCTCATGGACAGCATAAGAATGCTATTGTTTAGCAAGTGATCGAATTTTCAGGGAAAGAAGATTTTCGGAATTGTAGAAATCCAGCGCAAGCTTTACTAATTTGGTCATAACTTTTGACTTAAGACTCCGATTAAGGCAAAGTTGGACGCATTAGAAAGAGGATTCATATGAGAGAAGTATCATGTCTCACGAGGATCTCATAATTATGACGTTTTGGGTGTAAAAGCAAGCTTTCAAATGGAGGGATATGAGGGATGACGAATTTGAGTGATTTTTCCTTCTTTTTTTTCTTGTAATTTTTTCTTTTTAAAGGGAGGCTCTCTCTAGCTATAGGATTATTAAGTGATTTCTTTAATCTTTGTTGGAAAGTGAAAGTGGAGATTGAGTGGTTGAAAGTTCGGGTATGAGATCTAGATTGGTCGACTCAACAAAACAGTCCAATAGTGTACAAAACAAATAACTATGCAGCGGAAATAAAATCAACAAGCACATACCACAAGGATACCAGATATAACGTGGAAAACCCTAATCGAGTGAAAAACCACAAATCCGAACTGGATAAAAAATCAAACACTATAAAACTCGCAATTACAAGAAACTTAGATCCCTCCTCAAATATCATTTACTAAAGGAGTGTAGTTACCTTGTGTCGCTTCACATTTCAACGACTTCACACCGTTGATTGCAATAGACACAATCCCGCACTTGATTCCTCAAATCTTCTACGCAAGAAGATAATCTTCAGCAAATGATGCAGAAGAAACTGACTCTTTAGAGAACTTGACAGCACAACTCTTCAATAAATCTCTAGAGAAGAACTCTTTCAATTATAATCTCTAACTCAAACCTTTGAGAGGTGAGGTGTCTCTTTAAAATAGCTCTGGAGTTCTTTAAATAGCCTTTAGGACGTGCTTAAAGTTGCCTAACTTGATTAGGACTAAAACGAGCAGTTTGGGCACAATTAGAAATAGGTTTCTAGTTTTCATAGGACTCTACCACCTTGTCTGCTCAAGCGGATGAGGTTCTGTCTCAGCGCAAAAAGGCTCTTGTCAAGCGTTTGGCTCTTTCTGAGCCGCTCGAGCAAAAGAAGATGGTCACTTGAGCGGACCCCATTCTGGTTGATCTGGAATTTCAGTACTCTTAATTCTTCCAGCTTTCTTTTTTCAAATTTATCAGACTTTTTTTTCTTCCTTTAGCATACTTCTGATTCTTTCTGATTTCCCACTTCTAATTTTGCAAGACTTTTCTTCCTTTAATCCTTCCATCATTCTGACTTCTAATTCTTGTTGCCTTCTATCTTCAGAGTCCTTTTCTAAAAATAAGAATAACAATTCAATGGACCTAAAGTTTTGTCCAACCCATGAATTAGCCAACACTCAAAATCCTAACAGTGGTGTGTTAGAGAAATTTGAAAGCTTTCATTAATGGAGATTTATTTCTTTGTTCTTCCTTGTTCCACAATGCTTGGCTAATCCATGGATTAGGGTGGAGGAGGAAGCCAAAACCAGTAAGGTTGTTCTTTGTTAATTTTCTATATCTTTCCCTCATTATGCTTCATAATTTAATATGCTCTCCTTCATGAATGTTATTCAACTTCTTGTTTTGTATGGTTATTTGAAATATATTTTACATTTTATGCTTGATCTTAACATATCATATTTAGGTTAAAATCCTTTAATGGTTTGTTCTTGATCTTGATAAATAGTGGTTAGAGTTTCAACAGGTTGAAGTGAAGGGAATCTTGGGTACTTCTTAGAGAATTGGATTTTTAAGAAAAAGGTTTTTAAAGCTAAATTTTCCAATCCAAGGCAATTGCTTGCTAATTGGCTTGATTTTTATGGGGATAAGGTTAGAATATAATTTTGGGATGAGTAAATCTGTTTTGGTGGAATTTGATACCCTGGTCTCTCTTTTTCCAATCAGTTTGCTTTAATTTTCTTTGATAGCATTTTCGTTATTATTCTCTTGATTAGTTGTGTTTTTAAAATCCCTAGTGTAAAAATTGATTGAGGGTTTTTGGATCTTGTTTTTACAAATCCCTATCGATTGACCCGTACTTTCCATTATCTAATTAATAGAAATTTGTGTGATTGCGGTTAATTATTTTGAGCACATTATGAGACCCTAGGAATTCGAGCATATTAGGACGAAGACCACCAAAGGTTGCACCAGTTGCAGTCTTTGGTTAAGTCAATGTCTAGGTAAATCCTATCCTTACAAGAAAGGGTGACAGTCGCTGTTTTAGGAGTTTAGTTCTTAAGCGGGACCCTTGCCAAGCGCATTATGACCCTGCCACTCTTCCTGGGGACTTACCTGGTCGTTTAGACTTCATAAGACCGGATTAGGGGCCTAAGTGCACTCTTCAAACCAGTTAAGAGCTATCTAGAAGTTGGGTGAACCTACTAGGAATTCCTGTGTGCCATAGTCTTTGCTTGACTGCTTGCACATCATATTAGAATTATAGGACATTGCATATAAATTAGGTCAAAGCAAGCTTGACTGCTTGCTTGACTGCTTTCGCATGCGAGCTAGCCCTGCGAAAGAAAAATTGTGGGAACGTAAGAATAAAAGGTCGATTAAAATAGAGCCCGAATAAGCCTTAACCGTTGTTAGAACTTCTTCAGTTTTGAAGAGATTATTAGGATGGCTGATCAAGGAGACCCACCCATTACTTTGAAGGATTACATATACCCCACCAAGACAACCCAATTGTCCTGCATGATCACTTCGCCTCAAATCAATGCTACTTTTAAGCTAAAATCTGATATGATCCAAATGCTTCTAATATTCCGTGGGCTAGACCAAGAAAACTCACATAAACATGTTAGGGATTTTGAGGACATTTGTGGGACCATGAGAATCACTCATATGACTGAGGATGCCCTAAAGCTTAGGTTATTCCCATTTTCGTTGAAGGAGAAAGCTAAAGCCTGACTTTATGCTTTGCAGGCCGGGTCTAATACTACATGGACCAAACTAGTGGAAATTTTTTACAGGAAATTCTATTCCAAGAAGAAAACTACTTCGATTAGGCAAGCCATCAATGGGTTTTACCAAAAGGAGGGGGAGACACTTCTTACTTAGAATGGCTCAAGGACCTCTTGATCCAATGTTCGCACCATGGATCTGAAAAATTCTGATTGGTCCAGATTGTGGATGAACGCATGGATTACCCTACCAAATAAATGGTTGAATATTTTTGTGGTGAAACTTTTACACAGAAAACAACAGAAGAAGCATGAACATTTTTTGAAGAAACTGCTAAAAATATATTGGAATGTGCGCCAATCAAGAGGGAGCCCATTAAAACCATCTTTCCAGAGAGAGGGTGAATGTTCGAAGTTAAAACCAAAATTGAAGCAGATGCCAATAGACCACATTGACGAGGAGATAAGAGGCCTTAGAGATGAACCAAAAGCCCACTCCAAACACTTTGGAGTCATTAAGGTATAGTCAGGCCGTGAGTGTAGAGATTGACCCAGTAATTGTGGGTCAAGCCAAGTCATTTGAGGAAGTCAATGCGATAATTTTTATAAAAAAAATAATCTCTTTTGAGAAAAATAGTTTTAAAGTTATAGTACTCGGATTTTGATGCCTTGATTGGATCTAGATGTGAAGTAGAGAAACTGATCAAACATGTGTTTTTATTTAAAAGAAAGAAAGTGGTTTTGGATCGCTTGATGGATTTTGAATACCCTGATCAACTTTAATTATCATTGTTATTTCATTATCTTATTGCTTTAATTAATTTTATGCATTATTGGTTAATTGTGATATCATCTTAATTAAATTCCTTTTTAAATAGCTTTCTATGGATTCGACCTGTACTTACCTTTGTTAATTCATAGATACCTGTAAACTCACGATATTTATTGTTGACTGAGATCACAATGAGATCACAATCATATAGTATAGACACCTCTACTAAATCTTACTCTCTTCATCAACGAGGGTGATAGGTTCAGAACAAATAAGAAGAAAAATAAGACTTGAATTGGAAACTCAATAAATCCAAAGAATACAAGAGTTCTGCAGACGTTGGGCACCCAAACCATTATTTCTTCTGGAAGCACAATAATTGCAGCTCCTGACGCTTCTCTATCTACATCTCAAACCCTCTTCAACACCTGCACGCAAACTACTTTGACCAATTAAATCAATAAACAAAGGAGATTGATGAGAGAGAGAGAGAGAGAGACCGAGTACAAGCTCTGGATACCAATGTTTATATGTAAAGGAGTCCCAGCTCTCGTGGCTGGCAAGGCACAAAAAATATAGAAAAAAATTTGTGGTGGATACATTCAGAAATGGGGAACCCGTTTATGCCATTGCACAATTCATGTTTACATTCATCAATCCCAACCAGGAGACCCTTACAGTGTGTTTGGGAAGGTAGGAAAATGGGGGAGAAGGAAAAAAAATGGAGGGAAAATGAGGGGGAGGGAAGAGGGGAGTGTGTTTGGGAAGAGGGGGAGGAAAATGGGAGGGGGGAAAGAGGGGGAAAATGAGGGGAGGAGAGGGGAAAGTTGGGAAAAGTACACAATTGCCCCTTCTTGTCCAATTATAATTTTTTCAAAAGTAAGGGTACAATGGCCTTTTCCTCCCTACCTCACAAACAAACAAAATTATACTTTATTTACTTCCATTTACTTACTTTTTCACTTCCCAAATAAGAAGAGGAAAAATTAATTTTCCCTCCCCTCCCCTTCATTTTCTTTCCCACTCAAATTTTCCCTCCCCTCCCTTCCTCCCGAACACAGGGTTATTGTAGATGATGCAATGATCTAAAACCTGATTGATCAAACAGTAACAAAAGCCAGTTTCCATTGGTACCAACTACCAAGTTAGGATCATCTTTTCAGTGCCTTTTCTTTGTTATCCTCTGGCAATGCAGACTGCCATGCATTTGAACGGTTTGTATAAAAGTAGATTTGAAAAAGTATGCATGAGCAAAGAGCAATTGAGCATGAATCAGGACTCGAGGAAAGTTATAAAGACACATCGCTTTCCAAGTGGTACGTAGACAGGACTTTTTTTTTTTTTTTTTTTTTATCATTCATTGCAAAATCTCTCTCTCGGTCTTTGTTGTTGGGGCTTGCGTTCTCCACAAGGAAACCAAACAGAATGTCAATGTTTGAGGCTCCAGTTAGGAAAAAAAACGCAATACAGGTACGTTACTACTGCTTACTATAGTAAAAATGACAAAATACCCTCAGATTCTTACAGAATTACAAAAGTAGTATTGTTATCTTTTTATTCCTTTTGCCCTTTTCTTAAAAACTTTGTGGGCATGAATTAGACTTAATTATGTGGGCGTCATCGCATGTCAATGGCTCTACCTGCCCAAGTAAGAGGAAATTGACTTACTACAGTCAACTTGGTTACTCGAGAGAATTATGTTTCATTTAAATTATTTTAAAATTCAGAAAAAAAATTTAAATATTTAATATAAAAGGACAATATATATCACTTCACTTGTAATTAGAGGTAAAAACCGGCCAGGCCACCCCGGCCAGAGACGCCGTTGACCGACCCGACACGAACCGTGCTGAACCAGGGGACCGTATTCGTGGCCCGACTCAACCTAGCACTGTTCGACCCGACTAGGCCCACTTTTCATTTAAAAACATATAGTTTTTCAATCCCGAGTCATCATCTCCTTCACTGTACATGACTGGTGTGCTCACCAATCTGATTAATAAAACAACTAGCTCAATAACCCGTGCTCAGCACGGTATTTCAACTGTAAAATAAATAATCACATATTAAAAATAGTTACATCTTTCCATAGAAATAGAGAAATTGGAGAAGAAAGGAAATAGACATAAAGGAACAACTGAAACATGAGTGATTTGACCAAGCTCACTTTTCATTTAAAAACATACAGTTTTTCAATCCCGAGTCATCATCTCCTTCATTGTACATGACTCGTGTGTTCACCTATCTAGTTAATAAAACAACTAGCTCAATAACCCGTGCTCAGCATGGTATCTCAACTGTAAAATAAATCATCATATATTAAAAATAGTTACATATTTCCATTGAAATAGAGAAATTGGAGAAGAAAGGGAATAAACATAAAGGAACAACTGAAACATGAGTGGTTTGATGAAAAAAAATGAGTAGGTAGTTGCATGAGTAGTGGAGAGAAAATGTGGAATCATATCAGCCAAAACTAAAACTCCCAGTCAAAATTAAATCTAAAAGGCATTTAGCTTAATATAGTATAATAGATTACTACAAGTTTGGAACCATAGTGGCAACTTAAAGACTGGAAACTGTAAGTCATGGACATGAGAGAACTCCTAAGTCATGAAACTAGTATTTTGAAATATCTTCAAAACCATGGAAACAGCATTTTAAAATCTCTTAAAATGATGATTCAAAAAAAAAAATCTCTTAAAATGATGGAATGTGCCCATATGCAGTAAGAAACTATGTCACATATCTAATCACCCATTCAACTCGTTGATACTTGCAAGGAACAAAAACTTTTGGAAGGCCCGTGGGCCAGCCCAGCCAGGCCAGTACCGGTCCAGACCGCAGCACAGATGACTAGGAAATGGATCCCCTCTTTGGTTCAAACATGGAAAAGGTGATACATGGGAAGAGATGTCGCATCCCATCGCCAAAAAAAAGTCTCCTATCTCTTCAAAAAAATTCCTTTCCTCACATGGCACTCACCAAACAAGGGATCCGGATCCGATGACTTGCGGGTCGTGTTGGGCAAACCCCCAGCCAACCTAGGCTTGACATGGCACGACACGGCCCAACCGAGCCATAACTGGGCCCTGCAAAAATTGGGTTGTGTTACTTTTCACCTCTACCAGTATCCATGATATTTAAATTAAGGGGCTTTTATCAAAACCATCCTTATAAATACATGTAATGCTAGGCATACTCTAATTCATCTCGGACCAAATTACCCCTCCAACCCCTTTTCTGCGACATCGAGACTGATTTGACAGGGTACATTGAAGTATTTCGAGGTTAATTCAACCACTTTTTTCACGACATTAATACTTGATTTGGCGCATTGAAGTATTTTTAAGCATTTTTGTTTTGTTCAATACTCGAACTCACTAGATGATTTTTCTCTTTACTCATTAGCCCTTAAATATACTATTTAGAAGTCTATAATTTGAAGATAGGGAGATCTAAAGGCCACTGAGAAAAGGTAAAAAAATCAAGCCTCGATGTCGCAGAAAAAGGGTTGAGTTAGCCTCAAAATACTTTAATATGCCAAATTAAGTCTCAATGTCGCGAAATCAAGTATCGATGTTGAGAGAAAGGGGTTGGAGGGGCAATTTGGTCCGAGAGAAATCAGAGCATGTTGTATAAGATGCTTTTAGGCATTACATGTATTTAAGGATGCTTTTGGAGGTACAGGGATATTTGATGATGTTTTTAGTAAAAACCCCTTAAATTAATAAAGTTACATACTAAACAAATATGAACTTGAGAAGAAAATGAAAAAATAAAAGGGGTTTTAACGGGAAAAACCCTTGTAAATGGGCATTTCTTAAATCTAGACCCAATAAAACCGGGCAGACAGAAGTGGTCCCATGGGCCACTTTCGTTTTTTTTTAAGCTTTTGTTTGCAATAGTCGATATCGACTATCCAGTCTTCATACAAAAGGGCAAAACGCCCCTTTTTTTCACCGTCTTCTTCACCTTTTCACTTTCTCATTATCTTCATCACCTTTCCCTTTCACCTTTTCCCTTTCATCCTCTTGACGGTGGTCCCAGGCGGTGGTCCCAGAGAAAGATTCGCGCCAACTCTTCAAACATTCGCCACATTTGACGCACATGGAGGTATTTTATTTTTCTTCTCGTTTTTGTGCCCTAAATTTAGAAGGGAGTTAGCTTTTTTTGATGGTTTTGATCGTTCGGAAGGGAAAGACTTGCAATCAAGATCTTCAGGGCTCTGAAGAAAATCATATAGCTTGACCCGGTTCCAAGCAAACTCAATCCCTTCATACTCATCAAAGGCTCTGTACTTGCATCACAATCCACCATTTTAATCGACCCATTTAAGAGATGAAAAGGGGCAGGTGGGCAATTTGGAGAAAAATCCCATACACTGTCTTTGAAGAACCTTTGCCAAGGATTTTCATTGTACTGCATGAAGGAAAGAAAAAAAAAATCAACCCAACTATCAAAACTCGAGCAAAGCAAAACCCATTAAAAAAAAGGAAAAAAAATGATTTTTTTTTTGTTAATACCCTTTCAGTTTCAATATCTTTATCAACATTCAGGAATCAGAAACCCAAAACCATAAGCACTTACCAACACGCTATTTTGGAGCATCTCCGCTTACTGTTGAGTCAAATATAGTGAATGCATGTCTTGGGGTAGACTGAAATGCATCCTTAGGTGTACTCGAAGGTGTTAGATTGCTTGTTGTGATTCAGAAACTTTTATGGTTTCTAAATTTCATCTACGCTGCCTCTTTGAAGGCTTATTGTTCACAGCTGGTTCAAGATTTGTGAACACAACATAAATTACAAAAGATCATAACTGCAAGCTTTGTAAAATTTTAGGACCCCATGCCTTGCAAGAGCAAGCTATAAAATTCTCTCAATCCAATACTACCTTGCAAGTTTGATGGCTTTGAAAGCTACAAATTTGGATCTTAAAGCTTTAGTGATGAGGATGTAGAGATTGCAAAGGATAAATAGAAAGCAAAGAACAGAAGAAACAAAGGGAAAGACACTAAATCTGGTACACTTTGAGGAGGCTAAGGCCCCGATTGGCACTATTCCTGGTATGAAAATTATTCCAAACCAACAATGAATCATAGTGGAAATATTCTTTTCTGAGATGAGTCAAAGAAGAACCTTTCTAATAATGTTCTGCAAAAATATTCTTAAATAGCAGAATTACCAGAATGATATTTGTTAGCATTCTTGAATTTGCATAATTTTGTGAAATACCCACACATCCATATATTCATTAAAAAGGGTCCCCCTTTGCTGAGAACCGGTCCTTGTGGGGCCCACCTGGGGGGGGGGGGGGGTGTGCGCGATGGATGTGGGGGATTTTCTCCCGCTCACGGCCCTGTGTATGGTGACAAAGGATCGACTTCTACAAACTCAAAGTAATCTAGTTCAGAAGGCTTAAAACCCATCATTCTATTTACTGATTCTTTTTTGGAACTTTCTAAGTTTAGAAATGGCATGAACTTTGTAATTACAAGAAAAAAGAGACAGATGCTATAAATCTACAGAAGTTTGCCCATTTAGAAGGGATTATTCGACTATGAGCACTGTCGTTTGTGGAAGTTATTGTATCATCCTGTTTATGACATTAACTAAGTTACATGTTCGTGCAAATGTTGTGGGTTTTCTGAAATCACAGTAAATTGGTCTTGAAGTACGGTAACAATTTCATGAAATTACCGACAAGATCCCCAACAACAAACTAGAAGTGGATCCCCTCTCTTTGGTCTGAGGATGAAATTTTGCTTGTTTGATTCATAGGATTAATGCTTTTTATTTTTAGTGATTTATCCTCCTTTAAGAAGCAAATGTAGCAAGTGCAGTTTACTCATCTAAAGAAACTGCTAATTGGACACAATCACGATCATCTAAACTACACATCACTTCTCTAAACATGCATTGGATATATGTTTTGGTGGTTTACTCTTTGCCACTAATGTTCTGTGCCCAAACAAGCAAGTTACATACAGTTGTTCAATTGTTGTCTTTATTTGCTTTTGTGTATGTGAGCACTCCAGTTAGATGTGGTGGTTTGTTAATGATCACTCCATAGAGACAGATGTAATGTGGTATTATAATATGTGGGCACTCCAGAGAAAGTAATATGTGGGCATTCTAGAGAGAGTATTATATTGTGGCATGGAAAGGGAAATGAGAGCATCTTTCCAACAGTTGTCCCTAAATTAAAAAAGAGGTAGACATCTTCAGAAGGCTTCAAATTAGATCCCGAATCCTTTTGAATAATTCCAATCCAACGTAAATAGTAAACACCTGTACACTTTCGTCTTCCCATGCACACCTCAAGGGTTGATAATCTTTCAAATACAAAGAGAAAGTATATGACCCTTCACCCAAGGGCAAACAAACTTGCATTGGCTGGAAGATATATACGTGCAGTCCACTATTTGGTGATACAAACAGTTGATGCAATGTGGCCCCACATGGATATCTTATCATTCAAAACTACTAGTGATTTGGTGGTTTTAAACCTTTGACCGACAACTTGATAAGATGCTGTTAAAAGAAAATAAATTGTCAATTCATTTTCAAACTAAAAGGAATGCAAAACTATTGGATACCTCCAGTCATAACTATGCAGATAGGTCCATACATTCCCTACACTTTTTTGTGAGAGTCCAAATTCAGGTGCTACAACAAAATGGGCTCCATTGGCAAACTTGTTAACCTATCTATTGGTCTGCCGTAACTTTTTATCATCGCCAATATTAAAGCTGTAGGTTCTAGAGTTCAAGAGTGGGATTATCCATTGTTAATTTTTTTTTTTTCATAATTGAACCTTTGGAATCCTTATGACCTGAACCTCTTATGTACTGCGTTCAATGCAACCCACATTCTTGTAGAACTGCAAAGCAATATGATTTCATCTTTCTTTTGTATGTGTGTAACCAATTATGTGCATGCATGTATATTAGGCGAATAGGGAGGTAGGGAGGAAGGGAGATGCACAAAAATAGAGGGAGAGGCACAAAATTATGGAACATGGCTATAGTTAGGTAGGGAGGGTAAAGGAGGTCATGTATGTAATTGGCAAATGCTATAAATACCTTGTTATCATGGATGTCTCTTGTTAGCTAACTGATCTACATTATGGTATTGATCATGGAATGTAGGAAAAGAGAAAACCTGATGTAGTGGACTATAACTTGAATTAGAAAGCCTTTGTCTTATTAGAATGGCCCTTATAAGGGGTGAATTATGGAATCGACAACAGGATGCATAGTTATTATGATTCCAGATAATCTCACCAACACCTGTAATTCCTTATTGTGCACACACACTGCCATGAAAATCAAGTTTTTCCTCACCTAGTGAAATCAATGATCTTCAATGCTGCCAAGTCCAGATTAATTGTCTAAAAAACTTGTTGATAATTTGCAGGTCAATGAAGAGAAACCCATTGAAGCTCCAAACATACTCCTCTTTAACCAAAACAATCATATCTCGAAGGGTATCAGTCACGGAGAGGTATACCGAAAACTAAATTCAATTTTGTCATGGGGTCACCTTAATAGTTGTTGTTTTTACAAGGATTTCGGACGAATGAGATGCATCCCGACAAACCCCGATAAACATATATGGGTGCTTACAGATGTCCAAAAGCAATATGTACGGCAGACGGGTCTACACCACTTGGCTGGCATAGATCGTATGGTCATAGACCATGCCTTAATAATAGCTTTGATTGAGAGGTGGCGCCCAGAAACAAATTCATTCCATTTGCCATCTGGGGAAGCAACTATAACACTTGAAGATGTTGCTTATATTTATGGCTTGCCAGTCAATGGCCCAGTGGTAACTGGACGAACTTTCCCCGGTAAATTTGTACAACCGGTTTGTCATGAGTTGCTTGGGATCACGCCACGGCAGAAGCTAGACTATGTTGGAATAACAATAAAATTTAAATGGCTTGAAGACAACTTCAAACCTGAAGCCTGGCAGGATGATGAAGAGAAGAATACCAAAGATTATGAGATAAGAGCCACCCGAGCATATTTGTTCTTTTTGGTGGCCGGGCAGATCTTCACACAAACTTCTGGTGCGAGGGGACCTGCTTATCTGCTTGAATTGTTTAAAGAATTCAAGCCTTATGCATGGGCCCCTGCATGCCTTGCAAATATTTATAGAATGTTGGCAAAGGCAACTTGGTGGGGCCACCAGACGAAAACGGCTGAAGGAAAGGGGAAAGATCAACAAGATGAGGAGGTAGAGTTCTGCAGGACACCCATAGGGCCTTTGCAGCTACTACAGGTGGATAATTCTCAAACTTAACATTTTTGGGTGTATTATTTAATATCCAACTAACACTTGCATTTTGATGTTTTCCATCGCAGATATGGGCTTACTCAAGAATGTCTATCGGACGGATTCCTCGGCCAGATCCTAGTTGGAAAAAGGACATAAAATTTCCACTTTTCAAGACATGGCATAAGAGGTTGCAGGATCACCCCCAAGCCCTCGCAACAGTCAAGGAAGTCAGACACCAACTAAACAGCTTGCCGACTGATTGGGTAATTTATACATGTGTCATCCAAGTAAATTTTATGATGTTTAAACTTAGGTTACCCATTGCTTTTGTTTTAATGTCTTCTTATATGTGCCTGTATGCAGTTCACTTGGCAGCCGTATTCTGGTTATAGCAAAAAATTCAAGACGAGAGTACCCAAACGGGATCGCGATCTGTTTTTGTCATCAACCGTCTTAGTGTGGTACTGGATTGTTGAGCAGCATAATACATGGCGAGTCATGAAGCAGTTTGGCCTCAAGCAATTGGTCCCCCCACCTTTCAGTATGCCATACGTCCGTAGAGATCGTATAGAGAGGTTAGTGATTGATTACAGCTTGCGTATGGATGAAGAGGTAACATCGCTGTGGGCTGCAAGAAAGCAACTGGGATTATGCGGGGAGAAGTGCACAAGATCGAGTCATTCAGAAGAGTACATGCTATGGTATGGTGCCAACACATTCCGACACATCGACAGGGTTGACCATGCGGAGAGGCCCGAGGCAGAAGGCCCCGCTCAGCAAGCCGAGCCATCTGTCCCACAAAAATATGTAAGCATTGAATGCTAATTAGTCCAAATTTTCATTTATATTTCTGTCGTAGTAACGTTACTTATTTTGGGTTAATTGCTTGTCTGTTGTTTTCAGGTTGATGAACTTGTTGCTCGATTAGAGCAGTCGTGTGATCGGGCAGATAGGAGGAAAAAAAACGTGTCCAAACTTGCGGAGTCGATTCGGAAAAAACTGAAGACCTTTAAGGCAGCTATTGGGATGACATTTGAAAAATTCTCTATGGAAGACTGCAATAGCTCACAATCCGATGAGGATGTAGAAAAGGTAAACCGTCCCACCCTCCGTTAATTTTTATCTTGCGCGATCTGACTATGTCTTACGTTAAATTTTTTTTTGTGCAATCTGACTGTGTCCTTTATGTTTTACATCAGACAAGTAGTGTTCCCTCTCAAACTGGTCCATCTCACACAATTCCTGATACTCATAATGCTTTGAGCCTCGTTGGACCCTCTTACACGAGAGTAAAGAAAGCTGCTATTAAAAGTCCAAAGGCGAAAAGGTTAAAAAAGGCAGCTCCAATACTGAAACAAGAATCACCAAGCAAAGAGCATACTATTGACTCAACCGAAGAAGTGCTCTCAACCCCACCAATTGCCAGGACATTGTTTGACACTCCTGTGACAGTTACTAGTAGTTCTGCGATTGTTGCTGCAGCACCTATGGCTACCATTGTCTCTTTGATTTGGAGAATCAAGCGCTTACCTCGTATGCGTAAAGTGCCCGTAAAGTTCTCTGATTATTCTCATTCTATGGTGCATTCGGGATATGTATTAAATGATCAGGAGCAATTCTTTCTCAGGGGTTTCAAGGAATACTACGAGTCAAAGTAAGCATACTAATGTTTTCCCCCATAACTTTTAATTTGTACCCGCCTTCATTAATATCTTGTGCATTGTGTTTTTTATTAACAAACATCTATTTCATGTAGAGAGGATGAACTAGCCAGTATTTGTACCATGATATCCAGCCATGATTTAAGGAAAGCACTAGATGAGGGAAATTGGCTGGACACCAATCTAATGTATTATTACTTTGAGATCATGAGAGAAGGATGTCCAACCGCTTTCATTGCCGACCCTAGCATATGTGTAAGTCTGCGCTGAGCTGTGACATCTTAGCTTATAATAATGCCGATGAGTCATCTTTATTTGTTAACTAACCACTTATAATGTGGTGACATTACTATTTGCAGAGTTGGTGGCAAGATGGTTCTGATGCCAGTGTTGAAGCTGCCTTTGGTAAGCACGGCCACAGAGTCTGGGAAGCAAGGGAGGCACATACACTAGTGTTTGTCGTCCACTACAGGAACCATTTCACGCTGGTTGTGGGATACGTTGATGAAAAAAGGTGGGAGTTCTATAATAGTTTGGCTGGTGATCGTCTGACACAGAATAAAGCAGAGAAGTTTGTAAGTATGGTTTGGGAGCCTAAATTGCAATCTGAGTACATAGTTTGAGATGTAACTTATGATAACAGTTGGCCCCCATCTGTTTTCCATTTTTTGCAGATCGACTGGTTGAACAAGATGTATATGCATTTTGGATGGACGGATCCATTTTTATGGACTATCGTGTTCAAGGAAGACATTCCTCATCAAGACAATGGTAATGACTGTGGAGTCTTCGCAGAGCATTGTGTTCACCGCCGTCCTATCACATTTACCCAAAAGGATATCCCTTACTTCCGCTCGAGAATTGTCATTGAGTTATTCAAGAAAAGTTGGCAAGTGAATGCTAATCGGTTGAATCTTCCTGAGTTGTTAAGCCTACCGAGTTGATGTCATTTTATTAGCTTGTTAATAGAAGTTTTGGGAAGGTTTTGAGCGGTAGACGGAGAGGCCAAACATAAATACTTACTTTTTTGGATTCATAGTTGGCAGTATAGATGGAACTTGTAAGAAGTAGTGGTTGTGGAACTGTTCTTTTATAATTTTGATATAGTGTTGACCTTCATTTCATATTATTGAAATTTCTTGGATATGGAACTTTATTTGAATGTGGTTGTCAGTGTATACTTTTTGTTGAATGTGTGCTTGAATGGAGAATCACCAATGTATATAATTTGGATCATGACTTACACAAACTAAACTTGGGAAAAAAACAGATTCATAGTCGATATCGACTACTTAACTGAGACATAAAAAACACAGTCATAGTCGATATCGACTATTTAACTGAGACATAAAAAACACAGTCATAGTCGATATCACTATTTAACTGAGACATTAAAAAACACAGTCATAGTCGATATCGACTATTAGATGAATCATAAAAAATGCAACTATTTTTTATTTTTGTAAAGCTCGACTAGTTGTGTATCTAGATGGGTCATGCCAGTAGTAAGGCTGGGAAAATAAAAACGCCAATAACGGTCGGACATCCCCAAGAAATTAATAGTTATATTTTATCATAGATGAGTTTTCAACATATATTAACCCCAAAAGGGAGTTCGTCTTTACAAAAAAAGGTACCAATATAACACATATACAGTATTCCAAAAAATGCTTCAACAAAATGTACAAGCCCATCACAGCAACATCTTCTATCACATGTAAGCCAATAAAAAAAAGGAGTTCACATCTTCTATCACATGTACACCAACAAAAAGGAGTTCACATCTTCTATCACATGTACACCAACAAAAAGGAGTTCACATTGACTCTTGCATCCCCCTTCCAAAAAATGCATCAATAGACTGTACACTGTCCAGATGTATGCATCTTCTATCACATTTGCACTAAATACTAACACCAACCAAAAAGGAGTTCACATATAGTCTTGCATCCCCTTTCCAAAAAATATAAACAAGAACCAAAAAGGAGTTCACATTAACTCGTGCATCCCCCATCCATCTTCAAGTTTGCGCCGGTGGATTGCGGCAACTTTGTCGATTGTGCCCCCTCTCATGACAATTACCACAGGTGACTATCCTCCGTTGGCGGCCACGTTCCTCAGTCCGAATCCTATTCTTCTTCGGCCGCCCTGGCTGTTTAGTAGCAAGTGGTGGCAAAACTCGTTCATCAGATGTGTGCTCCCATTGTTTATTGTCACGGATAGCATGCAACACTTCACTATACGTCGTACGATATACACTTGATAGATACCAATGTTCACAGAATTAATATGGATCATAGTTTCTAACTCTCATTGAAGCCAATGCATGAGAACACGGGATCCCCAAATTCTCCCATTTTTGACATGTGCAGGTCCTGCGTTCAAGATCAACGACATCGACGTACTCCACAGATTGTACCTGAAACTCAACTAGACCAGCCACACGAACATGCAATCGTCGAGCTTCTTCACTTTCTTTTTCCAAAACTTTCTCCGCATAAGGTGTTAGACGGCTTGTAACTGCTTCCGATTCAAGATGGCGCTTCTGGTAAAATTCCATTAGCTTGGCCCGTATTTCCTCGACTTGTTTTGTAATAGGAAGGACCCTCGTGTCCTTTAAGAGGCCATTTGTGCATTCTACAGCATTACTAGTGAGCATGTCATACCGTCGTCATTCTACATATGCATCAACCCAACGTTGCCTTCCAATTGAATCAATGTAGGTGAATGCCTCTTGGTTGACTGCCCGTATATCAGTCATATATGCATCATACTCACACGGCCTGTTTGCTTTGGCGGCACGCCAAAATTTCATAACAATTGCCGCATCACTGAATGCTACCCTAATATTCTCGGCAATGTGACGACAACAATAACAATGCCTTGCAGAGGGTATGGTGTTCAAGAGTGCCGGAATAAGACCCTTTTGACGGTCCGACACAATAGTCAAATTGTTAGGCTCACCAAGCGCTATATGTAGGTTTGCAAGGAACCACTCCCAACTAAAACGTCGTTCAGCTTCCGCAAAGGTAAAAGCGATGGGGAGGAGCTTATGATTGGCATAGTGTGTAACAGCAACGAGCAAGACACCGGGATACTTCCCCCGAAGATGTGTCCCATCTATAGCAATCATTGGTCTGCACGTACTAATGAAAGACCTTAGACAAACTCCAAATGCCCAAAAAAATCTTCTGAAACGGTCCTCGCCTATGGTGTTTATGTTTGTTATTGTGCCTGGATTGGTCCTCTGCAGTTCAATACAGTAGCTAGGCAGCATTTGAAAGGACTCCTCGTAAGATCCTCGCACTGCACGCAGGGCTATCTCCTTTGCTATATGTGCCTTCCTGTAACTAATAGTTGTCCCAAATTCTATTTGATAGTCGTTCATGATCTCTTTTGGTTTCAGATTGACATTTTGTCGGACTCTGTCCATGATGAACTCCGCAATTAGCAATGCTGACGCCTGTTTATGTGCCATCCCCATCATTGGCTTCGAGCATCTATGGACAGGATTATAAGTACGCACTTTGAATTGTGGTCCTGATTCCACGATAGAGGCATGAATACGCCAAGGGCAATTCTGATCTTTATAGCATGCTGTCACTTTGTACATGTTTGTCTTCAAGTGCTTAAGAGTAAAGTTTCCATAAATTGCAAACTTAGCCACAATCTTCCGAAATGTGTCTCGATCAGGGAATTCACGGCCTACCCACATTTCACGTGCTGAATTGTTTCCAATGTCTGCATTAGATTCTTCAGGTACCATGTTGTCGATGAAATTAACACCTGAATGTTCACTTGAAGGACATGCATTGTTGACTGGATTTGCATCGGCAACGTTGCTTCTGTTCGAGCCCATCACAATCATTGGAATTTTTCCGGTGAAATGATTTTCATCAAAATGATTTTCATCACCATACTCTGCCCCATCCTCTATATTATCAATATCAATTTCTTGACCTAAGGTGGCATGCGGACTTGTAATGTTTCGAACAGTTGAAAAATGTATGTCATTATCTTCTTGGAGATCGACTGTAGGAAGCTCTTGAATTACTGTCCTATCTTTCACTTCTTTTTCCTTGCAATTTATCAATACACTCCTCGATTTTTTAAGTAAACATCGATGCTTGTCATTCCTCTGAAACCTACAGTGCATCAACATATAACAAAATGCAAGGGATTGGGATTAATATTTGATAAAGCATAATTTAGAATACAACAAATTGACATACCCATATTGTTCTCCTCCTTTACATTGTCCACTGTTCCAACTTTTAGAAACATATAAGTAGATCCCGTTTGTATCCCGACCCGCTGCTTTGATCATTCTGTTCACATCGTTATCATCTTCAATGCTAGCCAGTGAAAATGCACGTCCATTGTGATGAAGATATTGTATGCTTAAACTTTCAGTAGATGAATCCCAATTAGATGCTTCAATTGCTTCGGCAACCAATGACTCATATGTTATGTCAATTGATAAATACCTCATCTTCTGCTTTCCTCCGTTATAGACAGGACGCATAATATCAAATTCAAAGTTTCCATCGTAGTGGAATATGATTAGAACCTCGCACTCTAACATTCTGTTTATAAAAAAAAAAAAAAATAGTTTTTAATAGTGATAGGAACAAAGGTAAATATGTAGCAAAAACAATGCCCATGGTGAAAGGCCAAATATATGTTTAAGGCAAATGCATTATCATATTCCAAGGGTTGTACTAATTGTATTGTTAAAAAATACCATACAGAGACTGTGCACATTTTAAACCCTCAACCAAAAAAAGGATTATGAATACTAAATAAGATAGTATAGCTGTAGGAACATTTCCACCTTTTATAACAATTTCATGGGACAAGGCAACTATGCTGTTAAAATTTCTAGATCTTGTCAAGGAAATAGATGAAAAGGAATTAACATGGGGCATGAATATTGTGTTTTAGTTTAGGTTAGGGTAAATAATACAGTGAAGAAGAGAAGTGATGTCTTTTTTGTCAAATACATGCACATTTAATACCCTAAACCCAAAAATGTATGCCAAAATTAAAGATAGTAGTGTCACTTTAGGAGCAAATATCCACCATTCAAAACTCTAGATGCGCTGTGATTGCTCACCAGAATTTAATTCATAAAGTTATCACTTCAGGTTACAGAAAAAAAGTAAAGTCATAGCTTAAAGTATTAATGTGAGCATAATTTTCCATCCACAGTTTGGAACCCTGCCTCAATTGCCACAGAAATGTCTCCAATTCCTCCATTAACTGCTGGTAGAATTGCCCAGTGAAAGGATAAGATGATTATCACTTTATGGTGCATGGATATAGCAATAGATGTTCAGGAAGATGAACCTCCTAAAACCACATATACTATAGATAAGGACGTTGAGCGCTAAAAAAAAGGGGATAAAGCTAATTGGCTAGCCTTCATGATCATCAAGGATTTGATTCCTCTAGAATTACATGGGACCATCCCATCTAAAGATTAAGCTAAGGAGTACTTACAGGCAATAGAGGAACATTTAAGAGGTTTTTAAAGGTTCTTATTAGCTCACTGCTATTTGACTTCACTTCACTTCGATATGGTGAGGCTAGTGGTGTACGAGAATACATCACTAAGATGAGGCTTATAATCACTAAGCTAAATGATTTGAAACTAAACATTAGTGACTCCTTGGTCCATTATGCGATAAACTCCATGCCCGACCAGTTTGAAATCCTTGAAGGTTAGCTACATGACAAGAAAGAATGAGTAGACCATAGATGAAGTGTTAGCCATGTGTGAGGAGGAGAGTAGGCACAGGAAAAATAAGGTTGAAAGTGTGCCATTTTCTGGGACAGTAAAAAAGTGCACATTTAAAACCCTAAACCCAAAAACATATGGAAAATCAAAGATGATAGTGTTTTTTTAGGAGCAAATATCCATCATTCACAACTCTAGAAGCACTTGGGTGCCATTTTCTTGGACAGAGCAAGGCCATTCATTACTTGTCTAGGGCTGGTAACATATAAA
Source organism: Umbellularia californica (assembly GCA_028538565.1). Lineage (NCBI taxonomy): Eukaryota > Viridiplantae > Streptophyta > Magnoliopsida > Laurales > Lauraceae > Umbellularia > Umbellularia californica. Next base: position 30,221,490 of record JAPQWN010000002.1, read on the forward strand.
AAGAAGAATATGAATCAGCAAGTTGGATGGATGCCAAGTTTTTGGGAAACTATAGAACTAATAATAAAGATTCAAGTGTGTACCTACCTCTTAAAGGAGTGCAACCACCACCCTTAAAGGAGTGAACAAAAAGCAGCAGCTCTTGTTCGTCGCCAGGCTGTGTTGCAGACGTGAGACGAACGATGAAGAGGGGAAAAGAAGACGCAAAACTGGGTATTTAACTTATGAATGAGCGTCGATATCGACTATAGCGTTAAAAGACAAAAAAAGAAAAAGAGAAACGGAACTTTCGGACCTCTTCTGTCTGCCGGGTTTTATTGGGTCTAAATTTATAAAATGCCCATTTACGAATGTTTTTCCCGTTAAAACCCCAAAATAAAAAAACAATATAACTTTGATTATATATATCTATATATATATATTTCATTGATTTGACTTGGCCCTTGTCCAAGATGAGGTGACGCATCAAGCCACAGGTCAATTTGATATGTTTCTAACCCTAGCATAGGCGTGTGTAATTGGTTTGAAAACTAGTATGGGGTCCACCATTCCCCACCTAACCGAAATATGTTTAATCATGTTTTGTCCCAAGGCAGGTCACCACACAAGCATAGCAATGTTAAAAGAAAAAGTCTACTTGTCCCGAGATTTAATCCCGGAACAAGGCCCGACTCCACATGGGAGAGGCAAAATGGTCGGGATTGGCAAATGACCATTTTGTCCCTCCCATGTGGAGTCGGGCCAAGTCCCGGGATTAAATCCCGGGACGAGTAGCACGGCTGATGTTGAAAATACTGACAGCTAGAAATAATATCAACCCGGGCGCAAACGGGTCAGATCAAGGTGAAACCATGTTGGATTTGTGCGGGGTCTGTCTTTATATATCTGATTTTGAATCTCCATTCAAATCCAAGAAGCCATGGGTGCATTTGGTTTCGTACCTTTTAGATGTTCCTATGTTCCCATGAAATAAGGGTATAGAAAATATTTTTGGTATGTGTAAATGACTGTTCCGAATTTTGTTCTCATGGGAAGGAATCTCAAAATCTTAACCCGCCAGCATAAAAGAAATTGAAACAAAAAAACTTTATTTTTTTTAAGAAACAACTTAGTGGCACAATTGTTTCTTTCTTATCTCTTGCCTTTTAAAGAATATCATTTGAATATCCTAAATCCTCTCATTTATCCTAAATGTAGGCCCCACATTCACAATCCCAGAGAGGTGGCCCCACTTTATAATTCCTAAAGGTGGGTCACATGGTCACAATTACAAAAGGTGGGCCCCTATTATAATTTTATAATGGTGGGACCACATTATAAATCATTTATAAAGGTAGGCATTATGTTGTAATTTTTCTAGGTGGGTCCCGTGTCCACAATCACATTTTAATGCTGGCCCATGTTTGGATTTCTAAATGTGGGTACCACATTGTAATTTTTTAAAGGCGAGTCGTGTGTTCACAATTAACAAAAAGTATGGCCCCACATTTTAATGATGGCCCCATGTTCGGATTTCTAAATGTGGAAACCCCTTTGTAATTTTTTAAAGGTGGGCCCCGTGTTCACAATTAACAAAATATGGCCCACATTATAATTCCTATAAAGGTGGGCCCATATTATAGATTTTATAAATGTGCTACCCTCATGTTCTAATTTTTAAAGGTGGGCACCACATTCTAATTTCTAAAGGTGGGCCCCGTGTCTACAATTACAAAACATGTGGCTCTACTTTGTAATTCATAAATATGAGTCACATGGTCTAGTTTACAAAAGGTGGACCCACACTGTAAATCCTATGAATATAAGCCCATCTTCTAATTTCTAAAAGTAAATCCCATATTTGCATTTACAAAAAGTTGGCCCACATTATAATTCCTATAAAGGTTGGCCCACATTATAAATCCAATGGATATGGGTTCCATATTCTAATTTTTAAAGGAGGTTACCACGTTGAAACTTCTACAGGTGGGTCCATATATGATAATAATAGTATTGCAAATAATAAGATGTGGGGTCTCACATTGTAAATCATATGTTTGCTCCTTGGATCAAAACTTTTATAATGTTATCAAACAAGTTCCGTACATCATATTTTTAGTAAAGTAATTTAATATAATGTTGTCAAACAAGTTCCGTAGAGTATGGACTTTGCACAACTTGATCTCAGCACAACCTAATCCGAACATAAAATTGGAAACAACAAAAGAACGATGCCAAATACGCCCATGCTTTTATTTGGACCCGATATCAACATAATAAAACGTATACAGATAGGTTTCGAATTCCTATTCAAATTTGACATGCGACCTATGTGTTTTATTTAGACATGACATTAACTCAAGAAAGCGGATCTAGTTCTAGTTTTGATTCTACATAAGGTGTAGAGTGCAGTAGTGTAATTGGATAAAAGGGCTTCAAAAATGAAGTCTTAAATATACAAGTTAAATTATGAAATGTCATATAATTAAAGCTAAATAAGCTATTAAATATGAATACAACTCAAGATGTCTAGACCCATAGTGCCTATATAGATATTTTTTAATATGAACGTAATTGTCTTTTATCCAAGTCCTCATGTCATAACATGTAAAGATCCTATTTTGGATTTGAATGTTCTGGATCCTAAGTGCGTCATTTTGGATCCCTATTGGGGCCCGTTTGGCACTTCACTTAGATTAGTAAAAGTCAAGTGAAGCCTCTATTTTTCAAATAAGGGTTAGATCAATAATACTTTAATTCAAAATTTCGTCAATTCTTTTTCAAAAAAGTAAAAAAAAAAAAAAAGAAAGAAAGAAAGAAAAAGGAAACTCCTTTCTCTAATAAAAGAAAAAAAAAACTCAACTTTTATATACAAAAAGTTCAAAAAATTACATATCAAACATCTAAAAATAAAATGCAATCATAATTAATCCCATTATATTTTATTCTTTTTTGATTTGATAATTTACTATACCTTATTTTACATATAAAATTACCAAACAGGCCAGAGAGTATCATTTAGGTCGGTAACTTATATCCTATTCCCCTCACCTCTACGGCCGGCACCCTCGCCTATCTAATAAACCATCAATGCTACTCATTCGATTGTCATTTTTGTTTTTTGTGTTTACATCTAGTGCTGCACTCATGGAACAAAGAATCGACTCTGTAGAGAGCAAGTGCTCAGCTTGGCCTTTATTCGTGTGTGTTCGTAAGTGGAAAATCAAAGCACCCCTCTTTTAAGATATTTGGAATCTTCAACTACCAAAACGTACCTCATTTATACTAATTAATGATGATCTTCTTTGTTATAAAGGCTGATGGGCCAGCCATATCGACGTAGCTCTCAGAGAAAAGTACCACCCCTTGAATGCAATACCTAAATTAACATTCATTAGATTGTGCCACTCATCTTTCCCTATGATCTAATCTATAGACATCCAAGGACCCATCTTTTATGTATAGACCAAATCCTTACTATAAATGTAGTATATGTATATCAATGTGGGGTGAAAGTGGAATTTCGGTTGGTTCCAAAAAAAACATGTGATATGAGTGGGTTAGATAAAATAATATACGTCCAAAATAAATTAAACAAGTTGCTACAAAATGTCAAAGTACAGTGAGAGACTGATGATTTCTCAACATAAAATTGGAGTCATGGTCTACAAAGAAGCCCACTCTTATATGCAGTAGCTAGGACCATACTTCTGGCGCCATGTCCTGTCTATTGGTGACCATACGGTGCCCTTCGAAAGTAATGGTAATTAGTAGAGTTGCATGTTCCCTGAACCATGATGGTGCCAGTGTGGTCCTCCACTATGATAATCTAGACCATTAGCCATATTAGTCTAATGCTTAATAGACCATCCAAAAGTCAAACCATATTGAAATAACCTTACATGTTAGATTTAGTTTATATATATATATATATATATATATATATATATATGATAATATTCAAGTGCATTCATCCCTCACCATTTGTGGTGAGGGACATCCATTTTGGAAAAGTTTCAAGTACAAAAAGTGGTGACTTCAAAACTAGTTGAGATTATGAAGCATGACGGCAATAATGACATTGATTGTCGATTAAATGGAACAATATTTAGATTACACCAACCAGTGACAAACTTTGGAAATTTCTTTGAACTTGAAGGGGTCACTATATTTTACATAATATAAAATTTCTCTTTGTAACATTTTCTTATATAAAACTCATTTCTCTATCTGATGCACAATATACGGGTCTAAGAAAATTTGACCCGCAACCAACCCGTATATTATGTGGCTTGGATTGTGCTAGTCATACGCGGGTCGGGTTGATTTTGCCGGCTCTAGTCAGTATGACCTAGTTTTCAAGTTGTTATTCTCTTTTCATAACCTAGCTTAGAGGCCTGAGATCCATGAGAGCAGAGCGATCGATCCCTTGATCCCTGTTCATTTGAGTACTGTGAGGTTTCAGCAGGGTAACCCTTCCACAACCATTATTAATTACATAGATTGATGTGGCCAGTGAATTGAGTGACTTGTTAGGGGTCGTTCGTCTTTTACACGTGGGACATGTAAATACAATTTACACATGCAAAAGATGAATATTCAAATTTTAAGTATGTAATGTTTATGCACATGTTTCTTTTTACAACGTTTGTCTAATAACACGATTTTCGCATCATTTACACATTTGATTCATTTTTCTATGTTTGTTTCAATGATATGTGTTTATGTATTAAATGATTTTGTAAATGATACTTATTAATCATTAAATTGTATTATACTATAATGATATAAAAAGTAGACAAAAAAGGCCTAATTTATATCAAAGTTTTCATTTGCATTTTCGATTTTTAAAAAGAACATGTCTTTCAACATGAAATAACTATTTAAAAATAGATATTTCTATCAATGATCACCTTTAAAAAAAATGCATTCCAACATGTTTGGTTGAGGAAATAAGAGTTTATAGTCTGATGGCTAAGAAAAATATGATTATTATCAATATTTTTATTAATTAATATTTAGTTCAATATTATCTTAATTCATTATTCAATTTTCATAAAACTTAACCCATGCATCTCACCGGCTTTTGGCTAATATTAATCAATTATAGAAAGTTCTTAAGATGAGTATTTTATTGCTAAGTCCAATTATATTAAAAGTATCACAAATTATGATGGTTAGATAAAATTTTATTTATACATTATTTTTGAATGATACCATAATGCTATATAAAATACATTCTTCCTTTTCTCTTACATTCATTTACACATATTTAAATATTTTTAAAGTAATACAATAATAAATAATTTTAGAAAAATCATGAGATGTTGGAAGAAAATCTAAAAGGAGAAGAGAAGATAGAGAATCAAATTCTAAAAGAATAAACCTACAGTGTAAATAGGTTTTATAAAGGTTTATTTTTATTTTTATTTTTATAGCAAGGCAAGAGAGAGAAATAGTGAGGCTACCTTCATAAAAGGGGATGAGATGCAGAGAGGATTTTCATTTATAGGTTTTATCGGTCTTAATCTATCTTTTATTATTATTTTGTAAATACGTTGAAGGGGTTTTTGAACTCAGAACCTCTTTGATAGAAATGCCTCTTTTATTATTATTTTTCTAAATGCGTTAGAGGGGGTTTCGAACCTAGATTCTCTTTGACGAAACTGTCCCAAAACCAAACCCTTGGGGTATTCTTTAAAATACTTGTAGACAAACAATACTGATGCGTAAATATTAGGCGCATTCACCATTTACATATGTAAATGGGTGTAGCAACAGTTAATTCAATTTACATACAGAGCAAGGAAAGCGAGGGTGAGAAAATCTTAGATGTGGGCCTCACTTGGATTCATACAAATCACTGTGATAAGAGAGGAATATTGATAGGTCTCATCATGGATTAGTGAATGGGGCGATCTAATGATCATAATCATGTTCAATCATCAATTGGATGGTTACGATCAGATTGCATTTCAAACTTTAGAACTATTAGATAGCCATACAATAATCACGAGGGTTCGACCACTGATCATGGCAAGACCTTTCAATCCTTGTCTCTGATGTGGTTTGACAGACTTGTATCCATCTAAGTGGGCCCACATCCAAGGTTCCCAGCTCTTTGGGTTTTCTATAGACACGTTGACGTGGCCAGCATTGATGAATCGTTTGACCGGTAGGCATTGTTTTTATTTAAAAAATGAAAATATCAAGTAGCGAATTTCAGGAAAAGGGTAATTTGGTCAATTTGTAGAGAAGATCTTGGAGAATCTTGGTGGGGCCCACATGAAGGTGGAGTTATTATTGTCGCGTAGTCGAAACCCAACGTTAGTGCCAGTCGTTTTGGAGACAAGTAGGGCCTAAGTGACAATGACCAAATTACCCCCCAATCTCTCTTTTCATATCTCATTAGAACTCTACTAAAATACCAATATGACGTCCCCCACCATCATTTCCATTTTTTTTTTTTTTTTTCATTTTTTTTCTAAGGGAAGTCGGGTAAACTCCCCTATAGCTCTAGTGTGGTCATGCTGTTTCAAACCTACAATATTTGGATGCAAACTGTGGTCTTATGCCAACTGAGCTATCCCTTAAAGTTACCATCATTTCCACTTTGAGACTACGAGGCCACTTTGAGACTACGAGTATGAAGGAAAGGACTCACTCAAATCAATGACCGCATGGTAGCTTAATTGGCGTAGGAATACGGTTTGCGCCTGGAGGTTGTGCGTTTTAAACTGCACTGTCACACTACGGCCACAGGGAAATTTTACCCGGCTTTCTCTCCTAGGCCCGTAGGGATTATTCTAGCCCAAATGGCTGAACCTGTGTTATTAAAAAAAAAAAAAAAACCCTTAAAATTACACAATTATGTGCTCTCACCATCCATTGGCAGCCATTCTTGAGCCTAAATGGGCTAAGTTTTCATCGCGTCCTCGTAAGATAATAATAGTTACTATGGTTACATTACATCCAACCCAAATGAAGAAGGCAGATCTCCTAAAGTCAGACTCCATATAAATAAATATTTATATGATTTATGATTTTGCTTCCCCTTTACATTGGACTCAAAATTATGCATTACACGCAACAACATATGACCACGACCAGCTGACCAGCAAACCTTAGGAACTATGATATAAAGAATTGGTGCTTGCGTTCCAAATAAGAAAAATGAGTTTTTTTATTTTTTATTTTTTTATTTTTTTATTTTTTTTATTTTTTTATTTTTTTTTAAAGATTATACAAGTTAGATATCCATCCAAATTTCATGTCATATTTGTTCATCAATCTTCGCTTCAAAATCATGGATCCCACTTTGGGCGGAGGTTAAAACTAAAGGGCAGGTTTGTGTAGTTGGTTATCTACGGAGAAAGTGAGGATTGTATAAATTAAATTATGCACTTGAGTAAAATTTATGTTTGATGTGGCCGATTTAATTTCCTTGGGGAAAAGAGTCGAAATGGGCTAAGTTTTTGTGATTCCTCAGAAAATAAATTTCTATAAAGAGTAGTCATAATATTATTTTTCGTAGAAGGGTAAGTTTTTAATAGAATCAGTTTTATGTGGCGTGTACATAAATGTGCCATAAAATTATGGATCATACGATCAACATTCCAAGCTCATCAACAAGTGATTTATTATAATATGATCCTTTGGCTAGCCTCGTTAGCGACGGTCCATTGCCACCTCTAATTTCTTATGTAAGTTGAATGGTTTCCGAATATAATTCAATGCATCCCATATCGCATGGTATCATTTTTCAAGAAACTATAAAGAAACATATTGGGGTAAACTCATGCCCTCCTCTGATCCACACCAGCCCAACCCTATACAACCTGATTAAACCTTGATCATTGAACACCTCTAATTCATCTCTACTTTTGCGAGAAGATATATATATATATATATATATATATATATATATATATATATATATATATATATGGGAAGTGCTCCTATGAGAGACACTCTCACCAACTTGGTGAGAGATGGGTGGGGGCCCTCACATTTAAGTTGGGAGTCCTTGCATTTAAGTTGGTGAGAGTGGATATGGAAGTGAGGGCCCCCACCCACCAAGTTGGTGAGAGTGTCTCTCATAGGAGCAGTTCCCTATATATATATAATATAATATAATATAAGGGAGCGCTACACACCACCCACGCATTTTTTTTGGAGAAAAAGCCCCTCCTAGTTGGGGCCATTGGAATTTATGTTGATCATTAAAGTCCATTGGATGGAAAAGATCTATATGAGAACTACGTATATACAAAATCTTGAGTTCATTAGACCATCCTAACCTTTTGATCCATGGCCCTAAAATTTAATGGTTTGGAGACATCATTTTATCATGATTTCAATCCAACGGTGAGAAAAGATGAGTGTTAAATTTGGATTTGTGACTATTCATTGGATTAGATCGACTCGACATAGGCCCCATTATAAAAAACAAGAGGGCCGGAAAAAGGGGCTTTTTTAAAGTGGCCGTTTTTTAATGTTTTCCATATATATCTATAGGGTGAATGTTAAAATTCGAGTGGGTCCCATATAAAGCAAGATGATGAAATTATTTGTTTACAGCTCATATCTATCCAATGGGAGTCCTTAAATACGGATGGCAATGGGTCTAATATAAATGGGGACCCGCCCCTACCTGCTCCAATTGGGGAGGGTTTAGTAGCGGTTTTCTTGGTGTGGGGTGGGTTTTGGGTTTTGTTATCCCAACTGCCCATCTTGAATATATAATATAGAGGATTAAAAAAAAAGAAAAAAAAAAAAACCCACTTAAGGTGACCAGTGGGCCTAAAAGATCATTTTAATTGACCTTGCACCAAATTAGTTATTCTACCTAAAATGGTATTTTTTTTAGCACTTTCAACTAGAGTCTCTAGCGACCTTAGTTTTATGATGTTAAGGGTTGTAGTGTACACAAATTAGAACAAAATAGGCGTATTTCCTCGTTTTTCGTTTTCAACAAGTTTTTTTTTCCTTTGCCAAGTTCGTCTGCGCCCAGGCACCGACCCAGCCGTCCGACTATGATCCCCTCCAACATCCTTTTCTTCTTCTTGATCTTGTTCTTCTCGCCAGGAGAGTTGACGGGAGAATCTCAGCCGTTGGTGGGAGAGGTTGATGATTTGGACATGTGAGATCTGGTGTTCTTGTCCTTCTTCTTGGATTCCTTTTTGATTGAGTCCGTTGGAGGGGGTAGTTGAGAGAGTTCTTCATCTTCTCTTTTTTGTTCTTTCTCTTTTGCAGAGGTTTAGGGTTTAACTTCGGTTTCTATTTTGCATTAGCTATTTCTGTTTTGCAGCATTGGAGAAAGAGAGCTGAGAATGTCGGTCAGATTCTGATGAATACTTTAAGACGAGAAGAATATGTCACGAAAGGCGTTGTGGTGTAGTTGGTTATCCCGTTTGGCTGGGTCAGTGCCTGGGAGCAGACGAACGTGACGAAGGAAAATAAACTTGTTGACAACGAAACATAAAGGAACATGCCTATTTTGTTCTAATTTGTGTACACCGTAGGGCAACTAGGGACCCTTAATGTCATAAAACTAATTAATGCCGCTAGGGACGCTAATTGAAAGTGCTAAAAAAAAAAACACATTTTCAGGCAGAATGACTGATCTGGTGCAAAGTCAGTTAAAATGATCTTTTAGGTCCATTGGTAACTTAAAGTGCTTTTTTTTTTTTTTGTTTGGTAAAATCCTCTATAATATATGTATACTTATTACTAAAGTGATAGACAAAACTTATGTCGTGTGTATGGTTTTGGGCCATAACTTAAGGCATGTGGGAAGAGAAGGTCAAATGTTCAATCTCTATTACACTCATGCTCATGCGTTTTTATATATTAAAAAGTTTTTAGCTTTAAAGTTGACTTGTCCCAAACAAACGGTGCGGGTTTGGTATCACATCCTGGAGATCCATCACGGGATGAGATAAATTTGACACAGGGAGGGTTTGGGCTTACCACAACCCATACCAAACTATATCTCCTTGTTGCCATTCCTATCCTTCAAAGAATTGAGATTGCGAATATTAAATGTTAAAACTTTGAGATCCAAGCAATGTTGTTTAATTAAGGTAGATCAACCAGATGTTGATAACCATACTGTAATACATCTAATGGTGATTATCCAAATGACACTATCAAGTAATTTTTTTATTTTTTTGTAAAACATTATTTAATGTCAGACGTTATTGATGAATCCATCTGTGAGAAATCCTTATGGAGCCCATCTAATGTTGGTAGTCACATTAACACAAGGGGAGCTATCAAATAATAGGAATCTAGCCAATCCTGGCAGTACGGGGCCCACCTAATACTAGCAATCACGATAAGAGCCCCCTAGTGTGACATTAATAGGATCCACCTAATATTGACAATTAACAAAGGTTATCGTAATCCTGAAATAGTTATAGGATCCCACATTAAATTTGGGGGGGGGGGGGGGGGGGGGGGGGGGTGTGTGTTCCTATAAGGATCATTAATATTAAAATTTATAGTGGGCCATTATAATTAATGGTTGCCATTAACTCTTTCGTATTTACGAAATATTTTTAACAAAATATTATTTTATTCAACAGATTCTTGAATAATTTAATATGAAGGTTTTTGGAAGAAAGTAAGATATGGCAAGATACCTTCTACGTCATCCAAATACCTTTTTTGGTAAATATATTATATTCTAAACTAATAGATATTATTGCAAAATCTCTTGAAATATCTAATATGAAGGTTTTTGGAAGAAAGTAAGATACCTTCTACGTCATCCAAATACCTTTTTTGGTGAATATATTATATTCTAAACTAAAAGATATTATTGCAAAATCTCTTGAAATATCTTGTTTTCAAACACCCCTCTATACATACTGACATGACGTTTTTTTAGCCCATGAACAAAGATATAAGAATGGCTTGAATTTCTAAAGCCATAGCGATCCTAAACCCATCAAATCCACTACCAAACCTGCCCCTTACTGAGTCTGGGTCACCCATTTAATCTTAATCCACTTCCATCCCTACAAGAAACTAAACCTAACAGCGAATTGATACAGCTTTTGATACAGCTATTTGGATAATTTCTTTTGTTGTTAAAGAACTGCTTCGACATTTTAAATTAATCAAAGAAACAAATTTAGACTTTGAAGCAACACCCAGACTTAAATCGATAATAACTCCACAAAATTCAATAAACATGCTTTTCATATTAAAGAAAATCATGAGCATTTTAATCAATACACTGATCAGTATCCAGCCCATACATGGAGTCGGATACTGAAATTTGTATCCTTTGCCCTAATAAGATTAAGGACATTTTGGTCATCCTCTACGACAGGGGGACCAAACTTTTATCTTCATCATTTATTTAGGAGGTTGTGACCTGTGGCTGTGGCCTCCACCCACAATAAGCATGACATCAAATGACTTCACCTTCCAATAAATATACCCTATATAGATGGCTATACTGTCGGTAAATTATTGTCACAAGAATTTGACGTAGAGAATAATTTTTTTTTTTTATCTTTTTTTTTTTCTATTGGAGGATTTCCAACCTTTCTGTACTCTTTTCTTGGAGTCCAAAGGGAAGCGAATAAAAAGGGAAGCGAGTAAACTCCCCTATAGCCTCAGTGTGGTAGTATAGTTTCAAACATACAACCTCCGGGAGCTACCCCTTGGGTTTTTTTTTATTATCTAATTGAGAAACAAAAGGAGAAATGATAATATGAGGCTAGTCTTTATTGGTAAGTGAAATGACTTAAATTGAATTTGTTACCTTCTAAAGATGTAAATTTTCAGTCACCTTGAAAGATGTAAATTTTCATGTTATACTTTAGCCTATTTTTATTCCAGTGGATTTAAAGATATGCTTCCAATGGAACAAAACTCACTATCAAGTTTAGAAAAATGTATCAAACTAGTAATACTTTTTTCAATAATTCAAGACTTTTCATACAATAGAGGCCACTTTGTAGGGATCAAAAACTTTCCTATTGGATTCTTGATTGGTTCTTCCATCAATGTAATAAGTTCTGCTTCGATTGGGAAGATATTGACCATGGAAGGACATTTATGATTTGAATGCTTCTTGCTAAAGCTTTTGATCAAATGATCAATATTTCTCATGATGGAGCAATATATATATATATATATATATATTTAGTTTGGTGGCCTAGTGGCCAGGATATGGTAACGAAAGCTACCACGCCAAAATTTGAACCCTAGAGAGAGCTGTGGAAGGCCAGTGCGCTAACCACAGTTACACTGTACAATGGAGCAACATATTGAGTGTCCATCAATATGTGGATGGTAATTTGAATGTGGAATCTTATATTGTGCTTAAAAGTATCCCTCCATTGTGCAATTAATTCAAAAAAATTTCAAAAGAAAGCCATGGTTGTATAGTTGATCACGTTATGTTAAGAGGTATCTCTCATGGATTATATGCGATGTAACTCTTTTGCCACAACATCGGATCCCTATTACAAACCCAACCATCTCACACTCACTAACCCCTCATGAATGGCACCCACTCTAATTTGACAGTAATCTTAATTATACTCACCGTCAAATTAAATTTCATTAAAAATGTAATCTAAAAACCCACTAAACTTTATGGCCTCAAAACCAATGGTTGTGATTATCTAATTGAAATGATCTTTGCCCGAAATTATACCAACAATGAGACCTTCCCATTCGATTATCCCCCATAATTATCATGCATTTAAGTAGATCCCACAAGAGGCTAACAGTTTTACCTCTCATGCTATTCGGGAGAGGTACCTCTTAGCTGGACATGATCCAACAATTGCATATGGTATAATTGAGACAATCATGGACCAACGTGTATATGTGCGTATACATAGTGGAAATAGGCATACTGTATTGCCCGATATGTCTCATCGTCTAGGCCTAGTTTAGCCCTTTAGTGGACGGCCTTATTCAAAAGCTTGGGTCACTCCAACCATAAAGGGATTGGCGATTGGCATTCCCAACACAACCACCCAATCCAATCCAAACTGGACTGGTAATTCAGGGTTGGGTTGAAAACTTTTACAAGATTATCAAATGGGCATTGCTCAAGTTGAATCCATTCTTCCTATTCAACATCAGAACCTGCCAACCCAATCCGAACCTAACCAATTAAATGCCACAGAGCCCAACGGTGCCCAAACCAACCCAGCCCAACCCACTCAATCCCAATATCTTAGACAAAAGGGTAATTACAGAATCCTGTTGAGGGTATCTCTGTCATTAGAAGACTTTTGTTTATTTAAGAAGGCCCTTTGGACCCTTGTCTGGGGTGTGGCTTTTGGCTTCCAGTTGCATTCCAGGCAGCAAGAAAATGCAATTCCAAGGCGACTTTTAGATGCTTTCGATTGCTTCTCTTTTAACCTTTTCCCCTATCTCACATTTTCTCCTACCTCTCTCTCTGTCTCTCAATCACTATATGTATCTGTTGGAACTTAGAACGCGTCAAACAAGGCTTGTTGAGTCTCCTTTACGCAATTCCAATCGTCCTTATTCTAGCATAGACCTTCCTATAAAAATCCATCCCTTCAGCTCAATAACCCACCTCTCTCTCTCTATTAGAAGTTCTCATCTTCATGTACTTTAAAACCATTTCAATCCATAAGAATTCTACATGGGTTATTCATATTTTGCTGGATTGAAGTAAGAAAAGTTGGTTTCCACGCATTCGTCGACATGGAGAAGATGAGCTTTGTTAGAGATGGAGTAGTGAGATTGCCTCCCGGATTCCGGTTCCATCCCACTGATGAAGAGCTCGTCGTGCAGTACCTGAAGCGAAAGGTTTTCTCGTGCCCGTTGCCTGCTTCCATCATCCCGGTGATTGATGTGTGCAAGTTTGATCCCTGGGATCTTCCAGGTGAGCAAGAGTTAATATAGTTCTACTCTTTTTTCTTCAACTTTACTTTATTTTCTTGCTCACCCACGACAAAACATTGAAGTTGATTATCACTTTTTAAATCAGTTTGGAGCTGTCCTGTAGCATAAAGACCCTGTAACATCATCTTGTTCAAATTATATATTTTTAAGAATTATGTAATACTCATTTGTAATTCTTTTCTTTTTCAGAAGTACACACTGAAGTAGATTGTGATCACTTTATGATGTTTGGAGTTTGCTTTGGATTGTTTATAATCATACAGTCAGCTGCTGTGTCTTTTAATTTCAGATTTATTTTATCTAGGAATGCATTTCGTCACCTGAACTATTTCTTTTTAGGTGATGAAGCACTTAAATGTGTTTTGCCAAAAGAATTGGAAAAATATGCCAGAATGATCTGATCTGAAAATGGGTTCTTTGTGTTTAGGTGATTCGAATCAAGAAAGGTATTTCTTTACCACCAGAGAAGCAAAATACCCAAATGGGAATCGACCCAACAGAGCAACTGGTTCGGGTTATTGGAAGGCAACGGGCTTAGATAAGAGAATTGTTACTTCCAGAAGCAACCAAGTGGTAGGGATGAAGAAAGTTTTGGTCTTTTACAGAGGAAAGGCTCCAAATGGATCTAGAACTGATTGGATCATGCATGAGTATCGCCTCGCTGATGCTGCTGGTGGTAGAGGTTGCATTGTCCCCCAGAGGAAGAACTCAACCCAAGTTAGTCCCTTTTCACAAAGCTTTTATGTGGCTATATAGTTTTATGTATAGCTGAATTCTCACATCATTCCCTGTTCTGATTGCAGAATGCTATGATGCAAATGGAAGATTGGGTTCTCTGTCGCATATTTCTAAAGAAACGAAGCGAGAAAACTGATGTAGAAATCACCCAACCAAGCAACAATTACAGATCCAGGAATCTTGGGGTGCCAAGAATAAGTTTCATAGATTTCATGGGAAGAGAGGCTGCTTCTTCATCAGATTCAAGCAGCATCACTGAGATTTCTTCTGCAGGACCTCGCAATGAAGAAAGCAATAGCTGCAATAGCTTTTCTTCATCTCCCTGTGGAAGAGAGGCATAAGACCTCCTCAACTGGATGTACCTTGACTTGGGTGTTGGTAATCCAAGAAAAACAACCCAACCGTTGACTCTAGTACTGATACCTTTTGGTTCTCTTGTCATGGTTAATAACTTGTAAGGAACAGAGGATCTCAGAAGAGCAGTGTCAAAAATAGTCATTAACAGGTGTTTAGAAATGAAGAAATTTTGAGGAAGTGGAAGTGGGTTCTTTTCTTAACAAACCCAAGATTCTAAACCAGTGTTCATCTCTCATTTCTGTATTCAACTCAAAACATGTTTTTAAAGACCCAATTGAAGTAAGGAGGAAAGCAAAAGAAAGAGCTTAGAATAGGCAATGGTGGTTCTCACTTTCTGGTTAGTGTGCAGAGCTTTTTTGTTAGTGAAAGGTCTATTAAATTTTTTTAGCAAAAGGAAGGAACATCCAAGGAAAAACAAAGGAAAGATTGGCATATTTTTATCTGATCTTTAACTTGTCAAAAGAGATGCCTTTTGCTCAAGAAGAAGAATAAGAACCTGGGGAGAACAAATCCATTGCCGTTACATGAACAGCACTAGTGTAAGCAGGATATGATAAAGGCGCCCTGAGAAAGAATCCACTTCAGAATTATGCTCTGATGGATTATGTATGGGAAATACTTCTATGTTAATAGATCAGTGATGTTTCATATATGATTAAGATGATGGCTTATAGAGTCTAGCATTTCTCCTTTTTTTGCAATTCAGCATAGAAAGAAAGCGTGATGCTGGGTTTAATTTGGATTTGATTGGAGTTCTGAACATTGATTAAACAGCAACAAGATACACTCATTTATCACTCCAAATTATGCACATCATTGATGACCCAAACTAACTGAGGAATTCAATCTCATCATAATCATCAGAGCTTAATGGGATATCAATCTCACATCAGCTAAAATAGTTCAACTATAAAACCCATCACTTTTAACTCAGGTTATCCAAATGCATCAACCACCAATTACACAAAGCATTCACTCGGTTCACAAAAATCGAGATGGACCCTAAATTAGTATAGCTGGACATAGAGAGCATTATCTGATCTAACCTGCAATTTGGGGTACACCGAAACATGCTCGTGTTACATCCAAGGATTACGTTCTTGATTTTCTGAAATGTTTCATTTAACCACACATGCTTAGAGTATAGGATGGATGTTTTTCTCGATTGAATAGATTCTGAAAACCCCAAATTAAACTTGGAGTCACACCCAAGAATAGGAAAAAAAAAAAAAAACACACACACACTTATCGGTTTCCCATCCCAAAGCTGGCAAGTCTATTTGGCTCCTTTTTCCCAAAAGCTGAGTGAAAACACACCCAATATTGAGTTTGCAATCAGTGATCAAGACTACTCATCTAAAAACCCCCATGCTTTTAGGATAGTGGGTGGGTCAAGTTCCATCCCTATCCAATGATCCCGACACCATTGTTAAGGCCTTAAAAAAATTCTATTTTAAATTTTTTATTTTTATTTTTTGCCATAGGCCAGATCAGAGCCTCAGGATTGATGGGGGTGAGGACAACTTTTTCTTTTTTTTTTTCTTTTTAGTACCAGACAAGGTGGCTGGACGCATTAGAAACTGACTAGGCAGGGAGAAAATCCAGGGATCAAACTTAAGAGAATTGAGTGAGAACGATACACCCAACCAATGGGCTATCCCTTCATTTTCTCGGGTGAAGAAATGGGAATCACGCTGTATCCCCTTTTGCCCCCACACTAGGGCTGCACAAAAATAACCGTAACCCGCCAACCCGCCCGCTCCGCTCCGCCCCGCCCCGCTACAAGTGGATATACATCAAAACCGCCTTTAGGCCGGCGGGGCGGTTTCAATCCGTACTAATGAGCGGGCGGTTACGGTTTCACATTTGAGTAGGCGGTTTCAAACCGCCCCGCCCGCTCATTATGAAAAAAAAAAAAAAGAAAAAAACTCTTCACCTATTCTTCAAAGACTTCACGTATCTTTCAAAAAATATATGGTTGCTAAAAAAACGCTTCATATTCACAATTAGATTTTTGACTTTTGGACGTTAGATTATATAAGTGATTGTATTTTTTAATTTTGGTGATGCCTTTGGACTTTAATTTTACATTAATATACTTAGTTGAAATTTTTGTTTATTACTGATTTTTGACTTTTATTAAAAATCATGTTTAATTTTTATTCTTTATGTTAAGTACTTTGAAACTTTAGTTATATTTTATTAAAAATAAAAAAAATAAAAAAAATAAAAAAGAGAGAGATAGGTACAAATACTAAACCGCCCAACATGCCGCCCAAGTCGCCCGCTAAAAAAACCGCCCAAACCGCCTATACTTTGGGCAGTTACAGTTTCTACTTTTTACAAACCGCCATAAAACAAAACCGCCTAAACCGCCCAATAACCGCCCAAACCGCCCGCCGTGCACCCCTACCCCACACCCCTCCTTTCCATCCTGGCCCATTGCCCATAGATGGGCCCCACAAATCTTCATCGCACATCCTTACCAATTAATTGATCATATTAAGATATATTATTATATACACACACAAAAAAAAAAAAAAAAGAAAAAAAAATTACTAAACCGGACGCTAAGACTGAAAAAGGTATCTGACCATCCAAACAGGGACTGAAATGATTTCAATATATTACTAGATAGGTAGCATTAATATAAAAACACAAGATTTAAGTGATGTGGTTGAAGTGCTTGGCCATGACAGGCTGCCTAAGAAACCGCCGACCAGGTTCCTTGTGAGTTTGGTTAAGAATCATTAAAAAAAAAGACTTGTGAAGTTCTTGCACGACACTATCTGCATATATCCCTTTTCTCCATCTCCAAAAGCTTTCAACTTGTCTCGTGTTTTGTGTGTTGGAGTGCTGACTTGGGTTTTTGTCAATCACATGGGTTGGCCTTGGCCCTCACGGTGGGTCACTCGTAGAAAAATAGACTTCATTTACCTACCTAATTGGGTTCTATATAATAATTGTGGAATTCAGTTAGTGACCCCAAAAACCCGACCCGACTCGATTTCAACCCGCTAATCTTCACCTGCAATCTACACGGGTCGTCTTTTATAGGTCAAGAAAAATCGACCCGTATTTTAATGAGTAGTTTAGGACTAACCAGCCTAAGTTAGTTTAGGACTAACCAGCCTAAGTTCTCAACCAACAAAGCTACAAACAAGGATAGATCTTTGGTTGTTTCTATAGACAGGCAGAGGACTCATGTCATGACCCAAATTCCGGGGCCCGGTCGGATATTAGGATCTTGATTATATAGCAATATTCACCATGCACACATCAAATAATATCCACAAGGAATCAGGCATTTAGTACAAAATATATTTTCAATTATAATTATCAAATATCTTTGAATAATCAAACTTATTATGTCTTGACTCAAATGAATAATGTGCTAAAACATTAAATAACTTCTCATAAATAAGGATTAATAATTCTATCAAATATTCAAGTTTTTTTCGTTCTCTCCTTTCAGCCACGCATGTCAAAATCTACATGCTGATCGTCAATCCGCTCTCGCCCACCCCCAACATGATTACCTGAAGGGGGCAACACAACAATAGTATTACTGATGAATAAATTTTCCTAATTGCACAAGCCACAAACATAATATTACATAATCAACACATCTGAATCAATAGATCACATATCATTAAAGTACATCCACACACAAATCCGTGCCCATGCACATTACCACGCCTCAAAAGGCGACATATCCACTAAGGACCAGCCATCATAATGGCCATTCTCGTCCACTAAGGACCAGCTGCTACAACGGCCCGAACACAAAGTTCAACATCCCATGTCTGGAACCCAGTGCACAATATTACATAATAACCAGAATATGAATATTAAATAATATAATTAAACACACATGCAGCAGCGTGGACCCAACCTATGCATATCTCACTGATTACTGCCCCACTTCTTATCATCACAGGTAAGAGATGATGTAGGAATGGCCCACCTTCATAGCATAATATATAAATAACAGAAACATACCAATATGCCCAAATTAGAATAATTTACACAAAACCTTCAATTACTATAGATAGAAGGGCCATATGGTAATTACATACTCATCTTAGGGTTATTCCTTAACTATCTAACACATCTGTACACACATGCATCATCACAGAACATAGTCCACGTCTACAACATTCCTATTATAGAATCCAGTGGGTCTCACTGGACCAAACCAAGATCAGACCTAATGTCTAAGGTCGTCTAGGGATAGGCTTTACTCTTAATGGATTGGATTCACCATCAGACATCTTTATTGGGCCCCACAATCTCAACAATACTAACAGAATTCAAGAATAAGCCTTATGGTTAACAAAATTAAAGTACATGCCACATGGGATCACCACCATTCAGGTCGTCCCTAGGCCCTCTTCAAGATATGGGGTCCTAATATCTGATTGACTTAGGTAGTGGGTCCCACCATGGATGTCGACCTTCAACCCTGTATTCATCAAATTCACGCCTAAAATTCATTACACCTCTTGAACAGTGGGACCTAATGGTTCAAAACCCAGATGTCCAACTACACAAAGGTCGCCCAAGAGTCCCACACTTGATGGTTGGAGTTGATTTTCAATCGAGTGTACAAGTGGGACCCGGAAAGCCTAGCGACGAGAAACTGTAAAAATCCTGTATCAGTTGCTTTGTTTCATCATACCCATTGGATAAAGGCCCAGATGGAGCCCACTCCTTATGGGTCCAAGTCTCCTAGGGTCGACCACCAGGGGCCCCCTACAGGATGTGTGGCCTTGATCATTGATCAAGTCAATAGATGAGTCCCACAACTACAAACGACCATTATCTAGCACCCCGTCAGGCCTCTGTTTTCCATCAGATTTGCAGAATTGTTTCATATTCTTGTATCCAAATCTATTAACACCATTCCCTTATCTATTAATATGAGATTCAACAATTCTAGCAATACAGAATATACATAACATATGATCCATCAGATCTTCTTAATGTCAATTACTCATAACATATAATATCATAACCAGTAGATCTCAACACAGATTATCCAAATCACATCACAATATCAATCATCTTAATTGATCAACTAATTAACTAGGAAAATCCACTCACCTTTGATAAACGATCATCGCTTTCGCAATGTGTGGACGCGAATAGGACATTAATCAGCCTTCATCTCCTTCTCCTAAAATTGTAGCCCACAGTCTTTCTCAGAAATTTTCCAAAATACCATAATAATGGTCGTTGGTTTGCCAGTATATATATATTTATATATATAAGGATGGGGTTATATAAACTTCCTAATTCTAATCCTTCTCTTATTTCCCTTGTTAGAGTTGTTATACAACTCTAGTCCCAAAACGTGGGACACATTCCAATTCCGTAATAATTAATAGTTCTAATTCCATAATAAGAAAACACTTCTAATTCTATCCTAAGTTATCCATTAAGGTCCTACCTGGGCCAAACTAATCCTGGGCCCAAGTGACTCAAGATATTACATACTCTCATCCTTAGGAAATCTGGTCCTCCAAATTTAAAACATACCTGGGGCAAAAGGATGCGGATACTTCTGTCGGACCTCGTCCTCGATCTCCCATGTAGCTTCCTTTTAATCATGATGCTTCCATAGTACTTTGACTAGTCGGACTGTTCGCCACCGGAGCACCCTTTCTTTGGTGTCTAGGATTGCAACGGGTCTCCCAAGTGACTCAAGATATTACATATCATCCTTAGGAAATCTGGTCCTCCAAATTTAAAACATACCTGGGGCAAAAAGATGCGGATACTTCTGTCGGACCTCGTCCTCGATCTCCCATGTAGCTTCCTTTTAATCATGATGCTTCCATAGTACTTTGACTAGTCGGACTGTTCGCCACCGGAGCACCCTTTCTTTGGTGTCTAGGATTGCAACGGGTCTCTCATAAGATAAATCGGGCTGTAAGTCCATCGGCTCTAGATCTAGCATATGAGATGGGTCTGGTTCTTATTTCTTCAGTATTGATACATGAAACAGTTTATGAACTCCATCTAACTGTGGTGGTAGTTCCAATTCGTAAGCATTCCCATCGCTCACGTGTCCTGTAATCTCGAATGGTCTAATGTATTTGGGCTTAGCTTTCCCTTTTTACCAAATCGTATCACTCCCTTCATTGGAGAAACTTTTAGGAATATTGAGTCACATACCGCAAATTCCAATTCTCTCCTGCGTTTGTCTGCATAACTCTTCTGGCTACTCTGTGCAGTCCTTAATCTATCTCTGATCTTCTTAATATTTTCAATAGAAGTTTGCACCCATTAAGGGCCTAAGATTCGTTTATCGCCCACTTATTCCCAACAAATTGGAGAGCGGCAGCTTCTGCCGTACAGGGCCTCAAAAGGAGCCATCTGGATACTCGAATAATAGCTATTATTATAAGCAAACTCTGCCAACGGTAACTGCTCATCCCAACTGTCATTGAAATTTATAGCACTAGCGCGAAGCATGTCTTCCAGTGTTTGGTTTGTCCTCTCCTTATGTCTATTAGTCTGGGGGTGATACGCAATGTTAAAATTCAATTTCATACCCATAGCCTTCTATAAGCTCTTCCAAAACTATGAAACAAATCTGGTATCCCCGTCTAATATTATCGATGTTAGGATGCCATGCAACCTTACAATTTCCCTAACATATGTTTTGGCCAAGTGTTCCATCGTAGTTCTCCCTTTCAACGGTATGAAGTGCGCTAACTTGGTCAACCGATCCACAAGGACCCAGATTATTTCATTATGTCTTGAGATTCTGGGAAATCCTGAAATAAAATCCATAGTGATATGTTCCCATTTCCATTTTGATATAGGTAAGGGCTACAACAATCCCCCCGGCTTCTTATGATCAGCCTTCGCTTGTTGACAAGTAAAACAACGTCCGACAAACTCAATAACATCATTTTTCATGCCGATCCACCAAAATCTAAATTTTAAGTTATGATACATCTTGGTGCTCCCCGGATGGATAGTATGCCTTGCGTGATGTGCTTCCTTCAAAATTTTATCTTTGATTTCCTGAATATTTTGTACACAAAGTCTACCTCGGAAATATAGTATGCCATTAACAACTGAGAAATCTGGTTTGTTGTCCATTTTGTCGAAGATGTTCGCCAGTGCCTTGTCATCCCGTTGATGGTCTTTTATCTTCTGAATTAATTCGGGTTGAACCTTGAAACTTCCCAATAGTACTTTTTCACCATTAGGCCATAGATTAACATCTAAGTCCTTGATCACTTCAAGTAATCTCCAAGCGGCGGTCAAACAAGCCATTTGTGCTGATTTCCTGCTTAAGGTGTCGGCTACAACATTCGCCTTTCCTGGATGATAAATTATAGAGAAGTCATAGTTTTTCAGAAATCCCATCCATCTTCTTTATCTCAAGTTTAGCTCTTTTTTGAGAAAATACATATTTGAGGCTCTTATGATCTGTATAGACTTCAAATTCTTTACCGTAAAGGTAGTGTCTCCAAATGTTCAATGCAAAGACTACAACTGCCAACTCAAGGTCGTGCGCAGCATAATTTTGTTCATTGACCTTTAGCTGTCTTGAAGCGTACGCAATCACCTTTCCACGTTGTATGAGAACACACCCTAACCCTTGTAATGACGCATCACAATAGATAACAAATCCTCCACTTCTAGCGGCTAGGGCGAGTATCGGTGCCGATGTTAGTCTACCCTTCAATGTTCGGAAGCTATCTTCACATTTCTCGTCCCAAGTGAACGGAACATCCTTCCTTGTGAGTCTGGTTGACGGTCCAGCAATCGTAGAAAATCCATGTACGGACCTTAGATAATAATCTGCTAGGCCTAAGTGATGGAACGCGCTCCGAGGCGCCCGCTGGGGCGGCTACCGGGGTCGGCGGAACGTGGGAGCCCGTCGGGTCCGGCCCTTTCGCGCCCTGGCGGGCCCTGAAGCGTGCATCAACATTTCTTTTGTGTGGGTGTGCCAGATTTTCTATTTTACTTGGAATTGCAAGTGGTAATCCGGAGATCAACCTTCGCAAGTAAAAAGGAAATCAACTTCTTTCAAGTTTTCCATTGCACAAATATTTAAGAAAAGAGACATTTTCTTGGTTTGCCGTGAAAGGCGATTTTGTTTGGCATTTATAGCCGATTTTGGCGTTTATAGCCGATTTACAATTCTCATCAATAATGAAAGACAAGAGTTGTGATTTTTGTCTCTTTTAGAAAAATACAAACTACAATGAAAAGCAAGAAAAGGAGGATCTAACTTTTCAGGAGATTGTGGGGGACTCGTTCAGATTGACGGTCGCAAGCCATGTATGGGCTTCGCCATCATCCATGCAGATGAGAACAGAAGATGCTCTTGATTCGCTTGGCTTGGCTATAACCTCAGATTTTTAGAGGACAAAGACCAAGAGAAGGTCCTATGTCCAATAAAAAGCTAAGTAGACGGGCTGAAAAGCCACGTCTAAGCCATTGGAGGCAGCAGGAGAAGGCAAGGACCTTGGGGGGGGGTGCCCCCCAAGGGACTTTTGTCACCTTGTAGTGGTGGCCGGTGCAGAACTTCAGCAGAGTTTTCTCTCTTTTTTTTCTTTCTCTCAGATCTCTTTCTGATCTTTGTTTTTCTGATCCTCTGATTTTCTCCTCTTTTTTCTGATCTTTTTTCGATCTTCTTCCCGATCTCAATTTCAATGGAATGCTCTCCTATTTATAGGCTTTTGGTAGCCATTTAGGAGGGTTTATGAGCCTTAATGGCTTTAATGGGAGGAGTTACAAGATTTATTTCTTGATTTTGTAACTCCTTTTTCCTTGAATCTGATTGGCCGATGGAGATTAAGGGCTTTTAATCACCTTAATTACCATAATGGGAGGAGTTTCATGGTTTAAATGCCATGAATCAATTGACTTGTAACTCCCAAATGCTTGCTTCTGATTGGGCCGTCCAAAGAAATGAATTAATGACTGCAATAAAGCTAGTCAATTAACCACATTAATTGGTCGCCGAGCAGTTGAAGAGTCGCGGGCCATGCCGTGTCTTCTGGAATTCTTCTGGCGACGATCATCGATGGATCTACATGCTGATTGACATCGGATGAACATGTAGCTTCAGACATTGATAGCTAAGAGTGGGCCGGTGACATCTGTCTTGTCGATTTCACGATCGGTCGGACAGAAAGTGCACTTTCTTGATCAGCCGGTTGGCGATCTTGGAGCGATCACTGATGATTTTATGCTTTTGGAGGTTGACCCGTGATTTTGACGGATGTCGTCGGATATGAGTCAATTTCAAGCACTAAAAATCACATTTTCAGGAAACCACAGGGGCCAAAGTGCGCGAAACGCGAAGAAAGACGGAAAAACGGGTCACCGGCGGAAAATCCGGTGACCCGGACCTCCATGGTCGCCGGCGACCATGGACCGGCGACCATGGGCCATGGTCGCAGGGGCCTGCGACCCTGGGGGATTTTTCCCCTTCGGAGCCCGTTTTGCGGTCGTTTTGAGGTCTTTTTCGTCGCCGTTTTCTTCTGTATTTTTCTTGACATTTCTTCTCATTTATTGGCTTGATTTCCCTGTAGAAAACTTGATGAGAATCCTTGCATTTTTAGAGTGCAAAGTTTCTAATTTTCCGGGAAAGCCGAAGACTTTGTCGCGTAGAGCTGCTGATTTTCCGCCAGAAGTCGAAACTTGGTCAAACGATGTCGGAATGACCTGAAATTTGAGGTGAAGCCTCCTGAGCAATAAATAAGACCAACCATAGGCTTTTGTTTGAGTTTTGAAGCCGTTTGGGGTCCCGTCGATGCTTCACTTGATTTTGCTGCGGGGAAAATGCCGAGCTTTGATGTGCGGTCAAACGATGTCCGATTGACCTGAAATTCGACGGGGAGCCTATTGGAGTCATTTTGAGACGTTCCATGGGCTCCGTTTTGGATGTCATGGTCCCGGGTTGCTCCGCCGCCGGTAGGCTTGATTTTCTCTCGGAGCATCGAGACCTGGTCAAACGTTGTCAGAATGACCTGAAATTTGACGTGCAGCCTTTTAGAAGCATGTTGAAGCCACTCATGCACTTGGTTTGATGAGCGAAGGCTTCGGCGGTTCCCGCCGCCGGGAGGCTTGATTTTGCTGCTCGAGCACTGATGGAGGGTCAAACGTTGTCGGTTTGACTTGAAATTTGGCATGGAGCCCTTTTGAGACATGCTGGAGTCATCTGTAGGCTTTGATCGAAGTTTTGACGTCTCCGATGATGTCGCCGCCGGGAGCTCCCGTTTAGCTGTCGGAGAAGTGAAGTTAGGCCAAATGTTGTCGAAATGGCCCGAAACTTCATGTGTACTCTTCTCTTGGCTATCTTGAAGGATCTTGCAGTTTTTGTTTGATTCTGACAAGATTTGATTTTTTGGAGAAATTGCATTGTCTATTTATGGCAGGTTGCGACTTCATGCAGCCTTCTTGATGTTGAAGAGGCAAAGTGACATTTTTGGTGTCAACAAATGCCCCCTCGAGGTACAGCGACGAGTTGCTTGACTTTTGTAGTCGATGTGCCTCGAAGAGATTTCTGAAGGAGAGCTTGTGTCTTGACAAGAGTCTTTGAGCAATCTTTCCTTTGGTAAAGTAGCCTTTGAGCTTCCAGGGGAATTTTATGGTAGTGAAAGGAATCACACACCATCTCGAGGCAAAGTTTTGAAGATGACATCAGGGATGTGGATTTGGGCTTTTGTTTTTGACCTTGTGACCTAACAAGCTATATATGGCAGGTTAGGGGATCGGGTTTTGGTTTTGACCTTGTGACCCAACAAGCTGTATGTGGCAAGTTGGGGGATCAGGATTTGGTTTTTGGTTTTGGTCTTGTGACCTAACAAGCTGTATGTGGCAAGTTAGGGGACCAGGATTTGGTTTTTGGTCACTCTTTGGGACTGTGTGGGTCCATTGGAGTGGTTTGGATTTTTGTGAAATGTCAATTTCAAGATTTTGGCTCAATTTGGTATATGAGGCTGGATGGTTTGATTTTTTGGAAGCTCATGGGGCTTGAAATTTTTTGTATGGTTCAATCAACTCAAAAGAGGCATGGAACCATTATTGTATGCTCTTGGTAAGAGGGATTTTTTTCTGACTAAAAGCCCATTTTTTTTTTTTTTTTTTTTTTAGTGCCTAGGTGGTCAAACCTGGCTCATATGGGCTAACCCATGTGACCTTAAGCTTTTTAGGATGGCTTAGATCTCATGTGGGGCCATTTTTGTAAAGAATATCTAAAGATATCTCATTTGGATAGAGAATATCTAAAAATATCTTTATGGGAGAGAATCTCTCATCTTCCCTTAATTTGGGAGAGAATATCTCAAGGTATCTTTCTTTTTGGGAAGAAATCTCCAATATCCTTTTTTGTTGGAGAGAATCTCTCATTTGATTGATTTTGGGAGGAAATCTCTCAAAGACATCTTTCTTTTTGGGAAAGAATCTTTCTAATTCCTTCTCTTTTGGTAAGGTTACTAATTAGTAACACTTACCTTTCTTCTTTGTTTCCTTCTTTGATTTGCTCTCTCCTATAAAAGCAAAGGGAGGTAGGATCTCTTGCTCTTATTGCTTTCTTTTGCAACAATCTCAAGAGAGCTCCAAGGCCAAGAGTTTTTCTTCTTCAAGGATCTTCAAGCTTTTTCCTTCTTCTTCTCCATCAATGGCTTCAAGTAAGTTTTCTCTCTTTTTCTTTCAAGAAAACTTTATGTAGAGAATAGGATGGTAAAAAAAAGTTTCTCTCTTTTTTTTTTTTTTTTTTTTTTCTTTTCTTTCTTTTCTTTCTATTCTTCTTCTCTTTTTTTTTTTCTCTTCTCCACGTGATTTCTTCTTTTGTTTTTTTTTTTCTTTTTTTTTCACACGTTTTTTTTTTCTCTTTTTTTTGTGGGCCGTACGGACAGATCCGTACGGCCACGTGGCCTGTGGGCCACGGCCTGATGGGCCAGCCCCTGATTTTTTTTTTTTTTTTTTTTGCTGTTTTCTTTCTTCTCTTTTTTTTTCTTTTCTTTCTCCCCTTTTTTTTTTCGAGAAAGTTTCTTCTTCTTTTTTTTTTTGCTCATCATGATAATGCGTTTTTTGTGCAAATCTAGATGTTCATGCATATACTATTTGTAGATTGAGCATGATAGCATACCTGAAAATCTTTGCAAATTTGGGAATTTGGAGCTTGCAGCGATGTTGAGCCCTTCTTGATTTTGCGGAGATTTTGAGGTTTCGAAAGTTTGGAGTTTCGGAGCTCGCAGCGATGTTGAGCCCATCTTCAAATTTTCTATTTCCGTCGGGGTATTTCCTTTTTCTTTGGAATTGCCCCGGGGTCATGCCAAAATTTCGCCAGATTTTTAGTGGGACAAAGTGACCCTTTTTTTCTTTCTTTAGCGAAATCCTGTCATTTTGATGACGATCTTTTTCTTTTCCGACCTTTGCAGGTGGTTCCTCCAGAGCGAACAAGGGTAAAGAGCCTGCTACAAGCGTACCTCGTCGATCCGCCAGATCTTCTAATGTGGCCGTTCAGCAGGCCTGGGAGAAGGTCCAGTTTATTGAGAAGAACTTGGAAGAATGCGATTCCCTCAATCGTGATGAGATGAGACAGCGATTGATCGCTCTCAAGAATGAGGAATTCTATAAGATCATGGTAAGCAACCGTCCTTGGGTTATGGACGATCTGAGGGTTTTACCCAAGCCTACCTTCTTCTTTGGAGATGCAGTCCCTGACGACTTGACATACCAAAGGAGATGTTTTCAGTTCTCTTACACAGCTGATGGTGAAGAGAGAACTATTTCTACCCGGTCGTCTTTTGACCGGACCATCTCGATCCTGAGCCTTTCTCCCACGTGCCCTAAGAGGGAAGATCCTCCGAGCTGGGTGAAGAGGACCAGTGTGATCAAGACCGGGGTTTTTGTTGGTGGACCTTCCGGTTTTGCGGAGAAGCCACCTGTCCGTATGGACATGTTGATGCCAGCCAGCGGCTACCAGGGCTCTGATTATCCGTCGGTCGATTTGAGACCGGTGGGCCTTGGCGTTTTCAGCGGTGACGGCAGTACTTGGGTGAAGCCTTTTCGACTTCGTGGCCGTTTCAATGCTGACTCCGATTGGAAGTCATGGACTGACCGCACCTTGCTGATTGGGGGCGCCGTTTTGAAGGAAGCCGGGATTTTTGACGCGATCCGCGCTTTCAGGGAGACCGTGACTTTTTCCGATGATGCCTTCATGGCTATGTTGGAGTCTTTTCTCCCTCAGACCAATACCTTCGTTGTCACGAACGGTGAGATTGGTTTTTCTCTGAAGGAGTTGAGTGCTATTACTGGATTGCCCATCCTTGGCAAACTCTACGAGGAGTTCATGCCGATTGACAGCGTCCTTGAGGAGCAGTCAGAGGAGTTCAGGCTCCTATACTTTCAGCTCGTCGCCTTCTATGATTTTTTGAAGGAGGGCTCGAAAGTTAGATCCAGCAGTTGGAAGAGTTGTGGCTTTTCATTCTTCAACTCCTTTGACGGTCGAGAACCTTCTGATAGCATGACCCGGGAAGACAGGAAGAAGACTTCGGCCATGCAGGAAGAGTTGAAGGGTTTCTTCGCGAGCACAGATGCCATTTGTTCTGACATTACACTGCGGAGGGATCTTGCTGTTTACCTCACTTTTTGGCTGGGTGAGGCTATTTTTGCTGGTGGAGATGGGACGCACATCAGGCCGCATTGTATTTTTCCGGCTTGTCAGATGGCGTTTGGAGAGCGGCTTGCTTTGGTGCCCGCTCTTTACTCCTACCTGTGTACCGAACTGCAGGCTGCTGCTTTCTTGGTTCGGCTTGGGCTCCCTATGAATAGGGTATTTTCAGCCCATATCTTTTATTCGTGGTTTGTATACCACTGTCCTGGCTTCCACCAGCTGGGTGCTGCACAGGATGATGATCCTCTGATGATTCGATTGGCTAAGGGAAAAGCCGTATCTGAATCACTTTTGTTTGCCCGCATGAGGATCCGACGGTTCTGGGACGTCGAGATGGGGCAGTCTTCAGTTAAGCTTTCTCCGGAGTTGCGGAAGAAGGCTTTTGATTTTGGTGTCTCCCGAGACTCTACCAGAGCAGGGTCGGGAAGGCATTACTCTTTGACCAATGCAGAGAAAGAGTGGCTTTTCAGCATACGAGTCGGCACGATGGTGTACCGTAGACATCTTTTCGTCGACATCCAGCCGTATGTACCTTCTCGCTTTGCGCTTCAGTTGGGCTTCTCTCAAGGCGTTGTTGGAGCGCCTTCGAGTATGGTGAAGCGTTTTGGGGGTTTGCAGGATGGCAGAAATGCATGGGCTTTCTATAGTGCTGAAGACACTACTGCCACGATTTCTTATCCTGAGCTGTCGACTTTCCGAACTGCCGGCTTCACGAAGTGGTTCGCGGAGAGCTTTTTGGCATATCGGGGGCTTTCCAAGAAGGAGCTTGATGTAAAGCTGTCTTCTGGAAAAGGCATTGGGAAGTCGGATGGCGTCCGGCGAGAGGAAGTTTGGGCCTTCCTTTCTGGAGAGAAGCACAAGATAGGCTTTCTCGGTGACCAGGGCGTCATTGGTTCTGAAGCTGTTCGGGAAGTACCTGATGAGGCTTTGGAGCAGCTAGAACAGGAGGAAGCTGAGCTCGACACTTGGATGCAAGCGGCACAGAGACGAGCTTCCGCGGAGTCTACTGGCGAGAGCAGACCATCCAGTGAGGAGTCGAGTGAGAAACCTGACTCTGATAGTGAGGCGGGTTCTTCTAGGAAGCGAACCCGTAGAGGTAGGAAGAGGAGGAGGAGTCAGCGTCACACGGGGCGGGACGAAGACTCTCCTAATGTGGAAGTCCCTCTCACTGTCAATGAGGAGGTGCCAGGGGAAGCTGACGAACCTCCGGAGAAGAGGATTCGGGAAGAAGAGACCATCGGTGAAGGTATGAATCTTCCTTTTTCTTTTTCTGCTTCTTTCATGGGGCTTTCCATGTTCTGATTTGTTTTCTCACCCTGCTGCTGCTTTTTTTTTTTTTTAGCAGAGGATGAAGACTTGGCGATGCCTGAGGTTCCGACCGATGAGGCGGTGATGGAGCCGGTTATGGCATCTGAAGAAGAACCGAGGGACTCTGGAATGACTCCGGAATCTCCAATTGGTATAACTTCTTTCGCTTTCTCTTTTTTTTTTTTTTTTTTGCCTGCGACTTGATTTGCTAACATTTTTTTCTTGTCAGCTGACTTGCCACAGGATTCCGATGACTTTGAACCATCAATGGACGCAAATGTCGATGATGCTTCTGATGAGTTCATGGAGGAAGAGAGTGTTCCGCCAGTCGTCGAAGAAGGTACTTTGTAGTGATGACCCTGATGGTTTTTTTTTTTTTTTTTTTTTAGAACAGGATCATATTCATACCTTTTTGTGTTTTATTTGCAGGTTTTGAAGTGACAGAAGAGAGTCCATCGCTTTCTTCAGAACCAGAGCAAGGGATGCCAGAGGTCGATCCGGAGGTAGAGACCAGTTCTGACATGATTGAGGAGATGCCTCGTGTTGAGATTCCCTCTCCAGTGGCTCCAAGTGGAAAGAGTTCTTTTGTTACTCTTCCAATGGGACATGACATGAGCAGCCGATCAGCGGAGAAGGGTGAATCTTCATCCAGTTCGTCTCTTCAATTTGCGAAGAAGTTGCTGGCTCGGGTTTTGAGTTCTTGGGTCAAGACTCTCCTTTCTGGACACTTGGAGGCAGGATTTGGCATGATCCCACATGTACAGGAGATTCTGACCGACACCGAAGAGGTTGGTCTGGATGTCACAGGTGCCAGGGCGATCGTTGATAGGATCATTGCACTGGGTGACAAGTGGTTTGAGACCATGGGTTTCCCTGACGACCAATTCTTCAAGGAGATGTTCTTGGACCCTGCTGATAAGGCTAAGTCTGACCTGAATGAGGCTACACAAAGCAAGAAGCAGCTAGTTCGGGAGAAGAACAAGGAAGAGCTAGCCATCATCGGATTGAGGCATGACCTTAACGTCCTTGATAGGGAAGTTGAGGAGGCCAGGAAACGTCTTGAACATTTGAAGGCACAAGTCGATGCTAAGTGGGCTGCTATAACAGAGGCTCGTGACAGGGAGAGTACTCTGATTCGCAGGGTTGCAGATGCCGGTCAAGTTCTCGAGAGGAGGACTCTAGAAAACGAACGATGGCAAACTGCTGGGGAAGAGCTTCCCGGTGTAAAAGAAGGGTTACGGCATTCGCCAGCATCTCATGGCAAGTTCCTGAAGAAGCGTGCCTTGGAAACTCTGACGGATGAGGCCAAAAGTTTGCTTGAGGAGCTGAAGCTTTGGCTGGAGACCATTTTTGGCTGAGCTCCTGATTTTTGTAGCAGAAACCATTCTTCTCTTTTTTTTGGTACCACATGTATTTTTTTGGTACTTCTTTTTTTTTGCAGTGCTTGTGAACACTTTCCTTTTTTTTGGTACCACATGTATTTTTTGGTACTCTTTTTTTTTTTTTTTGTTTTCCCTACGCTCACTCAAATCTTTTTGTGATGAAAGCGATTGCTAAATGGGATTTGATCAAAAGTTTTGTCATTTTGTGAAAATCTTTTGTCAAATGATTGTTTTGGTAGGGGAAACGAATTTGGCATGAAAGCCGGATTTTTGTGGCATTTACAGCCATTTTTGACATGAGAGTCAGGTTTTTTTTTTATGTGGCATTTATAGCCGATTTTTGAGATGGCATAAGAGCCAAAAATTTTGTTCGTGGCATGGGAGCCAATTTTGAGATGGCATGGAAGCCGAAATTTTATGGCGTAAAAGCCAAAATTTTGGTTGGCATGGAAGCCGGTGTTTGTTTTGTTGGCATCTATAGCCAGTTTGGTGGCATTGATAGCCAATTTGCGGCATTTATAGCCGGTTTGGTGGCATTGATAGCCAATTTGTGGCATTTATAGCCGGTTTGGTGGCATTGATAGCCATTTTTTGAAAGCCAAGTTTTGGTTTGTCAGCGTGAAAGCCAATTTTTCGTGGCATTGATAGCCGGTTTGTGGCATTTATAGCCGGTTTGGTGGCATTGATAGCCGGTTTTTGGGCAAAAGAGCCAGGTTTTGGCGTTTATAGCCAGATTTTTTTTTGCTTTCAAAATGCAGGTATCGACTAAATGTCGCCTCCCCGCTGAATGGTCTTGCAAGTATCGATGGAATGTCGCTTCCTTGCTCATTCGGTTCTGCGAGTATTGATGGAATGTCACTTCCTCGCGGGTTAGGTTTTGCAAGTATCGATGGAATGTCGCTTCCTCGCGAATTGGGGTGCAAATATCGACTAAGCGTCGCTTCCCTGCTTTTCCCAAAACTTTTGATTTTGCGGGTACTGACTTGATGTCGTTTCCCCGTGATTTTTGAAATTTGAGGTTTTCTCGAACCTTTGAAATTTGGGTTGTGGATAGCAACTGGTATGTTGCATCTCCACGATTTTTGAAATTGGGTTGTGGATATCAACTGGTTTGTTGCTTCTCCACGGTTTTTGGATTTTGCAAGTATCGACGAAATGTCGCTTCCCTGCGATTTTGGGTGCAAGTATCGATGGAATGTCGCATCCTTGCTTTTTTTCAAAATTTTTGTTTTGCGGGTACTGACTTTGATGTCATATCCCCACGATTTTTGAAAAACCATTTTTTTTGTTTAAAGACACGAGGGTCGTAAATTTTGACCTAGAACCATTTGGCGGTAAAAGGTAAGGTGGACTAGGGTGGAAATCCCTGAATCCGGATTTTTGTTTCAAACCATGAATTTTGGTTCAAGGATCGAAAGCTTTGGTCAAGTCAGGGAGAGGCTCCTAAACTTGGATTTTTTTGTTTTTGAACAATGAAACGATAAAAATAAGCATTGTTTTTGAATCTCTAGAAATTTTGACATTTGATATGAAAATTCTAAAGAGAGTGGGTTTGACGAGCGAGTACCTGAGAACAGGTTTTGGCCATACAGGCATTGCTCTTACCCAGTTGGGTAAGTCTTCAAGGGTAGTACCGCTTCAAGAACTTGCCGTTGATAGGCAGCATACATCTGTCGCCTTCCATGTTTAGGAGGGCATATGCGCCATTGGAGAAGACCTTGTCGATGACGTAGGGTCCCTCCCATTTTGGTTCAAATTTGCCTTTTGATTTGTGTGCGAAGACCATTGGTCTTTTTACCGCAAGAACCAAGTCACCCTTTTTGTAGGCGCGTTGCCGGACCCTTTTGTCAAAAGATCCTGCCATGCGTGCTTGGTAAAGTTCAATGCTTTGTCGAGCTTCGAGCCGTCTCTCATCGAGATTGTCCAGCTCATGGAGTCGCAATTTCGCATTGCTTTCTTGAGTCATGTGATTTTGTAGAGATACCCTCAGAGAAGGAATTTGTACCTCTAGGGGCACGACAGCTTCGCATCCATAGACCAAGGAGAATGGTGTGCTATGGGTTGGTCCTCGAACGGTGGTTCGATAGGCCCACAAAGCTTCAGACAGTTTATCGCTCCAGTCTCTTTTGTGACTAGAGACCATTTTCTTGAGGATTTTGCAGAGTGTCTTGTTGAAGGCTTCTGCCAATCCGTTTGCTGCCGGATTGTATGGAGTCGAAGGACAGCTTTGGATTTTGTATTTGTCGCAAAACCTGTAGAATCGATGATCCCGGAATTGTGGTCCGTTATCATGGACGAATCTCTTGGGTATGCCGAAACGACAAATGATGTTGGTGCGCAGGAACTGAAGAACTGATGAGGTCTTCATTTCGTTGAACGCAAATGCTTCTGACCACTTGGAGAAATAATCCGTTGCGGCGAAGATGAAGCGATGACCTTTGCTTGAAGGGGGAGAGATAGGACCTATGATGTCCATGCCCCATGCTTCGAAAGGCCATGAGATTGCTGTAGGATGCAGCCATTCTGGAGGCATGTGAATGTAATCTCCGTGAACTTGGCATAGCTGGCAGCGTTTGGCAAATTGCATTGCATCAGCAACCATGGTAGGCCAATAGTAACCTAACCTTTTTATCTGATCATAGAGCTTAGGACCTGCCTGATGGGCTCCACAAAGACCAGCATGAACTTCTTTAAGTGTTTCTTCGGCCTCTTGTTGTGACAAGCAGCGTAGAAGTACTCCGTTGAAGGATTTCCTGTAAAGGATTTTCGAAGGAATATCCAAATGAAAGTTTGGGGCTCGCCTTTGGATGCTTACCCGTTCTTTTGGATCTTCAGGTAGGATTCCGAACATAGTGTAATCAATGAACGGATCCCTCCAATCGCCGATTGAAGTTTGAAGGATAGAGATCCGACTTCCAATCAATCGGTGGCATTCAGCAACTGCTTGGTGTGTGTTAAGAGGAGGGAGGATCCTTCTCTCACTCACTGTAATTTGCATGTTTTTTCCTTCCTGGATCGCCATTGATGCGGCAAGTCCAGCCAGGGCATCTGCACGGATGTTTTCACCTCTACGAATGTGGGTGATGTGACAGATGTCAAACTTTTGCAGAAGCGATTGTGCCTTGTTGTAATAAGGCAGTAGATCGGGCTTCCTGACTTCATATTTCTGATTCATCTGGTTGACGATCAGTTGAGAGTCTCCAAAGACTTCCAGCATAGTGATACCGGATTCGATGGCGAGTTCCAATCCTAGGATCAGAGCTTGGTATTCAGCTGCATTGTTTGTGCATGGTTCCAGTAGCGAGAAAGCGTGGGGAATCATGCATTTGTCGGGGCTAACAAAGAGGATGCCAACTCCCGAGATCAGCTTTCTGTTTTCATTTGTCCTGGTTGCACCGTCAAAGTACATGTCCCAGGAGGCATTTGGTGAGGAAGTCTCCACGTTGTAGACAGGTTCGTCTGGGAGATCATCTCTGAGTGGTGAATCTTTAGGCAATGGATGCTCTGCGAGGAAATCTGCTAGAGCTTGGCCTTTGATTGCTTTTTGTGGCACATACCTTATATCAAATTGTGATAGAAGGATGGACCATTTTGCCAGTCGGGCATTGAGAGAACCTGCCTTTGTGACAAGGACCTTCAAGAGGTTGATCCTCGAGACCAGGTAGACTGTGTTGGAAAGCAAGTAGTGACGTAGCTTTTGTACGGCGAACATCACTGCAAGGCATTCCTTTTCGACTGGAGAGTAGCGATGCTCTGCACCTACTAGCATGCGGCTGAGGTAGTATAGAGCAGCTTCTTTTCCCTCACCATTCTCTTGTGCAAGCAGAGCGCCTACAGAATGATCAAGAGCTCTTGTGTACAAGATGAATGGTTTTCCAGTGGCAGGGGCAGCTAACACTGGAGGTTTGGTCAGGTATGACTTGATATCTTGAAATGCGGCTTCACAGTCGGCATACCAGACAAAGTCTACACCTTTTTTCATCAATCGAGAGAACGGACGGCATTTCTCCGAAAGATTGGAGATGAACCGTCTGATGTAGGCCAATCTCCCTTGAAGCCCTTTTAGTTCCCTTAGGGTTCTTGGAGAGGGCATTTCTAGAATAGCCTTGACTTTTATGGGGTCAAGTTCTATTCCAGCTTTCCGAACAAGGAATCCGAGAAACTTACCCGACGAGACGCCGAAGAAGCATTTTAGAGGATTCATCCGCAGTTTGTGTTTGCGGAGTCGGAGGAAGACTTCCCGAAGATCTTTGAGATGGTCTTCTTTTCTTCTGCTTTTGACGGCGAGGTCATCAACGTAACATTCGACCGTCTTGTGCTGCATATCTTGGAATATTTTCATCATAGCCCTCTGATATGTGGCACCAGCATTTTTCAGACCAAATGGCATGACAGTGTAGCAATACACGCCAAATGGAGTCCGAAATGAAGTGTGTTTTTCATCCTCGGGATGCATCTTTATCTGATTGTAACCAGAGAAGCCATCCATGAATGTCATTCGCTCGAATCCGCAGGTATTGTCAATCATCACCTCCGGTATGGGGAGCGGGAATTCATCTTTAGGGCAAGCGCCATTCAAGTCTCTATAGTCAATACAGACTCTGATCTGCCCATTTTTCTTTGTCACGGGGACAATGTTGGCCAACCATTCTGGATGTTGTTCCTCACGGATGAAGCCAACGCTTTTGAGTTTTTGAACTTCTTGTTCAATTTTATCCATCACATCTGGACGGAATCTTCTTTGGCCTTGTTTGACAGGCTTGATTTCTTCTTGAAGATTGAGTTTGTGGACTGCTATTTTGGGGTCTAAACCAGGCATTTCAGCATAGGACCATGCAAAGCAATCAACGAACTCACGAAGAAAAGCGATATACTTGGGTAACTCATCATCCTTTATATTCTTGCTTATGAATACAGGACGTGGGTTATCAGGTGTTCCCAAGTTTATCTTTTCAACAGAATCTTCTGGCGGAAGGTTCGAAGGTGGTTCCTCCACAATATTTTCGGAGTCTTCCAACTCAACGAAACCTTCTGGAGTTTCAACTGCATTACCAGACCAAGGCTCTGTTCCTTTCCATGGATTTTCTTGATTGGTGATCTCCTCAAGGCTTGCTATGAGATAGTCCCAATCGCCTGTTGAGTCTGGTATTTCTTTTGGAGACGAGGGTTCTTCTGGGTCAGAATAGCACAAGTCTGCATTATCGGACGATTCCTCTTTATCATCAGAGAAATCATACCAATTGGATGAGCTTCCTGGATTTTTGTCAGGTAACTCTTTAAAGAGATATCCAGGGAGATCGATGTCTTCGTGGACTTTAGATGTTGAGGCTTGGTCGGTAAAACGACTTTTAAGCCTTTGTGTCAACTGTCTCAGAGGAGTGTCGGGATCATATCCTAACCCATATGAAGACTTTTCTACATGACCGTAGAGTCTCCAATCTTCCAGCTGGCTTTTGGTCAAGGCGGGCTCCAATGGCGTGAGAATACCGCGTCTTTCTCCCAAACCGACTGGGTTTTGAGCGTCAAAGCCCATTTTCTTCATAATTGCTTGTGCCACAGGACTATATAGAGATAGCTGAGGCATACCTTCATTTTGAAAAGGTTCAAGCAGAGAACTTGATGAAGAAGCATCCGATCTATGAAAGAAGATCGGTCTTTGCTTTGGTGATGTTGCCGGAACAACAAAGGTAGCAGACGTAGGATCTTCTACATCTGCAGGTGTCTCCATCGGAGTGAGAGCAGGCTGAACTTGCTGAGTGTCAGCTTGGCTTGATGATGCATCGTCTTCTGGCTCTGAGTCCGAGTCTGTGTCTTGCATGATAGACACGAGAGAGACAACAAATTTGCCCCCAGGCTTTTGTTTCGCCTTCTTCACTTTAGTCGTGATGACAAAAGGTTTTGAATTCTTGAGGGAGATAACGAAGGGAGATTGACTACTCTCTTCTAATTTGCCGGAGGGTTTGTTTTCTTCCGGTGATTTTTGAGGGGCCTTGCCTTTATCTTTCTGGAGATATTCAGCAGGGGGTGCTATTTCCTCTTTTTCTTCTTTTTCGCCTTCATACATCTGGGAGTCTGCGAAGTGGACTTCTTTACCTTTGAAGGGTTTTCTGTCCGCAAAGACACGATGTACCATGCCGTCGTCGCCGACGAACTTGATGCATTGATGTAGAGTTGAAGGGACAACACCGTTCTCGTGTATCCAAGGACGCCCGAGAAGGATGTTGTAGCATGAGGGGGTTTTTATTGCATACACAGTGACCTCAGAGATAAGATCACCGATTTGCAATTTGAACCTGATTTTGCCGATAGGCCTTTGAGCGCTCCCATCGTATCCAAAGATAGATACAGATGTGTGGCTTAGCTTGCTGGGTGGGATGCCCAACTCTTCAAGAGCCGAAGTGGAGATAAGGTTGAGTGCAGAACCTGGGTCGATCTGAACTCTGTGTATCGGTATTTCTTTGATGTACCCTGTGAAGTACAGGGGTCGGTTGTGCCTTGCTTCGCCAAGTAGGAGGTCTTCCTTAGTGAAGGCGATGGTTGCATTGGCTGCCTTTTGAACCGAGAGGCATTGGATGCATGATCCCTCAGTTTTCTTTTCTCCCTTTGAGGAAGTTTCAGAGTTTTTGACCCGGTAGTCCATTTCAATTTGGAGGACTTGCGGGGCATGTTTGTCGACATCCTCATTCAGTTTTTGCAATTCTGAGATGAGATTATCACGAGTGCGTGGAGACATTCGTAATAAATCCAGGATGTGAAGACGTGCAGGTATGTGTTTGAAGTGCTCAACCAAGTCATACTTGAAAGCCTCCTTAGGGCCTGCATGTTCATTGTTTTTGCCACTGGGGGCGCTTACAACATCTTTTCCCGAAGGATTTACATAAGTAAAGGAAGATTGGTTGTAATTCTTGTGGTAGTCCCGGCCCGAACGGGTGCCTCTACCAACTTCGAGAGCTTCTTGAGAAGGATCTTCGTTTGGAAGATTGTCTTCAGGATCAAGAGGCTGTCGTTTTTCATCTACTGGGGATGTATCTGCAGCAGAGTTGCCATCCTCAGTGATTGTGTTGCACGGAGCATTTTCCGGGAGCAAGTCCTGAACAGCATCCAGCAGCTTTTCTTCTTCGTTGACCCATCCATCACCCCAAGTTGGGTTTTCTTCATGATGATGAGTCGGGAAGAATGTGTATCCTGAAGTCACAGTCTCAGGAGAAGAAACCTGAGAGGGTGTCATCTCTGTGAAAGTC
The DNA here is from genome assembly GCA_028538565.1 of Umbellularia californica. NCBI lineage: Eukaryota > Viridiplantae > Streptophyta > Magnoliopsida > Laurales > Lauraceae > Umbellularia > Umbellularia californica. The sequence continues at coordinate 30,260,063 of JAPQWN010000002.1, forward strand.
ACGTGAGACAAGGTAGCTCCAGAGGATACATTGCTAGGCGTCGTCGGAGTGTAGGTAATCTCATCAGACGACGCTTCAGAAGAGCTATAGTCCTGATATATTACATTACAGGAAGCTCTGATAGGAGATGTTGCCTGCTCGGAGTCAGACTCATCCTCGGATGTAAGAGGATCGTCAATCCAGCAATGTTCTCCATTTTCAGGAGTTGAGGGAGGAGGTACCTGATGGGCTTCAGGGACTTCCGGCTCTGGATTGTGAGGAATCTCGTTGACGCGGTCTTGCTCTTGTTCTAGAGCGAGACGCTGCAAGATCCTTGCATATTCTTCAAGTTCAGGCATGGGAGCCAGATCCTCTTCTTCGTCTTCTCCGTGTGGCTCAACATAGTTGATTTCCACTGGAGCAATGACAGGTGCTGGGTTAACAGCATCTTCTTGTGCAGCCTCTTGGTCTTCTTCATCATCAGACCAGGATCCTTGTGGTTGCAAGGGGTTATACCAGATTACTGGTATAAGGTGAGTTTCAGGAACCCATTCTTCATCGGAGAGATATTCTCCTGTTTCAAGAGATTCCTCCCACTCATCGGTGTAGTTGGGCTCGAATCCATCGTCGGTGTCGCTGGACTCGTATCCATCAATGGAGAATCCAACTACCGAGTTGCAAGAGTATGATGCCCCCTGCATGGCTTCTTTTTTGAATTGAGGTGGCATGAAATCACTAAGAGTGAAGTTTCTTACCGCCTTTGAAGTCTCTGGAGGGGATGTTTCTGTTGCCCCGAGTGAAGTGGTAGAGGAGGCCTCTGCCTTTTCATGAACTTCTTGTTTTGGCTGGGTCTTCTCTTGCCGTTTGAGCCTGAGGAGATGTTTCCTAGCCTGCCTTCGCTGTTGAGCTGTCGGCTTTGTTTTGACGATCTCCCAATTTTCATCTTCCAGGAGATCGGGATGTACCCATATGGGTTGTCCGTCTGGTGTCGGGCAAGGAACCAACACTTCGGACGTTTGAATTCTATTTATCACCTTGAAGGAAGTAGTGATCTTCTTCTTCGGTGACTTTGGTGTTTGTCCATATGACACCATGTTGACGGAGGCAGTCCCATAGTTTTTGTCAAAGGTGATGACTCCGTTTTTCCACATCTCGTTTATCTTCTCTCTCACAACAAAGCATTGATTGAGAGGATGCGAAACCATCTGGTGGTATGGACAGTACCGAGGATCATTGGTTTTGCCAACATCTCCAGGTCTTTTGGGCTCTGGCAAAATGAGTTTGCCATTTGCTAGGAGAGCCTCAAAGATTTCTTCGACGTCTTCATCGAACGGATATTTCTTTTCTACTCGCTCTTTGAAGGCATCGGAGAGTTCAGGCCTTTTACCTGCAGTTTTGTTTTCAGCTTTCTTTGGCTGCTGAGGAGCTGACTTGGTTTGCACATTGAGGACCTCTTTCTTCTTTGGTTTAGAGGTTGCAACAGCAGTCGGCTCTTTCTTTGATGATTTCTGACTGTTGAGGTCTTTGATCACCGTTTCAGCTTCCATGGAAGCTTCCAGGAGTTCTCCCAGGTTTTTTGATTTGTTGCCGATGATCATGGAGCGGATTTTAGCTCTCATGTTGTTTCGGCAGATGTCGACTAGCGACGCTTGTGGCAGTACATCTGAGCATTTGTACGCCATTGCTTTCCACTTGTGAATGAAGTCATAAGTTGACTCATTCTCTCCCTGTTTTAGGCTGCAGAGCTGAGCCATAGTAACAGGATGATCCTCACCTTGGAAGTGGGTCAGGAAGCGTGTCTCCAGCATAGCCCAGTTCTGAATGGAGTTCTCCGGCAGAGTGGAGTACCAATCGAAGGCCGTACCTTTTAGGGTACTTGCAAAGAGGCGAATCTTGAGTGCATCTTGATCCGCGATAGCTCCCGTCAAGATCTTGAAGTGGATGACGTGCTGTCTGGCCGATCCTTTCCCCGTATATGTTTGGAGAGTAGGATGTTTGAATTTTGTGGGGAACGGGACCGAGTCCATCCATAAAGGATATGGTGGCTTGATCCCATGCTCTTTGAGTATATCCTCTTCTTTAGCTTTGGCGAGGATACTGTCTACGTCCTTTTTGGTAAGGGCGCGTGACTCATTTTCTTCACAATTCTCCTCGTTATTGTTATGATTCGGAGGAGGCTCATTGTTCACCTGATTTTGGACGACAAGGAGAATGTTTTCCATCAGAGTTTCGATCCTCTGCTGGCCTTGTTCCAACTGCTGGATGCGTGCGAGCGCATCATCTCGAGGTGGATTCTGAGGTGGCGGCTCAGAACTTGTAGCCAAGACGTTCATCCCTCGGGATTCGAACGAAGAAATCGTCCTGGTGACCGAGCTGGGGCTCATTCTTTTTGATGAAGAGCTTGATGAAGGATTACTCTCCCGTCCTTGGCTTGAAGGGACAGGAGATTCTTCAGGATGTCTTCGTGTCCCGGTGACGCTACGGGTCACCGGACGTCGGACATGGATTTTTGATGCTGACTTTTGGCGTCTTCTGGTTTTTCCAACCATATGGACGGCAGCAACTTGGTCGGGTCTTTCTTTTTCGACCCATTTGTGGGAGACTTGAAGTGTAGGAGGCTGGGTCCGTTGCTTCTCTAGTCTCTTTTGTCGATATGACGCACGGCGGCGTGCTCGACGAGCGATTTGAGCTTCAGTCAGCTCTGGCTGGGCTCTGACGATGAAGGATGTGCTCCCTCGGGCGCAGCAGCCGAGCTTGTCTTCTTTGTGGTTGGGCAAAGACAGGATGCGGACCCGGTCCTTTGCCTGTTGCAGCGAAGCTTTAAACCTTTCGAGTTCGGCCCCTGTAGAGATGAAGGGTCGAACTGAAGGAGTGTAGGCCTTAGCAGGTGCTTGTAGAGGCCTGGTGATGCATGATCTGATTTTGGGCCTGTAGGAACAAGCCGGCTCATGCTGGGTTGACTTGGGAGTCAGGTTGGAGATGGGTCTCTCCTCTTTCATGTAGGCAAGAGGGTAGAACTGGTTCTCCTTGAGTGGGGCCAGGTATGCTGGCTTGGTGGATGTTTGAGACCTTCTTTGTTTTGGGGAAGGTCTTGGAGACCAAGTCTTAGGGTAGACCTGGTTGGTTGTTGGTCGAGGCTTCGCGGGGGTGCCGCGGGCTTCGGGCTTTTGGGCGCTCGCCTTTGGTGTCACCGGAGTGACACGTTGAGAGGCGATTTTCTGCCTTTTGGCAGGCGCAGTTTGTTCTTCGGAAAGTGGGAATGGTCCCAGTGTCCCGAAGACGATGGTCCGGGGAGTCGAGGTCGACCCGGAGTTCAGAGAGTTGCCGAGGGAGTTGACGCTTCGGCAGCTGGCAGGGCGCTTATGGGTGCGCGTGCTTTGCTTCTGTTGAAGCATGAGTTGGTGCTTGTTCTCGTCGAAGATAATGGTTAAGGCTGCCATTGTTAGTTTCAAAATTTCTGAAACAAGACCACATCCATTAGTAATCACAAGAATATGATGATCATAAATGGGAATTTCTATGGTTGTCTTTTCAAATCGCTCAAGGGATATGACCCAAGCGACATGAAGAAGGCAAAAAGCCATAGATGGTACAATTGTTCTGACAGCGAACATGGTAGGCTCGAAATGAGCGTTCCAATGACTGCTAGAAGCAATTGTATACCTAAATTCGACTTATCGAGAAGCGGAGCTTGCTCGAGATAAGAAGAATATAAGGTAGGAGTTACAAATGTGCCGGTCACAGATACAGTAGACCCTGAAAGGGCGTACCAGTATTGCTATGCACAAATGTTGGAGATCGCATCCACGAGATGGGATTCTCTTTTTTTTTGAAATGTCAAGATTGGATTCATCAAAGAGAGCAGATGGTATTCCGATCCGAATACGGGCTCAACGATTTCCGCGAGCACCAGTACCCAGAAGGGAAGGAACCACAATTTCTCGGATCTGAATCTAAAATGACGAGAGTTTTTTTTTTTTTTTGAAGATTTTTTTTTATTTTAAGATTTTCATTTTTTTTTTTTTTTAAAAAAAATCTTTTCTTTTGTTTAAGATTTTTTTTTTTGAAGATCTTTTTTTTTATTTTTGATTTTTTTTTTATTTTTATTTTTTTTAAGATTTTTTTTTTGAAAATCTTTTTTTTTATTTTTGATTTTTTTTTATTTTTAAGATTTAAAGACGAGAGAGTACACATAGGCCTCCTAACCCGGTCTTATGAAACCTCAATTGATAGAATTGCCCCCAGGTAAGGGTAGGATTACTTAATGAACCCGTTTGGAGGACCCTTGCCTAGAACAGTCAAGCTGTCTCCACACTCTGGACAAGGCTTTTCTTGAATCAATCGTGATCAAAGAACGCAATTGGTTTAACCTTAGTGGTCTATGTCCCTTTTTTTTATAAAAAATCCCAAATAGACTCATCGAAGAGAAACGATGGCCCAAAACCTTAGTCGAACGGGCTCAACATTTCTGCAAGCACCAAAGAACGATAGGATAGGAACAAAGTTTCTCAATTTTGAATCCAAACTAAGAAAACTAATTTTTTTTTATTTTATATTTTTTCTTTAATATTTTTTTTTTTGAAATCTCTAATGAACTCATCGAAGAGAAACGATGGCCCAAAACCTTAGTCGAACGGGCTCAACATTTCTGCAAGCACCAAAGAACGATAGGATAGGATCAAAGTTTCTCAATTTTGAATTCAAACTAAGAAAACTGATTTTTTTTTTATTTTTATTTTTTTTAATATATTTTTTTTTGAAATCTCTAATGAACTCATCGAAGAGAAACGATGGCCCAAAACCTTAGTCGAACGGGCTCAACATTTCTGCAAGCACCAAAGAACGATAGGATAGGATCAAAGTTTCTCAATTTTGAATTCAAAACTAAGAAAACTGATTTTTTTTTTATTTTTATTTTTTTTATATATTTTTTTTTGAAATCTCTAATGAACTCATCGAAGAGAAACGATGGCCCAAAACCTTAGTCGAACGGGCTCAACATTTCTGCAAGCACCAAAGAACGATAGGATAGGATCAAAGTTTCTCAATTTTGAATTCAAAACTAAGAAAACTGATTTTTTTTTATTTTTATTTTTTTTTTTATATTTTTTTTTTTGAAATCTCTAATGAACTCATCGAAGAGAAACGATGGTCCAAAACCTTAGTCGAACGGGCTCAACATTTCTGCAAGCGCCAAAGAACGATAGGATAGGATCAAAGTTTCTCAATTTTGAATTCAAACTAAGAAAACTGATTTTTGTTTTTTGAAAAGAGAAAGAATGGAAACAAACTCAAAGAAATAGAAATTTCCAAAAAATCCCATCTCATTTTTTTTAGGATGCAAAATCCAACATAGGCTACCAGCTAGAAAGTAGCCAAGGAATCCGGAAAAGAAGTATAAGCATAGAGCAAAAAGTATGATATGCAAATATTTCATTTCCAAGCACCGTGTTCTCAAATGAACGAGTCCCACCGGGTGTGCCAGCTTGATGGAACGCGCTCCGAGGCGCCCGCTGGGGCGGCTACCGGGGTCGGCGGAACGTGGGAGCCCGTCGGGTCCGGCCCTTTCGCGCCCTGGCGGGCCCTGAAGCGTGCATCAACATTTCTTTTGTGTGGGTGTGCCAGATTTTCTATTTTACTTGGAATTGCAAGTGGTAATCCGGAGATCAACCTTCGCAAGTAAAAAGGAAATCAACTTCTTTCAAGTTTTCCATTGCACAAATATTTAAGAAAAGAGACATTTTCTTGGTTTGCCGTGAAAGGCGATTTTGTTTGGCATTTATAGCCGATTTTGGCGTTTATAGCCGATTTACAATTCTCATCAATAATGAAAGACAAGAGTTGTGATTTTTGTCTCTTTTAGAAAAATACAAACTACAATGAAAAGCAAGAAAAGGAGGATCTAACTTTTCAGGAGATTGTGGGGGACTCGTTCAGATTGACGGTCGCAAGCCATGTTGGGCTTCGCCATCATCCATGCAGATGAAAACAGAAGATGCTCTTGATTCGCTTGGCTTGGCTATAACCTCAGATTTTTAGAGGACAAAGACCAAGAGAAGGTCCTATGTCCAATAAAAAGCTAAGTAGACGGGCTGAAAAGCCACGTCTAAGCCATTGGAGGCAGCAGGAGAAGGCAAGGACCTTGGGGGGGGGTGCCCCCCAAGGGACTTTTGTCACCTTGTAGTGGTGGCCGGTGCAGAACTTCAGCAGAGTTTTCTCTCTTTTTTTTCTTTCTCTCAGATCTCTTTCTGATCTTTGTTTTTCTGATCCTCTGATTTTCTCCTCTTTTTTCTGATCTTTTTTCGATCTTCTTCCCGATCTCAATTTCAATGGAATGCTCTCCTATTTATAGGCTTTTGGTAGCCATTTAGGAGGGTTTATGAGCCTTAATGGCTTTAATGGGAGGAGTTACAAGATTTATTTCTTGATTTTGTAACTCCTTTTTCCTTGAATCTGATTGGCCGATGGAGATTAAGGGCTTTTAATCACCTTAATTACCATAATGGGAGGAGTTTCATGGTTTAAATGCCATGAATCAATTGACTTGTAACTCCCAAATGCTTGCTTCTGATTGGGCCGTCCAAAGAAATGAATTAATGACTGCAATAAAGCTAGTCAATTAACCACATTAATTGGTCGCCGAGCAGTTGAAGAGTCGCGGGCCATGCCGTGTCTTCTGGAATTCTTCTGGCGACGATCATCGATGGATCTACATGCTGATTGACATCGGATGAACATGTAGCTTCAGACATTGATAGCTAAGAGTGGGCCGGTGACATCTGTCTTGTCGATTTCACGATCGGTCGGACAGAAAGTGCACTTTCTTGGTCAGCCGGTTGGCGATCTTGGAGCGATCACTGATGATTTTATGCTTTTGGAGGTTGACCCGTGATTTTGACGGATGTCGTCGGATATGAGTCAATTTCAAGCACTAAAAATCACATTTTCAGGAAACCACAGGGGCCAAAGTGCGCGAAACGCGAAGAAAGACGGAAAAAACGGGTCACCGGCGGAAAATCCGGTGACCCGGACCTCCATGGTCGCCGGCGACCATGGGCCATGGTCGCCGGCGACCATGGACCGGCGACCATGGGCCATGGTCGCAGGGGCCTGCGACCATGGGCCATGGTCGCAGGGGTCTGCGACCCTGGGGGATTTTTCCCCTTCGGAGCCCGTTTTGCGGTCGTTTTGAGGTCTTTTTCGTCGCCGTTTTCTTCTGTATTTTTCTTGACATTTCTTCTCATTTATTGGCTTGATTTCCCTGTAGAAAACTTGATGAGAATCCTTGCATTTTTAGAGTGCAAAGTTTCTAATTTTCCGGGAAAGCCGAAGACTTTGTCGCGTAGAGCTGCTGATTTTCCGCCAGAAGTCGAAACTTGGTCAAACGATGTCGGAATGACCTGAAATTTGAGGTGAAGCCTCCTGAGCAATAAATAAGACCAACCATAGGCTTTTGTTTGAGTTTTGAAGCCGTTTGGGGTCCCGTCGATGCTTCACTTGATTTTGCTGCGGGGAAAATGCCGAGCTTTGATGTGCGGTCAAACGATGTCCGATTGACCTGAAATTCGACGGGGAGCCTATTGGAGTCATTTTGAGACGTTCCATGGGCTCCGTTTTGGATGTCATGGTCCCGGGTTGCTCCGCCGCCGGTAGGCTTGATTTTCTCTCGGAGCATCGAGACCTGGTCAAACGTTGTCAGAATGACCTGAAATTTGACGTGCAGCCTTTTAGAAGCATGTTGAAGCCACTCATGCACTTGGTTTGATGAGCGAAGGCTTCGGCGGTTCCCGCTGCCGGGAGGCTTGATTTTGCTGCTCGAGCACTGATGGAGGGTCAAACGTTGTCGGTTTGACTTGAAATTTGGCATGGAGCCCTTTTGAGACATGCTGGAGTCATCTGTAGGCTTTGATCGAAGTTTTGACGTCTCCGATGATGTCGCCGCCGGGAGCTCCCGTTTAGCTGTCGGAGAAGTGAAGTTAGGCCAAATGTTGTCGAAATGGCCCGAAACTTCATGTGTACTCTTCTCTTGGCTATCTTGAAGGATCTTGCAGTTTTTATTTGATTCTGACAAGATTTGATTTTTTGGAGAAATTGCATTGTCTATTTATGGCAGGTTGCGACTTCATGCAGCCTTCTTGATGTTGAAGAGGCAAAGTGACATTTTTGGTGTCAACACTAAGAAGCTTTGAACTTCTGAAACATTAGTAAGTCGCTTCCAATTCACAACCTCTTCTATTTTGGTAGGGTCTACAAATAATCCGTCTCCTGAAATAATGTGACCCAGGAATGTTACTTGCTCTAACCAGAAATCACACTTGCTGAACTTAGCATATAGTTGGTTGTCTCTTAACAGCTGCAAAGAGGTACGTAGATGCTTGCCATGTTGGTTCATTTCCTTAGAGTAAATGAGGATATCATCAATAAATGCCACCACAAATTTATCCAGATAGGGTTGGAAAACTTGGTTCATCAGTGCCATGAATGCGGCTGGGGCGTTGGTCAGTCCGAAAGGCATGACTAGAAACTCGTAATAACCATATCGTGTCCAAAACGCCGTCTTGGGAATGTCTTCCTCCCTTCCTCTTAGCTGATGGTAGCCAGACATTAAATCAATCTTAGAAAAATATTTCGCACCTTGTAATTGATCAAATAATTCATCAATGCGGGGTAGAGGGTACTTGTTCTTGATAGTCACCTGATTTAACTGTCTATAATCAATGCACATTCTCAGGGTTCCATCATTCTTCTTCACAAACAATACCGGTGCTCCCCATGGAGACACACTGGGCCTGATGAATCCTTTGTCCAATAGTTCCTCCAATTGATCTTTGAGTTCCTTCAGTTCTGTAGGAGCTATTCGATAAGGTGCATTAGAAATCGGGGCCGTACCCGGCATTATTTCAATAGTAAAATCAACCTCTCGAATTTGGGGTAACCCGGGCAAGTCATCCAGAAACACGTCGGGAAATTCTCTAACAACGGGGATATCGTCTAAACTTGGTTTTGGTTTATCCTCCGAAATGAAGGCTAAGAAGCCTTTGCACCATTTCCTCAATAACTCACCAGCTTTGATGGCTGAGATAACTATTCACCTAACAGGTCTCCTTTTTCCCACCAAACTAACATGAGTAAATCTCTCCAAGTTAAACCGAACTACTTTGTTAAAGCAGTCTAAATTAGCCTGATACCTACTAAGCCAGTCCATTCCCAATATAGCATCAAAGCCGTCCATACGTAACAAAACCAGGTCAGCCGGCATTCGGGCTTGCCTAATTTCTATTATACAATCATAAAATATAGTTCTAGTACATATTTGCTCACCCTTTGGTGTAGACACCACTAATGCATTAGTCAAAGTTTAGGGAAAATTTTCTATCTTAGCAGCAAAAGTATGCGAGATGAAAGAATGTATTAAACCATAATCAAATAAAGTACTAGCTTCAAAATTGGAAATTAAAACCATACCCTCAACCACATGGTTGGCCGCTTCCACATCATGGTGAGTCATGACAAAGAGCCTTCTGTTCTGCTATTGTCCAGCTTGATTCCCTCCTTGGTCGTTCCTGCCAAGGTTGTAATGCTGTCCTTGGTGTAGGTTCTGCTGATTTCCATGGGGCTGATGTGCTTGAATCTGTTGATAATAACACTGGTTTTGTGGACGCTCCTGTTGGTGGCCATGTTGGTTTTGCTGTGGTACTTGTCTTTGTGTCCGAGTTTGATTCCTTCCCAGTTTACTTTGGTAGTCTCTAACCTGGTGCCCTTCCTGACCACAACCGTAACATCCACTTTTCCGTTTGGCCCAATTTCCCTCCCGAGCTTCCGAACAATCTTTTACCTTATGACACCCAAAGCATGCTCCAAGTTTCTTCCGGCATTGATTTGTTTCGTGGGATCCCCTACAATGGTTACAGACCAGCTTAGCTCCAGTTTTCTGTTTCTTATTAGGGAACTGGTGCTTGGAGTTATCTGTTTTCTCTTCAGTGGACATCATTTGAGTCTGTCTCTTTATATCTTCTATGGCTTCTTCTGAGACGAAAGCTTTTCTTAGAGCTTCAGCATAAGTCTTCGGTTCTTGCAGCTTCATGTCTTTTTTTATGTCTAGCCTAAGGCAGTTCACAAATCGTTCCATCTTTTCTTCTTCTGTCACCACTAATGTCTCAGCAAAACGTGACAGCTCAATGAGCTTGAGGGTGTGCTTGGCTACCGTCAAATTTCCTTGCACTGAAGTTTCAAACTCTCTCTTCTTTTGAGCCCTTATATGATCTGGTATAAACTTCATTATAAATTTCCTCTTGAAGAAAGCCCAAGTAACTCTGTTTCTTGCCCATTAAATGACCTCATAGCTGCCTTCCACCATTCCTTCGCATCACCTTCTAATTTGAATGTTGCAAGTGTGGCTTTTTGATGTTCTGTACATCCCATAACTTCAAAGATGCCTTCCATATGTTCTTCTCATTTATTTGCATCCCAAGGATTATTTGTTTCTTCAAAGCTCTTGGGGCGAAATTCATTGAATCTGTTATATAAGGTATCTCTTTCACGATTCCTGCCCCTATTATTGCTGCCTTTTCCCGAACCATCTTTGTTATTGCTGTCTCTCGCCATTCTCACTTTAATGGTGATAAATAGCAGAATCTGCTCTTAGACTTGTGCATATGCCTTCATAAAGCTTTCAAACATTTGCCGGGCATACTCCGGCATCTGCATAGTTCCATTATTTGGCCGAACATTGCTGTTCGCATTATCATTTCCAGTAACATTGTCCATTGTCTTATTCTTTCTGCAGAAGGGAAGAATTTATGAGCTAAAAGATCATTAACAATATATCTTACTTTAATCTCTACCTATGACACCCAAACGTCCTCACCATGTGACCTATGGGTTACTAATTCTTTTATGTGCCCAAAAGTCTTATGCTCTGATATCACTTTATCATGACCTAAATTTCGGGTCCTGTTGAATATTCAGATCGTGATCATATAGCAATATTCACCATGCACACATCAAATAATATTCACAAGGAATTAGGCATTTAGTACAAAATATATTTTCAATTATAATTATCAAATATCTCTGAATAATCAAACTTATTATGTCTTGACTCAAATCAATAATGTGCTAAAACATTATATAACTTCTCCACAAGGATTAATAATTATATCAAATATTCAAGTTTTTCTCGTTCTCTCCTTTCAGCCACGCATGCCAAAATTTACGTGCTGATCGTCAATCCGCTCTGGCCCACCCGTAACATGATTACCTGAAGGGGGCAACACAACATCAGTATTACCAGTGAATGAATTTTCCTAATTGCACAAGCCACAAACATAATATTACATAATCAACACATCTGAATCAATAGATCACATATCATTAAAGTACATCCACACACAAATCCGTGCCCATGCACATTACCATGCCTCAAAAGGCACATCGTATACATATATACCAGTCACCATGACCCTGTCTCATCAGACACGTCCAATAAGGACCAGCATCATAATAGTCATTCTCGTCCACTAATGACCAGCCGCTATAACGGCCCAGACACAAAGTCCAACATCCCACATCTGGGACCCAGTGCACAATATTACATAATAACCAGAATATGAATATTAAATAATATAATTGAACACACATGCAGCAACGTGGACCCAACCTATGCATATCTCATTGATTACCGCCCCACTTATCATCCAAGGTAAGAGATGATGTAGGAATGGCCCACCTTCATAGCATAATATGTAAATAACATAAACATACCAACATGCCCAAATTAGCATAATTTACACAAAACCTTCAATTACTATAGATAGAAGGGCCATATGGTAATTACATACTCATCCTAGGGTTATTCCTTAATTATCTAACACATCTGTACACACATGCACCATCACAGAACATAGTCCACGTCTGCAACATTCCTATTATAGAATCCAGTGGGTCCCACTGGACCAAACCAAGACCAGACCTAATGTCTAAGGTCGTCTAGGGATAGGCTTTACTATTAATGGATTAGATTCACCATCAAACATCTTCACTGGGACCCACAGTCTGAATAATACTAATAGAATTCAAGAATAAGCCTTATGGTAAACAAAATTGAAGCTTCTGGATATCTGGACAAATGAGGCACAGGCTACATGGGACCACCACCATTCAGGTCATCCCTAGGTCCTCTTCAAGACGTGGGTCCTAATCTCTGATTGACTTAGGTAGTGGGTCCCACCATGGATGTCGACCTTCAGCCCTATATTCATCAAATTCACGCCTGGAATTCATTACACCTCTTGAACAGTGGGACCCCAATGGTTCAAAACCCAGATGTCCAACTACATGAAGGTCGCCCAAGAGTCCTACACTTGATGGTCGGAGTTGATTTTCAATCGAGTGTACAGGTGGGACCAAGAAAGCCTAGCGACAATAAACCGTAAAAATCCTGTATCAGTCGCTCAGTTTCATCATACCCATTAGATAAAGGCCCAGATGGAGCCCACTCCTTATGGGTCCAAGTCTCCTAGGGTCGACCAGGGGTCCCCTACAGGATGTGTGGTCTTGATCATTGATGAAGTAAATAGATGGGTCCCACAGCTACAAACGACCATTATCTAGCACCCCGTCAGGCCTGTGTTTTCCATCGGATTTGCAGAACTGTTTCATATTCTTGCATCCAAATCTATTAACACCATTCCCTTATCTATTAATATGAGATTCAACAATTCTTGCAATATAGAATATACATAACATATGATCCATCAGATCTTCTTAATGTCAATTACTCATAACATATAATATCATAACCAGTAGATCTCAACACAGATTATCCAAATCACATCACAATATCAATCATCTTAATTGATCAACTAATTAACTAGGAAAATCCACTCACCTTTGGTAAACGATCATCTCTTTCGCAATATGTGGACGCGAATAGGACATTAATCAGCCTTCATCTCCTTCTCCTAAAATTGCAGCCCACAATCTTTCTTAGAAATTTTCCAAAATACCATAATAATGGTCGTTGGTTTGCCTCTGTGTGTGTGTGTGTGTGTGTGTGTATATAAGGTGGGGTTATATAAACTTTCTAATTCTAATCATTCTCTTATTTCCCTTGTTAGAGTTGTTATACAACTCTAGTCCCAAAACGTGGGACACTTTCCAATTCCATAATAATTAATAGTTCTAATTCAATAATAAGAAAACACTCCTAATTCTATCTTAAGTTATCCATTAAGGTCCTATCTGGGCCAAACTAATCCTGGGCCTAGGTGACTCAAGATATTACAACTCACCACTGAGCTACGATTGGATTGTGTTGGGTTCAGGTTTTAGGGTTTTGGTTTTAAGGCGTAGGTTAACAAGGAATGAACATAGCTTGTGGTGGGCATTTTAATACTTCACCGAACTCAAATATAGCCTTAATTATTTTACGTTTATTATTATTTTAGAAAGCCTTGATAATTGAAATGGATTGAGATTGACCCAAGCTTCCATAGGTTGGGTCAATTCAGGCCGGATTGAGTTAGACGGATTCAACTGCAGTAAGCTTAATGCAGAACGGACCACATCAGCCTATGTTGGACTGAATCAGGCAGATTTGACAAGCGTGCAGTCTGCTCAACGGCCCTATGTTTATTGATGGATGCCATTAATATGATGGGACCTACCATGGATTGATGATACCCAGACAAAGTCCTTGATTGAAAGATCTTTTGATTCGTTGTTTGCCCCTTACATGGACCACTGTCTATTTGTTAGCAAACAGGCATGGGTTGAGATTTTAGGTCCAGGAGATTATGGATTGCCCCGGTCCAAGGTGGGGTCCATCATATCAACTTCCTCCGTCACTTAATTAAGGAGCTCCTTCATAAAAGGGGCATTATGGTGCCACCAAATCAAAGATCCGACCTTGATACTGAGAAAAGCATTGATTGTATACAGCAGTTAAGAAACCACGAAAACGCAGAAGCTCCAAATCTGATAGGAATCTACACTCTTGATGGTTTATACTTTATATTTAGTGTGAGCACATGGAAAAGGATACAAAATAAAGGAATTTGTAAAAGGACAAAAACTGCAATGATTATAGCTGTTGCATAACTGCCATGCATCATAGAAAACTTGTTGAAGGAACAACAAAAAATAAAGGTATGTGGAAGGATCAAAACAGTAATTACATTGCATAAATTGGCAATAAGAAAAGAGAAAGCAGGAGTTTAGTTTCAGAGATTTCTGTAGTGCAATCAATACCAGCTGTGATTAGACATTAAGGGCAGCTTTAAAATCATAAAAGTAGAATTTATAGCTGTGAGTTTATATGCATTTGATGACACTGCCTTCAAAGATATCTGTGACAATTGAAAGGAATGAAATATAATAATAGGAAGGTGTAATGAAGAGGTCCCACCAGATCTGTTAGTCGAATGTCAAGGGTCCAATTAAAAGAAAATATTATAAATATGAAACAAGGACCGCCCACATGAAGAATTATGATGAAAAAGAGAGACCAATAAGCAATCAATCCTCAATAGAAAGAATCATTTGCAAGGACAATAAGTCTTGCATACCTTCATTAGCATAAAAGAATCCTATGCAGGAAATATTTTATCACAAAAACAAAAGCCCAAACGAAAGAGAAATCACATGCTCACCATAAACTCTCAACTTTATCGAAAAGCAGCTGTCTTTTGTTTCTAGTAAGTTGTTTAATAGTTGGAATGCTGAATCATATATACAATGGGCTGGTTCAGGTAGATCCTAGCCGAGTGATTATGATGTACTTCCATCTAATAGTTTATCGGGGTGTTTTGGCACCTCGATTTCGGCTCTTCGCGACCTGAAGCTTGTAATATATTCCATGGGTCAGGTTCTTCACCCAGCTGAATCAACATTACATCCAGGCACATTTCTAATCTTTAGCAGAGGATATAACAATTTCCCTCGGATTTATCACATAATGAAAATGAGATGGCTCCAAATCAGTCTTGTTAAACACCACTGAATACCCATTGGAATCACCCACAAAAACTGGCAACAAGCATCCTTTGCAACAGTAACTAAAATTTATCAGAGAGGATTTAAGGTACAAAAAACATAGATGGAAAATGTCCTAAGGGACAAGCCCTGAAAACAGTACACTCTAGGAGATATATTATTTGTTACACCAGGGTCCATGGTAAGCTTGAGGTTTGGTTAGTATACCCATAAACAATCTGCAAGGCATATGAGGTTGTGCTCGAGCGACATGGGCTTGCACAAAGGTTTTAATGCCCAAGATTGAGCAAAGACCCACAGACGCTGGAATTGAACATGGAGCTATTCAGAAAGATCATGAAGAGCCTCCCAGGAGTCCGGAGAAGTGTAGAGTCCAGTAACATAAAAAATAGTCCACTATAGCATAGAATCAGCTAATGAGTATTGTGTATTGTGCATTACTATAGATAATCAGGGTTTCCCATGATGTGGCACAACTCTAGATCAAGAGTGAATCGACAAATATTAAAAGGAACTGATCAGAAGATTATATATATATAATATATATATATATATATATATATATATATTACAAGTAGGAAAAAAAACAGTACACATCACTAGAAGTAACCTCAACAAATTTATCCAGATCTTTTATCTTCTAAATTGAAAAATAAAAGAGTTAATGAGTTATTACAAAAGGTAAAACTCATCAATAAGATCAAGTCGGCTCAAGTTAAAAATCTGAATTTTACGCCCGGATCCCAAAGACTTGAACCATTCAAAAGATGCATCCAATGGCATTTAACTCTGTGTCCAAGTTCAGTTCGATCATCACTGTTTGATTGTATTGGAAAGGTCACTGAAAATTTACTGCATCCTACAGTACATGACACTCTTTTGAAAAACTTAAACATTCAGTATGGACCCCATTCTGCACATCCAAAATATCAAATTCAATCTATCATCCCATGATTTGATGAGCGTCTCAATTTTGCTTCATTAAGAGGTATATTGGCTGTTGTTATCCAAGGTGTTTAAAAACATGATCAAATCATAATTGTTCAATGCAACAGTGAATATCAACACATTGGGAGCATATAACTGGAATGGAGAAGCAACTTAATTAATTCATGTTGCTAGAAGATAACTGGAACATTCAGTGAGGACCCCATTTGCTAGAAGATACTACATAGTTGACTCAACTTAACTCACCCATACTACATATAACTGGAATGGAGAAGCAAAATTCATGTAATGTTGGGTTGTGATCTGCTATCACATCACCCTTGGGGTCCCACAGCTGATTAAATACAATTAAAATATTTTCAAGGTAACTCACGTCCAAAAATTTAGGATCAAAAGATGGTGGCCATATATGTGCAAGGTCTCATTACAAAAAGAGAAAATCAAACATGCAGGGCATAAAAAGGGTTTCTACATGCATCCACATACGAATCAAAGAAGAACACAAGCATTAAATTTACAAATTATGATTAGGTACTTGCCTGCGGTCCGCGATTGAGGGAGACGGTCTAGAATTCCTACTGCAAAAGCCCAAAGCTCTAACTCAGAGAAAAGTTGGAAGAGAGAGAGAGAGAGTTGTGTGTGAAAATAAAAGAGTATGGTGGTGTATAAATAGGGAATAAGAATAGGAATTGTAATCTAACTTAAATTCTAAAAAGAATAGAGTTTGGGTTCTAAAAAATAGAAGTTTGGATTAGAGAAGGATTATACCACTAAACTGGGCCCGGATTAACTATGGGTCAAGACACCTATCCAAAAAGCCTAACTCACCAACCTAAGTCTAGCGTGGTCCCCACTTAGACTAATCGCATATTTAATTATAATACCATCAATTATATAATAATAAAATAATATATAATAACCAAAACGTCACATTATCACAAAGATAAAAATAGCCACACATAAGAAAATCCGACCTGCAACTATTATATGAATGACCATAAACAACAAAAGATCTCAATCCAGTCATGTGATCAGTAACGCTAGAATCACCGATCCAAGCTGCACATGTGGGTGATGAGGGCACATGATCAGAAAAAGTAGATCTACCTGACTGTACAAAGGTAATGAACTAGCTAACATATCTTTTCAGAACCATGAGATATGACTAAGCTCTCTAAGTTCCACCTTGAGAGCGGTGATAGAATTGCAACAACAGTACTTTTTTTTTTTTGAAAAAGGTAAGTGTATATGTTTCCAAAAGCATAAGTACAATGTATAAAAAGAAGGGAAAGCTCCTTTGCCCTTGCGACTCCCTGAATAGAAGCAAGAACAAGAGACCAGACCCCAACAAAATAGGCCAAAGCCGGGAACAAGCCCACAGGGCAGGCCAAGCCCAAAATAAGGACAACTAAAACCACATCCCGGGCCAGCAAAATACCAAAGGGTCCCAAACAAAGAGGGCCGAACAAAATAATGATACAAAAGACCAAAGAAAAGCCTCAAGACAGAGCATAAGCCAATAGAACAGGAGGCACCCACAGCCCGGGCCAAGCCAACAGAAAAGGGAGACCTACAGGCCACAGCAAAGCTAGACAGTGCTGCTGCTTGTAATCACATTCACATCCCTCAGCATTTTTGATGGTTTAGACCTGCCAGATCTTCACAGGAGCTGTTGCTGATAGATGCTTTTAGGAAAGAAGCCAGAGCTGCTGCCCGATCTTCACAACAGTACTCCATGTTGTGATCATTAAAAAAATTCCTCAATGGTGGATAACAATTAGTTCTCAAACTCATACCCCCGTGAATCTATAACCTAGGACTTAATTAAACGTAACAGCACCACTGAGTCAATCCTCTCGCAAAAAGGCTCAATGCATAATCACAATGTAAGACTTAAATATGAGCATTGATATGAATTTAACAGATGAAATGTCCGAACAGAACACAAACAGACCGGGCTTGATAGGTACAGAAACCCTCAACTCTGCAACACCAGCTTGACCAAAGAGCGCTACTATAGACTTGGAAGTGTCAGTTTACGTCAAAACTGCAAAAACTACTACCCTAGCAGTCCCAAGCACAAACCGCACTGGCTGAATGAATTTTTGGTCAAAGATAGACCTTGTTGACTGATACAACTCCACAGAACTATATGAATACTCATCCAGTGAAGAGAGCCAGTTTTTCTCACACAACTTCACCTGAAGATAAGGAAAAATACGGACAAATAACAACAACAACAACAACAACAACAACATCAACATCAACATCGCTCTTGAGAATTGAAATCAGACCCTAGATCAGAAGGGAATTCTCACATCAGACCTTGTCATTCACAGCTATGTCCACTGATCACATGCCACTCGTTATGGCTTGGATATGAAGTTGATATAAATCAGAAATATTAAAATGAGAACCATCTGCACAGTTCTTATGTGCTGTCCACCCAATTTTCTAGGCCTCACTAGCCCAGCTATGATTAATCTACCCCCCTCACACACTCTACTCTTGTGAAGTGCCACAAGCCCAAATTTGACACATCCAACCTGTGCGTGCCTAAAAATTACGGACTTGGTTTAGATGGTAATGGGGGTTATGGAGATGCTGTTTAGCTAATCAAGAACGTCGCTGATGGCCTGTAACCTGAAAGGAAGAAGAAACAAAGGTCAGGACCCCGGGCTGTTACCAGCCAAAGGCACTCCGATGCCTGAGTTAGTGCAGTCACTGAACTAGGGTGAAATGAGGAAGAAGGTTTTTGCAAGATAGCACAGTGTCTATTGTATTTCTCGTACCTGTTCATGAGTCTTACCATGGGTAGATATAGGAGGAAGTGGAAGGTTCCATAGTGGAGGTATGTGAGGATACTTGTCCCATTAGCCCATATCTAGGATCCTTGGTGGGGGTAGCTGAGGGTACTGTCCCATCGGATCTCTCCTCAAATCCCTTACATAAATATGGATGTGATCAGTTGATAGGAAGAGCCTTTATCGATGGCTGGCGGCCACCCTATCTGTCAGGGCTCTCTGCATTGTGGCTGTCCCTAAGGTTTTGAAAATCGGAATCGAATCGCGAATCGTTTTAGGCGCCGAATCGAATCGAATCGCGAATCTTAGGATTCATTCTATTTTTTTCCAAAATAGTTTTTAAAAAATCAAAAAATATGTAAAAATAAGAAAAAATATAGATATGCATATCTCATCCATTTTCCATACATAGCAACATTTATATATCAAAAAAGGAAAAAATTCTATCGACAAAACGATGCTCATGAGCTAATTTATAACCTAAACACAAAAGATTACATCCCAAAAACATAATCCAAAGATGATCATAAGCTCACTGCTCATGCATGATCTGAATAGTAAATACAAAACATTCATTTCTAAACATCAAAAGACTAAAGGTTCATATGCTGATATCCCCATCATCATGGCCAAGGACCATATCCACATCAACATCATCATCTCCAATACCAATATCATCATCTCCAAATGAAGATGATCCATCATCAAGACATTGAACTTCCTCCTCTTCATTGTCAGATGAAGACACTAGAGCTTCTTCTTCCTCAAGCTCGGATACTTTCTTTTTTCCTTTTATTTTTTCTTCCAAATGTAAGTTTTCTAGGCCCTATAAAACAAGATTACAAAATTTTAGTCTACTAAAATAAAAAATAAATATTAATGTTTAGACTTTGACATTTAGTAAATTGGTAATACCTCTCCGTCTATCTTGTCTACTCGTCCCTTCATTAGCAGTATCGACAAAGCATTCTCCAAGGTCTATCCACGACATGTCATTGTCTAAAACAGGATCTTCTTTTTCAGTGATCCACTCATCATCGGATTCCATATCTGACAAGCAAATAGGATCAAGAGCTTGATCCCTCTCTCTTGGTTTGACGTACTTGGAGATATAAATTATATTTAACGAAGACTAAAGAATTAAGACGTTGCCCTAGTCCGTTTCTCCTCTTTGAATGTATCTATAAAAAAGTTAGATTAAATTATTAAATGTCTAGATTTATACAAATTATATTACATTATTACTAGTTAATGAAATTTTTTTTAACAAATCGCACCTGTTCAAATGTACTCCAATTTCTTTCACACCCCGATGAACTGCATGTTAAACTTAATATGCGAATGGCTAGCTTTTGTAGTTCAAGGCAATGTTCACCATAACTCTCCCACCATAAAGCTAGTTTATAAGAATAAAGTCAATGATTGTAAAAGAATAACATGATGAAGAAAAAAATACGTATTAAGGAATATAAAAAATTAAAAATATATATAGATTACCAGGTTGTTTTGTCTTAATTGTTAATTGCGCCGTTTCTCTTCTGAACATGCCGATCTTTCTCTTGAAATAGTCAATTTGTTCATCAACAAGAATCCGAGTTCTACCATCTTGAACAAATCGCTCCAATGTGTCTACAATCCCTTTTTAACTTCAAAATCAGCATGAAATTTCTCATCATATTGGAACGCGGGATTTAAAAAATATGCGGGTGCATGCAAGGGGTGGTGCAACTGTAGGTTCCATCTTGAATCTATGATTCTCCATATGGGATCATATCGCTTCTTCACATTGTCGAAAATTTTGGCAATAGCCTCTTTGGCCCTGTCCATTGCTTCGTAGATGTATCCCAATGGTGGTCTTTCATCGGAATCAACCAAGCGAAGGACTTTTACTAAGGGAGTTACACATTTGATGCAATATTTTATGCAACCCCAAAATTCTTGATCCGCCAAGATAATATCTCTCACTCTCATGCCATCAATATTTTTGGAATATGAACTTTCTTCCCATTCCTTCGATGCAAACATTGACCTCAATGCAACCCTTTGTTCATGAATACTTTTTAAGGTCAAAAAGTTTGTAGCAAAACGAGTGACGACTGCTCTAATAAGCTCTCTTCCCTTTGTGAATTTCCTCATTAAATTTAACACCCATTTATGTGTATAAATAAAAACAGTAATTTTCTTTGCCTTTGCAACTGTTGTGGCATGAGTGTGCAATTTTCCTATATCAGCTAGCATCAAATCAAGTAGATGTGCCGAACACGGCGACCAAAATAGTTTTTTCCTCTTCTCCATTAAGAATTCACCCGCCTTGACTAAAGCTGCAGCACTATATGTCACCACTTGCATGACATGCTCTTCTCCAATTTCTTCAACTACTGAATCTATCAACTCAAACATGTTTTGTGCATTTTTGCAAATTGAAGATGTATCTACTGATTTAATAAAAACTGTACCACGTGGGCTGTTAACCAAAAAATCTGTGATGCTTCTATTCTTTCCATCGGTCCACCCATCAGTCATCAATGTGCACCCACATTGGCTCCACTCTTTTCTATATTGATCCAATGATTTTTCAATAAGTTGCACTTCCTTATGACGAAAAGTGTGCCTCACTTCATGATAACTTGGTAGTTTCAATCCCGGTCCAAATGCGGCCACTGCCTCCATCATTGGAGCAAAAAATGGACTTTTAACAACATTGAAAGGCAATGCATTAGCATAAAAAAGCCTACATATTGCCAACACAACACTTTCCCCGTCTCCTTTTTTCCAAATGTGATTAAGTGTTGATTGTTTTGGATTTTTCCCTTTAACCACAAAGCCATCCATTGTGCCTTTCCTTTTTCCTTTATCTTTTGGTATTTCAAGGACTTCATCATTGTCTTGGAAATAATAATCAGATGAACGCCAATATCATACATGTCATCTTTTTTTTTTCTCCTTTTCATCTTTGTTATCTTCTAATAACTTCTTAAAAAGGTTTGCTGCATCATCCTCAACTTGAGGGCATGGCTTTATGTTTTGTTTTGTTTTGTTCGGGCTAAATGGTGTTTCATACGAAACACTCCACCCCACATCGCCTTTCCACAAAAGCTGCATCTCACATTCAAGTGATTATCCGGGTTAACCTTGGAACAATAACTCCATGCAAGATCATCATCCGTTGGGCCTGATCCTCTCCCCTTTTTCGGCCGACCCATAAGTGGAAAATAAAAAAATAAAAAAAAATCATTCAAGTTCAACCATCTCCACAGTTTACATGGAATTTGGAACTTGGAATTGGACAGTGACAACATTCATCTTTATAAAAAAAGAACTCAGGCCAACTGATGTGAAAAATTGGCAATGGTTTGATGCTGCCCAAGTATAACTATTTGAAAAAAAAAAAAAAGAAGAAAGAGAACTCTGACCAGAATTTTAGCATCATATATGGAGAATAAAAAATCATTGGTGGGCCCCACTAACAGATGAGAAGAATGGGTGAAGGCTTGATGAACTGTTTGGAAAAAAAAAAGCCCCAGACCAGATTATCCAGAATTTCAGCCATCAGATATAATAATTAATAATATCATTGGTGGGCCCCATTGATGTGAAAAATTGGCAATGGCTTGATGATGCCCAAGTATAACTATTTGAAAAAAAAAAAAAAAGAAGAAAGAGAACTCAGACTAGGATTTTTGCATCATATATGGGGAATAAAAAATATTGGTGGGCCCCACTAACAGATGAGAAGAATGGGTGAACGCTTGATGATCTGTTTGGAAAAATAAAAAAAAAGCCCCAGATAATCCTAGCAGTGGACCAGATTCCCCCAGAATTTCAGCCATCATATTTAAAATATCATTGGTGGGCCCCACTGATGGATGCTCAAATCAGTGATGCAATAAGCACTCTCAGATGATTTGATGATGCCCCCACCTATGGAATCCATTGGATGAGCCGCACCAAATGATCAAAAAGAAAATAAAAGGAAGAAGGAAACGAGATTCTGAGAGTCTTCGTTGAAGAGGAAAGAAAAAAAAAAAAAAAAACCCACATACATACCTCGGCTGTCACTGCTCCTCGTTCTCCTTGTTGGACCGATTGCAACTCCTTGCCGGAATGGTCGCCGCTCCTCACTGGAATGGTGGCTGCTGCACTGCAACCCACTGGCTTCTCTGCTTCAAAGAAGTCTCATATGCACGATGGAGAGGATGGAGGAAGGTTTTGGGCAATCTGATTGCATGCAGAGATAAAGATAAATCCAAACAGCCAAGCATGAGATGAGTCTCCTTCTCTCTTTGCTGAGATTTTAGATGAGTTTCCTTCTCTCTTTGCTGGGATTTCTTTCTCTAGGGCTCTCTTTGTTTCTCTGCTGAGATTTCTTTCTCTGGCTGCTGAGATTTTTTTTTCTTCTTTTCAAGACGATGCCTTCTACCCCAAGAAATCACGTCATGGAATAGACGTAGCATTTATGGGTTATGGGCTCCTCGACTTCCTGCAAAAATAAATCGTATGAATCGTGCGATACAATACTATACGTATCGTATCGCATGATTCATATCTGAATCGTGCGATACAATACTATACGTATCGTATCGCATGATTCATATCTGAATCGTGCGATTTTTTTTTTGTTTGCGATTCTAAGATGCGATTTGAATCGTTTAGTGTACGATACAATACGAATCGTACGATTCGTATCGTGAATTGTATGATTTTAATAACCATGGCTGTCCCATCTCATAATGGAGATTAGACGCTCAATGCCCACCTCGGTCAAGTGGACCGAAGTGAAGGTCACCGAGACCAGGCTTACTCGAGGTCGGGTACTGTTACCGAGACGCTCGAGGTAGAGCGTAGAAAGAGCGTGGCCGGTACACTTACCGGGACCAACTCCAAACCGGTGCCAGCGGGCGCGCTGCCGAGCTGGGTGAATGAGGTCGGTGTAGCTCCTAATTGGTATTATTACCCAAGTCAGAGATAACCTCGGTATTGAGAAAACACTCCCACACAATTGCCCCCTAGCTGCTGACCTCATTAGAGCTTTGAAACTTGATTGAGCTCAGGAGCTAAACACGTGGGAGTTTTATAAATGCCGAGCACGTAGCATTGTTATTTCGAATCAGCCGTTGACGTCGGATCCTCATCGTGACCGTTCAATTAAGGGCTTCATTACTCCGTCGCCAGCCTGTCTGCCAGAAGGCGCCGAAACCGCTGCGCCTGCCCGAGGCAATCAATCATTCTGACGGCGTTTACTATGGAAACCGTATTGCTCTCGCCACGTGGCATTGCCTGGTTCGTAGTACGGCTGCTTCGAAGCGGCGCACGTCTTTTTGAGGTGGCATGTTGAATGCGTGCCCTCAGAATTCGAAAAGGCGTCCTGCTGCCCTATAAAAGCAGCACTCTCATTCTTTCTTTTTCTACTTTGGCGTTTGATCTTTGGGGAGACTCTGTTCGAACTCAGACCATCATTCTGTCCTTTTCTCTGCCTCCCTGCTTTTCTGCTCCTCTGCTTCTTGCTCCCTTTTTCTGTAAGTCCTCTTCTCTTCGTCTTCCCTTCCAGTATCTTTTCTTCTGTTGCTTTTCTCGTTAGGGTTCTACCTTCTGCACCTTTTTAGTTTTCTGGGATTTATCAGACATGAGAATAGGGGTGTGCCGCTGTCTGGTTGACACCAACGGAGCCATGAACAACTTTAGGGAGAAGTACAACATCCCGGACGACGTCCGGGCTAGGTTAGATGACCCAAAAGAACCCCTGGGATGGCTACTCCTATCGAGACGGGTGGATGCCCTTTCCTCTGGTCTCGGTAGTAGAGGGAGGAGTTAGATTCCTTGTTCACCCTCTTCTTAGGGAGTGTCTTGCTACATGGCACCTCACCCCTTGCCAGTTAATGCCGAATAACTATAAGATCATAATGGGGGCAGCAGAACTGAATAAGATCTTAGGCATCCACCTCGGCGTGCACGATATCGAAGACGTCTACGACGTCTGTAAATCGACAGGGGAGCCTGACCACTGCTATTACCTCTGGGGAAAACCGAAGATGGTCCCCTTTGTCACTTCCCTCGAGGATTCGATGCGCTACGCCGGGAGCAATAGGTTGTTCGTTGCCTGCAACTGGGAGTTCGGCGCGGAAGATACCGAGGCGGAGAGGAGGTACAGGGTACCTCGCCACTTCGGGGTTCTCCCAAGTAAATACCGAGCTCAATAGCTTGAGTTTCATCCATTTTCTTTATCTGCCGAACTGACTTTCTTTATCTGTCATGCAGAGGCCGGCGAGAGAAAGCAGGCAGCTCGGCGTGCTGGCTGGAGGAGGAATGACGACTGGTTGGACGCCATCCATCGCTACAAAGGTCACCAAGGGAGGACTGCTTATCGCCTCTTGGGGTATGAGCCGAGATAGAAATCTTACTCGAAGAGGGGGCTAGAGTTTTTGGTAACTGGGGTTAGCTACATGCCAAAGTCGGTTGAGCAACAGCCGAGCTCCTCCACCACCGACCGGGATCAAGTTTTTGAAGAACCTCCTTTCGGCTCAGCAGAGATGGAGAGGGGCCGTCAGGGATTCGCCACCACCAACCTCAGGGAGAAACTCCTCGGCAAGCGGGCCTCCTCTTCTTCGAGGCCCGCCGACTCCTCCAGGGATGCCCCCAGGGCTCCACCTTCCAGCTCCTCCCGTCAACACTCTTCCGAAGTGAGGGAGGAGGAGAGACAAATGAAGAAGGCAAGGGGTGAAGACCCACGCCAATCCAGACCTCGGAAAGAGAAGGCGTCTCGCTCGACCTTGACGGAGGAGAGGAGGGAGCCGAGGTGGAGGGCCGAGGAGGACGAGGAGGAGGAGGAGGAAAGAAGGGAGGAATAGAGAACAGAGGTGGAGCAGGGGCATGAAGAGAGGATGCCGGCGACGCCCATGGGTGGGGGTTCGTTTCGGCAGGACCCTTCTCAGCCCTTGGTGTCCCACGCTCCAAAGTTCGAACCATGGAGGCCATCCCCTTCCTTGGGCCAGGGGTGCCGCTGACCACCAGACATATGCTATCCGGCAGTTCGGCAGTTGCGGCGGCGCTGGCAGGTGCGTGTGCACTCCCGACAGAGATTGATTGGCTGAGGAAGATGGATGAAGGCGTGCTGCATATGTCCAACCTCGCATCGGCCCTGCTGGTAAGAAGTATTTCGAGTTGTCTAACTCTGTGGACGTGCTTTTGAGCTCTACTAACTCTTATCTCTTCCCTTTTTTCAAATCGTGCAGAGGTCTCAGGTGGCCTTGGAGAAATCTCGCCAGAGCTGCTCCATGATCCAATCACTGCAAGCCGATAGGCAAAAGCTTGCGGCAGCTCTGGAGGGGAGTTCAGAGGAGCTAAGGAGGTCTCGCGAGGAGTACGTCAAGCTGAACGAAGAAAACGAGGGAGCCATAGAGGAGATCACTAGGATAAGTGTTGAAAATCATGAGCTCCGGGCTGTGGCATATGAGAAGGAGAAAAGGGCGGGCCAGCTGGAGACCGAGATGGAGGCCTTGAGGATAGAAAAGGCCGAGGTCGATGCTTTGCTGCAGACCGAAAATGAAGCCTCGGCCAAATTGAGAGCCGACTCCGAGGTCTCGCAGCAAGTGGAGATCGATGCCTCTTTCCAGAATGGGGTGGCCCAGGCAACCAAGCAGTACGAAGATCAACTCGTAGGGCTGGGGGAGGAGCTATTTGAAATGGGCTGCTTGGCAGTGCTTAGAGAAATGGGGATCCCCGAGGATCATCCCATGTACTAGAATCTGCCCATGCTCTTTCGCCCTGAGCCCGAGTCGCCTGCCCCCTCATTCACCGAGGCCTTTCTCGATCCCTCAGCTGCCGAGCCCCTGGTCTCCTCCAAAACTCCTGAAGAGACTCTCCAAGCTCCAGATGCCGAGACCACAACCGCCGATCTCGAGGTCGACAATGTGGAGGCTCCTCCTTCTGCTCCTGCTGGCGATGGTGATGGTGGTGGCGAGACTGGCGAAGTCTCCGTAATTGACGTTGAACAGCTGTCATGATGCTGTCTTTTCATTTTACTTTTCTGTACTTGGGGGGAGATACTCATTGTACTCTTTTTTTTTCTTTCTATACATGTAAACATTTTTGAGATGAATGAAATCTTCTTTTGCACCAATCTCTGTGTTTGAATGTTTGCTTCTTCTATCTCTTTTCCTGTTTTGTATTTGGTCTTGCAATCAAGATATAATAAGTAACAGGAATAAAGACCAGTAATTTAAACTTGGTTCTGTAACCGAAGCAGTAGGATGGATCCTCCAACTAAGGTCAAGTGACTGAATTAGGTTCCATAACCGTAATGAGTCAATGAGTTTGGTAGGACGCAGTGAGCTCGGTCCCGTGACCAGAGCTGAAATCATTGAGTCTGGTTCAATCACCAGAATTGAGGTTGGCTGGTCTTGTGACCGAGCTAAGGCAGCTGGTTCTGTAACCGAGCTGAGGAGTGGCTAGTCTTGTGACCGAGCCGAGAAAGCTGGTTCTGTGACCGAGCTGGAGGTGGCTAGTCCTGTGACCGTGCCGAGAAAGCTGGTTCTGTGACCGAGCTGGAGGTGGCTAGTCCTGTGACCACGCCGTATGCAAGCTGGTCCTGCGACCAAGCTGTGTGCATATGCCGAGTTCCATAACTTAGCCAGATTTGAAAGTAAAAAACATTCTTTAAAAAGAATCAATCTTATTGACTTCCAAAATCAGAGTACATCTTAAAAGTAGTATTTCTTGAGGTGTGTGGCATTCCATGGACGCGGTAGCTTTCTACCCTCTATGTCCTCAAGCTTGTATGCAGAATGCCTAACTGCTGAAGTTACTTTGAATGGCCCATGCCAGTACGGTGCAAGCTTTCCTTCACTGGGATTTTTGTCTGCTGGAAGTGTCTTTTTTAAGACTAGTTCTCCAGGTAAGAACCTCCTCTCTTTGACTTTCTGATTGTACCCTCTGGCCAGTTGTTGCTGGTAGGAAGCGAGGCGGATGGCTGCTGCATCCTTCGTTCTTCAGTAAGGTCAAGCTCTGTGGCGAGGTTCACATCGTTCTGGCCTTGATCGAACAGCTCCAACCTGAGGGTCGGGAGACCGACCTCAAGTGGAATCACAGCTTCCATCCCGTAGGCCAGGGAGAAAGGTGTAGCCGAGGTCGAGCGCCTTGGGGTAGTTCTGTACGCCCAAAGGACACTTGGAAGTTCCTCTACCCATCTCCCTTTGGCTCGGTCCAGTCTCTTTTTGAGTCTTTCGAGCACTACCTTGTTAGAGATTTCAGCCTGTCCGTTGCTCTGGGGGTATGCTGGAGTGGAGTAGTAGTTCCTGATGCCAAGTTCTTGACAGAAGTTGGAGTCGAACTGAGTCCCGTTGTCCGAGATCAAGGCTCGAGGCACTCCAAATCTTGTCACGATGTTCCTGCACACGAAGTTTTTAGTATCCTTCTCGGTGATGGAGGACAACGCTTCAACTTTTATCCACTTGGTGAAATAGTCAGTCGCTACTATTAACCACCTCTTATTCCCTGGAGCTCCGTGGAGAGGTCCCACCAGGTCCAGTTCCCATTGGGCAAAAGGCCAAGGACTGGAAAGAGGACTCAGGTCATGTGCTGGTTGATGTAGAGAGTGAGAGAATTTCTGGCACTTCTCACATTTCCTGGTATAGACCTGTGCGTCCTTCTGCATGTAGGGCCACCAGTAGCCCTGGCTGATAGCACGGTAAGCCAGTGACCGACCTCGAATGTGGCTATCGCAGATCTCTTCATGAATTTCATAAAGGAAGCCTTCGACTTTGCTCGGGTGAACGCACTGGAGGTAAGGGCCATTGTAGCACTTCTTATAGAGCTTGCCATCTGGAGAGAGCCAAAACCGAGCTGCTTTCACCCTGATTTTGTGGGCCTGATTTTTGTCCTCGGGGAGCTGGTCGTCCTTGAGGTAGGAAATGAATTCTCCATCCAACTCGGACCGAGGTCGGCACATAGGATATGCCGAGGTGGTTGGAGCTCAATGCTAGGTCTGTCCAGTGCTTCCACTTCGACGGTCCTTTTTCTTCCTGCCTCAACAGTAGAGGCCAGGTTGGTAAGTGCATTGGCGTGAGAGTTGGAATCTCTGCCAATCTACCTGACTTCAGCTTTCTGGAATTGAGAGAGGAGTTGCTTGGTGTGGGCTAGGTAGGCTGCCATCCTATCGTCACGGGCCTGGTAGTCTCCATTCAGCGGGCTCGTCACCAGCTGTGAATCACTGAATACCACCAGCTGTCGTGCCCCCAGAATTTTTGCGCTGCCCAGCCCTGCGATCAGCGCTTCGAACTCAACTTCGTTGTTTGATGCTTTGAAGTCCAGAGTCAGGGCTTGCTCGATGACAAGGCCCTCCGGAGATTGGAGGACTATGCCTGCGCCATCCCTCTTGGAGGTTGAGGATCCATCGACGAAGACCTTCCAAGATGAGTCGAGGAACTGTTTCTAGGACTGCTCCTGTTCTATCTCGGTCTCGGTGGTTGCCCCCACCTCCTTGCCCCCTAGTTCGGTGTCGAGGTGGCTCGGTGCCGAACGAGGAGAGGTGAACTCCACGATGAAGTCTGCCAGCACTTGGGCCTTGATTGCCGTTCTGGGTTGATATTGGATATCATATTGTCCCAGTTCGGCAGCCCATTTGGACATCCTTCCAAAAAAGTCTGCTTTTCTGAAGAGAGACTTGAGTGGATGTTCCGTCACAACCACTATGGAGTATGTCTGGAAGTAGTGAGAGAGCTTGCGGGAGGCACTGACGAGCCCAAGTGCAAGCTTCTCCAATGGCAGGTATCTCGTCTCGGCATCCAGCGCGATTTTGTTCGCGTAGTAGATCGGCTTTTGCTGCCTATTTTCTTCTCTTACGAGCACTGAGCTCACTGCATGGTCCGAAACTGCTAGATACAAGTATAAAACATCGCCCTGCGTCGGGGTGGACAATAGGGGAGGTGAAGAGAGGTATCCTTTGAGCTCCTGAAGGGCAATTTCGCACTCCAGAGTCCATTGGAACCTCGAGTTCTTCTTCAAGAGTTGGAAGAAGGGACGACATTTATCTGAAGCTCTCCTAATAAAGCGGTTCAGTGCTGCTGCCATCCTTATAAGCCTCTGGACTTGCTTTGTCGTGGTCGGACTTTGGATGGCTTGGAAACCCTGAGATCTGCTCGGGATTGGCCTCTATCCCACGTCTGGTGACCAGGCTGCCCAAGAATTTGCCCGAGCCGACACCAAATGCACATTTGGAGGCGTTCAGCTTGAGCTTGAATTTTTTGAGGACGGTGACGGTTTGACTCAGGTCGGCCAAGTGGTCTTGTGACCTTTTAGACTTGACGACCATATCGTCTATGTAGACTTCAACCGTCTTCCCGAGCTGGGGCAGAAACATCTTGGTTTCCAACCTCTGGTAAGTGGCGCCGGCGCTTTTTAACCCAAAAAGGCATCACTTTGTAACAGTAGATGCCTCTGGATGTTATAAACGCGGTCTTTTCTTCGTCAGGCCCATGCATCGGAATCTGATAGTAACCTCGGTAGCATCGAGGAAACTCATCCTGTCGTGCCGGCGGTGGCATCGATCAGCTGGTGTATCTTTGGAATGGGGAAGCTGTCTTTGGGACAGGTTTTATTGAGGTCGGTGAAATCCACGCAGACCCTCTAGCTTCCATTCTTCTTCTTGACCACTACTGTGTTAACTAGCCACACAGGGTAGTGGACTTTCCTGATAGCTTCTGCCTTTAACAGCTTTTTGACCTCTTCGGTCACCGCCTCTGCCTGTTGGATCCCTGTCCTGCGAGTCTTCTGGACTACGGGTTTATGGCTGGGATCCGCATTCAGCTTGTGGCTCATGACCTCGGGGTCAATGCCGGGCATTTCGTATGGGGTCCAAGCGAAGACCTCCCTGTTCTGTAACAGGAAGTCAAGCAGCTTGGCCCTCTCACCGTCCGCAAGCTGACTTTCGAGCAGGAAGTACTTATCTGGATCGTGAGGGTCAATTCTGACCTCGGTAAGGTCCTCTACGCTCTTCTGCTCGGGAGCTCGGCCAACAGCTTCGAGCTTCGCCATGTGGACTCGCTCCGGCTCTGCTTCGCCGGAGACCACGGCCATGAGGCATTCTTTGGCCATCTGCTGGTTGCTGCGGATTATGATCACCTTGAAGCTACCGTCTCCGCTCTGTAACGGGAACTTGAGTCTCTGGTGATGGGTGGAGGGAGCAGCTTCCATGTTATACAGCCAGGTTCTTCCCATGATGGCATTGTATGGGGATGGTGCATCCACCACCAGGAAGTCTGCTATCATGGAGGCTCCTCCCACTCCGACTTTGAGGGAGATTTTCCCTTTGGGGTATAAAGATTTGGAGCTGAAACCCACCAGTGGGGTGCGAGCTTCCTGCAGGTCCTCCTCCTTCAGACCCTGTTTCTTGAAACAGTCGTAATAGAGGATTTCCGAGGAGCTCCCGGGGTCCATGAGGATCCTCTTAACATTAAAGTTCCCCAACCTTAGAGTCAAGAGCAAGGGATCATTGTGGGTTAGCTGGACCCCTTCCAAGTCTTCGTCAGAGAACCAAATCTTTGGTCTCTCTTTCCTTGCCTTCTTTGTTGAGGGACCGAGCTCAGCCGTCATCACTTGTTTGCCGTGCTGGGCCCTCCTGGCCTCAGTACGAGCCCGGCTGTTTCCTTTAGGAGCGGGAGCTAGATGGATGACGTTGATGGTCCCTACCGGCTCATCGCTGTCCCGTTCATCGGGCTAGTGTTATTGAGCACGGTTTACTCTGACCTCCTCTTTGACGAGGTCCTTCAGATGCCCGTCCTTCACAAGCCTCTTGAGGTGTGCCTTGAAGGTATGGCAGTCCTCGGTTCGGTGCCCATTCTATTTATGGTAGCCACATAACTTGCTCTGTTCTCGGGAGGAGGGTTCGCCTTTCATAGGCTGGGGCCATTTGAAGAAGGGTTGAGTTTGGATCTTGCCAAGGAGCTTGTAAATAGGCTCCTTGAAGATGGTATTGATGGCCTTGTAAGAGGCACCATTTGACTTCGGTTTCGTGCTGCCTCCCGAGGTGGGAGTAAAGCGTGGTGCCGAGCCAGATGGTTCTCTGTTTCGGTCCGCCTCCCTCTTGGCTATCTTTTTGTCCTTCTTGGAGGGTCGGTCGTCCTACCAGAAGTTATGGCTCTCTTGAGCTCGGGCCTCGACTTTTTCTTGCTCGACGAACTGATTCATCCGGGCCATCAGTGCTTTCATTGAGACCAAGGGGAACCGCACCAGGTCCCTCCGAAGCTCGTTGCCGGGCAACAGAGCATGTTGGAAGGACTTGATGGCAACCTCGTCGTTGGCGTCTTTGACCTGGCTGTAAATGGTCCAGAACCTCTTAGCGAACCGAGTGATATTCTCGGCTGGCCTCATCCTGATGGCCATCAGGTCGGAGTCCATTTTCGGGATGACCCGATGCGCCTGGAACTTCTCGATGAAGGAGTTTCAGAGCTGCTGCCAGCTCGAAATCGATCCCTCAGAGAGAGCGCAGAACCACCGAAGTGGGAGGTCACCCAAACTGGAGGAGAAGACCTTGCATCCAGGTTGCCGTCGCCCCCCCACACCGTCATCCTCTGGGTGAAGTGGCGGAGGTGAGCCTCGGGGTCCGAGGTCCCGTCATAAAGATTGAACCTCGGGACGCTGAACTTATCGGGGAGTGAATGGGGATGTACCATGGTTGTCGCTGTCATTGGTAGCTAGCCGACCTCGGGTGAGGCCATCAAACTCCATGTTCTGCTGCACAGCCAGTTTTATTTGCTGGCTGATATAATCCCTCATCTCGGGGTCGGCTTCTTGTCTCCTCAGCCTTTGGAGCTGCTGCTGAAGGTCAGTGTGAGAACCCGACAGCTAATTTCCTGGTTTATTGTGGTTTTAATCGTGATTTGGTTTTCTCTATGGGTTTAGTGGTTGTTTGGTTGAGTTTTTGAGTTAGAATGACTTTTCATTAGCTTTGGGAAGTTTTGAGAGAGCCAATGAACCTAGACAGTGACCGTAGGGTCCCATTTATTCTGCGTGGTCAGCGGGGGGAGATTCTTGGTGATTCCCAAAAATCCCCATTTCAGCTTCGTTTGACTAATCTCGCCATTCCCTACAACTTTCGTGTTCACTCCGTGCCTATTCAAAATTCCTAAAACCAGTTTTTCCAACCCTAGGGGCAAATCCATTCTTTAACCCCTTTGACCAAACAGTTGACTTTTTATGTGGACCTCGGAAGTATGTCAATATTAACCTTGTTGGAAAGATAATTTTATGCCGGACACTTTTCATGTTTTAAGTTTCTTGATCCGAGGTCTAAAAAGCCCTCTAATCTCCATTACAAATTCTACTTAATGTGGACTCCACACACCCATTATAAAAAGGACAACTTCCACATAAAAAGGACAATTTCCACTCTTTCTCCCTCATTTCCATTCCATCGGCTGCAACCTCCCTGCTACAGTACCAGCAGCCTTCCTCCTTCCTTTTCTTCCATTTCTCTTGCTCAAATGGAGCCTCCAAGCCACCAATCCGATGAGGAAACTCCGGCAACTTTTTCCCCTTCATCTCCTCTCTATTTTGACACCATTTTCGTGGGAAACCAAGGTGGGTAGCCCCTTTTTCCAAGCTTTTTCTTGTTGATTAATGGCCTAGAGGTAAGGACTCCTTCCCATTTTCCTTATATGTGCAATGGCATCCCCTTAGATCTCATTTCCCTTACTTTGTTTGCCCCATTCCTTGTCTTTCTTGATTTACCATTTGAGGGTTCTAAGATGGGTTTGTTTTGGGGGTTTTCTTTGCTTTGCTTGTAGGTTGATCTTGATAGTGTTTTGAGCTTGGATTTGCTTAGCTTGGACCTAAGGCAAGTGGATGATTGGATAGTTTTAGCATTTATTGAACTTTGTGACGAATGTGGTTGGTTTGCTATTTATACTCATGTTTAAAAACTTGCATAGATTTGAAATAAATGCTTATGAAAGTACATTTAATGTTTTAGAAACATGGTGGATTTTAGTCTTTGTCTATCTCTTGTTTTTGGCTTAAATGGGTCTCGGTGATTGTGGAGTTTCTCTTCTCTTATGGTTGAGGGTGAAAAAGGAAGAAGTGATTGGAAAATGATATGTAGGAGTTTTGATGTTGGAGAAGAGTTGAAGGTGGAATAGGAGGAGCTTTCAGCTCATTTTATTGCAGGTAAGTGATTGGAGATGGAAAGGAATGGATTGGAGAAAGGAGGACCTGAATCTGAACTGCATTGTGGAGTTCCCGCAACTGGCGGTCAGCCGACGGTCACATAGCGGCTAGCCGTTTGATGACTGGCGGCTAACCGAACCAGTTTCGGTTACTTTTCCAGAGAGCTGTAACCTTACGGTCAGCCTTGCGGTCATCTAGCGGCTAACCGTCGAGTCCATTGGCGGCTAACTGCCAGCCAACCGAACTGAAGTGGTTACATTTCCAGAATGCTGTATTTGGTCAGGTCAACCACGGTCAGCCCCGCGGCTAACCGCCGAATCCATTGGCGGCTAACCGCCAGGTGACCGAATTTCCCAGAATTATGGGAATAAAGAGAGATGAAGGGAGTTCCCATCCCATTTGCTTGTGAACCTTTCCGAAAGCAATGGGCACTTTCCACCTGGAATATGTTCGAAAAAAAGATGAAATGTTTGTTGGAAGCCCGTTCGAATGAGAAACCACATCGCCGAGATTCGTTGAAATGTTGAGGTTACTCAGGTGTGTAAGGAGCCGGGAATGTCTCTAAGCTCAAGGAGTACCAAGTGTTTACTGAAAAATAGACATATGGGATCCCTATCCACCTTGAGTTATCTTGAACCCCGATACTTGTCCCGACATTTCGAAAGTTTATTACACCCTAATGTTCCCGAAATTAATGAGTTATGATTTATCAATCCCGAGTATACTGAAACTTTACTCGTAGCATTTTGCTAGTCCGATGTGCGTGACCCGGTGTTGAAATGATATTTATGCCTTGAGCACCCCGTTTCGCCTGTTTATACAATTTCATCAAGTGTTTTATACATGCCCGATTTCTTACATATGACCTATCAATACTTGGGGCCTTGAAACATTGTTTTTAAGCTTGGGGAGGTATGGTTTGGAGCCCCAATGCAATGTAAGAACTTGGAAGGCATTTTATGGAGTCTGGATGTAGAGAAACCCCATTATGAAGATTCGTCAAGGATCCTTAGACTTGTCAATGTGCATAGGGATCCGAGATGTCCTTAATTCTCATGGAGTACCAAGTATATGTCAAATTAGACATACGGGACCCCATTCACATTGATTTAAATCTAGGACCCTCAACGTTTGGCCCGGAAAAGTATAGAAATCTATTATGTCTTATTTAAACTTGAATTTCACTTGTACACTTTAAATCTCATATTGTATGACTAGACTTGCCCCGAAGGTATTGAAATTTATGTTTCTTTTTAGCATGTTGCTAACCCGTTTATGCCCGACCCGATACAGATATGTTTTTGTGCCTATGGGTATCCCGTCCCGTTATATTCGTACTTGTTGATTTCTTGTATATGAACCATGAACCAAAACCTTGAGGCAATATGGGGCCAGAGCTTTGTAGTGCGAGCCCATGAGCCAAAAAGAGAACATGCGCACATGTATTTGTTTTGTTTACTTGCATATAACCTATGAGTCGGCACCACTAAGCTTGGATGACCTTATCGGTCTGATCTACCGACTTGGAGATCCATTCTTGTCCCGCCAGCTGCAGTTTGGATCCCGCTACCCGGTTCATTAACCGTGGTCTTGTCTCGATACCGCAGATTGCTACTGTGGTTCTTGATGCCCGGCTCGCTACCGTGGTCATGTCCCGTATTGTATATATGTATATGTAATTTCGTTATACCTCCTCACTTCAGTGACTGAGGTAAACGCCTTGACATGCTTGCTCTTATCACTTCGGTGATAGAGGATTTAGCTTCTTGTGGTTGCTATCTTGCTTGTTTCCCGAATTCCTTGGTTACCTTTACATGTTTTATACTGCATCCATGTTTTCAGTAAATGATTGACTTCTTTCGTGAAGATTATTGTTTAAACAGGTTTACAATGTGAGGCATACCCGATTTGTGAAATGTTTATTGTTTATACACGCTTTAAATGAGTTCCCGATTTGTGAAATGTTTATTGTTTATACACGCTTTAAATGAGTTCCCGATTTGTGATATGTTTATTGTTTATACATGTTTTAAATGAGTTCCCGATTTGTGAAATGTTCATGTTTTATACATACTTTAAAGGAATACATGTTTTGTCAAATATTCAGGTTTCATACTTGTTTTATATGAATACAGGATTTTGTCAGATGTTCATGATTTCCTATACATTTTTAATTATGTACAATTTTGATCAGACATCATGATTTATTACATGTTTTATTGTTCAGTATATTGTTTATATCCTTTCACCCACCTGCCAGACCGTCGTGTCTGACCCACTACTTTGGTACTCAGGTCCAGACTTCTTCACCCGAGACGAGTGCACGTGTTGGCTGTGGAGCCATGGGCTTTCAGGTTGTTTGTCGACTATGTCATGTAGACATTGAGCTTGACATCGGAATTACGTCACATATGGGGTAGTGATCATTAGCTTGTTTTCTTGTATGGCTTCTATTAGCCTTTTCTTGGGATTTTTAATTAATACACATTGTTATTTGTAACTTGAAATATATGGGAATGTAATACCCTGTTACTGTCAGCTCTGTACTTTTATTGTGATGGTTTATTCCAGTCTAAGATGGATCATTGATAAGATGACTATATGCTTGGGTTGAGTGCGGTGCGGAATCCAATGGCCACGGACTCCGAGTCGTAACACCATGAAAGCTTCCGCTAAATATTCAGAGTGTGTTGGAATTTGTAATCCTCACACACGCGGATCTTGGGAGAAACATAATTATTACTTTACTCCTAATTCACGGGCCCCGGGTTTGGGGTCGTGACAGTCAGCGCTGGCGTGAGTGCTGCTCGAGCCTTCATCGTAGGCCCGGTCACGCCTCTTATTGTTTATGATTTGTCTCAAGTCCGGCCGAGCTTTAGGAACCTTCCGGGCTCGCTGCTGGGTAGGAGGCACGAGCAAAGTCCCGGTCGGGGCCTTTTCTTTCCCTCCGATCTGCCGCTGGAGCTGGAGGATCTGGGCCCTCTGCTATTCAATAATGAGGTTTTGAGCCCTGATTGCTTCGGCGTGTGCCTCGTCGTCCTCCTCCAAAACCATGTCATCGTCGCCCTCGTCATCAAGGTGCACGTGGTCCTCCTCCACGTGGTCTTAGTGACGAGGCTGGCGTGATCTGGACAGCGCTGGAGTCCTGCCCTGCCGGGAACGTTCCTGAGGAGGAACATCCCTGCGGGGCTGCTCCAGTAAGATGACGTCCCGATGAGGACGCTCTGCCCGGGAAGTATTTAGCCGAACTTGTTCCAGAACGGGGTAGTGACGAGATGCTGTTGCACCTCTCGACGAGGAATGCGTCTAGGTGACAAGTGATCCCACGCTTCTCATGCCAGGTTCTCTGCCGACCATCCTTTGTCGTGGGACCGACGGTGTCTGCCTGGCT
Organism: Umbellularia californica; assembly: GCA_028538565.1. Classification (NCBI taxonomy): domain Eukaryota; kingdom Viridiplantae; phylum Streptophyta; class Magnoliopsida; order Laurales; family Lauraceae; genus Umbellularia; species Umbellularia californica. The sequence goes on from JAPQWN010000002.1 coordinate 30,297,335, forward strand.
ACTTCTGCCTGGTTCGTCACCGGTGGAGGCGGCGTGAGGGGCAGAAACGTTTCTGGTGGTATGGACCTGGATGGTCCAGCTGTTGGAATACTGTTGGGCCCTTAGGATAGGTTTCAAAAACTTTTGACCCACTTGACTCAGTGATCATCTTTCCCAAAGGGCATAAACCCAATCCAAGATGCAAACCCTCAATCTCACATATCAAGATCAGTAAAATATATCTATCTAGAAGATAGAACCAGCAACATGAAAGCTTCAAAAAAATCTACAACATGCAAGGAAGTAGATTATACCTTCGGAGCTCGGTTGTGCTCTAATGGAGAAGTTGCTACTTTCTTTGATGTCGAACTCTTTCGCAAATCAAATCAAGATCTCCAAGACCCAATTGTCTTCCACACTATGTCCCTTATCAGATTTCTTTTCTCAAGGAGATGGGTGGGATCTCCTAAAGAAAACTACTAGAGAACAACTAGAAAAGGAACTAGAAGAGATGTGCAACAACTTGCACAAGAGAGGAGAAGAGAGAGAGGGCTAGCCTTGCACAACTCTTGCACAATAATGCTTGGGACGTCCAAAGGGGGGGTGCTACCCTTTTATAGCCTCTTGCAACTCCTCTATTACTAATTCCCATAGAAGTCTCACTTCCATTAATTAGTAACCTTCTCTTTCTAATTAAAATAGAAGTCATACTTCCATTAATAATTAGTAGCTTACTATTACTACTATTAGAAGTCTCACTTCAAATAGAAATAGTAATTCTCTAATTCCTTTCCATCTAGAGTTCTACTAGAATTAGTATCTATCCAATACTTGGGCTAGTGTGGGGACCACTAGGGATTCCTTAGAAAGCTGGCTCCAACTGGGATACGTGACCCCACATCTCATGTGCAATCCGGGCCCACAATTAATTGCAAATAACTCCACTATATAAATGCAATTGAACTGCAGTCTTAGGAATAAATTACATAGAAGGCCTTAAACTTCCCTATGACCACAAGTAGGCCCCTCCATCTATATCCATGGATCAATTGGACCTGTCCACCAAATTATTTCCATATCTTATTATCCTTGAGCCCCAATTAATTATAATGATCGATTGGTACCTATCCAATTAACTCTTAATCGGAATAGGTGCGCACTTACCAACGATAAATCCATTAATTGGCACAAGGGGATAATCAAGATAGATTCCATCTTGACCATTGAATGTTCTCACAGCTCTACTACCACTCACCCAAATCACCGAGGTGTTGACCTACAATTGGCCTCACTCATTGGTGACTCAAAGCAAATGAATAGATAGAAACTTGAGTTTATTAATGTCTCAGGATTGAGAGCCTATTGCTAGGGAATTATGAGAGCAGATCTTAAAGTAAAGACAGTATTCTTAAGGTGCTTCTCATGGTCCTTCAATACATCCAATGTACCAGCATTATGATCTAGAATCTTTCATTCTGATCATCGAGACAAATCACACTATCTCATAGTGATCAAAGTGCTGCAACCTTGACAGTATGAGATGTCCAATCTCATCACTGGTTGTGAAGATATTTAAGTATAAGATTTGCTACACATGTCTCCTGTATGTGGATCTCATCCATGCACGTGTGTTACATCTACTATACTTGTGGACACCGGTTCATCTCATGAACCATTATGTCATTCGTATTATTTATGTGCAAACAAGTAATAAATCACCATTCATCTCATGAAAGGAAAGCAAGAATATATTGATAAATAAAGAAATTAATCAATATATTCATCATCTAATGGATTGAGACCATAAAACTAACACCAGCAATGCTCTTTCCCTTCCTAGTCTTTGGAGGCATGGCTTTCAAGATGAAAATATGGTTTCTTCAAATCGATTTCCCACAGATGGCGCCAAATTGTGCGTGCCTAAAAATTAAGGACTTGGTTTAGATGGTAATGGGGGGTTATGGAGATGCTGTTTAGCTAATCAAGAACGTCGCTGATGGCCTGTAACCTGAAAGGAAGAAGAAACAGAGGTCAGGGCCCCGGGCTGCTACCAGCCAAAGGCACTCCGACGCCTGAGTTAGTGCAGTCACTGAACTAGGGTGAAGTGAGGAGGAAGGTTTTTGCAAGATAGCACAGTGTCTATTGTATTTCGCGTACCTGTTCATGGGTCTTACCATGGGTAGATATAAAAGGAAGTGGAAGGTACCATAGTGGAGGTAGGTGAGGATACTTGTCCCATCAGCCCATACCTAGGATCCTTGGTGGGGGTAGGTGAGGGTACTGTCCCATCGGATCTCTCCTCAAATCCCTCACATAAATGTGTATGTGATCAGTTGATAGGAAAGAGCCCTTATCGATGGTTGGCGGCCACTCTATTTGTTAGGGCTCTCTGCATTGTGGTTGCCTATCTCATAATGGAGATTAGACGCTCAATGCCCACCTCGGTCAAGTGGACCGAAGTGAAGGTCACCGAGGTCAGGCTTACTCGAGGTCGGGTACTGTTACCGAGACGCTCGAGGTAGAGCCTAGAAAGAGCGTGGCCGATACACTTATCGGGACCAACTCCAAACCGGGACCAGCTGGAGCGCTGCCGAGCTGGGTGAATGAGGTCGGTGTAGCTCCTAATTGGTATTATTACCCAAGTCAGGGATAACCTCGGTATTAGAGAAAACACCCCCAAACACAACCGTTTCTCACCATTGGATTGAAAACCAAAAAAAAAAAAAAAAAAAAAACAATTTGATGCAGTCTAAAACAATTAACCTTGAGGGTCATAGATCAACAGGTTAGGATGATTAAATGAGGTTGATTTTCTGCACAACTTTCATGTCACACCCAAAGATCCAGATCTCCTGAATCTTGAAGGGCAACTGTCACAGTTGATGAAATGTGACAAAATCAGTAGTTAAATTACTTGAATGCTGAAATTCGATGTAACCTAGGGTATCTTCCCTAAATGTCAGAAAAACCTAAAATACGAAGAAACTTGAAAAGGGAGAAATAGAAACAGATTTAGAGGAAAATAAGTATACGGCTATGTTGCTCCTCCTTGGGCAACCATGCATGCCAATATATATTTTTTCAATATTAAAAAAAAAAACTTCTAAGTATTTCTAAATTGTAAAGACACCACTGAGATTCATCTAATTACATTTAAACCCATTTCTCTTTCTCACAACACTCCCCGTCAAGCTGGTACATAGATATTTACTACGCTCAGATAGGACAAGACATCATTTAACTACTTGCCAACGGCTTTTGTCATAAAGTTTGTCACTTGATCATTTTTACTTATATATGATAGCAACAAATCTTCGCTATGTATTTTTCTCTGATGAAATAACAATCAACCTCCACATTTTTTGTTCTTTCGTGACATTCTGGATTCTTGGCTTGCTTAATTGCTGAATCACTATCACTTTATATAACCACAGGCCCACTTTGCTTGAAAACTATTTCTCCCAACAAAATCTTTAGCCATAGCAACTCACAACATCCATGAGCCATGGCCTGATACTTTGCTTCAGCACTAAATTTTTGTGGGGACTGCTTACTTCTTGATTTTCCAAGAAACAGGATTCCCACCAGCCCTAGTCCAATATCCTTTAGTTGCTTTTCTTTCTGTCTTGGATCCAACCCAGTTAGCATCGGTATACACTTCTACTCTGATGTGTCCATGTGCTCTATATAAAACACCCTATCCTGGTGATCCTTTTAGGTTTTTTAGAATTCTGTGGACCTCAAACGAATGATATGTCCTAGTGCGCTTACTGGCTAAATAAACTTACAGTATATCTGTCCTGGAGATGGTTAGATCAACTTTCCCACTACCGCCGGAACGACTTTTGGTCACGAAGTGGTTCTCCACTATGAGAACGAAGCCCGTGATTCTATTCAAGCAGAGTATCAACTGGCTTAGCTCCTAACTTTCTTGTTTCTTCAAAAAGATCGATAGTATACTTGCATTGTGAAATGACAATGCCATTCTAGGATCTTGCAACTTAAATTCCAATAAAGTATCTAAGAGTTCCAAGATCCTTAATTTCAAATTCAGTTCCACATAGCTTCAAATTGTTAATCTTGTCACCATCATTTCTGGTGACTACAATATCATTGAAACAAATAACTAGTATGACCACTGCCATATTTTTCCCTTCTACAATGCGATCAGCATAACATACTTTGTATGACCACTGCCCTATTAGGGTTCTGTCTTATTTTACTTTTAAAAGAATTAGAATTCAATTTGGGTTGATGTTTAGATGCTTTAGTAAACATATCCGACTTATGCTATTTGAATATTTTTGAATATGTGATTTTTGTTAACCATACAGCATACTGCCAACTGCCAGTTTCAACGTCCCTATGAACCAGCCATAATGCTCTCTGTTTGAATTTTCAAATTCTCTCATCTGTTCCACTAAACGTGGATTCTGTTGTACACGTTTTGATCCTTACACTTGTATATATCTGTAACAGCTGATTACTCTGAATACACAGAAAAATAGGTTTACATTACATGGTATCAGAGCTCCTCTCTAACGAGCCATATTGAGACGATCCTGCAAGTTTTTTTTTTCCAGCTCTGTCATTTCCTCCTGCAAGCCTCTTCTGTTCTTCATCTTTGCTATGACTTCAACATCCCCTCCCTCCACTACAGAAACCACTCAACCCACACCACCCACCATTGCAGAAACCAGTCAACCCACACTACCCACCATTGCCAATATCTCCCATTTGGTACGCATCAAACTTAATTGGTCCAACTACCTGCTCTAGCTTGCCCAAATCAGTCCGGTCCTCCGTAGTTACAATTTGATGGGCTACGTCGACGGTACTCAGACTCCTCCTTCTAAGTTTACTTTCGATGATGCCGGTGAGCCCACAACCACTGCAAATCCTACATTCCCCGAGTGGCAGCAGATTGATCAAGCTATCCTGTCTTGGATCAATTGCACCCTTACACCTCTAGTACTTTCCACTATTGCTAGGCTCGCCACCGCTCGTGATGCTTGGCTCTCCTTAGAGCGACGATTTGCTTCACAGTCACAATCACGCATTCTGCAGTTACGTGGCCAACTCCAGACGACAGCATGAGGCAATCTCTCCATTGCAGATTACATGGAGAAGATGATCTCCATTGTTGACAACCTCGCATTGATCGGGAAACCTATAGAAGACAATGAAGTTGTCTCTTATGTTCTGAATGGCCTGGGTCCAAAGTATGAGACCACTGTGGATTCTGTCCACGCCCGTGAAAGGCCAATCTCACTTGACGACCTTTAAGCCCTCCTGCTCACTGTAGAACAGCGCCATGACAATCAAGCAATGACATTCTCTGTGAATGGCACCACCACCGCCTTGTTTGCAGGTTCACACCCACCCAATGTGAATCACAAAGGTTGCTCTTCAGGTCCCTCTACAGACCCACGACAATCATCCAACGACCGTTCCAAGCGCTTTCAATCTGGGTCAAACAACTCCACAACGAGTTACCAAACCACCGACTCTCGTAGATCCAGTGGTGGGGCACAGACTCGTCCCCGAGTCATCTGTCAGATTTGTAATAAACCTTATCACAGTGCATCGGATTGTTATAACAGAATGAACCATGCATATCAAGGAAAACAACCTCCAACAAAGTTGCAGGCCATGGTTGTTGCCCAAAATCCTTCTGACTCCACCACTTGGTACACAGACACTGGCGCTACCAACCACATCACATCCGATTTGGCAAATCTCACAGTCCGCAGCGAATACCAAGGAGGTGATCAGGTTGCTGTCGGTAATGGGACAGGTTTGTTTATTTCTCACACTGGTTCCACTTCCTTGAAAACTCCTAATTCCAAGTTCCATTTGAGCCATGTTCTTCACTGTCCTCACATTGTTGCTAATTTGTTATCTGTCCATCGTTTCACAATTGATAACAACTGTCATTTCATTTTTTTTCCCACGTGGTTTTTGTGTTTCACAATTGATAACAACTGTCATTTCATTTTTTTTCCCACGTGGTTTTTGTGTTAAGGACAACGCTACAGGGAGGACGCTTTTCCAAGGTAGGAGTGAAAATGGACTTTACCCTCTCTCCATTCATAAGTCTATCAAAAACAGCTCGACCCGACCGCTTGCTTTCTTAGGTGTTCGTGCGGCTGTCTCCACGTGGCATCGTCGCTTGGGACACCCTGCATTTTCGGTTCTAAATAATGTGATAAATTCTTCTTTTCTACCAACTGTTGGTTCTAATAAAAATTCGTTTTGTAGTGCTTGCCCACTTGGAAAACGTGTTGAATTACCCTTTCCTGTATCCTCATCCATTTCTAATAAACCTTTTGAGCTGGTTCACATAGATTTGTAGGGTCCCTCTCCACAATCTTCTGTGAAAGGGTCCCAGTACTACATTATTTTTCTTGATGACTATAGCAAGTATGTGTGGTTCTATCCTCTAAAACATAAAAATGATGCTTTCAATGCCTTTGTCAATTTTCACAAAATGGTTACCAATGTATTCAGCGCTTCCGTCTTTGCATTACAATCTGACGGAGGTGGTGAATACACTAGTAATCAGTTTACCCATTACCTCACCCATCATGGCATTCAACATCGCCTAAGTTGTCCACGCACCCCGGAACAAAACGGTGCCTTAGAACGCAAACATAGACATGTCGTTGACATGGGACTTACTCTTATTGCTCAGTCATGTCTCCCTAAAATATATTGTGTCGAAGCCTTTGCTACAACTGTGTATTTAATTAATAGGCTCCCTACTAAGGTCCTTCATGGCTTATCTCCCTATGAAAAACTGTTCCACAAAAAGCCTGACTACACTCCACTTCGTACATTTGGTTGTGCTTGCTATCCCTACCTGAGGCCTTATAACAAAAATAAGCTTGAATTTAGATCCAAACAGTGTGTTTTTGTCGGATATAGTCTCAATCATCAAGGGTATCATTGTTTAGATCCCACCAATGGTCGGGTTTACTTGTCTCATCATGTTGTCTTTAATGAAGAACATTTTCCATTTACTGTCTTGGAATCGTCGCCTGTGATGTCCTCCACTGAACCATAGTCTGGTGTAGTCCTTACTCCTCCACCACTTGTTAACAATCAACTTTCAAATACAACAATCCCTGTTGTGCATACACCTCAGCCCAGCCAATTGCCCACCTCCACATTTCCTACACCACCTCATAATTCCCCTATAGTGTCCACTTTACCAACCTATCCTCCCTCTAGCCCAACCATTCCACAACGCCCAATGCTCCCAAATCCTTCCCTTGTCCCGACAGCACCTGGAAACACCCATACAATGGTTATTCGCACACAAGACGGGACTAGATGGGTTCAAGTAAATATGGGCTGTCTTATGCGCTCACTGCAGTCTCTACTCCTATGGAGCCCACATTCTACACTCAAGCCAGCCATAGCCAAGAGCGGCGAGATGCAATGGCTGTTGAATTTTCAGTCTTACAAAAAAAAAGGTATGTGGTCACTAGTGCCTTACACCAATCAAAATGTGGTAGGCACTAAATGGGTCTACAAAATAAAGTTAAAATCCACTGGGCAAAGTGAGCGCTATAAAGCCCGTCTTTGTGCCAAAGGATTTCAACAACGTGAGGGGCTTGACTTTCATGAAACATTCAGTCCTGTCGTTAAATTTACAACAATTCGAGTGGTGCTATTGATGGACCCTCAGAATCTTCCGTCCTCTCCTATCGCACCCCGGGGGCTGACCTGGCTCTCGGCGGAGGAGGGAAAATCGCAGGTATCAACATTTTTTGTACGGGTATGCCAGATTTACTTTCTACTTGAAATTTGGAATGGTGATGATCCGAAGATTCACCTTCACAAATAAAAAGGAAATCAATCCTTTTTTATAACTTTTCAAATTGCATAAATATTAAGAAAAGAGACAAGTTTGTTTTTTTTTAGAATGCCGTAGGAGACGTTTTTGTTTGTTTACCGTAAAAGGTGATTTTGCCGTGAAAGGCGATTTTGCCATGAAAGGCGATTTTACAAAACTCATCAAATATGAAAGAAAGAATTGTGATTTCTTTTTGTCTCTTTAAGAAATACAAACTACAATAGAAAAGTAAGAAAAGGGATCTAACTTCTCAGGAGATTGTGGGGACACGTTGAGATCGACGGTCGCAAGTCATGTATGGACTTCGCCATCGTCCTTCAAATGAGAACGGTTGATGCTTTGATTCTTCGGCTTGGCTCCTAACCTCAGTTTTTTAAAGGACAAGGACCAAGAGGAGGTCATATATCCAATAAAAAACCAAGTAAACAGGCTGAAAAGCCGCGTTTAGGCCATGTTGGAGAAGGAGGGGACCTTGTGGGGGTGGCCCCTCCCAAGGGACGTTGATCACCTTGTGGTGCTTCCGGGAGCAAAGGAGCAAGGCTTCGTCTCTCTCTTGAATTTTCTAGATTTTCAGAGCTTGGGATTGCACTTGGGATTCTTTTCTTTTCTTCTTGGAACTCATCTCCTTTTATAGGCTTTTGGTAGCCATGAGGTGTTTATTGGCATTGATGGCCATGATGAGAGAATTGATGGGGAGTTACAAGTTGATTTTGTAACTCCTTTTTCATGGCTTGTGATTGGCCGATGAAGGTAGTGGGCTTTTAATTCCCTTTAATCTTCATGATGATGGGAGTTTCATGGGTTTAATGCCATGATTGCTTAGATTTGTAACTCCCAAATGCTTGAATCTGATTGGGCCGTCCAAAATAATGAGTTAATGACCGCATTAAGTTGTCATAAACGGGTCAATTAACGTCATTAAGTGGTCGCCAAGGCATGTGAAGAGTCGCGGGCCGCGCTGCGCCTTTTGTGATTTTTGTTGCGATCATCACAGGTGGATCCACGCATTGTTTGATGTCGGATTGCAGTGCAATTTCAGACATTGATTGATGTTGGTGGGCCGGTGACATCTGTCTTGTCGATTTCACGATCGGTCGGACAGAAAGTATACTTTCTTGGTCAGCCGGTTGGCGATCTTGGAGCGATCGGTGATGATTTCATGCTTTTGACGGCGGATCCGAGATGTCGGTGAAGATCAGTCGTTTTCAAGCATCAAACATTGGATTTTCAGAAAATCACAGAGGCAGGAATGCTCGAAACGTGAAAAAGATCGAAAAACAAGCATTTTGGTGCAAAATCCGGCGACCCGGATTTGCAGGGTCACCGGCGACCTTGGGCCAGGGTCGCCGGCGACCTTAGGGTTTTGCCCTTTTCGGTTGCCGAGCTTCGTTTTAGGCCATTTTTCCGTCTTTTTTGTTCCTTCTTACTTCTGTATTTTTCTTGACATTTTTCCTCAATTATTGACTTGGTTTTCTTGGAGAAAACTTGACGAGAGCCTGTGCAAAACCGGAACACAAAGTTTCCCATTATTCGGGAAAGTCGAAGACTTTGTAGCCGATTTTCCGCCAAGAGTCGAAAGTAGGTCAAACGATGTCGGAATGACTTGAAAATTGAGGTGAAGCTTCTTGAGCGGTGGATAGGACCAACCATGGGCTTTTATTTGAGTTTTGAAGCCGTTTAGGGTCCCATGGATGCTTGACTTGATTTTGCTGCGGGGAAAATGCCGAGCTTTGATATGTGGTCAAACGATGTCCGATTGACCTGAAATTTGATGGAGAGCCTATTGGAGTCATTTTGAGACATTCCATGCGCTCCGTCTTGGATGTCATGGTCCCGGGTTGCTCTGCCGCTGGTAGGCTTGATTTTCTTTCGGAGCATCGAAACCTGGTCAAATGTTGTTGGAATGACCTGAAATTCGACGTGCAGCCTTTTGGAAGCATGTTAAAGCCACTCATGTACTTTGTTTGATGAGTGATGGCTTCGGTGGTTCCCACCGCCGGGAGGCTTGATTTTACTGCTCGAGCGTTGATGGAGGGTCAAACATTGTCGGTTTGACTTGAAATTTGGCATGGAGCCCTTTGAAGACATTCTGGAGTCATCCGTAGGCTCTGATCGAAGTTTTGGTGTCTTTGATAATGTCGCAGCCGGGAGCGCTTGTTTAGCTATCGGAGCAGTGAAGTTAGGCCAAACGATGTCGGAATGGCTCGAAACCTCAGGTGTACCCCTCTTTTGGCTGTCTTGAAGGATCTTTCAGTTTTTGTCTGATTCTAAAAAGATTTGATGTTTGAAGTAGCTTTGCCTGTTTTGTAGCAGGACGCAGCTTCAAGAGGCTTCTTATGTTGAGGAGACATATTGACTTTTTTGGTGTCAACAAATGCCCCCTCGAGGTACATCGACGAGTAGCTTTTTGGAGTCGATGTGCCTCGAAGAGAAACTTGAAGGATAGTTTCCGACTTGACCAAGAGTCTTGAGCATTTTTTTTGTTTTTGAATAGCCTTCTGAGTTTCCGGGGGAATTTTATGGTAGTGAGAGGGATCACGTACCATCTCAAGGCAAAGTTTTGAAAATGACATGGGGATTTTGGGTTTTTGGATTTTGTATTTTGTATTTTGACCTTGTAACGTAACAAGCTGTATGTGGCAGGTTAGGGTGTCGGGGTTTGATTTTGATTTTTACCTTATGACCCAACAAGCTGTATGTGGCAGGTTGGGGGGGGCGGGGGGGGGGGGGGGGGGGGTCAGATTTGGGTTTTTGGTTTTGGTTTGGTTTGGATTTTGATTTTAGTTTTGGTCTTGTGACCTAACAAGCTGTATGTGGCGAACTAGGGGACCAGAATTTGGTTTATTGAAATGTCAATTTCAAGATTTTGGCTCAATTTGGTTCATGAGGTTGGATGGTTTGATTTTTGGAAACTCATGAGGCTTTTTTTTCTCTTCTTTTTGAATGGTCCCATCAACTCAAAAGAGGCATGGGACTTTTTGGCTCTTTTTCTTCTTCTTTTTTTTTTTTTTTTTTTTTGCTTTTGGTAAGAGGAATATTTTGACTAAAAGCCACTTTTAATGCCTAGGTGGTCAAACCTGGCTCTATGGGCTAACCCATGGGACCTTAGGCTTTGAAGATGGCCTAGATCTCACATGGTGTGATATTTGTAGAGAATATCTAAAAATATCTCTTTTGTGTAGAGAATATCTAAAAATATCCTTACTTGGAGAGAATTTCTCAAGTTTCCTTTTTGTGGAAAGATTTTCTCAAAATATCTCTCTTTTGGGAAAGTAACTAAATTTTAGCACTTACCTCTTTTCTTTCTCCATGTTTCCTCTTTTGGCTTGCTCTCTTCTATAAAAGCAAGAGGGGTTGGGTCTTTTCCTCCATTGCTTTCTTTGTTTGCAAGAAATCTTCAAGAGTGCTCTCCAAGATAAGAAGTGCTTTTGCTCCAAGGGCTCCAAGCTTTTCTTCTTCTTCTCCATCAATGGCTTCAAGTAAGTTTTCTTCCTCCACAAGAGTCTCCATTGTAGAAGTAGCTTCTTCTCTTCTTCTCTTTTTCTTTTTCTCTTCTTCTTTTTCTTTTCTTTTTTTTCCCAAGCACGTTTTTCTCTTTTTTTTTCGTGCTTCTTCTCCTTTTTTTTTTCTTCTTTTTTTTTCTCACGGTTTTCTCCTTTTTTTTTTTACTGTGCACTTCCTTTTTTTCTTTTTTTTTCACACGCTGACTTTTCCCTCTTTTTTTTCAACGATTTTTTTTTGTTTTTCTGTTGTTTTTGTTTTTTTTTATCTGCACGCTGATTTTTGTTTTTTTGTTTCACCGTTTTTTTTTCTGTTCTCTGTTTTTTTTACTACACGCTGATTTCTTTTTTTTTTTAGCGTTTTTCCTTCTTTTTTTTTCTGCTATTTTTTTTCTTCTGTTTTTTTTTTTTTTTGGCTGCACGGGCAGCATGCCACATGGCAGTGGGCCACAGCCTGTGGGCCAGCAAATTTTTTTTTTTTTGCTGAGATATTTTTTCTCTCTCTTTCTTTCTTTTTTTTTCTTTCCTCCTTTGTTTGCTCACCATGATAATGGGGTTCATGCAATTTCAATATGTTTATGCATTTTTTTTTTTTGAGATGCATCAAGATAGAATGCTAGAGTCTCTAGGTCAAGCCAATATGATTTTTGACTTTGACAAAGTTTGATTGATTTTGACCAAATTGGGTTGGAATTGGTCAAACTTTGGTTAAGGTTTTCCAAGCAACTAATGCATGATGATATTTTTTTTTTGATGCATGAGTTTTGGTAAATGGATTTGGAAGCATGATGATGCATACCTGAAAATCTTTTGCAAGTATTGGGATTTTGAGCTCGCAGCGATGTTGAGCTCTTTCTCGGTCTTGCTGGATTTTGAGAAACTTTGCAATTTTTGGATTCTGAAGCTCGCAGTAATGTTGAGCTCTTTTCCAGATTTTGCAGAAATTTGATGAGATTGGCTTGTTCTCGCAGCGATGTTGAGTGTGAACTGACTATGAGCTCGCAGCGATGCTGAGTTCATCTTCAGGCTTCCTGTCTTTTTCGGAGTATTTTCCTTTTCTTCGGAATTCCCCGGAACCATGTCAAAATTTTGCTAGAATTTTTTTGTAGCAAAATTCTATCATTTTGATGATGATTGATCTTTTCTCTTCCATTTTTTGCAGGTAGTTCTTGCAGAACGAACAAGGGTAAGGGTCATGCTACTGACGCACCTCGTCGGTCTGCCACATCTTCCAATGTAGCCGTTCAGCAGGCTTGGGAGAAGGTTTAGTTTGTCGAGAAGAATTTGGAAGAGTGTGATTCCCTCAATCGTGATGAGATGTGACAATGATTAATCGCTCTCAAAGATGAGGAATTCTACAAGATCGTGGTAAGCAGTCGTCCTTGGGTTACGGACGATCAGAGCGTTGTGCTCAAGCCTACCTTCTTCTTCGGTGATGCAGTCCGCGACGACTTGACATACCAAAGGAGATGTTTTCAGTTCTCTTACACAACAGATGGTGAGGAGAGAACTGTTTCTACCCGGTCGACTTTTGATCGGACCGTCTCGATCCTGAGCCTTTCTCCCACGTGCCCTAAGAGGGAAGATCCTTCAAGCTGGGTGAAGAGGACCAGTGTGATCAAGACCGGGGTTTTTGTTGGCGGCCCTTCCGGTTTTGCAGAGAAGCCACCTGTCCGTATGGACATGTTGATGCCAACCAGTGGCTACCAAGGTTCTGATCATCAATCGGTTGATTTGAGACCGGTGGGCCTTGGCATTTTTCGGGGTGACGGCAGCAATTGGGTGAAGCCTTTTCGACTTCGTGGCCATTTCAGTGCTGACTCGAGCTGGGAATCATGGACTGATCACACCCTGAAGATTGGCGAGGCCATTCTTCGGGAGGCCGAGATTTTTGATGCGGTTCGCGCTTTTCGGCAAACCGTTGTTTTCTCCGATGAGGCTTTCATGGCCATACTGGAGTCATTCCTTCCACAAACCAACACCTTCATTATGACGAATGGTGAGATTGGTTTTTCTTTGTTGACACCAAAAATGTCACTTTGCCTCTTCAACATCAAGAAAGCTGCATGAAGTCGCAACCTGCCATAAATAGGCAATGCAACTTCTCCAAAAAATCAAATCTTGTCAGAATCAAACAAAAACTGCAAGATCCTTCAAGATAGCCAAGAGAAGAGTACACATGAAGTTTCGGGCCATTTCAGAATCATTTGGCCTAACTTCGCTTCTACGACAGCTAAAATGGCGCTACCGGCGGCGACATCATCGGAGATGTCAAAACTTCGATCAGAGCCTACAGATGACTCCAGCATGTCCCAAAAGGGCTCCATGCTAAATTTCAAGTCAAACCGACAACGTTTGACCCTCCATCAATGCTCGAGCAGCAAAATCAAGCCTCTCGGCGGCGGGAACCACCGAAGCCTTCGCTCATCAAACCAAGTGCATGAGTGGCTTCAACATGCTTCCAAAAGGCTGCACGTCAAATTTCAGGTCATTCCGACAACGTTTGACCAGGTTTTGATGCTCCGAGAGAAAATCAAGCCTACCGGCGGCGGAGCAACCCGGGACCATGACATCCAAAACGGAGCCCATGGAACGTCTCAAAATGACTCCAATAGGCTCCCCGTCAAATTTCAGGTCAATCGGACATCGTTTGGCCACATATCAAAGCTCGGCATTTTCCCCGCAGCAAAATCAAGTGAAGCATCGACGGGACCCCAAACGGCTTCAAAACTCAAACAAAAGCCTATGGTTGGTCTTATTTATTGCTCAGGAGGCTTCACCTCAAATTTCAGGTCATTCCGACATCGTTTGACCAAGTTTCAGCTTCTGGCGGAAAATCAGCAGCTTTACGCGACAAAGTCTTCGGCTTTCCCGGAAAATTGGAAACTTTGCACTCTAAAAATGCAAGGATTCTCATCAGGTTTTCTACAGGGAAATCAAGCCAATAAATGAGAAGAAATGTCAGGAAAAATACAGAAGAAAACGGCGACGAAAAAGACCTCAAAACGACCGCAAAACGGGCTCCGAAGGGGAAAATTCCCCCAGGGTTGCAGGCCCCTGCGACCATGGCCCATGGTCGCCGGCCCATGGTCGCCGGCGACCATGGAAGTCCGGGTCACCGGATTTTCCGCTGGTGACCCGTTTTTCCGTCTTTTTTCGCGTTTCGCGCACTTTGGCCCCTGTGGTTTCCTGAAAATGTGATTTTTAGTGCTTGAAATTGACTCATATCCTCCGACATCCGTCAAAATCACGGGTCAACCTCCAAAAGCACAAAATCATCATTGATCGCTCCAAGATCGCCAACCGGTCGACCAAAAAAAGTGCTCTTTCTGTCCGACCGATCGAGAAATCGACAAGACAGATGTCACCGGCCCGCTCTTAGCTATCAATGTCTGAAGTTACATGTTCATCCGATGTCGATCAGCATGAAGATCCATCGATGATCATCGCCAGAAGAATTCCAGAAGACACGGCACGGCCCGCGACTCTTCGACTGCTCGGCGACCAATTAATGTGGTTAATTGACTAGCTTTATTATAGTCATTAATTCATTTCTTTGGACGGCCCAATCAGAAGCAAGCATTTGGGAGTTACAAGTCAATTGATTCATGGCATTTAAACCATGAAACTCCTCCCATTATGGTAATTAAGGTGATTAAAAGCCCTTAATCTCCATCGGCCAATCAGATTCAAGGAAAAAGGAGTTACAAAATCAAGAAATAAATCTTGTAACTCCTCCCATTAAAGCCATTAAGGCTCATAAACCCTCCTAAATGGCCACCAAAAGCCTATAAATAGGAGAGCATTCCATTGAAATCGGGATCAGAAAAAAAAAGATCAGAAAGAGATCTGAGAGAAAGAAAAAGAGAGAAAAACTCTGCTGAAGTTCTGCACCGGCCACCACTACAAGGTGACAAAAGTCCCTTGGGGGGCACCCCCCCAAGGTCCTTGCCTTCTCCTGCTGCCTCCAATGGCTTAGACGTGGCTTTTCAGCCCGTCTACTTAGCTTTTTATTGGACATAGGACCTTCTCTTGGTCTTTGTCCTCTAAAAACCTGAGGTTATAGCCAAGCCAAGCGAATCAAGAGCATCTTCTGTTCTCATCTGGATGGATGATGGCGAAGCCCATACATGGCTTGCGACCGTCAATCTGAACGAGTCCCCCACAATCTCCTGAAAAGTTAGATCTTCCTTTTCTTGCTTTTCATTGTAATTTGTATTTTTCTAAAGAGACAAAAATCACAACTCTTGTCTTTCATTATTGATAAGAATTGTAAATCGGCTATAAACGCCAAAATCGGCTATAAATGCCAAACAAAATCGCCTTTCACGGCAAACCAAGAAAATGTCTCTTTTCTTAAATATTTCTGCAATGGAAAACTTGAAAGAAGTTGATTTCCTTTTTACTTGCGAAGGTTGATCTCCGGATTACCACTTGCAATTCCAAGTAAAATAGAAAATCTGGCACACCCACATAAAAGAAATGTTGATGCACGCTTCAGGCCTGCCAGGGCGCGAAAGGGCCGAACCCGATGGACTCCCACGTTCCGCCGACCCCGGTAGCCGCCCCACGGCGCCTCGGAGCGCGTTCCATCAAGCTGGCACACCTGGTGGGACTCGTTCATTTGAGAACACGGTGCTTGGAAATGAAATATTTGCATACCATATTTTTGCTCTATGCTTATACTTCTTCTCCAGATTCCTTGGCTACTTTCTAGCTGGTGGCCTATGTTGGATTTTGCATCCTAAAAAAAAATGAGATGGGATTTTTTGGAAATTTCTACTTCTTTAAGTTTGTTTCCACTCTTTCTCTTTGCAAAAAAAAAATTAAAAAAAAAATCAGTTTTCTTAGTTTGGATTCAAAATTGAGAAACTTTGATCCTATCCTATCGTTCTTTGGTGCTTGCAGAAATGTTGAGCCCGTTCGACTAAGGTTTTGGGCCATCGTTTCTCTTCGATGAGTTCATTAGAGATTTCAAAAAAAAAAAAAAAAAAAAAAATCAGTTTTCTTAGTTTGAATTCAAAATTGAGAAACTTTGATCCTATCCTATCGTTCTTTGGTGCTTGCAGAAATGTTGAGCCCGTTCGACTAAGGTTTTGGGCCATCGTTTCTCTTCGATGAGTTCATTAGAGATTTCAAAAAAAAAAATAAAAAAAAAATAAGTTTTCTTAGTTTGGATTCAAAATTGAGAAACCTTGATCCTATCCTATCGTTCTTTGGTGCTTGCAGAAATGTTGAGCCCGTTCGACTAAGGTTTTGGACCATCGTTTCTCTTCGATGAGTTCATTAGAGATTTCAAAAAAAAAAAAAATAAATAAATAAAAAAATCAGCTTTCTTAGTTTGGATTCAAAATTGAGAAACTTTGATCATATCCTATCGTTCTTTGGTGCTTGCAGAAATGTTGAGCCCGTTCGACTAAGGTTTTGGGCCATCGTTTCTCTTCGATGAGTCTATTTGGGATTTTTATAAAAAAAAAAAGGACATAGACCACTAAGGTTAAACCAATTGCGTTCTTTGATCACGATTGATTCAAGAAAAGCCTTGTCCAGAGTGTGGAGACAGCTTGACTGTTCTAGGCAAGGGTCCTCCAAACGGGTTCATTAAGTAATACCTGGGGGCAATTCTATCAATTGAGGTTTCATAAGACCGGGTTAGGAGGCCTATGTGTACTCTCTCGTCTTTAAATCTTAAAAAAAAAAAAAAAAAAACAAAAATTTTCAAAAAAAAAATATAAAATAAAAAAAATAAATAAAAAAATATTTTAAAAAAATAAAAAATAAAAAAAATAAAAAAAATAAAAAAAAAATCATTTCAAAAAAAAAAATCTCCAAAAACTCGTCACTTTTGATTCCAGATCTAAGAAATTTTGGTTTCTTCTTTTCTGAGCACTGGCGCTCGCGGAAATCGCCGAGACCGTGTTCAGATCAGAATACCATTTGCTCTCCTTGATGGAACCAATCTTGACATTTCAAAAAAAAAACTCGTCACTTTTGGATTCAGATTCGAGAAATTGTGGTCTCTTCCCTTCTGAGTACTGGCGCTCGCGGAAATCGTTGAGCCCGTATTTGAATCGGAATGCCACCTGCTCTCTTTGACGAATCCATTTCTGACATTTCAAAACAAAGAATCCCATCTCATGGATGCGATCTCCAACATTTGTGCATAGCAGTACTGGTACGCCCTTTCAGGGTCTACTGTATCTGTGACCGGCACATTTGTAACTCCTACCTTATATTCTTCTTATCTCGAGCAAGCCCTGCTTCTCGATAAGTCGAATTTAGGTTTACAATTGCTTCTAGCAGTCACTGGAACGCTCATTCTGGGCTCACCATACTTGCTGTCAGAACAATTGTACCATCTATGGCTTTTTGTCTTCTTCATGTCGCTTGGGTCATATCCCTTGAGCGATTTGAAAAGACAACCATAGAAATTCCCATTTATGATCATTATATTCTTGTGATTACTAATGGATGTGGTCTTGTTTCAGAACTTTTTCGAAACTAACAATGGCAGCCTTAACCATTATCTTCGATGAGAACAAGCACCAACTCATGCTTCAACAGAAGCAAACCGAGCGCACTTACAAGCGCCCTGTCAGCTGCCGAAGCGTTAACTCCCTCGGCAACTCTCTGAACTCCGGGTCGACCTCGACTCCCCGGACTATCTTCTTTGGGACGCTGGGACCATTCCCACTTCCCGAAGAACAAACTGCGCCTGCCAAAAGGCAGAAGATCGCCTCTCAACGTGTCACTCCCGTGACACCAAAGGCGAGCGCCCAAAAGCCCGAAGCCCGCGGTACCCCCGCGAAGCCTCGACCCACAAACAACCAGGTCTATCCCAAGACTTGGTCTCCAAGACCTTCCCCAAAACAAAGAAGGTCTCAAACCTCCACCAAGCCAGCATACCTGGCCCCACTCAAGGAGAACCAGTTCTACCCTCTTGCCTACATGAAAGAGGAGAGACCCATCTCCAACCTGACTCCCAAGTCGACCCAGCATGAACAGGCTTGCTCCCACAAGCCCAGAATCAGATCACGCATCACCAGGCCTCTCCAAGCACCTGCTAAGGCCTACACTCCTTCAGTTCGACCCTTCATCTCTACAGGGGCCGAACCTGAAAGGTTCAAAGCTTCGCTGCAACAGGCAAAGGACCGGGTCCGGATCCTGTCCTTGCCTAGCTACAAAGAAGACAGGTTCGGCTGCTGCGCCCGAGGGAGCACATCCTTCATCGTCAGAGCCCAGCCAGAGCTGACTGAAGCTCAAATCGCTCGTCGAGCACGCCGCCGTGCTTCATATCGACAAAAGAGACTAGAGAAGCAACGGACCCAGCCTCCTACACTTCAAGTCTCCCACAAATGGGTCGAAAAAGAAAGACCCGACCAAGTTGCTGCCGTCCATATGGTTGGAGAAACCAGAAGACGCCAAAGGTCAGCATCAAAAATCCATGTCCGACGTCCGGTGACCCGTAGCATCACCAGGACACAAAGACATCCCGAAGAATCTCCTGCCCCTTCCAGCCAAGGACGAGAGAGTAATCCTTCATCAAGCTCTTCATCAAAAAGAATGAGCCCCAGTTCGGTCACCAGGACGATTTCTTCGTTCGAATCCCGAGGGATGAACGTCTTGGCTACAAGTTCTGAGCCGCCACCTCAGAATCCACCTCGAGATGATGCGCTCACACGCATTCAGCAGTTGGAACAAGGCCAGCAGAGGATTGAAACTCTGATGGAAAACCTTCTCCTTGTCGTCCAAAATCAAGTGAACAATGAGCCTCCTCCGAATCATGGCAATAACGAGGAAAATGGAGAAGAAAATGAGTCACGCGCCCTTACCAAAAAGGATGTAGACAGTATCCTCGCCAAAGCAAAAGAAGAGGATATACTCAAAGAGCATGGGATCAAGCCACCATATCCTTTATGGATGGACTCGGTCCCGTTCCCCACAAAATTCAAACATCCTACTCTCCAAACATATACGGGGAAAGGATCGGCCAGACAGCACGTCATCCACTTCAAGATCTTGACGGGAGCTATCGCGGATCAAGATGCACTCAAGATTCGCCTCTTTGCAAGTACCCTAAAAGGTACGGCCTTCGATTGGTACTCCACTCTGCCGGAGAACTCCATTCAGAACTGGGCTATGCTGGAGACACGCTTCCTGACCCACTTCCAAGGTGAGGATCATCCTGTTACTATGGCCCAGCTCTGCAGCCTAAAACAGGGAGAGAATGAGTCAACTTATGACTTCATTCACAAGTGGAAAGCAATGGCATACAAATGTTCAGATGTATTGCCACAAGCGTCGCTAGTCGACATCTGCCGAAACAACATGAGAGCTAAAATCCGCTCCATGATCATCGGCAATAAATCAAAGAACCTGGGGGAACTCCTCGAAGCTTCCATGGAAGCTGAAATGGTGATCAAAGACCTCAACAGTCAGAAGTCATCAAGAAAAGAGCCAACCGCCATTGCAACCTCTAAACCAAAGAAGAAAGAGGTCCTTAATGTGCAAACCAAGTCAGCTCCTCATCAACCAAAGAAAGCTGAAAATAGAGCTGCAGGTAAGAGACCTGAACTCTCTGATGCCTTCAAAGAGCGAGTAGAAAAGAAATATCCGTTCGATGAAGACGTCGAAGAAATCTTTGAGGCTCTCCTAGCAAATGGCAAACTCATTTTGCCAGAGCCCAAAAGACCTGGAGACGTTGGCAAAACCAATGATCCTCGGTACTGTCCATACCACCAGATGGTCTCGCATCCTCTCAATCAATGCTTTGTTGTGAAAGAGAAGATAAACGAGATGTGGAAAAACGGAGTCATCACCTTTGACAAAAATTATGGCCCCGCCTCTGTCAACATGGTGTCACGTGGACAAACACCAAAATCACCGAAGAAGAAGATCACTACTTCCTTCAAGGTGATAAATAGAATTCAAACGTCCGAAGTGTTGGTTCCTTGCCCGACACCAGACGGACAACCCATATGGGTACATCCCGATCTCCTGGAAGATGAAAATTGGGAGATCGTCAAAACAAAGCCGACCGCTCAGCAGCGAAGGCAAGCCAAGAAACATCTCCTCAAGCTCAAACGGCAAGAGAAGACCCAGCCAAAACAAGAAGTCCATGAAAAGGCAGAGGCCTCCTCTACCACTTCACTCGGGGCAACAGAAACGTCCCTTCCAGAGACTTCAAAGGCGGTAAGAAACTTCACTCTCAGTGATTTCATGCCACCTCAATTCAAAAAAGAAGCCATGCAGGGGCATCATACTCTTGCAACTCGGTAGTTGGATTCTCCATTGATGGATACGAGTCCAGCGACACCGACGATGGGTTCGAGCCCAACTACACCGATGAGTGGGAGGAATCTCTTGAAACAGGAGAATATCTCTCCGATGAAGAATGGGTTCCTGAAACTCACCTTATGCCAGTAATCTGGTATAACCCCTTGCAACCACAAGGATCCTGGTCTGATGATGAAGAAGACCAAGAGGCTGCACAAGAAGATGCAGTTAACCCAGCACCTGTCATTGCTCCAGTGGAAATCAACTATGTTGAGCCACACGGAGAAGACGAAGAAGAGGATCTGGCTCCCATGCCTGATCTTGAAGAATATGCAAGGATCTTGCAGCGTCTCGCTCTAGAACAAGAGCAAGACCGCGTCAACGAGATTCCTCACAATCCAGAGCCGGAAGTCCCTGAAGCCCATCAGGTACCTCCTCCCTCAACTCCTGAAAATGGAGAACATTGCTGGATAGATGATCCTCTTACATCCGAGGATGAGTCTGACTCCGAGCAGGCAACATCTCCTATCAGAGCTTCCTGTAATGTAATATATCAGGACTATAGCTCTTCTGAAGCGTCGTCTGATGAGATTACCTACACTCCGACAACGCCTAGCAATGTATCCTCTGGAGCTACCTCGTCTCACGTGACTTTCACAGAGATGACACCCTCTCAGGTTTTTTCTCCTGAGACTGTGACTTCAGGATACACATTCTTCCCGACTCATCATCATGAAGAAAACCCAACTTGGGGTGATGGATGGGTCAACGAAGAAGAAAAGCTGCTGGATGCTGTTCAGGACTTGCTCCCGGAAAATGCTCCGTGCAACACAATCACTGAGGATGGCAACTCTGCTGCAGATACATCCCCAGTAGATGAAAAACGACAGCCTCTTGATCCTGAAGACAATCTTCCAAACAAAGATCCTTCTCAAGAAGCTCTCGAAGTTGGTAGAGGCACCCGTTCGGGCCGGGACTACCACAAAAATTACAACCAATCTTCCTTTACTTATGTAAATCCTTCGGGAAAAGATGTTGTAAGCGCCCCCAGTGGCAACAATGATGAACATGCAGGCCCTAAGGAGGCTTTCAAGTATGACTTGGTTGAGCACTTCAAACACATACCTGCACGTCTTCACATCCTGGATTTATTACGAATGTCTCCACGCACTCGTGATAATCTCATCTCAGAATTACAAAAACTGAATGAGGATGTCGACAAACATGCCCCGCAAGTCCTCCAAATTGAAATGGACTACCGGGTCAAAAACTCTGAAACTTCCTCAAAGGGAGAAAAGAAAACTGAGGGATCATGCATCCAATGCCTCTCGGTTCAAAAGGCAGCCAGTGCAACCATCGCCTTCACTAAGGAAGACCTCCTACTTGGCGAAGCAAGGCACAACCGACCCCTGTACTTCACAGGGTACATCAAAGAAATGCCGATACATAGAGTTCAGATCGACCCAGGTTCTGCACTCAACCTTATCTCCACTTCGGCTCTTGAAGAGTTGGGCATCCCACCCAGCAAGCTAAGCCACACATCTGTATCTATCTTTGGATACGATGGGAGCACTCAAAGGCCTATCGGCAAAATCAGGTTCAAATTGCAAATCGGTGATCTTATCTCTGAGGTCACTGTGTATGCAATAAAAACCCCCTCATGCTACAACATCCTTCTCGGACGTCCTTGGATACACGAGAATGGTGTTGTTCCTTCAACTCTACATCAATGCATCAAGTTTGTCGGCGACGACGGCATGGTACATCGAGTCTTTGCGGACAGGAAACCCTTCAAAGGTAAAGAAGTCCACTTCGCAGACTCCCAAATGTATGAAGGCGAAAAAGAAGAAGAAGAGGAAATAGCACCCCCTGCTGAAAATCTCCAGAAAGATAAAGGCAAGGCTCCTCAAAAATCACCGGAAGAAAACAAACCCTCCGGCAAATTAGAAGAGAGTAGTCAATCTCCCTTCGTTATCTCCCTCAAGAATTCAAAACCTTTGGTCATCACGACTAAAGTGAAGAAGGCGAAACAAAAGCCTGGGGGCAAATTTGTTGTCTCTCTCGTGTCTATCATGCAAGACACAGACTCGGACTCAGAGCCAGAAGACGATGCATCGTCAAGCCAAGCTGACACTCAGCAAGTTCAGCCTGCTCTCACTCCGATGGAGACACCTGCTGATGTAGAAGATCCTACGTCTGCTACCTTTATTGTTCCGGCAACATCACCAAAGCAAAGGCCGATCTTCTTCCATAGATCGGACGCTTCTTCATCAAATTCCATGCTGGAACCTTTCCAAAATGAAGGTATGCCTCAGCTATCTCTATATAGTCCTGTGGCACAAGCAATTATGAAGAAAATGGGCTATGACG
Source organism: Umbellularia californica (assembly GCA_028538565.1). NCBI lineage: Eukaryota > Viridiplantae > Streptophyta > Magnoliopsida > Laurales > Lauraceae > Umbellularia > Umbellularia californica. The sequence goes on from JAPQWN010000002.1 coordinate 30,320,321, forward strand.
CTCAAAACCCAGTCGGTTTGGGAGAAAGACGCGGTATTCTCACGCCATTGGAGCCCGCCTTGACCAAAAGCCAGCTGGAAGATTGGAGACTCTACGGTCATGTAGAAAAGTCTTCATATGGGTTAGGGTATGATCCCGACACTCCTCTGAGACAGTTGACACAAAGGCTTAAAAGTCGTTTTACCGACCAAGCCTCAACATCTAAAGTCCACGAAGACATCGATCTCCCTGGAAATCTCTTTAAAGAGTTACCTGACAAAGATCCAGGAAGCTCATCCAATTGGTATGATTTCTCTGATGATAAAGAGGAATCGTCCGATAATACAGACTTGTGGCATCCTGACCCAGAAGAACCCTCGTCTCCAAAAGAAATACCAGACTCAACAGGCGATTGGGAGTATCTCATAGCAAGCCTTGAGGAGATCACCAATCAAGGAAATCCATGGAAAGGAACAGAGCCTTGGTCTGGTAATGCAGTTGAAACTCCAGAAGGTTTCGTTGAGTTGGAAGCCTCCGAAAATATTGTGGAGGAACCACCTTCGAACCTTCCGACAGAAGATCCTGTTCAAAAGATAAACTTGGGAACACCTGATAACCCACGTCCTGTATTCATAAGCAAGAATATAAAGGATGATGAGTTACCCGAGTATATCGTTTTTCTTCGTGAGTTCGTTGATTGCTTTGCATGGTCCTATGCTGAAATGCCTGGTTTAGACCCCAAAGTAGCAGTCCACAAACTCAATCTTCAAGAAGACGTCAAGCCTGTCAAACAAGGCCAAAGAAGATTCCGTCCAGATGTGATGGATAAAATTGAACAAGAAGTTCAAAAACTCAAAAGCGTTGGCTTCATCCGTGAGGAACAACATCCAGAGTGGTTGGCCAATATTGTCCCCGTGACAAAGAAAACTGGGCAGATCAGAGTCTGTATTGACTATAGAGACTTGAATGGCGCTTGCCCTAAAGATGAATTCCCGCTCCCCATACCGGAGGTGATGATTGACAATACCTGCGGATTCGAGCGAATGACATTCATGGATGGCTTCTCTGGTTACAATCAGATAAAGATGCATCCCGAGGATGAAAAACACACTTCATTTCGGACTCCATTTGGCGTGTATTGCTACACTGTCATGCCATTTGGTCTGAAAAATGCTGGTGCCACATATCAGAGGGCTAGATGAAAATATTCCAAGATATGCAGCACAAGACGGTCGAATGTTACGTTGATGACCTCGCCGTCAAAAGCAGAAGAAAAGAAGACCCACTACGTCAAAATCGTCAAATAACGACTGTTAAAAACAGTCGTTTTTTTTAAAAAACGACGGACAAGTCCGTCGGACCGGCCGTCGAAATTTTCATAGTCGTTTTTTGAAAACGATTGTCCAAAACTGTCGATAATTTGAATATAAAACGACTGTTTTAAATAGTCGTTTTTATTAGGCAATAAAGCGACGGCTTCTCACAGTCGTTTTTTAAGGAGAAATTACTATCAACTAATATTAAAAGAACTTGTAAAACGACTGTTCTAAGCAGTCGTTGTTTTATAAAGGAAAAAAAATTAAAAAATAGAAAATGAATATTTAAAAATTTTGCACCTATCAACAACAACAATAGTAAAAAAGCCACAAAGCCATTTGTAATACCCATTCAAACATCTATCTAATAGTCACAAATTAAACAACCATTTAGAATAGCCATTTTTTTTTGCTTAATGTCAAATTGAATTAAAGAGGGAAAGGCCAAGGCCCCCAAGATACAAGGAGACAACCAACAAAGAATGAAACAGGCAGCAAAACAAACCAAAAAAAGAATACAGAGGAGGGAAAAGAGGAGATGAAATGCTGCAAAAAACAGAGGAGACCAATACAGGGATTGAAAGCTCCAAAGAGAAGAAGGGCACACCTCCTTGCCACTCCCAGACAACTCCACAACTGACCAAACAGCTGAACAGCGCTGCGCCACCACCACTTCAACTGCTCACAGAAGGAGGGAAGAAAAACAACAAAGGCAGGGAGGAAGCAGCAGCTGCAAACAACTCAACCCAGAACCAAAACACTCCAGCCCCTCTGACACAGCAACAGCACTCAGAAGAACCACAGAGACAGAAAAACAAAACCAAAGAATAGGGGAAGCAGCTTCCTACAACAGAGAACAATCCTGCACAAACAGCACTGCGACACTCACAGCACTTCAAAGCACCAGGCAACTCCAAGCAGCAGAAGACTGAGCAGGAACAGAGAGCACCAAAACAAGGCAGCACACAGCCAACACTCCCAGACCACACAGCAGGGACTGCAGCTGAAACCACATCAGAACTACACGACTCCAACTGCCACTGCAACAACAAAGGAAAGGAAGAGAGAAGCTACTGCAGGCTAACTAACAATGAGATCTCCTCCCAAAAAGTAGGAAACTAAAAATTTTACAATAGCCATTCAAATATCCATACAATAGTCAAAAACAATATACATTCATCCACATTTAATGGTCAAAACAAAACATCCATCTATAGAGAAAACTCAAGATTTAAACTATCAGTCAAATAGATCCATCTAGTATGCATTCATCCACATCTAGTAAAATACAGTCTTCCATTTGGGCCACTCGGTCTCATCTCCTGTTATAAGATCTTCCATCTTGCCTTCTCCAGTTACCAAGTCGACGTTCCCTTCAATAATTTCGTCTAGGATAATCTTATAGCAACCCGAATCATCAGGTGAGTCACCCTTCACTCGGCCATAAGCAACAACACATGCAGGCCTCTTGGTCAGGTGCATCAATTTACACAAACTTGTTCCCGTTTGCGCGGCTATTATGGGATGCGACTGTGTTGAGAAATCATCTCTCATCTACAATTAGGAACAATTGATGTCACCATATAGTTTATCAATCTCACACATTATTTCAAATATAGGCATGTATTATTATATAAAAATGCTTTATACCTAAGAGGAACTCCCACGATCGTTAGGGGTTTGAACCTCTGACCCACCCTGAGAAAAAGAAGTAAAGAAACGTTCCATGTCCTCCTTGCGTTGCCTAGCTTCCTCCGCTAATCGTATTTCTAGCATTTCCTTCAACTTGTCCATTTGGGTCTGCATGGTTTCTCTCGATGCTTGCTCCTCTTGCAAGGCTATCCTATATGGACGTGTATGCTGCATGGAAGTCCTTGAAACACCCAAACCCAGTCCCCTAACACGTCCTCGAGTGTCAGCACCAAGAACCTATGTGGAAAAAATTAAAATTTTGAGTAGATCAACAAGATAACCTAGCTAGGAATTTCAATAACATACATAAGACACATATAAGTCTTAACAAAAGTAAAAAAAGAACAAGCTAACCTAAGAATTTCAATATCATATATAATACACATGTAAGTCTTAACAAAAGAAAAAAAAAACAAAAAACATAAGAGGCATGTATTGGTTGTCCAACAAATTAATTGAACTAATGTGTTATAGTTAATGGATGATTGTATCATGCATGTGCTCATATAACCATCTCATGCAACTTAGCCAGCCATTCAACCAACAAGTGTGACAAAAAAACATAAGAGGCATGTACTGGTTGTCCAACAAATTAATTGAACTTATGTGTTATAGTTAATGGATGATTGTATCATACATGTGCTCATATAACCATCTCTTTCTCTATCTTATGTAAGCAGCACTATCAGATTTAAGTAAGTGTTTTATTGGCCTCTGTTTGATCCTCTGTGGGTGTGTTGCTGTCGTGTTAGTGGAGCTGGGTTTGTGGGCTTTGTTGTGTTGCTGGGTAATCTTTGCTGGGGGCTATGTTGAAGTTCTGCTGCTTTGCTCGCTGGGTTTGGCTGCTTTGTTCTGTTCTGCTGCCTAGGAGTTTCCAGCCTCAGTGCAAGGTTCTGCTTTGTTCTTCTTCCCTGCTTTGGCAGTTCTCCTCTTCTTTCTGTGTGTGCTTTCTCTGTGCTTGTGGTGTTGCCTTGTCCAGCTGAGGGCTTAGCTGCAGTAATTTGCTCTGTTGCTAGGGGCTTGGCTGTGTGCTCTCAGCCTTGGTCTTCCTCCCAGTTCTGGGTGCTACTCTGTAGTCTGTTGCTTCTTTGGTTGGCTCAGCTTTCAAAGGCAGGTTTTTGTTGCCCCTTCTTGCTGTGTTGGTGATGTCTTCTGCTGCTGTCTGCTGCTGTCCTTTGAGCCCTTGCAGGTGCTGCTCTTTATTCTGCTATCTGGTGGGAGCTGTTTGTGCCATTGCCGCTGGCCTGTCTGCTATGCTCTTGTTCTGTAGTGCTCTCCTCTCCTCTGTTGTTCTTGGAGCTACTCTTCCTGGAGTCAGCTTTGTGTAGTGCTGCTCTTGGTGGCTTTGGTGTTTTTTTTCTTATGCAGTTCTTGTGGGCTGTGGTGTTGTTTTTCTAGTGGAGTCTTTGGTTGTTTTTTATTTTTCTTCTATCTTCTTCCTCTGTTTTTTTCCTCTGGCTTCTCTTGTTGCTGGGGTGGTTGTTCCTTTAGCCTCCTTCCATCGCTCTCTTTGTTTCTTTGGGGGCCTTTGGCCTTTTCCCTTCTTCTTAATTCAATTTGCAAATTAGCAAAAAAAAAAAAAAAGTGTGACAAAAAAACAACACAATTCGCCTCCAATTTTTCACAAGTTCAGCTGATGCTGAAATACAGATGTCCTTGATTTCTTTACCTCAAGATAGATATGCTTCAGTCTCAGGCAACAACAACCTGATAGCAACGTACAATTCAGCAGCAGAAAGAACTCAAGCCACAGTACTGAAGCGCCTTCAAAGAACTGAACAGGATCCAGAGAGGGAACTGAACTCAGCCCACAGCAGAACAAATTAGCCCACAGTAGAACAAATTACACAGCAGAACAAATTACAAAACTGCCAAGCTGCAACACTTTTCTCTACAAGAAAAACCCTGCTCCAGCACTACCGCAAGTCACAACTCCTCCAGCAAAACCACCCAGCGGAGAGAAGAAGACACCTGCAGAAGCTGAAGACAGAGCAGCAGAAAGAAAAGAACACCACTGCAACAGACCACATGCAGGCACCCAGAACAGAAAATGAATGTTCCTTAATGTTTATAGTGGGAATGTGGGTTATGCCTCACCAACTACAGTGCGTCGACTCTCTATTACTCGCGGTGATATTTTACAGCTTATGCATGTGGAGCACTTGGCTAAGCACTCTCGTTCTTTGTTCTGCTTCTTCCAATTAGATGCACCACTTAATAGTCAAAACTGGAAATCTCTTTACAAATGTTTCAGATTGTTGAGGGTGTTGCACCTGGACAAGGTGCCCAGCCGTTATGCAATCCCTGATGGAATAGGAGATCTCATCCATCTTAGGTACTTATCTATGAGATTTCAAGGAAAAATTCCAACATTCCCATCAACCATATACAACCTTTACAATCTGCGGACACTATATTTTTGTGCTCTCAGTGGCTTTATAGTTCGTCTTCTACTTGAGCATGGTCTATGGAAGATGAAACATTTGAGGCATCTGTATGTAAAATGGTCCCCTCCACCAACTGGTTGTCTTAAATTAAATTTGACGGAGTGTACATTTCAACATGAAACTAGTTCAAAAGTAAAAAGAATGGCCCATATATGTATATTTGGAAGGGAATATAGAGAAGCTATTACATTTAGATCTCTGCTGGATAGTTCAGTTTATTAAAAGAGATGTGAACAAGATATATTTAAACAATATCTACAAGATCATATCTAGCAAAGCTGGGAAGAGCAATTTAGGTGCGCGAGTTTGTTTTGTTTTTTTTTAAAAGTGTTTATGGATCAGGGCAAAAATAGCCAAAAGAAGGTCAAATAAAATTAAATATGAGAAGGGAAAGAAAAAAAAAGTTTATTTCATTTCATTGACTGCAAGATAGAATAAATAACCATTTAAGGCAGATTTGTGTATGTGCACAGAAAATGGATTCCGCATAATTTTTCCTCTTTCCTGTATAGGAAAGACTTATACGAGGAATCATATTAAATTTAGCACATTATTGTACTTCTCCTTGCAAAATAGCCCGCACCAAACATGCATTTTACTAGAGAACTTTGGAAGTATGTTAGAATATAGAGCTAAACTAGTATCAGAAAAACTACTTTGGTGCAAGCAAATAGGCAAGAGGCGAGCATCCATAATTTGCATATATACCTGTGCAACTGCGTCGTTCTCAAGATCATTGTACGCACTGGAGGGGTCATCCATAACTGTTTTCTTAATATTGTCCTGCAAAATAAATTGACAATAAGAATGCATAGCAATTCCTTAAAAACTATAAAATAGATTCCATGATCATCCTATATTATATGACACAATAAAAATGAACAAGATAATATTCTCACCAACTGTTCGCACGTGGCAGACCCATCCTTCCTAGTATGGGTCTCAACAAAAACATCCGTCCGACTAATCTCTTTATCTGGAAACTTTTTTCTCTAAAATTACAAGACGCAAACATTCTAAGTGCACATTAATTTCAATGGAAAATGCAACCAATTGAATAAGAAATGGAGCTCACCAATTCTTCTGCAACACGAGCTTGGCCCTTTCTGCCGGAGGTGTGCGGGCTTTTCATTTCTTTCCTAGCTCTCTTCCCACACTGCCTTTTAGCTTGATATTCAGGCATCGATTGGATGTCGACAAACCTATCCCAATCTTCCTTCTTAACGAATTGTGGAAGTTTTTGTTTCCTCTCCGTGTCCGTCTGATATTTATCGTATGTACCAGTACGAAGCTTGGACTTCCAATCTTTCCATGAAATGTTTGGTCTTGTAAGAATATACGGTTTATAGCATGCCAAAATATCATATTTATCCTGTGAAGGATATAATTTAGGTTTAAGACTTATTCATAAGTCTAAATTACAATGTGAATTAAATACATAAAATGAACAAACACTCACGGTGACATGTTTCCAGACTTCCTCCTTTAGGTTTCTCGGCACGGACTTCCAAGTGTCATAGGTAGGTGCCACAATAGATTTCACAGTCCGACCAATAAATGAGGACAGTTGCGGTGCATTATCACTAATGGGTTGCCCATTTATCCCAAATGTCACACTTTCTCGATTTGAAGACATGTTAACTGCAAACACAAACCTTTAATATGAGAATTCACATCATTATAAAAATGTTTGCATGTGGATAATGAATATATATATAAGTGCATGTGGATCAACATGAAAAAATATCATAGAAAATTATAAATATAAAAAAATAGCAACCCCACCCATTTTATGAAAAAGATTTGAACAATTAAAAAAATGATACCATACATACATAGGTCGATAACAGTGTTATTCATCACCGGTGATATCATCTCGTAATGCTGATGCTAAGGCATTTTCATTTGTTCTTTCCAAAAAAACTAAGGGATCTTCAAAAGCATCCACATCTCCATTCAACCTTTTTGGAACTTCCAAGACAACATGCCATTCTTCTGTAGGCCTACTATGATCTTTACAATAAAAGACTTAAGTTGCTTGATCAGCAAGAATAAATGGTTCATCATCTTCTTTTGTATTTCTTTGAATCCTCCCTAAATTAACATATATTAGATTCGTTTCTGGATCAACTTTACATCCATCTGCAGTTTCTACACGCACCCAATCACAATTGAATACTACTTGTTTGAAGTCATGGTAATCCAACTCCAAGATTTGTTTGATGATGCCGTAATAAGTGAGCTCTTCATTAACAAGATTTGTGTCCTTGGCGCTTGCCCTACAAGGTGTTATAGCTTTCACTGAAACCCCACTGTTTTGTGTTGTTCTGTTTAATTCTGCATCCGCTGTATAGAAAACATATCCATTTACCGCATATGCATTATATGAAATGGCCTCAAACATTGGTCCATCAGCAAGCCTTTTAAGGGTAGAATTCTCTTCATTTTCTAATTGTTTTCTAAGCCAGGGAATATAATCCAGCCCCTTCTCCATCCGAATGTTGCCTCTCCGATTTTGATTATTACATCTTATGGTTTGGAGGTATTCAACGTACTTCCTGTATTCATGAATGCACTGTGAATGAGTTGTCTATTTAGAAATTTTAAACTATACATGCTGATGAAATCTTACTTACTTTTCCCACTCTGCATTCCCAACAAATTGCTTTAATATCCATTTGCGTGCTTGCTCGTATTGCACATGATCAAGTTTGTGGACTTTTCCCCTTTTATCGAGAGGGTATGAACAATCACCATGCTCATTCAACCATGTATGCTGTCCTTGCTTATGGCTTTTTTTTGTACCATCGGGCATGTAATTCATTGCATACAACATTGCTTCATTCATGAGGTAGCATTCCGCAATAGAGCCCTCCGGATATGTCTGATTCACCACGTATCCTTTGTATGTCTTCATCTTCCTGCTAGAATATAAGAAATGAAACCCTTAATCTAAATTATAATTAATAGAAAAAAAAAGGCATATTAAAACAAACATCTTATTTACCGCTCGAAAGGATACATCCATCGATATCTAACAGGTCCGCAAGATTGTGCCTCCTCCGCTAAGTGCACGACAAGGTGTGTCATAGAAACGAAAAATGAGGGAGGGAAGTACTTTTCGAACACACATATTGCTTCCACTATGCGTTCTTTCATCTTTGAAAGTTCTTCACGATTGATAACCTTTGAGCATAAAACATTAAAAAATATTGATAGTTGTCGTATGGCAGCACGCAATGGCTTTTGTGACTCAAATGCATACATCATTAGCACCGGCAGCAGTTGTTGCATGAGAATGTGATAATCATGTGACTTAACATTTTTGAGTTCTCTGCTTTCCAAACTAACTATGTTTCTCCAATTTGTACCATACCCGATTGGCACCTTTAAATGATACAAGGTCTTGCACATCAAATCTTTCTCATGTCGGGATAGAGTGTAAGGAGCATCCGGACAAATTAATTTGCCATTATGTTCCACAGGCCATAGTTTTTTCTTAATTTGCAAATCTTGACAGTCTTTGCGGGCTTCAATACCATCCTTAGTTTTATCCTTGGTGTTCATGATTGTTGCGAGCAAATTTTCTGCCACGTTCTTTTCCACGTGCATCACATCTAAGTTATGGCGAATAGGCAGTTCCTATGAAAAAATATTTTATGTTAGAAAATAATGTTTATATAATAAATCAGTTTAATATTAGGAGGGATATTATAGCGTACCTTCCAATATGGCAGCTCAAAAAAAATCGATCTCTTAGACCATGCAGTGGTCTCATTTTCCTCTGCACACCTCTTCCTCTTCTTACCTGCTACTTTTCCAAAATTATTATGAATACCTTCCATTTTTTTTAATACTTCAGAACCATTCAAACGCCTAGGAGCCTTCCCATGCTCTTCTCTCCCATTAAATTGTGACTTTTGTCTCCTAAAAGGATGGCTCAATGGTAGAAACTTTCTGTGACTCATATAGGCAAACTTCCTTCCATATTTTAGGCGCACTGAATCCGTCCCTTCACTACATACAGGACAACCATACTTCCCTGCTGTCCTACAACCCGACAAATGGCCATAAGCTGGAAAATCATGTATAGCCCATAACAAAATTACTTTCATTGAAAACCTACTCTTAGTGTAAGAGTCATATGTTAAGCTTCCGATGGACCACAATTCATTCAACTCAGCGACCAATGGCTGCAAGTAGACATCAATGTCATGTCCAGGACCTTTCTTCCCAGGAATCAATAGTGTTAACATAGTGAACTCCTTCCGCATGGTTAGGGATGGAGGAAGATTGTATGGAACAATCATAACAGGCCAGCAACTATAAGAGTTGTTATTATTCCCAAAAGGATTGAATCCGTCCGTTGCAAGTCCGAGGCGAACATTACGTGCATCATCAGCGAAGTTAGTCCATTTACGATTTACTTGTTTCCAGCATGCAGAATCCACTGGATGGCGCATGACTGATTCGTTTGGAACTAAACTCGCATTTGCATGCCATCTCATACTCTCTGCAATCCAGGGTATGCTGTACATTCTTTTTAACCTTGGTGTTAATGGAAAGTATCTTAACTTTTTCCATGGTTTTTTTGAACGTTTCTGCTTCAAAGGGTCCTCCGGTTGCCACCTACTTACACCACACGTAGGACAAGAGTCCCTATTCTCATGCTCTCTCCAATAAAGTATGCAATCATTACGGCATGCATGGATAATTTGGCACTCCATACGTAAAGAATCAACAATCTTCTTGGCATTATAGGTGCTATTTGGCAAAGTGTTCTCGCTTGGCAGAATGTTTTTCCACAACTGCAGCATTTCATTGAAACTATTATTCGACCACTGATGTCTAGCCTTCATGCTCAATAAATCAACTGTTACTGACAACTTTGTATGTTCAATTCGACACGATGGATATAAAGATTGTATCGCATCCTCCATCAAGTTCTTATATTGGATATTCTCTGGCGATTCATCCTCAACTTGAGGAGAGTTTTCATCATTAATTTCAACAAAGCATGCAGATGTACTACCTCCCGCGTGAGATTGAACATTGTCCTTATCACAAACACGTTCAAATATGTCATTCACCATATCAATCATTCTTGGGAGTTCATCTTCACTATTATTATTGGCTTCTACACTAACACGATTTTGGGGATGAATTTCTCCATGGAAAGTCCATGTCGTATATGTTTTGTCTATACCATCACATATTAAATGTGTACGAATATCTTTCAATGTCTTCTTCCCTCCTACAACATTTCGACATTTGACACAAGGGCAAAAATACCAATCATCATCCCCTAGCCTTTGTTTGTTTGCTTTTATGAACTCAAAAAATGATTCCACCCCTTCTAAGTATTCAATAGAAAGCCTAGGCGCCGTCATCCAATCCTTGCTTGGGGCCATGTTCTGCAAATCAATTCCATAGACTATAAGGCACATTACATGGTTTAAGATAAGTAAATGACTCACACCCCAGAAGGACTACAAGAGCTGGTCTTATTAAACACAACATACTGCATTATGCATTGAGATGACAACATGCAGCCCACTTTTGCATTATACATCAGATATGAATTAATAAGGAGAAAAATGATCACACCATACACAAAAATGTATACGAGTAATGTGGCAAGTCCTTGTTTTAACCCTCTTCTTACATCAGGTTTTCTTGTGTGATCAAATTACAACCAATTATAAAGAATCACATCAGATTTGCAGAGGTATGAAGATAACCCTCGATGTAACTTGTATGATGTATCTCTCATAAATTAATCTACTACAATACTATAAATAAATGCAACGTATGATCAACACTGGTTTATCTAGTATAGTAACAATAGCAGGTCTGTTAGGTGATTTGAAAGGACATGTCCCTTCTTTGGGACCTTAGCCAATTGGACCCTGCATCCCCCATCAAAATGGGTCACAAGAAAAATGCCCCATTGTCCACAAAATGGGAGATGATGAACTTCTCTATTGATGGAAAATTTTCAAAAACCCTGCAGCTTTAATATGAGAGCTTTGATCTGGTCCAATTCGGCTAATGCTTGCATGATCATGATCTCTTGTTTGGGTTTAGGCCAAAGCATTCAAGCTTGAATCTATTGCTTAATTGAAGCACCTAGGAATAAGATGCAGTACTATGTTCATAAATAAGGTTTTCCATAAAGTTTATGTTCATTAAATAAAATAAGGTTTCATACTTACGGCCTCAAAATTTTAATAGAGTTAACTTGGGCTGAATTAATTTAAAAACAAGCCTATGCTAGAAAAGAAGATATGAGAAAAGGAAAGTGATTATGTAATTATGTTTAAGCAAAGAGTCATGACAATGGCTAGCCTGATCATGAGATTGGAGGTGGCCATAGATCTGATATCGTGTGAACTTTAGAAATTACATTTCATGAATCCTCAATTTGTTATGCATTGATAATAACAAATTATTTATAAATTACGTAATAAATAAAATAAAATAAAAATCTCATCACATAATGACATCATTCTAACCAATTAATCACAAAAGTGATAAATCATCCTCTTAATCTAATCCTAATCAAATAAAGCAAATAATTGGCCTTAACCAATTTTTGTTTCTCCATTGCCCAACATTTAACTCCATAAAGCAAATAAATTCTGACTTCCATCTAATAAAGTGGCCCTTCGACCGAAGTGGTACTTGACAAGTTGACATCCAATTAGCTCTCCACAAGATATTTTTTTTATATTAATGATGGTGATCTAATTTGCTATATCCAACTCAAACCCTCCATTTGATCTAATTGGCCTTAGATATTGATATTTATCACATGGTAGTACTAAGTTATCTTCAATTTTAACAACTCATCTTCTCCACTCTCGGATGCACTAATCTTACAATACTTACATTCTATTTTTGATGTGCTAAGTCTCAGTACATTGACATGAATGACTAAAATGACTTTCAAATCTAGCAGCGGATGTCAGTCAAATTGGGATGAGGTTGGAACATAAATTGTTTTCATACATTCATACACCTATTCATAGGGAGTATGTGCACAACGGGTTCATATTAACCATAGGTGGGCTTCACAAATACATTAGATGAAGTAATGCAGTGGGGCAGGTGTTCAAGTAAGAGTTATGTCTAGCCTTCATGTTTCAATAGTGAGAAAGTCATTCGAGAGAAAGAAGGAAAGGATACCTTGTATGATGAGAACAAAAGAATTGAATCCAGTAACAAATTCACCACCTCAAACCTCTGAGAAGAAAAAACCAGGAATACTTTTGCTAGTGGAACCAATAAAAAGAAACTAGTAAATGATAAAATAAATTAAAAACATGAAGGAGTATCCATTAAATCATAAAACCTAAAGAGTGACAGTTCCCAGCAGTATGATTGATCCACGAAAGATTATTGCGACAGCAATACCATATGAAAGCACCCGGCTCTAGAGTTCCATATAATAAAAAGTTCCACCAAAATGGAAGGACAAGTGTGTTAAATGAAAAAAATGCCGATATATAAATATTTTATGAAGATTGTAATGCAATGCAAGGAGCCAAATCTTACAACGTATACAACTTCTATCAGAATGTGTATGATGGATACATGTTTAATAGCATACCTGAAACGCAACCAGTACTTTGAAGTATCTGAAGATCAAAACAAAGACGAAGAGATTGTCCACTAACAGACTTTGTTCAAGTAGATACCTACAAAATTAGATAGGATACTTCTCTTCATATTAGACACCAAAATAATGGAAAAGAAATAGAACTTTAGGAGTGAACCACAAACACAACAAAAATCCTAATAGCACTGACCTATGAAAAAAAAATCAATAGCATTGACTCAATCTCATAAAAAATTCTTTATGGAACACAAGAAGAATACTGTAAATTTTAATGAGAGCAAAACCACAATAAATGAACTGAAACTTAACGCTACACAGAAATTAATATGCAAATATTGCATCCTTCAGTTGTAGCTCGGTTAGGGACAGGGTGCGTGCGTCTTGTGCTTGCGTTTGAATCCCCTATGTAGCCAAAAAAGGAAATCAATAGAAAACTAGCCCACTTCATTAAATCAAAAGGCAAACGTACCTGTATGACTAGCTCAGAGATGAAAAGAGTGGGATTGAATGAACGACCGAGGTATTGGAGAATGAGGAGATGATTATTGGTTGCAAATAAAATGGAGGTTGTTGTCTTTGTCTATCGGCCTTCCTGTTGTGTTTTGGTTTAGCGGTTCTAGTGTGGGGAAGGGATGTTTGAGGTGGGATTTTACAAATTAGGTTTGATCGGGTCATGCTGGGGTTGTATGGATTATAGTCAAGTTGGGTTTGGGTTGACTCTGTGTGGTTTGAAGTCTGGCCTCATGATGTTTATTGTATTATCTTGTATCAAAAAGTTTGGTTCTTCTAGTCCATTTCCTACCCAAGAGTTATTTTTTATTTTATTTTATTTTTATTTTTTTCTTCTTTCCAGCCTCAAGTATGAGCTTGTAGGATATGACTAGGGGTTTGATTAGGATTTTGATTCAAGTGTTTTTTCTTTTTTTTTTTTTCCTTTTTTCTTCTTTTTTTTATGGGTAAACCAATTGGGGGATTTTTCTTGCTAGGGGTTTGATTAGAATTGATTGGGGTCTCTTTGTTAGAATTTTTTTTTTATTAGGAAACATCTTAGATAAGATTATTATTTAGAGTAACCAAGTTATGATCTTATATTATGTGGGTCAGGTCGAGTTAATCCATTCATATGCAGGTCTGGAGTTGGAAAACTTGTCTTGTTCAACAAACAGGTCCGGTTAGGGTTGAGGTACGACTCCTTATGCATGAGTCTCAACTCTCAAGTCTCAAATATTTGTTTGTAAAGCAGAATTAATCTACATGGCTAATTTACAATTAAACATTCAAAACCTATACAGCGCAGAAAGGCTTAAAACCTCCAAAATGCAAAAAGGTCCCAGAAGCAACTGCTTGCGTCACTCTTCATGAAAGCTGCAGCACACATATCTGATAGGTAATATTAATGTCATATTTGAAATCCATCAGTACTATATTGTTCTTTTTCATTTAAAAAGCAGTTGGTGTTACCCCCAAATGATAATCAATTAGAATATTTGAAATCCATGATATTGATGATAGACGTTGACAATAACTTGGGCAGATGTTTAAATATCAAAACCTACGTATTGAAGTCTTACAATCCAATGGCGGAACATATAACCATCAAACATGAGAAAATATTTAAACCAATTGCCATTTAGCGTATGCCGCAGCACACCCTTACAATTCAAACTGGTTCTGAAATGGTTTTGGTAGCAGTATGTGCTTTAAAGAGCTTCTCAGAAGCAACATCTCGCTTAGCAGCCCTCTAGGCTAGCACTATTAGTATTGTTCAACATCAATAATTATGTTCCTTCACTCAATAAATCAACATAAAGTTGCTTTTTGCCCCAAAAGATTCTTAAGAAATTTGGAGAATGTAGTGCTTTAGCTGGTGCAGCACAGAAATGATAAGCAGTGGACTTTATCTGAAGAGATGATTCTCTAATATGCTCTGCTTTTGAAATGAAAAATAGTAGCTTTCAATAACAAAACCACTGACAATCCATTCAAACATAACAAACAGCAATGACGACCAGAATACAATTTTGCCTCTCTCCAAAAATGGATCTATTCCAATTCCATGGAGGGGAAAATCAATTAACACAACCAAGTTATTTGCAATGTGACAGGTCAAGGCCATTCAAAAAGATAAGTAGGGAGAGAGAAAGAAGTGTTAAATTTGCTTGCTGTATTTGAAACAAGAAATATATATCACTTTTTAAGCTGGTTTGTATATTCAAGTTGTGGTAAAAAAAAAAATTATAGGATATATTTTTGACACCAAGCTGAAAATACCAGATTTAAGACTTTCACATCTGAGGGCAGATACTGAACAGAAGGAAGACTATTAAAAGATCTTTCAGATGCTAGAAGGTAATAATTGTAAAATAGATGCTAGACCTTTACAATTGAAAGGTTAATCTGAACAAAATAATTAATAAAGCCAGTGGACCCTTTAAAGAACTCAATATCTTAAATCATAGCAAATGGACGATTCTGCAAGAAACCAAACAAAGTTACCACTGTAAGGGTATGGTTGGAATTTAGTGTTGAATGCTTCCAATGACATCTAGCATTGGCCTTGACAGTTCAACTGGTGTAAAGGTGGCAAGAAGGCAGAACACATATCTGCCTTCACCAAATACCATGAGGAACAAAAACAGTGAACAGCAGTTACTATATTTCGTTATCCTAATCCCCATATTGATATCCATGTGTAAGTTGTATAGGATTTTGGATGCTGTCCTACATTTTGGCAAAATCAAAAGTTAAATGCATGCAGTCAAAGTAAGGTGGCATGAAAATCAAAAACCACATTAGATTGGTAAAGTTTCCACAATTTTCCATCCAATAACATGGTGACGGAGCTGTTATAATAAATCCAGGTGGAGAAGGCGGAAAACCAGTATCCAGTCTAGTGTAGTCTCTGATATCCACATGAACCAAACACACCGAAAAAACTAAACACCAATTTTCCAAAATATCCAAAACTGCTTGCATTAGGGGTACTTCAAAATGAACAAATGCTTCAAAGAATAGCAAGTAATTCAATTGTAACTCATTAAAACAACCATATAAGTTCTTTCCACATGGTTGAATCATTGATAACAAAGGGAGTCTACAAACGTTGTTTCATTGCCAACAAACGAAAAGAAATGAAAATACAAAGATTGGTCATGAATAATCGACTAATTTCAGAATGTTAAAAGTACATTTCAATGTCCATAAGAGCATTGATATCTGGATTACATATAGCATTCTAATAACATTCAAATTTTCTTGTATAAACTCCCTAGCCATGGAGTAGTCACTGACATACTCACACAACACGACTTTTAGTAATTCAATTTACAGACAACAGCAGCAACAGGAGCAAGAAACAACACCATAACTCAAACCCCCTCCCAATAACACAAGAAAGACATCTAAATACATGCATGTACACAAGAGAACACCACCACTGCCCTGTGCCACCTGGTGCAACCTCGAAACTCAGCATTGAATTCAACCCCAGAGGGTATCCATGCTCGTCCAGGGAACATAGCCGCACTCAGTCAACAACTTCACCCCCACCCACAAGGACAATGATGTTACAACTTACAAGTGCTAGCACCACCACCTCCATCATGTATCAAACACATGAACAAGGATAAGAAACTATAGCTACAACAACCTCAAACCACCTGTGTCATCAGAACCAACACGAGCAATGGGGACAATTGGAGACCAGACCAGACGATGAACAAGAATAGCACAACAGAACCAACACAAGCAATGGCACAATTGGAGCCCAGACCACACATGACAATCAGAAGTTGAACAACAAAGGGGTAGGGTACGGTTGCATATGCCATTTCAGGACCTAGAGACTTCACCACGCCAAGTAACAACACCACCCACTATAAAACAATATTTTGGACTAGGCACAAACAGGATCAATGACCCCCCACAAAACCAACCATTTACAGAACAGAAGACACTGCTAAACTAAAACCAATTAGCCCAATTCCAATTCAATACCAATCAGAGGAAAACACAACGTACTTTCCTAATAGTCCCAATCCAAATTCATCCAAACACCTAGGACACTAAATAGAAAGAAAAAAAAATCTAATCCCACTAAACCAAATTCCTCCAAATCCCAAATTACTCAGCCAAAAGCCATTACTTGGTTTTAACCCTGTCTGTTTTTCCCTGTTAGCGTTCATCTCAGACATGTTGAGAACACAAGAGACCTAGTCTAAATTCCTCTAATAACTGAACACCCAAGAAATACTTAAGGACACCCCGACCCAACTCAACTCATGCAAGACTAAAACACCTAAAAAACAACACAATTAACAATAACCGAACCCAACCCAACACAAGTTAAATGATATGGGTTTTTGGTGAAACTAAAATTGAAGAGAAAATATACAGTAGAATATGTCCCTGATTAATTCATGGCTGAATATTTTTGTTTGTGTTTTGTTCCAGAGGCTCTGCCTTCAGATTGCAGTGCTAATCTGTTGAACACCAAGCCTCTACCAACACACAAAAATGGTGTCTTTCTTTTGTGTGAGGTTTTTTTTCTTTAAGAAGAGGAAATGATGTTAGGAGGGAGTAGACGTCATACGAGCAGTCATATTACCTAAATCCAAAAACACCCAAAATCCCCAAAATCCTGCCCTGATTTGAGACCCTCAAAATCATGGAAATAGAAAATAAATCAGAAGTGTAAGATTTCACCTTGAGATTTTTGCAGAGAGAAGTTAGCGGAGAGAATAATTACAAAGAACAGTGAGCAGAGGGAGACCTGGCCTGCATCAAGCAAACTGAATGCCCTCCTCTCCAACCTTCATTTCTGCAAACTGAAGACCATCAGTGCGTTGCTGCCGGTGTATGAGATCGGAATGAGAAACCGGGTGTGAGAGATAGACTGGAAGAGAGACGAGGAAGACTGCCGAGGAAGAGAAATGAGGCCAATCGATTGAGAAAGAAAGAAAATGGCGGGAAATGGAGAAAGAAAATGGCGGGGAATGGAGAGAATCCAGAGATGAGGAAGATAGCCGAGGAAGAGAAATGAGTTGGGGAATGGAGAAAGAAAGAAAAGGGCGGGGAATGGAGAAAGAAAGAAAAGGGCGGGGAATGGAGAGAAAGAAAATGGCGGGGGATGGAGGGAAAGAAAGAAAAGAAGAGGGAATGAAAAAACGACCCAAGTGAAACCGGGACTTGGGGACCCATTTTTTTTAATTGAAAAACGACGGACAATGTGGGTCGTTATTTGAGTGAATCAGTCGTTTAATACCGACTGACTTTAGCAGTCGATTAATCAAGTGTAGTGCCGTCGTTAATCGTCTGTTTTGACGTAGTGACCATCTCAAAGATCTCCGGGAAGTCTTCCTCCGACTTCGCAAACACAAACTGCGGATGAATCCTCTAAAATGCTTCTTCGGCGTCTCGTCGGGTAAGTTTCTCGGATTCCTTGTTCGGAAAGCTGGAATAGAACTTGACCCCATAAAAGTCAAGGCTATTCTAGAAATGCCCTCTCCAAGAACCTTGAGAGAATTAAAAGGGCTCCAAGGGAGATTGGCCTACATCAGACGGTTCATCTCCAATCTTTCGGGGAAATGCCGTCCATTCTCTCGATTGATGAAAAAGGGTGTAGACTTTGTCTGGGATGCCGACTGTGAAGCCGCATTTCAAGATATCAAGTCATACCTGACCAAACCTCCAGTGTTAGCTGCCCCTGCCACTGGAAAACCATTCATCTTGTACACAAGAGCTCTTGATCATTCTGTAGGCGCTCCGCTTGCACAAGAGAATGGTGAGGGAAAAGAAGCTGCTCTATACTACCTCAGCCGCATGCTAGTAGGTGCAGAGCATCGCTACTCTCCAGTCGAAAAAGAATGCCTTGCAGTGATGTTCGCCGTACAAAAGCTACGTCACTACTTGCTTTCCAACACAGTCTACCTGATCTCAAGGATCAATCTCTTGAAGGTTCTTGTCACCAAGGCAGGTTCTCTTAATGCCCGACTGGCAAAATGGTCCATCCTTCTATCACAATTTGATATTAGGTATGTGCCACAAAAAGCAATCAAAGGCCAAGCTCTAGCAGATTTCCTCGCAGAGCATCCATTGCCTAAAGATTCACCACTCAGAGATGATCTCCCAGACGAACCTGTCTACAACGTGGAGACTTCCTCACCAAATGCCTCCTGGGACATGTACTTTGACGGTGCAACCAGGACAAATGAAAACAGAAAGCTGATCTCGGGAGTTGGCATCCTCTTTGTTAGCCCCGACAAATGCATGATTCCACACGCTTTCTCGCTACTGGAACCATGCACAAACAATGCAGCTGAATACCAAGCTCTGATCCTAGGATTGGAACTCGCCATCGAATCCGGTATCACTATGCTGGAAGTCTTTGGAGACTCTCAACTGATCGTCAACCAGATGAATCAGAAATATGAAGTCAGGAAGCCCGATCTGCTGCCTTATTACAACAAGGCACAATCGCTTCTGCAAAAGTTTGACATCTGCAACATCACCCACATTCGTAGAGGTGAAAATATCCGTGCAGATGCCCTGGCTGGACTTGCCGCATCAATGGCGATCCAGGAAGGAAAAAACATGCAAATTACAGTGAATGAGAGAAGGATCCTCCCTCCTCTTAACACACACCAAGCAGTTGCTGAATGCCACCGAGTGGTTGGAAGTCGGATCTCTATCCTTCAACCTTCAATCGGCGACTGGAGGGATCCGTTCATTGATTACACTATGTTCGGAATCCTACCTGAAGATCCAAAAGAACGGGTAAGCATTCAAAGGCGAACCCCAAACTTTCATTTGGATATCCCTTCAAAAATCCTTTACAGGAAATCCTTCAACGGAGTACTTCTACGCTGCTTGTCACAACAAGAGGCCGAAGAAACACTTAAAGAAGTTCATGCTGGTCTTTGTGGAGCCCATCAGGCAGGTCCTAAGCTCTATGATCAGATAAAAAGGTTAGGTTACTATTGGCCTACCATGGTTGCTGATGCAATACAATTTGCCAAACGCTGCCAGCTATGCCAAGTTCACGGAGATTACATTCACATGCCTCCGGAATGGCTGCATCCTACAGCAATCTCATGGCCTTTTGAAGCATGGGGCATGGACATCATAGGTCCTATCTCTCCCCCTTCAAGCAAAGGTCATCGCTTCATCTTCGCCGCTACGGATTATTTCTCCAAGTGGTCAGAAGCATTTGCGTTCAACGAAATGAAGACCTCATCAGTTCTTCAGTTCCTGCGCACCAACATCATTTGTCGTTTCGGGATACCCAAGAGATTCGTCCATGATAACGGACCACAATTCCGGGATCATCGATTCTACAGGTTTTGCGACAAATACAAAATTCAAAGCTGTCCTTCGACTCCATACAATCCGGCAGCAAACGGATTAGCAGAAGCCTTCAACAAGACACTCTGCAAAATCCTCAAGAAAATGGTCTCTAGTCACAAAAGAGACTGGAGCGATGAACTGTCTGAAGCTTTGTGGGCCTATCGAACCACCGTTCGAGGATCAACCCATAGCACACCATTCTCCTTGGTCTATGGATGCGAAGCTGTCGTGCCCCTAGAGGTACAAATTCCTTCTCTGAGGGTATCTCTACAAAATGACATGACTCAAGAAAGCAATGTCAAATTGCGACTCCATGAGCTGGACAATCTCGACGAGAGACGGCTCGAAGCTCGACAAAGCATTGAACTTTACCAAGCACGCATGGCAGGATCTTTTGACAAAAGGGTCCGGCAACGCGCCTACAAAAAGGGTGACTTGGTTCTTGCGGTAAAAAGACCAATGGTCTTCGCACACAAATCCAAAGGCAAATTTGAACCAAAATGGGAGGGACCCTACGTCATCGACAAGGTCTTCTCCAACGGCGCATATGCCCTCCTAAACATGGAAGGCGACAGATGTATGCTGCCTATCAACGGCAAGTTCTTGAAGCGGTACTACCCTTGAAGACTTACCCAACTGGGTAAGAGCAATGCCTGTATGGCCAAAACCTGTTCTCAGGTACTCGCTCGTCAAACCCACTCTCTTTAGAATTTTCATATCAAATGTCAAAATTTCTAGAGATTCAAAAACAATGCTTACTTTCATCGTTTCATTGTTCAAAAACAAAAAAAAAATCCAAGTTTAGGAGCCTCTCCCTGACTTGACCAAAGCTTTCGATCCTTGAACCAAAATTCATGGTTTGAAACAAAAATCCGGATTCAGGGATTTCCACCCTAGTCCACCTTACCTTTTACCGCCAAATGGTTCTAGGTCAAAATTTACGACCCTCGTGTCTTTAAACAAAAAAAAAATGGTTTTTCAAAAATCGTGGGGAAATGACATCAAAGTCAGTACCCGCAAAACAAAAATTTTGAAAAAAAGCAAGCATGCGACATTCCATCGATACTTGCACCCAAAATCGCAGGGAAGCGACATTTCGTCGATACTTGCAAAATCAAAAGATCGTGGAGAAGCAACAAACCAGTTGATATCCACAACCCAAATTTCAAAGGTTCGAGAAAACCTAAAATCGTGGAGAAGCAGCAAACCAGTTGATATCCACAACCCAATTTCAAAAATCGTGGAGATGCAACATACCAGTTGCTATCCACAACCCAAAATTACAAATGGTTCGAGAAAACCTCAAATTTCAAAAATCGCGGAGAAACGACATCAAGTCAGTACCCGCAAAACCAAAAGTCTTGGGAAAAGCAGGGAAGCGACGCTTAGTCGATATTTGCACCCCAATTCGCGAGGAAGCGACATTCCATCGATACTTGCAAAACCTAACCCGCGAGGAAGTGACATTCTATCAATACTCGCAAAACCGAATGAGCAAGGAAGCGACATTCCATCGATACTTACAAGACCATTCAGCGGGGAGGCGACATTTAGTCGATACCTGCATTTTGAAAACCAAAACTCGGCTATAAATGCCAAAATCCGGCTATGAATGCCAAAACAAAAATTTCCGGCTATAAACGCCAAAATCGGCTTTCATGCCAATAAAACAAAACTCGGTTTTCAAAAAACTCGGCTACAAATGCCACACACAAAAAAAAAAAACCTGACTCTCATGTCAAAACCGGCTATAAATGCCACAAATTGGCTATCAATGCCACCAAACCGGCTATAAATGCCACCAATTGGCTATCAATGCACCAAACTGGCTGTAAATGCCACAAAAATCCGGCTTTCATGCCAAATTCGTTTCCCCTACCAAAACAACCATTTGACAAAAGATTTTCACAAAATGACAAAGCTTTTGATCAAATCCCATTTAGCAATTGCTTTCATCACAAAAAGATTTGAGTGAGCGTAGGGAACAAAAAAAAAGGATACCAAAAAATACATGTGGTACCAAAGCAAAAAAAAAAAATATAGAAAGTGTTCACAAGCACTACAAAAAAAAAGAAAGAAAAGTACCAAAAAAATACATGTGGTACCAAAAAAAAAAAGAAAGTGTTCACAAGCACTACAAAAACAAAAGAGTACCAAAAAAATACATGTGGTACTAAAAAAAAAAGAAGAATGGTTTCTGCTATAAAAAAATCAGGAGCTTAGCCAAAAATGGTCTCCAGCCAAAGCTTCAGCTCCTCAAGCAAACTTTTGGCCTCAGCCGTCAGAGTTTCCAAGGCACGCTTCTTCAGGAACTTGCCATGAGATGCTGGCGAATGCCGTAACCCTTCTTTTACACCGGGAAGCTCTTCCCCAGCAGTTTGCCATCGTTCATTTTCTAGAGTCCTCCTCTCGAGAACTTGACCGGCATTTGCAACCCTGCGGATCAGAGTACTCTCCCTGTCACGAGCCTCTGTTATAGCAGCCCACTTCGCATCGACTTGTGCCTTCAAATGCTCAAGACGTTTCCTGGCCTCCTCAACTTCCCTATCAAGGACGTTAAGGTCATGCCTCAATCCGATGATGGCTAGCTCTTCCTTGTTCTTCTCCCGAACTAGCTGCTTCTTGCTTTGTGTAGCCTCATTCAGGTCAGACTTAGCCTTATCAGCAGGGTCCAAGAACATCTCCTTGAAGAATTGGTCGTCAGGGAAACCCATGGTCTCAAACCACTTGTCACCCAGTGCAATGATCCTATCAACGATCGCCCTGGCACCTGTGACATCCAGACCAACCTCTTCGGTGTCGGTCAGAATCTCCTGTATATGTGGGATCATGCCAAATCCTGCCTCCAAGTGTCCAGAAAGGAGAGTCTTGACCCAAGAACTCAAAACCCGAGCCAGCACCTTCTTCGCAAATTGAAGAGACGAACTGGATGAAGATTCAACCTTCTCCGCTGATCGGCTGCTCATGTCATGTCCCATTGGAAGAGTAACAAAAGAACTCTTTTCACTTGGAGCCACTGGAGAGGGAATCTCAACACGAGGCATCTCCTCAATCATGTCTGAACTGGTCTCTACCTCCGGATCGACCTCTGGCATCCCTTGCTCTGGTTCTGAAGAAAGCGATGGACTCTCTTCTGTCACTTCAAAACCTGCAAATGAAACACAAAAAGGTATGAATATGATCCTGTTCAAAAAAAAATCATCAGGGTCATCACTACAAAGTACCTTCTTCGACGACTGGCGGAACACTCTCTTCCTCCATGAACTCATCAGAAGCATCATCGACATTTGCGTCCATTGATGGTTCAAAGTCATCGGAATCCTGTGGCAAGTCAGCTGACAAGAAAAAAATGTTAGCAAATCAAGTCGCAGGCAAAAAAAAAAAGAGAAAGCGAAAGAAGTTATACCAATTGGAGATTCCGGAGTCATTCCAGAGTCCCTCGGTTCTTCTTCAGATGCCATAACCGGCTCCATCACCGCCTCATCGGTCGGAACCTCAGGCATCGGCAAGTCTTCATCCTCTGCTTAAAAAAAAAAGCAGCAGCAGGGTGAGAAAACAAATCAGAACATGGAAAGCCCCATGAAAGAAGTAGAAAAAGAAAAAGGAAGAATCATACCTTCACCAATGGTCTCTTCCCCACGACTCCTCTTCTCTGGAGGCTCGTCGACAGCCTCTGGCACCTCCTCGTTGATGGTAAGAGGGATTTCCATGTCAGGAGAGTCCTCATGTGGCCCCTCGCTGCGATGATGACTCCTCCTCTTCTTACCTCTACGGGTTCGCTTCCTAGAAGAACCCGCCCCACTATCAGAGTCAGGTTTCTCACTTGACTCCTCACTGGATGGTCTGCTTTCGCCAGTAGACTCCACGGAAGCTCGTCTCTGTGCCGCTTGCATCCAAGCGTCGAGCTCAGCTTCCTCCTGTTCTAGCTGCTCCAAAGCCTCATCAGGTACTTCCCGAACAGCTTCAGAACCAATGACGCCCTGGTCACCGAGAAAGCCTATCTTGTGCTTCTCTCCAGAAAGGAAGGCCCAAACTTCCTCTCGCCGGACGCCATCCGACTTCCCAATGCCTTTTCCAGAAGACAGCTTTACATCAAGCTCCTTCTTGGAAAGCCCCCGATATGCCAAAAAGCTCTCCGCGAACCACTTCGTGAAGCCGGCAGTTCGGAAAGTCGACAGCTCAGGATA
Organism: Umbellularia californica; assembly: GCA_028538565.1. Taxonomy (NCBI): domain Eukaryota; kingdom Viridiplantae; phylum Streptophyta; class Magnoliopsida; order Laurales; family Lauraceae; genus Umbellularia; species Umbellularia californica. The sequence goes on from JAPQWN010000002.1 coordinate 30,344,907, forward strand.
AGAAATCGTGGCAGTAGTGTCTTCAGCACTATAGAAAGCCCATGCATTTCTGCCATCCTGCAAACCCCCAAAACGCTTCACCATACTCGAAGATGCTCCAACAACGCCTTGAGAGAAGCCCAACTGAAGCGCAAAGCGAGAAGGTACATACGGCTGGATGTCGACGAAAAGATGTCTGCGGTACACCATCGTGCCGACCCGTATGCTGAAAAGCCACTCCTTCTCTGCATTGGTCAAAGAGTAATGCCTTCCCGACCCTGCTCTAGTAGAGTCTCGGGAGGCACCAAAATCAAAAGCCTTCTTCCGCAACTCCGGAGAAAGCTTCACTGAAGACTGCCCCATCTCGACGTCCCTGAACCGTCGGATCCTCATGCGGGCAAACAAAAGTGATTCAGATACGGCTTTTCCCTTAGCCAATCGAATCATCAGAGGATCATCATCCTGTGCAACACCCAGCTGGTGGAAGCCAGGACAGTGGTATACAAACCACGAATAAAAGATATGGGCTGAAAATACCCTATTCATAGGGAGCCCAAGCCGAACCAAGAAAGCAGCAGCCTGCAGTTCGGTACACAGGTAAGAGTAAAGAGCGGGCACCAAAGCAAGCCGCTCTCCAAACGCCATCTGACAAGCCGGAAAAATACAATGCGGCCTGATGTGCGTCCCATCTCCACCAGCAAACACAGCCTCACCTAGCCAATAAGTGAGGTAAACAGCAAGATCTCTCCGCAGTGCAATGTCAGAATAAAGGGCATCTGTGCTCGCGAAGAAACCCTTCAACTCTTCCTGCATGGCCAAAGTCTTCTTCCTGTCTTCCCGGGTCATGCTATCAGGAGACTCTTTGTTGTCAAAGAAGTTGAAGAATGAAGAGCCATAACTCTTCCAACTGCTGGATCTGACTTTCGAGCCCTCATTCAAAAAATCATAGAAGGCGACGAGCTGAAAGTATAGGAGCCTGAACTCCTCTGACTGCTCCTCAAGGACGCTGTCAATCGGCATGAACTCCTCGTAGAGTTTGCCAAGGATGGGCAATCCAGTAATAGCACTCAACTCCTTCAGAGAAAAACCAATCTCACCGTTCGTGACAACGAAGGTATTGGTCTGAGGGAGGAAAGACTCCAACATAGCCATGAAGGCATCATCGGAAAAAGTCACGGTCTCCCTAAAAGCGCGGACCGCGTCAAAAATCCCGGCTTCCTTCAAAACGGCGCCCCCAATCAGCAAGGTGTGGTCAGTCCATGACTTCCAATCGGAGTCAACATTGAAACGGCCACGAAGTCGAAAAGGCTTCACCCAAGTACTGCCGTCACCGCTGAAAACGCCAAGGCCCACCGGTCTCAAATCGACCGACGGATAATCAGAGCCCTGGTAGCCGCTGGCTGGCATCAACATGTCCATACGGACAGGTGGCTTCTCCGCATATCCGGAGGGTCCATCAACAAAAACCCCGGTCTTGATCACACTGGTCCTCTTCACCCAGCTCGGAGGATCTTCCCTCTTAGAGCACGTGGGAGCAAGGCTCATGATCGAGATGGTACGATCAAAAGACGACCGGGTAGAAACAGTCTTCTCTTCACCATCTGCTGTGTAAGAGAACTGAAAACATCTCCTTTGGTATGTCAAGTCGTCAGGGACTGCATCTCCAAAGAAGAAGGTAGGCTTGGGTAAAACCCTCAGATCGTCCATAACCCAAGGACGGTTGCTTACCATGATCTTATAGAATTCCTCATTCTTGAGAGCGATCAATCGCTGTCTCATCTCATCGCGATTGAGGGAATCGCACTCTTCCAAGTTCTTCTCAACAAACTGGACCTTCTCCCAGGCCTGCTGAACGGCCACATTGGAAGATCTAGCAGATCGACGAGGTACGCTTGTAGCAGGCTCTTTACCCTTGTTCGCTCTGGAGGAACCACCTGCAAAGGTTGGAAAAGAAAAAGATCGTCATCAAAATGACAGGATTTCGCTAAAAAAAAAAAAGGGTCACTTTGTCCCACCAAAAATCTGGCGAAATTTTGGCATGACTCCGGGGCAATTCCAAAGAAAAAGGAAATACCCCGACGGAAATAGAAAGTTTGAAGATGGGCTCAACATTGCTGCGGGCTCCGAAACTCCAAACTTTCGAAACCTTAAAATCTCCGCAAAATCAAGAAGGGCTCAACATCACTGCAAGCTCCAAATTCCCAAATTTGCAAAGATTTTCAGGTATGTTATCATGCTCTCAAATTCAATTTACAAAAAGTACATGCATGAACATCTAGATTTGCATAAAAACGCATTATCATGATGAGCAAAAAAAAAAAAAGAAAAAAAAGAAAAAAAAAAAAGAAACTTTCTCAAAAAAAGAGGGAAAAAAAAAGAAACTTTCTCAAAAAAAAGAGGGAGAAAGAAAAGAAAAAAAAAAAAAAAGAGAAAAGAGACACACGTGAAAAAAAAAAAAAAAAAAAAAAAACCAGAAATCACATGGAAAAGAAAAGAAAAAAAAAAAAAAAAGAGAAGAAGAATAGAAAGAAAAGAAAGAAAGAAAAAAAAAAAAGAAGAGAAACTTTCTTTTTTTACCATCATATTCTCTACATAGAGTTTTCTTGAAAGAAAAAGAAAGAAAACTTACTTGAAGCCATTGATGGAGAAGAAGAAAGCTTGAAGATCCTTGAAGAAGAAAAACTCTTGGCCTTGGAGCTCTCTTGAGATTGTTACAAAAGAAAGCAATAAGAGCAAGAGATCCTACCCTCCTTGCTTTTATAGAAGAGAGCAAATCAAAGAAGGAAACAAAAAAGAAAGGTAAGTGTTACTAATTAGTAACCTTACCAAAAGAGAAGGAATTAGAAAGATTCTTTCCAAAAAAGAAAGATGTCTTTGAGAGATTTTCTCCCAAAATCAATCAATGAGAGATTCTCTCCAACAAAATAGGAGATTGGAGATTCTTTCCCAAAAAGAAAGATACCTTGAGATATTCTCTCCCAAATTAAGGGAAGATGAGAGATTCTCTCCAATTAAAGATATTTTTAGATATTCTCTACCCAAATGAGATATCTTTAGATATTCTTTACAAAAATGGCCCCACATGAGATCTAAGCCATCCTAAAAAGCTTAAGGTCCCATGGGCTAGCCCATATGAGCCAGGTTTGACCACCTAGGCACTATAAAAAAAAAAAAAAAAAAAAAGGGCTTTTAGTCAGGAAAAAATCCCTCTTACCAAGAGCATACAAAAATGGTTCCATGCCTCTTTTGAGTTGATTGAACCATACAAAAAAAATTCCAAGCCCCATGAGCTTCCAAAAATCAAACCATCCAGCCTCATAAACCAAATTGAGCCAAAATCTTGAAATTGACATTCCACAAAAAAAAAAAATCCAAACCACTCCAATGGACCCACACAGTCCCAAAGAGTGACCAAAAACCAAATCCTGGTCCCCTAACTTGCCACATACAGCTTGTTAGGTCACAAGACCAAAACCAAAAACCAAATCATGATCCCCCAACTTGCCGCATACAGCTTGTTGGGTCACAAGGTCAAAACCAAAACCCGATCCCCTAACCTGCCATATATAGCTGGTTAGGTCACAAGATCAAAAACAGAAACCCAAATCCACATCCCTGATGTCATCTTCAAAACTTTGCCTCGAGATGGTGTGTGATTCCTTTCACTACCATAAAATTCCCCTGGAAGCTCAAAGGCTACTATACCAAAGGAAAGATTGCTCAAAGACTCTTGGTCAAGACACAAGCTCTCCTTCAAAAATCTCTTCGAGGCACATCGACTACAAAAGTCAAGCAATTCGTCGCTGTACCTCGAGGGGGCATTTGTTGACACCAAAAATGTCACTTTGCCTCTTCAACATCAAGAAAGCTGCATGAAGTCGCAACCTGCCATAAATAGGCAATGCAACTTCTCCAAAAAATCAAATCTTGTCAGAATCAAACAAAAATTGCAAGATCCTTCAAGATAGCCAAGAGAAGAGTACACATGAAGTTTCGGGCCATTTCAGAATCATTTGGCCTAACTTCGCTTCTCCGACAGCTAAAATGGCGCTCCCGGCGGCGACATCATCGGAGATGTCAAAACTTCGATCAGAGCCTACAGATGACTCCAGCATGTCCCAAAAGGGCTCCATGCTAAATTTCAAGTCAAACCGACAACGTTTGACCCTCCATCAATGCTCGAGCAGCAAAATCAAGCCTCTCGGCGGCGGGAACCACCGAAGCCTTCGCTCATCAAACCAAGTGCATGAGTGGCTTCAACATGCTTCCAAAAGGCTGCACGTCAAATTTCAGGTCATTCCGACAACGTTTGACCAGGTTTTGATGCTCCGAGAGAAAATCAAGCCTACCGGCGGCGGAGCAACCCGGGACCATGACATCCAAAACGGAGCCCATGGAACGTCTCAAAATGACTCCAATAGGCTCCCCGTCAAATTTCAGGTCAATCGGACATCGTTTGGCCACATATCAAAGCTCGGCATTTTCCCCGCAGCAAAATCAAGTGAAGCATCGACGGGACCCCAAACGGCTTCAAAACTCAAACAAAAGCCTATGGTTGGTCTTATTTATTGCTCAGGAGGCTTCACCTCAAATTTCAGGTCATTCCGACATCGTTTGACCAAGTTTCAGCTTCTGGCGGAAAATCAGCAGCTTTACGCGACAAAGTCTTCGGCTTTCCCGGAAAATTGGAAACTTTGCACTCTAAAAATGCAAGGATTCTCATCAGGTTTTCTACAGGGAAATCAAGCCAATAAATGAGAAGAAATGTCAGGAAAAATACAGAAGAAAACGGCGACGAAAAAGACCTCAAAACGACCGCAAAACGGGCTCCGAAGGGGAAAATTCCCCCAGGGTCGCAGGCCCCTGCGACCATGGCCCATGGTCGCCGGCGACCATGGAAGTCCGGGTCACCGGATTTTCCGCTGGTGACCCGTTTTTCCGTCTTTTTTCGCGTTTCGCGCACTTTGGCCCCTGTGGTTTCCTGAAAATGTGATTTTTAGTGCTTGAAATTGACTCATATCCTCCGACATCCGTCAAAATCACGGGTCAACCTCCAAAAGCACAAAATCATCATTGATCGCTCCAAGATCGCCAACCGGTCGACCAAAAAAAGTGCTCTTTCTGTCCGACCGATCGAGAAATCGACAAGACAGATGTCACCGGCCCGCTCTTAGCTATCAATATCTGAAGTTACATGTTCATCCGATGTCGATCAGCATGAAGATCCATCGATGATCATCGCCAGAAGAATTCCAGAAGACACGGCACGGCCCGCGACTCTTCGACTGCTCGGCGACCAATTAATGTGGTTAATTGACTAGCTTTATTATAGTCATTAATTCATTTCTTTGGACGGCCCAATCAGAAGCATGCATTTGGGAGTTACAAGTCAATTGATTCATGGCATTTAAACCATGAAACTCCTCCCATTATGGTAATTAAGGTGATTAAAAGCCCTTAATCTCCATCGGCCAATCAGATTCAAGGAAAAAGGAGTTACAAAATCAAGAAATAAATCTTGTAACTCCTCCCATTAAAGCCATTAAGGCTCATAAACCCTCCTAAATGGCTACCAAAAGCCTATAAATAGGAGAGCATTCCATTGAAATCGGGATCAGAAAAAAAAAGATCAGAAAGAGATCTGAGAGAAAGAAAAAGAGAGAAAAACTCTGCTGAAGTTCTGCACCGGCCACCACTACAAGGTGACAAAAGTCCCTTGGGGGGCACCCCCCCCAAGGTCCTTGCCTTCTCCTGCTGCCTCCAATGGCTTAGACGTGGCTTTTCAGCCCGTCTACTTAGCTTTGTATTGGACATAGGACCTTCTCTTGGTCTTTGTCCTCTAAAAACCTGAGGTTATAGCCAAGCCAAGCGAATCAAGAGTATCTTCTGTTCTCATCTGCATGGATGATGGCGAAGCCCATACATGGCTTGCGACCGTCAATCTGAACGAGTCCCCCACAATCTCCTGAAAAGTTAGATCTTCCTTTTCTTGCTTTTCATTGTAATTTGTATTTTTCTAAAGAGACAAAAATCACAACTCTTGTCTTTCATTATTGATAAGAATTGTAAATCGGCTATAAACGCCAAAATCGGCTATAAATGCCAAACAAAATCGCATTTCACGGCAAACCAAGAAAATGTCTCTTTTGTTAAATATTTGTGCAATGGAAAACTTGAAAGAAGTTGATTTCCTTTTTACTTGCGAAGGTTGATCTCCGGATTACCACTTGCAATTCCAAGTAAAATAGAAAATCTGGCACACCCACATAAAAGAAATCTTGATGCACGCTTCAGGCCCGCCAGGGCACGAAAGGGCCGGACCCGATGGACTCCCACGTTCCGCCGACCCCGGTAGCCGCCCCACGGCGCCTCGGAGCGCGTTCCATCAAGCTGGCACACCCGGTGGGACTCGTTCATTTGAGAACACGGTGCTTGGAAATGAAATATTTGCATACCATATTTTTGCTCTATGCTTATACTTCTTCTCCAGATTCCTTGGCTACTTTCTAGCTGGTGGCCTATGTTGGATTTTGCATCCTAAAAAAAAATGAGATGGGATTTTTTGGAAATTTCTACTTCTTTAAGTTTGTTTCCACTCTTTCTCTTTGCAAAAAAAAAAAATAAAAAAAAAATCAGTTTTCTTAGTTTGGATTCAAAATTGAGAAACTTTGATCCTATCCTATCGTTCTTTGGTGCTTGCAGAAATGTTGAGCCCGTTCGACTAAGGTTTTGGGCCATCGTTTCTCTTCGATGAGTTCATTAGAGATTTCAAAAAAAAAATTAAAAAAAATCAGTTTTCTTAGTTTGAATTCAAAATTGAGAAACTTTGATCCTATCCTATCGTTCTTTGGTGCTTGCAGAAATGTTGAGCCCGTTCGACTAAGGTTTTGGGCCATCGTTTCTCTTCGATGAGTTCATTAGAGATTTCAAAAAAAAAATAAAAAAAGAATAAGTTTTCTTAGTTTGGATTCAAAATTGAGAAACCTTGATCCTATCCTATCGTTCTTTGGTGCTTGCAGAAATGTTGAGCCCGTTCGACTAAGGTTTTGGACCATCGTTTCTCTTCGATGAGTTCATTAGAGATTTCAAAAAAATAAATAAATAAATAAATAAATCAGCTTTCTTAGTTTGGATTCAAAATTGAGAAACTTTGATCCTATCCTATCGTTCTTTGGTGCTTGCAGAAATGTTGAGCCCGTTCGACTAAGGTTTTGGGCCATCGTTTCTCTTCGATGAGTCTATTTGGGATTCTTATAAAAAAAAAAAAGGACATAGACCACTAAGGTTAAACCAATTGCGTTCTTTGATCACGATTGATTCAAGAAAAGCCTTGTCCAGAGTGTGGAGACAGCTTGACTGTTCTAGGCAAGGGTCCTCCAAACGGGTTCATTAAGTAATCCTACCCTTACCTTGGGGCAATTCTATCAATTGAGGTTTCATAAGACCGGGTTAGGAGGCCTATGTGTACTCTCTCGTCTTTAAATCTTAAAAAAAAAAAACTAAAAAAAGATTTTCAAAAAAAAAAAATCTTAAAAAAAAAAAAACAAAAATTTTCAAAAAAAAAATAAAAAATAAAAAAAAATAAATAAAAAAATATTTTAAAAAAATAAAAAAAATAAAAAATAAAAAAAAAATAAATAAAAAATCATTTCAAAAAAAAAAATCTCCAAAAACTCGTCACTTTTGATTCCAGATCTAAGAAATTTTGGTTTCTTCTTTTCTGAGCACTGGCGCTCGCGGAAATCGCCGAGACCGTGTTCAGATCAGAATACCATTTGCTCTCCTTGATGGAACCAATCTTGACATTTCAAAAAAAAAACTCGTCACTTTTGGATTCAGATTCGAGAAATTGCCTATCCTCGGCAAACTCTATGAGGAGTTTATGCCTATTGACAGCGTCCTTGAGGAGCAGTCCTTGAGGCTTGTGTACTTTCAGCTCATCGCCTTCTATGATTTTTTGATGGAGAATGAGGGCTGCAGCAGTTGGAAAAGTTGCAGCTCCAACTTTTTTGACAGCGGGGATTCTTCGATGGCATGGCCCAGGATGCTAGGGCTAAAGCATCAAGTTTGAAGAAGATCGCTGCTATGCGAGAAGATTTGAAGAAGTTTTTCGTAAGCACAGATGCCATTTGTCCTGAAATTGCGTTGCGGAGAGATCTCGCTGTTTACCTTACTTATTGGTTGGGTGAGGCTGTTTTTGCTGGAGGAGATGGAACGCACATCAGGCCGCACTGTATTTTTCCGACTTGTCAGATTGCGTTTGGAGAGCGGCTGGCTTTGGTACCTGCTCTTTACTCCTATTTGTGTACCGAACTTCAGGCTGCTGCTTTCCTGATTCGGCTTGGGCTCCCCATGAACATGGTATTTTCTGCCCACATCTTTTATTCGTGGTATGTATACCACTGTCCTAGCTTCCATCGTTTGGGAGTTGCACAGGACGAAGATCCCTTTATGATTCGTTTGGCTAGAGGGACAGCCGTTCCCGAATCACTTTTATCTTCCCGTTTGAGGATCCGACGATTTAGGGACGTCGAGATTGGGCAGTCTTCAGTGAAGCTTTCTCCGGGTTTGCGGAAAAAGGCTTTTGACTTTGGTGTCTCCCGTGATTCGACCAGGGCAGGGTGGGGAAGACACTATGCTTTGACAGACGCGGAGAAGAGATGGCTCTTCAACATACGGGTTGGTATGATGGTGTACCGCAAACATCTTTTCGTCGATATCCAGCCGTATGTCCCTTCGCGTTTTGCATTGTAGCTTGGCTTCTCTCAAGGAGTTGTTGGAGCGCCTTTGAGCATGGTGAAGCGCTTTGGAGGTTTGCAGGATGGGAGAAATGCATGGGCTTTTTATAGCGCTGAGGACACTACCGCCATGATTTCCTATCCTGAGCTGCCCACCTTCCGGACTGTTGGCTTCACGAAGTGGTTCGTGGAGAGCTTCTCAGTGTACCGGGGGCTTTCCAAGAAAGAGCTCGATGTCAAGCAGTCTCCTAGGAAGGGTCTTGGCAAATCAGATGGTGTCCGCCGGGAGGAAGTTTTGACTTTCCTTCCTGGAGAGAAGCATAAGATAGGCTTTCTCAATGGGCAGGACATCATCAGATCAGGAGCTGTACAAGGGATTCCTGGTGAGGTCTTGAGACAGCTGGAAGAGGAGGAGGCCGAGATCGATGCTATGATACAGGCAGAGCATACGAAGGCTTCCTTGGAGTCTACTAAGAAGAGTAGACCATCCAGTGAGGACTCTAACGAGAGCCCTGATGTTGATAGTGGGGCAGGATCGTCAAGCAGATTGACCCGCCGTAGCAAGAGGAAGAGAGGATAGCGCCGAAATATGAAACGGCACGATAGTCTTTCTGATATTGAAGTTCCTCTCACCATTGTTAAGGAGGTGTCTGAGGATGCTGACGAGCTTCCGGGGAAGAGGAGCAGAGAAGAGGAGACAGCTGGTATGATCCTCTTTCTTTCTTTTGTTTCTTCTTTTCTCTTGTAAGAGGTTTTTTTTTTTTTTAATCCACTGCTTTCTTTCTTTTGGCAGAGGATGATGACCTGGTGATGCCCGAGGTTCCGGCCGATGAGGCAATGACGGATCCAGTCGTGGCATTTGAGGAAGAGCCTAGGGACTCGGGAGTGGTTCCAGAACCTTCACCTGGTATGATTGCTTTGGCTTCTTTTTTTTCTTCTTTTTGTTTATGCTGTCATTTGTTAACATGTAGCTGACTTGCCAGAGGATTCTTACGATTTCGAGCCATCCATGGACGCAACTTTTGACGATGCTTCGGATGAACTCAGAGAGGCAGAGAGTACTCCGCCGGTTGTTGAAGCAAGTATTTTTGCAATAATAATCTTGATATATTTTTGACAAGGACAAGATTATATTCATACCTTTTTGTCTTTTCCTTGACAGATTGTGAAGCAGCAGGAGAGGTTCCTCCGTCTTCCTCAGAGCCAGAATAGGGGATACTTGTGGCTGATGCAGAAGTAGGGGCTTCTTCCGCTTTCAATGAGTCATCTTCTTCAGTTGGAAAGAGTTTGTTGATTACTCTTCCAATGGAGCATGACATGGGCAGTCGAGCACCAGATCATGGTGAATACTCATCTGCACCGCACCTTCAGTATGCAAGGAAGGTGTTGAAGACTGTTTTGAGCTCATGGGTTGAGATTCTCTCTTCAGGTCATTTAGAAGTTGGCTTTGGCATGATCTAGCATGTACAGGACATTCTTGCTGATAGCAAAGAAGTCGGTCTGGACATCGCAAGCGCCAAAGACTTTGTTGAGGAAATCATCGCCTTGGGGAACAAATGGACTGAGACCAAGAGTTTCCCAGACGGTGACTTCTTTGATGAGATGTTTATTAAACCATCCAGCAAAGTCAAAGCTGAGCTGACTGAGGTCACGAAGACTCGGAGGCAGATCGTTCGGGAGAAGAACGTTACCGAGTTATCCATCATGGGGCTGAAGCAAGACTTGGACCGCCTTGATAAGGAGGTTGTCGAGGCTAGGCAGCGTCTTGAGCTTTTGGAGGAAGAAGCCACTGCCAAATGGACCGCCATTGTGGAGGCTCGTGACAAGGAAGGGACCCTCATTCGCCAGGTTGAGGAAGCTGAAGGTAATGTCCGGAGGAAGACTCAGGAGCATAAGCAGTGGCAAGTCCTCTGGGAAGAACTTCCTCGTGCCGCAGATGGGTCACGGCATTCGGCCGCGTTTTATGGGAACATTTTGAAGAAGCGTGGCCTAAAAACTTTGGAAGTTAAGGCCAAGGGTCTGCTTGAGGAGTTGAACCTTTGGTTGAAGACCATGCTAGATTGAGCTCCTGAGTTATAACAAACTCTTTTTTCTTCTTCTTTTTTTTTGGTACCTCCATGTATAAACAATTTTGGTACTATATTTTTGTATCCCTTTCTTTTTACTTAAATCATTTTTTGATGGAAACACATTTGAGTAAAAGTTGATGGGAATGTTTGCTTGAGAATTTGATCAAAAGGTTGTCATTTTGTGAAAATCTTTTGTTAAAGAGTTGTTTTTGGGCATGAAAGCCAATTTTTTGTGGCAAAAAGCCTGGGTTTTGATGGTTTGAAAACCAAATTTTAGATGGCATGAAAGCCTAATTTTGTTTGTGGCATGAGAGCCAAAATTTTGAAATGGCATAGAAGCCAAAATTTTTGAGATGGCATAAAAGCCAGAATTTTTGGAATGGCATAGAAGCAGAATTTTACTTTGTGGTATGGAAACCAATTTTTTTTGTGGCATGAGAGCCAAAGTTTTTGTTTGTAGCATGAGAGCCAAAGTTTTTGGATGGCGTGAAAGCCAAAGTTTTTTTGTTTGTGGCATGAGAGCCAAAGTTTTTGGATGGCGTGAAAGCCAAAGTTTTTTTTTTGTTTGTGGCATGAGAGCCAAAGTTTTTGGATGGCGTGAAAGCCGATTTTTTGGAGTGGCATAGGAGCCGAGTTTTAAGATGGCATGAAAGCCGATTTTTGGAATGGCATAAAAGCCGAGTTTTGTTTTGTTTTGTTTTAACATAGGAGCCAGATTTTTGAAAACCAAGTTTTGTTTTGTTGGCATGAAAGCCGATTTTGGCGTTTATAGCTGACTCGCGGATTGGGGTGCAAATATCGACTAAGCGTCGCTTCCCTGCTTTTCCCAAAACTTTTGGTTTTGTGAGTACTAACTTGATGTCGTTTCCTCACGATTTTTGAAATTTGAGGTTTTCTCGAACCATTTGAAATTTGGGTTGTGGATATCAATTGGAATATTGCGTCTCCACGATTTTGAAATTTGAGGTTTTGCAAGTATCGAATGGGGTTCGCTTCATTGCGATTTTTGGGTTTTTGGAAGTATCGAATGGGTTTCGTATCCTTCCGGTTTTTGGTTTTGCGAGTATCGACTGAATGTCACTTCCCCGCGGTTTTTTTCTAAAACCATTTTTTTTGTTTAAAGACACGTGGGTCATAAATTTTGACTTAAAACCATTTTTGTTGTAAAAGCAGGGGCGAACTAGGGTGAAAGTTCCTGAGTCCTGGATTTTGTTTCAAACTATGAATTTTTGGGTTCAACGATCGAAAATTTTGGTCAAGTCTGGGAAGAGGCTCCTAAACTTGGATTTTTGGATTTTGATTTTTTTTTTGAACAATGAAACGATGAAAGTAAGCATTGTTTTGACAGAGTTTTTTTTTTTGGAAACTTCAACATAAAGATGAAAATTTCAAAAGGGGTGGGTTTGACGAGCAAGTACCTTGGAAATAGGCTTTGGCCGTGTAGATATCGCTCTGACCCGTTTGAGGAATTCTTCAAGGGTAGTACCGCTTCAAGAACTTGCCGTTGATGGGCAGCATACATCTGTCTCTTTCCATGTTTAGAAGAGCGTATGCGCCGTTGGAGAAGACTTTGTCGATGACGAAGGGTCCCTTCCATTTTGGTTCAAATTTGTCTTTGGATTTGTGGGCAAAGACTATGGGTCTTTTTACTGCAAGAACTAAGTCACCCTTTTTGTAGGCGCGTTGCCTGACCTTCTTGTCGAAAGATCCTGCCATGCGTGCTTGGTACAACTCAATGCTTTGTAGAGCTTCCAGTCGTCTTTCATCGAATTATCCAGCTCTTGGAGTCTCAATTTGACATTGCTTTCTTGCGTCATGTCATTTTGCAAAGATACCCTTAAGGAAGGAATTTGTACTTCCAAAGGGACAACAGCTTCGCATCCATAGACCAAAGAGAATGGTGTGCTATGGGTTGGTCCTCGAACGGTGGTTCGATAGGCCCACAAAGCTTCTAGTAGTTTGTCGCCCCAGTCTCTTTTGTGACTAGAGACCATTTTCTTGAGAATTTTGCAGAGTGCCTTGTTAAAGGCTTCTGCTAGTCCGTTCGCTGCTGGATTATATGGAGTCGAAGGACAACTTTGGATTTTGTAGAATCTGTGATCCCAGAATTGTGGTCCGTTATCATGGACGAATCTTTTAGGTATGCCGAAGCGACAAATAATGTTGGTGCACAAGAATTGAAGGACTGATGAGGTCTTCACTTCGCTGAGCGCAAATGCTTCTGACCACTTGGAGAAATAATCCGTAGGGGCGAAGATGAAGCGATGACCTTTGCTTGATGGGGGAGAAATAGGACCTATGATGTCCATACCCCAGGCTTCGAAAAGCCATGAAATTTCTGTTGGATGTAGCCATTCTGGAGGCATGTGGACATAATCTCCGTGAATCTGGCATTTTTGGCAGCGCTTGGCAAATTGCATTGCTTCAGCTACCATGGTAGGCCAATAATAACCTAGCCTTTTTATCTGGTTGTAGAGCTTAGGGCCAGTCTGATGGGCTCCACAAAGACCAGCATGTACTTCTTTGAGGGTTTCTTCAGCCTCTTGTTGTGACAAGCAGCGTAGAAGTACTCCGTTGAAAGATTTTTGTAAAGTGCTTTTGAAGGTAAATCCAAATGAAAGTTCGGGGCTCGTCTTTGGATACTTACTCAATCTTTTGGATCTTCAGGGTAAGACTCCGAACATGATGTAATCAATGAACGGATCTCTCCAGTCGCCGAACGGAGGTTTGAGGATGGACATCCGACTTCCAACCACTTGGTGGCATTCAACAACTGCTTGGTGTGTGTTGAGAGGAGGGAGAATCCTTCTTTGACACACTGTGACTTGCATGTTTTCCCCTTCTTGGATTGCCATGGATGCGGCGAGTCCAGCCAAGGCATCTGCACGGATGTTTTCACCTCTGAGGATGTGGGTGATGTGACAGATGTTGAATTTTTGTCGAAGCGACTGCGCCTTATTATAATAAGGTAGCTGACTTCATATTTCTGATTCATCTAGTTGACGACCAGTTGAGAGTCTCTAAAAGCTTCCAGCGTGGTGATGCCGGATTCGAGGGCGAGTCCCAATCCTACAGTCAGGGCTTGGTACTCAGCTTCATTGTTTGAACATGGTTCCAGTAACGAGAAGGCGTGTGGAATCATGTATTTGTCGGGGTTGACAAAGAAGATGCCGATTCCCGATATTTACTTTCCTTTTTCGTTTGTCCTGGTTGCACCATCAAAGTACATGTTCGAGGAAGCGTTTGACAAGCAAATTTCCACATCGTAGATAAATTCGTCTGAGTGATCATCCCTGAGTGGAGAATGATGGACCCGAAAGAAAACTTCCGTCCTCTCCTTCCGCACCCCGGGGGCTGACCTGGGTCTCGGCGGAGGAGGGAAAATCTCAGGCATCAACATTTTTGTACGGGTATGCCAGATTTACTTTCTACTTGGAATTTGGAATGGTGATAATCCGGAGATTCACCTTCACAAGTGGAAAGAAAATCAATCCTTTTTTCTAACTTTTCAAATTGCATTAATATTAAGAAAAGAGACAAGTTTTTAGAATGCCGTAAGAGGCGTTTTGTTTGTTTGCCGTGAAAGGCGATTTTGCCGTGAAAGGCCATTTTACAAAACTCATCAAATATGAAAGACAAGAATTGTGATTTCTTTTTGTCTCTCTAAGAAATACAAACTACAATAGAAAAGGAAGAAAATGGATCTAACTTCTCAGGAGATTGTGGGGACACGTTGAGATCGACGGTCGCAAGTCACGTATGGGCTTCGCCATCGTCCTTTAAATGAGAACATGTGATGCTTTGATTCTTTGGCTTGGCTCCTAACCTCAGTTTTTTAAAGGACAAGGACCAAGAGAAGGTCCTATATCCAATGAAAAACCGAGTAAACGGGCTGAAAAGCCACGTTTAGGCCATGTTGGAGAAGGAGGAGACCTTGGGGGGGGGGGGGGGGGGGTTGCCCCCCAAGGGACGTTGATCACCTTGTGGTGCTTCCGGGAGCAAAGTAGCAGGACTTCGTCTCTCTCTTGGATTTTCTGGTTTTTCAGAGCTTGCACTTGGGATCTCTTTTCATCATGCTTTCTTCTTGGAATGGACCTCCTTTTATAGTCTTTTGATAGCCATGAGGTGTTTATTGGCATTGATGGCCATGATGAAAGAATTGATGAGGAGTTACAAATCGATTTTGTAACTCCTTTTTCAAGGCTTGTGATTGGCCGATGAAGGTAGTGGGCATTTAATCACCTTTATGCTTCATGATGATGGGAGTTTCATGGGTTTAATGCCATGATTGCTTGGATTTGTAACTCCCAAATGCTTGGTTCTGATTGGGCCGTCCAAAATAATGAGTTAATGACTGCTTTAATGGGTAAATTAACGACATTAAGTGGTTCCCAAGGCATGTGAAGAGTCGCGGGCCGTGCTGCGCCTTTTGAGATTCTTCTTGCGATCATCACGGGTGGATCCACGCATTATTTGATGTCGGATTGCGATGCAATTTCAGACATTGATTGATGTTGGCAGGCCGGTGACGTCTGTCTTGTCGATTTCACGATCGGTCGGACAGAAAGTGCACTTTCTTAGTCAGCCGGTTGGCGATCTTGAGGCGATCAGTGATGATTTCATGCTGTTGACGGCGGATCCTAGATGTCGATGAAGATCAGTCGTTTTCAAGCATCAAACATTGCATTTTCCGAAAATCACAGAGGCCGGAACACCCGAAACACGAAAACCATCGAAAACGGACACTTTGGTGCAAAATCCGGCGACCCGGATTCCCAGGGTTGCCGGGCGACCATGCACCTAGGGTCGCCGGCGACCATAGGGCTTCGGCCCGTTTGGGTGCCGAGTGTCGTTTTCGGCCGTTTTTTCATCTTTTTCGTTCCCTTTTTCTTCTGTATTTTTCTTGACATTTTTCCTCAATTATTGACTTGATTTTCTTGGAGAAATCTTGACGAGAACCCTCGCGAAATCGGAGCACAAAGTTTCCTATTTTTCGGGAAAGCCGAAGACTTTGTAGCCAATTTTCCGTCAAGCGTCGAAACTAGGTCAAACGATGTCGGAATGACCTGAAAATTGAGGTGAAGCTTCTTGAGCAGTGGATAGGACCAACCATGGGCTTTTATCTGAGTTTTGAAGCCGTTTGGGGTCCCATCGATGCTTCACTTGATTTTGCTGCGGGGAAAATGCCGAGCTTTGATATGTGGTCAAAAGATGTCCGATTGACCTGAAATTTGACGGGGAGCCTATTGGAGTCATTTTGAGACGTTCCATGGGCTCTGTTTTGGATGTCATGGTCCCGGGCTGCTCCGTCGCCGGTAGGCTTGATTTTCTCTCGGAGCATCGAAACCTGATCAAACGTTGTCGGAATGACCTGAAATTTGACGTGCAGCCTTTTGGAAGCATGTTGAAGCCACTCATGTATTTTGTTTGATGAGTGATGGCTTCGGTGGTTGCCGCCGCCGCCGGGAGGCTTGATTTTGCTGCTCGAGCATTGATGGAGGGTCAAACGTTGTCGGTTTGACTTGAAATTTGGCATGGAGCCCTTTGGAGACATTCTGGAGTCATCCGTAGGCTTTGATCAAAGTTTTGGTGTCTTTGATGATGTTGCTACCGGGAGCACTCGTTTAGCTGTCGGAGCGGTGAAGTTGGGCCAAACGATGTCGGAATGACCCGAAACCTCAGGTGTACCCCTCTTTTAGCTGTCTTGAAGGATCTCTCAGTTTTTGTCTGATTCTGTCAAAATCTAATGCTTGATGTTGCCTTGCCTATTTTTAGTAGGATGCAGCTTCAGGAGGCTTCTCGATGTTGAGGAGACATATTGACTTTTTTGGTGTCAAAAAATGCCCCCTCGAGGTACAGCGACGAGTAACTTTTTGGAGTCGATGTGCCTCGAAGAGAAACTTGGAGGAAAGATTCCAACTTGACCAAGAGTCTTGAGCAAATTTTTTTGAATAGCCTTCTGAGTTTCCGGGGGAATTTTATGGTAGTGAGAGGGATCACGTACCATCTCAAGGCAAAGTTTTGAAAATGACATGGGGTATTTGGATTTTGGGTTTTGGATTTTGGTTTTTGACCTTGTGACCTAACAAGCTGTATGTGGCAGGTTAGGGGGTCGGGGTTTGATTTTGATTTTGACCTTGTGACCCAACAAGCTGTATGTGGCAGGTTGGGGGGTCAGATTTGGTTTGTTGGTTTTGGATTTTGATTTTGGTTTTGGTCTTGTGACCTAACAAGCTGTATGTGGCGAGCTAGGGGACCGGATTTTGGTTTTGTGAAATGTCAATTTCAAGATTTTGGCTCAATTTGGTTCATGAGGTTTGATGGTTTGGTTTTTGGAAACTCATGGGACTTTCTTTTTTTTTTTTTCTTTTGAATGGTCCCATCAACTCAAAAGAGGCATGGGACTTTTTTTGCTCTTTTCTTTTTTTGCTCTTGGTAAGAGGGATACTTTGACTAAAAGCCAATTTTAGTGCCTAGGTGGTCAAACCTGGCTCATATGGGCTAACCCATGGGACCTTAGGCTTTGGAGATGGCCTAGATCTCATATTGTGTCATATTTGTAAAGAATATCTAAAAATATCTCTTTTGTGTAGAGAATATCTAAAAATATCTTTACTTGGAGAGAATTTCTCAAGTTTTCTTTTTGTGGAAAGATTCTCTCAAAATATCTTTCTCTTTGGGAAAGTAGCTAAATTTTAGCACTTACCTCCTTTCTTTCTCTTTGTTTCCTCTTTTGGCTTGCTCTCTTCTATAAAAGCAAAGAGGGTTGTGCTTTTGCTCCATTACTTTCTTTTTGCAAGAAATCTTCAAGAGTGCTCCCCAAGACAAGAAGTACTTTCTCTTCTTCAAGGATCTCCAAGCTTTTCTGCTTCTTCTCCATGAATGACTTCAAGTAAGTTTTCTTCCTCGTCAAGAATCTCCATTGTAGAAGTAGCTTCTTCATCATTTTTTTCTTCGATTTCTTTTCTTTTCTTTCTTCTTCTCTTTTTTTTTTCTTTTCTTTTCTTTTCTTTTCATGCAAGTTTTTCTTTTTTTTTTTCGTGCTTCTCTTTTTTTCTTTCGTTCTTTTTTTTCTCTTTTTTTTTCACGGTTTTCTCTTCTCTTCATTTTTTTTTAAAACCGTGTACTCTCTCTGTTTTTTTTTCTATTTTTTTTCCCACGCTGATTTCTCTTTTTTTTCTTTTCAGCGTCTTTCTTTTCTCTCTTTTTTTTTCTCTGGCTGTACGGACAGATCCGTACGGACCTGACCTTACTGCCACGTGGCAGTGGGCCACGGCCTGTGGGCCAAATTTTTTTTTTTTTTTTTGTGCTGAGATTTTTTTTTCTCTCTCTCTCTTTCTTTTTCTTTTTCCTTGTTTGCTCACTATGATAATGAGGCTATGCAATTTCAATATGCATGCATTTTTTTTTTATGCATCAAGATAGAAGGCTAGAGTCTCTAGGTCAAGCCAACATGATTTTTGACTTGGACAAAGTTTGATTGGTTTTGACCAAATTGGGTTGGAATTGGTCAAACTTTGATCAAGGTTTTCCTAACATTTAATGCATGATGATATATTTTTGATGCATGAGTTTTGGTAAATAGATTTAGAAGTATGATGATGCATACCTGAAAATCTTTTGTAAGTTTTGGGATTTTGAGCTCGCAGCGATGTTGAGCTCTTTCTCGGTCTTGCTGGATTTTGAGGAAGTTTTGCAATTTTTGGATTCTGAAGCTCGCAGCATTGTTGAGCTCTTTTCCAGATTTTGCGGAAGTTTGATGAGATTGGCTCGTTCTCGCAGCGACGTTGAGTTCAAGCCTTCTTTGAGAATTCTCCACTGACTATGAGCTCGCAGCGATGTTGAGCTCATTTTCAGGCTTCCTGTCTTTTTCGGAGTATTTTCCTTTTCTTTGGAATTGCCCCGGAACCATGTCAAAATTTTGTTAGAATTTTTGTAGCAAAATTCTGTCATTTCGATGTTGATTGATCTTTTCTCTTCCATCTTTTGCAGGTAGTTCTTCTAGAACGAATAAAGGTAAAGGTCATGTTACTCAGGCACCTCGTCGGTCTGGTAGATCTTCCAATGCGGCCGTTCAGCAGGCTTGGGAGAAAGAGGGGGCTCTCATTCGCCAGGTTGAGGAAGCGGAAGGTAATGTCCGGAGGAAGACTCAGGAGCATGAGCAGTGGCAGGTCTTCTGGAAAGAACTTCCTCGTGCTGCAGATGGGTCACGGCATTCAGCCGCGTTTTATGGGGACATTTTGAAGAAGCGTGGCCTAAAAACTTTGGAAGTTAAGGCCAAGGGTTTGCTTGAGGAGTTGAACCTTTGGTTGAAGACCATGTCGGGTTGAGCTCCTGAGTTGTAACAAACTCTTTTTCCTTCTTTTTTTTTGGTACCTCCATGTATAAACAGTTTTTGTACTATATTTTCTATCCCTTTCCTTTCACTTAAATCATTTTTGATCAAAACAATTTTGAGTAAAAGTTGATGGGAATGTTTGTTTTGAATTTGATCAAAAGGTTGTCATTTTGTGAAAATTTTTTGTCAAAGGGTTGTTTTGGGCATGAAAGCCAATTTTTGTGGCGAAAAGCCTGGTTTTTTTTTTTTTTTTTATGGTTTGAAAATCAAATTTTGGATGGCGTGAAAGCCTAATTTTATGGCGTAAGAGCCAAAATTTGTTTTGCGGCATGGGAGCCAAAATTTTTGGATGGCGTGAAAGCCGAATTTTAGAATGGCATAGAAGCCGAATTTTGGAATGGCATAGAAGCCAAAAATTTTGTTTGTGGCATGAGAGCCGATTTTGAGATGGCGTGGAAGCCGATTTTGGCGTTTATAGCCAAAAAATTTTGTTTTGGCATTTATAGCCGAATTTTGGCATTTATAGCCAGACTTTGGCGTTTATAGCCGGATTTTGGTGTTTATAGCCGGATTTTTTTTTTAAAACCAAGTTTTGTTTTATTGGCATGAAAGCCGATTTTGGCGTTTATAGCCGAGTTTTTTTGAAAACCAAGTTTTGTTTTATTGGCATGAAAGCCGATTTTGGCGTTTATAGCCGGATTTTTTTTGTTTTGGCATTTGTAGCCGAATTTTTTTTGTTTTGGCATTTATAGCCGAAGTTTTTTTGTTTTGGCATTTATAGCCGAATTTTGGCATTTATAGCCGGATTTTGGCTTTTATAGCCGAGTTTTGGTTTTCAAAATGCAGGTATCGACTAAATGTCGCCTCCCCGCTGAATGGTCTTGTAAGTATCGATGGAATGTCGCTTCCTTGCTCATTCGGTTTTGCGAGTATTGATGGAATGTCACTTCCTCGCGGGTTAGGTTTTACGAGTATCGATGGAATGTCGTTTCCTCGCGAATTGGGGTGCAAATATCGACTAAGCGTCGCTTCCCTGCTTTTCCCAAAACTTTTGATTTTGCGGGTACTGACTTGATGTCGTTTCTCCGCGATTTTTGAAATTTGAGGTTTTCTCGAACCATTTGAAATTTGGGTTATGGATAGCAACTGGTATGTTGCATCTCCACGATTTTTGAAATTTAGGTTGTGGATATCAACTGGTTTGTTGCTTCTCCACGATTTTTGAAATTTGCAAGTATCGAATGGGGTTCGTTTCCTTGCGATTTTTGGGTTTTGGAAGTATCAAATGGGGTTCGCATTCTTCCGGTTTCTAAAGACCAAAATTTTTGTTTAAAAACACGAAGGTCATAAATTTTGACTTAAAACCATTTCGGCTGTAAAAGCCGAGGTGGTCTAGGGTGAAAATTCCTAAGTCCCGATTTTTGTTTCAAACCATGAATTTTGGGTTCAAAGATCGAAATTTTGGTCAAGTCTGGGAAGAGTCTCCTAAACTTAGATTTTTGGATTTGATTTTTCTTTTGAAGAATGAAACTATTAAAGTAAGCATTGTTTTGGGAGATAGTTTTTTTTTTTTTGGAAACTTCAACATAAAGATGAAAATTTCAAAAGGGGTGGGTTTGACGAGCAAGTACCTTGGAAATACGCTTTAGCCATGTAGATATTGCTCTGACCCGTTTGGGGAAGTCTTCAAGGGTAGTACCGCTTCAAGAACTTGCCGTTGATGGGAAGCATACATCTGTCTCCTTCCATGTTTAGAAGAGCGTATGCACCGTTGGAGAAGACTTTGTCGATGACGAAGGGTCCCTCCCATTTTGGTTCGAATTTGCCTTTGGATTTGTGGGCAAAGACTATGGGTCTTTTTATTGCAAGAACCAAGTCACCCTTTTTGTAGGCGCGTTGCCTGACCTTCTTGTCGAAAGATCCTGCCATGCGTGCTTGGTACAACTCAATGCTTTGTAGAGCTTCGAGTCGTCTTTCATCGAGATTATCTAGCTCTTGGAGTCTCATTTTGACATTGCTTTCTTGCGTCATATCATTTTGCAAAGATACCCCTAAGGAAGGAATTTGTACTTCCAAAGGGACAACAGCTTCGCATCCATAGACCAAAGAGAATGATGTGCTATGGGTTGGTCCTCGAACGGTGGTTCGATAGGCCCACAAAGCTTTTAGTAGTTTGTCGCCCCAGTCTCTTTTGTGAGTAGAGACCATTTTCTTGGGAATTTTGCAAAACGTCTTGTTGAAGGCTTCTGCTAGTCCATTCGCTGCTGGATTATATGGAGTCGAAGGACAACTTTGGATTTTGTACTTGTCGCAGAACCTGTAGAATCTGTGATCCCGGAATTGTGGTCCGTTATCATGGACGAACCTTTTAGGTATGCCGAAGCGACAAATAATGTTGGTGCGCAAGAACTGAAGGACTGATGAAGTCTTCATTTCGCTGAGCGCAAATGCTTCTGACCACTTGGAGAAATAATCCGTAGTGGTGAAGATGAAGCGATGACCTTTGCTTGATGGGGGAGAAATAGGACCTATGATGTCCATACCCCAGGCTTCGAAAGGCCATGAGATTGCTGTTGGATGTAGCCATTCTGGAGGCATGTGGACATAATCTCCGTGAATCTAGCATTTTTGGCAGCGCTTGGCAAATTGTATTGCATCAGCTACCATGGTGAGCCAATATTAACCTAGCCTTTTTATCTAGTTGTATAGCTTAGGGCCAGCTTGATGGGCTCCACAAAGACCAGCATGTACTTCTTTGAGAGTTTCCTCAGCCTCTTGTTGCGATAAGCAGCGTAGGAGTACTCCGTTGAAGGATTTTCTGTAAAGTGCTTTTGAAGGTATATCCAAATGAAAGTTTGGGGCTCGTCTTTGGATGCTTACCCGCTCTTTTGAATCTTCAGGTAGTATTCCGAACATGATATATTCAATGAACGGATCTCTCCAGTCGCCAATCGGAGGTTTGAGGATGGACATCCGACTTCCAACCACTTGGTGGCATTCAGCAACTGCTTGGTGTGTGTTGAGAGGAGGGAAAATCCTTCTTTGACACGCTGTGACTTGCATGTTTTCCCCTTCTTGGATTGCCATGGATGCGGCAAGTCCAGCCAAGGCATCTGCACGGATGTTTTCACCTTTGAGGATGTGGGTGATATGGCAGATGTTGAATTTTTGTTGAAGCGGCTGCTCCTTATTGTAGTAAGGTAGCAAGTCAGGCTTCCTGACTTCATATTTCTGATTGATCTGGTTGACGACCAGTTGAGAGTCTCCAAAAGCTTCCAGCATGGTGATGCCGGATTCGAGGGCGAGTTCCAATCCTACAATCAGGGCTTGGTACTCAGCTGTATTGTTTGAACATGGTTCCAGTAGCGAGAAGGCGTGTGGAATCATGTATTTGTCAGGACCGACAAAGAGGATGCCAATTCCAGATATTTGCTTTCCCTTTTCATTTGTCCTGGTTACACCGTCAAAGTACATGTCCCAGGAAGCATTTGATAAGGAAGTTTCTACATTGTAGACAAATTCGTCTGGGAGATCATCCCTGAGTGGAGAATCTTTAGGCAATGGATGCTCTGCGAGGAAGTCTGCTAGAGCTTGGCCTTTGATTGCTTTTTGTGGTACATACCTAATATCAAATTGTGATAAAAGAATGGACCATTTTGCCAGTCGGGCATTGAGAGAACCTGCTTTTGTGACAAGGACCTTTAGGAGGTTAATCCTCGAAATCAGGTAGACTGTGTTCGACAGCAGATAGTGACGCAGCTTTTGTACAGCGAACATTACTGCAAGGCATTCTTTTTCGACTGGGGAGTAGCGATGCTCTGGAGGTTTGATGAGGTATGCTTTGATGTCTTGAAATGCATTTTCACATTCAGCATCCCAGACAAAGTCCACGCCTTTCTTCATCAGGCGAGAGAATGGACGGCATTTCCCTGATAGATTGGAGATGAACCGTCGGATGTAGACCAGCCTTCCTTGAAGCCCTTTTAATTCTCTTAGGGTTCTGGGAGATGGCATTTCCAGGATAGCCTTGACTTTGGTGGGGTCAAGTTCTATTCCAGCTTTCCGTACTATGAATCCGAGAAACTTACCCGATGAGAAACCGAAGAAGCACTTTAGTGGATTCATCCGCAATTCCCAAATGCTTGGTTCTGATTGGGCCGTCCAAAATAATGAGTTAATGACTGCTTTAATGGGTCAATTAACGACATTAAGTGGTTGCCAAGGCATGTGAAGAGTCGCGGGCCGTGCTGCGCCTTTTGAGATTCTTCTTGCGATCATCACGGGTGGATCCACGCATTATTTGATGTCGGATTGCGATGCAATTTCAGACATTGATTGATGTTGGCAGGCCGGTGACGTCTGTCTTGTCGATTTCACGATCGGTCGGACAGAAAGTGCACTTTCTTAGTCAGCCGGTTGGCGATCTTGAGGCGATCGGTGATGATTTCATGCTTTTGACGGCGGATCCGAGATGTCGACGAAGATCAGTCGTTTTCAAGCATCAAACATTGCATTTTTCGAAAATCACAGAGGCCGGAACACCCGAAACGCGAAAACCATCGAAAACGGACACTTTGGTGCAAAATCCGGCGACTCGGATTTCCAGGGTCGCCGGGCGACCATGCACCCAGGGTCGCCGGCGACCCTGGCTTGGGCCAAGGTCGCCGGCGACCATAG
This sequence comes from Umbellularia californica, assembly GCA_028538565.1. NCBI lineage: Eukaryota > Viridiplantae > Streptophyta > Magnoliopsida > Laurales > Lauraceae > Umbellularia > Umbellularia californica. The sequence continues at coordinate 30,368,708 of JAPQWN010000002.1, forward strand.
GGCTTCGGCCCGTTTGGTCGCCGAGCGTCGTTTTCGGCCGTTTTTTCGTCTTTTTCGTTCCTTTTTTCTTCTGTATTTTTCTTGAAATTTTTCCTCAATTATTGACTTGATTTTCTTGGAGAAATCTTGACGAGAACCCTCGCGAAATCGGAACACAAAGTTTCCTATTTTTCGGGAAAGCCGAAGACTTTGTAGCCAATTTTCCGTCAAGCGTCGAAACTAGGTCAAACGATGTCGGAATGACCTGAAAATTGAGATGAAGCTTCTTGAGCAGTGGATAGGACCAACCATGGGCTTTTATTTGAGTTTCGGAGCCGTTTGGGGTCCCATCGATGCTTCACTTGATTTTGCTGCGGGGAAAATGCCGAGCTTTGATATGTGGTCAAACGATGTCCGATTGACCTGAAATTTGACGGGGAGCCTATTGGAGTCATTTTGAGACGTTCCATGGGCTCTGTTTTGGATGTCATGGTCCCGGGTTGCTCCGCCGCCAGTAGGCTTGATTTTCTCTCGGAGCATCGAAACCTGGTCAAACGTTGTCGGAATGACCTGAAATTTGACGTGCAGCCTTTTGGAAGCATGTTGAAGCCACTCATGTATTTTGTTTGATGAGTGATGGCTTCGGTGGTTGCCGCCGCCGCCGGGAGGCTTGATTTTTCTACTCGAGCATTGATGGGGGTCAAACGTTGTCGGTTTGACTTGAAATTTGGCATGGAGCCCTTTGGAGACATTCTGGAGTCATCCGTAGGCTTTGATCAAAGTTTTGGTGTTTTTGATGATGTTGCCGCCGGGAGCGCTCGTTTTGCTGTCGGAGCGGTGAAGTTGGGCCAAACGATGTCGGAATGACCCGAAACCTCAGATGTACCCCTCTTTTAGCTGTCTTGAAGGATCTCTCAGTTTCTGTCTGATTCTGACAAAATCTGATGCTTGAAGTAGCCTTGCCTATTTTTAGCAGGATGCAGCTTCAGGAAGCTTCTCGATGTTGAGGAGACATGTTGACATTTTTGGTGTCAACAGCACCCAGGGTCGCCCGGCGACCATGGGCCAGGGTCGCCGGCGACCATAGGGCTTTGGCCCGTTTGGTCGTCGAGCGTCGTTTTCGGCCGTTTTTTCGTCTTTTTCGTCCCTTTTTTCTTTTGTATTTGTCTTGACATTTTTCCTCAATTATTGACTTCATTTTCTTGGAGAAAACTTGACGAGAACCCGCACGAAATCGGAGCACAAAGTTTCCCATTTTTTGGGAAAGCCAAAGACTTTGTAGCCGATTTTCCGTCAAGCGTCGAAACTAGGTCAAACGATGTCGGAATGACCTGAAAATTGAGGTGAAGCTTCTTGAGCAGTGAATAGGACCAACCATGGGCTTTTATTTGAGTTTCGGAGCCGTTTGGGGTCCCATCGATGCTTCACTTGATTTTGCTGCGGGGAAAATGCCGAGCTTTGATATGTGGTCAAACGATGTCCGATTGACCTGAAATTTGACGAGGAGCCTATTGGAGTCATTTTGAGACGTTCCATGGGCTCCGTTTTGGATGTCATGGTCCCGGGTTGCTTCGCCGCCGGTAGGCTTGATTTTCTCTCGAAGCATCGAAACCTGGTAAAACGTTGTCGGAATGACCTGAAATTTGACGGGGAGCCTATTGGAGTCATTTTGAGACGTTCCATGGGCTCCGATTTGGACGTCATGGTCCTAGGTTGCTCCGCCACCTAGGCATGATTTTCTCTTAGAGCATCAAAACCTGGTCAAATGTTGTCGGAATGACCTGAAATTCGACGTGTAGCTTTTTGGAAGCATGTTGAAGCCACTCATGTATTTTATTTGATGAGTGATGGCTTCGGTGGTTCCTGCCGCCGGGAGGCTTGATTTTGCTGCTCGAGCATTGATGGAAGGTCAAACGTTGTCGGTTTGACTTGAAATTTGGCATGGAGCCCTTTGGAGACATTCTGGAGTCATCCGTAGGCTTTGATCAAAGTTTTGGTGTCTTTGATGATGTTGCCGCCGGGAGCGCTCGTTTTGCTGTCGGAGCGGTGAAGTTGGGCCAAACGATGTCGGAATGACCCGAAACCTCAGGTGTACCCCTCTTTTAGCTGTCTTGAAGGATCTCTCAGTTTCTGTCTGATTCTGACAAAATCTGATTCTTGAAGTAGCCTTGCCTATTTTAAGCAGGATGCAGCTCCAGGAGGCTTCTCGATGTTGAGGAGACATGTTGACTTTTTTGGTGTCAACAGCACCCAGGGTCGACCGGCGACCATGGGCCAGGGTCGCCGGCGACCATGGGCCAGGGTCGCCGGCGACCTTGGGCCAAGGTCGCCGGCGACCATAGGGCTTTGGCTCGTTTGGTCGTCGAGCGTCGTTTTCGGCCGTTTTTTCGTCTTTTTCGTCCCTTTTTTCTTTTGTATTTGTCTTGACATTTTTCCTCAATTATTGACTTCATTTTCTTGGAGAAAACTTGACGAGAACCCGCATGAAATCGGAGCACAAAGTTTCCCATTTTTTGGGAAAGCCAAAGACTTTGTAGCCGATTTTCCGTCAAGCGTCGAAACTAGGTCAAACGATGTCGGAATGACCTGAAAATTGAGGTGAAGCTTCTTGAGCAGTGAATAGGACCAACCATGGGCTTTTATTTGAATTTCGGAGCCGTTTGGGGTCCCATCGATGCTTCACTTGATTTTACTGCGGGGAAAATGCCGAGCTTTGATATGTGGTCAAACGATGTCCGATTGACCTGAAATTTGACGAGAAGCCTATTGGAGTCATTTTGAGACGTTCCATGGGCTCCGTTTTGGATGTCATGGTCCCGGGTTGCTTCGCCGCCGGTAGGCTTGATTTTCTCTCGAAGCATCGAAACCTGGTCAAACGTTGTCGGAATGACCTGAAATTTGACGGGGAGCCTACTGGAGTCATTTTGAGACATTCCATGGGCTCCGATTTGGACGTCATGGTCCTAGGTTGCTCCGCCACCGTAGGCTTGATTTTCTCTCAGAGCATCAAAACCTGGTCAAATGTTGTCGGAATGACCTGAAATTCGACGTGTAGCCTTTTGGAAGCATGTTGAAGCCACTCATGTATTTTGTTTGATGAGTGATGGCTTCGGTGGTTCCTGCCGCCGGGAGGCTTGATTTTGCTGCTCGAGCATTGATGGAAGGTCAAACGTTGTCGGTTTGACTTGAAATTTGGCATGGAGCCCTTTGGAGACATTCTGGAGTCATCCGTAGGCTCTGATCAAAGTTTTTGTGTCTTTGATGATGTCGCCGCCGGGAGCGCTTGTTTAGCTGTCGCAGCAGTGAAATTGGGCCAAACGATGTCGGAATGACCCGAAACCTCAGGTGTACCCCTCTTTTAGCTGTCTTGAAGAGGCTTGATTCTGACAAAATCTGATGCTTGAAGTAGCCTTGCCTATTTTTAGCAGGATGCAGCTTCAAGAGGCTTCTTGATGTCGAGGAGACATAGTGACTTTTTTGGTGTCAACAACCCCCCTCGAGGTACAGCGACGAGTAGCTTTTGGAGTCGATATGCCTCGAAGAGAAACTTGGAGGAGAGATTCCAACTGGACCAAGAGTCTTGAGCTTTTTTTTTTTTTTTTGAATAGCCTTCTGAGTTTCCGGGGGAATTTTATGGTAGTGAGAGGGATCACGTACCATCTCGAGGCAAAGTTTTGAATATGACATGCGGTGTTTGGATTTTGGGTTTTGGATTTTGGTTTTTGACCTTGTGACGTAACAAGCTGTATGTGGCAGGTTAGGGGGTCGAGGTTTGATTTTGACCTTGTGACCCAACAAGCTGTATGTGGCAGGTTGGGGGGTCAGATTTGGTTTGCTGGTTTTGGATTTTGATTTTGGTTTTGGTCTTGTGACCTAACAAGCTGTATGTGGCGAGCTAGGGGACCGGAATTTGGTTTTGTGAAATGTCAATTTCAAGATTTTGGCTCAATTTGGTTCATGAGGTTGGATGGTTTGGTTTTTGGAAACTCATGAGGCTTTCTTTTCTCTTTTTTTTGAATGGTCCCATCAACTTAAGAGAGGCATGGGACTTTTTGCTCATTTTTTCTATTCTTTTTTCTTTTTTTTTTCTTTTTTTTTTTTTGCTCTTGGTAAGAGGAATATTTTGACTAAAAGCCACTTTTAGTGCCTAGGTGGTCAAACCTGGCTCATATGGGCTAACCCATGGGACCTTAGGCTTTAGAGATGGCCTAGATCTCATATGGTGTCATATTTGTAAAGAATATTTAAAAATATCTCTTTTGTGTAGAGAATATCTAAAAATATCTTTACTTGGAGAGAATTTCTCAAGTTTTCTTTTTGTGGAAAGATTATCTCAAAATATCTTTCTTTTTGGGAAAGTAGCTAAATTTTAGCACTTACCTCCTTTCTTTCTCCTTGTTTCCTCTTTTGGCTTGCTCTCTTCTATAAAAGCAAGAGGGTTGGTGCTTTTGTTCCATTGCTTTCTTTTTGCAAGAAATCTTCAAGAGTGCTCCCCAAGACAAAAAGTGCTTTTCTCTTCTTCAAGGATCTCCAAGCTTTTCTTCTTCTTCTCCATCAATGGCTTCAAGTAAGTTTTCTTCCTCATCAAGAATCTCCATTGTAGAAGTAGCTTCTTTATTTTTTTCTTTTCTTCTCTTCTTCTTTTTCTTTTCTTTTCTTTCTTCTTCTTTCTCTTTTTTTTTTCTTTTCTTTTCATGCACGTTTTCCTTTTTTTTTTTCGTGCTTCTCTTTTTTTTTTCTTTCTTTCTTTTTTTTTTTTTCTCTTTTCACGGTTTTCTCTTTTTTTTTTTTTTAAACCGTGTACTCTCTTTTTTTTCTGTTTTTTTTTCCCACGCTGATTTCTTTTCTTTTTTTTTTTTTTCAACGTCTTTCTTTTCTCTTTTTGTTTTTTGCTTTTCTTTTTCTCTGGCTGTACGGACAGGTCCGTACGGACCTGACCGTACTGCCACGGCCTGTGGGCCAAATTTTTTTTTTTTTTTTGCTGAGATTTTTTTTCTCTCTTTCCTTTTCTTTTTCCTTGTTTGCTCACTATGATAATGAGGCTATGTAATTTCAATATGTATGCATTGTTTTTTGTCTGATGCATCAAGATAGAAGGCTAGAGTCTCTAGGTCAAGCCAACCTGATTTTTGACTTGGACAAAGTTTGATTGGTTTCGACCAAATTGGGTTGGAATTGGTCAAAATTTGGTAAAGGTTTTCCTAGCATCTAATGCATGATGATATATTTTTGATGCATGAGTTTTGGTAAATAGATTTGGAAGTATGATGATGCATACCTAAAAATCTTTTACAAGTATCGGGATTTTGAGCTCGCAGCGATGTTGAGCTCTTTCTCGGTCTTACTGGATTTTGAGGAAGTTTTGCAATTTTTGGATTCTGAAGTTCGCAGCAATGTTGAGCTCTTTTCCAGATTTTGCGGAAGTTTGATGAGATTGGCTTGTTCTCGCAGCGATGTTGAGTTCGAGCCTTCTTTGAGAATTTTCCACTGACTATGAGCTCGCAGCGATGTTGAGCTCATCTTCAGGCTTCCTGTCTTTTTCGGACTATTTTCCTTTTCTTCGGAATTGCCCCGGAACCATGTCAAAATTTTGCTAGAACTTTTGTAGCAGAATTCTGTCATTTTGATGTTGATTGATCTTTTCTCTTCCACCTTTTGCAGGTAGTTCTTCTAGAACGAACAAAGGTAAGGGTCATGTTACTTACGCACCTCGTCGGTCTGCTAGATCTTCCAATGCTGCCGTTCAGCAGGCTTGGGAGAAGGTCCAGTTTGTGGAGAAAAACTTGGAAGAATACGATTCCCTCAATCGTGATGAGATGAGACGGCGATTGATCGCTCTCAAAGATGAGGAGTTCTAAAAGATCATGGTAAGCGGTCGTCCTTGGGTTACGGACGATCAGAGTGTTGTGCTCAAGCCTACCTTCTTCTTCGGTGATGCAGTTCCCGACGACTTGACATACCAAAGGAGATGTTTTCAGTTCTCTTACATAGCAGATGGTGAGGAGAGAACTATTTCTACCCGGTCGTCTTTTGATCAGACCATCTCGATCCTGAGCCTTTCTCCTACGTGCCCTAAGAGGGAAGATCCTCCGAGCTGGGTGAAGAGGACCAGTGTGATCAAGACCGGGGTTTTTGTTGGCGGACCTTCCGGTTTTGCAGAAAAGTCACCTGTCCGTATGGAAGTGTTGATGCCAGCAAGTGGCTACCAAGGTCCTGACCATCCATCGGTCGATTTGAGACCGGTGGGCCTTGGCCTTTTTCGGGGTGACGGCAGCAATTGGGTGAAGCCTTTTCGACTTCGTGGCCGTTTCAGTGCTGACTCGAACTGGGAGTCATGGATTGATCACACCCCGAGGATTGGTGATGCCGTTCTTCGGGAGGCCGAGATTTTTGACGCTGTTCGCGCTTTTCGGCAAACCGTCATTTTCTCTGATGAGGCTTTCATGGCCATGCTGGAGTCATTCCTTCCACAAACTAACACCTTCATTGTGACGAATGGTGAGATTGGTTTTTCTTTGAAGGAGCTGAGCGCCATCACTGTATTGCCTATCCTCGGCAAACTCTATGAGGAGTTTATGCCTATTGACAGCGTCCTTGAGGAGCAATCTGAGGAGTTAAGGCTTGTGTACTTTCAACTCGTCACCTTCTATGATTTTTTGAAAGAGAAGGAGGGCTCGAAAGTTAGATGCAACAGTTGGTGAAGTTGCAGCTCCAACTTTTTTGAAAGCGGGGATTCTTCTGATGGCATGGCCCAGGATGTTAGGGCTAAAGCATCAAGTTTGAAGAAGATTGCTGCTATGCGAGAAGATTTGAAGAAGTTCTTCGTAAGCACGGATGCCATTTGTCCTGACATTGCATTGCGGAGAGATCTCGCTGTTTACCTCACTTACTGGCTGGGTGAGGATGTTTTTGCTGGAGGAGATGGGACGCACATTAGGCCGCACTGTATTTTTCGGGCTTGTCAGATGGTGTTTGGAGAGCGGCTGGCTTTGGTACCTGCTCTTTATTCCTATTTGTGTACCGAACTGCAGGCTGCTGCTTTCCTAGTTCGGCTTGGGCTTCCCATGAACAGGGTATTTTCTGCCCACATCTTTTATTCGTGGTATATATACCACTGTCCTAGCTTCCATCATTTGGGAGTTGCACAGGACGAAGATCCCTTTATGATTCGTTTGGCTAGGGGGACAGCCGTTCACGAATCACTTTTATCTGCCCGTTTAAGGATCCGACGATTTAGGGACGTCGAGATCGGGCAGTCTTCAGTGAAGCTTTCTCCGGGCTTGCGGAAGAAGGCTTTTGACTTTGGTATCTCCCGTGATTCGACCAGGGCAGGGTCGGGAAGACATTATGCTTTGACGGACGCGGAGAAGAGGTGGCTCTTCAACATACGGGTTGGTACGATGGTGTACCGCAGACATCTTTTCGTCGACATCCAACCGTATGTCCCTTCACGTTTTACATTGCAGCTTGGCTTCTTTCAAGGCGTTGTTGGAGCGCCTTCGAGCATGGTGAAGCGTTTTGGAGGTCTGCAGGATGGGAGAAATGCATGGGCTTTTTATAGCGCCGAGGACACTACCGCCATGATTTCCTATCCTGAGTTGCCCACCTTCCGAACTACTGGGTTCACGAAGTGGTTTGTGGAGAGCTTTTCAGTGTACTGGGGGCTTTCCAAGAAAGAACTTGATATTAAGCAATCTCCTAGGAAGGGCCTTTGCAAATCCGATGGTGTCCGTCGGGAGGAAGTTTTGGCCTTCCTTTCTGGAGAGAAGCACAAGATAGGCTTTCTCAACGGGCAGGACATCATCAGATCAGGAGCTGCACAGGGGATTCCTGGTGAGGTCTTGAGACAGCTGGAGGAGGAGGAGGCCGAGATCGATGCTATGATACAGGCAGAGCATACGAAGGCTTCCATGGAGTCTACTGAGAAAAGTAGACCATCCAGTGAGGACTCTTGTGAGAGGTCTGATGTTGATAGTGGGGCAGGATTGTCGAGCAGATTGACCCGCCGAGGCAAGAGGAGGAGAGGACAACGCCGTAACATGAGACGGCACGATAGTCCTCTGATCTTGAAGTTCTACTCACTATTGTTGAGGAGGTGTCTGAGGATGCTGACGAGCCTCTGGAGAAGAGAAGCAGAGAAGAGGAGATAGCTGGTATGATCCCCTTTCTTTCCTTTTGTTTCTTCCTTCCCTTTTTTTGTGATAGATTTAGTTTTGATCCGCTGCTTCCTTTCTTTTTTTTTTTTTAGCTGGTATTCATACCTTTTTGTCTTTTTTTTTTTTTTTGACAGATTGTGAAGTAGCAGGAGAGATTCCTCCGTCTTCCTCAGAGCCAGAACAGGGGACGCCTGCTGCTGATCCAGAAGTAGGGGCTTCTTCCACTTCCAATGAGTCAGCTTCTTCCGTTGGAAAGAGTTTATTGATTACTCTTCCAATGGAGCATGACGTGGGCAGTCGAGCACCAGAGCATGGCGAATCCTCATCTGCACCGTACCTTCAGTGTGTAAGGAAGGTGTTGAAGACTGTCTTGAGCTCATGGGTTGAGACTCTTTCTTCAGGTCATTTGGAAGCTGGTTTTGGCATGATCAAGCATGTGTAGGACATCCTCGCTGATAGCAAAGAAGTCGGTCTAGACATCGCAAGCGCCAAGGATTTTGTTGAGGAGATCATCACCTTGGGGAACAAATGGACTGAGACCAAGAGTTTCCCAGATGGTGACTTCTTTGATGAGATGTTCATAAAACCTTCCAGCAGAGTCAAAGCTGAGCTGACTGAGGTCACGAAGACTTGGAGGCAGATCGTTCGGGAGAAGAACGTTACCGAGTTATCCATCATGGGGTTGAAGCAAGACTTGGACCGCCTTATAAGGAGGTGGTCGAGGTTAGGCAGCGTCTTGATCTTTTAGAGGAAGAGGCTGCTGCAAAATGGACCTCCATTGTGGAGGCTCGCGACAAGGAGGGGACTCTCATTCGCCAAGTTGAGGAAGCCGAAGGTAATGTCTGGAGGAAGACTCAGGAGCATGAGCAGTGGCAGGTCCTCTGGGAAGAACTTCCTCGTGTTGTAGATGGGTCACGGCATTCGGCCGCGTTTTATGGGGACATTTTGAAGAAGCGTGGCCTAAAAACTTTGGAAGTTAAGGCCAAGGGTCTGCTTGAGGAGTTGAACTTTTGGTTGAAGACCATGTCGGATTGAGCTCTTGAGTTGTAACAAACTCTTTTTCCTTCTTCTTTTTTTGGTACCTCCATGTATAAACAGTTTTGGTACTATATTTTGTATCCCTTTCCTTTCACTTTAATCATTTTTGATGAAAACAATCTTGAGTAAAAGTTGATGGGAATGTTTGTTTTGAATTTGATCAAAAGGTTGTCATTTTGTGAAAATCTTTTGTCAAAGGGTTGTTTTGGGCATGAAAGCCAATTTTTGTGGCGAAAAGCCTGGTTTTTTTTTTTATGGTTTGAAAACCAAATTTTGGATGGCGTGAAAGCCTAATTTTATGGCGTAAGAGCCAAAATTTGTTTTGCGGCATGGGAGCCAAAATTTTTGGATGGCGTGAAAGCCGAATTTTAGAATGGCATAGAAGCCGAATTTTGGAATGGCATAGAAGCCAAAAATTTTGTTTGTGGCATGAGCGTCGATTTTGAGATGGCATGGAAGCCGATTTTGGCGTTTATAGCCGAAAAATTTTTGTTTTGGCATTTATAGCCGAATTTTGGCATTTATAGCCGGTTTTTGGTTTTTTTTTTTTTTTTGTTTTGGCATTTATAGCCGAATTTTTGCATTTATAGCCAGATTTAGCATTTATAGCCGAGTTTTGGCGTTTATAGCCGGATTTTGGCGTTTATAGCCGAGTTTTTTGAAAACCAAGTTTTGTTTTATTGGCATGAACGGCGATTTTGGCGTTTATAGCCGGATTTTTTGGTTTTAGCATTTATAGCCGGATTTTGGCGTTTATAGCCGAGTTTTGGCGTTTATAGCCGAGTTTTTTGAAAACCAAGTTTTGTTTTTTTGGCATGAAAGCCGATTTTGGCGTTTATAGCCGAAAATTTTTTGTTTTGGCATTTATAGCCGAATTTTGGCGTTTATAGCCGGATTTTTTGCGTTCATAGCCAAGTTTTGGTTTTCAAAATGCAGGTATCGACTAAATGTCGCCTCCCCGCTGAATGGTCTTGCAAGTATCGATGGAATGTCGCTTCCTTGTTCATTCGGTTTTACGAGTGTTGATGGAATGTCACTTCCTCGCGGGTTAGGTTTTGCGAGTATCGATGGAATGTCGCTTCCTCGCGAATTGGGGTGCAAATATCGACTAAGCGTCGCTTCCCTGCTTTTCCCAAAACTTTTGGTTTTGCGGGTACTGACTTGATGTCATTTCTCCGCGATTTTTTTTTGAAATTTGAGGTTTTCTCGAACCATTTGAAATTTAGGTTGTGGATAGCAACTGGTTTGTTGTTTTTCCACGATTTTTGAAATTTGGGTTGTGGATATCAACTAGTATGTTGTTTTTCCATGATTTTTGAAATTTTGCAAGTATCGAATGGGGTTCGCTTCCTTGCGATTTTTTTTGGGTTTTGGAAGTATCGAATGGGGTTCGCATCCTTCCGTTTTTTTTTTAAAACCATTTTTTTGTTTAGAGACACGAGGGTCATAAATTTTGCCTTAAAACCATTTCGGTTGTAAAAGCCAAGGTAGACTAGGGTGAAAATTCTTGAGTCGTGGTTTTTGTTTCAAACCATGAATTTTGGGTTCAAGGATCGAAAATTTTGGTCAAGTCTGGGAAGAGGCTCCTAAACTTGGATTTTGGATTTGATTTTTTTTTTTTTGAACAATGAAACGATGAAAGTAAGCATTGTTTTGAAAGATTATTTTTTTTTTTTTTGGAAATTTCAACATAAAGATGAAATTTTCAAAAGGGGTGGGTTTGACGAGCAAGTACCTTGGAAATACGCTTTAGCCGTGTAGATATTGCTCTGACCCGTTTGAGGAAGTCTTCAAGGGCAGTACCGCTTCAAGAACTTGCCGTTGATGGGCAGCATACATCTGTCTCCTTCCATGTTTAGAAGAGTGTATGCACCGTTGGAGAAGACTTTGTCGATGACGAAGGGTCCCTCCCATTTTGGTTCGAATTTGCCTTTGGATTTGTGGGCAAAGACTATGGGTCTTTTTACTGCAAGAACCAAGTCACCCTTTTTGTAAGCGCATTGCCTAACCTTCTTATCGAAAGATCCTGCCATGCGTGCTTGGTAAAACTCAATGGTTTGTAGAGCTTCAAGTCGTCTTTCATCGAGATTGTCAAGCTCTTGGAGTCTCAATTTGACATTGCTTTCTTGCGTCATGTCATTTTGCAAAGATACCCTTAAGGAAGGAATTTGTACTTCCAAAGGGACAATAGCTTCGCATCCATAGACCGAAGAGAATGGTGTACTATGGGTTGGTCCTCGAACGGTGGTTCGATAGGCCCACAAAGCTTCTGGTAGTTTGTCGCCCTAGTCTCTTTTGTGACTAGAGACCATTTTCTTGAGAATTTTACAGAGTGTCTTGTTGAAGGCTTCTGCTAGTCCATTCGCTGCTGGATTATATGGAGTCGAAGGACAACTTTGGATTTTGTACTTGTCGCAGAACCTATAGAATCTGTGATCCTGGAATTGTGGTCCGTTATCATGGACGAATCTTTTAGGTATGCCGAAGCGACAAATAATGTTGGTGTGCAAGAACTGAAGGGCTGATGAAGTCTTCATTTCGCTGAGCGCAAATGCTTCTGACCACTTGGAGAAATAATCCGTAGCGGCGAAGATGAAGTGATGACCTTTGCTTGATGGGGGAGAAATAGGACCTATGATGTCCATACCCCAGGCTTCGAAAGGCCATGAGATTGCTGTTGGATGTAGCCATTCTGGAGGCATGTGGATATAATCTCCGTGAATCTGGCATTTTTGGCAGCGCTTGGCAAATTGCATTGCATCAACTACCATGGTAGGCCAATAGTAACCTAGCCTTTTTATCTGGTTGTAGAGCTTAGGGCCAGCCTGATGGGCTCCACAAAGACCAGCATGTACTTCTTTGAGAGTTTCCTCAGCCTCTTGTTGTGATAAGCAGCGTAGGAGTACTCCGTTGAAGGATTTTCTGTAAAGTGCTTTTGAAGGTATATCCAAATGAAAGTTCGGGGCTCGTCTTTGGATGCTTACCCGCTCTTTTGGATCTTTAGGTAGGATTCCGAACATGATATAATCAATGAACGGATCTCTCTAGTCGCCAATCGGAGGTTTGAGGATGGACATCCGACTTCCAACCGCTTGGTGGCATTCAGCAACTGCTTGGTGTGTGTTGAGAGGAGGGAGAATCCTTCTTTGACACACTGTGACTTGCATGTTTTCCCTTTCTTGGATTGCCATGGATGCGGCAAGTCCGGCCAGGGCATCTGCACGGATATTTTCACCTCTGAGGATGTCGGTGATCTGACAGATGTTGAATTTTTGTCGAAGCGACTGCGCCTTATTGTAGTAAGGTAGCAAATCAGGCTTCCTGACTTCATATTTCTGATTCATCTGGTTGACGACCAGTTGAGAGTCTCCAAAAGTTTCCAACATGGTGATGCCGGATTTGAGGGCGAGTTCCAATCCTATAATCAGGGCTTGGTACTCAGCTGCATTGTTTGAACATGGTTCCAGTAGCGAGAAGGCGTGTGGAATCATGTATTTGTCGGGACTGACAAAGAGGATGCCAATTCCCGATATTTGCTTTCCTTTTTCATTTGTCCTGGTTGCACCGTCAGAGTACATGTCTCAGGAAGCATTTGATAAGGAAGTTTCCACATTGTAGACAAATTCGTCTGGGAGATCATCCCTAAGTGGAGAATCTTTAGGCAATGGATGCTCTGCGAGGAAGTCTGCTAGAGCTTGGCCTTTGATTGCTTTTTGTGGTACATACCTAATATCAAACTGTGATAGAAGGATGGACCATTTTGCCAATCGGGCATTGAGAGAACCTGCTTTTGTGACAAGGACCTTTAGGAGGTTGATCATCGAAATCAGGTAGACTGTGTTCGACAGCAGATAGTGACGCAACTTTTGTACGGCGAACATTACTGCAAGGCATTCTTTTTCGACTGGGGAGTAGCGATGCTCTGCAGCAACCATCATGCGGCTAAGATAATATAGAGCAGCTTCTTTTCCGTCGTCGTTTTCTTGTGCGAGCAGAGCACCCAAAGAGTGGTCGAGAGCTCTTGTGTACAGGATAAATGGTTTTCCAGTTGTGGGGGCAGCCGGCACTAGAGGTTTGATGAGGTATGTTTGATGTCTTGAAATGCATTTTCACATTCAGCATCCCAGACGAAGTCCATGCCTTTCTTCATCAGGCAAGAGAATGGACGGCATTTCCCTGATAGGTTGGAGATGAACCGTCGAATGTAGGCCAGCCTTCCTTGAAGCCCTTTTAATTCTTTTAGGGTTCTGGGAGATGGCATGACCAGGATAGCCTTGACTTTAGTGGGGTCAAGTTCTATTCCAGCTTTCCGTACTATGAATCCGAGAAACTTACCCGATGAGACACCGAAGAAGCACTTTAGTGGATTCATCCGCAATTTGTGTTTGCGAAGTCGGAGGAAGACTTCTCGAAGATCATCGAGATAGTCTTCTTTTCTTCTGCTTTTTATGGCGACGTCGTCAACATAGCATTCGACCGTCTTGTGCTGCATATCTTGGAATATTTTCATCATAGCCCTCTGATATGTTGCACCTGCATTTTTCAGACCAAACGGCATGACAGTGTAGCAATACACGCCGAATGGTGTCCGAAATGATGTATGCCTTTCATCTTCAGGATGCATCTTTATCTGATTGTAGCCAGAGAATCCATCCATGAATGTCATTCGCTCGAATCCATAGTGTTGTCAATCATCACCTCTGGTATGGGGAGCGGGAATTCATCTTTAGGATATGCACTATTCAGGTCTCTGTAGTCAATACAGACCCTTATCTGCCCATTTTTCTTTGTCACAGGGACGATGTTGGCCAACCATTCAGGATACTGTTCCTCGCGGATGAAGCCAACGTTTTTGAGTTTCTGAACTTCTTGTTCAATTTTGTCCATCACGTCGAGACGGAATCTTCTTTGGCCTTGTTTAATAGGCTTGATTTCTTTTTGCAAGTTGAGCTTGTGGACTGCTACTTTGGGATCCAAGCCAGGCATTTCGGCATAAGACCATGCAAAGCAATCAACGAACTCACGAAGAAAAGAGATATACTCGGGTAACTCATCATCTTTTATATTCTTGCTTATGAATACAGGACGTGGGTTATCAGATGTTCCCAAGTCTATCTTTTGGACAGGATCTTCTGTCGGAAGGTTTGAAGGTGGTTCCTCCACAATGTTTTCGGAGGCTTTCAACTCAACAAGACCTTCTGGAGTGCCAGAGGCATTTTCAGACTGAGGCTCTGTTTCTGTCCATGAATCTTCTTGATCAGTATCCTTCTCAAGGCTTGCAATGAGATGGTCCCAATCATTTGCTGGAATTGGTTGAAGTAGGGTACTTCTTTTGGAGACGATGATTCTTCTGGGACAGAAAACCGCTCGTCTATGTCATCGGGCAATTCCTCTTTATTATCAGAGAAATTATACCAATTGGAGGAGCTTTCAGGATTTTTTACGAGTTACTCCTCAAAGAGATATCCAGGGATATCGATGTCTTCATGAGATGTTGAGGCTTGGTCGGTAAAGCGACTTTGCAGCCATGGTGTCAACTGTCTCATAGGAGCGGTAGGATCATACCCCAACCCATATGAAGACTTGCCTTTTTGAAGATGGATTTTCCAATCTTCTGGTTGACTGAAGGTGGATGTGAGATCATCTGATGGTATGGACAGTATCGGAGATCATTGGTTTTGCCAACATCTCCCGGTCTTTTGGGCTCTGGCAAAATGAGTTTGCCATTTGCTAGGAGAGCCTCAAAGATTTCTTCAACATCTTCATCGAACGGATATTTCTTTTCTACATGTTCTTTGAAGGCATCAGAGAGTTCAGGTCTTTTACCTGCAGTTTTGTTTTCAGGTTTCTTTGGCTTGCTGAGTAGCTGACTTAGTCTGCACATTGAGAACCTCCTTTTTCTTTGGTTTTGAGGTTGTAACAGCAGTCGGCTCTTTCTTTGATGATTTCTGACTGTTGAGGTCTTTGATCACCATTTCAGCTTCCATGGAAGCTTCGAAGAGTTCCCCCAGGTTCTTTGATGAGCGGATTTTTGCTCTCATATTGTTACGGCAGATGTCGACCAGCGACGCTTGTGGTAGCACATCTGAGCATTTGTACGCCATTGCCTTCCATTTGTGAATGAAGTCGTATGTTGACTCATTCTCTCCCTGCTTTAGGCTGCAGAGTTGAGCCATAGTAACAGGATGATCCTCACCTTGGAAGTGGGTCAGGAAGCGTGTCTCTAGCATAGCCCAGTTCTGAAAGGAGTTCTCCGGCAGAGTGGAGTACCAATCAAAGGCTATACCTTTTAGGGTACTTGCAAAGAGGCGAATCTTGAGGGCATCTTGACCCGCAATAGCTCCCGTCAGGATCTAGAAATGGATGACATGCTGTCTGGCTGAACCTTTTCCCGTGTCTGGAGAGTAGGTTGCTTGAATTTTGCAGGGAACGGAACCGAGTCCATCCATAAAGGGTAGGGTGGCTTGATCCCATGTTCCTTCAATGTATCCTCTTCTTTTGCTTTTGCGAGGATATCGTCCACGTCCTTTTTGGTAAGGGCGCGAGACTCATTGTTTTCTACATTGCCCTCGTCATCTTCATGATTCGGAGGGGTTTCATTGTTAGGTGGTGGACGCTTTAGAGTGAGAATCAGATTTTCCATCAGAGTCTTAATTCTCTGCTGTCCTTGCTCCAACTGCTGGATGCGTGCGGTTACATCGTCATGCTGTGGAGGCGGCTCAGAACTTGTAGCCAAGACGTTCATCCCTCGAGATTCGAACGAAGAAATCGTCCTGGTGACTGAGCTGGGGCTCATTCTTCTGGATGAAGAATCTGAGGAGTGGTTACTCCGATGTTCTTGGCTTGGAGGAGTGGAAGACTCTTCCAGATGTGTTCTTGTCCGAGAGACGCTGCAAGTCACTGGACGTCTAACACTGATTTTGGTTGCTGACTTCTGGCGTTTTCTGGTTTTGCCAACCATATGAACAGCAACGAATTGGTCGGGTCTTTCTTTTTCGACCCATTTGTTTTAGACATGGAGAGTAGAACGCTGGGTTCTTTGTTTCTCAAGTCTCTTTTGTCGATATGCAGTGCGGCGACGCATACGACAAGCAATTTGAGCTTCAGTCAGCTCTTGCTAGGCTCTGGCGATGAAGGATGTAGTCCCTCGTGCGCAGCAACCGAGTTTGTCTTCTTTGAAGCTTGGCAAGGACAGGATCTGGATGCGGTCCTTTGTCTGTCGCAGTGAAGACTTGAATTTTGCGAGCTCGGCCCCTGTTGAGATGAAGGGTCCTCTCGCAGGAGTGCAGGCTTCAGCATGTTTTTGCGTAGGCCTAACGATGCAGGATTTGATTTTGGGCTTGTAGGAGCAAGCCGGCACATGATGATTTTGTTTGTTTTTTGGGTGGAGGGTAGGTTTCTCCTCTTTCATGTAAGAGAGAGGGTAGAACCGATTCTCCTTGAGAGGGGCTAGGTATGCTGGCTTTGCAGATGTTTGGCACCTCCGTTGCTTTGGCGAAGATCTCGGGGACCAAGTTTTGGTGTAAACCTGGTTTCTTGTGGGTTGAGGCTTCGTGGGAACGCCACGGGCTTCAGGCTTCTTGGTGTTCGCCCTTGGTGTCATTTTGGTGACACGTTGCGGGGCGGTTTTCTGATTCTTGGCAGGTACAGTGTCTTCTGCGGGAAGTGGGAATGGTCCCAGCGATCCGAAGACGATGGTCCAGGGAGTTGAAGTTGACCCGGTGTTTGGAGAGTTGTCGAGGGAGATGACGCTTCGGCAACTGGCAGGACGCTTATGCTTGTTTTGTTTGTCTTGCAGCATAAGCTGGTACTTGTTCTCATCGAAAGTGATGGTTAATGAAGCTGTCATTTTTAGTTTTGGAAAACTTCTGAAACAAGACCAAATCCATTAGTAATCACAAGAATATGGTGATCGTAAATGGAGAACAACTATGGTTTTGTCTTTTCAAATCACTTGAGGGGACATGGCCCAACCCAAGAACGATAAAGAAGGCAAAAAGCCATAGAGGATACAATTGTTCTAAAATGCAAGTATGGTAGGCTCAGAGGGAGCGTTCCAGTGACTGCTAGAAGCAATTGTAGACCTTAATTCAAATTACCGAGAAGCAAGGCTTACTCGAGGTAAAATGATATAAGGTTGGAGATACAAATGTGTCGGTCGCGAATACAGTAGACCTGAAAGGGCGTACTAGCACCGCTAGGCACAAATGTTGTAAATCGCGTCCTTGGAAAGGACACGAGATGGGATTTTTTTGAAAGGTCAAAATTGGGTTCATAAAGGAGAGCAAATGGTGTTCCAATCCGAACAAAGGCTCAACATTTCTGCGAGCGCTAAATTCAGAAGGGAAGGAACCAGAATTTCTCGGATGTGAATCCAATAATGACGGAAGTTTTTTTTTTTTGAAAGGTCAAGATTGAATTCATCAAAGAGAGAAAATGGTGTTCCGTTTCGAACAAAGGCTCAACATTTCTGCAAGCGCTAAATCCGAAAGGGAGGGAACCGAGATTTCTCAACTCTGAACTCGAAAGTGACGGAAGTTTTTTTGAAAGGTCAAGATTGAATTCATCGAAGAGAGCAAATGGTTTTCCATTCCGAACAAGGCTCAACATTTCTGCGAGCGCTAAATCCGAAAGGGAAAGAACCAAGATTTCTCAACTCTGAATTGAAAGTGACAGAAGTTTTTTTCCCTTTTTTTTTTTTAAAGATTTTTTTTTTAGAGAATTTTTTTTTGAAAGGTGCACATAGATTTCCAATTCGATCTTATGAAACCTTAGTAGATAGATCAGCCCCCAGGTAAGTGTAGGATTACTTAATGAACCCGTTTGGAGGACCCTTGCCTCGAACAGTCTAGCTGTCTCCACACTCTGGACAAGGCTTTTCTTAAATCCACTTTGGTCAAAGAACGCAACTGGTGGAACCTTAGTGTTTTTTTTTTTTTTTTGAACTCTTTTTCGAAAGGTTTTTTTTTAATGAACTCATCAAAGAGAGCGAATGCTGTGCCAATCCGAACAAAGGCTCAACATTTCTGCGAGCGCTAAATCCGAAAAGGAAGGAACCAAGGTTTCTCAACTTTGAATGCAAAAAAGAGAAAACTATTTTTTTTATAAATTATAAATTTTTTTTTTGAAATCCCAATTGGACTCATCAAAGAGAAAAGATGGCCCAATCCTCGATATGAACGATAGCTGCGGACATTTCTGTGAGCTATCAAGTTCAAAGAGGAGAGGATCAAAATTTCTCAAAGTTGAATCTTGAGAAAGAGAGATCATTTTTTTTTTTTTTTGAATTTGAAATGAAGGTGTTTCCTTTTTTTTTTTTTTTTTAAATCCCAATTGGACTCATCAAAGAGAAAAGGCGGCCCAATCCCTGATATGAACGATAGCTGCGAACATTTCTGTGAGCTATCAAGTTAAAGAGGGAAGGATCAAAATTTCTCAAAGTTGAATCTAAGAAAAGAGATCAGATTTGTTTTTTTTTTTAACTGAGAAAGAACAATTGAAATCCCATCTCATATATATATATTTTTTAGATGCAAAATGCAACATAGGCCACCAACTAGAAAGGAGCTAAGTGATCAAAGCACCACGTTCTCAATTCAACGTGTCCCACCGGGTATGCCAACTTGATGGACCTGAAAGAAATCTTCCGTCCTCTCCTTCCGCACCCCAGGGGCTGACCTGGGTCTCGGCGGAGGAGGGAAAATCTCGGGCATCAATATTTTTGTACGGGTATGCCTGATTTACTTTCTACTTGGAATTTGGAATGGTGATAATCCGGAGATTCACCTTCACAAGTGGAAAGGAAATCAATCCTTTTTTCTAACTTTTCAAATTGCATAATATTAAGAAAAGAGACAAGTTTTTCGAATGCCGTAAGAGGCGTTTTGTTTGTTTGCCGTGAAAGGCGATTTTACAAAACTCATCAAATATGAAATACAAGAATTGTGATTTTTATTTATCTCTTTAAGAAATACAAACTACAATAAAAAAGGAAGAAAAGGGATCTAACTTCTCAGGAGATTGTGGGGACACGGACAAGGACCAAGAGAAGGTCCTATATCCAATGAAAAACCGAGTAAACGGGCTAAAAAGCCACGTTTAGGCCATGTTGGGGAAGGAGGAGACCTTGTGGGGGGGGGGGGGGGGGGGGGGTGGCCCCCCAAGGGACGTTGATCACCTTGTGGTGTTTCCGGGAGCAAAGTAGCAGGACTTCGTCTCTCTCTTGGATTTTCTGGTTTTTCAGAGCTTGCACTTGGGATCTCTTTTCATCATGCTTTCTTCTTGGAATGGACTTCCTTTTATAGGCTTTTGGTAGCCATGAGGTGTTTATTGGCATTGATGGCCATGAGGAAAGAATTGATGAGGAGTTGCAAATCGATTTTGTAACTCCTTTTTCATGGCTTGTGACTGGCCGATGAAGGTAGTGGGCTTTTAATTGCCTTTATGCTTCATGATGATGGGAGTTTCATGGGTTTAATGCCATGATTGCTTGGATTTGTAACTCCCAAACACTTGAATCTGATTGGGCCGTCCAAAATAATGAGTTAATGACCGCTTTAATGGGTCAATTAACGACATTAAATGGTTGCCAAGGCATGTGAAGAGTCGCGGGCCGTGCTGCGTCTTTTGAGATTCTTCTTGTGATCATCACGGGTGGATCCACGCATTATTTGATGTCGGATTGCGATGGAATTTCAGACATTGATTGATGTTGGCGGGCCGGTGACGTCTGTCTTGTCGATTTCAAGATCGGTCGGACAGAAAGTGCACTTTCTTTGTCAGCCGGTTGGTGATCTTGAGGCGATCGGAGATGATTTCATGCTTTTGACGGCGGATCCGAGATGTCGACGAAGATTAGTCGTTTTCAAGCATCAAACATTGCATTTTCCGAAAATCACAGAGGCCGGAACACTCGAAACGCGAAAACCATTGAAAACGAATGCTTTGGTTCAAAATCCGGCGACCCTGGGCCAGGGTCGCCGACGACCTTGGGCCAAGGTCGCCGGCGACCATAGGGTTTTGGCCTGTTTGGTCGTCGAGCGTCGTTTTCGGCCGTTTTTTCGTCTTTTTCATCCCTTTTTTCTTCTGTATTTTTCTTGAAATTTTTCCTCAATTATGGACTCCATTTTCTTGGAGAAAACTTGAAGAGAATCCGCACAAAATCGGAGCACAAAGTTTCCCATTTTTTGGGAAAGCCGAAGACTTTGTAGCCGATTTTCCGTCAAGCGTCGAAACTAGGTCAAACTATGTCGGAATGACCTGAAAATTGAGGTGAAGCTTCTTGAGCAGTGGATAGGACCAACCATGGGCTTTTATTTGAGTTTTGAAGCCGTTTGGGGTCCCATCGATGCTTCACTTGATTTTGCTGCAGGGAAAATGCCGAGCTTTGATATGTGGTCAAACGATGTCCGATTGACCTGAAATTTGACGAGGAGCCTATTGGAGTCATTTTGAGACGTTCCATGGGCTCCGTTTTGGATGTCATGGTCCTGGGTTGCTCCGCCGCCGGTAGGCTTGATTTTCACTCGGAGCATCGAAACCTGGTTAAACGTTGTTGGAATGACCTGAAATTTGACGGGGAGCCTATTGGATCATTTGGAGACGTTCCATGGGCTCCGTTTTGGACGTCATGGTCCCGGGTTGCTCCGCCGCAAGTAGGCTTGATTTTCTCTCGGAGCATCGAAACCTGGTCAAACGTTGTCGGAATGACCTGAAATTCGACGTGTAGCCTTTTGGAAGCATGTTGAAGCCACTCATGTATTTTGTTTGATAAGTGATGGCTTCGGTGGTTCCTGCAGCCGGGAGGCTTGATTTTGCTGCTCGAGCATTGATGGAAGGTCAAACGTTGTCGGTTTGACTTGAAATTTGGCATGGAGCCCTTTGGAGACATTCGAGAGTCATCCGCCGGGAGCGCTTGTTTAGCTGTCGGA
The DNA here is from genome assembly GCA_028538565.1 of Umbellularia californica. NCBI lineage: Eukaryota > Viridiplantae > Streptophyta > Magnoliopsida > Laurales > Lauraceae > Umbellularia > Umbellularia californica. Next base: position 30,389,811 of record JAPQWN010000002.1, read on the forward strand.
GCATTGAAGTTGGGCCAAACGATGTCAGAATGACCCGAAACCTTAGGTGTACCCTTCGTTTAGCTGTCTTGAAGGATCTCTCAGTTTCTGTCTGATTCTGACAAAATCTGCTGCTTGAAGTAGCCTTGCCTATTTTTAGCAGGATGCAGCTTCAGGAGGCTTCTTGATGTCGAGGAGACATAGTGACATGCTATCTAGCTGAACCTTTCCCCGTATATGTCTGGAGAGTAGGTTATTTGAATTTTGCAGGGAACGGAACCAAATCCATCCATAGAGGGTAGGGTGGCTTGATCCCAGGTTCTTTCAATGTATCCTCTACTTTTGCTTTTGCGAGGATATGGTTCACGACCTTTTTGGTAAGGGCGTGTGACTCATTATTTTCTGCATTGGCCTCATCATCTTCATGATTTGGAGGGCCTTGGTTGTTAGGTGGTGGACGCTGTAGAGTGAGAATAAGGTTTTCCATCAGAGCCTCAATTCTCTGTTGTCCTTTCTCGAACTGCTGGATGCATGCAGTTACATCATCATGCTGTGGAGGGGGCTCAGAACTTGTAGCCAAGACGTTCATCCCTTGGGATTCGAACGAAGAAATTGTCCTGGTGACTGAGCTGGGGCTCATTCTTCTGGATGAAGAATCTGAGGAGTGGTTAATCCGGTGTCCTTGGCTTGGAGGAGTGGAAGATTCTTCTAGATGTGTTCGTGTTCGGGAGACGCTGTGAGTCACCGGACGTCTAACACTGATTTTGGTTGCTGACTTCTGCCGTTTTCTGGTTTTGCCAACCATATGAACAGCAACGAATTAGTCGGGTCTTTCTTTTTTGACCCATTTGTTTGAGACATGGAGATTAGAACGCTGGGTTCTTTGTTTCTCAAGTCTCTTTTGTCGATATGCTACACGGCGACGCATACGACGAGCAATTTGAGCTTCAATCAGCTCTGGCTGGGCTCTGGCGACGAAGGATGTAGTCCCTCGTGCGCAGCAGCCGAGCTTATCTTCTTTGAAGCTTGGCAAGGACAGACTCTAGACGCGGTCCTTTGCCTGTCGCAGTGAAGATTTGAATTTTGCGAGTTCGGCCCTGTTGAGATGAAGGGTCGACTCGCCGGAGTGCAGGCTTCAGCATGTTTTTGCGTAGGCCTAACAAAGTAGGATTTGATTTTGGGCTTGTAGGAGCAAGCCATCTCATGATGATTTTGTTTGTTCTTTGGGTGGAGGGTAGGTTTCTCCTCTTTCATGTAAGAGAGAGGGTAGAGCCGATTCTCTTTGAGAGGGGCCAGGTATGCTGGCTTTGCAGATGTTCGGAACCTCCGTTGCTTTGGTGAAGATCTCGGGGACCAAGTTTTGGGGTAAACCTGTTTTCTTGTGGGTTGAGGCTTCATGGGAGCGCCACGGGCTTCAGGCTTTTTGCTGTTCGCCCTTGGTGCCGTGTTAGCGACACGTTGCAGGGCGGTTTTCTGCTTCTTGGCAGGTACAGTGTCTTCTGCGGTGAGTGGGAATGGTCCCAGCGACCCGAAAACAATGGTCCAGGGAGTTGAAGTTGACCAGGTGTTTGGAGAGTTGTCGAGGGAGATGACCCTTCGGCAACTGGCAGGACGCTTATGCTTGTTTTGCTTATCTTGAAGCATAAGCTGGTACTTGTTCTCATCGAAAGTGATGATTAATGAAGCTGCCATTGTTAGATTTGGAAAAGTTCTGAAACAAGACCAAATCCATTAGTAATCACAAGAATATGGTGATCGTAAATGGAGAACAACTATGGTTTTGTCTTTTCAAATCACTTGAGGGGACATGGCCCAGCCCAAGGACGATGAAGAAGGTAAAAAGCCATAGAGGATACAATTGTTCTAAAATGCGAGTATGGTAGGCTCAGAGTGAGCGTTCCAGTGACTGCGAGAAGCAATTGTAGACCTTAATTCAAATTACCGAGAAGCAAGGCTCACTCGAGGTAAAATGATATAAGGTTGGAGATACAAATGTGTCGGTCGCGAATACAGTAGACCCGAAAGGGCGTACTAGCACCGCTAGGCACAAATGTTGCAAATCGCATCCTTAGAAAGGACACGAGATGGGATTTTCTGAAAGGTCAAATTTGGGTTCATAAAGGAGAGCAACTGGTATTCCAATCCGAACAAGGGCTCAACATTTCTGCGAGCGCTGAATCCGAAAGAGAAAGGAACTAGAATTTCTCGAATGTGAATCTAGTATTGACGGAAGTTTTTTTTTTCTGAAAAGCCAAGATTGAATTCATCAAAGAGAGCAAATGGTATTCCAATCCAAACCACAACTCAACATTTCTATGAGTGTTAAATCCGAAAGGGAAAGAACCTAGATTTCTCGATTCTAAATTCAAAAAGTGAAGAAATTTTTTTGTTTTTTGAAGGTTTAAGATTGAATTCATCAAAGAGAGCAATTGGTATTCCAATCTGAACCAAAACTCAACATTTCTGCGAGCGTTAAATCCGAAAGGGAAAGAACCAAGATTTCTCAATTCTGAACTCAAAAAGTGAAGAAATTTTTTTGTTTTTTGAAGGTTTAAGATTGAATTCATCAAAGAGAGCAAATGGTATTCCAATCCGAACCACAACTCAACATTTCAGCGAGCATTAAATCCGAAAGGGAAAGAACCAAGATTTCTCAATTCTGAACTCAAAAAGTGAAGAAATTTTTTTGTTCTTTAAAGGTTTAAGATTGAATTCATCAAAGAGAGCAAATGGTATTCCAATCCGAACCACAACTCAACATTTCAGCGAGCGTTAAATCCGAAAGGGAAATAACCAAGATTTCTCAATTCTGAACTCAAAAATCACGGAAAATTTTTCTTTCATTTTTTTTTCTTTTCTTTTTTTTTTTTTTTTTTTGAAAAAAGAACATAGGTTTCCAATTCGATCCTATGAAACCTTAGTAGATAGATCAGCCCCCAGGTAAGGGTAGGATTACTTAATGAACCCGTTTAAAGGACCCTTGCTTCGAACAGCCTAGCTTTCTCCACACTTTGGACAAGGCCTTTCTTAAACCCACTTTGGTCAAAGATCGCAACTGGTGGAACCTTAGTGTTTCTTTTTTTTTTTAAAGGTTTCTAATGAACTCACCAAAGAGAACAAGTGGTGTTCCAATCCGAACCACAACTCAACATTTCTGCGAGCGTTAAATTCGAAAGGGAATAACCAAAGTTTCTTTGAATTTGAATTCAAAAGAGAGAAGACTTTTTTTTTTGAAATTATATATACATATATATATATATATTTTTTTTGAAATCTCAATTGGACTCATCAAAGAGAAAAGACGGCCCAATCCCTGATATGAACGATAGCTGCAAACATTTCTGTGAACTATCAAGTTCGAAGAGGAAAGGATCAAAGTTTCTCAAAGTTGAATCTTAATAAAAAACGACTATTTTTTTTTGAAAGAATTTGAAATGAAGGGTTTTTTTTTTTTTTTGAAATCTCAATTGGACTCATCAAAGAGAAAAGATGGCCCAATCCCCGATATGAACGACAGCTGCAAATTTTTCTGTGAGCTATCAAGTTCAAAGAGGAAATGATCAAAATTTCTCAAAGTTGAGTTTTTAAGAAAAATAGATCAGATTTTTTTTTTTTTTTGAAGTGAGAAAGAACAATTGAAATCCCATCTCATGTTTTTTTTTTTAGATGCAAGACGCAACATAGGCCACCAACTAGAAAGGAGCCAAGGGATCAAAGCATCACGTTCTCAAGTCAACGAGTCCCACCGGGTATGCCAACTTGATGGACCCTCGGAATCTTCCGTCCTCTCCTTCCGCACCCCGGGGGCTGACCTGGGTCTCGGCGGAGGAAGGAAAATCATGGGTATCAACATTTTTTGTACGGGTATGCCAGATTTACTTTCTACTTAGAATTTGGAATGGTGATGATCCGAAGATTCACCTTCACAAATAAAAAGGAAATCAATCCTTTTTTCTAACTTTTCAAATTGCATAAATATTAAGAAAAGAGACAAGTTTGTTTTTTTTTAGAACGCCGTAGGAGGCGTTTTTGTTTGTTTGCCGTGAAAGGCGATTTTGCCGTGAAAGGCGATTTTATAAAACTCATCAAATATGAAAGACAAGAATTGTGATTTCTTTTTGTCTCTTAAAGAAATACAAACTACAATAGAAAAGTAAGAAAAGTGATCTAACTTCTCAAGAGATTGTGGGGACACGTTGAGATCGACGGTCGCAAGTCATGTATGGACTTCGCCATCGTCCTTCAAATGAGAACGGTTGATGCTTTGATTCTTCGGCTTGGCTCCTAACCTCAGTTTTTTAAAGGACAAGGACCAAGAGGAGGTCCTATATCCAATAAAAAACCAAGTAAATGGGCTGAAAAGCCGCGTTTAGGCCATGTTGGAGAAGCAGGGGACCTTGGGGGGGTGGCCCCCCCCCCCAAGGGACGTTGATCACCTTGTGGTGCTTCCAGGAGCAAAGCAGCAGGGCTTCATCACTCTCTTGAATTTTCTGGATTTTCAGAGCTTGGGATTGCACTTGGGATTCCTTTCTTCTTGGAACTCATCTCCTTTTATAGGCTTTTGGTAGCCATGAGGTGTTTATTGGCATTGATGGCCATGATGAGAGAATTGATGGGGAGTTACAAGTTGATTTTGTAACTCCTTTTTCATGGCTTGTGATTGGCCGATGAAGGTAGTGGGCTTTTAATTCCCTTTAATCTTCATGATGATGGGAGTTTCATGGGTTTAATGCCATGATTGCTTGGATTTGTAACTCCCAAATGCTTGAATCTGATTGGGCCGTCCAAAATAATGAGTTAATGACCGCATTAAGTTGTCATAAACGGGTCAATTAACGTCATTAAGTGGTCGCCAAGGCATGTGAAGAGTCGCGGGCCACGCTGCGCCGTTTGAGATTCTTCTTGCGATCATCACAGGTGGATCCACGCATTGTTTGATGTCGGATTGCAGTGCAATTTCAGACATTGATTGATGTTGGTGGGCCGGTGACATCTGTCTTGTCGATTTCACCATCGGTCGGACAGAAAGTCTACTTTCTTGGTCAGCCGGTTGGCGATCTTGGAGCGATTGGTGATGATTTCATGCTTTTGACGGCGGATCCGAGATGTCGGTGAAGATCAGTCGTTTTCAAGCATCAAACATTGGATTTTCAGAAAATCACAGAGGCAGGAATGCTCGAAACGCGAAAAAGATCGAAAAACGAGCATTTCGGTGCAAAATCCGGCGACCCGGATTTGCAGGGTTGCCGGGTCGCCGGCGACCTTGTGGTTTTGCCCTTTTCGGTCGCCGAGATTCGTTTTCGGTCGTTTTTTCTTTCTTTTTTGTTCCTTCTTTCTTCTGTATTTTTCTTGACATTTTTCCTCAATTATTGACTTGGTTTTCTTGGAGAAAACTTGACGAGAGTCCGCGCAAAACCTGAACACAAAGTTTCCCATTTTTCGAGAAAGTCGAAGACTTTGTAGCCGATTTTCCGCCAAGAGTCGAAACTAGGTCAAACGATGTCGGAATGACTTGAAAATTGAGGTGAAGCTTCTTGAGCAGTGGATAGGATCAACCATGGGCTTTTATTTGAGTTTTGAAGCCGTTTGGGGTCCCATCGATGCTTGACTTGATTTTGCTGCGGGGAAAATGCCGAGCTTTGATATGTGGTCAAACGATGTCCGATTGACTTGAAATTTGACGGAGAGCCTATTGGAGTCATTTTAAGACGTTCCATGAGCTCCGTCTTGGATGTCATGGTCTCAGGTTGCTCTGCCGTCGGTAGGCTTGATTTTCTTTCGGAGCATCGAAACCTGGTCAAACGTTGTTGGAATGACCTGAAATTTGACATGCAGCCCTTTGGAAGCATGTTAAAGCCACTCATGTACTTTGTTTGATGAGTGATGGCTTCGGTGGTTCCCGCCGCCGGGAGGCTTGATTTTGCTGCCCGAGCGTTGATGGAGGGTCAAACATCGTCGGTTTGACTTGAAATTTGGCATGGAGCCCTTTGAAGACATTCTGGAGTCATCCGTAGGCTCTGATCGAAGTTTTGGTGTCTTCGATGATGTCGCCGCCGGGAGCGCTCTTTTAGCTATCGGAGCAGTGAAGTTAGGCCAAACGATGTCGGAATGGCCCGAAACCTCAGGTGTACCCCTCTTCTGGCTGTCTTGAAGGATCTTTCAGTTTTTGTCTGATTCTGAAAAGATCTGATGTTTGAAGTAGCTTTGCCTGTTTTGTAGCAGGACCCAGCTTCAAGAGGCTTCTTATGTTGAGGAGACATATTGACTTTTTTGGTGTCAACAGCTATCTCTCGCGCTCCATTGCAAGTGGCCCATCCATCAGTTGGATGTTCGAAACGCCTTTCTTCATGGGCTACTCACTGAAGATGTTTATGTTGACACCAAAAAAGTCAATATGTCTCCTCAACATAAGAAGCCTCGTGAAGCTGCATCCTGCTAAAAATAGGCAAGGCTACTTCAAGCATCAAATTTTGTCAGAATCAGACAGAAACTGAAGGATCCTTCAAGACAGCCAAAAGAGGGGTAAACCTGAGGTTTCGGGCCATTCCGACATCGTTTGGCCTAACTTCACTGCTCCGACAGCTAAACAAGCTCTCCCGGCAGCGACATCATCAAAGACGTCAAAACTTTGATCAGAGCCTACGGATGACTCCAGAATGTCTCCAAAGGGCTCTATGCCAAATTTCAAGTCAAACCGACAACGTTTGACCCTCCATCAATGCTCGAACAGCAGAATCAAGCCCCCCGACGGCGAAAACCATCGAAGCCATCACTCATCAAACAAAATACATGAGTGGCTTCAACATGCTTCCAAAAGGCTGCACGTCAAATTTCAGGTCATTCTGACAACGTTTGACCAGGTTTCGACGCTCCGAGAGAAAATCAAGCCTACCGGCGGCGGAGCAACCCGGGACCATAACATCCAAAACGGAGCTGATGGAACTTCTCAAAATGACTCCAATAGGCTCCTCGTCAAATTTCAGGTCATTCCGACAACGTTTGACCAGGTTTCGACGCTCCGAGAGAAAATCAAGCCTACCGGCGGCGTAGCAACCCGGGACCATGACATCCAAAACGAAGCTGATGGAACGTCTCAAAATGACTCCAATAGGCTCCTCGTCAAATTTCAGGTCATTCCGACAACATTTGACCAAGTTTCGACGCTCCGAGAGAAAATCAAGCCTACCGGTGGCGGAGCAACCCGGGACCATGACATCCAAAACGGAGCTGATGGAACGTCTCAAAATGACTCCAATAGGCTCCTCGTCAAATTTCAGGTCATTCTGACAACGTTTGACTATGTTTCGATGCTCCGAGAGAAAATCAAGCCTACTGGCGGCAGAGCAACCCAGGACCATGACTTCCAAAACAGAGCGGATGGAACGTCTCAAAATGACTCCAATAGGCTCCCTGTCAAATTTCAGGTCAATCGGACATCATTTGACCACATATCAAAGCTCGGTATTTTCCCCGCAGCAAAATTAAGTGAAGCATCGATGGGACCCCAAACGGCTTCAAAATTCAAATAAAAGCTCATGGTTGGTCCTATTCACTGCTCAAGAAGCTTCACCTCAATTTTCAGGTCATTCCGACATCGTTTGACCTAGTTTCGACTCTTGACGGAAAATCGGCTACAAAGTCTTCGGCTTTCCAGAAAAATGGGAAACTTTGTGCTCCGATTTCGCACGGGTTCTCGTCAAGATTTCTCCAAGAAAATCAAGTCAACAATTGAGGGAAAATGTCAAGAAAAATACAGAACAAAAAAGGAATGAAAAAGACGGAAAATCGGCCGAAAACGAAGCTCGGCGACCAAAGGGCAAAAACCGTAAGGTCGCCGGCGACCCTAGGTGCATGGTCGCCCGGCGACCCTGCAAATCCGGGTCGCCGGATTTTGCACCAAAATGCCCGATTTTCTATCCTTTTCGTGTTTCGGGTGTTCCTGCCTCTATGATTTTCTGAAAATCCAATGTTTGATGCTTGAAAACGACTGATCTTCGTCGACATCTCGGATCCGCTGTCAAAAGCATGAAATCATCACCGATCGTTCCAAGATCGCCAACCGGCTGACCAAGAAAGTGCACTTTCTGTCCGACCGATCGTGAAATCGACAAGACAGATGTCACCGGCCCACCAACATCAATCAATGTCTGAGATTGCACTGCAATCCGACATCAAACAATGCGTGGATCCACCTGTGATGCTCGCAAGAAAAATCTCAAAAGACTCGACGTGGCCCGCGACTCTTCACATGCCTTGGCGACCACTTAATGACGTTAATTGACCCGTTTATGACAACTTAATGCGGTCATTAACTCATTATTTTGGACGGCCCAATCAGATTCAAGCATCTGGGAGTTACAAATCCAAGCAATCATGGCATTAAACCCATGAAACTCCTATCATCATGAAGCATAAAGGCAATTAAAAGCCCACTACCTTCATCGGCCAATCACAAGCCATGAAAAAGGAGTTACAAAATCAACTTGTAACTCCTCATCAATTCTCTCATCATGGCTATCAATGCCCATAATCACCTCATGGCTACCAAAAGCCTATAAAAGGAGGTCAGTTCCAAGAAGAATAAATGAATGAATCCCAACTGCAAGCTCTGAAAAACTAGAAAATTCAAGAGAGAGACGAAGTCCTGCTGCTTTGCTCCCGGAAGCACCACAAGGTGATCAACGTCCCTTGGGGGGCCACCCCCCCAAGGTCACCTCCTTCTCCAACATGGCCTAAACGCGGCTTTTCAGCCCGTTTACTCGGTTTTTCATTGGATATAGGACCTTCTCTTGGTCTTTGTCCTTTAAAAAACTGAGGTTAGGAGCCAAGCCAAAGAATCAAAGCATCACATGTTCTCATTTGAAGGACGATGGCGAAGTCCATACATGACTTGCGACCGTCGATCTCAATGTGTCCCCACAATCTCCTGAGAAGTTAGATCCATTTTCTTACTTTTCTATTGTAGTTTGTATTTCTTAAAGAGACAAAAAGAAATCACAATTCTTGTCTTTCACATTTGATGAGTTTTGTAAAATCGCCTTTCACAGCAAAATCGCCTTTTACGGCAAACAAACAAAAACGCCTCCTACGGCATTCTAAAAAAAAACAAACTTGTCTCTTTTCTTAATATTTATGCAATTTGAAAAGTTAGAAAAAAGGATTGATTTCCTTTCCACTTGTGAAGGTGAATCTCCGGATTATCACCATTCCAAATTCCAAGTAGAAAGTAAATCTGGCATACCCGTACAAAAAGATGTTGATGCCAGAGATTTTCCCTCCTCCGCCGAGACCCAGGTCAGCCCCCGGGGTGCGGAAGGAGAGGACGGAAGATTTCTTTCGGGTCCATCAGTTTACATGGCCCAACCTCAAGGTTTTGTTGACCCCGATCAACCTCATCACGTTTGCAAGCTACACAAGTCCATCTATGGATTGAAACAAGCCCCACGGGCTTGGTTTCAACGACTATCCTTGTTTATTAAAGAATTGGGCTTTGTTAGTTCCAGTGCTGACCCATCTTTGTTTACATTTCATAATGGTGGAGTATGCATCATCATGCTTATCTACATTGACGACATTCTCATTACTAGTAGTAGTATTGTACACCTACAAAGCTTAATTCAACGGTTGGGTAGATTTTTTGCTATCAAAGACCTTGCCCCACTCTCTTACTTCCTAGGTGTGGAGGTCAACTCCACCTCTCAAGGGATGCATCTTACTCAGACAAAGTATATTGTCGATCTTCTAAAACGAACTAGAATGACTAATGCCAAACCGTTTGAATCTCCTATCAGTTCAGGGGGTAAGATCTCAAAATTTGGTGGTGAACCCGTTGAGGACCCACATGAATATAGAAGTGTTGTTGGGGCCTTACAGTATTTATCAATCACCAGACCAGACATTGCCTTCGCAATGAATCAGGTTTGTCAATTTATGCATTGTCCAACAACTACTCATTGGGTCGCTGTCAAAAGAATTCTACGCTACTTCAAAGGCTCTCTTGATCAATGACTTTTCCTTACCGCGGGTTCCCCAGTTATTCATGCATATTGTGATGCCGATTGGGCAGGAGACCCAAATGACGGGCGATCCACTGGTGGTTTCTGTGTTTTTCTAGGTCCAAATATCGTGTCTTGGAGTGCTAAGAAGCAGCCCACCGTGTCCTGTTCTAGCACCGAATCAGAATACCGTGCTCTTGCGAATACGGCTTCTGAGATTTACTGGATTTAGCTGATACTCAACGACCTTCACACTTTCCTTTCTCGTGCTCCACTTATTCGTTGTGATAGTATCAGTGCACTAGCCTTGGCTTCAAATCCAATATTCAACGCTCGGACCAAACACATTGAGGTTGATTACCACTATGTTCGGGACAAAGGAATCCGCAAAGCTCTTGATGTGCATTTCGTTCCTACTCAATTCATTGTTGCAGATGTTTTCACTAAAGGACTTCCAGTTATTCGATCCAAGCTACTTAAAGACAAACTAATGATTCGTCCACGGCCCATCAGTTTGAAGGGGGGTGTTAACCATACAACATACAGCCAGCTGCCAGTTTCAACGTCTTATGAACCAGCCATAATGCTCTCTATTTGAATTTTCAAATTCTCTCATTTGTTCCACTAAACGTGGATTCTGTTGTACACATTTTGATCCTTACACTTGTATATATCTGTAACAGGTAATTGCTTTGAATACACAGAAAAACAGGTTTACATTACAAATTTATCTTCTAATAAAAAATGATTGGCACTGATTTGATTCCTAAAGGATTTCCAAATCAATGAAATGTGCATGATTGATTTGAAACATCTGATCTGATTTGATTTATGATTTCAATGTGGTGCCAATGGTGATTCCAAAAGAGATTTAATTAGACATACATATGATTTGGTTTCAATGTTTTAAGATTTTATCTTAATATTTGGAAAGGATACTATTTGTCTAAGGGCTAAAAGGGCGTGTGAAGTCCTTTGGACAAAAGACCCTAAAACCCATTATTGGCCAGGTGGTTATCTAAACGTCTAGAACTCTAATCAAGCCATGACCCTAAGGCCGGTCGTCAGTCTAAGATTACCACAAAGTAGTTGGTGCCTCTATTAGTTATATGTTAGCGTTGGTATCTATATATGTGTCCATTTTATTTTCATCAATTTTCGCTTTTCACTAGCCGTAATGTGAAAGGTTTTTTTTTTAAGTTTAAAACCTTAGATTTTTGGCCTCTATATTTCTTAATGAGGTTATTTATAATTCCAATATCATGATTTCTTATGTTTAGAACTAGTTTTGAAAATGTGCATTACATACATGTAATTATCTAGCTTTTCTCACATCATATAGATCATGGGGCTTCCTCTAAATGTTGTGCATTTCTTTAATCGTTTGTGAATCTTAGTGATTATGACTAGTTACTTTCTGAGCTGTCTTGCTCATTCTTCTTTTGTAATTCATATTGTAAAGTGATCTATAATAGCTGGAGTGGCATCTTGGTTCACAATTGTTCAGGAGAAGAGGTCTTTTCTTCTCTCTCTCTCTCTATATATATATATATATATAGGGAAATGCTCCTATGAGAGACACTCTCACCAACTTTATGAGAGATGGGTGGGGGCCCTCACTTCCATATCCACTCTCACCAACTTAAATGCAAGGACCCCCAACTTAAATGTGAGGGCCCCCACCCATCTCTCACCAAGTTGATGAGAGTGTCTCTCATAGGAGCACTTCCCACATATATATATGGGAGGCGCTCATGTGAGAGTATCTCTCACCTTATTATGAGAGATAGGGGTGGGGGCCTTCACATTTAAGTTGTTGGCATTGGATATGGATGTGAGGGCCCCCACCTTATCACTCATTGTAAGGTGAGAGCATCTCTCATAGGAGCATCTCCCTCCCTCTCTCTCTCTCTATGAGAGAGAGTTATATCGGTTTCAATGACATGATTGTAGGACAAGTAGTAGTTATGAAGTTTAAACTTTGACTTTATAGGCTTTTAAGTAATGGAAGTAATTTTTTTTTGTTTGTTGTTTGATCATATGGTTTGAGTATTTAAATTTTTAATTATTGATTTTGACAATACCGGATCAGTTATGATAGTTGCCCCTCAAGATTTAGGTGAAGCTCTATTCCAAAGCCTTCATTTGGACCATTTGGAAAGAAAGGAATGAGAGGGTCTACAACAAATCTAAAAGACCTTGGCAGCTTATTCTCAATGAATGTTTTTTCTCAAGCCCATACCAAAGCTATTTTCCTTCGTTTGGATGTTTCTCCTCGGTTGGCAACTTCATGGAACCTTCCTGTGCAAAGCTCTCTCTGTTCAGGTATCTGTGTTAAATGCAAAACCAACAGTCAATGGAATTTGCTAATTACCAACAAGGTTTTTCTACTGGGGTCCATAGAAATAGTGCCAACTCCATCATTTGGTCTAGATCTGTCCGAGAGCCATGGTCTTTTTCCTACTCTTACCCTAATATGAGCAGCAGAAAGAAATCTTCTGATCTTACCACCACTGTTGATCGGAAATATGTTCATGATTCAATCCAAGATCCTAGCCTCTCTCCGTGGAAGAAGAGATTTACTGTTAGGAAGATCGCCAAGCTTGTGAAGCAACGAGGAGATGTTGTTGTAGTAGCTTAGACATCGATGCTTTAGTGTTGTCTGTGAAGAGAGTACCAATTCTGGTACACCTAGGAGAATAATTCATAAATCTGAGTCCCTCTAGAGAACTACATATAAATTACGCATTCCCAGATTACCCTTGTATTTATTCTTTCTTCAAACCCTTTTCTAAGGGTATTCATTTAATTGTACTTTGTGGCTATTAATATAAACAAGGCCCTCCCTCTAAGAGGGCACAGCAGATTTTATGCAAATCTAGACTTTGTCATGGTATCAGAGCATCAGGTCTTGACTTCTCTTTCCAAAATTGACGACTACCATCTTTCTTCTCTATTTTTGCATGATGCCCTTTATGTTCCTTCTTTATCTCATAATCTTTTATCTATTGGCTTGCTCAATGATAATAACTGTTCTGTTTTGTTTTCCCACCATGGTTGTTTCATAAAAAACCAAGCAACTAGGAAGTTGATCGGGAAGGGGCATAGGAGCGAACGACTATTTACTTTGGACTTGATGTCACAACATTCTTCTTTTCCTTCCTTTATTTCTTTATTTCATTCTGACTTTTTGTCCTCTTTTGAAGTTTCAGACGATAATGATTTATCTTGGTGGCATCCCAAATTAGGACATATGAATGTTAATAAATTGAAATTCTGGTTTGTTCGGAATTAAAAGATTTGTTGCTTCCAATTTTTCTTGCACTAGTTGTCATATGGGAAAGGGAAAACCCTTCCTTTTTCTATTCTCATTCTTACTGCTACTGCTGCTTGTTTAGATTTAGTGCACACTGATGTTTGGATGTCTCCTATTTAATCTAGAGCGGGTCACAAATACTTTGCTATATTTGTTGATGATTACAGTTGTTATGCATGGGTTTATTTTTTGCGTTCAAAATATGATGTTTTTTTATATTTTAAATTTTTTTAAATATGATTGAAAATCAACTTTCCACGTGTATCAAAATAATACATTCTAACTCAGGGTAAGAATATATGTCTAATGATTTCCAGTCATATTTGAAATATAAAGGAATTATGAACAGTCATGTCCTTTCAACAAAATGGAGTTGATGAACATAATCATCAACACATACTTCAAATAGTTCAAATTTTGTTGCTTGATTCAGCCGTTCCTGCCTCATTTTGGGCTAAAGCTGTTAGTACTATTGTTTATGTCATAAATCGCAAATTTATCCAAATTTGTCTAATCAATCTTCTTACTTTCAACTTTTTCATTGTCGCCCTAATTATAACATGCTTCATCCTTCTTATTTCTATGTGCTCTGTATTGCTTCCACCATCTAAGCGAACTAAACTAACCACTCAGTCTATTTGGTGTGCCTTTCTTAGGTATGACGATGGACAGAAAGGATTCGTTTGTTATGATCCTCAACCAAAACAACTGGGCATTTCTATAAATGTTACCATTTTAGATAACACTCCATTCTTTCTTGCTCCTAATTCATCTTCACCCACTCCATCTCCATCATTTATGCCTCTCTTCTCTAACTCATCTACTAATTTATCTTCTATCTCCATTGATTTCGTTTCCATTCCACCTTCCATCGACCGATTCTAAGGAGCGGTTTATCAACAACAAAAGAAAAATAGCCAACTGCCTCCTCATGACCCTCTCCTAAAAGCTTCTACAGGTATGCATCGAGGCCCTCCACTTGATAATTCCATTATGCCTCTTCAACGATCATCTAGGACCATAAGCCTCCTGACCGCTATGGATACGTTTCTACATCACTGATTGCCTATTTAAATTCAATTTCTGTCCCTAACTCTTACAAGCAGACAATGCAACATAGTGTTTGTAGGATGCTATGAATCAAGAGTTGCAAGCTCTCCAAGATAATAGCACATGGGATCTTGTTCCTTGTTCCTCACAGATTAAAGCAATTGGTTGTAAATGAGTTTACAAGATCAAGTTCAAATCTGATGGAAGTCTTGATAGATACAATTATACAAAGCTTTGCCTCATTGCATTAGAATATCATCGTGAATATGGCATGGATTATAATGAAATATTTGCTCTTGTTGCCAAAATTAAAATTGTTCATACACTTTTGCCACTTATTAATGCCAAATCGTGGCCAATATTTCAACTTAATGTGAAAAAGGCATTCTAACATGGAGATCTCAAGAAAACAGTGTATATGTTCCCACCTCCATGATATGCAAATGCAAATTCTACACATGTTTGTAAATTTCGTCGATCTCTATATGGGCTCAAGCAGGTTCTGTATGCTTGGTTTCAAAAATTCAGATCTATATTCTCAAACATGGATTTAAACAGTCACTGTGACCACTCATTGTTCTTCCAAAAGACGTTCAAAGGCATTATTATACTCCTTGTATAAGTGGATGAAATTCTGATCACTGGGAATGATACGTCAAGCATTGTTTCTCACAAAGAAATATTGCATTCATCTTTTCACATGAAAGATATAGGACATACTACATATTTCTTGGATTGGAAGTTACTCCCAACTGCTAGAATCATTCTGTCACAATATAAGTATACTAAGGATCTTATTGAAATGGCTACTAGACAAATTAACACAAAGACTTTTGATACTCCAATAGAGTTGAATGTCAGATTCAAGAAAAAAAAAACAAAAAAACAAAAACCCTTTGGCAAAACCATTTTGGGTCCTACTCTCTACAGAACTTTGGTTGGTCGACTCAATACTTGACTGGATATCCCTTATGTCGTTCAAATTGTCAGCCAATTTATGTTCGATCTTTGATGTCTTCATTGGAGTGCTGTGTAGAGCATAATCCGTTGTCAACATGGTACTTATAGACGCGGCTTATTTTTCCCAAATAAGTCTTCCTTACAACTTACTGGATATGCTGACTTTGATTGGGCAGGATGTCTTCATATTTGTCGCTCCAGGACTGATGTTGTGTCTTTCTCGGTAACTTAATTTATTGGCAATGTAAGAAGCAAGATAGTGTCTCCAAATCCTCTACAGAAGCTGAATATCAATCAATGTGCTCTACATGTTCAAAAATCGTATGGCTTCGATGGTTGCTTAAAGAATTTAATATTCCCGTCTCAGCGCCTACTCCTATCTATGCAGACTAGCAGTGCTATAAGACTCAGGGAATCAAGAACTTCACAAAAAGGCCAAACATGTCGAAATTCATCATCATTTCATTTGTGAACATTATGAAGCTGAAAGAATTACAATTTCATATGTCTCATCCGAGCTACAAATTGCTCATTTGTTTACTAAAACCATGACTCGTGATCGTCATAATTTCCTAGTATCCAAATTGATGCTTCTTGAAGATCCACATCAATTTGAGGGGGAAGTGTGAAGAGAGTACCAATTCTGATATGCCTAACGGGCATGATGTCTTAAATCTAAGTCCCCCTAGATAACTACATGTAAGTTAGGCATTCCCATATTACCCTTGTATTTATTGTTTCTTTAAACCCTTTTCTATAGGTATTCATGTAATTGTACTCTGTACCATTAATCTAAATAGAAGGCCCTCCCTCTAAGAGGGCACGACAGATTTTATGCAAATCCAGACTTTGTCACTGTCATGGGTGGTTTCTAAAATCGAAGCTCCTATTGTTGATTGATTTTCATCTCGTTGTTGCTCTTCCATTATTGTTTTGTGTGGATTGTTTTGGCTTAGCCCTTTTTACTGTTGGTTTAGCCTGGCCTGTGGGTTGTCTAGCTAACCCGGCTTGTGGGTTGTTTTCCCTTTGGTTTTTATTGGCCCAGTTTATGGGCCCTTTTCCTCCTTGGTTGTTTGTGGACCTTTGGAGGGTTGGCTTTCCCCTGGTTGCTCCTCCATGTCCACACGCAATTGTGGGGGAACCTTCCCAACCCCATCGAGTCATTATTTGTATCTTCTTTCTCTTCGGAATATATATACTTGTATCTTCCAAAAAAAAAAAAGATTCAGGAAATCCGATGCTTGGAGTGTGACAGTTGTGGTATCAAAGCGGTAGGTTTTAGATTTCCGGGGTTTGGAATAAGAATGTAGATAAGCAAGTTAGCAATAATATTAATAGTAATTGTAGCGTGAATAAGCATTTACGATGTTGAGGTCCAGTGCATCTATTTCTTGCACTAATACTGGCTTGGAAGGAATCATAGATCACTAATTTGTTGGGATCACTCTAGAGAAAGAAGACTACTTACTTGGACCAAGTTAGTCCAGGAGACTACAAAGAAAGTTAGGCCTATCCAGATCTTGGGTATCCCCCACCTCCCCAATGACTGCCATATATAGCCCCAGAAAGTAACTCATAAGCATGTTATACAAGAAAACTTATTACATTTTGAATTGATGAGTATAGTACGAATCTAAGTTAATGCATATAGTCTTCATGGGAAAAAAAGAAAAGAAGAGATAGTTGATTAAAGAGAAGTAGAAGAACCATTTCAGTGACATTAAGATGATGACATTCTCTTTAATTTCTAACCTGAGATCATTGATAGAATCACCAAAAGAATACATGCTATAATATTTCAATTGAGTAGAATCCATATTGGTCAACAAACCAAACTATAAAACATAAATGGGTTTCACAACCAGATCACAACATCTACAATCACACAAATTAATAAAAAGTTTCGTAACCCATGCATTATCATAACTATCATCTGCATTTCAAATAGAAATATATCTATTCTGTCATCATCTTTTTGTAAAAAATTGCACCTTGGGTCAATGAAAAGTGAAGACTAACAAATCTTTTAGAAGATTAACAAAATGCAGATAAACACCACAACCCTAGCTACAATGCAAAAGAAGGAAATATCTAACCTTGTAATCAATAAGGAACTCCATCCACAGCCTACAGCAGCAGTTATACCAAACAAATTCCAGAAAATTCAAGAAACTAAACAGAAAGAAAACTGGTTATAGTAGCTTTCAAAGTTCAAATACTTCAGATCTACAATTAAACTCTTCATAGTTGCAATTAAAGACTGTTCCAAAAAAAAAAAGTTGCAAGTAAAGCCCTCAAAGTAAACAAAAAATCGTGGACTAGCAAGGGTAACACCCGCTCAAAACACTAAATGAACAATTGAAATATCATAAAATGCATTATATTAAAAGACCTATAAATTATGTTTCGTTGAGGAAGAAAGAAATTCTGACCTTTCATTGGATAGATCCCGTAGCAGAGTACTACATCATACCAATCATATCAACATGCAAGGAGCCCAAAGAAATCCCATTGGTGGCTTAACTTGCACAATCACATTTCCCCTTCTGTGAAAATGTAAGGAGTTTCAAAACTAAATTAACTAATTCATATCGCCAAAGTAGACTTCATCTATAACAAAAACAAGAGGAATAACTTCTGTTGCGAAAATATATAACAAAGCGGTGCATTGTACCAAGGTCCAAGTCCCATTAATAGATTCCACTGATGGTTTAGTTTACATTACATGATTACATCACCTTTCCAGTCTCCACTAGCCTTCTGTGAAAGTAGGAAGGAGCCCTATACATTCTCTATCCTTTCTGTCACATCCCAGTCCCGAATCACCCTGGCCTAGGGTAATTCCAGAGGTGCGACACGCGTACTCCCGTAATATTATACCTGTTTTGAGTCAAGTAGAACATCTTGGAAGAGAAAATTTCTCTTTTCCACTTGTGAGTCTAGCTCACCAACACCTGTCAATAACGTTTAATAGCGGAAGCATCTCAAATAATATACAACTAGGTACCATTTCATTGAACAGTCCTATTTAAAGTTAAAGTGTCAAGTTTATACAAAAGATATTTACACATTAATTAACACCAAAGTAGGGATTACAAAATCACCCTACAACATATACAAAATATTCTCTACAACTATCTTCTGAATCTAACTAGTGTGACCCACACAAAAAGGAGTCAGTCACACTTCCAATTAAGCTCTCAAAACGAATCCACATTGCTCTCCGGTGGACCAGACTACATAGGCCCATTATCTGGCCACTCCTCTAATCCTGGAGGGACCTCTTCGATCTCCTCCTCTCCCTCCTGGGCCTCCTCAGGACCAGGAGATGCACCTACGTCTGTGACACCAAGAATAGTATCTCAATATGATAATTTAACAAGTATAGGCATTAATAAGGAAATACATAATGTTCAAATCGAATTAAATGACAATTGATTAAAAGTTGTCGATATCAAGTAATAACTAGGCAATTGTGAAAAATCGAATAATTCATGCATTACGAATCAAATGGAGAATAAAACATACTAATTTGGCTACTACATTGAGCTCATCCTCTCAAAAGAGAACGAATCTAGTTTGGATGCACCAGCGTCCCGGCCAAAGGCTGACTGGTTACCTGAGTCCAGAGTTTCAGTACTCCAGATGACTTACTGCAGTAGTCTCGAATACTGAACAGAGGTTAACCCCGTCGGGTATCACAAGGTCAAAGCTAAGTAGTGCCGACTCAATCGAATCGAATAATAATTGAATGTGAATAATTTTCCATATCATATAATCTCATAATCTCAAATCGAATCGAGTCAAATCAAATAACAATGGGTCACATTCATATTAATTCAAGGAATCAACTCCGAATATAGTAATCGAACTAGAAATTCACCAATATATAATGCATTGATAATCCAACTAGAGGTCAATGATAATATTCAACCCAATATGAAATGAATTGAATTTAAGGAATCAAGGGGATTACTAGCCAATCCTAATCTAACTATCCATTGTTCCTCACCATCCAATTCGATATAGGTTTAGAGAATCCATGTATTGCTATTCTAATTAGTGTCACATTATGTAATTAAATACAAAGGATTCACTAAACTAACACCCATGGCATGACGATAATTTCCTGGATAGGAAACATGAGTTTATCCCAGCCTCTCGAGATATCTCATGCTCTTAGAGGTTTCCGTTGGACATAAACATGGGTAAAGTGCCAAATTATAGCCCTACAAGGTCTCCCATAATTTTCCTAATTTGAATTTGGGTGAACTTTCTAGGGAAATCCGGTCAGTCGAACTCAGGGATTCGTTCAACAAAATTGGTGAATTCGGTTAACCGAATTCCTGATTTCGGTCAGCCAAATTTTCCTAGAGAGCAAGGGAAAATTCTGATACCAATTCGGTCAACCGAATTGGGACGGAATGTAGCCGGAGATTCTGTAACAAGTTTTGTAACACAATCTCCATTTAAGGAGAGTATTGCACACCTTCAAAACCCTTTTTAAGCTTCTCAAACCCACAAAATTAGAGCCTACATGCTCTCCTCCACACAACCAATTCATTCATCCACAATTATCTTCCAATCAACCTTATAAAAGAAATTTTCAAACTCATTTCATTTTCATGTCTAAATAAGAGGCTAGATATAACAAGGTTGAAATTCTGAAATCAATCAAAGAATAGACACATGCAATCCAAATTAAAGCTTATACTTGCCTCAATTAAGCTTTCCAAGACCTTTCTCTAAAGTTTGATCAATAGAACCAAAAATCCCCAAATAAAAACTCTAACAAGAAATCCAAATGAAAATGCTAATGAATGTTTATGCATGACTACATAAGAGTCTCTTGACTCTATTTCAACTCCAAGAGCATAAACAAAAAGGGTTTGGTTCTAACCTTGACAAGAAATTCGAATTTGATGTTGGGAAAAAAGATGGTTCTTGGAAACAAAGATAAGAGAAGGATGAAGAAGATGGAGATAAGCTCCCTTTTAGTCTCCACATGCACATGCAACAACTTCTTAGCCAATTTGAAGAGAAAGAAGGGGAATGGAGAGAAAGCAAGCGGATGGGTTAAAGGGATAAAGATGTCCATTTTAAAAGATATATAGTCCCACTAGTCTTTAGTATTTTCATAAAGAGTCAAATGGTGACCCACTAACTCAACATGTGGTCAAATGATCGATGCAGGGTTTAATACGAAAATCGACGTGTTCATCGAGATACACGCGATGATGCCAAAATGACGTGCATATGATGCAAAATGAGAAAACCCAAATTTATGTAAAAGTCCTCGACTCTACCCAACCGAGTCAAATCGGTTTCAAACTACCTATTCAAGACTCAAGATTCAACTAACCCAACCTATAAAGAACTAATTAACATAAACTACCATCGTTAGTAACGAAGTATGATTAATTTAACTAAAACATAATTAATTAGTACTAAACAGGTTTCATTCGGATCGGGGTGTAACACTTTCCATCCTTCGATAGCAAATCAACTACAATAGAAGCAGTGCTACATCTGGCAAAACATTTCGCGCAGCCATTATATGGAGAAATTACATTTTATGCACCTCATTGATTTCACAAAAAACACGGATGAGTATGTTGAATGTCCGGGTGTTGGGAAAGCAACCACTTTCTTCCATTTGCACAAATAAGTCACTAGCCTCCTGTATCATTCCACCTTTGCAAAGGCCATTGATCATAATGTTATATGCTATCACATCAAGCACTAAGCCTTTGCCAAAAATGCCATCAAATAGCTCCTCCGCAGCTTTGAGTTTCCCACCTCTACACATACCATTAATGAGGATGCTAAATTTTTTTATTCTAGATCCAATCCCACTATTGACTATAATTTGAGATTGTTCTACTGCCTCTGCTATCTGTTGTTTCTTGCAAAACCCATCCAACAGTATAATGTAAGTAATTAGGTTAGGATTGAGGCCATGAGATTTCATCTCGTTAAAGAGCTTTTTCGCTTCTCCAATTCTACCAACGTCACACAATCCACCCAATAGAGTTGTGTAGGTAATAGCTGTAGGATTCAACCCCTGTTGAAACATTTCTCTATAAAGCCCCATAGCCTCATCTATTCTCCTATGTTTGCAATATCCATTGATCAAAACATTATAGTTATTAGCATCATGCCCAAGGCTTGTCGTCGCCATGGAATCAAAGAGTTTTACTGCAGAATTTAATCAACCTTCTAAGTAGTAACTCCATCAATATGCTATAAGAAAATGAGTCAGGTTTCTGACCTATTTCAATAATAACTTCCAACGGTCAATATGCTTCCGTGGTCATCCCTACTTTGCAAAGAGCATCCATTAGAATGTTGAAGGTTATGACATCTGGAAATATATCCCTCTTTACCATGTCAGTGAATAGTTGTGTGGCTTCTTTCCACTTACCTGAATTGCACAAACCATGAATTTAGGAGTTATAAGTGATAACATCTGGGGAAATTTTATTATCATTCATTTCCAAGAAAAGGTTTAAGGCCTCCTTCACCGATCCATCTTTGCGGAGACTATCAATAATTATGCTATATACCACTTCATTAAGCTTACAGGACCCTTTTTGCATTTCCCTGAGCAACCACAAAACAACACTGGTACTTTCTCTCTTGCACAGAGAATTTATGATGGTTCCGTAATTAACAACATCAGGCTAGTATCCATTCTCAATCATTTCAGCAAAGAGTCCCATGGCCTCATTTATCGCTCCATCTGCACATAAACGGCTCACAATAATGCTATAAATTGCTGCATCCGGCCTGCAGCTTCCCTTCTCCATTTCTCTAAGCAACTCAAGGGCGTCGCTTGTATTTCCCATTTTGCAATGCCCATTAATGAGAATTTCATACATAACCTCATCGCACGGTTGTCCCTTCTCCTTCATCTCCGAAAATAGCTCCGCAGCCTCATTTATCAACCCCTAACAATTTAATAGTGCTAACAGTATTTCCAGCTTTGCATAACCCATTTATGATTGCTCCATTCGTAAACACATCAGGTGAGTGGCCCTTCTCCACCATTTCTGCAAAGAGATCCACAGCCTCTTCCATTGACCCACATTTGAAGAGGCCATCAGTGATTGTGTTGTATGTGGTTAGGTTTGGCCAACATATTCCATTCTCCTTGTTCCTAAACAATTCAAGAGCAAGCTTTATCTTTCCTCTCTTGGAAAGCCCATTTATGATGGTATTGTAAGTAACTACATCTGATGGCTACCCTTCTCTACCATCCTCACAAAAACTCAATGGCCTCATCAAATTTATCCACCACAATGAGCCCTTTGGTTAAAGTGGTTCAAAAACAGAGAAGCCAAAATTGATCCTTATTAATCCACAGAAACAATTGATAAGATTGTTTAGTGTAGATAGAGAGGGTACAATTCCAAAGGAATCCATTTTTTTATAGAATGAAACTCCAGCTGAATACTTCTCCATTCTAGCAACAGAACTTAACAGTTGAATGATTGAAAGAAAGAATTGAAGGGGGCGGTTTCATCACAAGAATTTTATCAAACAGATCCAGTGCATCATTAAGATTCATGTTCTTGGATTTAAAACGATTCCTGACAAGATTTTCTATCTGAGTTTTACTCAAAACCACTTGACGATTTGATTTCATTGCTGGATAGAAGAAGAAACCTTAGAAATTGCTAATGGGTTTCAACTTTGAAAAGAGAAGAAAAGGAGAGTTGTAGAATCATATAGACAGTATAATCAGTACCCACTAATATGTGACCAAGATTCATGTTCTTCAATTTACATCGATTTCTCACGAGATTCTCAACCGGGGTTTTGCTCAAAACGACATAAGAATTCAATTTCTTTGCAGGACTATGACCAGAAACCTCAAAAATTGCAAATGGGTCTGAGAGGAGATGAAAAGGAGAGCGGGTAGAGAAGTAAACAATAATATTAGGATGACCCTCAATGCATCATCAAATTCATGTTCTTTAATTTAAGTTACAACGATTTCCCATTTTATACAAAAAAAAAATCCCACTAAATTTTCTCATGGGCTTTTACCTGTTTGTTTGCATGATGAAGTAAAATAAAAAAAAAATAGAGCATTTGACTGTGAAGAAGAAAGATTTTAGGGGATTTTACCCCAAAAAAACATATTAGGTGATCACCATGCATTAAAGGTAATTTTAAGGCCCTTGCACCAAATCAACCATTTTTCTCGAAAACGTATTTTTTTTTAACATTTTCTACTAGGGTCCCTATTGACCTTCATTTACAATGTTAAGAGTCGATTTAGACCCTACGGTCCATCCTAACCTTCACAAAACTCCCATTTACTTTGTTTATAGGGTTTCAATCGACCTTTATTTGTAATGTTAAGGGTCTTTTTCGACCTGCGCTGTACGCTTATAAATGCATGAAACTCATCCCTCATTCCCTTTTCTTGGCTCGACTTGGTTCCCCTCCAGTAGGATATTGCCACCTCTTGAAGACCATTAAAGCCACATGCCGTTGTTTGGTGGAGAACATTAAAGTGCATATGTTATTGTTTGGGACAGACCATTGGAAAGGTGGAGTTTGTACTTTGCCCTAAAACATTATTTTTTACTTTTCAAAAACCATTTTCATAATTCCTAGTTCCGTGTCACCACACATGCATGCATTTCTGTATTATTTGCTTGGACCCATATGCAAAGGCAAAGAGGGAGATTTCAATGCTGAATGTTATGGTTCTATAGAGACCATACTGTATATATTGGACACTAACAAAATGCTGCCCTATTGCCCTAAAACAAAATTTTCCAACTTCCAAAAAATATGTTTATTTTGATCTTTGGATACCATTTTCTAGTCATTTTCTTCAACTATTCACTTCCTCATAGTGTTCTTTTTTATTCAACTCAACTACTAACTTCCTTTAAATCTCCAACAACTGTGTTATCGTTCTTTCTCCTGCAATTAATTGAAAATCACTATGCATCTTATTGATGTCTGATATTTGATACTTGATCAACCCCTCAAATTTTATCCCATATTAATGAACCTCAAAGGGGATTCCAATCGAAATTGTGTAAATTGATATCTTTGTCGACCCACTGAGATGCATTGATGAAATTGAAGCGTGTTTGTTATTGTATATTTAACCAACTAATATGAAATGTTTTAATGTTGCATTATTTCCTCAAATGTTGATGCCCTAACAACATTGTATTATGATGCTGATTTTGAATTTGATCTCAAACGTCCTCAATATATTGGCGGAAGACAGAAGATGAGGCGTCTGCGGAAAAATATAACATATAGTGAGCTGGTGAACATTGCACTCGAAGCATCAAATTGGGAAACAAGTGTGGAAACCTTATGTATAAAGTACCTTCTTCACAATGGAAGTTTGTTTTCATTGATAGACATCGATGATGACAATGGTGTAAAGGGAATGTTCGCTTCGGGGACTGATCCAAGAAACAATATATTGTTGTTCGTTACAAGAGGGAATGAAAGGCCCCACAAACCAGGTTTGTACGTTATGATATTTATTTTCAATCCACAAGTGTGTTTATATAAATCCAAAGTTAATTGATCCATGTGTTTTTATGCAGGAACCATAAGAGGCAAACGTATCATCAACTTCGAAAAGCTTTGATAAATAAAAGTATGTTAAACCAAGCAAAAGAGTTCATGATTGGGGCACACAGGAAACAATTTCCCACTATCGACTTGAATGAGTAATGCGCTATCAATTTTCCATTAGTGCCAAATGATATCATAAGAAAGGAGGAACCAATTTTTTGGGCTTTGGACAATGATGCAAGTATGGCTTGTTCTGAGGATGTTCATAAATCTGAGTATACCCTCCATTTCAAGACATATGGAACAATATAATTCAAATGACGAAAAACGATTTCATGATCCGGACAAGTGGATTACTAGTGGGTTGAATGATGCAACCACCATGCATAACTTCACAATAGTGGACACGATGGTGCCCGAAGCAATCATTTCTGAGGAGGGAGTTGATTCAGTAAAGGAGATGTGGTTGGGTCGTGAGTTTAACGATCATGAAGCTTTCAGAAGATGCATTGCAAACTTTGCAATCTACAGTAACTTCACGTTGGAGCACATTCGCACCAACATGACGCAAGTAACTGTGCGCTGCAAAGATGCAAATTGTCCTTGGAGTATACATGCGTCCATGGTTGAATCGGGACCACAATTCAAGGTGCGGAAGTACATACCAACTCATTCTTGCCTAAAGCCTATGATAGGAACGGCTCATTCACAGGCATCCACAAAGCTTAAAGTAGATTTCATCGAAGAGAGGGTACGGTGCAATAATGATATAAAACCAAAAGAGATAATCGGTGAATATCAAATGGAATTTGGCACCTGAATATGCTACAAGAAGGCACACATGGCAAATGAACTTTCTCTGCATAAGGTGCAAGGGTCGTATGAAGAGTTGTTTCAGATTCTACCATTGTTTTGTAATGAGCTTAAAAAGACAAACCCGAGCACAGTGACTAACAACAACATCACATCTGATGACCGATTTAGATGTTTCTTTTAGGCCTTTAGTCTCTGCATTTGAGCTTTTCAGAACTCTCTGCAACCATTGATAGCAATAGATGGGTCACATCTTCGTGGAAAATATCCCGGAGTTCTAGTAGTAGCTATGACACATGATGAAAATCATCAGCTATTTTCAATTGCTTTCGCCTTTGCCGAATCAGAGGGCAGTGACAACTGGGAGTGGCTCCTTGCAAACTTGTATATGTCATTGGGTGAACCGAATAACCTCACAATTGTTTCAGACCGTCAGAAGGGCTTAATCCCTTCACTTTAAGCCATAATTCCTAGTGCAAACCACTCCTTTTGTTGTCATCATATAGCGGAAAATGTCAAGTCACCTTTAATGATGTCTACATGAATGATATACCGTCGGTTGATGAGCATGCTTATAATTTCATCGAAGCAATCAGGCGTTAGAACTGGGCGACGGCATTTGCACATGGGCGTCGTTATGACATACAAACTAGCAACGTCGCAGAGTGCACAAATAGCCTTCATAAGGACACGAGGGTCCTACCAATTACAAAGCAAGTTGAAGAGATACGTGCAAAACTAATGGAATTCTTTCAAAGACGGCATGTGCAATCACAGAGAACTACTAGCATCTTACTCCTTACGCAAAGAAGTACTTGAGTAACGAAATGGAAGAATCTTGCAGACTGCACTTTCGTATCGCAAGTTTGGTCGAGTTTCAAGTGCAATAAGCTGAGTACGTCAATGTCGTTAATCTCGAGTGCAGATCATGCTCATGTCGCAGATGAGAAGTAATGGGAATCTCATGCTCGCATGCTATGGCTGTAATGAAAGTTCAGAATATTGATCCATATGAATACTGCGAGCATTGGCACCACACTCCACTATATCAAAGGACCTGCGTCGAGGTTTTACATGCCACCCATGATAGAAAGCAGTGGGAGTCATGCTCTTGCAAACAGATTTTTCCCCCGTTAGCAAGTAAGCAATCGGGCCGGCCAAAAAAGAATAGGGTCTGGGTGGAAGATTACAACCACGAGAGAAGGGTTGTAACCTGCTCCAACTGTAAAAAGAGGGGATACAATCGGGGGAGCTTCCGTAATCCTCCTGCTCCGTAGTAGAGGCATAACTTTTTTGATTTTTTGATGTCTTATGTCACATGTATTTTGATGGTTTTTTTTTGTGTATGCATATGAGCAACAATGTATTTAGAAAAAATGTAATGACATGTTAATGACATTTTGGGTCTTTACATACATATATTACAATTTTATATGTTTTTTTATGCCCCATGTCACATTTTTTTTATAATGGCTTCTTGTTTATGTATACGAACAACAATGTATTGAGAAGAATTGTAAAGACATGTTAATGTCATTTTGGATCGACAGAGTGATACATTACATCTTGATGACATCTTGGTACTTGTAAATGAATAATGTGGATCCATGTATTAATTAATTTGGAATGGACCTTATTTGCCTTTCTAAAACAAGAGAAAATGCATGTTGAAGATGTTCGTAGCTTACACCATGGGTCTTCGAGACCTACATGGCTTCTAACTTTGAAAATTATAACTGGAATATCAATGGTTAATAAAACTTTCATAAACTCTGTGAAGCATTGTTCCCACATTAAATGTGACAAGCATTTAAATTGGACGAACATTTGGAATAGAATTAATTTGGAATGGACCTTATTTGCCTTTCTAAAATACTTTTGATATGCAATGTGTTTTATTAATATGTAATGGTCGATGGGGACCCTTATCTATAACTATAGAAGGTCAACGGGGACGCTGGCAAGGTTTTCTAATCTTATGCATGGGTCGATTGAGACACAAGTTTCCTCGGGTGCTTTTGTAAATTAATTTGTAAGGATTGCTAGGGACCTTTATGTATAACTTCTAGCTGTCTATGGGGACGCTGGTAAAGATATATTTCTAATTTCATGCATGGGTTGATTGAGATGCGAGTAAGGTTCGGTGCTTATAGAGATTAATGTGTAAGGGTCGCAGGGACCCTTATCTATAACTATAAACAGTCGATAAGGACGCTAGTAAGGTTTTCTTATTTCAAATCATTTACATTGAAACTATGTACTTTCTGTGTACAATTATGATGAACACCAACCTGTAATTGGGCAAGCAAGTAAAACTTGCGATTTCCATGCAAATATAACCTGTGATCTTCATTCACATATAACTTGTGATTTCCATGCACATATAACTTGTTATTTCCATATAACCTTTGTAATGTCTATAGAAAAACACTCACACAAACAATGGCCTTAAATCCATATACATAGTTTAAACCAAACAAATACTTCAATACATCAATCTCACGCAAACAAATAGTTCGATATATCAACTTCATACAGCCTTGCCATCGTCTACTGCAACAAAACTTGATTGACCTAAGAGGGTAAGGAGTTGTAGCCTGTCAACACTCATCAGCCAGCTTCTCTTAAAGATCTCAATCAGCATCTTCCATTGGTAATGTGGAATGTCAGCTTGTGTGAACCTTATCGGGCGACGGTGTATATAGTGCTCTGCATATGCAATGGCAAAGAAACCACAGTCCGTCCCATTCTGCTGATATGGATATCAATCTTCGTCATGTTCGTCCATACTCAAGGTTAACCCCATCCATAATCTCCAAATCGCCATGTCAACCACAATCTCTGTTCACCAATTAAATAAAAAAAGAAAAGAAAAGCAATTAGTATGCGAAAGTAATCCATGAGTAAATGAAAACCAATCGGCAGTGTACTCACAAAACATCACAAACATTCTGATGATACTTGTCACTCTTTGAGCTGTTGTAGAATTCCTAGCGATTTTCATCCGTATAACCGACGAGAAGACTGAAGTGATTATGCGCATGTAAGATGTAAAGGAGTGTCCTATACTCGTTTGCATCCCGAACTCTGGATCTAGCCAGGCCAAACTTTGCATCATCCCTGGTCTTCTATCCCCCTTGCCACCAGCTCAAGAAAACAAACAAAAGAATAATTTACATTAACACTATAGTTAGAAATTAGAATATTTCAAAATTTAACGATTTGACTTACGCATATGCTGGGGTCAGCCAGGTACGCATCTTTGTAGCTGCTCCTAATGCAATCAAAGTAATAATAAATGATGTTTGTGTCCAGCAGTGTGTCCTCCAATAATACATACAGTGTGTCGCTCTTGACCATTAAGCATATAGCATCTAGTTCTGCCTTCCTGTAATCGAAATTGGAATATCATTAAGACTTTTAAATATATTTACATCACCATTATATGTGAATATCTACCTGGAACTGTAGTACTTATAGAAACCCTCCAATATCTCCTTGTCCAGATCCGAGAGAACATATTCAGATTGAATTAGGGAATGCTGAAATTCTAAAAACTTGTCTAGAAGTTTCCGCATCCTCGGTAAATGCTTTAGCCTCCACGCAAGTGATTCAATAGTTGCAGGAGACTGGGCAACCACAATGGCCCATTCTTCATTCGGTGGTGGAGTTGCGAACATTTTAGGACAAGGTGAAGTAGAGAATAGCTCCACAATTGGCACATCCTTGACATCTTCATCAAGTGGGGTTATGCAAACCAAGTGTTCATATAACTTGGGCTCTTCAATACAGGATTAACTCTGACCTGGCGGAAAGGGTGGAAATGATGGGCGTCGATACTCACGACATACCTACTATTTCTTTTGGCATCCTGGTTTGTGGCATGTTTATGCCAAGGCCATGGAAGGCAAGGAGTTTAGAGGCAACATTGGGAGAGAGTGGTGAAAACTAATTTTATCCTGTATTATTTTATAGGATATAGAAACACCAAGGTGGGGAGGGCTAACTTGCAGGTTTAAACATGTTAGTTTAAGGAGATAAAGATGGTGGTTACTGTTGGTATCTAGCTAGTTTCTGTTTTATGTTGACAATGTTTTAGCTTTTTCAGTGGATTGGTTTTTTTAAAAAAATGTTTAAGTGGGTTTAGTTGTTGTTTGTTGTTCTACAAATGTAATTTGTTATTTAGCTATGTAGATGATGATGTAGTGCAGTTATGTTGTTTAACTCGTTGTAATCAATGTTTAAGATGTTGTTTACTGGTTTGATGTAGCTTCTGCATGGTAGGACCAATTGGACAAAGGCTTCTTGCTAACTTCGATTTAAACACTTCACAAATTAATTAATCTTGTTCAAAGATCTGTTAATGTAAACGTTTGATGCATCCTCATTATATATGAATATTGAAGTGCATAAGATTTTTAGGGAAGTGATGGTCCAATCACTTGTAGCAGCGTAGTCGGGCATGTTGTTAACCATAGCTACATTTGCAAGGCATCATCATTTTATACTTAACCCATCTAGCAGGGGGTGGCATGTTGAGCTTCCAACCTTTCTTTATCATCAAACTAACTCTTATCATTTCAGAGATGCCTTGTGATTTTGTAGAATTACATCATGTTGTTCCCAAGGTATGTGGCACTCAGTGGGATGCTTTGCCCTTATCTCAAATTGGACTATCCATTGACTGGGTGACTTTGTTTCAATCTAATTCATGATTTAGCAATTGCTTTGCCAAAACCTTCTACATATCCATTTTCTTGAATTTCCCCATCAAAAAATAACATTGAATGATAATGCATATTGGACTTCTCGGTAGCTTTTTTGTGTTTCTAATATTTGATTTTGTGCCAGAAGCTTTCCCTTTTTATTGAGTATTTGCAGTGATTGTAATATGTGTGGTTTATTTTATATCTGAAATTATTTTTCAATGTCCAAACTATGGAGGCGACTATCGGAATTTCTATAGAATTTATTAGTTGTATGGATTCTTCAGGTACAAGCGATTCGTGAGAGACTTTGTGATGTACAAGTTCTCTAACTTCTGCCATATGCCAACTGCAGTTTTCTCCTGAGCAACCTTTCACAGTACACCATCGCTCAGAAACAGCAAAATTTGACCGTACGCCTTCTCCAGCAACTCATCCTTATCTTCATCTGACAATTTTTCAAGAAAAGCTTTCTTTCCCTTCAAAGCTTTATGCAACCCATTCTGAACCAGCAAAGCATGCATCTTCAAACGCCAAAGACCAAAGCCATTGTTTCCATTGAATTTCTCAATCTCAGACTTCGTCATTCCGCGAATCTTTCACAGTACTTGTGTAGATCTGGTCACCACGAGTATGCTAGAAGAAACGGATCTGAAATCCGACTCCGGATGGCTAAGATATCGCAGAAACAAATTTTTACACTCCAATTGGTCAATCTCCTTCGTTGACCATTGAACAACTAATCTTCTTCCACAACCGCGTAAATCTACTCGCAATGAGTCCGTAAGTTCAAACGGATCTCCAATCAGACTCTGAATCTCCAAGATATCGCGAAAACAAACTTCAGCCTTCGATCTGGTCGAATCTACCTTTGACCGTACGGATTTGCTGACATGTCGCTGACGTCAGTGCCTTTTCCTGTGGGCTTTGCTACACGGGTCAGGTCAGACCTGGACTTGACCCAACCCGGATTGGCTGGCTACTGGGCTTCTGAAATGGGTCAGGCTTAACCTGACCTGACCCGCGCTGGAACTGACCCAAACATGTTGTCTTCTTCAATCCAACTCCGGATGGCTAAGATATCGCAGAAACAAGTTTCTACACTCCAATCAGTCAATCTCCTTCGTTGACCGTTGAACAGCCAATGTTCTTCCACAATTACGTAGATCTGCTCGCAACGAGTCCATAGGTTCAAATGGATTTCCAATCAGATTCCGGATCTCCAAGATATCGCGAAAACAAACGTCAACCTTCGATCTGGTCAAATCTACCTTTGACCATACGGATCTGATGGCGTGTTCCTGACGTCAACAGCTTTTCCTTCGAGCTTTGCTACACGGGTCAGGTCAGACCTAGACTTGACCCAACCCGGACTGGCTGGCTACTGGGCTTCTGACGACCCAAACAAGTCGTCTTCTTCCCCTCTTCTCCTTTTTGCAATAGTAAACCAAAAGACCAAGGCTTCCCCTTTTCCGGTCTTCTTCTTCTCCCATGGCAACAGGACGACGGCAACAAGGGGCTCCGATGACACGCAGCGATCAACTTTGGTCAGACACTTCTCCGATCAAACCACACACGATCAGAACCAACGAAAAAAAAAATCCAAGTCGCTGCTTATCTGGGATTTTTTTTCTCTTCAGACCCTTCTCCGATTAGACCCTTCGATCAACTCCGGCAACACGCTACAGCGATCAGCGACAAGCAGCAACAACCTGTGTGGCCCACAAATTATCACCTCTTCTCTCTGTTTTGATTCCGGTGTGCAGACAAAGAGAACGGCAGCGGCCTTCTTCTTCGGACAAAAAGAGAATCGCTGGCCCACGCACTATCAGACCAGCCCTGATCTCTCTTCTTCTCTGATCAACCCTTTGAAATCCAATTCGTCGGATTACCAGTTTGTTGTGATCTAGGGCGAGATTTACATGGTTCGGCTTTTGGCCTACGTCCACGGGGAAGACGGGAAAATTTACTATGCAATCAGAAGAGGTGTACATCCTAGAGACTCTGGGTCTCTATTTATAATATCAGCCTACATCCTAGAGACTCTGGGTCCCTATTTATAATATCAGCCCCAAAACCCTGTTACACCTAAACACTACTTCTTAATCACAGTAGACCTATAAAAAGCCTACTTCTAATCACAGTACAACTTGGGCAATCTAGGGGCCCGGTTAACCAAGACTTACTAATTTCTAGTGAGCCATATAAATTAACACCTAGTAAGAGCGTAGTACTCACGTTGTACTTAAAACCAAAAGGAATTTTGGAAGAGAGCTATTAATGCGACACACCAAGCTTCTCCTTCCACATTCCTTTTTGGCATGACCAATTTATCCCTGTGTGAAATTACCTAAAAGGACATCTATTAAGACTCTCTCAGTCCCCAACTTCTTTCTACATACTCACCCACCCCAACCCCAACCCAGCCATGACCGTCTCCTCTGGCGACACCGCCAGAGGGGGAGAGATAGGGAGAGGGACAGAGGGTGGTGGGAGAGGGAGAGAGAAAGATGGATAGGGAGAGGGTGACGGGCAGAGGGTGGCGAAGGGAGAGGGAGAGAGACAGGAAGAAAGATAGGGAGAGAGGTGGAGAAGTAGGGACAGAGGACAACGGGCGGAGGGTGGCGGTAGGAAGAGGGAGAAGGAGAAGAAAAGAGGGAAAAAGTGAGAGAGGGAGAGATGGAGAGATAGGGAGATAGCGCGGCGACAGAGAGAGGGAGGGAGAAATAGGGTAGAGGATGGTGGGTGGCGGGAGGGAGAGGAGGGGAAGAAGGAATGGGGAAAGAGAAATGAGGGTGGAGGGGTTTGGGTATTTTGGAACAATGGGGGTGTGTAAAGAGAAATCTTGGAAAGAGAAGTGATGTGGAAAGAGAAATGATGTGGAACGAGAAGCTTGGTATGTGGCATTAGCTGCTCTCTTTTGGAAAGAATGCAGACTTGATAAATTGAAACACATTTGCCCGTGTGGCACTTGTGTTACACACATATCAGTCACACAGGTTAAGCTAACTTGCTCTCTATTCTATTGGTTAAAAAATATTATGGACTTCACTATCCCAACCTATTAAACTCATCACCCTTATTTACAAGTTTTTTCAAAATCTTTCCAGATCTTTTGTCTCTCTACTAACAGCCCTCTAGACCTTCCAAGTCTCTACAAAAATTTTTTTTATTCATTTCATACTAATAAACTATGGGCATTGAGCTCAGATTTTGGACAGATTTTGACCCATTAAGAAACTATGTGACAATGTGGTATATAAAGAAAGAATTTTAGAGGTTGCATCATATATAATTCTATCCTCACAGCTCACCCACCACATGGAATGGAGACTGTCCCTATATTCGCACTGATACAAAGATTAGACACATTTATTTAATCAATATAAAGCGACTAAACTTTGAGGCTTTAAAAATTAAAGGCCAAGATTATTTGATTGGACTTGTATTGCATGGGCCAGCTTAATTCACATTCAAGTCTCTCCAATCCCTTGCTCCCTTTGATTCTCATGTATTCATTCAAGAGGGCCTACAATAGGTGTATGTAAAATTACATAGCGAAAGAATGGAAGAATTTGAGATCCTGTACAGCTTTAATAAGGGGCATTCGACGACAAGTCCCTGAACATTTCATTTTATAGCCATGGATCCACAATCTTTTTTCATAGTGTGGTAGGTCATTTTTTCAAATTTGGAGACCTAAAATGTCCAAGTTACCCTTTCTTTAAAAGTTCTTATTTACTTAAAGATAAATCATATCCCATGATTAGTGGGATATGCCATTAACAATGGTCAACTACCAATTCAAAACATAAATAAAATTCAAAAACACAAATAGATATCAGAATTTCAAAAAATTGAATTCGGATCCTCTTGGAAGATTTGAAATTCAAAAATTCAAAATTTTTAGAGGATTCTCTGAAATTGTAGAAGAAACTTGAATTAGAGAATCCAAACAAATCTCGGTGATCAAAGAGGGCCCACGCCAGATCAGATCAATTGAAGGAAGAAGAAGAAGTTGTGGCTCCAGCCAATTGGAATCGCAGTCGTCCCACCGAAGAAAGCAGCCAACATACTCGCCTAATAAGTTTAAAAAACCTTAGATAAATTTGACAAAAACTCAGATAAATTTGACAAAACTCAGATAAATTTCGCAAAAACTCAGATAAATTTCATAAAAACTCAGATAAATTTCACAAAAACTCAGATAAATTAAAAAAAATCTCAAATAAGTTTCGCAATAACATAAATAAATTTTGAAAAAAAATCAGATGAGTTGCATAAATTTCATTAAAACTCAGATAAGCGGTAGTCTCCGAGCAGAGACTACCCTCTTTCTCCGGCAACAGTGCAAAACCAGAGATCTTCTCAGATCTTCACTGCCTTTGCCCCGACTTCGATTTTCTTTGCAACTTCTGGTCGTCTTCTTCGCAAACTCAGATCTGCATCTTCCTCGTTAGAGACAGTGTGCCGTAGCAGAGCCCCATACATTCTCTCGTTCTGCCCTCTGCAGCAGTAACCAATAGACAACAGCCTGTTGTCTTCCTCTTTACCGGTGATGGAGCAACACCGACTACGGCTGCAGCAACCGGCACGAATTCAGTCCGGCGAAACCGAGAAACCAAAAACCTGCGGCACTTCGATCTTCTACAAATAGAGAATAAGAGAAATGAGAGAGAACCTTACACTAAAATTGAGGGGGAATGAAAGATTTAAAATTTTAAACTTTAAAATTTATGCCTAAATGGTTGAAAGGGCAAATTAGTCATGAAAATGTCTGATGTGGCATGCTAAGGGACCTCCGCCAGTATCAATCACATGCGCAGGGGACTCTAGGCCTTAAACGATAGTACTGTGTATTAGAGACTTTATAACACAATACCCTGGGATCTCTCAATAATTTACCCCTTTAAGGTTATACTTAACGTCTTTTGGATCTATTTCAAAACATAATATGTAGCTACCTAACTGGCTTTATCATGTACCAACCATCTAAAACGATTCAAATCCATAGGATGCTTACCCAAGGTCATCTATCACCTACTGGTCATCCATCTTATGGCTGATTTTATTACTATATTTTTTCTAAGTTAGACCATTGGTCTAAGTGGTGCTAAACTTAAAGACCCAGAGATTGATTGATCCCTTGGCTTGTGTGTGATACTAAAGTGCCAAGATCGTTCAACCATGAGTGTCAACAAGACTAAGAACTCCTATGTAAGACCCCGACCCGAGTGACCTCGATTAGTGCTAATTAAGTCGCGTGTTAGTGCTAAGTGTGATTAGTAGATTTGACTAAGTTGGGATTAGAATAGCTTTTGCTATAGCTTTGGGAAATTTTTAAGTGCCTTTGTGATTTGTAGGACCTTTTGGGGGTCCCTTTTTATAGCTTTACGCATGCGTGGGGGATTATCCGAGACTCCAGTATTTTATATTTCGATCCCGTTTTACTTGTCTCATCGATCCCTACAACCTTCATGTTGATCCCACACTCGTTTGAGACCCGAAACCCGACTTTCCTAGCATTGATGGCAAAACAGTCATTCTACACCAAATCTGTACCCAAAATTTGATATTCCCGATACCCCCGAAAGATATACTTTTTGGAAACTAGATATTTCGGTGATCATTTTTCCCATCTTCGTCGATTTCGTTCGAGGTCCCGAAAGTAGTGATTTCAGCCTCCTAAGATTTTCTAGTGGTAGAACCCACACCCATTGGTATATATAGAACCCTTCTTCTTCTTCTTCTTCTTCCTTTTCCAGTACAAACTCAACAAAAGCTAGGGCTTTTCTCTCTTCTTTTTTCTCTTGCTTTTCCATCACCAAATCATCACCAACCTTGCACAAATTGAGAGATGGAAGCCATCATCTTCTTTTTCACCACTTGGGCTCTCCATTGATACAATTCTTGAAGAGAGACCTCCATTCCAAGACCTTCCTTGAGCTAGTCTTACCCATTTGAAGAATCTCCAAGTAAGTAATCCTTCCAATCCTTTGATGTTGTATTCTCCTAGCTATAGAAAAGCCCCATCTTTTTTTTTTAGAGTTTCTTCTTCTTCATTTCTTGTTTGACCCATTTAGGGTTTGTTTTGCGAGTTTTAGTGTAGATTGTGTTCTTGGCTTGGAAGAGGTGATTAGAGGCTTGTTTCCTTAATTTGAGACCCTAAGGCAAGTGGAATGAATAGATATTTGGGTTTTGAATAGTTTTCACAACAAATGTGTCTGATCTTGTCATCCCCATTAATGTTTTGTTTAACTTGCATTCAATATGAAATAAATGCTCATGAAAAGGTTGGTTAGCTAATTTATTGTCTTGAAAATGTGATTTATAGCTCTTTGTTTTACCTCTTGTTTAAGACTTTAATGAATCATTGTGGTTGTGGATACTCTCTTTCTATTTGGCGACTAAATGTGGAGAAGGAAATGCTTGGGAATTAAATGTTCATGGGAGCTTGAGGGGAGTTTTAAGAAATATTTGAGGTTGTTTGATGAGGGAATATTGGAGGCAAGGAGGCCTTTTTATTGCAAGAGAAATGTGTAAGAGAAAAGGGAAAGGAAGGCCTGAAAGGCCATTCCCGGGCAGCAGGATTGACTACCCGCTCGAGCGCGTACCAGGCCGCTCGAGTGCGCAGTCAATCTGATTGCAATCTCGGGCAGACAGACTTGCTGTTTGCCCACTTTCCTGCGCAGTTCAGGTCCGCTCGAGCGCCCCTTGGTCCTCTCGAGCGCACCCCCTCTTAGGCCTGGACCACTTTTGGAGCTCGGGAAACATTTTTAAAGGAACCCCTTAGCATCGGGGAGACCTATGAGGCATTGTTCGAAGCCCGTTTGAGAAGGAAACAACATCACAAAGATTCATCAAAAGTCTTGAAATTCCAAAGTGTATAAGGAACCCGGAATGTCTCCAAACTCAAGGAGTACCAAGTTTTTATTAAATTGACATACGGGATCCCTATTCACCTTGAATTAGTTTTGAACCTCGATACTTGTCCTGATATTTTGAAAGTCTATTGCACCCCCATTATTCCCGAATTTCAACATGCGGTCCCAAAAATTATGATTTATGATTTATTAATCCCGAAAACACTGAAACTGTACTCGTAGCATTTTGTTAACCCCGATGTGCATGACCGGATATTGAAATGATATTGTGCCCCGAGCACCCCCATTTCGCCCGTTTATACAATTACATCATATGTGTTTTATACATGTCCCGATTGCCAGCATATGACCTATAAGTAGGCACCACTAAGCTTGGATAACCTTATTGGTTTGATCCACCGACTTGGAAGTCCCCTCCCTTCCCGCCAGCTACAGTTTGGATCCCGATACCCGGTTTATTAACCGTGGTCCCGTCCCGATACCCGGCTCGCTCCCGTGGTTCCCAATATCCGGTTTGCTACCGTGATTCCCGATACCCGGTTTGCTACCGTAGTCTCGTCCCGTATTATTATATGTGTATATGTAAATTTTGTTGCACTTCCTCACTTTGGTGACTGAGGTCAACGCCCCGATATACTCTTGTCACTTCAGTGATAAAGGATTTAGCTTCATGTGGATGCCATCTTGTTTGTTTCCCGATTCCTTGGTACCTTTACTCGATTTACATTGCATACATGTTTTGAATAAATGATTTATCTTTTCACGGAAATTATTGTTTAAATAGATTTAAATGCTTTCGAAGGTAAATTCATTTGATATTACATTGTCAAATCTTTTCACCCACCTGCCAGACCGTCGTGTCTAAACCATTTCTTTGGTACTCAGGTCTCGTTGTTGGTTACCCCGAGGAGGAGCTCGTGGAGGCGGTTGGAGAACCGCAGCAGTTAGTTGAGTGGTGCACCGATGATGTTGTTTAAACATCCGGTTGCCTCGAGACGTTACATTTTGGGTTGTGGCTAACTATTCCTTTGGTGGTTATTGTTTTGTTTATATTTGCCTTTGTTGGCCTTTATTTTTGGGAAATGTAATTAAATGATCTTTTGTTTAAACTCTAACATTACTTTTGGGAAAAGCTAATGATCATTGCTCATTATGATACTTGTTATTCAAATGTAATCAGTCTTATTATGATGGAAATGAATTGCGTACTTGATTTGCTACACGCTTCCGCATTTAATCAAAATATTCTCTGTTGTTGAAATATCCTCACCACGGACACCTGTGGGAAATCACGTGCATGGGTAATATGCGTTCTTTATTAGCCCGTGTACGCATTGGCACTAACCATACCACTACCTATTATCTATCTTTCCATCATTTATTTAGTCCCGATTCCGGATTAGGCCGTAAACCCGGTCCGGGGTCGCGACAGAACTGGTATCAGAGCAAGACGTGTTTCATGCAATTAAAAGAAACTAGAAATCCTAAGGATGTGGCGAGGATTCATTAGATCTTTCGTTAGCTAGAATCGTACTAGCAATGTGTGACCCATATTTGATTTGTATATGCTAACAACTTGTTTTGCAGCATCATGCCACCCCGTAAGTGACCATTAAACGGCAATCCCACTGCAAGTAACAGTGATCACACGGGGCCAGTTGACGAAGATATAGTTGATAACAATATGCCAAATCAGTTTCAACAAATGATGCAGGCTATGCTTGATCAGCAGCGTCGGGCAAATGAGAACTAGGCTATACTCCAAGAGCAAATGCTTAAGAAGGATGAGGATCATGCCAGAGAGTTGGCAAAGATGCAGAGACAGTTGCTAGAAGTACTGTAGAGAAGGCCGAAACCAGTTCAACCTCAACCCGCGATTGTCATCAACCAAAGAGAGCATGACCCAAATGCATTGTTTGAACGGTTTCGGAAAAGGGCACCAAAAGAGTTTGTTGGGACAGAAGACCCATTGGTTGCAGATGATTGGTTAAAACACATAGAGAACAGCTTTGAAGTCTTCCAATGCAAGGGAGGAGAACGAGTCAAACTTGCAACATCTCTGTTCACCAGCTTGGCAGACATCTGGTGGAAGACAGTAAGAGAAGAGTATAGGACCATGACAAATGCAATGGCTTGGGTTAGTTTCAAGAGACAGTTTGGGGAGAAGTATGTACCCACCCATGTCAAGAGGCAGAAAGCAGTGGAGTTCCAACAGCTTGTCCAAGGGAGTATGACAGTGCTAGAGTACCTCACCAAGTTCGAGAGATTGTCCAGATATGCCCCGGAGTTGGACACAGTGGAGAAGAAGATTGCTAAGTTCTTGGAAGGACTTCACCCTATCATTGAGAGGGATGCCACAGGAGTAGTACCACATGTCACATTTGAGGAAGCTGTCAAGAGAGCCTATAAGTTTGAGAACTTCCACCACAAGATTCTTAGAGTCCAAAGCAAGGGACAAGGTCAACCTCAACAGCAGAATCGCCAGCAAAGGAACCAGCAGCACAAGAGACAGAGGCAAGACCAGAATGTTCAGATCGTTTGTATTCACTGTGGAAAGAATCATGAGAGTACCCAGTGTCATACCATCACAGGAGCGTGCTTCAGGTGTGGCTCCATGGACCATCAGATGAGGAATTGCCCGAGACCAAATAGACAGAATCAGCAGCCTCAAGGAGCACCACATCCAGCACCACCTCAGAATCCACCACTTCTCCAGAACCAGGCAAGGCCACTCCAGCTTCAGGCACCACCTCAACAGTTCAGGCCCGTCAGCAAGGACATAATCACAATCAGCGTCCCCCGCAACAAAACAGAAATGTCCCTCAAGGCAGGCAGGCAGCAAGCTCCTATCAGACCACAGCAGCAAGGACAAGTACATGCAGTTAATAGAGCTGATGCAGAGGCAGCAGGCAATGTTGTGGAAAGTACACTTCTTATTTGTGGGATAAAAGCTAGGATATTGTTCGACTCTGGCTCTATGCATTCTTTTATATCCCATGCATTTTCTAAATTGATTGATATGCATGATAGAGAACTTGAGTATATTTTGACTGTGGCTACCCCAGTAGGAAAAATGTTGTTTGTACTACTTATTACCCCACTTGTACAGTTCAGATAGGAGAGGTCGTGTTACCCGCAGATCTTATTCTGTTGGAGATGAATGATTTTGATGTCATCCTAGGGATGGATTGGCTGGCAGGGTACCATGCCACGATGGATTGTTTCCATAAGACCCTCACATTCAAGTTAGATGAGACACCAGTAGGGGTGTTGTTTCAGGGAGAGAAGAGGAATCCTCGTGCAAGGTTTGTCCCGGCGTTGAAAGCTGATAGACTTCTAAGAAGTGGATGTGAAGCCTATTTGGCGTTTATCACGGAGGATAAACGGTCCCAAGGGGTAGAGGAGATCCCTATTGTTTGGGAGTTCCCGGATGTGTTTCCGGATGAGATTCCAGGATTACCACCCATAAGAGAAATTGATTTCACCATTGAGTTATTACCAGGGTCCGCTCCGATTTCTATTGCACCATATCGGATGGCTTCAGCAGAATTGGGAGAACTTAAGATAAAGTTGCAAGAGTTGTTGGACTAAGGTTTCGTAAGACCTAGTATTTCGCCGTGGGGAGCTATGGTTTTGTTCATCAAAAAGAAAGATGGTTCGATGAGAATGTGTATTGACTACCGAAGGTTGAATCAAGTGACCATCAAGAACAAATATCCATTGCCAAGGATAGATGAACTAATTGATTAGTTACAAGGTGCTTTGTATTTCTCGAAGATGGATTTGAGATCCGGTTACCATCAGCTGAGAGTCAGAGAATCAGATGTGTTGAAAACAGCTTTCCGGACAAGATATGGCCACTACGAATTCCTAGTGATGCCATTAGACTGACCAATGCACCGGCAGTGTTCATGGCATTGATGAACAAGATTTTTGCGCAGTATCTAGACCAGTTTGTGGTAGTGTTTATTGACGATATTTTGGTGTACTCCAAGACCAAAAGAAGAGCATGAAGAGCATCTAAGGATAGCATTGCAACTTCTGAGGGAGAATCAGCTGTATGCGAAACTCAACAGGTGTGAATTTTGACTCGAACAAGTTGCATTTTTGGGGCACATTATCTCCAAAGAAGGATTGTCAATAGACCCGTCCAAGATTGAGCCAGTAGTGAAGTGGGAAAGATCGAAGAATGTGTCAGAAATCAGAAGTTTTTTTGGATTAGCAGGGTATTACCGGAGGTTTGTGCAAGGATTTTCATCGATTGCAGCACCGTTGACGAAGTTGACAAGGAAAAATGTACCTTATGTGTGACAGATCAATGTGAAGCTAGTTTTCAAGAGCTGAATAAGAGATTGACCAACGTACT
This sequence comes from Umbellularia californica, assembly GCA_028538565.1. Taxonomy (NCBI): domain Eukaryota; kingdom Viridiplantae; phylum Streptophyta; class Magnoliopsida; order Laurales; family Lauraceae; genus Umbellularia; species Umbellularia californica. The sequence goes on from JAPQWN010000002.1 coordinate 30,431,441, forward strand.
AGTCCTTACTTTACCATCCGAAAGCGGCGATTTTACCAGTTTTACCGATACTTCAAATGTTGGACTTGGTTGTGTGTTGATGCAAGAAGGAAAAGTTGTAGCATATGGGTCCCGGCAATTGAAAGATCACGAGAAAAACTATGCAACCCATGACCTTGAGTTGGTAGCGGTTGTCTTCGCGTTGAAAATGTGGAGACATTATTATCTCTATGGAGAGAAGTTTGAGGTCCATTCTGATCACTGCAGCTTACAGTACTTGTTTTCTCAGAAGGAATTGAACATGAGACAGAGGAGATGGATGGAATATATCAAAGATTATGATTTTCCAATCAAGTACCACCCGGGGAAAGCGAATGTAGTTGCCGATGCCTTGAGCAGAAAATCAGTAGGCTTGGCAAATCTAAGTGGTACTTGTATTTTCGAGCAATTTGAAGAGTTGAGAATAGATCTACAGCCACTGAGGAAGGGTGTAATATTGGCTAATATGTCGGTGTCTGAGCCCTCTTTCATTCAGAAGATCAAGGATAATCAGTTGCAAGATCCAGAGTTAGCCAAGATTTCAGAACATATAGCAGATCGTCCAGACTTTTGTATCGTTGATGGAGTTCTTTATTATCGAGACCGTCTGTGTGTGCCTAACATCAAAGATTTGAGGAATGGCATCATGGCAGAAGCTCACAGTACGAAGTATTCCATGCACCCAGGTAGCACGAAGATGTATCAGAACTTGAAAGGCAGATTTTTGTGGAACAACATGAAGAGGGAGATTTCAGCATTTGTCTCTCGCTATATGACGTGTCAGCTGATAAAGGGAGAGCACCAGAAGCCTCCAGGTTTGCTACAGCCATTAGAGATCCCGGAATGGAAATGGGAGCACATTACCATGGACTTTATTTCGGGACTACCAGGACTAGCGAGGCAATGATGCAATATGGGTTATCGTAGACAGACTCACCAAGTCAGCTCATTTTATCCCCATAAAGACAGGAAAGAAGATGCACATGTTACCCCTAGCAGAGTTGTTTGTTAACGAGATCGTCAGTAGACATGAACAGCCAGTTTCTATCACATCCGACAGAGACAGCAGATTCGTCTCGAGATTTTGGAAAACCCTACATGAGTCTATGGGTATGAGCTACAGTTCAGCACAGCTTATCACCCTCAAACAAATGGCCAGTCAGAGAGGACAATTCAGACCCTTGAGGATATGCTCCATGCTTGTGTGTTAGACTTCAAGACTCAATGGGATGAAACTCTACCGTTGTGTGAATTTGCTTACAATAACAGCTACCACTCAAGCATTGGAATGGCGCCCTTTGAAGCTTTGTATGGCAGGAGGTGCAGAACACCTGTTTGTTGGGAAGAAGTTGGCACCCGCAGTTTCCATGGACCAACCATAGTGAGTGAGACCAGTGACAAAGTGAGACAGTTTCAAGAACGTTTGAAAGTAGCCCGGAGTAGACAGAAAAGCTATGTAGACTCTCACCGAAGGGATCTATAGTTCAAAGGAGATAAGGTTTTCCTGAAGGTGTCACCTACTAGAGGAACATTGAGATTTGGGCAGAAGGGAAAGTTATCTAGGAGATACATTGGACCATATGACATTGTGAGTAAGATTGGTGATGTGGCTTATAGATTAGCCTTACCACCCGAGCAATCCGGTGTACATAACGTCTTCCATGTGTTGATGTTGAAAAAGTATGTCCCCGACCCTTCCCATATACTTCGGCATGAACCATTGGAAATTCGAGAAGATGCTACATATGTAGAGAAGCTTGTTTAGATCATAGATACGAAAGAGCAAGAGTTGAGGACACGAACTATTCAATGAGTAAAGGTGCTTTGGGAGAATCATGGACCGGAAGAAGCAACGGGGGAATTATGAGACCAAGTTCAGAAGAAGTACCCACATCTTCTACCTGAGGTGAGTTTTATATTTCATTTGGAGGATCAAATGCCCTAAGGGGTGGAGGATGTAAGACCCCGACCAGAGCGACCTCGATTAGTGCTAATTAAGTCGCATGTTAGTGCTAAGTGTGATTAGTAGATTTGACTAAGTTGGAATTAGAATAGCTTTTGCTATAGCTTTGGGGAATTTTTGAGTGACTTTATGATTTGTAGGATCCTTTAGGGGTCCCTTTTTATAGCTTTGCGCATGTGTGGGGGATTATCCGAGATTTTGGTGTTTTATATTTCGATCCCGTTATACTTGTCTCGTCAATCCCTACAACTTTCATGTTGATCCCGCACTCATTTGAGACCCTGAAACCCGACTTTCCTAACATTGAGGTCAAAACAGTCATTCTACACTAAATCTGTACCCAAAATTTGATACCCCTGAAACCCGTGAAAGATATACTTTTTGGAAACTAGATATTTCGGTGATCATTTTTCCCTTCTTCGTCGATTTCGCTCGAGGTCCCGAAAGTAGTGATTTTAGCCTCCCAAGATTTTCTAGTGGTGGAACCCACACCCATTGGTATATATAGAACCCTTCTTCTTCTTCTTCTTCTTCTTCCTTTTCCAGTACAAACTCAACAAAAGCTAGGGCTTTTCTCTCGTCTTTTTCCTCTTGCTTTTCCATCACCAAATCATTACCAACCTTGCACAAATTGAGAGATGGAAGCCATCATCTTCTTCTTCACCACTTGGGCTCTCCATTGATACAATTCTTGAAGAGAGACCTCCATTCCAAGACCTTCCTTGAACTAGTCTTACCCATTTGAAGAGTCTCCAAGTACTACAACAAAAAACACCATTGGTGACACCCTTTGGTGACAAAAAATCAATGTTGACACGGAACGCACACGAAGGTGACAAAAAAAAATTTTGCTTGTCACGGAAAAGCTTTAATCAAGGTGCCAAATAAAGAGGAGATTCGGTGACAAAAAATTTGTCACCGAAAGACAAATTTTGGGTGACAAGTACAAACTTGTCACTGAAAGATCTAAATTTCGCGCTGGCAGGCTCGTCCTCATTTAGGCGCGTTGTTTCATGGAAGCAATTATGACTTTGTTGCAAATAGTCCACAAAAAAAAGCCATACAGCCAAAAGGTCCTTTAACACATTCTCATACCTGATATGTCTATTTTACCCTCTCTTTAGATCATATCCCATGATTGGTGAGATATCCCATTAATAATAGTCAACTACCACTTAATGAGCCACGATTAATGGAATCTCATTAATGAGATTTTCAAATAAATTCTAAAAACACACAAATAAATTTCAAAATAACGCAAATAAATATCAAAAAATGAAAATAAATTTCAAAAAATGCAATAAATTTAAAAAAAAGCAATAAATTTCAAAAGAATACAGATAAATTTAAAAAGAAAAAAATAAATTTCAAAAAATATAAATAAATTTCAAAAGATGAAAGTCAATTTCAAAAGATCCAAATAAATTTCAAAAAAATATAAATAAATTTCAAAAGACTCAAATAAATTTCAAAAGACGTAAATAAAATTAAAAAACGCAAATAAATTTAAAAAAATGCAAATACATTTTCCAAAACTAAGATAACCCAATTTTCCAAATTAAAGAACAATGTGGCAAAAAACTCAAGTCTTTTTGTCAAAAACTCAGTTAAATATATTTTAAAAATACAGATAAATTTCAAAAGACACAAATAAAATTAAAAAATACAAATAAATCTAAAAAAATACAAATAAATTTGCCAAAAAAGGGATGTATCTCGTGGTTTTGAGACCTAAAACCCACCCAAATGATCGAATCCAATTCCCACTTCTTTTTTGGCTCTCCTGCCTACTATTTTGTATTTGTTTCCCTCTCCCTCTCTGTACTCTGCCCTACTTGCCTCTCCCGCCCCTGTTCCTTCGACTCCAAACCTAGCACAAACTAGATCTTCTCTCTGCTGTTGAAACCAAAAAAGTCAATATGTCTCCTCAACATCAAGAAGCCTCCTGAATCTACATCCTGCTAAAAATAAGCAAGGCTACTTCAAGCATCAGATTTTGTCAGAATCAGACAGAAACTGAGAGATCCTTCAAGACAGCTAAAAGAGGGGTACACCTAAGGTTTCGGGTCATTCCGACAACGTTTGGCCCAACTTCACCGCTCCAACAGCTAAACAGGCGCTCCCGGCGGCAACATCATCAAAGACACCAAAACTTTGATCAAAGCCTACGGATGACTCCAGAATGTCTCCAAAGGACTCCATGCCAGATTTCAAGTCAAACCGACAACGTTTGACCCCCATCAATGCTCGAGCAGCAAACTCAAGCCTCCCGGAGGCGGGAACCACCAAAGCCATCACTCATCAAAAAAAATACATGAGTGGCTTCAACATGCTTCCAAAAGGCTGCACGTCAAATTTCAGGTCATTCCGACAACGTTTGACCAGGTTTCGATGCTCCGAGAGAAAATCAAGCCTACCGGCGGCGGAGCAACCCGGGACCATGACATCCAAAACGGAGCCCATGGAACGTCTCAAAATGACTCCAATAGGCTCCTCGTCAAATTTCAGGTCAATCGGACATCGTTTGACCACATATCAAAGCTCGGCATTTTCCCCGCAGCAAAATCAAGTGAAGCATCGATGGGATCCCAAACGGCTTCAAAACTCAAATAAAAGCCCATGGTTGGTCCTATCCACTGCTCAAGAAGCTTCACCTCAATTTTCAGGTCATTCCGACATCGTTTGACCTAGTTTCGACGCTTGACGGAAAATCGGCTACAAAGTCTTCGGCTTTCCCGAAAAATAGGAAACTTTGTGCTCCGATTTCTCGAGGGTTCTCGTCAAGATTTCTCCAAGAAAATGAAGTCAATAATTGAGGAAAAATGTCAAGAAAAATACAGAAGAAAAAAAGGAACGAAAAAGACGAAAAAACGGCCGAAAACGACGCTCGGCGACCAAACGGGCCGAAGCCCTATGGTCGCCGGCGACCTTGGGCCAGGGTCGCCGGCGACCCTGGGTGCATGGTCGCCCGGCGACCCTGGAAATCCGGGTTGCCGGATTTTGCACCAAAGTGCCCGTTTTCCGATTCTTTTCGCGTTTCGGGTGTTCCGGCCTCTGTGATTTTCGGAAAATGCAATGTTTGATGCTTGAAAACCACTGATCTTCGTCGACATCTCGGATCCGCCGTCAAAAGCATGAAATCATCACCGATCGCCTCAAGATTGCCAACCGGCTGACCAAGAAAGTGCACTTTCTGTCCGACCGATCGTGAAATCGACAAGACAGATGTCACCGGCCCGCCAACATCAATCAATGTCTGAAATTGCACCGCAATCCGACATCAAATAATGCATGGATCCACCCGTGATGATCGCAAGAAGAATCTCAAAAGGCGCAGCACGGCCCGCGACTCTTCACATGCCTTGGCAACCACTTAATGTCGTTAATTGACCCATTAAAGCAGTCATTAACTCATTATTTTGGACGGCCCAATCAGAACCAAGCATTTGGGAGTTACAAATCCAAGCAATCATGGCATTAAAACCATGAAACTCCCATCATCATGAAGTATAAAGGTGATTAAATGCACACAAGCCTTGAAAAAGGAGTTACAAAATCAACTTGTAACTCCTCATCAATTCTTTCATCATGGCCATCAATGCCAATAAACACCTCATGGCTACCAAAAGCCAATAAAAGGAGGTCCATTCCAAGAAGAAAGCATGATAAAAAGTGATCCCAAGTACAAGCTCTGAAAAATCAGAAAATCCAAGAGAGAGACGAAGTCCTGCTACTTTGCTCCCGGAAGCACCACAAGGTGATCAATGTCCCTTGGGGGGCCACCCCCCCCCCCCCCCCCCCGGCCCCCGCCCCCTCCCCCAAGGTCACCTCCTTCTCCAACATGGCCTAAACCCCCCCCCCAACCCCCCCCCCCCCCCCCCCCCCCCCCCCCCCGCCCCCAAGGTCACCTCCTTCTCCAACATGGCCTAAACGCGGCTTTTCAGCCCGTTTACTTGGTTTTTCATTGGATATAGGACCTTCTCTTGGTCCTTGTCCTTTAAAAAAATGAGGTTAGGAGCAAGCCAAAGAATCAAAGCATCACATGTTCTCATTTGAAGGACGATGGCGAAGCCCATACATGACTTGCGACCGTCGATCTCAACGTGTCCCCACAATCTCCTGAGAAGTTAGATCCCTTTTCTTACTTTTCTATTGTAGTTTGTATTTCTTAAAGAGACAAAAGAAATCACAATTCTTGTCTTTCAAATTTGATGAGTTTTGCAAAATCGCCTTTCACGGTAAACAAACAAAAACGCCTCTTACGGCATTCTAAAAACTTGTCTCCTTTCTTAATATTTATGCAATTTGAAAAGTTAGAAAAAATGATTGATTTCCTTTCCACTTGTGAAGGTGAATCTCCGGATCATCACTATTTCAAATTCCAAGTATAAAGTAAATCTGGCATACCCGTACAAAAATGTTGATGCCCGAGATCTTCCCTCCTCCACCGAGACCCAGGTCAGCCCCCGGGGTGCGGAGGGAGAGGACGGAAGATTCCCCCTTTTTCTTCGGGTCCATCAAGTTAGCATACCAGGTGGGACACGTTGACTTGAGAACGTGATGCTTTGATCACTTGGCTCCTTTCTAGTTGGTGGCCTATGTTGCATTTTGCATCTACAAAAAGAAAACATGAGATGGGATTTCAATTGTTCTTTCTCACTTCAAAAAAAACAAAACACAAATCTGATCTCTTTTTCTTAAAAACTCAATTTTGAGAAACTTTGATCCTTCCCTCTTCGAACTTGATAGCTCACAGAAATGTTCGCAGCTATCGTTCATATCGGGGATTGGGCCATCTTTTCTCTTTGATGAGTCCAATTGGGATTTCAAAAAAAAAAAAACTTCCTTTCAAACTCTTTCAAAAAAAAAATGATCTCTCTTTCTCAAGATTCAACTTTGAGAAATTTTGATCCCCTCCTCTTTGAACTTGATAGCTCACAGAAATGTTCGCAGCTATCGTTCATATCGGGGATTGGGCCATCTTTTCTCTTTGATGAGTCCAACTGGGATTTCAAAAAAAAAATTATAATTTCAAAAAAATTTAGTTTTCTCTCTTTTGCATTCAAAGTTGAGAAACCTTGGCTCCTTCCTTTTCGGATTTAGCACTCGCAGAAATATTGAGCCTTTGTTCGGATTGGAATACCATTCGCTCTCTTTGATGAGTTTATAAAAACCCTTTCAAAAAAAAAAAGGATTTCAAAAAAAAAAAAACACTAAGGTTCCACCAGTTGCGTTCTTTGACCAAAGTGGATGTAAGAAAAGCCTTGTCCAGAGTGTGGAGACAGCTAGACTGTTCGAGCAAGGGTCCTCCAAACGGGTTCATTAAGTAATCCTACCCTTACCTTGGGGCTGATCTATCTACTAAGGTTTCATAAGATCGAATTGGAAATCTATGTGCACCTTTCAAAAAAAAAATTCTCAAAAAAAAAAATCTTTTTTTTAAAAAAAAAGAAAGAAAAAACTTCCGTCACTTTTGAGTTCAGAGTTGAGAAATCTCGGTTCCCTCCCTTTCGGGTTTAGCGCTCGTAGAAATGTTGAGCCTTTGTTCGAAACGGAACACCATTTGCTCTCTTTGATGAATTCAATCTTGACCTTTCAAAAAAAAAACTTCCGTCACTTTTGAGTTCAGAGTTGAGAAATCTCGGTTCCCTCCCTTTCGGGTTTAGCGCTCGCAGAAATGTTGAGCCTTTGTTCGAAACGGAACACTATTTGCTCTCTTTGATGAATTCAATCTTGACCTTTCAAAAAAACTTCCGTCACTTTTGAGTTCAGAGTTGAGAAATCTTGGTTCCCTCCCTTTCGGGTTTAGCGCTCGCAGAAATGTTGAGCCTTTGTTCGAAACGGAACACCATTTGCTCTCTTTGATGAATTCAATCTTGACCTTTCAAAAAAAAACTTCCGTCATTATTGGATTCACATCCGAGAAATTCTGGTTCCTTCCCTTCTGAATTTAGCGCTCGCAAAAATGTTGAGCCTTTGTTCGGATTGGAACACCATTTGCTCTCCTTTGTGAACCCAATTTTGACCTTTCAAAAAAATCCCATCTCGTGTCCTTTCCAAGGATGCGATTTGCAACATTTGTGCCTAGCGGTGCTTGTACGCCCTTTTGGGTCTACTGTATTCGCGACCGACACATTTGTTTCTCCAACCTTATATCATTTTACCTCGAGTGAGCCTTGCTTCTCGGTAATTTGAATTAAGGTCTACAATTGCTTCTAGCAGTCACTGGAACGCTCACTCTGAGCCTACCATACTTGCATTTTAGAACAATTGTGTCCTCTATGGCTTTTTGCCTTCTTCATCGTCCTTGGGTTGGGCCATGTCCCCTCAAGTGATTTGAAAAGACAAAATCATAGTTGTTCTCCATTTACGATCACCATATTCTTGTGATTACTAATGGATTTGGTCTTGTTTCAGAAGTTTTTCAAAACTAACAATGGCAGCTTCATTGACCATCACTTTCGATGAGAACAAGTACCAGCTTATGCTGCAAGACAAACAAAACAAGTATAAGCGCCCTGCCAGTTGCCGAAGCGTCATCTCTCTCGACAACTCCCCAAACACCAGGTCAACTTCAACTCCCCGAACCATCGTCTTCGGATCACTGGGACCATTCCCACTTCCCGCAGAAGACATTGTACCTACCAAGAAGCAGAAAACCGCCCCGCAACGTGTCACTAAAATGGCACCAAGGGCGAACACCAAGAAGCCTGAAGCCCGTGGCGTTCCCACGAAGCCTCAACCCACAAGAAACCAGGTTTACACCAAAACTTGGTCCCCGAGATCTTCGCCAAAGCAACGGAGGTGCCAAACATCTGCAAAGCCAACATACCTGGCCCCTCTCAAGGAGAATTAGTTCTACCCTCTCTCTTACATGAAAGAGGAGAAACCTACCCTCCACCCAAAAAATAAACAAAATCATCATGAGCCGGCTTGCTCCTACAAGCCCAAAATCAAATCCTGCATCGTTAGGCCTATGCAAAAACATGCTGAAGCCTGCACTCCCGCGAGTCGACCCTTCATCTCAACAGGGGCCGAGCTCGCAAAATTCAAGTCTTCACTGCGACAGACAAAGGACCGCGTCCAGATTCTGTCCTTGCCAAGCTTCAAAGAAGATAAACTCGGCTGCTGCGCGCGAGGGACTACATCCTTCATCGCTAGAGCCCAGCCAGAGCTGACTGAAGCTCAAATTGCTCGTCGTATGCGTCCCCGCACCGCATATCGACAAAAGAGACTCGAGAAACAAAGAACCCAGCATTCTACTCTCCATGTCTCAAACAAATGGGTCGAAAAAGAAAGACCCGACCAATTCGTTGCTGTTCATATGGTTGGCAAAACCAGAAAACGCCAGAAGTCAGCAACCAAAATCAGTGTTAGACGTCTAGTGACTCGCAGCGTCTCTCGGACACGAACACATCTGGAGGAATCTTCCACTCCTCCGAGCCAAGGACATCGGAGTAACCACTCCTCAGATTCTTCATCCAGAAGAATGAGCCCCAGCTCAGTCACCAGGACGATTTCTTCGTTCGAATCCCGAGGGATGAACGCCTTGGCTACAAGTTCTGAGCCGCCTCCACAGCATGAAGATGTAACCGCACGCATCCAGCAGTTGGAGCAAGGACAACAGAGAATTGAGGCTCTGATGGAAAATCTGATTCTCACTCTACAGCGTCCACCAGCTAACAATGAAACCCCTCCGAATCATGAAGATGATGAGGGCAATGCAGAAAATAATGAGTCTCGCGCCCTTACCAGAAAGGACGTGGACGACATCCTCGCAAAAGCAAAAGAAGAGGATACATTGAAGGAACATGGGATCAAGCCACCCTACCCTCTATGGATGGACTCGGTTCCGTTCCTTGCAAAATTCAAACAACCTACTCTCCAGACATATACTGGGAAAGGTTCAGCCAGACAGCATGTCATCCACTTCAAGATCCTGACAGGAGCTATTGCGGATCAAGATGCCCTCAAGATTCGCCTCTTCGCAAGTACCCTAAAAGGTACAGCCTTTGATTGGTACTCCACTCTACCGGAGAACTCCATCCAGAACTGGGCTATGCTAGAGACACGCTTCCTGACCCACTTCCAAGGTGAGGATCATCCTGTTACTATGGCTCAACTCTGCAGCCTAAAACAGGGAGAGAATGAGTCAACATACGACTTCATTCACAAATGGAAGGCAATGACGTACAAATGCTCAGATGTACTGCCACAAGCGTCGCTGGTGGACATCTACCGTAACAATATGAGAGCAAAAATCCGCTCCATGATTATCGGCAATAAATCAATGAACCTGGGGGAACTCCTCGAAGCCTCCATGGAAGCTGAAATGGTGATCAAAGACCTCAACAGTCAGAAATCATCAAAGAAAGAGCCGCCTACTGTTACAACCTCAAAACCAAAGAAAAAGGAGGTTCTCAATGTGCAGACTAAGTCAGCTCCTCAGCAGCCAAAGAAACCTTAAAACAAAACTGCAGGTAAAAGGCCTGAACTCTCTGATGCCTTCAAAGAACGTGTAGAAAAGAAATATCCATTCGATGAAGATGTTGAAGAAATCTTTGAGGCTCTCCTAGCAAATGGCAAACTCATTTTGCCAGAGCCCAAAAGACCGGGAGATGTTGGCAAAACCAATGATCCCCGATACTGTCCATACCATCAGATGATCTCACATCCTCTCAATCAATGCTTCGTTGTGAGAGAGAAGATCAATGAGATGTGGAAAAACGGAGTCATAACCTTTGATAAAAACTATGGCCCCACCTCTGTCAACATGGTGTCATGTCGGCAAACTTCAAAGTCACCGAAAGAGAAGATCACTACTTCATTCAAGGTGACAAAAATGGCTCAAGTGTCCCAAGAATTGGTTCCCTATCCAACACCAGATGGACAACCTATATGGGTGCATCCCGATCTCCTAGATGATGAAAATTGGGAGATCGTCAAAACAAAGCCGACTGCTCAGCAGCGAAGGCAAGCCAAGAGACAACTCTGCAAGCTCAAAAAGCAGCAGAAGTCTCAACCAAAACAAGAAGTCCTTGAAAGAGCAGAAACTTCTTCCACTGCTTCACTAGGGACGACGAAAGAATCTCTTCCCAAAACCTCCCAGGCGGTAAGAAAAATCACTCTTGATGATTTCATGCCACCTCTATATAAAAATGAAAATGTGCAGGGGGCATCATACTCTTGCAACTCGGTAGTTGGATTCTCCATGAATGGATACGAGTCCAGTGATACTGCCAGTGATATAGATGAGTGGGAAGAATCCTTTGAAACAGGAGAATACCTCTCCGACGAGGAATGGATTCCCGAGTCTCATCTTATGCCAGTAATCTGGTATAACCCATTACAGCCACAAGGATCTTGGTCTGATGATGAAGAAGACCAGGACCCTGTTCAAGAAAACGTTGTTGATCGAGCACCAGCAAATGCTTCAGTGGAACCCAACATGGGCGAACCACAAGGGGCAAATGACGAAGAAGATTTGGCTCCCATGCCTGATCTCGAAGAATATGCAAGAATCTTGCAACATCTTGCCATAAAGCAGGAGCAGGATCGCATCAATCTTCGTCATAATCCAGAGCCGGAAGTCCCTGAAAATCAGCGGGAACTTTCTCCTTTAACTCCTGAAAATGGAGAAAACAGTTGGATCGATGATCCTCTCACATCCGAGGATGAATCTGATCCCCAACAGTCTACACTGGGGGCATCTCCTGTCAGGATAACCTGCAATGCAATAGCTCAGGACGACAGTGCCTCTGAAGCTTCCGAAGACACGTACTCCCCAACCGGTAGCGTATCTTCCGGAGCTACATCCTATCAGGTGACTTCCACTGAGATAACATCCTCTCAACCTTCGTCTCCTGAAGCTGTGACATCGGAACCCAAGCCACTCCCGATTGATCATCTTGAAGAAACTTCTGCCAATGAAATCTTCTTCAATGAAAACTTAGTCAATTGGTCCCAGATACCCGATCTCACGGGCAATGTCTGGGCTAATAAAGAAAAGTTGCCGGCTACTGTTCAGGACTTGTTCCTGGAAATTGCTCCGTGCAACACAATCACTGAAGACGCCAATGCTGTTACAGAGACGTCCTCAGCAAAGGATCAACGTCTTGATCCTGAGAACGATCTTCCAAAAGAAGACCCTTCTCTAGAGGCTCTTGAAGTTGGTAGAGGTACCCGTTCTGGCCGGGATTACCACAAAAATTACAATCAACCCTCTTCTTCTTATGTAAATCCTTCGGGAAAGCAAGTTGTAAGCGCCCCAAGTGGCAATAATAATGAAAATGCAGGCCCGAAGGAGGCTTTCAAGTACGACTTGATTGAGCACTTCAAACACATACCTGTACGTCTGCACATCCTTAATCTATTACGAATGTCTCTACAAACTCGTGATAGTCTCATTTCAGAATTACAAAGGCTGAATGCGGATGTCTACAAACATGCCCCACAAGTCCTACAAATTGAAATGGACTATAGGGTCAAAAAATCAAATACTCCCTCAAAGGGAGAAAAGAAGAAAACTGAGGGATCAAGCAATGAATGCCTCTCGGTACAAAAAACAGCAAGTGCAACAATTGCCTTCGACAAGGATGACCTCATCCTAGGCGAAACAAAGCACAACCGTCCCTTGTACTTTGCGGGGTACGTCAAAGAAATGCCAGTACATAGAATTCAGATCGATCCAGGTTCTGCACTCAACCTCATCTCTACTTCGGCACTCGAAGAGCTGGGCATCCCACCCACCAAAGTGAGTCACACGTCCGTATCCATCTTCGGATATGACTGCAGCGCTCAAAGGCCTATCGGCAAAATCAGGTTCAAACTGCAAATCGGTGATCTTATTTCTGAAGTCACTGTGTATGCAATAAGGACCCCTTCATGCTACAATATACTCCTTGGACGCCCCTAGATACATGAGAATGGTGTCGTCCCTTCAACTCTGCATCAGTGCATCAAGTTCATTGCGACGATGGCCTGATACATCGAGTATTTGCAAACAAAAAGCCCTTCAAAGGCAGAGATGTCCATTTTGCAGATGCTCAAATGTATAAAGATGGAAAAGAAGAACAGGAGGAAAAAACAATTCGCTTTGTCGACAGTCTCCAAAAAGATAAAGGCAAGGCTCCTCAGCAATCATCGGAGGAAAACAAACCCTCCACCAAACTCGAAGTAAGCGGCCAAGCTCCCTTTGTCGTCTTCTTCAAGTCTCCAAAGCCTTTGGTAATCATTAACAAAGCAAAGAAGACAAAACAAAAGACTGGGGGCAAGTTCACTATCTCCTTTATGTCTATTATGCATGACACGGACTCAGAGTCAGATCCAGAAGATGACACAGCATCGAGCCAAGCTGATACTTAGCAAGATCAGCCCGCTCTCACTCCATTGGAGACACTTGCAGACATAGAAGACCCTACGTCTGCTTCCTTTGTTATTCCGCAACTTCGCCAGAAGAAAAAGTGATTTACTTCCATAGATAAGGAGCATTTCCACTGAACTCTTTGCTTGAACGTTTCCAAAACGAAGGTATGCCTCAGCTATCCCTGTATAGTCCAATGGCATAAGCTATCATGAAGAAAATGGGCTACGACACTCAAAATCCGACTGGTTTGGGAGGTGGCCGTGGTATTCTTACACCATTGGAACCCACCCTGACCAAAAGTCAACTAGAAGATTGGAAAGTCCACCTTCAAAAAGGCAAGTCTTCATATGGGTTGGGGTATGATCCTACCTCTCCTATGAGACAGTTGACACCATGGCTGCAAAGTCACTTTACCGACCAAGCCTCAACATCTCATGAAGACATTGATATCCCTGGATATCTCTTTGAGGAGTTACTCGTAAAAAAATCCTGAAAGCTCCTCCAATTGGTATAATTTCTCTGATAATAAAGAGGAATTGCCCGATGACACAGACGAGCGGTTCTCTATCCTAGAAGAATCATTGTCTCCAAAAGAAGTACCCTACTTCAACCCAATTCCAGCAAATGATTGGGACCATCTCATTGCAAGCCTTGAGAAGGATACTGATCAAGAAGATTCATTGACGGAAACAGAGCCTCAGTCTGAAAATGCCTCTGGCAGTCCAGAAGGTCTTGTTGAGTTAGAAGCCTCCGAAAATATTGTGGAGGAACCACCTTCAAACCTTCCAACAGAAGATCATGTTCAAAAGATAGACTTGGGAACACCTGATAACCCATGTCCTGTATTCATAAGCAAGAATATAAAGGATGATGAGTTACCCGAGTATATCTCCTTTCTTCGTGAGTTCATTGATTGCTTTGCATGGTCTTATGCCGAAATGCCTGGCTTGGATCCCAAAGTAGCAGTCCACAAGCTCAATTTGCAAAAAGAAATCAAGCCTATCAAATAAGGCCAAAGAAGATTCCGTCCCGACGTGATGGACAAAATCGAACAAGAAGTTCAGAAATTCAAAAACGTTGGCTTCATCCGCGAGGAACAGCATCCTGAATGGTTGGCCAACATCATCCCCGTGACAAAGAAAAATGGGCAGATAAGGGTCTGTATCGACTACAGAGACCTGAATAGTGCACGTCCTAAAGATGAATTCCCGCTCCCCATACCAGAGGTGATGATTGACAACACCTATGGGTTCGAGCGAATGACGTTCATGGATGGATTCTCTGGCTAAAACCAAATAAAGATGCATCCTGAAGATGAAAGGCATACATCATTTCGGACACCATTCGGCGTGTATTGCTACACTGTTATGCCGTTTGGCCTGAAAAATGCAGGTGCGACATACCAGAGGGCTATGATGAAAATATTCCAAGATATGCAGCACAAGATGGTCGAATGCTATGTTGACGACCTCGCCATAAAAAGCAGAAGAAAAGAAGACCATCTCAATGACATTCGAGAAGTCTTCCTCCGACTTCGCAAACACAAATTGCGGATGAATCCACTAAAGTGCTTCTTCGGTGTCTCATCGGGTAAGTTTCTCGGATTCATAGTACGGAAAGCTGGAATAGAACTTGACCCCACTAAAGTCAAGGCTATCCTGGAAATGCCATCTCCCAGAACTCTAAGAGAATTAAAAAGGCTTCAAGGAAGGCTGGCCTACATTCGACGGTTCATCTCCAATCTATCAGGGAAATGCCGTCCATTCTCTCGCCTGATGAAGAAAGGCGTGGACTTTGTCTGGGATGCTGAATGTGAAAATGTATTTCAAGACATCAAAGCATGCCTCATCAAACCTCCAGTGCTGGCTGCCCCCACAACTGGAAAACCATTTATCTTGTATACAAGAGCTCTCGACCACTCTTTGGGTGCTCTGCTCGCACAAGAAAACGACGACGGAAAATAAGCTGCTCTATATTACCTAAGCCGCATGATGGTAGGTGCAGAGCATCGCTACTCCTCAGTCGAAAAAGAATGCCTTGCAGTAATGTTCGCCGTACAAAAGCTGCGTCACTATCTGTTGTCGAACACAGTCTACCTGATTTCGAGGATCAACCTCCTAAAGGTCCTTGTCACAAAAGCAGGTTCTCTCAATGCCCGACTGGAAAAATGGTGCATCCTTCTATCACAGTTTGATATTAGGTATGTACCACAAAAAGCAATCAAAGGACAAGCTCTGGTAGATTTCCTCGCAGAGCATCCATTGCCTAAAAATTCTCCACTTAGGGATGATCTCCCAGACGAATTTGTCTACAACGTGGAAACTTCCTTGTCAAACGCTTCCTGGGACATGTACTTTGACGGTGCAACCAGGACAAATGAAAAAGGAAAGCAAATATCGGGAATCGGCATCATCTTTGTCAGCCCCGACAAATACATGATTCCACACGCCTTCTCGCTACTGGAACCATGTTCAAACAATGCAGCCGAGTACCAAGCCCTGATTGTTGGATTGGAACTCGCCCTCGAAACCGGCATCACCATGCTGGAAGCTTTTGGAGACTCTCAACTGGTCGTCAACCAGATGAATAAAAAATATGAAGTCAGGAAGCCTGATTTGCTACCTTACTACAATAAGGCGCAGTCGCTTCGACAAAAATTCAACATCTGCCATATCACCCACATCCTCAGAGGTGAAAACATCGGTGCAGATGCCCTGGCCGGACTCGCCGCATCCATGGCAATCCAAGAAGGGGAAAACATGCAAGTCACAGTGTGTCAAAGAAGGATTCTCCCTCCTCTTAACACACACCAAGCAGTTGCTGAATGCCACAAAGTGGTTGGAAGTCGGATATCCATCCTCAAACCTCCGAAGGGCGACTGGAGAGATCCGTTCATTGATTACATCATGTTCGGAATCCTACCTGAAGATCCAAAAGAACGGGTAAGCATCCAAAGATGAGCCCAAAACTTTCATTTGGATATACATTCAAAAGCACTTTACATAAAATCCTTCAACGGAGTACTCCTACGCTGCTTATCCCAAAAAGAGGCTGAGGAAACTCTCGAAGAAGTACATGCTGGTCTTTGTGGAGCCCATCAGGCTGGCCCTAAGCTCTACAACCAGATAAAAAGGCTAGGCTACTATTGGCCTACCATGGTAGCTGACGCAATGCAATTTGCCAAGCACTGCCAAAAATGCCAGATTCACGGAGATTATGTCCACATGCCTCCAGAATGGCTACATCCAGCAGCAATCTCATGGCCTTTCGAAGCCTGGGGAATGGACATCATAGGTCCTATTTCTCCCCCATCAAGCAAAGGTCATCGCTTCATCTTCGCCGCTACGGATTATTTCTCCAAGTGGTCAGAAGCATTTGCGCTCAGCGAAATGAAGACTTCATCAGTCCTTCAGTTCTTGCGCACCAACATTATTTGTCGCTTCGGCATACCTAAAAGATTCGTCCATGATAACGGACCACAATTCCGAGATCACAGATTCTACAGGTTCTGCGACAAGTACAAAATCCAAAGTTGTCCTTCGACTCCATATAATCCAGCAGCGAATGGACTAGCAGAAGCCTTCAACAAGACGCTCTGCAAAATTCTCAAGAAAATGGTCTCTAGTCACAAAAGAGACTGGGGCGACAAACTACTACAAGCTTTGTGGGCCTATCAAACCACCGTTCGAGGACCAACCCATAGCACACCATTCTCTTTGGTCTATGGATGCGAAGTTGTTGTCCCTTTGGAAGTACAAATTCCTTCCTTAAGGGTATCTTTACAAAATGACATGACACAAGAAAGCAATGTCAAAATGAGACTCCAAGAGCTGGATAATCTCGATGAAAGA
The DNA here is from genome assembly GCA_028538565.1 of Umbellularia californica. Taxonomy (NCBI): domain Eukaryota; kingdom Viridiplantae; phylum Streptophyta; class Magnoliopsida; order Laurales; family Lauraceae; genus Umbellularia; species Umbellularia californica. The sequence goes on from JAPQWN010000002.1 coordinate 30,448,638, forward strand.
CGACTCGAAGCTCTACAAAGCATTGAGTTGTACCAAGCACGCATGGCAGGATCTTTCGACAAAAAGGTCAGGCAACGCGCCTACAAAAAGGGTGACTTGGTTCTTGCAGTAAAAGGACCCATAGTCTTTGCCCACAAATCCAAAGGCAAATTCGAACCAAAATGGGAGGGACCCTTCGTCATCGACAAAGTCTTCTCCAACGGTGCATACGCTCTTCTAAACATGGAAGGAGACAGATGTATGCTACCCATCAACAGCAAGTTCTTGAAGCGGTACTACCCTTGAAGACTTCCTCAAACGGGTCAGAGCAATATCTACACGGCTAAAGCGTATTTCCAAGGTACTTGCTCGTCAAACCCACCCCTTTTGAAATTTTCATCTTTATGTTGAAATTTCCAAAAAAAAAAAAAAAACAATCTCTCAAAACAATGCCTTTCATCGTTTCATTGTTCACAAAAAAAATCATCAAATTCAAAATCCAAGTTTAGGAGCCTCTTCCCATACTTGACTAAAATTTTCGATCCTTGGACCCAAAATTCATGGTTTGAAACAAGTCAAAATTTATGACCTTCGCGTCTTTAAACAAAATTTTGGTTTTCAGAAAAAAAAACCGCGGGGAAGCGACATTCAGTCAATACTCGGAAAACCCAAAAAAAAAAGAACCGGAAGGATGCGAACCCCATTCGATACTTCCAAAAACACAAAATCGCAAGGAAGCGAACCCCATTCGATACTTGCAAATTTCAAAAATCGTGGAGAAGCAACAAACCAGTTGATATCCACAACCCAAATTTCAAAAATCTTGGAGATGCAACATACTAGTTGCTATCCACAACCAAAATTTCAAATGGTTCGAGAAAACCTCAAATTTCAAAAATCGCGGAGAAACGACATCAAGTCAGTACCCGCAAAACCAAAAGTTTTGGGAAAAGCAGGGAAGCGACGCTTAGTCGATATTTGCACCCCAATTCGCGAGGAAGCGACATTCCATCGATACTCGCAAAACCTAACCCGCGAGGAAGTGACATTCCATCAATACTCGCAAAACAGAATGAGCAAGGAAGCGACATTCCATCGATACTTGCAAGACCATTCAGCGGGGAGGCGACATTTAGTCGATACCTGCATTTTGAAAACCAAAAATCAGCTATAAACGCCAAAATCCGGCTATAAATGCCAAAATTCGGCTATAAATGCCAAAAACAAAATTTTTTCGGCTATAAACGCCCAAAATCGGCTTTCATGCCAATAAAACAAAACTTGGTTTTCAAAAAAAAAAAAAAAGAAACTCGGCTATAAACGCCAAAATCTGGCTATAAACGCCAAAACTCGGCTATAAACGCCAAATCCGGCTATAAATGTCAAAATTCGGCTATAAATGCCAAAAACAAAATTTTTCGGCTATAAACGCCAAAATCGGCTTTCATGCCATCTCAAAATCAGCTCTCATGCCACAAACAAAATTTTTGGCTCTCATGCCATCTCAAAATTCGGCTATAAATGCCAAAACAAAACAAAAAAAATCGGCTATAAACGCCAAAATCTGGCTATAAATGCCAAAATTCGGCTATAAATGCCAAGACAAACAAACAAAATTCGGCTTCTATGCCATTCTAAAATTCAGCTTTCACGCCATCCCAAAATTCTGGCTCCCATGCCGCAAAACAAATTTTGGCTCTTACACCACAAAATTAGGCTTTCTCGCCATCCAAATTTTGGTCTTCAAACCATCAAAAACAAGGCTTTCCGTCACAAAATTGGCTTTCATGCCCAAAACAACCCTTTGACAAAAGATTTTCACAAAATGACAACCCTTTGATCAAATCCTTAAACAAACATTCCCATCAAACTTTTGCTCAAAATTGTTTTCATCAAAAAATGATTTAAGTGAAAGGAAGGGGATACAAAATATAGTACCAAAATTGTTTATACATGGAGGTACCAAAAAAAAAAAGAAAAAGGAAAAAGAGTTTGTTACAACTCAGGAGCTCAATCCTACATGGTCTTCAACCAAAGGTTCAACTCCTCAAGCAGACCCTTGACCTTAACTTCCAAAGTCTTTAGGCCACGCTCCTTCAAAATGTCCCCATAAAACGCAGCCGAATGCCGTGACCCACCTGCAGCACGAGGAAGTTCTTCCCAGAGGACCTGCCACTGCTCATGCTCCTGAGTCTTCCTCCGGACATTACCTTCAGCTTCCTCAACCTGGCGAATGAGAGTCCCCTCTTTGTCACGAGCCTCCACAATGGCGGTCCATTTGGCAGCAGCCTCTTCCTCTAAAAGATCAAGACGTTGCCTAGCCTCAACGACCTCCTTATCAAGGCGGTCCAAGTCTTGCTTCAGCCCCATGATGGATAACTCGGTAACGTTCTTCTCCCGAACGATCTGCCTCCGAGTCTTCATGACCTCAGTCAGCTCAGCTTTGACTTTGCTGGAAGGTTTTATGAACATCTCATCAAAGAAGTCACCATATGGGAAACTCTTGGTCTCAGTCCATTTGTTCCCCAAGGTGATGATCTCCTCAACAAAATCCTCGGCACTTGCGATGTCCAGACCGACTTCTTTGCTATCAGCGAGGATGTCCTGCACATGCTTGATCATGCCAAAACCAGCTTCCAAATGACCTGAAGAAAGAGTCTCAACCCATGAGCTCAAGACAGTCTTCAACACCTTCCTAGCATACTGAAGGTGCGGTGCAGATGAGGATTCGTCATGCTCTGGTGCCCGACTGCCCACATCATGCTCCATTGGAAGAGTAATCAATAAACTCTTTTCAACGGAACAAGCTGACTCATTGAAAGTGGAAGAAGCCCCTACTTCTGCATCAGCCGCAGGTATCCCCTGTTCTGGCTCTGAGGAAGACGGAGGAATCTCTCTTGCTGCTTCACAATCTGTCAAAAAAAAAAAAAAAAAAAAGACAAAAAGGTATGAATATAATCTTGTCAAAAATATATGAAGATTATTATTGCAAGTATACCTGCTTCGACGACCGGTGGAGTGCTCTCTGCCTCTTTGAACTCATCCGAAGCATCGTCAAAAGTTGCGTCCATAGATGGCTCGAAATCGTCGGAATCCTCTGGCAAGTCAGCTACATGTTAGCAAATGACAGCAAAAGAAGACAAAAAAGCAAAAGCCAAAGCAAATCATACCAGGTGAAGGTTCTGGAACCACTCCAGAGTCCCTGGGCTCTTCCTCAGATGCCACGACTGGATCCGTCATCGCCTCATCGGCTGGAACCTCGGGCATCACCAGGTCATCGTCCTCTGCTAAAAAAAAAAGAAGCAGCGGATCAAAACAAAATCTTTCACAAAAAAAAGGGGAAGGAAGAAACAAAAGGAAAGAAAGGGGATCATACCAGCTATCTTCTCTTCTTTGTTTCTCTTCTCTGGAGGCTCGTCAGCATCCTCAGACACCTCCTCATCAATGGTGAGAGGAACTTCAAGATCAGAAGGGCTATCGTGCCGTCTCATGTTACGGCGTTGTCCTCTCCTCCTCTTGCCTCGGCGGGCCAATCTGCTCGACGATCCTGCCCCACTATCAACATCAGGCCTCTCACTAGAGTCCTCACTGGATGGTCTACTTTTCTCAGTAGACTCCATGGAAGCCTTCGTATGCTCTGCCTGTATCATAGCATCGATCTCGGCCTCCTCCTCCTCCAGCTGTCTCAGGACCTCACCAGGAATCCCATGTGCAGCTCCTGATCTGATGATGTCCTGCCCGTTGAGAAAGCCTATCTTGTGCTTCTCTCCAGAAAGGAAAGCCAAAACTTCCTCCCGACGGACACCATCCGATTTGCCAAGACCTTTCCCAGGAGATTGCTTAATATCAAGCTCTTTCTTGGAAAGCCCCCGGTGCACTGAGAAGCTCTCCACGAACCACTTCGTGAAGCCAGCAGTCCGGAAGGTGGGCAGCTCAGGATAGGAAATCATGGCAGTAGTGTCCTCTGCACTGTAAAAAGCCCATGCATTTCTCCCATCCTGCAGACCTCCAAAACGCTTCACCATGCTCGAAGGTGCTCCAACAACGCCTTGAAAGAAACCAAGCTGCAATGCAAAACGCGAAGGGACATACAGTTGGATGTAGACGAAAAGATGTCTGCGGTACACCATCGTACCAAACTGTATGTTGAAGAGCCACCTCTTCTCCGCGTCCGTCAAAGCATAGTGTCTTCCCGACCCTGCCCTGGTCGAATCACGGGAGACACCAAAGTCAAAAGCCTTCTTCCGCAAGCCCAGAGAAAGCTTCACTGAAGACTGCCCAATCTCGACATCCCTAGATCGTCGGATCCTTAAACGGGTAAATAAAAGTGATTCGTGAACGGCTGTCCCTCTAGCCAAACGAATCATAAAGGGATCTTCATCCTGTACAACTCCCAAACGATGGAAGGTAGGACAGTGGTACACATACCACGAATAGAAGATGTGGGCAGAAAATACCCTGTTCATGGGAAGCCCAAGTCGAACCAGGAAAGCAGGAGCCTGCAGTTCGGTACACAAATAGGAGTAAAGAGCAGGTACCAAAGCCAGCCGCTCTCCAAACGCCATCTGACAAGCCGGAAAAATACAGTGCGGCCTGATGTGCGTCCCATCTCCTCCAGCAAAAATAGCCTCACCCAGCCAGTAAGTGAGGTAAACAGCGAGATCTCTCCGCAACGCAATGTCAGGACAAATGGCATCCGTGCTTGCGAAGAACTTCTTAAAATCTTCTCGCATAGCAGCGATCTTCTTCAAACTTGATGCTTTAGCCCTGACATCCTGGGCCATGCCATCAGAAGAATCCCCGCTGTCAAAAAAGTTGGAGCTGCAACTTCTCCAACTACTGGATCTAACTTTCGAGCCCTCCTTCTCCTTCAAAAAATCATAGAAGGCAACGAGCTGAAAGTACACAAGCCTAAACTCCTCAGATTACTCCTCAAGGACGCTGTCAATAGGCATAAACTCCTCATAGAGTTTGCCGAGGATAGGCAATCCGGTGATGGCGCTCAGTTCCTTCAAAGAAAAACCAATATCACCATTCGTCACAATGAAGGTGCTGGTATGAGGAATGAATGACTCCAGCATGGCCATGAAAGCCTCATCGGAGAAAACGATGGTTTGCCGAAAAGCGCGAACCGCATCAAAAATCTCGGCCTTCCACAAAACGGCCTCGCCAATCCTCAGGGTGTGATCAGTCCATGACTCTCAGCTCGAGTCAGCACTGAAACAGCCACGAAGTCGAAAAGGCTTCACCCAATTGCTGCCGTCACCCCGAAAAATGCTTCAATCGATGGATGATCCGAACCTTGGTAACCACTGGCTGGCATCAACATGTCCATACGGACAGGCGACTTCTCTGCAAAACCAAAAGGTCCGCCAACAAAAAACCCCGGTCTTGATCACACTGGTCCTCTTCACCCAGCTCGGAGGATCTTCCCTCTTAGGGCAAGTGGGAGAAAGGCTCGGGATCGAGATGGTCCGATCGAAAGACGACCAGGTGGAAATAGTTCTCTCCTCACCATCTGCTGTGTAAGAGAACTGAAAACATCTCCTTTGGTATGTCAAGTCGTAGGGGACTGCATCACCAAAGAAGAAGGTAGGCTTGAGCACAACGCTCTGATCGCCTGTAACCCAAGGACGGCTGCTTACCATGATCTTATAGAACTCCTCATCTTTGAGAGCGATCAATCGCTGTCTCATCTCATCACGATTGAGGGAATCACATTCTTCCAAGTTCTTCTCCACAAACTGGACCTTCTCCCAAGCCTGCTGAACGGCCGCATTGGAAGATCTAGCAGACCGACGAGGTGCGTCAGTAACAGGACCTTTACCCTTGTTCGTTCTAGAAGAACTACCTGTAAAAGATGGAAGAGAAAAGATCAAGCAACATCAAAATGACAGAATTCTGCTACAAAAATTCTAGCAAAATTTTGACATGGTTCCGGGGCAATTCCAAAGAAAAGGAAAATATTCTGAAAAAGACAGGAAGCCTGAAGATGAGCTCAACATCGCTGCGAGCTCATAGTCAGTGGAGAATTCTCAAAGAAGGTTCGAACTCAACATCGCTGCGAGAACGAGCCAATCTCATCAAATTTCAGTAAAATCTGGAAAAGAGCTCAACATTGCTGCGAGCTTCAGAATCCAAAAATTGCAAACTTCCTCAAAATCCAGCAAGACCGAGAAAGAGCTCAACATCACTTGCAAAAGATTTTCAGGTATGCATCATCATACTTCCAAAATCTATTTACCAAAACTCATGCATCAAAAATATATCATCATGCATTAGATGCTAGGAGAACCTTGACCAAAGTTTGACCAATTCCAACCCAATTTGGTCAAAACCAATCAAACTTTGTCCAAGTCAAAAATCATGTTGGCTTGACCTAGAGACTCTAGCCTTCTATCTTGATGCATCAAACAAAAAAAATGCATACATATTAAAATTGCATAGCCTCATTATCATAGTGAGCAAACAAGGAAAAAGAAAAAGAGAGAGAAAAAAATCTCTGCAAAAGAAAAAAAAAAGTCCCATACCTCTTTTGAGTTGATGGGACCATTCAAAAAAAAAAGAGAAAAAAAAAGGAAAGTCTCATGAGTTTCCAAAAACCAAACCATTCAACCTCATGAACCAAATTGAGCCAAAATCTTGAAATTGACATTTCACAAAACCAAATTCCAGTCCCCTAGCTCGCCACATACAGCTTGTTAGGTCACAAGACCAAAACCAAAAATCAAAATCCAAACCAAACCAAACCTGACCCCCCAACCTGCCACATACAGCTTGTTGGGTCACAAGGTCGAAACCAAAATCAAACCCCGACCCCCTAACCTGCCACATACAGCTTGTTAGGTCACGAGGTCAAAAACCAAAATCCAAAACCCAAAATCCAAATACCCCATGTCATTTTCAAAACTTTGCCTTGAGATGGTACGTGATCCCTCTCACTACCATAAAATTCCCCTGGAAACTCAGAAGGCTATTCAAAAAAAAAATGCTCAAGACTCTTGGTCAAGTTGGAATCTCTCCTCCAAGTTTCTTTTCGAGGCACATCGACTCCAAAAAGCTACTCGTCGCTGTACCTCGAGGGGGCATTTGTTGACACCAAAAAGTCAATATGTCTCCTCAACATCAAGAAGCCTCCTGAAGCTGCATCCTGCTAAAAATAGGCAAGGCTACTTCAAGCATCAGATTTTGTCAGAATCAGACAGAAACTGAGAGATCCTTCAAGACAGCTAAAAGAGGGGTACACCTGAGGTTTCGGGTCATTCCGACAACGTTTGGCCCAGCTTCACCGCTCCAACAGCTAAACAGGCGCTCCCGGCGGCAACATCATCAAAGACACCAAAACTTTGATCAAAGCCTACGGATGACTCCAGAATGTCTCCGAAGGGCTCCATGCCAAATTTCAAGTCAAACCGACAACGTTTGACCCCCCATCAATGCTCAAGCAGCAAAATCAAGCCTCCTGGCGGCGGGAACCACTAAAGCCATCACTCATCAAACAAAATACATGAGTGGCTTCAACATGCTTCCAAAAGGCTGCACGTCAAATTTCAGGTCATTCCGACAACGTTTGACCAGGTTTCGATGCTCCGAGAGAAAATCAAGCCTACCGGCGGCGGAGCAACCCGGGACCATGACATCCAAAACGGAGCCCATGGAATGTCTCAAAATGACTCCAATAGGCTCCTCGTCAAATTTCAGGTCAATCGGACATCGTTTGACCACATATCAAAGCTCGGCATTTTCCCCGCAGCAAAATCAAGTGAAGCATCGATGGGACCCCAAACGGCTTCAAAACTCAAATAAAAGCCCATGGTTGGTCCTATCCACTGCTCAAGAAGCTTCGCCTCAATTTTAAGGTCATTCCGACATCGTTTGACCTAGTTTCGACGCTTGACGGAAAATCGGCTACAAAGTCTTCGGCTTTCCCGAAAAATAGGAAACTTTGTGCTCCGATTTTGCGAGGGTTCTCATCAAGATTTCTCCAAGAAAATCAAGTCAATAATTGAGGAAAAATGTCAAGAAAAATACAGAAGAAAAAAGGAACGAAAAAGACGAAAAAACAGCCGAAAACGACGCTCGGCGACCAAACGGGCCGAAGCCCTATGGTCGCCGGCGACCCTGGGTGCATGGTCGCCCGGCGACCCTGGAAATCCGGGTCGCCGGATTTTGCACCAAAGTGCCCGTTTTCCGATTCTTTTCGCGTTTCGGGTGTTCCGGCCTCTGTGATTTTCGGAAAATGCAATGTTTGATGCTCGAAAACCACAGATCTTCGTCGACATCTCGGATCCGCCGTCAAAAGGATGAAATCATCACCGATCGCCTCAAGATCGCCAACCGGCTGACCAAGAAAGTGCACTTTCTGTCCGACCGATCGTGAAATCGATAAGACAGATGTCACCGTCCCGCCAACATCAATCAATGTCTGAAATTGCACCGCAATCCGATATCAAATAATGCGTGGATCCACCCGTGATGATCGCAAGAAGAATCTCAAAAGGCGCAGCACGGCCCGCGACTCTTCACATGCCTTGGCAACCACTTAATGTCGTTAATTGACCCATTAAAGCAGTCATTAACTCATTATTTTGGACGGCCCAATCAGAACCAAGCATTTGGGAGTTACAAATCCAAGCAATCATGGCATTAAACCCATGAAACTCCCATCATCATGAAGCATAAAGGTGATTAAATGCCCACTACCTTCATCGGCCAATCACAAGCCTTGAAAAAAGAGTTACAAAATCAACTTGTAACTCCTCATCAATTCTTTCATCATGGCCATCAATGCCAATAAACACCTCATGGCTACCAAAAGCCTATAAAAGGAGGTCAATTCCAAGAAGAAAGCATGATAAAAAGAGATCCCAAGTACAAGCTCTGAAAAATCAGAAAATCCAAGAGAGAGACGAAGTCCTGCTACTTTGCTCCCGGAAGCACCACAAGGTGATCAACGTCCCTTGGGGGGCCAACCCCCCCCCCCCCCCCCCCCCCCCCCCCCCCCAAGGTCACCTCCTTCTCCAACATGGCCTAAACGCGACTTTTCAGCCCGTTTACTTGGTTTTTCATTGGATATAGGACCTTCTCTTGGTCCTTGTCCTTTCAAAAACTGAGGTTAGGAGACAAGCCAAAGAATCAAAGCATCACATGTTCTCATTTGAAGGACGATGGCGAAGCCCATACATGACTTGCGACCGTCGATCTCAACGTGTCCCCACAATCTCCTGAGAAGTTAGATCCCTTTTCTTACTTTTCTATTGTAGTTTGTATTTCTTAAAGAGACAAAAGAAATCACAATTCTTATCTTTCACATTTGATGAGTTTTGCAAAATCGCCTTTCACGGCAAACAAATAAAAACGCCTCTTACGGCATTCTAAAAACTTGTCTCTTTTCTTAATATTTATGCAATTTGAAAAGTTAGAAAAAAGGATTGATTTCCTTTCCACTTGTGAAGGTGAATCTCCGGATCATCACTATTCCAAATTCCAAGTAGAAAGTAAATCTGGCATACCTGTACAAAAATGTTGATGCCCGAGATCTTCCCTCCTCCGTCGAGACCCAGGTCAGCCCCCGGGGTGCGGAGGGAGAGGACGAAAGATTCCCCCTTTTTCTTCGGGTCCATCATCTGCCCTCTGTCTCCAATCACCTTCCAGTTCTCTAGTCTTGTGTGGTCTCCATTTTCGAGCACTCTCTTTCTCGTTGCAGTCTTTATATGTCTGGTACTCTCTATCTCTCTTTCCTTTCATTTTTTCTCAGATCTTCATCTTTTGTTTGTGGACATGGCTAGAGAATACTATTCCCTACTCGATTGGTTGATTTCGAAGCCCTTGAAATGGTGGAAGAATCTTCTTAAGACCTAAATCTTTTAGACCCAAACCTTTTTTCACCATTAAAACCCTCTGAAGAACCCAATCTCAAACAACATCTTCATGTTTGCAGGGTTTTCTTCGCTTTTTTTTTTTTTTTGGTGTTTTGATCTGTGGTGCCTTGATTTGTAATATTAATGGTTAAATCTTTCAATTTTTTTTTTTTTTTTTTTTTTTGGTCTCTGTTTAGGTTTTCAAATTATAGATGGTTGTGGTTTGTGATTTGGAGTGATGGCAAGTTGTAGTTGGGATTGACCACTTGGCCGAACCCTTATTGAAGGGTTAAATTTTGGTTGCATGCTTTCTCTGTTTGATGATTCCATGTTATTTTCTTATGATATTGCAGAAATTGAGTTTAATCATAAATAATGGGATACATGAATCCATGTATGATGATTGATTTTCACTTGCCTATGATATATTTTTCATGTAATCAAATTTGTGAGGACAGCCTTTGGGTAAAACTCCAGTTAGAAGTGGTAGCATCTGACGACATCTTGAAACTCATTCATTGTTGAAATATTTTTGTTCAACCCATTGATGAGCCCATTGTTAATTGCTTTATTTGATTTATGTTTGCTAATATCAAGAAGTCCTATGACTGAATTGAATCTAGGGCACTAAGCCCATAGCTGGATTTGGAGCTGGATTTAAAACACCCATATCTAGTAGTTAGTTGGGTTCAAACCCATAACTTATTATAGACTAGGTTCAAGACTCTTGACTGGAAAAGGATTTGAGTTAAGCAACATGTAAGATAGAGAAATCATAGATTATCAAGCAATTAACGTTAAAGAAAATATTATCAAGCAATGTGAGTTGGATTGTTGTGGTCATGGTGATTTGTGTTAGATCATATTGTCTAAAAATCACGAAGTCACTATATGAGAATAAAGAACACAAAAATGTGAAACATTCATTTTTGTTTCTCCTTTTGTGACTATATGAGAATATGTTTGTTTCTCCTTTTGTACTAATTCATGTTTGAAACATTCATGTGGTTCTTCATGTATCATTAGAACATCGTTTAAAGGAAAAGCATAATTCACTGTTAATGACATTTAATTATACATTTTACGCAAAATTCCTAGTAGTGTTTCCAATGCAACAGATTGCTATGGACAAGTCAACCCATGCAACTGTGGAGGTGAGTGCCAAAACCCTATTGATCGACTGTTACTTGTGAAGAGTAGGTTGGCCGACTCTGGTTTTTTGTGCTACCAATTGATACAAATCTTGCCCTTTTGCTTCCCGCTTGCTCTCTCTATTTTGTCTCCAATATTGCTCTGATTTGGACACACTCTTTGGGGAGACCTGAGTGCTTATGATCATCTTGGGATATGGACTTCTTGGGTTAGAGTAGAAGCCCAAAGCAGTTTGTGAAAAAAGGGAGATAAGGAGGGCTTTTTACAGATTGGAGCAAATCTTGTTGGGTCTTTCTCATTTATAATATTTATTGGAGCCCATCTCTATAGCTATAGATTTCTTATATACCTCAAACAGATGGAATTGTAGGTATTTACTTTAAGATATCTTTGACATGTTGTCCCAGTAACTTAATTTACAATGCTGATTACACATTTAGTGCCATTCAGACCACTCCTCATGATATCTTACTATATTGAATTTGAATCTAATTCATTGCAGGCTGGGAAAATATAAAAAATATATAATGATTTCGTCATCCTTTTTTTTTTTTCCTTCTAATGTCTTAGTTGTTGTTGTTTTCGGGGAAATATTACTACATTGCATTTGGATCTTGTTTTAGTTTTTTGTACTTTCTTCTTCCTTTTCTAATGGGTGTTTTTCTGTTCTGAAATTAGTTTTATTTGCTTCTGTCCTACAATCTTGGCACTGAAATATAGCCCTGGTAAGTTCTCTTTCTTTTATTATTTATATATATGGCATGTTGAGAGGAGAGTAGTCTACATAAATAAAAATAGTTTTAAAAGTCAAACAGAAAAGTAAAAAGTTCAAATGTACGTAAGAAGTAGAGAAATCATGGATAAGAAAGCAATAAGAGCTGGATTGTTGTTGTCATGGTGATTTCAGTAATAAAGACTTAATATTTTAAGATGATATGTGGGATGAATTTTGATAGATGTAATACATTTTATGTCTTCTATGTGAGAAAGCATTAGAGTGGGAGATGCCTTAGATTGGCCTGAATTTAGGATCATCTCCATTTAACATTTTCAATTTAATATTTAACAATTTGATAATAATAATTAGTGAGATGTCATTTAAAGAAGAGGAAACTAGTGAGATCTCACTGGTTTTGAAAATTAGTGAGATGTCACTTAAATGAAGAGGAAACTAGTGAGATCTCATTAGTTTTGAAAAAAGTGAGATGTCACATTAGTGAGATGCCACTTAAAGGAAGAGGAAACTAGTGAAATCTCACTAATTTTGAAAATTAGTGAGATGTGTTACTTGGAAGTAACATGTATTTTGAGTTGTATGCTTCATAACATGTTAAATAATTATATTTTTTTGTTGCGATTTTATGCAGGTATGTAACTATCAAGATGGAGTTACTTTTCGGCAGTTAACCAAGATGACCAAGATGGAGTTGAAGACTTTTTGTAGTTAACTGGAACACTTGTTTTGAATTATTTTTTTTATTTGACACGACACACCGTGTATGGATGTTTTGTAGTTATGCTAAAACTATTAATTAACTTTGAAGTGTTTATTGTTGAAGGATGAATATTTTGAAGGGTTGTGAGCTTGGATGATAGAATGTTGACTTGTTGGATATTTGATTTGAATGATATTCTGCGTCTTTGTGGTTTAAGTTTTGCAAATGGGTGTATTTAAATACAAATATTTGAAACTTTGTAAGCAGGTGCGAAATGATAATTTGGGTGGCACAAATATTTTGATTGTGTTTTTTTGTGACAAAAAGAGTATGTCACCCTTGTGTGCCAACCTGGTAATATTATCGGTGACATGCATTTGGTTGTCAGGGTAAATATTTTTAGTGACAATTCTTGTCACAGAAGATCTCTTTTCTATGGCACCCGCATTGTTGTCACCATTGCTTTCAATGACACCCTACTATGTCATGGAAGATCTTTCTTCCACGACACCATATTTTTGTCACTATTGACATCATTCCGTGACAAGTGCACAAACTTTGTCACCCTTGACTTTTAGTGTCATGGATACAATGACACCTCATCCCGTGTCACCAATGATAATAGGTGACAAAAATTGGGCATTCGGTGACATTTTTTCATGTCACCAAACATGTTTTTTCTTGTAGTGTAAGTAATCCTTCCAATCCTTTGATGTTGTATTCTCCTAGCTATAGAAAAACCCCATCTTTTTTTATTGAGAGTTTCTTCTTCTTCATTTCTTGTTTGACCCATTTAGGGTTTGCTTTGGGGGTTTTAGTGTAGATTGTGTTCTTGTCTTGGAAGAGGTGATTAGAGGCTTGTTTCCTTGATTTGAGACCCTAAGGCAAGTAGAATGAATAGATATTTTGGCTTTGAATAGTTTTCACAACAAATGTGTCTGATCTTGTCATCCCCATTAATGTTTTGTTTAACTTGCATTCAATATGAAATAAATGCTCATGCAAAGGTTGGTTAGCTCATTTATTGTTTTGAAAATGTGGTTTATAGCTCTTTGTTTTACCTCTTTTTTAAGACTCTAATGAATCATTGTGGTTGTGGATACTCTCTTTCTATTTGGTGATTGAATGTGGAGAAGGAAATGCTTGGGAATTAAATGTTCATGGGAGCTTGAGGGGAGTTTTAAGAAATGTTTGAGGATGTTTGATGAGGGATTATTGGAGGCAAGGAGGCCTTTTTATTACAAAAGAAATGTGTAAGAGAAAAGGGAAAGGAAGGCCTGAAAGGCCATTCTCGAGCAGCAGGATTGACTGCCCGCTCGAGCGCGTACCAGGCCGCTCTAGCGCGCAGTCAATCTGATTGCAATCTCGGTCGGCAGAATGACTGCCCACTCGAGCAGACATATGTCACTCGAGCGGGTAGACTTGCCGTTTGCCTACTTTCATGCGTAGTTCAGGTCCGCTCGAGCACACCCCCTCTTGGGCCTGGACCACTTTTGGAGCTCAAGAAACGTTTTTAAAGGAACCCCTTAGCATCGGGGAGACCTATGAGGCATTGTTCGAAGTCTGTTTGAGAAGGAAACCACGTCACAAAGATTCATCAAATGTCTTGAAATTCCAAAATGTATAAGGAACCCGAAATGTCTCCAAACTCAAGGAGTACCAAGTTTTTATTAAATTGACATACGGGATCCCTATTCACCTTGAATTAGTTTTGAACCCCGATACTTGTCCCGATATTTCGAAAGTCTATCGCACCCCATTATTCCCGAATTTCAACATGCAGTCCCAAAAATTATGATTTATGATTTATTAATCCCGAAAACACTGAAACTGTACTCGTAGTATTTTGCTAGCCCTGATGTGCATGACCCGATATTGAAATGATATTGTGCCCTGAGCACCCCCATTTCGCCCGTTTATACAATTACATCATATGTGTTTTATACATGTCCCGATTGCTAGCATATTACCTATGAGTCAGCACCACTAAGCTTAGATGACCTTGTTGGTTTGATCCACCGACTTGGAAGTCCCTTCCCGTCCCGCCAGCTGCAGTTTGGATCCCGATACCTGGTTTATCAACCATGGTCCCGTCCCGATACCCGGCTCGCTCCCGTGGTTCCCGATATCCGGTTCGCTACCGTGATTCCCGATACGCAGTTTGCTACCGTGGTCCCATCCTGTATTATTATATATGTATATGTAAATTTTGTTGCACTTCCTCACTTCGGTGACTGAGGTCAATGCCCCGATATACTCTTGTCACTTCGGTGATAGATGATTTAGCTTCATGTAGATGCCATCTTGTTTGTTTCCCTTTTCCTTAGTACCTTTTACTCGATTTACATCGCATACATGTTTTGAATAAATGATTTATCTTTTCATGGAAATTATTGTTTAAATAGATTTAAATGCTTTCGAAGGTAAATTCATTTGATGTTATATTGTCATATCTTTTCACCCACCTGCCAGACCGTCGTATCTGATCCATTTTTTTGGTACTCAGGTCCCGTTGTTGGTTACTCCGAGGAGGAGCTCGAGGAGTCGGTCGGAGAACCGCAGCAGTTAGTTGAGTGGCGCGCCGATGATGTTATTTAAACATCCGATTGCCTCGAGAGACGTTACATTTTGGGTTATGGCTAACTATTCATTTGATGGTTATTGTTTTGTTTATATTGGCCTTTGTTGGCCTCTATTTTTAGGGAATGTAATTAAATGATCTTTTGTTTAAACTCTAACATTACTTTTGATAAATGCTAATGATCATTGCTCATTCTGATACTTGTTATTCAAATGTAATCAGTCTTATTATTATGGAAATGAATTGCATACTTGATTTGTTACACGCTTTCGCATTTAATAAAAATATTCTCTGTTGTTGAAATATCCTCACCGAGGACACCTGTGGCAAATCACGTGCACGGGTAATATGCGTTCGTTATTAGCCCATATACGCATTGGCACTAACCATACCACTACCTATTATCTATCTTTCCATCATTTATTTAGTCTCGATCTCGGATTAGGCCGTAAACCCGGTCCGGGGTCGCAACATCCTAGGAATTCAAACCCCCTTTGAACTGACATGGCCACCTTCTTTTATTTTGTGAAAGGTAATAGTCCCACCTTGTAAAGTCTGGCACATGTAAGAAAATCATCTCGAACTTATATCCTTTACCCCATAGTGTTGCCCATTTTCTTACGAGTCTCTTGACATTTGGAAATGCCAATGGAAAAAATAAAAAGCATTTAAAGAAAAGAAAAAAAATGTATTTTTCTCAATGCAAAGGGGAAACACAACATGAGAATGTATTTTACAGAGATTGTGGGATTTGACATTCAGACTCGTAGGTGAAAAGTCATTTATAGAATAAAGGACCCCCCCTCCCCTTATTTGTCTTCAACTAACTTAGATCACATTTGCTCTAAATTTAAAATAAATGATACAGACAATTATAAAAATGTAGAAGAAACGAACAGATTGTCGTTCTCAGGTCTCAAAGACAATTGGGTACATGGGAATCCGACTTACTGTATTTTTTTTTTCTTTCAATGTCAATTTTGGGTTTAGCCTTCAAAGTTGGCATCCCCATGTATAGTCAGAGTTTTGGTCCAACCACAATCTGATTCATCACGTCACTTAATTAAGCCATTTTTTATATTTTGTTGAAGAAATTTACATGATGGGATTTTAAACCGGAGTCATGTGGTACCCAAGTACATACTGAAATGGAAAATCAAAGGAAAAGGTAAGAAATTAACTTCATGAGAAGCTAAAATCCCATCCAGAGGAGTACTTCGGAGGATCTTGGTACCTTAGGGTCGTGCAAAGCACCAAGTTGCAGCAGTTGTAAGGCTTTGGAGTGCAGGCAGCTTGCTCTTTCTTCTTATCTTCTTCTTTTCTTCCTCCTAGGATTTGAACAGTCTTTTTACTTGATTTCCAGCCTTTTTTTTCTTTTAACTTGAGAGAGCCTATTTATAGGCTTGGACGTCTTAGAAATGGGTTGGGCACGTAACTCCCTGATTTCCCCCACTTTCTCCAATAAAAAAACAGATTTTGGAAGGTAGGGTCATCGACCATTGTGGGGAGGGTTGCATGACCTCCACCTCCTAGATTGTGGGCTAACTACTTCTAATTGCCGTTTGGTGGCCAAGAGACATGGAGGAATGGTCTACAAAGGTGCCACGTGTCGGAATTTAATTTGTGACAAAAGTCATGTACTTTTAGTATTTTTGATGATTTTATTGGGTCAAATTCGAGTGCCACATGTCACTCATAGGTTTGGACACGTGCCATGATGACTTGGCAATCTGTGGGCCTCATTTGGAGGAGAAAATGGCCAAAGGTTGCAAAATTCCTTAGAGGTCCTGGGCTTAGACCTCACTGCCAAGGGAGGTCATGGCTCTTACCCCACCGCTCTTTTGCCCACTTCTCCTCTATTTTAGCTCCATTTTCTTTGAAATTTTATGGAGATGTTCTTCTCAAGTTTTTTATGACCTTGAATTGAATTTGGAGCCTTTGGATTGCTTGATCATTATGAAATGGGGCCCACCAAATGTGCATTATATGTACTATTTTGGCTTCAAATAGCTTCTGTTTCACTTGCTTTTTCTTCTTTGAGCTTGGAAATGATTCATCACCATTTGGATGGCTCTTCGTTGTAATTTTGAATGCTCAACTTGTTCATTTGGCAGTCAAAGCTGATTTTGACCCTTCACTTGGCTTTGTGGACCTCCTATGTGGCCCAATCTTTTGACACTTAAACTTTTTATATGCCAACATCACTTACCTCATTAATAATCTTTTTTATAATAAATTATAGAGGATTTTACTGGAAAAATCCCTTTTAGACTTTGTGAGGACGAAAAAGACCCTTACATTTCAATGTAGACCAAAAAGACCCTCCTTTTATTTTCTTTTTTTCTCTTTCTTGGTTATTTTTAATAGTAGCGAAATTGTTGCTCACCTGTATACAAGAGTGGGGCCATCCCTGCTCGTTTCTTTTACCTTTTCTTTCTCCTTCTTTTATTCTTCTTCCACTTGATCCCCGCCCTCTTCTCCCAATTCCATGTCTTTTGAAGGAAAGGCCAGGAACGAGATGAAATTCGAGAACACCGATAGAAATTCCAAATATAGAAAAGGGATTGGAGGTAGGGTTTTGTAATCTTGGGAAGAGAAATTAATGAAAATGGAAGGAAATATACGTGAGGTTTTGAGGAAATGGTGGTGATAGAACTAATAAAAGAAATTTCAAAGGTTTTATAAGTTAGGGGGTTTGAAAAAGATATTCGTGATGGAATTTGAGAACAGTGATAGGAATTCCAGAGATAGAAGAAAGATTGGAGGTAGGGCTTTGTGATTTTGGGAAGAGGGATTTGTAGAAATGAAAGGAAATATAAGTTATATTTTAGAGAAAAGTTGATAGAACTAATAAAAGAAGTTTCATGTCGAATCGAGAAAAGAGAGTAGGGATTGAGTGGAAGAAGAAGAAGAAGAAAAAAGTAGAAGAAACAAATAGTGATATCCCCGCTTATGTACACAGGTGAGCGGCAATATCCCTGCTTGGCAAAAGAAAAAAATAAAAAGTAAACAATCAAACAAACAAAACAAAAAAACAGCAGGAGGGCCTTTTTCATCTATATTAAAGTTTGAGGGCTAGTTTGGTCTTCACAAAGTCTAAGGGCATTTTCCTGGTAAAATATTCCAAATTATACAATTATGCTTTGAATTACTAGGAAATCAAATCCATGCAAACAAACGATCGCTTGGAATTTGAAAAATGAATAATAATAATAATAATAATAATAGACGAAAAGAGAATGAATTAGAGAAAGAAAAAGAGAAAGATTCAAAAGGAGGCGATGAGAGAGAGAGAGAGAGATTTTAGAAGAGAATTAGAGAGAGTTGCTACATGAAGGCGCACAGTTTCAAGTGAAGTTGGGATTCAAATTCAATACCGCGACCTATGATTCCAAATGTGACGAGGGACGCAGTTCCCTTCCTAGCAAAAAAATGAATTATATTTGTTTTGTATTTTCGATTCCTTTTTTGAAATATGTATCCAAATGCTTTCCTTCATCTTTATATATATGTTCAGAAGTGTCGAAATATTTTTTAAAAATGATGCAAAACAGTAGTTGAACGTCAACATGAGAAACAACATTTCACAAAAGAAAAATTATACAAACATTTCTAACAGCGTATTTTGACATATGAAGGTCCATCACTTTGAAATGCGAACCATCCTATCAGGCTATCACATGCCTTGTACATTCATCCCATAGTCATTTTTTTATTTTATGTTTTGGGTAGAATCATCCCATACTAATTGAATGGGATTAGGGTAGAGATATTATTCCACAGGATTTTCTCTTGGGATGATCATCCAAACATCATTCCATCATTTCTTATCCCATGGGCAACTGATGGAGAAATGAAATGATGCAACACGGGCCTTCCCTTGCTGAACCATTTCCTTTTAACCATCCCTTTGCATGTCATGGGTCGTCAAATGGGATTTTGGGCCATGACCTCATGAGATGAACTTATGGGGTTAATGACCCACATACATGTATGGTGGAGATGTACAAAAACTTTAAACATCATCCCAAGAAAGTATATAAGAATAAAAAGGGTCTCATTTATAAAAGTAGAATGGCAATATAGGACCCAAAAATTAAGATGCAAAACTAAATAAATTCACGGACGCCAGAAAGATTAGGAAAAGAAACAATACAATTGATACAATGGCTCTTCATCAAACTGCATCCTCATGTACTGTGCGCCGTGTGAATGAATCCAAAAAATTTCTTATGTTCTTTGTCGCCAATTCCTGTGACCTGAACCTGGTCTTGGATTTAATAGGATCTGAATGAATACAAATATGAAGTGCAGGATTGCATCATTATACATGGCAAATACCTTTTTTCAATTGATGGGTGAATTGGATGTAACCAAGTAGCAATTGATTTGAATATATTCCCTTGATCTTACAATGAGAAGGATGGTTAACCATTTGAGTGTTTGGGTTGGTGCAGAAATAAAAGGTTTTGTTAGGAGGGATATTCCAAGTTTTCTGCCACAATAGAATTATCAGCCACCATGCTATGTTTATTAGGTGATGCAGAGAATGCACAGAGAGTGACAGAGATGAAGACGCCATAGAGTATTTATGAAAACTGTCACATCCCGGTCCCGAATCACCCTGGCCTAGGGTGATCTCCGAGGTGTGCCACACGTACTCCCGCATGTTATACCTGTCTCAAGCCAAATACAACACACGAATGAAAGAAATACAACTTTCCATACACGTGAGAGAGAACTCACAAAAATACATCAATAGCAATTAAACATAGCGGAAGCTGTAATTCATTCATGTGAGGATATCAGCTTCCCATTCAGTCCATTTAATGTTCCAAGTTTTAATACAAAAAAATTATACAATTATATACATTGTTGTACAAAAGAGGATATAAAAAGAACCCTAAACAACACTACCAAAATTATAACAAAAAAATAATAACACTAAGTGTGACCCACACAAAAAGGGGCTAGCCACACTCGCTACTAAAGTTCAAAAAAAAAAAAATAGTTGCGCTCTCCGAGAAAGGTAATTAAGTGGCTCCAGACTCTAGCCACTCCTCTAGTCCCGAAGGTACCTTTACGGCAACCTTCTCTCCCTCCGAGGCCTCTTCAGGGCCGGGGGCTGCACCTATGTCTATGACACCAAGAATAGCATCATGAATACGACGATTTGGCAAGTATAGGCATTAATAATAAATTACATGTTGTATTAAATAGAATTTATAAACAATTGATTAAAAGATGTCAATATCAAGTAACTAGGCAATCGTGCCAAAATCGAATAATTTATGCCTTACGAATCAATGGGGGATACAACACACTAGTTGGCTACTACATTAAGCTCATCCTCTCAAATAGAGAGCAAATCTAGTTGGGATGTCACCAGCGACCCGGCCAAAGGCTAGCCGGTTCTGGAGTTCCGGTGCTCCATATGATCTACTGCAGTGATCTCGAATAGCTAAACCAGTTTAACCCCGTCGAGTATTACGAGGTCGAAGCTCAGTAGTGCCAGACCAATCAAATAGAATAAATGCAGACATAAACTTACTCATCTCGAATTTCAGTTGAATATCGTATAACTGTACAAATATAACGAATGGAAACGAAACAATTTATGCATATAAATCATTCTTTAGAGTTTGAAAGGTGAAGGAAAAATAAATCTAAATATGCACATGCATTGATTAAAAAGAATCAAGGATTATTTACTAGGCTCTCGTCCTTCACCTTCTCACACGATGAGATTTGGAAATCCGGTGTATGGCTATCTTTAATTTGGTGTCACTTGTATAAGTATAGTATACCGGGTCCTCCGAGCCTCATCTATGACAAGGTGTTAGACGAAAGATAAATTTCACATGAGATGATCTTAGCCTCAATGATTTCTCACGTGGTTAATTACCATTGGTCCGTTGATCTTGTCAAAGGTGCCATTTTCTAGAGTCATATAAATCCCTCGGAGTCAAAAGATCCTAATGGGTTTCATAAATACACACTATATGGTGTTTGTCAACTTCAGTGTGCAAAAAGAAGCAATTTTGGTCAAAATTCCGGACCCCCACACAGAACCTAGCCTCGCTAGAGCGAGCTTGTGACTCGGTATAACGAACCCACCCAGAAGGTGGTCTCACTATAGCGAGGTCCATCCTCACTGTAGCGAGGTTCTCCTCGCTATAGCGATGGCTGCCACTCCCTTACTTACTTTTATTTTAATTCAAATCTCCACCTGCACTTGTCAACATATAACATTCCATAGCACATGCCCAGGCACCATTTCACCCACTCATCATTTCACATGCTTTTCCATCCATATAAAATGCACATGTTCTCCATATAACTTGTTTTCATTCAATCACCACTCCTTTCACATGACATTTGTATAAAGGATTCTACCCATTTCAATATTTCCTGCACATGCATTTAAATATAATATGTGCATTTAGATATAATGTTCCCCTGGTACATATACTTATACGGACACCCATATGCATTTCATGTTTTTATTTAACTACACTACTTCACCACCAATCCCATCACCTCTTTGCTTTTCAATTTAAGACTGGTAATACCAAAAATCAGACCCATGCTATAATCATTCCAATTATAATTAAAGAGGCTAATCACAATAAAAAAGAAAACAAGAGAATTTGATAATTCAATCAAGGAATAAAACTACATGCATTAATCATTAAAGCTTATACTTGCCTCAATTAGCTTTCCAAACCCTTTTCCTCTAATATAGCTCAAATAACTCAAAATCCCCAAATAACAAACCCTAACCACAAATCCAAATGAAAAATGCAAGGAATGGTTATGTATGATTATAAATGAGTCTCTTGACTCCATTTCAACTCAAAAGCATGAAAAGAATGGGGTTTGATTCTTACCTATAAAGTGATTTCGAATTTGTGAAGGGTTACAGAGATAGGTTCTTGTCACAGTGAGCAGAGGAAGATGAAGAAGATGGAGATGGTGAAGATGAAGTTGAAGATGAAGATGGGCGCACCCTTGTCTTCCAAGATAATGCCCCCACTCTTGCAGGGATTGGAGAAGAAGAAGAGGAGAAGAGGAATGGAGAAAGAGATGAGTAGAAGAGAAGAAATGAAAAGGAACGAATGGATAAGGTGCTCTTTTGCAATAAGGTAAATCAAGAATAATACATTTTCAAATTGAGTCAAATGATGGCCTACTCACTTAACGATTGGTCAAATGAAGTGGGGTCTATTACGAAAATCGATATACGCGTCAAAATACACGCGATGATGTGAAAATGACGGCAAATGATGCAAAGTGCGAAAATCTATATTTACGAAAAAGCCCTTGACTCTACTCAATTGAGTCAACTCGGATTCTACTCACCTATTCAAGGTTACAAAACTCAACTAACTCAGTCTATAATGACTAACAAACACTAAATACCGCAATTAGCAATTAAACATAATTAATTTAGCTAAAACACAATTAATTGGTACTAATCAAGATTAAATCAAGTCAGGGTGTAACAAAAACAATATTGAATAGTGATCTGAGAAGAAAAGAGAAGCAAAGGCTCTCTCAGATCTAAAATGAAATGGGCGAACTAAAAAGGCATGTGACTATTACTGAATAGGCTCAGATACCATCTAAAAACAAAGAATCGGAAAAGGAACAAGGGCTTCACTGTTGTTTTCTCACACACAGTGAAAGCCATAGTACTCTATTCTATTTATAATGTAGTCTGAGCTTACGTCTGAGCTTACAAATATCTGTTGCAGTAAACTGCTGAGTACATGTGTAATTCAAAGAAAGAATACAATTCCAATTGACTTCCCTACTTTCTCTTAATGAGGTACTAACATCTTTGATGTTGAATCGGTCTTATTCTCTGCATTGTTACTGTTGACCTGAGTGGGTCAGTTGATGTACTGGTTTTGGGTTGATTGGCCCAAATATCCTGACCCTATACGGCTATACCCCTCATGATGGTCATGTTCCTCAATATGACTGATTTATTAAACTGAATAGGAACCACCTATAAGAGATTTCACCCAGTTAAACATAGCAAGTGGCAAAACAAAAATAACATTATAAAAAAGCAAGAAGGAAAACAAAAAACGGGAAAAAGAATAGTGAAGAGCTTTTGGTTTTTCTATGATGCAGGTATCCCTAAGGTCTTTTACCCAACAAGACTATTTCCCCGGGCCACACCCACTAAACCCACACAAACGCACTCCAGGAAAAGTAGTGGGAGTTATCCAAGTATCCAAGATTTTCAAGAAATTAACATAACTGTGGAAGGGTGTGCTTGGAAGAAACTAAGTTGGGATGTTTCTTTTCTGCTTTTCGCCTCACTAAACTGTTTAGCGTGGTTCTGAAAATGGAATCTCCACTAGTCATTATCAGCCATGATTACAAATTTCTACAATAATCTTTCACATGAACAAACCTTCTCAAACTTTCCAAGAGAGCATTCAACTCCACAATGCAAGTTCATTTATGATACAAAACCAATTTTCCATGTCCTAAAGGATTTCAGACATTAAGTTCTAGACAGAGGACTGATTCCACGGCAGCCCTTTCCCATTTGAGTTCTGAGTTGTAGGAAAGGGTGGGGTCTCAAACCCTTTCTTCTGGCTAAAATGACCTGTTATACAATAGACAAATAGCCCACAACCACCTCTGCAGGCAAACGGCCCTAATGAAACCCTTCTCTAAGAACAACACATTTTTTTTTATAACAAAATTTCTTTTATTATAACTAAGAACAACATTTATCCTCCCACAGACTGATGGATCATTTTGTGGAGAAGAGAACTGCTTTCATCCATACAAATCACAGCACTAGGGAGGAAAGAGTGTATCCATGAAACTGAAGATGAAACCAGATGACATATCAGCTAAGCTGCATGCATCCACTAACAATGATTTATAGGGAGAAAATAAGGGAGGGAATTTCATCCTCAAATAAGTTGGTCATGTAATCATCTAGTCAACTATTTAAAGAAGATCATTATATTGGCTTAAAACAGAATTTTATTGGTTAATGGGAATGAAAGATTGAGGAAGAAAGAGAAAGGAAAGATGAAGAGAAGGCAAAAGGCAGCAAAAGGGAAATTTAATCTAGTTTGTATTGTTCGAACCCATGAGTTTTATTAACTTACTGGAAAGTAAAAGAAAAAAAAAAAAGCACTCAAACCCCCTCACTTTCCACTATTCACAAAAAACCACCGAACCATGGTAATAAGATAAATTAAAAAAATAACCCTTCAACACTCACCTTTGAGCTGAAGCCTGAATGCAGATCGCCCCAGCTTGTGATATGAGGTTTGACCTTCCATTTGAAACGTCCTCAAAAGTTGGTTAGGAAGAAAGAAGACCTCCTCAAATCTCCGATAGGAAGGCCATAAAGAATGGAACTTGACCATGGTGCTGAATGATATTGCAGGAATAAAAGCATCTTTAGAACTTTCTCAGGCCAAATGGAAGGAGCAGCTGGTGTATATGACACAGGTAGCCCGAATGTTACTAGCATCTCAAAACCTGAGTTGGATATGAGAAAGGGCAGGTGGGTGAATCAGCAGGATATCAGTTCCCCCACCCCAACCTCCACCACACTCATATCAAAATGGATACCTGGTGCTGAACACAGAATGTGAGACCTTTGGGATCGATTAGTGCTTGGGCTTCCACCAAACTAGCCTGATCTTGAAATCATAGGATTTCTGCTGAGGGCATTATCTTCGGCAGCTAAGTCCAATCTATGATTCTCAGCTGTTGGAAGACCAATTGAAGTTAGAAAAAGAAGAAAACAGAAACTAAAAGCAGAAATTATAAAAGCATATAGATCATGGTTCCCAATTATAGAAACAGATAAGCAAACAGATATAGAAATAGAAATACAAACTCCGCATATTCCAACAAGACAAAATTTTCAGGATCGTATCCATAATACGCAATTCATATTTATCATTCTAATTTAAGTGGTTTCTATTAGTGATTCAAAAATGCTAGCTACTTCAGATTTATGAGTGTAAAGCCTGGTGCGAGCCGTATGAGAGCAGTCGAGTGCATGGAGTCAAGATCAGCGGTGGGCCGCTACTGCTATTTTCATCCTTGGATGCAAGGGCGGACCTACATGTAGGCCTAGGGGGGCCATGCCCCCCATAAGTTTTCAAATTTTTATTTTTTATCACTAAATTTTTTGTAATTTTTTATTTTGACCCCTAAATTGTTAAAATTTTCTTTTAATAATTTTCATTTGGGCCCCCCTAGTTCCATTTTCTGGGTCCGCCCCTGCTTGGGCGTAGGGTAGGAAAATAGGAGCTAGCTACATCACTGATGGGCAATTAACACCATTCACTCATCAAAGGTGCAAGTTGTGGGATCTTCCCCATTGCTTCTCCTTAATGTAAATAACCAAAATCAAAATGGCCAATTGCTCCAGATGAACCATGAGGATACAAAAGGAGAACATGATGATGGAGGAAAGGAGATGGGTAAAAAATAAGAGATCCATTACTATAGATGGGAGGAGGTAAAACAATGGAAGCTACAAGATAAATATAGTAAAGAAAACAGAAAACCCATGTCTCCATTAAGGGTGGAGAAACCTACAAGGCAGTATTAGGAAGTAGAGGGGATTCAACCTAATTGGTTCTATGATCTATTAGTAGATAGGTAGTTATAGGCAAAAACCAAGTAGATGATAGAACCAATTAGGTTGAATCCCCTCTATGTGAGCGGCCCAAACTATGAAGATGGAACCACATTGGATAAGGTATAAGGAAATGGGAGTATGTATTCATTGCCAATGTGCATCAATGCGGTGCCCAAAATGTTGCAGTATATGCAGTAATTTATGCATTTAATTTATTAAATTTAAGTTTTATGCAAGGAAAAAACAAGAAAT
The DNA here is from genome assembly GCA_028538565.1 of Umbellularia californica. Lineage (NCBI taxonomy): Eukaryota > Viridiplantae > Streptophyta > Magnoliopsida > Laurales > Lauraceae > Umbellularia > Umbellularia californica. The sequence goes on from JAPQWN010000002.1 coordinate 30,474,537, forward strand.
ACGATATATAACCCATAGGCCATAACCTGTGGTAAATAGACCCTTCATTCCTACGTTGGGTATTAGAATAGTATTATTAACTATTCCAATACCAAATAATGTATAAATTTATAGAATACCAAAGACCATATCAAAACCTAAAAGCAGAATGCAATGATCAAAGAGAGAGAGAGAGAGAGAGAGAGAGAGAGAGAGAGAGAGAGAGAGAGAGGGATCCTCTCAGCAAAAGAAGTATTAAAGAAATCAACATGAGGATTTTACCAGGAACGTTGTGTAAAACTCTGCAAGCTTGACACTGCCAGCAACATAATGCTAGATCCATTAGAGTTCAACAATGTATGTTCCGCTTTGGAAGACATTGACTAATTTGTATTGCATAAGCTATGTAGCAAAGTCTCATATCACCAGAAGATCTCCACAAGGTCTACAATGATCTAAGAGATGCTAAAATTGGCTTGACAAGCACCACATCATGTTGCTTCTTGTTTTTATGTGAAAATACAGGAAGCAAATTCAAATATTCTTTAGATCGTTCATCCTTTGAGATCAAGTCAACCACAATAGAAGCGGTGTCTGCATCGGGCAAAACATTTCTCTTAGCCATTATATGGAGATAGTGGATTGCCTTGTGCGTCTCATTCATTTCAAAAAAACCACGGATGATTGCATTGAATGCTGGGGCATCTGGCGAGCAACCATTTTTATCCATTTGCAAGAACATTTCATGGGCCTCCTGCATCTGACCTCCTTTAAGAAGGCCATTGATCATTGTAGTATATGTTGTTACACTTGGAACCAAGCCCTTGCTAAAGATACCATTAAATAGCTCTTTTGCTTCTCCAAGTCTCCCATTTCTACACATGCCATCAATGAGAATATCGAAAATTCTAACATTCAGTTCAAGGTTGGAGTTGATAATAGCTTGAAATATATTTTTTGCCTCTATTATGTGTTGCCTCTTACAGAGCCCATCCATCAAAGTTGCATATGCCATGAGGTCAGGACTTTGGCCATTAGATTGCATCTCACCAAAAAGTTGTAGTGCAGTCCCAACTCTACCAACTTGGAATAGTCGGCGCAATAGAGTTGTGTATGTGACAATTGTGGGTGACAATCCCTTGCAACGCATTTCTTCAAAGAGTCTCATAGCCTCATCCATTCTCTTACACTTGCAGTACCCATTAATCAACACGCTATAGCTGTAGACATCATGGGCAAGCCCCCAAGCCGCCATGGAGTTGAAGAGTTTCACTGCTGACTCCATTTGGCCCTGCAAACAATAACCATCCATCAATGTATTGTAGGAAATTACATCAGGCTCCTCACCTCGCTGAATCATCAGCTCTAATAATTCTTCTGCTTCTGCAATCATCCCTTCTTTACAAAGAGAATCCAACAGTACGTTGAATGTTATTATATCAGGTGAGATGTCCCTATCCACCATTTCACTGAAAAACCCCACTGCTTCTTTCCACCGGACAGAATGGCATAAGCCACAGATTAAAGAAGTGTAAACAACAACATTTGGTGAAATGCCCTTTTGGGTCATCTCCATAAAGAGGCTCATAGCTTCATCTATTGATCTATCTTTGCAGAGACTGTCAATGATTGTGCCATACATAATTACATTTGGCTTGCAATTTCCCTTCTCCATCTCCCTAAGCAACTTAATTGCCATGCCGGTGTTCCCCATTTTACATAGCCCATTTACAATGGTTGCATAAATAACAACATTAGGGTGGTACCCCTTCTCCACCATTTCCCAAAAGAGGTCCATTGCCTCCTTCATCAATCCATTTCTACAAAAACCATCGATGATCGTGGCATACACTGTTTCATTGGGTCTACATCTTCCGTTCTCCATTTCCCTGAGCAATCCAAGAGCTCCATCGGTGTTTCCACTCTTGCAAAACCCGTTTATGACTGTACCAAATGTAATCACATCGTATGGGTACCCATTCTCAGCTGATTTCCTTAAGAATTCAGTGGCCTCATTGATTCTTTCCAAAATACAAAGGCCCTTGATTACAGTTGTGATCGTCACCACATCAGGCACATAGCCCCGTTTAAGAATCTCCCCGAAAATGGCCAAACCAAAATCGACCCGTTTCAAGTGGCAAAAGCAATTGAGCAGAACGCTCAGTGTCGATATGTCTGGTGTGATTTCGGCAGAAACCATCTTTTCATACAGAGGAAACACCACAGAATAACGTTTTGTTCTGGCAAGAGCCCCTAATAGTTGATTGAAAGGACGAATTGAAGGCAGAGGCTTCATGAGAAGCATTTGGTCGGATAAAACCAATGCATCATCAAGATTAAAACTTTCCAGTTTACATCGATCTTTCACAAAATTCAAGTAGTGGGTTCGTTCCAAAACAGCATTAGGAATCGATTTGTGGACAGATTTAGGGTCAATAACGGTAGAAGTTTCATTTGGGTCAGGAAAGAGAGAAGAGATGGTAGTAGGAGAAGTACCCTTTTGGAGGGAAGCAGTAGTTCTTCTTGAATAGGAAGCTGCTGCTCTTATCGAAGCCATTCTGATGCAGAGAAAAGTCTTTCATGGTTCTTCTGTTTCCTAAGTAGGAATTAATTCGTTGTCAAAAATATCCCTAATTTTTTCAGAGTTTTAAAAAGAGGACGCTATGATATCAAAACAGGGCGTAATTTTTTTATTTTTATTTCTTTTGAACTTTTCTTTCAATGGCCAATTTCTTTACTTAGAATTCCAAGAATTCATGCCAAGAGAATTTCAAATTCTCCAAAAGTCATCCCCATTGGTAGGATTTGTGTAGAATTCCAAATCCCTCCTCTTGGGTAGCATTTGAAATTAGTAGCCAATTTCTTTACCGGAATTCTAAGAATTCATGTACGGAGGATTTCAAATTCCCCAAGCCCGTCCAATTGATGTGGAATTTTCAAATCCTTTTTCTTGGTGGAGTATTTAAAATTCTAACAAAAAGCAAAGACATTGAAATTTTAGGAATTCTCAAACGTCATTTGAGACATTCTAAGTGGCTGAAAATTTTGAATTTTTATTTTGTTTTACTCCACTCAACAAACTAACAGAAGAGGGAGAGGAAAGAGAAAAGAAAGAAGAGAAAGAGGGGATGGGTATGACAAGAAAAAGAATAAAAAAATGACTAATCCTTTTTCCTTAAAAAAGGGTATTTTTGTCATTAAAAAAAGAAAAAAATGGTCAAAAGTTGCTCGCAACAAGGTAGAATGCCCGAAAAGACCCAATTGAAATAAATGTGGAAAACTTAGAAATTATGTCAAAAGTCTCAAATCATAGCGTCCCTTTTTTAAAACTCTAAAAAGTTAGGGATATTTCTGAAATTATTATTTTCATCAATTGGTTTTTCATTCTTATCTTAAATTCACTTTTTTTTCTTATGAATGTCTCTTTTGTCATTTACCTTCTTATTTTCATTTTTTTTTTTTTTTTAACCTTTGGTTTGCATATCTTCCTTCTCATGAAAGGACCAAGTTATCACCACAAACTGCAAAGTGCGTATTTTTTGGATATAATGATAGTTACAAGGTTTCTTGTGTTATCATCCAGTAGCTCGACACACTCAAATATTTAGAAATAACATATTCATTGAACAATTCATTTTTACTTGGTTTGGCTAAATTTTCATCCCATGCATATTTTCTATCTTCCACATTTTCTCACTAAGTCATTGTTAGATTATATGCCCTCAATCAAGTGGATGATGTGAATAAATTCAATAATTATCTTAATTGATTTATAATTTCATGCTTCATTCATGAGATACATAGGGTTTTATTTTACGATTGCACATAATTAATACAAAATGACATAATTGTTCATGAGATAAACATGAGCCTTTAAGGAAATTAAATGTGATCCATGTGTGTGGATAAAATTCATATGCAGGAGACATAGATCACAACTCTTATACTTAAAGTATTTCACAATCAGAATTAAACTAGGCACATCTTATCTGAAAAAGGTTGTAGCACTGTAATTACTATGAGATTGTATGATTTGTCTCGACTATTAGAGTGTAAGACTCTGAATTGTTGTGCTAGTACATTGGATGTACTAAAGGACCATGAGTAGCACCTTACACTATCTTCAATTAAGGAATGCTCTTATAATTTCCAAGCAATAGACTCCCAATCCTAAGAAAGTAATGGACTCAAGTTTCTGCCATGCATTACTTTAATTTGCCAATATTAAGTGAGGCCAATTGTAGGTCAACACCTCGGTATCTTGAGTAGATAGTAATGGGACTGTGGGAACATATATTTTCAAGATAAAATCTATCATCTAAAAGAGAAATATCCCCTTGTGCTGATTAATAGAATTTATCGTTGGTAAATGCGCACATGTTTTGATTAAGAGTTAGTTAGATGGTATCGATGATTAGTATGATTAATTAGCTCATAAGGATAATAAGAAGTAGATCCAATTTTGTTAAACAATTTGATCCCAATGGACCATGGATATAATTGATAGAGGGGCCTGCTTGAAGTAATGGAAAAGTTTAGGTCTTCTTGTAAAATTTCTAGGATCGGAATACAATTGCATTTATATAGTGGAGTTATTTATAATTAACTGTGCGTCTAAAACTTACATGAAATGTGGGCTCCAAATGCTTTAGTTGGAGCAAGATCTATGGAATCTCTAGTAGTCCCCATCTTAGCCCTAAAAGGCAGAGTTATAAGAGAAAGATGAGTATGTTACATAAGAGAGAATGGAGTAAAACTCACTAGAGAAATAGAAGTGGGACTTCCAGGAGCACTCAGAGAAGAAGTTCTAAAAAGCATAAACAGCCCACTAGAGCTAGATGTCCCACACCAATAGTGGACGAATTTGGTTCTCTCTCTTTTCTCTTCTGGTATCTATATTCGAGTGTGTTTATGTTTTTCTTCTCAACTGAGATCCCCACCATTCTCTTTGAGGAGTTCTCTACAATTGGGTCATAGCGTAGAAGATTGCAAGGCCTAAGAGATTACGTATGTGAAAGGGTTTCACAGAATCAAGAACATCAAAAGTTTCGTTTTGAGCACAACCAAGCTCCTTAGATATAGATATGCACTTGTTTGTTGGTAGATCTAGATGATTGTTTGTGCCCGTTCGGGCCTGTCTTTTTGCTGATAGATCTTCGACCTTAACACAATGAGATAAGGGTTTTTGGATCTTGGGACTGAGTTTTTGGCCTTTTGAGTATCTCACCCCCAGAGGGTTAAAAGTCTTGAAATCCCATCTGGAAGGCCCATATACTTCCAGCGGTCATCCCTTCCATTACTAAGGTCTATGTCTGACAGCCAAGTATCTACCCATTGCTTCACCTACTTTTGATCACTCACCATAGCTAGATTACCTTTCTTCATCTTCAAGCAATGTGCTTCTCTTGAACCACAAATTATGAGGAGTTTCATTCATATTTCTAAAGCTCCTGACCCATTGGCTTTTTTGTGTTTTTTTTTTTACAACTATAGACTATATTTTTAATTATCTCCTTACATTTTACATGCAATTAAAAGCACCATGTTGGAAAAATATTATGATAGAAGAGTTGCTTCTCCCAAAACCAATCATATTTAGGATCTTGTTTTGAGTCTTGCATTAGAAACAATTACTAGTAGCAAGTAGATTTACTTGATCAAAGTTAAATCTAAAGAGAGCCTAGGCAGATATAAATATCATCTAGTTGCTCAAGGCTTCAAATTAAGAATGTGGAAATTGCCAATGAGGATATTGTTACTGTAGTTTCCAAAATTACTGTAGGTAGATCTCTATTAAGAGTTGCAGCTATTTGTAGCTGGGCTCTATTACATATGGATCTCAAAAATCATTTTTTCATGGTGACTTGAAGGAAACAGTCTGCATGCATCCCTCTCGTGGATATGTTTGTCCACCAAATCATGTATGTGCGGTGTGTTTTCCTAATACCGAAGTTACCCCTGATCAAGGTATTAATACCGATCAGAGACTGCCTCAATCTCATCTGTCCAGTTCAGCGATTATGCCAGCTGGCACCGATGTGCTAATGGTCTCGGTAAAGGTACCGACCATACTTCTTTGGGCTTGGCATCGAGGCCTCTCGGTAGCGATACCCGACCTCGAACGAGCCCGACCTCATTGCATTCTCCAGTTCGGCCCACTTGACCAAAGTGGGCATCGAGCGTCTAATCCCCATTATGTGATGGGACAGCTACGCTGCAGAGCATGCCAGCAAGTAGGGTGGCCGCCGAATTCCGGCAGAGGGTTATCCCTACCTATCAATCACGTCCACATTAATGAGGAGGATTGGGGAAGATCTGATGGGACAGAGCTCTCACCTACCCCCACTCAGGAAGCTTCCACTCATCTATATATACCTGCATGGTAAGCCCATAAGAGGTATGTTCATATATAGTACACCATTGTCTGAACCTCCATCTTCTTCACTTCACCCTAGTTCAGTGATTGCACTAACTCAGGCGTCGGAGTGCCTTAAGCTGACAATAGCCCGAGGCTCTAACCTCTATTTCTTCTCCCTTTCAGGTTCCAGGCAACCATTGACGCTCTTAACCAGCTAAACAACTCCATTACAAGCTCCATTACCACCTAAACCAAGTCCATTATTTTTAGGCACTTACAATTGGCGCCGTCCGTGGGAAACGTTTGAAAAAACCAAATCTTCCATCTTGAAAAATCATGCCTCCAAAGACTAAGAAGGGCAAGGGCGTTGGGCCACCCAAGTCCAAACAGCCACAAACATTTTTGCCCCTCATGCCGCCTCCGCCGGTGATGAACCAGCCGGAGGTGACTGAGCGGATGTTATCGGTCCCTCGGCAGAGGAGGACTGGCGGAGGGCCCGGTATCAGGAGCGTGGGATCGCCGGTCACCCAGTTGGGTTCGTCGTCAAAAGGAGTGACAGTACCTTCTTGTCATGGCCCCGTTCTGGAACGTGTTCGGCTAACTCCCTCTCAGGCAAAGCGCCCTCGTCAAGACGTGATCCTACTGGAGTAGCCCCGCAGGGATGTTCCCCCTCAGGGACGTTCCCGACGAGACAAAACTCCAGCATTGTCCAAGTTGCGCCAGCCTCGTCACCATGACCACGTGGAGGAAGACCACGTGTACCTCGACGACGAGGGCGACGATGACATGATTCTGGAGGAGGCCGACGGAGCACACGTCGAGGAAATCAGGGCTCAAAACCTCCTTATTCAAGAGCAAAAAGCCCATATCCTCCAGCTCTAGTGGCAGCTCGAAGGGAAGGAGAAGGTCCCGCTGGGGCCTCGCTCGTGCCTCCTCCACGGCAGCGAGCCCGGAATGATCCCGAGGCTCAGCAGGACTTAAGGCAAGTCCTGAATAATAAGAGGCGCGACCGAGCCTATGATGAAGGCTCGAGCAGCACTCACCCTAGCGCTGACCATCAGCAGCAGCGCCAGAAACCGAGGAGACTGGGGACCGACCCCGACCTAAGAGCATGGCTCAACCATGAGATAAAGCAAGCCGTGCAGCAGAACATGGAGTTCGCCTGCTTCACCCGAAGTCGGCTTACTGCCAATGATGCTGATGGTCGTGGCGCGTCCCCCTTCTCCCGGAAAATCAGGGATCACACCCTCCCCGAGAAGTTCAGCGTTCCGAGGTTCAATCTATACGACGGGACCTCGGACCCAGAATCGTACCTCTGACACTTCACCCAAAGAATGTCGGTATGGGGCGACGAGGGCGGCCTAAACTGCAAAGTTTTCTCTTCCAGTCTCGGCGACCTTCCACTTCGGTGGTTTTGCGCACTCTCCGAGGGATCGATTTCGAGTTGGCAGCAGCTCTGAAACTCCTTCGTCGAGAAGTTCCAAGCGCATCGGGTCATCCCGAAGATAGACAAAGACCTGATGGCAATCAGAATGAGGCCGACCGAAAATATTACTCGGTTCTCCAAGAGGTTCTGGACTACCTACAGCCAGGTCGAAGGCGTCAATGACGAGATGGCCATCAAGTCCTTTAAACAGGCTTTGTTGCCAGCCAACGAGCTTCGGAAGGAACTGGTGCGGTTCCCCATGGTCACAGTGAAAGCACTGATGGCCCGGGTGAACCAATACATCGAATAGGAAGAAGACGAGGTCCGAGCTCGGGAGAACCACAACATCTGGCAAGAGGATAGGTCCTCTAAGAAGGATAGAAAGCTGTCCAGGAGAGAGGCGGCTCGGAACAGAGAACCAGCCAGTCCAGCGATGCGCTCTGCTCCCACCTCTGGAGGCACAAAGCCGAGCTCAACTGGAGGCTCTTACAAAGCCGTCAACACCATCTTCAAAGAGCCCATCTATAAGCTCCTCGGCAAGATCAAGACGGAGCCTTTCTTCAAGTGGCCTCAGCCTATGAAAGGTGATGCTACCGCCTGAGACCAAAGCAAGTTCTGTGCCTATCACAAACAGAATGGGCACAGAACTGAGGACTGTCATGCCTTTAAGGCCCACCTCGAAAAGCTCGTAAAAGATGGGCACCTCAAGGACCTCGTCAGGGAGGAAGGCAGAGTCAACAGAGCTGACGAAGGCCAGCTCGATGCAGGTCGGGACAGTGATGAAGAGAGGACCATCAACGTCATTCACCTTGCCCCAGCCCCTAGGGGGAGCAATCAGGCTCGTACCGAGGCCAGGAGGGCCCTGTACGGAAAACAGGTAATGACGGCTGAGCTCGGTCCCTCTCCGAAGAAGGCAAGGAAGGAGAGAACAAAGATTTGGTTCTCTGATGAAGACTTGGACGGGGTCCAGCTACCCCACAATGACCCTCTGCTTCTAACTCTGAGGTTGAAAAACCTTAAGGTTAAGAGGATCCTAATGGACCCCGGGAGCTTCTAGGAAATCCTCTATTACGACTGCTTCAAGAAAATGGGTCTACAAGAAGAGGACTTACAGGAAGCTCGCACCCCGTTGGTGGGCTTTAGTTCCAAGTCAGTGTACCCAAAAGGGAAGATCTCCCTCCAAGTCCAAGTAGGAGGAACAGACATGATAGCAGACTTCCTAGTTGTGGATGCTCCATCCCCGTATAATGCAATAATGGGGAGAACCTGGCTACACAACAAGGAAGCTGTGCCCTCCACTCATCACCAGAAGCTCAAATTCCCGTTAGAAAATGGGGACGGCAGCATCAAGGTGGTCACAGTCCGCGGCGACCAGCAGATGGCCAAACAATGCTTGATGACCGTGGTCCCCGGTGAGACAGAGCCGCAGCAAGTACATATGGCCAAGCTGGAAGCAGAGCTCGAAGCTGTGGGCCGAGCCCCCGAGCAGAAAAGTGTAGAAGACCTCACCGAGGTCAGAATCGATCCCAGAGACCCTGAGAGATACTTTCTGCTCGGCAGCCAGCTTGCAGAAGCCGAAAGGTCCGAGCTGCTTGACTTCCTATTGCAGAACAAAGAAGTCTTCGCTTGGACCCCATACGAGATGCCCGGCATCGACCCCGAAGTCATGTGCCATAAGCTGAATGTGGATCCCAAGCACAAACATGTAGTCCAAAAGGCTCACAGGACTGGGGTCCAACAAGCAGAAGCCGTAACTGAGGAGGTCAAGAAGTTGTTGGAGGTTGAAGCAATCAGGGAGGTCCGCTACCCTGAATGGCTGGCCAACACAGTAGTGGTCAAGAAAAAGAACGGGAGCTGGAGGGTCTGCGTGGACTTCACAGATCTCAACAAGGCATGCCCAAAGGACAGCTTCCCACTTCCAAAGATTGACCAACTAATCGACGCCACTGCCGGGCACGACAAGATGAGTTTCCTCGATGCTTACTGAGGTTACCATCAGATTCCGATGCACAAGCCTGACGAAGAAAAGACCGTGTTCATAACACCCAGAGGCATCTACTGTTACAAAGTGATGCCTTTTGGGTTAAAAAACGCCGGTGCCACTTACCAGAGGCTGGTAACGAAGATGTTTCTGGCCCAGCTCGGCAAGACGGTCGAAGTGTACATTGACGACATGGTCATCAAGTCTAAAAGGTCACAGGACCACTTGACTAACCTGATTCAAACCTTCGTCGTCCTCAAAGAGTTCAAACTCAAGCTGAACGCCTCTAAATGCGCATTTGGCGTCGCCTCCGGCAAATTCCTGGGCAGCTTGGTCACTAGGCGAGGGATAGAGGCCAATCCAGAGCAGATCTCGACGATCCAGGCCATCCAAAGTCTGACCACGGCGAAACAAGTCCAGAGGCTCGCGGGAATGGCAGCAGCACTAAACCGCTTCATCAGCAGAGCTTCAGACAAATGCCGCCCCTTCTTCCAGCTCCTAAAAAAGAGCTCGAGGTTCCAATGGATTCCAGAGTGCGACAGCGTCCTCTAGGAGCTCAAACGATACCTCTCTTCACCTCCCCTGCTGTCCACTCGACACAGGGCGAGATCTTATACTTGTATCTAGCAGTTTCGGATCACGCAGTGAGCTCGGTATTCATCAGAGAAGAAGACAGGCAACAAAGGCCTATCTACTACGCGAGCAAGATCCTGCTGGATGCCGAAACGAAATATCTTCCATTAGAGAAGCTCGCACTTGCGCTCATCAGTGCCTCCCGCAAGCTCTCTCACTACTTCCAGACATACTCCATCATGGTTGTTATAGAACATTCGCTCAAGTCCCTGTTCTGAAAGGCAGACTTCTCTGGAAGAGTGTCCAAATGGGCCGTCGAACTGGGGCAGTACGATATCCAATATCAACCCAGAACGGCAATCAAAGCCCAGGTGCTGGCAGACTTCATCGTGGAGTTCACCTCCCCTAGTTCGGCACCGAGCCACCTCGACACCGAACTAGGGGTCAAGGAGATGGAGGCAACCACCGAGACCGAGATGGAACAGGAAAGATCCTGGAAGCAGTTCCTCGACTCATCCTGGAAGGTCTTCGTCGATGGGTCCTCAACCTCCAAGAGGGCTGGCGCAGGCATAGTCCTCCAATCTCCGGAGGGCCTTGTCATCGAGCAAGCCCTGACACTTAACTTCAAGGCATTAAACAATGAAGCTGAGTATGAAGCGCTGATAGCAGGACTGGGCAACGCAAAAATCCTGGGAGCACGGCAACTGGTGGTCTTCAGTGATTCTCAGCTGGTGACGAGCCAGCTGAATGGGGACTACCAAGCCCGTGACGACAGGATGGCGGCCTACCTGGCCATTCAAAGTAACTCCTCTCTCATTTCCAAAAAGTTGAAGTCAGGCAGATCAGCAGAGACTCAAACTCTCACGCCGATGCTCTTGCCAACCTGGCCTCTACAGTCGAAGCTGGTAGGAAAAGGACCGTCGAAGTGGAAGCACTAGACAGACCAAGCATAGAGCTCCCCCCACCTCGGCAGATCTTATGCGCCAATCTTGGCCTAAGCTGGATGGACCAATACATCTCCTGCCTCAAGGATGACCAGCTTCCTGAAAATAAGAGTGAAGCCCACAAAACCAGACTGAAGGAAGCTCGGTTTTGGCTGTCTCCAGACGACAAGCTCTATAAAAAAAATCCTACAATGGACCCTACCTCCAGTGCGTACATCCTAGCAAAGTCGAAGACTTCCTTTATAAAATCCATGAAGAAATCTGCGGTAGCCACATCGGAGGTCGGTCATTGGCTTACCGAGCCATCAGCCAGGGCTACTGGTGACCATACATGCAGAAAGACGCCTAGGTCTATGTCGGGAAATGCGAGAAGTGCCAGAAGTTCTCTCACTCTCTCCATCAGCCAGCCCACGACCTAAGTCCTCTCTCCAGCCCATGGCCTTTCGCCCAGTGGGGGTTGGACTTAGTGGGACCACTCCACCGAGCTCCAAGGAATAAGAGGTGGCTAATAGTAGCCATTAACTATTTCACCAAGTGGATAGAAGCTAAGGCATTGTCTTCCATCATCGAACTGGATACGAAAAACTTCGTGTGGAGAAATATCGTCACAAGATTTGGAGTGCCTCGAGCCTTGATCCCGGACAACGGGACTCAGTTCGACTCCAACTTCTTCAAAAACTTTTGCCAGGAGCTCGGCATCATGAACTACTATTCTACTCCGGCATACCCACAGAGCAACGGACAAGCCGAAATCTCCTATAAAGTAGTGCTCGACGGGCTCAAGAAGAGACTCGACCGAGCAAAGGGGAGATGGGTAGAGGAGCTTCCAAGCGTCCTTTGGGCGTATAGGACTACCCCAAGGCGCTCAACCTCGGCAACACCTTTCTCCCTGGCCTATGGAATGGAAGCTGTGATTCCGCTTGAGGTCAGCCTCCCAACCCTTAGGTCAGAACTGTTCGATCAAGGCCAAAACGATGTGAACCTCGCCACAGAGCTCGACTTAACCGAAGAACGAAGGGATGCAGCAGTCATTCGCCTCGCTTCTTACCAGCAACAGTTGGCCAGAGGATACAATCAAATGGTCAAGGAAAGAAAGTTCTCGATTGGGGAGTTGGTCTTAAAGAAGATGCTTCCAGCAGATAAAAACCCCATTGAAGGAAAGCTAACACCGAACTGGCATGGGCCATTTAAAGTGCCTTTGGCAGCCGGGCAATCTGCATACAAACTAGAGGACATGGAGGTAGAAAGCTACCACGTCCATGGAATGCCACGCACCTCAAGAAGTACTATTTTTAGGCTGTACTCAAACCTTGAAAGTCAATAAAATTGGTTCTTGTAGAAGAATGTGTTTTATTAATTTGAAATTTCGCCGAGTTGCGGAACTCGGCATATGCACACAGCTCAGTTGACGAACCGGCTTGCATTTGGCTCGGTCACAGGACCAGCCACCCCTCAGCTCGGTTACAGAGCCAACTGTCACGGCTCGGCCACAGGACTAGCCGCCTCCAGGTCGGTTATAGAACCAACTGCCATGGCTCGGTCATAAGACCAACCATTTTTAGTTCTGGTTACGGAACCGAGCTTCGCTACAGTTTATAGAACCTAGCTCTCTAGCTATGGTCATGGGACCTGGCACATCTTGTTCTGCCAAGACCAATGATTTGTTACGGTTATGGAACCTAACTAAGTCACTCATCTCTGGTTACGGAACCTAACATACTACTGACTTCGGTTATAGAGCCGAGCTCAGTTACTTATCTATTCCTGTTATTTTATCTTGGTTACAAGGCTAAACACAAAAAGTGGAACAGGAAAGAAAAGACAACATTCAAGCACACGTTGCACAAAGATGGGTGCAGAAAAAGATTTAATTCATCAAAAGAGTGTTTACATGTACAACTGAAAAGAAAAAGAAAAAGTACAATGAATTCCCCCCACATGCAGAAAAATAAATAAAAAGACAACATCAGGACAGCTGATCAACATCGATCACAGAGACATCGCCAGTCTCACCACCACCACCAGCAGGAGGGACCTCCACATTGTCAGCCCCGAAGTCTGTAGCAGGGGTCTCGGCAGCTGGAGCTTGAAGTGTCTATTGAGGATCTTCGGAGGAGGCCAGAGGGTCGGTGGCTGAAGGATCGAGAGAGGCCTCGGTGAATGAAGGGGCAGGCGACTCGGGCTCTGGACGAGGGAGCTTGGGCAAGTTCTGGTATATAGGGTGATCCTCGGGGATCCCCGCTTCTTTAAGCGCCGCCAGACAACCCATCTCGAATAGCTCCTCGCCCAGCCCTACGAGCTGATCTTCATATTGCTTGGTCGCCTATGCCACCCCATCTTGGAACGAGGCAGCGATCTCGGTCTGCCGCAAAGCCTTGGAGTCGGTTTTCTGTTTAGCCGAAGCTTCCCTTTCGGCCAGCAGTAATGCATCAACCTCTGCCTTCTCTCTCCTTAAGGCCTCCATCTCGGCTTCTAGCTGATCCGCCCTCTTAGCCTTCTCATACGCCACTGCCCGGAGCTCATGGTTCTCGGCGCTCGTCTTGATGATCTCCGCCATGGCTCCCTCCATTTCTTCATTTAGCTTGGCGTACTCCTCGTGAGACTTCTTCAGTTGCTCGGAGCTTCCCTCCAGAGCTGCTGCAAACTTTTGCCTCTCGGCCTCCAACGCTTGGATTCTGGCGCAGCTCTGTCGGGACTTCTCCATTGTCACGTGAGTCCTCTGCACGATCTGGAAAAGAGAAAACAGGATGTGTTAGCAGAATAGAAAACCTACCAAATAAATCATACAAACACATAGGGTGTGATTTGCCAGCAGGGCCGACGTGAGGTTGGACATGTGCAGCACCCCCTCATCCATTGCCCTTAGCCGATCTATATCGATCGGAAGTGCACAAGCACCTGCCAGTGCAGCTGGGACTGCCGGGCTGCCGGATAGCCTATGCCCAGCTGTCAGCGGCACCCCTGGCCAGAGGAGGAAGGGCAGCCTCCATGGCTAGAACTCTTGAGCCTAGGGCACCAAGGGCTGGACAGGGTCTTGCCGAGACGAACCTCACCCCTGGGCATCGCCAGCACCCTCTCCTCCTGCCTCTGCTGCTCCTCTGCTCCCCTCCGCTGCTCCTCCCTCATCTCCTCCTCCTCTTCGTCCCTCCGCCTCAGTTCCCTCCTCTCCTCCGCCGAGGTCGACTGGGTCGCCCTCTCCTTCCAGGGCTTGGTCTGGAGCGGCTCTTCGCCCCTCGCCCTTTTCGTCTGCCTCTCCTCCTCCCTCACGCCAGTGGGGTGCTGGCGGGAAGAGCTAGAGGAGGGAGCCTGAGGGGTGTCCTTGGAGGTAGAGTCGGCGGACCTCGAGGAAGAGGAGGCCCGTTTGCCGAGAAGCTTCTCCCTGAGGTTGGTGGTGGCAAAATCCTGACGACCTTCTCCATCTCGGGGCTAGACTGATGCTCTTCGTTCGCTTGGTCCGGGTTGATAATAGGAGAGTTCGGCTGTTGCTCAACCACCTCCGGTGCGGAACTGACCCCGGTCTCGAAGTACTCATCCCCTATTCTCTTGGAATAGGACTTATACCTTAGCTGATACCCCAAGAGGCACCAAGCCGCCCTTCCCTTGTGACCCTTATAGGACCGGATGGCATCTAACCAATCACCGTTCCTCCTCTAACCCTCGCGAAGGGCCACTTGTCTTCTCTCGTCAACCTCTGCATGACAGAAAAAAGGCATCAGTTCAGCAAATAGGGAAAGAGATGAAAAACTCAAGCTGATTGAGCTCGGTATTTACTTGGGGGAGCCCGAAGTGATGAAGTACCCTGTACCTCCTATCCGCCTCGGTATCTTCAGCGCCGAACTCCCAGTTGCCGGCAACGAACAACCTGTTGCTCCCGGCATGGCGCATAGAATCCTCGAGGACGGTAACAAAGGGGACCATCTTTGGTTTTCCCCGGAGGTAATAACAGTGTTCGGGTTCCCCAGTGGACTTACAGAGGTCATACGCGTCCTCGATGTCATGGACACCGAGGCAGATACCTAAGGTCATGTTCAGCTCTACCGCCCCCATTATAATTTTATAGCTATTTGGCATTAACTGGCAGGGGGCGAGGTGCCAAGTCGCCAAGCATTCCCTGAGAAGTGGGTGGATGGGGAACTTAACCCCTCCCTCGACTACCGAGACCAGAGGGAAGGGCATCCACCCATCTCGGTACGAGTAATCGTCCCATGGGTTCTCCAGATCGTCCAGCCTGGTCCGGACGTCGTCCAAGATGTTATACTTCTCCCTGAAGCTAATCATGGCCCCAATGGTGTCGGCCAGACAGCGGTAAACCCCTACACCCATATTTGAAGGTCTAGAAGACTGGGATGACAGAAAGCAAAACCCTAGCAGGGAACGGAGCAGAAGAGAGGTGCTGGAAAGGAAGACGAAGAAAGGAGAAGACTTACAGAAAACGAGGCAAGAAGCAGAAGGGCAGAAGAACAAGAAGACATAGGGACGGTCTAAATCTCGCTCAAGCAGAGTCTCCCCCAGATTCAATCGCCAAAGTAGAGGAAGAAGAGAGGGGCTCACTGCTTTTATAGGGCAGCAGCGCGCCCTTTCAAATTTTGAGGGCACGCGCTCAGAACGGCGCCTCAGAAGCCACACATGTCGCTTTGGATCCACCGTACAGCCAAACAAATACCGACACGTGGTAGAGGCGGTACGCCTTCCGTAATAATGATGTCAGAGCCATTGATTGCCTCGGGTAGGCACAGCGGTTTTGGCGCCCTCTGGCAGACATACTAGCATTGGATAAGAAACCCTAGATAAAGCAGCGTCATGATAAGGATCTTACATCAGCAGCCGATTTCAAGATGCAGGGCTGCGAGTCTGCATTAAAAATTCCCAGATATTTAGCTCCTGACCTCAGACAGTTGTAAGACTCCCATAAGGTCAGCAGCTAGGGGGCAATTGTGTGGTGTGTTTTCCTAATACCGAGGTTACCCCGGATCTAGGTATTAATACCGATCAGAGACTGCCTCAATCTCATCTGTCCAGTTCGGCGATTATGCCAGCTGGCACCGATGTGCTAATGGTCTCGGTAAAGGTACCGACCATACTTCTTTGGGCTTGGCATCGAGGCCTCTCAGTAGCGGTACCCGACCTCGAACGAGCCCGACCTCATTGCATTCTCCAGTTTGGCCCACTTGACCGAAGTGGGCATTGAGCGTCTAATCCCCATTATGTGATGGGACAGCTACGCTGCAGAGTGTGCCAGCAGGTATGGTGGCCGCCGGATTCCGGCAGAGGGTTATCCCTACCTATCAATCACGTCCACATTAATGAGGAGGATTGGGGAAGATCTGATGGGACAGAGCTCTCACCTACCCCCACTCAGGAAGCTTCCACTCATCTATATATACCTGCATGGTAAGCCCATGGTAATTCATATATAGTACACCATTGTCTGAACCTCCATCTTCTTCACTTCACCCTAGTTCAGTGATTGCACTAACTCAGGCGTCGGAGTGCCTTAGGTTGACAGCAGCCCGGGGCTCTGACCTCTGTTTCTTCTCCCTTTCAGGTTCCAGGCAACCATTGACGCTCTTAACTAGCTAAACAACTCCATTACAAGCTCTATTACCACCTAAACCAAGTCTGTTATTTTTAGGCACTTACAATGTATATCATCTACGAGGATTTCTTTATTATAGTCTTAAATAAGCTCGTGGTGAATGATTTGACAAATTCTAGACCGCTATGATCCAGATATTCCAGACAACCTAAATTCTTGTAAGAAATGTTTGTAAACAAACAGGTCCTTTCAACATAACTGTATAAAATTCTGAATTATACTTCCATGTTTATTCAACAAACATTTAGAGGTTGCACTGTCTTACTCCTCTTCATTGATTGCATAAGTATTGGTAGACTAATGTTGTTGTCATAAAAAGAATCATGAGCCATCTTATACATACCTTTAAGATGAAAGATATGTGACACTTGACTAAACAAAGTTTGGCATTCATATTCGTCAAAAGTAAGTATGCTAAAGTTTTGCCGTCAATGGCTCAACTTACAAGTTTCAAGATTATCGATACTACTTTTAAGCTGAATATTAAGATCCTTAAGGACACGTTTGTGTACAGCCACATTTCATGGAAAGATGAAATTGCCACTTTAGCAAAGTCTATAATTTAAAAATACCTCAGAAATGGATTTCCGTAGAAGTTAGAAATTCATGTTTAGTGCAAAAAAAATTTCATTGATGGAATGGTATGGCTGTAGATTTCTTATTAAAAAATAGTATTAAATAGGGGAGTGAGGAAATTAAGTAATAAAAAAGGGATAAGTTTCCTGCGAAAATGGATTTCCCATATCCTCTTATTTCCAGGCTATTCAAAAAAACTGCTGAAGTGGTGAAAAAGCATTTCCGCAAAAGATTGCCTCACCAAACGCATGAAAAAATAGTTTTATGTAGAAAAACAACACATTTTCTACAAAAATGGATTATACAAACATACCCTGAGAGGGTTTGCATGTGCCCCTAGGGATTAACTCTCGGCTAAGCCCAGGTCCAAATTCTCTTTAGGTTGGCTAGCGAGAGATAGCGTAGGTGATAAAAAAAATAAAAAATAAAACCAAAGATGAGGGCCTCCTCTATATCATTGATTCATTGGAAGCCTTCTCTATCTCACCATGATTTTGAAACCGGAATCTAATGGAATAGCCCCAACTTGTTCTCGGCGGCTTATAGAAAACAAAATTCATTTTACCTTCCTAGAAGTGCTGAGAAGCCTCCCCAAGATGCACCTAATTTTTGGAAAATCATACCTTTAGAAAACAAAATTCAACTTACCCCAGTGATAAGAGGTGGCCGTTCCTACCTAGTTGTCCAGATTCGAACCTGTGCAGTTAGATTCTCATCCGAGAGCTGTTATGCCTCACCCGAGGTCTACCTGACTCCCTTACCTCACCCTAGGCTAGGCCCACATCCCTCACCAGAGGGTTGGGTCCATCCCCTAATCAATCTGGGTAAAAAGAAAAAAAATCTCCAAAGGTGGCCGGAAACTGAAGCAAGACTCCCTCCTCCTATCTCCAGAAGACTCCTCTTTATAGAAAAAATAAAATAAAATAAAAAAGGAGGAGAGAAAAATAGAAAGTGCAAGGGAAATTCTATATATACCCCTATTTTGGGGAACACACCCACGTTTGAAAAAAAATTCCCTGTGTTGAAGAAGAAATGTGGATGTGATCAGCAAAATACGTGGGTGCATGTTGAATTTCCGAAAGGGCAAACCTCAGCTTTTCTGCCACTACTCCGGTGATGTGGTTATCGCGAGCATGTTATGAGATTTGAAATGTTCCATAGTAAGATTACTCCTTTTATCGTTCATTCTAGATTTGTGGTTGGTTTGCTGTTAATTCCTTCCTTGTATAAATCTTTTTAAACTTAAGGTAGTGTCGCTTGTTTATATTCATCTCAGTTCCTCCTCCTTTTCCTTGATCATTCTTAGGAGAAAGATGAAGGGAGTCTTTGCAGAATGAAAATTGGTAAGAGGGGTTAGGTTATTTTCTTCAGCCAGCGAAAATGGTTCCAACTAAAAGGGGAGCTTCAGCAATAGCAACTGCTGCACTACAAAAGGAGAAGGGTACTCTTACTAGCCTTTCTTCTACCATGTCAGACCCCATTGGGATTATCAGCGATTCTCATCATCCTAATAATGCTGCAAAAAAACTGAAACTGAATTCCGGTGATGTATCAAACCGAATCCGCTTCTTAAATCTAGTGAAAAATCTATGTAAATCGGGGGACATAAAGCTTGATGGGGCATTGGGTATGTTCCATGAGATGGTTCTTATGGAACCATTCACACGCATTGGTCCTTTTAATCATCTGTTGGGTGCTCTAGTCAGAATTCAGAATTATTCCTCTGTGGTTGCTCTCTACAAGAACAAGAATTTGATTGGGATCATACCGAACCATATTACGCTCAACATTATACTCAATTATTTCTGCCATTTGAAACAGATGGATCTCGGGTTTGCCATATTTGGCGAAATCCTTAAACGAGGTCATGAGACTGGTGCCGTGCCTTTAACAACTCTGTTGAAGGGGCTTTGCTTGGTCAATAAGATTGATGAAGCCACTGAATTCTTGGCTAAGGTGGCGGAGAACGGGTACCCTGTAGACGTAGTTATGTACACTACCATAGTGAATGGGCTTTGTAGAACAGGAAAAGTTGATGCTGCTCTTGAGATGCTGAGGGCGATGGAGAAGGGAAGATGTAAGCCAGACACCATTATGTACACTACCATAGTGAATGGGCTTTGTAGAATAGGAAAAGTTGATGCTGCTCTTGAGATGCTGAGGGCGATGGAGAAGGGAAGATGTAAGCCAGACACCATTATGTACACTACCATAGTGAATGGGCTTTGTAGAACAGGAAAAGTTGATGCTGCTCTTGAGATGCTGAGGGCGATGGAGAAGGGAAGATGTAAGCCAGACACCATTATGTACACTACCATAGTGAATGGGCTTTGTAGAACAGGAAAAGTTGATGCTGCTCTTGAGATGCTGAGGGCGATGGAGAAGGGAAGATGTAAGCCAAACACCATTACATATACCACGGTCCTTGATGCTCTTTCCAAGGACAGCTTGATGCAAGAGGCCTTGGACCTCTTTCGGGAAATGCTGGAGAAGGGGCACGCACCCGATGTGATTACATACAAGACCCTGCTCATTGGGCTTTGCAAAATAGGAAGCACTGTTGCCGCTCTCCAATTGTATAGGGACATGAAGAAGGCAAGTTACAGGCCTGACAAAATAACATACAGCATTTTAATAGATGGCCTCTGCAAAGATGGGCTGTTGAATGAGGCTCTAGACCTCTTTTCAGAAATGATTGATAGTAGCATTTCGCCAGATGTTGTCACTTACACCTCCTTACTTCATGGCTTGTGTAATTCAGGCTGGTGGAAAGAAGCCACAAGGTTATTCAATGATATGGTTGGTAGGGATATATCCCTCAACATCATAACATTCTCTGTGTTGATAGATGCCCTTTGTAGAACAGGAAAAGTTGATGCTGCTCTTGAGATGCTGAGGGCGATGGAGAAGGGAAGATGTAAGCCAGACACCATTATGTACACTACCATAGTGAATGGGCTTTGTAGAACAGGAAAAGTTGATGCTGGTCTTGAGATGCTGAGGGCGATGGAGAAGGGAAGATGTAAGCCAGACACCATTACATATACCACGGTCCTTGATGCTCTTTCCAAGGACAGCTTGATGCAAGAGGCCTTGGACCTCTTTCGGGAAATGCTGGAGAAGGGGCACGCACCCAATGTGATTACATACAACATTTTAATAGATGGCCTCTGTAAAGATGGGCTGTTAAATGAGGCTCTAGACCTCTTTTCAGAAATGATTGATAGTAGCATTTCGCCAAATGTTGTCACTTACACCTCGTTACTTCATGGCTTGTGTAATTCGGGCTGGTGGAAAGAAGCCACAAGGTTATTCAATGATATGGTTGGTAGGGATATATCCCTGGACGGCATAACATTCTCTGTGTTGATAGATGCCCTTTGTAAGGAAGGAATGATCAAAGATGCACATGAATTATTTGAATTGATGTTTCAGAAAGGTGAGAGGCCTAATACTGTTTGTTGTACTACATTGATGCGTGGTTATTGCTCGCAGGGCCAAATGGACTCTGCAGTAAAGATCTTTGATTCCATGGTGGATTGGGGCCTTGAGCACAATGTGTATAGCTACAATATCTTGATTAATGGTTATTGCAAGTCTAGGAGAACGAATGAAGCTATGAGCATCTTTCAGAATATGCGTCGTGAGGGACTGGTACCTGATATCGTTACCTATAACACTCTTTTGGGTGGATTATTTAGTGTTGGCAGTGTTAAGGCTGCACGGAATCTCATCAATGAGATGGAAGGTCATGGCATAAGTCCTGACCGGGTTTCCCAAAAAATTATTGCATCGTCGAGGCAATGGAAGTATTTCAAGCAATGAGCAACTATAACTTTAGGCCTTGTATCAAGATTTTTAACGTCCTAATCGATGGTATGTGTAGAGTTGGAGAAATTGGAAAGGCAAAATTGCTATTCGATAGCATCTTTGGCAATGGTTTGATACCTAATGTGATTACCTATACTATCATCATCAACGGTCTTTGGAATCAAGGTTTGTTGGAGGAGGCTAATGGGTCGTTCTTGGAAATGGGAGAAAATGATTTCTTGCCAAACACTTGCACATTCAATGCAATTATCCATGGATTTTGTAAAATTAATGAAATGCATAAAGCGTTTGAATTCCTCCATATAATGGCAACGAGATATAGTTCTCCAGATGCAGACACTATCTCTATTGTTGTTGATTTTCTTGCGAAGGACAAACAATTTAAATGAAATATAGATCTCCTTCCTACATTTTTTGCTGAACGTGATGGGAAAAGGAATTCCATGAAACTTGAGTCATCAACACCTTCTCAGAAATGCAACTTGAGCCATCAACGCCTTTTCTTCTGAGTCCGGGTATGTCCAGCTGAGATCCAAGTATAACATTGAATGCTTTGAATTATTTACAATGGTGGAGAACTGGTTTCTTCCTAAAAGAACCATCTTATGGATTTTTTAGATGCATTTTGATATATTTTGAAAGTAAAGAAAGTTCTTTTTTTAGTAGTTTCAAAAAGGAGAAATTCTTATCATCTCTTGATCAAGCCATTCTCATTCAATCCTATATGTAGGTTGCTGTATCCAATATCTATACTCTGTACTCTAAGTTAATAGTAACCTTGTTTGTGTTGAACATGAAACGTTGGCTTTCTTTAGAGGATCCTATGGTGATGTTGGGTTGGTGGGGCACATCATATCGACTTCTTCTTCGTTTTTGAATGGTCATATCCACTTCTTTCTTTTAGTAAATCTTTACTGTATTTTTTTCACATCTCATCATCTTCGTTCTCAAAGCCATAACCTGTCAATTTGGGTTTGGTTCAAACATCACAGCCTTATCCATGGGATGTTCAACCACACTCAAACACATAGGAAGCACTTTTGACACAGTAACTAGTAACTAGTGTGCACTAACTACTAAGTAGTACACATTGATGAAATTTTTTTTCAACTATTTGTTGATTAAAACGTTAAGTGTGTCTTACCTTCAAAGACATGAGTATTAATGTAGATGAAGTAATATATCATTTTTTTTATTTAAATTTATAAGGTAATATAGAAAATCTATGACATTGAAAGGTTTGATACATACATTTATTTTAGGTGCTATTGAAAATAAACCTAAAAAATCTAACTTTCTAAAAATATTGTAGCTTTGCTGCATATTCTTTTTACATTTTTGCCTTAAATAAATTTCACTCTAGTACTCTACTTTCGACCTGAGGCTAAAAGAGATCTACTAGGGAGCTCAGAACAAGTCAATCCTATTTAACCTATATAATATGAATTTAAAATCTCTCTCTCTCTCTCTCTCTCTCTCTCTCTCTCTCTCTCTCTCCCTCTCTCTCTCCCCATTTGTGTGAATGGGCACACCAAAGACTTGATAGTGACTCTACCAAGGGAATTTGAAGTTTTACAACTGTATCACCCATAAGAGCACTTTTGACGCAGTACGGTCCAAAAAGAATAGGGCCTGCTAATGGGCCTCATCAGAAAATCTTCTGTCATTTTTCTTACCTTAATTAGATTCTTAATTTAGTAAACTTGCTTTGATTTAGTGAGAAAGATTTAAGTCAAATGGAGAGATTTAAGTGCTTTGATTGAGAGATTTTAGTGATTATTGTAATGAGTCTGTTTCCCTATTTAGATGATTCCTCTATTATATATAGGGAGGAATTCTCTCTTTTATGCATGCTATTGATAATAAGAATTCTCAGTATTACCGTGAGTTGTACGTCTTTGGCTGTTTTTCTTCTAAGTTGCCTTTGGGCTTGAGTCTGAGGATTCGATCACACCGTCGAAGGTGTTGATCTTCACCGTTGATTGTGGTTGGCTGCACTGACTTTGAGAATATGGGGTTTTTGTCTCTCGCTTATATCTTTTTTGTTGGTTTTGTTTCCTTTAGACTTGCAAGTTGTCCATCAAGGAGGTTGTTTTTGGCCTCTTCCGAATGCACCCATTCCATTTGAAATGACATTCTTGGAGTACTATGACATGTCTGATCCAATCTTGTATACACACCTCTGATGGGGCTGTTGCATTTTTTTTTTTTTTTTTTTACTTTTTTTAGCAGAGGCTAGCTGAACTTGGTCGGTCATGTCATGTCCAAGCCTGACTGATCCCAGCCATGGCTTGATTGAACTGGTCTTAAGCTAGTATGATTGCATGGGCCTTGTAGTTTTGGCTGTGAACTAGTTTGGACCCAATGGATTTGCTAACTCAGCTTGTGGGTCTGTTGAGTCTCATGTGACCTGGCATGGGCTTGATTTGATCTTGGTGTCACCACAAATAGGCTGGATGAATTAGCCTGGGCCTTTTTAGTGTGCTTCAGCTTAGGCTTCATCATTTGATGCCTTCTCCTAGATTTTAGCTTGTCATTTACTTGCTTTCTTGTTTGGCTAATTAGTAATACTTTATTTGCAAACAACCTACATCATGGAACTTCATCTTGGATTACTACCATTAAGTTGTCCATTACCAAGCCAAATACAAAGGGAGCAAAAGCATGCCCTTAGAGGAATCCAATCCAGTAAGGCACTTGGTGTAGGCCATGGGCCAAAATTCACTTATCAAAGAAGGCCCAAGACAACTGACATAGGCATAGTCCATTAAGAGAACCCACAGTTTAAGTTTTAATTAGTCACATGTTGAATAAGGGCATTAAGGTCATGTCACATGCCCAATATCATACTGTAGGATGCTTTATCAAGAGAGAATCAAGTTGATTGTAATTTGCTTAAGATAAAAAGATGAGAAAGTCAAAATCTTTAGGATCCTTAATTAGAAATAATTAATCTCTAATCGATAGTCAAAGATTATTGACCACTTTAACTAGAAGGGTAATCTCTAATTGAGAGCATAGTTGAGAAATTCATTTCGGATCCCGTTTTGGTTTGGCCTCCAAACCGAAATGTTCCAGCCAATTGAGAAATTTGGCAAAATGTTTTGGAGTTTTGTTTCGGGAAAATGTACGAATTTAAATATAGATATAGAAAATATAGGATTATTGTTAAAATAAAAAAATATGATTTGAGACATTTAGTTTAATCTACTAAATCAACTCATATTATGGCATGTATGGTATGAATAATTAAACAAATAATAATGTTGTCAACGTAACAAATTAATGCCATCAATATGGATGTATAATAATATTATCATCACAGCAAGTCAACAACCCAGCAGTGAACTCTGTGTAGTAATTTGGAAAATACTTCCATTTCGAATTGAATTCGGAAATTTGCTTGAACAGGTATGGATTTCTGGGTGGTTTTTTTTTTTTTTGTGTGTGTGTGTGTGGGGGGGGGGGGGGGGGGGGGGGTTGTGTTTTGAGACATTTAGTTCGTTTTAATGGACCAACCAAAATAATTTGGAAAATTTGTCCGAGACAAAATGAATTTCGTAACTATTATTGAGAGTCAATGTTATTGCCCATTACTCCATATATATATATATTTTCTTGGTTAATTGTATTGCAAAACAGAGAGAAAACACAAAGGCTTAAAAGTGCCCAGATGATTTACATGTGTGAATGGAGCCAGAGATAAAAAAAAATTTCCTGAATTGCCAAAAGGAAGAAAAAGGAAAAGAAGAGAAGTTAGTCAGATGCCTCAGAAATGCTGATAGACTGAAGCAAAGACTGCAGTTGAGGGCCATGGAACCTTTTTGTAATCTTCCTATGAGAGAAGAAAAGATGCTCATGCAGATTTTCTTTAATTGCACGCTCATGCAGGTTGTAATGCTCTTCAAAGAAAATCAATGGATGTTCATCTTTCTCCATTCCTTTATTGACTTGGTGAAAAACCCTCTCTTAGCCGTGTGTGAAGCCTCGTAGGCATATCGAATGTGTGAAGACTCTGGTGGAATCACTCCAAGATGTGTGAAGACTCCACATCAATGCACCCTTCATCATTTTGGTATCAGAGCAAGTAAGTACCGATCGGGTCTTTCATTATTTTGGATTCCAAAAGTTATTTTTGTTAGTTTCCCATGGATTCTCATTCAGTTTATTCATAAAAAAAATTCTGAAAATCTCCACAAAAGGAAAAAATAGTTCAATTTCTGTCTCATGCAATTTACTTTCCTGTCTCATTTAGCTTCTGTTATTGCTTTTACTTCCATTTGTTTATCATTACGTTGGGTGAATTTTCATTGTTATTATTATTTAAAAAAAAATTGTTGTGTATGGAACTTGCACTTCTTTCTGCTGCTCATTGCATTCCAGCAGCCCAAAAAACTGCTCAACAGTCCCTTGTTCCACCTAAAACCATCTAGACAACACTAACATATTTCTCCAAATGGCAGCAACCTTGTCTTGTTGTAACATCTGAATCAAATTCGATATATCTACTGTCCTGTACCGAGATCTGATTTCTAGGCCCAAATTGGCCCCAAGTTAGTACCTTACTGCTTTCATAACAGCCCATACAGCCTCAGTTTTATCTCAACATCTTATTCTATCCATAACCAATTTACCCACTTTAACTGAACCCATTTTCCAAACAGTACCCTTTCAGCTGAACCCGACCAGGGCCAATTTTCTCAATATCCAACACTCATCCACATTTTTACAGTGCCCTTTTGACTTCGTTACTTACCCCCGACTGTCCACCATC
Organism: Umbellularia californica; assembly: GCA_028538565.1. NCBI lineage: Eukaryota > Viridiplantae > Streptophyta > Magnoliopsida > Laurales > Lauraceae > Umbellularia > Umbellularia californica. Next base: position 30,500,575 of record JAPQWN010000002.1, read on the forward strand.
GAACCCCACAATTTCAACCATGCTTTGGCTGCCATAGAACAGTATGAATCAATATTTTGTGAGTAATTCACTCCATCCAACACTTATTTTAGTTTCCATTCAATTTCATAAATACTGTATCTTCTATTTCATTAGATTCATCTATTTTTATTGATTGTACAACATTGCTCAAATATTTTCTTTCATTTCATTACATTCTAACAATTGAGTATGTCCCATTTACTTGCATTTGTATTCTTGAATATCGTGCCTCTGGAGATTCATAACGATCAATAGAAACGAAAGTCATTGGTGAGGCAAGTTCATCAACTATGAATGGGCTTGATCCTGTATCTTTGATCATGAGAGATCGAACAACATTGAAAACAGATTTAGATACGTTATGGAAATTTTTAGCTGGTGGAGATAGTCCACATATGCAAAACATTCTGTCACCACCCAAAATCCAAAGTTCCTCAAATTCTGTGAAGTGATGTAAGCATGGATCAAATCTGTCAGATTTTTTTTTTTTTCGTTTTTGTTTAAAACACTTCACATGGCAAGACAAAGATTAGTAATTAAATCCAATTTATTAAAACTAATCAAAATCATAATATCGAGTATGAAATCCCCTGTTACATAACCAACTGAATGGAAATTGGAATCTAATAACTGAAGTACATATAAACAAACTTCTAATTTCAATCTATTGCTAAGTCATGCCTTACTCTTTCTCTGTCCAAGATCCATGTACAGCTATTGACCCGCACAACTGAAACTAGGGGTATTGAGCTTTATAGCCCTATAAGCAATCAATCACATTCAATATTGATATTAAAAGAAGGGTTAGATGCATGCAAATCATCTTTCAAACATGCATCTAAATTAGCCATAATGCATCATGCATTGGAAACTCCATAAGATATCATATAATTTTAAAATTACCAACTTATAATGAAAAAAGCACAATTAAAGTGTACATCGTTCTTACCCGGGTACGGTTCCATCACATATCATGCACCATGCATCCGTAAACATGAATATCAATAGCTTAGGGCATGATTTAACCAATCAGTGATCAAGTGGTTCATGTTAGAAGTTCATCATGATCAAGAAATCATAGTCACGAGTTTTGAAATTATCGTTCAATAGTTTCATATTCATAAAATCAAACATTGAAGATTCTAGGATTGAGGCGCAATTGGTACTATGAACTTCCCAATGCCCACCTTAATTTCAACGCAACCGGTAGTACCAACTTCCCTTGAAATTAAGGTGGGCATTGCAACGCAACTGGTAGTACCAACTTCCCAGTGCCTTTTACCCAAACCAAACCAAACCAAACCAAACCAAGCCTTTTCCCACTAGGTGGGGTCGGCTATATGGATTTGACGACGCCAATCAAGTCTGTTTAGGGCCATGTCCTCCGTTAGATCCATGTGGGCAAGGTCATGTTTAATAGTTTCTTTCCAACTTCTCTTGGGTCTCCCTCTCCCTCTCCTACTCTTGGCAATCTCTATGCCTTCACACCTTTTAACAGGTGCTTTCATTGGACGCCTTTTAACATGGCCAAACCATCTTAGTCGATTTTCTCTCATTTTATCTCCAATCGGTGCTATTCCTACTTTGCCCCTAATCTCCTCATTCCTAATCCTATCTCTCCTTGTGATCCCGCACATCCATCTTAGCATTCTCATCTCCGCAACTTCCATCTTCTTAACATGATTATGCTTTACTGCCCAACACTCTGATCCATATAACAATGCTGGTCTTACCGCCACCTTATAATACTTTCCTTTAACCCTGAGGGGGACTTTCCGATCACACAAGACCCCCGAAGCACTCCTCCATTTGGTCCACCCGGCCTGAATCCTGTGACTTACATCAGTATCAATCCCTGCATCATGTTGCACCATCGATCCAAGGTACCTAAAGTTTTCTTTCTCAACAATCTTTTGTGTGCCTAGACTTACTTCTATGTTACCAAGTGTCCTAATTTGGCTAAACTTGCACTCCATATATTCCGTCTTGCATCGACTTAGCCTAAACCCTTTTGTCTCTAACGTTTTCCGCCATACTTCTAGCTTAGCATTCACTCCTTCTCTCGTCTCATCTACTAAAACAATGTCATCTGCAAATAGCATACACCACGGCACCTCATCCTGAATATGTCTTGTAATCTCATCGATAACTAGGGCAAACAAGTACGGGCTTAACGCTGAGCCTTGGTGTAGACCAATCGTGATAGGAAACTCCTTAGTCTCTCCGCCAGTCGTCCTTATAGATGTCACGGCTCTATCATACATATCCTTTATTGCCTCAATATAAGCGACACACACTCTTTTCTTTTCCAGTACTCCCCATAGAATCTCCCTAGGAACCCGGTCATAGGCCTTCTCCAAGTCAATGAACACCATATGTAAATCTCTTTGGCCTTCTCTATACTGTTCCATTAACCTCCTCAGGAGAAAGATAGCCTCCATGGTTGATCTCCCAGGCATGAAACCAAATTGATTCTCTGAAACGTTTGCTGTTCTTCTTAGTCTTCTCTCAATAACTCTCTCCCATAATTTCATCGTATGGCTCATCAATTTAATCCCGCGGTAGTTCGCACAGTTCTGAATATCTCCTTTGTTCTTGTATATGGGTATAAGAATACTTTTCCTCCATGCATCAGGCATCTTCTTGCTCTTTAGCACTACATTAAAAAGTTTTGTCAACCAACTTATGCCATTCTCCCCCAAGCACCTCCAGACCTCAATAGGGATACCATCTGGCCCAACCGCTTTCCCATTCTTCATCCTTTTCAATATTTCTATAACTTCTTCCCTACTGATTCTCCTATAGAACATATGATTCGATTCTTCCCTAGAAATGGTAAGCTGTCCCAATTGTATGTCACTACTACAGCTTTCGTTAAATAACTTGTAGAAGTAGCTCTTCCAACGCTCCTTTATCTCATCGTCCTTTACTAATACCTTTTCATCCTCATCCTTAATACATTTAACTTGGTTTAAGTCCTTGGTCCGCCTATCTCTGGCTTTAGCAAGCTTGAATATCTCTCTTTCGCCTTCCTTAGTGTCAAGTCGCCTATATAGCTCCTCAAATGCCTTTGCCTTGGCCTCACTAACTGCCTTTTTGGTTTCTCTTTTTGCTTCTTTATACTTTTCCAAGTTTGCTGCATTTCGATCCTTTTGCCAAGTTTTAAAGCTCTCTCTTTTAACTCTTATCTTGTCTTGAACGGCCTTGCTCCACCACCATGCCTCCTTCTGTGCTGGAGCACCCCCTTTGGATTCTCCTAAGACTTCTTTCCCTACCCTCCTAATACACTCTGCTACCTTATCCCACATATTATTTGCACTCTCATTTATCGCCTAAACGTCTTCCTCTAGTACTCTGTCCCTAAATGCTAGTTGCTTATCACCTTTCAAGTTCCACCATTTAGTCTTTGAGCATCTATATAACTTCTTTTTTGTAGTCCACCTTTGTAGCTGCACATCTATGATCAACAACCTATGTTGGGAAGTCAAGCTCTCCCCCGGTATCACCTTGCAATCTTTACAAGCTAAGCGGTCTCTTTTCCTAGTTAAGAAGAAGTCAATCTGTGTCCTTGAGGAGCCACTCTTATAAGTCACCAAATGCTCCTCTCTCTTCCTAAAAAAGGTGTTAGTCACCATGAGATCATAAGCCACTGAAAAGTCCAAAATATCCTTCCCTTCTTCATTTCTATTACCGTATCCAAGTCCCCCATGTACTCCTATATATCCATCTACGTCGCGTCCTACATGGCCATTCAAATCTCCTCCTATGAAGACCATCTCGCCTTGGGGTATCTCTAGCAGCACTCCTTCCAAGTCTTCCCAAAACTTCTCCTTATGTCCATCTCCTAAGCCCACCTGGGGGGCATAAGCACTAATTACGTTCACTATCTCTTCTCCTAACACTAACTTAATTGCAATAATCCTATCTCCACAGCGCTTTACATTAACTATATCTTCCTTTAAGTCCTTGCTCACTACTATGCCAACCCCATTCCTCGCTCTATTAAGTCCCGTATACCATAACTTATACCCAGTCCTCTCGATCTCTTTAGCTTTCTGTCCCACCCACCTTGTCTCTTGCAAACAGGAAATTGCGATTCGTCTCCTTTCCATTGTATCCACCACTTCCATGAGTTTTCCAGTTAGGCTCCCAATGTTCCAAGTACCTAATCTCAGCCTTCTATTTTGGGCTAGCTTCCTTACCCCCCGCACTCGTCCAATAAAGTGTGGGGACCCTTGCCTATTTAACACTGCACCCGGGCGCCGATGCAGCGGTCCTTTTACCCAAAAAAAAAAAAAAAAAAAAAAACCTCCCTATGCGAAAGTAGATTGTCTGGTTAATTTATAGTACCAACTTCTCAGTTGCTAAATTAAATTTTGTGGCACAATTGATAGTACCAAGTACCGACTCTCAATTGCCACATTGAATTTCGGCACAACTGGTGGTACCAACTTCCAGTGCCCAATGGAATGTCGTCACAACTGATAGTATCAACTTTACAGTGCCTGATTGAATTTCGGCAAGATGCTAGTAATAACTTCTCAATGCCTGATTCTTTTTTAATGCAATTAATAGTGCCGACTTCTCAATGTGCAATTCTATTTGATAGTGTCTTAAACATGTGGCCAATTCCTTATGTTCATGAAAGCAATTGATATCATATGATGGATCGGATCAAATACACATATTAGAAAGCAAATCTAAAATACACCCTAATTTTTGCCCGCTACATGAGTGATCCAGCCATACCAATTTATGCATCTGCTTATAAGGAGCGCACAGGCGAAAGTGGGTTGAGAATCTGTCTGAGTTAAGATGTGTCCGTACATAATCACTAGAACAATTATTGAATGGTTGACATGGATCAATCTTGTCAACCTGGGTGTTTATTGATGTTGTCAATATGATTTCAAGAATCAGGTCTACCATTTTACCAGTTCTGATTGTGCTGGATGTATCCTAAAATAGTTCAAATTTGCAAGTCCCAATAACAACAATACACATACTAGAAATCAAATCAGATTTATGCCATAATTATCAATTGCTGGATGATCGATTATACCATATCAACAGGTAAATTTGACTGTAAAGGCCGCACATGAGAAAACGGATCTTGATTCCGAGTCCAGATGAATTCACTGTTAGTGACAATGGTTGATATTTGCATGATCCGGTCAAACTGGGTGTTGACTAGGAACACCAGTGATCTCCAAAGATCAACTTTGCTTTGGGTTGGATTGGATCTATATTGACCCAATTGGTAAACCTTATAAAACCCCTACGTATGACCATGTATTCATGCATGAGTGGGCTTGGTTCCTAAACAGGTCATGTTTGGGTCTATTGGGTGGGGTGGAATAGTCCCGAATATCCTTTATTTATTTTTATTTTTATATGCACACACGTGTACAAACATACATACTTGTATGTATAATAGAATCTACAAACACGTAATACATATAGAACATAACATAACATACATATAGGTTGGTCAAGGGCATGACAGGTCAATATTGTTAGTGCCATAGTCAAGTCTGCACTTCCGTGAGTTGTTAATTTTGTGTCTAAGTCCACGACCTCGCCTTTGGAAGCTTCAGAAAGGTTCATTAAGTTCAAGTCCTGGGAGGCCATGGATCATCAAGATAAATTTTCCAATTTGTGCCAACCTATTCAGGTAAATTGGACCTTAGCCTGCCCATAAAACCCTCAAACCAAGTAATTAAGATGATAAGTGTTAAAATGACTTAACCGAGCAATTCAGTAGCTCGTTTTGAAGCTTTATGGTGAGCCGTAACAGGGTTATGACTAGCTTTAAGAGCCCAGGAAGCTCACCATAAGTATCTATTGACGAGCTTTTCCAATAAACCATTTTGGGCCATTTTTTTCTATGGCAAGCTTACGTCTAGCCGTAGGCCATCCCACAGTGAGTTGTAAGGCTAGCTATAGAACAACAACCAATTTTGACTATGAAGTCAAACTAGCCGTTGGGATTTACTGCTAACCGCAAGCGCATCATGGCTAATCGTAAAGTAGCCGTTGGTGCTCTGTCTTTATATACTTAAGTTCATTTTAATGGCTGTAATGAATGTGGTTTTGAGAGCCCTCTTTAACCACGGACTAACCCTCAGTCAAACTCACTTTAGAGACCTCAAAATTCCCTTCCACTTACTCTCTAAGGTTTGATAGTTAGAATTAAGAGTGTTCAAAGATCAAGAGAGTGATCGGTGGAATTAGGATCTAGTGTTTTGAAGTGATTGCTCCCCATAGGCAAACTTCTCTTAGACCTTGAAGACCTTATTCCTCATACTCTAAGATCCTCATCAGAGAGTGTCTTGTGGAAGGACATGTTTCTAGGGATTGGACTAACCTCATAGGTATATCTTAGTCACCCTAGACCTAGACCACCTCCTACTTCTTGGTTGAGCACAATTGGAGCATCTTCATCACCAAGGAGCTAGAGTCAAAACTTTGAGTTTGTGTTCGAGTTCAAGCTTCAAAGAATGCGTATCAAGTTAGATTCGTCTACAAAGAGGCAAGCATTCTTGTTTTATTATTTCTTACATCATTGTAAAGTGGATTAGACCTATGTGATCGGTTATCAAAAAAATTAAACCTATGTGATCGAACCATTATAGAAAATAGAGTTGATGGAGTAGACCTTTGTCATCGAACCACCATATCAAAAAAATTGGTGTTGGAATAGACCTTAGTGATTGAACCACCGTATCAAAAAATGTAGGTGTAAAGGTCTGTGAGGTGCACCTATCCTTTATAGTGAGAGCCAAGGGGCCATTGGTGTGTGGTTGTCTGAGGAGTGGACATAGGTCAAGGACTGTACCACTATAAGTCGTTGCGTGCCTCCATCTCTATTGTGCTTTATTGCTTTACATTTATGCTACGAGATACATGTGCTAGATAGTCATATCTTATTTGGATTGGTATACAACTCACATGTGCTAAATTACATTATGAACTCACTGGCATATTCTAAGTATTTGAGCCTTCTAGTAGTTCATATGTATTAACTTGTAATTAGCACATTTGATCACTTAATTGTTTTCATGCTTAGTTATATGAATATCTTGTTGGTTGAAGTGAGTGATCATTGTTTGTATTAGGACTTATAATTTTAATTTAGTCATAATTTTCAATATTTAGTCCAACTGAAACCACAAACAGCAGGTGGAAGATTGCCGTTTGGGAAGTCGGACTGTGCACACCCGCTCCAATGTTGTCACGACCCGGGCCCGAGACCGGACTAATCGGGCCTAACCCCGGATCGCGATGCCATCATACTTACTCCCGTAAATCCTGAATTAACTGAAGTTAAGACAAGACTCACAAGGGATCTAACACGCGTAGCTCTCAAATGTACATTTTTACGGATATAAATATATATATATATATATAGATATATACATTGACAATAAGTAACTTTACATTAAAAGCAAAGTTCACATATACAAAACTACAGTCCAACAAGGTCCATCACTGCACATTCAAAATACAATGCAGGTCGCATCTATTTACAACTCAAAATATTTTACTACAAAAGTATCTATCGAAACAATTCCCAAACATTTCCAAAATATTCTATTCGTTCGCCCTCCAATTATATCCATTCTGCTAGACCTCCTGGAGGTATCGGATGGGCCTCCTCCGCTGGCAGGATGGCCTCTACATGGCCGGGACGCGTAATTGGGCTTGTAATGCAATCAATAACATTATGAACACGACGGTTCTGCAATGCACAAACAAATCTATGATATCTCATGCTAAATCCGTCCATTTCTCAATGCAATAACTCTAGACAATTAAATCTAGAACAGTACGATATCCTGTACAGTATAGTCAATTAGTAAACAATGACTAAATTACAACAATAATAGTATTCCTATCATTCAATTTAGTTTCTTCCCAAGGGAAGAATTAGCCAGTTCATCTCATTCATTTCATGTCATTCGGATTACATTGAGCATTTATTAGATGGCTTATGGGACACTTTAGTCCAATATCATTTTTTTCATTCAATAAGTAATTTCATTATATGGCTTACATATGGCTTTCCAGTGACTTTTCAGTCTATGTGTGGGATCTACCAGCGTCTTGATCAGAGATCACTGGCATCACCACGGAGCTCCGGAACACCCCATTCATCTACTGCAGTAGGATTAATCATTGTATTGTTACCTTTAGCAACTGTTGTTACCTTTAGCAACTGTTCATTAGTTCATTGTATTTAGTCAATATTGTTCCATACGAGTTAGATTAATTCTAGACGGGCTAGAAAACTTTCTACTCATTTCCGTGTCTACTCAACTCTCTTTCATATCTAAACAACTATTTAGGTGTGAATATTGGTTACCAAATGCACGTGTTATTCTCGATGGACATCACATTTATATATTTAATGTGTGCATTTAGTTACCAAAATTTTCACCCACAATTTCAAAATCCACTAGGTTCGATCGATTGGCTAAATTTTCACTCACAGCAACTGCTTGGCCGGTATCAAGCTCACTCGGCGGTTAGCTGAAACTTGGCTGGCGGCTAGCTGAAATCTCAATTTCGGTTAACCGCCATTTCGCAGTTAGCTCGCGGTCAGCTTTCCTGAAGCTGACATTTTTGACAGGGATTCCTGACTTGATTTCGGTTACTTTTCGGTGACCTTGCGGCTAGCTGAAATTTCGATTTCGGCTAACCGAAATTTGGCGGTTAGCTTTCCAGAAGCTCACCCATTTTACAGATTTCGACGGTTGGCTTCACGGTTAGCCTTGCGGCTAGCCGAAATTTGCCCAGAATACTATTTTCGAGCTCCAGAACTTCTGAAGCAAATATTTGAATATGAGTTTCAGGAACTCAAATCTCTTCAATAGTCTATAGAATCCGAGAAAACTCATACATTGGAATAACCATTGATCATTTCCATTCAATCCTTAAAAATCTCCATTCTATGACAAAGAAAGGGTTTGGGAACCCATCTCTTACAATTCAAACAAACTTGTAAACTAGCATTTGAATAATAGATATGCATTTATACTTGCCTCTATGAAGGTCGATTGAGAAAAACTCCTTGTTTAGCTTGGATTTGAGAAGGAACTTCTCAACTTGAGTGTCTTTCTTCAAGAGAATTCCAAGAAGAAGATGTAGAAGGTGGAGAAGATGAAGTTCTCCTCACTAGAATCACTTCAAAATTCCGCTCTTGTGCTTGACGGAGTTGAAACGGAAGAAAGAGGAAGAAAAAGGAAGAAGGAGAGGTGTCTAGGGCTTTTTCTTCAATGAAATGGAGTAGAATGAACTCAAAGGAGTTCATTCCTTTTATATTAGTTCTCTTTTGCATTTAAGCCCTCTATTTCTCACCTATTTTCAAATCAAGTCAAATGAAGGACTACTTGACGAATTTTTCGTCAAACGTCTTCGAGTCTATTATGAAAGTTAACGTACTCATCGAAATACACACGTTGGTATCAAGAGTTTCCGTATTCGATAAAATACGCGTAAATCCATATTTACGAAAAAGTCCTTATTCTCTTAATTTAGGCTTAAAACCCATTCAATTCGCTTAATCTCTTTCATTAGCATTTTCCTTGTGTTCATTTGAGACTAATCTCATTGAGTTCGGTCATTAATTACCAATAGTCTCACTAAACATGATTAATTAGCTTTAATTCCAATTAATTAGAGTTAATCTTGATTAACTTGGGATGGGACCTTACAACTGCCCTAAACTTTTAGAACCATTTAGTCCTTCGAATGCAATTCAAATCAATGTAAGTCAATTAAGCAATTCAATTCAAAATTACCTGAATGAATAGCTCGGGATACTTCTGAGTCATTTGCTCTTCAAGCTCCCACGTAGCTTCATTAGGTTCGTGATGATCCCAAAGGACCTTGACCCATCGTATCGTTCTCATACGCAAGACTGCCTCCTTGGTATCAATAATCTGAATCGGCTTCTCAACATATGTGGTGTTCGGTAATACTTGGATCTCTTCGTGATGGATGACATGCGAAGGATTAGCCGCATACTTGCGAAGCATTGAAACGTGGAATACATTGTGGATACCAGAGAGCTCAGGTGGAAGGTCTAGGCGATAAGCCACATTCCCAATTCGGCTCATGACCTTGAAAGGTCCAATGAATCTCGGGGAAAGCTTCCCTTTTTGCCCGAATCGAATAGTGCCCTTCATTGTGAAAGTCTTCAAAAAGACTAAATCATTAACTGCAAACTCCAAATCACGTCGACGATTGTCAGCATAGTTTTTTTGCCTGGATCTAGCAACTTTTAACCTGTCCTGTATTCTTTGGACCCTTTCTGCTGTCTCAGCAATGATCGTAGTACCATAGAAACTCCGAGTTCCAACTTCTTCCCATCTCACTGGAGTCCTACACTTTCGACTATACAATGCCTCAAACGGTGCCATTTCAATGCTGGAGTGATAGTTGTTATTGTACGCAAATTCGCATAACGCTAAATGGTCATCCCAATCACTCCCAAAATCAATCACACTGGTACGGAGCAAATCTTCCAAAGTCTGTATAGTCCGTTCAGATTGTCCGTCTGTCCGTGGGTGATAAGCAGTACTAAATTGAAGTTTAGTGCCCATGGAATTTTGAAATGACTGCCAGAATGAGGAAACAAACCGACTATCCCGATCAGAAATAATCGAGACCGGTGTTCCATGCAATCGAGTCACTTCCCTCAGAAACAGTTTGGACATCTCGCTGAATCCCATATCCTTTCTGAATGGAAGAAAATGCGCGGACTTCGTAAGACGATCAACGATCACCCATACGGTATCGTGCTGCTTTCTCGTCCTTGGTAAACCAGATACAAAGTCCATGGTGATATGTTCCCACTTCCACTTAGGGATATGCAGTGGATGGAGTAATCCTGGTGGCTTCCGATGTTTAAACTTCACACGCTGGCAAGTTAGGCAGGAAGAAACATAACCTGCTATATCTCGCTTCATGTTATTCCACCATAATCTGTCCTTAATATTTCTATACATTTTTATACTTCCAGGATGTATAGAATATCTAGTGTGATGAGCTTCAAACATCACTGCATGCTTCAAATCTTCGTGTGCGGGTATACATAATCGGTCTTTGAAATAAAGAACCCCTTCTACCAACACGAAGTCTGGCCTAGCTGCAATATTGTCCTTGATTTTCACTAATTCAGGATCTTCAAACTGTCTATCTTTGATTTGCTTGATGAGGACTGGTTCGAATTCAGACATCGCTGCAACCATCACTCTATCGTTCACCATTTCAATAGACCCATCCAGATCTATGAATTCTTCGATTAGGTTCCATTCACCAACTAGTGACGCCAAGTCAGCTGATTTCCGACTCAAAGCATCAGCAACGGCATTACCCTTCCCAGGTACATATTTGAATGGAAAGTCGTAGTCTTTGATTAGCTCTAACCAACGGCGTTGCCTCAAATTAATATCTTTCTGAGTGAACAGATACTAAAGACTTCTGTGATCGCAATGGACTTCAAAAGTCTCTCCATACAGATAGTGCCTTCATTGCTTCAGTACGAATACAACCGCCGCGAGCTCTAAGTCATGCGTGGTATAGTTCTTCTCATGTTCTTTCAACTGACGCGAACCATAAGCAATCACCTTGCGGTTGTGCATTAATACACATCCTAATCCAATACCCGAGGCATCTGAGTAAATCTCAAAGCCTCCTCTTCCATCGGGTAAAGGCAAAATTGGGGCCGAAATCAACTTCTGCTTCAAGGTTTGAAAAATAGACTCACATGCATCATTCCATTCAAAGGAAGTGCTCTTCCAAGTCAGTTTCGTTAATGGTGATGTTATCTTTGCGAAGTCCTTGACGAACCTCCTATAATAGCCTGCCAATCCCAAGAAACTTCTAACTTCCGGCACAGTTTTCGGACTCTACCAATTTGGTAACTGCTTCAATCTTAGCTGGGTCAATCGCTAATCCATCTCCGGAAATGATATGACCCAAAAATACAACCAGCTGCAACCAAAAGTCACACTTCTCGAATTTTGCGTACAACTGATTCTCTCTCAGTGTCTGCAAGGCTGTCCTCAAATGCCGTGAATGCTCCACCTCTAACTTTGAATAGACCAGGATGTCATCGATGAAAATTACAACAAACTGGTCTAGGAAGGGAGCAAACACTCTGTTCATTAGAGCAATAAGTACTGCAGGTGTATTGGTTAGACGAAAAGGCATGACTAAAAACTCGTAGTGACCGTAACGAGTCCTGAATGCAGTCTTCTGTACATCTTGATCCTTAACCCGTATCTGATGATAACAAGATCGGAGATCAATCTTGGAGAAATACGATGCGCCCTCGAGTTGATCAAACAACTCATCAATCCTAGGCAGTGGGTACTTGTTCTTGATAGTCACTTGATTTATCTGCCTATAATTGATGCACATTCGAACGGTGCCATCCTTTTTCTTCACGAACAGTTAGATGCTCTCCATGGTGAGACACTAGGCCTAATAAAACCTTTGTCAAGCAAATCCTGTATCTGTTTCTTCAATTCATACAACTCTGACGGTGCCATTCGATACGGTGCCTTTGATATCGGTGCAGTACCGGGCACAAGTTCGATTGTAAAGTCCACTTCTCTGGCTGGAGGTAGACCAGACACTTCCTCTGGAAACATGTCTGGAAATTCACAGACTACAGGAATGTTCCGTAATTCCTGCACAGGCTTCTTCTCTGAGACGAAGGCGATGTATCCTTCACAACCACTACGCATCATTCGTTCAGCCTTAAGTACTGAAACGAGCCTGGTGCCATACTTCTTTTGGACTCCCTCAAAGTATACACTGGCATTGGCTTCATTAACCTTGAAGGTGATGACCTTGTGGAAACAATCTAAATAAGCTCTGTACTTCGCAAGCCAATCCATGCCAAAAATCACGACGAAGTCATTCATTGCCAGTATTACTAGATCAGCTGGCATTGACACATCTCCAATCCTAACAGTGTACTGAGGAATATACAATTCACATACTAATTTTCTCCCTAAAGGAGTAGACACAGTGAAATCATATGACAATTTTATGATCCAGTTTTGCATGCCACAAGCAAATGCAGGTGCTACAAATGAATGCGTGGAACCAAGGTCAAATAATGCAATTGCAGGTCTGTTATCTACAAGAATTGTACCTTCAACCACATTCGCTGCAACATCAGCTTGTTCCCTGTTGACGGCATAAGCCATCCCAGCCATCTGTGGCCTGCTAGGCTGTTGTTGCTGCCTTGGTTGTTGTCTCTGCCATTGACGCTGCTGGCCCTGACGTTGAGGCTGTTGTTGCTGCTGTTGTGGCCTAGGAGGAGCTGGCAAGGCTAATCTCTGCGGGGGACCAGGAAGTGCTGCTTGTCCTTGAGCAGGCTGCTGATATGGAACTCTGTCATCTCTCCTAGCCCTTGGACACTGTGCCATTCTGTGTTCTAATGAACCACAGACTAAGCATGCCCCAGTAGATCTCCAGCATAACTCAGTCCTGTGAGCTTTTCCACAAGTCTCACAGACTGGCCTGATCTCATTCCTCTCACTCCTAGGAATGAACTTCTGCTTCTGTCTCTTATTCCTGGATTGCCCTCCTTTTCTAAACCATGATTCACCACTCCTTTTGGTATTCACAGCTTCTGCTTCCTTTTCTCTCTGAATTTCCTTCGCCGTATATGCCCTGTCCACGGCATCATCAAACGTTGTAGGCTTTTGTCCAGCCAATACAACCGTCTTATACTCTAGATTTAGTCCAAGGAGGAACCTCGTGACTTTCTTTTCTTCAGTATCTACCAACTTGGTAGCATACTTGCAAAGCTGTAAGAAAGTATGAACATAAGCAGCCACGGTCAGTTGACCTTGCTTCAGTTTTAGGAATTCTGCTTCCTTCTGCTGTTGCACATGTTTCGAGGACAAACTTCCTTTGAAACTGCCTTTTGAAAGTCTCCCAAATATCTGGTGTGGTCATGGCCTTGAACGGGTCCTTGACACTTTTCCACCATCTGATCGCTGCCCCTCTAAACATGGTAGAGGTAAGTAACACTCTCTGCTTGTGAGTGCAGACTACATTATCAAATACGTCTTCTATGTGTTCCAGCCATTCGTCTGCCTGCATCACATCTTCATTGCCATGGAACTTTGTGGCTCCTCTTTTTCGGAATCTCTTATAAATAGCATGAGGATCTGTATCCTTGTGTTGTAACACCACTTGAGTCCCAACAAGGGGTTGTTGGACCGGTGGTACAGGTGGAACCTGCAAATGAGCCTGCAAATGAGCTTGCGTTTGCAACAATGAGGCAATTTGGGCTTGCATACCCATCTGGGCCTCATGGCTCCTGGCCATTTGCTCTCTATGCTGAGCTTGCATAGCCACTTGTGCCTCGTGGCTTTTCACTAACTGCTCCAGTATAGCAGTCATCCTAGAATCAGCATCCGATACTGGAGGAGGAGGTGTAGTACCATCATTGACGATAACTTGTATAAAGTCATCACTTCCCGATCTAGACGCCATACTGTAAACAATAAGGAAGGTAAGATACAAATCTTTACACTTCCATGACATCTATATCACATGTAGTGAAAGCAGTAAACACAAATCCTAAGCTGGATTTGTTCTAAACGTAACGTTACTCACTTCGTTCTTAATTGTACTAAGTCTTTTAAAGTTGTCTTAACCTAGCTTCTTAACTAGGCTCTGATACCATACAATAAATATGTCACGACTTGGGCACGAGACCGGACTAATCAGGCCTAACCCCGGATTGCGATGCCATCATACTTACTCCCATAAATCCTGAATTAACCGAAGTTAAGACAAGACTCACAAAGGATCTAACACGCGTACCTGTCAAATGTACATTTTTTGCGGAGATATATATAGACATTGACAATAAGTAACTTTACATTAAAAGCTAAGTTCACATATACAAAACTACAGTCCAACAAGGTCCATCACTGCACATTCAAAATACAATGCAGGTGGCATCTATTTACAACTTAAAATATTTTACTACAAAAGTATCTATCAAAACAATTCCCAAACATTTCCAAAATATTCTATTCGTTCGCCCTCCGATTATATCCATTCTGCTAGACCTCCTGGAGGTATCGGATGGGCCTCCTTCGCTGGCGGGATGGCCTCTACAAGGCCGGGACGGGTAACTGGGCCTGTAATGCCATCAATAATACTATGAACACGACGGTTCTGCAATGCACAAACAAATCTATGATATCTCATGCTAAATCGGTCCATTTCTCAATGCAATAACTCTAGACAATTAAATCTAGAACAGTACGATATGCTGTACAGTATAGTCAATTAGTAAATAATGACTAAATTACAACAATAATAGTATTCCTATCATTCAATTCAGTTTCTTCCCAAGGGAAGAATTAGCCAGTTCATCTCATTCATTTCACGTCATTCGGATTACATTGAGCATTTATTAGATGGCTTATGGGACACTTTAGTCCAATATCATTTTTTCATTCAATAAGTAATTTCATTATATGGCTTACATATGGCTTTTCAGTGACTTTTCAGTCTATGTGTGGGATCTACCAACGTCTTGATCAGAGATCACTGGCATCACCACGGAGCTCCGGAACACCCCATTCATCTACTGTAGTAGGATTAATCATTGTATTGTTACCTTTAGCAACTGTTCATTAGTTCATTGTATTTAGTCAATATTGTTCCATACGAGTTATATTAATTCCAGACGGGCTAGAAAACTTTCTACTCATTTCCGTGTCTACTCAACTCTCTTTCATATCTAAACAACTATTTAGGTGTGAATATTGGTTACCAAATGAACGTATTATTCTCGATGGACATCACATTTATATATTTAATGTGTGCATTTAGTTACCAAAATTTTCACCCACAATTTCAAAATCCACTGGGTTTGATCGATTGACCAAATTTTCACTCATAGCAACTGTTTGGCCAGTATCAGGCTCACTTGGCGGTTAGCCGAAACTTAGTCGGCGACTGGCCGAAATGTGGCTGGCGGCTAGCCAAAATCTCAATTTCGGTTAACCGCCATTTCGCGGTTAGCTCGCGGTCAGCTTTCCTGAAGCTGACATTTTTGACAGGAATTCCTGACTCGATTTCGGTTACTTTTCGGTGACCTTGTGGCTAGCCGAAATTTCGATTTCGGCTAACCGAAATTTGGCGGTTAGCTTTCCAGAAGCTCACCCATTTTACAGATTTCGACGGTTGGCTTTACGGTTAGCCTTGCGGCTAGCCGAAATTTGCCCAGAATACTATTTTCGAGCTCCAGAACTTCTGAAGCAAATATTTGAATATGAGTTTCAGGAACTCAAATCTCTTCAATAGTCTATAGAATCTGAGAAAACTCATACATTGGAATGACCATTGATCATTTCCATTCAATCCATAAAAATCTCCATTCTATGACAAAGAAAGGGTTTGGGAACCCATCTCTTACAATTCAAACAAACTTGTAAATTAGCATTTGAATAATAGATATGCATTTATACTTGCCTCTATGAAGGTCGATTGAGAAAAACTCCTTGTTTAGCTTGGATTTGAGAAGGAACTTCTCAACTTGAGTGTCTTTCTTCAAGAGAATTCCAAGAAGATGTAGAAGGTGGACAAGATGAAGTTCTCCTCACTAGAATCACTTCAAAATCCTGCTCTTGTGCTTGACGGAGTTGAAATGGAAGAAAGAGGAAGAAAAAGGAAGAAGGAGAGGTGTCTAAGGCTTTTTCTTCAATGAAACGGAGTAGAATGAACTCAAAGGAGTTCATTCTTTTTATATAAGTTTTCTTTTGCATTTAAGCCCTCTATTTCTCACCTATTTTCAAATCAAGTCAAATGAAGGACTACTTGACGAATTCTTCGTCAAACGTCTTCGAGTCTGTTATGAAAGTTAACATACTCGTCGAGATACACACGTTGGTATCAAGAGTTTCCGTATTCGATAAAATACACGTAAATTCATATTTACGAAAAAGTCCTTATTCTCTTAATTTAGGCTTAAAACCCATTCAATTTGCTTAATCTCTTTCATTAGCATTTCCCTTGAGTTCATTTGAGACTAATCTCATTGAGTTCGGTCATTAATTACCAATAGTCTCACTAAACATGATTAATTAGCTTTAATTCCAATTAATTAGAGTTAATCTTGATTAACTCGGGACGGGACCTTACAAATGTTTAGTGGATGGTGGCCCAATAATTCCATGATTGTTGCATGGGTTCTATGCAACTATGCAAATAGATTTATGAGGACCGAGACCCATTGTGAGATCTGGCCATCACATAACCTTACTAAAGCTAATGCCCTTTATGCCCAAACCCAACCTGATTTTTGCCTACCTCTTAACAAAATCAAAGTCCTGGCCTCGTATACATTCTAGAAAGGAACTCAATGCATCACCTATGTGAATATGTCATGTACGTCTGGTACTATCCTTGACCGCAGGATCAAGGGCACAATTAGACATGTCTTTGTATTGAGTAGATGATGGCCCAACCAATATTGGACAGCTTATCCCCATTGAAGGTTCTTGGGGTGATGAGACTAAAGTTTAATAATGCTTGTGCGTATAAAATCTGAGCACAATTCCTGTGCATCATGGTGCATGATCATGTGTACAGTCAGGATGCGTCATATAATTAAATGAACATATCAAATTCCAGGTGCCAAGAAATCAAGATCAGTTGACTTTAATCTACATGAAATGAATAAATCTGATTTAAATTAAAACATGTACAACAAGTTCCAATATGTGATCTTAGCATAATCAAAATATAACCATCCATATGATTAAGAAGGGAAGTCAGAGTCTTTTCCTTAGCGATCTAATCACTAATCTAATTGCAATCCATAACAAAAGGTGAAGAACCATTTCCTTGGATCTAGAGGATGGATTAACGGTGAGGATGCTAGATCCCTAATCCTATTGCTTGAGAATCCCATGGCCCACTAGGTGTTGTGAGCGCGGGATTGGTTTTCTGGGTTTTGAAGAGCCGCAACGTAGATGGAAAATATGGAAAGTTGGGTTTCTCATTGATTTTGGACGGGTTAAGGTACTTGCTCTTCGTTAGGAATTTCAACTTCATACTCTTCTGCAACATGCTCCGAATCATAGGCATCTTCATCATTGTGTCCTTCATCATAGGGATCATAATCTTCTTTGCACTTGTGCATTCAGAAGCATGGTGTCCTTACCTTTACAGCGAAAGCATTTGGTATCTTGCCTCTGGTGCGAAGGATTAGAAACATTGTTTCCTTTGTTGGCATAATTTGGTGGTGGCCTTGATTGATTCTGCGGCTGGGCTTGTATATTGAGATTTTGTGGTGGAGCTTGTCGGTTGAAATTCTGTGAAGGAACAACCTGTTGATAAGTAATATTGGAGGTTCTCCAAAATGCTGAAACACCTTAAATATGGATGCCGCAGATGCTCTTTGATGCAGAGTGTCATGCGATGAACTTACACCACACTGAAAATTGAGTGTGGTTAACCATTTGTTGCATTGATTGTGGACCAATTGCTACTTATCAAAAACCATCCTCTTTCCCAATAAAAAGCCTAATGTGATGAGGGGTCTGGCATGCCTTTCCTGCAAGTCATGGCGAGCTATGTATGCCTGTAAACACAGATGACTGGACGAGTCACAAAGCTGGTCTGGGGTAGTAAGATTAGACAAGGCTTAAATGATAATGACGATGACCACCTACTTATACATAATTGGAAACCCCTGTGTTGCCATGTGGTGAGATCAGTCTGGCATGGCTCAATAACATAGATGGGACAGCAATGTGCAATGTTGGCAGGTCCGGGACCTCCGGGTATGTGTATAATATCAGCACTTCTCTCCTAATGTTAATGGGGAAATGTGTTCCTTTCATACTTCTGATATTGATATTGATACTTTTGATTTCACAAATCACATGTAGATTGAGCTATTGGGTGAAGTTTATCCCGTTTTAGAAGATAGACAGCTCTAGTTTTGGTCTAATTTTTACCCCATGAAGCTCTAAATTTGAAGAGCTGTCAGTAATCATCACTTTAGAAGGATGAAATGGATCATGCTTGGAGGTGATGGTAAACATTAAACTGATTGCTGTCAATATTTCCACTTGATTATGCAGTTGCATTGCATGGTCTTCTCCAATATTGGACGTTCTTGCTGCTTCTTCTTCTTCTTCTTCTTCACATTACCTTAAGACATCTTGGTTTTGACAGGATTTCGAATTATGGCCATTTCAAGAAAGTGCAGCACTCCTTATTTGCACAGGGCTTCAGTTAAAATTAATACAATGTAAATAACACATATATAAGGTTACCGTATAAAAGTAACAGTTAAATAAAATCAGGGAACTATTTCATATAAAATTATAATACACTTAGAAATCCTAAACATATACTAATTTTAACTAGTTCCTGCATTTTCTTTACATGTCTTTTTTTGGAAATTCTTGCTACTTGAACTCATTTTTTTGTATTTTTTTTCTAATTAATGAACATTCTGCTCGATAGGTTATATCGTTATTTCGAAGTTCTTCACTTTTTATGAACTAATTATCAAAAATGAAAAAATGAGAAAAATGGGAGAATGTAATCCATGAGGTCCACAAATCTAATGGTTAGCTATGGTAACAAGTGCCTCCAATCTTTACCTAAAATCGAGTTGCCCATTGTGAGGATGCCAAGTGTCACTATCCTAAGTGCAATGAGCTTGTGGGAGAGAACTGTGAGTATGTGACAAGTGGGATGAAGCTATAAGCTTAGCTAAACTTGAGTGGCTCATCAAGATGAAGCCAAGTACTTGTGGGAAGATGCAGATGATCGGATCATGGGCCACCTCATGGCTTTCTAATTGGCCCACAACTACTGAAATTGATAACCTAGTTGCGGGGCCCACCTAGGTCTGCTAATCATTGAAGTAAGGTCAGAGTACAGAATCTCATCATGGAAATTGAGGTGGGGCCCACATCATATTCTTATGGGCCCCAAACGTTAATGGTTTCGTAATTTGATTCAACTGGGCTTGATTTAAGGAGAGCCAAGAGAAGGGTCATCAACATGCATGCGATCCTCATGATTAAGAGAGAGATCCGTCTTGTAGATGGGTGGAATCATTAATTATTGTAAACTAGTGGAGACCAACCAAGTCAAAATTGCGGGAGTTTTTCTTCAAAGTTGTATGGGAAATTTTCCAAATAAAAAATGGGATAATCAAAGGCTTCCCAAACTAAAGAAGAACACTAGTGACCTAGAGCATGTACTATTTGGCATCATTGCTATGCTTGGAACCACTTCTTCTGAGCTGTGCTGAGAATGATCCAATTCTAAACTAAGTCATGCTAAACTTGTTTTCATGAAGCCAAAAAAAAAAAAAAAAAATCCTTTTCACCACGTTTTATCAAAATTGTTCAATCATTTACCCTATGTTGTTCCAAGATTATCTCCAGCATTACATATCCTATGATATATTTATAGGATATTCAACTTCATGGGAGTGGTAATTCTCAAGCAAATATGGTGATTGAACACTATGACCAGGTTGCAACATTGTTTCAAGAGGAACTGGGAGAATTCAGATTAGTTGATGGTGTTAGCCAAGGGTCCAGGCTCCGGACCAAGTGCATTTAGGGTCATGGGTATTTTCATAATTGTACTGGGATTTTCTTGGGTGCTAAGAAAGAGTTTCTTGGGGACTGAGAAAGTGTAGATTATATATTTGATATTTTTTGTAGCACTAGACTTTGTGAGAGAGTGAGGGAGGTGAGAGCTCTCTATTCCATGGGTGTCGTCGGCGATTGTTAAACCACATGGGGTTGATAAAGAAAAGTTGAGTTTCTTTTCCACGGTGTGATTTTCTCTCTTCCTGTTGGCTTGATTGATTTCCGAATCACAGTGTTTCACTCTTCCTCACATATGCACACAACAGATGGGTCATAATACGATTAGTTGTGCTGGGTCTGTTTGGTTTAGTTGGTTGTTGAGAAGTAAGAATAGATTCAATTGGAATCCAACCCATTTGTTTTCCCTTTACAAGGGTCTCGAACTTACTCACCCACACATAACCACACATTTCCTAGCTAGCTAAGCAACAGCTGGGGACAAACCCAACCCATTTATGAATCAGGCGAGAAATGTCAACCCGAACATTTATTTATCAGGTCTAGTGTGGGTTGGATTAAGTTTCGGGTAACGAATTGCAACTGCTATATGCATATTTAATTTACAAAGAAATAATAAGGAAAAGTCTTCATTTTATAAAGACTAAAACTACGGATTCTGCCAGCACACTCATTGTTGAGTGGTAATTTTACATAAATGCCTAGGAAATGATCCCCGAGTCCTTGAGTTATGGCGAAAAGCATCTTACACCGTACACTTCATTTTTTTTCCAGACCAAATTGCCCTTCACTTTATCTCTTGCGACATAGAGACTCGATAGCTTTAGCGCATGGAAGTATTTCGCAACTCATTATTTTATATTCAATTATCAAGCTCGCTAATTTATTTTGGACACTGTGAGTAGTTAATGCTTATTTTAAATTCACATTTGGAAGCGAGAAACATTGAGGAGGATATCCTCAGCTTTATAGCTAATCCTCCATAAACTATAGTAGTAAATGTAGGGTTATGAATAGAGAATGGAAAGGAGCATATTTCTTCGTGTTTTTCTCCTAGAAATGAAATGATTGAATTTTTTGGAGCAAAATCTCCACAAATTGTACTAAGAGAAGAGTTGCATTGAGTACATTTACTATTAAACAAATTCACAATGGAATGATTCAACTCATACATCCATAGAAATTATTTCTTCAGCTTGATGCACATGTATGTATCCTATTTGAGAAAACTTTTACTTTTGAACTCGCAAATCTATTTTCGACATTGCGAGTTGATATTTGACCACAAGTTGATTCTGGACACCATAACTTAATCATGTTAATGCTCAATTCATACTCGAAAGTGAGAAAAGTGGGGGAGAGCATTCTAGACTTTGAAGCAAATTCTCCACATATATATCGTACTAAAAGTAGGGCCAGAATGAGTTCATCAACAGTGAAACAAAGTCACAATGGAATCATTCAACCCTAACTTCATATATTTTTTAGCTCGACATGACAGTCATATCCATTGGAAAGTTCCAAGTGAGGCTATGTTGGATTCCTATATGTTTGAATTAATTTTCTATTAATTGTAGTAAAAGTAAATTCAGAATGAGAAATTATTAGAGTTTATAAAAAAATACAAATCAATTTAACATGATGGAGAAGCTTAATGAATGCTTGGAGGTGTTGACGAATGAAATTAAACAGAAGAAGAAAACCCGAGCTCATGAATAATGTTGGGCACATATATGGACACTGAATCCTAAGCTTGCGAGTGTTATGTCTCGAACTCGCAAGTGTCATGTCTCAAACTAGTGAGAGATAAATTAAAGGGTAATTTGGTCTAGAAAAAAATGAAGTTTATTGTATAAGATGATTTTGGGCATTACATGTATTTGTGGATACTTTTGGAGGTATAAGGATATTTGATGCTTTTCTTGGTAAAAACCCTTTTTTTTTTAAACCAAGAACCAACTTAGTTCATTTTATCCTTACTCGGACTCACGGTGAATTCGTAACATTCTTTATCAAGGTCCACTTTTTTAAAATTCTAAAGCTCTTAAAATAAATGTCTCTCACTTGTATGAGATATTCCAAGATTCCACTTTGTTTGAAGCCCACCTAATAAGATTTATTAAATATAACACATTATTTAGTAAAATATTATAAGATTTTATATGATATTGCAGTGAGGCTCACCTCTTTAAAAAGCCCATCATAAGATTAATTATGTGTAATATACATTTGAATAAACTAGAATGACAAAATAGAGTTCATGTAGCTCATTCCAACATAGCTGAGACAAGGCTTGACAATGATGATTTGAACAAACTAGCATAAAAGATTTATATGCTTGTCAAGATCATTAGGGCTTTATGCTTATTTTAGGACGGTTAGAAATTACGGCTATTGAAATTCAGTGGGTCCCAAAACAATTATTCTAGGTAGTGTAGATTTTTACTTAGTAAAGCCTCACAAATATTTTGCTCATTTGAACCTATTTGGTGCAAATATCTCTATTTACTTGCATTAAAATGCATATGAATTGAATGCATAGAACTTATACCATTAGTAACTAAAAATGAAGATCAAAGCTCTAATATTAAAAATGAGCATCGAATAACTTTTCCTTTTATAGAAATATAATTTAGAAAAAAAAAATATAGGAAATGAACTATTCGTATTTCGATAAAACATAGGTTATTTGATGCTACTTTTTTAAAATTCATATTTAATTAAATAATCTTTGTATGAATTACATGTATTCAATTCTTAGTATGATTCATATTTAATTGAATAATTTTTATATGAATTACATGTATTCAATTCTTAGTATTACAATGCAAACGAATAAATGTTTGTGACCCATAAAGATTACTTTCCCCTTCATCTTTTTTACCAAGTGAGAGGAAGATAAAAAATTTCACTTTCCAAACAAACTTTATTATCACCCTTACTCCTCCACGTCCATGTAACAAATATTCCCTTGGTAACAAACGGAGACTAGTTTTATCGTCTCCCGGTGCTAATCGGCTGAGACTCACTGGAACAAAAACTAAACAGGAGGACTTTAATTCTTCTTGAGCTAGAGTCGGTTTTTTGTCTGCCCAAATGGTGTTAACGAGAGTTGTTACAGCTTCTTTTTACCCGAGAAGTGCTTTCCAAACAGGTATTTCTATCCATGCTCTCTCTACATCCTCCCTTTCTTCACTCTTTGCCAACCCACAGAGGATTTCTTCTCCTCATGATTTCAAATCTCTCCAAAACTCGACTCCTGATGATGTTTCTGCTCATACCCAGCTCCACTTTTCTGTGAATAATCTTTACAAATCGGGAAAATTCATGCTTGATGATGCACTGCACCTGTTCGACAGAATGCTTCTTATGAAGCCCCATCCGTCAATTTCTGTTTTTAATCACCTGTTTGCAGTTACTGCCAAATTGAGACATTATTCCAATGTTGTTGCTTTCTTTAATACGATGAATTTGGTTGGAATCAGACCCAATGTACATACACTGAGCATTCTGCTCAATTGCTTCTGCCACTTGAATCGGGTCGATTTCGGTTTTGGGGTCTTTGGGGATATCCTCAAAAGGGGTTACAAACCAAACACAGTGGTGTTCACAACTTTGACTAAAGGGCTCTGTATGGTGGATGAGATCACTGATGCAGTTGAGTTCTTTGTAAAAATGGTAGAGGAGGGGTACTCGCCCAATGTAATCACATATGGTACCCTCATCAATGGGCTTTGCAAAACGGGGAATATCAACCAGGCTCTTGGGTTGGTAAGGGAAATGGAGAAGGGAGTTTGTACACCAAATTCTACAGTGTATACAATGATCATTGATGGTCTCTGTAGAAAAGGATTGGTGAATGAGGCTAGAGATCTTTTTTCAGAAATGATGGAGAAAGGGTACTCTTGTGACGTTGTTTCGTATGGAACTATAATTAATGGGTTTTGTAGAATGGGAAATAATAGTGGTGCTCTTGCAGTGTTAAAGGAAATGGAGAAGGGAAGATGTAGTCCGAATGTGATGGTGTATAGCATGATCATTGATAGTCTCTGCAAAGATGGACTGGTAAATGAGGCCATAGGTCTCTTTTTGAAAATGTCTGACAATGATATTTCGCCTGATGTTATAGCTTATAACTCTTTAATTCGTGGCCTTTGCGCTTCAGGAAAATGGAAAGAAACCATGAGGTTTTTTTATGAAATGGTGGGTTGGGGAATCTTGCCGAATGTGATAACATTGAACATACTGATGGATGGTCTGTGCAAAGAGGGGATGGTAGAGGAAGCACATAAGTTGTTGGAACTGATCATACAAATTGGTGAGAAGCCTATAACATCCACGTATAATACACTGATGAATGGGTACTATTTGAAAGGCCAAATGGATGATGCAGTGAAGCTTTTTGATTCTATGATAGGTTGGGGTATTGAGCAAGATAAAATTAGCTTTACCATATTGATTAATGGTTATTGCAAGTGCAGGAAAATGGATGAGGCAATGAGGCTTTTCAAAGAAATGGGTCCTAGAGGGTTGCCGCCAAATATAATTACATACAACACTCTTTTAGGTGGATTGTGCAATGTTGGTAGAGTTGTGCTCGCAGAAGATCTCTTCAATGAGATGCAATCTCATGGCCCGAATGCTAACCTTGTTACATACACTATATTGTTGGATGGGTACTGTAAAAATAAAAAAGTTGTGAAGGCGTTGGAACTATTTCAGTTATTGATTGACTCTGGAATCCAACCTGATATCAAGATTTTTAATATCCTCATTGAAGGAATGTGTGAAGATGGAAAACTTGAAGCTGCGAAGGAAATATTTGATGATATCTCTAGCAAAGGTTTGGTCCCTGATGCGATAACATATAACACATTGATCAATGCCCTTTGTAAAAGAGGGCTAATGCAAGAGGCTAATGAAATGATGTTGCAAATGGAAAAGGATGGCTATGTGGCAGATACTTGGATTTTCAATCTCATGATCCGTGGATTTTGTGATAACAAAGAGATCGATAAAGCAATGCAGTTTCTACATATAATGGCTGAGAGAGATGTCATTCCAGATGCAAGCACTGCCTCAATTATTGTTAAGTTGCTTTCGGAGGATGATCGGTATAAGGAGCGGCTAGAAACCCTTCCTACATTCTCCAGAAAGGACAAAGCTGAAGGTGATGTGACGTGGGTTAAGGCATTGCCATCATTTCTTCAAGATCATTATGCTTCTATTGGTGATCTTTATGAGATGCAAACTCTGCCGCAGAATCTACAAATTAAAGAGCAAAGCTGAAGGTGATGGGATGTGGGTCAAGGCATTTCCCTCATTTCTTGAGGCTTATTATGCTTCTATTGGTGATCTTTATGAGATGCAAACTCTTCCGCAGAATCTATAAATGAAAAGTAAGGATGTTGCTCTATAAACAGAATTTACCTTTTCTTGTTGCCTATCTAGTTTTGCATGACATGCATGTTCCCATACATATATGGACACGTCCTGCTTAGAGTTACATCACGGACTATGTGAGAGTAAAACTCTAAGCCCCCTTGTGGGACCCACTTGGATGCATTCTAATCATGGGAGGATAGTGTGACGTGATACGACCATGAAGAGACAAATAAAGATTTGTGGAAAACTTGGATGGATCCCTTGGTTGATCCTTCCTCCATTATATAATCTCTTTCAGCCTTAATCAAGGCAATTACAACCTAATACAATCTATGTATATGGAAAGTGAATATGTTACAAGTCTATAATCATGGAAAGAGGATATGTTACATCAACTCAAATTATCCCACGTGATGGGTCAGTCTGTACAAGAAATGGGCCTAGTGGGCTTTGTGGGCCAGCTAGTGTTAACTCTCCCCCTCAAATTGATGCTGGTCAAGCAGGAGCAATTTGCGAACCAGGAACTCATGGCGAGGCCTAGGTAACCCTTTTGTGAAGATGTTTGCAAGTTGGAGTTCACTGGAAACTTGTGGGAGACTAATGACGTCATGATCATATTCATCCCAGATAAAGTGACAACCCACCTCAATATGTTTTGTACGCTCATGAAAAACCGGATTCTCAGTGAGACGTATGGCACTTGTATTATCAGCATGAAGAGGGGTAGCTGAGGTCTGAGGAAAGCCAAGATCTGTAAGTAAACCACGAAGCCAAAGGATCTCGGAGCAGGCAGAGGACATAGCACGATATTCAGATTCAGTGGAAGATTTTGAGACCCTTTCCTGCTTTTTGCATTTCCAAGAGATGAGTGATTCACCCAAATACACACATCAGAATAAGCATTAAGAGTAAGTGGTGTGCCAATCGGGAAAAACAATCCTCGTGTCGAAGAACCAAGAATATATCGTATGATCCGTTTGACAGCCACCAGATGGTGATGGCGTAGCGCCGTCATGAATTGACTAACAACATTGACTGCATAAGAGATGTCGGGCCTAGTGATAGTCAAGTAGACAAGACTTCCGACTAAGCGTCTGTAAGTTGTGGGATCAGAGAGGAGATCGCCATCATCTTTTCGGAGCTTCAAATTGACCTCTAATGGAGTGTCCACAGGTGTGGCTCCATGTAGCCCAGCAAGTTCAATGAGATCAGTAGCATACTTATGTTGATGCAGAAAGAGTCCTTTTCGAGATTGCTATACCTCAAGACCCAAAAAATATGTTAAGGGGCCAAGATCCTTCATATGAAATGCAGACTGAAGTGACCGTTGCAAATCACGAATCATGTTACTATGAGTCCCAGTGATGATAATATCATCCACGTACACTAGAAGTAATGTAGTACCCTGAGGAGAAATATTTGTAAACAGCGATGGATCATAAGGACTCTGAGCAAAACCAAGATGAAGCATAGTAGAGCGAAACTTCTCAAACCAAGGTCTGGGTGCTTGTTTGAGACCATATAAGGATCGACGGAGCTTAGCCACTTCAGTTTTGCAGGTAGACTTAGAACCCGGAGGAAGGCCCATGTAAACCTCTTCTTTAAGATCTCCATGGAGGAAAGCATTTTTCACATCCATTTGATAAAGTGGCCATGACCTAGAGGCGGCAATAGCCAGGATGACGCGTACAGTTGTCATTTTGGCAACCGGAGCAAATGTCTCATTGTAATCATGCCATATTCTTGACGGTTGCCGAGAGCCACTAAGCGAGCTTTATAACGAGCCAAGGTCCCATCAGGATTCAACTTGATAGAGTAAACCCATCTGCATCCAATGGGTTTGACGGATGGAGGACAGTGAACAATATCCCATGTATGATTGCCTTCTAGTGCCTCAAGTTCTTCCTGCATAGCGTTACGCCAACACTCATGTTGCACTGCCTGGGAAAAATGATTAGGTATTTGAACAGACAAAAGAGTAGTGAGTAATGATGTGTGGGTGAAACCAAACCTATCAGGAGGTCGAGAAATGCGAGAAGGGCGGCGAAGTTGAATGGACTGAGATATATCGGGTGCAGGAGCAGGATCAGAGTTTGAGGAAGTGATATTGTCGGGAGGCTCGGGCACAGTAGTATTTTCCCGTCTTCGTCATTCATACACAAGAATAGGCTTAGAATTATCCACAGGAGAAATAGAAGTCTCTTCGAAGGTAGGGACCAATGAAATCAGAGGAGATGGATCATTTTCATGATGATGTTGGAAAAAAAATTGATTTTCAAAAAACACCACATTGCGAGAAACCCTTATGCGTTTTACTTTGGGATCATAACATAAGAAGCCTTTTTGATCATTTGCATAACCTAAAAATGCGCACTTGGAGGACTGGGCAGAGAGTTTTGTTCGTTCTGCCGAAGGTAGAAGAACAAAACATATACAGCCAAAAGTACGAAGATGAGAATACGTGGGATGCTTTTGGAAGAAACGAAAATAAGGTGTTTCATTTTGAATTCTAGGTGAAGGTAGTCTATTCATGACATGAACAGCTGTGGAGAGAGCCTCGGGCCAAAATTTTGCAGGAACTGATGATTCTATGAGGAGTGAACGAACAATATCCAGGAGGTGTCTATTTTTCCGCTCGGACACCCCATTTTGTTGAGGTGTATAAGGACACGTTTTTTGAGAAATGATCCCTTTGTGTTGTAAGAAATTTCGAAAATCATTTGATATATATTCACCCCCAGAATCTGTGTGAAGTGTTTTAATGGAAGTGGAAAATTGATTCTCAACATATGCTAGAAAAACTTTAAAAGTAGTAAACACTTCAGATTTGGAATGTAAAAAGTAAATCCATGTAAATCGACTGTAATCATCTATAAATGTGACAAAATACTTAAAATGAGAATGTGATGTCACGGGTGCTATTCCCCATACATCACTGTGTACAAGATCAAAACACTTTAATGCTAAGGATGTATGAAGAGGAAAAGGAAGAGTCTTGCTTTTGCCCATTTTACAACTAGAACAATTAAATGAAACATCTTGAAGAGCAATTTTATTATCAAGTAACAAACTAGATTTATATAAAGAAAGCAAAGTCCGTGAATTAGGATGGCCTAATCCATGATGCCACATCTGACATTTATTAAAACTAGAATCTGAAAACAAAGCAGAAGCAACTAAATGCCTATCTTGTGTAGACAGCTGCAACGGAAAAAGACGTCCATGCTTAGGTCCCTTCGCTATCACCTTCCCCGATGCTTGATCTTGCACCACACAACCAGAACGAGAAAAGGAGATAGAGCAATTATGGTCAACGAGTTGGCCAATGGATAATAAATTTGTAGATAATTTGGGAGAAAGAAACACATGATTCAAAGGTAATGGGTGTGAGATTTCGCCAATGGCAGTAATGGGTATACTGCCACCATCGGCAGTGTTGATTCGGAGATTTCCTTTATAGGGTTGGAGTTTAGACAATTGTTTGGAAGAGTTTGTCATATGATTAGAAGCCCCCGAATCCAAATACCATGTGGTGTTTGATTTTTTAGTGTTACCTGAGAGACCAAGTGCAGAGAAAGCATTTACTATCATTTGCTAGACCATTTCTGGTGTAAGAGATGAAGAGGAGGAAGCAGTTATGGCACGCATCAGTGCATTGGCATTAGGCATTGCAGGCATCACTGTGTTAGCACAGTAGGAATCATCTAATGTTGCCATGTGAGCTTTTTGAGATGGACCTTGGGGTCGTCGCCGACATTCTGGAAGAACATGACCTTTGCGTTTGCAGTAAGTGCAGAACTTCTGAGTACATTGAGTGGCTACATGTCCAAATTTCTGACAACAATAACACTGTACTTTGGCCATATCTCGGTTCTGCTGTTTGGGTCGTGCAACATAGGCAGTAGTCATTGGACCTGTGGAAATAGCTTGTTGAAGAGCAGCCTGGGTTGCAAGACGCTGTTCCTCACGAAGGAGCTCTCCTAAGCAAGTATCAATAGATTGGGGGGGGGGGGGGGGGGGGGGGGGGGGGGGGGCTCACCCTGCTCATCAGATTTGAACGTACTTGTTCAAATTCAGATCTAAGTTTCATCAAGAATTGATCCCTCTGGCTAGTGGAATGAATGGATTGAACTACTGCAATCGAGGCATCAGGTAGACCGGAGTATATAATCTCAGTATAGTCCGTCCATAAGCGAATAAAATGTGAATAATACTCTTGAATGGACAGTGTCCCCTGAGTAAACTGAGAAAGCTCATGGTCCAAGTGGAACCGTCGTGCTGAATTATCTTGTTGGTAAATTTGTTTTAGATAATCCCACATTCCTTTTGCTGTTCTATAGGGTCTGAGATTCAGGATGTATTGTGGGTCCACTGACCCCAGAAGCCAAGTCATTATTTGAGCATCTTTGGTCTCCCATTTGGAGACTGCCTTCACATCTTCTAAAGGCTTTGGATCAGTCCCATCTACATGACCCCATAATTCTTTTCCTTTAAGGTATATCTGAAACTGAAAGGCCCATGATGTGTAATTGGCTCCAGTAAATTTAATGAGAGAGGTCTCACCTTTTTCCATAACAATCAAGCAGATAAAAAATCGAGAGAATCCTTGAGTGTAATGCCACCTCCAGTAGGTAACAGCAGCTAGATGTGCAACAGTTTGTACAAGAAACAGTTCAGTTGTCTAATTTTTTAGACTGTCGACACCTGTTGTGGGGTCCACTGGCAGATATGATCCTTGATCAGAGATGAATCCCAGATACTATATGCAATCAAGTAAGAAGAGAAGTCTTGATGTAACAATACCCCAGCAGTAAGTCCAAAACACAATCAGCAGAAAGTCATAACACAGATTGCAAAAAATTGCAAAAAAAAAAAAACAGCAAGGCGACCTTGTTTGTGATGGTTGATACCCAAGGTGGGGTCCACAGATGGACCTGATCTTAGATCAGAGATGTGTCTAGGCCAGATAGATTAGATGCTTATCCCCAGACGAAATTACAAGGAAATCCAACGTACAGCAACAAATTTGGACAGTGCTGATCAAAACAGTTTCAAAAAACTGGTGATGCACGAGCTGGGCCAAAAGACAGTCCTCTGATGTTCAAAAAAATCTGAGAAAATTCCTATTATTCTTAGGAATATCAGGCGACCATGCTGGGACCAAAGTTCTGAGTGCCTTTAATGATCGCTTGTGGGCCAGCGATGAGCATTCTATGAAACAGGGTGCCTGCCGACCCTATTTTTAGCCACTAGATCTGATTGTGGGGACCACAGTGATTTCAGTTAACCAATCAGATCTCCCTGGATGGAAGAGAATGATTTTCTGCTTCTAATGAACCAAGTCTCACCCAATTTGGATGAGAATCCAAGAAATTGGACGGCTGAGATGAAAACTATTGTGAAAAACAGGAATTCCACAAAGGTGTTCAGAAATCCTACCTCGAGGCAGCAAAAAATTCTTTAAAAATCACCAAAATTCCCAGGATAACCAGTCGACTGTCATTGATAGGATTGTTGAGGGTATCTTGATCATCGCAGGTGGGCCACCGTTGTAACTAGGCTGAACTGAAGGTTGTGCCTTGCCGATGACTAAAAAAACTCCAGGAATACAGATCTGGATCTGTATTGATCAAGCTATGAGTGAGATTTAGTGCTCACTATTAAAGAAGATGCACAATGAAACCATTGAAGCTCTGATACCATGATACGACCATGAAGAGACAAATAAAGATTTGTGGAAAACTTGGATGGATCCCTTGGTTGATCCTTCCTCCATTATATAATCTCTTTCAGCCTTAATCAAGGCAATTACAACCTAATACAATGTATGTATATGGAAAGTGAATATGTTACAAGTCTATAATCATGGAAAGAGGAAATGTTACATCAACTCAAATTATCCCACGTGATGGGTCAGTCTGTACAAGAAATGGGCCTAGTGGGCTTTGTGGGCCAGCTGGTGTTAACATGACGGAAAGTCTCATTGTCGATATGATTTTGGAAAAAAAAAATCTCAATCATATAATCAGTGCTATTGATCTATTGGCCTTAAAACTTAATGGTTTCTTATGTTTTTCATGAACTTTAATCCAGTGTCAGGTATAATTCCAATTAGTGCCAAAATTTGGGTGAATGATACTTCATGAGGGGTTAGTGAGTGTGAGGGGGTTGGTGAGTGTGAGGATAAAAGCCTCTTGGGCACAGGGGATGTGTCCATTTGGGCCGAATTGAAGATCACATAAGAAGTTGAGGCCCATTCAATATTGTCTATTCAGAATCCTTGAGCAACATGGTTAAAATTCTTTCAATTAGATTAGCCCAGGTATATGCAGATGATTTTAGTTATGAATGTTAAATATCTTTAGTTACTTGGAACTCTTTTTAAGATTGGGAGACATGATGCCACTATCTTACTAGTGGTGCACAATTTGTTCCTTAGCAAGCAAGCCAAATTAGATTTTCCAAATAGAATGAAGAGAAGGATGACCAAACTTTTTGGGGGTGGGGGGGGGGGGGGGGGGGGGGGGGTGTGGGTGGTTTGCAGAATTTTTTTTATAGATATGTCCTAAAGGTCAATTCCGTGATCAAGCATCTTTCTGTGTGGAACAAGTGAAGGAAAATCACTTGGTTCATGAAGCCATTGAGGGACCAAAATCCAAATGCCTCGTGAGTGGGAGGCATGATCTAGGAATTTTTAGAATGATATGAGCATGTGAGGCTTTTTTTTTTTGATAACCTCATGTGAGGCTTTTTCGTACAAACCAGCACATGATGTGCGATTAGGGAAAGTGGTAGGTTGTTTTCGGAAGGGAAAAAACCAAAAAACTGGAAAAAAAACTGCCTTGTTCTCTAAAATGGTATAGGAAAAAATTCCTTAAAAAGAAGAAAATAATTGTAGAAAAGTTGGAGTAAGGACGGGTTCTTGAGTGTTATATGTAGGACTATAACAAAGAGGTAAGTGATCTTTGCTTGTATAATTGTACTTCTAGTTGTATCGCTGGTAGTGGAAGTTTTACCATGATATTGATGTCGATGTTTTCCAGTTTTGGGATTTTAGCTCATTTATAACTTCCATACACTATTTTTTCATGATCCTTGCAATTCCTTCTTGCATGTTTTGTTTGGTATTTTTGTTAGCCTATATGGACCAAGTGTCCACCTTATTTAATTTTTGTAAGGTCTGTTTGGTAAATTTACTTGTATCATAGGAGGAAGTTAAATGTCACATCATTGGAAAGTGGTGGTGGTTTGAAAGTAGAGTTGACTTTTAAAGTTAAATGTAAAGGGTGTTTGGATGGTTGTGGTGAAGGAAAACTGACTTTTATTTATTTATTTTTAATTTTACTTTCTGCAAAATTGCATTTTGTGTACAATATCATACGGACATAGCCAATCATGTGTTCCATTGGAATGTGGGTCTCACTCCTATTGATATGAAATCTTAGCATGTATCCCTAGAGGGTATAGATTCATCTTCAATGGTCCGGATTATCTCTTCTTGGGTCCTACGATGGATTCCTGGGCTGATTTGCTCTTTCCTGACATGGAGTTAATGACATTTTCATCATGCGCTCAATCAATGGTAAAACCCGCCATATACATATATATATATATATATATATAGAGAGAGAGAGAGAGAGAGAGAGAATTACGCTACAAAACTCCCCGGGTCTTTTTCTTAAAAAAAATGCCCCTCTTTTAGTTAATAAAAGTGTGACACGTGTCATCAGTGATACACATCCGATTCTCTCTCCTAAATATTCTCCTACAAAGGTGGATCTCTTAAAATACTAACAAATTATTGGCAATTAGATAGGGGCAGAAACTCCCCTTTTGAGATAGGCGAGTTTTTTGAGAATTTCCCATATATATATATATATATATTGAATGGGTAAGACCCGGCTATATTAAAATGAAACTTTAGCATATATCATTAGCGGGGTGGCATTCATTTCCGAATGATTCAGATTATCATTATGTGGGCCCTACGATGGATTCGATGGTTGGTTTGCTCGTTTCTGACATTGAGTTAATCTTATTTTCATCTTATCCTATGCTTAATCGAATGGTTGGAACCACCCTCTTTTGAAATAAAATTTTAGGATATATCATTGAAGGGGATGACATTCATTTTGAATGGTTTGAATTATCACTATGTGAGCCCCTGCTATGGATTCCTGTAAGTTCCCGTGTAATAGCTGCAATAGAGAACCGGACTCCTCTCTCTCTCTCTCTCTGTCTCTCTCTCCACCATCCACAATCATCATTATCATACATCTAATGGCACTACTCTTTTCAACACCCATCCCTTTGCTACAACTCCACCAATATTCACATCTACAGTGGTCCCAATACCGGAACTGCTCGACTTGGGAAATTTCCATTTACTTGACCGCATAACCATGCATACCAAAATTCCCAATAGAGAAGGGGGAAAATTTTGGAGAAAGTAAATGGGACAGCAAGGAAGATGATGCATAGGAAGAAGAACCGCTGCGCTAGGATGGTTGGAGATTTTGCAGGGAAGGCAGAGGAAGGAATGGAGGTTTACAAGAGTTTTTAATGGATAAAAGTACGTTGGGAGGTTGCTCAGTTCCTTCTCTCATGGAATGTCTACCAAACGCAGTAGAACGAAAATTTGACTGTTAATTGTACAGCCCACTCCACTTCCCGTTACTGGTAAAGTTACCAAACAGGCCCAGAACTGTCTTCTTTGAATTTTTGTTCGTGATTTTCATAAAGTATCTCAAACAATTGTTCAGAGAAAGAAGCCATTCACAAAATGCTCCAAAGCAATTAACTATGTTCACATCTTCATAAATTTCTTAGAAACCATTCATTCTTTTTTCTTAACAATTCAGGCTGATATGAATCATTATCTTCCTTGTAATCGATGAATAAACTCTGTAGCAAGGCCTTCGCTTACATTTCTTGTACTTTCTTCTTCTTTTTTGCTTGTTGACCAGGAGATGTAAAGGAAAGTGACCACTCCACGTTCGAACCCTTGAGGGAGCTGTGGGAGGCGGGTGTGATATCCATTCCCCTCTTGTACTTTATTCTGTCACCAACAAAGTGAGTCATGTTCTTCACATCCTCTCTTATGGAATATCCTCTACTTTTTGTGTGTGCGTGTGGTTTTTTTTTTTTTACTTTAACCTCTGCTTGACTTATTGTATGTCTTTAAATTATAACTTCATGCTACTCATTAGGGAAATCTGAGAAAAAAATTCACTATTAAAAGAAAAAAAAAAAAGAAGTTACATAAGTTTTATTTGTTCGGCAATGAGAAGGATCCTTTATGGGAAGCTTTCAACTTCATTTCCTTCAAAAGATGAATCTGGGCAAGGCAGAGTTGAAGGCATTTTTCATGATCACAGTGGGCTATGAACATGCCTTTTTGAGTTTGCTTTGACACTTTAATTCCAGTGGAGCTGAGGTCGGAGCTGGGCTGGTGTATAGCAGAGAGATCAAGAACGTGAAACTTCTATACATTACTGCAAAAGGCCTGTAATCAATTGGCATCATAAAATCAATTACTACACTTGGGACATCCATTCAATAACTGAATGTTACAAATCAGGTACTTGTGTGTTTTTCAATTTCCTCAATTAT
This sequence comes from Umbellularia californica, assembly GCA_028538565.1. Classification (NCBI taxonomy): domain Eukaryota; kingdom Viridiplantae; phylum Streptophyta; class Magnoliopsida; order Laurales; family Lauraceae; genus Umbellularia; species Umbellularia californica. The sequence continues at coordinate 30,536,229 of JAPQWN010000002.1, forward strand.
GTCATCTGTTCAGCTGACGTGGAAGTGGATTTCAGGGAGATCAAGAACCTGAAACTTCTACACATTACTGTGAAAGGCCTGTAATCACATGAGCATTTTATATCGCTGACTAGAATTGGGCATTCTCTAACTGAATCTTACAAATCAGGTACTTTGTCTCTTATCTTTTCAACGACATCACTCATCAATCATGTCCCCTGTTCATGGAAGTGGATTTCCTGCCAAGGGATTCTGTTGGTAATTTTCAGGGATTCCACATTCAATTCATCTTTGTAAGTTTATTTTTTCCTTTAATAAAATCCTATTGCCGGTTGAACAAGATTGTAATATGTTTTCATTTTGTGTTTTATGAAGACATTTCGTTCTCCAAAAACCATTGAACCAGCGAGTTCGAGGGCCATTGCCAATTCAAGAGTTCAGGATTTTGTTGTTTGATAATGAGATATAAATTTATAAGCATGACATGTCCATTTTAGAAGTAAATGTGAATGTGAAGTATGTTATTTTTAAGTCTCAAAACTCAAAAGTTCTTATCATCTTTTGTGGCTCACCTATATGATTGTTTCAGCATTATATAGTATTTCCAGAACAGCACATTTACTTGGATGGAGGTCAATCCAGACTGTCCAAAATCCAAATTGTGGGCACCATTGTTGTAGGACAGAGCTACAAAGTTGGACTGGCTTATTGATCTTGTTGTGCTCGGACTACATCAATTCTCTTTCTCCATTTGGAAAGGATACACATATCGAAAGCCACTGTTGGAGATCCATTTGATCAAGGCCATTCACAAAGCTCATCTTGAACTTATATAAAGTCTCTGATTATGAAACATTGGATGAAAACTCGTTGGACAGGTTAGATAGATACCTATGAAAGTGAATTTCATGCCCCTTGTGAGAAGGGATTTGAAGGACCTTATTTTGTTTATCATATTAAATAGACATCAAAATCAAGGATTCCAGTTGACCCTCAAATGAAGTGCGGGAGATTTTGTGGATCATAATAACTCATAACATGCATCGTTGACACATGGTGGTTTTCAATTTAAGCAATGGGTCTATTAGGGCAATCCACAATGATACCTGTGAAATAAATTGATTTTAAGATTCAATAAATATCTAAAAACCAAAATCAATAGGAAAGGGGTTCTGCAATATTTATATAACTTAAAAGAGTATGAGCGTTGTTCTCAAATTCCCCTTTCCATTCTCTTCTAGTGGAAAATAATGTAGGCAGAATTGTAAAAGCAACGATTCATTGTCATGATAACCCGACTTATGCCTGGGCTGGGGGCTTTGTTTATGTTGGGTTTAGTCCCCATTAAGACTTCTACTTCAATATAGCTGGTATCCAGTGCTGGGATTTGAGAGCAGTAGTTAGTCCTATCTAGTTGCAATTTGGGGTTTTAACCTTTTAATATGGACTTCTGACTTATTCTCCAAAAAAAATAAATAATAATAGGGCGTCTTTTTGGATTCCAAAGCTTGCAGATGCATTTCTGGGTCTTTCATGAGGTGAAACTGACTTTATTGCCTAATTTCTTCTTGTGAAAGCTAAATTAAAACTAGTATGATGATTGATAAAAGAAAGTGCAACTTATTTGGCCTGAAGAAATCGATTGCTTCAAGGCTTTTCCCTCCGTTTTTCTCCACGTTCGAATGACCCCCGTACAGTTGTTCTCCAGTGAAAAAAAAAAAAAAAAAAACAGAGAGGATAAATTAGGACCCCCAGGCCCCAGCCAACCATTTTTTATATTGGATAACTACCCAACCAATTTCTAACAAGCCTCTGTAAATCCTTTCTGGCACTCCGAAAGAAAGAAACAAAACCAATTTTCCTTGCACAACTGCAAAGGAGCTCACCTGATGGAGTTACTGCATCTTGTTTCTATTGGTTTATGCGGAGGTGAATAAAGAATCTAGCTTACATGCACAACAGAATTACACAGGTAATGGACAAATTCCTGATGAAATTGAGATCCTCGAGCCAAACTTAAGAAATGCAAAGCAAAATGGCATTACATGGGAAGTATTGTTGGATATGGGGTGTTAAAAAGTCCCAAAATAGGTTTTGCTTTTTTTTTTGGTCATTTTCCTTATGGTTTGCTGAAGTGTGTAAAATCTCTTCCTTCATTTTTTTCATTCCAAGAAAGAAATTGAGAGGGTGTATTAGCTAACAGAAGATTTTACACAGTTGGCGAATGTGAATCGGATGAAACAATATCTTCATATTTCGTATACTCATTATAAAAAGGATCTTTCGCGTCCTTTTCGCGATAATAGTTTTGGAGAGTAACATTTTTTCTAGTTATAGTGTTTTCTTTTCTGAAAAAAACTCCCCTTTGTCTCCTGTCTGAGTGACATGGAGCCCATCATTCAGACTAGGATTGCAACCAATCTAAATCCTTCAAGGAAGTTGTATCCTTAGGGCGATTCAACTGAGAACCTTTGCACTGAGCTTCAAAGGGGTGAAACTCGTCTAAAAGAAAGCATTGCGAGACGTTCCTTGACCGACCGCGGCCACTGCTTTTCAAATTCCAACAACAGCTATATTATTTGACAGTAGCCCTAATTTATTAGAGTGTTATTTCCAACAATTTTAGGATGACTTATGGCATCCACGGTCAAACTCAAGAGCCAGACCTTGTTCAATTACACGGTTTTAATAGATCTAATTTTTGGCGTTGACAATAAAAAGTATTATTTCAAAGTATTATTTATGTTGAAAAATCTACGAATCACGTTTGTCTTGATCGAACCATGCCCTAACCATTAAGAATGACTGATGAGACCCTGGACAAGATTACTGTACAACGATCCAAACTATTAGGCCTTGACGGTGCATCTGGGGTAGTGCAAAAAAATTTCACCTAGGTGTACAATTTTCCATAGGTTACCGTAGTGAGGATAAAGCAAATTTCCTCATAATGTAAGATAAAATGCTTCAATGGAAGCTTGTATCAAATCATCACGTGAACAAACATAATTAAACAATAAAAGGAAATGTCTAAGTAAAAGACAGTCACAAAGTGGCATTCCCATAAATATTAGGTAGCATACTTACACAAAATAAGCTTAATCACGATTCTCTAAAAAATAAAGGCCAATGAATTCCAGTACATCAGAGAGAACCAAAATAAGATGTCATTCCCAAAAGATGATAGGCAACTAAGGTGCATAACTCGGTGTCTATAAGAAGTTACTAAAATTTTACTACAACAGTGATTCTTTCCTTGCGGCTTTTGATAGTTTTAATGAACTTGGAATGGTTCCTTCTCAGTTACAATCAAGGGTTCTCCTCTAAGACCCTTGGCCTACATTATGCACATATTGCCAATAGTTTTTGGTTATGAAGCTGGTTATTGAATTCACCAATGTCATATTCACAAACTCAGATCACAATCAAATAAAAATACATGATAAAATCTTCTAGTTCACAATATACAGAACATGCTATCAAGCACTGACACAGCCGCGTTTGAATTGTATTGACACCTTCGTATCAAGTACACACATAGGGATGAACCCATGTGTTCTCAAGTTATAGTGACACCCATGTACCATTAGCCCAACATGGAGGGAAAAAAAGAAAAGCTTTCAAGCTTTCTCTATCATTCATCATATCCTACTATTACACAAAACTGCTTTATAACTAACACTAAATTCATTTGCAGAAATATTAGAGCATGAACTACCAACAAAACTCTAAAATACCAATATCCTACTTCCTTCATCGGTTTCTCTCTGGAATCCTCTCGAAGTAATCCCCAAATATGTACTCCAGCGAGTAACCCTGCTCTTCATCATGTGTCAGGACATGGCCGTGCCACTCCCAAGCCCGGAAATCAGAGCCCCTTTCGTCGTGCCATCTGATGCAGATGTTGTGCCCACGAATTGTGACAGGCTGTCCAGTGTTGGGTTGGAGTGAAGTAGGGTTCCCGGAGAGAATGGTACGTATAATCTCTCTACGGACTTCCACTTCTTCATTAGTCACGTAGCCCATTTCGAACTCATCTTGGCCATTGGACAAGAGGGAGGCGTCTAGGATTAGGCTTTCGAGGAAAAGACCCAAGTAAAAGTCGAATGGCAGGCTCATTTTGTTGTCTGAGGTCTTTGGTGGGTTTGGGGTTTTTTGATGCAAGAGGGAGAAGAAGAGGTTGGGCTTTTATAGGAGGGTTCTGGGGAAGAAAGGTAAGGGGGCATTTAATTGTTGTGAGTGTTTCGAGGTAGATTTCTTTTCCTCTCTCTCTCTTCTTGATATGGAACTGGTCTTGTGATGGAAGATAATTTCCATCGTAATCTTTTGCTTGGCCACTTTTGTGTGGCACTCTAGAAAATCGAACCAATAGAGAAGCTTCTTTTACATTTTTGCGATGAACCAAGTTTGACCCCATTTGTTAGGGGTTTTTTTGGTGGGAAAAATCAATTTATTTTTCTACTTTTTCTTGAAAAGCTGTTGGAGAAGAGGATGCGGGCAGTCTTCTTATTGATCTTGGCCTCTTCATTGGCAATAATGATCAATCAAGATTAACATTTGTCGATGGAAGAGGGGAGAGATAAGGAGGAGGGATAGGAATTTAGATCAAATCAGAGATGTGTTGAAAGGAGCAAGCATCGATATAGGGATAAGTGAGTTGAATCCTCTTGAGAAATGGCGGTTGAACTTAAACAAGTTGATGGAGTTGTCGAGCATATGTTTTATCTAGGTTAGATATATCTCTGGGACTTTGCATGTCTTGGAAGAAAGCAAAGGAAGAAAGCAAAGGTTATGAAATGACGGGGAGAAAAAAATTTTGATTTTGGAGTTCAAATTGTTAGATGATGGTGTTATTTAAAGGTCGTGGATGATAATTATAGAACGAAAATGATTTGGACCAGATTATTTGGATTTCCCAGCTAGTGGTTTACGAATCGCTATAAAAATCTAAAAAAAAAAGAAAAAGAAAGAACATTGGATCGATAGGCACCTACACGCCACATGCTTGCATCAAGTTGGCAACGTGACCCTCGTTAGCTGGATTTTTCTATGAAAAGAAGTTTTCATCAGTGAAACAATCTACGGAGATATGAGCATTAGTTATATGTTTGAAATAGAAAGATTTCTTTCCATTTTCTTTCTCGATTCCTTTACCATTTTCTCAAGGCGTTTTTTAATCCATCAAGGTAATGATTAGATAAATATCTATAGCCCAGAGCATAGTAAACACATCACATTGTGTGTAACTTTTCATGAAATCTATGGGGCGACAGTGCGCCTGCTTGAGAAAAAAATAGTTTTACTTTTATTTCTCCAAGCTCTAAAAAATCCTAATTTATCTAAAATCATTGTGTTTTACTTGCTTTTGCTTAAAGAAACTAGGCACATTTTGCAATACAAAGGACTCATTGGTACGTAGTGTGAAACCTCTGATTTATAATGCTTGTCATTTCCTACTAGTTTGTGCAATTTTGCTTTGTGTGAAAGAGAAAAATTGAACTTCTTGTGCTTAGTCTCTTCAAAAATCTTTCCTTGGAATGAGACAGGATCACTTTTATGGACATTTATAGAAACAAAAATGTACCATTGTGCCCATAGATTTTCGATCACAAAACCGGTCATCCAAGCCAAACATGACCAAAAGAAATCTTTTGAGTAATTCTAAACAAAGAATCACACATAAATACCTACATCTCTCTCACCAAACATCAAAATCTTGCAATTGGCCATTTTCCCCCTTCCAATATTCGAAGATCCCACAGATCGTATGAACCAAATTAAGTACATATAAAGCATCTTGTCCGGACCTTCTACGAAAATTACAATTTGTGACCACAATTTGGACTTGCCAGACAAAAAATAGTTAATACAATGGGCAACCTATATGCCACGTCCATTGCATTCAAGTTGTCAATATAACAGAAGAAGGGATTATTTTTCTATAAAAAGGGGATTTCATCAAAGAAACAATCTCAAGAGATATAAACATTGAATTTTATGCTTGAAACGGAAATAATTCTTTCCTTTATTTTTTTCATCATTTGGATTTGCCAACTGGTGGTCTACGAGAGAAAGGGATTATTTTTCTATTAAAATGGGATTTCATCAAAGAAACAATCTCAAAAGATATAAATATTGAGTTTTATGCTTAAAACGGAAAGAATTCTTTCCTTTTTTTTTTTTTATCATTTGGATTGCCAGCTCGTGGTCTACGAATCGTTTTTAAAATCTAAAAAAGAAAGGAAAGAACATTGGATCTGTAGGCACCGGGGGGGTGGGGTGGAGTCAATGGGCCAACCTACATGCCACATCCATTGCATTCAAGTTGTCAATGTAACCGAGGTAGGGATTATTTTTCTATAAAAAGGGATTTCATCAAAGAAACAATCTCAAGCGATATAAACATTGAATTTTATGCTCAAAACGGAAAGAATTCTTTCCTTTTTTTATCATTTGGATTTTCCAGCTAGTGGTTTACGAGTTGTTTTTAAAATCTTAAAAAAGGGAAATAACATTGGACCGATAGGCACCGGGGTGGGGTGGAGTTAATGGGCCAACCTACATGCCACATCCAGTGCATTCAAGTTGTCAATGTAACAGAGGAAAGGATTATTTTTCTTTAAAAAGGGGATTTCATCAAAGAAACAATCTCAAGAGATATAAATATTGAATTTTATGCTTAAAACGGAAAGAATTCTTCCCTTTTTTTTTATCATTTGGATTTGCGAGCTAGTGGTCTACGAATCGTTTTTAAAATCTAAAAAAAAAGAGGAAATAACATTGGATCGATAGGCACCGGGGGGGTGGATGGGGTGGAGTCAATGGGCCAACCTACATGCCACATCCATTGCATTCAAGTTGTCAATGTAACAGAGGCAGGGATTATTTTTCTATAAAAAATGGGATATCATCAAAGAAACAATCTCAAGAGATATAAACATTGAATTTTATGCTTAAAACGGAAAGAATTCTTTCCTTTTTTTTATCATTTGGATTTTCTAGCTAGTGGTCTACTAATTGTTTTTAAAATCTAAAAAAAGGAAATAACATTGGATAGATAGGCACCAGGGGGGTGGGGTGGAGTCAATGGGCCAACCTACATTGCCACATCCATTGCATTCAAGTTGTCAATGTAACAGAGGAAGGGATTATGTTTCTATAAAAAGGGGATTTCATCAAAGAAACAATCTCAAGAGATATAAACATTGAATTTTATGCTTAAAACAGAAAGAATTCTTTCCTTTTTTTGTATCATTTGGATTTTCTAGCTAGTGGTCTACGAATCCTTTTTAAAATCCAAAAGAAAAAAAAGGAAATAACATTGGATCGATAGGCACCGGGGTGGGGTGGAGTAACCTACATGCCTCATCCAGTGCATTCAAGTTGTCAATGTAACAGAGGAAATTATTATTTTTCTTTAAAAAGGGGATTTCATCAAAGAAACAATCTCAAGAGATATAAATATTGAATTTTATTCTTAAAACGGAAAGAATTCTTTCCCTTTTTTTATCAATTGGATTTGCCAGCTAGTGGTCTACAAATCGTTTTTGAAATCTAAAAATAAAAAGGGAAATAACATTGGATCGATAGGCACCGGGGGGGGTGGGGTGGAGTCAATGGGCTAACCTACATGCCACATCCATTGCATTCAAGTTGTCAATGTAACAGAGGTAGGGATTATTTTTCCATAAAAAGGGGATTTCATCAAAGAAACAATCTCTAGAGATATAAACATTGAATTTTATGCTTAAAACGGAAAGAATTCTTTCCTATTTTTTATCATTTGGATTTTCCAGCTAGTGGTCTACGAATTGTTTTTAAAATCTAAAAAAAAGGAAATAATATTGGATCGATAGGCACCGGGGGGGGGTGGAGTCAATGGGCCAACCTACATGCCACATCCAGTGCATTCAAGTTGTCAATGTAACATAGGAAGGGATTATTTTTCTATAAAAAGGGGATTTCATCAAAGAAACAATCTCAAGAAATATAAAGATTGAATTTTATGCTTAAAACAAAAAGAATTATTATTATTTTTTTTTGTATCATTATTTGGATTTTCTAGCTAGTGGTCTACGAATTGCTTTTAAAATCTAAAAAAAAAAAAAAAGGGAAATAACATTGGATCGATAGGCACCGGGGGGTGGAGTCAATGGGCCAACCTACATGCCACATCCAGTGAGTTCAAGTTGTCAATGTAACAGAGGAAGGAATTATTTTTCTATAAAAAGGGGATTTCATCAAAGAAACAATCTCAAGAGATATAAATATTGAATTTTATGCTTAAAATGGAATGAATTCTTTCCCTTGTTTTATCATTTGGATTTGCCAGCTTGTGGTCTATGAATCGTTCTTAAAATCTGAAAAAAAAAAAAGGAAATAACATTGGATCGATAGGCACCGGGGGGGTGGGGTGGAGTCAATGGGCCAACCTACATGCCACATCCATTGCATTCAAGTTGTCAATGTAACAGACGAAGGGATTATTTTTCTATAAAAAGGGGATTTCATCAAAGAAACAATCTCAAGAGATATAAACATTGAATTTTATGCTTAAAACGGAAAGAATTCTTTCCTTTTTTTTTTTTTTTTTTTGTTTTTTGTATCATTTGGATTTTCTAGCTAGCTAGTGGTCTACGAATCGTTTTTAAAATCTAAAAAGAAAAAAAAAGGTAATAACATTGGATCGATAGGCACCGGTGGGGGGGTGTGTGGAGTCAATGGGCCAACCTACATGCCACGTTTATTGCATTCAAGTTGTCAATGTAACAGAGGAAGGGATTATTTTTCTATGAAAAGGGGATTTCATCAAAGAAACAATCTCAAGATATATAAACATTTAATTTTATGCTTGAAACGGAAATAATTCTTTCCTTTTCTTTTTTCATCATTTGGATTTGCCAGCTGGTGGTCTACGAATCGTTATAGAAATCTAAGAAAAAGGAAAGAACATTGGATCGATAGGCACCTACACACTACATGCCTGCATCAAGTTGGCAACATGACCCTTGTTAACTAGATTTTACTATGAAAAGATGGTTTCTTCAGTGAAACAGTTATTATATATGAAGCGAAGTGGTTTCAAATTGAAATCACTTCTAATTGGTTTTGACTCATCCAATTTACCGCCCATAAGCAAATTGCAACCACCATTATTATATATGAAGCAAAGTGGTTTCAAATTGAAATCACTTCCAATTGATTTTTTGACTCATCTAATTTACCAATTTCGTTTAGTTTTACCCTAGCAAACAGGTTGAACCTTGGTAAATTAGGTCGGGCCAGAGATAAAGCACACTTTTTGGACCCAACCTGATCCGTGTATTTTTAATGACATGGTAAAAATTAATCATTCGGAGACTCGAACTCAAGACAATATGAATTTCAAAGGCGCAACCGTACCACTACACCACAGAGCATCTTTTTGTTAATAGTTATTAACAAAAAGATGTCCTGTGTATTAACAAAAACTTAAAATTAGTTAATGAGAAAGGGACCCAGGCCCTACTTTGGAATATTGACCGTGAGTTGGAATTTAATTATGAGGTATTTATAAAAATAACTATATTTTTAGAATATTGACCCTTATAATTACTGTTGTTATTATTTTCATAGTTATGCATTGTACATTAAGCATAGATGATCAAACTTTTGAAATAACTATTTTATATGATTTCCTATAGGGGAAACTACCGGAAAAAACCCTCAAGGACCCCTATGGATGGATGTAGACCCAATATAATGTTGGAGACCGGAGAGGTCCCCTGGGCTCATTTTTTTTTATTTGTTTAATGAAATGGTCGATATCGACCATTGAAGTCATTCTGTCGTGTTCAACGAATAAGACAGTTATAGGCTGGAAAAACTCTAACTGATAGATTGGTCGATATCGACTATTAGAGCTAAGTAGTGATGGTCGATATCGACTATTAGAGCTAAGTAGTGATGGTCGATATCGACCATTAGAGAAGAAGAAAAAGAAGAAGCTCTCTTTCTTTTCCGCAAGCGAGATGGTCGATATCGACCATTAGAGAAGAAGAAAAAAAAGCTCTCTTTTCCGCAAGCAAGAGAGAAGAAAGCATATCAGATGTTTGACAAAACAAAATGAAAGATTACCAAGAGCAAGAGAAGAAAGAGAGACGGCATTTCGCGGCCGCTTCTCGGTTTCCACCACCACGTGGCTGCTCTCCGTCACCGCATTACAGGAACCTTGGAATTCTTGTGTGTTTTAAAAGGTAGTTGTACTTGCATTGTTTGGGACTTAATGGGCAAGAGATGGTATTGTAGCCTTTTCTATTATGTTCATCTGTTTTGTTCTGTTCTATGTGATTTGCATTGTTTAAGATTTCCAGCAATCTCAGGATGAAGCTGCAATATAAAGAATTAAAATGTGGTCGCTCTTATCTTCTCTCGAACAGAAGCTTGCAGGTCGGAGTGGCTGGAGTCGTCGGATTTTACATCGCTGGAGGTGGGGAAGACGGCTGGAAATGCAAATGACAGCATCCCTTCATCATGTCCGCTCTTTGTAGGCTTCTTTCTCTTCTTTTCTTCATATAGGGTGGTTTGTAAAAAGAAGGTTGCATTTGAATTCGACTGTTGGGTCCTCTTACTTTCCCTGAAATTCAAGATCTCCCGGATTTAGGCTTGCAAGTCTTCAGCGTAGCACTACTTCTAGAAGTATGGAAAGGAGACGCTAAATGGTCGATATCGACCTTACGGAAAAATGATAAAAAAAAAAAAAAAAGACTAAAGATGAACTTGAGCACCCCTCCCGTCTCTAACCTATTACTAGGTTCTCATAAGTCTTATGGGTTCCTATGGGGCCTTTTCCTGTAGTTTCCTCTTTCCTATATAGTCACTAATTTTCTATGACAACCATTTTACAATAAAACTAAACTGAAATAAATATATAATATATGGAATTGATCAACAAAAATAATAAGTTTCATAATTAATAAGAAAATGACAATATTATTGAAAAAAGAAAAACTTGTGACAATAGCGTGGAGCTAAGGAGGAGGCGGGAAACTTTCCATGTAACTGATGTGTTACCATGCACGCTTGCCTAGGGAGAAAGGGTGGAGTTTGGTTTTTTTCTTTTTTGTGTGTGTGGCTTTAACTTTTATAAATCGTGATGTAAATGGAGTGGAACATTACGATAGACCCCATCTATTAAAAATCACAATCATTAAGACAAACATCCTTGCTATTTATGAGATACCTCAAATTCTTAGCTCATTCTGGGTTATGTAAAAAAAAATACAAAATACTGGAGTTTTCCATATTTTTTTTTTTTTGTTGTTGCGATTTAGACTCTCCATTATACCTTTTGTCTATTAAGAAACTTCCAATATCATCCTATTTCTATCAAGGCAATAGCATTTGAGTGTTAATAGGTCAGTGTCTACAAGTACCACTAATCTAAGGAATTTCAAGTATTTTTGTTTCTTCTGATTATATGATTTTTTTTTTATTTTTTTTAGAATATGAAATGCCGATTTTCTGGGTTGTCTGGTTTATTTAATCCTTAGTCTTTTTTATTCAATCCGCTCTCAATTCTGGGTTGTCTACTTTCTTTTATATCTATTGATTTTGATTGTATACTTTTTTTTAAGAATGCGGAACTAATGGTAAAAGGATTCTCCAATAATATTGGTCCATCAAAATAAAGAATTAAGCTTATTCTTATTATCATTATTTTCTACTTTCTCCAATATAATTCTATTTCTCTATGTCAACAATTGAACTTTCATTTTTTCCATTCATTTACTTTTAAGTTCATTGTATTTTTTTAGAGCAACTTCAATAATTTTTTTTGTTTCTTTGTGTCTCTTTTTAGTTCAGTCTCATGTCTCATTTGCATGCTTAGTTTAGATCAGTGTTCAACTCATTCATTTTAAAATGTGAGCATCTTGAGACAATTGGTGCAATTATTAAACATTTCAATTTGAGAGGTAAACCTTTTTTAATTCATTTACTTTTGAGTTCATCATATTTATTTTATTTGAGTAATTTAGTTATGTCATTTTAATATGATTTATACAAAAGAATCATCATTCTAAAAATTCTATAGATTTGCAACATTTTTATGGTTTGTATTTATATGGTTTTCATAAATTGTGAGTTTCTTTTTTTCCCCTTTTTTTCAACTTTTGGGTATTGGGTTCTCCTTGGTTTTTTTTTTCCTTTAAACCACTTTTTATCATGGGATTTGCTGTGAATTCTCATTTTTCTGTTCTATTTTTAAAATTTTTTTATTGCTTATCATTATGAGTTAATTATTTATTTTACTTCCATTGGGTTCTTTAAGTTCTCTTTGTGAAATCTTTTTATGGATTTTTCTTATTTCTTTTGTGGCTTCATATTTCCACTTTTGAGTATTAGATTATCATAAGTTGGTTTGGTTCTTCTAAATTTCTTTTATCATTGTATTGTTTATGAATCTTTATTTATATAATTTTAGCCTTTTTAATAAAAGTTTTTTCATTTTATTTTGTATTTCTTTTATTATAATTTCTCACTTGTGATGGGTTTTTAGTTTTCTTTTTTATTTTTTTATTTTTTTTATGATGCTTTTTCATGAATTTGTGGGTTCTTTTGTCTTTGTCCTTCTGTCCTCCATTTTTGAGGGTTTTTTTTTTCTCATGAGTGTTTGATTCTTTTAAATTTCTTATGTTGTTGAGTTGATTATGGATTTTCATTTCTATGTTTTATTTCTATGTTTCTTTCAAATTTTGTTGGATTTTATTCATAGTTAATATTGTTTGTTTGTTTTGATTTTATTTTTTAGTTTTTTTTATCATTAATCTTCAATTTTCATAGGCTTGTGTGTTTTTTTTTTAATTATATGGTATTCGGTATTGAATTCTTATGGACTTCTTTTATTTTTTCTCCTCTCTCGGACTAAAACATTTTGCATTTAATTTTAAAGAAACTAGTCATAAATTTTTTTTTTATAAATTTTGATATTATGATTATATTAGCACGGGCGTGCTTTTCTAGTTCCAATTGACATCAATTGATTTTGACGCTCCCTAAATAATGAACTCCCAAAATGTCTCCTCATGTCCTCAACCTGCCCACATTAATTATAATTTAAGAAAGAGACTAATCCTAATTGAGAAATCAACATCAATTCAATTCCAATTGACATCAATTGATTTTGACGTTCCCTAAATAACTAACTCCCAAAATCTCTCCTCACGTCCTCAACCTCCCCACATTAATTATAATTTAAGAAAGGGACTAATCCTAATTGAGAAATCAACATCAATTTAATTCTAATTCACATCAATTGATTTTGAAGCCCACCCCCCCCCCCCCCCCCCCCCCCCCAACACACACACACACACACACACACACACACACAAAATAAAAATTACAACCTAATTAAAATTAAGTTAATTGATATTAATGGTAAGTTAATAGAGGCAAACTGGATTGATGTTAGTTAATGGTAACTCTTCAAAACGGTTATCAGATTTTCCTTTCTCTCTATCTATCTATTTACCATCCTCTCAAATGTTTTTCCCTCGTTATCACTACCAAACTCGCCCCCAACAGAAAAACATAATATCTTAAATTTACTATAAAAACTTTCTTCTCAATATAAGAGATACAATATCATATTTTTAATTTTATTTAAAATTTTAAAATTTTTACAATTTTTTATATATTTTGGATTATATTGGCACGGGCGTGTTTTGCTAGTCTAAGGAGATATAAGCATTAGCTTTATGTTTGAAATAGAAAGATTTCTTTCCATTTTTTTTATCGATTCCTTTACCATTTTCTCAAGGCGTTTTTTAATCTATCGGGTAATGATTAGATAAATATCTATAGCTGAGAGCATAGTAAATACATCACATTGTGTGTAACTTTTAATGAATCATGAAAGCAATGTAGCCCCTTCTATGGGGCAACAATGCGCCGGATTGAGAAAATAATAGTTTTACCTTTATTTCTCCAAGCTCTAAATTTTTTTAATTTATCTCAATTCACTATGTTTTACTTGCTTTTGTTTAAAGAAACTGCATTGCATTTTGCAATACAAAGGACTCATTGGAATTGCAAAACCTTTGATTTATCATGCTCGTCCTCTCCTACTAGTAGGGGTGAAAGTGGGCCGAGCCGTCCGCGGGTTAGGCTCGGCCCGAGCTCGGCTCTAAAGACAAAAGAGCCGAGCTAGGGCCTAATAGGAGGCCCGTTTGCTTAAAAGGGCCGAGCTCGGGCTTGATGAAGCCTGGCTCGAAAGCCCTAGGCCCTACATATATTAATACATATTATATATATACTATACAGTATATAATACATATATGATATACCATAATCCATAAATCCTAAACCTTAGTTTTAATCCAATATAAATAATCCCTAAACCCTAAACACTAAACCCTAAGCACTAAATAATCCATAAACCCTAAACCTAAGCACTAAACCTTAAACCCTAATTTTAATTCAATATAAATAATCCCTAAAACCTAAGCACTAAATAATCCATGAACCCTAAACCCTAAATCTAAGCACTAAATAATCCATAAACCCTAAACCCTAAACCTTTATTTTATGATGCTAGCCGAATACTTTATTTTATTCTATGATGCTATTGGTGTTTAATTTGATTTGTATTATTGTTGGAGTTTGATAATGCTCATCTACGACATTAACATTGAACTATTATGGAGTGTTGGAACTGGGCTCCCTTTGCTTTTATGGAGTCTTTCTTATTTTAGTTAATTTTATTGCTGCAATCCAAATTATGGGAATGGGAAAATGGGATGAATGCATGCATTTGACCATTTTTTGTTCTGGTTTGCATATGCAGATTTCTTTGAATTCCGACAGGATTTTTTTTTCCTGAAAAAATTTTCTTTCAGCTAGTGCTATATCATTATAAAACGGGCTGGGCTCACGAGCAGTGCCTAGGGCCTCAATCGAGCCGGGCTCAAAGGGCCGGCCCTAGGGCCTCAAAACTTAATAAGAGCCGAGCCCGAGCCAGGATTTTGAGGCCCTCTCGAGCTCGGGCCGAGCTAGGGCCTACTGAAAAATACTAGGGCCGAGCCTAGGGCCTCTCAAAGCCCGGCTCGGCCCGACCCACTTTCATCCCTACCTACTAGTTTGTGCGATTTTTCTTTCGAGTGAAAGAGAAAAATCGAACTTCTTTCATTAATTCTCTGCAAAGACATTTTCTTGGAATGGGACGGGACCACTTTTATGGACATTAATTGAAACAAAAATTTACTGTTGCGCCCATAGATTTTAAATCACAAAACCTGTCATCCAAGCCAAACCTGACCGAAAGAACTCTTTTGACTCTCTAAACACAAAAGCACATATAAATATCTGCATCTCTCTCACCAAACATCAAAACCTTGCACCTAGTCATTTTCCCTTCGCCCCTTTGGTCTCTTCCATATCCGAAGATCCCACAGATCATATATACCAAATTAAGTACATATAAATTAAGCATCTTGTCCTGACCTTCTACGAAAATTACAATTTGTATATTGGACTTGCCAGCGAAAAACAGTTAATAAAGACTTTTTTTTTTTGTTGGGGGGGGGGGGGGGGGGGTTAACAATCTCAAGAGATATAAACGTTGAATTTCATGCTTGAAATGGAAAGAACTCTTTCCTTTTTTTCTTTTGGTTTGATCATTTGATTTTGTTTCAAGGGACCTTTTCAAGCCATCAGTAAACAGTAGATACATATTTGTAAAATGGGTGCAGATTAATTGCCTCAGATTTTGTGCATGAATCTTGATACAGTTTTCTGAAGGATAATCTGGATATAAATATTAGTGAATGGGTGCACATTAAACCGTCAGATTGATCAGTGCATGAATCTTGAATAAAGTGTAGTTTTGTTTTCCATAATCTTTACCATGTAACATTTTTTACTTTTTAAAAGGGCTCTAAAAGGTCCAAGTATATAATTTTGAAGCTAAGGATATTTAGAAAAAGTTAAAATCCTCTGTGTATTTTGGTCTAATATGAAAAATGATTCAATAACTTTTTTTGAAAGGTAAGGATTCAATAAATTGATAAAATATTAACAGAGTTCTTATATTTTATTAAGTAATTTTAAGAGGTCTGGTGTCATTAGATTACCCCTGTTCATCACAGATGGAGCTATTCAAAAAAGCATGCTCACTTAAAATGCTCATTCTCACCCTCTATATTTTTAAATTGAAATCTCCTAATAACCAAATATATCAATTTTCACTCAATCCCAATTATGCTAATCTGACCATCCTTCCTCAAGACTCTCAAGTATTAATTTACTCCGGACTCGGGAGCCCAAGTCTAGGTTCAATTTTTTTTTTTTTTTTTTATCCCTTCCTTTTGCCAACTTTGTTGGGTGTCACTTGTCGTGCACCACTTACAGCATATGTGACATTGTTCCGGGCCCACCGCAGTTTCCTGCAAGTGATAAGTGCCTCCACTAGAACTTCGTCGAAATCGCACTCTCTTTTTTTCAACTTTTGTATTCAGTTATCATCTCTGAGTTTTTGTGGCCCACAAACATGTGTTGTGGCTTTGTGATTAAAATAGTAGATGTAGAAGTTGTTGGTACTTTTGGGTATTAAACTGCCTAATATAGAAGTTGTTGATGTTGAACTTAGTGACTATTGGATAAACGTTTTAATCAGATTTTTATTTGTCATGCTCGATCCTCCAGGTTAAAAGAAGGCCAGACTGCAAGTGACCGTTGGAAGTTTGGTATTACGCACATAAAAGATAACATCTCTTGGATGAGCATGCCTTTCAGCAAAAGGGTAATTCTATACCCTATTTAAATAACAAGTATAACAAGATTTCCTACCATTTTCTGATTAGTTATGGATATTTGATTTTTTTCTTGGAATACTAAGATCTCTTTCCATTTTCTTATTAGATATGAACATTTTATTTTTCTTTCGTTTGAAATAGAAATATTTCTTTCCATTTCCTTTTTCCATTCTTTAAACATTTTTCATGGTGTTTTTTCCCAAGTCATTAGATAAAGATTAGACGTATATTTGTGATTGAGAGCATATATAGTAAATACCTCTCATATTGAGTGTAGCTTTTCTTGAGTCATGAATGTAGTGTAGCCAATTTCTGTGTAGCACTTGAGAAAATTTCTCTATCATCTTTTATAAGCACCAAACATCCTCTAGGTTTGATGACTAGTTTAATCAATCTTATTTAATTGGAAAAAATAGTGTAGCTTATTGCAGTTGGCGTTAAATAAATCATTTTGCTCAACAGATCTTGTCACAGCCCCGTCCAACTTATCATAATATTGTTTGCTTTGGCCCACCTACACACGTGAGGACTTTCCAGGAGGTCATCCATCTTATCGAGTTAATTAACACGGGTTTGACTTATCAGCCCAGGGTTAGGACTTGCATGCTTTCAATGTAGGACTTAGAGAAATCCCCACTCCACCCTTACTCTAGCGAATTCCCCTTTCTTGGCTCACGAGATCACTTGACCCGATGTATCATGGGATCACTTGACCCAATCTTCCCTCAAGGGCCCAACTCAGCATGATATTATCCTTTTTGGTCCACATGAATCGTGAGGACTTCCTAGGTGGTCACCCATCCTAGTACTACTCTCGCCCTAGCACACCTAACTTCAGAGTTCTTATGGTATCTAGGGCTACACTACTTTGGAATGCGTCATGTCGAGTAAAGACGATTTATAACTTATAAGCCCAGAGTCAGGACTTCGATGTTTCCGATATGGTAATTGGACAAAGCCTCACAGTGCTAACCGAAGCACTCTACCTTTATCCCTGCAAATCCGCCTTTCTTGGCTTTCTGGATTACTTGACCTGATCTTGCTTCAAGGGATTAACCAGCCATATTGGGGTCTCACAAATCTTTTTCCTAACAAGGAATCTATGTTAATTTTAGGCAAAAGTTGAAAATCTCGCACCACATGTGTCAAAACTCTAATGGTGAAAAAAAATAGCTTTCTTTAGCTATTGAATCTCATCTAATCTTCAAGCAATCCAGTTTGATTAAACTTCTTTTAGACTATTTGAAAAAGAATCTATATTTTTTTTTTGTATAATATATATGTCATTCCTTCCAAGAAACAACTAGGAATCAATCTCTACTTGTAGTGCTGACGACAACGGACTTGGTTGAGAGTGTGTGTGTGTGCGGTGGGTGGGTGTGTGAGTACTTATCTTTTTAAAAAAAAAAAAAACCCTTGTTTTGCTATTGATCTATATCTAGCTATCGATCAATCCGGTTTCATTAAACCGCTTTCAAACTATTTGAAAAAGAATATATCTATTTTGTTGTAAAATGTCCTTCCTTCCAAAATACAACCAGGAATCAATCCCTAGTTGCAATACTGATGGTGAGGGACTTGGGTGAGTGCGTGTGGTGGGTGGGTGTGTGAGTACTTAACTTTCAAAAAAAAAAAAAAACTTTTTTTTCCATCCTAAGCTATAGGTTAACTAGTTTGGGATACCAAACACCTCTTATAAGGGCAGGAGTGCATCAATTTGAGTCCTCATAAAAAAAATTGTTATACCTTTATTTCTCCATGCTCTAAAAAAATCCTAATTTATCTAAAATTGTCATGTTTTACTTCCTTTTGTTTAAATAAATTGTGAGCTTTTGCAATGTTTAGGATTCTTATTAGCGTGTAACCTCCGATTTTTTATGTTTGTCACTTTCTACTAGTTAGTGCAATATTCTTTCATGCGAAAGAGAAAAAAATGAACTTTAAATTTTTTTCTCTTAGGCATCGAGAAAAAACTATACCCGTCAAGGGGGTCGTGATTGCATCATTGTTTTAGAATTGGCTACAACAACTTCGCTTAATCAGAATACCCATTTTTTGTGAATCCGGACTATTTTCTTATTATCATGTTAAATATGAAATGAACTTGCACAAATAGACTTGAAATTTATTGGATACATTGCTTGAAAAGAAATTGAGATTTAATCTTCATGGGCCCATTTGTTTGCATAAAATATATAAGAATTGAATACATAGGAATGCATTGTAAAAGGAGATCAACCAAAGGATTATTAATGAGGGGATGAGGGGGGAAGGATGTAAGGTAGATGTAGATGAAACCTTGACTTCCTAGGAATTGAATCATTACAAGGGTGATGACTTGGTATTCATCTCCTATCTTCCCTTGATTCGATTTCCATCAAAGGGGAGGTTGTTTGATGGCCATTTTTGGATCTTTACCTTTGGCTCATTTTTAAACGCTTAAAGAAATGCCATCCTAGGTATTCAATTTCTTGAAATAAAATTCTCTATATGAATGTAAAGTTTGATTCTTGTGAATAAAGATACTTGGTCAATTTTGATTTGGTTGATTTTGGAACCCAATGGTGGGTTTGTTGGATATTTTCTAAAGACCAATAATTTTAAAAAATAAGTCCCAAGAGGCACTTGAATTTTCTTTTCAAATATTTTATATTTTATGTCTTCTCAAAATTAAGCAATTTCAACCTTTTCAATAAGATGTGTCTCTTGGGACCATTTGAGTGGATGTGGCCTAATTCTAAAGGATACTTTCCCACTGTATTCTTATAGCCCCAATTTCAGTTTTGAACATGAGTGAAATGTAGTATTTTCGAAAGTACATTGTCTAAGAGCTTTTCATTCTCTTTCATTTTTACTTTGATTATAAGGGCAATTCTATATTTATGTTCTAGTGTGCAGTCTTCAAATAAGGGTTGGGTGTTCTATTTTGGGGACAGAATTTCTTCAAAACCACCTGCTTATGGGAAATTACTGTATTTAAGAAAGCATCTTAATTGGTGTACCATCCACTCAGTTAAGGGACTTTTCATGGAGAACATCAGGTACCAAATTGGATCAAGGAGAGGATCCTTTTTTGGAAAGATAGGTGGGTAGGTGCGAGGGAGTTCTATGTTCAATTCCCAGACCTGTTTAGGTGTGCTCAAGATAAGGAAGCAATGGCCAGCTCTTATATAAGGACTACTGGAGGCTAGAGAGTTTGGTGTCCCACCTTCAGAAGGAACTTGAAGGACAACGAATAGTCCCAGTTTTTTGATCTCCTGAATTCCCCGAACAATTTTACCATTCAAGACCGCAGAGCAGATGATAGGGTGTGGATTGCCTCTAAGAATGGTTCCTTTTCAGTGTCATCTTTCTATAAGACAATCCTAAACAATCCAAGGGATATGAGTGGGGTGTATGGCATTTGGAAGATGAAAGCTCCTCGTAAAGTGCTTGTATTTGGGTGGCTTGCTTTTAGGAAAAGGATCCCTACTATGGACCTTTTGAGGAGGAGATGGATGACCATAGTGAATGGATGCCCGATGTGCTTGAAGGACGAAGAATCGGTGGACCATCTCTTGCTAAACTGTAAATCAGCTCAGACTATTTGGATGGCTTTAATCGGAGGGTTTGGTTACTGCGGGCCCCTTCCTCGTTCTCTCACCGCGCTTTTTGAAGCTTAAAAGGCTCTAATTGGGGACCCTAGAGGCAATACGATGTAGCGGTTGTCTTTCCTAACGGTGATTTGGACGATTTGGAAGGAAAGAAACTCAAGATGTTATGAAGGAATTGCAGTTAGGGAATGCATTTTTGTGGAGAAATCGAAGTTTTTTTTAGCTTTTTGGTGTCTAATCTCCCTTCTTTTAAGGGATACTCTTTAGATCAAATTGTGTATCATTGGAAAGAGGTAGCCTTTCCTATGACAGAGCCTTAGTTTGTCCTGTGTTGTATTCTTTTGCTTTCAGTACTTCTATCTTGTACTGTTTGCTCCTTTTAATGAAAGTATCCATTCAAAAAAAAAAAAAAAAAAACCTTAATTGGTGTACCTTGCCCATTTTCTATTTCTTTCTTATTCAGTTTCTCACGTTAACTTTTATCCACCAATTTATTCTAATTGTTTATTTATTTTTCCAATTGCACATTCTTCGTAAGTAGTTTCCCAGTAGCTTAAAGACGACAATCATTCCCTATCACAAAGAAAATTGCAATCATGAGTAAGTGGTAATAATTTCTTTTATGAAGCTGTGAGTTATATGTATGTTAATTAAGTGTGTTGTTTCCATTCTGAAGAGAGTGAGAAATTGTTAGTGATCAAACTTTAATTAAAGGTACATTTGTCTCACTTATGTTTTTAATTTTTGATGCAATGTATGATGTGAGGTCTCGACCCTTTACTTGCCTTAATTATGCTTGTTTGTGCTAATTTGTAGGAATTTGTGAGGGCAAAAAGGTAATTCCAGGATTCATCCCTAAGGTTTAGGCTTAATTATGCAGTTTAGGGGTCTAATTGGGGTTCAGAGAGAGTGTCTAGGGGGTTTGTTGTAATTTTAAAAAGTAGTTAGAGAGACCTGTAGTTGTAATTTAGTGATTAGGAGAGGGTTCCTTGGAGAATTATGTAATTCCTTGAGAAATCCCAAAACTGCCCTTCTAGCCCTTTCATTAACCATCACTTAAGGGAGGGGCATTTTAGTCATTTCACAACCAATCAAAACCTATATAAGGTACTCCCCTCCCATTCCCAAACAACGTTTCCCTCTCTCATTTCAATTTCTTCATTTCCCTCCCTCCTCTCTCTTTCTTCCTTTAGAAGCTAGGGTTTCTTCTTGCATAATCAAGGGCTTCCTTTACCAAAGCTAGAGAATTCTCAAGAGCACCAGCCATATCTTGCTAGTGACCATCTCCTCTCTTGATATATCTCCTATCTCCTTCATCTCAAAGTGAGTTTCAAGATCCATCTTCATGTCTATAGCGTCCTAGGGTTTCTCTTTGTGAACTCCCTTTCTAATGCATGGTTCTCTTTGGGAATGGGTTGTAGGAAGTGTGATCTTGTTTTTGATAGAAGCTTTGGAGGTGTTCTTGGGTTTCGAGTGCTTGGATCTTGATAAATTATCTTGGAAACCCTAGATTAGAGGCCAAGGCAAGTGCAATATACACCTAATATAACATGCATATTGATCTTCATTTGATTCCTGTGTTTGGTATCATTTACATTGATGGATGATGTATATTTTTCAATTTCTAAGTTCTTTTTGGTGTTTTAGACCTTTGTATGCTTGAAATTATGATATGATAATGGCCCATTTCTTGGTAAACTGGTGGTGAATGATTGTGTAAGTTATGGTGGCAATTGTGCTTTTATGGTTTGGATGGGATTGGAAGAGCTTTGGAAAGGATTGGAAAGGAATCCAGACTATGGAGTTGTATTTTGGGACTCCACGGTTGATTGTGGTATATTTCGTGGTCAACCGTGGAAGCCTAGGAGGCTAGCCGCGGTCATCTTACAATTAGAAAGACAGTACGTAGTTTCTCAGTGATTTTTGAACTACGGTTAACTCATGATTAACCATAATTAACGCATGATGACCGCGAGCCAACTTCGAGCATAGCGGGTCGGCTTTCCCTGAGAGTGTGGTTGACAAGCGATTGTACTGTGTCTAACTGTGGGTAACCGTGGAGTATCCATGGTCAACTTTAAGTACCCCATGGTCGATCGTGAGACCCCTGTTCTGCATCTTGTGAATTTACATCGTTTGGCCATTTTATCTATTTTGAAGAGCCTATAAACGTTTCCAATGCCCTGTAATTAGTGGACTAAACATGGGTGAAGGGTGAAGCTTAACCTAAACCCATGTAGTTGCTCGAGTATGGTGTGCGGATTGAAGTTAAGTCTTGAGGATGGAGCTTGTGGAACTCCTTGATGCTTTGATCATTAGAGCACCAAGCCATAAGTATAATGCATCCGGAATCTCAATTGTCATTGGGTGGAATGGGTTAAGATGTGTTTAGTTCGAATTATTAAAGGGACTTTTTTGGCGTCTTGCTTTGGAAAATATGAAAAGTTTGTTTAGTTATTAAATTTTCAAATGGTTTTTTTTGAAAATAAAAGTAAAAAAGTTACTCTGCACCCACTTCATTGTGGGAATGGGATTTTTTACTTAAGTGGAAAGCACAAACCAATTAGACGTGCGGGAACTTTGATTTTTCTCCCAAGGCCGGATCCTTTGCACACCATAATCATGCAACACTTGTTTGGAACTCTATCATGGGGTCCATATAGAAGTATCTAGATTCTTCAAGTGGAATGTGTTGACACCAAAAAAGTCACTATGTCTCAACATCAAGAAGCCACATGAAGCTGCATCCTGCTACAAACAGGTAAAGCTACTTCAAGCATCAGATCTCGTCAGAATCAAACAAAAACTGCAAGATCCTCTAAGACAGCCAAAAGAGGGGTACACATGAAGTTTCGGGCCATTTCGACATCGTTTGGCCTAACTTCACTCATTCGACAGCTAAACAGGCACTCCCGGCGTTGACAGTGTCAAAGACATCAAAACTTCGATCAGAGCCTACAGATGGCTCCAAAATACCTCCAAAAGGCTCCTTGCCAATTTTCAAGTTAAACCGACAACGTTTGACCTCCATCAACGCTCGAGCAGCAAAATCAAGCCTCTCGGCTGCAAGAACCACTGAGGCCATCATTCATCAAACAAAGTATATGAATGGCTTCAACATGCTTCCAAAGGGCTGCACGTCGAATTTCAAGTCATTCCGGCAACGTTTGACCAGACTTCGATGCTTCGATAGAAAATCAAGCCTATCGGCGGCTGAGCCTCCCGGGACCATGACATCCAAATCGGAGCTAATGGATTGTCTTAAAATGACTCCAACAGACTCCCTGTCAAATTGCAGGTCAATCAGACATCGGTTGATCGCATATCAAAGCTCGACATCTTCCTCGCAGCAAAATCAAGTCTAGCATCGACGGGACCCCAAACGACTTCAAAACTCAAATAAAAGCCCATGGTTGGTCCCATCCATTGCTCAAGAGGCTTCACCTCAAATCTCAGGTCATTCCGACATCGTTTGACCTAGTTTCGACTTTTGACGGAAAATCGGCTACAAAGTCTTCGGCTTTCCAAAAAAATGGAAAACTTTGTGCTCCAGTTTTGTGCGACTTCTCGTCAAGTTTTCTCCAAGAAAATCAAGTCAATAATTGAGGAAAAATTTCAAGAAAAATATAGAAGAAAAAAGGAACGAAAAAGAAGTAGAAACGGCCGAAAAACGAGGCGGCGACCAAAAGGGATAAAACCCCCATGGTCGCCGGCGACCCTGGAAATCCGGGTCGCCGGATTTTCTGCCGGATGGCCCATTTTCCAATCCTTTTCGCGTTTCGGGAGTTCCTGCCTCTGTGATTTCCCAAAAATCTGATTCTTGATGCTTGAAAACGACTGATCTTCGCCAACATCTCGGATCCGCTGTCAAGAGCATGAAATCATCACTGATCGCTCCAAGATCGCGAACTAGCTGACCAAGAAAGTACACTTTTTGTCCGACTGATCGAGAAATAGACAAGACAGATGTCACCGGCCCACCAACATCAATCAATGTCTGAAGTTGCATCGCAATCCGACATCAAATAACGTGTGGATCCATTGACGATCATCACAAGAAGAATCACAAAAGACGCGGCGCGACCCGCGACTCTTCAAATGCCCCGGAGACCACTTAATGCTATTAATTGACCCGTTTTATGACAACTTAATGCGGTCATTAACCCATTATTTTGGACGGCCCAATCAGAAGCAAGCAAATGGGAGTTACAAGTCCAAGTAATCATGATATTAAAACCATAAAACTCCCCTCATCATGGAGATTAAAGGCGATTAAATGCCTATCATTTTCCATCAGCCAATCACAAGCCAAGAAAAAAGAGTTACAAAATCAAGAAATAAAAACTTGTAACTCCTCCCATCATGGAGTATCAATGCCATCAATTCTCTCATCATGGCCATCAATGCCCATAAACCACCCCATGGCTACCAAGAGCCTATAAAAGGAGGTCCATTCCAAAGAGAGAGACACTTACACTTACACTGGCACACTTACACTTACACTTGTACACTGACACTTGCACATCTACCGGCACCAAGACACACATCCCGAGTTTAGAAAATCCCAAAGAAATTCTAACGAAGTTCTGCTACTCTGCTGCAACAAACACCACAAGGTGATCAAAGTCCCTTGGGGGGCCACCCCCCAAGGTCCTCTTCTTTATCCAACATGGCCTAAACGCGGCTTTTTAGCCCGTTTACTAATTTTTTTTATTGGATATAGGACCTCCCCTTGGTCTTTATCCTCTAAAAAACTGAGGTTGGAGTCAAGCCGAAAGAATCGAAGCATCGAGCGTTCTCATTTGAAGGACGATGGCGAAATCCATACATGACTTGCGACCGTCGATCTAAACATGTCCCCACAATCTCTTGAGAAGTTAGATCCCTTTTCTTCCTTTTCTATTGTAATTTGTATTTTTTAAAGAGATAAAAAAATTCACAATTCTTGTCTTTCATTTTGATGAGATTTGTAAATCGCCTCTCACGGCAAAATCGCCTTTCACGGCATCAAATCGCTATTCACGGCAAACAAATAAAAAATCGCCTCCTACGGCATTCAAAACAAACTTGTCTCTTTCTTAAATATTTATACAATTTGAAAAGTTAGAAAAAAGGATAGATTTCCTTTTTACTTGTGAAAGTGAATCTCTGGATCATCACCACACCAAATTCCAAGTATAATAGAAAATCTAGCATACTCGTACAAAAATGTTGATACCTGTTTTTTCTCCTCCGCTAGACCCCGGTAGCCCCCGGGGCGAAGGAGAGGACGAAAGGCTGGGTCCATCAAGTTGTCATACCCAGTGGGACCCATTCACTTGAGAATGTGATGCTTCGATTCCTTGGCTCCTTTCTAGTTGGTGGCCTTGGATCTTGCATCTTAAAAAAAAAAATATGAGGTGGGATTTCATTCATTCTTTCTCATTTCAAAAAAAAAATCTCATTTCAAACTCTTTCAAAAAACAATTTGATTTCTCTTTTTTGAATTCAATTTTGAGAAACTTTGATCCTCTCCTCTTCGAACTTGATAGCTTACAGAAATATTTGCAGCTATTGTTCATATCGGGGAATGGGCCATCTTTTCTCTTTGATGAGTTCGATAGAGATTTAAAAAAAAAGAAAATATCTTTTTTTAAAAAAGTTCTCTCTCTTTTGGATCAAATCTGAGAAACTTTGGTCTTTCCTTTTCGGACTTAGTGTTCGCAGAAATATTTGAGCCTATGTTTGGATTGAAGCACCATTCGCTCTCTTTGATAAGTTCATTAGAAATCTTTCGAAAAAAAATTAAAAAAAAAAAAAAAACCACTAAGGTTGCACCAATTGAGTTCTTTGACCGAAGTTGATCTAAGAAAAGCTTTGTCCAGAGTGTGGAGGCAGCTAGACTGTTCGAGGCAAGGGTCCTTCAAATGGGTTCATTAAGTAATCCTACCCTTACCTGAGGCCTGTTCTATCTACTAAAGTTTCATAAGATCGAATTGGAAACCTATGTGCACCTTTAAAAAAAAATCTTCAAAAGAAAAAAAACTTTAAAAAAAAAAAACTTCGATCACTTTTGAGTTCGGAATTGAGAAATCTTGGTCCTTTCCCTTTCTAATTCAGTGCTCGCAGAAATGTTGAGGCTTTGTTCAGATTGGGACACCATTTGTTCTCTTTGATGAATTCACTCTTGACCCTTAAAAAAAAAAACTTCCGTCATTATTGGATTCACATCCAAGAAATTCTGGTTCCTTCCCTTTCGAACTTAGTGCTCCCAGAAATGTTTGAGCCTATATTCGGATTAGAATACCATTTGCTCTCTTTTATGAACCCAATTTTGACCTTTTAAAAAGAAATCCCATCTCGTGTCCTTTCCAAGGATGCGATTTGCAACATTTGTGCCTAGCGGTGCTAGTACGCCCTTTCGGATCTACTGTATTCGCGACCGACATATTTGTATCTCCAGCCTTATATCATTTTACCTCGAGTGAGCCTTGCTTCTCTGTAATTTGAATTAAGGTCTACAATTGCTTTTAGCAGTATTGAAACGCTCACTCTGAGCCTACCATACTTGCGTTTAGAATAATTGTACCTCCTATGCTTTTTGCCTTCTTCATCTTGCTTGGGCTGGGCCATGTCCCCTCAAGCAATTTGAAAAGACAAAACCATAGTTATTCTCCATTTATGATCACCATATTCTTGTGATTACTAATGGACGTGGTCTTGTTTCAGAAGTTTTCCAAAGTAACAATGGCAGCTTCATTGACCATCACTTTTGATGAAAACAAGTATCAGCTTATGCTTCAAGACAAGCAAAACAAGCACACTCATAAGCACCCTGCCAATTGTCGAAGTGTCATCTCCCTCGACAACTCTCAAAACACCGGGTCAACCTCAACTCCCTGGACCATCATCTTCGGGTAGCTAGGACCATTTTCACTCCCCGAAAAAGAAATTGTACCTGCCAAGAAGCAGAAAACCGCCCCACATCGTGTCACTAACATGGCACCAATGGTGAACACAAAGAAGCCTGAAACCCGTGGCGCTCCCACAAAGCCTCAACCTACAAGAAACCAGGTTTGCCCCAAAACCTGGTCCCCGAGACCTTCACCAAAGCAACAGAGGTCCTAAACATCTATAAAGCCAGCATACCTGACCCCTCTCAAGGAGAACCGGTTCTACCTTCTCTCCTACATGAAAGAGGAGAAACCTACTTTCCGCCAAACAAACAAACCAATCCAGCATGAGCCGGCTCGCTCCTACATGCCCAAAATCAAATCGTGCATCGTTAGGTCTCCGCAAAAACTCGCTAAACCCTGCACTCCTGCGAGTCGACCCTTCATCTCAACAGGGGCCAAACTCACAAAATTCAAAGCCTCACTACGACAGGCAAAGGACCGTGTCCGAATCCTGTCCATGCCCAGCTTCAAGGAAGACAAGTTCAGCTGCTGTGCACGGGGGACTACATCTTTCATTGCCAGAGCCCAGCTAGAGCCGACTGAAGCTCAAATTGCTCGTCGTATATGTCGCCGCGCAGCATATCAACAAAAGAGACTGGAGAAGCAAAGAACCCAGCATTCTACTCTCCACGTCTCTAAAAAATGGGTTGAAAAAGAAAGACCCGACCAAGTTGTTGCTGTCCATATGGTTGGCAAAACCAGAAGACGCCAAAAGTCAGCAACGAAAACGTTGACAGACGTCCGATGACTCGCAGCGTCTCCCGGACACGAACACATCTGGAAGAATCCTCCACTCCTTCAAGCCAAGGACACTGGAGTAATCACTCCTCGGACTCTTCATCCAAAAGAATGAGCCCCAGCTCATTCACCAAAACGATTTCTTCGTTCGAATCCCGAGGGATGAACGTCCTGGCTACAAGTTCTGAGCAGCCTCCACCGCATGATGGCATAACAGCACGCATCCAGCAGTTGAAGCAAGGACAACAGAGAATTGAGGCTCTGATGGAAAACCTCCTTTTCACTATCCAGCGTCCACTTAACAATGAAGCTCCTCCGAATCATCAAGATGACGAGGCCATTGCAGAATATAATGAGTCACGCGCCCTTACCAAAAAGGAAGTTGATGATATCCTCGCAAAAGCAAAAGAAGAGGATACATTGAAGGAACACGAGATTAAGCCACCCTATCCCCTATGGATGGACAAGGTTCCGTTCCCTGCAAAATTCAAACAACTTACTCTCCAGACATATACGGGGAAAGGTTTAGCCAGACAACATGTCATCTACTTCAAGATCCTGACGGGAACTATCGCAGATCAAGATGCCCTCAAGATCCGTCTTTTTGCAAGTATCCTAAAAGGTACGGCCTTTGATTGGTACTCCACTCTTCCGGAGAACTCTATCCACAACTGGGCCATGCTGGAGACACGCTTCCTGACCCACTTCCAAGGTGAGGATCATCCTGTTACTATAGCTTAGCTCTGTAGCCTAAAACAGGGAGAGAATGAATCAACATACGACCTCATTCACAAATGGAAGGCGATGGCGAACAAATGCTCAGGTGTACTGCCACAAGCGTCGCTAGTCGACATCTGCTGTAACAACATGAGAGCAAGAATCCGCTCCATGATCATCGGTAACAAGTCAAAGAACCTAGGAGAACTCCTAAAAGCTTCCATGGAGGCTGAAATGGTGATCAAAGACCTCAACAGTCAAAAATCATCAAAGAAAGAACCAACCGCCATTATAACCTCAAAAAAATAAATAAAAAGGAGGTTTTTAATGTACAAACCAAGTCAGCTCCTCAACAGCCAAAGAAAGCTGAAAACAAAGCTACGGCTAAAAGACCTGAACTCTCTGATGCCTTCAAAGAACCTGTAGAAAAGAAATACCCGTTCAATGAAGATGTTGAAGAAATCTTTGAGGCTCTCTTAGCAAACGGCAAACTCACCTTGCCCGAGTCCAATAGACCGGGAGATGTTGGCAAAACCAACGATCCTCGATATTGTTCATACCACCAGATGATCTCGCATCCTCTCAATCAATGCTTCATTGTGAGAGAGAAGATCAATAAGATGTGGAAGAACGGAGTCATCACCTTTGACAAAAACTACAGGTCTGCCTCCGTCAATATGGTGTCATATGGGCAAACTTCAAATTCACCAAAGGAGAAGATCACTACTTCATTCAAGGTGATAAAAATGCTCCGTGCAACACAATCACTGAAGATGGTAATGCTGCTACAGAGACGAATTCAGCAAATGACAAGGATCAACCCCTTGATTCTGAAAATGATCTTCCAAAAGAAGACCCTTCTCTAGAAGCTCTTGAAGTTGGTAGAGGTACCCGCTCTGGCCGGGATTACCACAAAAATTACAACCAACCTTCTTCTTCTTATGTAAATCCTTCGAGAAAGCAAGTTGTAAATGCCCCAAGTGGCAACAATAATGAAAATGCAGGCCCGAAGGAGGCTTTCAAGTACGACTTGATTGAGTACTTCAAACACATACCTACACGACTGCACATCCTTAACCTATTACGAATGTCTCCACAAACTCGTGATAGTCTCATTTCAGAACTACAAAGGTTGAATGTGGATGTCGACAAACATGCCCCACAAGTCCTACAAATTGAAATGGACAATAGGGTCAAAAAATCAAGTACTTCCTCAAAGGGAGAAAAGAAGAAAAATGAGGGATCAAGCATTGAATGCCTCTCGGTTCAAAAAGCAGCAAGTGCAACAATCGCCTTTGATAAGGATGATCTCTTGCTAGGTGAGACAAAGCACAACGGACCCTTGTACTTCACGAGGTACGTCAGAGAAATGCCAGTACACAGAGTACAGATCGACCCGGGTTTTCCACTCAACCTTATCTCTACTTCGGCACTCGAAGAGCTGGGCATCCCACCTAGCAAGTTAAGTCACACGTCTGTATCCATCTCGGATATGACGGGAGCGCTCAAAGGCCTACCGGCAAAATCAGGGTTCAAATTGCAAATCAGTGATCTTATTTCTTAAGTCACTGTATATGCAATAAGGACCCTTTCATGCTACAATATCCTTCTTGGACGCCCCTGGATACATGAGAATAGTATCGTTCCTTCAACTCTATATCAGTGCATCAAGTTCATTGGCAACGACGGCTTGATACATCGAGTGTTTACAAACAAAAATCCCTTCAAATGCAGAGACGTCCATTTTGCAGATGCTTAAATGTATAAAGATGGAAAAGAAGAACGGGAGGAAGAAACAATGCCCTTTGACGAAAGTCTCCATAAAGATAAGGGCAAGGCTCCTTAGCAATCATTGGAAGTAAACAAACCTTCCAGCAAATTCGAAGTAAGCAGTCAAACTCCCTTCGTCGTCTCCTTCAAATCTCCAAAGCCTTTGGTAATCACCACCAAAGCAAAGAAGACAAAACAAAAATCTGGGGGCAAGTTCACTGTCTCCTTTGTGTCTATTATGCATGACACACACTCGGACTCAGAGCCAGAAGACGACACAGCATCAAGCCAAGCTGATACTCAGCGAGTTCAGCCTGCTCTCACTCCATTGAAGATACCTGCTGATGTAGAAGATCCTACGTCTGCTTCCTTCGTCGTTCCCGCAACTTCGGCAGAAGAGAAAACAATCTTCTTCCATAAATCGGGAGTCTCTTCATCAAATTCTACGCTTGAATCTTTCCCAAACAAAGGTATGCCTCAGCTATCCCTGTATAGTCCAATGGTACAGGCTATCATGAAGAAAGTGGGCTACGACACTCAGAATCCGACCAGTTTGGGAGGTGGCAGTGGTATTCTCACACAATTGGAACCCACCCTGACCAAAAGTCAACCGGAAGATTGGAAACTCCACCGTCATAAAGACAAGTCTTCATACGGGTTGGGGTATGATTCTACCACTCCCGTGAGATAGTTGATACAAAAGCTGCAAAGTCATTTTGCAGACCAAGCCTCAACATCTCGTATCCATGAAGACATTGATCTCCCTGGATATCTCTTTTAGGAGTCACCTGTCAAGGATCCATGAAGCTCTTCCAATTCGTAAGATTTCTCTGACGATGAAGAGGAATTGTCCGATGACACAGACGCGCGGTTTTCTGACCCAGAAGAACCATCGTCTCCAAAAGAAGTACCCTACTTCAACCCAGTTCCAACAGGTGATTGGGACCATCTCATTGCAAGTCTTGATAAGAGTACCGATCAAGAAGACCCATGGACAGAAGCAGAGCCTCAGTCTGTAAATGCCTTCGGAACTTCAGAGGGTCTTGTTGAGTTGGAAGCATCCAAGAATATTGTGGAGGAACCACCTTCAGACCTTCCAACAGAAGATCCTGTTCAAAAGATAGACTTGGGAACACTTGATAACCTACGTCCTGTATTCATAAGCAAGAATATAAAGGATGATGAGTTACCCGAGTATATCTCTTTTCTTCGCGAGTTCGTCGATTGTTTTACATGATCTTATGCTGAAATACCTGGCTTAGACCCCAAAATAGCAGTCCACAAGCTCAACTTGCAAAAAGAAATCAAGCCTGTCAAACAAGGCCAAAGAAGATTCCGTCCTGACATGATGGACAAACTTGAACAGGAAGTTCAGAAACTCAAAAAAGTTGGCTTCATCCACGAGGAACAGCATTCTAAATGGTTGGCCAACATCGTCCCCGTGACAAAGAAAAATGGGCAGATAAGGGTCTGTATCGACTACAGGGACCTGAATAATGCATGCCCTAAAGATGAATTCCCGCTCCCCATACCAGAGGTGATGATTAACAACACTTGTGGGTTTGAGCAAATGACATTAATGGATGGATTCTCTGGCTACAATCAGATAAAGATGCATCCTGAAGATGAAAGACATACATCATTTCGGACTCCATTTGGCTTGTATTGCTACACTGTCATGCCGTTTGGTCTGAAAAATGCTGGTGCAACATATCAGAGGGCTATGATGAAAATATTCCAAGATATGCGGCACAAAAGGTCGAATGTTATGTCGACGACCATGCCATCAAAACCAGAAGAAAAGAAGACCATCTCGACGTTCTTCGAGAAGTTTTCTCCAACTTTGCAAACACAAATTGTGGATGAATTCATTAAAATGCTTCTTCGGTATCTCATCGGGTAAGTTTCTTGGATTCATAGTTTGGAAAGCTGGAATAAAACTTGACCCTGTCAAAGTCAAGGCTATGTTGGAATTGCCATCTCCAAGGGCTCTAAAAGAATTAAAAGGGCTTCAAGGAAGATTGGCGTACATCCGACGGCTCATCTCCAATCTATCAGGGAAATGCTGTCCATTCTCTCGCTTGATGAAGAAAAGTGTGGATTTTGTTTGGGATGCTAAATGTGAAGTCACATTTCAAGACATCAAAACATACTTGACCAAACCGCTAGTATTGGCTGCCCCCACAACTGGAAAACCATTCATCTTGTACACAAGAGTTCTCGACTACTCTTTGGGTGCTCTACTCGTACAAGAAAACGACAACGGAAAAGTAGCTGCTCTATATTACCTTAGCCGCATGTTGATAGGGGCAGAGCATCGCTACTCCCCAGTCGAAAAAGAATGCCTTGCAGTGATGTTTGTTGTACAAAAACTGCATCACTACCTGCTGTCCAACACAGTCTACTTGGTTTCAAGGATCAACCTTTTAAAGGTCCTTGTCACAAAAGCAGGTTCTCTCAATGCCCGACTGGCGAAATGGTCCATCCTTCCATCACAGTTTGATATTAGGTATGTACCACAAAAAGCAATCAAAGGCCAAGCTCTAGCAGACTTTCTCGTAGAGCACCCATTGCCTAAAGATTCTCCACTCAGGGATGATCTCTCAGACGAATTTTTCTACAACATGGAAACTTCCTTATCAAATGCCTCTTGGGACATGTACTTTGTCGGCGCAACAAGGACAAATGAAAAAGGAAAGAAGATATCGGGAATTGGCATCCTCTGAAAGAACTTGCGATTCAGATCTGATACATCCCAAGCAAGGGACGTCCATGGCTTAATGAAACATGATAGATTTTTTACAAATCTGATTTCAGCAATGTGCAGCAGAAATACAGCCATGAAAATCGCATGTAAAACTCCACCGAATCATGATCAACATGTGTATAATTAAAGGAGATTGTAGAAGACTAATACCTTGATGATATTGAAGCTTCAAATCTCTGGAAAAATAGATGCAAAGGGCTGAACTCAGACTAGCAATTCTGCAACAGGTTGCTGGAATTTTCTGCAGTAGTGTTGCCTTTGATCTTCTTCTCTATTTCACTTCCAAATCTGATTGGCTAAGATTGTGGGATCTTAATCTAGTATTGTAGAAGGGTTTTCTGAATAATATGTGATGGAAATCTCCTCAAGAAAGAAGAGAGAAGGGGCTGGACGTGTGGGGCTTTCTCCTTGTCTTTTTTGCCCAAAGGAGTACTACCTCCTTTTATGTAAATCACAAAGAATCCTTTTCCAATAAGTTTTTCCTACTAATTCTCTTAGAAGTCCTAAAAGGAAACCTCAATCCTAAGATTAATTTCCTCTTAGATACATTCCTAATTAGAAAAGGAAACTAAATTATAGGAATACTTATCCAAGGAGGAGTCTAACCTTCCAAGTAGAGAGACCTACTCAAAGTTGGAGACCCCACACTTAGAAATTCCTATGTTGGACGTCCCACACCTTTGTAACCACACCATGGCCCACATTTTAATAATTTGTCTAGAATTAAATTCATGCATGCCATCAAATGCCTATTTGAATTTAAACTCAAAATTATTTTTCCATAAAAATAATTCAACCACATTTCAACTAAACAAATTAGTAAACCATGCCAATATAGGAAAGTGACTAGAGAAGGGACCAAAAGACATATTTGCCCTTGGCTCCCAAAATGACCAAAATGTCCTTGCTAAACTCATAGCAACATTAAGCCCATTTTAACCTTAATTAACTCATTCCACTAGAGAATTAAGGTTGCACTCCAGGGACAAATATTTAATAATAAGCTCGTCAGGTAATGACTGTTGTCTTTGACCTACTAAGTGAAATGACCTAAGTGCCCCTCTATGTAACATCCATAATCAAGTCAGGTTATCTGATGTACTATCAACCTTCTCGATTACATCTCAACCTTAGAACTTCATATCCTAGACTTGATCATCATGCAGATATCATTCTCTTGGTCCAGGGAGCGACCCACAAGTTTAATATCCATATGGAACATCCATATACTAAGATCTTAGATTTTGATGATCAATCGGATAATTCTAAGAGGACGATCAATCCATCACTAGATGGCATAGATTCTATATTACATTTGCACGTCCTAATTGATCAAGCCCAAGTACCTAAAACACAGAGCTGTTGACCCATGTGAAGGATCTCACTCATAGTGAATTAAAGCACAAGAACTTGACTTCGTCAGTTCATCCACAAATGTTCAAGATTAAGAGCACTGGTCACTCAGTAGCACGAGGTGACTTGATCTCTCTCAGTGATAGTACTATTTTATAGATCACACCTACAATGGTCCTGTTCAATGCATGACATATGCACTAATGAGATAGATCCGGAAAATACCTCCCATGACTCAGGTAAGTCACCCTGAATTCAGGAGAGTATCT
This sequence comes from Umbellularia californica, assembly GCA_028538565.1. Taxonomy (NCBI): domain Eukaryota; kingdom Viridiplantae; phylum Streptophyta; class Magnoliopsida; order Laurales; family Lauraceae; genus Umbellularia; species Umbellularia californica. Next base: position 30,571,140 of record JAPQWN010000002.1, read on the forward strand.
CACTATAACTTATACCAAGATGAAGTGCCCAACTTCATCTCTCAGTTATGAACAAATTTGTTGTTTCCGGTGTCAATGAATTAGACCTATCTGTGTGTAGCCGCTACACACCTAATTTATTTACCAGAAACAATGGGCCTTATACAACCATACATATATACATGTTTTAAAGAGAAAATAGTCATTCCATTAATAAACCAATAAATATCCAGTAACAGAAGATGAAACTGAACTTTAGGGCATACACCAATCCCAACATCCTCTTTATCAGTCCCGACAAATACATGATTCCACACGCTTTTTTGCTACGAGAACCATGTTCAAATAATGCAGCTGAGTACCAAGCCCTAATTGTAGGATTGGAACTTGCCCTTAAATCCGGCATCACCATGCTGGAAGCTTTTGAAGACTTCCAACTGATCATCTACCAGATGAATATAAAATTTGAAGTCAGGAAGCCCGATTTGCTACCTTACTACAACAAGGCACAGCCGCTTCGACAGGAGTTCAACATCTGTCACATCACCCACATCCTTAGAGGTGAAAACATCTGCGCAAATGCCCTAGCCGGACTCACCGCATCTATGACAATCCAAGAAAGGGAAAACATACAAATCATAGTGTGTCAAAGAAGGATTCTCCCTCCTCTTAACACACCAAGTAGTTGCTGAATGCCACAAAGTGGTTGGAAGTCGGATGTCCATCCTCAAACCTCCGATTGGTGACTGGAGGGATCGGTTCATTGATTACATCATGTTCAGAATCCTACCTGAAGATCCAAAAGAACGGGTAAGCATTCAAAGACGAGCCCCGAACTTTCATTTGGATATTCATTCAAAAGAACTTTACAGAAAATCCTTCAGCGGAGTACTTCTACGCTACTTGTCACAACAAGAGGCTGAGGAAACTCAAAGAAATACATTATGGTCTTTGTGGAGCCCATCAGGCTGGTCCTAAGCTCTACGATCAAATAAAAAGGGTTGGTTATTATTGGCCTACCATGGTAGCTGACGCAATGCGATTTGCCAAGCGCTGCCAACAATGCCAAATTCATGGAGATTATATCCACATGCCTCCAAAATGGCTACATCCTACAACAATCTCGTGTCCTTTCGAAGCCTAGGGTATGGACATCATAGGTCCTATCTCTCCCCCATCAAGCAAAGGTCATCACTTCATCTTCGCCGCTACGGATTATTTCTCCAAGTGGTCAGAAGCATTTGCGCTCAGCGAAATGAAGACTCCATCAGTCCTTCAATTCTTGCGCACCAATATTATTTGTCGCTTCGGCATACATAAAAGATTCGTTCATGATAACGGACCGCAATTCCGGGATCGCAGATTCTACAGGTTCTGCGATAAGTACAAAATCCAAAGTTGTCCTTCGACTCCATATAATCCTGCAGCGAACGGACTAGTGGAAGCTTTCAACAAGATACTCTGCAAAATTCTCAAGAAGATGGTCTCTAGTCACAAAAGAGAGTAGGGCGATAAACTACCAGAAGCTTTGTGGGCCTATCGAACCACCATTTGAGGACCAACCCATAGCACACCATTCTCATTAGTCCATGGATGCGAAGCTGTTGTTCCTTTGGAAGTACAAATTCCTTCCTTAATGGTATCTCTGCAAAATGACATGATGCAAGAAAGCAATGTCAAATTGAGACTTCAAGAGCTGGATAATCTCGATGAGAGATGGCTCGAAGCTCTACAAAGCATTGAGCTATACCAAATACGCATGGCAGGATCTTTCGACAAGAAGGTCAGGCAACGCGCCTACAAAAAGGGCGACTTGGTTCTTGCGGTAAAAGGACCCATAGTCTTTGCCCACAATTCTAAAGGCAAATTTGAACCAAAATGGGAGGGACCTTTCGTCATCGACAAAGTCTTCTCCAACGATGCATACACTTTTCTAAACATAGAAGGTGACAGTTGTATGCTGCCTATCAACGGCAAGTTCTTGAAGCGGTACTACCCTTGAAGACTTCCTCCAACGGGTCAAAGCGACGCCTACATGCTCATAGCCTATTCCCAGGTACTTGTTCGTCAAGCCCACCCCTTTTGAAATTTTCATCTTTATGTTGAAATTCAAAAAAAAAAAAAAAAAAAAAAGAAAAAACTCTCATAACAATGCTTACTTTCATCGTTTCATTGTTAAAAAAAAAAATCATCAAATCCAAAAATCCAAGTTTAGGCGCCTCTTCCCGGACTTCACCAAAGTTTTCGATCCTTGAACCCAAAATTCATGGTTTGAAACAAAAATCAGGACATAGAAATTTCCACCCTAGTCCTCCCTGACTTTTACAACCAAAAATGGTTTTAAGTCAAAATCTACGACATTTGTCTTTAAACAAAAATGGTTTTTCAAAACCGCGGGGAAGCGACACTCATTCGATACTTCCAAAACCTCAAAAATCGGGAGGATGCGAACCCCATTCGATACTTCCAAAACTTCAAAAAATCGTAAGGAAGCGAACCCCATTGGATACTTGCAAAACCTCAAATTTCAAAAATCGTGGAGACGCAACATTCCAGTTGATATCCACAACCCAAATCTCAAATGGTTCGAGAAAACCTCAAATTTCAAAAATCGTGTGGAAACGACACCAAGTCAGTACCCACAAAAACCAATTTTTTTGAAAAAGCAGGGAAGCGACGCTTAGTCGATACTAGCAACCCAATCCCGCGAGGAAGCGACATTCTATCAATACTCGCAAACCCAATCCGCAAGGAAGCGACATTCCATCGATACTCGCAAACCGAATGAGCAAGGAAGCTATATTCCATCGATACTTGTAAGACCATTCAGCGGGGAGGCGGCATTTGGTCGATACCTGCATTTTGAACACCAAAACCCGGCTAAAAATGCCAACAGTCGGCTATAAATGCCAAAAATCCGACTCACGCCAAAATTGGCTATAAATGCAAAAAATCCGGCTATAAACGCCAAAATTTGGCTATAAATGCCAAAAAATCGGCTTTCATGCCAACAAAAGAAAACTTGATTTTCAAAAATCTGGCTCCCATGCCAAAACAATATAAAACAAAACAAAACAAAAATTCGGCTCTCATGCCATCTCAAATACTTTGGCTTCCAGGCCACAAAAAAAACTTTGGCTTTCATGCCACACAAACAAACGAATTTTGGCTTCCACGCCACAAACGAACAAAACCTAGCTTTCATGCCATTTCAAAATTTCGGCTTTCATGCCATCAAAGAAATTCGGCTTTCACGCTATCTTAAAATTTTGGCTCCCATGCCATAAACAAATTTTGGCTTCCATGCCACAAAACAAAATTCGGCTTCTATGCCATTCCAAAATTCGGCTTTCAAGCAATTAAAAAACCAGGCTTTCACCACAAAAATTGGCTTTCATGCCCAAAACAACCATTTGACAAAAGATTTTTACAAAATGACAACCTTTTGATCTCAAAAAAACATTCCCATTTAGCTCTTGCTTAAATTTGTTTTCATCAAAAAATGATTTAAGTGAAAAGAGGGAATACAAAAAAATATAGTACCAAAAATGTTTATACATAGAGGTACCAAAAGAAAAGAAGAAAAATGAGTTTGTTACAACTCAGGAGCTCAGTCTAGCATGGTTTTCAACCGAAGATTCAACTCTTCAAGCAAACTCTTGGCCTTAGCTTCCAAAGTTTTCAGGCCACGCTTCTTCAAAACATTCCCATAAAATTCGGCAAAATGCCGCGACCCATTGGCAGCACGAGGAAGTTCTTCCCAGAGAACCTGCCACTGCTTATATTCCTGAGTCTTCCTCCGGAAATTACTTTCAGCCTCTTCAACCTGGCGAATGAGAATCCCCTCCTTGGCACAAGCTTCCACAATGGCGGTCCATTTGGCAGTAGCTTCTTCCTCCAAAAGCTCAAGACGCTGCCTAGCCTCGAGAACCTCCTTATCAAGGCGGTTCAGTTCTTGTTTTAGCTCCATGATGGCCAACTCGGTAACGTTTCTCTCTCGAACGAATTGCTTCCGAGCCCGCGAGATCTCAGTCAGCTCATATTTGACCTCGCTGGAAGGCTTCATGAACATCTCATTAAAGAAGTCACCATCTGGAAAAATCTTGGTCTCAGTCCACTTGTTCCCCACTTCGATGACTTCATCAACAAAATCCTTGGAGCTTGCAATGTCCAAACCGACTTCTTCGTTATCAACAAAGATGTCCTGCACATGCTTGATCATGCCAAAACCAACTTCCAAATGACTTGAAGAGAGAGTCTCGACCCATGAGCTCAAAACACTCTTTAACACCTTCTTTGCATACTGAAGGTGAGGCCCAGATAAGGATTTGCCATGCTCCGGCACCCGACTGCCCATCTCATGCCCCGTTGGAGGAGTAATCAATAAGCCTTTTCCAATCGAAGAAGCTGACTCGTTGAAATTAGTAGAAGAATCTCCTACTTAGGGATTGGCTGCAGGTATCTCTTATTCTGGCTCTGAGGAAGACGGAGGAACTTCTGTTGCTTCACAATCTGTCAATAAAAGACAAAAAGGTATAAATATGATCTTGACAAAAATCAATATCAAGATTACAAAATACCTTCTTCGACGACCGGCGAAGTACTTTCTGCCTCTCTGAGCTCATCCGAAGCATCAGAATCTTCTGGCAAGTCAGCTAACAAGAAAAGAAAGAAACATGTTGGCAAATGATAGCACAAAAACAAAAAGGGAGGAAAAACAAAAGAAATTATACCAGGTGAAGGTTCTGGAACCACTCAAGAGTCCCCGGGCTCTTCCTCAGATGCCGCGATCGGATCCATCATTGCCTCATCGGCCGGAAGCTCAGGCATAACCAAATCATCATCCTCTGCCAAAAGAAAAGGAAGCAGCGGATCAAAACAAAAATTTCTCATAAAAGAAAAGAAGCGGCAAAAGAAAGAAGGGGGATCATACCAGCAGTCTCCTCTTCTCGGCTCCTCTTTTCTGGAGGCTCGTCAGCATCCCCTGACACCTCCTCAGCAATGGTGAGAGGAACTTCCAAATCAGGAGGACTTTCTTGCCATCTCATATTACGGCGTTGTCCTCTCTTCCTCTTACTTCTGTGAGACGGTCTGCTTGAAGATCTTGTCCCACTATCAACATCAGGTCTCTCATTAGAGTCCTCATTGGATGGTCTGCTTTTCCCAGTAGACTCCATGGAAGCCTTTGTGCGCTCTGCTTGTATCCAAGCATCGATCTCGGCCTCCTCCTCTTCCAGCTGTTTCAAGACCTCACCAGGAATCCCCTGTGCAGCTCCTGATCTGATGACGTCCTGCTCCCCGAGAAAGCCTAGCTTATCCTTATCTCCAGAAAGGAAAGCCAAAACTTCCTCTCAACGGACACCATCTGATCTGCCAAGACCCTTCCTAGGAGATTGCTTGACATCGACCTCCATCTTGGAAAGCCCCCAGTACACTGAGAAGCTCTCCACGAACCATTTCGTGAAGCCAGAAGTCCGGAAAGTAGGCAGCTCAGGATAGGAAATCATGGCAGTAGTGTCCTCTGCACTGTAAAAGGCCTATGCATTTCTCCCGTCCTGCAAACCTCCAAAACGCTTCACCATGCATGAAGGCGCTCCGACACCGCCTTGAGAGAAGCCAAGCTACAATGCAAAACGCCAAGGGACATACGGCTGGATATCAACAAAAAGATGTCTACGGTACACCATAGTACCAACCCGTATGTTGAAAAGCCATCTCTTATCCGCGTTTGTCAAAGCATAGTGTCTTCTCGACCCTGCCCTGTTCGAATCACGGGAGACACCAAAATCAAAAGCCTTCTTCCGCAAACCCGGAGAAAGCTTCACTGAAGACTGCCCAATCTCGACGTCCCTGAACCGTCGGATTCTCAAACGGGCAGACAAAAGAGATTCAGAAACGGCTGTCCCTTTAGCCAAACAAATCATAAAAGGATCTTCGTCTTGCGCAAATCCTAACTGATGGAAGCTAGGATAGTGGTACACGTACCACGAATAGAAGATATACGCTGAAAATACCCTGTTCATAGGGAGTCCAAGCTGAACCAGAAAAGCAGCAGCCTGCAGTTCGGTACACAAGTAAGAGTAAAGAGCATGCACTAAAGCTAGCCGCTCTCCGAATGCCATCTGACAAGCCGGAAAAATACAATGCGGCCTGATGTGTGTTCCATCTCCTCCAGTAAAAATAGCCTCACCCAGCCAATAAGTGAGGTAAACAGCGAGATCTCTCCACAATGCAATATCAGGACAAATGGCGTCTGTGCTTACGAAGAACTTCCTCAACTCTTCTCGCATGGTGGAGATCTTCTTCAAACTTGAGGCTTTAGCCCTAGCATCCTGAGCTATGCTATTAGAAGACTCCCCGCTGTCAAAAAAGTTGGAGCCGCAACTCTTCCAACTGCAGCACCTGACTTTCGAGCCCTCCTTCTTCTTCAAAAAACGATAGAAGGCGACGAGCTGAAAGTACAAAACCCTAAACTCCTCAGACTGCTCCTCAAGGACACTGTCGATAGGCATGAACTCCTCATAGAGTTTGCCAAGAATAGGTAGTCCGATGATGGCGCTCAATTCCTTCAAAGAAAAATCAATCTCACCATTCGTAACAATGAAGGTGTTGGTTTGTGGAAGGAATGACTCCAGCATGGCCATGAAAGCCTCATCAGAGAAAACCACGGCTTGCCGAAAAGAGCGAACTGCATAAAAAATCTCGGCCTCCCGCAGAATGACCCCGCCAACCTTCAGGGTGTGATCAGTCAATGATTCCTAGCTAGAGTCAGTACTGAAATGGCCACAAAGTCGAAAAGGCTTCACCCAATTGCTGCCGTCACCCCAAAAAATGCCAAGGCCCACTGGTCTCAAATCGACCGACGAATGATCAGAACCTTTGTAGCCACTGGCTAGCACCAACATGTCCTTACGGACAGGCGACTTCTCCGCAAAATCGGAAGGGCCGCCAACAAAAACCCCGGTCTTGATCACACTGGTCCTCTTCACCCAGGTCAGAGGATCCTCCCTCTTAGGGCATGTGGGAGAAAGGCTCATGATCGAGATGGTTCGATCGAAGGTCGACCGGGTAGAAATAGGTCTCTCCTCACCATCTGCTGTGTAAGAGAACTGAAAACATCTCCTCTGGAATGTCGAGTCGTTAGGGACTGCATCACCGAAAAATAAGGTAGGCTTGGGCACAATGCTCTGATCGTTGGTAACCCAAGGACGGCTGCTTACCGCGATCTTGTAGAATTCCTCATCCTTGATAGCGATCAATCACTTTCTCATCTCATCACGATTGAAGGAGTCACATTCTTCCAAGTTCTTCTCAACAAACTGGACTTTCTCCCAGGCCTGCTGAACGGCCGCATTAGAAGATTTGGCAGACCGATGAGGTGCGTCAGTAACAGGGCCCTTACCCTTGTTCGTTCTGGAAGAACTACCTGCAAAGGATGGAAAGAAAAAAAAAATCAATCATCACCAAAATGACAGAATTTTTGCTAAAAAAATTCTAGTGAAATTTTGACATGGTTCCAGGGAAATTCTGAAGAAAGGGAGATACCCCGAAAAAGACATGAAGCCTGAAAATGAGCTCAGCATCGCTGCAAGCTCATAGTCAGTGGAGGATTCTCTAAGAATGTTCAAACTCAAACATTGTTGTGAGAACAAGCCAATCTTATCGAATTTCCGTAAAATTGGAAAATGGGTCAACATTGCTGCGAGCTCCAAAATCCAAAACTTGCAAAGTTCCTCAAAATCCCGCAAGATCAAGAAAGGGCTCAACATTGCTGCGAGCTCCAAATCCCAATACTTACGAAAGATTTCCAGGTATGCATTATCATGCTTCTAATCAATTTACTAAAAATCATGCATCAAAAGAAATCATCATGTATTAGATGCTAGGAAAACCTTGACCAAAGTTTGACCAATTCCAACTCAATTTGGTCAAAACCAATCAAACTTTGTCCAAGTCAAAAATCATGTTGGCTTGACCTAGAGACTCGAGCCTTCTATCTTGATGCATAAAAAAAAATGCATGAACATCTTGAAATTGCATAAATCTCATTATCATGATGTGAGCAAAAAAAAAAAAAAAAAAGAGAAAAGAGAGAAAACCTCTTCAAAAAAAAAAAAAAAAACAAGAAGAAAAGAAAATTTTTCGGATTTCCCATATATATTTATATATATTGAATGGGTAAGACCCGGCTATATTAAAATGAAACTTTAGCATATATCATTAGCGGGGTGGGCATTCATTTCCGAATGATTCAGATTATCATTATGTGGGCCCTACGATGGATTTGATGGCTGGTTTGCTCGTTTCTGGCATTGAGTTAATCTTATTTTCATCTTATCCTATGCTCAATCAAATGGTTGGAACCACCCTCTTTTGAAATAAAATTTTAGGATATATCATTGAAGGGAATGACATTCATTTTGAATGGTTTGAATTATCACTATGTGAGCCCCTGTTATGGATTCCTATAAGTTCCCGTGTAATAGCTACAATAGAGAACCAGACTCCTCTCTCTCTCTCTCTCCACCATCCACGGTCATCATTATCATACATCTAATGGCACTACTCTTTTCAACACCCATCCCTTTGCTACAACTCCACCAATATTCACATCTACAGTGGTCCCAATACCGAAACTGCTCGACTTAGGAAATTTCCATTTACTTGACCGCATAACTGTTGACACCAAAAATGTCACTTTGCCTCTTCAACATCAAGAAAGCTGCATGAAGTCGCAACCTGCCATAAATAGGCAATGCAACTTCTCCAAAAAATCAAATCTTGTCAGAATCAAACAAAAACTGCAAGATCCTTCAAGACAGCTAAGGGAGGAGTACACAAGGAGTTTCGGGCCATTTCAGAATCATTTGGCCTAACTTCGCTTCTCCGACAGCTAAATTGGCGCTCCCGGCGGCGACATCATCGGAGACGTCAAAACTTCGATCAGAGCCTACGGATGACTCCAGCATGTCTCAAAAGGGCTCCATGCCAAATTTCAAGTCAAACCGACAACGTTTGACCCTCCATCAATGCTCGAGCAGCAAAATCAAACCTCCCGGCGGCGGGAACCACCGAAGCCTTCGCTCATCAAACCAAGTGCATGAGTGGCTTCAACATGCTTCCAAAAGGCTGCACGTCGAATTTCAGGTCATTCCGACAACGTTTGACCAGGTTTCGACGCTCCAAAAGAAAATCAAGCCTACCGGCGGCGGAGCTCCCCGGGACCACGGTTTCCAAGACAAAGCCTGTGGATCATCTCAAAATGACTCCAATAGGTTCCCTGTCAAATTTCAGGTCAATCGGACATTGTTTGACCGCACATCAACGCGCGGCATCTCCCTCGCGGCAAAATCAAGTCTACTGGCGACGGAACCCCAAACGGCTTCAAAACTCAAACAAAAGCCTATGGTTGGTCTTATTTATTGCTCAGGAGACTCCACCTCAAATTTCAGGTCATTCCGACATCGTTTGACCAAGTTTCAGCTTCTGGCGGAAAATCAGCAGCTCTACGCGACAAAGTCTTCGGCTTTCCAGGAAAATTGGAAACTTTGCACTCTAAAAATGCAAGGATTCTCATCAGGTTTTCTACAGGGAAATCAAGCCAATAAATGAGAAGAAATGTCAGAAAAAATACAGAAGAAAACGGCGACAAAAAAGACTGCAAAACGGACTAAAAAGGGGAGAAAAACCCCCAGGGTCGCCGGCCCATGGTCGCTGGCGACCATGGAAGTCCGGGTCACCGGATTTTTCGCCAGTGACCCGTTTTTCCGTCCCTTTTTGCATTTCGCGCACTTTGGCCCCTGTGGTTTCCTGAAAATGTGATTTTTAGTGCTTGAAATTGACTCATATCTGACGACATCTCAGATCCGCCGTCAAAAGCATAAAATCATCAGTGATCGCTCCAAGATCGCCAACCGGTTGACCTAAAAAGTGCTATTTCTGTCCGACCGATCGAGAAATCCACAAGACAGATGTCACCGGCCTGCTCTTAGCTCTCAATGTCTGAAGTCACATGTTCATCCGATGTCGATCAGCATGAAGATCCATCGATGATCATCGCCAGAAGAATTCCAGAAGACACGGCACGGCCCGCGACTCTTCAACTGCTCGGCGACCAATTAATGTGGTTAATTGACTAGCTTTATTGCAGTCATTAATTCATTTCTTTGGACGGCCCAATCAGAAGCAAGCATTCGGGAGTTACAAATCAAGAGATTCATGGCACTTAAACCTTGAAACTCCTCCCATCATGGCGATTAAATGCCCTCAATCTCCACCGGCCAATCAGAAGCCAAGATCCAGGAGTTACAAAATAAAGGAATTAAACCTTGTAACTCCTCCATTTATGTAGCTTTATGACAATTAAGGCTCATAAACCCTCATAAACCCTCCTAAATGGCTACCAGAAAGCCTATAAATAGGAGAGCACCTCAAGCATTCCAGGGGACTTCGGAAAAAAGCACCACAGATCCAGAAATCTGAAAGAAAGAAAAAGAGAGAAAACTCTGCTGAAGTTCTGCACCGAGCACCACTACAAGGTGACAAAAAGTCCCTTGGGGGGTACTCCCCCCCAAGGTCCTTGCCTTCTCCCGCTGCCTCCAATGGCTTAGACGTGGCTTTTCAGCCCATCTACTTAGCTTTTTATTGGACATAGGACCTCCTCTTGGTCTTTGTCCTCTAAAAATCTGAGGTTATAGCCAAGTCAAGCGAATCAAGAGCATCCACTGTTCTCATCTGCATGGATGATGGAGAAGCCCATACATGGCTTGCGACCGTCAATCTGAACGAGTCCCCCACAATCTCCTGAGAAGTTAGATCCTCCTTTTCTTGCTTTTCATTGTAGTTTGTATTTTTCTAAAAGAGACAAAAATCACAACTCTTGTCCTTCATTATTGATGAGAATTGTAAATCGGCTATAAACGCCAAAATCGGCTATAAATGCCAAACAAAATCGCCTTTCACGGCAAACTAAGAAAATGTCTCTTTTCTTAAATATTTGTGCAATGGAAAACTTGAAAGAAGTTGATTTCCTTTTTACTTGCGAAGGTCGATCTCCGGATTACCACTTGCAATTCCAAGTAAAATAGAAAATCTGGCACACCCACACAAAGAAATGTTGATGCACGCTTCAGCCCCCCGGACGCGAAAGGGCCGGACCCGACGGACTCCCACGTCCGCCGACCCCGGTAGCACCCTCGGCATGGAGCGCGTTCCATCAAGCTGGCACACCCGGTGGGACTCTTTCATTTGAGAACACGGTGCTCGGAAATGAAATATTTGCATATCATACTTTTTGCTCTATGCTTATACTTCTTTTCCGGATTCCTTGGCTACTTTCTAGCTGGTAGCCTATGTTGGATTTTGCATCCTAACAAAAAATGAGATGGGATTTTTTGGAAATTTCTATTTCTATGAGTTTGTTTCCACTCTTTCTCTTTTAAAAAAAAAAAAACAAAACAAAAAAAAATAAAAAAAAAATCAGTTTTCTTAGTTTGAATTCAAAATTGAGAAACTTTGATCCTATCCTATCGTTCTTTGGTGCTTGCAGAAATGTTGAGCCCGTTCGACTAAGGTTTTGGGCCATCGTTTCTCTTCGATGAGTTCATTAGAGATTTCAAAAAAAAATCAAAAAAAAAAATCAATTTCTCGTTTTGGATTCAAAATTGAGAAACTTTGATCCTTTCTCTTCTGGGCATGTGTGCTCGCGGAAATCGTTGAGCCCGTGTTCGGATCGGGGATTGGGCCATCGTTTCTCTTCGATGAGTCTGTCAGGGATCTAAAAAAAAAATTTTAATAAATAAATAAAAAGACATAGACCACTAAGGTTAAACCAATTGCGTTCTTTGATCACGATTGATTCAAGAAAAGCCTTGTCCAGAGTGTGGAGACAGCTTGACTGTTCTAGGCAAGGGTCCTCCAAACGGGTTCATTAAGTAATCCTACCCTTACCTGGGGGCAATTCTATCAATTGAGGTTTCATAAGACCGGATTAGGAGGCCTATGTGTACTCTCTCATCCTTAAATCTTAAAAAATTAAAAAAAAAATTAAAAATAAAAAAAAAGATTTTCAAAAAAAAAATCTTAAACAAAAAAAAATCAAAATTAAAAATAAAAAAAAAAGTAAATAAAAAAAAGATTTTCAAAAAAAAAATCTTAAAATAAAAAATCTTCAAAAAAAAAATAAAAATAAATATTTAAAAAAAATAAAAATAATAAAATAATAAAATAAAAAAAATCTTCAAAAACTCGTCACTTTTGATTTCAGATCTGAGAAATTTTGGTTTCTTCTTTTCTGAGCACTGGCGCTTGCGGAAATCGCCGAGACCGTGTTTAGATTGGAATACCATTTGCTCTCCTTGATGGAACCAATCTTGACATTTCAAAAAAAAAAACTCGTCACTTTTGGATTCAGATTCGAGAAATTGTGGTCTCTTTCCTTCTGAGTACTGGAGCTCGTGGAAATCGTTGAGCACGTATTTGAATCGGAATGCCACCTGCTCTCTTTGACGAATCCATTTCTGACCTTTCAAAAAAGAGAATCCCATCTCATGGATGCGATTTCCAACATTTGTGCCTAGCAATACTGGTACGCCCTTTCAGGGTCTACTGTATCTGTGACCGGCACATTTGTAACTCCTACCTTATATTCTTCTTATCTCGAGCAAGCTCCGCTTCTTGATAAGTCGAATTTAGGTATACAATTGCTTCTAGCAGTCATTGGAACGCTCATTTCGAGCCTACCATGCTTGCAACCAGAACAATTGTACCCTCTATGGCTTTTTGCCTTCTTCATATTGCTTGGGTCATGTCCCTTGAGCGATTTGAAAAGACAACCATAGAAATTCCCATTTATGATCATTATATTCTTGTGATTACTAATGGATGTGGTTTTGTTTCAGAACTTTTTCGAAACTAACAATGGCAGCCTTAACCATTATCTTCGATGAAAACAAGCACCAGCTCATGCTTCAATAGAAGCAAAGCGCGCGCACTCATAAGCGCCTTGTCAGCTGCCGAAGCGCAACTCCCTCGGCAACTCTTCGAACTCCGGGTCGACCTCGACTCCCCGGACTATCTTCTTTGGGACGCTGGGACCATTCCCACTTCCCGAAGAACAAGCTGCGCCTGCTAAAAAGCAGAAGATCGCCTCTCAACGTGTCACTCCCGTGACACCAAAGGCGAGCGCCCAAAAGCCCGAAGCCCGCGGTACCCCCGCGAAGCCTCGATCCACAAGCAACCAGACCTATCCCAAGACTTGGTCTTCAAGACCTTCACCAAAACAACGAAGGTCTCAAACATCCACCAAGCCAGCATACCTGGCCCCACTCAAGGAGAACCAGTTCTACCCTCTTGCCTACATGAAAGAGGAGAGACCTATCTCCAACCTGACCCCAAGTCAACCCAGCTTGAGCCGCCTTGTTCCTACAGGCCCAAAATCAGATCATGCATCACCAGGCCTCTACAAGCACCTGCTAAGGCCTACACTCCTTCGGTTCGACCCTTCATCTCTACAGGGGCCGAACTCGAAAGGTTCAAAGCTTCACTGCAACAGGCAAAGGACCGGGTCCGCATCCTGTCCTTGCCCAATTACAAAGAAGACAAGCTCGGCTGCTGCGCCCGAGGGAGTACATCCTTCATTGTCAGAGCCCAGCCAGAGCTGACCAAAGCTCAAATCGCTCGTCGAGCACGCGGCCGTGCGTCATATCGACAAAAGAGACTAAAGAAGCAACGGACCCAGCCTCCTACACTTCAAGTCTCCCACAAATGGGTCGAAAAAGAAAGACCCGACCAAGTTGCTGCCGTCCATATGGTTGGAAAAACCAGAAGACGCCAAAAGTCAGCATCAAAAATCCATGTCCGACGTCCGGTGACCCGTAGCGTCACCAGGACACGAAGACATCCCGAAGAATCTCAGGCCCCTTCAAGCCTAGGACGGGAGAGTAATCCTTCATCAAGCTCGTCATCAAAAAGAATGAGCCCCAGCTCAGTCACCAGGACAGTTTCTTCATTTGAATCCCGAGGAATGAACGTCCTGGTTACAAATTCTGAGCCACCACCTCAGAATCCACCTCAAGATGATGCGCTCACACGCATCCAATAGTTGGAACAAGGCCAGCGGAGGATTGAAACTCTGATGGAAAACCTTCTTCTTGTTGTCCAAAATCAGGTGAACAATGAGCCTCCTCCGAATCATCGCAATGACGAGGAAAATTGTGAAGACAATGAGTCACGCGCCCTTACCAAAAAGGACGTAGACAGTATCCTCGCCAAAGCAAAAGAAGAGGATATACTCAAGGAGCATGGGATCAAGCCACCATATCCTTTATGGATGGACTCGGTCCCGTTCCCCACAAAATTCAAACATCCTACTCTCCAAACATATACGGGGAAAGGATCAGCCAGACAGCACGTCATCCACTTCAAGATTTTCACGGGAGCTATCGCGGATCAAGATGCACTCAAGATCCGCCTCTTTGCAAGTACCCTAAAAGGTACGGCCTTCGATTGGTACTCCACTCTTCCGGAGGACTCCATCCAAAACTGGGCCATGCTAGAGTCACGCTTCCTGGCCCACTTCAAAGGTGAGGATCATCCTGTTACCATGGCACAGCTCTGCAGCCTAAAACAGGGAGAGAATGATCAACTTATGACTTCATTCACAAGTGGAAAGCAATGGCGTACAAATGCTCAGATGTACTGCCACAAGCGTCGCTAGTCGACATCTGCCGTAACAACATGAGAGCCAGAATACGCTCCATGATCATCGGCAACAAATCAAAAAACCTGGGAGAACTCCTGGAAGCTTCTATGGAAGCTGAAACGGTGATTAAAGACCTCAACAGTCAGAAATCATCAAGAAAAGAGCCAACCGCCATTGTAACCTCTAAACCAAAGAAGAAAGAGGTCCTCAATGTGCAAACCAAGTCAGCTCCTCAGCAACCAAAGAAAGCTGAAAACAGAGCTGCAGGTAAGAGACCTGAACTCTCTGATGCCTTCAAAGAGCGAGTAGAAAAGAAATACCCGTTCGATGAAGATGTTGACGAAATCTTCGGGGCTCTCGTGGCAAACGGCAAGCTCACCTTGCCTGAACCCAAAAGACCGGGCGATGTTGGCAAAACCAACGATCCTCGGTACTGTCCATACCACCAGATGGTCTCGCATCCTCTCAATCAATGCTTTGTTGTGAGAGAGAAGATAAACGAGATGTGGAAAAACGGAGTCATCACCTTTGACAAAAACTATGGGACTGCCTCCGTCAACATGGTGTCATGTGGACAAACACCAAAATCACCGAAGAAGAAGATCACTACTTCCTTCATGGTGATAAACAAAATTCAAGCGTCCGAGGAGCTGGTTCCCTATCCAACACCAGATGCACAACCTATATGGGTACATCCCGATCTCCTGGAAGATGAAAACTGGGAGATCATCAAAACAAAGCCAACAGCCCAACAGCGAAGGCAGGCTAGGAAACATCTCCTCAGGCTCAAACGGCAAGAGAAGACCCAGCCAAAACAAGAAGTCCATGAAAAGGCAGAGGCCTCCTCTACCACTTCACTAGGGGCAACAGAAACGTCCCTTCTAGAGACTTCAAAGGCGGTAAGAAACTTCACTCTCAGTGATTTCATGCCACCTCGATTCAGAGAAGAAGCTATGCAGGGGGCATCATACTCTTGCAACTCGGTAGTTGGATTCTCCATTGATGGATACGAGTCCAGCGACACCGATGATGGATTCGAGTCCGGCTACACCGATGAGTGGGAGGAATCCCTTGAAACAGGAGAATATCTCTCCGATGAAGAATGGGTTCCTAAAACTCACCTTATGCCAGTAATCTGGTATAACCCTTTGCAACCACAAGGATCCTGGTCTGATGATGAAGAAGATCAAGTGGCTGCACAAGAAGATGCTGTTAACCAAGCACCTGTCATTGCTCCAGTGGAAATCAACTATGTTGAGCCACACGGAGAAGACGAAGAAGAGGATCTGGCTCCCATACCTGATCTTGAAGAATATGCAAGGATCTTGCAGCGTCTCGCTCTAGAACAAGAGCAAGACCGCGTCAACGAGATTCCTCACAATCCAGAGCCGGAAGTCCCTGAAGCCCACCAGGTACCTCCTCCCTCAACTCCTGAAAATGGAGAAAATTGCTGGGTAGATGATCCTCTTACATCTGAGGATGAGTCTGACTCCGAGCAGACAACATCTCCTATCAGAGCTTCCTGTAATGTAATATATCAGGACTATAGCTCTTCTGAAGCGTCGTCTGATGAGATTACCTATACTCCGACGACGCCTAGCAATGTATCCTCTGGAGCTACCACGTCTCACGTGACTTTCACAGAGATGACACCCTCTCAGGTTTCTTCTCCTGAGACTGTGACTTCAGGATACACATTCTTCCCGACTGATCATCATGAAGAAAACCCAGATAATGATGCTTGGGATGATGAAATAGTCAACACAGAAGAAAAGCTGCTGGATGCTGTTCAGGACTTGCTCCCGGAAAATGCTCCGTGCAACACAATCACTGAGGATGGCAATTCTGCTGCAGACGCATCCGCAGTAAATGAGAAACGACAGCCTCTTGATCCTGAGGACAATCTTCCAAGCGAGGACCCTTCTCAAGAAGCTCTCGAAGTTGGTAGAGGCACCCGCTCGGGCCGGGACTACCACAAAAATTACAACCAATCTTCCTTTACTTATGTAAATCCTTTGGGAAAAGATGTTGTAAGCACCCCCAGTGGCAACAATGATGAACACGCAGGCCCTAAGGAGGCTTTCAAGTATGATTTGATCGAGCACTTCAAACACATACCTGCACGACTGCACATCCTGGATTTATTACGAATGTCTCCACGCACTCGTGATATTCTCATCTCAGAATTACAAAAACTGAATGAGGATGTCGACAAACATGCCCCGCAAGTCCTCCAAATTGAAATGGACTACCGGGTCAAAAACTCTGAAACTTCCTCAAAGGGAGAAAAGAAAACTGAGGGATCATGAATTGAATGCCTCTCGGTGCAAAAAGCAGCCAATGCAACCATCGCCTTCACAAAGGACGACCTCCTACTTGGCGAAGCAAGGCACAACCGACCCCTGTACTTCACAGGGTACATCAAGGAAATGCCTATACACAGAGTTCAGGTCGACCCAGGTTCTGCACTCAACCTCATCTCTACTTCGGCTCTCGAAGAGTTGGGCATCCCACCCAGCAAGCTAAACCACACATCTGTATCTATCTTTGGATACGATGGGAGTACTCAAAGGCCTATCGGCAAAATCAGGTTCAAATTGCAGATCGGTGATCTTATCTCTGAAGTCACTGTGTATGCAATAAAAACCCCTTCATGCTACAACATCCTTCTCGGACGCCCCTGGATACACGAGAATGGTGTTGTCCCTTCAACTCTACATCAATGCATCAAGTTCGTCGGCGACGACGGAATGGTACATCGAGTGTTTGCGGACAGAAGACCCTTCAAAGGTAAAAAAGTCCACTTCGCAGACTCCCAAATGAATGAAGGCGAAAAAGAAGAAGAGGAAATAGCACCCCCTACTGAAAATCTCCAGAAAGATAAAGGCAAGGCTCCTCAAAAATCACCGGAAGAAAACAAACCCTCCGACAAATTAGAAGAGAGTAGTCAATCTCCCTTCGTCATCTCCCTCAAATCTTCAAAACCTTTGGCCATCACAACTAGAGTGAAAAAGGCAAAGCAAAAGCCTGGGGGCAAATTTGTTGTCTCTTTCGTGTCTATCAAGCAAGACACGGATTCGGACTCAGAGCCAGAAGACGACACCTCATCAAGCCAAGCTGACACTCAACAAGTTCAGCCTGCTCTCACTCCGATGGAGACACCTGCTGATGTAGAAGATTCTACGTCTGCCACCTTTGTTGTTCCGGCAACATCACCAAAGAAAAAGCCAATCTTCTTCCATAGATCGGACGCTTCTTCATCAAACTCCATGCTAGAACCTTTCCAAAACGAAGGTATGCCTCAACTATCTCTATATAGTCCTGTGGCACAAGCAATTATGAAGAAAATGGGCTACGATGCTCAAAACCCAGTCGGTTTGGGAGAAAGACGCGGTATTCTCACGCCATTGGGGCCCGCCTTGACCAAAAGCCAGCTGGAAGATTGGAGACTCTACGGTCATGTAGAGAAGTCTTCATATGGGTTAGGGTATGATCCCGACACTCCTCTGAGACAGTTGACACAAAAGCTTAAAAGTCGTTTTACGAACCAAGCCTCAACATCTCAAGTCCATGAAGACATCGATCTCCCTGGATATCTCTTTAAAGAGTTACCTGACAAAGATCCAGGAAGCTCATCCAATTGGTACAATTTCTCTGATGATAAAGAGGAATCGTCCGATAATACAGACTTGTGTTATTCTGACCCAGAAGAGCCCTCGTCTCCAAAAGAAATACCTTACTTCGACCCAGTTTCAACAGGCAATTGGGACCATCTCATAGCAAGCCTTGAGAAGATCACCAATCAAGAAGACCCGTGGAAAGGAACAAACCCTCGGTCTACAACTGCCCTTGGAATCCCAGAAGGTTTCGTTGAGCTGGAAGCCTCCGAAAATATTGTGGAGGAACCACCTTCGAACCTTCTAACAGAAGATCCTGTTGAAAAGATAGACTTGGGAACACCAGATAACCCACGTCCTGTATTCATAAGCAAGAATATAAAGGATGATGAGTTACTCGAGTATATCGCTTTTCTTCGTGAGTTCCTTGATTGCTTTGCATGGTCTTACGCTGAAATGCCTGGTTTAGACCCCAAAGTAGCAGTCCACAAACTCAATCTTCAAGAAGAAATCAAGCCTGTCAAACAAGGCCAAAGAAGATTCCGTCCAGATGTGATGGATAAAATTGAACAAGAAGTTCAAAAGCTCAAAAGCGTCGGCTTCATCCGTGAGGAACAACATCCAGAATGGTTGGCCAACATTGTCCCCGTGACAAAGAAAAATGGGCAGATCAGGGTCTGTATTGACTATAGAGACCTGAATGGCGCTTGCCCTAAAGATGAATTCCCGCTTCCCATACCGGAGGTGATGATTGACAATACCTGTGGATTCGAGCGAATGACATTCATGGATGGCTTCTCTGGCTACAATCAGATAAAGATGCATCCTGAAGATGAAAAACACACATCATTTCGGACTCCATTTGGCGTATATTGCTATACTGTCATGCCATTTGGTCTGAAAAATGTTGGTGCTACATATCAGAGGGCTATGATGAAAATATTCCAAGATATGCAACACAAGACGGTCGAATGTTACGTTGATGACCTCGCCGTCAAAAGCAAAAGAAAAGAAGACCATCTCAAAGATCTTCGAGAAGTCTTCCTCCGACTTCGCAAACATAAACTGCGGATGAATCCTCTGAAATGCTTCTTCGGCGTCTCGTAGGGTAAGTTCCTTGGATTCCTAGTTCGGAAAGCCGGAATAGAACTTGACCCCATCAAAGTCAAGGCTATTCTAGAAATGCCCCCTCCAAGAACCTTAAGGGAACTAAAAGGGCTTCAAGGGAGATTGGCCTACATCAGACGGTTCATCTCCAATCTTTCGGGGAAGTGTCGTCCATTCTCTCGATTGATGAAAAAGGGTGTAGACTTTGTCTGGGATGCCGACTGTGAAGCCGCATTTCAAGATATCAAGTCATACCTAACCAAACCTCCAGTGTTAGCTGCTCCTACCACTGGGAAACCATTCATCTTGTACACAAGGGCCTTTGATCATTCTCTGGGTTGTTGACACCAAAAATGTCACTTTGCCTCTTCAACATCAAGAAAGCTGCATGAAGTCGCAACCTGCCATAAATAGGCAATGCAACTTCTCCAAAAAATCAAATCTTGTCAGAATCAAACAAAAACTGCAAGATCCTTCAAGATAGCCAAGAGAAGAGTACACATGAAGTTTCGGGCCATTTCGACAACATTTGGCCTAACTTCACTTCTCCGACAGCTAAACGGGAGCTCTCGGCGGCAACATCATCGGAGACGTCAAAACTTCGATCAGAGCCTACAGATGACTCCAGCATGTCTCAAAAGGGCTCCATGCCAAATTTCAAGTCAAACCGACAACGTTTGACCTTCCATCAATGCTCGAGCAGGAAAATCAAGCCTCCCGGCGGCGGGAACCACCGAAGCCTTCGCTCATCAAACCAAGTGCATGAGTGGCTTCAACATGCTTCCAAAAGGCTGCACGTCGAATTTCAGGTCATTCCGACAACGTTTGACCAGGTTTCGATGCTCCGAGAGAAAATCAAGCCTACCGGCGGCGGAGCAACCCGGGACCATGACATCCAAAACGGAGCCCATGGAACGTCTCAAAATGACTCCAATAGGCTCCCCGTCAAATTTCAGGTCAATCGGACATCGTTTGGCCACATATCAAAGCTCGGCATTTTCCCCGCAGCAAAATCAAGTGAAGCATCGACGGGACCCCAAACGGCTTCAAAACTCAAACAAAAGCCTATGGTTGGTCTTATTTATTGCTCAGGAGGCTTCACCTCAAATTTCAGGTCATTCCGACATCGTTTGACCAAGTTTCAGCTTCTGGCGGAAAATCAGCAGCTTTACGCGACAAAGTCTTCGGCTTTCCCGGAAAATTGGAAACTTTGCACTCTAAAAATGCAAGGATTCTCATCAAGTTTTCTACAGGGAAATCAAGCCAATAAATGAGAAGAAATGTCAAGAAAAATACAGAAGAAAACGGCGACGAAAAAGACCTCAAAACGACCGCAAAACGGGCTCCGAAGGGGAAAAATCCCCCAGGGTCGCAGACCCCTGCGACCATGGCCCATGGTCGCCGGTCCATGGTCGCCGGCGACCATGGAGGTCCGGGTCACCGGATTTTCCGCCGGTGACCCGTTTTTCCGTCTTTCTTCGCGTTTCGCGCACTTTGGCCCCTGTGGTTTCCTGAAAATGTGATTTTTAGTGCTTGAAATTGACTCATATCCTCCGACATCTGTCAAAATCACGGGTCAACCTCCAAAAGCATAAAATCATCATTGATCGCTGCAAGATCGCCAACCGGTCGACAAAGAAAGTGCACTTTCTGTCCGACCGATCGTGAAATCGACAAGACAGATGTCACCGGCCCACTCTTAGCTATCAATGTCTGAAGTTACATGTTCATCCGATGTCGATCAGCATGTAGATCCATCGATGATCATCGCCAGAAGAATTCCAGAAGACACGGCACGGCCCGCGACTCTTCGACTGCTCGGCGACCAATTAATGTGGTTAATTGACTAGCTTTATTGCAGTCATTAATTCATTTCTTTGGACGGCCCAATCAGAAGCAAGCATTTGGGAGTTACAAGTCAATTGATTCATGGCATTTAAACCATGAAACTCCTCCCATTATGGTAATTAAGGTGATTAAAAGCCCTTAATCTCCATCGGCCAATCAGATTCAAGGAAAAAGGAGTTACAAAATCAAGAAATAAATCTTGTAACTCCTCCCATTAAAGCCATTAAGGCTCATAAACCCTCCTAAATGGCTACCAAAAGCCTATAAATAGGAGAGCATTCCATTGAAATTGGGATCGAAAAAAAAAGGAGAAAATCAGGATCAGAGAAAAGATCAGAAAAAAAGATCAGAAAGAGATCTGAGAAAAAGAAAAAGAGAGAAAAACTCTGCTGAAGTTCTGCACCGGCCACCACTACAAGGTGACAAAAGTCCCTTGGGGGGCACCCCCCCCCCCCCCCCCCCCCCAAGGTCCTTGCCTTCTCCTGCTGCCTCCAATGGCTTAGACGTGGCTTTTCAGCCCGTCTACTTAGCTTTTTATTGGACATAGGACCTTCTCTTGGTCTTTGTCCTCTAAAAACCTGAGGTTATAGCCAAGCCAAGCGAATCAAGAGCATCTTCTGTTCTCATCTGCATGGATGATGGCGAAGCCCATACATGGCTTGCGACCGTCAATCTGAATGAGTCCCCCACAATCTCCTGAAAAGTTAGATCTTCCTTTTCTTACTTTTCATTGTAATCTGTATTTTTCTAAAGAGACAAAAATCACAACTCTTGTCTTTCATTATTGATGAGAATTGTAAATCGGCTATAAACGCCAAAATCGGCTATAAATGCCAAACAAAATCGCCTTTCACGGCAAACCAAGAAAATGTCTCTTTTCTTAAATATTTGTGCAATGGAAAACTTGAAAGAAGTTGATTTCCTTTTTACTTGCGAAGGTTGATCTCCGGATTACCACTTGCAATTCCAAGTAAAATAGAAAATCTGGCACACCCATAAAAGAAATGTTGATGCACGCTTCAGGGCCCGCCAGGGCGCGAAAGGGCCGGACCCGACGGACACCCACGTTCCGCCGACCCCGGTAGCCGCCCCACGGCGCCTCGGAGCGCGTTCCATCAAGCTGGCACACCCGGTGGGACTCGTTCATTTGAGAACACGGTGCTTGGAAATGAAATATTTGCATATCATACTTTTTGCTCTATGCTTATACTTCTTTTCCGGATTCCTTGGCTACTTTCTAGCTGGTAGCCTATGTTGGATTTTGCATCCTAAAAAAACATGAGATGGGATTTTTTGGAAATTTCTATTTCTTTGAGTTTGTTTCCATTCTTTCTCTTTTCAAAAAAAAAATCAGTTTTCTTAGTTTGAATTCAAAATTGAGAAACTTTGATCCTATCCTATCGTTCTTTGGTGCTTGCAGAAATGTTGAGCCCGTTCGACTAAGGTTTTGGGCCATCGTTTCTCTTCGATGAGTTCATTAGAGATTTCAAAAAAAAAAAAAAATCAGTTTTCTTAGTTTGGATTCAAAATTGAGAAACCTTGATCCTATCCTATCGTTCTTTGGTGCTTGCAGAAATGTTGAGCCCGTTCGACTAAGGTTTTGGGCCATCGTTTCTCTTCGATGAGTTCATTAGAGATTTCAAAAAAAAAAAAAAAAAAAAATCAGTTTTCTTAGTTTGGATTCAAAATTGAGAAACCTTGATCCTATCCTATCGTTCTTTTGTGCTTGCAGAAATGTTGAGCCCGTTCGACTAAGGTTTTGGACCATCGTTTCTCTTCGATGAGTTCATTAGAGATTTCAAAAAAAAAATATTAAAAAAAATAAAAATAAAAAAAATTAGTTTTCTTAGTTTGGATTCAAAATTGAGAAACTTTGTTCCTATCCTATCGTTCTTTGGTGCTTGCAGAAATGTTGAGCCCGTTCGACTAAGGTTTTGGGCCATCGTTTCTCTTCGATGAGTCTATTTGGGATTTTTATAAAAAAAGGGACATAGACCACTAAGGTTAAACCAATTGCGTTCTTTGATCACGATTGATTCAAGAAAAGCCTTGTCCAGAGTGTGGAGACAGCTTGACTGTTCTAGGCAAGGGTCCTCCAAACGGGTTCATTAAGTAATCCTACCCTTACCTGGGGGCAATTCTATCAATTGAGGTTTCATAAGACCGGGTTAGGAGGCCTATGTGTACTCTCTCGTCTTTAAATCTTAAAAAATTAAAAAAAAATAAAAAAAAAAAAAAAAAGATTTTCAAAAAAAAAAATCTTAAAAAAAAAAAAAACAAAAATTTTCAAAAAAAAATAAAATAAAAAAATAAATAAAAAAATATTTAAAAAAAAATAAAAAATAAAAAAAATAAAATAAAAAAAAAATCTCCAAAAACTCGTCACTTTTTGGATTCAGATTCGAGAAATTGTGGTCTCTTCCCTTCTGAGTACTGGCGCTCGCGGAAATCGTTGAGCCCGTATTTGAATCGGAATGCCACCTGCTCTCTTTGACGAATCCATTTCTGACATTTCAAAACAAAGAATCCCATCTCATGGATGCGATCTCCAACATTTGTGCATAGCAATACTGGTACGCCCTTTCAGGGTCTACTGTATCTGTGACCGGCACATTTGTAACTCCTACCTTATATTCTTCTTATCTCGAGCAAGCCCTGCTTCTCGATAAGTCGAATTTAGGTTTACAATTGCTTCTAGCAGTCACTGGAACGCTCATTCTGGGCTCACCATACTTGCTGTCAGAACAATTGTACCATCTATGGCTTTTTGCCTTCTTCATGTCGCTTGGGTCATATCCCTTAAGCGATTTGAAAAGACAACCATAGAAATTCCCATTTATGATCATTATATTCTTGTGATTACTAATGGATGTGGTCTTGTTTCAGAACTTTTTCGAAACTAACAATGGCAGCCTTAACCATTATCTTCGATGAGAACAAGCACCAACTCATGCTTCAACAGAAGCAAACCGAGCGCACTTACAAGCGCCCCGCCAGCTGCCGAAGCGTCAACTCCCTCGGCAACTCTCTGAACTCAGGGTCGACCTCGACTCCCCGGACCATCGTCTTCGGGACACTGGGACCATTCCCACTTCCCGAAGAACAAACTGCGCCTGCCAAAAGGCAGAAAATCGCCTCTCAACGTGTCACTCCCGTGACACCAAAGGCGAGCGCCCAAAAGCCTGAAGCCCGCGGCACCCCCGCGAAGCCTCGACCCACAAACAACCAGGTCTATCCCAAGACTTGGTCTCCAAGACCTTCCCCAAAACAAAGAAGGTCTCAAATTTCCACCAAGCCAGCATACCTGGCCCCATTCAAAGAAAACCAGTTCTACCCTCTTGCCTACATGAAAGAGGAGAGACCCATCTCCAACCTGACTCCCAAGTCAACCCAGCATGAACCGGCTTGCTCCCACAAGCCCAGAATCAGATCACGCATCACCAGGCCTCTCCAAGCACCTGCTAAGGCCTACACTCCTTCAGTTCGACCCTTCATCTCTACAGGGGCCGAACTCGAAAGGTTTAAAGCTTCGCTGCAACAGGCAAAGGACCGGGTCCGGATCCTGTCCTTGCCTAGCTACAAAGAAGACAGGCTCGGCTGCTGCGCCCGAGGGAGCACATCCTTCATCGTCAGAGCCCAGCCAGAGCTGACCAAAGCTCAAATCGCTCGTCGAGCACGCCGCCGTGCTTCATATCGACAAAAGAGACTAGAGAAGCAACGGACTCGGCCTCCTACACTTCAAGTCTCCCACAAATGGGTCGAAAAAGAAAGACCCGACCAAGTTACTGCCGTCCATATGGTTGGAAAAACCAGAAGACGCCAAAGGTCAGCATCAAAAATCCATGTCCGACGTCCGGTGACCCGTAGCATCACCAGGACACAAAGACATCCCGAAGAATCTCTTGCCCCTTCCAGCCAAGGACGGGAGAGTAATCCTTCATCAAGCTCTTCATCAAAAAGAATGAGCCCCAGCTCGGTCACCAGGATGATTTCTTCGTTCGAATCCCGAGGGATGAACGTCTTGGCTACAAGTTCTGAGCCGCCACCTCAGAATCCACCTCGAGATGATGCGCTCACACGCATCCAGCAGTTGGAACAAGGCCAGCAGAGGATTGAAACTCTGATGGAAAACCTTCTCCTCGTTGTCCAAAATCAGGTGAACAATGAGCCTCCTCCGAATCATAGCAATAACGAGGGAAATGGAGAAGAAAATGAGTCACGCGCCCTTACCAAAAAGGACGTAGACAGTATCCTCGCCAAAGCAAAAGAAGAGGATATACTCAAAGAGCATGGGATCAAGCCACCATATCCTTTATGGATGGATTCGGTCCCGTTCCCCACAAAATTCAAGCATCCTACTCTCCAAACATATACGGGGAAAGGATCAGCCAGACAGCACGTCATCCACTTCAAGATCTTGACGGGAGCTATCGCGGATCAAGATGCACTCAAGATTCGCCTCTTTGCAAGTACCCTAAAAGGTACGGCCTTCGATTGGTACTCCACTCTTCCGGAGAACTCCATTCAGAACTGGGCTATGCTGGAGACACGCTTCCTGACCCACTTCCAAGGTGAGGATCATCCTGTTACTATGGCTCAGCTCTGCAGCCTAAAACAGGGAGAGAATGAGTCAACTTATGACTTCATTCACAAGTGGAAAGCAATGGCGTACAAATGCTCAGATGTACTGCCACAAGCGTCGCTAGTCGACATCTGCCGAAACAACATGAGAGCTAAAATCCGCTCCATGATCATCGGCAATAAATCAAAGAACCTGGGGGAACTCCTGGAAGCTTCCATGGAAGCTGAAACGGTGATCAAAGACCTCAACAGTCAGAAATCATCAAAGAAAGAGCCGACTGCTGTTGCAACCTCTAAACCAAAGAAGAAGGAGGTTCTCAATGTGCAGCCTAAGGCAGCTCCTCAGCAACCAAAGAAAGCTGAAAATAGAGCTGCAGGTAAGAGACCTGAACTCTCTGATGCTTTCAAAGAGCGAGTAGAAAAGAAATATCCGTTCGATGAAGACGTCGAAGAAATCTTTGAGGCTCTCCTAGCAAATGGCAAACTCATTTTGCCAGAGCCCAAAAGACCTGGAGACGTTGGCAAAACCAATGATCCTCGGTACTGTCCATACCACCAGATGGTCTCGCATCCTCTCAATCAATGCTTTGTTGTGAGAGAGAAGATAAACGAGATGTGGAAAAACGGAGTCATCACCTTTGACAAAAACTATGGGACGGCCTCCGTCAACATGGTGTCATATGGACAAACACCAAAGTCACCGAAGAAGAAGATCACTACTTCCTTCAAGGTGATAAATAGAATTCAAACGTCCGAAGTGTTGGTTCCTTGCCCGACACCAGACGGACAACCCATATGGGTACATCCCGATCTCCTGGAAGATGAAAATTGGGAGATCGTCAAAACAAAGCCGATCGCTCAGCAGCGAAGGCAAGCCAAGAAACATCTCCTCAGGCTCAAACGGCAAGAGAAGACCCAGCCAAAACAAGAAGTCCATGAAAAGGCAGAGGCCTCCTCTACCACTTCACTCGGGGCAACAGAAACGTCCCCTCCAGAGACTTCAAAGGCGGTAAGAAACTTCACTCTCAGTGATTTCATGCCACCTCAATTCAAAAAAGAAGCCATGCAGGGGGCATCATACTCTTGCAACTCGGTAGTTGGATTCTCCATTGATGGATACGAGTCCAGCGACACCGACGATGGATTCGAGCCCAACTACACCGATGAGTGGGAGGAATCTCTTGAAACAGGAGAATATCTCTCCGATGAAGAATGGGTTCCTGAAACTCACCTTATGCCAGTAATCTGGTATAACCCCTTGCAACCACAAGGATCCTGGTCTGATGATGAAGAAGACCAAGAGGCTGCACAAGAAGATGCTGTTAACCCAGCACCTGTCATACGAGATTCCTCACAATCCAGAGCTGGAAGTCCCTGAAGCCCATCAGGTACCTCCTCCCTCAACTCCTGAAAATGGAGAACATTGCTGGATTGACGATCCTCTTACATCCGAGGATGAGTCTGACTCCGAGCAGGCAACATCTTCTATCAGAGCTTCCTGTAATGTAATATATCAGGATTATAGCTCTTCTGAAGCGTCGTCTGATGAGATTACCTACACTCCGACGACGCCTAGCAATGTATCCTCTGGAGCTACCTCGTCTCACGTGACTTTCACAGAGATGACACCCTCTCAGGTTTCTTCTCCTGAGACTGTGACTTCAGGATACACATTCTTCCCGACTCATCATCATGAAGAAAACCCAACTTGGGGTGATGGATGGGTCAACGAAGAAGAAAAGCTGCTGGATGCTGTTCAGGACTTGCTCCCGGAAAATGCTCCGTGCAACACAATCACTGAGGATGGCAACTCTGCTGCAGATACATCCCCAGTAGATGAAAAACGACAGCCTCTTGATCCTGAAGACAATCTTCCAAATGAAGATCCTTCTCAAGAAGCTCTCGAAGTTGGTAGAGGCACCCGTTCGGGCCGGGACTACCACAAAAATTACAACCAATCTTCCTTTACTTATGTAAATCCTTCGGGAAAAGATGTTGTAAGCGCCCCCAGTGGCAACAATGATGAACATGCAGGCCCTAAGGAGGCTTTCAAGTATGATTTGGTTGAGCACTTCAAACACATACCTGCACGTCTTCACATCCTAGACTTATTGCGAATGTCTCCACGCACTCGTGATAATCTCATATCAGAATTACAAAAACTGAATGAGGATGTCGACAAACATGCCCCACAAGTCCTCCAAATTGAAATGGACTACCGGGTCAAAAACTCAGAAACCTCCTTAAAAGAAGAAAAAGAGAAAAGCGAGGGATCATGCATCCAATGCCTCTCGGTTCAAAAGGCAGCCAGTGCAACCATCGCCTTCACTAAGGAAGACCTCCTACTTGGCGAAGCAAGGCACAACCGGGTACATCAAAGAAATGCCGATACATAGAGTTCAGATCGACCCAGGTTCTGCACTCAACCTTATCTCCAGTTCGGCTCTTGAAGAGTTGGGCATCCCACCCGGCAAGCTAAGCCACACATCTGTATCTATCTTTGGATACGATGGGAGCACTCAAAGGCCTATCGGCAAAATCAGGTTCAAATTGCAAATCGGTGATCTTATCTCTGAGGTCACTGTGTATGCAATAAAAACCCCCTCATGCTACAACATCCTTCTCGGACGTCCTTGGATACACGAGAATGGTGTTGTTCCTTCAACTCTACATCAATGCATCAAGTTTGTCGGCGACGACGGCATGGTACATCGAGTCTTTGCGGACAGGAAACCCTTCAAAGGTAAAGAAGTCCACTTCGCAGACTCCCAAATGTATGAAGGAGAAAAAGAAGAAGAGGAAATAGCACCCCCTGCTGAAAATCTCCAGAAAGATAAAGGCAAGGCTCCTCAAAAATCACCGGAAGAAAACAAACCCTCCAGCAAATTAGAAGAGAGTAGTCAATCTCCCTTCGTTATCTCCCTCAAGAATTCAAAACCTTTGGTCATCATGACTAAAGTGAAGAAGGCGAAACAAAAGCCTGGGGGCAAATTTGTTGTCTCTCTCGTGTCTATCATGCAAGACACAGACTCGGACTCAGAGCCAGAAGACGGTGCATCGTCAAGCCAAGCTGACACTCAGCAAGTTCAGCTTGCTCTCACTCCGATGGAGACACCTGCTGATGTAGAAGATCCTACGTCAGCTACCTTTGTTGTTCCGGCAACATCACCAAAGCAAAGGCCGATCTTCTTCCATAGATCGGACGCTTCTTCATCAAACTCCATGCTGGAACCTTTTCAAAATGAAGGTATGCCTCAGCTATCTCTATATAGTCCTGTGGCACAAGCAATTATGAAGAAAATGGGCTTTGACGCTCAAAACCCAGTCGGTTTGGGAGAAAGACGCGGTATTCTCACGCCATTGGAGCCCGCCTTGACCAAAAGCCAGCTGGAAGATTGGAGACTCTACGGTCATGTAGAAAAGTCTTCATATGGGTTAGGGTATGATCCTGATACTCCTCTGAGACAGTTGACACAAAAGCTTAAAAGTCGTTTTACCGACCAAGCCTCAACATCTCAAGTCCATGAAGACATCGATCTCCCTGGATATCTCTTTAAAGAGTTACCTGACAAAAATCCAGGAAGCTCATCCAATTGGTATGATTTCTCTGATGATAAAGAGGAATCGTCCGATAATGCAGACTTGTGCTATTCTGACCCAGAAGAACCCTCGTCTCCAAAAGAAATACCAGACTCAACAGGCGATTGGGACTATCTCATAGCAAGCCTTGAGGAGATCACCAATCAAGAAAATCCATGGAAAGGAACAGAGCCTTTGTCTGGTAATGCAGTTGAAACTCCAGAAGGTTTCGTTGAGTTGGAAGCCTCCGAAAATATTGTGGAGGAACCACCTTCGAACCTTCCGACAGAAGATCCTGTTGAAAAGATAGACTTGGGAACACCTGATAACCCACGTCCTGCATTCATAAGCAAGAATATAAAGGATGATGAGTTACCCGAGTATATCGCTTTTCTTCGTGAGTTCGTTGATTGCTTTGCATGGTCCTACGCTGAAATGCCTGGTTTAGACCCCAAAGTAGCAGTCCACAAACTCAATCTTCAAGAAGACATCAAGCCTGTCAAACAAGGCCAAAGAAGATTCCGTCCAGATGTGATGGATAAAATCGAACAAGAAGTTCAAAAGCTCAAAAGCGTCGGCTTCATCCGTGAGGAACAACATCCAGAATGGTTGGCCAACATTGTCCCCGTGACAAAGAAAAATGGGCAGATCAGGGTCTGTATTGACTATAGAGACCTGAATGGCGCTTGCCCTAAAGATGAATTCCCGCTTCCCATACCGGAGGTGATGATTGACAATACCTGCGGATTCGAGCGAATGACATTCATGGATGGCTTCTCTGGTTACAATCAGATAAAGATGCATCCCGAGGATGAAAAACACACTTCATTTCGGACTCCATTTGGCGTGTATTGCTACACTGTCATGCCATTTGGTCTGAAAAATGCTGGTGCCACATATCAGAGGGCTATGATGAAAATATTCCAAGATATGCAGCACAAGACGGTCGAATGTTACGTTGATGACCTCGCCGTCAAAAGCAGAAGAAAAAAAGACCATCTCAAAGATCTTCGGGAAGTCTTCCTCCGACTCCGCAAACACAAACTGCGGATGAATCCTCTAAAATGCTTCTTCGGTTTCTCGTCGGGTAAGTTTCTCGGATTCCTTGTTCGGAAAGCTGGAATAGAACTTGACCCCATAAAAGTCAAGGCTATTCTAGAAATGCCCTCTCCAAGAACCCTAAGGGAACTAAAAGGGCTCCAAGGGAGATTGGCCTACATCAGACGGTTCATCTCCAATCTTTCGGGGAAATGCCGTCCATTCTCTCGATTGATGAAAAAAGGTGTAGACTTTGTCTGGGATACCGACTGCGAAGCCGCATTTCAAGATATCAAGTCATACCTGACCAAACCTCCAGTGTTAGCTGCCCCTGCCACTGGAAAACCATTCATCTTGTACACAAGAGCTCTTGATCATTCTGTAGGCGCTTTGCTTGCACAAGAGAATGGTGAGGGAAAAGAAGCTGCTCTATACTACCTCAGCCGCATGCTAGTAGGTGCAGAGCATCGCTACTCTCCAGTCGAAAAAGAATGCCTTGCAGTGATGTTCGCCGTACAAAAGCTACGTCACTACTTGCTTTCCAACACAGTCTACCTGGTCTCGAGGATCAACCTCTTGAAGGTCCTTGTCACGAAGGCCGGTTCTCTCAATGCCCGACTGGCAAAATGGTCCATCCTCTTGTCACAATTTGATATTAGGTATGTGCCACAAAAAGCAATCAAAGGCCAAGCTCTAGCAGATTTCCTCGCAGAGCATCCATTGCCTAAAGATTCACCACTCAGAGATGATCTCCCAGACGAACCTGTCTACAACGTGGAGACTTCCTCACCAAATGCCTCCTGGGACATGTACTTTGACGGTGCAACCAGGACAAATGAAAACAGAAAGCTGATCTCGGGAGTTGGCATCCTCTTTGTTAGCCCCGACAAATGCATGATTCCACACGCTTTCTCGCTACTGGAACCATGCACAAACAATGCAGCTGAATACCAAGCTCTGATCCTAGGATTGGAACTCGCCATCGAATCCGGTATCACTATGCTGGAAGTCTTTGGAGACTCTCAACTGATCGTCAACCAGATGAATCAGAAATATGAAGTCAGGAAGCCCGATCTGCTGCCTTATTACAACAAGGCACAATCGCTTCTGCAAAAGTTTGACATCTGCAACATCACCCACATTCGTAGAGGTGAAAATATCCGTGCAGATGCCCTGGCCGGACTTGCCGCATCAATGGCGATCCAGGAAGGGGAAAACATGCAAATTACAGTGTGCGAGAGAAGGATCCTCCCTCCTCTTAACACACACCAAGCAGTTGCCGAATGCCACCGAGTGGTTGGAAGTCGGATCTCTATCCTTCAACCTTCAATCGTCGACTGGAGGGATCCGTTCATTGATTACACTATGTTCGGAATCCTACCTGAAGATCCAAAAGAATGGGTAAGCATACAAAGGCGAGCCCCAAACTTTCATTTGGATATTCCTTCAAAAATCCTCTACAGGAAATCCTTCAACGGAGTACTTCTACGCTGCTTGTCACAACAAGAGGCCGAAGAAACACTTAAAGAAGTTCATGCTGGTCTTTGTGGAGCCCATCAGGCAGGTCCTAAGCTCTATGATCAGATAAAAAGGTTAGATTACTATTGGCCTACCATGGTTGCTGATGCAATGCAATTTGCCAAACGCTGCCAGCTATGCCAAGTTCACGGAGATTACATTCACATGCCTCCGGAATGGCTGCATCCTACAGCAATCTCATGGCCTTTTGAAGCATGGGGCATGGACATCATAGGTCCTATCTCTCCCCCTTCAAGCAAAGGTCATCGCTTCATCTTCGCCGCAACGGATTATTTCTCCAAGTGGTCAGAAGCATTTGCGTTCAACGAAATGAAGACCTCATCAGTTCTTCAATTCCTACGCACCAACATCATTTGTCGTTTCGGCATACCCAAGAGATTCGTCCATGATAACGGACCACAATTCCGGGATCATCGATTCTACAGGTTTTGCGACAAATACAAAATCCAAAGCTGTCCTTCGACTCCATACAATCCGGCAGCAAACGGATTAGCAGAAGCCTTCAACAAGACACTCTGCAAAATCCTCAAGAAAATGGTCTCTAGTCAAAAAAGAGACTGGAGCGATAAACTGTCTGAAGCTTTGTGGGCCTATCGAACCACCGTTCGAGGACCAACCCATAGCACACCATTCTCCTTGGTCTATGGATGCGAAGCTGTCGTGCCCCTAGAGGTACAAATTCCTTTTCTGAGGGTATCTCTACAAAATGACAT
This sequence comes from Umbellularia californica, assembly GCA_028538565.1. Lineage (NCBI taxonomy): Eukaryota > Viridiplantae > Streptophyta > Magnoliopsida > Laurales > Lauraceae > Umbellularia > Umbellularia californica. The sequence goes on from JAPQWN010000002.1 coordinate 30,603,842, forward strand.
GACTCAAGAAAGCAATGTCAAATTGCGGCTCCATGAGCTGGACAATCTCGACGAGAGACGGATCGAAGCTCGACAAAGCATTGAACTTTACCAAGCACGCATGGCAGGATCTTTTGACAAAAGGGTCCGGCAACGCGCCTACAAAAAGGGTGACTTGGTTCTTGCGGTAAAAAGACCAATGGTCTTCGCACACAAATCCAAAGGCAAAATTGAACCAAAATGGGAGGGACCCTACGTCATCGACAAAGTCTTCTCCAACGGCGCATATGCCCTCCTAAACATGGAAGGCGACAGATGTATGCTGCCTATCAACGGCAAGTTCTTGAAGCGGTACTACCCTTGAAGACTTACCCAACTGGGTAAGAGCAATGCCTGTATGGCCAAAACCTGTTCTCAGGTACTCGCTCGTCAAACCCACTCTCTTTAGAATTTTCATATCAAATGTCAAAATTTCTAGAGATTCAAAAACAATGCTTACTTTCATTGTTTCATTGTTCAAAAACAAAAAAAAAAATCCAAGTTTAGGAGCCTCTCCCTGACTTGACCAAAACTTTCGATCCTTGAACCAAAATTCATGGTTTGAAACAAAAATCCGGATTCAGGGATTTCCACCCTAGTCCACCTTACCTTTTACCGCCAAATGGTTCTAGGTCAAAATTTACGACCCTCGTGTCTTTAAACAAAAAAAAAATGGTTTTTCAAAAATCGTGGGGAAACGACATCAAAGTCAGTACCCGCAAAACAAAAAATTTTGAAAAAAAGCAAGGATGCGACATTCCATCGATACTTGCATCCAAAATCGCAGGGAAGCGACATTTCGTCGATACTTGCAAAATCCAAAACCGTGGAGAAGCAACAAACCAGTTGATAACCACAACCCAATTTCAAAAATCGTGGAAAAGCAACAAACCAGTTGCTATCCACAACCCAAAATTACAAATGGTTCGAGAAAACCTCAAATTTCAAAAATCGCGGAGAAACGACATCAAGTCAGTACCCGCAAAAGCAAAAGTCTTGGGAAAAGCAGGGAAGCGACGCTTAGTCGATATTTGCACCCCAATTCGCGAGGAAGCGACATTCCATCGATACTTGCAAAACCTAACCCGCGAGGAAGTGACATTCCATCAATACTCGCAAAACCGAATGAGCAAGGAAGCGACATTCCATCGATACTTGCAAGACCATTCAGCGGGAAGGCGACATTTAGTCGATACCTGCATTTTGAAAACCAAAACTCGGCTATAAATGCCAAAATCCGGCTATAAATGCCAAAACAAAAATTTCCGGCTATAAACGCCAAAATCGGCTTTCATGCCAATAAAACAAAACTCGGTTTTCAAAAAAAACTCGGCTACAAATGCCACACACAAAAAAAAAAAAAAAAAAACCTGACTCTCATGTCAAAACCGGCTATAAATGCCACCAATTGGCTATCAATGCCACCAAACTGGCTGTAAATGCCACAAAAATCCGGCTATAAATGCCACAAACCGGCTATCAATGCCACGAAAAATTGGCTTTCACGCCGACAAACCAAAACTTGGCTTTCAAAAAATGGCTATCAATGCCACAAAACCGGCTATAAATGCCACAAATTGGCTATCAATGCCACCAAACTGGCTGTAAATGCCACAAAATTTCGGCTTCCATGCCAACCCAAATTTTGGCTTTTACGCCATAAAATTTCGGCTTCCATGCCATCTCAAAATCGGCTTTCACGCCACAACCAAAATCAGGCTCCCATGCCAAAACAATTATTTGACAAAAGATTTTCACAAAATGACAAAGCTTTTGATCAAATCCCATTTAGCAATTGCTTTCATCACAAAAAGATTTGAGTGAGCGTAGGGAACAAAAAAAAAGGTACCAAAAAAATACATGTGGTACCAAAGCAAAAAAAAAAAATAGAAAGTGTTCACAAGCACTACAAAAAAAAAAAGAAAAGTACCAAAAAAAAATACATGTGGTACAAAAAAAAAAAAGAAAGTGTCCACAAGCACTACAAAAAAAGAGTACCAAAAAATACATGTGGTACCAAAAAAAAAAGAAGAATGGTTTCTGCTATAAAAAATCAGGAGCTCAGCCAAAAATGGTCTCCAGCCAAAGCTTCAGCTCCTCAAGCAAACTTTTGGCCTCAGCCGTCAGAGTTTCCAAGGCACGCTTCTTCAGGAACTTGCCATGAGATGCCGGCGAATGCCGTAACCCTTCTTTTACACCGGGAAGCTCTTCCCCAGCAGTTTGCCATCGTTCGTTTTCTAGAATCCTCCTCTCGAGAACTTGACCGGCATCTGCAACCCTGCGGATCAGAGCACTCTCCCTGTCACGAGCCTCTGTTATAGCAGCCCACTTGGCAGCGACTTGCGCCTTCAAATGCTCAAGACGTTTCCTGGCCTCCTCAACTTCCCTATCAAGGACGTTAAGGTCATGCCTCAATCCGATGATGGCTAGCTCTTCCAAGTTCTTCTCCCGAACTAGCTGCTTCTTGCTTTGTGTAGCCTCATTCAGGTTAGACTTAGCCTTATCAGCAGGGTCCAAGAACATCTCCTTGAAGAATTGGTCGTCAGGGAAATCCATGGTCTCAAACCACTTGTCACCCACTGCAATGATCCTATCAACGATCGCCCTGGCACCTGTGACATCCAGACCAACCTCTTCGGTATCAGTGAGAATCTCCTGTACATGTGGGATCATGCCAAATCCGGCATCCAGGTGTCCAGAAAAGAGAGTCTCGATCCAAGAACTCAAAACCCGAGCCAGCACCTTCTTCGCAAATTGAAGAAACGAACTGGATGAAGATTCACCCTTCTCCGTTGATCGGCTGCTCATGTCAGGTCCCATTGGAAGAGTAACAAAAGAACTCTTTCCACTTGGAGCCACTGGAGAAGGAACCTTAGCACAAGGTATCTCCTCTATCGCGTCAGGACTGGTTGTAGGAGTCTCTACCTCTGGATCAACCTCTGGCATCCCTTGCTCTGGTTCTGAAGAAAGCGATGGACTCTCTTCTGTCACTTCAAAACCTGCAAATGAAACACAAAGAGGTATGAATATGATCCTGTTAAAAAAAAATCATCAGGGTCATCACTACAAAGTACCTTCTTCGACGACTGCCGGAACACTCTCTTCCTCCATGAACTCATCGGAAGCATCATCAACATTTGCGTCCATTGATGGTTCAAAGTCATCGGAATCCTGTGGCAAGTCAGCTGACAAGAAAATGTTAGCAAATCAAGTCGCAGGCAAAAGAAAAAAAAGAAAGAGAAAGCGAAAGAGTTATACCAATTGGAGATTTTGGAATCATTCCAGAGTCCCTCGGTTCTTCTTCAGATGCCATAACCGGCTCCATCACCGCCTCATCGGTCGGAACCTCAGGCATCGCCAAGTCTTCATCCTCCGCTAAAAAAAAAAAAGCAGCAGCAGGGTGAGAAAACAAATCAGAACATGGAAAGCCCCATGAAAGAAGCAGAAAAAGAAAAAGGAAGAATCATACCTTCACCGATGGTCTCTTCTTCCCGAATCCTCTTCTCCGGAGGTTCGTCAGCTTCCCCTAGCACCTCCTCATTGACAGTGAGAGGGACTTCCACATCAGGAGAGTCTTCGTCCCGCCCCGTGTGACGCTGACTCCTCTTCCTCTTACTTCTGTGGGCTCGCTTCCTAGAAGATCCTGCCCCACTGTCAGAGTCAGGTCTCCCACTTGGCTCCTCACTGGATGGCCTGCTCTTGCCAGTAGACTCCACGAAAGCTCGCCTCTGTGCCGTTTGCATCCAAGCGTCGAGCTCAGCTTCCTCCTGTTCTAGCTGCTCCAAAGCCTCATCAGGTACTTCCCAAACAGCTTCAGAACCAATGACGCCCTGGTCACCGAGAAAGCCTATCTTATGCTTCTCTCCAGAAAGGAAGGCCCAAACTTCCTCTCGCCGGACGCCATCCGACTTCCCAGTACCTTTCCCCGAAGACAGCTTTACATCAAGCTCCTTCTTAGAAAGCCCCCGATATGCCAAAAAGCTCTCCGCGAACCACTTCGTGAAGCCGGCAGTTCGGAAAGTCGACAGCTCAGGATAAGAAATCGTGGCAGTACTGTCTTCAGCACTATAAAAAGCCCATGCATTTCTGCCATCCTGCAAACCTCCAAAACGCTTCACCATACTCGAAGGCGCTCCAACAACGCCTTGAGAGAAGCCCAACTGAAGTGCAAAGCGAGAAGGTACATACGGCTGGATGTCGACGAAAAGATGTCTACGGTACACCATCGTGCCGACTCGTATGCTGAAAAGCCACTCCTTCTCTGCATTGGTCAAAGAGTAATGCCTTCCCGACCCTACTCTGGTAGAATCTCGGGAGGCGCCAAAATCAAAAGCCTTCTTCCGCAACTCCGGAGAAAGCTTCACTGAAGACTGCCCCATCTTGATGTCCCTGAACCGTCGGATCCTCATGCGGGTAAACAAAAGTGATTCGGATACGGCTTTTCCCTTAGCCAATCGAATCATCAGAGGATCATCATCCTGTGCAGCACCCAGCTGGTGGAAGCCAGGACAGTAGTATACATAACACGAATAAAAGATATGGGCTGAAAATACCCTATTCATAGGGAGCCCAAGCCAAACCAAGAAAGCAGCCGCTTGCAGTTCGGTACATAAATAGGAGTAGAGAGCCGGTACCAAAGCAAGCCGCTCTCCAAACGCCATCTGACAAGCCGGAAAAATACAATGCGGCCTGATGTGCGTCCTATCTCCACCAGCAAACACAGCCTCACCTAGCCAATAAGTGAGGTAAACTGCAATTTCTCTCCGCAGTGCAATGTCAGAACAAATTACATCTGTACCTGCGAAGAAGTCTTTCAACTCTTCTTGCATGGTGGAAGCCTTCTTCCGGTCCTCCAGGGTCATGCTGTCAGAAGACTCTTTGCTGTCAAAGAAGTTGAAGAATGAAGAGACATAACTCTTCCAACTGCTGGATCTTACTTTCGAGCCCTCCTTCTCCTTCAAAAAATCATAGAAGGCGACGAGCTGAAAGTATAGGAGCCTGAACTCCTCTGACTGCTCCTCAAGGACGCTGTCAATCGGCATGAACTCCTCGTAGAGTTTGCCAAGGATGGGCAATCCAATAATGGCGCTCAACTCCTTCAAGGAAAAACCAATTTCACCATTCGTTACAACGAAGGTATTGGTTTGTGGGAGAAATGATTCCAACATGGCCGTGAAGGCCTCGTCGGAAAAAGCCACAGTATCTCTGAAGGCACGGACCGCGTCAAAAATCCCGTTTTCCTTCAAAATGGTGCCACCAATCAGCAGGACGCGATCAGTCCACGACTTCCAATCGGAGTCAACACTAAAACGGCCACGAAGTCGAAAAGGCTTCACCCAATTGCTGCCGTCACCGCTGAAAACGCCAAGGCCCATCGGTCCCAAATCGACCGACGGATAATCAGAGCCCTGATAGCCGCTGGCTGGCGTCAACATGTCCATTTGGGCAGGCGACTTCTCCGCATATCCAGAGGGACCGCCAACAAAAACCCCGGTCTTGATCACGTTGGTCCTTTTCACCCAGCTTGGAGGATCTTCCCTCTTAGGGCACGTGGGAGAAAGGCTCAGGATCGAGATGGTCCGATCAAAAGACGACCGGGTGGAAATAGTTCTCTCCTCACCATCTGCTGTGTAAGAGAACTGAAAACATCTCCTTTGGTATGTCAAGTCGTCAGGGACTGCATCTACAAAGAAGAAGGTAGGCTTGGGCAAAACCCTCAGATCGTCCATAACCCAAGGACGGTTGCTTACCATGATTTTATAATACTCCTCATCCTTGAGAGCGATCAATCGCTGCCTCATCTCATCTCTGTTGAGAGAGTCGCACTCTTCCAAGTTTCTCTCAACATACTAGACCTTCTCCCAGGCCTGTTGAACGGCCGCATTAGAAGATCTGGCGGATCAACGAGGTACGCTTGTAGCAGGCTCTTTACCCTTGTTCGTTCTGGAGGAACCACCTGCAAAGGTTGGAAAAGAAAAAAAAAAGATCATCATCAAAATGACAGGATTTCGCTAAAAGAAAATCTGGCGAAATTTTGGCATGGTTCCGGGGCAATTCCGAAGAAAAGGGAAATACCCCGAAAGAAAAAGAAAGTTTGAAGATGGGCTCAACATCGCTGCGAGCTCCGAAACTCCAAACTTTCGAAACCTCAAAATCTCCGCAAAATCAAGAAGGGCTCAACATCGCTGCGAGCTCCAAATTCCCAAATTTGCAAAGATTTTCAGGTATGCTATCATGCTCTCAAATTCAATCTACAAAAAGTACATGCATGAACATCTAGATTTGCATAAAACCGCATTATCATGATAACCAAAAAAAAAAAAAAAGAAACTTTCTAAAAAAAAAAAAAGAGGAGAAAGAAAAAAAACAAGAAGAAAGAAAACGTGCAAAAAGAAAAAGAGAAAGAAGGAAGCACGAAAAAAAAAAACAGAAATCACGTGGAAAAAGAAAAAAAAAGAAGAAGAATAGAAAGAAAAGAAAAGAAAAGAAAAAAAAAAGAGAGAGAAACTTTCTTTTTTTACCATCCTATTCTCTACATGGAGTTTTCTTGAAAGAAAAAGAGAGAAAACTTACTTGAAGCCATTGATGGAGAAGAAGAAGAAAAAAGCTTGAAGATCCTTGAAGAAGAAGAACTCTTGGTCTTGGAGCTCTCTTGAGATTGTTGCAAAAGAAAGCAATAAGGGCAAGAGATCTAGCCTCCTCCTTGCTTTTATAGAAGAAAGCAAATCAAAGAAGGAAACAAAAAAAAGAAAGGTAAGTGCTACTAATTAGTAACCTTACCAAAAGAGAAGGAATTAGAAAGATTCTTTCCCAAAAAGAAAGATGTCTTTGAGAGATTTTCTCCCAAAATCAATCAATGAGAGATTCTCTCCAACAAAATAGGAGATTGGAGATTCTTTCCCAAAAAGAAAGATACCTTGAGATATTCTCTCCCAAATTAAGGGAATATGAGAGATTCTCTCCCATAAAGATATTTTTAGATATTCTCTATCCAAATGAAATATCTTTAGATATTCTTTACAAAAATGGCCCCACATGAGATCTAAGCCATCCTAAAAAGCTTAAGGTCCCATGGGTTAGCCCATATGAGCCAGGTTGGACCACCTAGGCACTAAAAAAAAAAAAAAAATGGGCTTTTAGTCAGGAAAAAAAAATCCCTCTTACCAAGAGCATACAAAAATGGTTCCATGCCTCTTTTGAGTTGATTGAACCATACAAAAACAAAAAAAAAAAATTCCAAGCCCCATGAGCTTCCAAAAATCAAACCATCCAGCCTCATATACCAAATTGAGCCAAAATCTTGAAATTGACATTCCACAAAAATCCAAACCACTCCAATGGACCCACACAGTCCCAAAGAGTGACCAAAAACCAAATCCCGGTCCCCTAACTTGCCACATACAGCTTGTTAGGCCACAAGACCAAAACCAAAAACCAAATCATGATCCCCCAACTTGCCACATACAGCTTGTTGGGTCACAAGGTCAAAACCAAAACCCGACCCCCTAACCTGCCACATACAGCTTGTTAGGTCACAAGGTCAAAAACAAAAACCCAAATCCACATCCCTGATGTCATCTTCAAAACTTTGCCTCGAAATGGTACTTGATTTCTTTCATTACCATAAAATTCCCCTGGAAGCTCAAAGGCTACTCTACCAAAGGAAAGATTGCTCAAAGACTCTTGGTCAAGACTCAAGCTCTCCTTCAAAAAATCTCTTCGAGGCACATCGACTACAAAAGTCAAACAACTCGTCGCTGTACCTCGAGGGGGCATTTGTTGACACCAAAAAAGTCACTTTGCCTCTTCAACATCAAGAAAGCTGCATGAAGTCGCAACCTGCCATAAATAGGCAATGCAACTTCTCCAAAAAATCAAATCTTGTCAGAATCAAACAAAAACTGCAAGATCCTTCAAGACAACCAAGGGAGGAGTACACAAGGAGTTTCGGGCCATTTCAGAATCATTTGGCCTAACTTCGCTTCTCCGACAGCTAAATTGGCGCTCCCGGCGGCGACATCATCGGAGACATCAAAACTTCGATCAGAGCCTACGGATGACTCCAGCATGTCTCAAAAGGGCTCCATGCCAAATTTCAAGTCAAACCGACAACATTTGACCCTCCATCAATGCTTGAGCAGCAAAATCAAGCCTCCCGGCGGCGGGAACCACCGAAGCCTTCGCTCATCAAACCAAGTGTATGAGTGGCTTCAACATGCTTCCAAAAGGCTGCACGTCGAATTTCAGGTCATTCCGACAACGTTTGACCAGGTTTCGACGCTCCGAAAGAAAATCAAGCCTACCGACGGCGGAGCTCCCCGGGACCACGGTTTCCAAGACAGAGCCTGTGGATCATCTCAAAATGACTCCAACAGGTTCCCTGTCAAATTTCAGGTCAATCGGACATCGTTTGACCGCACATCAATGCGCGGCATCTCCCTCGCGGCAAAATCAAGTCTACTGGCGAAGGGACCCCAAACGGCTTCAAAACTCAAACAAAAGCCTATGGTTGGTCTTATTTATTGCTCAGGAGGCTCCACCTCAAATTTCAGGTCATTCCGACATCGTTTGACCAAGTTTCAGCTTCTGGCGGAAAATCAGCAGCTCTACGCGACAAAGTCTTCGGCTTTCCAGGAAAATTGGAAACTTTGCACTCTAAAAATGCAAGGATTCTCATCAGGTTTTCTACAGGGAAATCAAGCCAATAAATGAGAAGAAATTTCAGGAAAAATACAGAAGAAAACGGCGACGAAAAAGACTGCAAAATGGACCAAAAAGGGGAGAAAAACCCCCATGGTCGCCGGCGACCATGGAAGTCCGGGTCACCGGATTTTTCGCCGGTGACCCGTTTTTCCGTCCCTTTTTGCATTTCGTGCACTTTGGCCCCTGTGGTTTTCTGAAAATGTGATTTTTAGTGCTTGAAATTTACTCATATCCGACGACATCTCAGATCCGCCGTCAAAAGCATAAAATCATCAGTGATCGCTCCAAGATCACCAACCGGTTGATCTAAAAAGTGCTCTTTCTGTCCGACCGATCGAGAAATCAACAAGACAGATGTTACCGGCCTGCTCTTAACTCTCAATGTCTGAAGTCACATGTTCATCCGATGTCAATCAGCATGAAGATCCATCGATGATCATCGCCAGAAGAATTCCAGAAGACACGGCACGGCCCGCGACTCTTCAACTGCTCGGCGACCAATTAATGTGGTTAATTGACTAGCTTTATTGCAGTCATTAATTCATTTCTTTGGACGGCCCAATCAGAAGCAAGCATTCGGGAGTTACAAATCAAGAGATTCATGGCACTTAAACCTTGAAACTCCTCCCATCATGGCGATTAAATGCCCTCAATCTCCATCGGCCAATCAGAAGCCAAGATCCAGGAGTTACAAAATAAAGGAATTAAACCTTGTAACTCCTCCATTTATGTAGCTTTATGACAATTAAGGCTCATAAACCCTCATAAACCCTCCTAAATGGCTACCAGAAAGCCTATAAATAGGAGAGCACCTCAAGCATTCCAGGGGACTTCGGAAAAAAGCACCACAGATCCAGAAATCTGAGAGAAAGAAAAAGAGAGAAAACTCTGCTGAAGTTCTGCACCGAGCACCACTACAAGGTGACAAAAAGGCCCTTGGGGGGTACTCCCCCCCAAGGTCCTTGCCTTCTCCCGCTGCCTCCAATGGCTTAGACGTGGCTTTTCAGCCCATCTACTTAGCTTTTTATTGGACATAGGACCTCCTCTTGGTCTTTGTCCTCTAAAAATCTGAGGTTATAGCCAAGCCAAGCGAATCAAGAGCATCCACTGTTCTCATCTGCATGGATGATGGCGAAGCCCATACATGGCTTGCGACCGTCAATCTGAACGAGTCCCCCACAATCTCCTGAGAAGTTAGATCCTCCTTTTCTTGCTTTTCATTGTAGTTTGTATTTTTCTAAAAGAGACAAAAATCACAACTCTTGTCCTTCATTATTGATGAGAATTGTAAATCGGCTATAAACGCCAAAATCGGCTATAAATGCCAAACAAAATCGCCTTTCACGGCAAACTAAGAAAATGTCTCTTTTCTTAAATATTTGTGCAATGGAAAACTTGAAAGAAGTTGATTTCCTTTTTACTTGCGAAGGTCGATCTCCAGATTACCACTTGCAATTCCAAGTAAAATAGAAAATCTGGCACACGCACACAAAGAAATGTTGATGCACGCTTCAGCCCCCCGGGCGCGAAAGGGCCGAACCCGACGGACTCCCACGTCCGCCGACCCCGGTAGCACCCTCGGCATGGAGCGCGTTCCATCAATAACCATGCATACCAAAATTCCCAATAGAGAAGGGGGACAATTTTGGAGAAAGTAAATGGGACAGCAAGGAAGATGATGCATAGGAAGAAGAACCGCGGCGCTAGGATGGTTGGAGATTTTGCAGGGAAGGCAGAGGAAGGAATGGAGGTTTACAAGAGTTTTTAATGGATAAAAGTACGATGGGACGTTGCTCAGTTCCTTCTCTCATGGAATGTCTACCAAACGCAGTAGAACGAAAATTTGACTGTTAATTGTATAGCCCACTCCACTTTCCGTTACTGGTAAAGTTACCAAACAGGCCCAGAACTGTCTTCTTTGAATTTTTGTTCGTGATTTTCATAAAGTATCTCAAACAATTGTTCAGAGAAAGAAGCCATTCACAAAATGCTCCAAAGCAATTAACTATGTTCACATCTTCATAAATTTCTTAGAAACCATTCATTCTTTTTTCTTAACAATTCAGGTTGATATGAATCATTATCTTCCTTGTAATCGATGAATAAACTCTGTAGCAAGGCCTTCGCTTACATTTCTTGTACTTTCTTCTTCTTTTTTGCTTGTTGGCCAGGAGATGTAAAGGAAAGTGACCACTCCACGTTTGAACCCTTGAGGGAGCTGTGGGAGGCGGGTGTGCTATCCATTCCCCTCTTGTACTTTATTTTGTCACCAACAAAGTGAGTCATGTTCTTCACATCCTCTCTTATGGAATATCATCTAGTTTTTGTGTGTGCGTGTGTGGTTTTTTTTTTTTTTACTTTAACCTCTGCTTGACTTATTGTATGTCTTTAAATAATTATAACTTCATGCTACTCATTAGGGAAATCTGAGAAAAAAATTCACTATTAAAAGAAAAAAAAAAGAAGTTACAGAAGTTTTATTTGCTCGGCAATGAGAAGGATCCTTTATGGGAAGCTTTCAACTTCATTTCCTTCAAAAGATGAATCTGGGCAAGGCAGAGTTGAAAGCATTTTTCATGATCACATTGGGCTATGAACATGCCTTTTGGAGTTTGCTTTGACACTGACACGACTCGAGCCCGAGATTATAATTAATCCAAGTTAACCCCGAGTCGCGTCGCGTACTTACTCCCGTGAACTTTAATCACATAAAAATTCACAAGGGATATCAAATAAAATATTATACGGAATATTAACAAATATACATTACTCATGTATAAAAAGAAAAATTCATTTACACTATGAACAACCATTCACTTGCACATTTAAATACAATGCAAGGAATGAAAAGTGTGAAACGTTTCCAACAATTCCTACAAAGTTCTCATTTTATTTTCTGTTTCCATTCTCCAAAAGTCATATCAAATGTTTTCGCCTCATTTCCACTCTACTAATCCTCCTGGAGGAACCGAAGTGGTCTCCTCCTTTGGCGCAGTGGTCTCAGAAGGACCGGCATGGGCAGCTTTGCCTGTAATGCCATCAATAACACTATGAATTCGACAATTCAGCAATGTATAAACAATTATACGATTGAGTATGCTAATTACACATTTAATCCGTTTAACTCTTTGTTAGACTAGTACAAATATAATTTAAATCAATATGAGCCTTTATTATTTGGCAAACTACAATATCATTTCATTTCAATTTCCATCTTTCTAAAAAGGAAGGATTGCCATCTTCCATACGGAAGTATTCATATCGTGTGGGATTTATCAGTGTCCGGGCCAGGGACATCTGACATCACCACGGAGTTCCGGAACACTCCCAAATAATCTGTTGCAGTAGTTATAGCTTCAATGAGCTTACAGAAATCACTATGTAGTGCCAAACTCAATCAACAATACAATTAACAATTAATTCTGTTCAATGACGAATTAATGGATATAATCCAATAAACAATCCATTTAGGATTCAATTCACAATTTCAATTAAACAATATCAACTAATCGGGTGAAATCCTCAGTTGTTTAATGTACGTGTTATTATCGATGAGCATCATAATTTATATAAATTTGTACATTAAAGTTCCCTTAAATAACACCCATGGAGGTATACACAATAACAACAGCCTTGATATGATCAATAGGCTCTTTTCCTTAACTCAGAAATAATTTTGAAATCTTATTAATTTCGGTTAACTAATCGATATTTAATCGGCTAGCTTTAGAAGCTAATTTTCATCATCAATTACCATTATTCAGCTTTGGTTAACCTTTTGGTTAACTCCCAATTCATCTTGGATCTAAATCCAAGAACATTACTTTACGAAAAGCTTAATTGATTAAAATATCTTATTTATATTATAATTAGTCATTAGACAAATTTTTATTAACCATTTATGCTCATAAACAAAACATTTGATTTAATTTTGAATCACAAATGTCATCACAGTTAGGGCCTGTTTTAATTATCCCCATATCAACTTCATTTCTCAATCTATGATCACTAGGAGGTGTGTACCATTGATTTCTACATTTCAAGAGCTTTCCAATGATATATGGAACTCAAAAATTGGACGTATGGGTCAAAAGTTATGGTCATTCAAAGTTGGCACTGTTGGCCCAATGGGCTGACCCAATCCGGCTAGCCCAATTATGGGCAAAATTTCACCAAACACAACCTGTTTCTGCACTGTGTTTCCACCCCCTTCTTTCCAATGCTTCCTACTCCAACACAAATCATTCATAAGATGCAATACAAACATAGGACCTCCTGTCCTCTCCTCAATCATCCATTCATATATATACAAATTCTTCAAGCCATTTAAATACCATAGAACCCATCTTCTTCTCCAAAACACTCTCTTATGCACACAAATGAATCATATATATAAGGCTGAATTCATTTTTCACAACATAATCAACATGAAAAACCTAATAGCTAGCATTTAATCATAATAACTATTTATACTTGCCTTATAACCAAGTTGATACAAAAACCCCTTTCTTTCAATCTCTATTTGATTCAAAACCACCAACTTCCAAACCCTAGTATAAAAAACAAACCTCAAAAACGAATTTCTCAAACTATTCATACTATAAATCACTTCAAATCAAACAATAGAACTCAAGATTTCTATATTAACAGCTGAACACTTACTGTGATTAGAAGAAAAGGAAAATTCTGAGATTTCCCTCAATAACAGCTCCAAGAAACTTGAAGGTATTGATGAAGAAGTTGATGTGGATGAACCCTCTCTAAAATCCTTTAGCTTAATCTTACTACAAGCACCAAAGGAAGGAAAAACGAAGAAGAAGGAGAAGAAAAACCTAAAGCCCTCACTCTCTCTGTTGTTTCAGCTGTAAGAGTCGAATAACATGGGTTCCGGACTCATTTAGAACCTTATAGAATGAAATTTTACAGCTTAACCCCCACTTTTAAGCTTATTTCAAGTTTGAGTCAATTTAAGATCTACTTGACCCATCCCAAGTCAAATGAAAATGTGTATATTATGAAAGTTGTTGCATTCATCGAAATACACATGTTGACATCAAATTTTACCGCATTCGATGAAATACGTATAAATTCGTATTTACAAAAAAAATCCTTAATTTCACTAATTTGGGTCTAAATCCAACTCTACTAAGTCAATCTCTCTCAAACTTGTCCATTATACTTAATTCAATCCTTCATGCATAATTTAATCCATTTTGATCACTAATCACACTTAACTTGACTAATCATGCTTAATATGCATTAATCTTGATTAATTAGAGTCAATCCTAATTAATCTGGGATGAAATGTAACACACTTTACTTCCAGTGGAGCTGAGGTCGGAGCTGGGCTGGTGTATAGCAGAGTGATCAAGAACGTGAAACTTCTATACATTACTGCAAAAGGCCTGTAATCAATTGGCATCATAAAATCAATTACTACACTTGGGACATCCATTCAATAACTGAATGTTACAAATCAGGTACTTGTGTGTTTTTCAATTTCCTGAATTATGTCATCTGTTCAGCTGACGTGGAAGTGGATTTCAGGGAGATCAAGAACCTGAAACTTCTACACATTACTGTGAAAGGCCTGTAATCACATGAGCATTTTATATCGCTGACTAGAATTGGGCATTCTCTAACTGAATCTTACAAATCAGGTACTTTGTGTCTTATCTTTTCAACGTCATCACTCATCAATCATGTCCTCTGTTCATGGAAGTGGATTTCCTGCCAAGGGATGCTGTTGGTAATTTTCAGGGATTCCACATTCAATTCATCTTTGTAAGTTTATTTTTTCCTTTAATAAAATCCTATTGCCAGTTAAAAAGATTGTAATATGTTTTCATTTTGTGTTTTATGAAGACCCCCAGGCCCCAGCCAACCATTTTTTATATTGGATAACTACCCAACCAATTTCTAACAAGCCTCTGTAAATCCTTTCTGGCACTCCGAAAGAAAGAAACAAAACCAATTTTCCTTGCACAACTGCAAAGGAGCTCACCTGATGGAGTTACTGCATCTTGTTTCTATTGGTTTATGCGGAGGTGAATAAAGAATCTAGCTTACATGCACAACAGAATTATACAGGTAATGGACAAATTCCTGATGAAATTGAGATCCTCGAGCCAAACTTAAGAAATGCAAAGCAAAATGGCATTACATGGGAAGTATTGTTGGATATGGGGTGTTAAAAAGTCCCAAAATAGGTTTTTTTTTTTTGGTCATTTTCCTTATGGTTTGCTGAAGTGTGTAAAATCTCTTCCTTCATTTTTTTCATTCCAAGAAAGAAATTGAATGGGTGTATTAGCTAACAGAAGATTTTACACAGTTGGCGAATGTGAATCGGATGAAACAATATCTTCATATTTCGTATACTCATTATAAAAAGGATCTTTCGCGTCCTTTTCGCGATAATAGTTTTGGAGAGTAACATTTTTTCTAGTTATAGTGTTTTCTTTTCTGAAAAAAACTCCCCTTTGTCTCCTGTCTGAGTGACATGGAGCCCATCATTCAGACTAGGATTGCAACCAATCTAAATCCTTCAAGGAAGTTGTATCCTTAGGGTGATTCAACTGAGAACCTTTGCACTGAGCTTCAAAGGGGTGAAACTTGTCTAAAAGAAAGCATTGCGAGACGTTCCTTGACCGACCGCGGCCACTGCTTTTCAAATTCCAACAACAGCTATATTATTTGACAGTGGCCCTAATTTCTTAGAGTGTTATTTCCAACAATTTTAGGATGACTTATGGCATCCACGGTCAAACTCAAGAGCCAGACCTTGTTCAATTACACGGTTTTAATAGATCTAATTTTTGGCGTTGACAATACAAAGTATTATTTCAAAGTATTATTTATGTTGAAAAATCTACGAATCACTTTTGTCTTGATCGAACCATGCCCTAACCATTAAGAATGACTGATGGGACCCTGGACAGGATTACTGTACAACGATCTGAACCATTAGGCTGCGACGCTGCATCTGGGGTAGTGCTAGAAAATTTCACCCAGGTGCACAATTTTCCGAAGGTTTCCGTAGTGAGGATAAAACAAATTTCCTTATAATGAAAGATAAAATGCTTCAATGGAAGCTTGTATCAAATCATCACGTGAACAAACATAATTAAACAATAAAAGGAAATGTCTAAGTAAAAGACGGTCACAAAGTGGCATTCCCATAAATTGTTTTTTTTTTTTTTTTCATTCAAAGAAAGGAAGGTACAAAGTACAAAATACCAAAGAAAAAGAGGAAGAGGAAGTGCAGGAGAAATGCACCACCTCCAACCCTACTACCAAAAACCACACCCACCCAAGGAAGCAACTTATCAACCAATTACATAATCACACCCACCCAAGGAAGCAACCTATTAATATTAGGTTGCATATTTACAACAAATAAGCTTAATCACGATTCTCTAAAAAATAAAAGCCAACAAAGGCCGGTGCATCATAGAGAACCCAAAATAAGATGCCATTCCCAAAAGATGATAGGCAACTAAGGTGCATAACTCGGTGTCTATAAGAAGTTACTAAAATCTTATTACAACAGTGATTCTTTCCTTGCGGCTTTTGATAGTTTTAATGAACTTGGAATGGTTCCTTATCAGTTACAATCAAGGGTTCTCCTCTAAGACCCTTGGCCTACATCATGCACATATTGCCAATAGTTTGGGTTATGAAGCTGGTTATTGAATTCACCAATATTGTCATATTCACAAACTCAGATCACAATCAAATAAAAATACATGATAAAATCTTCTAGTTCACAATATAAAGAACATGCTATCAAGCACTGACACAGTCACGTTTGAATTGTGTTGGCACCTTCGTATCAAGTACACACATAGGGATGAACCCATGTGTTCTCAAGTTATAGTGACACCCATGTACCATTAGCCCAACATGTAGTGAAAAAAGAAAAGCTTTCAAGCTTTTCCCTATCATTCATCATATCCTACTAAAACACAAAACTGCTTTATAACTAACACTAAACTCATTTGCAGAAATATTAGAGCATGAACTACCTACAAGACTCTAAAATACAAATATCCTACTTCCTTCAGCGGTGTCTCTCTGGAATCCTCTCAAAGTAATCCCCAAATATGTACTCCAGCGAGTAACCCTGCTCTTCATCATGTGTCATGACATGGCCATGCCACTCCCAAGCCCGGAAAGCAGAGCCCCTTTCGTCGTGCCATCCGATGCAGATGTTGTGCCCGCGAATTGTGACAGGCTGTCCAGAGTTGGGTTGGAGTGAAGTAGTGTTCCCGGAGAGAATGGTACGTATAATCTCTCTACGGACTTCCACTTCTTCATTAGCCACGTAGCCCATTTCGAACTCATCTTGGCCATTGGACAAGAGTGAGGCATCTAGGATTAGGCTTTCGAGGAAAAGACTCAAGTAAAAGTCGAATGGCAGGCTCATTTTGTTGTCTGAGGTCTTTGGAGGGTTTGGGGTTTTTTGATGCAAGAGGGAGAAGAAGAGGTTGGGCTTTTATAGGAGAGTTCTGGGGAAGAAAGGTGAGGGGGCATTTAATTGTTGTGAGTGTTTCGAGGTAGATTTCTTTTCCCCTCTCTGTCTTCTTGATATGGAACTGGTCTTGTGATGGAAAATAATTTCCACCGTAATCTTTTGCTTGGCCACTTTTGTGTGGCACTCCAGAAAATCGAACCAATAGAGAAGCTTCTTTTACATTTTTGGGATGAACCAAGTTTGACCCCATTTGGTAGGGGTTTTTTTGGTGGGAAAAATCAATTTATTTTTCTACTTTTTCTTGAAAAGCTGTTGGAGAAGATGATGCGAGCAGTCTTCTTATTGATCTTGGCCTCTTCATTAGCAATAATGATCAATCAAGGTTAACATTTGTCGATGGAAGAGGGGAGAGATAAGGAGGAGGGATAGGAATTTAGATCAAATCAGAGATGTGTTGAAAGGAGCAAGCATCGATATAGGGATAAGTGAGTTGAATCCTCTTGAGAAATGGCGGTTGAACTTAAACAAGTTGATGGAGTTGTCGAGCATATGTTTTATCTGGGTTAGATATATCTCTTTGGAAGAAAGCAAAGGTTATGAAATGACGGGGAGAAAAAAATTTTGATTTTGGCGTTCAAATTGTTAGATGATGGTGTTATTTAAAGGTCGTGGATGATAATTATAGAACGAAAATGATTTGGACCAGATTATTTGGATTTCCCAGCTAGTGGTCTACGAATCGTTATAAAAATCTAAAAAAAAGGAAAGAACATTGGATCGATAGGCACCTACACACCACATGCTTGCATCAAGTTGTCAACGTGACCCTGGTTAGCTGGATTTTTCTATGAAAAGAAGTTTTCATTGGTGAAACAATCTACGGAAATAAGAGCATTAGTTTTATGTTTGAAATAGAAAGATTTCTTTCCATTTTCTTTCTCGATTCCTTTACCATTTTCTCAAGGCGTTTTTTAATCCATCAGGTAATGATTAGATAAATATCTATAGCCTAGAGCATGGTAAACATTTCACATTGTGTATAACTTTTCATAAATCTTGAAAGCAATGTAGCCCCTTCTATGGGGCAACAGTGCACCTGCTTGAGAAAATAATAGTTTTACCTTTATTTCTCCAAGCTCTAAAAAATCCTAATTTATCTAAAATCATTGTGTTTTACTTGCTTTTGCTTAAAGAAACTAGGCACATTTTGCAATACAAAGGACTCATTGGTACGTGGTGTGAAACCTCTGATTTATAATGCTTGTCATTTCCTACTAGTTTGTGCAATTTTGCTTTGTGTGAAAGAGAAAAATTGAGCTTCTGGTGCTTAGTCTCTTCAAAAATCTTTCCTTGGAATGAGACAGGATCACTTTTATGGACATTTATAGAAACAAAAATACCGTTGTGCCCATAGATTTTCAATCACAAAACCGGTCATCCAAGCCAAACATGACCAAAAGAAATCTTTTGAGTTTCTAAACACAAAAGCACACATAAATATCTACATCTCTCTCACCAAACATCAAAATCTTGCAATTGGCCATTTCCCTTCTTCCAATATCCGAAGATCCCACAGATCATATGAACCAAATTAAGTACATATAAAGCATCTTGTCCGGACCTTCTACGAAAATTACAATTTGTGACCACAATTTGGACTTGCCAGACAAAAATAGTTAATACAATGGGCAACCTATATGCCACATCCATTGCATTCAAGTTGTCAATGTAACAAAGGAAGGGATTATTTTTCTATAAAAAGGGAATTTCATCAAAGAAACAATCTCAAGAGATATAAACATTGAATTTTATGCTTGAAACGGAAATAGTTCTTTCCTTTATTTTTTTTCATCATTTGGATTTGCTAGCTGGTAGTCTACGAATCGTTATAAAAATCTAAAAAACAGAGAGGAAAGAACATTGGATCGATAGGCATCGGGGGGGTGGGCCAACCTACATGCCACATCGGGGGGGGGGGGGGGGGGGGGGGGGCAACCTACATGCCACATCCATTGCATTCAAGTTGTCAATGTATCAGAGGAAGGGATTATTTTTCTATAAAAAGGGGATTTCATCAAAGAAACAATCTCAAGATATATATATATATATATATATAATATTGAATTTCATGCTTAAAACGGAAAGAATTCTTTCCATTTTTTTTATTATTTGGATTTGCCAGCTAGTGGTCTACGAATCGTTTTTAAAATCTAAAATTAAAAAAAAAAAAAAAAAAAAAAAAAAAAAAAAAAAAAGGGGAAAGAACATTGGATCGGGGGGGGATGGATTCAATTGGCCAACCTACATGCCACATCCATTGCATTCAAGTTGTCAATGTAACAGAGGTAGGGATTATTTTTCTATAAAAAGGGGATTTCATCAAAGAAACAATCTCAAGAAATATAAACATTGAATTTTATGCTTAAAACGGAAAGAATTCTTCCTTTTTTTTTGTATCATTTGGATTTTCTAGCTACTGGTCTATGAATCATTTTTAAAATCTAAAAAAACAAAAAAGGAAATAACATAGGATCGATAGGCATTGGGGTGGGGTGGAGTCAATGGGCCAACCTACATGCCACATCCAGTGCATTCAAGTTGTCAATGTAACAGAGGAAGGGATTATTTTTCTATAAAAAGGGGATTTTATCAAAGAAACAATCTCAAGAGATATAAATATTGAATTTTATGCTTAAAACGGAAAGAATTCTTTCCCTTTTTTTATCATTTGGATTTGCCAGCTAGTGGTCTACGAATCATTTTTAAAATCTAAAAAAAAAAAAAGAAGGAAATAACATTGGATTGATAGGCAACGGGGGGTGGGTTGCAGTCAATGGACCAACCTACATGCCACATCCATTGCATTCAAGTTGTCAATGTAACAGAGGAAGGGATTATTTTTCTATAAAAGGGGATTTCATCAAAGAAACAATCTCAAGAGATATAAACATTGAATTTTATGCTTAAAACGAAACGAATTCTTTCCTTTTTTTTTATCATTTGGATTTTCCAGCTAGTGGTCTACGAATTGTTTTTAAAATCTAAAAAAAAGGAAATAACATTGGATCGATAGGCACCGGGGGGTTGGGTGGAGTCAATGGGCCAACCTACATGCCACATCCATTGCATTCAAGTTGTCAATGTAACAGAGGAAGGGATCATTTTTTATAAAAAGGGGATTTCATTAAAGAAACAATCTCAGGAGATAAACATTGAATTTTATGCTTAAAACGGAATTTTTCTTTGTATCATTTGGATTTTTTAGCTAGTGGTCTACAAATCATTTTTAAAATCTAGAAAAAAAAAAAAAGGAAATAACATTGGATTGATAGGCACCGGGGGGTCGGGTGCAGTCAATGGGCCAACCTACATGCCACATCCATTGCATTCAAGTTGTCAATGTAACAGAGGAAGGGATTATTTTTCTATAAAAGGGGATTTCATCAAAGAAACAATCTCAAGAGATATAAACATTGAATTTTATGCTTAAAATGGAAAGAATTCTTTCCTTTTTTTTATCATTTGGATTTTCCAGCTAGTAGTCTACGACTTGTTTTTAAAATCTAAAAAAAAAGGAAATAACATTGGATCGATAGGCACCAGGTGGTTGGGTGGAGTCAATGGGCCAACCTAAAAGCCACATCCATTGCATTCAAGTTGTCAATGTAACAGAGGAAGGGATTATTTTTTTATAAAAAGGGGATTTCATTAAAGAAACAATCTCAAGAGATATAAACATTGAATTTTATGCTTAAAACGGAAAGAATTCTTTCCTTTTCTCTTTGTATCATTTGGATTTTCTAGCTAGTGGTCTACAAATCGTTTTTAAAATCTAAAAAAAAAAAAGGAAATAACATTGGATCGATAGGCATAAGGGGGGTGGGGTGGAGTCAATGGGCCAACCTACATGTCACATCTAGTGCATTCAAGTTGTCAATGTAACAGAGGAAGGGATTATTTTTCTATAAAAAGGGGATTTCATCAAAGGAACAATATCAAGAGATATAAATATTGAATTTTATGCTTAAAACGGAAAGAATTCTTTTTTTTTTTTTTGGTATCATTTGGATTTTCTAGCTAGTGGTCTACAAATCGTTTTTAAAATCTAAAAAAAAAAAAAAGGAAATAACATTGGATCGATAGGCACCGGGTGGGGGGTTGGAGTCAATGGGCTAACCTACATGCCACATCCAGTGCATTCAAGTTGTCCATGTAACAGAGGAAGGGATTATTTTTCTATAAAAATGAGATTTCATCAAAGAAACAATCTCAAGAGATATAAATATTGAATTTTATGCTTAAAACGAAAAGAATTCTTTCCTTTTTTTTTGTATCATTTGGATTTTCTAGCTAGTGGTCTACGAATTATTTTTAAAATAGAAAAAAAAAAAAAAAAGGAAATAACATTGGATCGACGGGCACCGGGGGGGTGGGGTAGAGTCAATGGGCCAACCTACATGCCACATCCAGTGCATTCAAGTTGTCAATGTAACAGAGGAAGGGATTATTTTTCTATAAAAAGGGGATTTCATCAAAGTAACAATCTCAAGAGATATAAATATTGAATTTTATGCTTAAAACGGAAAGAATTCTTTCCTTTTTTTGTATCATTTGGATTTCCTAGCTAGTGGTCTATGAATCGTTTTTAAAATCTAAAAAAAAAAGAGAAGGAAATAACATTGGATCGATAGGCACCGAGGGGGGGGGGGGGGGGAGTCAATGGGCCAACCTACATGCCACATCCATTGCATTCAAGTAGTCAATGTAACAGGAAGGGATTATTTTTCTATAAAAAGGGGATTTCATCAAAGAAACAATCTCAAGAGATATAAACATTGAATTTTATGCTTGAAATGAAAAGAATTCTTTCCTTTATTGTTTTCATCATTTGTATTTGCCAGCGACTAGTCTACAAATCGTTATAAAAATCTAAAAATATAAAGAACATTGGATCGATAGGCACCTCCAAACCACATGCCTGCATCAAGTTGGCAACGTGACCCTTGTTAGCTGGATTTTTCTATGAAAAGAAGGTTTCATTGGTGAAACAATCTAAGGAGATATGAGCATTAGTTTTATGTTTGAAATAGAAAGATTTCTTTCCATTTTCTTTTTCGATTCCCTTACCATTTTCTCAAGGCGTTTTTTAATCCATCGGGTAATGATTAGATAAATATCTATAGCCGAGAGCATAGTAAACACATCACATTGTGTGTAACTTTTAATAAATCTTGAAAGCAATGTAGCCCCTTCTATGGGGCAACAATGCGCCGGCTTGAGAAAATAATAGTTTTACCTTTATTTCTCCAAGCTCTAAAAAATTCTAATTTATCTAAATTTACTGTGTTTTACTGGCTTTTGATTAAAGAAACTGGGTGCATTTTGCAATACAAAGGACTCATTGGAATTGTAAAACCTTTGATTTATCATGCTCGTCATCTCCTACTAGTTCGTGCGATTTTTCTTTCGTGTGAAAGAGAAAAATCGAACTTCTTTCATTAATTCTCTGCAAAGACATTTTCTTGGAATGGGACGGGACCACTTTTATGGACATTAATAGAAACAAAAATTTACTGTTGCGCCCATAGATTTTAAATCACAAAACCAGTCATCCAAGCCAAACCTGACCGAAAGAACTCTTTAGACTATCTAAACACAAAAGCATATATAAATATCTGCATCTCTCTCACCAAACATCAAAACCTTGCACCTAGTCATTTTCCCCTTCGCCCCTTTGGTCTCTTCCAATATCCGAAGATCCCACAGATCATATATACCAAATTAAGTACATATAAAGCATCTTGTCCTGACCTTCTACGAAAATTACAATTAATTTGTATATTGGACTTGCCAGCCAAAAGCAGTTAATAAAGACTTTTGGGGGGGTGGGGGGTCCAGCCAAAAACAGTTAATAAAGACTTTTGTGGGGGGGTGGGTGGGTGGGTTAACAATCTCAAGAGATATAAATGTTGAATTTCATGCTTGAAATGGAAAGAACTCTTTCCTTTTTTTCTTTTGGTTTGATCATTTGATTTTGTTTCAAGGGACCTTTTCAAGCCATCAGTAAACAGTAGATACATATTTGTAAAATGGGTGCAGATTAATTGCCTCAGATTTAGTGCATGAATCTTGAATAAAGTGTAGTTTTGTTTTCCATAATCTTTACCATGTAACAAATTTTTTTTTTTTTAAGGGCTCTAAAAGGTCCAAGTATATACATAATTTTGAAGCTAAGGATATTTAGAAAAAGTTAAAATCCTCTGTGTATTTTGGTCTAATATGAAAAATGATTCAATAACTTTTTTTGAAAGGTAAGGATTCAATAAATTGATAAAATATTAACAGAGTTCTTATATTTTATTAAGTAATTTTAAGAGGTCTGGTGTCATTAGATTACCCCTGTTCATCACAGATGGAGCTATTCAAAAAAGCATGCTCACTTAAAATGCTCATTCTCACCCTCTATATTTTTAAATTGAAATCTCCTAATAACCAAATATATCAATTTTCACTCAATCCCAGTTATGCTAATCTGACCATCCTTCCTCAAGACTCTCAAGTATTAATTTACTCCGGACTCAGGAGCCCAAGTCTAGGTTCAAAAAAAAAAAAAATTTATCCCCTCCTTTTGCCAACTTTGTTGGGTGTCACTTGTCGTGCACCACTTACAGCATATGTGACATTGTTGCGGGCCACCGCAATTTCCTGCAAGTGATAAGTGCCTCCACTAGAACTACGTCGAAATCGCACTCTCTTTTTTTCAACTTTTGTATTCAGTTATCATCTCTGAGTTTTTGTGGCCCACAAACATGTGTTGTGGCTTTGTGATTAAAATAGTAGATGTAGAAGTTGTTGGTATTTTTGGGTATTAAACTGCCTAATATAGAAGTTGTTGATGTTGAAGTTAGTGACTATTGGATAAACGTTTTAATCAGATTTTTATTTGTCATGCTCGATCCTCCAGGTTAAAAATGCGGCCAGACTACAAGTGACCGTTAGAAGTTTGGTATTACCCACATAAAAGATTACATCTCTTGGATGAGAATGCCTTTCAGCAAAAGGGTAATTCTATACCCGATTTTAAATAACAAGTATAACAAGATTTCCTACCATTTTCTGATTAGTTATGGATATTTGATTTTTGTCTTGGAATAATAAGATCTCTTTCCATTTTCTTATTAGATATGAACGTTTTATTTTTCTTTCGTTTGAAATAGAAAGATTCCTTTCCATTTCCTTTTTCCATTCTTTAAACATTTTTCATGGTGTTTTTTCCCAAGTCATTAGATAAAGATTAGAGGTATATTTGTGATTGAGAGCATATATAGTAAATACCTCTCATATTGAGTGTAGCTTTTCTTGAGTCATGAATGTAGTGTAGCCAATTTCTGTGTAGCACTTGAGAAAATCTCTCTATCATCTTTTATAAGCACCGAATTACATCCTCTAAGTTTGATGACTAGTTTAATCAATCTTATTTAATTGGAAAAAATAATGTAGCTTATTGCAGTTGGCGTTAAATGAATCATTTTGTTCAACAGATTTTGTCACAGCCCCGTCCAACTTATCATGATATTGTATGTTTTGGCCCACCTACACATGTGAGGACTTTCCAGGAGGTCATCCATCTTGTCGAGTTAATTAACACGGTTTTGACTTATAAGCCCAGGGTTAGGACTTGCATGCTTTCGATTTAGGACTTGGAGAAATCCCCACTCCACCCTTACTCCCTTGAATTTCCCTTTCTTGGCTCACTGATCACTTGACCCGGTGTATCATGGGATCACTAGACCCAATCTTCCCTCAAGGGCCCAACTCAGCATGATATTGTCCTTTTTGGTCCACATGGCTCGCGAGGACTTCCTAGGTGGTCACCCATCCTAGTACTACTCTCTCCCGAGCACACCTAACTTCAGAGTTCTTATGGTATCTAGGGCTACACTACTTTGGAACGCATCATGTCGAGTAAAGACGATGTCTAACTTATAAGCCTTGAGTCAGGACTTCGATGTTTCTGATATGGTAATTGGACAAAGCCTCACAGTGCTAACCGAAGCACTCCACCTTTATCCCTGCAGATCCTCCTTTCTTGGCTCACAGGATTACTTGACCTGATCTTGCTTCAAGGGATTAACCAGCTAGATTGGGGTCTCACAAATCTTTTTCCTAACAAGGAATCTATGTTAATTTTAGGCAAAAGTTGAAAATCTCGCACCACATGTGTCAAAACTCTAATGGTGAAAAAAAATAGCTTTCTTTAGCTATTGAATCGCATCAAATCTTCAAGCAATCCAGTTTAATTAAACTTCTTTTAGACTATTTGAAAAAGAATCTATATTTTTTTGTTGTATAATATATATGTCATTCCTTCCAAGAAACAACCAGGAATCAATCTCTAGTTGTAGTGCTGACGGCAAGGGACTTGGGTGAGAGTGTGTGTGTGCGCGGTGGGTGGGTGTGTGAGTACTTATCTTTAAAAAAAAAAACCTTGTTTTTCGATTGATCTATATCTAGTTATCGATCAATCCAGTTTCATTAAATCGCTTTCAAACTATTTGAAAAAGAATATATCTATTTTGTTGTAAAATGTCCTTCCTTCCAAAATAAAATCAGGAATCAATCCCTAGTTGCAATACTGATGGTGAGAGACTTGGGTGAGTGCGTGTGGTGGGTGGGTGTGTGAGTACTTATCTTTCAAAAAAAAAAAAAAATACTTTTTTTTCCATCCTAAGCTATAGCTTAACTAGTTTGGGATACCAAACACCTCTTATAAGGGCAGGAGTGCATCAATTTGAGTCCTCATAAAAAAAATTGTTATACTTTTATTTCTCCAAGCTCAAAAAAAAATCTAATTTATCTAAAATTATCATGTTTTACTTCCTTTTGTTTAAAGAAATTGTGAGCTTTTGCAATGTTTAGGATTCTTATTAGCGTGTAACCTCCAATTTTTCATGTTTGTCACTTTCTACTAGTTAGTGCAATATTCTTTCATGCAAAAGAGAAAAAATGAACTTTTTTTCTCTTATGCAT
This sequence comes from Umbellularia californica, assembly GCA_028538565.1. NCBI lineage: Eukaryota > Viridiplantae > Streptophyta > Magnoliopsida > Laurales > Lauraceae > Umbellularia > Umbellularia californica. The sequence goes on from JAPQWN010000002.1 coordinate 30,630,066, forward strand.
CGGGAAAAAACTATACCCGTCAAGGGGGTCGTGATTGCATCATTGTTCTAGAATTGGCTACAACAACTTCACTTAATCAGAATACCCATTTTTTGTGAATCCGGACTGTTTTCTTATTATCATGTTAAATATGAAATGAAGTTGCACAAATAGACTTGAAATTGATTGGATACTCTACTTGAAAAGAAATTGATATTTAATCTTCATGGGCCCATTTGTTTGCATAAAATATATAAGAATTGAATACATAGGAATGCATTGCAAAAGGAGGTCAACCAAAGGATTATTAATGAGGTGATGAGGGGTGAAGGATGTAAGGAAGATGTAGATGAAACCTTGACTTCCTAGGAATTGAATCATTACAAGGGTGATGACTTGGTATTCATCTCCTATCTTCCCTTGATTCGATTTCCATCAAAGGAGAGGTTGTTTGATGGCCAATTTTGGATCTTTACCTTTGGCTCATTTTTAAACGCTTAAAGAAATACAATCCTAGGTATTCAATTTCTTGAAATAAAATGCTCTATATGAATGTAAAGTTTGATTCTTGTGAATAAAGATACTTGGTCAATTTTGATTTGGTTGATTTTCGAACCCAATGGCGGGTTTGTTGGATATTTTCTAAAGACCAACAATTTTAAAAAATAAGTCCCAGGAGGCACTTGAATGTTTCTTTTCAAATATTTTAAATTTTATGTCTTCTCAAAATTAAGCAATTTGTGCCTTTTCAATAAGATGTGTCTCTTGGGACCATTTGAGTGGATGTGGCCTAATTCTAAAGGATACTTTCCCACTCTATTCTTTTAGCCCCAATTTCAGTTTTGAGCATGAGTGAAATGTAGTATTTTCGAAAGCACAGTGTCTAAGAGCTTTTCTTTCTCTTTCATTTTTACTTTGATTATAAGGGCAATTCTATATTTATGTTCTAGTGTTCAGTCTTCGAATAAGAGTTGGGTGTTCTATTTTGGGGACAGAATTTCTTCAAAACCACCTGCTTATGGGAAATTACTGTATTTAAGAAAGCATCTTAATTGGTGTACCATCCTCTCAGTTAACGGACTTTTCATGGAGAACATTGGTACCAAATTGGATCGAGGAGAGGATCCGTTTTTGGAAAGATAGGTGGGTAGGTGAGAGGGAGTTCTGTGCTCAATTCCCAGACCTATTTAGGTGTGCTCAAGACAAGGAAGCAATGGTCAGCTCTTATATAAGGACTACTGGAGGCCAGAGAGTTTGGTGTCCCACCTTCAGAAGGAACTTGAAGGACAACGAATAGTCCCAATTTTTTGATCTCCTGAATTCCCTGAACAGTTTTACCATTCAAAACCACAGAGCAGATGATAGGATGTGGATTGCCTCTAAGAATGGTTCCTTTTCAGTGTCGTCTTTCTATAAGACAATCCTAAACAATCCAAGGGATATGAGCAGGGTGTATGGCATTTGGAAGATGAAAGCTCTTCCTAAAGTTCTTGTATTTAGGTGGCTTGCTCATAGGAAAAGGATCCCTACTATGGACCTTTTGAGGAGGAGAGGGATGACCATAGTGAATGGATGCCCGATGTGCTTGAAGGACGAAGAATCTGTGGACCATCTCTTGCTAAACTGTAAATCAGCTCAGACTATTTGGATGGCTTTAATAGGAGGGTTTGGTTACCGCGGGCCCCTTCCTCGTTTTCTCACCGCGCTTTTCGAAGCTTAAAAGGCTCTAATTGGGGACCCTAGAGGCAAAACGATGTGGCGATTGTCTTTCCTAGCGGTGATCTAGACGATTTGGAAGGAAAGAAACTCAAGATGTTATGAAAGAATTGCAGTTAGGGAAAGAATTTTTGTGGAGAAATCGAAGTTTTTTTAGCTTTTTGGGTGTCTAATCTCCCTTCTTTTAAGGGATACTCTTTAGATCAAATTGTGTATCATTGGAAAGAGGTAGCCTTTCCTATGACAGAGCCTTAGTTTGTCCTGTGTTGTATTATTTTGCTTTCAGTACTTCTATCTTGTACCGTTTGCTCCTTTTAATGAAAGTAACCATTCAAAAAAAAAAAAAACTTAATTGGTGTACCTTGCCCATTTTCTATTTCTTTCTTATTCAGTTTCTCACGTTAACTTTTATCCACCAATTTATTCTAATTGTTATTTATTTTTCCAATTGCACATTCTTCGTAAGTAGTTTCCCCAGTAGGTTAAAGACGACAATCATTCCCTATCACAAAGAAAATTGCAATCATGAGTAACTGGTAATAATTTATTTTATGAAGTTGTGAGTCATATGTATGTTAATTAAGTGTGTTGTTTCCATTCTGAAGAGAGTGAGAAATTGTTAGTGATCAAACTTCAATTAAAGGTACATTTGTCTCACTTATGTTTTTAATTTTTGATGCAATGTATGATGTGAGGTCTCGACCCTTTACTTGCCTTAATTATGCTTGTTTGTGCTAATTTGTAGGAATTTGTGAGGGCAAAAGGGTAATTCCAGGATTCATCCCTAAGGTTTAGGCTTAATTATGCAGTTTAGGGGTCTAATTGGGTTTAGAGAGAGCGTCTAGGGGGTTTATTGTAATTTTAAAAAGTAGGTAGAGAGGCCTTTAGATGTAATTTAGTGATTAGGAAAGGCTTCCTTGGAGAATTATGTAATTCCTTGAGAAATCCCAAAACCGCCCTTCTGGCCCTTTCATTAACCATCACTTAAGGGAGGGGCATTTTAGTCATTTCACAACCAATCAAAACCTATATAAGGAACTCCCCTCCCATTCCCAAACAACATTTCCCTCTCTTATTTCAATTTCTTCATTTCCCTCCCTCCTTTCTCTTTCTTCCTTCACAAGCTAGGGTTTCTTCTTGCATAATCAAGGGCTTCCTTTACCAAAACTAGATAATTCTCAAGAGCACCAGCCATCTCTTGCTAGTGACCATCTCCTCTCTTGATATATCTCCTCATCTCCTTCATATCAAAGTGAGTTTCAAGATCCATCTTCATGTCTATAGCTTCCTAGGGTTTCTCTTTGTGAACTCCCATTCCAATGCATGGTTCTCCTTGGGAATGGGTTGTAGGAAGTGTGATCTTGTTTTTTATAGAAGCTTTGGAGGTGTTCTTGGGTTTAGAGTGCTTGGATCTTGATAAATTATCTTGGAAACCCTAGATTAGAGGCCAAGGCAAGTGCAATATACACCTAATATAACATGCATATTGATCTTCATTTGATTCCTGTGTTTGGTATCATTTACATTGATGGATGATGTATATTTTTCAATTTCTAAGTTCTTTTTCGTGTTTTAGACCTTTGTATGCTTGAAGTTATGATTTGATAATGGCCCATTTCTTGATAAACTGGTGGTGAATGATTGTGTAAGATATCGTGGCAATTGTGCTTTTATGGTTTGGATGGGATTGGAGGAGCTTTGGAAAGGATTGGAAAGGAATCCGGACTATGGATTGTATTTTCGGACTCCACGGTTGATTGTGGGATATTTCGTGGTCAACAGTGGAAGCCTAGGAGGCTAGCCACAGTCATCTTACGATTAGAAAGACAGTACGTAGTTTCTCAGTGATTTTTGAACTACGGTTAACTCACGATTAACCATAATTAACCCACGATGACCGCGAGCCAACTTCGAACATAGCAGGTCGGCTTTCCCTAAGAGTGTGGTTGACAAGCGATTGTACTATGTCTCACTGGGGGTAACCATGGAGTATCCATGGTCAACTGTAAGTACCCCATGGTCGATCGTGAGACCCTTGTTCTGCATCTTGTGAATTTACATCGTTTGGCCATTTTATCTATTTTGAAGAGCCTATAAACGTTTCCAATGCCCTGTAATTAGTGGACTAAACATGGGTGAAGGGTGAAGCTTAAACTTAACCCATGTAGTTGCTCGAGTATGGTGTGCGGATTGAAGTTAAGTCTTGAGGATGGAGCTTGTGGAACTCCTCAATGCTTTGATCATTAGAGCACCAAGCCATAAGTATAATGCATCCGGAACCTCAATTGTGCATCGGGTGGAATGGCTTAGGATGTGTTTAGTTCGAATTATTAAAGGGACTTTTTTGGCATTTTGCTTTGGAAAATATGAAAAGTTTGTTTAGTTATTAAATTTTCAAATGGTTTTTTCTAAAAATAAAAGTAAAAAAGTTACTCTGCACCCACTTCATTGTGGGAATGGGATTTTTTACTTAAGTGGAAAGCACAAACCAATTAGACGTGCGGGAACTTTGATTTTTCTCCCAAGGCCGGATCCTTTGCACACCATAATCATGCAACACTTGTCTGGAACTCTATCATGGGGTCCATATAGAAGTATCTAGATTGTTCAAGTGGAATGTCATTCCCTTCAATTAAGAATCCTCAAGTTTCATTTCAAAAGGCCTGGGTCCCACCATAGGATTGATCACCATGGAGGAAGTGCTATTAGCACCACGCCAACATCAATGCACATCAGTGGTTAGTCGCGTTCCATTATGGTGCTCAATCATATAGTGGAATCCACTCCTCTCAAGCTAAAATCTTAGAATCTTTGATTGGAGGGGATGGAATTCAATTTGAATAGTCTAAATGATCTTTATGTGGGCCCCATTACAGAGTTTATAAGTGTTACACGATTATGGTGTAATAGGTGGACAGACAATCCGGACTCCTTTCCCTCCCTTCTCCACAGTCCATAGTAACGAATAGAGGGCTTTAGTTGTTCGGTCCATTGAACACTTGTCACGACCCGAGCCTGAGATCAGAGTAATCAGGGTTTAACGCTGGGTCGCGAAGGCGATCATACTTACTCCCTTAAACCCCGAATTAACCGAAGTTAAGACGAAGTTCACAAGGGATCTTACATACATACCTGTCAATGTACAATCTGCGGAACATACACATATACATACATTGACAATTAATTAAAACTAAATAAGTCCCTAACATAAAAATGAAGACAATATATACAATCCATGTACAACTAGGTCAACAACTGCATACTCATAATACAATGTAGGTGACCCAAACTACTCAAAATGAATATACAAATTTGTTTGTCAAAATAACCCCAAAACATTTTATTTTTTCGCACTCAATCACGTCCATTCGATCAAACCTTCTGGGGGTATTGGATGGGCATCCTCCGCTGGCAGCTCGGTCTCTGGAGGACCGGCACGGATAACTGGGCCTGTAATATCATCAGTAACACTGTGAACACAACGGTTCAACAATGCACATACAGTTCTATGATAACACATATTATTTCCATCAACTCATTGATCTAACAATTTTATAACAAAGTCTTGTGCAATAGTAAACACAAGTAATAACAATAACTATATTGGCAACTACAATAGCATTGGTTTCATTTCAGTTTCTTCCCAAAGGAAGCAGTCAGTTCCATTCATTTTTCAGTATTTACATTCAATTTATTGATTATATTAAGCTTTTATTAGATGACTTATCAGTGGGACTCTTTTAGTCCAATGTGTGGCTTATGGTGGCTTATCAGTGACTTTTCAGTCTATGACCTTTCGGTCCAAATAGTGTGGGATCTGCCAATGTCTAGATCAGAGATCATTGGTATCACCACGAAGCTCCGGAACACCACAATTCCATCTACTGCAGTAGGATTGTTAATTAATTAGATTTGTTATTCAGTATAATTCATTATACACATTTTACATTGTTACCTTTAGTAACTGTGGATTGTTCACTCCATGTGAATTCATTACCAGTTCTGTATAGTTCAATAATGAGCATTGGAAACCACTATGTAATGCCAGACTCATGATTCAATCGATCTACTAATTCTATTCAATTTTATTCTAATTCTAAACAATCATCTAAACCAAGCAATTGAGTGGACCATTCGTTATCAATGCACATGTTACTATGGATGACATTACTTTACTTAAATTTGTACATAATGATAACCTTGGTTCACACTTATGAAAGATTAGACATCACTAACACTAGCCTCAATGGTTGGGCTTTCAATTCAGACAATTCAGAATTTAATCTGAAATTTTCCTCCCTAGCGGTTACCTTGGCGATTAGCCGAAATCTAGCTGGCGGCTAGTCGAGCCAAATTCGGTCAGCTTTCCAAAACCTTAAAAATTCCTGATACATTTAGTGAGTTCGGTCACCTTGTCGGTCACCCTGCGTCTAACTGAAATCTCATTTCAGCTAGCCGAACTCCTTTCGGCTACTTACGATTAGCTTTCCAAAAATTAACTAGTTTTTTTACAGGGATTTCTGACTCAAATTTGGTCAGGTCACGGTTACCTTTTGGCTAAATTTCGGCTAACCGAAATCTGGCGATTATCTGACGGTCAGCTTTCTAGAGACTGACCATTTTGTGGATTTCTAACAGTTAGCCTTGTAGTTAGCCCTACGGCTAGCCGAAATGTACCCAGAATTGAATTCTGGAGCTTCAGAATTCTGAAACGAAATTTGTAGGTTTGAACTCCTTAAGCTCCTAGAAGGTCCATAACACCATAAATCATTAGAAATGCATACACTTACCTTGTTTGAAGACTAAATCACCAAAACCCCTTTGCTTAGCTTGGATTGAGGTGGAACTTCTCAACTTGAAGGTTTCTCTTCAGGAAAACTCAAGAAGAAGATGAAGAACATGGAGAAGGTGAAGTCCTCTTCACTTGAATCACTCAGAAACCTCACTCTTGTGCTTGACGAAGATGAAACGGAAGAAAGAAGAAGAAAAAGGAAAGGAAAAGGTGTCTAGGGCTTGGCTGTACTGGAACGAGATGAATGAACTCATTTTAGCCTTTATAAACCCTAATTTGCATTTAAGTCCACAATCTCTCTGTCAATTATAATTCAAGTCAAATGAAAGGTCATTTGATCCGTTTCTCGTCTAATGACTTCAAGTCTTTTATTAAAAGTTAACGTACTCGTCGAGATACACGTGTTGGTATCAAGAGTTTCCATTTTCGACAACATACGTGAAAATTCGTATTTACGAAAAAGTCCTTAATTCCTTTATTTAAGTCAATAATTCACTTAATTCCTTTAATCTCTTTCATTAACACTTCATTAAACCTAATTCATTCGTTTTAGGTTAATTCACTTCCATTTGGCCACGAACCATAATTAGCTTAATTAAACACAGTTAATTAGCCTTGATTTCTGATTAATTAGAGTTAATCTCGATTAACTTGGGACGGGGCCTTACAATACTTATGAGACACATCACCCTCCTTTTCTTCATGATCCTACGACCCTCTTTTCTCTAGACACATCACCAGGGGCGGACCTACATGTATCATGTTGGGGGCTTCACCCACCAAAATTTTAAAAAGCCCATTTAGGCCCTAAAGGATGTCTGGCCCAGGCCCCACTTGAAATAGCCCAATAGCCCCCACCTCCCTTTCCCCAACTCAAAATACTCTGTTTCCGATCTCTCTTTCCCCTCTAAAAGAAATCGCCAAATCAGCAAACCTTCCATCTCCTTCTCTGGCATCGGTGCACCCCCATTATTCCTCCCTCCGGCAGGTATATATGCATCTCTGCTCTCCTTCGCTCTCAATCCATCTCTCCCTCTCAGTCTACCTACCTCTCTTAGTTTAGCTCTCTCAATCTATGTCTCTGACTCTCTCAATCTATATCTCTCTCAATTCAATTGATCTCTCTTACTCTCTCAGTCTATCTCTCTCATTCAATCTCTTAATCTTTGTCTCTGTTAGTTTATCTTCAACTAGTGGGTTTATATGGATTCCTACAAGTCAACCTTAACTAACCAGAACAAGAAAACTCCTCCCATATTGAAATTAGCTTGAAAGCCAAATCTATTTTTTCTGTACCTTTTCAAGTATGAAAACATGTTTGGTTTTGATATAAAAAAAAAAAAAAAAAGGTGTATTTGGATTAAACATCTATGAATACATCCAATGGTTTAAATGTATTTGGATTAACCACTATAACAACATCATTTGCAATGCATTAACCAATGCCTTCTCCAAAATATGATGGGTCAACTATATGAATTCCATTTTGCAATTCCAACTTATCTTGGAAATTATCCTAAGAAAGGCATTAACCAAACAAAAGTCCATAAAACACCATTGATATGATCTTAGCCATCACCCACTGATCATAAGCCCCCCTCAAACAAAGATCCTGGGTCCGCCACTGCACATCACACCCTAGCCTAAGAATCATATCAACCGACAATCACATCATGCATTATTTTATTTGAAAATTCTTATTATTTTTATATTTCTTTTTTTCTAGGATAAACGTTTAGAGTACATTGTAAACTTTATATATTTGACATTTTTATATGAATGCAATATGTTTGGATCATCAATCCCCAGTTAAATACAACCCCCTCACTTTCATCAACATATCCAAGCAAAAATTTTCTTCCTAACCCATGGTTCAGCCATCATTACAATTCAAATGGTGCTCCCATTTTGGTCATTTCTTCTATATTGGATTGGAAAACTGAATTCAAAATTTAATGAGCATCCAAGTGCAATTGAAAAGAAAGGTTTTACTTGAAAAGCAAATCCTGTATGAGTTCTTTTTCTTAAGGTCTTTGTGAATCATTTTCCCCGAAGGCAACATCCATATTCATGAGTTTCCTGTGAACTTTGCCTATAAAGAAAAGGAGGGGTAAGAAACTCATGTGTTGCTTTATTAGTATGGCGAGAACACAATGTAGATGTCCATTGTGGGATGTGAATTAACAGTTTCTGAATATGCTGCCAATTAGAAATAAGTTTATGTAGAAAACTGTGCTTCCTTGTGCTAATGTATCTATGAAGAACACTGCAATAACAGTTATGTTTTTTACTTTGCAGACGAATGAAGAACAACCTGTTGAAACTCTGAAGGTTCTCTTATATAACCAACAAAATCATATAACGGAAGGAATTCGTCATGGAGAGGTATATTGTAACAACGAATATACTTTCTTAATTGACATTGTCAATCTGCCTTGTGATTCTTTTTGGACAATACATGCTAACCACCCTTTGTAATCTTTGTAACTACCAGGAGTTTGGTCGCCTAAGGTGTATCCTAACAAACTAGGATAAAATAATCGGGGGCTAACAAAAAATTATAGGGAATACATGAGGCAGACGGGTCCCTATCATCTGGCGGAGATAAATCGTATGGTCATAGATCATATGTTAATCACAGCTTTGAAAGAGAGGTGTCCGCAAATTAATAGTTGGAAAGAAACTATTAAACATGACCTTGCCTACATGGACCTAACGGAGGACATGACCCTAAACAGATTTGATTGGCGTTGTCAAATCCATATAGCCGAACCCAACAAGTGGGAAAAGGCTTGGTTTGGTTTGGTTTCCATCTAAAGAAGCAATTGTAACTTTAAAAGATGTTGCTTACATATACAACCTACCAATAGATTGGCCCCAGGTAACTGAATGAACTTTCCCAGGGGGTTAGTTCAGCCAGTATGTGATGAGTTCTTTGAGATTACTCTACAAAAGAAGTTGACTATGTGGGTATAACCTTAAAATTTATGTGGCTTAAGGACAATTTCAAAGCTGAAGTACTGCAAAAGAAGAAGAAGCATAAGAAATACAAGGAATATAAGATTCGTGCCACTCGGGCCTACCACTTCTTCGTATCCGGCCAAATCGTTAGGCAAACTTCTGGTGCTTTGGGATGGCTTATCTACTTGAATTGTTTAAATATTTTAAGCCTTACGCATAGGCATCAACTTGTCTTACCAATCTTTATGGGATGTTGGCAAATGCTACTCGGTGGAATCAAAAGAAGAAAGGGGAAGAAAAAGAGGGAAAGAATAAAGCAGAGAAGGAAGGACACCAACTAAGGACACCCACCCACCGTATTACTAGTTAGCATGTCATATCGATGGCTTTCTACATATGCATTTGCCCAACATTTCCTTCCAATTGCCTCAATGTAGTTGAACGCTTCTTAGCTGATTGCACGTATATCAGTCAATATGCCTTGTACGCATAAGGCCTATAAGACTTTGCGGCAAGCCAGTATTTCATCACGATTGCCCCATCACTGAAAGCCATTTTGATGTTTTAAGAATTGTGACGCAACAATAACAATGCATTACGGAAGGTATGGTGTTCTGAAGCACTAGAATAAGACCCTTTTAACGGTCAAATTGGCTGGTTCTTCCAACACTATGAACAAGTTTGCAAGAAATCACTTCCAATTTATAACGATGCTTGGCTTTCACAAAGGCAAAGGCGATGCGGAGGAGCTTATGGTTGGCATCGTATGTCACGGCTAAGAGCAAGACACCGGGATACTTAGCTTGGAGATATGCCCTGTCTACAGCAATCAGTGGTCTCAGCGAAGACGTGAAAAACCTTATACATGGTTCGAATGCCCCAAAACAACTTCAGAAATGGTCCTCGAATGTGGTGTCTATGTTTGTTATTGTGCCAGTGTTGGTTTTCTACAGTTCGATACAGTACAGAGGCAATATCTGGAAGAAATCTTTCATATGATCCTCATACTATACAGAGGCATCTCCTTTGTTATAAATGTCTTCCTGTAGCTAATAGTTGACCCAAATTTCATTTGGTAGTCGTTCATTGTCTCCTTTGGTTTTAAATGGATGTTTTGTCGGACTTTAGAAATGATAAACTCCGAGATAAGTGTTGAAGTTGCCTGTAGATGTGCCATACCCATCATTTGCTTCGAGCATTGATGGTTAGGATTATACATCCTAACTTTAAATTGTGGTCCCAATTCGACGATAGAAGAGTGAATGAGCCAGGGACAATCCTGGTCTTCGTAGCATGCCGCCACCTTGGTTAAGCTGGTCTTCAAGGGTTTAAGAGTGAAGTTGCTATAAATTGTAAACTTAGCCAGAGTATTCCGAAACATCTGTCGAACAGGGAATTCATGGTCAACCCACATTTTTCGTGTCAAGTTATTGCCAATCTCTTTATTCATGTCCTCAAGCTCCATTTTGTCCTCAAAATAAATAGCTGAAGTTTCATTGGAACGATTTGCAGTATTAATTGGATTGGCTTCATCACCGTTGCTTTCAGCCTTCACCTTTAGGATCCCACGAATTTGTACAATGGCATGATGTTCATCAAGATGAATCTCATCATGATAGTCTGTCCCAACATCTATATCATCAACAACAATATCATGTCCTACTGCCCGATGTGGACTGCAATTGTTATGCATGGATGGAAGATGCATGTCACCATCTTCATGGAAATCAACAGTAAGCAGCTCTCGAGCAAGTGTTGGCTCTATTACTTGTTTTCCTTTGCACGTTCTTAACGAGGTCCTCAATTTTTATGGACAAGTGCGATCTTTAACAGTCCTTTGAAACCTACAATGCATTGCGAAAATAATAAGCAAGTAGGGAGACAAACATGGTATTTGGTAATGTAATAATTTAGTGATACAATCAATACATGTATCTCCATTTTTCTCCTCCTATACATTGCTCGTTCTTCCAACCGTTAGTATAAGTATATCCCATTTGCATCATTCCCCGATGCTTTGAACATTCTCTTGACATCATTATCATCATCAATGCTAGCCATTGAAAATGCCCGTCCATTGTGATGAATGTATTGTATGCTTAAATTCTGGATGGATGAGTTCCAATTAGATGCTTCAATTGCTTCGTTAACTAGTGACCTATATATTATATATGTCTATAAATATCTCATTTTCTGCTTTCCTCCACTGTACACAAGATAAATTATATCGAATTCGAATTCACCATCATAGTGAAAATGATTAACATCTCGCTAACTGACATGCTATCATTAAATCACAAGAAAATAATTTAAATAGCGGTGAAAGATACATACATTTAGAAAAACAGTGCCCATAATGAAGGATTAGAGTGCTAGTGTATGTTTCTAAACCATTGGCCACTATTAAAATCCCAAGATGGGATATGTTTTATAAAAAAAAAAAAATAACGTCTATAGTCATATTATAAAGTAATGTAATATGGTATTCACATAATTATACTAGGTCCCACTTTTAAAGAATGCCATAGAGAAACAATGCCTTTTTTAAATCCTAAAATCTAAAACGAAAATGATAATAACTACACTCGATGGTGGTCTTTAAGGGCATATCCACCGTTAATACGCGAAGCTAGATACAAAAATTCTTTCACATTAGATAGCTGGTACAGTTTCATAAGTCAGAGAAAGGCTATCTTCCACGGGTCTAGGGTTTCTAACAAGTCAATAATGAAAAGGAATCAAACTGATGACGTTTTAGGGTAGATAATTAGGGATGTAAATGGGTTCCCGATTCTCAGATTACCCGAAGGCTCTGACCCATTAAAAATCAGATATGGATCCTTATTTAAGCCACGATAAGTAAATGGGTCCGAGTCCGGTTCCACCTTGGTTTGGACACCCGTGGACCCGAAACCCGATATATTACCTAAATTTTTGAAAATATCTCCTGAAAATCATATTTTTTTAATATCATTCTCTACCCAAATCTGGACACGGATCCGAACCTGTCCCATATATATGGTTCTGGCTTTGGTTCCGAGTCCGAATCTGGTTCCACCTTTTCCTTAACGGTTCCGGATTCACCATGGACCCGGACCGGAACCGACCCGTTTACAACCCTATAGATAATGCAATATAAGAATGTGTTTAATGAGTTTACCAACCTTTTAATGGTGTCCAACCACCACCGTGATGCAGTTTTCTGGTGTTTTCTAAAAGGGAAAGTCACTAGAGCACATGTTGCAATCGATGAGAAAGGACGATAAAGAAAAACATACTCGGGGCTACATATAAAGCACTTTCGCATAATGGTCGATATTGACCAACACTATATATTCCATGGTTGATATCGACAATATCGGAAAACAAAAAAAAAAAAAAAAAAGAGTGAAAAGCAACAAGAGGACCCCTTCTATCTCCAAAGTCCCAGTGGGTCCTCATCTTTCCTATGGCGTCCTATGGGGTTTTTTTTCCTGTAGATTCCCCTTTTTTATCATATTAAACAGAAACCAAAATCAAGGTTTCCAGTTGACCCTCAAATTAATTGTGGGAGATTTTGTGGATCATAATAACTCATAACATATATTGTTGACACATGGTGGTTTTCAATTTAAGCAATGGGTCTATTAGGGCAATCCACAGTGATACCTGTGAAATAAATTGATTTTAAGGTACAATAAATATCTAAAAACAAAAATCAATAGGAAAGGGGTTCTGTAATATTTATAAATTTCCCTTTCCATTCTCTTCCTAGTGGAAAATAATGTAGGCAAAATTGTAAAAGCAATGATTCACTGTCATGATAAACCGACTTATGCCTGGGCTGTGGGCTTTGTTTAATTGGGTTTAGTACCCATTAAGACTTCTAGTTCTTTTTTTCTTATTTTTTATTCCAAAGCTTGTAATGCAGGAATTACGCATTGTCTGGGTCTTTCAAGAGGCGAAACTGATTTTATTATCTAGTTTCTTCTTGTGAAAACTATTTTCTCTTACTGTCAATCAAATTAAAAGTAGTATGATGATTGATAAAAGAAAGTTCCAACTTATTTATGGCCTAAATAACAAGGGAAATTGATTGCTCCAAGACTTCTCTCTCCATTTTTCTCCACATTCAAATGACCCCCATACAGTCGTTCACTTGTGAAAATAAAGAGGATAAATTATGGCCCCCGGCCCCAACCAACCACTTTCAAACGCCCACCAAGGGAAAGGGGTAGGCCAAAGAGGGCGTAGATAGAGATAGTAACTATAGATATGAACTAACCGACTCTAACATAAAAGTCTATTTAACAAAAGGCTTATGTGGCAAATTGAAGGATTGAAATTTAGCATCTCCTAAAGTATGAACTCCACCCGATATGCCAAATTTATTACTTTATTATATTTTTTTTCTCTTTTTATGGGACCCATATCATAAAAGAAAAGAAGCTTTTGTATTCTTGTGCCCCCCCCCCCCCCCATTGCATAAAATAATCCAAAACAATAATAAAGCATTTGCCTTTTTCATACTTTAAATTTGGGAGGCCCAGCCTTCATGCCAAAATGTCATATCACAAATAGCATAGCTGTTGGAGACATGGTGAATGTCATTTTTTACCGTTGCCACTGCTACGTGGCAAATAGCATGACAGTTGGAGATGCTCTAGCCATTTATTCTACTAAGCAATTAATAAATATCAATCCATGGGTTGATATGCTGTTTGTTGGTTTTCGAACTCTTATTATCCCTGAAACAAATGCAATTAAATTAGAGAAACTCGTTTGAGATGGTTTGGGCATTTCCAGCGTAGGCCGGTAACGGCGTCAGTAAGGAAAAATTTGGCTATGAAGGTTGATGGGCCACCAAAGGGAAGAAATAGGTCTAAGAAGACATGGATAGATGTGATAAAAATATATATATAAAAAAGTGTAACTTATTTGAAGATTTGGATCAAGATAGATCGGAATGAAAAAATAAAATTCATATAGCCGACTCCAACATAATTGGGACAAGACTATGATGATGATGATAAAGAAAAAAAAAAGCAATTAAATCGAAAATAAAATTAGTAACAGTAATCATGTTCATAATTGTATAATATACATACAATACATATAGCCAAAATCATCTCCTAAGAATATATTTTAAAAAAGTAAAAAAAATAATGATAAATATAACAAAATTCCAATCTCAAAAAAAAAAAACAAAAAAAAAAAAAACGTCACATAATTTCTTTTTACAAAATCAACAAACCAATAATTGCACTAACTATGCCACTGAAGAACCCTAGCGCCACCACCCTGCCTCCGCCACTCGCCTCCCCACCTTTCTCCTCCTGCGCTGAATTCGAAGATGATGACGATGCATTATAATTCGGATTTGCTCCATACAACCGCTGAATTCCAGTGACGTCGTCCGCTGCCAGCGCCACCCTCCTCGTCCCCGATGTTATCGTCGGAAACATGATCGCCTCCTCCACCGACGAGTGCCCCAACCCCAACAGATGCCCAATCTCATGCACCGCCACCGACTCCAGGTCAATCTCCCGCGCCGACGGCAGGTTGCCGTCCGCCGCCCAGTTCTCCGCCGCGTCGAGGTGGAACCTCCCGCTCGTCGGCGAGAACGCGTGCGCCAGCGTCCCGAGCACGCCGTCGAACGGCTCCCCGTCACCGTGGTCTCCGGAGTAGAACCCGATCTTGATGTCCGCCGCCGAGTACTCCGCCGCCTCCACGAACGTCATCTGCGTGACATTGGACCACCGCTCGAAAGCCCGGGCAAAGATCGACCTGAGGGTGGCGTCGTCGGCCGCGATCCGGTCCGTCGGCGAGATGGCGTACGTTAGATGGCGCTTGTTGGAGGGCCAGCTGGGTGAGCCGGGGAAGAACGAGTAGAGCCGGCGGTCGTTAGCATGGGCGGCGCCGGATGAGTTCATGGTCGTGGAGCCGTTGACAATGTCAGGGACGCCGCATCTGGGCCGTACGATCTGATTGACGGTCGAGATGTCGAGGGAGCCCGTTGGGTTGAGGTTGAAGTTTTTCTGATAGGTCTTGATGGCCCACTCGAGCGAGTCGTCGAAGTCGTCCGTTACGTTGGCGTTAGTGCTGTTCGAAGCGGTATCGGGGAAGTCCATGTATCCGAAACGCTTGAGGTAGCGCTTCAGGTCGGCCAGGCCGGGCACGTGGTCGCCCATGTGGCAGCCGGTCAGGTTCTGGAAGGAGGCCCATGGTGGGGAGGAGATGTTTTTTGGGAGGATATTTGAGGCCCATGGAGGGGAGGAGATGTTTTTTGGGAGCAAACTTGGGAATCCAGAAACTGAATTCACCAACACTAGCAGGAGAATTGCTATTGCTGCAGGGGATTTCATTTTCCCGGGTTTCCTGTTTCCAGTGAATTGGAGGAAAGGAGGATGGGAATTGAGATTGAATTTGTAGTTTTGGAGCGGGGTGATTTGGAGAATTGGTCTTGGGTTGGTTGGTGCTGATTTGTTCTGATTTCTTGTTTGGGACGTTTTTATTAAAGAAATGGGACGAATTGAGATTTGAATTTTCATGGAAACTAGGGTGGGTCGGGTTGGAGGAGCCGGCAAATTTTGACTTGTCCATGGCTGTTCACTCCTGTGGTCAAATGAGTGTTCGTCCAGAAGGAAGATTTTTTCAAACTGTGACGTGGACGACAATGTTGAAAAGAGCGATGGCATATAAGATGACGACAGAGGACGGCCTGCTTGCGCGTGACGAACGGACGACACAATTATTGAATCTTGTCGCTTGTTCCAGAAGCCTTCCAGGTAACCATTGTGGTACGGCGAATGTCGTGATTCGTGAGCTTGGCTTCTCTTCTCCGCGTGCTTTTTTTCTGATTGATTTTCTATAATCTTGAGGAAGATTATTTCTTACAACGATTGGAGACGCCGGCCGCTCAATCGACCGGATTTTGTCCTTTATCAAATCAGCCGGTACCAATTTCAAATATGAGGTCAACCATAATAACAGATTTGACCATAAATAATTACAGATGGACTCTTTTGATTGGTCTTAATTTTGATATAGGCAAACTCTGCATTGAGATAATGGATTGTCCCACTATTTCGGTCAAGGCTTGTAGGATGTTATCAAGACTTCTATTTAAAATCTCGAATTGTCTGTATAGGAATTTTATTATTAATAGTTTATAAGATGGTGTTAATTATGTTATGAGTGGTACGCTCCATCTTAAAGTGTGACTAACTGCTATTGAAGTAAAAGCTTGTGATATCTCATATGAGTAGGGTGTTCAGTTTAAGCAGCTCAATGCTCAAATGACAATTAAGCTCACACGATCTCTACTCACTCATTGACACTTACGCACACACAATCTCAACTAAATAAATTTGTAAAATACAACTGGATAGTTGCGAAAGGTGAGAGCTTGGATAACCTAAAAAGGAGGTGCCCCAAGTAAAAATATATGGGGAAATATTCTCCAAAGGCCAGACGGCATTTGTCCTACCCAACAACAAATAAATGTTTCATGAGCATGAAAATGGAAGTGCATGATGTTAGATGGAATATAAGAGTGAAAGGAACTGTACTAACTCAAGGTGGGCCGAAGGGATCCCTGTAAAGCTAGATTGCTCATGGCTCACGCAGACCACGCGTGGGAGGAAATTCTTGGAAGATACAAGGATATTAGAGGAGAGCCAAAGGGCTAAAAAGAAGGCGGGCAACATCACCCTCCCTACGTTTTTAATTTCTTACGTTTTTAATTTCTTTTATTACTATTAATCATGGTGCAGCCGTGCAGGTGAATCTACATCAACCCCCCTTTCCTCTTTGTTCTTTTCCATTTGCAACACATGTGGGACTTGAAGGTCAAGGTATGACGCGGTCTACTATGGTGAGAGGTTTAATAGTACATATGGGTCCAGATGAAATGGAACTAACTGTAGGATGATTGAAGTTTTGGTATGGCTGGAGACATAAAGAGCTCTTAGAAATCAATGAGTTGGCTCATGTCTCTAGGATTAAGGTTTTTCCACGGTTTTTCTAGTTCACAGGCTTGATCCAGCCTCAGTTGTTAATACTCCTCCAACTTTGAATTAATACGAGCAGAGCTCAATCAAGTGGGGCCACCCAAAGTGGAGGGACTACACAAATCATGGACGGACTTTGTCTCACGTCCCCAAAAATACAACCATGGGATAACGTAAAAAATAAAATAAATATTAATTTTCTTGTGTTTAATGCAATACAAGCTTCCAAATATGGACCCGCAAAATTTCGAAACATGATGAGTCATAATAAAATATTTGCAGAAGCATTAAATCAATTGGTATCAATATCCAAAATTAAACCAACACATAACTACAGAATATTAAGGTTTAAAGTTTCCTAAATAACTTAAATAAAACAACCAACTAAATTTATGTTCATTATTAAGAATTGCTATTAAAATAGTTTTTACGATGAAAGTCACTCCCGTGCGGTCTCAGACGGCTTCGTAGCCATCTCTGGGTCTCCACTCAGGTTCGTCAACTGGTTCAAACGCTTGAAACGTTTGACCATTCTCCGTTTCCACAATAGGGTAGGGGTCGGTACCTATGCACCAATAAACAAAGTAAACAGCAAGTACGAAAGCATACTTCATAAATAAAACACAAGGTCAATATGAGTAAAGACAGGTGATGATCATAAGAGATTAACAATGGAACAATGATGAAAAGAACGTAAATCTAAATCCTTTCTACACAATAGAGCAATACAATAATCACACAGAAATACTGCTACTGCTTTGGGTGGTCAGCCCTAACTATTAAGAAGGAAAACCCGTTCGAAGACCGGCGGTCATAAACCAGTTCGTAATCGAAATCGTAGGCCGGATGAACCGGCTCGAAATTCGGATATTACAATGTCAGTATACATCGGTGATCAGCCGTCCAAGTAGAACTTCAGTCGTTCGAATATGACCCAATCAATATACATATATATACATTTATCATAGTATAATAGACCTAATGATTTGTAAAGCTCTGACATAGAATCCTAAGTCAAAGTGAAGGGCTGGCTGCACAACAATCCATAGTTGAATATCAATCAAATCATTCAATTAACCTCTACAATATCCCAATCGATTGCTACGTATGCCACATCACGGTCTATATCTAATCAACACAGGGTATACAACTAATAAAACAATATCAAACTCAATCATGTATGAAAACCCGAAGGTCAAAGGATAATCACTAGCCAATCATAAAGTCAAACATAAGGTCTCATACCCCACAACCACATAAATCTCTAACAGATAAAAGATTAACGCACCCCTTCTCAATCAATTGTGCATATACCCAATTAAGGGTTTTCCAATAGAGGTGGGTTGATCTCGAATCCACTAGGATTTCTCCGAGTTTACACAAAGTACTAAACCTCACGTTAGTAATATACCGTGTGCATAGACCGTATTTACTTGGTCCAAAGATCCAATTATAAAGTTCAAAAATATAAATTTTAACATATTAAAATTAAAGATATCATTTGAAATTAATTTGCAAATAAAAATAAGAAATAGCAATCCTTAATTTATAATTTTAGAAAACTTAGGGGTCCCATCTTAATGTATTTTCCATAATATATAAATTAAGAGTCCAGTGGAGTTTATTAAAGAATAGTGTCCTCTTTTCCAAATTCCTAAAATCAATGGGGCCAAAGTATATATATATATAAAAAAAAAAAAAAAAAAAACACAAGTCATGTGCTGTCATCATACCACCCTCTCATATCCTCTCAGGTCAACATCACTCTCTCTCTCTCTCTCTCTCTCTCCCCTCTGGAGTCATATCCCCTCATATCAACATTCTCCTTATCCCATGTTCCCACACACACGTCATCACCCCCCATCTCTTCCTCATTTGCAACGTAACTTGCAAATAGAACTCGATTCTGTAGTGGAACTCGACACGGCACAAATGAAACTGGGCCACTAGGATAGTGGTCCCACCAATCAAAAACACACGATCAGCCTTCATCAACATGATCGCCCAACCTTGTACGGCAATTGGGGCGGACTAGAGTTGTGATCCATTATCCAGGGGCCCCGCCACAACTTGATGTTCAAAATGAAAAATCCCCATTGTGACTGACGCCCAGACTATGTAAACCCTAAGATGTGGGGCCAGATGGGACCCAATCCCCACGGGTCTACCACCATCAGGTTTGCCCTCGGGTCCTCTACCAGATGTGGGGACCCAATCTACAATCGGTGGTCCACCTGGGTCCTACAATCAGAGATATGGAAAGTTCTCTACTGGTTTCAATGGGCTGTACTGAGCCCATATGGGACCCGATCTACCCGATCTCCAATCTCCCTGCATCCATGAACCGGCCCAGTTTTCTACTGGTTTCAATGGGCTGTACTGAGTCAAATTCTATATAATAAGTCTACATTACAAACCAATTTACAAAATCTTAGTTGAGGAAATGAAAGGGGTTTTGGAAATTAAACGAAAGCACCGTGAGCAATAGCGGCTAAAATCATGCAACAGTAATATCAACACGAGGAAAATCGATTGAATAACCCCAAATCTCCGATCTCATCACAAAAACAGATTAACATGAAAAGGAGGGCATCATAGGGTTTCTATTTGAACCAACATGAAAATCAAGGAGAAACACAAGTATTAAATATACAAATTATGGTTAGGTATTTGACTGAAGTCCGCATTGAGGGAGACGATTTAGAATTCCTACTGCAAAAGCCCAAAGCTCTAACCCAGAGAAAAGTTGAAAGAGAGAGTTGTGTGTGAAAATAAAAAAGTGTGGTGGGTTATAAATAAGAAATAAGAATAAGAGTTGTAATCTAACTTAAATTCTAAATAGGATAGAGTTTGGGTTCTAAAAAAAACTAGGAGTTTGGATTAGAGAAGGATTATACCACTAAACTGAGCCCGGGTTAATCTATGGGTCAAGATACTTATCCGACAAGCCTAACTCACTAACCTAAGTCTAACGTGGTCCCCACTTAGACTAATCGCACATTTAATTAAAATACAATCAATTATATAATAATAATAAAATAATATATATATATATATATATAATAAAATACCAAAATGTCACACTTTGGGATGGCAATTAACGATTGCTAGCAGAATAGGTCTAAGATGGGTCCGGATCCTCTTATACTTTTATAATTCCTTGGTTGAACTAGTTGAAGTCGAACCCCCACACTATAGTCCACCTATTGAAAGCTTGAGCAGTTCAAAATGAATGTAGTTATTATATATCGGTCTTATCAAGAGTTGATCAAACAATAGATTAGGCCCTACTATAAGAATGACCAATTTTACACTTGGTCCAACTCCTACTTGAATAAACGTTAGACATCTCATTAGATACTTTTTTTTATGAAATTGTAGAGAGTGCATTCAACAGTCACTATTTGCCACAATATTATGGTAAGTGGTGTCACTCATATTTATAAGGAAGAAGGTGACACATTCTTCAAAAATTGAAAATTTTATTTCTAAAACACCAAAACAGTTCTTGTTTGCATTCCGTAAAGATGAGTGGTGATAATTAAAAAAACTCATTTTTTGCCTAGTCCTCCATCCCTATCCTCTACATTGTGATAAGTGTTGTCACTCACGTTTATGAGGCATAAGACATCTCGGGCATGCTGGTTTTGCTGGATTCAACAACATATATAGTATATATATACCTACAACAACATTTTTATATTTTACCATTTTTTTAAAGCAATATATATGGATAGATATATTCATAAATAATAAAAAAAAAGCCTTACTTGTTGTAGGAGGGCAAAAAACCACAATTCTAAATTAGTTTTAGATTTTGCAAAGACTTGAGAATCATTTGCTAATCCTTACCAACTAGCAGGCATGAGCGTGAATCACGTGTTAGACGAATATAGGAACATAACATTTTGTATGAACCAATCTTTTTGTATAAATATGGTATTTGAACATTTACAAATATTAATCCATCGCTTCTGCTTCGATCCATAAGAATATACACACATAACATTTTGTATGACTAAATCTCTTTGTATCAATATGGTATTTGAACATTTACAAGTACTAATGCATTGCTTCTGCTCCATCAATGGCCCGGTCCCTATACAATCTATCATAAATAAATAAGAAAAAAAAAATATTTTATCAATCATTATGAGAAATCTTCTATATAGTTAAAAAATGGGTAGTGGGTAAACTTCACTTAAAAATAACTAATAATATTTAGGATCATTTAGAATTTCTTATGAAATTTCTGCAAATGACGGAGGAATGATAGGCTCTTTTCCAAAAGTTACCTAAGGGCCCGATTGAATGTATGCAGAATATAATATTTACAGATTTAAATAACAACAAAATAAGATATTGCAGAAGCTAATAGTAAAATATTTTAATATTGCTATTTGCTAGTTTTTAAAGAATTTGACCGATTTTGGACTAGATGCTTCTGAAGAATATAATATATGCTGAAACTAGCTAAAAGCTATCATAGATTTTAAATCAAATAAATATGCAAATTTATAAAATTATCTCAAAACCATGCAAATTTATAAAAAAGTAAAGGGCTCGTGGATCTTAAATCAGATCATGGTTTCACCAAAACCAAACCATGAAAAAGCCGAACCTATTAGAAACATTAAAGGCATGGAGTATGGATTGGGGGTATGGGCTCGTTTGAACCAGGTGAATATCCTCTGGAGAGGAATTCTTGGAGAAAAGGAGTTGAAATTTAGATTTGTTCATTAGCAATTCTGCTTCTTGACCAAAATGAAAAGAGTGTTTGAGAGGGTATTAAGAGTCTTTTTGTTTGGGGGAACAAAGGAGATTACCTGCGAATTGAAGTAATGGATTGTGCCTCTTGGTACAACGTGAGGAGTGTTAAAAAAAATTATGTTAGGTAAGAATCAAAAAGCGGGCCATTGACGTGAACTCGATAAGCACCGAACTGAGAAATGTCATAATCAATTGAACAAAGTTTAAATTGAATTTGAAAGCATGGAAAGTTGATTCAATGAAGTTCCACTGAAGTGTATCATATGCCTTTGATACACGAGGTGCATCATTTCGACTATACAACTATTGGTTTCTTGTGATCTCGACTAAACATGAGGTGCAACATTTCTTTAGCTAGAATAATGGTGTCTGTGGTTGGTCGTCCTTGAACAACAGTCGCTTGAGTTTCAGAGATTAGAGAGCTAAGGATCGGTCTTAGTCTATAAAACCCTTGATTTATTTGAATTTCTATTCCAGTTTCCGATATAATTGAATCTCAATCATCGCACCCATTTTAATCGGTGGGCAATTGTTAGTAAAAATTGGTATCTACCACGTTGTGGATTTCTAGAAGATGATGTCTGCTACCAGAATAGAGAGAAACAAGATTCTAGGGATGGAGATACTACTGGGTTTGATGAAAAAAAAAGGATAAAATAGGCAATCTGGAGAGAAACTTACGTGTCTTCCGTAGGAGTAGATATTGAAGGAGGGATGAGAGAAGGTGAGGAAGAGGAGATGCAGGAAAGGGAAATAAAAGATGGGGAGACGAAATCGTATTGCAAATGCGGTAAGTTACAACCCGTGGAAATCACATAAGATATTTTTAGAAGATTCTTTCCTACAGCATAGGGATGAAGGAAAGAATCTTTCTGTATGTTCCTAAATTGATACGGGCTTGATTAAATAGATATAGAACTTCTTGGAAATGATCAAGTGCCTGGAACCTAAAAGGGGAGAAGAGAGACAAAGGTCAGAGACCCTGGCTGCACTCAGCCAAAAGCGCTCCGATGCCTAAGTTAGTGCAGTCACTGAATAAATAATCAGCAGGCAGAGAGAAAAGACAGAAATTGGAGTATGCGGGTGTGTATGCATGAGATTGCGTGTATGTGTCTATGCGTACCTCTTCTGAGTTGGTTCTTTGTATATATAGGTTAGGAGTCAACCCTTGTCCTGGTTTATCTACGGTAGGGTCCCATCGAACCTTACCCTGGTTCCGTGGAGGTAGTTGGAGGCAGAGTCTCATTGGACCATACCTTGGGTAGAGTCTCATCAGACCTTACCTTGATTTCCCGTCCTTTCAGGGATTGTTGAAGTGACCATCGGATAAAGATAACTCATTTTCTCTATCTGGTGTTCGTCTTATTTGTGAGCACATTCTATAACGTGGTTGAACCTTTATAGGAATGTAGATGCAACTGAATGAACGTTGGTACTCATCTCGGTTGGTCGAACCGAACTAGGCATGATACCGAGGTCAAATATAGGTGCACCCTGGCACTATTACCAAGGTGTAAGGCACTATTGCCGAGGTGCAAGGCACTATTGCCGAGGTGCGAGAGTTGAGGCCAAGACACGCTTAGCTGGTACATTTACCGAAACTAAGATAATCTCGGTATTATGAGAATGTCCCACACAATTGCCTCCTAGCTTCTGACTTCTTAGAGTTCTCCAACTCTTTGAGGTCGGAAGCTCATCGTTATGATGGAAGAACCTTCTGGTCGAATCTGAAGCATGTATTGTTTTTCATCTCGGTGTCGACAGTGACATCTGATCTTTATCATCATGTCGCTTCATCTGCTCGAGGTAATTAATAATGCTCCCCGATCGATGCAGAAGATGTATCGGCAGTACCACGTGTCACCGCCTGATTGGTCGTCCAATCACTTCGAAGAGACATGCATAGTGCTCGAGGCGACGTCTTGCACATGCTCCTCAAAATTCAAAAGGGATGCCCTTTTTCCATTATATATAGAGCCACCTCTCCCTCCTTCATTTTGCCATTCAGAAAAAAAAGAGGGTTTTGCAGAAGGGAGAGAGACTGTAGAAGAGAAAAACCCTGCCGAGGTCGAGATTTCGCTAATTCAAATTCGACGTCCTTCGAGTCCATTCCCATCTGTTTTGTCTCTGTAAGTCCTCCTTCCTCGTCCTGTTAATTTCTGCTTTCATTCTTTTTCTAGGGTTCCCCTGATCTTTTCCTTTTTTAGCATCTTATTATTCATTCCTTCAATCTTCGAACCAAAGTTTTGACAATGGGGATTTATAGGCATAGACTAGAGACCCCAGGGGCTGTCGCTTAGTTTAGGGCTGATTACAACATCCCTGAAGATGTCCTTGTTAGGTTAGATGATCCCGAAAACCCTTTCGACGGTCAGACCTTCACTAATGGCTAGATGCCGTTCTATCCGGTTATTGTAATCGAAGGTGGGGTCCTATTCCCCCTTCACCCTCTTCTTCGATCCTTCCTTAGGAAATGGCATCTATGTCCGTGTCAACTGATGCTGAATAGCTTTAAGATTGTCATGTGAACGGCCGAGCTTAATAGGATTCTAGGTATTGAGCTCAGCGTTCATAATATCGAGGAGGTCTATGATCTCTGCAAGTCCCCAGGCGATAATACTTATTACCTCCGAGCTAAAGTGAACCGAGAATGTACCATCAACGTCTCAAAGGACTCCAACAAGTACACCGAGGACAATTGCTTGTTCATCTCGAAGAACTGGGAGTTTGGCGACCCAGTGCCCGAGGTGGAAAAAGTAGACAGGATTCCTCGTGGCTTCAAGACTCCTCCGAGTAATCACTAACTTCTTTCAAGTTCTCTTTGTACTTTCCCTTTCTTATTTCGCCGAACTGACATTTTTTGCTCGTTGCGTAGACGCTCGCCAGAGGAGGTAGGAGGCCAATTGAGTCGACTGGGTGAAGAACCTTGCTTGGTTTCGGATGTTGTATAGCTACCGAGGCCACACCAGCCATGCTGACTAGTCTCTCTTAAATTACGAGCCAAGATATCATTCTTTCATCAAAAGGAGGACCGACCATCCTCAGACAGGGGGGGGAACGCGAAGCCCTGCAAGAGGGGAGAGAGTAGGACCAGTCCATCCCCCAACCGGTACAGAACACTGAGTCGCTCTTGCCATCACTCCAGGGTCTGATTCGGAGACCAGCGAGTCTGCCGAGACCGAGACCCCTTTGAGACTAAGGAGATCGCGACAAATCGTCCATTTGCCTAGGCCTTCTTCTAACTCGGGGGAAAGAGAGAGATGCAACGGCGTCGACCCCCCATGACGGTCAAAGACTTGGGGGCAATGGCGTTAGGGGGCCAAGTCCCTCGAGTCCATTTGGCTTCTTCTGCCCCTTCGACCCCTGCTGCCGCTGATGCCTCCAAGGCTGTGCCCGCTCTTGCCCCGTCCACGAGCTCAGGAGTTCGGCAGCGCCCCGCCGAAGCTTCGCAAGAGGAGGCTCTAAAGGAGAAAAGGCCCAGGATCGAGCGCCTAGTCGGGTAGAGTCTTGATGTCGTCATGGTCCCCCATCCTATTGGGCCAACTCCCTAGAAGCTGAGCCTCAAACTTGAGCCCGGCAGGCCGCTAACAGTGGAAGATCACGTGCCCGACAACGCCCTGGTTATCGTCACACTCTGCAAAGCTTGTGCCCTGCCGCGAGATATGGCAAAGCATAGGGAGGCTGATGACATAACGTTGGCAGTGTCGTCGATGCAATCGGTCCTCTCAATGAGTTTAGTCTTCCATAAATTTTACTAAGTATTTTATCTCGGTTATTGCCTTCTGACATCTGTTCCTTCTACAGATAGTGCAAAAATGCCAGGTCACATTGGAGAGGATCCAGCAGAGCAGCACCAGGATCTCGAGGATGGAGGCGGAAAAGGAGGACCTCAAAACAGCCTTGGAGGGAAGCAGCCAAAGGGTGAAGGAGCAGGAGAACACAATCCACGGCTTTAGGACTGAGTTTGAAACGGTGAAGGCCGAAACCCACAGACTGGAGGGCGAGGCCGAGGTCCAAGAGAAACGAGCAGCCGAACTCAAGAAGCAGAAAGAAAAGGCCGAGGCCAAGCTACAGTCAGAGGTGGACGCCGCTTTCAATGAAAGGGTGGTGGAGGTAACTAATCTCTATGAGGCTTAGGTCCTCACTGTAAGGGACCAGGCATGGGAGCTCGGTTGGCTGGCGGCACTGAAAGAAGCAGGGGTCCCTGAGGACCACCCGCCTTATAAAAATCCAGCCAAGTTCCTAAGATCGGAGCCAGAGTCGGGTTATGCCCCCTCTTCGTCCTAGGTTCCCGTAGAGGTTGCTCCATCCGAGGCTGCTCCGACCGCAATTGACATTGGCGATGCTGCAACCAATGCTTGAAAACTATCTTCATTGTATTTTTCTTTCTTTTGATTTTGAGAACAATGTAATGAAAAGCAATGTATTTTCATCTTATTAATACAGTTGCAATTTGTTCATTTTCATGCTTGCCTCCAAACATTTCTTTGAGAATTTCATGTGTTCGACCTCAGTTCCCCAACCGAGCTCTTTATATATTTGGTTCAATAACCGAAATCCCTGGTACTTCGAGTTCCCTAACTCAAGAAGATGAACTTGTATCCAAACACTGAATTTATCCGTACTGTCAAGCATAGTTCATTAACCGAGCTCAACAAAACAAACCGGACTAAATTCTTTAACTTTAAGGAATACAAGGCATTTACTTAGGTGATAGAATACTTTAAACTTGGTTCCGTAACCAAA
Organism: Umbellularia californica; assembly: GCA_028538565.1. Lineage (NCBI taxonomy): Eukaryota > Viridiplantae > Streptophyta > Magnoliopsida > Laurales > Lauraceae > Umbellularia > Umbellularia californica. The sequence continues at coordinate 30,657,021 of JAPQWN010000002.1, forward strand.
CTTACTTTATTTCCCAACACCGAGATAGCCACTGAGTTTTCTAACTTGGTGTGCCTTAACCATTTAAGGCTTTTCTTTAGTTCCTTGATGCTCTATAGCGGTCAAGTAGGTAACTGCCGAGTTCAACAACTCGGCGAGAATTGAAAGCAACAAAGAGCGATTTTTCCAAAAGAATTACTTTTATTGATTTCAAAAATTGAGTACAACCTAAAAATAATACTTCTTGAGGTGCGTCGCATTCCATGGCCGTCGTAACTCTTTACTATCCATGTCCTCAAGTCTATATGTTGATTGTCCGACAACCGAGATCACCTTGAATGGACCGTGCCAGTTCGGTGCCAGCTTGCCTTCATTCGGGTTTTTGTCCTCGGGAAGTGTCTTCTTCAAGACCAACTCTCCAACTGAGAACTTCCTTTCTCTGACCCTTTGGTTATACCCCTTAGCCAATTGTTGCTAGTAAGCAGCTAAGCGAATAATCGCTGCGTCTCTTCGTTCCTCAGCTAGGTCTAACTCTCGAGTCAGATTGACTTCGTTTTGGCCTTGATCAAAGAGTTCTGACCTCAGGGTTGGGAGATCGACCTCGAGTGGGATCACGGCCTCTATTCCATCGGCCAAGGAGAAGGGGGTTTTCGAACTGGATCGCCTTGGAGTAGTTCTATACGCCCAGATGACACTTGGAAGTTCCTCCACCCATCTACCTTTAGCTCAGTCAAGCCTCTTTTTGAGTCCATCGAGCACCACCTTATGCGAGATCTCGGCTAGACCATTGCTTTGTGGGTAGGCAGGAGTGGCATAGTAATTTCTGATGTCGAGCTCCTGGCAGAAGTTTCTGAAGAAGTTGAAGTTGAACTGAGTCCGGCTGTCCGAAACCAAGCCAAGGTGGAGATTATTAGGTTTATGTCTTGTATCTCGGTTTGACCAGATTGGTTCATTGGGTTGGCCAATGACCAAGTTCAAGGTTAATGGTACTTTGGTCATTGTACCAGGGCTTTCCTGGAGGCCAAGAAAGCAAAGATTATATATTAATATACTCGGTAACCCTAAAGAGTGAGAGAGGTAAGAGCTCTCTCTCCCGTGGTTCCCAACCACGGAAGGGGGCAAATGTGAGAGCAAGATTGAGACCTATAGCGAGAGAGTATGCTAAGTGTTAGGTAGCGTTTGGTTCGCTGAAATAGTTTTAGGCAGGAATGGAATGGAGAGTGGAATGAGTCTGGAATGGACTGAGGCAGGAATGGTCATTTCCATTCCAACGTTTGGCTAGACTAGAGAAACAATCCAGTAATGGAATGGTCATTCCTGTTCTTGCGCTTGGTATGCTGGAATGATGCCCAGAATGGAATAAAATTTACATAAGACGGACCAAAATACCCTCCTCCTCCTCTTCCCTCCCAATCACCATTTGGGAAGGAGATGCCGGCCTCCCTCCTCCCCCTTCTCTCTTCCTCCCTTCGCCCCCACCCTGCGCAGACCACCATCTTCCTCTCCCAAGCATAGTGCACCCATCTCTCTTTAGATTTCATCCCTCTCTCCCTCTCATCATCTTCGTCTCACAGCACCCTGCGCAAATCCATCACCAAGGTGACCTCCATTCTCTCTGCTCTCACCTAGGCACTTCACCAACCTCTCTCTTGCTCTCATTCTCTCATGCGCATCGCCAGACCCATCTCAACCCCTTCACCCCTTTCACCGACCTCTCATCATCTCTCGTCTGCAAGCCACTCCGCGATTGATGGAGTGGATAGGGTGGAGATCTCCGCTTCATCAGAGAAACAGAGGAGGAGATCGGGTTTTCTTGATCTTGGGGGGCCACACTGATTGGACCTCTACAAAGTAATCCTAAGAAGAGAGAGGAGATTGGGATTTTGATCTCGACTGGGCCACGAATTAGTTTCCTGAAGAATGAGCCCGAAGTTGCAACCAGAAGATACAGAGGATCCGGACTATCTCATCTTCATTGGATATGAAGACCGGAGAAAAGGAAGAAGGGCTATTGTCCTCTGACAGTTTTGCTTGCAAGTTCTGATTCTGTTGTTTCAACAAAGGAGGTCAATTCGTTTTCATCGGAGGATCAGCCGCTTCCGCCGCCGCTCGTCTCCAAACAAGAGGGATCCTCCTGGGATCTCACTGCGGCAAGAGGATTGGGGCTGTTTTGTCTTCATTGGAGAAGAAATGAGGCTCTGTACTTTCTTTCTCGAGATCGCCAAGACTGCTACCGACGTCCAATCATCACCGGAGTTGGACGTTCTGCTTCTCGACGTTTCTTGCCTCCGCCATCACCTAGGAAGAAAAGATAAAAAAGGAAGGTGGAGGAGGGAGGAAGAGGAGGGGAGCAGGGGGAGGCCAACTGGGGCTAGCGCTGGGGCCTTCTGGCTGGTCGCCTTCCCAACCGATGACTAGGAGGAGGAGGAAGAGGAGGAGGGTGGAGGGTATTTTAGTCCTGTGAAAAATTTGTGAAGGAATGGAATGGCCATTCCTCTACCTTCATAGAGGAATGATCATTCCTCCACATAAAGGAATGGTGATTCAGGAGGTAATGGTTATTCCGTCACTTTTTTGCGAACCAAACGCGGTAATGATCATTCCGCTGGAATGACCATTCTATTCCGACGTTCATTACAGCGAACCAAACGCTATCTTAGAGGGTTTAAGATCCTTATAATGAGTTTCCCTAATTCCTACACAGTGAAACCCTCATAGCCCCATAGACGTAGGCAATTGCCGAACCATGTAAATCTCGTGTCATAACTTGCTCGTGGTTGTGATTGATCGTACGTGATTGATTGCCCTAATTAATTCCTCAACACTATTGTCACCAACAAAGAGAATACAATCACCCTTCTTCCACTTATACTCAATTGCTCATACACAAACAAGTTTATAAATTTTGAAAACGCCGGTTGTGTAAATTGTCCTTTCTACATCTTCATCACGAGTGGCACCCATTTTACAATCTTCACCTTCTCTAAAAATGCCGATGTGTACATCGTCTACATCCGGGAACAATAACAATATCTTTATAGCCAGTGGGAGAACCATTCCAATTTCAATCGTCATTGTGACTCTCGTAGGAGTCATCATAAGGTTCATCATCATATGTCATTGGCCTCCTCACATGCAATAATTCACCAAGCCAACTCCACTAAGTACCGGTTGCAAGTACATGTATGGCGCTTCAAGCATGGTGTTGTTTCTATTCACTTTGGATGAGGATCTATTTCAAGTATTTTCAACTGCGAACAAAGCTCCAGCCATATTTACTGTATAGAATTGTTCCTGGTAGTAAATGACATTTTGAAATGAATGTTTGTGAGAATCCATCACAATCGAGTTTGACATATTTATCCCAGAAAAGATAGCCACTATAATATAATCATCTTTTACCAATGGGTCTTCAGATAGAATGGCTTTTTCAAAATAGTCAACACCCATTGACCATACTTCCTTGATATAAGCACATGGTATTGTCTTAGGTGATGGAAGCTTGATTTGTCGTCTGGAGAAAGGATTTAACAAATGAAGATCTAATGTTTGACGATCAATTGTTATCAGTTAACCATAGGTTGATTAATGAACAATTGGACTATTAAGGAACTAATTTAGATTCAATTAAATTCAAAAATTTTATTTTAAAAATTGAGACCCATTATCAATCCATCTTGGCCATCCAAAATAAGATTTGAGCCTTTTTCTTGATTGAGCCCTGACTAGAATGGACAAAAAATGCTTGTGACTAATCAAAACAACCCATGTAATCAAGGGCTTGATTACTCACTTGATCAATTAAATCTAGGCTATAGGCTCTTGCATCACATTTTCCACTTCCCTCCCCCATTTTCCCATCTCCTGGAATTGCTACAAGCCCAGTATCACACTCATCCATGCTTTACTTGCTTTTGACCTTTTAAAAATGTCAAATGTGAGGATTATAGAGCATAGGGGGTAAGGATGATCTTTCTTTAACCCTAAGGGCCTATTTATTTACTAGAATCTCTGACAAGAATAAGGTGTGTTGGGGGTTTTTGGACATGATGCTATGGCTTGCTCCTGACATTTGAAAAGACATGTTTCTTTTACCATAATATCAAAATACAGTCGTCTGTTCAACTTTTGTAAAATTTCAAATTCTCCATACATGAATTCTTAATTGGAACTCTAGTAAAGAAACATGACATAAGTCCATTTAGATCTTTCCACGCCCTGTGTGATTATTATGGCAGCAATTAAACCTCACAAGCAAGTATGAACAATACTATATGCAAAAGATTTATAGTAGGTCAAAACTTATATACATACATAAAATATGTTCAAATGAGAGCTTCAAACACAATCCTCATATGTTGGTTGTCCCCGCCGCTCCCCATCCCCAGGCCCTTTGAATTATAACCAAACCAGCCTAAACTCGATGCTTATTCAATACTCACATTTGACTTGAAGCTCATAAAACCCTTTGAATTATAACCAGCCAAAACTCGATGCTTATTCAATACTCACCTGTGACTTGTAGCTCATAAAAAAAAATAAAAATAAAAATCATGAAACTTGAGGGCCATAGATCAAGTCAAGATCGATGATTAATGAGAGCTATTTTTATCACAAAGGTCTCATAAAAAGACCACTCCCAACCACCTTCATTATTAAAATTACCCATTATCGTGTGCATCGGTTCTCACCATAATAAAAATTTATACATACACACAGGTTGATATCGTGTTGTTGGCCATCCCACATGGGACATTTGTACATGAAACCCATGGTCTTGCTTAATGAAAGGTTACCTGTTTGTTTACATCAAAATATATAGGAACTGAATTCATATGATGGGCAAAATTGAAGATATGAGTTTCAAAAAATGAGCGTCATACAACATATTCTTTTGATTTTATTTTTCTAAAAGAAAATATTATTTAACATCCACCTTTAATCTTTATCTTTAACCACACTATATATTCACTACATATGAATTCTAGTTCAAATAAATAGGCCTAGGATAAGTGGAATGAGAAGCAAAATCATTGATAATAGGCTTGCAATCATATTTTTTAGAATTTTGTTTAGGTTTCCATTTTAGTATGGCCTTCAAAATAAAGTATTTTGGTGTTTTGAATTTTGGTGAAACTTTTTGAAAATATATAACAAATTTAAATTATATGTATGTAGAAGAAGTATAAAGTTTTAGTATAAGACTGGGATTTTGGCATTAGAATTAAAAAGAAAAAAAAAAGGATCAAAGTAAAGGTCAAAAAGAAAAAACTGGAGAGTAAACTAGAGGCAAAAAAGAAAAAAAGGACTCTTTTGGAAATAGATAAAAGAAATGGGCAAAAAGATAAAAACTACACTTTTCAGGTGAACTTTCTGGACTTTTCTCGGTTTTTTTTTTTTTGGGGGGGGGGGGGGGGGGGGGCGGGCTTTGGCCCCTCCATGATGTGGCCAAACATTAATGGATGACCCGCCATTGTTTACGCAGGGGGGGCGGGGGCGGGCGGGCTTTGGCCCCTCCATGATGTGGCCAAACATTAATGGATGACCCGCCATTGTTTACGCCGGGGGGCGGGGGCGCGCGCTGGAGGGCTTTGGCCCCTCCATGGTGTGGCCAAACATTAATGGATGACCCGCCATTGTTTATGACTCTTTTAACATGGTTTGACTCTTAGAAAAAAGGAAACAAAAATATTGATGATTTTAAGAAAAATTTAAAATAAAAAGGGAAATGAAAGAAAAGTAAAGGAAATGAAAGGAAGAAAAGAGGAACAAATAAACAAGGCTCAATGGAGTTGGGGAAGACATTTTTTTTTTTAATATTCATTTTAACAATCTACACTTGTCCCAAATCTTATGATCGGAGAGAGGAAGAGGAGAAAGCAATCTTGTAGATACTTTAAAATTCTGTTTGTGCAAGTCACATTTCAACGGAAATTGGCTAAAATCCAAGCTTTCTTATTCTTATTTGGTGCAGCAGTGAACATGCAGGGAATTCCGAAATTTTACATTATCTTTCCTTCTTAGAGAGGTTTTGGAAATCCCATCTACCCTTGTCGGAAACCGAAGCTACAGAACATGAAACCGATGGCTTTGCATAGAAAAGTTTGTCGTGGAAAGAGGAGGAGACAAGGCGCCGGTATGCGTTTGGTGCAGCGATGAAATGTCTCAATTTTCCCCTTTGTTTGTGCTTCAATTCCACGATGGCGTGGTTCTGCGCTTCCAACCTAGAGTGGTAGGAAATCGATTTCGCGGCCCGTTTCCTCTTGCACGGCGTTTACCCAACAAGCCTTAAATGAATAAAGAAGAAGAATAACAAATCCACTTTCTCTTTTATAAATCTTCTTACATTGTAATTTTGTTCATACTCTTTCTTTTTCTTTGGCCCCCCCTAAATAAAATTTCTGGTTCCGTCCCTTACGGCATCATCGGTAACGTGCAAAAATGGTCAATGATCAGTTGACGACGGCAGTCAGTCGAGCTTTTTCTTTTTGTTTTTTGCCCTTTTCTTCCCACCAGAAGCAGAAGCAGACCTCCACCATCTTCTTATATGCATTTACATTCTAAATCAACCTGCGTATGTAGTTGTAAGTGGTTAAACTCACGCTTATATTGCAATGGACGGGGGGGAGGGAGAGGACTTTGGTTTCCCACCACTCTTGTATAGTCTATACTCTATTTCACAATCAGTTGGTTTGGGCCCACTAGAAAGTGGCTTTACATTACTTACCATCCTCTGGACCGTTTCAGGACCGCCAAACTGCGTCCAAGCTCAACAACCTGATGCTGATGCACCTGAAGCCACGAGACGCAGGCTCGAATTAGGTGGCCGACTGTACCAATACGGACTTGAAATTTACAATTATTTTACCAGAGAGCTTTTGCTCCATGTACACTTGTACTCTTTGTACTCTCCAAACTTATACCATGCCCACACCCTGTTTTGCCCAAAATATCCTAATCTATGAAAATTTCATTCCTCTTTACACACTCCTTTTTTCCACATAATTCTCATCTCTTCATCACACTCTATCAAAAGAGAAGGGAGAGCAGCCACCGTCCCTCATTATCAACTCTCCCTAACTCCCCCTAAACATTATCTTTTGTCGCTCACTCATTCTCTTTTCTCTTCCTTACTCTCCTTTCTTCCTCGCTCACTCTCATTCTAAAGCTAAAGCTTTCTTAATGTAAATCACTCTCCCTAATTCTCTTTGTTCTCATCTTTCTTGTTTATTTTCAAGGCAGTGGATTTTTGTTGGCCTCAGCAATGGTTGTTTGAACTTTCCCCTTCACCCTTTCTCTCCCTCCCTCTATCATCCTCTTCCTATCGTTTGCTTTTTTTTTTTTTTTATGCTGAACGTCTTGAGAAAAAAAACGAACAACAGACATGAGTGAGAAGAAAAATGGGGCATATGTGGAAAGAAGAGTGGGATATGAGTGTCAGAAGGATGAAAAGAGTTGAAGAGATTGAGATGGGAGGTACTTGTAAGAGGAAATGGGAAAAAAGCAGATGGTTTAGAAGAAAGATAGGTGTGTGTAGAGAGCAAGAGCAGCTGAATTGCATAGATTTTGAAATCTGTTATTTTTTATCGTTTAGTTTATGGGCATAATAGGCAGTGAAATATTAAGTGTGCCTGAAGGAAAATCCAGTGTGCATTTAGCCATTTTCATTTTATAAGTTTTTTGTTTTTCTGGTTTTCATTATGCCAGCCCAACTAGTAACAGCTACTATTACCCTACTACACAGTTGACTATCTAGAGACGAGAGAGAGAGAGAGACAGGACGAGAAAGAGACTTTGGAAGAAAAGCCATCCATTCCAGCCCGGATGAAGGAAACAACGGCCATGGAGATCCAGCTCTCCAACCCCATAACAATCAACGACTCTCCTTCATCTTCTTCCTCTTCCTCCTCCACAAACCCTAACCCTAACCCTAACTCCAACCCTAGCCCCAACTCCAACCCTAACCCTAATTCCATGCAGTCATGGTGGGAATCCATCTCCAGAGCCCGCTCTCGCATCCAAGCCCTCATTTCCATCCTCCCTCCCTCCTCCTCCTCCCCACTCTCCCTCCTCGCCGACTCCGACCGCCCCGCCCTCTCCCTCCTACACTCCCCCGCCGCCTTCTCCGCCGTCTCCGCCTCCCTCTCCGGGTCCGGCGACGACCCTCTCTGCCAGTGGCTCTACGACACCCACCAGTCCCCTGACCCCGACCTCCGCCTCGTCTCCATCTCCTTCCTCCCCCTCCTCTCCGGCCTCTACCTCTCCCGCGTTGTCTCTGCCACCTCCGACTTCCCCCAATTCCCCAACCTCGCCGGCTTCGAGGCCGTCCTCCTCTCCGTCTATTCCGCTGAGGTCAAGGCCCGCGCAGGCAAGCCGGTCCTCGTCTCCGTACCTGACCTCTCTCAGCCCTCCCTCTACCACGCCCCTCGCGCCCGTCCACCGTCTCCTGTTGCTCTCCAATCCATGCCCCGCATCGGCGTCCTCTCCGCCCCACTGGAACCCCAACTCGCGGTCAAGTCCACCAAGCGCGCGTGCATTGTCGCAGTCGCGCTTGACTGCTACTACAAGCACATCTCCCACATGCCCGCTCACTCCAAGGTGGAATTTTGCGAGTTTGCTGCAGCTTGGGCTGGCCAGAATTGCTCCTGCCCGGATGAACTCGATCGCCAATGTAATGATACTAGTAATGGTGGTAATAATATTATTAGCTTTTCGTCTGAGATTAGGGATTTTGATGAGGAGGGTGATGGGGAGATTGAGATTGAGGAGGTGGGGGAGGAATTTGGGAGATTGGGAATTGGGGGAGAAAACTCGAAGAAAGCGAATGGGAATGGGCATGGTGTGGAGACTGCCCAGGAAACTTCTTCCCCAAGAGGGTCGAGGATTCCTCTCCCATGGGAGCTGTTTCAGCCCGTGCTGAGAATTGTGGGACATTGCCTTTTGGCGCCCTTGAACTCACAAGAGGTCAAGGATGCAGCGTCAATGGCGGTCCGGTGTTTGTATGCGCGTGCTATGCATGATATTCTCCCACAAGCTATTTTGGGCACTCGTAGTTTGATTCAGCTTGATAAGAGGGCACGTCTGGCCGCAAAGGTGTCTGCGAATTCAGCTTCTAATGCAAACACACCTACCAAACCGAAGAAACCAGAGATTCTTTTGGTCTCTAAATGATAGGTCTGTAATTCCTTATTTTTAAAATTTTTTTCCTTTACTCCTTATGTAGTAGTGATATGTGTTGTATAGTGAGTTTGCTGTTTGACAGGAAACATTGATATTGTCTGTGCCAGAACTGCAGAGTATGTAATATTTATTTTTTTTTTAATTTTCTTTTGGGTTCTTGCTTAATGAACTTGTGTGCTTGAATCTTAAGTTTCATTTTCTTGGGCATTGGCTTGTATATTTTGACGTTTATATAGATTATTGATTTGATAGAAGCTGTCTGAATATTTTGGTGTTATATAGATTATTGATTTGATAGAAGTTGTCTGATTCATACAGTTTTTGTAGCATGTTTGAGCATGTTGTTCCATATGGGTTCGGCTCTTTTGTTTTGCTTTACAGTTTTATTGTTTTTGAGCACTACTCTACGTGTTTATTTTGCAACTTCTCTATCTAATGTTATTGTCCTGTCAGATCTTGTTGTCCTCTAAGATGAACCACTGTTTTAGTTTAATGGCTCTATAAAGAATTCGTTTTCACGCTAATGCTGATTGTAAAGAGCTGGTATCTTGAGATTTCTAATAACCTTCAAGTCCATTTGGCTTGAACCATTCAAGATGGAGAAGAACAAATCATTATAATGAGATGAAATTCGTTGGTCAATAACTACTTCTTGAGAAAAATGAACTTTTGGGGGAAGAATTATAGATAATAAAGCAGTTTTATATGTTAAAGCAATCGGAAATGGCTCTTGAGGCTCCTTTTCCTTGCTTCAGTGTTTTAGAAATTTCTTTCGATGCTCCTTTCACATAATAGAGTCTCTCCGTCCTTCGGTGTTACAAAATGGGCCAACATGCATCATGTGATCCCAAGTCTTCCATCCCTAGAATCCCCTTTGAAGGATTCCCTTCCCAAAATCTCCCTAAGGGCGTGTTTGGATGTATGGTGAGGTGAAGCATCAAATCAAGAGAGAATAAAATATAAGGGGTTATGATGGTGTTTTGTTTTTAGTTGTTTGGTATTGAATCTTTTTGCCTTTTTGTATAGAAAAGTGGAGTTTTTTTGTCTTTTAGTGGAGAAAGGAGGTTGTTTTTTTTACTTTTTTTTGAAAAATTTGGAGGGAATTTTGAAATTGTGTACTTTTGATATGAGCCCTTGTCATTTTTTATCTGGATTCACTGTACTTTAACTTATCTAGTTAATTCCCAAACAATCCCTTAAATTTCTTGGTTTGGACGACTTTGAAAGTTTTTACATGTCTTCTTAACTAAATTATCTTAAATTTCTTTCATTGAAATTATTATTATTATTATTATTATTATTATTATTATTAAATGAAAGGGTAGCCACTTCTGAGGCTCCTTTTACAAAACATAGCCTTTCCTTGCTTCGGTGTTGCAAAAATCGCTTCTGATGCTCTTGTCACGAAACAGAGAATTCAAGAGAGATTTTAGTTGAGAAGAAATCTAAAAAACTTAAAAGTCTTCCAACAAAAGAATTTTAAAAGATTGCGGGGTCATGTGTGCGCCCATGGGATTAGTCCTGTTGGGTCAAACACCAAGGGGACACTGATTAGAAGGAAAAAAAAAGGAATTTTGAGAGAGATTTTAGTTGAGAGGAAAAAAAAAACTTTAAATTCCAAAACAAAAGAAATTTTAAGGAGTATGGAATGGATGAACATAATTCATGTAGCTGACCGTAACATAGTTAGGACAAGGCTTTGATGTTGAAGATGATTTTAGGGAGGGAATTGTTCAGCAGAGATTCTAGAGGATGGAAGGCTTGAGATGACGTGGTACATGTGGGCCCATATTGCAACACCGAAGCAACAAGACGCTCTATTTCGTGAAAGGAGCATTGTATTTGCAACACCAAAGCAAGGAGAGGCTATATTTTGTGAAAGGAGCCTCAGGAGCAATTTCCCATTGACTCAATTGAAATTTAAGGGAGATTTTAGGGAGGGAATCATCCAAAAGAGGTTTTAGTTGAGAAAAGATTTGAAAATTTTTAAAGTCATCCAATAAAAGAAATATGATAGATTTTATGGGGAATAGTTCAAGAGATATTCTATGGATTTTAGGATTTGGATCGTAGGTGCACACCACAACTTTAAATTTCCACTGAAACAATCTAACAGTGATGACACTCTCCAACTATAAAATCTTGCAATGGAAAAACTCTATTAAACTCAGCTCTGAGATTCTGATCTCTACAATGTTATATAAATAGTAAAAGAAACTTAGGGACGAAGACTCTTACTCCTAATCAAACTAGGAACCTAGATAAGGATCCTATAGAAATTAAAAATCTGTCCTAAATACAACTCTTCGATTAGAAACTATTTACAATTAATAAAATAATAAAATCTGTAGACTCCCTTGGGTCCCACATGTGGCCCACAAGTCTCTCCAATGACATATTAGTGCAACAGGATGGAAGACTTAGGATGGTTGAAATTTTAGGATACATCTTAACACAATTCTTGGATCTATATTAGTGTGAATAGCCAATGGTCATTTATAGCCAATGGACATGGCCCTAAACATATTTGATTGGCGTCGTCAAATCCATATAGCCGACCCCACCTAGTGGGAAAAGGCTTGGTTTGGTTTGGTTTGGTTTAGTTTGGTTTAGCCAATGGTCATTTATAGAATAAAATAAAAGATGTTAACTCAAATTAGGAAAACTAATCATAACCATGCTGGGAAACCTAATCACATTATAATAGGAAATCCTAGTTGCATTATAACTCTAGTCTAAAATAACTCAAATTTAATCTAATCTTAATTTAGGAACTTACTCTCCAAATTATAGATAAACCCATTATCCCAAACTTACAAATAAACTCCAACTGTTTCTTGACACTTTCCCTCAAGCTGATACATGGATAATTGGATACTAGTACTAGCTTCGAATCATCTCATAAGTTTGACTCCTTTTCCAATTGCTTTGGTAAGGAACAGCTTGGTCTTCGTGCACATTGATGGAACTTCAATTGTATTTGCAACTTGATTGATGAAGGAGATGAAAACTTCATATGCTCTACAATATAAACTACACAAATTTAATCTAATCTTAATTAAGGAACTTACTCCAAATTATAGATAAACCCATTAACCCAAACTTACAAATAAACTCCAACTGTTTCTTGACACTTTCCCTCAAGCTGATACATGGATACTATTACTAGCTTGGAATCACCTCATAGATTTAATTCCTATTCCAATTGCTTTGGTGAGGAACTTTCTCAGCTTGATCTTCGTGCACATCGATGGAACTTCAATTGTATTTGCAACTTGATTGATGAAAGAGATGAAAACTTCGTATGCTCTACAATATAAACTACACACTCAGCAACATTGTTGATTTAGAGTTTAGACTACACCCTCAGCTTGATCTTCGTGCACATTGTTGATGTATAAACTACATCGACTGAGTGCAGGCTGGTGGAGAAATCAAAATTTCATGTAGCACTTTGGGTGTGTCTATTCTCCCTTCCTTTAGAGGATACTCTTTAAATCAAATTGTGTATCAATGGAAAGAGCTGGCCTTTTCTTAGGACTGTTTCTGTTTTTTCTGTCTTTTGCTGTCTTTTGCTTTTAGTACTTTTCTCTTGTATTGTTTGCCTTTTTTTAATGAAAGTAACCATTAAAAAAAATTTAGACTACACCTTTGTATCCTACAGCATATTTGAAAAGGCCAGAATGATACTCACCATTCTCATCCGAGATTTTGGATGAACACTCACCCATAACTTATTACTTGGATTCACACCACCAAGATGTGTAATATTTATAAAATTCTCTCCTCCTGACTTTATAGACTTTGATAATTGCAAATTCTACACAACCAAGGGCTTTTTTTGTTCTCCGAAATCATGTAGGTTGGGTAGGGGCTTGATTTTGAAAAGCTCGCTACCTTGAAGATTGGGCTAACACCCAACCCGGTCCAGCCCTTTGTTTATTAATGTATGTGTGTGTGGTGTGTGTGAACTACTTTTGGTGACACAAGTGAGTTTCTAATGACCATAGGTTTGTATCAGGGGTCAGTTTTATGCCTTTATCTCTTTCCATTGATTATGGATGAACTAACTACTCATATTTAAGAGGAGGTACCTTAGTATATATTGTTTGCAGATATAGTGTTGGTTGATTAATGAAGAAATGGCATGCATGCGAAACTTGAGAGATAGCAAAAGACTTTAGAACCAAGGGCTTTAAAACAAGTTGTACAAAAATTGCAACTTAAGTGGGGATATGCGAAGAATTGAAACTCCTATGAGAAGTGTTAGAGATAATTCCATGGAGATTCATTGTGATAACTTGGCTTGATAATTAATAAGGATAGAGAGATTGAGAAAGATGTCCAACATAGGATAAGAGCGGGATAATTGAAGTAGAGACTTGCTTTTGGAGTTGGCATGGTCCGCATGTATGAGGGTAGGGTAAGGGAAGACCCTGGCCTGGGCGTTTGACAGCTCTACCAATATCCCATATATTGAAACTCCTATGAGAAGTGTTAGAGATACTTCCACAGAGATTCATTGTGATAACTTGGCTTGATAATTAATAAGGATAGAAAGATTGAGAAAGATGTCCAACATAAGATAAGAGCAGGATAATTGAAGTAGAGACTTGCTTTTGGAGTGTTTTGTGATCAGCGTATACGAACAAGTTTGGCATGGTCCGCATGTATGAAGGTAGGGTAAGGGAAGACTCTGGCCTGGCCGTTTGACAGCTCTATTAATATCCCATTGATCTGGTGGCATTGCTAATGTGGTGATGACCAAGTGAAAAGGCATAGAATTTCACACAGTCTATGTGCAGCGTCCATGATGAGAGGTTCACAAAATGAAAGGTGCATGACAGTGCATGTAAAGAGTGTTCAAATGGACATAGCTTTGTTGAGTTTAATGCAGAAGACAAGGTTATGGACAGGAAGAAATCTGAGGTTGTTTTAAAGGGTAAGCACAAGAGGTTCACCCTGAAAGTGTGAGTCCATACAAAATTGTAAAGAAACAAGTTCCAGTGTGTATGTTTTGGATCTACCTAACTAACTAAACATATGGCCACATCAAAATTGAAGATTTTACCATCTGTCATGGTCATACAATGATGACAATGAAGAACATGCTATCATGCTTCCTATTATGCTAAGGATAGAAGAAAATGAAGAGATTCTTGGCAATCAGTTGGCTTCACCACTCATGGAGGCACAATTAGAAGTTCATGGTGTGATGGAAAGGAGGCCGACCTGCGTCTGATAGCAAATGTATTACAAATGTAGACCTATGGTAGCTCAATGAGTCAATATGAACTTTTACACGAATTTTACCAAGCCCTTCACCTACTGGAGTTGAAGGAGGACGACCTGTGTCTGACAGCAAATGTATTACAAATGTAGACCTACGGTAGCTCAATGAGTCAATATGAACTTTTACATGAATTTTACCAAGCCCTTCACGTACTGGAGTTGAGCCAATTCAGGAGGGGAGATTCAATGCAGCCTTGTCCATGGGCGTCTGTAAGGAAAGAAGCTTCAAGGGACCTGGTCAACTGGCTCATACAAGTGGGCACAATCAAGTGACTATTAAGCTCCATGCGTAATTAAGGGTCCACACGTCCAGCCTAAGTCCAATCCTTCTAGGAGAGTAATATATTTCTTTTATTCATCATGTATAATGTCTTAGTTCAAGTTGAAGATTCAGAGGTTATTTTTAGCAGTGATAGTAGTAGAGTGATCCAATATAAATATGTTTAGGAGAAGAGGACATCCAGGCTTCTTGAGTAAAGGGGTCTGTGCTTTCTTCCTCCTACCCAATGAATTCAGATTATATGCTCTTCAGATTGGTGTTGGCTTCATTGGTTATGGCTCCATTGAGTTGGCGAGGGCTTAAGCTTTAGTTTAAGAATTGATCTTCTTGTCAATTGTTTTGCCTAAGCCATAATCTCCTCAGATTCAGGAAATCTTCTGAAAGTGGTACTAGGAGTACATCCTCTTCCTTTCCTTCCATCTGAAATTGCCTCTTAATTGTGCTGAGAAGTTAGATGTCTTGAAACCCAAATCAAGTGTCAAATTCTTTATGTAGTGTTGGTGCTACATAGGTACTCTCTTGCTCTAGCTACTACTACGGAAATCCTTGGTTAATTAACTGGCACAATTCCATTTGGTGATTAGGGAACATTTGACAGTTTTTAAGTCAAAAAACAATTGACTAAGGGGTTACTTTTTTGTGCTTAAGGAGGTAGACAATGGGGTGGCAGAATCTGACACGACCCGCATCTGTCCTGCTGTCAACCCGCATGAGCCCACATGTATCCTTGCAGTCGGCCATGGGTCAAGTAAAACTGACCTGCAGGAAAGCGGACTGGGTTAGGGTTGACTCGGATAACTCATCTGACCTAGTTCGAGAAAATCCCAACTGTAGTCTTGGAAAGATTAAAACCCTAACCCTAGCCTTTAGAATGAGGAGGAAAAAGCAAGGAGAAGAAGGAAGC
Source organism: Umbellularia californica (assembly GCA_028538565.1). Classification (NCBI taxonomy): domain Eukaryota; kingdom Viridiplantae; phylum Streptophyta; class Magnoliopsida; order Laurales; family Lauraceae; genus Umbellularia; species Umbellularia californica. The sequence continues at coordinate 30,672,656 of JAPQWN010000002.1, forward strand.
AATGCCTGAAACCAGTCTCTATCTAGTCTCTCAACATCTCCACAACATTGATGTGGTTTACACTCTGCTGCTCACTTTCTTTGTTGCCTGTCTCTAGATCCCCATGAATCCAGTAGGTTTGAGTTCTCCCCTTCTCTCCCTCGTGGATTTTGTCAGCATTAGATCTCTTTGCATATGGGACGAAAGTAATTTCTCTTTGTATATGTGGGTAGGGTCAGGCTGATTCACATCAGGTGCAGGTCAATGTTGTTTGGCCCATCTAAAAAATGGGTTGGATACTGGTTGAGCTTCAAGCTGTAGATATCCCTACTCAATCTGACACATTTTTACCCAACCCAACCCATTTGACACCCCTAGTAGACATGATGTGAATGTAACAAATCATGGAGAGTGATTGTAAGGGCCTCTGTGGCATCATTCCTGAGTTGAAAATTCTCTCTGGGATAAGAACCGGTTGTTTTGGGAATGTTCCGTTCTGAAAATGAATGAACTCATTTTGCAGCATTTTATTAAAATTGTTCCCTCACATTCCTACAGTTCAATATTGCTATCAGAGTGTTACCGATAGAAAATAAGGTTGAAATCATATCAATATCTTAATTTTTATCGGGATACTATTGGGAAAGTATTGGTAAATAAACAAAGGGAGGATTTTACAGGAAAAAACCCCTAAGATGACCCATTCACAAAAAAAGGACCTTATAGTTTCCATTGAAAAAAAAAAAAAAAAAAAAAAAAGGCCCTCTCTCCAATTTTAGCCTCTTTTTCTACATTTTTAGACTGAGTGATGTCATCACTCGTTGTTGAGTGACGATATTCTCACTCGTGTCTTCTTCCTCTTCTCCCTCGAGTCCCTCCTCTTTCTCCATCTCCCTCACTCCATCTCTTTATTATTAAAAACAAGAGAGATGAATGAACAGGTGCGGCAGTAAAGCTCAGTTGGAACGCTATTATGGGTGGTGGTGTTATTTCATACCCATCTCTTAATCTACTCGGATTAAAACAAAAGCTATAAAGTCTGCTGAATACAGCCTCTGGGTTTTAAAATATTTTGTTTTTGAGATGTGGGTGCTCTGCTCTTCTGCAAATGACAGCCTAATCAATTAGCTGAAAAGAGTTGCTTTTGAGTTGCACAAAAGGATTTGGCGGATGGATGGTTATGGTTTCTAGATCCAGCATTGGATTGTCTATATGATCGAATTTTATTCCAATCATTTTAAAATTTTGAATTTTGAGTTTCTTCAAGGATTGAAATTGTAGGAGATGGTGAAAATGGGGTTATTGAGGAGAATAGCCTGGGTGTTTCCCAGTGTTTTCTGTAGCTTGTTGCTTCATGGCTCTTCTGCTGAATTTAACCCTATCGACAATTACTTAATTGCATGTGGGTCTTCTCAAAATGTATCTGTTCAAGGTCAGACCTTTGTTCTTGATTCTCATGAGCCTGCTTTTCTGTTAGAATGTGAGGGTGATGTTGCAGTTGCTAGCTCTAATTTTAGTGTTCCATATCCAATATATCAGTCCCTCCAGGTTTTCACCGAACTGTCTTCTTATGAATTCGATATCCAGCAGAAGGGCCGCCATTGAGTTCGGCTGTATTTCCATCCTCTTCCAAACTCTGTTTATAATCTTTATTCTGCTTCAATAGCAGTCCTCACTGAAAAGTTTGTTCTCTTGAATAACCTCGCCTTCAAGAACCAAAATAGTTTGTATTATACGACATCCGAAGAGTATGCCGTTAGAAACAGGTGCAAGCGTGTGGGGCGCTCTTCTTGGAGTGAGGAATGGAGTGAGGGAGATGGAGAAACAGGAAGGAAGAAGAGGAAGAAGAAGACACGAGCGACAATATCGTTGCTCAATAGAAACAAGCGACAATATTGTCACTTAATCTAAAACGGTAAAAAAAGAGGTTAAAATTGGTAGGCGGACCTTTTTTGTGCAGTAGAAACTATGAGGTCCTTTTTCGTGCACGGGTCATCTAAGGGTTTTTCCCCTGTAAAATCCTCTAAAAATAAATTTTAAATTAAAAGTACAACAAACTTTTGTATGAATTATTTGATTTGAGATAAAAATAAAAGTAAAAAGGACCGTGAGAAGAAGGAAAAAGAAAAAGAGATTACCCAAGACATAGTTTGTCTCATGAGATTGGCTTTTGCTATGGAGGTTTTCTTTGGGACTAAATTGCATTGACTGAAAAATCACACCTATTGGACTAAACATTGAAACTACGACATTGTAAATTCCTATTAACATTATTTATGTAACAGAATCCTATTAACATAATTAGTGTAGGTTCAAACCTGGATCAAGTGGGTCCCATGTCTTCGATGACCTAATCCTCAGTATGCAAACTTATAGAAAGGGAGAGGGGAGCAAAGATGAGACTTTTTTCTTTTGTTTTTGTTGAAGGTAGAGAGACACTTTACAAGGATGGGGAGAGATGTGTTACATAGAAAGAGATGTGCAGTTCGATTGGTTTAGATGTTGAATGTAACCAGAGATGTGGCCCGTTCAGTTTGAATGAACATTCCTCCCTCAAAACAATTTACAATCATTTCTCGCATTTCATTCTAAAGAGAGCATTGGCCAGAACAATTTCTAGACATTTTTTCTGGACACAGTTAGCCTTACACATCCAAACATGTTTTTTCATTTTTGTTTCTTTTAGAAATGCGAACACATTTTTAGAAAATAACACCTGACAGGCTAATATTTCTATATTTCATTTTTGTTTAGGGCTGTTTATTTGCATGTAATTGAAATCCCTGGAATTCGTGGTAATCTGGTTTTCAATGAAGGATTATTAAAGATGTGAGGGTTGAAAGGTACAAGTGGAGATGTAGATGGACCTGACTTTATTGGGAGTAGATTTGCTAGGTTGATGGTTGGGTTCATTGTTCACCAAAGGGGACATTTTTTTTTTTTTTTATGTCCATTTGTAGATTTCCTTTTTACCTTCATTATAGCCACTTTGATGGGAATACGTTTTCATAGAATTACAAGGAATATAACTTCATGCAAGCAAATGGGCCTTTGGCTCATTTGCCTGCTTAATGAATTTCAAGGAATTCATATAAAATGGATTCCAACAAGGTGGTTAAGGGGTGGGGCGTGAAGGATATATCTAGTTGAGAGATGTATGAGACTTTTTTTTTTTTTTTTTGGGTCCTCTGGTAAGCACCCGCACACAGCCAAGGATCCAACCCAGGTTCTTTCTACCGAGAGGGAGATGCCTCACCCACCACCCAGCTTTCAGCAGATTTACAAGTTGTAGTGTTTACTTCTAAGATATGATTTACTTTGGTGATGCCTTGGTAATCATTTTCTGTCAAATGGGGAAGGCTATTTCATCTCTCTTTCTGCATCTTTGCCTGTACTCTTTTAAGCCCCTTCCACAGGATTCAATTCTGAGCAAACAAATGAGCCCTCAGGAGTCACTTAAATGTCTATACAACAGGTGGAGAGGCCCGCCCCCTGTATAAATTTGAACTGGGTATGTTTTTATTTCTCACCTTTTCTCATCATCCAGACTGAATAGGGCAGCAAAGGCGAAATCAAATGGAAGTTTATTACATTTTCCAAAGGTTTCAGCTGTTTTGTCAAATGCATTTACCTGCTTACAGTTGTATTTATTGACCTGCTCCCTTCATTTCTTCTTGCTTTTGGAAGTGCTTGCAATGTGATTAAACCACAACCTAAATCATCTGTTGAACTGTTCTCTCGTCAGATGCAGGTCAGTCTAGAGCACATGATTTACTTATTTTTCTTCATAACACATGATTTACTTATTACCAAGTGTACTCTGTTCTGTTGGGTGCATTGGATCTTGGTAAAACTGAGTTTACCTATAAATTGGGTCAATACTTGTGGATAAAATGAAGCATCTTGTGCATTGTTTTTGTTCTTTCATTATCCATCAATTACAAGTGAATAGGGCTACGGCTAAACTGGAGGGCAGTCCAACAGAGTTCTGAGGATCCAAATGGCCCTCAAAGGTAGTGTTTGGATATGGGAAGATTTTCACCTGCTGGTGCTATACGCACTGTTTGCGTCAACCTTATTGCCTGAGCTTGAGAGTATCAAATTTGGTTCTGCACGACTTCTTTGCGATGGGCTTATAAACTATTCAGAGGTGGGGCTGGTTGGCCCTGCAGGCCAAACCATTTCGACCTTAGAAATGGTTTAAGGGTTCTTAACTATTCTCGTTATTTTAGATTATCCAATCTTTCCAATATAGGTTTATTGGATTTTAACTAGTTGTCTAATCAAAAGCAATGATTCTTAGTTGCTCTTAAAAAAGCGAGTTTTGGATCCTACGTCGAAACTATTACACAGGAAGCATTCAGTGTAACACGTTATTGGAACTCCATCATGAGGCCCACATAGAGACTGTTCAAGATTAATTCCATTCCTTCCGTTGATACATCCTCAAGTTTTAGTTCAAAGGGTGTTGGTCATTGAGCACCATGATGGAGACATGATTGGGCACTAGTTGGTTTTAATCATCTTTCCATCACGGTGGTCAATCGGACAGCGGGACCCTCGCCTTTTGAACTGAAACTTAGGAATATATACATGGAGGGGTTGAGATTTATTTTGAACGGTTCGGATTATATCTAATACGAGCCCCAAGATGGAGTTTCAGGAATGTGTTACATGGTTCTGTGTAATAATTGTGACAAAGGATCTGGGCTCTTTTGGTAGCTAGCGGAGGTAGTTGGTCCCACCAACATCCTCCTCGTGCATCTAGCCAGTCATCCCATTCGTCTCGAAAGTGTTTGCAGGGAGATGAAAGAATCGGCAAAAGGAAAATGTACTTACCCACCAGTGGCGGACCCATGATTTTAATTTAGGTGGGGCTAAATTTTTGCTAGCATAATCATAAACATCATCTCATGGTCCAACAAAAAATCCCAAAAAAAAGGAGGAAGAAAAATAAGTGGTTAAAACTCAAATTCTATAATTAAAAAAGAAAAGGAAGAAAGAAAGAGGCAAACTCCCATGTAGAACAGAATTTGAGAATGACAATGACCTGATCAAGTTACACAATCACTATGGCTTAAGGAATTGAAGGAAGCTCTAGTTCATTCAAAATGATCACCCAATCTCACCAAATTAAAAAAAAAGAAAGGTAGATCTTACACATGAGTACGCATATAAAGCAAATAAGAATTTTAGATGTTCATGACATTTTAATAATCTACAGATCACTCTCCTATAAAACACACTATTCTACCTTTAAATATTAATCTCTCATTTTCCAATCCCCCAGTTCTGAAATCTTTCTATATTATTCATTCTCTATATAAAATAACATCTTTTCAAACACCCAAGTCTCATTTAATTTATTTCTATATATTTCATTTCCAACTTCTCCCATAAAACAAAGGCTAGCCCAGACACCCCCAGACACAAGACCCTCCTCTCTCTGTCTCTCTACAACGTGTCTTCTTTATTCATCTTGCAAGACTGCAATACAAGACTACTCAATCAAGACTCCAATACGTGGCAAGAATGCAATACAAGACTCCAATACTCATCTTACAAGACTGCAATACAAAACTACTCAATCAAGACTCCAATACGGGGCAAGACTGCAATACAGGACTCCAATACTCATCTTACAAGACTACAATACAAGATTGCAATAGGTGGGGCACATGTTTTGAAACATGTGGGGGCATGGCTAGGAGCCCATTAGAAGCTGTAGGGAATTTTCAATTTCATTTGGCTGTCATGTGGGTTCGCCCCTGCCCATCACATGTAGAGGTGAAAACTAGGCCGGGCTCAGGCTCATCATGGCGTTGACTGGGCCATGGCCTAGCCCGACATCGCCCTGCTCATGCTAAGCACGCCCTGACAGCCGTGGCCTGTGTGGCTGGCATCAGGTGCGCACGGTAAGCATCTTGCGCGCCAGGGCTGGGACCCACCTGATGGTCCATCTGAATGGGCCGCACACCCCGCCCCATGAATTTCACATGGGACCCCTACCTTTGCACCCCATCCGATGTACCGTATGCCGTTGGATCGACTGCACATCCATCCAAATGGATTGCACACCATTAAACTTATGAGGCCCGGATGGAGATGGTAGGGGTTAAGGATGTGGCTGATTTTTTGTAGAGATGAGGGGCCATGGGAGATCTTTCAATCCCCCTAGTCTTAGTCCTAGGTGGGGCCCCATGTGGGCCCAATGTTTGCACTGGATCCCATGCACAGTCATCCACGTGAAACTTGCACATGGGAGGCGATGAAACTTGCACATGCAAAGAGACATGGCTCATTAGGAACTCGCACATGCGAGGGGATGAGAACTCACACAGGCAAGGAGTTACAACTACTCATGACACATGTGAGATAATTGCAACTCACATATGCAAAGAGGAGGAGCTGTCTGAAGCGTGAACTCCCAATGGGGGGGCAAAAATGGGGATTAGTCGGGCCATGGCCCCCCTAAATTACAAAAACCCCCTTTACATTAATTAAAATCTAAAGCCATTTTTGGCGATAATCCCCGAGCAAGCATCTATATCCTGGTGGAGTCCACCCCTCCTCCCAATGAAAACTGGGGCTCATTACCACCACCATTGTTGTGCCATGTGATTTGAATTAATCTGTTGTCGCACACGAAAATCACATTCTAAATAACAAACTTGGCTGGGAGTAAATGAGGAGTGGAGTAAAACAGTTTACAAATAAAAAGATTTTACTCTAACAATAGTTTATAAGAAATAGAAGGGTAAAAACAGTTTGTCTATATGGACAAACTCATAGACAGAATTTGGGATAAATTGTCCACGTGACGCAACGTGATTGGGACAATGCATTTCAACTTTTGAGAGAGCCCAATTACATTGCGCCACATGGACAGTTTGTCCCAAATTCTGTCCATAGAGTTTGCCCAAATAGACTTTTTAGGGTAAAAATGCCTTGCATAGTTGAATAACTAAGAATGCCCCAGAGATTTTTTTTTCATAATACCTTGCTCCGTTTCTTTAGTTTCAGAGACCAACTAACAACCTCTCCATTAAAGGCCGCACTGTTGGCATTTCAACAAACAAGGAACCCGAAAAACAAAATGCCCGGAATCTTCTCTCTACCTCTCATTTCAAGATCAAAATCTCATTCCTTAATCCTCAAAAAGCAAACACTTTTCTTTAATCTTCTAATTATCTCTCTCTCTCTCTCTTCTCTCTATCTCCTTCCCTCATTAACTCTGTCTGTCTCCTTGTTTCTCTGCCTCTCTCTTTCTCTCTCTCTCTTCTATCGTCGCCGATGGGGTGCAGCGTCTCGAAGATGGAGTTCCGGCTGATGTCACAAATGAAGATCCGGCCCCCCACCGGTACGATAGATGAGATCGCAATCCAGTACAGTGAAGAGCGAGGAGTGGAGGAGATGAAGGTGAAGGTTTGCAATGAGAAAGATGAAGAGGTGGGCGATTTGGGAGCTATGGTTGGACCGAGTTCACCGAGTTTCAGGGTCTATTTCCGTAACTCGTTCGCTGAATCGGAGGATGGTGAAAAGGCTAAAGGTAAGAATGGAATCACACTTTTACGGTGATTACTAATTATGCAGGTAAATTAAAATCCACAAAATTTAGGGATGTAAATGGGTCGGTTCGGGTAGATAGTGTATAATGGACCGTGCATGTGAAGCTTCACGGGCCATGTTGTGCTGTGTGTGCCCAAGGTGGCAGGGTCTCAGCCCAGCACTGCCCACAGCCCGTGCCGTGTTGGGTCGTGCCCTGGCGAGCTTGCCAATTCCTATTTTGAAAAAACTAAAATTTTTATTTTTTTTTTAAATTGTCCTGGAAACTTGTATAAGGTATTAATATCACATTGAGGCTTTTATTTGGCTATAAATTTTACTCATTGATACTTATATGATGCCATAAATACCACATTGAAGCTTGTATAAAGCAATAAATACGAAAATTTGTATTGCTCAATTTTCAAACCTTCATGCCATTAATAGGCATTTTAAACACATCCATTGTTCCACAAACATCCATAAGTCTATGTATCCACCGACAAGGCATGCATTACTGGGCCACAGGTTGTGCCTTTTTGTGCCGTGGGCTGGGCTCGGGCCGGCCTAATTAATGAGCACCCCTATCTGGATTAATTAATATGGACTATAGATAAAGTCAAAATCAAAGAGCAAAATTGAGCAACCGATTGCCAAATTGAATCTCAATTTTCAAATCAAATCGCTCAAGCTCCATATATAATAACTAGCTTGACCACCTGTGCTTAAAACATGGACATTTGTCATAGTAGCATTGATAGGGGTCAAGATTTTAAAGATATAATTAGTTTTATAAACTGAAGGTTCTTAAAAATTTATTGGTGTCAATGTTTAAACGTTAAAAAATAAAAGTAATAAAAATATAAAAGTTTATGAGAAGTTAAAATTTTATATGAATTTTAACTACATATCAAGTAATTTGGTTTTTCTTTTATTTTTTATCAAGTATTTTAAGCATGATCAATCTTACGGGTCTCATTTCAATTGGAGCGACATAATGAGATTTATCAAGTATGAGCCTAAAAGTAAACTCCATTTACAAATTGAGAAAAATAAAATATAAAAGTGCATAATTCTTGAGATTATTTTGGCTAAAGAAAAAGTTACATAATTGTAGAGAGTATATTGCTCATAATTTTAAATTGTTGAGTGAAATATGAACTTGAGCTTTTCTCTTATCAAGAAAGAAAACCCTCCTTTTTAGGTATATTTTGATCAACGTCATTATAAATTAAATGAGTCAATTATCTTAATAATATTTAAAAAGAAGAAATGATGAAAATTACCCTTAAATGATTTAACACCTAAAAAAATTAGGGTTATAAATATGAGATTTAGAGTTCAAGTTTGAAATATTGGAAGGGTTAAAATTCAAATTGGTTTGGTAAACGTAACAACTTTAATATAATATATAAAAATGGCTGAGGAAAAAAATGGTCACAATATTCATATTTGTAAATAAATTATAATTTTTTTATCGATTTGAAGGTAAAAAATATAGTGGTCAATCCAATGGTAATAAATGCATTGAACAAAATATCAAGTTTAAACTCAATTGAGTCATATGAAACGGATTGGTCCATAATGAAACTCCAGGCCTAATAAAGAACTATCAAGGTCATTACAAACTTATAAATATAAAATAATATTAGGTTGATGACAACATGTTAGGCTTAAGTCAGGTGTGAGTTACCTTCTAATGAAATTAAAGTAAGATAACTTTACAAACTCTTTTAAGTTATGATAATTAATAAGAACTTTGTCCTGAGGTATTTGGTAAAATAACTATAATCCTTTAATTGGAGAAAGTTTTAAACCATATTGACAAGAGTAGCAATTTTGATCCAACCTACTGACCTAACTTTAACCCCCCTTTTAATATATAAATAATTATATCCATCACACTCACTCAACCAAGTCTCTCACCATTTGTGCTACAGTTAGGGATTGATCCTTAGTTATTTTTATGGAAGGGAAGTGCCTCGCCATTTGAGGTACCGGCGGATTGGAAACTTCTTTTTGTAGGTTTGAGTTAACATTTCTCTAACCCAATTAATCAATGGATTGGATTAAAATCAATAAATGAGATTTGACCTCCTGACCCAACTTTACTGACCACATTAATTCCTTGACCCTCCAACAATTCAACTTGAATGTGACCTATTAACTAAATGTTTAGTTAACCTTTATAACTTAAAAGAAGAGTCTGGATTGACATCTTTATCATAATTAATGAATGGGTAAACTTTAGGTCGAGCACACATGCTATTGTGCACTATTCAACACATTCAATGTCATCTCTCTATCTTTAAATTATCACTTTTTTTTTATTGACGCTTGTTATCTTTCTTTTTGCGTGATTATTCAGATGTGTAATATTTGTAATCAAATTTTTTTATAGCAATTGGATAGATGACACTTTCGTTTTAATCCAACAATCAATCCAATCAAATCAATGTAAAAAAATATGCAGCCTGTTCAATGGGTTAAAATAGTAGGCGTGTGACAGGGTTGGATGGATCACGGAGCCAAGGTGGGCTCCACAAGTTGTTCAAGAGTGCAAGAGCATATGTGAAATATGGTATATATATTTAAGGAAACGTTCTCAACATATATATTCTTTGAGTAACAAAACTTCCAAGCAAAACCATAGTATGCCTCAATATATTTGGATTCGACTTATATTCTTAAAAATAGGCTGCCATGAGAATCTCAACTCATTCAATCTTACCAGGGAACACTAATTCTATATAATATTATGAATTGATAACAATATTGGAAGTATCGTAAATGCAGCAAAAATATTACAATATCGCAACAAAATGCAGAATACAATAAAGATGAAATGAGGAAATTTCAAAATATTCTATATTTTCTTTTCAGTTTTTTTTTTTTTTATATTTTGAGTTATTTAAATATTAATGTATGTTTCTCCATATTTTTCCTATAGTATCTTGAAAAAAATCCCAAATTTGAAATTGTCCTCAGATCTCCATACAATGATTTCGAAGAACATTAATAATATACTATTGGCTTTACCCATGGCAAATATTTGTTTTCTACTTTTATGTTTATTCACATCTAAAATATTCTAAAGACCAATAAGGTATAAAAATGTAATTTTTTATTTTTCAATATTTTTTTATCTTTTTAGAAAAGGATAAAAAATTAAAAATAAAAGAAGTTAGGTCAGGATCTATGTTACTATGTATGCTCCATGAGTAACGACATTGGCCTTGGCCAATAGAGGGTACCTAATTAACTATGTTCTAAAACCATATATTATGTGATCAATTCAACTGTGTATGTGTTACCAATGATCTTCATGGGATTTTCCAACCCTTCGATGAATTATTAAATGAGATGACATTCAACCAAAAAAAAAGATTCCAAAAAGTGCATCGGCTCCTTGTCATTTATCTTTGTTTTGCAATGTCTTTTTACTTCTTTTCTTCTAACAAACAATTTAATTCAAAACTCGACTTTTCATTTTTTTTTCTCTTTTTCAAAAAAATTTAGTCCAGATTTACCAAAAAGAATCATACACGAAGAAATTCAAATGTATAAAATCCATTTTAGCATACATCTACATATTTTTTTATTACCATTTAAAAAAAATAAAATTAGAAAATGGGAAGGCATCTTTATAGAAAGAAAATGAATGAATATATATATATATATATATATATAAATCTATCATCTCAAAACATAGAAAATATCAAAATTACTCATAACATGGTTTCTTTCGCGTGCTGATAAATGAATAATTTTATTATTATTATTATTATTTTTTAATGTAGGGACAAGCAATGGGATGAATGGGACAGGAATGCAAAGCAGTGTCTCCAAAATCCCCAATGAGGTAATGTGACTGCGCCAAGACAAAATCGCATAAAATGTTCATTATACAAGAGATGATGTGCTCTTAAATTTGAAAATCATTTGTGAGGTCCACTGGAATGCATGCCAATCACGCGTAAGTGAGACTGAAATGTCTAAGAGCGGATTAGAACTGAGTCAAAATTTAGTTTGGTCTACTGATCTCAATAATCCTATTTAAGCGCCCAAAGATCTAATGATTATACATCCATACGTATCGCGGTTTAATCTTGGGGCTCGTATAGATAGCAGGATTATTGGATCTAAGCTAGATTTTGACCCAACTCTTATCCTCACTGGAACTAGGGTTGTAAAAGAGTCGGTTCCAGTCCGGGTCCATGGAGGACCCGAAACCGGAACCGTTAAGGAGAAGGTGGAACCAAAACCGGACCCGGAACCAGTTTCTTGGCTCCAGAATCGGAACCAGAACCATATATTGGACGAGTCTGGATCCGGGTCCGGGTTTTGATAGAGAATGATATTAAAAAAAAAAAAAAAACATGGTTTTTAGGGGAGATTTTAGAAAATTGAGGTAATATGTCGGGTCTCAGATCCACAGGTCCGAACCAAAGTGGAACCGGAACCGGACCCAATTACTTATCGGGGCCTAAATAAGGATTCAAACCCGGTTTTTAACGGGTCGGAACCTCCGGGTAATCGGAGAATTGGGTACTCATTTATATCCCTAACTGGAACCTTTCAGCCACGCACCAGTCACGGTGTATGAGATCTTCACTATCCAGATTTAATTGAAAGGTTGTCTCTATTTTGCCAAACATAACAATTCATATGGTTTGCATCCACTATTTATAGATGGTATGATCTTGATGAAAGTTAATCATATTAAAAATTGGACAAATGGATGTCAATTTCTGTTGCACCAAGGCATGTTGATGTGATACATAGCATCATTCCAAATGTTAAATGTATACATATTGAGTATCAATTCTCTATTCTATTCTATGTAGGTCTTGGAGTCCAAATTGGTAAAGAAGGAGAAAGGAAGGAGACAATGGGCCTTTCCTAAGACAACTGTAGCTGTTTATAGTTTCTTGCACATTCGATCTGACCGCCGGGGACTTCTCATTGGAAAAGTTGCATAAGAAATAATTTTGTTTTAGAGTCCCTCTGATACCAAATTAATGTAAATTGATACTTTGGATCGTTCTTTGTACACTTCTTGCAAATGAAAGTATGCAACAATCAATTGCAATTTGCAAACAACAGATTTCTTCGACCGGTCTTATTAATAGCCCAAAGTCTTGTGCATAACTCAGCATATTTTTTCCCTTTTAATTACCCATCTGTCTTGTGTGTCTCTCCATCTCTCCCCTTTTTATAAAGTTTCTGTACATGGGTAAGTTTCCCACCTCTATATGTAACAATAGGATCATCTAAATGATGAAATCAAGATGACCCATCTAAATAACACATTATTATAAAGTTCTATTAAGAATAGAAAGATAGTGGGCATTACAAATAAATCCTTTCTAAATATCTTTATAAGACAGAGATCTATTAAATCAAATTAATCTATACATCTAAATAGGACTCACTAGATGAAATTATTCGATCATCCACCAATCCAACGGATTCATGTAGGAAGGGTAGATATGTAGAATATGACAGTCCCATTTGGATAAGTACAACGTATAGGTTGGGTAAAGGCTTTTTTTAAGTAAAAATAAGATATATAAGTTCTTCATCCAGTAGCCCATAGGTAGATGGGTATATAGGTGAATACGCAAAATGTATCATAAAACTGATCCCACAAAGTTGTGTGAATTGATTAATGTAGTGGGTTTAACATGGATAGACAAAATGGGTGGATGTTTATATGATTGGATCTTTCATCCAATAGTGTTTGTGTAATTGGTTGAAATGGCCAGGTGTCAAGAAAAAAAAAGGAACCACTAGATGAAAAATCGACTATCCAATAAAACAAACAGACCACCAAATGCAACAAACTATATGTACAAAATTGGGCGAAAGATACAACCATCTAACCATCAACCCATTTTACCTAGGGTATTAAACGGGTATCCAATTATCCAAAAGTTTCAACCCGAAAAAGACCAGGTCTGGAACCTATTTTAGGTTCCTATTCATAAGCGGGTGTTCCGATTGATAAATGGGTCTAGCTCCAAATCCATATAAGTTCTGACCTGTGGTCCTGGGACTAACATATGAGTCTTTGATATGACAAATTGTACCTCAAAATAAACTTTCTTTTTTTTACATTTTTATGTATAATGCTTAAGGTAGTAGACTTGATGTAAGTTGAATGATATACTTATTTTAAGAAAAAATGAAAAAGTTGAATAGAAGTTAGAACAAATTTTTAAAGTAGATCCAGTTCTCTAGATGGATCCGGTTATTTCTATTGGAACCGAGTTTGGAACCAACAAAACTGGTTTCGAGTCAAAACCGGATCCGAGTCTAATATGGCTCCAACTTGGAACCGTTCCATTTGCAACCCTAAATTTTTGCCCATGATGCCTACATACCTCAAACCCACTAGATCTGATCAATCCATCTATCCATGTAGGATCAACTAAATGAAATATCTTGACCATCCACCCTTATACTGATCTACCTAGGGCTACTAGATGAAGTTCATATGCATCTCTCATCTTCACCTAAATGGGACCCTCTAGTAGATTTCATGTAGATGGCTACATTAATTTGATTTAATAGTTATTGGGTCCCATGTAGATATGTCTATGAACTTTACTTGTAGACCCACCATTATTACGTTAATTACATAATGGCATGGTATCATATAGGTATGGGTTATACCTTGATTACACCATTCACGTAGGTGGGCCCTATTATTAGTGGGACACTAATGAAGTGCAGAGAGGAACTACTGAAAAATTAATTAAATACAAATTTAGAGTTAAATGAGCTCCACAAAAGAATTATCAAGGAGGAGAAATGCAAATGATATGAGGCAAGGGCCAAAAGATAGAAGGTGGCAATGCAAATGGGAGCTTGACTTTCTAAACCAATTGGGGAGGGAGGGAGGGGGGTCAAGGAGGGGCATTTGCCCACACTCAGCTATTTGTCTCCTTGTCGATTATAGAGAAGCCTTTGAGAGAGGACCGATGAAGGAAAGAAGTTGCCCCCTGTGGGAGTTGTTTGTATCCATGTGAAGTGTAGAAAATCACAACAGGGATGAGATTGAGGAGAGAGGAGAGAGGAGAGAGGAGAGAGGGTATTTAATGGGAAGAGATGTAAATATTATTACTCTTCACCAATGCATGTCAGGTAGAAACAAGGGGAGAGAATGGAGACGATTTGATGGGAAGAGGTATAAAGGTTTTCAAAAACTCTGGGAACAGATGCTTGGAGACAGACGGCAGACAGACGACTAACTTGGCACACTTAATTTAATAAAAAAAAGAAAAAATTTGAAATCAAAATGTCTGTCTTCATCTAGTGTAGTGAACCAGTCTCCCTCGAACCTTTCGTCCATCTCCCTCGAACCCAGTAAGCAAGCTCCCTCGAACCCGTTGTCCATCTCCCCCGAATGCTTCGTCCAACTCGTCGACCCTTCGACGAACTAGAGCAACCGAACCATTTCCTCCCCCCCCGCCCCATGAACCAGAGCTCCCCCCCACGAAGCCGAACTCCCCCTCGAACCACAGCTAGCCCTTGAGAAGCCGATCTTCCCGTCGAACCAGAGGAAACCCTCGAACCAACCCTTGGTTCCCTCCCCTCTAAGCCGCGAAACCATAAACCACCAGCCCCTTCTGAAACCCTAACCCTAACCCACCCAACCCTTTTTTAGTGTTCTGGGTCTCACTATTGGTGCGGCTGTTGACACCAAAAATGTCACTTTGCCTCTTCAACATCAAGAAAGCTGCATGGAGTCGCAACCTGCCATAAATAGGCAATGCAATTTCTCCAAAAATTCAAATCTTGTCAGAATTAAACAAAAACTGCAAGATCCTTCAAGATAGCCAAGAGAAGAGTACACATGAAGTTTCGGGCCATTTCGACAACATTTGGCCTAACTTCACTTCTCCGACAGCTAAACGGGAGCTCCCGGCGGCGACATCATCGGAGACGTCAAAACTTCGATCAAAGCCTACAGATGACTCCAGCATGTCTCAAAAGGGCTCTATGCCAAATTTCAAGTCAAACCGACAACGTTTGACCCTCCATCAATGCTCGAGCAGCAAAATCAAGCCTCCCGGCGGCGGGAACCACCGAAGCCTTCGCTCATCAAACCAAGTGCATGAGTGGCTTCAACATGCTTCCAAAAGGCTGCACGTCGAATTTCAGGTCATTCCGACAACGTTTGACCAGGTTTCGATGCTCCGAGAGAAAATCAAGCCTACCGGCGGCGGAGCAATCCGGGACCATGACATCCAAAACGGAGCCCATGGAACGTCTCAAAATGACTCCAATAGGCTCCCCGTCAAATTTCAGGTCAATCGGACATCGTTTGACCACATATCAAAGCTCGGCATTTTCCCCGCAGCAAAATCAAGTGAAGCATCGACGGGACCCCAAACGGCTTCAAAACTCAAACAAAAGCCTATGGTTGGTCTTATTTATTGCTCAGGAGGCTTTACCTCAAATTTTAGGTCATTCCGACATCGTTTGACCAAGTTTCAGCTTCTGGCGGAAAATCAGCAGCTCTACGCGACAAAGTCTTCGGCTTTCCCGGAAAATTGGAAACTTTGCACTCTAAAAATGCAAGGATTCTCATCAAGTTTTCTACAGGGAAATCAAGCTAATAAATGAGAAGAAATGTCAAGAAAAATACAGAAGAAAACGGCGACGAAAAAGACCTCAAAACGACCGCAAAACGGGCTCCGAAGGGGAAAAATCCCCCAGGGTCGCAGACCCCTGCGACCATGGCCCATGGTCGCAGGCCCCTGCGACCATGGCCCATGGTCGCCGGCGACCATGGAGGTCCGGGTCACCGGATTTTCCGCCGGTGACCCGTTTTTCCGTCTTTTTTCGCGTTTCGCGCACTTTGGCCCCTGTGGTTTCCTGAAAATGTGATTTTTAGTGCTTGAAATTGACTCATATCCTCCGACATCCGTCAAAATCACGGGTCAACCTCCAAAAGCATAAAATCATCATTGATCGCTCCAAGATCGCCAACCGGTCGACCAAGAAAGTGCACTTTCTGTCCGACCGATCGTGAAATCGACAAGACAGATGTCACCGGCCCACTCTTAGCTATCAATGTCTGAAGTTACATGTTCATCCGATGTCGATCAGCATGTAGATCCATCGATGATCATCGCCAGAAGAATTCCAGAAGACACGGCACGGCCCGCGACTCTTCGACTGCTCGACGACCAATTAATGTGGTTAATTGACTAGCTTTATTGCAGTCATTAATTCATTTCTTTGGACGGCCCAATCAGAAGCAAGTATTTGGGAGTTACAAGTCAATTGATTCATGGCATTTAAACCATGAAACTCCTCCCATTATGGTAATTAAGGTGATTAAAAGCCCTTAATCTCCATCGGCCAATCAGATTCAAGGAAAAAGGAGTTACAAAATCAAGAAATAAATCTTGTAACTCCTCCCATTAAAGCCATTAAGACTCATAAACCCTCCTAAATGGCTACCAAAAGCCTATAAATAGGAGAGCATTCCATTAAAATTCGGATCGGGAAAAAAGAGGAGAAAATCAGAGGATCAGAAAAAAAGGATCAGAAAGAGATCTGAGAGAAAGAAAAAGAGAGAAACTTTGCTGAAGTTCTGCACCGGCCACCACTACAAGGTGACAAAAGTCCCTTGGGGGGCACCCCCACCCCCCCCCCCCCCCCCCCAAGGTCCTTGCCTTCTCCTGCTGCCTCCAATGGCTTAGACGTGGCTTTTCAGCCCGTCTACTTAGCTTTTTATTGGACATAGGACCTTCTCTTGGTCTTTGTCCTCTAAAAACCTGAGGTTATAGCCAAGCCAAGCGAATCAAGAGCATCTTCTGTTCTCATCTGCATGGATGATGGCGAAGCCCATACATGGCTTGCGACCGTCAATCTGAACGAGTCCCCCACAATCTCCTGAAAAGTTAGATCTTCCTTTTCTTGCTTTTCATTGTAGTTTGTATTTTTCTAAAGAGACAAAAATCACAACTCTTGTCTTTCATTATTGATAAGAATTGTAAATCGGCTATAGACGCCAAAATCGGCTATAAATGCCAAACAAAATCGCCTTTCACGGCAAATTAAGAAAATGTCTCTTTTCTTAAATATTTGTGCAATGGAAAACTTGAAAGAAGTTGATTTCCTTTTTACTTGCAAAGGTTGATCTCCGGATTACCACTTGCAATTCCAAGTAAAATAGAAAATCTGGCACACCCACATAAAAGAAATGTTGATGCACGCTTCAGGGCCCGCCAGGGCGCGAAAGGGCCGGACCCGACGGACTCCCACGTTCCGCCGACCCCGGTAGCCTCCCCACGGCGCCTCGGAGCGCGTCCCATCAAGCTGGCACACCCGGTGGGACTCGTTCATTTGAGAACACGGTGCTTGGAAATGAAATATTTGCATATCATACTTTTTGCTCTATGCTTATACTTCTTTTCCGGATTCCTTGGCTACTTTCTAGCTGGTAGCCTATGTTGGATTTTGCATCCTAAAAAAAAAAAACATGAGATGGGATTTTTTGGAAATTTCTATTTCTTTGAGTTTGTTTCCATTCTTTCTCTTTTCAAAAAAAAAAAAAGAAAAATCAGTTTTCTTAGTTTGAATTCAAAATTGAGAAACTTTGATCCTATCCTATCGTTCTTTGGTGCTTGCAGAAATGTTGAGCCCGTTCGACTAAGGTTTTGGGCCATCATTTCTCTTCGATGAGTTCATTAGAGATTTCAAAAAAAAATATAAAAAAAAAATCAGTTTTCTTAGTTTGAATTCAAAATTGAGAAACTTTGATCCTATCCTATCGTTCTTTGGTGCTTGCAGAAATGTTGAGCCCGTTCGACTAAGGTTTTGGGCCATCGTTTCTCTTCGATGAGTTGATTAGAGATTTCAAAAAAAAAAATAAAAAAAAATCAGTTTTCTTAGTTTGGATTCAAAATTGAGAAACCTTGATCCTATCCTATCGTTCTTTGGTGCTTGCAGAAATGTTGAGCCCGTTCGACTAAGGTTTTGGACCATCGTTTCTCTTCGATGAGTTCATTAGAGATTTCAAAAAAAAAAATATTAAAAAAAAATAAAATAAAAAAAAATTAGTTTTCTTAGTTTGGATTCAAAATTGAGAAACTTTGTTCCTATCCTATCGTTCTTTGGTGCTTGCAGAAATGTTGAGCCCGTTCGACTAAGGTTTTGGGCCATCGTTTCTCTTCGATGAGTCTATTTGGGATTTTTATAAAAAAAAAGGGACATAGACCACTAAGGTTAAACCAATTGCGTTCTTTGATCACGATTGATTCAAGAAAAGCCTTGTCCAGAGTGTGGAGACAGCTTGACTGTTCTAGGCAAGGGTCCTCCAAACGGGTTCATTAAGTAATCCTACCCTTACCTGGGGGCAATTCTATCAATTGAGGTTTCATAAGACCGGGTTAGGAGGCCTATGTGTACTCTCTCGTCTTTAAATCTTAAAAAATTAAAAAAAAAAATAAAAATAAAAAAAAAGATTTTCAAAAAAAAAATCTTAAAAAAAAAAAAAAAACAAAAATTTTCAAAAAAAAAATAAAATAAAAAAATAAATAAAAAAAATATTTAAAAAAAAAAATAAAATAAAAAAAAAATCATTTCAAAAAAAAAAATCTCCAAAAACTCGTCACTTTTTGGATTCAGATTCGAGAAATTGTGGTCTCTTCCCTTCTGAGTACTGGCGCTCGCGGAAATCGTTGAGCCCGTATTTGAATCGGAATGCCACCTGCTCTCTTTGACGAATCCATTTCTGACATTTCAAAACAAAGAATCCCATCTCATGGATGCGATCTCCAACATTTGTGCATAGCAGTACTGGTACGCCCTTTCAGGGTCTACTGTATCTGTGACCGGCACATTTGTAACTCCTACCTTATATTCTTCTTATCTCGAGCAAGCCCTGCTTCTCGATAAGTCGAATTTAGGTTTACAATTGCTTCTAGCAGTCACTGGAATGCTCATTCTGGGCTCACCATACTTGCTGTCAGAACAATTGTACCATCTATGGCTTTTTGCCTTCTTCATGTCGCTTGGGTCATATCCCTTAAGCGATTTGAAAAGACAACCATAGAAATTCCCATTTATGATCATTATATTCTTGTGATTACTAATGGATGTGGTCTTGTTTTCAGAACTTTTTCGAAACTAACAATGGCAGCCTTAACCATTATCTTCGATGAGAACAAGCACCAACTCATGCTTCAACAGAAGCAAACCGAGCGCACTTACAAGCGCCCCGCCAGCTGCCGGAGCGTCAACTCCCTCGGCAACTCTCTGAACTCCGGGTCGACCTCGACTCCCCGGACCATCGTCTTCGCGACACTGGGACCATTCCTACTTCCCGAAGAACAAACTGCGCCTGCCAAAAGGCAGAAGATCGCCTCTCAACGTGTCACTCCCGTGACACCAAAGGCGAGCGCCCAAAAGCCTGAAGCCCGCGGCACCCCCGCGAAGCCTCGACCCACAAACAACCAGGTCTATCCCAAGACTTGGTCTCCAAGACCTTCCCCAAAACAAAGAAGGTCTCAAATTTCCACCAAGCCAGCATACCTGGCCCCCCTCAAAGAAAACCAGTTCTACCCTCTTGCCTACATGAAAGAGGAGAGACCCATCTCCAACTTGACTCCCAAGTCAACCCAGCATGAGCCGGCTTGTTCCTACAGGCCCAAAATCAGATCATGCATCACTAGGCCTCTACAAGCACCTGCTAGGGCCTACACCCCTTCAGTTCGACCCTTTATCTCTACAGGGGCCGAACTCGAAAGGTTTAAAGCTTCGCTGCAACAGGCAAAGGACCGGGTCCGCATCCTGTCCTTGCCCAACCACAAAGAAGACAAGCTCGGCTGCTGCGCCCGAGGGAGCACATCCTTCATCGTCAGAGCCCAGCCGGAGCTGACCAAAGCTCAAATCGCTTGTCGAGCACGCCGCCGTGCGTCATATCGACAAAAGAGACTAGAGAAGCAAAGGACCCAGCCTCCTACACTTCAAGTCTCCCACAAATGGGTCGAAAAAGAAAGACCCGACCAAGTTGCTGCCGTCCATATGGTTGGAAAAGCCAGAAGACGCCAAAGGTCAGCATCAAAAATCCATGTCCGACGTCCGGTGACCCGTAGCATCACCAGGACACAAAGACATCCCGAAGAATCTCCTGCCCCTTCCAGCCAAGGACGGGAGAGTAATCCTTCATCAAGCTCTTCATCAAAAAGAATGAGCCCCAGCTCGGTCACCAAGACGATTTCTTCGTTCGAATCCCGAGGGATGAACGTCTTGGCTACAAGTTCTGAGCCGCCACCTCAGAATCCACCTCGAGATGATGCGCTCACACGCATCCAGCAGTTGGAACAAGGCCAGCAGAGGATTGAAACTCTGATGGAAAACCTTCTCCTTGTCGTCCAAAATCAGGTGAACAATGAGCCTCCTCCAAATCATAGCAATAACGAGGGAAATGGAGAAGAAAATGAGTCACGCGCCCTCACCAAAAAGGACGTAGACAGTATCCTCGCCAAAGCTAAAGAAGAGGATATACTCAAAGAGCATGGGATCAAGCCACCATATCCTTTATGGATGGACTCGGTCCCGTTCCCCACAAAATTCAAGCATCCTACTCTCCAAACATATACGGGGAAAGGATCAGCCAGACAGCACGTCATCCACTTCAAGATCTTGACGGGAGCTATCGCGGATCAAGATGCACTCAAGATCCGCCTCTTTGCAAGTACCCTAAAAGGTACGGCCTTCGATTGGTACTCCACTCTGCCGGAGAACTCCATTCAGAACTGGGCTATGCTGGAGACACGCTTCCTGACCCACTTCCAAGGTGAGGATCATCCTGTTACTATGGCTCAGCTCTGCAGCCTAAAACAGGGAGAGAATGAGTCAACTTATGACTTCATTCACAAGTGGAAAGCAATGGCGTACAAATGCTCAGATGTATTGCCACAAGCGTCGCTAGTCGACATCTGCCGAAACAACATGAGAGCTAAAATCCGCTCCATGATCATCGGCAATAAATCAAAGAACCTGGGGGAACTCCTGGAAGCTTCCATGGAAGCTGAAACGGTGATCAAAGACCTCAACAGTCAGAAATCATCAAAGAAAGAGCCGACTGCTGTTGCAACCTCTAAACCAAAGAAGAAGGAGGTTCTCAATGTGCAGACTAAGTCAGCTCCTCAGCAACCAAAGAAAGCTGAAAATAGAGCTGCAGGTAAGAGATCTGAACTCTCTGATGCCTTCAAAGAGCGAGTAGAAAAGAAATATCCGTTCGATGAAGACGTCGAAGAAATCTTTGAGGCTCTCCTAGCAAATGGCAAACTCATTTTGCCAGAGCCCAAAAGACCTGGAGACGTTGGCAAAACCAATGATCCTCGGTACTGTCCATACCACCAGATGGTTTCGCATCCTCTCAATCAATGCTTTGTTGTGAGAGAGAAGATAAACGAGATGTGGAAAAACGGAGTCATCACCTTTGACAAAAACTATGGGACTGCCTCCGTCAACATGGTGTCATATGGACAAACACCAAAGTCACCGAAGAAGAAGATCACTACTTCCTTCAAGGTGATAAATAGAATTCAAACGTCCGAAGTGTTGGTTCCTTGCCCGACACCAGACGGACAACCCATATGGGTACATCCCGATCTCCTGGAAGATGAAAATTGGGAGATCGTCAAAACAAAGCCGACCGCTCAGCAGCGAAGGCAAGCCAAGAAACATCTCCTCAGGCTCAAACGGCAAGAGAAGACCCAGCCAAAACAAGAAGTCCATGAAAAGGCAGAGGCCTCCTCTACCACTTCACTCGGGGCAACAGAAACGTCCCCTCCAGAGACTTCAAAGGCGGTAAGAAACTTCACTCTCAGTGATTTCATGCCACCTCAATTCAAAAAAGAAGCCATGCAGGGGGCATCATACTCTTGCAACTTGGTAGTTGGATTCTCCATTGATGGATACGAGTCCAGCGACACCGACGATGGATTCGAGCCCAACTACACCGATGAATGGGAGGAATCTCTTGAAACAGGAGAATATCTCTCCGATGAAGAATGGGTTCCTGAAACTCACCTTATGCCAGTAATCTGGTATAACCCCTTGCAACCACAAGGATCCTGGTCTGATGATGAAGAAGACCAAGAGGCTGCACAAGAAGATGCTGTTAACCCAGCACCTGTCATTGCTCCAGTGGAAATCAACTATGTTGAGCCACACGGAGAAGACGAAGAAGAGGATCTGGCTCCCATGCCTGATCTTGAAGAATATGCAAGGATCTTGCAGCGTCTCGCTCTAGAACAAGAACAAGACCGCGTCAACGAGATTCCTCACAATCCAGAGCCTGAAGTCCCTGAAGATAATCAGGTATATCCACCCTTAACTCCTGAAAATGGAGAACATTGCTGGATTGACGATCCTCTTACATCCGAGGATGAGTCTGACTCCGAGAAGGCAACATCTCCTATCAGAGCTTCCTGTAATGTAATATATCAGGATTATAGCTCTTCTGAAGCGTCGTCTGATGAGATTACCTACACTCTGACGACGCCTAGCAATGTATCCTCTGGAGCTACCTCGTCTCACGTGACTTTCACAGAGATGACACCCTCTCAGGTTTCTTCTCCTGAGACTGTGACTTCAGGATACACATTCTTCCCGACTCATCATCATGAAGAAAACCCAACTTGGGGTGATGGATGGGTCAACGAAGAAGAAAAGCTACTGGATGCTGTTCAGGACTTGCTCCCGGAAAATGCTCCGTGCAACACAATCACTGAGGATGGCAACTCTGCTGCAGATACATCCCCAGTAGATGAAAAACGACAGCCTCTTGATCCTGAAGACAATCTTCCAAACGAAGATCCTTCTCAAGAAGCTCTCGAAGTTGGTAGAGGCACCCGTTCGGGCCGGGACTACCACAAAAATTACAACCAATCTTCCTTTACTTATGTAAATCCTTCGGGAAAAGATGTTGTAAGTGCCCCCAGCGGCAACAATGATGAACATGCAGGCCCTAAGGAGGCTTTCAAGTATGATTTGGTTGAGCACTTCAAACACATACCTGCACGTCTTCACATCCTAGACTTATTGCGAATGTCTCCACGCACTCGTGATAATCTCATATCAGAATTACAAAAACTGAATGAGGATGTCGACAAACATGCCCCACAAGTCCTCCAAATTGAAATGGACTACCGGGTCAAAAACTCTGAAACTTCCTTAAAAGAAGAAAAAAAGAAAACTGAGGGATCATGCATCCAATGCCTCTCGGTTCAAAAGGCAGCCAGTGCAACCATCGCCTTCACTAAGGAAGACCTCCTACTTGGCGAAGCAAGGCACAACCGACCCCTGTACTTCACAGGGTACATCAAAGAAATGCCGATACATAGAGTTCAGATCGACCCAGGTTCTGCACTCAACCTTAGCTCCACTTCGGCTCTTGAAGAGTTGGGCATCCCACCCGGCAAGCTAAGCCACACATCTGTATCTATCTTTGGATACGATGGGAGCACTCAAAGGCCTATCGGCAAAATCAGGTTCAAATTGCAAATCGGTGATCTTATCTCTGAGGTCACTGTGTATGCAATAAAAACCCCCTCATGCTACAACATCCTTCTCGGACGTCCTTGGATACACGAGAATGGTGTTGTTCCTTCAACTCTACATCAATGCATCAAGTTTGTCGGCGACGACGGCATGGTACATCGAGTCTTTGCGGACAGGAAACCCTTCAAAGGTAAAGAAGTCCACTTCGCAGACTCCCAAATGTATGAAGGAGAAAAAGAAGAAGAGGAAATAGCACCCCCTGCTGAAAATCTCCAGAAAGATAAAGGCAAGGCTCCTCAAAAATCACCGGAAGAAAACAAACCCTCCAGCAAATTAGAAGAGAGTAGTCAATCTCCCTTCGTTATCTCCCTCAAGAATTCAAAACCTTTGGTCATCATGACTAAAGTGAAGAAGGCGAAACAAAAGCCTGGGGGCAAATTTGTTGTTTCTCTCGTGTCTATCATGCAAGACACAGACTCGGACTCAGAGCCAGAAGACGATGCATCGTCAAGCCAAGCTGACACTCAGCAAGTTCAGCCTGCTCTCACTCCGATGGAGACACCTGCTGATGTAGAAGATCCTACGTCAGCTACCTTTGTTGTTCCGGCAACATCACCAAAGCAAAGGCCGATCTTCTTCCATAGATCGGACGCTTCTTCATCAAACTCCATGGGCTATGACGCTCAAAACCCAGTCGGTTTGGGAGAAAGACGCGGTATTCTCACGCCATTGGAGCCCGCCTTGACCAAAAGCCAGCTGGAAGATTGGAGACTCTACGGTCATGTAGAAAAGTCTTCATATGGGTTAAGGTATGATCCCGACACTCCTCTGAGACAGTTGACACAAAGGCTTAAAAGTCGTTTTACCGACCAAGCCTCAACATCTAAAGTCCACGAAGACATCGATCTCCCTGGAAATCTCTTTAAAGAGTTACCTGACAAAGATCCAGGAAGCTCATCCAATTGGTATGATTTCTCTGATGATAAAGAGGAATCGTCCGATAATACAGACTTGTGGCATCCTGACCCAGAAGAACCCTCGTCTCCAAAAGAAATACCAGACTCAACAGGCGATTGGGACTATCTCATAGCAAGCCTTGAGGAGATCACCAATCAAGAAAATCCATGGAAAGGAACAGAGCCTTGGTCTGGTAATGCAGTTGAAACTCCAGAAGGTTTCGTTGAGGTGGAAGTCTCCGAAAATATTGTGGAGGAACCACCTTCGAACCTTCCGACAGAAGATCCTGTTCAAAAGATAAACTTGGGAACACCTGATAACCCACGTCCTGTATTCATAAGCAAGAATATAAAGGATGATGAGTTACCCGAGTATATCGCTTTTCTTCGTGAGTTCGTTGATTGCTTTGCATGGTCCTACGCTGAAATGCCTGGTTTAGACCCCAAAATAGCAGTCCACAAACTCAATCTTCAAGAAGAAATCAAGCCTGTCAAACAAGGCCAAAGAAGATTCCGTCCAGATGTGATGGATAAAATTGAACAAGAAGTTCAAAAACTCAAAAGCGTTGGCTTCATCCGTGAGGAACAACATCCAGAATGGTTGGCCAACATTGTCCCCGTGACAAAGAAAAATGGGCAGATCAGAGTCTGTATTGACTATAGAGACTTGAATGGCGCTTGCCCTAAAGATGAATTCCCGCTCCCCATACCGGAGGTGATGATTGACAATACCTGCGGATTCGAGCGAATGACATTCATGGATGGCTTCTCTGGTTACAATCAGATAAAGATGCATCCCGAGGATGAAAAACACACTTCATTTCGGACTCCATTTGGCGTGTATTGCTACACTGTCATGCCATTTGGTCTA
This sequence comes from Umbellularia californica, assembly GCA_028538565.1. Taxonomy (NCBI): domain Eukaryota; kingdom Viridiplantae; phylum Streptophyta; class Magnoliopsida; order Laurales; family Lauraceae; genus Umbellularia; species Umbellularia californica. The sequence continues at coordinate 30,698,543 of JAPQWN010000002.1, forward strand.
AAAAATGCTGGTGCCACATATCAGAGGGCTATGATGAAAATATTCCAAGATATGCAGCACAAGACGGTCGAATGTTACGTTGATGACCTCGCCGTCAAAAGCAGAAGAAAAGAAGACCATCTCAAAGATCTTCGGGAAGTCTTCCTCCGACTCCGCAAACACAAACTGCGGATGAATCCTCTAAAATGCTTCTTCGGCGTCTCGTCGGGTAAGTTTCTCGGATTCCTTGTTCGGAAAGCTGGAATAGAACTTGACCCCATAAAAGTCAAGGCTATTCTAGAAATGCCCTCTCCAAGAACCTTGAGAGAACTAAAAGGGCTCCAAGGGAGATTGGCCTACATCAGACGGTTCATCTCCAATCTTTCGGGGAAATGCCGTCCATTCTCTCGATTGATGAAAAAAGGTGTAGACTTTGTCTGGGATACCGACTGCGAAGCCGCATTTCAAGATATCAAGTCATACCTGACCAAACCTCCAGTGTTAGCTGCCCCTGCCACTGGAAAACCATTCATCTTGTACACAAGAGCTCTTGATCATTCTGTAGGCGCTCTGCTTGCACAAGAGAATGGTGAGGGAAAAGAAGCTGCTCTATACTACCTCAGCCGCATGCTAGTAGGTGCAGAGCATCGCTACTCTCCAGTCGAAAAAGAATGCCTTGCAGTGATGTTTGCCGTACAAAAGCTACGTCACTACTTGCTTTCCAACACAGTCTACCTGGTCTCGAGGATCAACCTCTTGAAGGTCCTTGTCACGAAGGCCGGTTCTCTCAATGCCCGACTGGCAAAATGGTCCATCCTCTTGTCACAATTTGATATTAGGTATGTACCACAAAAAGCAATCAAAGGCCAAGCTCTAGCAGATTTCCTCGCAGAGCATCCATTGCCTAGAGATTCACCACTCAGAGATGATCTCCCAGACGAACCTGTCTACAACGTGGAGACTTCTTCACCAAATGCCTCCTGGGACATGTACTTTGACGGTGCAACCAGGACAAATGAAAACAGAAAGCTGATCTCGGGAGTTGGCATCCTCTTTGTTAGCCCCGACAAATGCATGATTCCACACACTTTCTCGCTACTAGAACCATGCACAAACAATGCAGCTGAATACCAAGCTCTGATCCTAGGATTGGAACTCGCCATCGAATCCGGTATCACTATGCTGGAAGTCTTTGGAGACTCTCAACTGATCGTCAACCAGATGAATCAGAAATATTAAGTCAGGAAGCCCGATCTGCTGCCTTATTACAACAAGGCACAATCGCTTCTGCAAAAGTTTGACATCTGCAACATCACCCACATTCGTAGAGGTGAAAATATCCGTGCAGATGCCCTGGCCGGACTTGCCGCATCAATGGCGATCCAGGAAGGGGAAAACATGCAAATTACAGTGTGCGAGAGAAGGATCCTCCCTCCTCTTAACACACACCAAGCAGTTGCCGAATGCCACCGAGTGGTTGGAAGTCGGATCTCTATCCTTCAACCTTCAATCGTCGACTGGAGGGATCCGTTCATTGATTACACTATGTTCGGAATCCTACCTGAAGATCCAAAAGAACGGGTAAGCATACAAAGGCGAGCCCCAAACTTTCATTTGGATATTCCTTCAAAAATCCTCTACAGGAAATCCTTCAACGGAGTACTTCTACGCTGCTTGTCACAACAAGAGGCCAAAGAAACACTTAAAGAAGTTCATGCTGGTCTTTGTGGAGCCCATCAGGCAGGTCCTAAGCTCTATGATCAGATAAAAAGGTTAGGTTACTATTGGCCTACCATGGTTGCTGATGCAATGCAATTTGCCAAACGCTGCCAGCTATGCCAAGTTCACGGAGATTACATTCACATGCCTCCGGAATGGCTGCATCCTACAGCAATCTCATGGCCTTTTGAAGCATGGGGCATGGACATCATAGGTCCTATCTCTCCCCCTTCAAGCAAAGGTCATCGCTTCATCTTCGCCGCAACGGATTATTTCTCCAAGTGGTCAGAAGCATTTGCGTTCAACGAAATGAAGACCTCATCAGTTCTTCAATTCCTACGCACCAACATCATTTGTCGTTTCGGCATACCCAAGAGATTCGTCCATGATAACGGACCACAATTCCGGGATCATCGATTCTACAGGTTTTGCGACAAATACAAAATCCAAAGCTGTCCTTCGACTCCATACAATCCGGCAGCAAACGGATTAGCAGAAGCCTTCAACAAGACACTCTGCAAAATCCTCAAGAAAATGGTCTCTAGTCACAAAAGAGACTGGAGCGATAAACTGTCTGAAGCTTTGTGGGCCTATCGAACCACCGTTCGAGGACCAACACATAGCACACCATTCTCCTTGGTCTATGGATGCGAAGCTGTCGTGCCCCTAGAGGTACAAATTCCTTCTCTGAGGGTATCTCTACAAAATGACAAGACTCAAGAAAGCAATGTCAAATTGAGACTCCATGAGCTGGACAATCTCGACGAGAGACGGCTCGAAGCTTGACAAAGCATTGAACTTTACCAAGCACGCATGGCAGGATCTTTTGACAAAAGGGTCCGGCAACGCGCCTACAAAAAGGGTGACTTGGTTCTTGCGGTAAAAAGACCAATGGTCTTCGCACACAAATCCAAAGGCAAATTTGAACCAAAATGGGAGGGACCCTACGTCATCGACAAAGTCTTCTCCAACGGCGCATATGCCCTCCTAAACATGGAAGGCGACAGATGTATGCTGCCTATCAACGGCAAGTTCTTGAAGCGGTACTACCCTTGAAGACTTACCCAACTGGGTAAGAGCAATGCCTGTATGGCCAAAACCTGTTCTCAGGTACTCGCTCGTCAAACCCACTCTCTTTAGAATTTTCATATCAAATGTCAAAATTTCTAGAGATTCAAAAATAATGCTTACTTTCATTGTTTCATTGTTCAAAAACAAAAAAAAATCCAAGTTTAGGAGCCTCTCCCTGACTTGACCAAAACTTTCGATCCTTGAACCAAAATTCATGGTTTGAAACAAAAATCCGGATTCAGGGATTTCCACCCTAGTCCACCTTACCTTTTACCGCCAAATGGTTCTAGGTCAAAATTTACGACCCTCGTGTCTTTAAACAAAAAAAAAATGGTTTTTCAAAAATCGTGGGGAAACGACATCAAAGTCAGTACCCGCAAAACAAAAAATTTTGAAAAAAAGCAAGGATGCGACATTCCATCAATACTTGCATCCAAAATCGCAGGGAAGCGACATTTCGTCGATACTTGCAAAATCCAAAACCGTGGAGAAGCAACAAACTAGTTGATATCCACAACCCAATTTCAAAAATCGTGGAAAAGCAACAAACCAGTTGATATCCACAACCCAAATTTCAAAGGTTCGAGAAAACCTAAAACCGTGGAGAAGCAACAAACCAGTTGATATCCACAACCCAATTTCAAAAATCGTGGAGAAGCAACAAACCAGTTGATATCCACAACCCAATTTCAAAAATCGTGGAGGTGCAACATACCAGTTGCTATCCACAACCCAAAATTACAAATGGTTCGAGAAAACCTCAAATTTCAAAAATCGCGGAGAAACGACATCAAGTCAGTACCCGCAAAACCAAAAGTCTTGGGAAAAGCAGGGAAGCGACGCTTAGTCGATATTTGCACCCCAATTCGCGAGGAAGCGACATTCCATCGATACTTGCAAAACCTAACCCGCGAGGAAGTGACATTCCATCAATACTCGCAAAACCGAATGAGTAAGGAAGCGACATTCCATCGATACTTGCAAGACCATTCAGCGGGAAGGCGACATTTAGTCGATACCTGCATTTTCAAAACCAAAACTCGGCTATAAATGCCAAAATCCGGTTATAAATGCCAAAACAAAAATTTCCGGCTATAAACGCCAAAATCGGCTTTCATGCCAATAAAACAAAACTCGGTTTTCAAAAAAAAAACTCGGCTACAAATGCCACACACAAAAAAAAAAAACCTGACTCTCATGTCAAAACCGGCTATAAATGCCACAAATTGGCTATCAATGCCACCAAACTGGCTGTAAATGCCACAAAATTTCGGCTTCCATGCCAACCCAAATTTTGGCTTTTACGTCATAAAATTTCGGCTTCCATGCCATCTCAAAATCGGCTTTCACGCCACAACCAAAATCAGGCTCCCATGCCAAAACAATTATTTGACAAAAGATTTTCACAAAATGACAAAGCTTTTGATCAAATCCCATTTAGCAATTGCTTTCATCACAAAAAGATTTGAGTGAGCGTAGGGAACAAAAAAAAAGGTACCAAAAAAAATACATGTGGTACCAAAGCAAAAAAAAAAAAAAAAAAAAATAGAAAGTGTTCACAAGCACTACAAAAAAAAAGAGTACCAAAAAATACATGTGGTACCAAAAAAAAGAAGAATGGTTTCTGCTATAAAAAATCAGGAGCTCAACCAAAAATGGTCTCCAGCCAAAGCTTCAGCTCCTCAAGCAAACTTTTGGCCTCAGCCGTCAGAGTTTCCAAGGCACGCTTCTTCAGGAACTTGCCATGAGATGCTGGCGAATGCCGTAACCCTTCTTTTACACCGGGAAGCTCTTCCCCAGCAGTTTGCCATCGTTCGTTTTCTAGAGTCCTCCTCTCGAGAACTTGACCGGCATCTGCAACCCTGCGAATCAGAGTACTCTCCCTGTCACGAGCCTCTGTTATAGCAGCCCACTTCGCATCGACTTGTGCCTTCAAATGCTCAAGACGTTTCCTGGCCTCCTCAACTTCCCTATCAAGGACGTTAAGGTCATGCCTCAATCCGATGATGGCTAGCTCTTCCTTGTTCTTCTCCCGAACTAGCTGCTTCTTGCTTTGTGTAGCCTCATTCAGGTCAGACTTAGCCTTATCAGTAGGGTCCAAGAACATCTCCTTGAAGAATTGGTCGTCAGGGAAACCCATGGTCTCAAACCACTTGTCACCCAGTGCAATGATCCTATCAACGATCGCCCTGGCACCTGTGACATCCAGACCAACCTCTTCGGTGTCGGTCAGAATCTCCTGTACATGTGGGATCATGCCAAATCCTGCCTCCAAGTGTCCAGAAAGGAGAGTCTTGACTAAAGAACTCAAAACCCGAGCCAGCACCTTCTTCGCAAATTGAAGAGACGAACTGGATGAAGATTCAACCTTCTCCGCTGATCGGCTGCTCATGTCATGTCCCATTGGAAGAGTAACAAAAGAACTCTTTTCACTTGGAGCCACTAGAGAGGGAATCTCAACACGAGGCATCTCCTCAATCATGTCAGAACTGGTCTCTACCTCCGGATCGACCTCTGGCATCCCTTGCTCTGGTTCTGAAGAAAGCGATGGACTCTCTTCTGTCACTTCAAAACCTGCAAATGAAACACAAAAAGGTATGATATGATCCTGTTCAAAAAAAAAAAATCATCAGGGTCATCACTACAAAGTACCTTCTTCAACGACTGGCGGAACACTCTCTTCCTCCATGAACTCATCAGAAGCATCATCGACATTTGCGTCCATTGATGGTTCAAAGTCATCGGAATCCTGTGGCAAGTCAGCTGACAAGAAAAAAATTGTTAGCAAATCAAGTCGCAGGCAAAAAAAAAAGAGAAAGCGAAAGAAGTTATACCAATTGGAGATTCCGGAGTCATTCCAGAGTCCCTCGATTCTTCTTCAGATGCCATAACCGGCTCCATCACCGCCTCATCGGTCGGAACCTCAGGCATCGGCAAGTCTTCATCCTCTGCTAAAAAAAAAAAAAGAGCAGCAGCAGGGTGAGAAAACAAATCAGAACATGGAAAGCCCCATGAAAGAAGTAGAAAAAGGAAAAGGAGGAATCATACCTTCACCGATGGTCTCTTCTTCCCGAATCCTCTTCTCCGGAGGTTCGTCAACTTCCCCTGGCACCTCCTCATTGACAGTGAGAGGGACTTCCACATTAGGAGAGTCTTCGTCCCGCCCCGTGTGACGCTGACTCCTCCTCCTCTTCTTACCTCTACGGGTTCGCTTCCTAGAAGAACCCGCCTCACTATCAGAGTCAGGTTTCTCACTTGACTCCTCACTGGATGGTCTGCTTTCGCCAGTAGACTCCACGGAAGCTCGTTTCTGTGCCGCTTGCATCCAAGCGTCGAGCTCAGCTTCCTCTTGTTCTAGCTGCTCCAAAGCCTCATCAGGTACTTCCCGAACAGCTTCAGAACCAATGACGCCCTGGTCACCGAGAAAGCCTATCTTGTGCTTCTCTCCAGAAAGGAAGGCCCAAACTTCCTCTCGCCGGACTCCATCCGACTTCCCAATGCCTTTTCCAGAAGACAGCTTTACATCAAGTTCCTTCTTGGAAAGCCCCCGATATGCCAAAAAGCTCTCCGCGAACCACTTCGTGAAGCCGGCAGTTCGGAAAGTCGACAGCTCAGGATAAGAAATCGTGGCAGTAGTGTCTTCAGCACTATAGAAAGCCCATGCATTTCTGCCATCCTGCAAACCCCCAAAACGCTTCACCATACTCGAAGGCGCCCCAACAACGCCTTGAGAGAAGCCCAACTGAAGTGCAAAGCGAGAAGGTACATACGGCTGAATGTCGACGAAAAGATGTCTACGGTACACCATCGTGCCGACTCGTATGCTGAAAAGCCACTCCCTCTCTGCATTGGTCAAAGAGTAATGCCTTCCCGACCCTGCTCTGGTAGAGTCTCGGGAGGCACCAAAATCAAAAACCTTCTTCCGCAACTCCGGAGAAAGCTTAACTGAAGACTGCCCCATCTCGACGTCCCTGAATCGTCGGATCCTCATGCGGGCAAACAAAAGTGATTCAGATACGGCTTTTCCCTTAGCCAATCGAATCATCAGAGGATCATCATCCTGTGCAGCACCTAGCTGGTGGAAGCCAGGACAGTGGTATACAAACCACGAATAAAAGATATGGGCTGAAAATACCCTATTCATAGGGAGCCCAAGCCGAACCAAGAAAGCAGCAGCCTGCAGTTCGGTACACAGGTAGGAGTAAAGAGCGGGCACCAAAGCAAGCCGCTCTCCAAACGCCATCTGACAAGCCGAAAAAATACAATGCGGCCTGATGTGCGTCCCATCTCCACCAGCAAAAATAGCCTCACCTAGCCAAAAAGTGAGGTAAACAGCAAGATCTCTCCGCAGTGCAATGTCAGAATAAAGGGCATCTGTGCTCGCGAAGAAACCCTTCAACTCTTCCTGCATGGCCAAAGTCTTCTTCCTGTCTTCCCGGGTCATGCTATCAGGAGACTCTTTGCTGTCAAAGAAGTTGAAGAATGAAGAGCCATAACTCTTCCAACTGCTGGATCTGACTTTCGAGCCCTCCTTCAAAAAATCATAGAAGGCGACGAGCTGAAAGTATAGGAGCCTGAACTCCTCTGACTGCTCCTCAAGGACGCTGTCAATCGGCATGAACTCCTCGTAGAGTTTGCCAAGGATGGGCAATCCAGTAATAGCACTCAACTCCTTCAGAGAAAAACCAATCTCACCGTTCGTGACAACGAAGGTATTGGTCTGAGGGAGGAAAGACTCCAACATAGCCATGAAGGCATCATCGGAAAAAGTCACGGTCTCCCTAAAAGCGCGGACCGCGTCAAAAATCCCGGCTTCCTTCAAAACGGCGCCCACAATCAGCAAGGTGTGGTCAGTCCATGACTTCCAACCGGAGTCAACATTGAAACGGCCACGAAGTCGAAAAGGCTTCACCCAAGTACTGCCGTCACCGCTGAAAACGCCAAGGCCCACCGGTCTCAAATCGACCGACGGATAATCAGAGCCCTGGTAGCCGCTGGCTGGCATCAACATGTCCATACGGACAGGTGGCTTCTCCGCATATCCGGAGGGTCCACCAACAAAAACCCCGGTCTTGATCACACTGGCCCTCTTCACCCAGCTCGGAGGATCTTCCCTCTTAGAGCACGTGGAAGCAAGGCTCATGATCGAGATGGTACGATCAAAAGACGACCGGGTAGAAACAGTCTTCTCTTCACCATCTGCTGTGTAAGAGAACTGAAAACATCTCCTTTGGTATGTCAAGTCGTCAGGGACTGCATCTCCAAAGAAGAAGGTAGGCTTGGGTAAAACCCTCAGATCGTCCATAACCCAAGGACGGTTGCTTACCATGATCTTATAGAATTCCTCATTCTTGAGAGCGATCAATCGCTGTCTCATCTAATCGCGATTGAGGGAATCGCACTCTTCCAAGTTCTTCTCAACAAACTGGACCTTCTCCCAGGCCTGCTGAACGGCCACATTGGAAGATCTAGCAGATCGACGAGGTACGCTTGTAGCAGGCTCTTTACCCTTGTTCGCTCTGGAGGAACCACCTGCAAAGGTTGGAAAAGAAAAAGATCGTCATCAAAATGACAGGATCTCGCTAAAAAAAAAAAAAAAGGGGTCACTTTGTCCCACCAAAAATCTGGCGAAATTTTGGCATGACTCCGGGGCAATTCCAAAGAAAAAGGAAATACCCCGACAGAAATAGAAAGTTTGAAGATGGGCTCAACATTGCTGCGGGCTCCGAAACTCCAAACTTTCGAAACCTCAAAATCTCCGCAAAATCAAGAAGGGCTCAACATCGCTGCGAGCTCCAAATTCCCAAATTTGCAAAGATTTTCAGGTATGCTATCACATCATGCTACTCAATTCAATTTACAAAAAGTACATGCATGAACATCTAGATTTGCATAAAAACGCATTATCATGATGAGCAAAAAAAAAAAAAGAAGAAAAAAAAAAAGAAAAAAAAAAAGAAACTTTCTCAAAAAAAAAAAGGGGGAGAAAGAAAAGAACAAAAAAAGAGAAAGAAACTTTCTAGAAAAAAAAAAGAGAAGAAAGAAAACAGCAAAAAAAAAAAAAAATCAGGGGCTGGCCCATCAGGCCGTGGCCCACAGGCCACGTGGCCGTACGGACCAGATCCGTACGGATCTGTCCGTACGGCCCACAAAAAAAAAAAGAAGAAAAAAAACGTGTGAAAAAAAAAAGAAAAAAAAAAAAAAAACAAAAGAAGAAATCACGTGGAAAAGAGAAAAAAAAAAGAAGAAGAATAGAAAGAAAAGAAAGAAAGAAAAAAAAGAAGAAAGAAAAAAAAAAAGAAGAGAAACTTTTTTTTACCATCCTATTCTCTACATAAAGTTTTCTTGAAAGAAAAAGAGAGAAAACTTACTTGAAGCCATTGATGGAGAAGAAAAAGGAAAAAGCTTGAAGATCCTTGAAGAAGAAAAACTCTTGGCCTTGGAACTCTCTTGAGATTGTTGCAAAAGAAAGCAATAAGGGCAAGAGATCCTACCTTCCTTTGCTTTTATAGGAGAGAGCAAATCAAAGAAGGAAACAAAGAAGAAAGGTAAGTGTTACTAATTAGTAACCTTACCAAAAGAGAAGGAATTAGAAAGATTCTTTCCCAAAAAGAAAGATGTCTTTGAGAGATTTCCTCCCAAAATCAATCAAATGAGAGATTCTCTCCAACAAAAAAGGATATTGGAGATTTCTTCCCAAAAAGAAAGATACCTTGAGATATTCTCTCCCAAATTAAGAGAATATGAGAGATTCTCTCCCATAAAGATATTTTTAGATATTCTCTATCCAAATGAGATATCTTTAGATATTCTTTACAAAAATGACCCCACATGAGATCTAAGCCATCCTAAAAAGCTTAAGGTCCCATGGGCTAGCCCATATGAGCCAGGTTTGACCACCTAGGCACTAAAAAAAAAAATGGGCTTTTAGTCAGGAAAAAAAAAATCCCTCTTACCCAAGAGCATACAAAAATGGTTCCATGCCTCTTTTGAGTTGGTTGAACCATACAAAAAATTCCAAGCCCCATGAGCTTCCAAAAATCAAACCATCCAACCTCATATACCAAGTTGAGCCAAAATCTTGAAATTGACATTCCACAAAAATCCAAACCACTCCAATGGACCCACACAGTCCCAAAGAGTGACCAAAAACCAAATCCTGGTCCCCTAACTTGCCACATACAGCTTGTTAGGTCACAAGACCAAAACCAAAAACCAAATCATGATCCCCCAACTTGCCACATACAGCTTGTTGGGTCACAATGTCAAAACCAAAACCCGATCCCCTAACCTGCCATATATAGCTGGTTAGGTCACAAGATCAAAAACGGAAACCCAAATCCACATCCCTGATGTCATCTTCAAAACTTTGCCTCGAGATGGTGTGTGATTCCTTTCACTACCATAAAATTCCCCTGGAAGCTCAAAGGCTACTATACCAAAGGAAAGATTGCTCAAAGACTCTTGGCCAAGACACAAGCTCTCCTTCAAAAATCTCTTCGAGGCACATCGACTACAAAAGTCAAGCAATTCGTCGCTGTACCTCGAGGGGGCATTTGTTGACACCAAAAATGTCACTTTGCCTCTTCAACATCAAGAAAGCTGCATGGAGTCGCAACCTGCCATAAATAGGCAATGCAATTTCTCCAAAAATTCAAATCTTGTCAGAATCAAACAAAAACTGCAAGATCCTTCAAGATAGCCAAGAGAAGAGTACACATGAAGTTTCGGGCCATTTCGACAACATTTGGCCTAACTTCACTTCTCCGACAGCTAAACGGGAGCTCCCGGCGGCGACATCATCGGAGACGTCAAAACTTCGATCAAAGCCTACAGATGACTCCAGCATGTCTCAAAAGGGCTCTATGCCAAATTTCAAGTCAAACCGACAACGTTTGACCCTCCATCAATGCTCGAGCAGCAAAATCAAGCCTCCCGGCGGCGGGAACCACTGAAGCCTTCGCTCATCAAACCAAGTGCATGAGTGGCTTCAACATGCTTCCAAAAGGCTGCACGTCAAATTTCAGGTCATTCCGACAACGTTTGACCAGGTTTCGATGCTCCGAGAGAAAATCAAGCCTACCGGCGGCGGAGCAACCCGGGACCATGACATCCAAAACGGAGCCCATGGAACGTCTCAAAATGACTCCAATAGGCTCCCCGTCAAATTTCAGGTCAATCGGACATCGTTTGACCACATATCAAAGCTCGACATTTTCCCCGCAGCAAAATCAAGTGAAGCATCGACGGGACCCCAAACGGCTTCAAAACTCAAACAAAAGCCTATGGTTGGTCTTATTTATTGCTCAGGAGGCTTTACCTCAAATTTTAGGTCATTCCGACATCGTTTGACCAAGTTTCAGCTTCTGGCGGAAAATCAGCAGCTCTACGAGACAAAGTCTTCGGCTTTCCCGGAAAATTGGAAACTTTGCACTCTAAAAATGCAAGGATTCTCATCAAGTTTTCTACAGGGAAATCAAGCCAATAAATGAGAAGAAATGTCAAGAAAAATACAGAAGAAAACGGCGACGAAAAAGACCTCAAAACGACCGCAAAACGGGCTCCGAAGGGGAAAAATCCCCCAGGGTCGCAGACCCCTGCGACCATGGCCCATGGTCGCCGGCGACCATGGAGGTCCGGGTCACCGGATTTTCCGCCGGTGACCCGTTTTTCCGTCTTTTTTCGCGTTTCGCGCACTTTGGCCCCTGTGGTTTCCTGAAAATGTGATTTTTAGTGCTTGAAATTGACTCATATCCTCCGACATCCGTCAAAATCACGGGTCAACCTCCAAAAGCATAAAATCATCATTGATCGCTCCAAGATCGCCAACCGGTCGACCAAGAAAGTGCACTTTCTGTCCGACCGATCGTGAAATCGACAAGACAGATGTCACCGGCCCACTCTTAGCTATCAATGTCTGAAGTTACATGTTCATCCGATGTCGATCAGCATGTAGATCCATCGATGATCATCGCCAGAAGAATTCCAGAAGACACGGCACGGCCCGCGACTCTTCGACTGCTCGGCGACCAATTAATGTGGTTAATTGACTAGCTTTATTGCAGTCATTAATTCATTTCTTTGGACGGCCCAATCAGAAGCAAGCATTTGGGAGTTACAAGTCAATTGATTCATGGCATTTAAACCATGAAACTCCTCCCATTATGGTAATTAAGGTGATTAAAAGCCCTTAATCTCCATCGGCCAATCAGATTCAAGGAAAAAGGAGTTACAAAATCAAGAAATAAATCTTGTAACTCCTCCCATTAAAGCCATTAAGACTCATAAACCCTCCTAAATGGCTACCAAAAGCCTATAAATAGGAGAGCATTCCATTGAAATTCGGATCGGGAAAAAAGAGGAGAAAATCAGAGGATCAGAAAAAAAGGATCAGAAAGAGATCTGAGAGAAAGAAAAAGAGAGAAAAACTTTGCTGAAGTTCTGCACCGGCCACCACTACAAGGTGACAAAAGTCCCTTGGGGGGCACCCCCCCCCCCCCCCCCAAGGTCCTTGCCTTCTCCTGCTGCCTCCAATGGCTTAGACGTGGCTTTTCAGCCCGTCTACTTAGCTTTTTATTGGACATAGGACCTTCTCTTGGTCTTTGTCCTCTAAAAACCTGAGGTTATAGCCAAGCCAAGCGAATCAAGAGCATCTTCTGTTCTCATCTGCATGGATGATGGCGAAGCCCATACATGGCTTGCGACCGTCAATCTGAACGAGTCCCCCACAATCTCCTGAAAAGTTAGATCTTCATTTTCTTGCTTTTCATTGTAGTTTGTATTTTTCTAAAGAGACAAAAATCACAACTCTTGTCTTTCATTATTGATAAGAATTGTAAATCGGCTATAGACGCCAAAATCGGCTATAAATGCCAAACAAAATCGCCTTTCACGGCAAATTAAGAAAATGTCTCTTTTCTTAAATATTTGTGCAATGGAAAACTTGAAAGAAGTTGATTTCCTTTTTACTTGCGAAGGTTGATCTCCGGATTACCACTTGCAATTCCAAGTAAAATAGAAAATCTGGCACACCCACATAAAAGAAATGTTGATGCACGCTTCAGGGCCCGCCAGGGCGCGAAAGGGCCGGACCCGACGGACTCCCACGTTCCGCCGACCCCGGTAGCCGCCCCACGGCGCCTCGGAGCGCGTCCCATCAGCGGCCAGTTATATACTATTGTGTCTATTGTCTCATGCACTTTTAACATACTCTGTTAATCTACACTCTTTGCCTAACCCCAAATCTTGTTTTCTTTATTACTTGAAGTTTGGTGAAATTTGATGGTGATGGTCAATTCTGGTTCATGTTCTTTCTCACATTTCATTGATGGAGTTGGTTAATTTCTGATTAAATCCTTTATATGGTCTAGTGGCTTTTCGCAGTTAGGGTCTTTAAGATCTCCATGAGCATGACAGCTGCAAGAATGTAATGGGATACATGTGTTATCTTTCTCTTCCTTCTAGTCTGATAATCTGGACATGAAACAACATTTCACTTTATTGTTCATAGTGAGACTGAGAGGACCAAATGAAGAGACCCACACCCAGATTCTTGACCGACGAGACCACGAAGCTGCCGTCAGCTTCGTGTGCGCCCCAGTAGCAAACGACACCAAGCGGGGGAGCTCTGCAAGCCGACAATGGACGATAACGAGGCCGACGATGGTGCGATGAGGAGCCGGTGACGATGGTGTAATGTGAAGGCTGACGATGGTGCGTTGAGGAGGCCGACAATGGTGCGATGAGGAGCAAGTGAGGGTGCGATGAGGAGCCTATGAGGGTGCGATGCTTTCGCTCTCTAAGCGGGAAAGCCAAGGGAAGAAATGCGATATGTGAACCCAAAACGAAATTTCCCTCTTTCTCTATTTTTTTTTCTTTTAATACAGCTAACGTGGCATAGTGCCACGTCAGCCGACTGTCTACAGACGTCAGTCTATAGACTTTTTGAAATGTTTTTTACCCTTTCCCAATGCATGCTAGGTAGATGTATATCATTTTTCTTTCCATCTTATATCAAGTTTGGACTTGAAACACAGTAGATAATACACATTTTTCCTTTATTATTGAGGGTTAGTGGCGGAACTAATGGGGCTGGCAGGGGCATGGCCCCTTGAGGTTTTAATTTTTTTATAATTTTTCACTTATAGTCTTCCAAAGTTTTCAAGAAAAAGCCCTTACATATTTTATAAATTATATTCACCTTTTTTTTTACGGATTTTTACCAAATAATTAAGCTTATATTGCAAATAATCGATTTTATGAAGAATAATAACAAAATCACCCTTTAGTTGTTCGTACCTATTTTTTTGACGAAATTACCCCAGTTGACGATATCGCCAACTGAGTTGACGATATCATCAACTGAGTTGGCGATATCGTCAACTTCCTGTATAAGAATACACGAATTTTCTTCTTCTTTTTTATAAAATAGTCTTTTCTCTTTCTCTCATTCATTCGTTTTATGGGTTCCCTACTACCATTTCTCATAGATTTTTCTTAAAACTAGTTTATGAAATTAATTTTAAACAACAGGTATGTTCATTTTCATATATTTTCTTATTTTTTGTACTTTCCCCTCATTCTTATTAGATAAGGCAACAAGGTGAATTTGTTCTACTTCATTTATTCTTCTAAAATATTACTAGTGCATTGTTACTAATGCCCACTAGAACATTGGCATAGTGCCATGTTAATTCAATGCAGAGGGCAGCCTTTGTTGAGGAATCCAATTGTTGAGCACTTGAGATTCTTGTACATTAGTGCACTTATCATGATCTATTCATTTAGCAAGTGATCTTAGATGGAGAAGGCTAGAGGAGACTTGGAGTTAGGAGTTTATGAAATGGTGCTACTATGCATGATTTTTTTATTTTTTATTTTTATAAATGTACATGCTGCATTGCAGTTAAAGGAATTTAAGTAATTCTAATGTACATCCATGGACATACTATTTCAATACGTATGAAGATGAAAGACCATTCTACATCCTAATCTTATTTCTTTCCATCTACAACTACCACCTTTGAAACCCTAATAAACATAATAATAGAGAGCCATAAAAAAAAAAAAAAAAAAAACCATAAAGTTTAGAACTGTAATACGCAAATGGTAAAAAACTTTAGGGGAACTGGAAGTTTAAAAGTTTAAGCAAGTCAAAATACGAAAATGAACTAGAAGTCTCGAAGTTTAAACAAAGTCAAAATACGAAAATAAACTAAAACATGCATTCAATTTATATACATGACGCGAACTAAATCCAATTGACAAATAAAAAAAATTGGATCCAATTGTTGGAAATGAACCCATTTTTTGGGCTGTTATAATATTTAATAGTGCAACTCATTAGTTGGTTGCTTATGTGATACATATGCACACAATGACACTTGTATATTTTGTTTATATGGTCATATGGATTAGTTGTCCATATGGGAATATATTGACTCTTTACTATGGATTTAGAGCTGCATTTTGTTGTTCAATTAATAGGTTATAGACTGCTATAGTTCGGGATTTTTTTTAAAGATAATTCAAGATTTATGGGTTGTATGATTGGATTTTTGAAATATACGGAGTATTGATTCTTGATTGGACTTGTTTTCCTCTAAAGCTTCCAACATTCAACTTCTGTATCATCAACTTAACTAAACTTATTGACAATTAGTATCAATTTTCTCATTGTTTTAACTGTCTATCAAGTGAAAATCTAGGCCCTTAACCAAACAGTTGCTTGACTTGGATTCAGCCTGCCTTCAAGCATTGGACATGTCAATTGAAAAACAACTTTTATTAGAAATTACAAGACAATTGTACAAAGAACCGTGAGTACTAACAAGCAAATAAAAAGTCTAAAACCCACCCCATTTAGAGCATATGTCACTATCCATGGATGCCTACTGTAGCATGGAACAGGTGGTGGTTTATGGCAACACAAAACTTAGAAAATTCAAGGAAAAAAGGTGCGGCAACTATTCAAACTTCCAAAATATAGTGCATTCCAAATTCACAATAAGCCCATTAGTATAAGCAATGATACCGTCCAACCTATTGACTAAAGATACTTTGTCAGGCTAAATTAGCAACAAAAGGAAATTATAATCATTCTTTCCTACACAACTGTTTTAAAGGCTTGAAAAGTGCACAAACACTTCAAAAAAAACACATTGGCAAAGCTAGAGATAGAGATGAAAAGAGCCAATATGTGGCAATTAACATTTGTTTTCTAAGGAAAATGATAACAGGTAATTAACTGCAATGCAGCATGTACATTTATAAAAATAAAAAATATAAAAATCACGCATAGTAACACCATTTTATAAACTCCCAACTCCAAGTCTCCTCTAGCATTCTCCATCTAAGATCACTTGCTAAATGAATAGATCATGATAAGTGCTCAACAATTGGATTCCTCAACAAAGTTTGCCCTCTGCACTGAATTAACATGGCACTATGCCAACGTTCTAGTGGGCATTAGTAACAATGCACTAGTAATATTTTAGAAGAATAAATGAAGTAGAACAAATTCACCTTGTTGCCTGAGAATCCCTCATTTATCTAATAAGAATGAGGGGAAAGTACAAAAAATAAAAAAATATATGAAAATGAACATACATGTTGTTTAAGATTAATTTCATAAACTAGTTTTAAGAAAAATCTATGTGAAATGGTAGTAGGGAACCCATAAAACGGATGAATGGGAGAAAGAGAAAAGACTGTTTTATAAAAAAAGAAGAAGAAAATTTGTGGATTTTTATACAGGAAGTTGATGATATCGCCAACTCAGTTGATGATATCGTCAACTTAGTTGGCGATATCGTCAACTGGGGTAATTTCGTCAAAAAAATAGGTACGAACAACTAAATGGTGATTTTGTTATTATTCTTCATAAAATCGATTATTTGCAATATAAGCTTAATTATTTGGTAAAAATCCCTTTTTTTTATGTAGCCTTTACATAATCTCCCCCCCTAAGGGAGAATTCATTTGAGGGTCGATGGGAATAAAACTGTTGAAGGTACTTGAATAAAACTATTGAAGGTACTTATTTGTATACAATGTACATTGCTCTTTATATAAGTATTATTAAAAAGGGAAATGCTCCTATGAGAGACACTCTCACCAACTTAGTGAGAGATGGGTGGGGGCCCTCACTTCCATATCCACTCTCACCAACTTAAATGCAAGGACCCCTAACTTAAATGTGAAGGCCCCCACCCATCTCTCATAAAGTTGGTGAGAGTGTCTCTCATAGGAGCACTTCCCTATTAAAAATACCTTGGCAACGTTCTTTGTCTCTTGATAGGAAAAAAGTGGGATCTCTACTTACCATTGACCGTGAAAATAGGGATAATCACATCTACAAGGATGTAAAAAGTTCGAAGGATTTATATAGGATTGCATGTTCATTTTGACAAATAGCCAGCTTATATATATATATATATATATATTAAGAATAACTTATTTGTTAGTAATAACCCATTTTATAAATATTCTTTATTTGAAATAGAGTTCTTTCAAGTAGACCCATTTACAAATTAAATGTTTTGGATGTTTGACCATTTAGAAAAAGTAAACCTGTCATTATATAAAAGTTGCGCTGATAAAGTTGCTATAGTAAAAATTAGTAGAAGTAAATTTCCCATATATAAAAAGCAATTTTGGCTATTTTGTCATATTACATAAGTTATATAGACAAACTTGTAAAAAAGCGACAACTAAAAATAACAAGAGAATGAGTGGACTTTACTATTCAACAATGTTCCTTTGTTCCGTGCCAACGCTTCTAAAGCATGAAAACCCATCGAAGAAAATATTTAAAAAATACTTTTTTAAATTGTAAAACAACATTTTAGTTGGAATCCTGTTTTATGCGCTATTGATGTACAACTATTTATATAGCTTATTACATTTTCTATGGTCCATCTTCTTAATTAGACTCATTGATACCTTAGTTATCAAAGGATTTGACAAATTTTCTTTTCTTTCATCATTCTTAATGGGAAGAGAATTATAGCCCAACATTACTAAAATTATTGACCAACCATCATTTGCCCTTCCTATAAAAAAATCCTGGCTATCCCGCTGTTAGTGGCATTTGAATTATTGGGGTGATGATTGGGTATTCATTTTCCATCTTTCCTTCAATCGTTTTCCACTAAGCGGTAGTTCGTCTACACCAATTTACGTATGTAAATGGTGAATATGCGTAATATTTACGAATCTGTCATGTTTGTCTACACGTGTTTACGCATCTTGTGTATAAATCAGATGTGTAAATGATGTGAAAATGAGCCTATGTTCACACCAAGATTTGAACACCTGTTCAGGTGGGAAAAAGAGAATACCAAACTACATGTGATTTCAAAGAATACCCGTTGGAGGCGAACGATTTGGTTTTGGGCAGTTTCCGTCAAAGAGGTTTTGGGTTCGAAATCTCCCACGAATGCATTTAGAAAAATAACAATAAAAAAGGCACTTCCATCAAAGAGAATCTGGGTTCGAAAACCCCTCTAACGCATTTAAAAAATAATAATAATACATATGAATGAAACCCCTCCCTACATCTCATCTCCCTTTTATGAAGGTTACCTCTCTATTTCTCTCTCTTGCCTTGCTATACCGAAAAAAGAAACTTTATAAAATCTATTTACTCTGTAGGCTTATTATTTCAGAATTTGATTTTCTTTCTTCTCTTCTCCTTTTAGATTTTCTCTTTTTCACGTGTAGGATGATGAGACTTGAAAATGGCTCCAATGATTTTTAAGGAACAAAATCTGTTGGACAAAAAAAAAAGAAAAAAAAACGTATTGATAGTAAGAATTTTAAGGGACGGTCTGTAAGATAAATATCTAAATGGTTTTTCTATCAAGTTTTAACTAGAACAATTACCATATATATTGTTTTAGTTTTCTTCCAATATCTCAATAATTTTTCTAAAATTATTTATTATTGCATTATTTTAAAAATATTTAAACAAGTATAAATGAATGTAAGAGAGAAGGAAAAATGTATTTTATATAGCATTATGGTATCATTAAAAAATCATGGATAAATGCGATTTTATCTAACCAAAACAAATTTGTGACACTTTTAATATGATTGAACTTAACAACAAAATACTTATTTTAAGAACTTTCTATAATTGATTAATATTAGCATAAAGCCGGTGAGATGCATGGGTTAAGTTTTATGCAAATTGAATAATGAATTAAGATAATATTAAACTAAATATTAATTAATAAAAAAATTAATGTTAACCATTAAAATATAAATTCATATTTCCTTAACCAAACATGTTGGGATGCATTTTATTTTTAAGGTGATCATTGATAGAAATTTATATTTTTGAAAAGTATATTTGATGTTGAAAGACATGATATTCTTTTTTAAAGATCTAAAATGCAAATGAAAACTTTGATATAAATTAGAGCTTTTTTGTCTCCTTTTCATATCATTATAGTAGAATATGATTTAATGATTAATAAGTATCATTTAAAAAATCGTTTAATACATATACACATATCATTGAAACAGACATAGAAAAATGAATCACATGTGTAAATGATGTGAAAATAGTGTTAGACAAACGTTGTAAAAAGAAATGCATGTGTAAACGTTACATACTTAAATTTTGAATATTCATCATTTACATTTGTAAATTGTATTTACATATCTCACACGTAAAAGACAAACAACCCCTAAAGGAAATATAATTTAATAGTCATTTTATGTATATGAACCTTGGATCTTCATTTAACCACTTATAGCATGAATTTCTAAGAATTATATGCAAATAAACGGATCCTAGATGTATAGATCGATTCCAAAGGGGGCAGATTTTGCTCATCTAGGAAAATGGTGATTTCTTGGTATCAAGTCTGGACAGCCCAAATGTTGATTCAGGATGCTTGCCAGGAAAATTTGAACAATAGAGAACTCATGATTTTGTAATTAGACACCAATGATCCAAGGCAAGCACCATATATTTTGAAATCTTCAAATCAAAAGTGCAAACATAACTGATCACTTAAATGGACATGACAACCTTTGGGATAAATAGATGCCCATGAATGGGCACAACTGTGCATACCTGTGCACCCGAGTTAGTCGGGCTGAAGTTCAACTTAACTAAATCCATATATTTTGAAATCTCTAAATCAAAAGTGCAAACATAACTGATCACTTAAATGGACATGACAACCTTTGGGATAAAAGGATGCCCATGAATGGGCACAACTATGCATACCTGTGAGCCCGAGTTAGTCGGGCTGAAGTTCAACTTAACTAAATTAGACTCGCTGGGTTATATATTCAGATTAAGGGCCTTTTTTTTTTTTTTACTACAAAAGTTTAGAGTATTGGGGAATTCATGACATGATGTGATGGATGATCCCCCAGCATTTGCAAATGCATGTTTCTTCCGTATAGAATTCCAAATTGTCGACCACTTAAAAGTCTCAAATGACCTTTGGAATTCCAAGCCCTTTGCTTTTTGGTCGGATTTCTAGGACACGTTTGGCAAAGGGCATGGTCAAGAAATTCTCTCTATTTTCCACGTTTTTTAGGATTTCTTATGTTTGGTTGGGAGAGGATTTTGAGAGGAATGACATGAGTTTTCCTCTCATGTGATTATGGGCCCCGTCCACCCACCAAACTCACCTTCCCCCTCCCCCTCCCCCTCCCCCTACCCCCGGGACCGAGTAAATCCACGCATGAGTGGAAAGGCGGAGCTACAATGTAGCTACAGTGACTAAGACGTTAATGTGGTTTTGGCCGGTTTTTGCATTTTTTATGCATCTTTTGGGTCCCACCATCAAGATCCAAACCATTAATAATGTTTAAACAATCCAAAAAGGCCATGTCATCGAATTTTAGTTGTTGATTCATCTTAGATCTTGAGATATTTGCAAAAATATCCAAACCGTTAGACGACCAAATTCTGAGATTCTGTTGGGCCAAAACCGGGATGGAGACCAGTCCATTCTTTTCAATTTTCTGGTTCCTGTGGGCCCCACGATCATGATCTGAATAGGTAGTTATTTCTGGAAGGTCAAACACGGTTAGTTGACCAAATTTCAACCGTTGATCCTTACCATATCTTGAGATATTTGCAAAAACATCTAGGTAATAAAATATTAATTTCTTATTCTTATGGGCCCCCTTTTAACGATTTCAACCATTCAGATTTTCTAGATGACCACAAACAACTTTGAGGTGAAAGTTGAGGTCTTAATTTTTCATGGATTTTGGAAATTTTTATAAAAATATTTATTACCATTGGATCATACATTCTACAATTTGTAGAAATCCTCCCTCCATCCAAACATGGAACTCATTAGAAATCTTACTTAAGGATTGTGGCCTTCTTTGGAGATGGAGAGAATCCTCTAAATAGAGGATTCTTCATCGTTTACCAAACGTGCCCCTAGATGCTTAAGTATGAAGGAGGATTCAGGAATTCCACATGTCTGAGAATTAAGAAATTCTCCATAATTCAATAAATCCATCATAGTGCATATTTAGAGCCTATTTCTTTATTGGAAGGAATTCCCGTATAAAAAAATTATTGAATCCTCCTTTGTATTTGAGCATTCAGAAATTCCACAAAAAAATAATAAAATAAAGGGCTTGGAATTTCAGAATCCTAAAAAAGGCTGGAATTTTAGAATTCTTGTGAAGAAACATGGCATTTGCAAATACTAATAACAAGGCATCACATCATGTCCAAAAAAAGGCCAATGCACCATTTTCTTGTAAAGAATTCCATTGAAAGAATAGGCCTAATGTTACGATGTATGATATTACCCAAACCAAGGTCAAGGTTCACTCTCAGAAGAAGGGAGAGGAAAGTGTGTTAGTGAAGTGGGTTTCTAAAATAAAAATGGGTGTTATAAAAATGAAAAAACAAATAAAGGGTTTGAAAAATATTTTTCATTGACTAAATCCACAAAAATATTTTTTTGGAAATTTATTGAAAAATCCTTGGATCATACTTGCAAGAGTTGCTAAAGTTATCTCTCTTGAAAACTTTCACATTATAATACTACATATCCCTTGGTCATGGTCTTAACTAAATTGATACCAATGAGAACAGCTCCTTAGCCCGATGGTAAGGAGCTGCAATTCTCATTGGGAGGTCTAGGCTTCAAACCTAGTCTCTCCCCTCCTTGTATATGTGGGTTGCTATTACCTCACATGTGTGAGTTATGTATCCTCGCATATGCAAGGTCTCATCACCTCGCATGTGTGACTTGTGTCACCTCACATATGCGAGTTCCCATTGTTGCGACCACGGCCCGGGCCCACGAGCTCAATCCGGGATCGGGACAGTTTGGATAATGAATGAATAAATAAGAGTGCAAAAGAAGTTACCATACCAACTGTATTATTTATACTGGCACGTACGTACACTAATTAACAAGATACCATACTATCCGTGTATGTGATTTCCCATAGGTGTCCGTGGTGAGGATATTACATCAACGTAACATTTTTCTTTAAATGCGAAAGCGTGTAGCAAATCGAACATATAATTAACTTCTTGTAATAAAACTAATTACAAATGTATAAACAGAATATCAGAGTGAGCAATATTCATGAGCAGTTTTCCCAAAGTAAGGTTAAATGTTTATATAAAAAGGTTAGTTAATTATCATTCCCAAAAAATAAAGGCCAATAAAGGCCAGTACAACCAAAATAAAAATCTTAAAATATGTTATCCAAAATCCCCAAAATGTGTCGTATCTCAAGGCTCGATCGAACGTCTAAACGACGTCGTCAGCCCACCATTTACCCACTCATTGCGGCTATCCGGCCGCCTCCTCAAACTCCTCCTCAGGATAATCGGCGCCTGGACCTGAGTATCAAAGAATGGGTCAGACACAACGGTCTAATAGGTGGGTGAAAGGATATCACAACATAATAATAATTGAATTTACTTTGGAAATCGTTAAAACCTGTTTAAACAACATTTTTCATAAAAGAGTGCATTACTTATTAGAAAACAAATATGTAGTATAAAAGGATGTAAAGGTACCAAGAAACTGGGAATTAGCAAGATGGTAACCATATAAAGCTAAATCCTCTATCACCGAAGTGATAAGAGCACATCAGGGTGTTGATATTTGACACACGAGGTGATGAGATTCAACGAAATATAAATACATATAATTATACGGGACGGGACCACAGTAGCGAGCCAGGTATCAGGACGAGACGGGATCCAAACTGCAGTTGGCGGGACGGAAAGGGGACCTCCAAGTCGGTGGATCAGATCGACAAGGTCGTCTAAGCTTAGTGGTGCCGACTCATAGGTCAAATAACAGAAATCGGGGCGTGCACAAACACTTGTATGATATAAAACATATAAACGGGCGGGACAGGGTGCCCATAGGCATAAATATTACTTCTCATTGGCAATGTATAATGGGTCTAGCAAAAATGCTACAAATGTAATTCCAGTATTTTCGGGCATGACAAATCATATATCATTAATTTTTGGGAAGCATAAATACAAAAAGTTCGGGTAAAAATAGAACACAACTCTATTTCCAAAATTCCTAGGTCAAGTATTCGAGATTCAAGATTTTACCAGTATGAATAGGGGTCCCGTATGTCAATTCCAATATAAACTTAGTACTCATTGAGTTTTGGAGACAGTCTAAGCTCCCTATGCACCTTGGTAATTTCAAATTTTCAATGAATCTTCATAATGGGGTTTCTTCCTCAAACGGGTTCCATACATTGTCTCCTAAGTCTCCCATCACAACTGGGCTCTCAATGAACCTCCTCCATACATTTAAACATCATACCCAGGCCTCCAACACAACCCCAGGTTGACAGTGCACACCGCTCAAGCGAACGTGAAGTGCGCTCGAGCGATGTACTTTCTGGAAGGGTTCGCTCGAGCGGACTATCCAGATCAAATTGGCTCGAGCGAACTGTCAAGATCGCTCGAACTAACTGACTTCTAGATGGGGTTCGCTCAAGCGAACTGTCACAGAACTGATTCTATGAACAGTTCGACTCCTTCCTTTTTTTTCTCCTTGCAAATCTTCTTGAGCCTCATTTCTACACCTAAATGAGAGGCTTGAATCCTCCCCTAAACCCCACACAAACCACCATCAAATCTTACACAAACATCCATCCAATCACCTCCTTCCCATCCACAATCAACCACAAGAGAAAGAGATAAAACCCATCATTCACAAAGATTCATTTACAAGTAACATATCAAATTCTTAATATAATTCAATGTAACATATACTAAGAGGTTAGTAAGATAGGAAAACACCTCAATATGCACATTTTGAAATCGATAGAAACCATGTCAAAAATTGTTAGACCCCGACCCAGACCAACGCGATTAGTGCTAATTAAGTGAACGTTTAGTCTTGAGTGAGTCCTAGTACTAGTTGGGTTAGAATGTGATTAGACTTAGTCTGGATTATAGTTTTGGGGATTTTGAGGACGTTTAGTATGAGTCAGACACGCTCAGGGACGCCCTGAGTGCACGTGTAAGAATGGGTTTTTGTTCTAGATTTTTGATGTGGATGTGATTTTTATTTCTCTTGAATGGCCTTATTATTTATGGCAACTTTCGTTTTTAAGCTGCATGCATTTGAGGCCCAGAAACCCAAGTTTTGGCCCAATAAGGGCAAATCTGTCTTTTCATGCAAAATCTGGGCACACTTTTCGAAGTCGTGAAACCATGTCAAAAGTATACTTTTCTGAAACTAGATTTTTCGACGATCGTTTTGTTCTTCTTCGTCGATTTCATCCGGGGTCCACAAGACCATGTTTTAAGCGTTTCTAGTTCAGCTAGAGAGGGACCCACCTCTCAACCCATATAAAAAGTCTCTTACTCTCTCTCCTCCATTTTCTTCTTCCAAAAAAATCCTGCAACGGTTGCCCTAGAGTGGAGATGAGAAGAGAGCTTCCTTCTTGATCTTTTTCCCTTGAAATCATCTAGCAAGAAGGCTCCGATCTTCGATTCGTTTCCGCCATTCTCTTCCTCTCTTCGCGAGCTTCGATTGGGCACGTTTTAGAGCCAAACCCCTTCTACTATTCATCATCTTCAACCTCCCTTCACCTTGTTCAACGAGCTCAAGGTTAGTGTTCTTCTTTCATTCCTTCTTTTGATGTTCTTAGGCTCACCAAGAGCTTGTTTGTCATGATTTCAAACCCATTTTCGAAATGGGGGTTTATGTTGGCCAAAATGTTGATTTTTGTATGCTCCATTTTGGGGGTTTTTGGTGTAGATTTCGTGGAGCTCCCATCCTTGTTGGATTTAGTGGAGTTTGGATTGGCTTTGGTTAGAGGCAAGTAAACCTTATAGGTTTTTCATGTACATTGCATTTTTGGTTTCATTTCTTTCATTAAGACATGATTTCCCTTTGCTTGAACCTATTAATGTATGTTGTGTTTATGTTTTCTTAAGTCATTAGTAAGCTTCCTCTACTTGTGTTATTATTGATGATTCATTTAAGTTCTTAGAATCATGTCGGTTTTGAAAGTTACATGGAATTGTTATAAGAATGCCTTGATGTTTCTCTTTGGAATAAATGGACAAATTTGTGGACGGAATGCTCTTTAATGTGTGTAATGAATCCCTTGGAAAGCATGGAGGCTTGGGGAGTGCAGGTGGTAAATGTGTGGAAGTGAAGAAGGGAGAAAAAGTTGTAAAAATTCTGAACAGAATGCACTGCCCGTGCCTGTCGGTCAGCTGTCGGTCCGACTTCGGTCGACCGACAGGTCGACCGACACCAACCGAAATCTGTCGGTTCGAATTCCAGAGAGCAGCATTTCTGTCAGGACATCCCTCGGTTCGATGTCGGTCAACCGACAGGTCGACCGACAACCAACCGAGGATCTGTCGGTTCAATTTCCAGAGAGCAACATTTTCTGTCTGGTCATCTGTCGGTTCACATTCGGTCAACCGAGGATCTGTCGGTTCAATTTCCAGAGAGCAGCACTTCTGGGCTGGGATCTGTCGGTCAAGCCTTCGGTCGACCGACAGATCGACCTCGGTTAACCGACGGTTAACCGAGCGTTGACCGACAGTTACAAAAAGTACTGTTTTGAAGGATTTTGCAGGAATGAAAACTAGACTTGGTCTTAGACCCTTTTTGTTGACCTTGTGCACTTGAAATTTCCAAAATGTAATGTACCTTCGGGGACACCAAGTTTTATTGAATTTCAACATTTGGTTTTCAATTCCACAAGGGTCAAAGATGTGGTCTTAGCCCATGCTTGATAAAGTTATGTTTGAACCTTTGTTTATGATGCTTTATGCACCATCATGTTCTCGTCTGATTTCCAAGTGCAAGTCGTTTTTAAGATGTGTTTCAAGAATCAAAAAGGGAATCATCTATTAAGTTTGTAAGCATTAATGCTATGCTATTTTGCTAGTCTTGTTACGTCGTGCTCGTTAAATGATTTCCCTCTTGTTTTGTCGTGTTTCGATCGCGTATTGCCGTGTTTTGTGCATTCATGATATAAGTGAATTTCACTGAGCTTGGACCGCCCTTTTAGCTTGATCCACTACCTGGGGGTCCTTAAACTCGTGGACTGTCTGCAGACTAGTCGTGTCTTGAATTGACACATCGTGCGTGTTCGTGGTCCGGTTCCGCGGCCGGATACCCCGTCTACCTTGTGTGGCGTGGGATCGTGTTTCTTGTCGTGCTTGTCTTGCGTGCTTGCTCTTGTCATCATGTAGGACGGAGAAAGGATGAGCTCATGTGGATTTATCTTTTCATGATATTATATGTATTCGTGCTAGTTTCGTAAGCATTGAAACGTGTATTTAAACTTTGAACTGTTTTAGCATTATTTCAGTTATTTCATGCCTAAATGGTTTATTTGCCAAACCGTCGTGTTTGATGCTTGTTATTTTGGTGTCCAGGTGCAGGAGTGTTCACGCGTGACGAGGAGTGCCCGGAGGAGGCTGTTGAGCCACCCCCAGCACTCGAGTGGCAGCCCAACGACGTCATCTAGACGCCGGTCGGGATCGTGATTTTCGTTTCACCTAGCTTGGGTTATGTTTGGTTGTTCTTTTGGGGTTCCATTGTTGTATTGGCCTTTGTTGGCCTCTTTGGGTTGTGTAACTTGAATTAATATACTTTTGTTAAACCTTGAAATGTTAATCATGATAGGAATGCTTGATGACTTTCCTTTTTGATACCTTGTCTCCATATTATATATGCTTCTTGTATCTTATCGTTCAAGATTGTATGAATTGTTTTGCTACACGCTTCCGCATACCCATTCGTGTGAGCTCGACCCGTGTCTTGGGATCCTCACCGCGGAAACCTGTGGGAAAATAAATGAAATTATATCACAACAGCGGCGGCGGTGTGTTTTGAATAATCATGCCGCCGCGGCGCAGTCGCGGGCCCGGGTCCCGGTCCGGGGTCGCGACAGGACTGGTATCAGAGCGGGACATGTTTCAGGCAGTTAAAAGAAACTAGAAAGTCTTAGGAACGTGGCGAGGATTCGTGAGTTCGATAGAATGTTTGTCTAGACAACATGACCAACCCAAATATGTCTATATATGTGCTAACAAATTGTCTTGCAGCATCATGCCTCCACGTAAAGCCCCGAATCACAATGCTTCAGGCAGTAATCAGAATGAGACAGAACCGACTGAAAATCCTACCGCTACTCAGTTCCAACAATTGATGCAGGCCATGTTGGAGCAACAGAGGCAAGCAAACGAAACGCAAGCAAAATTTCAAGAGCAAATGGCTAAGAAAGACGAGGAAATGGCTCAAGTACAGAGGCAACTTCTAGAAGCCCTCCAAAATAGACCTCAGCATCAAGCCCCACCAAATGTGGTGTACCAGAATAGGGCTGATGATGTCAATGTTCTCTTCGAGAGATTTCGGAAGAGGGGACCCAAGGAATTCTCGGGGCAAGAGGACCCTTTGACGGCTGATGATTGGCTCGCGAACACGGCTAAGATTTTTGACGTTTTTGTTTGCACTGGCAGGGAGAGGGTGAACCTCACCGCTTCTCTATTTTATGGACTTGCAGATGATTGGTGGCAAACAGTCAAAGAGCCATACCAGGTCATGGCAGATGAGGTTGCTTGGACGACCTTTAAGGCACACTTCACGGATAAGTACGTCCCCTCCCATGTTAAGAGACAGAAGGCAATTGAGTTCCAACAGTTGAAGCAAGGGAGTATGTCCGTTTTGGAGTATGTCACGAAGTTTGAGAGGCTTGCCAGATATGCTACCGAGCTTATTGACACTGAACAGAAAAAGATAACTAAGTTTTTGGAAGGACTGAATCCCATTCTCAAGAGGGATGTCTCGGGAATAATCCCACCAGTCACCTTTGATGAAGCAGTCAGTCGGGCATACAAATTTGAAGAGTTTAACAATGAGATAATCCAGGATAGAAAGCAGCACTACCATCAGCACAACCAAAGACAGCAAGGTGGCAAGAAGCCAAGACAGGAACAGACTCAAGTTAGACAATCTGGTTGTAATCATTGTGGCAAGAATCACCCTACCCACGAATGCCGCAAGGCAACGGGTGCTTGCTTCAGGTGTGGAGGAATGGACCATGCAATCAAGGATTGCCCACACCTCCAGAGTCAAGCCAACAGATATCAGCAGCCAAGGCAGATGCCACCACAGAATCCAGCAGTACCAGTTCAGATGAGACCACCACAGCAACAACAGCAACAAGGCAGGCAAGTACCAAACCAGAATGCTCGTCCACCGCAGAATAGGAACAATCAGGGCAGACAGATTCAGCAGCAGAACAGGCCACACCAGCAGGGACGTGTATACAATATCAACCGTACTGACGCTGAAGCAGCAGGTGACGTAATAGAAGGTAAACTTCTTGTTTGTGGAGTAGAAGCACAGATCTTATTTGATCCAGGATTCACACACTCCTTTCTATCACCTTTGTTTGCAAAGAAGATTGATGCACAGCATGCAGAATTGGATTATAATTTGACTGTCACTACACCCGTAGGTAGACATGTTGTTTGCACGACCTTTTACCCTAGTTGTCAGGTTTTGTTAGGAGATATCAAATTACCGGCCAACCTCATAATTTTAGACATGCATGATTTTGACATTATCTTAGGCATGGATTGGTTAGAGACCTACCATGCTACCATGGATTGTTTTGGTAAGACCATTACCTTCAGATTGCAAGGGCCACAGACAGATTTGATGTTTCAGGGAAATAGGAAGAAGTCTTCTAGTGGTTTCATTTCAGCTTTGAAAGCCAATAGATTGGTGAGCAGTGGGTGTGAGGCATTTATAGCGTTTATCACGGAGGATAAACAGTCCCAAGGGGTGGAGGATATCCCCGTAGTGTGTGAATTTCCGGATGTTTTTCCAGATGAAATCCCGGGTTTACCACCAGTTAGAGAAGTTGAGTTTACTATTGAACTCCTTCCAGGGACTGCACCGATCTCAATTGCACCTTATAGGATGGCTCCCGCAGAGTTAGGAGAATTGAAACTTCAGTTGCAAGAAATGTTGAGCAAGGGCTTTATTAGGCCAAGTGTTTCACCGTGGGGAGCGCCAGTTCTTTTTGTGAAGAAGAAGGATGGAAGCCTTAGAATGTGCATCGACTATAGAAGATTGAACCATGTGACCGTCAAGAACAAATACCCCTTGCCAAGGATAGATGAGTTGTTTGACCAATTACAAGGAGCAACACACTTTTCCAAGATAGACTTGAGGTCAGGGTATCATCAGTTGCGGGTTAGAGAGTCTGATGTGGCGAAGACAGCTTTCCGAACGAGATATGGGCATTACGAGTTCTTAGTGATGCCCTTTGGCTTGACAAATGCGCCCGCAGTCTTCATGGCTCTCATGAACAAGGTTTTTGCAGAGTTTCTAGATCACTCTACCGTGGTGTTCATTGATGATGTCCTCGTGTATTCTAAGAGTAAGGAGGAGCATGAAGAGCACTTGAGGACATCGTTGCAGCTTTTGAGAGACCACCAGCTCTATGCGAAGTTGAACAAGTGTGAATTTTGGCTAGAGCAAGTTTCCTTTTTGGGTCACATTATTTCGAGAGAAGGATTAGCAGTTGATCCAGCCAAGATAGAAGCAGTCATCGAGTGGAAGAGACCCAGCAGTGTGACAGAAATTAGAAGCTTTTTGGGGTTAGCAGGATACTATCGGAGATTTGTCCAAGGTTCTTCGTCTATTGCAGCACCATTGACGAAGTTGACCCGGAAAAATGTCCCTTTTGTTTGGACTGATCAGTGTGAAGGCAGCTTTCAGGAGTTGAAGAAGAGGTTAACCACAGCCCCAATCCTCACATTACCATCGGGCAGCGGTGGATTTGTTGTTTTTACGGATGCGTCCAATGTGGGATTAGGTTGTGTATTGATGCAAGATGGCAAGGTGATTGCCTATGGTTCGAGACAGTTGAAGAATCATGAGGTTAATTATGCAACGCATGACTTGGAGTTGGCAGCAGTAGTTTTTGCTTTGAAGATGTGGAGGCACTACCTCTATGGGGAGAAATTCGAAGTTCATTCCGACCACCGAAGTTTGCAATATTTGTTTTCACAGAAGGAATTGAATATGAGACAGAGACGGTGGATGGAGTATATTAAAGATTATGACTTCCCAATCAAGTATCATCCGGGCAAAGTGAACGTTGTGGCAGATGCATTGAGCAGAAAGTCAGCAGTGATGGCTAGTTTGAGAGGAGTTAGTGTTCTCCAACAGTTGGAAGAACTTGGAGTAGAGGTACAACACTTGAGGAGAGGTGTCTTAGTGGCAAATATGACCGTGTCTGAGCCTACCTTCATCCAAAGAATCAAAGATAGTCAGTTGCAAGACCCAGAATTGGCCAAGATTGTAGATCAGATTGCAGAACGTCCAGATTTCAGAATTTCTGATGGAGTGTTGTATTTTCGTGACCGGTTGTGCGTGCCGAATGTTGATGATTTGAAGAATGAAATTATGATTGAAGCTCACCATACTAGATACTCTATACATCCGGGTAGCAAGAAGATGTACCATAACTTGAAGAGCAGATTTTGGTGGAATAATATGAAGCGAGAGATAGCAGCTTTTGTATCTCGTTGCTTGACTTGTCAGATGATCAAGGCAGAACATCAGAAGCCTCCTGGGTTGTTACAGCCTTTGGAGATTCCGGAGTGGAAATGGGAGCATATCACTATGGATTTTGTCTCCGGTTTGCCTAATACCAAGAGAGGAAACAATGCAATTTGGGTTATAGTTGATCGTCTTACGAAGTCTGCGCACTTCCTTCCGATGAAGACTGGGAACATGATGCATATGGCACCACTCGCTAAACTATTCATTGACGAGATTGTTAGCAAACATGGTCAGCCCGTCTCCATCACTTCCGACAGAGATAGCAGATTTGTTTCGAGATTTTGGAAATCTCTTCTTGAATCCATGGGGTCCAAACTTCAGTTCAGCACAGCGTATCATCCTCAGACCGATGGTCAGTCAGAGCGGACGATACAGACTCTTGAAGATATGCTACGTGCTTGTGTGTTGGATTTCAAGGTCCAGTGGGATGAGAACCTACCTCTTTGCGAGTTTGCGTACAACAATAGCTACCATTCTAGCATTGGAATGGCACCGTTCGAGGCACTCTATGGTAGGAGGTGCAGAACTCCAGTCTGTTGGGAAGAAGTCGGTGTGCGTAGTTTTCATGGACCGACTATAGTTGGAGAGACAAGCGACAAGGTTAAGCAGATTCAGGACAGATTGAAGATCGCTCGAAGCAGACAGAAAAGTTATGCTGACACTCGCCGGAGAGAATTGCAATTTGAAGTGGGTGACAAAGTGTTCTTGAAAGTCTCACCGGTCAGAGGTACTCTAAGATTTGGAAAGAAAGGAAAATTGTCCAGCAGATACATTGGCCCATATGAGATTTTGAGCAAGATTGGAAATGTCGCTTACAGGCTTGCGTTACCGCCAGAACTCTCAGGGGTACATAATGTCTTTCACGTCTCTATGCTCAAGAAGTATGTTCACAGTCCTTCTCACATTATTCCACACGAGCCTCTTGAGATTCGAGAAGATGCGTCGTATGTGGAGAGACCGGTTAGAATCATCGATACCCGAGAGCATGAGTTGAGAAATCGGACTATCCATTGGGTCAAAGTGCTTTGGGAGAACCACGAGCCAGAAGAAGCCACATGGGAATTGAGAGATCAAGTCCAAAAGAAGTATCCACACCTGTTACCAGAGGTAAGATTGTTTATATTTGGTGGACCAAATATCCTAAGGGGTGGAGGATGTTAGACCCCGACCCAGACCAACGCGATTAGTGCTAATTAAGTGAACGTTTAGTCTTGAGTGAGTCCTAGTACTAGTTGGGTTAGAATGTGATTAGACTTAGTCTGGATTATAGTTTTGGGGATTTTGAGGACGTTTAGTATGAGTCAGACACGCTCAGGGACGCCCTGAGTGCACGTGTAAGAATGGGTTTTTGTTCTAGATTTTTGATGTGGATGTGATTTTTATTTCTCTTGAATGGCCTTATTATTTATGGCAACTTTCGTTTTTAAGCTGCATGCATTTGAGGCCCAGAAACCCAAGTTTTGGCCCAATAAGGGCAAATCTGTCTTTTCATGCAAAATCTGGGCACACTTTTCGAAGTCGTGAAACCATGTCAAAAGTATACTTTTCTGAAACTAGATTTTTCGACGATCGTTTTGTTCTTCTTCGTCGATTTCATCCGGGGTCCACAAGACCATGTTTTAAGCGTTTCTAGTTCAGCTAGAGAGGGACCCACCTCTCAACCCATATAAAAAGTCTCTTACTCTCTCTCCTCCATTTTCTTCTTCCAAAAAAATCCTGCAACGGTTGCCCTAGAGTGGAGATGAGAAGAGAGCTTCCTTCTTGATCTTTTTCCCTTGAAATCATCTAGCAAGAAGGCTCCGATCTTCGATTCGTTTCCGCCATTCTCTTCCTCTCTTCGCGAGCTTCGATTGGGCACGTTTTAGAGCCAAACCCCTTCTACTATTCATCATCTTCAACCTCCCTTCACCTTGTTCAACGAGCTCAAGGTTAGTGTTCTTCTTTCATTCCTTCTTTTGATGTTCTTAGGCTCACCAAGAGCTTGTTTGTCATGATTTCAAACCCATTTTCGAAATGGGGGTTTATGTTGGCCAAAATGTTGATTTTTGTATGCTCCATTTTGGGGGTTTTTGGTGTAGATTTCGTGGAGCTCCCATCCTTGTTGGATTTAGTGGAGTTTGGATTGGCTTTGGTTAGAGGCAAGTAAACCTTATAGGTTTTTCATGTACATTGCATTTTTGGTTTCATTTCTTTCATTAAGACATGATTTCCCTTTGCTTGAACCTATTAATGTATGTTGTGTTTATGTTTTCTTAAGTCATTAGTAAGCTTCCTCTACTTGTGTTATTATTGATGATTCATTTAAGTTCTTAGAATCATGTCGGTTTTGAAAGTTACATGGAATTGTTATAAGAATGCCTTGATGTTTCTCTTTGGAATAAATGGACAAATTTGTGGACGGAATGCTCTTTAATGTGTGTAATGAATCCCTTGGAAAGCATGGAGGCTTGGGGAGTGCAGGTGGTAAATGTGTGGAAGTGAAGAAGGGAGAAAAAGTTGTAAAAATTCTGAACAGAATGCACTGCCCGTGCCTGTCGGTCAGCTGTCGGTCCGACTTCGGTCGACCGACAGGTCGACCGACACCAACCGAAATCTGTCGGTTCGAATTCCAGAGAGCAGCATTTCTGTCAGGACATCCCTCGGTTCGATGTCGGTCAACCGACAGGTCGACCGACAACCAACCGAGGATCTGTCGGTTCAATTTCCAGAGAGCAACATTTTCTGTCTGGTCATCTGTCGGTTCACATTCGGTCAACCGAGGATCTGTCGGTTCAATTTCCAGAGAGCAGCACTTCTGGGCTGGGATCTGTCGGTCAAGCCTTCGGTCGACCGACAGATCGACCTCGGTTAACCGACGGTTAACCGAGCGTTGACCGACAGTTACAAAAAGTACTGTTTTGAAGGATTTTGCAGGAATGAAAACTAGACTTGGTCTTAGACCCTTTTTGTTGACCTTGTGCACTTGAAATTTCCAAAATGTAATGTACCTTCGGGGACACCAAGTTTTATTGAATTTCAACATTTGGTTTTCAATTCCACAAGGGTCAAAGATGTGGTCTTAGCCCATGCTTGATAAAGTTATGTTTGAACCTTTGTTTATGATGCTTTATGCACCATCATGTTCTCGTCTGATTTCCAAGTGCAAGTCGTTTTTAAGATGTGTTTCAAGAATCAAAAAGGGAATCATCTATTAAGTTTGTAAGCATTAATGCTATGCTATTTTGCTAGTCTTGTTACGTCGTGCTCGTTAAATGATTTCCCTCTTGTTTTGTCGTGTTTCGATCGCGTATTGCCGTGTTTTGTGCATTCATGATATAAGTGAATTTCACTGAGCTTGGACCGCCCTTTTAGCTTGATCCACTACCTGGGGGTCCTTAAACTCGTGGACTGTCTGCAGACTAGTCGTGTCTTGAATTGACACATCGTGCGTGTTCGTGGTCCGGTTCCGCGGCCGGATACCCCGTCTACCTTGTGTGGCGTGGGATCGTGTTTCTTGTCGTGCTTGTCTTGCGTGCTTGCTCTTGTCATCATGTAGGACGGAGAAAGGATGAGCTCATGTGGATTTATCTTTTCATGATATTATATGTATTCGTGCTAGTTTCGTAAGCATTGAAACGTGTATTTAAACTTTGAACTGTTTTAGCATTATTTCAGTTATTTCATGCCTAAATGGTTTATTTGCCAAACCGTCGTGTTTGATGCTTGTTATTTTGGTGTCCAGGTGCAGGAGTGTTCACGCGTGACGAGGAGTGCCCGGAGGAGGCTGTTGAGCCACCCCCAGCACTCGAGTGGCAGCCCAACGACGTCATCTAGACGCCGGTCGGGATCGTGATTTTCGTTTCACCTAGCTTGGGTTATGTTTGGTTGTTCTTTTGGGGTTCCATTGTTGTATTGGCCTTTGTTGGCCTCTTTGGGTTGTGTAACTTGAATTAATATACTTTTGTTAAACCTTGAAATGTTAATCATGATAGGAATG
This sequence comes from Umbellularia californica, assembly GCA_028538565.1. Lineage (NCBI taxonomy): Eukaryota > Viridiplantae > Streptophyta > Magnoliopsida > Laurales > Lauraceae > Umbellularia > Umbellularia californica. The sequence goes on from JAPQWN010000002.1 coordinate 30,733,394, forward strand.
CTTGATGACTTTCCTTTTTGATACCTTGTCTCCATATTATATATGCTTCTTGTATCTTATCGTTCAAGATTGTATGAATTGTTTTGCTACACGCTTCCGCATACCCATTCGTGTGAGCTCGACCCGTGTCTTGGGATCCTCACCGCGGAAACCTGTGGGAAAATAAATGAAATTATATCACAACAGCGGCGGCGGTGTGTTTTGAATAATCATGCCGCCGCGGCGCAGTCGCGGGCCCGGGTCCCGGTCCGGGGTCGCGACAGGACTGGTATCAGAGCGGGACATGTTTCAGGCAGTTAAAAGAAACTAGAAAGTCTTAGGAACGTGGCGAGGATTCGTGAGTTCGATAGAATGTTTGTCTAGACAACATGACCAACCCAAATATGTCTATATATGTGCTAACAAATTGTCTTGCAGCATCATGCCTCCACGTAAAGCCCCGAATCACAATGCTTCAGGCAGTAATCAGAATGAGACAGAACCGACTGAAAATCCTACCGCTACTCAGTTCCAACAATTGATGCAGGCCATGTTGGAGCAACAGAGGCAAGCAAACGAAACGCAAGCAAAATTTCAAGAGCAAATGGCTAAGAAAGACGAGGAAATGGCTCAAGTACAGAGGCAACTTCTAGAAGCCCTCCAAAATAGACCTCAGCATCAAGCCCCACCAAATGTGGTGTACCAGAATAGGGCTGATGATGTCAATGTTCTCTTCGAGAGATTTCGGAAGAGGGGACCCAAGGAATTCTCGGGGCAAGAGGACCCTTTGACGGCTGATGATTGGCTCGCGAACACGGCTAAGATTTTTGACGTTTTTGTTTGCACTGGCAGGGAGAGGGTGAACCTCACCGCTTCTCTATTTTATGGACTTGCAGATGATTGGTGGCAAACAGTCAAAGAGCCATACCAGGTCATGGCAGATGAGGTTGCTTGGACGACCTTTAAGGCACACTTCACGGATAAGTACGTCCCCTCCCATGTTAAGAGACAGAAGGCAATTGAGTTCCAACAGTTGAAGCAAGGGAGTATGTCCGTTTTGGAGTATGTCACGAAGTTTGAGAGGCTTGCCAGATATGCTACCGAGCTTATTGACACTGAACAGAAAAAGATAACTAAGTTTTTGGAAGGACTGAATCCCATTCTCAAGAGGGATGTCTCGGGAATAATCCCACCAGTCACCTTTGATGAAGCAGTCAGTCGGGCATACAAATTTGAAGAGTTTAACAATGAGATAATCCAGGATAGAAAGCAGCACTACCATCAGCACAACCAAAGACAGCAAGGTGGCAAGAAGCCAAGACAGGAACAGACTCAAGTTAGACAATCTGGTTGTAATCATTGTGGCAAGAATCACCCTACCCACGAATGCCGCAAGGCAACGGGTGCTTGCTTCAGGTGTGGAGGAATGGACCATGCAATCAAGGATTGCCCACACCTCCAGAGTCAAGCCAACAGATATCAGCAGCCAAGGCAGATGCCACCACAGAATCCAGCAGTACCAGTTCAGATGAGACCACCACAGCAACAACAGCAACAAGGCAGGCAAGTACCAAACCAGAATGCTCGTCCACCGCAGAATAGGAACAATCAGGGCAGACAGATTCAGCAGCAGAACAGGCCACACCAGCAGGGACGTGTATACAATATCAACCGTACTGACGCTGAAGCAGCAGGTGACGTAATAGAAGGTAAACTTCTTGTTTGTGGAGTAGAAGCACAGATCTTATTTGATCCAGGATCCACACACTCCTTTCTATCACCTTTGTTTGCAAAGAAGATTGATGCACAGCATGCAGAATTGGATTATAATTTGACTGTCACTACACCCGTAGGTAGACATGTTGTTTGCACGACCTTTTACCCTAGTTGTCAGGTTTTGTTAGGAGATATCAAATTACCGGCCAACCTCATAATTTTAGACATGCATGATTTTGACATTATCTTAGGCATGGATTGGTTAGAGACCTACCATGCTACCATGGATTGTTTTGGTAAGACCATTACCTTCAGATTGCAAGGGCCACAGACAGATTTGATGTTTCAGGGAAATAGGAAGAAGTCTTCTAGTGGTTTCATTTCAGCTTTGAAAGCCAATAGATTGGTGAGCAGTGGGTGTGAGGCATTTATAGCGTTTATCACGGAGGATAAACAGTCCCAAGGGGTGGAGGATATCCCCGTAGTGTGTGAATTTCCGGATGTTTTTCCAGATGAAATCCCGGGTTTACCACCAGTTAGAGAAGTTGAGTTTACTATTGAACTCCTTCCAGGGACTGCACCGATCTCAATTGCACCTTATAGGATGGCTCCCGCAGAGTTAGGAGAATTGAAACTTCAGTTGCAAGAAATGTTGAGCAAGGGCTTTATTAGGCCAAGTGTTTCACCGTGGGGAGCGCCAGTTCTTTTTGTGAAGAAGAAGGATGGAAGCCTTAGAATGTGCATCGACTATAGAAGATTGAACCATGTGACCGTCAAGAACAAATACCCCTTGCCAAGGATAGATGAGTTGTTTGACCAATTACAAGGAGCAACACACTTTTCCAAGATAGACTTGAGGTCAGGGTATCATCAGTTGCGGGTTAGAGAGTCTGATGTGGCGAAGACAGCTTTCCGAACGAGATATGGGCATTACGAGTTCTTAGTGATGCCCTTTGGCTTGACAAATGCGCCCGCAGTCTTCATGGCTCTCATGAACAAGGTTTTTGCAGAGTTTCTAGATCACTCTACCGTGGTGTTCATTGATGATGTCCTCGTGTATTCTAAGAGTAAGGAGGAGCATGAAGAGCACTTGAGGACATCGTTGCAGCTTTTGAGAGACCACCAGCTCTATGCGAAGTTGAACAAGTGTGAATTTTGGCTAGAGCAAGTTTCCTTTTTGGGTCACATTATTTCGAGAGAAGGATTAGCAGTTGATCCAGCCAAGATAGAAGCAGTCATCGAGTGGAAGAGACCCAGCAGTGTGACAGAAATTAGAAGCTTTTTGGGGTTAGCAGGATACTATCGGAGATTTGTCCAAGGTTCTTCGTCTATTGCAGCACCATTGACGAAGTTGACCCGGAAAAATGTCCCTTTTGTTTGGACTGATCAGTGTGAAGGCAGCTTTCAGGAGTTGAAGAAGAGGTTAACCACAGCCCCAATCCTCACATTACCATCGGGCAGCGGTGGATTTGTTGTTTTTACGGATGCGTCCAATGTGGGATTAGGTTGTGTATTGATGCAAGATGGCAAGGTGATTGCCTATGGTTCGAGACAGTTGAAGAATCATGAGGTTAATTATGCAACGCATGACTTGGAGTTGGCAGCAGTAGTTTTTGCTTTGAAGATGTGGAGGCACTACCTCTATGGGGAGAAATTCGAAGTTCATTCCGACCACCGAAGTTTGCAATATTTGTTTTCACAGAAGGAATTGAATATGAGACAGAGACGGTGGATGGAGTATATTAAAGATTATGACTTCCCAATCAAGTATCATCCGGGCAAAGTGAACGTTGTGGCAGATGCATTGAGCAGAAAGTCAGCAGTGATGGCTAGTTTGAGAGGAGTTAGTGTTCTCCAACAGTTGGAAGAACTTGGAGTAGAGGTACAACACTTGAGGAGAGGTGTCTTAGTGGCAAATATGACCGTGTCTGAGCCTACCTTCATCCAAAGAATCAAAGATAGTCAGTTGCAAGACCCAGAATTGGCCAAGATTGTAGATCAGATTGCAGAACGTCCAGATTTCAGAATTTCTGATGGAGTGTTGTATTTTCGTGACCGGTTGTGCGTGCCGAATGTTGATGATTTGAAGAATGAAATTATGATTGAAGCTCACCATACTAGATACTCTATACATCCGGGTAGCAAGAAGATGTACCATAACTTGAAGAGCAGATTTTGGTGGAATAATATGAAGCGAGAGATAGCAGCTTTTGTATCTCGTTGCTTGACTTGTCAGATGATCAAGGCAGAACATCAGAAGCCTCCTGGGTTGTTACAGCCTTTGGAGATTCCGGAGTGGAAATGGGAGCATATCACTATGGATTTTGTCTCCGGTTTGCCTAATACCAAGAGAGGAAACAATGCAATTTGGGTTATAGTTGATCGTCTTACGAAGTCTGCGCACTTCCTTCCGATGAAGACTGGGAACATGATGCATATGGCACCACTCGCTAAACTATTCATTGACGAGATTGTTAGCAAACATGGTCAGCCCGTCTCCATCACTTCCGACAGAGATAGCAGATTTGTTTCGAGATTTTGGAAATCTCTTCTTGAATCCATGGGGTCCAAACTTCAGTTCAGCACAGCGTATCATCCTCAGACCGATGGTCAGTCAGAGCGGACGATACAGACTCTTGAAGATATGCTACGTGCTTGTGTGTTGGATTTCAAGGTCCAGTGGGATGAGAACCTACCTCTTTGCGAGTTTGCGTACAACAATAGCTACCATTCTAGCATTGGAATGGCACCGTTCGAGGCACTCTATGGTAGGAGGTGCAGAACTCCAGTCTGTTGGGAAGAAGTCGGTGTGCGTAGTTTTCATGGACCGACTATAGTTGGAGAGACAAGCGACAAGGTTAAGCAGATTCAGGACAGATTGAAGATCGCTCGAAGCAGACAGAAAAGTTATGCTGACACTCGCCGGAGAGAATTGCAATTTGAAGTGGGTGACAAAGTGTTCTTGAAAGTCTCACCGGTCAGAGGTACTCTAAGATTTGGAAAGAAAGGAAAATTGTCCAGCAGATACATTGGCCCATATGAGATTTTGAGCAAGATTGGAAATGTCGCTTACAGGCTTGCGTTACCGCCAGAACTCTCAGGGGTACATAATGTCTTTCACGTCTCTATGCTCAAGAAGTATGTTCACAGTCCTTCTCACATTATTCCACACGAGCCTCTTGAGATTCGAGAAGATGCGTCGTATGTGGAGAGACCGGTTAGAATCATCGATACCCGAGAGCATGAGTTGAGAAATCGGACTATCCATTGGGTCAAAGTGCTTTGGGAGAACCACGAGCCAGAAGAAGCCACATGGGAATTGAGAGATCAAGTCCAAAAGAAGTATCCACACCTGTTACCAGAGGTAAGATTGTTTATATTTGGTGGACCAAATATCCTAAGGGGTGGAGGATGTTAGACCCCGACCCAGACCAACGCGATTAGTGCTAATTAAGTGAACGTTTAGTCTTGAGTGAGTCCTAGTACTAGTTGGGTTAGAATGTGATTAGACTTAGTCTGGATTATAGTTTTGGGGATTTTGAGGACGTTTAGTATGAGTCAGACACGCTCAGGGACGCCCTGAGTGCACGTGTAAGAATGGGTTTTTGTTCTAGATTTTTGATGTGGATGTGATTTTTATTTCTCTTGAATGGCCTTATTATTTATGGCAACTTTCGTTTTTAAGCTGCATGCATTTGAGGCCCAGAAACCCAAGTTTTGGCCCAATAAGGGCAAATCTGTCTTTTCATGCAAAATCTGGGCACACTTTTCGAAGTCGTGAAACCATGTCAAAAGTATACTTTTCTGAAACTAGATTTTTCGACGATCGTTTTGTTCTTCTTCGTCGATTTCATCCGGGGTCCACAAGACCATGTTTTAAGCGTTTCTAGTTCAGCTAGAGAGGGACCCACCTCTCAACCCATATAAAAAGTCTCTTACTCTCTCTCCTCCATTTTCTTCTTCCAAAAAAATCCTGCAACGGTTGCCCTAGAGTGGAGATGAGAAGAGAGCTTCCTTCTTGATCTTTTTCCCTTGAAATCATCTAGCAAGAAGGCTCCGATCTTCGATTCGTTTCCGCCATTCTCTTCCTCTCTTCGCGAGCTTCGATTGGGCACGTTTTAGAGCCAAACCCCTTCTACTATTCATCATCTTCAACCTCCCTTCACCTTGTTCAACGAGCTCAAGGTTAGTGTTCTTCTTTCATTCCTTCTTTTGATGTTCTTAGGCTCACCAAGAGCTTGTTTGTCATGATTTCAAACCCATTTTCGAAATGGGGGTTTATGTTGGCCAAAATGTTGATTTTTGTATGCTCCATTTTGGGGGTTTTTGGTGTAGATTTCGTGGAGCTCCCATCCTTGTTGGATTTAGTGGAGTTTGGATTGGCTTTGGTTAGAGGCAAGTAAACCTTATAGGTTTTTCATGTACATTGCATTTTTGGTTTCATTTCTTTCATTAAGACATGATTTCCCTTTGCTTGAACCTATTAATGTATGTTGTGTTTATGTTTTCTTAAGTCATTAGTAAGCTTCCTCTACTTGTGTTATTATTGATGATTCATTTAAGTTCTTAGAATCATGTCGGTTTTGAAAGTTACATGGAATTGTTATAAGAATGCCTTGATGTTTCTCTTTGGAATAAATGGACAAATTTGTGGACGGAATGCTCTTTAATGTGTGTAATGAATCCCTTGGAAAGCATGGAGGCTTGGGGAGTGCAGGTGGTAAATGTGTGGAAGTGAAGAAGGGAGAAAAAGTTGTAAAAATTCTGAACAGAATGCACTGCCCGTGCCTGTCGGTCAGCTGTCGGTCCGACTTCGGTCGACCGACAGGTCGACCGACACCAACCGAAATCTGTCGGTTCGAATTCCAGAGAGCAGCATTTCTGTCAGGACATCCCTCGGTTCGATGTCGGTCAACCGACAGGTCGACCGACAACCAACCGAGGATCTGTCGGTTCAATTTCCAGAGAGCAACATTTTCTGTCTGGTCATCTGTCGGTTCACATTCGGTCAACCGAGGATCTGTCGGTTCAATTTCCAGAGAGCAGCACTTCTGGGCTGGGATCTGTCGGTCAAGCCTTCGGTCGACCGACAGATCGACCTCGGTTAACCGACGGTTAACCGAGCGTTGACCGACAGTTACAAAAAGTACTGTTTTGAAGGATTTTGCAGGAATGAAAACTAGACTTGGTCTTAGACCCTTTTTGTTGACCTTGTGCACTTGAAATTTCCAAAATGTAATGTACCTTCGGGGACACCAAGTTTTATTGAATTTCAACATTTGGTTTTCAATTCCACAAGGGTCAAAGATGTGGTCTTAGCCCATGCTTGATAAAGTTATGTTTGAACCTTTGTTTATGATGCTTTATGCACCATCATGTTCTCGTCTGATTTCCAAGTGCAAGTCGTTTTTAAGATGTGTTTCAAGAATCAAAAAGGGAATCATCTATTAAGTTTGTAAGCATTAATGCTATGCTATTTTGCTAGTCTTGTTACGTCGTGCTCGTTAAATGATTTCCCTCTTGTTTTGTCGTGTTTCGATCGCGTATTGCCGTGTTTTGTGCATTCATGATATAAGTGAATTTCACTGAGCTTGGACCGCCCTTTTAGCTTGATCCACTACCTGGGGGTCCTTAAACTCGTGGACTGTCTGCAGACTAGTCGTGTCTTGAATTGACACATCGTGCGTGTTCGTGGTCCGGTTCCGCGGCCGGATACCCCGTCTACCTTGTGTGGCGTGGGATCGTGTTTCTTGTCGTGCTTGTCTTGCGTGCTTGCTCTTGTCATCATGTAGGACGGAGAAAGGATGAGCTCATGTGGATTTATCTTTTCATGATATTATATGTATTCGTGCTAGTTTCGTAAGCATTGAAACGTGTATTTAAACTTTGAACTGTTTTAGCATTATTTCAGTTATTTCATGCCTAAATGGTTTATTTGCCAAACCGTCGTGTTTGATGCTTGTTATTTTGGTGTCCAGGTGCAGGAGTGTTCACGCGTGACGAGGAGTGCCCGGAGGAGGCTGTTGAGCCACCCCCAGCACTCGAGTGGCAGCCCAACGACGTCATCTAGACGCCGGTCGGGATCGTGATTTTCGTTTCACCTAGCTTGGGTTATGTTTGGTTGTTCTTTTGGGGTTCCATTGTTGTATTGGCCTTTGTTGGCCTCTTTGGGTTGTGTAACTTGAATTAATATACTTTTGTTAAACCTTGAAATGTTAATCATGATAGGAATGCTTGATGACTTTCCTTTTTGATACCTTGTCTCCATATTATATATGCTTCTTGTATCTTATCGTTCAAGATTGTATGAATTGTTTTGCTACACGCTTCCGCATACCCATTCGTGTGAGCTCGACCCGTGTCTTGGGATCCTCACCGCGGAAACCTGTGGGAAAATAAATGAAATTATATCACAACAGCGGCGGCGGTGTGTTTTGAATAATCATGCCGCCGCGGCGCAGTCGCGGGCCCGGGTCCCGGTCCGGGGTCGCGACAAAAATCAAAAGCTAAGCCATCAATACCATTTATGAAAGAAATCAAGTTTTCTTACAATAAATATTCTAAAAACCCAAGAAATCCATTCATCCACTTGCCTTAGGTCTCTAACAAGTCAAGGAGGCTTTTAATCTCCCTTCCTCAAGGCCAAGCTACAAACACATCCAAAAACCCCAAATACAAACCCTAAATGATCAAAACCATGAATGGGAAAGAAAGAGCTAACAACAAGAGAGAAGAAGGCTCTTTAGGGTGAGAAGAAACCAAGTCTAAGAGATTGAAGGAGAAGCTTACTTGTTGGTTCTTCAAATGGATAAAGTTAACTCAAAGAAGATCTTGGAATGGGTGGTTTCCTCCACAAATAGTATCAAGAGGGAGCTCTTATGGTGAGGAAGGAGAAGATGACCGCCATTTTACTATTGGTGCAAGATTGATAGAGATTTGGAGATGGAAGAACAAGAACGAGAAGAAGAAGAGAAAAACCCTAGTTTAGGGCTGGATTTGAGCTGGAGGAAGGGGATAAGGAAGAAAGGTTCTCTATTTATAGCATGTGAAAGTGGACTCCACAACTAACAAATCTCATCGGGCTGAAATCATGGCTTTCAGGACCTTGGATGAATTCGACGAAGAAGGGAAGAATGATTGTCGAAATATCTAGTTTCTAACAAGTATATATTTCAAGGGTTTTGGAGACGTCGAATTTTGTGTCTAGATTTGATATAAAAAGACTGTTTTGCCCTCGATGTTGGAAATTTCGGGTTTTAGGGTTTCGAACGGAGACAGGATCAACATGAAAGTTGTAGAGATTAACAAGATAAATCAAACGAAGTCAAAACTCAAATTATCGAAATTTCGAACAATCCCCCCATGCACACGCAAAGTCATAAAAAGAACCTCCAAATGGTCCCACTAATTAAAAAGGCACTCAAAACTCCCCAAAGCTATATCAAAATCCATTATATCCCCAACTTAATTAAAATCCATTAATCTCGCTTAGAACTAACACACAACTTAATTAGTGCTAATCGCAGTCACTCGGGTCGGGGTCATACACCCATCACCTCACATGTGTGAGTTTCACAGGATCCCACCCCATTAGTTTGGATGTCAAAAATAAAAATAAAAAAAGAAGAGAAAAACAAAACAAGAATCATTGCCTACAACAACTACCAAAAAAGGGACAATTACCAAAACATGCCTCAAATATATAGCAAGACCCAAAAGAGTCCTCCAAACTATGAAATCCCCAAAAAAAAGCCCTAGAACAGTGTTCGCATAACTTTTCGTACGACTTATTATCCATGACAATTTTTCATACAAATTATTGTCCATGAGAACTTTTTGTACGTTGCACAGTTTTTCGCATAATTTTTTTTCTGAACTTGCATGCATATGCAGGTGTATCTTTTATACAAGTTGCACGTGCGCTTGTACAAATTGCATGTGTGCATGTACGATGATCACCATGTAGTGTACACTAGATACATGTGCATATTTGAGTGCGGGAAGAAAGTTATGCAAATAGCAATGTGCTGACAAAAAAGTTGTACAAAAAGCAGTCACATACAAAAAAGTTGTGTTGGCACTGTTCCAGAACGTTTTTGGGGGTTTTATGGTTTGAAGGGCTCTTTTGGGTCTTTCCAAATACTTGAGGCTTTTTTTCATAACTGTCCGTAAGAAAAATATTAAGGCTAGGCGGGGCTTGGTATTGTCCAAGCCTAACATCATATTCTTAGGCTTGCAAAAAATTTGTCCAAAATCGCCCCTTGGGCTTTTAAGAAAAATAGAAGCTCTCATTTTTCAGGCCATTTGTGTTAGAGCCTGACCCAGAATAGCTCAATTAGTGTTAATTAAATGAGTGTTTAGTCTTAAGTGGGTTTAGTAATCGTTGGGTTAGAAATATTATGGATATTAGTCTTGGACAAAGCTTTGGAAATTTTGAGAGCGTTTAGTTTTAGTCAAACACACTCAGGGAGTCCCTGAGTGCACGTGCAAGCATGGGAGGATAATTCTGGTTTTCCAATTTAATTGTCATTTTGATTTTATTTGAATGATTTTATTATTTTCTACAACTTTCTTCAGCTCGTCTGTGTTTGAAGCCCAAAAATCCAAGTTTTGGCCCAAAAGGGGTAAATTTGACTTTTCACACTCAATCTGGACACGAATTTCGAAATCTCAAAACAATGTCAAATTTATACTTTTTGGAAACTATATTTTTTTTAGGATTATTTTATCCTTCTTCATCGATTTCATCCGGGGCAAGAGAGACTATGTTTTAGCCAACGCAAGTCTTAAACCTGTTGGGGCCCACAAGTCCACTCAACTCGAGTCATCTTCCTCTTCGTCACTCACGTATAACACTCCAACCCAAACTTCTAAAACTCAGGAAAACCAGGGAAGAAACCATTGTTCCTTCTCCATCTTGTTCCTCTTGCATGCATCACCTCTTGGATTCCAAAGGAAAATCTGAGCATAGATTCTTTTTCCTCTCCTAATTCCAAGCTTCTCGAGGGACCCTTTTTTTTTTGGGGATTTCAGCTGGACAGTCTCTTTATCTTCTTCATCTCTCCTTGCTTGGACAACCATTGGTAAGAGCTTCAACCCTTCTCTTCCATGGATTCCTTTAAGCTCCTAAAGAGCTTGTTTTTTATACTTGCAAGCCTATTTTCAAAATGGGTTCTCTGCTTTCAAAATTTGTTGGTTTTTTAGGTGTTTTCTTTGGGCTTTGTGTAGATCTTGGCTCAGCTATAGAGTGGGATTCTTAATGAGAGTTTTGTTTCGCATTTTGGGCAAAGGCAAGTAATCTTTATAGGATTGTGGTTGCATGTGTGATATGAGTTGAAGTTTTACTTCAAAGTGCATCATTTTGTTTCTAAACTTTCTAATTATGTTATTTTTAGACTCTCTCTTGTTGGTTTCTATTTCCCTACATGTATTGATGTCAATTGCTTTCCAAACTTCTGAAATTCTGTTTTGGATTGGAAGCTTAGGTTTTGTTTAGTAAATGGGATTGTTTTGATGAATTGAATGGGGGATTGAATGGCTTAGATTGTGTTATGAATGGTTTTAAATGTGTGGAATAAACCCTCGGAGAGCATGAAGGCTCAAGGATGTGCAGGTTGGTTCAGAAATGAGAAGGAGGGAGAAGGAGATCAGAAAATTTTCAAAAATTTGAAGAATAGAATGCATTTCTGCACTTAGCGAGCCCAGGCAGGGGCCTGTCCGCTTGAGGCCATTGCCTGACGCAAGAACAAGCAGAAGCCTGTCCGCTCGAGAAACCAGGCCACGGCCTGGCGCGCGGACCTTTGGTTCAGCTCAAGCGAACAAGCCTCTGTGTCATGTCCACTCGAATGGATGGTTGACTGCTCGAGCGAACCTGGGTTGATTCCACGACTGAGTTTTGTTTTCTTTCGTGGGTTCTTGGTGAATAAAAAACTAGAATATGTTAAGGGTTTTAGATTGACATTGTGCAATTGGAAATCCGAAATGTATTCCAACTTCGGGGACACCAATTCATTTTATTTTCCGACATTTGGATTTCAATTACACAAGGGTCAATGAAAAGTCTTAGCATATGCTTGATAGACTTCTTGTTGAACTTAAGTTTTGATAAAATAAATATTGTCGTGTACTCATTTTGAATTTCAAGTATAAGTTTATTTGAAGATTTGTTTCAAGAATCAAGAAGGGAGATCACTTCCTAAGTTCAATATGCATATAACTTATGCTATTTTACTAGTCGTGTCTTGCTTCATTTTAACAAATGATCTTCCCTTTAATTTCAACCTGTTTAGAAAGTGTATCGCTGTGTTTTGTGCATTCATAAATTCAAGTGAACACCACCAATCTTGGACTGCCCCTTCAGTATGATCCATTGTTCGGGGGTCCTTAAACGTGTGAACTATCTACAGATGAGTCGTGTATTATATTACACATCATGTTGTGCTTCGATTTCGCAGCCGGCTCCCCGTCTACCTCATGTGACGTGGGATCGTGTTCTGCGTGTTGTGCTTGCATGCGTGCTTACTCTTGTCATCATGTATGATGGAGAAAGGATGGACTCAATGTAAATTAACTATTCATGATATTATATGTATTCATGCTAGTTTTGTGAATTTGAAATATATATCGTTCATGAACTGTTTTAGCATTGTTTATTCAAACTCCAATTGTTATATGCTCATGCCTAAATTGATTACCTGCCAAACCGTTGTGTTTGATACTTGTTGTTTTGGTGTCCAGGTGCAAACGATGTTGCATTTGAGGAGGAGCGTCAGGAGGAGGCTGTTGAGCCACCCCCAGCTTAAGAGTGGCAGCCCGACAATGTCAGCTAGACGTCGGGCGAGATCGTGATAATCGTGTCATTTTGTTATGGGTGTTCTATTTTTAACTCTTGGAATGTATTGGCCTTTGTTGGCCTCTTATTTGGGGATGTAACAAACTTAACTTGCTTTTAGGTTAACTGAGAAACTTAAACTATGATGGGAATGCCATGTTATATTTCCTCCTTCTGATATGACATCTTGATCTTGATGTGATTACTCTTGCAATTAAAATATTCATGCTTTGTCTTGATGCGATTTGCTACGCACTTCTGCAAATATGATCGTGTGAGTTAGTCCCCGTTTTCGGGATCCTCACCGCGGGAACATGTGGGAAACCGTAACCATAATACGCGTCGCGGGCCCGGATCTCGGTCCAGGGTTACGACAACTTGAGGGCCGGATACCCTCGTAGGAGAACCGATTGATAGCCCTAATTGAAAGAGTGTCCTACTCATAACACCATGATATAGTCATGATAATAGCTATAGTTTTTTATTGCTAATGAAATCTTTACTATCATGACATTATCATGAAAAGAACATTCGCATGAAAATACTTTTGATACTATGTGGGGTGTTTTCCGGAACTGAGGTTACCCCTAACTTAGGTAAAAGTACCGATCAGGGACTGCCTCAATCTCATTTATCCAAGCTCGGCAAATGTGCCAGCTGGCACCGAGATGAAGTTGGTCTCGATAAGAGTACCGACCACGCTCCTTTGGGCTCGGCCCCGAGTGTCTCGGCAATAGTGCCCGACCTCGCAGTCGCCCGACCTCAGCACCTTCTCCAGTTCAGTCCCTTGACCGAGGTGAACACTGAGCGTCCAATCCCCATTATGTGATGGGACGGCTATGTTGCAGAACGTACTGGCAGATAGGGTGGCCGCCGGCTATAGATAAGGGCTTATTCCTATCAGCCAATCACATCCACATTTATGTGTGGGATTGAGGAGAGATCCGATAGGACAGTACCCTCACCTACCCCCACTGAGGATCCTAGGTATGGGCTTATGGGACAAGCTCTCTCACTTACCTCCACTCAGGAACCTTCCACACTCGTCATATCTATGCATGGTAAGAACCATGAACAGGTACGCATTATGCAATACCCATTTTACATTGCCTGAACCTTCTTCCTCACTTCACCCTTTGTTTAGTGACTGCACTAACTCAGGCGTCGGAGTGCCTTCGGTTGACAGCAGCCCGGGCCCTGACTTTTGTCTCTCTTTCAGGTTCAGGACTTCCAGTAACTCTCAAACCAGCTTAACAGCACCATCAAAAGCTTCATTATCATCTAAACTAAGTCCGTAATTTTTAGGCACTTACAAATACTATCACAATATTTGCAAGATCTCTATTACATTTGTCACATGGCATTGATTCCACTAAATATAAAGGACATTGGTGCATTAGCCATTTGTTAAATAATAGGTCTAATGGTGCTACTAGTCATCTGATATAAGGGCCATAAAAAATAGGCATTAAATTAGAAGCTCTCCTATATAAATAGATCATGCACTTTATAGCCACCATAGAACAATTATAATAACATAACAACTCTTCTTTTATATTGATCAACATTTCATGGATTTAGATTCGATAAAAATTGTATTTTAAAATAACTTTTGGTTGATGTTTAATCCACAAACTCTTTTTATTTGAAAAGATAGAATTATGCATAAGCTAATTGTGTAGACTTTCTAAGGCTGCCTATATAAGGCCTCCGTTAAATTAAAGTTTCTAAACTCTCAGCTCTCTCTACTTATCAATTGTGTGGACTTTCTAAGGCTGCCTATATAAGGCCTCCGTTAAATTAAAGTTTCTAAACTCTCAGCTCTCTCTACTTATCAATGTTGGGCTTAGATTCAGGGCAATCAGAGGTCACTACCATTGAAACTGATAATGTGTAAATATGTGTTTTGTTTTTTATTTTTTTAATATGTTTTAGTCACTTGTTTTGCACATAATCAAGTAGGGGTGTAGCTGGGCAAGCAAGCTGGGTATTGATAAAGCAGAAGCCTCCCCAAATTGCATAGGATTGAGCCCAAACTAAGATGAAGCTTGTTGTGCTAGGCAAAACCCAAGCTGAAATAAATAATCTAAGAATGGCAGTTCAAGCTTAGGTGACATTCTAGTACTATCATAGAGTCATTTTCAGGAATGAGCAGACTATTCCTAAGTTAGATCAAGCCAGCCAGCAAGGCCCACTTGAAAGCAGGACAATCATTTGAAAGAGTGAGGTCACATGTTCAGCACATAAGCAAGTAGAGGTGCAACTGGGTAAGCAATTGGGCATTGATAAAGTAGAAGCCTTTCCAAATTGCATATGGATGGGCTTGAGCCCAGACTAAGATGATGCTTGATGTGTCAAGCAAAACCCAAGCTGTAAACAATCTAAGATGGCCACAAGAGCAAGTTCAAGCTTAGGTGACATTCTAGTACTATAAAATAGAGTCATTTTCAGGAATAATGACCAGACTATTCTTAAATCAGACCAACCTCAACCATTTGAATAAGTGAGGCGCCAAATTTTGTTTGATCCATGGAGGCCCTACACAAACCCAAATTAATGTTAAAGTGGAAGGGCTTAGATAGATTGCAGGGTAGGGTAGATAAGCTCCAAAGGCAGGACAATTCTTCACTTAAAAGTCTGGCTATTCCTAAAAACTTACTCTAAGCTTTTTTGTGTAGGGTCATCTTCAGGGATGTACGATTTAGGGATGTACGATTCATCTCAAAGCTTAGAACATGCCGACTTAAGGGATGTAAAAGCTTGATTAACAGAAGGTTTAGGGTTCGAAGGACTCTCTATGACCTAACTTCATTTAAAAGATGAGATCCATTAAATCATTGAAGGTACCATTTTGGCGGCTTCAAAGTTGTCCAAGTTTTAGTAATGAGCTAAAATAGCGGTTTAAATTTGCGTGCTCAATTAAGGAGTCCACAAATTACAAAACAGTGTAAGAATTTGGTTAGCCACTGTTCCAAGCGGAGGAGGCGGGTTGGGACAGCAAAATCCTTATTTATATAAATACTAGGGAATAAGGCTCACGTTAGAGATGAAAATTTGGGCGGGCCGTCCAGGCCAAGCACGGAAAAAACCATGCTTGGGTTGTTGACCAAGTCAACATGCAGGCACCGCAGGGCCCAGCCCAGTTATTTCTATGGGCCGGGGTCCCTGGGCCTTGGCATGGAAAATATCCGTGCTATGTTGGGCTAAGGAGACTAGGCACTGCACGACACGACCCATATATATATATATATGATTTTTAATTTTTTATATAAACAAAATTTTCAAATTTAAAATAATTAAATATTTATTATTCACTCGTAAATTAGCTCAATGTTTGTGCATTTATTTTAACAATTTCTGCTTTATTTCAAGTCAAAGGCCCCTAAAAGTTTATAAAGTCTCTTTCAATTTATATAAAAAATATCAAAAATAAAATAAATAGAAGAGGCACATGGGCCAGCCCATGGATGGCACGACTCAGCACGGTGTGGATAAATTCGTGCCTTGGGCTGTGCTGGGCTGAGCCCTAGCTACTTGAGCACGACATGGCATGGCACGACCTGTGAAATTCCTTGGGCCGACACGACCTAACCTAGGCAAGACTAGGCCCGCCCTTAGCTGGGCGTGCCTTGCCGAGTTTTCATTCCTAGCTCATAACCAACACGGGCCCAACAAAGAAAATAAAATAAATGTTAATTTCTTTAAAATAATATTAGAAATAAGTTAAATTCAAAAGATATAAATATATTACTTGACATTCTAAGATTCTTCATATCGAAATCTATTAAAAAGAAAAGAAGTGCAATAAACTTACCGTCAATAGATTAAAATAAGAAAAATATCAAAACTACATCTTCTAGAAACCCAAGAGAATAAAGAAAAAAAAAGACCAATATCTAACAAGAGCACTTCTAATCTTTTACCTTCACTATCACAAAACAAATTTCTTCCCATAATTTGTATAGTTTTTTCGTCCATGCCTCTTGAGAAAAAAACATAAACCAAAGTATTTTCAAATGCATATTGAAAAAAGAGAATTTTACCAGAAGAGGTACCAATAGTATATATGGCACGGAAGTGGTCCCCTTCCGGTTTTTTTTTTATTAATGATTGAAACATGCAACGACGTCGTCGCACATTCAGCCCATAAAACTCCCTTGAAACCCCACTTCCCCATTTTCCCTTTCTTCCTCAGTCACTTTTTCCTTTCCCTTGGTTGTTTCGTCTCCTCCTTCTTCAAAAGACAGTTAAAGTAGTCCCAAAAGTCGTTTTCCAACCTATTGGATTGCAGCATCAAGCTTTCCAGCGATTTAAACTCTACTTTCCCATTTTCCCATTCTTCCTCCATTGCTTTCTCCTTTTCCCTGGTGGATTCGTCTCTACCTTCCTCAAAAGGTAGTCAATGTGGTTTCAAAGGTCATTTTCCAACCTTTTGGATTGTACCATCAAGCTTTCCAGCAGTTTATCAAGTGATTGTAAAGTATATATTTTGCCCTATATTGAGAACCTTTGGTTGGGGTGATTAATTCGCTATTTCTACTCCCGTAGTGACTCTTTGAGCAACGGCTTTGTTGCTTCTTCTTCTTCCTTTTTGTCTTGTGCAGTTTTGTGGTTGAAAGGCCTGCTTTGCCTTTCTTGTTGCTGTTGGTATTCTTAGTTCCACTGTTATGGGTTTTTCTGAATGACAGGTGTTGTGGAGTTCTTTCTTAAAAATGTCGGTTGTGTAGGTACTCCCGTTCTCTGTTCCTTTTAGTTTTAGGGTGTTTTGTTTTGCAGCGCTCTCTTTCTAGTCAAAGTATTGAGAGCAGTTTAGCTTTTTTTTTTTTTTGCCATTGTTTGGGCTTGCTTTTTTATATCCAAAGCCATTGTATTTTTTCTTCCTTTTGTCCTATGGCCTTTCTTCCCTTCATTTGTTATGAAAATTTATGGCAAGATAGAAGCTTATAATTTCTCTGGATCTTGTAGTGCATTCGCACATCAAAATCATACAAACATCAATTTTTTTCAATTGCAATGGTCAGTGACGATGTTGTTGCTTCACAGAAGCTAGTGCAAAAAATTGTCTGTGATTGTACAACGACATGTTGCTTAACAGAAGCTAGTGGAAAAAATGTGTATAAATATACAACGACGTCGTCGCTTTTTGAAAAAAGGTAAAAAAAAATAAAAAATCTAGCAGAAATACCACTTTCGTGCCATTTATACTATAGGTACCTCTTCTAGTTAGTGGCCAAATAGGTCCATTTTTAGGTAAAATTCTCTTGAAAAAAAATATTGAATCTCATTTCCCTTGGGGGGAAAAAAGAGACGAGAACCATATAATAAGAAACCTTCACCCATGAAATGGTGTCTTTGGCGGTTTTAACTTTACTTTGTTGGATCTGGCTCCAATTTTTCAATCAAAGATGAGGAGAAAGCATTCCCTCACCGAAAAACCCTAATCCAAAACCCTTACGTTTTCTTCTCATCAAGGTGACCCTTTTCTTCTGCTGCTGCTTCTTCTTCTCAATCTATTGAATGCAATTGTAGTTTTCATTTTACAGATTACATTGCAGTGCATCCATTCAAAATCAAAACCATGTGCTATTTAATTCTCTTACAATGACCTCAAAGTTACTCCAAACCTCACTGCAAGAAGCAGAAAACCAAACAGATCTCTCCCTCAGAGAAGCACACACTCTCCTCAAACCCCTCCTTAAACCCCCTTTCTCTCTCTCAATCCCTACCCCCTCAGAGTATCTGCAGCTTAATCGCGCTATTGCTTATGCCATCTTAACTGAACCTGGCCTCGCCAACACCCATTTCACCCACCTCGCTGCTATCATCACTGATGGGTATGAATTCTTTGTGAATTTACTCATACAGATTGCAATTGAATCATACCCGAAGCTTCTGGTTCCGGCGCGCGTCCAGGTTATCTGGGCCTGTTCTAAATTGGTGGGTGTCTCGGCTATCGGTGTCGAGAATCTTCTGCTGTCTCTGTTGAGGCAGATTAATGGAGGTGATTTCAGCCAACCCAATCTATGGTTGGCAATGGAGTTGATTCGGATTTTCTCAGGGAATTGGGATTGGGTGGTATCGGAACATTTGCTTCTTACCAGTGGTCTTTATACATATCTTAGGCTGTTAGCTGATCATTATCGGTTGTCTGGACCTGAGCTGGATGAGCTTAAGCGTTCTGAAATTGAATTCTGCATCCGGGCTTTGAGGGAGTGTTTTGGTGTGTGTTTGCGAATTGGACGGGATCTACTTCGTCTGCTTCAGGACTTGACGCATATTCCTGAGTTTCGAGATGTTTGGAAGGACTTGTTGTCAAATCCGGCTGTGTTCAGGGTTCCAGGGTTTTCTGACATTTCGCAGATATATCATTCGAGAACATCGACGAGGTACTTTTTACTCCGGATTACACCAGACATGGAGACACAGTTGAGATTTTTGCTCACCCATGTGAATTGGGGGAGTCAGAAGCGGTATCAGGTGTGGTTTGCGAAAAAGTTTCTTTGCACACCTGAGAGGGAAACCATTATCTGTGACATTGTAAGGTTCATCTGCTGTGCCCATCACCCTACTAATGAAATCCTTCAATCCAATGTCATTTCGAGATGGGCTGTAATTGGGTGGCTTCTGAAGTGTTGTAGGAAGAATCATATAGAGGTCAATGCAAAGCTGGCTTTGTTTTATGATTGGCTTTTCTTTGATGAAAAAGTTGACAACATCATGAACATTGAGCCTGCAGTTCTCTTGATGGTGAATTCTATACCTAAATATATTGACATGACCCACACTCTTTTGGAGTTCTTGTTTTTACTTGTTGACAATTACGATATCAATCGGAAGCATATTTTGGTTCAAGGGGTCTTGGCATCTTTTGATATACTTCTTAGAAAAGGAGTAGTTCATTCATTTGAAAATTTTACTTCTTGCAGCGCTCTCTCGGCTATCCTCAAACAGAGGCTTTGTATTTTTATTCCAAGCTTAAAATTGAATGCTGCTAGAGAGGCATTGGCTGATCATCCCCACTATCCTGTGCCATTGAATTTGTCAACTTCATCTAATGTAGAAGGTATGCCTTTGAATTTACCAAGTCCATCTGATGTAGGAAGTGGGAAAATGTCAACTCGATTTAATGTAGAAGATGTGCCTTTGAATTTACCAAGTCCAACTCGATTTAATGTAGAAGATGTGCCTTTGAATTTATCAGGCCCATCTGATGTAGGAAGTGGGAAAAAGTCTACTCCATCTAATGTAGAAGGTGTGCCTTTGAATTTATCAAGCCCATTTGCTGTAGGAGGTAGGAAAACATCATTTAAAGATTCTGAACTCTCTAAGTGCCACAGGGAAAATGGATCTCGAAAGAAACCTATTGTAGAAGGAATTCAAGTTTCAGGTAGTTTGGTTGCAAGTACTTCTCTGATATCAAAGAAAAGAAAGATTGCTGTCATGGGAAACTCGGTACATGATCTAGGAGCAATTGTTAAACAGTCGAGCAAACAGGGTCTTGATACTCTAGAGAACATATTATTCTCGTATGCTGCTCTAAATAATCAGGTGCTTGATCCTGCAGTTGTAGGAGATTCTGATTGCAGCCCTCAAGCATTAGCTTTTCAGGTAATGGAGGCTTTCAAGTGCAATGGATATGAGATGTTCGGTCCTCTAAAATGTCCACTGAAGGAAATAAATCATGATGAAGAAGTTCATTCTGCTACAGCCCTTGTTATTCGCACTTTTATCTTTTCGCCTCATGAAAGGATGAATGATATCTTACTGTTTTGGTATGAAAAAGGTCATCCTGTGGGCCCACGCTTACTTTCCTATGTATCAAGACTTGCAAATGAGGCACATGCGACGAGTGGGTTGGGAAGTTCAATAAGTTGTCATAATCATATTAACTGCCTCTCCCATGATGGCAACCTATTGAGTGGTTATGCTATGACAAGGAATAATCAAAATGCTTCTGTAAAGGAAAACAACTTAGGAGACTCGCTATTGAAATGTCACATTGATTCGTACTTTTCTTTTATGAATGTTAGAGGAAAAGGTACTCCCGATTCTGTTATTTTGGCTTCTACAGTTGATCTTAAGTTAATTTCTCAGCTGGTGACAGATGCTTTTGTTGCTTATAAAATTTACCTGAAGTCGTGTAGCATAAAACAGCCATCCCTAGATGTTGAGACACTCAATGGCATCTGTCAAACAAATAATGTCTCAAGTTATGGGGTGAAAGGAACAACTCAAACTTTGGTGTCATCACTCTTTTCTGATTTGAGGTCTTGTTGTGGGCTGCTGGCAAAAAGGTCAAGATCTTTATTCTGTAGTATCTTTTGCCATCTTTCAGATTTGTCTACCTCTAAGGAAGAATTTGTTCGTTTACTTGTAGACCGGTTAGATCATGTAGATCTTGTTGCCACACAATTTGATATTGGCTTGAAAAGGTTTTCCATATTTGGTGTGGATACTGATATGATTTGCCATTTAGTGAGGACCACTTTGACTTGGGATAGTGCAGAACAACAAAAATTTTGGAGTTTGTTGATGTCAGAGCTAGCAGTTTCAAAGGTTCGGGTAGAAAAAGTAGTTATGGATTTGTGCTCGGATTTCCTAGACCCAAGAGAAGATTCTGTGGCAGTTGGTGGCCTTCTCCAATTGTCTAGGTGTTGCTCTCCTACTCCAGAATTTGTTGGTACAATAATATCATTACCTGATGCTTTCAGTGACTTTGCAGCTGCAGTTTTGGCCAGTTGGGCTGCCTCTAGCGGCTTAATGCTTTCTAATAGCTTAGCTGAGTGGTTAGAGAAACTGAATAGCAATTATGATGCCATTTCTGCGAAAATTAACTATTCTGCAATGAAAGAGTTGTCAAAATTTCTTGATGCTGAGGGTATGAGAAGTGCCAATGGTCTGAGCGAACTCTCTGAAAGAATTTCAAATGTGCAATCAAAATTAGCTAATGGTGGTGTATGATGGCCAGATACTTCAAAATAAATAACATGTATATCCATTTTTGTATTGCTCGAGGACTTCAAATTGTAGCAGTTAAACAATGACAATGGTGATTTACTCTATATATGGTGAGTTTGCTTGGTCTTTATGATAATATAGATAGGTATTTCAATTTTATCAAATTTCATGGACTTTCATCATCTAATTGGTTAATCAGTTTTTAATTTTCTTGCAGATTGCATGACATTGCTTCAATTATCTATGAATATCAATTTGCAGCTTCTTTTATGCTCAATGCAAATATGATGTGATTCTGTGTGAATCTGAATCTGTGGTAATGTTTAACATTTTCCGTTGTAGTTTTATACATCCAAATTGTGCTTCATATGAATATCCTGCCAGTTTATTTGTAGAATTTCATTTCATAAGTAAATATTAGGAATCTCAATATTTGAACTTTTATTAAAAAAAATCTCAATATTTGAACTTCAGGGTTTGTAATGTGCTTGTCTGCATTTTTATCTTATTATTTATTTTTTGGTGAGCTGGTAACAGTAAATTTTATTAACTAAACAGACATATTATACAAAACCAATTAGCCATTTGTCAAAATATAGGCATAGAACTAAAGCAGTAAATTTTATTAACTAAACAGACATTATACAATACCAATTGGCCATTTGTCAAAATATAGTCATAGAACTAAAAAAAATTTAGAATCACCACACCAGACACGGCCTAGACCAAAATGGAAAAGTCTACAAAGTCTTTTGTGGATAAAGCCCATAAAATGAAGGTAGATGCACCTGAGCAATATCAACTGCAGAAATAGCCGCAGTCTGCAGTTTTATCATTAATGTAGCTTCTACCAAAAAGAAAAAAAAAATAAAACATTAATGTAGCAATTCTTAATTCCTTCATTTAGCTAGAAATTTTGCATGAACTGTTTTGTTGTCATGTTTAAAAATTGATTTGAGTTTTTTTTTTTTTTTTTTCGGTGCTAGTGGACTTCATTTTTTTTGTTATTGAAGTGATGATTGGCATTTTTTTGTTTTGTTTCTGGAGTCCTGGATTATGAAGATTTATGTTGTGTTTTTTATGCAAAATGTTGTAAGCTTAATTTAACTTTTATGTGGGATATATGCTTTACGGACAACTACTGTGAGTATTACTTATGGAGGGGTGTAGATACTGCCTCCACACAAATTAGAGTATAACTAGATTCAGTTAATATCATGTAGATTGTCGTACCATAAACTTTTGTAAATGGAAAGAAGATTTGAATAGTTCTTTAGGGAGGTATTACTTGTACGTCCAATTCATCTAATACACGATTATGTTTTTGCTAATTTCTTACAATTCTTCAATGGTTTCTGTCTACATAGAGATCAACTAGCAAGCTCCAACATAAATTTGAGTTATCACTTTGAGGTCAGGTAGTCTTCATACTTGGGCAGCTAGGACCCCTTCCTACCCTATTTTCCACAAATATGTCATACTTGTTGAGAGCTGGTATGTAGTTCGTGTGGTAAACCACTGCTCAACTTGTTGGGCACCCATGGGTATTCAAGTTGGATGGACAGCCCATTAATATTGATGCCTTATCTTCTCCATCTGGTGTTGGTTTTTGTAAGAGATAATAGTAAAAGAGATGAGTCATATATTATCTGCTGCTCACATAAGCTCTCTACTGGTAAACCTTATATGGTATAGTACTCAGTTACTCACTACTCAGTACTATTCTGCTCTACTTGTAAACCTTATTTGATATAATACTCAGTAGTACACTGCTCTCCACACCATCCAAACCATGATGCCTGCTGTCTATAACCCCTATGGATTTCGATGAAAACTTTCTGGTAGGGGTCCATTTCCAGGTTCTTGCATTCATTTCATCTTGCGAAGGCCCTTGAGAGATCATAGATTAAACTGAATCAGACTCTGGAAATCTTCTTTTAAACCTTATTTGATATAATACTTAGTAGTACACTGCTCTCCACACCATCCAAACCATCATGCTGCTGTCTAAAAGCCCTATGGATTTCAATGAAAACTTTCCAGTAGGGGTCCATTTCCAGGTTCTTGCATTCATTTCATCTTGCGAAGGCCCTTGAGAGATCATAGATTCAACTGAATCAGACTCTGGAAATCTCCTTTTAAAGACTAGAAACCACTCCCCAGCCCAACAATTCTAAACATTGACTAGCAGTGGGCCCTTTATGTGAGCCCTACTTAAATGCCATCCCAACCCTGATTATTGTCCTCTACCCTACTGAAACCTAGCCCCATTAAGAGAGCTTGACCACATCAAGCAAGATTCTCCCACTTTAACAGTGGAGCTCCATGCCTTAGACTCGAGCTTCCTATGCACACATGACTCAGAATACAATCCCTACAATCCACTCCATATTTTTGAACAATAATTTTCCTCCATCAGGTCTCTCTTAACAAAACCTTCACTACAATTCCCAGTAGTGCCCAATTTTCATTCATTAATTCTTGCTTGACCCAAACCCCCTTCCTCTTTTTTCAGTCAGGTTCTCCAGTTTAGTCAGATGTGTTTCCTTTTGTTCTCATTTCCTTCCCAAAGGAAATTTCAAATTTTCTTGAATCTTTAGTTTATCTACTGCAACTATAAATATCTTGAACAAGTGACATAATGATTCGATAAATTTTAAAGGTTTCCATAATGAGAATTATGCTCCCTCCACATCTTGGAAAAGGGTAGGGTGTTGGGAGAAATTCTATGACCTTTTCTCTCAGCAGTCCCATGTCTTTGTGATTTTTGCTTGTCTTTCATTAAGATCGTGCTATGTAAGCTTTTCCTGTGTGTTTTGTTGGTTTCCAGTATTTGTCTCTTTTACTGTCTTGCTATAATTAATACAGCTACCATTTCAAAATAATAATAATAATAATAATAATAATAAATGATACAGTTCCCATTGGTTTTGTTAATGTTAGTAGTTTGGCTAAGTTTCTTGTATTCGAAGACTAAGGAAAATAACACGTTTTCTTACAGATGTCTAAAATGTTAAAAGACTGCTTGGATTTATATATTGTTAAATTAGCTGCATGGCAAATAATAATAAATAAAATTCTAGGAAATACACTAAAAGTAATTACATGGCAAGCATTTTGTTGGGACAAGGGTATTCCTTTTTTCATAGTTGGTATTTCATCAGAAAATGTACATTTCTACAGTTCATTTTACTCTCAGTTTGCACATCTCCACTTCAGTATTATATCTGTTGTGTAATCTGGACGTCATATATTGGGGACAGTTTCATATGATTTGAACCGTATCTTGATATATTGAGTTTTTTTTTCTTTTTTCTTTTTCATTCATTTTGCAGGTGGTGGTGATTTGTTAGGACTTCATTTTGACTTTGGAGGCTTGTCTTCCTGAAGTGTCAGGAGGAGTCTGCAAACTATATTAGGCTTGCAATTCAGTGTCAGCAATTTTTCTGGTGCGACGGATTTTTCCTTGACTAGTACAGATGCGATTCTAATGGAGGATCCAATGTTGATGTTCTATCACCTATTGAAGACTACCAGGCTCAATTCGAAACAAACTATTCTACTGAGAAGCATGTCAAGAGTTCTACTGGGCTATGTAAGCTGCTTTGGCAAACTCTGTTTTAATTCAATGTCTCTTTGATATTCCAATATTACTTTCTTTTCACTTCTCACTTATTGTCATCGTCTTTCACATTCCAGTATGGACAGTTAAGCTCTTCAAAATGCTATTCTCATAAACCTTGTTTGCAATCTGTTACTGGTCGTGGATTTGAAATATTGATCTATATCATCCCCAGTTGTTGCTCAGTTGGTTAGGAACATGGTATATTGTGCATGGGTGTGTAAGATCTAGTCTCTTCTAAAGCAGAAAAAAAGAAACAAAAAATCTTGTTTTGTATCATGTGGTTATGGTTTCAGATGTTTGTGCATTGATTTTTTTTTTTTATTTTTTATATAGCTAAAATGAACAGGTATCAGCCATTCCTTCGGGAGAATGAGAAACAGGCATACAAGCAATATGGTGTCCTCTTTAGGTTCTTGGTTCAATTTAATAATATTTTTACTGATATTTTTCAATAGTTGCCTTCAAATACTTGGCCAAATCTCTCCCTCTCAGGGGAAAAAATCCGAGTCAAATGTATTGAGGTGTTTGACAGTTCCATGGTTCAAATACCTTCCTATCAGGTTATTTTTTCTACTGACATCTCTGACTTCATTTCATAGTGTAGCATTTCCTTCATTCAAAAACTTGGCCTCTGTTCGCTTTTTGTTTTTTTACCAAAATTGAGATCTGAATTGCCTGAACTGAACTATTTCTTATAATATCTTAGAACTCATGGATTTCATGATTCATTTTTCTCCTCACTTTCGAGGGTTATGCATAAATTCAAAACACTTGTATACTAGCTATTGGTTATTGATAGTGTCATACACTCTCATGATGGACATACACTACAGGACTGTCAAAGTTCCATTGGCATGATAATGAGGTTATTAATATTTTCCCAGGGGTACACTTTTGAATAAGAGGCCACATGCATCATACTTCAACATTGCTCAATGGATGGTTGACTATAAATTGGTCATTGATGTTCACTCATGCTATTCTTAAATGGTTTAGATCTTTTGTTCGGATAACAGAAGCGGCCATGGCCAGTTTTGGTGGCCATTCCTTTTCATATGATTCCAATCAGCAGTATGCATGCCTCTACTAGGGTCATGCTTGCCAACCAAAAAAAGAGTCATGCTTGTTGGGACTTGGGAGTATGCAACCAGCCCATCACAGTGAGCTTGAGATTCACCTGGGTTTAGGATGTTGACAGGTTACAGGAGAGTAGGTAGATATTTAGAATGCTTGGACATTCAAAACATGGTTTTTTTTTTTTAATTGAAAGTTTCCATATTGCTGACCACTAACGTTCTATTTTTTCTTTTTCAGTGCCCCTGTATTGTCAAGAGGAACAACTGCATCAATTCTGAGGGCAGCTGAGACGTGTCTTCCAGAAGCTCCGGAAGGCATACTCAAGCTGGGAGTTCTCTCCTGCCATGATATGCACAGATACAACATGGATACGGCAAGGACACGTCGTAGGCACGACAGGGACACGGATTTTACACATAAAAGGTGAAGTATCGGATACAATACGACACGATACGTTACCCATTTTGAATTATCCGTGCATCATAGCTCTCCTAACCTTGACTTTGATATTCAAGTTTTGGGGTGGCAACTCTGCAGTCAAAGTTGTCCATGAACCAAGTGTGCTACCCTCTTAAGTTCTGCAGGTTTTTATTTTTTTTGCTTTCTCAATTGGCCAATAGCCACTACTGTGAGTCTTAAAGTTATTGGCCGTTAAAATCCTCATTTTGGTTTTCTCCTAACTCCACTGCAGGTATACATATGGCTTACATTTTGTTAAGGCTTTATGTTTTGCTTCCAGGTTTGCCTTCATTGGCCCTGGTATAGGCCTTCTTTTCAATTATGTGAAGTCGGCTGGTCATGGCTTTGGTTTGATATGATTTCTATGCATGCCCGACACTGGTTACAGTCTTATGGGCTGACAGGGGGCCTATATTTTTGCACTGATTATTATATGTTTAGGCCTATCGCGACCCCGGACTGAGGCCCAGGCCCGCGACGCGGTTGATTTTTGAATTTCCCATAGGTTCCCGCGGTGAGGATCCCTAGACACGGGGGACTAACTCACACGAACAAGTTTGCGGAAGCGTGTAGGAAATCACATCATGACGAAACATGAATAATGTTTCTAAGTGCAAGAGTAATAACATCAAGATCAAGATGTCAGAAGAAGGAATTATAACATAGCATTCCCAACATAGTTCAAAGTTATAAGGTTAACCCAAAGTAAGTTAAGTTTGTTACAACCCATAAGAGGCCAACAAAGGCCAATACATATCCAAAGTCTAAAACAAAACACCCAACAAAATGAAGCGAATCTTATGATCCCGCCCGACGTCTAGTTGACGTCGTCGGGCTGCCACTTTCGCGCTAGGCGTGGCTCAACAGCCTCCTCCCGACGCTCCTCCTCAAAGGCAACGTCACCTGCACCTTGGCACCAAAATAACAAGCATCAAACACTACGGTTTGGCAAGTAATCAATTTAGGCATGAGCATAAATCATTTAAAATTTTGAGAGAAACAATGTTAAAACAGTATATTGAATTTAAAACAGATACACGACCAAGATACATTTCAAAGATACAAAACGAAACTAGCATGAATTACATATAATTTCATGAATAGTTAATCCACATTGAGCCCATCCTTTCTCCATCATACATGATGATAAGAGTAAGCATGCACGACAAGCACGACACGCAAAACACGATTCCCACGCCACACAAGGTAGACGGGGAGGCCGGCCGCGAAACCGGAACACGCACGATGTGTAATAGAATACACGACCAATCTGCCGATAGTCCACATGTTTAAGGACTTCCGGACAGTGGATCAAACTGAAGGGGCAATCCAAGCTCAGTGGTGTTCACTTGGATTCATGAATGTATAAAACACGCGATACACGTTCTAAACAGATCGAATTTAAAGGGAAGAACACTTATCAAAACGAGACAAGACACGGCTAGCAAAAGGCATAAATTATATGCATACAAGCTTAAGAAGTGATCCCCTTTTTAATAATTTAAAAAAATCTTCAAACGAGCTCATACTTGAAATTCAAAACGAATACACAATGATATTTTTGTATCAAAACTGAAGTTTGAAAACAAAGTCCATCAAGCATATGCTAAGACCTTTGGTTGACTTTTGTGCAATTGAAATCCAAATGTTGGAATTTAATAGTGAATTGGTGCCACCGAAGTTAGAAGACATTTCAGATTTCAAGTGCACAATATCAAGCTAAAGGTCTTTTAACATATTCTGGTTTTCATGAATCTAAATATCCACTTCCTTTTCCAACCTTTGGTCATTAAGATGAGTATACCACTGGATTCCTCGTTTCGAGAGCTTTCCAACGGTATATACAACTCCAATTTCCAACGAACGATTCAAAAGTTATTCCCGTTTGAAAATCTGCCTAAAATCGGTGAAGTACCAAGAGTTTGAACTCTCAGGAGCAGAATTCGAACTTTCAGCCAAGAGTTCGAACTCTAAGGAGCAGAGTTCGAACTTTCTGCCAAGAGTTCGAACTCTCAGGAGCAAAGTTCGAACTTTCAGTCCGGGCCAAACACCCGAGAGGCCAAGAGTTCGAACTCTCAGGAGCAGAGTTCGAACGTTCGAGTGCAGAAAGTGCTAGTAGCTAAATTTTTGAGTTCTAATCATTCCCAAAGCATCTGCACCCTTTCTAAACCATTCCAAGGGCTATAACCTGCACAAAAATGAGCCCCCATACTCTGCTCCAATGACAACTATTTACCAGTCATTTTCAACAACATTTCTCCATTCACCACCACATCTCCATATCACACTAAACAAAGCAATTTCCAAAACAAGAAAAGGAGCTTAAATTCATAACAGTAAATAAGAATTTTGGAGAGCAATTAACATAACATACATATAAAGAAATGGAAAACAAGTAAGAAGAGTCTAAGGTAACATTAAGATTAAAACTTAATCACGCCTACAATGCATTTTAAAAATAAGAATGCATTTCAAATCAAGCATGCACACAACATTCCTAGATTGGTTACTTGCCTTAACCCCAATGTCACACAATTCCTTCCTCAAAGATCCTACCCAAGAGCCGAGCCAAGAAGCTACCAAAAAAAAAAAACCCCCATGAAAATCATTCAAAAACTCAACAAATTAGAAACAAAGAACCCAATTCGAAAATGGGTTTGCATGTTTGAAAAACAGATTTCTTAGGAGCTCAAAAGACTCCATTAAAGAGATGGGTTGCAGCCCTCACCTAGAGGTGTCCAAACAAGAAGCAATGAAGAAGAAGAGGTGGTTGTCCAGCTGAAAACTCCAATTAAATTGTACAAATGGAAAGCTTGAGATGAGAGGAAGAAGAAGGTAGGCTTAGATTTCCATTCCAATTCCTCTAGCTATGGCATGCAAGGTGGGGAAGTTAAAGGAAGATGAGTTCTCCTGTGTTCTGACTTCTGAATGAAGGAATGCTGGAGTTGCTGATCTGAACGTGAGTGAGGGAAGATGAGAGTTTAAGTGTTGAGTGGAAAGTGGGCCCCAAGAGGTCTGAATCTTGCGCCGACTAAAACATGGTCTTGCGGGCCCTGGATGAGATCGACGAAAAAGGATAAAATGATCCTCGAAAAATCTAGTTTCCAAAAAGTATAACTTAGACATAGTTTCGAGATTTCGAAATTCATGTCCAGATTTGAGTGTGAAAAGTCAATTTTTCCTTTTTGGGCCAAAACTTGGACTTTTGGGCTTCAAACACAGATGGGCTGAAAACAAAAGTTGTAGCAATTAATAAAACCATTCAAATGAAATCAAAATCACTATTAATTCCGAAACCAAAACGATCCTCCCATGCTTGCACGTGCGCGCAGGCCTCCCTTAGCGTGTCTGACTAACACTAAAAGCTCTCAAAATTTTCAAAGCTAAGTCCAGGACTAAAACCAATCATATTCTAACCCAACGGTCACCAACCCTCTTAAGACTAAGCGCACACTAATCGGGCTAATTTGGGTCAAGGTCTAACAAGGCCTATGCTGCAATCCAGCCCTAATAAATAACTGGGTTGGACAGATTGCTACTGATACAGGTCTGAATCAAACCATCAGCCCAGGGCCCCAGACCTGGCCTTGCATATATGGTCTTATCCTGTCTTGCAGGCCCAACAAATTTGTTGTCTCACTCCAGGCTTCAATTGCATGGACTAACATCAACCCACCAGGCCTTGTATATTAGAGACCTCTTCTATCTAATCTTGTAAGCTGAAGAAATTTGTTGGCTCTTTCCTGACTTAAATAACAGCTGGCTAGTCTATTTGCGACTTTAGTGGTTGATATTGAAAATTCTTCTTGTTTGGATGAGACTTTTTTAGGTGGGACTACTTTTTTGCGGAAGTGGAAAGAAAAGTGGGATGTTTTTTAAATGGAAAACCTTTCCATAGTTTGGTGCAAATGCTTTTCCATGGGGAAAATCATAAAAAGCTGTGCAATTTATGCAAATACACAGTAATGCTGGGACACCCTCTGTTATAATAAAAAAAATGTGTTTCCTCTTTTTTTTTTTTTTTGGTACGAGAGTAGGAAGAAAAAACAAGAAATTATATAGAAAGTGGAAGTCCATGGACTTCTATTTCCACGGTCACAACACAAACATGCCCTTATCTAATGTTCATCTTAAAAAAAAATGTTGTCAGATCTAATGGAAAATGGTATTTTATTTATTTCTTGCTGATATTAGAGATTTTATGAGAGATAATGCTGTCTCTCTTCTTTTTAATGATTTGATATGATTTAGAACTTTATGGGCACATTTGTCTAGCGTCCACGGGCTTCTGCTTTTCTGTGGAAAAATTTTTCCCTACCCCACCATTGGAAAATGTTTTCTGTGGATTCACGGAAAATTGCACTACTTTTGGTGCTTTTCCTTGTGGAAAAGTATTCACACCAAATGATGGAAAAGTTTTTTCCGCAGAAAAATGTCCCGCTTTTCCTTTTTGTTTCCGTGGAATGGTTGCACAAAGTTGCCTTGAAGGTTTTTGTTTGACTTAGAAGACTGATCCAATATATGACCATTTAAATTGATTTTGGCATGTGGAAACCTTCTGACTTTTGTCCACACCAGGTTGGAGTAACTTTCCAATTAGAGGTCCCTTTTGTCATTTCCTAAAATCGAATCATTTTTAAGATTCAAAGGATTCCTAGATCGGGCTTTGATAAATTTTGTTGGGTCCAGGATTATATTTGGCCCGTATTACATAGAGGAGAAGAGAGCAAAAATACAAGGGAAATTACGATTCAATCTTCTCGTCTGGTGTTTTAGGGGGGTGGGAAAAGAAGGTAGTCCCCACAATTCCCTGGTTTCCCCTATTTTAGAAAAAAAAAAATCTTCTATAAGAGGTTTTTCATTTATTTTATTATTATTATTATTATTTTGGCTGAGTTGGCCCAGTGGCTAGGAGAGAAAGGTGTAAACCACCCTGCCAGGGATCAACCCCTGGCAGGGGCTATGGGGGTGGGAGTTGCTATCCACAGCAACTCCCTGTGATTCCCAGATTTTTCAAAATTTGTCCTCAATTCTCCTTTCATAGTCTCCCTTCACCACATGGTGGGAATTTCCCCCTAATTCCCTCCTCCTGTACCTAGAATAAAATGATGGCCTTGTGTATATGTAATCACAATCCACAGAAGGTTCTTTATGGCTGTTAAGGGCTAACTCCAGCTTGGCCCATTGATAGTTGATAGTTGATACTACATCTTTTACTTGTGGAGTTTGGGCAACCAAGTTTTATTGAATTCTGAACTAACGAGTTACCTGCCAATGACCACAGGTTGGTAGCAAATTTTGGAGAGAGCCCAAAGAAATTGGGTTCAACATTTGGCGACGCTACCATCCACGCAACTATTCTTTCTTCCTGAACAGCTGGGCCACAGCTTCATTCATTTTTCTTCATTTTCTTTCCAAGAGAAAAAATATCAGCAGAGAACTGTTATGGGGGTGATCTGCAACACTTGAAAAAAAACATGATTACTGGTGGTGGGATTCTATTGACAGAACATAATATCTGGGCTTGTGTAATCAGAATCCATCAATTCCTTGTTTCTCTGCATTGGTGTAATGTCAGAATAATCATGAGGAATATGGTACAAGAATTGCTGTCTTCTTTTAATCTGAAGAACCATGTAATGCACTGTATAATGGCAGAGGGTTGGCAAATGGATTATGGTAATGTAGGAATTCGGGAATTTGAAAGTTGACGACATCACTTGCAATTGGAGGCGTGCATGGACTGTTAAGCGAGAGGGCACAAAAGATCACACATTGGTTTCCTTCTCTGTCTGAGTGTCTGATGAAGTTAAATGTTGATGGAGATACTAGAAAGAAGCCGAGGCCTGTGGGTATTAAGGGTCCTTTGTAATGCAAATGAGGCTGTGCTGATAGTGTTTTATGTGCCAATTGGTATTAAGGATTCCAATGAGGCAAAGGTGCTAGCTAATAGGGGGCGTTGATTTATTCCCCCCTTCCTTAAAGTGATAGGGAGGCAAATGATGAGGCTGATATCTTAGCAAAACAAGCGGACAAGAGGGAGGATTCTTATTTGCCGCCTTTATTGTATTTCTTTGTTTTTTGTTGTCATGTTCTTTTATTAGTATTGCGGTGTAGTCCTCTTATGCCTATTTTGTAGTAAGTTTTCCTTTTCTAATAAAATTTTGTAGGAATGGAGCTCAGAGGGACCAGTCATTAAAAAATGAGCTTGTATTTTTTTTTTTTTTTTTCTTTAAAGACAGCTCTGTTGAGTGCACAGCCATGCTTTATCCAAAGCCCATGTAGCTTAATATGACTGTGTCTCTTAAGAAACTAAAGTTTAATTGCTTGTTTTGAGTTAGAACATGACGAGGAATCAGAAAGAGCACAAAAGAGGAGGAAATAAGCATTTATCATATCTAAGACGACTACTGCTGTTTCTGTAGTTCTTGACTATCATGTACTAAGTCCAAAGAAA
Source organism: Umbellularia californica (assembly GCA_028538565.1). Classification (NCBI taxonomy): domain Eukaryota; kingdom Viridiplantae; phylum Streptophyta; class Magnoliopsida; order Laurales; family Lauraceae; genus Umbellularia; species Umbellularia californica. The sequence continues at coordinate 30,766,496 of JAPQWN010000002.1, forward strand.
ACTAAGAGGGAGAAACTTGAAGGAGAACCAAGAAGGGAGTGAAGTTCGTTTTTTTCTTGAACTGACCCTATCCAAATATGCTCAGTCCTGCAATTACACTAGCTTGTTCCTGATTGGCTTGTTTATCTCACTTCCTTTCAGCTGATTCACTTTCATGAAGGAGCACTACCTGGTCATGGGGTGGTAAAACATTTCAATAGATTATTGGAAGTTAATAGCATCGTGTAACCAGACTCAGTTTGCTTTGTATGTTGTCCTGCGGCATCAAGTGATTCTCCAATAGCAAAGAGCGAATGGGTCAGTCCCTACTCCTGATGCCTTTCCTTCAGAATGTCCCATCTAAAATGTCCAACCAGCTCTAAGCCTTCAACCAGGATGAAGCTGTCTCCTTCAATTATGATGCTTTAGATGTCTTACTGATGCAAATTTAAATACCAATAATTAGAACAGAGACATCATCATAGAAGGTATTAATTTCCATTGCTTCATTCTGCCTAGGCTACTATTTTTCTGCGATAATGATCCCTGACTTTACCTCCCCAAATCTCCCTGCATAGTGACTGTATCATATGACTTAACAAAATCGAGTTTAAGGTCTGAGGTGGAGACACCATGTGTCGAATTGGTGTTGTATTATGGTTTCTGCAATATGAAACATTGTTGGCAATCATCTTTTTTCTTTTTCTTTATTGGTAAAGCCTTATTGAGAACTTTAATTGGGTAATGAGTGTATTGTTGATACCATAATTATCTATATTTATCAAATTTGTAAATGGTCAAATCTCTTATAGTCATAGCTTTCAATGACCACACAAAAAACAAAAAAGGAGAAAAAAAAGGAATTAAAAAAAAAAAAAAAAAAAAAAAAAAAAAAAAAAAAAAAAAAAAAACACATTTGAAATGCAGATGATCTGTGGAAAAACACACTGAGAAGGATAACAAACCTTATAGAGCTAATATTGGGACATTTACAAAGATTATTAAGGGCATTGAAGATGTATGAAAGTGTTGAAGGAATTCAGAGAAGCACATGTAGGAAGGTAGATCTCCATCTTCAGGTTAGCCATGAATAATCTTCCAGAACATTTTGTGTAAGGTCTGGGAGAGGATGTCCTTGTTTTGATGGAGGATTTCATGAACTACAGATTTTTGTCTTCTCACGGGAGAGGACTCCCATGTTTCTACTTTCTACCTTTCTTGTAGGAGACTGAAATCCTCCCTATCATGGAAAATCACTTCTTTTGTTCATTTTTCCCCTTCTTTGCGCAGGAAAGTGTTGGGCTGTGAGGTGGGCTAGAAATGCTTTTGTATGCATCTATAATATGACAGTGACCATGGCAAAAGTTTCTGTAAGATCTAGGACCTAATTTTCTCAACATCTCATAGAAAATGTGTGGCATGGGACATGCAACATTTGAAATTGAATAGACTGTTGTTTGAAAAAGGGTTTGTTTTCTAGTTGTGGACAACAATCCCATAGACCAAAATAACTACTCCATTCTGTTCATGAGTTCCTTTGTATGGTCGGCAAACTATATCCAAATACGATGTGTTATAAAGGCTTGGGTTAACTAATTAATCTTCTATTTGGGTGAAGATTAACATTTTAAACCCTTTTAGTAAATGGGTAGGGTATTATTCAAATAGATAAATAAATGTGTCAGGTTTGGGTTGGACCTACACATGCCCCCACTCTTTTTTTTTTTTTTTTTTTGCTATCGGAGATTCCCAACCCTTTGGGCTTAACTAATCCCTCCGGACCAGAGGAAAGTCGGGTAAACTCCCCTAAAACCCCAGTATGGTAGTGTAGTTTCGAACTTATAACCTCCGGATGCAAACCGTGGTCTTAGGCCAACTGAGCTACCCCTCGGGGTTAACTTATTCCTGTTGAAACTGATAATATCATCTGGAATTGGTGGGGAAAAAAAAAATGAGAAACCCTCTTCTGGGAAGCAACCTTTGCTGACCCATAAAAAAGAGAAAAATAGACTTCAAATGTCTAGAAGGTTTTTGACTGAATGAATAGTTGTCGACTTTGAACTTTCAAACACAAGTCTTCGTCCCTTTCTAGAAATCAGGCCCTGGACAAGTCCATTTCTACTGAAGAAAATAATAAGATTACCATAATACCATGGAGTACTTTCACAAAGACCTACAAGTTTAGCAGTAAATTTTACATGTTTTCTTTTTTTGATTAATCCAAAAATGGATACATTGGGGCTAGGGGCAAAATTTAGAGGGAGGGTTTTGTGAGTATGAAGGGCTTGTATTGGTCATCGTCATAGATAGGCCTCACGTAGGAGATGCCTGCATTACTTGATTAGTGCATCAATGCAAAGTGAACTAAGTTCATTAATAAAAGAGAACTTTTATTAGAATCTCTTCATTTGAATGGGATTGATTACAATGAACTTTTTATGGATTTTTCTTTTATCCTAGGAGATTTAACCGTCAAGCTCGATATTGGTATGCTAATTCATAAGTCAAAAGGTAGTTCAGTTGGCGTAGGATTACAGTTTGCTTCTGGAGATTGTAGGTTTGAAACTGCACTATCACACTGTAAGATAACATGAGAGTTTATCCAGCTTCCCTCTAGACCCGAAGCCCGAAAGAATTAATCAAGTCCAAAGGTTGGGAACCCTACGATAAAAAATAAATAAATAAATAAATAAATAATCATTCAAGATATTGTAAGGGAGAAAGCGGCTATTGAGCTAGGACCAGGAGTTGGGTTGATTTTGACTTTTTTTTTTCCTTTTTTTTTTAAGTTACTTACCCAAATAAATAAAAAATTAAAAAGTGGGCACTTGGAGGAAGGGCATTATCGTAATTAATCCCTCTACCAAAAAAAAAAATAATCCATTGCCATTGGAAGTTGAAACGTCCTTCCTCTGATTTCATAAATTCATAAATATTAGAGAGAGAGAGAGGGAGAGAGTACGAGTGCTTCAAAGCTGTGAATTTGGTTTTTCTAGTTTCCATCCAAACGCGGCTTCTTATTCTTCTTCTCGAGATTCTTCTTGCGAGAAAGAGAAAAACAGGAAATGGCGAAAGGAGAAGAGCCTGCTGTAGGAATCCCTTACGCGTATGCTGCAACGAATTCTGCTCCTCCAATGCAGACGCAGCAGCAGCAGCAGCAGCAATTCTACTATGTGGGTCAGAACCCATATCAGAATGGAATGATCCCTCCAAACGCAATATATGGAGATCCGAAGGGGATTCCTCTGCAGCAGACCATGTATCGAGACACTCCTGCCCCTTTCAATTGCGTCTTCTGTGGCAATTCCGGTATCACCAACATCAAGTAACGCTTCTTTCTTTCTTTCTTTCTTTCTTTTCCCCCTCTCATTTGGGGGTTCCTTTCTTTCCATTGGGGTTTCACCCAACTCTCTTCTTTGCTTTTCTCCTGATTTGGGGTTTTGATGCTTTTTCTTCTTATTCATTGATTTGGGGATTTGAATTTGTTGCCAGCCTTCTTCTTCTTTAAAACAATGGTTTTGGGGTCCGGCTCTGTGTTTTTCACCCTATTCTGTTTTCTTGAATCGGGTCAAATGATGGGTTTTCCCTTCTCTCCTCTCTGTTTGGTCGGCTGAAATCAAGGTTTTTATTCGTTTCTTTTCTTTTCCTTGATTTGGGTTTCCTGAAATGGGTCGAGGAGTATTGCTGTATCGGTGCGCTATCTTTTGACCATTTGATTTTCTGATTTGGATGAAAGTAGGCGATCGGATCCCAACCTTGTTCTTTGATTTCTATGAAGAAAGGGTTCTTTTTCTGCCATATTTCATTGATTTCTTGTGTGTGGATGATTCCTTTTCCGTTCTGACTTTTTGTTTCAATTTCACTTCCCTTGGGAAGTTCTGATTCAAACTTCAACTGGGTTTCTGATTTCTGTGTTAGTTTTTTTGTCTATTTTTTTTTTTTAAATTTACATTCATTATTTAAAATTTAATCATTTAAGGATCTGTCTCTGATTACTATCTGAGTTTTTTTAATCTGAAATGTCTGCTTGATGGAATAAGAAATTTAGGAATTAGAAGTTGATGACGTTTATGGCACAATTATTTGCGCGGAAAAGTTCTTCTATGGTTAAGTCTTGAATTGGAACCAATGGAGATATAGACCAAGCTTGCTTGACTTTGTTTGATCCCATTTATTGGGAATGATGAGACTCACACATAGCTGAGCTCTTGGATGATCTGTCACCCCGGATCTTTCAATTTTCCATTGCAGAGAGAAATTTTGTTGATTTATGGTGCGTGCAACTTGATGATGACTACACAAATAGGTTACCTACACTTAGTATTTAAACTATATAGATTTAATTTGTTAATAATATAAGATGCTATGTCAACATAAAATAAATTAATAACAATCCCTGTAATGGTGAAAGAAGTTCTAGGAAGAAAGAAATAAAGAAGAAGAGCGATTGATGACGAGAAGAAGGAATAGGGGAAAGCACTCAAACTTTGTTGAATTTCAGGTAAATATGGAATTTTGATTTGTTCGGTCAACATCTTTGAATTCAGGACTGAATCAGGGACTTTGGTGAAAAAAGAGCAAAATCCCAATTGGAATCTTTAGTTGTGGGGAGGGTTTGATGAAGTTCAAGAAGTGTTGCTCAACAGGTATTATTTTGATATGAGGGGCTTAGTTAATTCATTAACTGTTGTATATGGCTGAATGCTGTTTCATGGAGATATGAAAAGAAAGTAAGTACATGTTGAGATGCATATGCTGGGTGTTGTCAATTCCAGGCAAAGCAGAGAGAAGCAAGTATAATGTTGTATGTTTATGGTCCATGGAGTACCACATGATTCAAGGGCATTTTACTAGTTTGATTTAACCATGAATTTTTTATTGTTGAGGAACACCTAAATCGGTGTAACAAGTGTATTGCATTATATTAGGAATCCAGCAGGGTTGTAGAAATCATTTTGATTGTAATTTCCCTTGATCAAGGGAAATAGATAATGTAATTAATACATTCGAGGATTATATATAGGCAGTCCTCTCTCAAAAAAGGGACACAAAATCTCAAGTTCTTTTGGTTTATTCTATGGTGAGATTGTCATTTAACTTCACACCCATGCACACTAAACATGCCCTAACCGGCTGAGCAACAGTTGGGACGAACAATTTTTAACCTTAATTTAATGTACACTTTTTTTCTGATTCAATCCAATGGTGAATGACAATAGGACGTGTGCTATTGGGTGTGAGTGTCAGCTTAAGATGATAGGGGTTGTGGTGATGGGTGTGAGGGGTTGGATTATAATCATGGCTGGCCCTGCATAAATATATAATTTTCAAACCTCTTTCTGGGAAATTTACCAATTCAACTAGCTGTTCTGTTAGCTTGTGATTTTTTACTTGAAGCAATTATGATATTGCATGATGTGTACAAGACCGAAAATATGAAAAAAAAAAAAATGTAATCTGTTATTGTGGCAATGCAGATCAAAACCAAGTTTGGCAGCTGTTGTTGGGTGCATGATGCCTTGTATGTTGGGAGTATGCTTTCTATGCCCTTCAATGGATTGCCTGTGGCACAAGTATCACTACTGTCCAAGCTGTGGAGAAAAGGTAAGGAATTACGAGCTGGTGTTACTGCTCTTTGTGTCATTTCTAAATGTATATGTTTCAATGAGTGCTCAAAAATCCATGCAACCTTCATTGTCACTTCTAAGAATCTGTCGTTTGGATCTAAATAGTTGTTGCAGTAGGCGTAGCAGCCAATGGCCATAACGCTATGTAACGGCGTAGCGGTGTGAATTGTTTAAGTAATAAAAAAAAAAAATTTGAATCTTGTGTGGCATTGTTTTTTTTTTTTTTTTTAGTGATTTGGAACAAAATAAGGGTACATACTATTTTAGGAAAGACTATTGAGAAAAAGAAATTAGAAAAATTGTGTTTTTAATAAAAAATGCTTGGCTCCACTAGGTTTTAGATTATAGCGCTGCTATTTAGCATAGCGGCCTTAATTGCTACAACCAATAATGCAGCCGCTAGCGTACAACACCCAGAACTTTTGAGTGGGTGATTCTCAAGAAGTTTCCTCCTTTACATTATGTTCTATTGAATAGCACTTGTAGTTGTTTTATTTTTCCCAGTACTTTGAGAGCCTTTCTGACCCTAAATGAGTTGAATGGTTTTCTTAATAATAGGTTGCAAAGTTTGAGAAATCAGATCCATGCATGGTGGTTGATGTTCCACGCTGGACCGAACGGAGTTTTGCAGTGCCTGCTTGATTTGTTTGCGTCATCATGCACCTTCTTCTGCTGGGTTTGATTTGCTTCAGCTATGTTCTAAGAACTAAGTTTCCCTTTATTGGGCTGTAAAGATCTCAGATAAAGAAAAAGAAACATTGCATCTGTGATTTGTTTTATGGTATTTCTGCAGACAAAGACGTTACTTATAACATCTTTGGTATGTATACACTTTAACCTTTCTTAATGGGGATATTAATGGGTATATGCTTGTGTATATTTGGTTGCCCTCTTCTTTCGATTCACTCTATTATGATCCTATGATGGATCTTATAAATATGACAGCAATATGGGCAGGACTCTACTGTTCTTTTTTCAGCTTAGGACCTGTTTGGCATCATTTCGTGGGAATATTTCTGTATTCCAATGGAATGAAAATCTAAAGAACATGTTTGGTGCAGACAAATTAAGTGTTCCCTAATAACGTGCCCATGGAAAACCTTTTGACGAGCACAGAAAACTCGGAATGATCAAAATTCGTTTTTTTGTCGAGAATGATGCCGGGAGAGTCCAAAAAATATGAAATGCCTCAATCCTCTCGTCTCATAAAATCCCTCAATCGCTGAAATGTACCTCCAAACCTCTCAGATAATCTATCACTTACCTCCCTCTACCAACCCAACAACCTCTATCACTCTCGGTTTCTTTGCCCCCAAACCGAGCAACCTCTCTCTTGTGCCCTTTTTTTTTTTTTTTAATAGTTACTTTCATTGAAAAAGAATGGGCAGTACAAGAGATAAGTTTCAATGAAAAAGCAGTACAAGAGATAAGTACTACTAACAACAGAAGACTGGAAACACGAAAACACAAGAAAGCCAACAACCAAAAGGCGACAAACTAAGGCCCTACTTTAGAGAAGACCAACTCTCTCTCGTGCCCTCATCCCCGCCCAACAAAAACTTTATCTATCTTTACGTCTGCCCTTCCCAGCAGGTCCTCTCTCTAGATCTAAACCCTCCTTGTTTCAATCCCTCCCTTTCTCTGCAAATTGTAATATTTAAAACAAGTCTTGCTTTGATTTTAGGGAGATTATAGTATTTATTGGAATCTGTGATGCCAAAATACATATACAAAAACGGAGAAATGAGGATACAACATTACCTGGATACTGGTATATATCCTCTACATTACAAGACATTTTTTGGATTTTCAAACATGATTCTGCTGATTTGATTTTTTTTAGTACAGATCTAAAATAACATTGCCAAACAAGTTAAGCTTTAGCCCATTCTCACCCGGGGAATATTCTCAGCACAGCCCATTTTCAGAATAGACAAGCACATGAATGATGCCAAGGGGCCGTTAGTTGCGGAGTCCCCTTTTCCTTTTGGATTTTCTTGATTTGGCATACACTGCCCAACTTAAGGTGCTTGGTGTGACCATAGGATTCTACAGTGGAGAGGAGAATTATTCTTCATGTAGCTTGCTCCATCATTTGGTGAGACATGGTTTTCCCTTTTCTTTTGAATGGCAACTTCCATTAAAACAGCTTAATCAGTATAAGAGTTTGGTGCCACATATTTTTCTCATGGAAAATTTTAAAAAATGAACTGTTTTTTTTTTTTTTTTTGTTTTCAACAAAGAGGATTTTGATTTAAGGGGCAGGAATGCAGGATTTATCTCTCTCCAAATGCACAGTTACAACAAAGCCGTTCATTTTTCAACCCACGATCATATGCAAGACCTTAAGTTAACCAGGCTCTCATGCTTTTGTTAACTCGGATGGGATTTAACTTTTGCATATACAACCTGATCCTGATCTCTCTCCAAATGCTCCGTTCATTTTTCAACCCACTATCATCTTCAAGACCTTAAAGGTTCAGGAATTCCTCTAAAGGCCTTTTCTATTCTTTTATTAACTAATTTACGTATCGGGTTCCACTCACCCCAGGGTTGGGAACTAATGATTGGTTCGGTCTACAAAGATTTTGGATTTGCTCATAATAATCAAATTATATCCGGTCTTGTTTCCACTTTTCCAGTCATTCTAGATACAATTTTGAAATATTAGATCTTCCATTATTTAAATCGTGTATCTCCTTCACTTGTAGTGATTTATCATTCAATGAATGAATGAAGAACTCATTTGATATGCTGATATCAATCAAATCATGATGCTACTTCATACATAAACAAACCGTTTTGAAGCTTACTCACTCTTTAAACCAGGCTTTCAAGCTTTCGTTTGCTCAGATGGGATAGAACTTATGTAGATACAACCTGACCATCTCTCTCTCTCTCTCTCTCTCCAAATGCACAGCTACAACAAAGCTCCATTCATTTTTCAACCGACGATATAACTTACGCAGATACAACCTGACCAACTCTTTCTTTCACTTTAGCAAGGTTTTTGCCCTCATTCTAACAATTTACATTCTCAGTTATGGAATGGACTGTTGAAGATTTTCTAGGTTGTATAAGGTGCTACATTTAAAAGGTCCGAAGGAAAGCCCGGAGGCCAGCCAGTGGTAGAAAAACCAGCAGGTGGTTGAAATGTAGACCTCTATCCACTTGGTGCTGGTTGGGTTTCCAAAACCATGATCCAAGAGACAATTTTGGTAAGGTTTCTGTAAGGTCCACATGAAAATTGAGGAGGTCCGGCATGGCTGTATAAAGGATGGGATTGAAGAGAAATCTATATGACTAGTACTTGCTTCTCATACAATCCACATCAAGTCATTGCTTTCTGGTTTTATTATTTATAATCCATTGTCAATACCTGATATGATCAGAAAGCCCCTTTCAGTAAAGGTCTTTGGCAGTCAAAAGTAAGGTATTTGGCACTCAAAAGCCACAAAACTCTTATGGGAAAATGTTCTCAGAGGCCAAGATTCTCTTAGCATGGTGGTCTGGCACTGGCAGTCTCTATGCTATGAAGATTATGTCCTCACTCAAGCCCTCTTCCAGAAGAATTGGAGCATCAGATTCAGACTCCTCTATTACAAAAGGCATGTGATTCCTAGAAAAAACAAAAAAACAAACCCTACTACTAATAAGGGTGATACAATAAAATTGATACATCAGATATTCAGATCATGTTGTTTTATAAAAAATAAAGCGAAAAAGAAAAACAAATAAATATCAGACAATGACAAAGCATTCTGTGATTGAAATTGAGCAAAACAGCAGGAATGGCCCCCTGATGTTCATTCTCTATGTGTGTTCCAAAATTTTATGGCAATTCCCTGCCCTGCATTGTTTGCCCACTTAAGATTTAATTCTTATGAATTCATATTGAAGGGTCTATCAGCTATCTAGGAATTTATTTCCGATCAAGGCGTGATCTGAAAAAGGAGTTTGATGTCTTCTAGCTAGGATTAAAAGTCACCAGGGTGCATGGCCAGCTTCAATCATTTTCTATGAAGGGGCGATTATTTTGATTGTTCCACCTCATCATAGGAAAGCATTGTTCAGAAATCAATCTTAGCAGCTTAATACCTCACAATGATTACTATGGGTGGGTTCTTATTTTGTTCTATGCTTATTGTTAAGACATCAAGTTGTTCAGTTATTTTTCTTCAGTTTGATTCATAATGATGTTCTATCTAATTAAATCAGTTAAATTGTTGATCATACTGAAATAAAACCCAGATGGATGAGTTGGTCAATGATGAACAAACATGTGCTCATTTTGAGTAGCTGTTTTATTTTATTTTATTAGAGTACTTATTCTGAAAGTCTTCAATTTAAATGTTTCTTAGATAAAGAGAAGAGAGCTGGATTGATCCAATAGCTATATCTGCAATCAGTTACAAAATTCAATTCAATTAGAGACCATGAGAACGGCTCCTTACATGAGTGGTAAGGAGCTGCAGTTCTCACCTAGCTACTCAAGATTCGAACCCTAAGTACGCCACCTCTCTCCGTATGTGCGAGCTCTCACTTGGGCCAACCCCCTTGGCTGGGTTACCAAAAAAAAAATCAATTAGAAACCTACCCATATCAAATATTTGACTTTTGGTGAACCCACAACCCGCTGCAATTTGGGCCACCTTCTTTTTCAGCCACAACAAGAGGTTCTCCTTCTCCAAATTCACTGTATTGACGAGTCAGCTATGGGCATGTTTGTATTCCATCTAATAGAATAAAGACACAGTAGAATAAAATCTAACGGTTGTATTTTCATTTACTTCATTTTGCTAAAAAGATGTGTTTGCTGGCGTGTTTACTTGCATGAGAGGGTGAGATGAAATAAAAATAAGGTTTAGAGAGAGAGAGAGAGAGAGAGAGTAAAAGCTTTTTGTCGTTTAGTGCCTTATAAGAGTATAATTTTTTTTCTTTTTTTTTTTCATTTAATACCTTTTAATGGTAGTTTTTTTGTCATTTTGAGCGTTTAACCTCTTTTTTCTTTCTAATTTTTTTCTCTCGATTTGACCATTTTTTTTTTTTCATCCCTCATGCAAACAAAGGCTAAGGGTTGAGTGCTATGTCAACCACTATATCTCTTGACTCTTCCGACCTTTGGCCTCACAATCACATACCCATCTTCCACTTTTTCGTTTCCTCAATTTCATGTTATAAATATGGGCCGTTCTTATTCAATTCACCCTTTTCTTTCTCTTGAGGTGTTCCTGGTGTTCCATATTCTAATCCATCTTGGATTGATTTTCTATGATGAGAACACTTATCCCTGCTTCCTTTGACTACTCAAGCTTCTTGTTGCTCGCCATCTTCAGGTCTACCTTAGCATGTCATGTAATTATTTGTCGCTTGCTTTGGCTCCCGACAACAGTAACAATGCAAGGGTTCTTCATATATATATTTTTTACAATATTACAATTTTATGGGCAATTATCCATGCTTTTGATATGAAAAAATCATGAGGCGATATTTTCAGATTTAGACATTGAAATGGAAATTCTAATGGTAAAATGAGATATCTAGGTCCTTCAATGGTGGTAATTGTTTTTGTTGTCACAATTACTATATAAAACTACACACCTGGGAGTAAGTGGAGTGACATAATGCATGGATTTGCTCCCACATCTTGTGTTTAAAACCCGCCCCAGATTTACCTGGTGCGCATTTAGGTGGGTTTAACGGGCGCCACATAGGGGATTAGTCTTGTTGGGTCAAATACCTCAAGGATACCCTCCTGTCCAAAAAAAAAAAAATTGAATAAATCTCATGTGGACTGTACATATTCCACATTGAACATTTTCTTAAGTAAACAAAAATCCTGCATTTAAAAGAGGGTTCTAGAAAGAGAGGTTCAAATCATCGTCGTCATCGAAGTCATCCCAATAATATTATATTGAGGTTTTTTTCTATAACTTACTTCTAGAGATGACTTTTTCCTCCACCTTTCCAAAGTTCGAATATTTTCCTCTAGCTACGTTCACACCATTTTAGGACTAAAATACCCATAGTGTGGGCTATAATATAAGAAAAATGCATTCTTGTAAATAAGTTGGGATTTGGTTAATGAAAACACTCAAACTTGTATTATTGCATTTGTAGGTTGAAAATACAATGGTATAAATGGGTTTGGATGAAAATATATAGCATTATTATATAACTGAAAAGTGGTGATATAATATGCATTTTCTTATACTTTTTTAGATCTTACGGAATGTTTGAATGGATATGTAGAGAATAAAATATTTCTATATTTAACTACTAGAAAAATAAGATATTATATAATAAAGTATTCTAATATTAAAATATTTCAATATTGCTGTTGTTTGGCAATTTCCAAAACATTCAATAGCTTTTGAACTAAGCAATTTGACTATTATCCCATATTATAATATACTCTAAATTCAAGATTGATATTAAATTTTAAATGAAAGAAATGGTTAATAACTTTATAATTTTGTTATAATATGAATGACAAGAATCTATGGTAAAAAGCGAATCTTTGATTTTCTTGAAATTATATTCATGCAAACAAACATGTTCTAAAATCTCAAGAGAATGGATTTTATGATAAAACAACTCCTCTTAATTTTTAGGAATTCAATTTCATGTGAACTAATAGGTCCTATATTTTATTGCACAATGAGTTCTTTTGAATTCTTAGAAATTCATATCCATACTAATAAATCATATTTTAACAATAATAAATTCATTTCTCTAAATCCTTGATAATTAGATTCTATACAAATAAGCAAGACCTGTTATATGTTAGGGCTAAGAAATTTTTGGTAAAGTATTTCCTTATTATTTCTAAGAATTATTTTCATGCAATAAAATCGGTTATAAGCAAGACAACCAACTAAAGTTTCAGGAGCCTTCCATCCTTACTATCAAACAATCAATGTAATTTTTGGTATTGGGCCTCGAAAATGTACGGATCATGGTAAAAAGACCGATGTATAAAAAGAAGAAATGGAGATACAATTAATTTATCCTACTTGAGCCCCACCTTTCATTATTTAAAGTTTTGATCATATGAACAATCACTCCCAATATATTTATTGTATTGTATTTCACATAAATAGATAAAGGTGGATTGTACGCAGAGAGGGGGAAAATGTAAAATTCAAAGAATGAGGATGCTTCAAAAAATGGTTTGGGTATTTTTGACATTCCCCCGGGCATTGAAGAGGTGTAAAACTTAGAGTTTCTAGGAAGGAGGAGGAAAAACCCTAAGCTATAGGGAAAAACCTCTATTATATTACGTCAACTTTATGGATTTTATTTCACCATTCTAATTTATCCGATGCCAAATTCTCAAATGAATTGCACTTCTTCAAATATGTCCTTACTATTGCAATCCAGGTCGTCTTCAAACTACCTCCTTTCTCCGAGGGCCATCAACTTAAATAGAAATGCTTTTCCCCACCTGCACCTTAAGCTTGCGTCGGAATGTCCAAATTGTCTCAAACAATGGTTACTTTATTTCTCAAATGCTGCCCCTAAATAAAACCAAGTGCCAAGGTATTGGAATTGATCTTTATACAATATCATATGAGCTTCAATTTTCACCGCGTTCCATCCCTATTCACATCCAAGTCACAATTCATATATTACGCCTTTATACAATGTAATATAAAGCTCTAGGATTCTAATGGCAAGACCTTGGATTTTAAAGCCTCCTGCCACAATCTCAAGTTTCATATTTGCTCTATCTCTTTATTTGCCAATCAGTAAATTCTCTCTCTACAAATGGTTCTCACACTAATTCCCTATAAACTTTGAGATACTCATTTTATCTAAAACCCACCAAATAAGATTTGCAAGATACCTCACCTCCCTTCCCTACACAGCCAAATTAATTCTCAGACATCTTAACCTTTTGTGTAAGTCCTTGCTCCATCACTCTCTCATAGCTTCATATTGTGAATCAAAAGTTTAGTACCATAATAATTGGTGCAACAACTTTGTACATCTCCTATTCTCTTGTATAACCATTTTCCCCCATTTTTTCGAGCATCTTCTTTGATTGTAATACAAATTCTATATTAAAAAACAATCAAAGGTTGAGATCATAAAAACAAAATTTCACATAATTCTAAGAAAATTGGCTGATATACACTAATCCATTTCTAACCCATTTCTAACGTGAACCAAAAGTTTAGACAGAGAATAATTGGTGCAACTTTGTACATCTCTTTTATTCTTATATATAGTTACTGAAACAATTTTTCTCCATTCTTCTAGCAATTTCTTTAAATGTAATAAAAGTTGACATGATTCAAAAGAATCTCGTACATTCGGATCATAATAAAAATAATATTTCACATAAATCTAAGAAACCAGATTGATACATGAAGTAGCCTTTTCGAATGTAGAGAGATATGACAAGTAAAAATCCCACCACTACGTGGATAATTGATAAAGCAAGAAGTAGAGATTCCTTATGTATAAAATGTTGTCATTTTAGCAAAACCATGAGGGAGAAAGCCATTTCAAAAACAATGTACAAAGAAAAACTTATTGAATAATTAAATGCCAATTTCTATAGACAAAATATTCAATCTCAATGTAGAAGAGAGAATTACTTCTCTCCCTGTTGGTCTATCAAAACATGTAAAATTGCCTCGCCAGTTCTCTACACCCAAATGGGCCCCCACATCCCTATTTCAAGGGTCACCTAATTATCACACATAAATGCGATAGAAAGAATTGCAATGTCAAGAATAACAAACCACAATCACCACTACTGTAACAAGAAATTAACTCAATTCCAGGTAAGTCATACCGCCCTGATTTTGTTTGATCAGGTCTACCCCCACACTAATGTCATAAGAAATCAACCCAATTCCAGAGAAGCCATACCACGTCTGATTTTGTCTGATCAGGTTTCACCCCCTCTACTCTAATAAGAAACTAGCTCAATTCTAGAGAAGTCATACGGCCTAAATGTTGTCTAATCACGTTATAACTCAATTCCAGAGAAGTCGTACCACCTGGATTTTGTCTGATCAGGTTTACCCTCATTTTACTCAAATATGAAACTAAACTAAACTCCACATAAGTCACATCACCTGGATTCATCTGATCACAGAATATGGCTACAGAACGATAAACTGACTAACCCGTGCTCATGGTTGTACTACAAAATTTAAAAAATCCTTGATCAAAGGAGGCACCATAGCATCTAAGATGGGTGCCCCAAGTAAAACATTCATTTCGGCGCATTAGCATCTGCCTAAGTAAAACATTCAATTTGGCACTACCATGTGCCCAAGTCAAAACATTCAATGCAGACGAGCAATCTGTTCAACGCCTTTTCTTGCTCCCTTTTGCAGCGCTTGATTTAGAGGGACTGAGCATCGCATACACAAACAATCCCACAATGGATAGCACTGAAATCTGTGACCCATACTTCGCCAACAGCTTCTGCATATAAAGATAAGATCATGCATCAGTTCTAGCATCTGTATAACTTTCCCAAAAAGCACGGCATCAGATTTAAGAGTATCCAATTAATGTATAAGGGCAGAGGACGTACCTTGACCTGCTTGGTTGCAACAGCACATGATTTCACGACCACCACCCAGAAATGACAAAATTAGTGGTCAATGTTACAAGTTGTCTATGAACAGATGAGTTGAAAAACAAAAACAAAAAAAAAAAAAAAAAAAAAGTCATATCAGGGAACTTACCAACTCAAACTTCTTTTCTGGAGGCCTCTCTGCAAGGATATCTAGTGGCAGAACCGGAGTTGAATACGCCTCCTACAACAGGCATGCTACAGTCAAGGACTGCCAACAAAAAATTCATCCAAAAAAAATAATAATAAAAGAAAAAATGCTCTCCAATGAGACTGTCTATAGGAAAGAGGACTCTGGGGGCTGCAATGAGCAACCCCACCATAACAGTTGAACAGTTTCCTTAAGAGACAACAAATTGTTGCAACCTGAAGAACTACCTCCAATATGTTGAAATTATCTGCTTGGGATTGCAATCACCAAATTACAGTCCCAATAAGGCACCAAAATTACTGTAGCAAGATTGCACACAAACCTGCAATGCAGCTTTGGATGGGACTCGGAATTTGATAACAGCAGGTGCGCCGTGAAACAGACCTTTTACTTTGGACTCAAGAAGGAATGAGTGAGAGACAGAAGAACCACTGTCAATTTGGAAATATTAGATCCAATTTGAGGAAAAGATAGAAAAATAATAATAATAAACTAAGACAACTTGAACATAGCAAGGTTGAACAGTGTAATGAAACTCACGCATCAAGCCTTTCCCATGAAATGGAAGTGTTTCCAGAGACAAGATCGAATACATCTGGTGACCAACTATCATCACTAAGACTTACATCATATGCAGTCCTGCCAAGCGTTTAAAAACAGACAAGTAATTACTTATGAACAAACCAACACATAATAGTCATAACAAAAAACAGTTGAGATCAATTTTAGTCAAGACTTTATTCTTGACCCATTTTACTAGTGTTTTAACTCAAGCATTATAACAGTTAGAACTCATCTTTCACAGCCAACATTTGTATGTTGGGTGGGTAGGCCCCTTAATTAAACCTGAACTGGTTCACCCAGAGCTGGTTCCTGAACTGGTTCAGCTAAATATAAACCAGTATATAAGCAAAAACTGGTCAAGAATAGGAAAACGAGTCAAAACTGGCAAGTTGAACTGGTTGGACCAACCCTTCGTTATTTTAAACCGTATTTTAATTCTACTACTATATTGTCGTCACAGTTGATCTAGGTTAAACCAAATGGTCGAACCAGTTTATTAGACCGGACCATCCACTCCACCAGTACATTGACTGGCGCAGCCCCAGACCCTCGATCGAATAGACCAACCTCTCAGATGAGGTTGATCAAATCCAACAAATGGATTCCACATAAAAGAATACTCACAGCCATGAACTCATGGGAATAACTCACATTACTTGATTTGATTGAATAAAGCTAAAGCATAGCAAATAACAAGAGGTTCTTCTATATATATAGAAGACACTTATTTCTAAACGAACCACGATATTGGAAATAGTAACATAACTATTCCTACTCAAACTAGTTATTAGAAACCAATCCTTTTAAGCATCTAATTAATATTACTAATTGAGATAAGGATAGGGATTAGAGATCATGTGGACCCCATCAGATGGTCCATCAGGACCTGCGGGTCCTAGTCATTTGTCGGGCTGCATCATTGACTCACTGTCCAGTTTTAATACACTGTAAATTATCGTATGCTATATAAATTGCACACACCATCACATCCAAGGATACAGAAGGGAACGGGGATAGGATGCTAATGTTTCCCAAAATCATATACAGAAACCAAAGTTTCATGTATCATACTACATAAAATGAGGAAAATTCGGCTATGAACTGGTATGCAAGCCCAGACTTAATCGCCCAGTCTGCAAGGCCCACTGGATGCATGCCAATCACAGGGTTAGGGTGGCACTTGAGTCCTTAATAAAGATTAAAATCAGGGTAGAATTGTTTAGTCCTTGGATCTAGAAAGAATATTGAAATAGAAATAGAATAAGGGCCCATTTCAAATGAAGAACCACTTTTCCCAGATATCTCAGTTGGTCAAATTCGAACCAATTCTATCTTCATTTGTTCTTTCAATGAATGCCCAAAAGAACCACTTGAAATAATGAATATTATTTTGATTTCGAGACAAAATAACTCACCCCCAATTATTCCTATAGGTTGCAGGTAGCCAGCAAAAATTTTGAAAAAAAAAAATAATAATTGAGGGGGATATTTCTAAAAGATATTAATGATGAAATCTGAAATAGGTGGCAAAATGAGAGAAATTGGATAGTTATGAGAGATCTAAGCACTTGGTTGGTTCTTCTGGTTGTTTTAGCTGAGTTGTATTTGTCTCTTTCTTTAATAAAATTCCTCTATTACCGTTATTAAAAAAAAAAAAACTAAGCATGTGGTAATCAAGGAGCTAAAGAAAAAGGATAAAAAGAAAAAAGAAACATATATTGACAAAAGAAAGATAATTAACGAGATATGATACATCTGTATCTAATGTATTAATCCAAAGTATTGGCCCTAGAAAGAGAAACAGATACTACTATGATTAGATGATCATGAACTTTTTAGGAGCCCTAAACTTGAATCTATAGAACAGCTAGAAATTTGGAGCCCTTAAAAAGATGGCCATGATTATTAGATCATGTCAATTTTGTACATACCCATAGTCGAAGTCCTCTAAATTCCACCTCAACCCTACATTGGCATGCATCAAGGTGGCTATATGACTGTTTCACTGGTTTGAAGCTTGCGGCCAATTTGTAGCCAAATCTATCTTTATAACAAAATATGCATTCAGTTTTCAACTTCTACTCTAAACGTTTCATCATTGTCCTATCATATAATTTCGGTAGTTTCATTAAAAGAAGTAGTCTTTCAAACTTGCTCAATGCAACAAGCTCATAATTTTATTAAGATTTCTTTCCTCAGGATACATCTGTGCAGACACCACGGAAGAAGAAGCTCAATTTCCTCTTCTGTGGCTCTTGGAGTCCGACCTAAGAGGTCAAAAATCTATTTCCTCTTTATCCCAGAAAAAGGCCCCTATTTGAAATTTCTTCGCTGAAAGAGAGCTGCACCAAATGACGTGGGATTGTGGGTCGCAGAAATCAAGGCACCCTTTCCTTCTCTTGTCTATTACACAAATGCGTCCTTGTAATAAAATCATTTAGTGATATTCTTTTCTGTTTTTCTTGAGACATAAGTACAGTAAAATCATTATGGAATCAACATTTATCTTTTTAAAAATAAACTTAGTAATGGGATCATATATAACAAATCTAATTAAATGGGAATTCTAGACGTACCCCTACTACATATCCCTTAAAATATCGTGCTTGACAGTGTGAACTGAACACCTTCTTCCTTGACATAACAAACACTGAGTATCCATTTGTGTGTCAATTATCAAATGGCCGAAAATGTATAATGGAGAAGACTTCAGTCATCACACAGGCTAAACCAAATAAACAGCCGGGATTGCTTAAAGTTGTCATTGGCCCAAAAGAAAACAGCCTAATTTTGCACCAAGCATTGTATATGAAGATATCTCTTAATTAAAATTATACAAAGTTTAGACATTCAGTATTTAATCTAAGGTTAAGATACTTTAATTGTTGTAAAAATAACTTGAAAAGAAAATAAGACAATGCAGATAAAGTTGAAAAAAGAAATTTAGATAAAGTTATGAACATAAAGAGAAAGGAAATGCAATTGCCTAAGAGAAACAGAAAAGATTGTAAGAAGCTTCAATACAAAAACATTGTACACTAATTAATGATTCTCCTGGAAGAGACTTCCAAATCAAATCCAAAGCAAGAACAAGCAGATCCATGTTTTGTACAAATTCCAATGGAACTCCAATGTGCAAAGCTGATGGCCCAAGACCATGAAAGTTTACTGGAGGAGAGCTATAGGCCCTCCGGGCCTTCTAAAAGACAAGCAGACCTATCCAAAAGCCCCAGTCAGAAGGATGGCCAAGTCAGCCCTGTATCAAGCCCAACCAAGCCCAAATGAGTTGTGCAAGGCCCAGTCAAACTGAGTAGGCTTCACACTAGGTATGCTTAGACCAGCCATCAGGATGCGAGGCCCACCAAATCCGGTATATTATGATGCTTTATGAGATTTTTTATCCAACAGAAGTTGAGCACCCAACATGCCAAGTGGTCACTACTTATGCAGGATTACACCTTACGACAGAAGCAAAAGTTATTTGAGATAGCCCTATGGACTACCATATATGAAAAATACATTTTCCAATGTACTACAGGTGTATGATGTGTATTATAGATTAGTAGAAATCATTAGAAGATTATATCTTCCTAAAGAGGAATAAATTACAGGGATTGTAATTTGCCAATGATTACGCAAACCTTTTCTAAATAGGTGGGACCAAGACAGGCAAATTCATTCCCTATGTTGAATGACTTCATTTTCAATTGCTACTAACAGTAAGACCCGTGCGTCTTAACCCGACAAATTTAATAGATGCAAACATAAGCTTGATTTAATGATTTAAACTCTGCAATACACATTTAAGTAAAAATTGTATATTTTTTGTATCTATACAAAAAATAACTCTTTATTTTATCATGCTTGTATAATGCACGGGGAGTAAATTATACATCATAAATAATGTACCCATACCTGTGACTTCCTCCCCAACATCCATTTCATGAAATTTATTTATTTTTTAGACATTTCTTTATTTTTTATATTTTTACTTTCTTTCTTTCATATATGTTTCAGAGTTTTGATGAGTTTACAGGAAAAAAAAATAAGAGTACATTTAAATTCTTATTATAAATTTAACTATTCATAATGAGTCTCAATTTCTAATATGATTTTGCGTGGTTAGGTAATTAGATTATTATCCAAAGGCTAATCAATTAAGTTCATAAATATATTTTGTACCTTTATGATATTAAAGTTTTCTCCTTATTTTGTTTCAAGATATAATAAAAGCATAAATTAAAATATTGGAGCCAATTGAGAAATTGAAGTAAAAATTGAAGTCAATGATAGAACAAAGATGATTTTTATAAAAGACAAAATGCGATTGGAATACTACGGAGACAATTATCAACAGCAGAGTTGTGCGAAAATCGTTTAAGTGGAGGGTTGTGAGGTCTTATAACTTTTGGGCAAAGTAGAAAGAAAGAAGCCCCAATGTTAAATCGCCAATTAGGAAAAAAAACATACCGTTCTATTAACATTTTTTTAAGAAAAATGCCCCCAATATCAAATCTCCAATAATCCTATGCCCTAGAAAAAAAAACACGAATTACAACAATAGTAAACCATACCTTGGTAGGTGCCAAGATAAAAAAGATTGTAATCTGAGGCATATTTGAGAGAAATGCAGAGTTTCTATTGACAACTTTGTGAGAGAGTGAGAGAGACAGAGAGAGAAAGCGGTGTGGAGGAATACGAGTCAATGATTATTCTAATGCAATGTTTTTAAATTAAACGGTTCAGAGTATGGAGGGGAGGGCCCATATGCTGATGTGGATCAAGAGAATAGAGGTTTGGTCTCTTTTCTTTCCAACCATTTTCCAACTTTAAGAAAGAGGAATAATTCTCATGGCATTAGAGCTGCAAAGGGATTTGTATGAATTTTTCTGAATAGGATCATGACATTCCTGTTTATATGATAATGGGTTGTTGTGGGGCCCGCATTGGTCTCCTCCTTATTTGCATGTTTGGCATAGTTTGGCTCCTCCCAAAGTAGAAGCTTTTTTGTTGATCGGCGATGGCAGGCAAGGTTGCCACTATTGACAACCTATGAAGAGCATTAATTCAAAAGCCATCTCTCTGTTAAAAGCCATCTCTCTGTTGGCTGGCTAGTTCCTCCTTTCTTTTCTTTTTTTCTGTTCTTCTCCTTTTTTTTTTCTTTTGGTGTGTGTGTTTTGGGGGTTCGGGGTGGGCACAGGGGGGGGCACCATACTGAACTATCAACCATTTATTTGTGTTGTCAAGTATCATCTTCTATCTGGAATCACTTCCTTAAAAGATATGGTCTTCCATGATGGATTTCAGAATCAATAGGTGATATGGCAAATAATTGGAGGGCAGCACTGTCCATGACTGCAGATTAGTATGCGGAGGTTATTCCTTTGTTGTTCTTTAGTCTATGTAGAAAGAAAAGAATAAGAGACTTTTCAAAGTATAAGTCTCACCTCTAGATGATATTCCTTTCTTCTACTGGCAACGTGACTTGAACCCACAACCTAAAGGTTGCAATAGTGAGCACATTCCACTGTGCCATGGGCTCTTGTCCCTCTATAGATGATATGTTCCTCTGTGCAACTCTAAGAATCAGCAAATGGGCACTGCTGATTAGGCTTTGATGCAGAGACACCTCAAGGCCGCATGTGTAGGGCCCAAGTAGATTTAAGATTTTCATTCACTAGTTATATGTCATTAGTTTCTAATTTTATTTAAAGAATTATAATCAGGATAGGATTCTAGTTTGCTTAGCTTCCTAGTTTAATTAGGTTTATATGGAAGCTTGAATGGTGTAAGCCCAAAAAAATAAGGTAATTGGAAAAGCAGGGCCCCCCTTCTCTTGCTGGCTATCTGAAATTCAGTGTTGATGCCATGATGGAGTGACTTGGGGAAAACCACACCAACACTTCATATTCATAAATCTGAAACCAATCTTTTGTGTGTTTGCTGCTGAAGTATTTGTTTGGTGTCTTCTGCAAGGTTTGACAGGGACCAGCAAGGTTCTTCAAAACATTAAAAGGGAAGTTTTACTTGCATTTTTCAAGTTAGTTGGAGCTAAAGAATCTAATGAAGCCGAAATGTTGGTGGTATTCGAAGCTAGAAGCTCTGAGAATCTATACACACTGATTTCATGACACAATGATCGCACTTGGGTTAAGGGAAGTAAAATAATGACTCTAGCATCGTCAATTCAAGTGACCTTTCAATATATGGAGCGTCACAATTGGCAAATGACACAGCGAATAGTTAGGATAAGAAAGGGTGGATGGTGCTTACGTAGTTGTTTCTAATTTGTAGCTTTTGTTTCCTCTGCTTGCAACTGGTATAATGATCATATTGATGATTTGTTGGTTTTAGTCCTCCGCGTATTGATCTGTACTCCTCTCACCAGTTACCTATTTAAAAAAACGGAATTCAAAACAAAGCAGCTGATGCTCTAAGGTAGAGAGTTCATGTTCTTGGGGATTCTAGCGTGGAGGTTTTTGGCTCCAAGTTCATCCAGGATCTGCATGTGGATGATTTGGAGTTGAAAAGGTGGTTAATTAATTTGCAAGAGTGGACCTTGAGGGATAGTATGGATGGCATGGCAATTATCTCTCTAGAGGAGCACATGTTTTCGTATTCTTGAAAATTCTACGAGGGAGGCTTTTCTCATGAGATTGCATTATGCAAGAAATTTTGGGGTGAATAAGACGATGACACTACAAGAGTACTATTGGCCACAACTTCAACGAGACTTATCCATTGTACAGACAATTTCAGATTCCATAGAGGCATGTGCTCCAGGCTTTGCACACCTCTTCTAGCTCCAATGGACCATGGGCAGATATATCCATGGAATCTGTGATTGAATATTGTCATGAGTTATGTCCACCACTAGATCCTCTCCACTTGCTAAATTAGAGATTACAACGATCTATTCACTCAGTGGCAGAACTAGAAAATTTTCCATAGGAGGGTCACTATGTGAAATTTTTTATTGATTCTTAAATGAATAGGGGTTTACTGTGTATCATACAATTTCTACGACCATTTCTCACCAAAAGAAGAACAACTCAACTAAGATGAAAAAAAATTAAAAAGCAATGATTGATCAGAACATTCGGCAACTGACCATACTAAGAGTTTCCATCTACATTCAGTGAAAGTGTCATATATGAAAGTGAAACTTCCCGGGCACAAAAACAAGTTCACTTTGCTTAAAAACAACTGTAATTAAAGAGATGATGTTGAAGAGCTCCATGGAAATGAAATAACACAACGATCCGCAGGACCACAAGGCGACAGCATAAAGCACTCGCAACCATTATCATATATGAGCAACTGCAACTCAACAGCTACAGGAAATGAAACCCCTTTGAACCCAACTCCTTTTTTTATGTAAGGTACCCACGATACTCTTGCTATCAGTGGTCGAACATGCAGTGAAGGTTAAACCTACAATCTGGAAGGAATCAATCCAAAATGAAGCATTCACTTTCATAGATCACTATAGGGTAACCTAAATTTTTTAACACAATCGTGAACTACACAACGTAAAACAAGTACTCACTTTCATAGATTACTAAAGGTGTTAAACCAAAAATTAACACAATCATAAACAACACAACCGTTTTATACCAGACAATGCATGCACAAAAGGAGCACATGAACATCTGAACATACGAACATCCCAGAGAATAAAGCCTCAAAACCAAAAAAAAAAAAACGCAGATGAAGGTCAAAGATCACAAAAACCAAAGAATAATTTCACCATAATATTAGAGAATCCATCGGATAAAACATGCATCAGAGGAAAAAGCAAGAAATTCCATCGATCGGAGCGATCGAAGCTTAAAAGCCAAAAAAGAAGCAGATCAAGAAACAGAAACCCTAGATTTGAAATTGAAATCGAAGGTTAGTGAGAGAGATGTTGGAGGAGAAACGTACGCCAATCCCTGGTTGTAGATGTCGATGGAAACGGAGACTCGCTCGATGCCCGATTTGAGCCTTGAGAGGCTGACCTTCTTGTGAGCGACCATGAAAGGAGCATCTGAGATGGTCGCTTCCGTTGCAGAAAAGAAGAAGAAGAAGAGAGAGAAGACGAGGAAGGAGACGAAGAGATTTCCAGCCATTCTTGCCGATCTGATATGTAATGCTGTGGAGAAGAAGTAGAAGTCTTCTTTCAGACTAGGGTTTTTTGCTTGTTAAATATCAGGACAGGCATTGACCAGTTTCTTCTTCATTTTGCTTTCTTTTTTCTTCAGTTTTATCTCACTTGAGCAAATAACAGCCGTCCATCAGAGTTTTCTCTGATCTTATAGCTGATATTCTTGTTACTGATGGACGATTTATATCCATGTTCTCAGCCCCAGGGATACCTCAGTTGGCCCAGTACCACAGTTTGCATCCGATGCTGGAGGTTGTAAACTTCATTACCACACTGGACTACAGGAGAGTTTACCCGGCTTCGACCCAAATTCCAGGACACTGTCCGAGATCCGGATCATGATCATATAGCAATATTCACCATGCACACATCAAATAATATTTGCAAAGAATCAGGCATTTAGTTCAAAATATATTTTCAATTATAAATATAAAAAATTTCTGAATAATCAAACTTATTATACTCAAATCAATAATGTACTAAAACATTAAATAACTTCTCCTAAACAAGGTCTAATAATTCTATCAAATATTCAAGTTTTCTCGTTCTCTCTTTTCAGCCACGCATGTCAAAATCTGCCAAAATCTACGTGGTGATCATCAATCGGCTCTGGCCCACCCGTAACATGATTACCTGAAGGGGGCAACACAACATCAGTATTATTGATGAATGAATTTTCCTAATTATACAAACCACATACAACATAATATTACATAATCAACACA
Organism: Umbellularia californica; assembly: GCA_028538565.1. Lineage (NCBI taxonomy): Eukaryota > Viridiplantae > Streptophyta > Magnoliopsida > Laurales > Lauraceae > Umbellularia > Umbellularia californica. Next base: position 30,791,289 of record JAPQWN010000002.1, read on the forward strand.
TCTGAATCAATATATCAAATATCATTAAAGTACATCCACATACAAATCCGTGCTCATGCACATTACCAAGCCACAAAAGGCCCATCGTATACATATATATTGGTCACCATGACCCTGTCTCATCAGACATGTCCACTAAGGAACAGCCATCATAATGGCCACTCACGTCCACTAAAGACCAGCCTATTCAAAGGCCATCAATCATCCGGACCGAAGTTCAATATCCTATATCTATGATCCAAAGTACAATATTTCATTTCCATGTTACCCTTCTAGACATATCATAACATTACCATAAGCAGCATACAAATAAATAACCATAACTTACACCAATCAATAGTGTGGACCAGCCTCCCTACACAATTTACATGTCGCTGCCCACTTCCAGTCATAACTAGTATTGTTAGGTGTAAGGGTGATCCACTCTATCTTATAAATAGAATAATACCCAAGATTAACAAAATCATGCCCAAATTCCAATAAAACAACCCATACAATTAATCATAATTCACATAAAACCTTAATTCACCTAAGTAAATGGAATGTTTAATTACATACAAAATCCAGGAGCTGTACCAATTGACAGACTCCATCCAAGCCTCATCTACACACACAGAACCTGAAAATAAATATTCCACGTCTGAAATATCTTGATATAGAGTATAGTGGGTCCTACCGATCTAACCAAGATCAGGCCTACTCTCTTGGATCATCCAGGGGTAAACTCTCATTCTAATGGGTCTGATTCATCATCATGCATCCTTATTGAGCCCCACAATCTCAACAAACACAAACATAATTCATTAATAAGCCTCGCGGTTAACAAAATTGAAGCTTCTGGATATTTGAGCAGATGAAGCCCAGGCCACATGGGTCCACCACCATCTAGATCATCCATGCGCCCTCTTCAAGATGTGGGGTCCTAATCTTTGATCCACTTAGTTAGTGGGTTCCAGCATGGATATCGACCTTCAACCCCTTTTCATTACATTAACGCCTGAGCTTTTTTATTTATGTTGGACAATGGGACCCACTAGTCAAAAACTCAGATGTCCCACTCCTCTAAGGTCGCCCAGGGCTTCCCCACCTGATGACTGGACCTGATCTTTAATCAGGTGGACCCCAGAAGGCATGACGACCAAAATTTACAATCCATGTAGCAGTCGCCTGAGTTCTATCATACTATTTGGATGAGGGGCCAGATGGGGTCCACTCTTCCTGATTACAGGTCTTCTAGGGGCGACCATGGATCCTCCTCTGGATCCATGGTTCAGATCCTTGATTAAGTGGGCTAGGTGGTCCCACCACACCCAAAAGTGACCTCCTTTGTTGATGTCCAATGCTTGAAATTGCATTATCAACATAATTTCAACACACGATGACCTTGAGACCTATTCAAGAAGTTTACACACTTCTGTCCAAACAATCTATCAAGATTTTCATGATCCAAAGATAACAATTGTAATCAATTCATGATCACAGACACGTTTTCTTGCGATCGTTGCTCTTGCGATGTGTGGACGCGAATAGGACATCCGATGATCGTCTCCCCTTCATTTGGCTTCTTCCTCTTCTTCTCCTAGATTTCCAGCCCACAAATCTCTTTCTCTCATAATTCTCTCAAAACTAAGGAGGAAATTTTAATAATACACTAGGTGATCGATGGTTGCATATATATATATATACACACACACACACATAGAGTTTTATTCCTACTCCCTTTTTCCCTTTTTAATTAGTGTTACCATACAAGTCTTGCCTTTTTAAAATTTTTCACGTGAGGCAACTTCTAATTTCATAATAGGTAACACTTCTAATTCTATCTTAAGTTATCAATTAAGGTCCTATCAAGGCCAAAATAATCTTGAGGCCCAGGTAACTCAAGATATTACATACTCCCCTCCTTGGGAAATTTGGTCCTCCAAATTTAAAACATACCTGTGGCAAAAAGATGCGGGTACTTCTGTCTGACTTTGTCTTCAATCTCCCATGTAGCCTCCTTTTGGATCGTGATGTGTCCAGAGCACCTTGACTAGTCGGACTGTTCGTTTTCGCAACACCATTTCCTTGGTGTCTAAGATTACAGCGGATCTCTCCTCGTAGGATAAATCGGGCTGTAAGTCCATCAGCTCAAGCTCTAACACATGAGAAGGGTTTGGTTCATATTTCTTCAGCATTGATACGTGAAACGCCTTATGGATTCCAGCAAGCTGTGATGGTAGTTCCAGTTCATAAGCATTTCCATTGCTCACGTGTCCTGTAAGCTTGAATGGTCCAATGTATCGCGGGCTGAGCTTTCCCTTTTTGCCGAATCGCATCACTCCCTTCGTTGGAGAAACTTTTAGGAATACTGAGTCACCCACCATAAATTCTAATTCTCTCATACATTTGTCTGCATAACTCTTCTGACGACTCTGAGCAGTTTTCAATCTATCCCCGATCTTCTTTATATTTTCTGTAGAAGTTTGCACCCATTCAAGGCTTAATACTCGCCCACTTCTTCCCAACAAATAGAAGTTTTCAATCTACAACATTCGTTTTTCCTGGATGATAAATTATAGAGAAGTCATAGTCTTTCAAGAATTCCATCCATCTTCGTTGTCTCAAGTTCAGCTCTTTCTGAGAAAATACATATTTGAGACTCTTATGATCTGTATAGACGTCAAATTCTTCACCATAAAGGTAGTGTCTCCAAAATTTCAATGCAAAAACTACAGCTGCCAACTCAAGGTCGTGCGTAGCATAATTTTGTTCATGGACCTTTAGATGTCTGGAAGCGTATGCAATCACCTTTCCACATTGCATGAGAACACACCCTAACCCTTGTAATGACGAATCACAGTAGATAACGAATCCTCCACTTCCAGCGGGAAGGGCGAGTATTGGTGCCAATGTTAGTTAACCCTTCAATGTTCTGAACCTAGCTTCACACTTCTCGTCCCAAGTGAACGGAACATCCTTCCTTGTGAGTCTGGTTAACGGTTCAGCAATCGTAGAAAATCCTTGTACGAACCTTCGATAATAACCTGCCAGGCCTAAGAAGCTTCAAACTTCTGAAACATTTGTAAGTCGCTTCCAATTCATAACCGCTTCTATTTTGGTAGGGTCTACAGATAATCTGTCTCCTGAAATAATGTGACCCAGAAAAGTTACTTGCTCTAACTAGAAATCACACTTACTGAACTTGGCATATAGCTGGTTGTCCCTCAACAATTGTAAGGAGGTACGCAGATGCTCTCCATGTTCTTGCCTTTCCTTAGATTAAGTGAGGATATCATCAATAAATACCACCACAAATTTATCCAGATAGGGTTGAAAAACTTGGTTCATCAGTGCCATGAAGGCGGCTGGCACATTGGTCAAGCCGAAAGGCATGACGAGAAACTCGTAATGACCATACCGTGTCCGGAACGTCGTTTTGGGAATGTCTTCTTCCCTCACTCTTAGCTAATGGTAGCCGGACCTTAGGTTAATCTTGGAAAAGTATTTCGCACCTTGTAGTTGATCAAATAATTCATCAATACGGGGCAGAGGGTACGGGGAACTCCTTAACAACAGAAATATCTTCTATATTTGGTTTCTGTTTATCCTCCGAAATGAAGGCTAAAAAGCCTTTGCACCCTTTCCTCAGTAACTCATCAGCTTTGATGGCTGAGATAATCATTGACCTAACAAGTCTCATTTTTCCCACCAAACTAACATAAGTAAATCCCGCCAGATTAAACCGAACTACTTTGTTAAACCAATCTAAAATAACCCGATACCTAGTAAGCCAACCCATTCCCAATATAACATCAAAGTCGTTTATACGTAACAATACTAGGTCAGCCAGCATCCGAGCTTGCTCAATTTCTATCATACAATCATAAAATATGGTTCTAGTACATATTTGCTCGCCCGTGGGCGTAGACACTACTAATGCATTAGTCAAAATTGAGGGGTAGTTTTCTATTTTAGCCGCAAAAGTATGCGAAATGAAAGAATGCGTTGAACCAGAATCAAATAAAGTACTAGCTTCAAAATTGGAAATTAAAACCATACCATCGACCACATGGTTGGCTACTTCCACATCATGGTGAGTCATGGCAAAGAGCTTTCCGTTCTGCTGTTGTTTTGCTTGATTCCTTCCTTGGTTGTTCCTACCAAGGTTGTAATGCTGTCCTTGGGGCGGGTTCTGCTGATTTCCACGGGGCTGGTATGTCTGGTTCTGTTGATAATGACGCTGGTTCTGTGAGCACTCTTGCTGGCGGTCCTGTTAGTTTTGTCTGGTTGGTTGTCCTTGCATCGGAGTCTGGTTTCTTCCCTGTTTCCTAGGGCAGTCTCTAACCTGGTGCCCTTCCTGACCACAACTGTAACATCCGCTTTTCCATTTGGCCTGATTTCTCTCCCTGGCTTCTGGACAATCTTTTACCCTATGACCTCCCTTTCCACACCCAAAGCACACTCCAGGTCTTTTCCAGCATTGATCTGTTTTATGGGATCCCCCACAGTGGTTGCAGCCCGATTTGATTCCAGTTTTTTGTTTCTTATTGGGGAACTGGTGTTTGGAGTTATCTGTTTTCCCTTCAGTGGACATCATTTGAGTCTGTCTCTTTATATCTTCGATGGCTTCTTTTGAGACGAAAGCTTTTCTTAGAGCTTCAGCATAAGTCTTCGGTTCATGTAGCTTCATGTCCTTTTTTATGTTCGTTCACAAATCGTTCCATATTTTCTTCTTCTGTCGCCACTAATGTCTCAGCAAAATGTGACAGCTCAGTGAACTTGATGGCGTATTTCGCCACTGTCAAAATTCCTTGTACTAAGGTCTCAAACTCTCTCTTCTTCTGAGCCCTAATATGATCTGGTATAAACTTCTTTATAAACTCCCGTTTGAAGAAGGCCCAAGTGATCTCTGTTTCTTGCCCAGTAAATGACCTCTTAGCTGCCTTCCACCATTCTTTTGCATCACCTTCTAATTTGAATGCTGCAAGTATGGCCTTTTGATGTTTTGTACATCCCATAACTTCAAAGATGCCTTCCATATGTTTTGCCCATTTATTTGCATCCTAAGGATTATTTGTTTCTTCAAAGCTCTTGGGGCGAAATTCGTTGAATATTTTATATAAGGTATCTCTTTCATGATTCCTGCCCCCATTATTGCTGCCTTCTCCCGAACCACCTTTGTTATTGCCGTGTCCCTCACCATTCTCACAATGATGGTGATAAATAGCGGAGATTTGCTCTTGGACTTGCGTATATGCCTTCATAAAGCTTTCAAACATTTGCCGGGGGTACTCCGACATCTCCATAGTTCCATTGTTCGGCCGAACATTGTTGTTCACATTATCATTTCCAATAACATTGTCCATTGTCTTATTCCTTCTGCCGAATGGAAGAATTTATTAGCTAAAAGATCATTAACAACACATCTTACTATAATCTCTACCATTGAGACCCGTCTTCACCACGTGACCAATGGGTTACAAATTCTTTTATTTGCCCAAAACCTTATGCGCTGATACTACTTTGTCACGACCCAAATTTCGGGGCCCTGTCTGAGATCTGGATCGTGATCATATAGCAATATTCATCATGCACACATCAAATAACATTCGGAAGGAATCAGGCATTTAGTTCAAAATATATTTTCAATTATAAATATAAAAAATCTCTGAATAGTCAAATTTATTATGTCTTGACTCAAATCAATAATCTACTAAAACATTAAACAACTTCTCCTAAACAATGACTAATAATTCTATCAAATATTCAAGTTTTTCTCGTTCTCTCCTTTCAGCTACACATGCCAAAATCTACGTGCTTATCGTCAATCCACTCTGGCCCACCCGTTATATGATTACCTGAAGGGGGCAACACAACATCAGTATTACTGGTGAATGAATTTTCCTAATTACACAAACCACATACAACATAATATTACATAATCAACACATCTGAATCAATATATCAAATATCATTAAAGTACATCCACATACAAATCCGTGCCCATGCACATTACCACGCCTCAAAAAGGCCCATCGTATACATGTATACCGATCACCATAACCCGTCTCATTAGACATGTCCACTAAGGACCAGCCATCATAATGGCCACTCACGTCCACTAAAGACCAGCCTATTCAAAGGCCATCAATCATCCGGACCGAAGTCCAACATCCCATATCTAGGATCCAAAGTACAATATTTCATTTCCATGTTACCCTTCTAGACATATCATAACATTACCCTAACCGGCATACAAATAAATAATCATAACTTACACCAATCAATAGTATGGACCAGCCTCCCTACACAATTTACATGTCGCTGCCCACTTCTAGTCATAACTAGTATTGTTAGGTGTAAGGGTGATCCACTCTATCTTATAAATAGAATAATACCCAAGATTAACAGAATCATGCCCAAATTCCAATAAAACAACCCATACAATTAATCATAATTCACATAAAACCTTAATTCACCTAAGTAGAATGGAAGGTTTAATTACATACAAAATCCAGGAGCTGTACCAATTGACAGACTCCATCCAAGCCTCATCTACACACACAGAACCTGAAATAAATATTCCACGTCTAAAATATCTTGATATAGAGTATAGTGGGTCCCACCGGTCTAATCCAAGATCAGATCTACTCTCTAGGGTCACCCAGGGGTAAACTCTCATTCTAATGGGTCTGATTCATTATCATGCATCCTTACTGGGCCCTTTAATCTCAACAAAAACAAACATAATTCATGAATAAGCCTCACGGTTAACAAAATTGAAGCTTCTGGATATCTGAGCAGATGAAGCCCAGGCCACATGGGCCCACCACCATCCAGGTCGTCCCAAGGCCCTCTTCAAGATGTGGGGTCCTAATCTCTGGTCTACTTAGTTAGTGGGTCCCAGCATGGATATCGACCTTCAACCCCTTTTCATTACATTAACACTTAAGCTTTTTTATTTATGTTGGACAGTGGGACCCACTGGTCAAACACCCAGATGTCCCACTCCTCTACGGTCGCCCAGGGCTTCCCCACCCGATGACTGGACCTGATCTTTAATCAGGTGGACAAGTGGACCCCCAGAAGGTATGACGACCAAAATTTACAATCCATGTAGCAGTCGCCTGAGTTCTATCATACTATTTGGATGAGGGGCCAGATGGGGTCCACTCTTCTTGATTCCAGGTCTTCTAGGGTCAACCATGGATCCTCCTCTGGATCCATGGTTCAGATCCTTGATCAAGTGGGCCAGGTGGTCCCACCACCCCCAAAAGTGACCTCCTTTGTTGATGTCCAATGCCTGAAATTGCATTATCAGCATGATCTCAACACACGATGACCTTGAGACCTATTCAAGAAGTTTACACACTTTTGTCCAAACAATCTATCAAGATTTTCATGATCCAAAGATAACAATTGTAATCAATTCATGATCACAGACACGTTTTCTGCACACAATATTACAAGAGTACTAATTGTTGCTCTATTATTATTCATCAGATCTATCATCAAATCCAGTAATCAGGAATATCCACTTACCTCTGATATGTGATCATTGCTCTTGCGATGTGTGGACACGAATAGGACATCCGATGATCGTCTCCCCTTCGTTTGGCTTCTTCCTCTTCTTCCCCTAGATTTCCAGCCCACAAATCTCTCTCATAATTCTCTCAAAACTAAGAAGGAGGAAATTTTAATAATACACTAGGTGATCGATGGTTGCATATATATATAGACACACACACACATAGAGTTTTATTCCTACTCCCTTTTTCCCTTTTTTAATTAGTGTTACCATACAAGTCTTGCCTTTCTAAAAATTTTCACGTGAGGCAACTTCTAATTTCATAATAGGTAACACTTCTAATTCTATCTTAAGTTATCAATTAAGATCCTACCTGGGCCAAACTAATCTTGGGGCCCAAGTAACTCAAGATATTACATTTTTCTAGCCCAAAAGGATAGAACCCTCCGATAGCAATATATATATATATATATATATATATATATATATATATAAGGCCAGCTCTCCTAAGCTCAAACTTAGGATAAGGTAAACTCACATATGTGGTGGGGCCCACGTAGGAACCCACATGGGGATGGGGATGGGGATGGGGTCAGGGGGGATTTCAAGGACTCCCTGGGATATTCCTCTCTGCAAAAAAATCAGCCCCAACCGTGATTTCTATCATTTTCGTACAGGCCCAAAAGTTTAATGGTCAATAGTCCATTCGGATCGATACATAGTCGATCCAATAGTCCAATAAATTCGGATCTAACCGAAAGTTGATGGACATGTGCAATTTAGAGGGTCATGTGTTCGGTCCATTTGGATGACCAAAGGTTGGCCCTACAAGCATAAGCTTAAGATGATTTTATCCTAAGCTTAAGCTTAGGAGAGCCTTGCTATATATATAATGTTCTTGTATCCGATGGAAAAATCTGGGGAATCTATGAGGTTTTACTGCAATTGTGGTTGTGGGGTATGAAAACTTGAGTATTATATATCAGATATTGTTGCTGTATAGGGTACAACTCAGACAATTGGGACGACATCATAGACAGTCACTCTCCTTAAGAGAATACGTTTGTATAACCATTTTTTGCATAATAAAAATATTAGTTTGATGTAGAAAATTGTTTTTGCATGGGTTGGGTGAAGTGATTTTCCTGCGTGAAGTGAATTTATATGGGGATGTTTTGCCTCAGAGATTGTTGATTTGTGTTTTCTGCCCGTTTGGTAATTTTACTTGTAAAATCAAATTAAATTAAGTGATGTAAAACATCAAATCAAGAGGAAATAAAATATAAGTGGATTATAATGATATTTTATTTTTAGTTGTTTGGTATGGAATCTTTTTTACTTTTTTTATAGAAAATTGGAGTTCTTTTGTTTTTTAGAGGATAAAGGTGGTTGTTTTTTTTACTTTTTTTTTAAAAGATGGAGGAAATTTTGAATTAAAGTAATTTCGATGTGACCTCTTGTCTGAAAAATTAAGACTTTACTTAACTTTTACTATTGTAGTAAAGCGCCAAATGGTAGGGTATCGGAATTCTATTTCTGTGGTAAATCTAGGCCACATATAAAAGGGACTTTCCATCATGGAATGTGTGTTTTGACTTGTGCGTTGGCAACCAAGACAAAGAAGCATAACAAAAGAAGAGGGGAGGAAGGAGACATACGAAAGTCACGCAAATAAATATCCCTCTCTTTCAATCGACCATCTCTCTCTCTCTAACGCAATTTCCTGCATCTCTCTTCATCTCCATTTTCATCTCTCTCATTTCCTACATCACATAATCCACCTCCCTCTTCTTTTTTCTTTTTTCATTTTTTTTCTCAACAAAATCCCATCTCTATATCTTCATGGCTATCGAGGAGAATGCACAAGACAACGGTGTTTGTGCTTGGTTCTCAGCAACAAGGAGGGTACTTGGATCTCTACAACAATGTGGTGCTTAGATCTTTGAAGAGGAGATTGTAACCTAGCCCCAATTATATATATTAAATCAAAACAAATAATGATTGTAGAGAGCGCGACATCAGAACCCATGTACACAACTTTGGCCTTGATGTTGGCCACTACACATCTCTTAATCAATCCTTATTTTTAACTATCTACCCCGGTAACTCCGCAATTCTTAATTAGTATCTTCATTATCCTGAAATCAAAATATCATCCTTACCCCTCTGATGCAGGAATTGATGATGATCTTATTTTTGTTAAGGCTAAAGATTATTTGTAATAGTGGGAGCATCCCAAGATGGCCCGCAAGGGTCTTGTCAAGTTTTGAATAAAAACTTGGGCCCAAACAGCCAAAAACTGTGCTCAGTTATGAAGTCTAGGGGCTGTTTGGAGAATAACATATAAAACATGGGTTGTTTTCAAATTTTCATAAATTCTGAAGACCCAAATAAAAGGGAAATTCTATATGCACCCCTCCTTTTGCTGTGCACGCCCACCTTTAACGCTATGTTTGGGAAGGGAGGAGGGGAGGGGAGGAAAAATTAATTTTCCCTCTTCTTGTTTGGGAAGTCAAAAAGTAAGGGGAAGGAAAGTGAAAAAGTAGGGAGACAAAGACTATTTTACCCTTCCTTTTGAAAAAATTTCAAAAGGACAAAAAGGGCATTTTGGTACTTTCCCCCTCATTCCCCTCTTTCCCCCTCATTTTCCCCCCATTTTTGGGGGGAAAATTTTTGCCACAAGAGGACAAAAACTTTCCCCCCACTTTTCTCCCTCCCTTCCCAAACATCACTCAAAAAAATTTTCCCCCCACTTTCCCTTCCTTTTTTTCCTTCCCCCCTCTTTGCCCCCTTCCCAAACAGACTGTAAAAGAAAAAAGAAATTACATATGAAGAACGAATGTAGGTGTGCTCAACAAAATAGGTGGGTGCATATAGAATTTCCCCAAATAAAGGTCTCACATGCAGTATGCTTGGGCAGGAGGTTGGTGGGTCAAGTCCAACCCAACCAACATGGACCCTTCACCACAAGTGTCGCCCAAAAGTCCTCCTTCAATTAGTTGCGGTCTCTATATGATCAAGTGGGCCACATGGCCCCCACAGCCATATTTGCACAAAAGGCACATGACGACTAGATTTTAGAAATCTTCAGATTTTGATCAATTTTCTTAATAATTTTTCATTGTTTTAATTTGGAAACACTATCTAATAGTCCTAATTGTAATAGGAAAGTAATTGCTAGGGTTTTTCTAAGGTTTTATGAGTCTTATGCACTATATAAAGGCATGTATGGGTCGTCAATATTGTTCAGGCTACAGTACTGATTTTGGTCAATTTTCTTAGTAAATTTTCATTGTTTTAATTTGGAAACACTATCTAATAGTCCTAATTGTAATAGGAAAGTAATTGCTAGGGTTTTTCCTAGGTTATATGAGTCTTATGCTCTATATAAAGTCATGTATGGGTCGTCAGTACGATTCATGCAATAGTACAGTTCTTCAATTTCATTAATAAAGCACTGTTTTGGCTTTTTTTTCCCTCTCCCTTGGTCGTGTGGACTATAGGTGATAGAGAAGGCTCTTTAAAGGTGAGTTTGGTGAATTTTCAGCATTGTTCCTTCAACATTAATTTTTGGATTTCTATTCTTTTGTTGCATATTGGTATAGTGGTTGGATTATTTTTTATTTTGGCTACTTGGGCCCTAGACAGTCCGAATGCATCTAATCAGGACTATGTCAGTTGGTATTAGAATGTTAATCGATCATGAGATTTGTATTGTCAATCCATCTCCTTGATAATCTCTCCCCAAAAAATTCATGGTTATAGGCCAGTAGTTGAGAGCGATGCGAGTCATGAACCAGATCTGAGAAAAATAAAAATTCAGAATTTAAGGAAGCAAGTTGAACGACTGACCCAACGCCTGGAGCGTTTGGAGTGTCCAAATCATCCTGAGGATTTTAACAATGAATCGCATGCCAAAGAATATATCAGTCCGTTCCATAGTCAGCCTTCGATGAGAAGAAGACGACATATGGAACGTCATGAAAACAATGGTCAAGAATTCATAGGAAATAAGTAGGAAGACAGGATGCCACACTTTATCTTGTCAATCCCACCACACTTGATGTTCCTATATCTTAATGTGCATTTGACTTGCATATAAGATAAGGCATGCAAATTTGTCTAGTTAGACTTTAAATAGAGTTGACAACTATGAAAGGCAAAATTTCAAAAAAGTATACAACTTTTAAATCATTTTTTAAAAAGCATATGAAGATCTGAATATTTCAAAAGATAATAAAAATTCTTCACATTTCTTTCGATCAAGTCGTCTCCATAAAAAAATTAAAAATGACAAAAATACCCTTATAAACCATGTGTATGCAGTGGGGCTCCAGTTTTCATATTAATTTGGATGATCATTATCATCTAGTGAAGCTACTTTTTCATTCATCCAGAGTCCACATAAAGCCTTTTTTATTTAACCATCTATGCATAAAGGTAGCTAAAGTGGGTGCCACTTGGTCATTTGGGTTGGACTTGGTCATTTCTCTTAAATGATTTATGAATGGGAAAGTTTCAAAAATGATATAAGGGTATTTTTTTCATTTAATTTGTTATGGAGAGGATCTGATTGAAAGAAATGTGGAAAATCTTATACTCTTTTGAAATTTCAAATCTTCATGTACATTTTTAAAAATGACCCAGAATTTTTATACTTTTTTGAAAATATCCCAATATAAAACTCAAAAAAAGCCGACTGCATGTTACGAGATAAGGTTTCAATAATGATGGTAGTGGCTCATGGTGGTGGTCTCCGTGCGCACATAACACTACTGTGTATTTTTAATAATTAATGCATGCAAAAATAAATAAATTTATGAAGTCGTCAAAAATTTGCAAGATGTCATTAAACATAGTTCTTGCTCGAACCTCTCTGAGGAAGAAAACAAGGCTAGCATGAAAGATGAGAGCCAGTCATACTAGCCAAGATGACTTGCCTATGATCCATAACTACATAGATTTTAAGATGTAAACAGCTTACATCTTTAAAATCCTTGGAGAGACTAATTAGGCAAGTCAGTCATTCTTGGCTATCAAACAAGTCTCTCATCTTCATGTAAGACTTGTCTTCCTTTCACCATAGTCTTCTATGCGACTCCCATCCTCCCTTTTGCGGGTCTCTCCCTATGTATAATGCCAAGGCAAGAAGGAGAATGGGTTCCCATCCCCTCATCCATTGACTTTCTGCTCCATAACTCATCTCAAACTTTCAATCCATTGGTACCCATAAGGAATATATTCTCAAGAAATACAGGGAACATTGTATTGAGCAACTGGGCCAGGAAGGGCCAGTTTCACAAAATGGTGGCCCGGCCGAATGAATGAACTCGTCGACTCGAATACTTAGATGAATTTCGTATTTTTTCTAATAAATCATGTTATGGGTACAAATCGTTTTGTAAATAAATTCATTAGCTAACTAATTAATTAAAACAGAATGTGATCGCATGCATGCTTTAAGAAAATGTGGAAAAGAAACCTTTCCTTTCTATTGTTGAGATGGATTATACGGCTCTACAAAACAATCAAACTCAGAGAGAATGACTCAACGAGTTCTGAGTTAAGGGTTGGACCTACTTCTGGCCTCATATGTGGACAAGGGTGTATGTGGGTCTGAGGGCTCAATAGGTACAACCCAGCTAGACATATTTGAAATTGTTGCATTGGTCCTGATAATGGGTCCACGGGCTAATGCTATTGGGCCTCAAATAAACGTAGGGAGTCCGGTCGCATCTGTTAGTTGGGTTTCAAATTTCAACATAACGTGGAGTCCTAGTCAGGTCAGGCCAAACTAGGTTTGACCACACTTGGGGAAACAAGATTTGCCACAACCGAAACCTAGTCGGTTTTGCTAAATGGCTTATTGAGTTGGAAATGTCCACCTCAAACCAAACCGAAAGTTCTAGGGTCAATCTCAACCATGATTGCTAGGTTAGGCTCGGATCAGGCTAGTGGGTTTAAGTGGAAGGTTGGGTCTGGTTTGGGTCCTGTTTTTGCGAGGAATAACAAGTATGGAAATAAAACAATCTGATCCATTTATTATTTAGGAAGTACAACTGAGACCGGACCAAAAAGTTAGTAGGTTCAACATGAACCCTGAATTACTAGGCCGGGCTCAAACTATTTGGTTTGGAGGGGCTCGTGTCTACAGGTTCGATGATAAATATGGGCACAACTTAATCCAGCATGTCTATTAAATAGGTTGGTAATGTCGAGCCAAACCTAACCAGAAAATGACAGAAATGGTCAACCCAGAGCCTGATTTACAAGGCAAGGTCTGGGTTGGTTGGATTGGGCCAGGAATTGCCAATCCCACACACATCATATTTTCTAACTAGACAAGTTGTGTTGCATCAAGTGACCCTTGACCTCTCCTGATGCCAACTAAGGACCTCATGATTTAATGCTAACCATTGATTTCTCTTCATGCAGTAGAGGTACTCTGACCTTGTAAAGTGAAGAAAATGAGAAAAAAAATCTCCTAAGAAAACAAACCATTTATTTTCTTGAAATAGAACAGATGGATGACTGTGATGACTCATTCCTTGGTTAAAAGGAAGAGGCAGGTTGTAAGGTCCCCAACTTTAATAGGGTGTTTAATTTCTTAATATTGGCAATTAGCCTAATTAATTGTGATTCTAGCTAATTAGGCGGGTTTAGTGGCTAAGCGAGTTTCTTTTATCATTAGAAAGTGATTTGTGAAGTTTAGTTTGGTTCCGAGTGCGATTAGTCTTAATAAGGGTTAGGTTGTGATTAATAGGAAATTTGGATATTTTTCCAAAAAATTCCATTTTCACTGAATTTGGGTCCGTTGGAAAAATCTCGTTGCGCTCGTCATTTTTCGTTCTTGAGTCATCGCGATTCGATGCCTCGAAGTCCCTCAAATAATCACTTTTCTCTTAATTCACTCAAAGATGGCATTTTGGTCATTTCCTCTCCCATCTTCATTTTTAAACCCCAACCCAGCAATTCCATTCGTTCCTTCTTCCATTTCAGCTGCTGGGAGACTTCTTTTCTTCCTACTCTTCATTTCTCTTCTTGCATGTGCTACCTAAGGGAGAGATTTCAAGAATCCAAGCTCACCATCTTCTTCCTCTCTTCCTCCTTTACCTCTAGACACAAATTTGGTAAGTTTCCCTCAACCACTTCTTCCCTAATTTCCTTTCTCATTGTTGCAGAGATGTTGCATGTTGATAGATTTTCTTTCTTTCTCTTCCATTGTGCTCTTTGGGTGTAAGAGAAGGGTTTTTGGAAGTGGTTTGGCTAGGGTGTGAGTGGAGAGCGCTCCTTCCTCCTTTATTTTCTAAAATTTCCATTTCTTCACTCTCTTTGGTGAAGGCAAGTAGATTAACTTTATCTATTGCTCATGCATGTATATTATCTTCACTCTTGACAATGCAATTGTTTAGCAGCCCATAATGCCAAGCTTGTCTATGTTTATTTGGATTTCACATGCTAGATTAGGTCATTAATGGAATTTGACCCTAATTGAATGGTTGGGTTTGTTGATGGGAGGAATGGAATGGATGTAGAGAGAGCAGAAGGCTTTTTTTCTTGCAGGGATGGTCTTGGAGGAGATGGGATTTGATTCCCCAAGTTTTGGGATGGTCTTAGAGGAGATGAGATTTGATTCCCCAAGTTTTAGACTCAAAATGAGTCATTTTATGTATATTCTGGACGCTTGGCTCGAGCCAACCTTCAGTTCACTCGAGCCAAGAGGTCCCTGAGAAGATTGGCTCGAGCGCACCTTCATTCGCTCAAGCCAAAGAGGTTCTGTGACCAGTTCACTCGAGCCAACTTTTAGTTCGCTCGAGCGAACTGTCCGAGCTCAGGATGACCATTTTCCGGAAGCCATAACTTTTGACTCGTTCATAGGAATTTGGAGTTTTATATACCGTTGGAAAGCTCTTGAAACCTAAAATCCAATGGTATACTAATCTTGATCATCAGAGATTGGGAAAGGAAGTTGGTATTGGATCATTGAACCAAGCCCTTATCTATTTTGTAAAGGGATTTTAAACCTAGTTTGGACCCTGGGTTGGAACCCATTAACCCTACCCTTGCATGACCAATTGGGAAAAATGAAAATGGAGCATGTTTGACTTGGTGTGCTTCGTCGGTTGTCTGGGATTTTCCGTATATGAACGTAACTTGGCCGAATGCGTGTGGAATTGAGTTAAATGGTGCCCAACAACTTCCGTACACCATGAGCCAGCCAAATTAGGACACCATCGACTCATTCTCCATACGTACTCAGTTGGGGGACACGTTTGATATACGGTGGACAACATTTGACCTAGAATTGGCTTGTTCTTCACCATTGACTCGCGAATCTTGTATCCGTAGCTTGTCGCACCTTGTACACTCTATCCTTATACTTGTATAACTTGTAAATGAACTTATAGAATTAGGATGTGACCGGACTTAGAATGTATCCTTAGGTGCCCTTGTCTTGAATTGATGAACACGTGTAGATAGACTTGAAGAAGGACTACTCATGGAACTTGGAACTTGACTCATATCTTGGCTTGACTTGGAGTAGCCCTCATCTTGTTATCTTGTACTTGAAAACCTATCCACGTATATTTGTCTTGAAAATTGTGTCGTATACAAACCATCATCATCATCATCATCATCATCTTGCATTCATGGCCAGCTGCAGATTTAGGATTATAAAGTGGGCCAGATACCGGACACTAGGGTGGGCAATCGGCTTTGGACGGCGTCCATGGTGCGAATAGCTGGGAGCGGGCTAGGACCGTGTTGCTATTCCTAGGACTGAGAGCTAGAATCCCCCTAGAGCCGAACTTTGGGTATTCGTAGTAGGCTTGGATGTCACTTATTAAGATGGCTAGGACATCCTCAGAGTCTCCTCTTGCTTGACATTGCATTTCATGGATTGTTATTCTTGTTTATCTTACTATGATTTATATTGTTACTTGACTCTCGTACTATTCATGCTTATGCATAGCTTATACTTTGTTATCTTATAATCATGTACTCGTCTTTATTCTCTTTTGAAACATATTATGAATAATGTATACTGCTTATCTTTTTGCCAATATATTGTTGATCATTTATTCCATGGTGTGCAGAGGACACTTTCTACTATTACACCGACCTAGATGCTAAGGCAATCCTAGAGGATCCTCAACCTGGGGAGGAGGACGAGGTACGAGAGTGGGGTGCCGATGACGTAGCTTAGCGACATCACTTCTGTCACTAGTGCAGTTACACGGGGATATCTTCTATCGTGCCACCTCCTTTCGTCTTTTGGTTTATATCTTTTGGAATTTTATATCTTAGAACAGTATATCTTTTGCGCCAAGACCTAAGTTTTTGGGATGGTCCTGATGTGTATAAACTTTATATGTTTTATCTTTTGAAACTTGAATATTATAATGGGATGAATACCGTACTTGCTTTGATATTTCTACCGGTTAATGTTGTGTTTACCGGACAAATCCCGTTGATTAATTTGTTAATGAGACTCAATTACACAATTCTCACAGTGGACTTCGATCCTTGGGCATTAAGGGCAAATTTTTTTAATTAGCTCTAAATTTCACATCCCGGATCTGGTTTAATCTCTTATTGGGTTCGGGGCCGTGACACAAGTCATATTTCTACTAATCCTATGCGATTTTTATTGACTCTTTATTCGTAGCATCACCCAATATTCCAAATAATGTCTAATGATTTTATGCCACTAGCATGCTTTTGACTTAGGAATAATTCCACTCACTCCCTCGCATGATCCAATAGATTCGGATTCAACAAGAAAAACACATTGTATATAGAGATTATTTAGCCAGAAAGTGTATGTATTATGATCGTGGTCCACTTACATGCATGGACCAACATGAAGAAGTGTTAAAGTGGTTTTATGCATACGGTGGTCAGTGTGTGCCATATATTGTCATCCTCATGGTGGATGTAGACTAGCAAATTTTAAAAAGAAAAGGGATTCTCAAAAAGTGAGGAAAATGAATATCGTGAAAAACTAAAAATCCCAAGAAAAATGAAGGATCAAGAAAAATGACTTCTCCAAGTCAAGAATTCATGGAAAATATGTCCGGGGTTCCGAGACAAGAAAGATGGTTTGAACCACGTCAAATTCGGAGTCTAGAAGATCAAGAACGGAGCCCAAAAATGAAACGCTCTGGCCCAACTTTGAAAAATAAAAAAAATAGAGAACCCCGAAGAAAAATCACTTCTCAAAGTCATTTTTGGGCGCAGGGCAGTCTTCTCCCTCTTGAAAATGAGATTTAAAACTTGTGGACGTCATATAACCCTCGGTACAGCTTCGATTGAGGAAATCTTTTGTCGATATTTACTCAATAAGAGCTTTTCAACTGAGAAAAGAAAAATCTAGCGGTTAGATCAAAAGTTATAGCCTTCTGAATATTGAAGTCACTCGGAAGAGCATGAACCAAAAGTTATGTGTGGGGATGCACCCCCAACCCATATTTAAAATTTCCCCAAAATTGGGCGTCCCCAAAATTGGGTGTGGGAACCACCACATAGCTGCTTTTATTGCAACTCTTGCATAGATGTGAGTTTTGACTCTTCGCATCTGTGACTCTTCCATGGACTTGAAAATCTTAGAAATCTTAGTTATTGTTCCCCAAAGTAGTGTATGTGCCTCTCTTTGCATTCCTAGAATTAGATTTGGAGCCCCATTAGATAGTATTTTCATTTCCTTTGCGGCTCTTACATTCAGAATTGAACCTTCATGAGACGGTTTTCTCTTGGTGTTCAGACCCTCTAAGTGTCATGTACAACCATGGTTAAAGGTTTCTTGGGATTGTTGTAATTGAGGACTTGAGTTCTATTAGATCCCAAAACTCTACAAGTTACTTAATAGGCCTTGTTTGGTATTTCTATTCTTTTTTGGATAGACCCATCAAAATAGAGCCATTAAAAAAAGAGCTATAGAAAAAAGAGGCTAGAATAAAAAAAAAGTGTTTGGTAATGCAAATATCTATGTTAAATAGACTTTTTTATATCAATGATTGGAAGTTTTTCACAAATTTCTCGAGATCCACAAGGTATCAAGCCTTGAAAATTGACCTTATGCCCGCATTTAGCCTTCAAAAGAGATCTAACGGCTTAGATTTTTTGTTTGGGGCCCACATACTCTAGAAAATCACGTCCAATGGCTCACTTTTTTGCACATACCTTGAGATTAGTGATGATCCAACGGCTGCAATTTGGTGCCATGGCCATGTTTGATCTTTTTAATGTTTGCAAAGGTTTGGATCTTGATTTATACTCCCATAAATAATAGAAAAAAATAGAAAAATGTTACTGCTCATGAATAAATCCAATGTTGAGTGTAATACGTCAAGAGAAATCCCAGGGACAGACGCCCCGGGACAAGCGGCGGACAGTCACTGTGGTTTTGGTGCCTTGAGAAGCGTGCATGTGTCTTGAGAAGCGTGCATCCCTTTAACGTCTGTCCGCCGCTTGTCCTGGGCCGTCTGTCCCTAGCATTGCTCATACGTCAATAGCTGATAGTGTTTTGCAAATCTTTTGAGATCCATAAGGTCTCAAGTCTTAAAAGTTGACTATATAGTCATTTTCAGCCTTCTAAAGAGATCTAACAGTGTGGATTTTGCGTTTGGGGCCCATATATTTCAAAAAAAAAAATGTATTTAATGGCTCACTTGTGCACATATCTCGAGATTGGTGATGATCCAACTGCTGAAATTAGGTGTTATTGCCATTCTTGATCTTGTGAACATTTTTAACGGTTTGGATCTTGATTTAAACTCTTAGATTTTGAGAGAAAAATAAAATAAAAAAGACGGATTGGGGTGTGAATGGGCGAAAACACTGTTCACCCGCCTCTTTTTTTTCCTTATACTTTCTATATGCTATCAAAGGTGTGCTATGGGAATCAGAGGCATTGCCTCTACTTATCTAAAAAAAAAGGTTGTCAAATGTTGCCAAACGCCTCTATTCTTGAAATCTCTACCCAATTTAGAGATTTTGAGAAATAGAGGCAAAAATTAGTGATGCCAAACAGGGGTGTAGCTGTTCTAAAAGGATTCATACTAGAGGCAATGGCAGTCGTCGAGTTGACTATGAGCTTAGTGACAACTTAGTATCACCGGTGCTCCAAGACTAAGTATTTGTAAAAAGCCTTATCGAAAGTGGAGCAAAAAAAAGATGGTCTTTTTATACGAGCTGACTATGAGCTTAGTGAAAACTTAGTATCACCGGTGCTCCAAGACTAAGTAATTGTAAAAAGCCTTATCGAAAGTGGAGCAAAAAAAGATGGTCTTTTTATACCCTTAGACGTAGGTACCAATTACCGAACCACGTAAATCTTGTTGTTCCTTTGTAGTGATTGTGCTTATTTTGACTTTTCTTTTTTTGAATTGAGTACTTGTACTCTAGCGACTCCCTGGCTTGTTTGGCAACTCTACTAATAGAGTCAAGTAAAGTAAAGCCCCCATTTCTCAAAAAATAGTCACATCGAAGGCACTTTAATTCAAATTTTCCACCATATTTTTCAAAAAAAAGTAAAAAATCAATCTCCTTTCTCCACTAAAAGACAAAAACACTCCACTTTTCTATACAAAAAGTAAAAAAGATTCCATAACAAACAACTAAAAATAAAATAACATCACAACCAACTTATA
Source organism: Umbellularia californica (assembly GCA_028538565.1). Taxonomy (NCBI): domain Eukaryota; kingdom Viridiplantae; phylum Streptophyta; class Magnoliopsida; order Laurales; family Lauraceae; genus Umbellularia; species Umbellularia californica. Next base: position 30,811,452 of record JAPQWN010000002.1, read on the forward strand.
CTTTATTATTTCTTCAGAATAATCTTTACTTCACTCAACTCCTAATGTAAATAAAGTGTAGTAAAGCATCAAATTAAGAGAGAATAAAATATAATGGGGTTATGATGGTATTTTATTTTTAGCTGTTTGGTATGGAATTTTTTTAATATTTTTATAGAAAAGTGGACTTTTTTCGTCTTTTAGTGGAGAAATGAGGGGTTTTTTTTTTTTTTTTTTACTTTTTTTAAAAAAGATGGAGGAGATTTTGAATTAAAGTGCTATTGGTGTGCCCCCTTGTCTGAAAAAACAAGGCTTTACTTGACTTTTACTAATCTAGTAAAGTGCCAAACGAGAAAGATCTAAATATCTGCCTTTGAGATTTTGCCTCCTTTTTTTTTTTTATCTTTGTTGCTCATAGTGGAGTGGTGGCCATTATTTTTTAATCACTTTTGATCAAGGGAGGAGGATCTCGAGCAATTATATTTTCTATTTACCATGCTCTAGCATTTCTCAAGCAATTATTGTTTTCAAGGCATATTATACCGAGCACTGCATCTATATCAAGCAGTCAAAACTTCGAGTTGTGATAGTCTCAATTATACTCATTGCCAGTATCAAAATGGAATTTTTGCTAGAGGTTGATACATAGTTATGGGATTTTTTTTTTATTTTTTTTTAGAAAAATGATAAGGGTGGGGCCGATTTTATTGTATGGGCTAAGATCCACACGTGATTGTAAGAAGCGGATGAAAATATATTGAATAAGTTCCGTATGACAAATACCAAAGCATTGGCTACTCTTATAGACAAAAACTGCGAGCTTTAGTGAAGAACATTGATGACATGGATACCCTGTGCCAGTTTTGTAGGTAACTAAATGTATACCATGTTATGTACTTGGCCCAATATTTGCTATGCCGTAGGTGTCACGACTCTAAATCCCTAATCAGATTAAGGAGTAATTAAGAGCTAATGGGGCCGTGAAGACGCACAAATGATGAGGACAAGTAAACCCTCGATCCGCGCACTAATTAATCCACCTATAGAATTCAGCTATGTGAGATTCTGTAGGGTCTTTGATCTAAGAGGATCATTATGGCGGAAGCTTGCAGGGTCCATTTCAGATAATAAGAATAAAAATCAAAGTATAATGTCATCATTAGACCAGATAGCAAAAATGAACTCATTTCATACGTTAGCATTCAGGTTTAACAAAAGATTACGTTTAATTATATCCCATAATAAAGCTGTACAAAAATGAACTTATTTCATATGGATAGCAAAAATGAACTCATTCCATACGTTAGCATTCAGGTTTAATAAAAAATTAAGTTTAATTATATCACAGAATAGAGCCATACAAAAACACTGCCCAACAATTACAATTACAAAAGATAAAATTTCCCAAAATGAAACAAAAAACCAAAAGATGATGATACAGTTCCGCAGCTTTATACGCTACTTTATGTCGTTAGCTGCCCACTCTCGTATAACTGGGATCTGTTGGACCGCTGCAAAGTCTGGTTCGGGCACTTACACGAGCTCGTTACATATGGCATCAAGCGTAGATCAAACAGGAGCCTGTCAAGTATCTTAGGTAAAAAGCATAGTTTGCAGGTACAAAGTAGAGCATAAGTACAGGTGATTAATCAAAATATTAGTGACAATGAGCTAGGCAGATTAATGCTTGAGGATATGATTAATAAAATCATAAACAGTTTTTAATTTAGACCACTGCCTAATTGGCATCTACTTTGCATAATTCCTCGAAAGGAGGAGCAACCGCTTGCTCCTAATGAACTTGCTGTGGTACCTCAGAACACGTCCTGGAGTCCCCGTCATGAGAGTACCTAGTCTGCTTTGGACAGGATCGGTATTTAAGTGACACCAGTCACATAGAAAACTACAAACTGCAGCGAGCAATATCTCTCTATATATATATATATATATATATATATATAATAAATATTAGAACAACAACTTGGTAGTGCCAACTCGAGAATCAATGTATATAGCAGGGTTCGGTACTTAATAAAGAATTAATGAGTAATTCGGTTACCCCCAAGAGATGTATGTACAAGTATAGGGGTTGAAAGACAATTAGGATGCTTTAAAACAGAAAACGATGTTAACTCAGCTCTTAAAACAGTAAATAAAGTTAAGTTGGGCTTAAAATAGTAAACCGAGTTAAAGCAGGTTTTGATATACATATGGGTGGTGGATAATCTAAAGTCTTTAGGTACAAGTGAAGAGAAGAGCAGGGGTGTTAAAATAACACTTCTGGTCTTGGGTACTACTTCATTAATCCCTACTAGAAAATATCCTTCTCAATGAATCAACCTAGTTTGCAATAGCTAGGTTGATTCATGAAGTATCAATTTCTAGAGGTAGATTGTTTATTGGTCTCTTTAGTCTACTACCTAATTTTCTTTAGAGGAATTAATGATATACTGTGCATGAGATTGGTGGTTTGTATAAGTGGCATACATGCAGATGGAACTAAAATAGCAATATAGAAATTCTTAAATAAGGCCTTAAGTTCTTGCTCTTATTTCAAAAAAGGACACAAGTTTCAAAAATTTTCAAATTAGTCCTTAAGTTTTTCAAGAAGCTTTTTTTTTTTTTTTTTTCTATGTTCTGTATGTGAAATTGATGCTTGGGTGGGACTTATAGATGGGGACAGCCCTATACTTGGTAAGTAATTAACATATGATCATTCCATTTAAGTTATTAAAGGTATATTTATTGGTCTGGTGATGAATCAGATCCACTAGTATTTTAGATTAGACCAGTGGGACCAACCATATTTTACACCAAGGTATATTCAGGCGTGGAACACTTTTTTTTTTTTTTTTCTATGTTCTATATGTGAAATTGAGGCTTGGGTGGGACTTATGGACGGGAACAACCCTATACTTGGTAGGTAATTAACATATGATCATTCCATCTAAGTTATTTGATGTATATTAATTGGTTTGGTGATGAAACAGATCCACTAGTATTTTAGATCAGACCAGTGGGACCCACCATATTTTAAACCAAGGTATATTTAGGCATGGAATACTTTTTTTTTTCTATGTTCTGTATGTGAAATTGAGGCCTGGGTGGGACTTATAGATGGGGACAGCTCTATACCTGGTAGGTAATTAACATATGATCATTCCATCTAAGTTAGATTTATTGGTCTAGTGATGAATCCGATCCACTAGAATTTTAGATCAGACCAGTTGGACCAACCATATTTTACACCAAGGTATATTCAGGCGTGTAACACTTTTTTTTTTTTTCTATGTTCTGTATGTGAAATTAAGGCTTGGGTGGGACTTATGGACGGGAACAACCCTATACTTGGTAGGTAATTAACATATGATCATTCCATCTAAGTTATTTAATGTATATTAATTGGTCTGGTGATGAATCAGATCCACTAGTATTTTAGATCAGACCAATGGGACCCACCATATTTTACACCAAGGTATATTTAGGCATGGAATACTTTTTTTTTTCTATGTTCTGTATGTGAAATTGAGGCCTGGGTGGGACTTATAGACGGGGACAGCCCTATATCTGGTAGGTAATTAACATATGATCATTCCATCTAAGTTATATTTATTGGTCTAGTGATGAATAAGATCCACTAGAATTTTAGATCAGACCAGTGGGACCCACCAAATTTTACACCAAGGTATATTTAGGTGTGGAACACTTTTTTTTCTATATTCTGTATGTGGAATTGAGGCCTGGGTGGGACTTATAGATGGGGACAGCCCTATACTTGATAGGAAATTAACATATGGTTATCCATTTAAGTTATTTAAGGTTTCTGTGTGGATATTATTAAGTCATATTGGACTGTCTTCTTTGATTTGGTAGGCATATAGCATGGAATAATTAAAAGGATTATCATGTGATTATTAAGTTTGTTTGTTGTAATTTTTATGTACATTTATTATTCCATTTTTTTTTTTTTTGTGTTTGATTAATCTATATCTTTAATGGAATGTGGTTGGCCTTTGGTTAACCACAGGCGTCCAAACTATGAATCTTGATTTTAAAAAATGCCTCAAAAAAGTTGTCAAAATCTCCTTCCATGCCAACTCTCCTCTCTCTCCACTCTCTTCTCTCTCTACTATCCTCTTTCTAAAGTAACTGAACCCATAATTTCCTCCAAGGTCCATGCTATGCACGGGATTTTGCTAGTACTTTGCATGAGATTGGTGGTTTGTACAAGTGGCATACATACGTATGGAACTAAAATAGCTATAGGGAAATTCTTAGAAAAGGCCTTAAGTTCTTGCCCTTATTTCAAAAAAAGATACAAGTTTTAAAAAATTTCAAATTAGTCCTTAAGTTTCTCAAGAAGCTTTTAATCAAGGACACCCACCCAATTAAAGTTATTTTCCAGCAAGTTTTTTCCTCGATTTTTTAAAATACCTAAATTATTATTTATGAAAATAAAATATCCCCACACTTCCCCTACATTTTCATTATTTTATTCACTAAAGTCCTCACGGTGATAAAAAAAATAACCAATGTCCCTGTCGGGACCGGCTGCCTGTAATGATTGGATGAACACTACCCTACTTTAAATTAAAGATAATTTAGATGTTTTAAAATATTCGAGAGAAAAAAGTCGTCAGAAAGTACATGTAAATCATCGGGATTTGGTCGTGACACCAATCACTTAATCTGTACAACGTGATTATGATATCTCAAAAGTTGAAATACATTATGCCACTTACGTTGCGCCACGTGGACAGTTTATCCCAAATTCTATCCGTGAGTTTGTCCATACAGACAAATTGTTTTTTTTGCCAAAATTTCCTTTCGAAAGGGGGTTTGTTTCGTAGTTTGCCAAAGTTTTGGTCTCTTCCATGCCGCTGCCTTGTTCCCTCGCGACTCGCGACTCAGAGAGTTTTTCATAACAAAACCCTAACTCGCGAATCGCGAGTCTCCATCTTCCGATATCTTTTTTCCTTATTAGGGCTTCCATCTCCAGCAGGCAGCAGAGTCTTCAATTCTTCAGGTATGCGCCTGCAATCTATCTTTCAGAGCCCTAGTAGTATTAGGTACTCATTGCAAGTATTCTTCTTCGAAAGCACTAACCAACCAACATTACAATGGAAAAAAAAAAAAAAACACCTTACTTGCGGTTTCTTGGGTTTCTCTCTGTTGAATTCGACAATTGGACAGTTTAAGTGATTAAATCTACAAGTTTACTTGCATATCATCCAGTAGTATGGAAATCCCAGGTTTTCATGTTCCATTGCATGAAGGGTTTGATATGAGACGCCCATTTCCAATTTTTATTTTGATTGAAGCAATAAACTCTAGAAGCCATTCAAGTACACATGCACTTAAAAGAGAGCATCGCTTTTGTAATAAATTCACAGCGTTTTCCTTTCTGCAGAAGCTGCTAATATTAATGTGATATCTATTAACATATACTATGCCTCATGTGCTCCTAACTGATTGGCTGGAAGGTGGAATGGGAGTCCTAGGCAATGTGTTATTGAGAAATATTAGAATCTTAAGCAAGAAGGCAAAATGTCGATTTTGGAAGCGAAAAGGCTATGTCGATTTAGGAAGCACAGGCCAAACTGTAGGTGGTATTAGTAGACTATGAAAAACTCATCATGCTATATTTAATTGCTAAATGGTTACTCTACATCTTATAGATCAATATCAGTAGTAAATCTTAATTGGAGTCATTATATTAACTAATGGCTCAAGTACTTACATGATGGTATGGAACTTACAGGACTTTTCTTCTTATTTCACTATTCTTTTGATATATAAATATATGCACTTAGAATTACAGATTGGAATCTTTTTTATTACCTGCATTTTGTTTTGAGTCTTTTTTATCTACTAGCATTATGATTATAATTATGGCCTGTGTTGGGCATGGGTCTCCACTTCTAGTCTTGATTGAAATGATATGATAAAATCTATCATCTTATATAAGTTTAGAAAGTCGGCTTAAAATATTTTTTGAGATATAACTTGACCCTCCCTGCTTATGTGGTTTGCTTAAATGCTTACCTTTATCTTTGATTTTAGAAAGTTTAATCCACGAACTCTTTCAATCCAAGCATACACCACCAATGCAAGCAGCTAATGTAGGCCACAAACTTTGACCCTCAAAGTGAGTTCGGATCCTCTTAGGTTTGGACTCACAGTAAGTTAATGAGGCTCCTTAGTAGGCCTCAATTACCACAATTCGTAAAGGTGGGCCTCGATTACCATAACTTTGGGTCTGGTTAATAGATTAATCAATAATAATATTATTATTATTTATTACTACCATTATTATTTTGGTTATACCTAGACGGTCACTGCATTGGCATGAGAACTGAGTGATGACCTCGTCTCTCCTTTCCCGTCTCCCCCAAATCCTCTAAACCCTAATGCCCTCAGTGTCCCAACACTCAAATCACTAAGATTTCCCACCTGTGAAACCTCTAGATGCCACCACCCTTGCCCCATCTTCACCTGCTTTTCTGCTCCCATTTCTTACCTGCTTACAGCACCTCCTCTGCACACATCTTCCCAATCTGCCTCAGATCAAACTACAACCCTGGCCACCTCAGTTCCCTATGGAGCGATTCATACCATGCAAGAAGACTTTTGATGTGTCTAACATTGCCGGGCTTTAATTTAAAGAGGTTGTCAAGTTGCATGGGGTGAAAAAGTATTACCTTCTACATAGATACCAAGTTTGTTAGTCACTTTTGGAGGATGTTATGGAAGATGCTTGGTACAAACTTGTGCTTTAGTAGTACCTATCACCCACATATACATGAGCAAAATGAAATAGCGAACGGTAGTTTTGGAAATATCTTGCGCACATTGGCAAAAGATAAACCAAAAAAATGGGATGTTATACTTTCACATTCTGAGTTCGCTTATAACCCAGTGTTAAGAAGTTCGGTTTGTTTTGGCCAAAATTTTTGAATAATTTCGCTTCGTTCGCTCTACTGAAACGAACAGGACCCTGTAATTATTCGTCTTAGAATTCGTCTGATTCAGTCCAAATTTTATGATTTCGGCCGATTCGTCCAATTATTCGTCCCAACATTTCGGTTCCCTTTAAAATAAAAAAATTGAAAACTGAAGGGGCTAAACATTTTTTTTTAACTTTAAAGTGAAAGTAAAATAACCTTTTTGGCCTTTTGGCTTAGAGAAATTAGTGGGCTCCAATGAGGAGTTGCCCATCTATTAAAAACTATATGGGCATTATCGCCCTAATCAAATTTTATTTCAATAAAAAAATATTTTATTATGAATAAGCTAGCCAAATTTCACTCTAATATGAAATAACCTATCAAACATAAATCGACATATTGCATTGATTTAGTACAATATATTGTAAGTATCATATATTATTTTTCATTTTACTATATATATATAATTTCTGAAGAAATCTCCGAATTGGCCGAAACATTTCATTTGGAGGGCAAACCGAAATGGCATCCAAACCGAATTTCGTAACACTCCTATAACTGATTCCGAAAAAGGACAACCCAAAAGAGTCCGTTTGAGATAGTTTATGGTCGGAACCCTAATAATGTTGTTGATTTTATTCCCATTCCTAATACAGGGCAGGTTGGTGCGGAAGTAGCTAATTTGGCCGAGCACATCAAGGACATTCATGGGCAAGTGTGCATACAGATTGACAAGAGCAACGCTCGTTACAGAGTAGTTGCCGATAAACATCGCCATCAAGTGGTGTTTGGGGAAGTTGATCTTGTGTGGGTATATCTATGGAAGGAGCGTTTTCCCATTGGCACCTATCACAAGTTGTGTGGGTATGCTTGGTGTAAGTGACCGCATCACGAATCACATTCTCCAGAAAGATCTTGAGGACGCCCCTCGTCTCCTCGTAGATGAGGCCGCTGATCCTCTTCGTGCCTCTTCTCACCAGGCGCCGAATCGCCGGCTTCGTGATGCCCTGGATGTTGTCGCTGAGCACCTTGCGATGGCATTTCGCTCCGCCCTTACCCAAACCCTTGCTTCCTTTCCCACGGCCGTTTATTGTCGAAATTAGGGGAAATTTGATTTCTCTTTCTCAAGTTTGGGGGAATTTGGAAACCCTAGATTTCTTGTGTTCTGATATGAAGAAAAGAGAGGGAGAGAAAAGATGAAGGAAAGTCGAGCGAAGTGGGGGGAATTTTTAGATTGCTGTTGGAGGAGATGTGAAGTGGAGTGATCCATGGCGGGTTACTTGACGCATTTATGGCCATTGATAAGTGGAGATGAACGGCGATGATATGTCATTTCACTCTCCACACGGATCGTGAGCATGGGCATATTGTTTTGTTGGATTGTGATTCTTTTCGTTGGTCGCGCATCATTTCTAACGAGAAAACACTATTACGGTGTGACCATTTTCATTTCTAGTCCGGAATTCCGATATTTTGTAATGTGGGACCAAGGCAGCCCACACTGCCACACGTGTGAGAAGAGAAGCCACAAATGGTCAGGATTTTTTTGAGCCACAAAAGCTCAAAGCTCTTAAAAAGGACCTCAGACAGTGTAATGTGGTTGCCTGAAATTGACCATCTCAGAATCTGAACAGGATCTCCTGCAACTTAATAATTCTTTTGACGCCCTTCTTACTCTTTGACTTCTCATCTCATCTTTGCAAAGGCTAAGCTTCACAATCTCCTCAAGCATTGACAGATGAAGAGATCCATTGGAAGCAAAAATCCACAGTAAAATTGCTCAAAGGAGGAGACGGTTACACCAGGTTTTTCCACCTTTCAACTAAGGCAAGGGGTCGAGTTAACAGAATTGATCATATCAAAGAAGATGGAGTCCTCTTGAATGATCCAACAGAAATCCAAGATGCTGCTGTCAGGTATTTTTCGAACTTATTCCACTCTCCCTCAGTTATGGATGGCTCCTTGTTCAACATTGAAGGCCCCACAGTCATGGCTGAGCAGAACTCTATACTTGCCTCTTTGCCAACTGAAGAAGAGATTAAGTGGGCCGTCTTCTCTCTCAAAAGATCTGGCTCCCCTAGTCTTGACGGGTTCTCAGGTTCATTCTTTTCTGTTTCTTGGCCAATTATTGGGTTGGACATAATTAAAGCAGTCCAGGATTTCTCATCACAGGGAAGATCTATTGAGCCTTGAATGCCTGCTTAAATGCCCTCATCCCTAGTGTCTCTCCCTCATACTTTGAATTCCACCAGATTGGTATTTTGATTTTCTCCTATAAAATTATCACCCAAAGCCTAGTAGATAGACTCTCTACCTTGCTGAACTCTTCGATATTTGTGAACTAAGCTGCCTTTATCAAAGGTAGGCTGGTCGACCAGCATGTTGGTTTAGCCCACGAAATATTCCAAAGCCTAAAAAAGAAACCCAGAGCTGGGTCCCTTTGCTCGAAGCTTGCTATTTCCAGGCCTTTAATAAGTTGAATTGGCAATTTCTATTCAGAGCTCTGCAATTTTTCGGCTTTTCTGATCGTTGGATCTGCATGATATCTGAATGTGTTTCTACTTGCAGAGGCTCTGTTTTGATCAACAGAATTCTCTACAGTTTCTTCCCTGCTGCCTGTGGTCTCAGACAGGGAGACCACCTGTCCATGTATCTGTTTAATCTAGCAGAAGAGATTCTGAGTCTCAACATTAGTGCCTTCCCTACAAAGGGAAAATTCACTCGGCCTTCTCCACAGATCCTCCGATTTGTTGTTGCCTTATCTGCATTGATGACATCTTGGTTTTTATGCAGGTTAAATGGCGAAGTTGCAAGGTTTTCAAGGATCTCCTAAATTCCTATGAGGTGGCCTCTAGTAGTCAATCTTTTAACTTGAACAAGAGCAATCTTTTTTTTTTAATTCATCATGATTATTATTTATTTTTTGGATTCTACGAACTGTCAAGGTATAGGAATTTTAGAAAAGAAATTATTTCTAGAAAATGTATCTAATCTTTTTTAAGTTTTTTCAGTTTGTGCCTGGTTCATCCCCATGCACATGGTTGTTTATATGAATGGCATACATCATTGGAATCAGACCGGTCAATGTGCTAATATTGTTGTGATCTGTGAACTGAGTTTTCATGTTAATGAGTGAATCAATGAGATCCTAAAAACAAGTTAAATATTTTTAGGGCACAAAAGAACTAACCCAAAGGCCAAATCATACCGAGATTAAAGTGGAAAGTCCTTTGATATGAAGGAAAAGACTACTAGTCAAGCTATGAAAACTATTTAGATTTCTTGCTTTTACTTAGAGAGAGCACAATTTCTCATAACATGGTATTTTCTCACTGGCTGTGGGTCGCGAAAAACTAAAGAGAATCAAAGGTGCCACAACAATGGAAAATCTCTAGAACTAAAGTTGCAAATATTGTGCTTGCAAACCCTAGCCGAAAAATATCCTATCTATTACAAGCTATGTTATAAATGAAGCCAGTATTTTGTAAATATCAGTATAGCTTCTTACTTTTAGCAGGCCAAAACTAATAATATCACAATCAATTAAAATTTTCATAATATTTTTTTATTTTTAATTATAAAATTTTTCGTCGTGGTTTTTAATTATACAAATTAAAATTTTTTTTCCATGGATTTCTCTTAATAACGAAAACTTTAATAATCTGCTGGCAAAGACTCCATGTTTTAGCAACTGACCAATGATATCTGTGACAATATTCACAAGTAGAAGAATTCTATTTTTCATTCTTCCATGTTTTGCAACAAATATAGATACAAGGGATCGTCTTTGGTTCTTATTTTATTTATTTATACCAAGTTTAACATAAAACTGAAGATTATAAAATTGGGCTCTTGGGGGGCTGGGGTACCAGCAACATAAAACTGTAGAGCTTGAGACCATTCTTTTTCTTTTTTTATCTTAGTTTTGATTAAGTTGTGGACCCCCCTGCTCATTGTTGGGACACCTGTACTCATACTGTTATATCAGTAAATCACTATTTAAATGTCATTCAATTTCACCGTCTTCATATGTAAAATTCTAATATTTCAACTTGAACTTAATTTTTACATACTATCATCTAACTGTTTCTTTCAAGGAAAACACTTTGTTCCATCGAGGAACTTATTTCTCATGTTTTCCCTAACACTCTCATCCTCATCATTAAAACCTTGTCCCAACTATGTTGGGGTTGGCTACACGAATTCTATTTCTCCATTCTGATCTATCTTGAACCAAATCCTCATATAAGTATGTTTTTCCTCACATTCTCTCTCTCTCTCTCTCTCTCTCTCTCTCTCTCTCACACACACACACACACACACACACATATTCTTATGCTCTCAGATTTTTTATTTTTTTGTAATCTTTCCAAAAGTTTGATTCTTAATATCCTAGGTATACAATTACCCCAATGAAGGTTCTAAGGTGATTTGAAAACCTGACTAACATGAGAACTTCCCATCCCACATCCACTGATAGGCATGCATCTAGATGGGCCGCCAGAAACATCCACAAGGCTCTTTGATCACAAGTCATTGCTCAAATAATCAATGTGAATTGCAGTACCTTTTCTTCTTTTATTTTATCAAAAACAATCTCCAAACCAAACCAAACCAAACCAAACCAAGCCTTTTCCCACTAGGTGGGGTCGGCTATATGGATTTGACGACGCCAATCAAATCTGTTTAGGGCCATGTCCTCCGTTAGATCCATGTAGGCAAGGTCATGTTTAATAGTTTCTTTCCAACTTCTCTTGGGTCTCCCTCTCCCTCTCCTACTCCTGGCAATCTCTATGCCTTCACACCTTTTAACAGGTGCTTCCATTGGACGCCTTCTAACATGGCCAAACCATCTTAGTCGATTTTCTCTCATTTTATCTCCAATCGGTGCTATTCCTACTTTGCCCCTAATCTCCTCATTCCTAATCCTATCTCTCCTTGTGATCCCGCACATCCATCTTAGCATTCTCATCTCCGCAACTTCCATCTTCTTAACATGATTATGCTTTACTGCCCAACACTCTGATCCATATAACAATGCTGGTCTTACCGCCACCTTATAATACTTTCCTTTAACCTTGAGGGGGACTTTCCGATCACACAAGACCCCCGAAGCACTCCTCCATTTGGTCCACCCGGCCTGAATCCTGTGACTTACATCAGTATCAATCCCTCCATCCTGTTGCACCATCGATCCAAGGTACCTAAAGTTTTCTTTCTCTACAATCTTTTGTGTGCCTAAGCTTACTTTTATGTTACCAAGTGTCCTACTTTGGCTAAACTTGCACTCCATATATTCCGTCTTGCATCGACTTAGCCTAAACCCTTTTGTCTCTAACGTTTTCCGCCATACTTCTAGCTTAGCATTCACTCCTTCTCTCGTCTCATCTACTAAAACAATGTCATCTGCAAATAGCATACACCACGGCACCTCATCCTGAATATGTCTTGTAATCTCATCGATAACTAGGGCAAATAAGTACGGGCTTAACGCTGAGCCTTGGTGTAGACCAATCGTGATAGGAAACTCCTTAGTCTCTCCGCCAGTCGTCCTTATAGATGTCACGGCTCTATCATACATATCCTTTATCGCCTCAATATATGCGACACACACTCTTTTCTTTTCCAGTACTCCCCATAGAATCTCCCTAGGAACCCGGTCATAGGCCTTCTCCAAGTCAATGAACACCATATGTAAATCTTTCTGGCCTTCTCTATACTGTTCCATTAACCTCCTCAGGAGAAAGATAGCCTCCATGGTTGATCTCCCAGGCATGAAACCAAATTGATTATCTGAAATGTTTGTTGTTCTTCTTAGTCTTCTCTCAATAACTCTCTCCCATAATTTCATCGTATGGCTCATCAATTTAATCCCGCGGTAGTTCGCACAGTTCTGAATATCTCCTTTGTTCTTGTATATGGGTATAAGAATACTTTTCCTCCATGCATCAGGCATCTTCTTGCTCTTTAGCACTACATTAAAAAGTTTTGTCAACCAATTTATGCCATTCTCCCCCAAGCACCTCCAGACCTCAATAGGGATACCATCTGGCCCAACCGCTTTCCCATTCTTCATCCTTTTCAATACTTCTTTAACTTCTTCCCTACTGATTCTCCTATAGAACATATGATTCGATTCTTCCCTAGAAATGGTAAGCTGTCCCAATTGTATGTCACTACTACTGCTTTCGTTAAATAACTTGTAGAAGTAGCTCTTCCAACGCTCCTTTATCTCATCGTCCTTTACTAATACCTTTTCATCCTCATCCTTAATGCATTTAACTTGGTTTAAGTCCTTGGTCCGCCTATCTATGGCTTTAGCAAGCTTGAATATCTCTCTTTCGCCTTCCTTAGTGTCAAGTCGCCTATATAGCTCCTCAAATGCCTTTGCCTTGGCCTCACTAACTGCCTTTTTGGTTTCTCTTTTTGCTTCTTTATACTTTTCCAAGTTTGCTGCATTTCGATCCCTTTGCCAAGTTTTAAAACTCTCTCTTTTAACTCTTATCTTGTCTTGAATGGCCTTGCTCCACCACCATGCCTCCTTCTGTGCCGGAGCACCCCCTTTGGATTCTCCTAAGACTTCTTTCCCTACCCTCCTAATACACTCTGCTACCTTATCCCACATATTATTTGCACTCTCATTTATCGCCCAAACGTCTTCCTCTAGTACTCTATCCCTAAATGCTAGTTGCTTATCACCTTTCAAGTTCCACCATTTAGTCTTTGAGCATCTATACAACTTCTTTTTTGTAGTCCACCTTTGTAGCTGCACATCTATGATCAACAACCTATGTTGGGAAGTCAAGCTCTCCCCCGGTATCACCTTGCAATCTTTACAAGCTAAGCGGTCTCTTTTCCTAATTAAGAAGAAGTCAATCTGTGTCCTTGAGGAGCCACTCTTATAAGTCACCAAATGCTCCTCTCTCTTCCTAAAAAAGGTGTTAGTCACCATGAGATCATAAGCCACTGAAAAGTCCAAAATATCCTTCCCTTCTTCATTTCTATTACCGTATCCAAGTCCCCCATGTACTCCTATATATCCATCTACGTCGCGTCCTACATGGCCATTCAAATCTCCTCCTATGAAGACCATCTCGCCTTGGGGTATCTCTAGTAGCACTCCTTCCAAATCTTCCCAAAACTTCTCCTTATGTCCATCTCCTAAGCCCACCTGGGGGGCATAAGCACTAATTACGTTCACTATCTCTTCTCCTAACACTAACTTAATTGCAATAATCCTATCTCCACAACGCTTTACATTAACTATATCTTCCTTTAAGTCCTTGCTCACTACTATGCCAACCCCATTCCTCGCTCTATTAAGTCCCGTATACCATAACTTATACCCAGTCCTCTCGATCTCTTTAGCTTTCTGTCCCATCCACCTTGTCTCTTGCAAGCAGGCAATTGCGATTCGTCTCCTTTCCATTGTATCCACCACTTCCATAAGTTTCCCAGTTAGGCTCCCAATGTTCCAAGTACCTAATCTCAGCCTTCTATTTTGGGCTAGCTTCCTTACCCCCCGCACTCGTCCAATAAAGTGTGGGGACCCTTGCCTATTTAGCACTGCACCCGGGCGCCGATGCAGCGGTCCTTGCTCACTTATCACTGTACTCGGACTATACAGCGCGTCGCTAAGTAGGGGACGCCCCAACGAAATATCATTAGGTCTCAAATCCATAAAGAAATCCGACTGAGTATTGTGCTGGCTGTCGGCTACCTAACGCACAACCCTCCTCCTTTGTCCGGGCTTGGGACCGGCTATGTCAAGGATACCCCAACATAGGCGGAGTTTTATCAAAAACAATCTCATTTTAGAGAAATGATCTTATGTTGACATCAGAATTGTGTCAATGGCCAGGGGCGGACCCACATTATGGGCACAGGGGGCAGTGGACCTCGTTAGGGTTCGGAAAATTCACAAATTCGCAATGAGCCTCTGGCCCATGTCATCGGAGAACGTCTGCCCCAACCCTACTTCCATTGTTCCCCTTCAAGCTCCACGTCTTTGACGGTCTGGCTTCAATGCTTTGGCATAGAAGCAGAGAGGGGTGGCTGGAAGCTGAAACCGTCTTAGTTAGTCGAGCATCTGGAACCCCAAAGAGGTACTATTCATTTCCCTTATTGTTTTTGGAACAATGGCTAGAAGAGAACTCAAATCAAAATCTGGAAATGACAGATAGGATTGGTGTTGACACACTGGGGACTTAGAACTAGGATTGGATTGGCCATATCAATGGGTCGGTTTCAGTTGGTGAAGAGGGACGATGATGGCAGGTTGGGACTGTGGGGCAGTTTTGATTTCGTGTATTGTGAACATGGGTGAAGAAATGAAACATGAGAGATTGGAAAGATGGCCATGATGTTCAGCGGTTGGACTAAGAGGGCTGAGATGGAAAAGAGATAGAGGAGAACAATGATGGAGATGATGGTTGTGATGTAGAGGAGGGGGTTTTGCTGTTGAACTGAAGGATAGCATAAAGGCCCCAAAGCGGTGCACATGTCAACATCAGAGAACGCCCTGCCACTTGTGTGGATGCAGTATAGTTGAGATTGACCGGATCAGAGGCTACCGAACTACTTGGAATCTGATCTAGTGGGGTCCGAGCAATGGAATGCAATGGCACCAACTGATGTGGGTCTGGTTGAGTAGAACTAATGGTTGGACGAAGCGCAGTCATCGTCTGTGATGAGTTCACATGATCTTGTGATGAACCAAAACCAAGAGAAGCTGTAGTTGGGTCAGGCAGTGACCGAGACTGGGCCCTATGGTGCTGGCCATACTCAGACATTGTTGGAGAAGTGGGTCTAGTTGCACGAGCACTAGTTAGGTTTATATCTGGTTGTCCAGCAGCAGTGGGTCCATTCCAAACATTGCGATGACCAAGCAGGACATGCTCACTTCAGACCATAGTTGTCAAATTCGTTTCGATTCGGACGAAACATCCGATTTCTTTCGTTTCGACACCCTTATCGAACCGAACATCTCGCCTTGAGATGTTAGATTCATATTTCGTTAATATTCGCCGAAATATTGTGTTTCGTGGAGAAGACCCTAAAATTTGGACGAACATTACCCGAATCAACAGATTCGGACGAATCAAGGGAAGACCGTTACAGGAAAAAAAATTAAAATCAATGAAGTTGAGCATTTGAGCGAATCTAAACGAAATAAATTCGAAATACCTGTTATCGAGTAGAAACGCCTCATCTTCCTCTCGTTCGCCGACATGCAGCATGCAAAATCCCCTTTGATCTATAAATCGGGCTCAAATATGCATGTAAGGATCTATAAATTGGTATCAGCCACAAGATCTTCCCTATTCCCCTTTCAATCTCCTGAGAATATCTCTCCATTGAAGGCTCAAATATTGGATTTCTCCCTCACCGAGCTGTCGATTGGATTTCTTCTCCTCGCCGAGGCCGTCGATTGGATTTCTTTGCGAAGAGCTTCGCCTGATTTCTCCTCGCGAGCTTTGCCTGATTTCTTTGCAACAAAATATCGCAGATCCACAGGTATTCATCGATCTCTCCCTCTCCCGCCATTTCAGCTTCGCCATTTCCAACTCCAAGTCATTGATAGGGATGGGGTTCCATTTGGGGACGACTCTCTGTTTATAAGGGTCTTACGAAAAAAGGGTGCCTTGGAGGACTACGGGACTACAGAGGGAAATGGTACCCCTGCACGTGTTTCATATACAAATTGGCAGTGGGCACATGTTCAAATACAACTACTACACATGTTTCATATAATGGTCCTGATGAGTTACGGCCCTTACGGGAAGTGTGGCCCACCCCTTTTATTCACTAAAACTCATTTTATTGGACCACGGGAAGTGAGGCCCACCATCCCTTTTATTCGCTGAAACCATTTGATCACTGAAATGTGCAGTGATTATTTTTTAATATTGCAATTTCTCACCACCAATTTTAAATTTATAAAATCTTAATCTGCACACCCATTTGATCATCGAAATGTGCAGTGATCATTATTTTATTCACTGAAACCATTTGATCACTGAAACGTGTAGTGATCATTTTTATAACTCATATAATTTTAAAAAAATTCCTATTAATAGCTGAAACATTAAACTTACTGTGCTTGTCTATTAGTTGTACATTTTTTATTGTTGCAAATTGCAATTCCTCACCATCGGTTTTAAATTTATAAAATCCTAATCTGCACACCCATTTGATCATCAAAATGTGCAGTGATCATTTTTATAACTAATATAATTTTTAAAAAATTCCTATTAATAGCTGAAACATTAAACTTACTATTGTACTTGTCTATCATTTGTGTGTTGGTATTGCATCAGATTTGGAAGATTGATTTTTTTATTTGAAAATGAGTGATGGCACACCCATATCTTCCGCTGCTGCCAGTATTAGATCTGATGATCCTGCATGGGCTTATGGCTATGTGGATCCAACCAACAACAAACATGTAATTTGTCGTTTTTGTAAGAAAGTCATAAAAGGCGGTAGGATCACTAGACTTAAAGAACACCTTGGGGGGGTGAAAGGAGATATTGCACCTTGTAAAAATGTGCCAGGTGATGTAAAATGGCAAATGGAAAGACTTGTTTTAGAAGGTAAAAAGGATAGAGCAAAGAAAAGGCAATTAAATGAGGAGATTAGAAACCCTTATGGAACTCCACGGGGTGATGCAGATGAAGATGATGTTGAGGTAGAAGAAGTAGAACCATTTACAAATCCAATTAACCCCACCACAACAAGTAGAAAGGGTAAAGAGAAGGTCTCTCAAATATCTACCCAAAACAAAAGAAGGGGTGTCAAATACTTCCCAACCTCCAATGTCGAATTTCTTTGCACCACGAACAAGTCTTGGATCTCAGCCAGGCGTCAAATCAGCATTAGCAACAAAGGAACTGAAGGATGCAGCTGATTTGGCTGTTGGCTGTTTTTGGTTTGAGGCAAATCTCCCATTTAATGCTGCAAGATCAAAATTTTGTCAATCAATGGCTGATGGAATCGCTGCAGTGGGGCCAGGTTACAAGATGCCATCATATCATGATCTTCGTGGAAAGATTTTGGGAAAAATTGTACTAGAAGTTAATGGTTTCATGGAGCATTATAAATCATGTTGGAGTGAAACTGGATGCTCTGTCATGCCTGATGGGTGGACAGATGAAAGGCAAAGGACATTGATTAACTTTCTTGTGTATTGCCCAAAAGGGGTAATGTTCCTAAAGTCGGTTGATGCAAGTCCAATTATTAAAAATTCAGATGCACTTTTTAAAATTTTTGATGAAATTGTCTTACTTGTTGGGCCTAACAATATTGTCCAATTTATCACCGACAATGATGCCACTTACAAAGCAGTGGGAAAAAGAGTGGCTGAAAAATATGGGACTTTTTATTGGATAGCTTGTGCTGCCCATTGCATAGATCTGATGTTGGAGGACATGGCAAAGGCCCACTTGTTTCCAGTAAACGCATCCACAATTGAGACAGCAAAGAAAATCACAAAGTTCATTACAATCATTCATCAGTGTTGAATTTAATGAGAAGAGAATATACAAATGGGAGAGAATTAATCCGACCAGCCATCACAAGATTTGCTACCAATTTTATTAGCTTGCAGTGCCTTTTTAAATACAGAAAAGAACTTAGGCAAATGTTTACAAGTACCGCTTGGGTTGAATCCAATGCTTCAAGTACCCCTGTTGGCATAGAGATCACTGAAATCATACTCAATAACACATTTTGGAAGGATGTTGAGCATATATTGAAGGTTAGTGAAGCTTTGGTGGTAGTTCTACGTCTATCCGACAGTGAAGAGAAGCCTGCAATGGGTTATGTGTATGAGGCAATGGACAGAGCAAAAGAGGTGATTCAAAAGAGGTTAAAAAATAAGGAGTACCTGCTATACTGGAAGATTATCGATCGCAGGTGGGAAAATCAACTTCACAGTGCACTACATGCTGCAGCATACTATTTGAATCCAGCGTTTTTCTTTAGTCCTACTTTTTCTAAGCATAGTGAAGTCATGAGGGGCCTGAATAATGTCATAGAGAAATTAGTTCCTGATTTTGATACTCAGGACATGATTTTCAAACAATGTGATGCCTATAAAGATTCCCGTTTTGACTTCGGTTTTGCAGCAGCAATACGAAATAGAGAGAAAATGTCTCCAGGTAAATGAAAAATTTTTATTTTTCATTAACTTATTATATAACTGCAGTTCATAAAATATAATTTAATATTTCACATATATTTTTACAGATAAATGGTGGGATCGGTTTGGAAATGGTACCCCTGAGTTGAAAAAATTGGCAATTCGAATTTTGAGTCAATGCATCACTGCTAGTGGTTGTGAAAGAAATTGGAGTATCTTCGAACATAATCATTCTCCTAAGAGAAATAGGCTAGAACATCAGAGGCTGAATGATCTAGTTTTTGTGCATTATAATTTGAAGCTCCGTGAAAGGTATATCAAATGTTAATCATACGTGATTCTTTTGCAAATTATTAATTGTCATAGCAAAATATTAACTTATGTAAATTGTAGGGATATGCTCAAAAGGACTAGGAATGCTGCTTCCGACCCAATTAGTTTGGAGAATATTAATATTTTGGCAGACTAGGTTGCTGAAGAAGCACCTCTCTTGACCATAGAGGATGTCGACGGTTGGACGACTATGGAGCAACCGGCACAAGAGCAAGAGGGTCTCCCTGATTTTGATGGGGGTGATGAATTAGGTGGGCCTATAGGAGAGGATTTGGGAGTAAATGAAGATGATAATCATTTTTACAGTGATGCATAGTTAGTTGACTTTTTGCTTTATTTTGTGATATTTGAGGGGATGTATTTGAACCTTATCTTTTGCAAATTATATTTGTGATGCTTGGTAGAATGAAAATTTCTATATATTTTTAATATATATATATATATGTAATTTTATTATATTTTCCGAAACAAATTTCCGAATTGGAAACCGAAATGTCCGAATAACCCGAGATGTTTCATTTTGGAACCAAACCGAAACAGGGTCCGAAACGAATTTGACAACTATGCTTCAGACAGAAGGAGAAGTAAAATCCTGCACTTTGTTAGCTATAAAGGGGTACATCTCATCAAACACCACATGCCGACTCATGTAAATTCTATTGGTAACAGGGTCAAAACATTTATAACCTTTGTGATTTCGCCTGTAACCAAGAAAAACACAGGGAATGGTGCTGATGCAGGCCCTACGATTAGGGCGTATGTAGATGTCGAAACACGTCAAAGGACACCTCAAATTATATCCGTAGAGATTTCAACACGAGGAAAAACCTCTCCAAGGGAAAATCCCAATTTTACTCAATTCCAATTCTGAGATTATCATCTCTACATTGTAGTATAAATAGGCCAAGTAACTTAGGGCTTAAGAAAACCTAATCTAATAATAGAAACTATGCTAATCAAACTAGGAAACCAAATAAACTAGAATACTAATCCTAATTACAATAAAATTAGGAAACTACTAAAAATATGCTGGGTGGGACCATTGGTGGATGCATCATTCCCCCTAGGTTGAAAGAAGAGTTCTACCTCGAACTCGAGTCTTCTTCAAATTGCCTTTGTATATGTGATGTACGTGTAGCACTTTCTTTGTATCATGGTGATGCAGTGAGATCCAAGAAGAAGTGGGCCCATCATGGACCCCCACCAAGAATGATTTACTTTCTTTAAATAGTTTATTAATTTTAGTAATTTGATATTTTAGTGATTTGATTTACTTAAAGATTTTAGTGAGAGATTTTAGGGAGTGATTTTAGGAATCACTGAATAATGGTAGTTTCTTTATTTAGACCATTCCTCTATTATAAATAGAGATGGATGCTTGATTGTAAGTTATGCTATAATTTTTAATTAGAGTTCAGAATTGTTCTTGTGAGTTCCTCTTTGGGGTATTTCCCCTAAGTGATCTTAGGGTTTTGAGTCTTAGGGCTCGATCTCACCGTCGGAGGTGTGGATCTTCACCGTGGCCTCCGAGCTACACCATCAATTGGTATCAGAGCCGACGATCAATCTCAAATCGCCGGTTGAGATCGCCGATTCGAGGAGTCATCATCCTCATCACAGCCGATTCCATCACAGCTAGAACCCCAGCACCTACCTCCATCCAGTCATCCCGCGAGAACCCTATTCATCCCCAACCCACTAACAAGCCCATCAGCCACTTCCCAAATCCCCAAATCCCTAACAAACCCATTAGCCACTTCCGAACCAAATCCCAGCCCTAAACAAATTTTCCACACCCTCTCCCGAAACCAAAACCCTAGCCCATCCCCAAACCCAGCAGAACCAGAAGACTTTCCTTTAGCTTCCATCCCAGAACCAGAAAAAAAAAAAAAAAGAGCAGAACCAGAAGAGCAATGAAGAACAGAAAGTAGAAGAAGAGAGAGGTAGCAGCAGAAAACAGAGAGGGCAGAGAGAAGAAGATAGAAGAGAAAGAAAGGAGGAAAAAAAGAAAAAAAGAAAGTAAAAGAAGCAGCAGCAGCAGAAGAATAGAAAGAGAGTTGCGCTGGAAGAGTACCTGGCACCACTCATCGTCTCCGGCCAGCAGTGGACAATGTGCAACAGCAACCAGCAGTGGACGTTCCTTTGCTTCGTTGAAGTTCAAAACAGTAGGCATACACTTCTCTTCTTCGTTGAAGTTAAAAACAGTAGGCATACACTTCTCTTTTTGCTTTTCCTTCTTGCACAAACCCCAAGGCGGAGCCAAAAGTATCTCCCACGTGTCTTCTCTACTGGGCTTGAGTTTGGGCCCAACCTGAGCCCAAGCCCAACCAAAAAAAAAAAAAAAGTTTCTCTCCCAAGTACCTGCTGGTGTGTTACAGCTGGGTCTACCCTAGGTTCAGACCTAATCCAAGCCAAAAAAAAAAAAAAAAAAACAGAGAAAGAAAAGTGCAGGAATTTGCAAAGCAATATATTTGAATCATTGATTCAAGTCAATATGAAACTTTTTGGAAGCCCCATTAAAATTCAAAGAATTCTGTATGAGCGCAAATATGACAATTGGTATTTTGAAAATGAATTCTATTTTGAGGAATTTCTCAACTTGACACAAGAAAATTGGACGGTTGATGAATACACCCGCCACTTTCGAGAATTGTATGAGATATGCGAATTGGAGGAAAATGAGAGACACGATTTAGCTCGCTATATCCAAGGCTTGCGACCAGATATCTTGGAAAATATGAATTATTGCAAAACTAGTCAAGATGCATACTTAGAAGCCATCCGTGTTGAGCGCATACTTCGAAAGTCTCGCAGGCAACAATGTAGATAACGAGCTCATATTGTGAAAAGACATTTTGCAGGAAGAGAAAACCCCACTCTTGTCATTCGCAGACTCCTCAATACCAATGAAGAAGAGGAAGAAGAATGGAAACATGCTAAGAAATTTCACACGCGGGTGATAGTCGTTGACAAAGCTGTTAATGTGGTTATTGACAATGGTAGTGCGATTAATTTTGTCGCACAAGAGGTTATTGACAAGCTTAATCTGCCAACTGAGAAGCTTCCTAAGTCCTACCAAGTCACATGGTCTAATGGTCATGTCATTCCCGTGACTCACAGATGTTTGGTATCTTTCAAGCTTGGCAGATATGAAGATCAGAT
This sequence comes from Umbellularia californica, assembly GCA_028538565.1. Lineage (NCBI taxonomy): Eukaryota > Viridiplantae > Streptophyta > Magnoliopsida > Laurales > Lauraceae > Umbellularia > Umbellularia californica. Next base: position 30,834,015 of record JAPQWN010000002.1, read on the forward strand.
TTGGTGTGATGTGATCCATATGAATATTGCTCATATCCTTTTTGGTCATCCATGGATTTTTTATCGGAAAGTGCATCATGATATAGAGGCAAACACATATACCCTTTTCCGGAATGGCAGATGGCATAGACCAGTGTTTTGAAAAGCGAGAGGCGCATCAAAGCGCTAAGGTCTCCTGGGGCCTAGGCGTTAAGGCGCGAGGCGAGGCGCGGGCTTCATCGAAGCGAGGCGCACATTGTAGATAAAAAAAATATATTTTAGTATAGATACATAACTCACAAATTAGAGCAAAAAAGAAGAGGAATATTAGAAGAACTCTAAAAGTCATAAAGCATCCATCACTCTAAATGCTAAAGTAACATTCAACAAAAGTACCAACAAAAGTACAAAAGTGTGACACCATACATAAAACCACTACACAAAAATATTTCAAAGTAAAAGCAACAACACAGATGCTCCTAAGGAGTAAGGAGGACCTAACAGTCATCCTCAACATCTACACCAAGTAAGTCATAATCTTGCCCTTCATCATTGGATTTATATCCATCCACGTCTTCCTCGTCCGTCTCCTCTAACTCTTCCTCATCTACCAATTGAAGAACACTTGATGATCTAGTCACTCTTGGTGTTGCCCTTGCCCTTGAAGTTGATGTTGCTCTAGTTCTTTGACTACTTTCTCCCACTCCAGAAGCTGTAGCAACATCACCCCATGTCAAAATATCATCATCAAACACAAACTCATCATCTTCATCCAATTCTCTATCTATCCTCCCAAGCAACCACTCATTGCTTTCATCAATATTCTTCAAAGAAATGGGATCAAGTATGTCACGCATATCATATCGACGTTTGAGTGCTCTGTTGTACTTAACAAATACTAGATCATTGAGACGTTTTTGATCCAACTTATTTCTTTTTTTGCTATGAATCTGCAACATTTAAAAAAGATATTAAAATTTATATGTAGAGAAGAAAAATATTTTAAATTCATTCGACTTGAGAAAAATACTCACATGCTCAAATACACTCCAATTTCGTTCACAACCAGATGAACTACACGTCAGGCTAAGAACTTTTACCGCAAATTTTTGCAAATTTGGGGTCTTGGAACCATATGCAGCCCACCATGCAGCTGTTTATTATAGGTAATCAGCATAAATTTATGGGATAAATGTAAAAAATTAATTTTATAATATAATGGAATAAACTTATAGGATAAAAATAGTTTACCCGGTGCCGTTGTCGCCCTTTGCCTAATCGCCATAGGCAACCCAAATAAATTTTCAACTTGCTTATAAATAGACAACTCTTGACTGATCTTATCTTGCACATCAATATTTGGGACCAGCTTTGATATGCAATTATACAACCCTGCCATAACTTCATTATCGTGCTCAATATTGGGATTCGAATAAAAGAACTCTGGGTTCAAAAAATATCCAGCTGCATGCAAAGGACGATGCAATTGAACATCCCACCTTCTGTCAATGATTTCAAAGATATTATTATATCTTTCTTCTTTTCCACCAAAAGCATTTGAAATGGCTTCTTTAGCCCTATCCATAGCTTCATAAATGTATCCCATGGGAGGCTTTTTCTCACCATCAACCAATCTAAGTACACAAAGAAGAGGACCTGAGACCTTAAGGGCATAGACAACAGTGTTCCAAAATGAAGGCATTAACATAATTTGTGCAACCCTTTTACCCTGTTGCTCCTTTGCCCATTTGCTTGTTGTCCATTCCTCTGAAGTGAACATCTCCCTCAAGTTGTTTTTTTGTTGATGAATCCTTGCTAAAGTAAGAAAGGCAGTTGCAAATCGGGTTTTTGCAGGCTTGATCAACTCTTTCATTTGTGTAAACCGCCTCATCATATTTAGCAAAGTTGGGCGGTTATAAATGAACCCATGTACCACAATAGCCCTTTCAAATGTTCTCTTGAGACTTGGTATCTTAAAAATGTCTTCCAACATCAAATCCAAACAGTGGGCAGCACATGGTGTCCAATACAAGTGTGCAAACTTTGCCTCTAAAAACTTTCCTGTTAGAACCAAAACAAAGAAAGAGATAAAAAAGAGTTTTAGATAACTGATTCTTTTAATACTACTAAATAAAAAACTTTTTTCCAATAACCACTAATTCTTACCCGCCAACACATTAGCTGCAGCACTGTCTGTGACAATTTGGACCACATTAGCTTCTCCAATACGCTTCACAAACTTTTCAATTAGTTGAAACAATTTTTCTGCATCCTTTGAGTAGCTAGAAGCGTCAATTGACTCCACAAACATGGTTCCTTTGGGACAATTCACCAAAAAATTAAGTAACGTCCTCCCTTTCTTGTCAGTCCACCCATCCATCATTATAGAACATCCATACTTTACCCAATCATCCCGGTGACCCTTCATCAAATTATTAGTATGCTCTATCTCTTTTTTGAGGAGAGGAACTCGCACCTCATAGTAACTTGGTGGTTTCATACCGGGACCATATTGCCCAATAGCTTCAATCATTGGTCCAAAATTGTCACAATTAACTGCATTAAAAGGAATTCCAGCATCATACATCCACTTTGCAAATCTTACACATGCCCGCTCTCTTAATTCTTTTCTATACGGATCATTTGCATCAATTCTTGTTTGTTTTCCTTGGGCTTTTCGATTTTGCACAACAACATCCGGATTGGGAGTAAAGAATACATCCATAGGCCCTTTTTGCTTTGGCCTTTTAGGTTTGGACACAGTGGAGATAGTAGTACTTCCACGAGCACTAGAAACTTCACTACCATGAGCCCAGGGTCTTTTACCACGTTCAATGACCTCTACATCATCTTCTTCATCCTCTTCATACGCATTAGCCAATTCATCAAAATGAGGCAACATATTCATTTCTTCTTTTTCTTTCTTTTTCTTTGTCATGTACTCTCTAATCTCTTCTCTAACTTCAGCTAGACATTTTGGACAAGCAGTAATATTCCTGAAACCCCCAACAAGGTGTTGCTTGACCCGATAAACACCTCCATTTGATATTTTGCCACAAAAATTACATTTGAACCTATTAATATTTTGTGGATTTTCCAAATGTGCATACTGCCATGCTGGGTCCTTTCTACTACTACCTTCTGATGGCGTTGACATCTATAAATAGCTGCAGAAGTAGCAGCATAGATCACCAAAAAAAGAAAGAATGCAGCAGCAAAACAAAAAAAAAAGAAAAGAAAAGAAACAGCTGCAGGAAATATAAATAGCAACAAAGCAAAAAAACAAAAGAACAACCAGATTTACAGTGAGCAGCCAAACAACGTAAAAAAAAAAAAGAAAGAAAGAAAGCATGATCTGATTGATGAACAAGAAAAAAAAAAAGAAAGAAAATTAGTGGCAGAAAATCAGTGGCAACAACAGCAATAGAAAGAAAACAACAGAAAGAAAAAAAAAAACAATGAAGTATTCAGATCAGCAGCAGGGAATAAAAAAAAAAAAAAGCTGCAGAAACTGAAGCAGAAACACGACAGCAAGAACACCATCACGGCAGCAAAAAACGGCAGCAAAAAACACGCAGAGATCAACAAAAAAAATGAATGCAGCAGCAGAACAAAAAAAAAGAAAAGAAGTAGCAGAGCAAAAAAACAAAAATAACAGCAGTAGCAGCAGCAGCAGTAGAAAGAAAATAGCAACGGCAGCAGCAGGGAAAAAAAAAAACAGCAGCAGCAGCAGAAAGAAAACAGCAACAGCAGCAGCAGGGAAAAAAAAAAAAAAAAAAAAAGCAGCAACAGCAGAAAGAAAACAGCAACAGCAGCAGCCGGGGAAAAAAAAACAGCAGCATGAAGGAAAAAAAAAACAGAAACACAGCAGCATGAAGGAAAAGCAGCAGAAACACAGCAGCAGTGCAACATGAAGGAAAAAAAAAAAGAAAAAACAACAGAACAACAGCACGAGCAGCAGAGATCACCAAAATAAAAAAAAGAAAGAGAGAGAAAACAACAAACAGTAGCAACAGTAGCAGCAGGAGAAAAGGGAAAGAACGAAACGAAACAGAAAGAAAGGAAAGAACCTGGCACCTGCGCTCTTCTTCTTCTTCTTCTTCTTCTTCTTCTTCTTCTCCCGCTCCCAACGATTTTTCTTTCTTCTTCTCCCGCTCCCAGCGATTCCCTCTTTCTTTTTTTTTTGTTTCATCTCACCTAGGGCACGATATATGCCCTTCTTATTGGGCTGGGCTGCTTTTTTTTTTGTTTCATCTCACCTAGGGCACGATATATGCCCTTCTTATTGGGCTGGGCTGCTGGACAGCTGGGCCAATTTCTAATTTAAGCCCATTGACCTGTTGGGCTGGATTATTTTCATTTTTTTTTTCAAAATCTTAAGTTTTGGGCCTCATTGACTGAAGCCCACTAGGCGCGCGCCTCACGCCTCATTCAAAGGCACGCGCCTTATGAGCTTTTACTGCGCCTTACTTAAATCGCCTTGCCCCAAAGGCTTTGAGGCGCTACAGGTGCGCCTTGATGCGCCTTGCGCCAGGCGCGCGCCTTTAACAACGCTGGCATAGACTCATGCCACTGACATCAACATCCCAGTCGTCGTCTACACCTTCAACAGAAGCGCCACAAAAGGAACACAAACTTGAAAAAGTAGTCATGATTACACCAAAAGAGCTGACTTCGAACATCAATGATGACATTGAAGAGCAAGTTCATGGCAACAAAGATTTTGTGGGTACAAACAATATTGTTCAAGGTAGTGCCACTCAAGAGCTTCAAAGGATTGAGAACATACAAGGTCACGCAACTATTGAAGACTTTGAACAGGTTAGCAAAAAGATTGAACATCTGGTAGAACTCACTGTCATGCAACTTCCAGAAAATTCAATTGTCTTCAGAACTCAATTCGATTGTTCCAGTGGTTTCACAAGAAGATCAAGTTATTACAGTTCCTCACATTGACTTCATCTTCAAAGATCAACAATGGAAGCTTGAAGATTGCACTCAGATATGGCAGATTTTACAGTTGCAGTCTCTCATAGGAATACTGCAAGCTCGCACTATATGCAGACAGCAGAAGAAGCGACGCTTCCGAACTACTTTTAAATGGCTGAACACATTGCGTCAAACTCCCACACCATGCCATGTAGCTGCAACTCAAAAGAAGAAGCGGACATTTGTGCGTTTAATTTTCGACCCAGGTGGACATTTTCCGAACTTGTGGTCGGATTCTCTCCTGTGTTATCAACTTTTCAACTCGCCGGAGTCGAGTTCTTCCAAGAGGGGGAGTGTTGATGCAGTGAGATCCAAGAAGAAGTGGGCCCATCATGGACCCCCACCAAGAATGATTTACTTTTTTTAAATAGTTTATTAATTTTAGTAATTTGATATTTTAGTGATTTGATTTACTTAAAGATTTTAGTGAGAGATTTTAGGGAGTGATTTTAGGAATAACTGAATGATGGTAGTTTCTTTATTTAGACCATTCCTCTATTATAAATAGAGATGGATGCTTGATTGTAAGTTATGCTATAATTTTTAATTAGAGTTCAGAATTGTTCTTGTGAGTCCCCCTTGGGGTATTTCCCCTAAGTGATCTTAGGGTTTTGAGTCTTAGGGCTCGATCTCACCGTCGGAGGTGTGGATCTTCATCGTGGCCTCCGGGCTACACCATCACATGGGCCCTTGATTTCTTCTTCGGTGATTCTGGTTTCTTTGGATGGAGAGTAACTTCCTTTCCACAGTGCATGAAGGTATACGTGTTGTTTCGCATCCCATGAGTGCCATTCTTGTCATACATCCATGGGCGACCCAATATGATATCTTCACTGTCCATTGGTAGCACATCGCACCAAATTGTTTCTTTGTAATCATCACCATCTGAAAAAGTAAGCTGACATGTATGTCGCACTTACGCTTCATCACCTGTCATTAGCCATTTGACAAAGTAGGGACGATTGTGCTTGTAAACCTTCAACTTCAAGTGATCAACAAGAGTTTGGGAGATAATATTCTCACAACTTCCACCATCAATCACAACTGTACAATTTTGCCTATGAACGAAAAATATTTTTCCGCAACCATTTTTTCTCGAGTGGGTATAGGCTCTTGTTGCACCAAGAGAAGTGCACCATCTATTTCAGCGGCTATTTCCTCCACTTCATCGGATTCTTCACTTCTAGGATCTTCTTTTGTTTTCGATTCTTCTTGGGCACCTTCCATTAAATTTATTCTTTTTGGTCATTCAAACGCACGGTGACCCTTTTGCTTACAATGGAAACATGTGAACTTGTTCTGATCTTCAGACTTGAAGGAAAACTTTTTTGAGGAACTTGCACTTGGATTGAAGTCTAGCTTTGCTGGGGCCTTTTGCGCAGGCCATTTAGACACACTAAACTTTCGAGCTTGATAATTAGCAATGTCCTCAGCTTTGATGGCATGTTGAATGATCTCATCAACATTATCAAAATTCTTGAATGTAAGAATATGTTGTATGTTAATGCACAACCCATGAAAATATCGATCAACCAACACATCATCATCTTCATTCAAGCCACAACGAGCTTGCATGGTTAGGAACTTAGAATATTCAATAACAGTTTTGGAACCTTGCTTCAAATCTTGATAACTTGAACAAAGATCTCTTGAATAATTCATAGGGAGGAATTTTTGCTTTAACAAATTCTTCATCTCGATCCATGTGTCAACGGGGTCAATATTTTGATTTCTTCTTTTCTTTTCCAACTCGGCCCACCAAATAGCAGCATAATTGTAAAATCGAGTTGCCACCAATGTAACCTTATGACCATCCGTCATTGGTTTGTGCGCAAAAATATTTTCAACGCACACTAACCAATCCATGAATTCATCCGGTTTCAACTTTCCATCATATTCGGGAATCACGATCTTAATATCCAAATCACAATCAACATTGACGGCATGTGGATCTCGTTGATTCCGATTATGTCTTCCATCATCTCGATGATTATCCTCACGCCGATTATTTTTTAAAGTAGTTAATTGGGTTTCAATCCTTGCAAGAGTGTCTTGCATTTGAACCATCATTGCGGATATTTGATTAACGTTTACTGATAATTCCGCAACGGTTCTCTTCAAATCATCATCATTATTGGAGGGAGACTCCACTTCGACATGCTTCTTGGGAGGCATATTTGTTTAATGCAAATTTAAAATTTGTGACTGACCTGATGTGTAGATTTGCTTGCCAGGAGCACATAGGTGAAAACGGATTGCAAATCGGACGGTGGATGAGCCCAATATCACAGAAAGAAGTGTCAGCAGCTAATCCGGTCAAGGGGCTGGATGACTACTGCAGACTGATCCGATCAATGATACAAATATGCGGACTAGCTTTCCTCTTTAAACAAGTCAAAACTGATCCAAATGTATAAATCAGGCCTAAACGAACTGCTTATGGGCTTCTTTAATGGGTTGGATCTGACCTGAACGGACCCAGATGCCCAAAATATTGTCTCGGCCTTTGTGTGGAATGAAAGAAGAAAAGGGTTTTTGAAAACCCCCTTTTGTTGAACGAGATGAGGGAGTGGGCGCTGGGCTATGGCGTTGGAGCTTGGCGACTACAACAAGAGGATGGAGCAGACGATGATGGCGGCGAGTAGACGAGCACGGTAACGACGGTGATGGTGCGACGTTGAGGGCGCGATGGTGCACGGTACATTGTTCTTTCCTCTTCTCTGCTTCTTTCTCTCTATTTTTTTTTTCTCTGCTGGGTCTGGGATGGGAGACGCCTAGGGGTTTGTAGGTTTCGGTGGTGCACGAAGATTAGGGACTCGTCTGGGGTGGAGTGAGTTGCTGGATTGGGGTTGGTTGCTGCGGGATTGGGGTTGGCAGTGAAGGGTTATGGGTTCGGCGGTTTGGGTGTTTGACGAAGGGCAGGGAGGTTGAAAGACTATCTGCTATGGAATTTCGATTGGTTGATGGGGCAGAGGAGCGGTGGCAGAAAGGTTCTGGAAGGATTTTTGGAAGGGTTGGGACAAGCTGGGGTAGGCAAGGCTAGGGTTTTTTTGCGAGGATTCCGTGGAAGGGTGTACGAATGGATTGTGTTGGGGACGTCGACAGTGGGTGGGGTTCAGTAGGGAAGGGGGCGATTATGGTATGGGGATGGAAAGGGGGATGTGCTCCGATCGGTGACCGGAGACGGATCGGAGCGACGTGGATCTTCGCTCTGATACCAACTGATGCAAGCTCTAGGATTAGGGCTTGCGTAGATGCCGAAGTACGTGTCAAAGGACCTCAAATTATCTTTGCAAAGATTTCGACACAAGGAAAAACCTCTCCAAGGGAAAATCCCAATTTTACTCAATTCCAATTCTGAGATTATCATCTCTACATTGTATTATAAATAGGCAAAGTAACTTAGGCCTTAAGAAAACCTACTCTAATAATAGAAACTATCCTAATAAAACTAGAAAACCAAATAGAATACTAATCCTAATTACAGTAAAATTAGGAAACTACTAAAAATATGCTAGGTGGGACCATTGGTGGAGGGGTAGCCTGCTCTGCATCTGGTGCGAAAGGATAATGTTCCTGATATATAAGGGTGAAGATATGGAAAGCATACACATCCAAATGAACGTAAAATTGTATAATCTGGAGTTTTATTAAGAAGTTTTTCATAGGGAGAAAGCTGATTAAGCACATGAGTAGGCATTCTATTGATGAGGAAAACAGCCGTATCAAATGCAACATCCCAAAATGTCAATGGAACACTTGAATGAGCCAAAAGAGATAGCCCCGTTTCAACAATATGTTGATGCTTTCTTTTGGCTATCCCGTTTTGTTCTTGTGTGTGTGGACACGAAATACGATGAGAAATGCCATGTTGAATTAATAAAATTTTAAATCTAGTGCTAGTAAACTCGCCACCACCATCAGATTGTAACATTTTGATTTTACAGTCAAACATGTTTTCTACTAAAGATTTATAATTTATAGAACATCAAACACTTGAGACTTAGAAGTAAGTGGAAAAAGCCAACAATATCTACTAAAGTCATCAATGAAAGTAACATAAAATCTAGCTCCACTACGAGACGAAGTGGGAGAATATCCCCAAACATCAGAGTGAACTAATTCTAAAGGAAAAGAAGAAATTGATGTAGAAGGTTGAAAAGGCAACCTTGATCGTTTTCCCATTTGACACGCAGGGCACACAGATTCAAGCTTGGATGGGCCATGTTTGGAGAGAGATGGAGCAAGGAGTTGAAATATCTGAAATGATGGATGACCCAAACGGTGATGCCAGAGATCACTAGAATGACGAGTACTACTGAATGCAGAGGGAGAAGTAGGCATGCTAGTCTTGGCTTGGGTGTGGCTGTTATGGTTCATCAACTCTTTGTTAATCCGATGTGGGAATTTCCAATTCCAACCTCTAATTCTCTTAGGGACATTTTCCGAGATATTCAAGAAGAAATCCAGCCTCAGTGTGAATTAGATGTGATGAAATTGTATGGATTCTTGAAGAAGATGGTCATTTCACTTTAAAATCTGTTTATCATATAGTGACTGGGAATTGTGATCAAAACCTGCAGTGGGCTCCTTTAATTTGGTTTAAGGGTTTGTATTAGAAAGCATTCTATTTGTGCCTGGATGTTTGTTCGAGGAAACTTGAAGACAAAGGATTTCCTCCTTCAGCGAAATGTGGATTGCGATTCCTGTTGTGTGTTATGTGACTGTACATGGGAATCTGGATCACATCTCATGCTGCAATGCTCTTATTCTCAAACACTGTGGTCACTCCTTTTGGCAAAGCTCAACCTGAGTTCTTTTGTTTGTAACTCGCCTATAGAGTTATTGGAATCAATTCTTCTCCGAATTGATCAGCGTCATAAGGGTGTTCAAACAGTTGGAAAGTTAATTTGCTATGCTTTTATTTGGCATATATGGGATGAAAGAAATAATCGTATCTTTACAGCTAAAGGCCACACCCAGCTCTTAGTGTGCTACACAGGATTATTCAGGTTATCCAAAGTAGGATTGTGTTCCTTGGTATTTTACTCCCGGATTCTATCTCATGTCATTGGGATATTTCTCCAATTACTAGCTTTCGTCGTCAGCTCATTCCTGCTATCAAGCCTGGGTGGAGATTGTGCATTGTCTTTATTCATCAAGTTCTTGTTGGCATTCTTTGGAGGGACATGGACCAGCCAGTTGAAGAAGCAATATGGTCAGGTGTGGACTATTATCCAGATATACTACAGCTGATGCATCTGATTCCTACCCACCTTACTTCTCTCATGATAGAGGTTGAGCCAGCTTTGTCTAGAATATCCTCATAAATCCCCCTAGACTATGAGATTTCAAGTTTGAAGATTAAAAGCATTCATTCAGAGACTCCGAATAAGCTTTGAAGATCCTCACCCAAAAACAATTCAATTTAGCAGAAGGATGAGCCTATCCAGAGTGGCTCCATGTCAGCTCACAAGTGCAGAAATGGCGATTTTAAGGCATTCTTGATAATTTATATGGCCTGGTTCCATCAGAGAAAGGATTATTCTTGAGGTCAGGGAGCAATCTGATTGATTTCGAGCTATTATTTCACGTTCTGGGTGCGGGCGTTCGGACGCTAATCTTGGCGTTTGGACGCCCAGGAAAACTTCATGGTTGCTGTAGCTTTTGGTTGCGGGCATCCTACCCTTCCATCTTGGCGTCTGGACGCGAAGGATTTTTCCTGCATTTGAATTTGTAAAGTTTTAGGTAGATTCAATTAGTAGTTTTGGAAATTTATTGTCTTGTTTCTGTGGGGTATGCCCCTCTGGGAGGTTCTAATAACCTTATTGGGGTTTAGACCTTCTCTTCTGTAAATTATTTATTTAAGAAAATGAAGTAATTACTTACTCTTCAAAAAAAAAAAAAAAAAAAAAAAGACCCTGTAATTTAGATTTTTTGGTTGACTATCTTTATTTTTTGTTCCAATATTTGGATTGATAATTCTGATCTAATTGAAGGAACTGGATCTGGCAATCTATAGTCTTTTGTAATTTGTGTTCTGGCTTTTCATCTATTCTTTTTCACTTTCTCTCCTTGACCACTGCACTTTTTCCTTTCAATTTCATCAAGACTTGGGGGTGTATGGGACGTTTCTCTTTGCAATTCTATGTGACCAACACTGTCAGGCATGTGGTTCTTTGTTACAGGCAAACCAACACCTTTTTTTTTTCTTGTATTCTTTTTAATTGGTTTAACATATTGCTATTTCTTAGCAACTTATTAGATTTTTTTTAATTGATTTTTTCTTGGTTTCGCATACTGACAATTTTCATATATAAATATATCGATGATCTCATTTGGATTCATATGATAGAGGAACTCTTAGGAGCTTAAGGAAAAGATAAAAGAGGTTCTAATTTTAATATGATAATTATTTTTACTTCTTTGGAGTTATCTAGAGTTTCTTTATTATTGTAGTGGTGTGATTGCTAGTTGATGTGTTGATTTCTTGAGTCTAATGTGATTTTCATGCCACTTACTACTTACTAGAGTAAAAAACCGATCTCTTGAGAATTGGGTTTTGTAGTTAAAAAGCTTATGTAGGAATTGAGTATTGGTTTTAAGATTTCTTACCAAAAAAATATCGAGAACCATGTCTTTAAACTATGTTAAATGCGGAGATTACTGGTTGTCGGTGTGATTTTGATGGAATTAACTATATCTTTGTATCAGATATGAAAAAATATTAAAAAAAATTAGCAATTGATCTATCATCTCCGACACTAGAGAATGGTAATAATGATCAAGTGTCATCACCCTCAAAGAAAAGTTGTGTAGAGGTTAACTTAGTAGATCATTCCGCTGACCTTGGGTTACAAAATCTAATTACAAACGATCATCATCTGCCCCCCTCGAACGAAAATCCTAGGTCTGCCATTGATGGCAGCTGACCTCCTTAGGTTGATTTGTGTTGCACCCTTTGCTTTAACAAAGCTACTCATTCCTCACAACACCCTCTATAAAGAAACTAGACCAAATTTTTACCCGAATAAAAAATGATAGGTTCGGTTAGATCATGCATTAAGATTATAATTGTATCTTTATGCATGATCAATCCGATTGTTCATTGATAGATTGAGTTAAGGTACAGAAAGGTGAGCCTCACACAAGATGACCAGGGTTATGAGTTATGAAAACTATATACTTAGTTAAGAGCTTATGAATTAAGTTCCTAACCGAGCTTGCATACTTAGCCATCTGCCATGTAAGGTTTTTGGGGCATCTTGCCTATGTATCTTTCTCTCTTTTAATTTACAACTTGCCATTATGCTAAACAAAAAGGTTATGATGGCTATATATCAGTTCATCATGTCGATCATGTTGGCATTTAATGCTGATTAAGTTTATTTTGTGTTACACTTCTCATTTGATCTCACTGGTTTTGATTATGTTATATTATTATCATTGAGTAATGGGGTTGATCTTTCTTTTTTTATTTTTATTTTTTCCAGATGAATCCCCTAAAGCCTACATCAATATCACCATTGTGTTTGATTGGATTTAAGAGAAAAAGAAGAGCACAAAAGAGAAAAAGAAGAGCATGAAAGAATGGACACATAAAAATGAGAAGAGGAGCACCAACAGAACAGCAACAATGCCAAAGCTGCAGCAGCGACTTACCATTTCTCTCTCAAGATATTATCATGGACATACTTTCTAGACTACCCATCCATTCTTTGTTTCAGTGCAGTCTCGTTTCCAAGGCATGGCGAGATATCATAATCCACAACCCTATTTTCTCCTCCATGCAACACAATCGAGCGTTGGAGAACCGAAATGACACCCTTAGCCTTATGTTATGCCTAAACAATCGACAAGGTACTCATCTCTATTTGGTTGAAAGAGGAGGTGTGGGGCATTGCAAGTTTACGATGATAGATGCCCAGCTCACCAGTATAGAGAGCCGTTTTACTTTAAATGGGCGTTTTGAAGTTTTGGGATCATGCAATGGTCTGCTATGCATCAGTTTCCCTGGAGTCTATGGAGAGAAATTTGGCACTGGACCAACGTTTGTATCCAATCCAGTCACTGCTGAATGCGTGATGTTACCATCAACAGATTTCATAAATGCACACATATCAGGATTTGGGTTCCACTCTGCAAGGAAGGAATACAAGGTGTTGAGAGTGGTGCGTAATAATCCGTTGTCTGGCGTTATAGATAATGCCTCATGCAAAGTTGAGATACATACTATATGGACAAATACTTGGAGACGGATGAAGGATGTTCGGTTGTTGTATATGAAGTGTTTGTGCTGTCAATTCTCGAATATATTTGTAAATGGTTCTCTACATTGGTTCAGGCAATTCTCACTAGAAATGGGAGATGAGCCGCCTTCCCACATCTTCTCACTAGACATAGGAGATGAGCAGTTTAGGGTGGTGAAAACTCCTGACTCTTTCAATGATAATTCTCTAAATGATATTTACACTAAGAATTTGATGGTTTGGAAGGGGTATCTTGCTGTAGTCCGAAGGACATTCTGGGATGACTCTGTGCACATATGGGTGATGAAGGAGTACAATGTGAAGGAATCTTGGACTAAGCAAGTCTATGTCCAATGGCCCTCTTGGCTTCCCTATAGATGTAAATATTGGGCATTTGATGACGAAAGTTTAAAAGATGCTCTACAATCCATTAAACATCCCCGTTTTAGAGCAGACTCTTTTTTAAAGGTTTCTAGTCATTTTAGAGTATTGGCACATGTGGGGAGTTTGCTTTCTCTGAAAACAGTTGCTGAAAAGGAAAGGGTACCAACCATGAGGTTTCTCCCAGGACTATCAGTGGAGGAAGATTGATGCTAGAAGTTTATAACGCATCAAAAAAGGTATGGCCTTTTCCCCTTTTTTTTGCTATTTCTTTTCCTAATTACCAAGTCTGAGTAGTCATTGTGAGTTTTCATTTTTGTTTTAAGGGCTCCTTATTATAATGTATTAAGCTAGATGGTTTTGGATCCAATTTTGACTGTACTTTCTATTTTGGCTGAAAGTTATTTTCAATTTTTACGACTGCTAACATACTCTCCGTCCACTTTCCACTCATATACTTCCCCCACTTATGGACTCCCATCTCCCCCGTTTATAACATACATAGAATCCTACCTCTTTATGGATAGCCGTGATTAGCAAGGGTTTTTGTACTAGTCTATTATTATAAGGGACATTATCCTTGAGTATAATCTCTCAAAAATATGATTTTTACCTGTGGCTATTTTTATCAATTTAAATTGAGATGTTTATTTGCATTTGGTAGCATTTTTCTTTTATGTTGGAAAAATCAAGAAAAATACGACAAAAAAAAAAAAAAAAACCCCTATTGTGGGTTGGTCTATGAAGGAATGTATTCAGATTGAATGATGTTGCACCACATCATTGCATCATCTATATTGGCAGCTCCCACAATACATGCACTCTGTATATGAGTAGTCCCAAGTCTCAAAAATTCCAGTTCCTTTAGACCTAAATTGGTAAATGATCCATTATCCAAGGCCCTTTATGGAACATCAGGCCCGAGCCTGTCCATTTAGTCAATTGGGTCATGTCTAACTAAGCTTTTTATCAGTATCTCATGCTTTTTGGCATTTTTTTTTGGAAAACTTGTATTAAATTGCAAACAATGGTTACTTGGCAGGGCCGCCAGGCTGAGCAGGGCTTTGGGCTTTGTGTCATTAACCTGGTCTTGGCCCAAATATTAAATGGCCCCACATTACATATCTACCTCCTGCCCAATGCAAGCCTGGCCTAGATCAGGCTCGGGCTAGCTCGTTGCATGAGCACCCCTACGAACACTAGGGCTTCTCTCTTAACGTAAAACCTCTCAAGATCAGTATACATCTATGATTTAAAATTACGGTCGTCATAGGCATCATGGTTAGTAGGGATGCAAATGAGTCGGTTCCTAGTCGGAGCCGTACTGGACCTAGACCCGGACAAATGGCAGTTCCAGTTTCGACTCGGAACCCACTTGGATGGTTCCATACTCGGTTCTAATAAGAGAACTTGGATTCCGTTTTGGAACTAATTCTGCTAGAGAAAGATTCAATTCCAAAACTACTGTTGACTTCTTTTTCACTTTTTATTTATTTTTATTCAAATAAGGATATCACCCAACTTATAACAGTGTATGAAGTCTACTACCTTCGGAATTAAACATAAAATGAACATTAAGAATTCGTATGTTAGATCCTTGGTTCAGGGGTCAGAACCTATATGGATCTGGAACCAAACCTGTTTATCAATCAAAACCTAAATTGGTTCCGGACCAAGACCCATCAGAACTTAAAATAGGTTCCAAACCCGATTTTTTTCGGGTTGGAACTAGTTGATAATTGGAGAATTGGATACCATTTGCATCCCTGGGGCCCGTTTGGTAATTTTACTTATAAAGTCAAATAAAGTTAAGTCAATTTAAACATCCCATCAAAAGCACCTTTTACCAAAATTCCCTCCATCTTTTCCCAAAAAAATAAAAAAGCAACAACCTTTACTCACTAAAAGACAAAAATACTCCACTTTTCCCTACAAAAAGTCAAAAAGATTCCATAACAAACAACTAAAAACAAAATACCATCATAACCCACTTATATTTTATTCTTTCTTCAAAATCAACTTTACTTCACTTGACTCAATTAGTAGAGTTACCAAACGGGCCCAATAGTCAAACCCCCAAACACTGATATGTCTTAGCAATGCATCATGGTTAGCAGTGTTTTTCTTTTTTCTTTTTTGGTTACCCCAGCCAAGGGGGCAGAGGAGCCAACACAAGTGGAAAGAGAAGCCCACAATGTAGGAAAAAGTGGCATACGATGGGATCAATCCTTAGGTACCTAGGTGACATTTAGGTTTGCCAACCAATTGAGCAACCCCATGTCGTCAAAGTTAGCACTTCTTGTCGTTGTTTGAGGGATAAATCTTTTTTTACCAGTATTTGAATAAAAAATCAAGTGCATTCCATGACAGCATTTTATTCATTCCACTGATGTTGTAGTTGTTTGAGGGATAAATATTTTTTACCAGCATTCCATGACAGCATTTTATTCATTTTGATAGATGATTTGTGTTCACTTTTTGTTAGGCATACCAAGATGCATGCCAATTAGAGATAATGAGTGGATGGAAATGTCTAGTGAAGAATTAGATGGTCATAAAATCCAAACCTATTGAATTATCTTAAATCTTGTCTCATGACTCATGAGTTTAAGGACCTCAAAGCTTAGCTTAATTTTGATTGACATGCGCATTGGGGACTGTCTTTGTTTGATCCAAACCATGTGTCTGACTACCGTCTTACAAATTGTCAGTAAACCCAATTTGACAATGCTTCACCATTATCGGTGTTTTGATTAAATTATGATAATAATTTCAGTTATATTTTTTAAAATTCTTTTGAGGCCTTAAAATCGAGGGTGTAGACCCATTTTAATAACTAGGATCCTCTGAGGTTTGGCCTTAGAGAATTCTTTGAGCCGATCCTTGTGACTTGGAAAAATTTTAAGACCACCTTTTTAGAAAGGAATGTAAAATATTATATTTTCCTATTAGCGAAGGGCGTGTCAAATGTGGTTATGGTTTTCTGGACTTTGACTTGAGCATCATCCAAAAAAGAGTGCTTGTGTTTCATCTTACACCAAGGTATCAAAGGTCCCAATTGCAGCCCATGTTTAAAAAAGCTTCCCAGCCATAGCTTCATGTAAGTTAGACCCAAACATCTTGTAAGTGCCCTAATCCTAATTGTGTGATTAGTATAAGTAATTATGATTATAGTTAGTTAACTGTGTTTAGTGGCCTAGCGAGCTTGTCCGTTTCAGTGTAGAGTAGGGCCCACACGTTTCGTAGCGTTTAGAGCACGTTTGAGTGTTGTAGGGGTAGTTCGCAATTTTGGAAAGTTTTGAGAGGTTCGTTGTAATTTTCGGATTTCGAAGATTTTGAGTGCATTGGTTAGATCTTATCTGGCTCGTTATTTTTGGGCATGTTTGCTAACAAGAGAGGAATCCTCACTTCAAAGGATTCTTTGGTGCCTTGGAATTAGGCTCTCTTTAATAAGGATTTACAAGGGGGAGAATTCATTGCATCTTATGTTTGGCTAGCAGAGTGGAATCAGCTATGATTTTTTCATACCCATGTTTGGTAAGCATGCCACAATCCATGGAAAAACAAACGAAAGAAAGCAAGAATAATCCAATCCAAAGCAGGGTTCTCAAAGCAAGAACCTACAATCCAATCCAACCAATCCAATATAATTCCAAAGGAAAAATCTCCAACCCAAAGAAAGAAACTTCCAAACAGGTAAAAGATGAAAAAAAGAATCTCTTTTCACAATGCAAATCAACACATACCCATTTCACCAAATCTATTTGTGAGCGGTTAGCTCTTCCACAAATGCAAGCGACTTTTTTTTTTTTATGCATTGGGTTGATGTAGAGGTTAAAATGAAAAAGAGCACAACAAATTTTTTTGCAGCAAAAGATCCAACCGACTCTCCTTTATATGAGTCTCAGAGAGAAAGGGATGATGACCCATTTGAGGAATCAATCATGATTGTGGTTTGTAGAATGGAAAATAGGACAACTTCAGTCACTTTTTTGGGTCTGTTACATTGATTGAAATGGGAATGTAGGGTGGTGTTAGCACTGTTGATGAGATTGAGATTCTATAAAAATATGCCAGAGTCGCATGCCATCTTGTACCACCAGCGGGCTATCATCTGGTAGAAGTTCGGAAATGTGGCAAAGGAGAGAGAGAAGCCTGGCAACGTGGAGCGGCTGCTGGCGAGGGCATCCGAGGGTCGGTTGGCAAGAGTTCGTATGTTCGCAGAGAGTCGAAGAAGAGAAGGGTCGAGAGAGGTTAGGGTTCCAGAAGGGTAGAGAGAGGTTAGGGTTTGGGATCAACTTTCTTCGCAAGGAAAGGAGCCTTTTATACCGCCTCTTTAAAAGCTCGGATTTATGGGTTCTGATGGGGGGAGATCGGACTAGATGAATAATCGCACACGTGGATTTCGGGAATCCCTTTTCTCTGCTGCAGACGGCTTCTAAACATGGGCTTTCCACGGGAGAACGGACAAGTGGCTAGGATTCCTCTATGAGGATGGTTACCAAACATGCCCTTCAGTTGAAGGAGCGTTGCAATCCGGCGGCTTGAAACCCATCAAACTCCCCATTTTCATCCTAGTCCCTTGAGTCAGTTGAATCACACTAAAGCCCCCTTTTGTAATATCTAGAAACCTCCCCTACAAGAGGGGATTGATCCCATATTCCCCGGTTCTCTCATCCTCCCTTCTCCTTCTCCCTCTTATTTTTCCCTCAATCTCCATTGACTTTCAAGCTAAGGTGCATGCTTCTCCAAGCTCAAGACCCTTCTTCCTCATCATCTTTTCCAAGTCCTCCTTCACTCTTTTGGTAAGTCATTTCTGTCTAAACAGTAGCAGATTCACACCCTCCATGCTAGGAGCTTTGCATGTAACTTAGGGTTTGTTTCCTTCTTGTGTTGGCTGTAGGCTTTGAGCTCCAAGCTCTTGTTTTAGTGTGGGATAGCTTGAGTGAAGTGGGGGCTAGGGTTCCTGTTGGATTTTTGTGAGTTTCAAAAATTCGAAAAAGTTTTTTTTCATCCTTTTTCAAAAGGTGTTTTTGTCATTTTCCTTTACTTGCTTTTATAAAGTGGAAATGATGGCTTTATGCATGTGCATAGGACCCCACATCGGCAGAGCTCAAGACTTTTGTGGGCTTTATAAGTATTTCCATTATCTTTACACTTTAAGATGTTTTGAGCTTTTTACCACCAGCCCTATCTGCGCATGCAGTTCTAGGTTCTGAAAAGTTTAACCGGTGCGTCCTCGTCGCACGTCTTATGTGATCATACATAGGGTGGTGCAAATCCAGCCTGTGGGGTGGGGGGGACCCATATTCTCATATAGAATTAGTAACTTTTTGCAGTAATTTCATTTTTAAATTAAATCCATTTACTTGTTTGAGGCCTGAATCCTGCCAACAGCACATAGTTTCGGGATTCATAGATTGGGTATCATTGTTTTTATTTATTTGATTTGATAGCAACCCCTTTTTTCTGTAGCTTTATTTCTAACAATTCCAAGCACCTAAGAGGGTTTTTCCCCAAAAACAAGCCAAGTGAACATTTGTACTTAAGATGATGAGCATGTGTTTTTATGTTGATTCCAACCATTTATTGAATGTATCTACCATCTGTTTTTATGTTGATTCCAAGCATTTATTGAATGTATCTACCATCTTCAAACTCATTTATGTTGAGATCCTAGGGTTGTTGAGCTGGCCTTAATGTGGATGTTAGATGGGTGGAATAGGAATTAAGTTTATGATGCCCTTATTTCATGCCCATGACCACCTTTTTTTGAAGGCGGAAAGGAATCCCAAAATCTGAAGTGAATTAGTTCAGTAAAACTACTTCTCGGAGCTATGGTTAGCCGTGGTGCCACTACGGCTATCTGTAGAACTCTAGTGGAGAGACCGTAAATAGACAGCGGTTGCTTTCCTAGAACTGGGAATTTAGCCCTTTTGCAGTTAATTGTAGGCCTTCGTACGATTAGCCCTAAGGCCCTTACGGCTAGCCGTAGTACCCCAGCCTGCCCTAGACATTCAGTTTTGTCTCAGCACTATAGATTCTCAGGGCCCTAATTGACTAAATTTGACTTAGTTGAGCTCACGGCTAGCCATGAGCTAACCGTAGAATACACTACGACTAGCCATAAATGGGTTACAACTAACCGTAAGGCAATCTTTTTCAAGGTTTAGGATTTTATACATATGGAACCCTTACCCTAAGCCATGACCCTCAGTATAGTCTAATGATGAATACGAGTGAAACTAATAGTAAAGGGATGTGTGAACTTGATATCACGAGACTGATAGTAAGGGGATGTGTGAGCTTGATTTATATCCTCTTACGGGTCATCCGTTAGGGCATGTATGGACTGTATTGGGCTAAGTGAGTGGTGCAGTGGATTTTCCAAGGATAGCAGTGAGGACTACCGAGATTATGAGACTATGCGTGATCTTTGGATGGATTTGTTTTGTGGAATAGTCCCTCTTAGTTTTGGTTGCCACGCCTAGCCAGACATGATGTGTGTAGGTTATCTTTGAACTCTTTGAATTAGGTACCACTCGGTTGTTTCAGTCTCCCATAGTTTGGGTACCACCTTGTGGCAAGGACTGTATCATCATGCATGAATTTATTATATGCAGATTGGGTTATTTTAGGGTGTCGTACACCAGTGGGGCGCCACGTATTTTGCTGCAAGATTTACATAGGTGTACCATTGTGTTTTGCAGAGCCTTTTTCCCATGCATCATTGCCGGGCTTGACTGGGCATTATGTTTTTGCTCGGGCTCTCATCCTGTACAATTAGCCTATGTGGCTGTGTACTTTGTTAGTGTGTATGTGTATTCTTGTATTTATTTGACTCTCATGGGATAATTATTATTCATACACATTTGACTAGTATTTCCTTTATTGCATTCTTATGATCATTATGTTTTTTTGTTCTCCATTGATGCGTCTTATTATGTTATTTACATTTGTTTATGTGCCGGATTATATAATTTGACGATGATACATTAGTGCTTAGGTACCGACGCAGGCTGAGGCATTCCCAAATGATACACCAGCTGAGGGGTTCCACGAGTGTGTGCTGACAACGTAGTTTGACAGTCATCCTGTCCTGCACATGAGAGTGTCCATATGATACCTTCTTGGATAGATTCTCTTTTGGTTTTCTGTATACACTTGTATACCTTTGTTAGTCCTATGTGTTGTTATGGCCTTGTAATTAAGATTTTAACTTTGTGTCTTGCAACTTTAACTTAATTACATTTCAGTTACTTGTATTTGCTCTCTTTATTTATTAATGACTTAGATTTAATATGTTTTGACGCTTCTGCATTTGATTATGGTAACGGCTACTTGGGATATGACCTCACTGTGGACTCGATCCACCCAAATTGGGGTCCACAAATGCACTAATGTTGGGAGAAAATCTTAATTGGCCCCTGATTTTGCGCTCCCCGTGACTCGGTTATTGGTAATGGAATCTCAGGGATGTGACACATCTTTAATTGCTAGTTATAATACATGTAGGGTCATGGTTGGATATTCCAATTATGAAAGTCCTTGTTATCCTTTATCAGGCTGCAAGTGTACAGTTAGACAAAAATATAGCAAGAGTTAAGAGGAGAAGTAATCTTCTTAAGAGTAAGTCGATATGGACCGATTGTATGACTGACTTATGGACCGATCCTATGCCCCCCCTTTTTTTTTTATTCTCCTACTCAAATAAAGGTTGAACACACTAGTTGGTACCCGCTGCACCACGTGGGATCGGTCCCAAATTTGGGATACCCAGTCGGTCCATATAGACTTTTTCTCTTCTTTATAGCTACTAGTCCATTTTTGCCTGGAGGTTGCTACTACACAAAAAAATTCCTATGTGCACTTGGGCCAAGTTGTGGGGTTTTCTCTACCTTCTTCTTGACCCAACGGCCTCAACGACATAGAGCTTGGTGTTCAGCTTTGTCTTTTTTCCCTTGTTACTTTGCTCTTTCATTTAGAAGTTGATGTTGGATATTTTCTAAAAACCATCAGTTCAAAAAACAAACTTCAACAAGCACTTTAGTGTGACTTTTCAAAATATTTCAAATTTTATTTTTTTCCAAAAAACATTTTTGCGTCATTTGAATGAGATGTGTCTTTTGTGTCATTCAAGAGTGGATGTGACCTATTTACAAAGAGTTGCTTCTAACTATATATATTAAGGGTTTTCTTTTTTCAAGTTCTTTACGTAGCACTTAAAGATTTACAATGATTATTGAGTTTTCTTCTTAATCTCGTTTTCTGATTTTTAAGGGTAATTTTATAATCTTGATTTTAGTGTGCAGATCTCGAATTAGAGTAAAGTATTATATCCTAGGGATAGAATTTTATTAAAACCACTTGCATGTAGGCAACTGTCGTCTTTAAGAAAACATCTTAAATGATGTGCCTTGCCTTGCCTAGTTTTGGATAAATAAATTTGTATTGGTTTTCCTCAATGATGTTTTGATTTACAACATGATATGGAAAGACCACATGGTACATTTGAAGGTTGTGCTTAAAATTTTATAGAATGCACAATGGAGGTTGAATGTAAAGAAATGTGAATTAAAAAAAAAAGTCTCTAAATTATTTGGCCAAAGCTAAGGCCAAATAAGACTATTCAAATCGACCCAGCTAATGCCAAAGCAATAATAGATTGGCCAAAGCCTTGTACAGTGTCCGAGTTACACAGTTTCTTTGGTGCAGCTTAGTATCTCAGAAAATTCATTGAGGAGTATTCCTTTATAGCTATGCCATTGCGGAGGTAGCTACAAAAAGATGAAGGCATCACATGGGGTTCATTGGAAGAAAGAACATTTAAGATGTTGAAAGAGAATTTGTAGTGCACTATGCAAATGCCATTTGCAATAGAGATTGATGCATCTGGCCATGCTATGGGAGCTTTGTTAAAACAAGGTAGTAAGCCTGTTTGTCGTCGCTCAGAATTGTTTTTGGCTTTTGTGTCGAAATACCACACTTGTAAAAAGGAACTATCTGCTTTAGTTCTTGCTATTAGGAAATGGAGACAGAGAAAAGAAAAAAAAAAAGAACAAAAAGAAAGAAAGGAGTGGGGACATCATACCAAGGGGAAAAAAAAACTATTGTGCATACAAACCATGAGCCTTTAAAATATTTGCAAACTCAATCTAAGTTTCAACAGGCATGACATTTCAAGTGGATGGATTTTCTTCAACAATTTAACCTTTTAATCATATTGATCTGCAGATATGTCGTCAAGGCCTCCTTTGAAGACAAGTGCAGTTGTTATAGGCATGGAGCCATTTGGGCATGATGCAAATAAAAGTAAGTATATTGAAGATACAAATTTCAAAGACGCTTATAAGAGGTTGAAGGAAGCTAGTGATATAGTTGATGGTTATCACTTGGAAGATGATTTGCTTTTCAAAGATGGAAAGCTATGTGCTCCTAGATATAGTTGGTTGACGCTTCTTTAAGAGGCTCACGCTTCATTACTTGCTAGACATTTCAGTTTGCGTAAGACAATGGCGAATTTGCAAAGGTACGTATATTCGTTGTCCTAACATGCAGAACTATGTTAAATCATTTTATACGTAGATGTGTTGTATGCAGTATTAATAAGCCTAACAATAGAAAAACAAGATTGTATATGCCGCTACCTATACCTAGTCGGTCATGGGAGAGTATCTCTATGGATATTCTAGGGGGTTCTCTAGCTACTAAGAGAGGTGATGATTATATCTTTGTAGTGGTTTATAGATTTAGTAAGATGAAGAGGTAGACTGCATTTCATCCACAAACAAATGGACAAATCTAAGTGGTCAACAGGACCATTGTTCATGTGTTGAGGGTTTTAGTCACCAAAGGCCAAAGCCATAGGACGAGAACTTGCCATATGTGCAGAATTGCTACAATAGAGCCATTCATTTATCAACTCTGTTGTCTCCATTTGAGGTGTGTTATGGCTTTCCAGCGCAATCTCCATTTGACAGTCTTTTCATAGGAGAAAAAGGTAGAGATGGATGGAAAATTGGAAGACCATAATGCTTTGCAGTTTGTTCAGAGAATCCAACTAATTAATCAAACAG
Organism: Umbellularia californica; assembly: GCA_028538565.1. Classification (NCBI taxonomy): domain Eukaryota; kingdom Viridiplantae; phylum Streptophyta; class Magnoliopsida; order Laurales; family Lauraceae; genus Umbellularia; species Umbellularia californica. The sequence goes on from JAPQWN010000002.1 coordinate 30,857,689, forward strand.
TTGAAGACCAGTTAAACCAAGCACAGAAATGCAATAAGGAGCGTCATGATAAGCACTGTCGTTTTCAAGTTAGAGATATGGCTTGTACTTGGGGAAAATGACAAATTTAAAGGGGCACATAAGAAGTTGAAGCCTGTGCATATGGGCCAATCAAGATTCTCGAGCAAGATGGGGAAAATGCTTTCAAGCTTGATTTATCTATAGGTATATGCATATGTAGTCAGTTGTGAAGGTTGAGAACCTTCAATTACTCAAACTACGTCTTTTAGATGAAAGAGAGGATGCTACCATTTTACCAATTGTGTATGATTTGGTGCCGAATGAGCAAGCCTTGGAAGACCTTTTCCTTAACAAGAAGACAAGAATGACTCTTAATGGAGAAAAAACATTGAAGTGGATATGTCCAAAAGGAAAGTTCTCTAATCGAGCAAAATGGTTCTCAATGGAGCAAGTAAATGAAAATCTTCCTCACTTGATTGACAAAGCTTTTGATGGGCCAAGAGCCTCCTTTACAAGGACGCCTTATCTGAAATGAGATTTTTTAATGGGCTTGGGCTTGTGGGGTCATTTTTTCCCATAACCACCACAAGAAGTTAGAAAAAAGGGCGAGTTAAAAAGGGGAAAAACTCTGCAGAAGAGTATCTCAGATTTGAGGGTTTCTTGTTCTCTACAAAGAAAATGAAAAAAAAAAAAAAAAAAAAAACATGAGAGAGAAGAAAATACAGAAAAATGAAAGAAAAAATGCAGGAAAACTTGGGGGAAGAAGAACTTGGATTTCTGAGTGTTTATTAAGGGCTAGTACCCAAGAGGTAGTCTATACCAACTCTTGTAATTTAATTCCTCTCCTATTTGATAGTGGAATTTCCATATATTGTCCATGGATGCTTTTCTCATTTTGGGATTTTACCAATTAAAAAAAAAAAATCTCTGTCTGTTGGTGTGTTTTTGTGATTTTATTTTCATAATATTTACTGTTATGGCTGGGGGTAGAGGTGAAAATCTGGCGGGCGGCCCAGGCCCAGCACGGGCCCGGCACGAAAAAACCGTGCCTGTCCGTGCCTGGGCCCGTTGACTTGGTCAACGGGCCGGCCCGGCCCGAAAGCCCCACTGGGCCGTGCTGGGCCCAGGTCCCCAGGCCCGAGGCACAGCCAGGCACGGCACGGCTAAAATCAGTGCCGTGCTGGGCCAGTGCCCAGAGCCCGCTGGCGGCCCGGCCCGGGCACGGCCCGAGGCACAGCCAGGCCCAAGGGCGGCCCGGCCCGGGCACGGCCCGCAGAGAGCCCCAATGGCTTTTTTTTTCAAAAAATCCCCCCCACTTCCCAAAAAAGGGTCTTTTTACATTTTTAAGACCAAATCATAACCAAAATAAGGGTTACCCAACTAGCCCAAGTCAGCCTAAATTGTACTCAGGTAGGGAATTTACAAGGTTCAGTTCGCGTATGTAGAGGTTTCATCAGAATAAGATTTAAAATTTTTGAGTTACCTTGAAAAAGAAAAAAAGAGGTCAAAAGCTTGGGCAAACATCCAACTCCAACCCCTAGTTCTAACCACAAACAGATGAACTCAGTAAATGTGCCCTCATAACTCTGTAAGCCAGCCTCTTTTCCAGAGTAAAAATTGATAGGAGATACGTTTGAGCCTTCCCAACAGCCATCACTCACACCTTTTGATCCCTACATTATCATAGAAGCAAACCATTTCAGGTCACTTGAATTATTTCACAGTTCCGTCCATTGTGAATCCCAAATGAATTCTATTTTGGAGTTCGGGACTGTCGTGTTCAAGATTGGTCTTTTATTTCTTCAGGGCGCACTTGCTGTAGTGTTAAGGCTGATATTTCTTCTTCCTGCAAACTACAGTCTATACATAAAGATCTGAATTTGATTTTTCGGAGCCGAACATGCAAGCAACACAATGGCAGAATGTGAGGGCATTTCCTCTCTTAAGAAATGCATTATAATTCATGACTCAGATGATCCATCTCAGCCACTTATTTTCACTGACAATGAGCTGTTGTAAAAACTTTACAAGGGTAAGCCCCTTGAAATCAGGGATTAACAAACGAAAAAGCTTTAGCAAGGGCTGAATCACTGTTCAGACCAAGCAATACTTACAATTAAATCAAAGGCAAAAACTAGTAGTTCTATGGTATTTTTTCAAAACATCATTAGTGTTATTCTACTTGTTATTTCTCTTAATTTCTTTATTTTAGTGAAATTGGTCCAAGACATATTTTTAAAGAACCTAAAAAAAAGACATAAAGAACCTAAAAAAAAAATAAAAAAAAAATTTTTGTGGGCCGCCCACGGACTGCACGGCCCAGGCCCGACTAGGGCCCGGCCCAACACGACCAGGGTCGTGCCCTGGGCCGTGCTGGGCTGGCCCCTGAGCCCTTGGGCCAGGCACGGCACGGCCCGCATAATTACGTGGGCCGGGCCCTTCTTCAGTGGGCCGTGTCGTGCGATTTTCACCTCTAGCTGGAGGTTTTGTCACGCCCCAAAATCGGACTCTTGCAGCGGTTCGATCTCGGGGATCGTGATTTTGGAAATAAGTAAAAACTTTACTTTCCCCCCAGGATCCGCGTGTGTGAGGAAGACAAAATTTCCAAACACATTAAGAATATTTTGCTGAAGCGTTACAAAGAATTAACACAAATAACTCTCTGCAATACTCTCATACAAAGCCCCTCCTTAATCTTTGCTATAACCTCGTCTCCGATTTTGTCTCAGGATATTACACTCTCGGTGTGTTTCTATCTTTGTGAGACTCTATCTCTTTCCCAAAGGAGACTCCCTCTCTTTTCTCTCCAAAAGAGACCATTTCGGATCTGCAACCATGCATTCCTTTTTAATCAAGTTTCTGGCTAATCAGACAGTGCCACCAAGGCTAACTGTCTGCCAACTTGGCCCCATCAACATTTGCCAACGCCTTGCTGGAAATAACCCCCTGAAGAGAAGTTTGTTTGAGTAATTGCATGCCACTTGTCATGCTTTTGTTGGTCCATGCAGTCCTCCACACGCCCAACACACTTCACAGGCCAAACTGCCATGGTAGTTTCTCAAACCACCCACCCAAGTGGCTGCCATGTTATTTCCAAGTCAACCAGTAACTAATTCTGTGCAAAGGCATCCCACACAGCACCAACTGTGCCTTCTACGTGGGTTATACCAACTCCAGCACAAGGGAAAGTAGCCACATGCCTCAATCCAACATGCCACAGCATCTATTTGGGCAATGCAGGCCCAGGCATGAGGGTGTGGGCCCCACGCACCAAAGTTTCCACCGAGGCTCACCAATGTTCAACCGAGGCCACCAAGGTCATTGGTAAGCTATACAATGTGTATCGTGTGCAAACAGCGTCCACCGTCCGTTTTTCCACCCAACAGGCATACCTGTAACATAGTAGAGGTATGTGCCGCTCATTGTTTCTCACATCCTGGGTATAAACGTCTGAGTTTGAGGAAATGGACATTGGGACCTGTTCCCGAATCCCAATGCACAAATCCTTTCACACAATGATTGTTCAACATGTTTCCCACATTTTCAATGCATTGGACATGGATTTGTGGCCAGAAAACACAAGGTTGGTTGAGGGGTGAAAATCTGCCGCACGCAGCACCCGCACGACGTCGACCGCAGCACCCGCAGCACTTGCACGACGTTGCAGCATGCGAACGACATCTCTCGTAGCAACAACAGCAATACATGCACGCTGTCGTCCCTACAGCACACGACTGCTCACACCACGTGCAGTGCAGTACTGAACACATCACGTGTAGCACAGCACGTCGTGTACGTTCATCACTGCAGGGTATTATTAGGCACTACCATCCTTTGCACCAACGACTGAAGGGCAATACCTATCCGCACCAAGGGATTCATATGCAGCATTTAGCTTCCATATCACAGTCCATATGCACCAATGGACTGTTTGTGCAACGGTTAGGTCTAGGAGCACCTATCCTACCGCACCATCTGCGCACCAACGTAGTGTCACCATTTTAGGGGCTAACAGACCTCCCCCACCTGATCTAATAGACGTCCTCGTCTAGTGTTTGAAGAAAACCACAGCATACACAATTGGGTCTTCTTCACCTGTTGTTACAGACTCCTACTGCCTACAACACATTAAAATTTTGCCAAATGTACCTACACTTGGTCTTATTACATCATTCAAGTGCTTACATCACATAAGTTACAAGAATAATAAAAATTACAATTGTTTTACATGAACAAGTACAATAAGAAACTCAAGTTACTCTACCCTAAGTCATTTTCTGCAGTTCCAAGTTCATCCTCATAGTCAGTCAGCAACTCCTTTACTGGGTGCATCGACTCCAACCGAAGCACTCATCCTTCACACACCGCATCCACAGTGTTTACTGGTTTAAAATCGCAATCAAACAACACCTTCTGTTATAAATTGCAATTTTCTTCACTGTTCTTACACCAAGTAAAAATAGAACATCACCATGGTCTACCAACACCAATCTCTTGTCACAAAGCTTCGACTCGGAGCTCGTGGCCATCAGATTCCGTGTCGCACTCAACCGCTAACATAAAGCCATCAAATCAAGGCTCATAATCAGACTGGAACAAATCAAAACCATAAAATGCCAAGCTGACAGTAACATGACAGTTCATTTCCCACATATGTTCAAGTTACAAATTATAAAAACATATTTATGAAGGTCCCAAAGAAAAAGGCTAATTAAAGCCATCCAAGATAACTGACTAAATAAAATACTAGCCCCGTGTTATGTGACGAACTCTGGTCCCAAACACGACACCTAAAGAACATCGCCAGCATAACAAACCTACCAAAATGCAAGGCTCCAAAGCTATTGCACGCACTCCAACTTGGAACGAAGGACCTGCTACCTAGAACACTAAAAGTGATATATCAGACATACGGTCTGGCGGGCGAATAATACAGATAAGAACATAGTAAATTTAAATAAGAATCACTTTTCAATAGTAAAGCACACTTGAAATTTAAAGAGAAGTAATAATGAAGTAGCAATAGTTAAATACCGAAATCATTTGTGTGAAATAGCAAATATGCTGAATCAAACTGATAAAACAGACAAATCGGATGAAGTAGATGGCAACCACACTGAGCAATATTCTCCTATTATTGAAGTAATAAGAGCAGTCAAAGTATAACCGTCGCCATATGAAATGGTTGGAACAAACATATAATACATATATAACTCAATATAGATGGGTGTCAAACGGAATCCGCCGTGGAACGGATGACAAACAAACATAGTTTCCAAGCTGCAGTTGGCGAAATAATTAAGGATCCTAGGCCAAATGATCAAACTGACCCGGCGACCCAAGCTGAATGGTGTTGACCAAAAATCCATGCAAATGCTTACAAATTTTAAAACCATATTCCGACATGATAAGGGGCTACTTTAAAAGCTGAACAACACACAAACGGCAACAAACGGATCGAGTAGCCCTTTCAAGACGCATATAACGTGTCGAGCCACATAAAATCCGTACTTGACACTAGGTTAAATCCTTTTTAAAACCAAACCGATACCCTTACAAATCAAACCCTTTACAAATCCAAACCTTTACAAACCTATACTTTTATGAATCAAAACCTTTATAAATCCAAACCTTCACAAACCAAAACCTTTATGAATCAAAACCTTTACAAACCTTTAAAAGATTTCCACAATCATGTTTATTGGTTGAGAATTACAATAAATCATGATCCAAAGTGGTTTTTGTAGTAAAACACGTAAAACCAAGTATTTGGAACTAAGATAGTTACATGTCGGGCGATTTAGGAATCAATTGGCAATTTTTCCAAAGCACGCACCCATGGACGCGATAAGACCACGCCATTTGACACCACGTGCACTTAGGGCCCAAATGTCTGGTTTTCGTATCGATTGGTGCCTCTGAAGTTAGACGACATTCCAAGTCACTAAGTGCACCTCATCAAGTTAATAGGTCTTGTTGTATCCCGAGATTGGTCCCCACATGGGCCCCTTTCTTTCATCACTCTAAGGTCAATAGGCATGGGTTTTAGGTCCAATGGGTCCTACCCAAGACTACACTAGGTTCATCTAGGTACAATGTGGGCAACATGAGGTATGGGGCTAGATTCATTTGTACGAGTATCTCCTTTATTTTGAAACTTCTGATCATTTGATTGTATGGACCATTGAATTCTATGCTTCAAGAGCTTTTTAACGGTATATAGATCTCCGAAATCCGACGTTTAGATCAAAAGTTATGACCATTTAAAAAAGAGCAAACTCATGTCCCGCAGGCCATCTCGTTATAGTGAGCCCAAAGCCCACTCTAGTGAGATGGCTTGCTGCCTAGGGCAACAACTATGCTCGCTATAGCGAGGGTCAAGCTCACTATAGTGAGTAGAGCTACTGGCTACTGCTCGGACTGAAGCAGGATTTTCCTGCCCCTTCCCACTGTTTTCTCTCCCATTCTATTGGCCCCGTTTCAATACAATTCCATCATAAACTAAAGCCTCCAATGCTCCTTTCCAATTGGAGATGTGGCTGGATTGTTGAGGGCTGCAAATTGGTGCAAGAAGGGGAAGCCATGATTTAGTCTTGATGCTAAAGACCCTTGCGCTCTTGATAAGGTTTGGGGGCCGTACGATCTCTACTTGGCATGGAACGCGATCAGATGGATGACTACCAAAGCATAAGCAGTGAAGTGAACACAGCCACTGTGTTTCCTGTGAAATCATTAGAAGGTACCAGGGGCATGTCCAAAGCCGATTTTGCCTTTAACAATGAGACAACCCCGAAAAAAGATACCAAGATTGAGTGGGAGAAGCATGTCAATGCTGCCTAGTATTGCATGAAGAGTTTGGTTCCAAGCCTTGGCTCCAGTAATAGGAAGAAGCAGCTGAGCCCTGGCCACCGCAGTGGAGGCTAACATTTGTACAATGAATCTTCATTTTATCCTTTTAGTAGCGGATTTGATGATGGATTAATTCTTTTGAGAGTAATAATTAAATCCGTGTGAATTGGGATTGAAAGTAATAATCAAATCAATTTTATACCTGATTCTTGTGTACATAAAAGAGGAGATCATTTGAGTGGGACTGAAAGGGAGGGAAGGAGAAGGGAACGGTTCCTCTTTTTCATTCATTATATATATATGGAACCGGCTCTCCTCAACTGCAGTTGAGGAGAGCCTCAGCTGGACACGAGTGGGTCGCTCGTGTGGGCTTAAAACAAAGGGAACATCATCAGTTTTCCGCCAAACGAAATCAAACGAAAAAACAGCACATGGCCCACTGCGATTTTCTTCCTTCATTTCCCACTTTCATCTTCCATTTCGTTTCTTTCTTTTCAGCTTCGTTTCAGACCTAACCTAACCTGGCGATTTTTCATCTCTCCCTCTCTCGTCAAGATCTCTCTCCGCTGCACTCACTCCCTCTCTCTCTCTCTCTCTCTCTCTCTCTCAGCGAAGCACTCTCTCTGTCTTGCCTCTCTCTCTTAGTGAAGCTCTCTCTCTCACCTCCCCTGAATCAGCGAAGTGCAGCGATCTAATGGTCGCCTCTCTCTCTCTCTCTCTCTCTCTCTCTCTCTCTCTCTCTCCCTCTTTCTTCTAACCTAGTCGCCTCTTGAGCTCGCCTCTGTGCCTCTGGACTGTGCACGACCCCTTTTCTCTCCTCATCAAAACCATACCAGAGAAAAACCCTTTCTTCCCCTGGTTTGTATGGATTATTTAATTTTTTTCATCTGCCAATATCACCTCGGGTAGAGAAATTTCACGCCTTCCTCTGTCACGAAAGGGGAAAAAAAATTTGCCCAAATCAGAAGACGGAGTCGGATACAAAGATATTGTCTCTTCCTCACCTCTCTCGTTCTTGATCTCGTCCCTCTCCTCCCAGCGCCATATCTCTCTCTGAGTTCGCCCCTCTTGATTGCATTGGTCTGAGTCGCCCTCTAGAGGGAAATTAAAAAAAACCATAATCAGGGTTTTAGGATTATGGGTTTGATATGATTGTTATTTCCCATTTTCTGCTCACAGTTTTGGAATTTTTTTTATCAAGTGATGGGTGTATTTTTGATGAAGGGATTAGGATTTTTTTTTCTTTGTAAAAATGTTTATGCTATTGGGTTGAAGGGCTGAATTACTATACTTCAATACTTCTTATTAATGCTTTATTTCCTGCAGAAAATTGAAAACTGTATAGATATACTTAGATTGGCAGGAACGCTAAGAGTCCAGTTATCAGGCAGACAAAGGCAGCAAATACTCACTTTTTCCGAATGTTAATCTCACCCTTTCTCCCATCCTAATATTTTTCACGGCACTGAAATTAATACTTTCACAATTGAAAAAATAATAACTGTCTTTTCTTCTATCGCAACTCTTTTTATGTGTTTATCCCTTTTTTCTGAGAAGAAAATGGTGTCTACTCAATTTCCTTTGTACATCATATTATTTCATGTTTTTGATTGATTTTTGGCATTTGTTTTTGCGTTATTAACTCGCAGGATCAAATTTCTTGCCATGGACATGGAGATGACATGGTTGCTAATGACACGGGGGTGGTGGGGGGCGAGGATATCATGTATTGGATTTGAAAGAGATATTTTAAGTGTTTTTTATCTGATGATTCAGACTGCTTGGTGGATGCGTGGGATTTTTTGTAATGAGATTGTGTAAAATAGAGTATGAATGTGGCTGCGTGGAGAATGGATTAAATCTGTTTCAATGGAATGTGTTGTGATGGGGTTGATGGGATTAAATCTGAAATAATAGTGTTTGGCTGGTTTTGCACTCGCGCACTTTTCCAACAAAGTAGGTTCACAATTATGCTATTGTTTTAGCAAATCCAGAATTCAGAATTGTAGAAGTGTAGTTCGTCTCTGACATTCTGAATTACTCATATGGCAGAATCCAGAATTCTAGAAGTGGAGTCTGAACTACTCATATCTTCATTCGACATATACTCAAATTCAAATTAAGGACTGATATGAAATTCAACATTCAACACCTCCATAATAGAAAATAGATTAAAATAAAAAAAACAGTAAAGAAATAGGACATCCCATAACGACAGACTTGAAACTGCAAGTACATTGGAACAAATATATTCAAACTTCACTTCAATAATAAAATACATTTCATTGGATTCAGTTTGCAGTCTACAAACTCAACTCCATCACAACACATTCCATTGAAACAGATTTAATCCATTCTCCACGCAGCCACATTCATACTCTATTTTACACAATCTCATTATAAAAAATCCCACACATCCACCAAGCAGTCTGAATCATCAGATAAAAAACACTTTTCAAGTCCAATACATGATATCCTCGCCCCACACCACCCCCTTGTCATTAGCAACCATGTCATCTCCATGTCCATGGCAAGAAATTTGATCCTGCGAGTTAATAATGCAAAAATAGATGCCAAAAATCAGTCAAAAACATAAAATAATATGATGTACAAAGGAAATTGAGCAGACACCATTTTCTTCTAAAGAAAAGGGATAAACACATAAAAAGAGCTGCGATAGAAGAAAAGACGGTTATTATTTTTTCAATTGTGAAAGTATTAATTTCAGTGCTGTGAAAAATATTAGGATGGCAGAAAGGGTGAGATTAACATTCGGAAAAAGTGAGTATTTGTTGCCTTTGTCTGCATGATAACTGGACTCTTTGCGTTCCTGCCAATCTAAGTATATCTATACCATTTTCAATTTTCTGCAGGAAATAAAGCATTAATAAGAAGTATTGAAGTATAGTAATTCAGCCCTTCAACCCAATATCATAAACATTTTTACAAAGAAAAAAAATCCTAATCCCTTCATAAAAAATATACCCATCAACTGATAAAAAAAATTCCAAAACTGTGAGCAGAAAATGGGAAATAGCAATCATATCAAACCCATAATCCTAAAACCCCAATTATGGCTTTTTTAAATTTCCCTCCAGATGGCGACTCAGACCAATGCAATCCAGAGGGGCGAACTCAGAGAGAGATATGGCGCTGGGAGGAGAGGGATGAGACCGAGATCGAGAGAGGTGAGGAAGAGACAATGTCTTTGTATCCGGCTCCGTCTTTTGATTTGGGCGAATTTTTTTCCCCTTTCGTGACAAAGGAAGGAGTGAAATTTCTCTACCTGAGGTGATATTGGCAGATGAAAAAAATTAAATAAGCCATACAAACCAGGGGAAGAAAGGGTTTTTCTCTGGTTTGGTTTTGATGAGGAGAGAAGAAGGGTCGTGCATAGTCTAGAGGCGCAGAGGCGAGCTCAAGAGGCGATTTGTAGAGGCGACTAGGTTAGAAGAAAGAGGGAGGGAGAGAGAGAGGCGACCATCAGATAGCTGCACTTCGTTGATTCAGGGGAGGCGAGAGAGAGAGAGAGGCAAGATATATATATATATATATATATATATAGAGAGAGAGAGAGAGAGAGAGAGAGAGAGAGAGAGAGAGAGAGAGAGAGAGAGATGAAAAATTGCCAGGTTAGGTTAGGTCTGAAACGAAGCTGAAAAGGGAGAAACGAAATGGAAGATGAAAGTGGGAAATGAAGGAGGGAAATTGCAAGGGGCCATGTGCTGTTTTTTCGTTTGATTTCGTTCGGTGGAAGACCGATGATGTTCCTTTTGTTTTAAGCCCACACGAGCGACCCACTAGTGTCCAGTTAAGGCTCTCCTCAACTGCAGTTGAGGAGAGCCGGTCCTTATATATATATTTTGTGTTGTTGACGATGAGATGAACTGTGGGGATTTTCCATTCATCTATGTGATGTATATTTGCCAACGTCTATGTTGGAGTGAGGCTGTAAATAAGAATGTATGAGATGGGTGATGGTGAAATGATGAAGAGGAGACTGTTGCGATGAATAACTTATGAAAGTTTATTTTATTCTTTTTTATATCTTGATCATTGACTCATGTCTATGTATGAGTTTGCAAGGTAATGGGAAAGCAGGTGCCATTTGGGTGCTCGAGTTTTGTGGTGTGTTTGAGGGCCTTTTGTTGTATGAATTTGTTGACATGTGCTTTGTCTTGAAGTATTTTAAATTTGCATACCAAATGTTTGATAAAGGTTTTAAAAGATATGCCTATCATAATGCATGGTTTAAATTTTATATATCCTCCACCATGTTTCTTTTTTGGGGGCATTCGGCGAGAGGTCCCTCAAAGTATGACTATATTGCAAACAGTCCACAAAAAAAAGTCATGCAGCCGAAGGTCCTCTAACACATTCCCATACTTGATATGTCTAATTTACCCTTTATTTAAATCATATCCCATGATTGGTGGGATATATCATTAATAATAGTTGACTACCACTTAATGGGCCACGATTAATGGAATCTCATTAATGAGATCTTCAAATAAATTCTAAAAACACACAAATAAATTTCAAAATAACGCAAACAAATATAAAAAAATGAAAATAAATTAAAAAAAAAAATTAAAAAAAGCAATAAATGTCAAAAGAACGCAGATAAATTTAAAAAGACACAAATAAATTTCAAAAAATATAAATAAATTTCAAAAGATGAAACTCAATTTCAAAAGATCCAAATAAATTTCAAGAAAATATAAATAAATTTCAAAAGACTCAAATAAATTTGAAAAGAAGTAAATAAAATTAAAAAACGTAAATAAATTTAAAAAACGCAAATACATTTGCCAAAAGTTAGATAACCCAATTTTCCAAATTAGCGAACAATGTGGCAAAAAACTCAAGTCTTTTTGTCAAAAACCCAGTTAAATTTATTTCAAAAAATACAAATAAATTTCAAAAGACACAAATAAAATTCAAAAACACAAATAGTTTTAAGAAAATACAAATAAATTTGCCAAAAACACCAAAAGATTCGTTCAAAAGCTTAGTTAAAAATTTTAAAATGGAGATAAATTTATCAGAAACTCACCTATATTTTTAAAAAACCTCAAATAAATTTGCCAAAAACTCAGATAGATTTGTTTATAACTCAGATAGATTTATTCCAAAACTCAGATAAATAGCCTAAAACTCAGAATATTTGTCTAGAACTTAGATAAATTTGTCCATAACTTAGATAAATTTGTTCAAGAAGTTAGATAAATAACCAGAAACTCAGATAGATTTGTCCAGAACTCAGATAAATTTGTTCCAGAAGTTAGATAAATAGCCAAAACTCAGATAGATTTTGTCCAAAACACAAATAAATTTGACAAAAAAATGCAAAACTCAGATAAATTTAACTATGACTGGAATGGGGATGGACTTCTGGAAGGGTCTAGTCGAACCTAACCTGGAACCAACCCGGAACTGCTATAGAGCCTAGGCCTACTTTCTTATTCTTATTCGTTCTGGAATCAGAAACACAAAATCCATCTTCCATTCGCCTTTTTCCTTGATTCCGGTGATGGCGGGGAGCGGTGTCCTGTGGTGATCCCCTTTCTCTGGTGACACACAGGAACGATGGTGGCGCAGGAAATCAGGCGATGGCGCAGAAGATCATCTTCTTCTTCGTTTCGTGTTCCGCAAGTCTGCAACAGAACCTGGGCAAGGTTGCAAGGGTCTTCTTCTTCCTCTCCGGCAACGGCGTGTGGGTTAAGGAAGCAGCAGCGTTTGACGATGCTACTTTTCTGAAAAACCCCAATCTCGTTATCTGAAAAAGAAATAGAGATCGATCTCAATTGTTGAGATGCAATCCGTTAATGTCCATGTCCGGTTTGAAGAAGAAGAAGAAGAAGAGGGAGAATGAAAGATTTCAAATTTCAAAATTTAAAATTTTATGCCTAATCAGTTGAAAGGGCAAATCAGTCATAAAATGTATGAGTTGGCGTGTCTAGGGACCTCTCTCTATGAGCTGACGTGTCTAGGGACCTCTCACCGAAATATGTCCAAGCTGCATGGATTACAGGCCTTAGAGGAAAAGTTGATGGACTGGAGACCTTACAAGTCCTATATGAGGGACCTTTCGCTAATTACCTCTTCTTTTTTAAATAATGACATAAGTGGCCTCTAATAAGAGGCATGCCTCTTCAATAAGAGGCAAAAAGATGGCATGCCAAATGGCCTATTTAAATTAGATCCATATAATACCAAACACGTTTTCATATGTTAACCTCTTTTTTTTTATGTCTCTATATTTGATGGCTCTATTTTGGTTGGCTCTTTCAAAATAAGAGTAGAAATACCAAACAAGCCCTTACTTCCTCCAAAATCATACCCATTCATCATACAAACCAACCTCCAAACACAAGCCATATATTCAACCCATTTGTAACAAAACATACTTAGTCATGAAATCAGAATTTTGGAAGTTACAAAGGCTCAAATGAATGTGAAAAAGATTAACGAACTTGCATTTTCAGAAGCCAATTAAAAGAGCATCAGGGATCAAGAGGAGAATAGCCATGAGATCCATAAGAACATAGAAAATCTGGAAAAATCAGAAAATATTTGCATGCTCAAAATAATTCATTTCAGTCACTTGCATGCATTTCATTATCAAATTATTCACTTGCCCGATCACCAATGGGTTCCAAATCACTCTCTAAAAACCACTCCCTACAGCTGGAAACGTACACCTATTACAAAAACCTCAAAATTTCCATCTTAGAACACCCATAAAAGAGAAAAAGAGAAAAAGAGAAGGAATAGAAATGGGGGTTGCAGAGACTCCCCCTGGGCTGCCTAAGCATAATCTAGAAGATGAAAACCTCCCCTTACCTGTAGACGATCTAATCAGCAAGGGAACAGTGGAGAGAAAGGGACGCCATGCTGAAATCCCCAAGAATGGTTCGTTGAAGAGGTGGAGAGATGAGGAGTGCAATGGAAGGCTTGAATTTTCCAAGTGCTAAGGTGTGAGCTTGATGGAAGAAGGATTGAGTGAAAGAGGAAGAACTCAGCTGGAGTTCTGCTGGGCTGTAGCTGATACACGATGGAAATAATGAGGGGAGTGAGTCTTTATATAAGTCAAGTGTGGGGCCCATAACTAACTAGAACTTGATTGGCTTAAAACATGGTTTTATGGGCCTTTGATGGATTCAACGAGGAAGAGAGAAATGATCGTAATAAAACCTAGTTTTCAAAAAATATACTTTTGACATTGTTCTGGAACTTCGAAATTTGGGCTTAGATTTTAGTGTGAAATGTTTTGCCCTTAGGATTGGAAAATTGGTTTAAAAAGAAATCAAAATTAGAAATTTTTGAAATCAAGAACAAACCCCCCACGCTAACACGTGTAACCCAAGGCGTTTCTGGGCTATCAGACTGGATCCAACAGCTCTCAAAATTCTCCAAAGCTATAGAAAACTATTCTAATCTATGAACCAAATCGATAAAGCTCAAATCTCACTTAGAGAGCTAACCCACAACTAAAAACACGTGAAAATTAAGGGTCCAAGTCTTCCAGCTTGGGATCTTGTCAATACTGTTTGGGTTGTAGTTTGATCAGCAATATAGATCATTCTAGAACAATGAAAACTGTATATATTTCTTTTCTTTCTCCTCCTTTCGTTTCTTCTGATTTTATTCTATGATATCAACCTTATCTGGATTTAATTTTTTTCAATTTCTTTATCTTCAATTTTATCCCCTTTTCTTGCTTCGTCCTCAATTTACAAATTTTGAAGCAAATCTTGAATGATTTTAATAGTCCGATTTCTTTTCAACAATTTATTATAATCTTTCCAAGAAGGTGGATGTTTACCAATAATTATAGAAATTGGGAAATACTCAATCATAGGTTCTTCAATTTCTACAATCTTTTGAGCAATTTGAGGAAACAACTCATGAACTTGCTCAAGAACTGGTTTTTAGCCAACCATTTAACAATCTACAAACTTATTAATTAAGTAGCATTTGTTTCCCACATCTTTACTAACATACCTCCCATGTAGGGCAATCCATAATCCTAATACAGTTGAATGATTGTTAAAAAAAAAAAAATTTTTGAAAAGGGTGATTGACATCGCAAAAAGAATCGAACTTCGAAAAATGCAATTATCCTCGAACCATCGCAATTGGTCTAAATGCTTTGTTGGGAGAGCAATAGGTTCAGCTAACATGGTTACCCATTTGAGCAACTCTTTTGAAATTCTCTTAGGGGGTCATTTGCCTTCTACGCACATGAGATAGAAAAATAAATTTTATATAGGTAAATGACTCATTTGTAAATGTTGCATATATAAATGTTATCCATGTAAAACACATTATCATGTTAGTCAAGATCACCATTTTCACGAGTAAATGAGTACATCTAATGGTTTTAATGTATTTGAGTTTTTTTGGATGCTTTTTACAAATTTCGCAAAATCATACAGGGCTAAGATATGAAATTATACATCTTGATATTTTACCAAACAAGAATATTGAATGGTTCGGATCATGAATTGGGGGCTCACAAAGTGCAGGAAATTAGATCTATTTTTTCGGACTTTTTCACACAATATATCACTGAGAGTCTATGCATGTTTAATATAATTAGGTTTAGGGCCTTGGACTCTAGTAATTCGAAAAACAAATTGAACAGTTTGGATTACAAATACGGGACCCATAGAAATGAATAAAATAAAAATAAAAGACCATGATTGGCCAACAAGAGAAAATATATGGTGTGGAGACTGTACTAGAGCCTTTTTGCAAGTCGGGGTATTAAATTATTAATCACTTTCACACACATGTAGGTGTGAAAACTTTGGTGTGTAAATATCCTTATTTAACACCATTTTCACACCTCACTTGCACATTCATTCATAAAACATTCATTCCTAAACCAGTACAAACAAACGTCCCCTAATTCTCTGCACTATGGGCTTTTGGTCCTAGAAGTTTTCCCTCAGGGCCACCACTTAAAAAAAAAAGAAAAAAAAACCTTGGGGAGGGGTCACATGTGAAAAATGCATGCATTTTAAAAAATTGTTGGGTTTTTTTTTGGCCCCCACCCTGAACATTTGCCAATATATTCACCCCATTCTGCTAAACATGCGAAGCGAATACCGGCCTTTAATCATACATAGACTCACACAGGCCATTTAACGAACGGGCTGGAAAGTTAAGGTCAGGCATGGCCCACATGCCTAAAATTGAGTCCAAATCCATCTGATACACGCCCCGCTTCATTATTATGCTAGCCCAGCCCATGAGCAACCCATTCACATGGTATGACGAACAAAGGGTTGATGATCATTCTATGATCCCATAAAGTAACCAAAGTAGGAAGTCAGGATGCCACAATCATGTCAATCCCATCACGCTAGTGGATCACCCACAAGTAGGTCTGGCCTGGTTTTTTCATGTTCATGCATCTGTGATGCGCATTTCACTTGCAGATAAGATAAGAATAAGAAGTGATAAATTGTCAAGTTAGAGAGAACATGACTTCAAATAGGGTTGACAAAAATAAAATTCACAAGACTGGCTATAAATGACCAGATAAGGCTTCAATGATGGATCAGGTCATGGTGGTGGTGTCGGTGGATAACACTACTATATATTTGTCACATTCCGGTTCCGAATCACCCTGGCCTACGGTAATCACCAAGGTGAGACACACGTACTCCCATGATGCTGTACCTGTTCGAGCCAAATACAACATATGAAGGATAAAAATAAATTTTCCCACACATGAGTCAAGCTCACTATAACCTGTCAATAACATTTTCAACCACATCGGAAGCTGTAGTTCATACATATGAGGGTATCATTTTACATTCAGTCCAATTAACATTTAAGTTTAATACAAAAGAATTATACAAATATATACATTGTTTTACAAAAGAGGGTGTATAAAAGAACCCTATGCAACAATACCAAAAAATATAATCACAAGTATAACTATTCAACTAAGTGTGACCCACACAAAAAGGGGCTGGCCACACTCTACTGGACCTCTCAAAATGTACATCACGCGCTCCGAAGGAGATGTCTACGCTGGCCCCTGAACCGGCCACTCTTATAATCCTGGAGGAACCTCTTCGGTACCCTCCTCTCCCTCCTGGGCCTCTTCAAGGCCAGGAGCTGCACCTACGACTGTGACACTAAGAGTAGTATCTCAATACGACGATCTAGCAAGTATATGCATTAATAAGGAAATACATAATGTGTCAAATTGAATTAAAAGATGATTAAATTAACAGATGTTAATGAGAAGTAATCACTAGGCAATTTGTGTGAAAATCGAATAATTTATGCTTGTGAATCAAAATAAAATGAAAACATACTAATTGGCTACTACATTAAGCTCATCCTTTCAATAAGACAGCGAATCTAGTTGGAATGTCACTAGTGGCCCGGCCAAAGGCTAGCTGGCTGCCCGGGTCTAGAGTTCCGGTACTCCAGATGACTTACTGTAGTAGTCTCGAATAACTAAAACAAGTTCAACACCGTCGGGTATCACAGGATTGAAGCTAAGTAGTGCCAACTCGATCGAATCAAATAATAATTGAATTTGAATAAGTCTGTATTCAGTTGTTCATAATCGAATCGAATAGTAATCACATATCACGAATACTTACTCAATCCACACTTCCAATGAATATTAAAAGCGGATACACGATAATTAAGTCACGAATTGAATTTAGAAAATCGAACAACAACGAATACTAATAATACAACCAATATACTAGTTAGGATTTGATATCAATAATGAAATTGGACTTCAATATGAAATGCAATAATTTAAAGGAAATAAGATATTTTTACGAACCAACTAGACTAGTACATTTAGTCTCTTACTGTCCAATACAAGGTAATTTTGGAATGTCAAAGTATTACTACCTTGTTAGGTGCCACTATTTATGAGAAATACGTTGAATTTCCAAGCTAAACCTCTTGGCATAGTGCTAGACTGAAGAATGCCCATTGGACCGATTAATGAGGTTAATGGTTCCATTTTAAGGTCATAAGGGTCTTAAGAATACTAAGTTCCTATGGAACGAGGGTATGCACCTTAATTATCTATTAGGAATCATTAGGGTGGGTTATGATAGATTAAGGGTGATAATTCACCCTAAAATTGGGTCAAAAGAAGCCCAGTTTACAGTTTCAGGTTCGCATGAGCGGACTCATGTTCGTTCGAGCGGACCCCATCCAGAGTGTTGATAGCTTGCGGGACCCCTGCATTCGCTTGAGCGGTTGTTTCAGAAGGGTGGTTGCTCGAGCGGACCCCATCCAGAGAGGTGATCGCTCACGCGACCCTCTTTGATTGTTCGAACGAATACTCCAGATTCCTAATTTCAGAATTCCCATTGTTCCTTCTACCATCCATTTTCCACTCCCTTCCATCACAACCTGCAAGATGAAAATGGCGCCTCCATGATCCCATTCACAACATATAACTCCCCCATTCCATTCATCAATTGAAATCATAAAACCATAAAACCCATTCATTCATTAAAAGATAGAATAATTGAGGAAGAATATCATTCGAATCAAATGAAAATAAACAACATGTAAATCCAAATTTATGCTTATACTTGCCTCAAAATAGAGCTTTCCAAATTCTCTCTACACACTTGACTCAAAAGAGCCCAAAATCCCCCAAATCACAACCCTAATTACAAAAACACATGGAAAATACATGAATATGCACGTATGTCTACCCCAAGAGCCTTTTGACTCTAATGTAACTCAAAAACACAAAACAAAGAGGGTTTGGCTCTTACCTCAACAAGGAATTTGAATTTGAGAAAGGTAGGAGATGGTGGAGGTGATTTCTTGTCATAAGAAAGAGAGGAAGATGAAGAAGATGACGGTGAAGAGGAATCCTCTCTTAACTCCCCAGTGCACATGCCAAGGCCTCTTGATGATTGAGGAAGAGAGAAAGAGAAGAAAGAGAAGAAGAAGGAGAGTAGAGAGAAGAGGAATGAAAGGAAATGAAAAGGAAGGGATAAGTTATATATAAGGGATAATGATGTTCTTTTACAAGAAATTCCACTAAAAGAGTATATTTTCAATTTAAGTCAATGGAGGTCCAACTACTCAACAGTAGCTCGAATGGTGCTGGGTCTAATACGAAAATCAACGTACTCGTAGAAATACACACGATGACGTCAAAACTAACGTGTAATGAATGCAAAATGCGAAAATCAATAATTACAAAAAACCCTTGACTCTACCCAACCGAGTTAAATTGGTTCCCACTTACCTATCCAAGGCTCAAGACTCAACTAACTCAACTTATAGAGGCTAATTAACACTAATCACCATAATTAGTAATTAAGCAAATTAATTAGTTAAAACACACTTAATTAGCACTAAATAAGGTTAAATTGGGTCGGGGTGTAACAATAATCTTAATAATTAATTAATTAATGCATGCAAAAATAAATAAATTTATGGAAATTTCAAAATTTTGAAATATGCCATGAAATATGGCTGTTACTCAAATCTCTCTGAGGAAGAAAACAAGACTAGCATGAAAGATGAGAGCCGGTCAGGCTAGCCAAGTCCGACTTGCCTGCGAACCATATATAACTACATAGATTTAAGGTATCATCAGCCCATAAAAGAGAGTGATATAGGCAAGTCATTCTTGGCTACAAAACAAGCCTCTCATCTTCATGTAAGACTTGTCTTCCTTTCACCACCACAATCCACATTCTTCTATGTGACTCCCATCCTCCCTTTTGAGGGCATCTCCCTATTTATAATGCCAAGGCAAGAAGGAGAGAATGGGTTCTCATGTCTCATCATCCATTGACTTTCTTCTCCATACCTCATCTCAGACTTTCAATCCATAGGTACCCCATAAGGAATATATTCTCAACAAATACAGGGAACATTGTATTGTCTGTTCGATCTTTCTCACCATCTTTTCTTGAGCAACTGGGCCAGGATAGGCCAGTTTCAAAGGATATGTGGTCCAAATGAATGAAATTTGTATTGTTTGGGATAAATTATGTTATGGGCACATCTGGTTTCGTAAATAAATTCATTAACTAACTAATTAAACTGAAGGATCAACATATCATTTTCTTACCCAAAAAAAAAAAAAAAGGGTGATCATCATTTGGTGTAATTTCTTTACAACCATTGCTGTGGACAGTGGGCCTTTCAGTAGAATAAAGAAACAAAATGGAGGTATTTTAAAATACCTCGGTTTCATTTTTCCTCTCTCTCTTCCCACAATCTGATGATTTCAACCAAAGGTTCAAACCATCAGGCTAGGCTGCGATCGGCGTCAAGGAAGTACATGTATTTCTTTCATGTAACTTTTTTGACACTGTCAACGGCCACAAACTAACCATAAGACCTATGAAGCCTTCATACGTAGCCATCCATCAAGCAACATGTGCTATGTAGCATACGCAGGACCATGTCAGTGCCAGCAGGTTTTCTTCTTCTCTTTTGGAATGTTTTTTAATGTAATTTTCTTTTGGGAATGTTTTTTTATTTGGAATGTTATCATCTCTTTATTCTCTATCGGGCCTGAAATAAACGCAGTGAAAACGGTAGCATCTGTCAATTGGGTTTCAAATCTCAACCCAACGTGCAGTCCTGGTTTCCACCCAACGTTCAGCTAGAGATGACAGTTGCTCGGACGTATGGGCCCAGCCTTAACCTAATCGAGTTTGTTAAATGGCGTAATTGGTTGGAAATGTCCACCTCAAACCATACCAAAAGTTCAAGTGTCAACCTGAGCAATGGAGTTCCAGGTTGGGCTCGGATCAGGCTTGTGGGACTGGGTGGAAGGGTTGGTCTGGTTCGGGTCGGGAGGGGAAGTGCAAGTATGGAGATAAACTAATCTAATGCATTTATCAATTTGGAATTTCAATGTCAACCTGACCCAGAAGTTATTAGGCTCAAAATGAACCCTTGAATTACTTGGCCGGGCTCAAATTGGGTTGGCAGGGGGTAGTGAATCAAAATGGAACTCATTTTGATCGGGTCTACAGGTTCAATGGTAAATATGAGCACAAATTAATCCAACATAATTATTAATTAGGTTGGTAATGTCAAGCCAAACCTAACCCAAAAAAGATAGAAAGGGTCAGCCCAGAGCCACGTTGGTTGGACTGGGGCAGGAATTGCCACTCCGACAGCATATTTGCTATTCAAGCTTGTGTCGCATCAAGTGACCCTTTACCTCACCCAAAGGGCAACTAAGGACCTCATTATTTAATGCCAACCCTTGATTTCTCTCAATGCAGTAGAGGTGGAGACTTTGACCTTTTAAATGGAAGAAGATGCAAAAATTCTCCTAAGAAAGCACAAACATTTGATTTTCTTGAGATAGAACAGATGGATGATTATGATGACTCATTGCCTTGGATGAGAGGAAGCGGCAAGTCATGCACTTCTCCTAATTCTATGCTCTTTATATTGACTCTTTATTCCTAGCATCACCCATTTCAAATAATGTCAATGCTTTTAGCCACTAGCAAGCATGCTTTTGACTTGAAATAATTCCACTCACATGATCCACTATATTTGGATTCAAAAGAAATAGACCTTGTATATGTAGATATTATTTAGCCAGAAAGTATATGTATTATAATCTTGGCCCCATTTGCATGCCTGCCTTGACCCCACATGCAGGGGCGGACCCAAGAACTCTTCCTTGGGGGAGCCACTATGTAAGGGAAAAAAAAGGGAGGGCCACATATAAAAAATGAATGATGTTTTCAAAATAAATAGAGGCTTTTCTGATTTTTTTTTTTTTTTTTTTTTTTTTTGGAGGGGGGGGGGGGGGGGGGGGGGGGTGGTGTTGAAACTATGGGATGGTGAGGTTGGGTTGGGTTGTTTTGAGCATGTAAAAAGTAATATATTTTTTGAAAAGTTTAAGGGGTTTTTTGGAACTTTGGGATGGCCATGGCCCCGCCAGCCCCCCTCTGGTTCCCCGTGCCCACAAGAAAGAGGTGTTAACGTGGTTTCTTATGCATATAGTGGTGAGTGCATGGCATGCATTTTCCTCAATAGTGGAGTGGTGGCCTTTCTTTGTTTTGTAACCATCACTTTTGAGCCAGCGGGGAGGATAGCTTGTGCAATTTTATTTTCTATTTACCGTCTATCAGAATTTCTCAAGGGAGTAATTTTTCTTTTTCAAAAGTCACACTAGCTTCGATACAAGTTTTCCTTATTGTCTTACAATACAAGCCACTTCGTGGGGCCACTTATTGGTACATTCGAGCAGACCATCCAAATCCAACCCTTCTATTTATACGAGTCCCATCGGATTTTAATAGATCTGAATGGAGTGAACCGTTGGATCGAAGGTCAATCTTTTATTGTTTTATATAAAGTCGTTAAACTTTGATATGAGCCGAATAGACCATGGATGAACGGGTTAGAGGTATTAGATCGACTTCTAATTTGTTATCTAGGTTGGCCCCACTTGGTTCTTTCGATCTCCCCGTTCCATGATTTGTGGGGTCCACCCCCACTAGGTACTTGTATAATAAGACGGTAAGGGAAGCTTATAGAGGAGCATTACCACATATATTTTTTTTATGAAAATTTTCGAGGTTGTGTATACTTTGACCTAATATTACATAAAGTTTCAATGAATTGATGACATAAAAGTGGGCCCCTCGTATGGTTTCAACCTATGGCCACTCCAAAATAAGCGACCATCGTCGTCAACACCTTGCCAATAATGCCATCTTCTCCATGTGTATCATTTTTCCCAACCGACCTACAATTTGTATTTACATCTTCCAACCATATTCCTGGTCCTTATATCTTCCTATCTTCTCATTGTCTCTATTTTTTTTTTCTCTAATAGATGGTAAGAGGTTAGAATATATAGGCAATTATAAGTTTTTCTTGTGTATTTGATGAGAGTTTGAGTGTAGATTTTGGTGAAAAACTTAACCAACAACGTGTTTCAATTTTCTAGAGCTTGGATTGAGATTAGGGTATGAGCCGGGCCAATTTCAATTGTAAATGATGACTGAAGGTGGGGCCACTTTATTGTCAGATAGTGGACAGATTTAGAGCAATAGTAATCTGTTATTCGGTTATTCACTGTGAAGTGTTGAAGATTCATCGCATATATATATAAAATTCCTCACTATCACTTTTTTTTTTTTATATATATATTTATAATGGAGGTTGTCCAAGCCCTTTGGGTTGGACTAATTCCTACGGGCCCACGGGGCGCCGGGTAAATCCCCTGTGATCCCAGTGTGGTAGTACAGTTTCGAATCCTCAACCTTTAAGAGCAAATCATGGTCCTAGGCTAACTTAGCTAAAAAATAAAATAAAATCCTCATTATCACTATTGTTGAACTAGAACAGTACATAAAAGAATGCATAAGGAGCCGCCATTAGAGGTCGAACTGCGTGTGGAAATGCTTGATTGCACTTATAATATTCTAAGGTTTTACCCTCAAAGGTATGTAAACCCTAAGATGAGAAAGGAGAAAATAGTGAAAACAAGGAATTGGGGAGAAAGAACCAAATGATTCTGTTTGCAAGAGCTGGGCGATCACAACTATGTATTTGTGTGTATATACAGGGCAAGGCTCTCCTAAGCGCGAATTTAGAATAAAATTATGTAAGTTTACGTTTGTGGGGCCCACCCTTGGTCACCCTTAGTCCATCCAAATGGACTAAACACACGACCGTCCTGAATTGTACATGTCTACCAACTTTCCATCAGATCCGAATTTATTGAATCATTGGGTCGACTGCGTACCGATCCGAATAGACTGTTGACCAATAAACTTTTGATGCCCAGATGGAGATGATAGAAATCACGCTTGAGGCTGATTTTTTTGCAAAGAGGAGGGTCCTAAGGATTCCTTGAAATCCCTCCTATCCTCATCCCCATGTGGGTCCCCAGGTGGGCCCCACTATACACTTGAGCTTATCTTATCCTAAGCCTGAGCTTAGGAGAGCTGCCCCCATGTGGGCCCCACATGTGGCCTTACTTAGGATTGGGACTGGGGAAATTGAGAGATCTCCTTGGCACTTCCTCTTTGCAAAAAATCATCTCCATTCCTTGCCCCTATCATCTCCATCCGGGCCCACAAGTTTAATGGTGTACAGTGCATCGGATGGGTGCAAAGGTGGGCCTCGGGGGGACGTGTGTGTGGTCCATTGGAGTGCATATGGTCCATTCAGATGGACCTCCAGGTGAGCCGGTGCGCAACTTAAGCACCTGTGCACCGCATAGCCATCGTTCGTGTGTGTTGGTGTGTGTGTGTCTATATATATATACACACACACATGCATACTTTGTTGATATTCTTAGTTTGTTTTTAAAATTAAACTTCCACCTCCTAATTTATAGATAAATCCCTAAAGGTTACTTATTACACATAAATCCTAGTCTGTTTTATAACTCTCCTCCTCAAGTTGGTGCTGATCATCAGTGCTTGTGTATGCTTCCTTTGATTTTCCTTCTATTGAAATGGCTGTCAACTCTAATGTGCTTAGTTTGCTCATGATTAATTAGATTCTTTAAAATGTTCATCGTTGATGTGTTTTCATAGTGTAGAATCATATGCCTGCCTCGCTTAAAGAAAATTCCCCCAACAATATTCTCGATCAAAACAACTCATGCACCATTCCCTTCAGCCATAGTCCAAAACTTAGCTCTAAAGCTTGATCGTGCAGCTACTACTTCCTATTTCTTACTTTACCGAAGGACCAAGTTTCCACCAACCATAATATATACAACACTAACCACAGTATGTAGTAGATCTTCTATATGTGTTAGATCTGCTAATCATCATCAGTATACGCTTCTACTTTCACATAATTCCCATGATACGCATGTAAAATACCTTGCCTTGATGTTCCTTTTAAGCATTTCAGTGAATTGCAGCTAAATAATCAGATCGGGGAGCTTCCATAATTCACTTACCAAACTAATAACATATGAGAGTCAAGTTGTGTGATGGCCAGATAAATTCATCTCCCCACTAGTCTATGATATGTTCTCTAATCATGCCTTTGAGAATGCAAACCATGATTCTATTAAATAGGAGTGTCAACTAATTTGGCTCGTAACTGTTCTTGTTTTTCAAGACTATTCATTGGCACGCAGTTGTTACTAAAATGGTAGTATTAGTTCATATTTAAATGTAGTACTTATTCATCTTTGAAATTCTTTCTTGACAAAATCTCTCTTTTGATGGAAGCTTAAATGAGGTTAGATAGTAATGAATACCCAGTTGTTAACTAAAAAATCAAAATTTCAGAAAAAGATAGTCTTTCATCCCCATCTCTACCTTATACCTTTCACCTTTTACACCTTTGGTTGGGACCCATATTACCTTGAATAAATGCTTAGACTTCATGTCGTAAAAGCAAACGATGCTTAGAATATATATGAAGATGTCTAAGGCTCTGCAAATTTTAGTATGTATGGTGTAGTGCAATATAACATTTATTGTATTTATTAATCCACTTTTTTTTTTTTTTTTAATAGGAAGAGAAGATTTAAATCAAGAATGAGGAAGCTATTTTATGTGCTTTAAAGGATCGGAGATAAGTCATAAATATGACAATAAATTCAATACTTTGAAGAAAAAGGTATTCAGGTATTTTTGTGATCTAAGACCTACGAGAAGAGATCAATCATGCACAAGAATACGTGGTATTAGAGTGTTGCGCGTGATCAGAGGAGATTCAATGGATCGGATCTCAAAGGGCTGGAGTTGTGATTGCGTGATCGATGGATTAGATCTCAGGATTGACATAGCAATTTTTGGATCGTACAGAGGAAGATCGTTTGATCTCAGTGGGCCACACAGATTGCAGAGAGGAGAAGGACGGTGACGAACCGTGTGCAGAGAAGTCCGGTTTTCTATTACCGGTCGAAACAGAGAACGTTCAGATCACGCTGTTGGTCTCGTCCACGATCGTCGCTTGAGGAACCGCCATCACCGGTTCTGTTGCGCTGCCGGAACCGGAGAAGAAGTGCCGCCTGCACTGTACAAGAAATCGCAACAACAAACAGCGATTTGGGTTCGTTTTCGTTGGGCCCCACATCGCCGCCGAGGACAGCACGCCGTCGCTGTGTGTCGCCGGATAAGGAGGTTCCCCACTCGCCGCTGCCTGCGCTGTTGCCGTGGAAGGAGAAGACATGGCTGTGTTTTCCCTGTTTTTGGTTACAGAACCAGAAGAACGAAGAAGAATAAGAAGGTGGGCTTGTAGCGGTTCTGGGTTTGAGTCCAAGTCAGGTCAAGCCTGACCCGTTTCAAGAAGCCCATCAGCCAGGCTACTCTAGTTTGGGTCCAGTGCAGGTTGACCCGACCCGCTGTGCAGTAGCCCAGAAGCAAGGACGGTAGAAAAAGGCTCTGACGTCAGCGATAGGCCAGCACTTGAACGGTCAAAGGCAGATTTGACCGATCGACGCTTGAAGTTTGTTTTTGCGATATCTTGACGATCCGGAGTTTGATTGGAGATCCGTTTGAACCTACAGACTCGTTGTGAGCAGATCTGAGCGATTGTGGAAGAAGATTGGCTGTTCAATGGTCAATGAAGGAGATTGATTGATTGGAGCGCATGAACTTATTTATGCGATATCTTAGCCATCCAGAGTCGGATTTTAGATCCGTTTCTTCTAGAGTGCTCGTGTTAACCAGATCTACGCGGGTGTAGTGAAAGATTTGTAGAATGGTTGCTAAATTCAAAATTGAGAAATTCAACGGAAACAATAACTTCGGTCTTTGGCCTTTGAAGATGCACGCTTTACTGGTTTAGAATGGGTTGCAGAAAGCTTTGAAAGGAAAGAATGTTTTGTCTGACAAACTTTTAGATGATGAGAAGGATGAGTTGTTGGAGAAGGTGTATGGTTAGATTCTGCTAGTTTTGAGTGACGGTGTACTACGAAAAGTTGCTCAGGAAAAAACTGCTGTGAGCATATGGCAGAAGTTAGAGAACTTGTACATCATAAAGTCACTCATGAATCGCTTGTATCTGAAGAAGTGATTGTTCACCTTACAAATGCAGGAAGGTACGTCTGTTTCGACCCACCTTGATTCTTTTACAAAAGCTGTTATATATGGATCTTGAAAACATAGACGTTAAAATCGATGATGAGGATGAAGACATCATGTTGCTATGCTCTTTGCTACCCTTGTATGAGAAATTATTGATACCATGATGTATGGTAGAGAAACACTTTTTAAGGAAGATGTTGAGTCAGCCTTGAACTCTAAGGAGTTGAAGAAAAATGTTGTAATTGAAAACAATGACAGTTCTAGTGAGGGTTTGGTAACGCGTGGTAGAACAGAGCAGAGAGGGCATAATAGAAGAGGCCGATCTAGGATAAAATAAAAAACTAGAAAATTAAAGTGCTTCAAATGTCACAAGGAAGGGCACTTTAGAAAAGACTGTCCAGAGCGTAAATGGAAGGAGAAATCTGATTCTAGAGAAATTGTTGGAGTTGCAACCGAAGTTGCAGAGAGTAATTCTGATGGTGCAGAAGTTCTTTCGGTTACTGTTGGTAGCTCAGCTACTGAGTGGATTCTTGATTCGGGGTGTTCCTATCATATGTGTCCTTACAGAGATTGGTTTACCAATTATCAATCTATTGATGGCGGTAAAGTGCTTATGGGAAATACTGCAGCCTGTAAGGTTGTTGGGATAGGTGCAATCAAATTTATGATGTATGACGGTATTGTGAGAACTTTGTCAGATGTTAGGCACGTTCTAGAGTTGAAGAAAAATTTGATTTCCTTGGATATGTTTTGACTCCAATGGTTGTACCTACAAAGCTGGAGGTGGAGTTATGAGAATCTCAAAGGGTGCTCTTATAGCGATAAAGGGATTGAAGCAGAATTGCCTTTACTTTCTTCAAGGTAGTACAATTACAGGTGCTGCAGCTATGTCATTCTCAGATTTAGATTCGGAAACTATCAAGTTATGGCATATGCGACTTGGGCATATGAGTGAGAGGGGTATGGATGAGTTGACTAAACATGGTTTGTTGTATGGTCAGAAAACAAGAAAGCTGAACTTTCGTGAGTATTGTGTCTTTAGAAAGCAGTGTAGGGTCAAGTTCAGGATAGCTGTTCATCGGACCAAAGGTACTTTGGATTACATCCACTCTGATCTTTGGGGTCCCTCTCGTGTTCCGTCTCTTGGTTGTGGTTTATACATGTTAACCTTTATTGATGACTATTCTCGAAAGGTCTGGGTGTATATCTTAAAGCACAAACATGGAGCTTTTGCATAGTTCAAGCAATGGAAGGCTATGATTGAGAAGCATACAGGTAAACAAATAAGCACTTGAGAATTGATAATGGCTTGAAATTCTGTAATAGTGCTTTTAACGGGTTCTGTAAGAATGAAGGGATTGTGAGACATCGCACAGTCAGAAATATACCGCAATAGAGCGGAGTTGCAGAACAGATGAACATGACTATTCTAGAGAAGACCCGGTGCATAATGCAGGGTTGCCAAGGAAGTTATGGGCTGGAGCTGTTAACGCAGCTTGTTATCTGATTAACAGGTCTCCATTAATAGCTATAAAATGTAAAACTCTTATAGATGTATGGTCTGGATCTCCTGCTGATTACACCAAATTGTGGATATTTGGTAGTCCTGCCTATGCTCACATGAAAATCGATAAGTTAGAACCAAGGGTTGTAAAGTGCATCTTGGTGGGATATGCTTCTGGGGTGAAAGGATACAGGTTGTGGTGTACAGATCAGGATTCACCCAGATTTATCATCAGTAGAGATGTTACATTTCATGAGGATGCTTTACTCGAAGCCAGAAAACAGCTGGAGGAGACAAAAGTAGGTAGCAGCAGTGACACCGTTCAGGTGGAGTCAGACGTCCTAATGAGAAAGGAGAGTGCATCAGGCTCCTCCCAGGATACAGGGGATAGTTAGACTGTGCAGCTGATGCAACTGACAGAGCCGCAGATGCCGCAGATGGGTAGACCGCAGAAAGAAAGGAAACCACCGGTTAGGTTCGGTTTTGAGGATATGACGACATACGCTTCGACATCAGACAGTGACCGTGATGATATGGTTGCATACGTATTGACGACTGAGTCCTTGAATTAATGGAAGGGCCGGAAAGTAGTCAACAAGCAACAACTATGATTGAAGAGATGGAGTCTTTTTATGAAGAAAATCAGGCCATCGGATGCAAGCGGTTCTACGAGGAAGACGAAAGAGCTTCCAGTGTAGGTAGAGTGCAGTTTAAGGTTCTTGGTCATGTATGCAGTTTGAAGAATTCATTGTACGTGTCGAAGCAAGCTTCTGGACAATGGTATAAGCGATTTGGTGCATTCATGGAGGAATGAGTTAAGTTAAGTTCAAGTATTGCTTGGACTTGATTGGTGTGCTTAGTAGCTGGATGCCCTCAAGGGAAGGTGGAGACGGTGAGACGTGTTATATGCATGAGGATTAGCTTCAATGTTCGCCAAGGTGGAGATTTGTTAATTTGTATGGCTCAACCGGGCCCCTAGATTGCCCAACTTGTACTATGATTGGAAGTAGGCTTGTTATAGGTCTACAGTGATTAAAAAGTAGTGTTTGGGTGTAACAGGGTTTTGGGGCTGATATTATAAATAGAGACTAAAAGTTTCTAGGATGTACACATCTTCTGATTGCATAGTGATTCTTCTGTCTTCCCCGTGGATGTAGGCCAAAAGCCGAACCGCGTAAATCTCTGTGTTCTCTTGTGCGTGATTGATCTCTTTTCGTAGGCCCTAGATTACAACAAGTATCACAAGCATATCGACTCCCCACTTTTTTTTCTATGTTGAGGGTATCGTTCTACAAATGGTACTTAAATTTTACAATCCAAGGATCGACCCTGGGCACTCGTGTGAAACAAAGGTGCCAACATCACTGAACCATGCATGAGTGTGTTGGCAATTACATCCCACTTCGATCTTGCTATTTTTGTAAGTTACACAATCAATTTAATTACAAATAATAAAATAAATATATCATAGATTTTCTTTAGTCTAACTGATTCAAAACAATCAGGGCATATTATGCTTCAAAATACAAGTAGGAATGGGTATTCACATGCTTGATATATCTATCAGTAATTTGATTAATGGTTTCAAGCAAAAGGATCTCACACAAGCCAAAACAATCAATTATAATATATTAAAGCCAAGGGTTTTGGCTTTAATCTTGACTGCAAGTTCTAATTTTGACTGATGGTTATACTTTCTTATTCAAATGTTCCACATTCTCCACTACTTGTCCCACAACTACCCACTCATGTTTTTTTATCACCAAACTGCTTGCCTCTACTCTCCACCAAATCACTAGTGTCTACTCTTCACTTTTTAAAGTTCCAGTTCTTCATTTCTGTAAAAAATCTCGTTCTTCAATTTGGTAAAAACTCTCTTCTGCCTAGATCTCTTCTATTCCATTTGTGCCCTAATTTTCCTATTTCTATTTAATACAACTTGCTCTATGGAAGAGCGTACTTTCATAACCTTTTTAGTCTATTATTATTTATTTTGAAATGCATAGAGATACTGTGCTAAGCACAGATTATTGTGCTAGTATTTAATTATGCCTCAATAGCAATGGGTATTCAATGATACACTGGTTCCATATTTAACAACTTCACTTGATAAACATTATAAACCTATTACAAAATAAGAGCTTTTTGTATAGTATACCCCCTCATGTTTATAGGATTGTAAATAGGGCCTCAAGTTTTAGTATTTGCAATTTGACCCTACATTTTCATTTTAATACTTTCCGTGTCCCCAAAATCAATAGTCTTCCAATTACCATAGGTTTTTAGAGCGAAATGACACTTTTGTCCATCTCTTTTATCCTTATATGCATAATTTCAAAAGATTTGACTCAACCTTGTTTTTATAAAGCATGTAACATTAACAATTGCACTTAGTGGGAGAATAACCCTATATAAATTTATTTTTAATCAATATAGGGCTCATTTCATTATATCCAAATTGATCAAGGTGACAATCGACACCTATACTTGAAACTGGTTATGATTTAGCTAATCCATATGGGACCCACCGTTGGATTGATGGTTTATAAATATATGATTATGCATCATGTGTAGGGGGTGTAAAAGAAATATTGAAAGAACGAGCAAATTTAAAAAAAAAAAAATTTTAGAATTAATTTTTTTTTTTTTTTGGGGGGGGGGGGGGGGGGGGGGCGTGGACATATTAATTTTTAGAATTTGCGAGGGGAGGGTGGAATTTTACACTTTCTTAGATATGGATGGGCACCTCAGTCCCAAGGCCTTGTACTTGGGGTCCACCCCTAGTCATGCGCATGAGTGAGTTATTGAGAGAAACCTTGGAACTTGAGATAAGCTAATGGTATTTTTTAAAATCATAATCTACTCATTTTTGTTTAATGGATGTAAGGGCAAAGTTGTCAATTACATAAAAACCCAACACAAATCTCATGGTGACTGCCCATTCTTGTTAGGAATATTATTTTTGGGGACATGAAAGGTATTAAAAAGAAAAGGCAGGGGCCTACTTACAAATACTAAAACCTTAGGGGGGTATATAGATAGCTCACAAAATAATGAAGCGATTTATGTACACTATGATGATGCTGGTTTGAATGTGTGTGTGTATCAATTTTTATACCAAAATCTTGTATTATTTGAAGCCAAATTTAATTTCAAGTAAAAAAATACTAATTGTTGTTATGTTTTAGTATATTATTAAATTCTTGTCTTATTTCAATGTACAACAACCACATGGTGTTGGAAAATCTAAGAATAAATTCAATGATCCAGCATCCAAATTGAGCAATCAACCCATAATCTTGTCTTATACATTTTTTCTTCTAAGTTTGTTACACATAATAACGACGAACTTGATTGGGCAATCAACCCAATTATTGATGATATCAAGAAGTTAGTTTTGACTTTTGATTATGTTGAATTTTGTTTTATTCCTAGATCTTTTAACTCAGCAGCTCATTCGTTGGCCAAACTGTGTCTCTCTAGTAATCAGGATATAAACAATGGATGGGCTTTGTCGTTCTTAGGGGCATGTATCTGTTCTTGAGGGGTTTGTTTTGTAGGATTGTCCCCGATTGTTTCTTAATGAAATCTCTCACTTTTACAAAAAAAAAAAAAAAAAAAAAAAAAAAAAATATCACTACCCAAAGACGTACGTGTTAGAACAAAGTATATGATGATGTGGTTGATCAGGCTATGCTGCAGTGATAGGATAAGCCCACCCCAAATTGATGGATAAGGCTATGCTGTGGTGATGATGTAGACAATTGCATCACCATCTATTACTGTGATATGACTTGAAAGTTCAAATATTAAGGATTTTTATAGTTGACATGTTGTGAGTTGGGTAGTTTGGGCTTTTCTTGGTATTTAGTTTAGGTTGATTTTATCTGCCTTTAGGTTGTTCAATTATGTGAACCTCAAATGTTTTTTATGCTTTGCTGATTACCATATTAGCAATGAGAAACATATATATTACCAATCTCTGTTTCCTAATGTCAAGTGATAAGTGAAGTAGTTTGATGGACTAAATGGGTTGGCCGGCAGCTTCAGCAGACACCTTATGGGCTAAATGGTTTCGAACTTCAATTTGGAATGTCAGAAATTCGAAGGTAGGATCTTGCATCTAGAAAATAATTAAGCTTTTGTCCCCTTATCTTCAGCTTAACAGTAGATGGATCCTTTGGAATGGACGCTCTATTAGCTTGTGGTTTGATCTTTGGTTAGATCATGACCATATAGCAATTAGATTTCCTCACATCTAGTTCTCTAACAGGGACCTTGTTGCTGATATCATTCTGAACAGCTCCTGGCTTATACCAAATCACCTCCCGGTTGAGCTTAAGGATTTCCTTCACCAATCTACTAGCCTAATGTCAATTGGTGGTAATGCAGCTCTTGACATCTTTTCCTGGCTAAGCAACTCCACAGGTGCTCTCTCCCTAAAAAAAGCTTGGAATCTCCTTTGATCCAGAGCGGTTGTAGTCCCCTGGGCTGGTCTGATTTGGAGCAAGTATTTCAGCCTTCGTCTGGCTTACCTATCCTGGCGTATCCTCCACAGGAAAAGACTCCTACTGAGTCATGGGCAAAGTTCAGGGTTGGTCCATGGCGTCCAGATGCCATAACTGTTTCAGCAATGAGGAAACTGACTCCCACCTTTTCTTCTCTTACAACCTGGCTATGCAGTTCTGGTCATGGCCCTCAGCCTCAATGGGAATTTCCCTCTTCTTCCTTTATTTGCCTCTGTTATTTGGTCGGCTATGGCTATGGATAGAGATGCCCTTGGAAGACAATGTTCTGCTGCCGTTTTCTTCCATGCCCTCTTTGCATTATGGACATTGCGGAATGACTCTAAGCAAAACAACAAGAAGCCTTCTCTGGGTAAAGCTAAATTGATTTTCATGGACCGGCTGAAGGGCATGGTCTACTCCTTTTT
Source organism: Umbellularia californica (assembly GCA_028538565.1). Classification (NCBI taxonomy): domain Eukaryota; kingdom Viridiplantae; phylum Streptophyta; class Magnoliopsida; order Laurales; family Lauraceae; genus Umbellularia; species Umbellularia californica. The sequence goes on from JAPQWN010000002.1 coordinate 30,890,990, forward strand.
AGGTGCAGGTCAAGCTTTGCGCCCTATTCCTATTCTGGTTGCTTTGGGTTTGCTTGATTATCACTGAGGTAGGCTAATTTTTGTTGCCCAGGCTTGTTGCAAGGTCTTCCCTTTACTATTAGCTTGTTTCCTATTTCTTCTCAGCTTCTGTTGTATAGTTTCTTCTGAGGTTGCAGTGTTCTGTTGGTTGGTTGGGTTGGCATTTTTTGTAAGCCTCCCCCCTTTTTTTAGTTTCCTGTTTCTCTATTTGGGGGTGTTTTGCCCTGTTTTCTTACCATTAAGCAAAAAAAAAAAAAAAAGTTTGATAGAGGAGTCTGTGCTTTTTGTTATTTTTCATGCTTTCGTATCTTATGATTATGTTGTTAATTTCCACTTGCATTATATCAGATTTGAAGCTTATTTGACTGTGCATTTTAGGCATTTGAGTTCATGGCCTTTTCACAATGGATTTTTAATAAGTTGTGTCTTTCTAGCTACATAACAGTCAGGTCATCTAATAAATTAAAGGGGTTTTTACTATACGGGATATAAAAGACCATGAATTCCTCAAAATGGTGTTGACCAAAACTATATCTTAAATGTGGGTACTATACATGGTGCTCCAAATTCTTTTTTTAATTGTACCCATTTTGTGCGATATCACACAAACTTTTCGATCTCCCTCTTATATTTTCCTCCGTTCCCATCTCCTAAACACTAAACCTCCTTTTTTTTTCCTGCGACCTTCCCGTACCTAGCTACTACTTTCTCGATCGTTAAAAAGATTCCCAAAAAGATTAGTATTTCATTCTCTTCACCTAAAGATGATTCATGATAAGCAGTTCTCAAAACGCGTACATAGACCACAAAATTTTAAAAGGTATTGATATTGTGGATCCAGCCCTTGTCCTTAGGGTAAAGCTATCACAATAGGACAATGACCAAATGGAAAAGAAAGAGGAAGAAGAGTTGTGGAGAAACCTTGAGATATTTTTAGATAAATGGAAAAGCAATGGAGAAACCCTATTGAAAACCCTTTTTAACGATGGAGAAAGTAGTAGGAATGAAGAAAGCGCAGGAAGAAATGGAGGTTTAGTGCTTTAGGAGATGGGAAAGAAAGAAGAAAATCGATTATTTTCACCTTCAGTTTGTGCGATAGCACACAGGTTGTGCAATATCGTACAATATGGGTAGAAGTGGAAAAAGTATTTGGAGTCCCATATACAATAACCACATTTGAGATATAGTTTTTGACAACACCATTTTGAGGAATTCATGGTTGTTTATATCCCGTATGGTCAAAATCCCTAAATTAAATGTTAGTTACAGCAGAAATCTTACACCCACATGTCAAAATCTCGTTCTTTGTTTCTTTGTTTTCTTTGAATGAATGGTCTCATTGAAGTTTTATAGAGAAGCTCTTATTCATGTGTTGATCCATTAAAATCTTGATGTCATTTGGTATTACATTAAATTGGATTTCCTTCATGCTGTTTTACTTTCATGACAGCTGGACTTTGGCCTGGTTACAATGAGGGAAGCTGGCCAGCATATGAAGTAGTCAATTTGATTTTGACATAAAAAAGGTACCAGTTTTCTTATTCAGTTGAAGAGTTGCTGAATGTAATATTTCAGTGTGGATAATTCTTTTTTATCTTAGCCATTTCCTCTTCCTTGATTTTATTTTCCTACAGATTGCATCCTTGATGGGAATGCTTGAAAGGTATTCACCATCTTTAAGTTGCAGCTCTTATTATGCAATCATGGGAAAGGGTTACTTTGGGCACATGAGGTGGCTACAAATTTCAGATTAAAGATTTGGAGGAAAAAGCTTGCAATGTGATTAGAATGGTGTTTGAATTTATAAGATTTCATTTCTTTTGGCTACAGAGGAGTGCTCAAAATTTCTCCTCTATAGACAATGTGTGCAGATTAATTTTTTTTTCCTCATGACTCATTTGGCAGTTCTATTAATCATTTTCTCATTCCATTCTCTCACAGCAGTCTATATTTTTTCCCTTTTTTCTTTGTAGTGAAAAATTATCCAAGGATTCTCAAACAGGAAAAACTGCAGGTGTAGTACTCTCAGATGGCTATTTAAATCAGCCAATTGGCTTATTTAGTAACAAAAGACACAGAGTTTCCATTAGACATAAAACGATATTTACCATAACAATCACCATTGTTGTATCAGAAGAAACTTCATTAGCTCCAAGAGATCCCATCTATGATTGAGTCATTGGCTTCAGAAGCACTCAAATACCTTCAAAAGACTCATTGTAAAACAAAATTCTTGTTTTTATATTTGTGAATATTATAGGATTGGGTTCATTTTGTACCAATTATTTTGTGGGGCTAGGTTTATTTTGTAATGAATACTCTTTCATTTAATAAAAAAAAATATTATTTGTCACTTTTGACATAGACTAATGATTGTGATAAACTTACCCTTGATGAGAATGTTTAATATGAATGTGTATTAATGTGTGTTGTGTTGTGATCTAGGGCCTACGAGAAGAGATCAATCATGCACAAGAAGAACACAAAGACTTACGTGGTTCGGCTTATGGCCTACGTCCACGGGAAGATGGGAAGAATCACTATGCAATCAAAGAGGTTGTGTATATCCTAGAGACTCTAGTCTCTATTTATAATATTAGCCCCAAACCCTGTTACACCCAAACCCAACTTCTAATCACAGTAGACCTACTATAATAGACCTACTTTTAATTAGAGTACAACTTGGGAAATCCAGGGGCTCGGATAACCAAGACTTACTAATTTCTAGTGAGCCACACTAATTAACAATGTGTATGGCTGATTAAAGGCCTCTTTTAAAATGATTTTGTTAAATTTAAACAAGGCATAATGGCTCTTATAAGGTTCTTTTGGAACGGTTCCGATGTATTAGGAACAATTCAAACTAACAAATATAAAATAAAAATAATCAAGAACGGTTTAAGGAAAGATTTTAGGAACGGTTTAAAACTGCTCCAAATACATAAAAACTGCTTGGATTCTTATAAAATGCTTGGGTTAGTGAAGTTTCAAGTGAATTTCAATTCCTCGTTAAAATTTACTTTGAGATATGGATAGATCCAATGCCAGGTTAACTTTTCATTGTACTCAAAGATTAGTGTAGTTGAATCTTAATAATACCCGAGTTCTATCTATGAAATTGTGTATTGATTTGAAGATTGTGTTACAAGATGTATGAAGGAAATTTATTAGGAAGGATCAAATGCAAGTGGCGTGTGCACAAACGTGCCTCGACTATCATACGAATATGAACTTAATTAACAGGTACCTAATAGATTGGAAATAAATAGAAATGCCCTCCCGTCAAGGGGAGACTGTGTCAAAATTTTCAAAAGTATTTTTCCAAGTTCGAAAAGTTTATATTTGTCATTGTTTGGGATATGGGGTGGGTTAAATTGAAGATGGTGATTTGGGATATAAGATATGAAGCGTGGTGATAATGAATTTGAGATGGAGAAAATTAGGACTTGTTTATCATTATTTTTTCTACCGTGGATTTCTCTCCTGTTACCAAATGTGGGCTTGAAGGAATCATCTCTGATTCCTCTGTGTCAGCCAAACGTGGAATGCGATGAATCCTGTCCCTCCTAAGTCCTTTCTAAAAAAAGTCTAAATTTGTGGCAGAGAGGGTTCTTCTCCCCTTACCAAACGTGCCCTTAGTGTTTGTGAAATGTGATTGGGCTTGGATTAATCAATGGTGGGCCCCTATACGAAAGCCCCAGAAGGAGCATTTATGAAAAATGAGTTGAAATCATTATTTGATTCCATTGACTCTTTCTCAAGGGAAAATGGGTAAAAAAGAATTGGACAATATAGTTAGCTTTTATGCAATTTGTCCATTAGTCAAGAGAGGCTTTGGTAAAAAAACAAAAATGTAAGGATCTTTTAGAGCTTGTGTGAGAATGTAGTAGGCTTTTTATGGAAAATATTTTTCTAGACTACCTCAATATTCTATCTTGGTTACTTTCTTAGAAAATAGAGTTTGTCTGACTCATTTCCTTCACGTAGATCATTTCTTTATCTTTTCTAATGTAGGAGATTTCATCAAATTACTAAATTTCCCAGAAAAAAATTGTTGGCATTTGGGTATTCATAACATGATGTGATGACTTGTCTCTCGCATTTGCAAATACCATATTTATTCACAAGAATTTCAAAACTTCAATCACCTAAAAGGTCTTAAATGACCTTTGGAACTCATGTAATTCCAATCCATTTGGTTTTTGGAGGATTTTTTTTAGAGAGCTGCTATTGCCACATCCATAGTTGCTCCTTGCACATCCCTTCTCTGTACACATCCAGAATTTTATAAAAAATGCTCACTGCACAACCATCTCTTCCCAAACTCCACACATCTTCTTTCTCTTTCCATATCCATCTCTTCCCTCCAAACCTGATTCGAACGTCCATGGCTTAGACGTGAGTGTTCCATCTCTTCCCTTAACACCTAATTTCCATTCTTACTTCGACGGTGCAGCTAGAGGAACCTTCAAACAACAAGTTCCACTGATTGTCTTCTTCCTCTTTCATTTTTCCTCCTCTCTTCTCACAAGCAAGGTACGTTTTCTTTCCCTTTCTAAATCTCCATCTCCTTTCATTTTGGATTTCGATGCATAATAGAGAGGAGGGTTTGCCCCAAAATGTCTAAAGGGGTTAGGGAGATCACCAATCACTCTTCCCTTGTTCAATCCCTCGACGTCGAAGGTTTTTATTTTTTATTTTTGGTTCGTGTCTGTTCGGAGTTTTAGGTCCGAACAGATATGAAACTGTTCTGCTGGACTTAGCTCAGCCGGACAAATGTGATACTGTTCAGCATGTGAGGGCTGAACATAAATTATGTATCATTTTGTGTGGCTAATTCCTTACAAATTCCTTTGATTCAGACATGGACGCGGCCTATAATTCGAGAGCTAGGACTACATCAATGAATAGAGTACGATACACTAGAGCTCCCTAGATTGACCTGACGGACTTTCAGTCGGTTGAGAATGTTGATGAAGCTGTAGATGCCCATAATGAACTAGACGATCCAGACAATTTAGCCGAACAATGACAGCACATTGCGAACGCTCAAAGCATACTCCCACTGATCCTTCTTCGGGGATATGAACTGAGTACCCCGGGTGAACTGTACAAGGCACTTGAGCAGGCTGTTAAGAGTATTGCATGGAGCTTCTCTAGATGATGTCCAACGGCCCATGAATCATACCTCGACAAGGACTTATACTCTTAGCCACAGGAGGGAGCCATGATGTGTTGATGTTTGATTTTGATTGAAACATAGGATGTAGTTGGGTTGGTTTGACACCATTGGTGTATCCGTCATTAACCTTTTTATTAATGTAGTTGGGTTGGTTTGATACCATTGTCGTATTGGTTGGCTATGTTGAATGGATTTGTTGAATGTATTACTTTTCAATTTCATATAGACTTGTTTGATGGATTTATATTGGCTGGATACTTATGTCTTATATGGTTTTGTATTGGTTGGATGTATTGCTCGCATAAAACATGAAATGATCCATGAAAACATTAATACCTTAGAGAGAGTAACTGTAATTGCATTATCAAAAGTGGCAGTGATGTCAGACATGGCTTTCATCAAGGCTATCTCTATGTCCGTGGATGCCACTGTAGACTCCAATTTAACCTTGTTGCATTGAGTGTACGCATCACCCTACAACGGCAAAGGAATCTCAATTAGCATATTGAACATTAACCTGTTCGGCCACTCATGGCCAAACAAATACCAGATATTCGGCCCTGCATGGCCGAACAAATGAAAGGTGTTCGGCCATATGTGGTCAAACAAAAGATATTTATTCGGCTACTCAGGGCAGAGCACTTGGTATTTGTTCGTCCTTGAATGGCCGAACAGATCACGACGACAACCTTGCAGAACTTTTCTGAACTTGAAAAAAACCAAAAAACGATGGGGTTGCGTACCTTGGTGTTGCTATAGAGATTTGAAACAGTGATTTGCTTGTCCATTGATCAAGAGTGACAAATAGGAATCTCTTGAAAGGTGTATGTATGAAGAAGACAGGAGTGAGATGAAGACTGTGGGAATATTGGAAATGTGCGTGACAGCTTCTCTAGATGATGAGCCCAATTCTTTGTTCAATGCTTGCTGAGAGTATGAGAGAAAATGGAGAAAGTGAAAGCGAGTTGAGGAACAATGCCCGTTGATGGGTACCTCTTCCAAATGACTGCGGTCTAACAGACCAGCAGGCCTTGATCGAGTAGTCTTTTTCCAAGGAATGGTGATAGGTGAATAGGGATAGAGGAAGAGGGGGGAAATTTGGCTCTTCTTCGAGGGACAGCTAGAACCTCCAGAACTTAGAAGAATAAAATGGAATAACTATTAGCTACCAGCTTTCATTAACTTTTTAGTTTAAATACATCCCAACCCACTTGTTAACAACTGACAGACCCACACAGCTGAATTTAAGCAACTGCTGTTACTGCTTCTAATACTTCCTATACTTAAGCTAGATTTAGCAACTGATCACACAAATTAACTGAACCAACTAACCAAATAAATAACTAAATAAGCACCCACAAAGCACGTTCTTTAGAGGATGTCTGCCCATCTCTAACCGCCTACTGACCATCCAAGCAATACCCTTATCACCCGTTGAGGAAGAATGTGGGTTGCTTGCGGAAATGGGAGGGAAAACCAATTTCTCTAGATGTGTACAGAGAAATTGGATGAGCCCTGAAAGTATTCCATGTGTCCTTTTTTCATAAATTCATAAATTGGATGTGCAAGGAGCAATGAGGGATGTGGCAATAACAACTCTCTCTTTTTTTTTGCTAAGCACAAAGGAGGATTAAGGAATTTAGCGTATTGGAGAATTTAGAAAGAGAGCTGCTAATGCCACAGCTAACACTATTCTTCCCCCATCCCTTATTTTAAGAATAATATACCCATGTGTGAAATTACCAAATAAGACATTATTCATAGTTTCATACCTCACCCAATTTCTCTCTACACTCACCCACCCCCACTCCAGCCACCACCGCCCCCTCCGGTAGCCCTGCTGGAGGGGGAAAGGGACAGGGACAGGGACATGGATAGAGACAAGGAGGGGGAGAGAGGGAGAGGGAGAGTGGGCGAAGGCGGGCCGGGAGAGGGAAAGAAGGAGAGAGATAAGGAGTGGGAGAGAGGGCGGCGGCGGGTGGTAGGCAGGGAGAGAGAGGGAGAGGGAGAGAGCGCGGCGGTAGGCAAGGGACGGAGGCGGGCGGGGATAGGGAGAGAAAGAGAGACATGGAGAAGGGGAGAGGGAGAGAGAGGGAAGGACAGGGAGAGCAGGCGGTTGACTGAGGGCGGAAGGTAGAGAGAGGGAGGGAGAGGGAGAGAGAGACGTGAGAGTGAGGAAAGAAAGGGAGTGTAGAGAGAAGGTGAGGGAGAGAGGAAGGGTGATATGGTAAAAAAGGGGTGTGTGGAGAGAAATTCTGACAATTTATTTACTTAAGTACGTGGTGTGTGTAGAGAGAAGGGATGTGGAAAGAGAAGTTTTGGTTGTGGTATTAGCAGCTCTCGTTCAGAAATTCTCCAAATAGCAATTTCGCATCATACGTAACTAGTTGAATGCCCCGTGCGATACGAGGTTGGCCTTGGTTAATCACAGCTTGGCGACAAACTTTCGTCAACCTTCTGTTAGTCTCTGTCACTGCTGTAAGATGCAGTGACTAACGGCCTATGATGTAGTTGAATCTCCTTAATTGAATATTGGATGGTAATGAACTATATGGCAGTGAAAGTTAGCATGGCACCACACGCTCTCTAGGGCATCATGATAATATATTAGTATATTATGTACACTATATCAACTCATCGACATTCCAAAAATTACTCATGTCTGTACCAATATTTTCTCAACTTTAAAGAAAAATTTGAATCTCACAGACCTATTTAGTTTCTTTTATACTTGCTAAAATGAGCGATCGCAAGCAGGACCAAACATTTGACATTTAGAGATGGCAGTGAAAATTAGAAAGGGAGAGAAAGAAAGAGTAGGCCACTACACAAAAAATGGCAATTAGGAACAACCTTTAACCGTTTCTAACGTGAATTTAAACGGTTATAAACCGTTTCAAAAAATCATGTTCTTAAAATCTTGGAACGGACGGTATCCGTTCCCAAAAAATAAATTTGGAACGTATAACATCTGTTCCAACGCTTGAATTTCGGAACATTTTTGAACCGTTGCAATACTGTGCTACGAGCGTTCCTGTTATCCGTTCCAAAAACTAATTTGGAACGGATAACACTCGTTCCAACGTTTGAATTTCGGAACACTTTAAAGCCGTTTCAATATTGTGCCAGACCGTTCCTGTTATCCGTTCCAAAAAAATTGATTTTGGAACGGATAACACTCGTTCCAACGTGTGAATTTCGGAACACTTTAAAGCCGTTTCAATACTTTGGTAGACTGTTCCTAATACACTGATTTTGGAACGGATAACATTCGTTCCAACGTATGAATTTCAGAATACTTTTGAACCGTTTCAATACTGTGCTACGACCGTTCCTATTATTTATCTTGAAACAGTTATAAAAACCATTCCAAATTTAGTGAGAACCGTTCATAACCGTTTCTAATGAGTAAAAAGATATTTAAAAAAAAAGCTCATATACTGTAGCATTCACACCTATATACACATTCATAGAAAACAATCACCAAATGGTTCACAAAATCTAAAATTGAAATCATTAATAGACCATACATTATAAATCATTAATTGAACTCAAATATTAAATTTATAATATTTAAATATCCATACATCACACATCCACCTCATATCCCAAATAGCACAAGAACTTCTAACCAACTTAAATTTCAATATTTGTATTCGAACTATAGATTAAATTCCCCAAAATTTAGCTTCATAAAGTTAACTCTCGTAAAGACAGAGCCTTGTACGATAGTATATAAATTCATGTACATGAGCCCAAGAGAACAACACAACATTACAACAAAAGCTCTTGGCTCCTTTTGGAGTAACCTTCTCTGAAAGCTTATCAACCTCAGCTCTGACTTGTGCGACAGCTTCATAGGCCCTGGATATTCCTTCATTTCTCTTCATCTCCTCGAGCTTCCTCTCCTTACTGGCAGGGTCCTCCATGAGGAATATCTTTGACATGTCTTTGACACCCACCATGTGCAAGCACTCATCATTGTCCTTCTGTTTCCCTCTGAACAAGAGCCTTCTTGAGGCTCCAAACCAATCTCTTGGGCAAGAATTCTCTTCAAATCCCCTTCATTAAAAGTAAAAAGAAAGAAAAATTAATGATATGAACCGATAAGAAATATTAGAAAAAAGAGATTTTAGCATAAACAAAGAAGAGAACCTTTTTTACATAGATAATGTCACAACTCAATCATTATAGATGATAAACAAAGAAGAGAACCTTCTTTACATTGAAAAAAGAAAGAAAGAAATAAAGAAGAGCCCAATCAGCCAAAATCTAAAATTTCCAAACATGATTTCTAACTGTCACTTTAAAAAATTTGCTGTCTGCTGCTTATAGCAAGAACATCCCATGATTTCAAATTATGCAAATGAAAAGGAAATGATTTGAGAGATTCATCTCATTGAGAAGATCTATGGAAACCTCGGAATTAGAAATTACCGTGACTAAAAAAATTGCACTTAAAAACACCAAACAATTTGTTATCATCAGCATAAATATGGACTGAAATTAATGCCCATATCAAAATGGTGAGATGAAACAACTCATCAAATACAGTTATAAAATCAGTGCCTAACAACTTAAATCTCGTCTGCATCATAGTTATTTCGGGTAAAGAATCCAAAAGGCAGCAAGAGAGAACATGCAATTATCACTAACACTTGCAACTTATCCAAATAATAGTAGCGTAGTAACATCAATCTACAGAGAAAAATGGCATAGAGGCTCCTAAATACAATCATAATGTTCAAATGTAACTACAAACAACTTAAAGTGCACCACCGAAGGTTTTAAATAATGGATATAAAATAATGATTTAAATGTTCCATTGCATGGTGAAACAGAAATTAAGGTCCTAATATCTAACATGAGTGATAGTAAGCATTACAATTCAGCTGCATTTTCTATGTCGCTTAGCCTTGTGAGTGAACACGATTGACTTTGGTCACTGCTTCTGTTCGTCTTCACTTAATATTTAATAATTTCCAAGGTTATGAATCACTTTTCTTTGATTTTACTCAAATTACATGACTAAACCCATAAAGGAACAATTGTCTCACATGTCTTCTTTACACATGGATTAATTATGTATACTAAACATGACTAAATAATATACATATAAGGGCATTTGGAATTATTTTCATCTTTTCAAACATACCCACTGTCATGAATGGTCCAAAGATCCCTCTTATCTTCTAATTCAAATTCCATAGTTATGAACATAATACTATACAGAGTGTGGTGTCCCTGCTCTTTCCTCTGTTCTATGTGCAAAAAAGAAATTCTGAAATGCAAAAATAATGAGCTTAGTAATCTTTAATTTGTTGAGCTGTAAGATAGGATCATGTCAACCATCAAAGTGGAGGAAATTTTCAAGACCATGATATCCACCAATCATTTTCAGTACGAAACCCATGAGAAATTAAATACAACAAACTTGATATTGATTGTCATGTGTTTCATTGTGTTGAAAGAAAATGAATATCCTCATATAATCAATATGTGATGAACATATATGAAATCATTTTGCATCATCATAAATAGAAAAGAAATTCTCAAGATAAAAAATGATCATGAACTCAATAAAAAAATGGTAAATTGAAAAATATTAGTAGGAGGTTTAAACAACATTAAAAATAAGAAATAAAGGCAACCTAACCTTCAGTAAACATATAAAAACATATTGGAACACAAATAAATTAAGACCTATCGACTTTTTTAAGCAAAGAAAATAATTTGTTGCCAATTTAGAAAGTCTTGAATGGCAGGTACTTCTAAAATATATTGCAATTCATTTTAGCACATGGTGTCAAATGCTCCAGCTATAACATAATTTCTATACAAAAAAGGAATCTAAAACATGAATAGATCTACTAATGAGTGAAAGGAAAAGTCCCCACAACAAACCCTTCCAACAACTTTCTTGTTTTCTATAGTTAGAACTGTAGGATAAACACGTGCTTTTAAGACTCAGTCATTAAGTTTCTGTCTTTGTAAGTCTCTCCAAACGCATTACACTGCAAAGGCAAAATCTAGAGTGCCAAAGTCTTCTGGAACAGAACAATCCAATCTGGATTTGTACATATGGGCAATTAACTCATGAATCCAATAGCAGAAAATCATGACCCATAAATGAATGACCAAAAAAAAAAAAAGGCATCAAATCAAACCCAATGATCATCAAAGAAAGAAAACCCAAGAAAAATGAGGATGTGATAAGACATCAAATCCAACGAAAAGAGAGAGGAAATGGGGAAAGAGATGAATTGCAGGAAACAATGCAAGAGATGCAGGAACAGCCATGTGCATATCTCAAAGAATCGAAGAGATTAGAGAGCGCAGTGTTGTCTGTCCATTGTCATAATACCGTGGAGGAGTTGGGGGATGTGAGAAGAGTCGAAACTGATAAAATTAAGAGGTCGGAATGGAGAGGGAAGATGAATAGGAAGAGTCTTTGGGCATTTCCTTTATTCATTGTTCTTTAAACCAATGGAAACAGCTTCGTCTATTAAGAGGCAGTTATTCACACATGGATACATAACTATTGATGGCTGATATTAGAAGGAGGTGTATTAATGACTGATATTAGTACATAGTCAAATAGAATTGGAGAAGGTCAAAATCAAATTTGAGATTTGCAAGAAATTGACAATCAATTCCATTTCACTTCATATATATATATAATGGCAAACGTTTCAGGCAAGGCAATAATCAATTTCAGGATGGTCCAGTGTCTTTTTAATGGCAAAACGTTTCAGAAGATTTAACATAGAATCAAGATCAGTTCACAGTCAAAATCAATTGGCAATTGGCAATTGAAATTGGATTGGATCTTGTTTGCTTCATATATATATATATATAATAGGGATGTGCAAAAACTAAACAAAACAATATAGAAGGCAAATGTTAAATACGTCTTTAACAGTAATCAGTAGTTCATCCGTCACTGGCAATAAGTCAAAAACATACCAAAACAAAAATGAGAACCCTAATTGCTCTAAGATAGAAATCACAAACATCAAAAAACACACATGAGCAAAGCCCAATTCACAAAAATTAAACCTTTCAAAGAAACTAACACCTAAAACCAACAAAAAACCAACACCACAAACGCCAAAACACAATAACCCATAAAACACAAACTTTTCATTGAAAAAGCAAAAAAAAAAAAAAAAAAAAAAAAAAAAAAAAAAAAAAAATTCAAACTGTTAGGAAGATAAAAAAGCATGTCAGATGAAAATGAACAGAACCTTGAAGTTGAAATCAGTAAAATCCCTTGTCGAAGCAGTATTACAATTCTACTACCCAAATATCGGATTCAAGCACTTTTCAGAGAGGAAAATGGAGAGAAACAAACTACAAAACAGCAACTGGCAATATGCTAAAAGGGGAAAATGGTATGCGAGGGGTGTAATGGGAAGCCTCAGAAAAAAAAATATATATATAATGGATTGATGAGATTGAAAATCACCTGAAAATGGCTCAGAGCCCTTTATCTTACTTGGGCAGGTTCTTGCTACTAGTGACGCTTTTAACCCGAGCAATGTCGCGGGAGTCACAGAGAATGATGCCAATCTAAGACGGGTGAAGCCCTTCTTCTTTGCGAACTTGTAGATGTTATCCTCAACCTAAGAAAATCAAAAGAGAATGCATGTTCAGATTTTTGCTTAAGGGCAATTTAAATTAAGGAAAGAGAGGAAGAGGGCAAAAGGCCCCAAAAAAACAAAGAGAAAACCACAAGGGGAGGCTTATAGAAAAAACACCAGCTCAGTAAGGAAAAACACCAAAAGAGAGAACACAGGCAAAAGACAAAAGAAAAAAGAAAGACACAGTAGTACCCATGAAAAACTACTCAACCATTGAGAGAATCCTTTAGGCAAAGGGAGAGCAGAACAAGTCCCAAAGAAACAGGGCGTTGCAAGAAACCAAAATGAGCAAAAGACAGCCAAGAACAGCAGCATAACGCACCAAAACAAGGCAGCAGGAGCAGCCAGCACAAAGGACAACACCACACTACCCAGCACAACCTCTACACCACACATAGCAGATCACAGAGAGAAGCTGCCACCAAGCAAAGAACCTTTCAGAACAGCACCAAACCGCCTCAAAACACCACATAGAACTACTCAGAGATGCCCAGCAAAAAAGTTCAAATCAAATCTATTATTGTGTTCTCGGATTTACACCAAAAAAGTGGCCACCTCTGATTTGTAATTGATCAAATCTATCTCCAGCCACTTGTTCTCTCTGTTTCGGCACAACCCTTCTTCCACAATGCTCTATTTCTGAAGTCCTAATATGATCCAAACCCTAGGATCTAATCTCTCGTTCTGGTTCTACCCCAAGGGCTTTGTCTCCTCCGACAATGGTGAGACGCTCAAACGGCAATATCAGACTCTGCTCAAGGTCCCGTTCTGTAAACTGCTCAATATCAGACGCTCAAACGGCGGCGATCGACGAACTTGAATCGATCACAGAACGTTAAGAGATCCCAAGCCACCGACGAAGTTATAGATCAAAGAAAACCTCAATGGCGATCGGCGAATCTGAATCAAAATAATACTTTTATGTCTTTTGCAGTCGATCTTTAAGAGACTTTGGTTAAAGGATTTTTAAGAGAGAGATGATTTTTGAGAGAGAGAGAGAGAGAGCTGAGAAAGAGTTTATGAGAAAAGATGGGAGGGACGAAATGGCGTGAATGAAAGAGAGGGAGAAATGGGGAATGGCGTGAAAGACATGGGACACTTTTTACTATTTTTATGGGCCGTCAAAATATGGGAAATGAGAACCGATAATATAAGACCGCGCGATGTTGAAACGGTTTTTACATTACAAACGAAATCAAACCTCGTTTGAAAAATGTTCTTCTGACCGTTTCAATCCAATGTTTCTAATTTCCACTTTTGGTGTAGTGAGGAAGAGAGAGAGAGAGAGAGGAAGAGGAGGTTAGATGGAGAGAAAGGAGAGAGACATCTGTTCAATAAGTTGTTTAAAGATGAGGTAGTTTTTTTTTCTAATTTAAAATTAAGATGTATTAATTGGGTCCCACTTCTGTATGCTGATGTGGCTAAATGTGGATGGATTTAAACTAAAAAAAGGGGTAAATTAGCCAAAAGTCCCTCAGCATGGTCTTGTAAGGCCTCCAGTCCAACAACTTTTTCTCTTAGGCTTATAGTCCATACATTTGGACATATTTTGGCGAGAGGTCCTTACATACGCCATATCATACATTTTCATTATTGATTCTTCCTTTCAACTGTTTAGGCATACAATTTTGAATTTTAAAATTTCAAATCTTTCATTCTTCCTCATTCATAGGGTAAGGTTTAACAGGAATCAGAATAATTACTGTGTCTTCTTCCTCTTCGAGGATGGAATAACGGCAGCGACGATGGAGACAGGTGGATCCTCCTTCTCCGGCAATGAACGCAGAAAACCGGCTAGGTCGGCTTGACCTGCAAACAGAGACGGGTGCTGCCTCCTTTCTCTCCCTTTTTCATTCTGGAATAAGAAACATGGAAGACCGCCTTCTCCGGTCTTCTTCTTCCAGTCTTCTTCTTCCTCGGCGACATGAGGGCAGCAGCGCTCCATCCTCTAACGTCGTGATGTGGGGTCCAGCTGAAAAAATAAGAACCCAAATCACGCCTCAATGTCGCTGTGATCTGCGGTAGTGGCTAGCGAGGGTTTGTGATCTCTTCTTCCCCGATGATGATGGCAGGGATCCGAACAGAGCTCTCTCTTCTTCGTTCATGGTTGCTGAACCAGAAACCAGAAAACCCTCTTCAACCACCGAGATGTTCATAGAGAACCCTTCTCTTCCACTAGGCACGGTGAACACAAATAAACTAGATTCTTTTCGATCTGAAATTGCAGATTCATGTATCCCATGTCTCCCACTGAGTAGCTGTCGATCTGTCATGCCCTCCGAGGGTCTATGGCTTGGATGTCGCTGTGCAGAAGAAATCAGAGGGTTCTGCAGTTGCAGATCAGCCATTGCAAAGAACAAATCTCAGTGCAGCGCTGTCATTGGAGAAGACCATTGCATTACGCAGATCGGGGTTCCAGATTCGTAAAGAAGCAAAAGGGTGCTGCGGCCATCGAGGAGATCCCGTTGTCACGTGGAAGGTGACCGGAGTTACGCAGCACGTTGCCAAAGAAAATCTTGACTGCTCTGCCAGACGGTGTTCGCCGTTTGTTGTTGGAATCGAAGAGGGCGATCACTGCCACCATTCGATTTGCAGTAACGTAGAGGAAAAGGAAGCCTACTGCCAGTTTTGAATTTCTGCATAGAACAGAACGCATGGAAACAGACAACTGTTCACTAAGTTTTTGGCAATTTTATTTGAGGTTTTGGTAAATTTATTTGAGTTCTGACAAATTTATATGAGTTTTTGGAAAATTTATCTGAGATATTAATAAATTTATCTGAGTTTTTCGAAAATATATTTGAGTTTTTGGAAAATATATCTAAGTTTCTAATAAAATCTCCATTTTGGAAAATTTAACTGAGTTTTTGAACAAATCTTTCCGTGTATTTGGCAATTTTATTTGAGTTTTTTTTTTTAATTTATCCAAGTTTTTGAAAAATGTATTTGCGTTTTATGAAGTTTATTTGCGTTTTTGAATTTTATTCACGTCTTTTGAAAATTTATTACAATGTTTTGAAATTTCGTTTGAATCTTTTGAAATTTATTTGCATCTTTTTAAATTTACTTGCGTACTTTTGGAATTTATTTGAGGCTTTTGAATTTTTTTTTGCATTTTTTTTTTTAAATTTATTTGCATTTCTTGAAATTTATTTGTTCTTTTTTTAAATTTATTTGAAAATTTCATTAATGGGTTTTCACTAATAATGGCCAATTAAATGGTAGCTGACTATTATTAATGGCATATCCCATTAATCATGGATATGATTTAACTTTAAATAAATAAGAACTTTTAAAGAAATGATAACTTGGACATTTTAGGTCTTTAAATTTGGAAAAAGGACCAACCACACTATGAAAAAAGATTGTTGATTTAAGGCAAGAAAGTGAAACATTCAGGGGCATGTTGCCAAATGCCCCAATAAAAAATGACTTGTTTACATGTGTGGTAAAGTAAAATAAAGATTGATGTCACGTCATAGTAAAAGGTGAGATAAACTAAGGTGAGATGAAGTATGTGGTGAAGTAAAGTGGGAGAGAGTTGTAAGTAGTCATTTTTTGTATTAACTTTACTTTGCTATGCTTTAACATGGTTTTATGTGAAAAAATAAAAGCAACTTATGGTAAAAAAATGTGGGAGTTGTTGAAGTTTACTTTATCATACTACTTTTTTATCCAGACGTGGTAAATTAAATATAAATTAAAGTATTTAATAAAAATAATTATAATAATATAATTTACTTTAATGTAGCACCTTCCAAACAACTCGATTTAAAATCTCTAATATATTATTCAAAAATATCCAAACAACAAAAATATTATAATATTTTAATATTACATTATTCTATTCTATACTATTTTATTCTTGCAATATGTAAATCTGTAAATATTTTATTCTGTAAACATCCAACGGGCCCTAGGAAGGAACGGCTTAGAGAATTACATTATATTAGATCTATTCCACAAGCTTCTTTTGGACTCTTTTTTTTTTTCTCCTTTCGTATAGATGAGCTTGGTTAAACACAACCAAGACATTATTTGTAATGTTGCAAATTATATATCTTGCAACAAATGGCGAGAGCTTCAAAAGCACTGCTTTCCCCCAAATGGAAATGTGCGTGCCTAAAAATTACGGACTTGGTTTAGGTGATGATGAGGGTTTACAGAGAGGCTGTTTAGCTGAACAGGAACGTCTCTGATGATCCGAAATCTGAAAGGGAAGAGAAAACAGAGGTCAGGGCCCGAGGCTGCTGTCAGCCAAAGGCACTCCGATGCCTGAGTTAGTGCAGTCACTGAACTAGGGTGAAGTGAGGAAGAAGATGTGAGCAAAATCAACAGGATATAGACTGTATTATTGCGTACCTCTTATGGGATTACCATGCAGGTATATGTAGGAGGGAGTAGAAGGTTCCATAGTGGAGGTAGGTGGGGATACTTGTCCCATCAGCCTACTCCTAGGACCCTTGGTAGGTGAGGATACTTGTCCCATCGGACGTCCCCTCAAATCCCTCACATAAATGTGGACGTAATAGGGAAGGTCCCTTATCAGTATTTGGCGGCCACCCTATCTGTCAGGGTGCTATGTACTGCAGCTGTTCCATCCCATAATGGAGATTAGACGCCCGGTATTCACCTCGGCGCGTGGCCGAACTGGAGAGGATCCGGGGTCGAGAGTTAACTGCTGGAATATGAGATGCCGACCTCCAAGGGAGTGTGTTCGGTTCTCTTTACCGATGTAGACCGGGTCTCGGTACTTGCTGGTACTAACGCCGAACTGACTGAGACCGAACTCAGAGCAAGCCCCCCAATTGGTACTGCTACCGAACTGGAAGACGATTTCTGGATTACGGAAATACCCTACACAATAGCCCCCCAGCCCCCGACTTCGGTAGCTTTCAAGTTTCCGAGGTTGGGGGCAGAATGATGGGGGATTTCTTGGTGCCGAGCTCATAGCTCTAGAGATTGCCGATGTCTGATCTTTATTATATTGCTCCGCTGGCCGAAAGCGTCAATGTCGCTTCGTCTGCCCGAAGTAATTAATTGCAAGGGCTGCATAGGAGTGGTAGGTGTACCGTTGCGCCACGCGTCATAATTTGGCAGGTGGTGCGGCTGAATTGAAGCGATGCTTACGTCTCCCGAAGCGACATTATGACGGCGTGACCTAGGGACTCGAACGGACGCCTGCCTCGCTCTATAAAAACAGGGCGTCTTCTTCGTCCCTTCATTTTGGCATTCTGAAGAGAAAACTCCTGCTGTTAGAGCTCTTCTTGTCTGGATTCCTCTTTCCGCCTCCGCCACGCCAACTAACCCTTATGAGTCTCTCCCTCCTTTTCTGTTTTTTGCTCTTCTTCTGGTCCCGTTAGGGTTTAGAGTTCCTGCAATCATGCCTCGTGACTCGAAGCCAAAGGTGGGAGCCTATAGACATTGGGCAGATACCCCTCAGGCCCTGGCAAAGTTCAGGAGGCTGTTCAACATACCCGAAGAAGTCCTTGTTAGGTTAGATGACCCGGATGATCCCTTCGACAGTCTGGCCGGGCGGACTGGCTGGATGGCGTTCCCGCTGGTCTCCATTGTAGAAGGCGGGGTACGGTTCCCAGTCCACCCGCTTTTAAGGGAGTGTCTTCGGACGTGGAGGCTTTGCCCTTGCCAGTTAATGCCCAATAGCTTCAAAATAATAATGGGGGCGGCCGAACTGAATAGGATCCTAGGGATCAACCTCGGTGTGCATGACATCGAGGATTTATATGATTTGTGTAAAGCCACAAAGTCCGAAGTCCATTGCTACCTCCGTGTGAAGCCGAGAACAGAGCCCCTTGTGCATGACTTGGAGGATTCGAGTCGGTACGCCGGGAAGACCGCCTATTTGTCTCTGGGGATTGGGAGTTCGAGGCGTCCGCCCCTACTTCGATCAAATTCTACAAGATTCTCCGCCGTCTCGGAACACCTCCAAGTAAATGCCGAGCTCAGATGTGTTGCTCTGCACTCATTTGTTTTACCGAACTCACACCTTGTTTTCTTCTTGGGCATATCTCAGTGAAAGGAAGAGAGAGGCTCGTAGGGTTGGGTGGAAGAGGAATGTTGAGTGGCTGAAGGCAGTGAAGAAATACACGGGCCATCATACTCGCGCGGCCTGGGATCTTCTCGATTACAAGCCGATCTATAATTCTTTTATTCCTCGAAGGTCGGGGGGCCTTCCCGCTGCTGAAGAGCCCGAAGGGAGCCCCAGACATCCTCCTAGTGAGGACTTTTGGGAGGAGAAACCGGACATCCAGCCCGAACTTGATCCAGGAGTTGGTGTTTCCACCTCGGCACCCTTTCATCCGACCGTGAAGGTGAAAACAGAGACTGACCTTGGAGCCGGAACCTCCACCTCGGCACCATCGCAACAATCCTCGGATCCTCGACAGGCGAATGCCTCTCCTTCGAATTTGGAAGAAGAAGAAGAGATGTTGCTGTAGAGACGTCGTCCCCTCGTCCAGTTCATAGACCTAGAATTTGAGGCCTTCGAAGAGCCGACCCCACTGGCTACTATTCCCTCGGCCTCTGATGGGAAGGGGCCTTCTCCTGCGCCGATTGTACCTCCGGGGATGCCGGTGAAGCGCTCAGCAGAGGGCCCCCAAAAACGCCCTGCTGAGAAGAAGGGGGGCCCGGTCGAGAAGAAGTCTCGGCAGGAAGGGCCAGTGGAGGAGCCCGGGAAGGGGGGCGCCCCCGTGGAGAAGAGCGCCATTTTGGAAGAGGGAATTACCCCTCCGAAGGAGGGGGATGCCCCATCTTGGAGGGATGCCGTTCCCCCTTTTCCAAGGAATATGGAGAGGCGGGATGAGACTTTCGCAAAGAAGGCTGCCGAGGTGGACCCGACTATGCGGACTGTCTGCATCTTTTTCCAGCCGAACATGATGGTGCAGCCAGGGAGGCCCTTGTCGATCAACGACCGGCTTTGTAGCGACTCCCTTGTGGCCGCTGCGATCACCAGAGCCTGTTGCCTTTCGAAGGACATGGAGAAATTCGAGAAGCAGGAGGATGCGGCTCTGGTGATGTCGGCGATGCAAGCATCAATCGCTGTAAGTTGTTTTGTTTCCTCTGGCTTCATAGTTTTCTTCATCTCGGTAAACTTCCTGACTTGAACTTTTCTGACGCAGAATGTCCAGAAGCTCGAAGTGGTACTGGAGAGGGCTCTGGCCAGGTCTTCCAAGGCTTCTCAGCTAGAGGGCGAGAAGAAGAAGATTGCAGCCGCCCTCGAAGTAAGTACGGGGCTGATAAAGGAGCTGGAAGAGAAGAACCAGAAGCTCGCTTCGGAGATGGACTCAGCAGGCGTCGAGATCATCAGGTTGAGGACCGAGACGAATGACTTAAAAGGGGCGGTCGATGTAAAGGCCAAGAGGGCTGCCGAGCTGGAGGCTGAAGTACGTAAACTCCAGGCCGAGAAGGCAGCCTTGGCAAAAGCAAAGACCTAAGCTGAGACCAGTCTGCAGAGAGAGATGGCCCAAAAGGAGAACACGAGCAAGGAGATGGCCGAACTCAAAAAGTCTTTGCAGGATGAGGTCGATGAAGCATATAAAGATGGAGTGAGGGTCGTGACAGAGACCTATGAGGGCAAGCTCGACGTCGTTTGTCGGAGGGCATACGAACTTGGAGGCAGGGCTGCTTTGGAAGAGGCGGGGATCTCGGAAGATCACCCCGTATATCGTGATCCGTCCAAATTTTTTCGTCGCACCTCGGCTCCAGTCCCTCCTCCCGAAGGTCCCGGCTCTGATGCTCTGCTTTCTTCAGATCCCTCTCCTGCTTCGACATCTTCGGAACTTGACGCCAAGGCTGCTGAGGGGGGAAAAAAGGAACGCTGATGATGTACCTTTTATTTTTCTGTAATTGGGAAGAATACTTGTATTTTCTTTTTATGTGTAAACACATTCGTGATAAATGAAAAAGACTTTCTTCAATCCCTGCGTTATTTTTTTGCAATCAAGAATAACTGATTAGTTAGTGAGACCAAGCTCGGCTTCTATGACCGAACTCGAAGTACCAGATTTGTTACCCGAGGTATGTTTGTTAGGTTCCACAACCATAACAAAGCACCGATCTCGGTAGAACTGGCTGTATGGTGTAAGCTGGTCCTGTGACCGAGCCTTTTTACCAAGTTTGTTACCCGAGGCATTTTTGTCAGGTTCCGCAACCATAACAAAGCACCGATCTCGGTAGAACTGGTCGTATGTCGTAAGCTGATCCTGTGATCGAGCCTTTATACCAATGCCGAGCTCTATAACTTGGCCAGATTTGGAAAATAAAATATTCTGTAAAAAGAATCAATTTTATTGACTTTCGATATCTAAGTACACGTCAAAAGTAATACTTCTTGAGGTGCGTGGCATTCCATGGACGTGGCAGTTCCCTACCCTCCATGTCCTCAAGCTTGTATGCAGACTGCCCGGCTACCAAAGTCACTTTGAATGGCCCATGCCAGTTCGGTGCGAACTTTCCTTCGCATTTGATTTTTATCTGCTGGAAGTGTCTTTTTCAAGACCAGTTCTCCAGGTGAGAACTTTCTCTCTTTGACCTTCAGATTATAACCCCTGGCCAACTGTTGCTGATAAGAGGCGAGGCGAATGGCTGCTGATTCCCTCCGCTCTTCATCTAAGTCGAGCTCCGTGGCGAGGTTCATATCGTTCCGGCCCTAATCAAATAACTCCGACCTGAGTGTCGGTAGGCCGACCTCAAGTGGAATCACGGCTTCCATCCCGTAGGCTAGGGAGAAGGGCGTAGCCGAGGTCGAGCGTCTCGGGGTGGTCCTGTATGCCCAGAGGACACTTGGAAGTTCCTCGACCCATCTCCCTTTGGCTCGATCTAGTCTCTTTTTGAGTCCGTCAAGCACTACCTTGTTAGAGATTTCGGCCTGTCCGTTGCTCTGGGGGTATGCTGGGGTAGAAAAGTAGTTTCTGATGCCAAATTTTTGACAGAAGTTTTTGAAGAAGTTGGAGTCGAACTGGGTCCCGTTATTCGTGACCAAGGCTCGAGGTACTCCAAACCTTGTTACGATGTTCCTCCATACGAAGTTTTTGGTATCCTTCTCGGTGATGGAAGACAACGCTTCAGCTTCTATCCACTTAGTAAAATAGTCAGTAGCTACTATTAACCATCTTTTATTCCCAGGAGCTCGGTGGAGAGGTCCCACCAGGTCCAATCCCCACTGGGCGAAGGGCCAGGGGCTGGAAAGAGGACTTAGGTCATGTGCCGGTTGATGGAGAGAGTGAGGGAACTTCTGACACTTCTCACATTTCCTGGCATAGACCTCTGAGTCCTTCTGCATATAGGGCCACCAGTACCCTTGGCTGATAGCTCGGTAAGCCAGTGACCGACCTCCGATGTGGCTGCCGCAGATCCCTTCATGGATTTCATAAAGGAAGTCCTCGACTTTGCTTGGATAGACGCACTAGAGGTAAGGGCCATTGTAGGACTTTTTATAGAGCTTGCCATCCGGAGAAAGCCAGAATCGGGCTGCTTTTAGCCTGACTTTGTAGGCCTGGTTCTTGTCCTCGGGAAGCTGATCATTTTTGAGATAGGAGATGAGTTCATCCATTCAGCTCGGGCCGAGATCAATACACATGATCTGCCGAGGTGGGTGGAGTTCTATACTTGGTCTGTCTAGTGCTTCTATTTGGACAGTTCTTTTTCTTCCTGCCTCGACAGCAGAGGCCAGGTTTGCAAGTGCGTCGAAGTGAGAGTTGGAATCTCGGCCGATCTGCCTGACTTCAGCCTTTTGGAACTGAGATAGAAGTTGCTTGGTGTGGGCTAGGTAGGCTGCCATCCTGTCGTCACGGGCCTGGTAATCTCCATTGAGTTGGCTTGTGACCAGCTGTGAATCGCTGAAGATCACCAGTTGTTATGCCCCCAGGATTTTTGCGCTGTCCAGCCCTGCAATTAGTGCTTCATACTCGGCTTCATTGTTAGATGCTTTGAAGTCAAGAGTCAGGACTTGCTCAATGATGAGGCCCTCTGGAGACTGGAGGACGATGCCAGCGCCAGCCCTTCTGGAGGTTGAGGATCCATCCACGAAGACTTTCCAAGATGAGTCGAGGAACCGTTTCCAGGACCGCTCCTGTTCGGTCTCGGTGGTAGTGGTTGCCTCCACCTCCTGGCCCCCCAGTTCGGTGTCGAGGTGGCTCGGTGCCGAACTAGGAGAGGTGAACTCCACGATGAAGTCTGCCAGCACTTGGGCTTTGATGGCCGTCCTGGGTTGATATTGGATATCATATTGTCCCAGCTCAACAGCCCATTTAGACACTCTTCCGGAAAAGTCTGCCTTTCTGAGGAGGGACTTGAGTGGGTGTTCCGTTACAACCACTATGGAATATGTCAGGAAGTAGTGGGAGAGCTTGCGGGACGCACTGACGAGTACAAATGCGAGCTTCTCTAATGGTAGATATCTTGTCTCGGCATCCAGCAAGATTTTGCTTGTGTAATAGATGGGCTTTTGCTGCCTGTCATTTTCTCGTACGAGTACAGAGCTTACTGCATGGTCCAAAACTGTCAGATATAGGTATAAGACCTCACCCCGTTCCGGGGTGGAAAGCAGGGGAGGGGAGGAGAGGTAAACTTTGAGTTCCTGGAGGGCACTCTCGCACTCCGGGGTCCATTTGAACCCTGAGCTCTTTTTCAAGAGCTGGAAGAAGGGACGACATTTATCTGAAGCTCGACTGATGAAGCGGTTTAGTGCTGCTGCCATCCCGGTAAGTCTCTGAACCTGTTTTGCCGAGGTCGGACTCTGTAGGGCCCTGATCGCCGAAATTTGATCGAGATTGACCTCTATTCCTCGTCTAGTAACCAGGCTGCCCAGGAATTTGCCCGAGCCGACGCCAAATGCACATTTGGAGGCGTTCAGCTTGAGCTTGTATTGCTTGAGGACGGAGAAGGTTTGATGTAAGTCAGTTAAGTGGTCCTGTGACCTTTTAGACTTAACGACCATGTCATCGATATAGACCTCGACCGTCCTGCCGAGCTGGTCCTGGAACATCTTGGTCACCAGCCTCTGGTAAGTCGCACCTGCGTTTTTTAACCCGAATGGCATTACTTTGTAACAGTAGGTGCCTCTGGGTGTTATGAATGCAGTTTTTTCTTGATCAGGCTCATACATGGGAATTTGATGGTAACCTCGGTAGGCATCGAGGAAACTCATCCTATCGTGCTAGGCAGTGGCGTCGATCAGCTGGTCTATCTTCGGAAGGGGAAAGCTGTCTTTGGGACAGGCTTTGTTAAGATCGGTGAAGTCTACGCAGACCCTCCAGCTCCCATTCTTCTTTTTCACCACAACCGTGTTGGCTAACCACACGGGGTAGTGGACTTCTCTGATAGCTTTAGCTTCTAGCAATTTTTTGACTTCCTTGGTCACAACCTCTGTTTGTTGGGTGCCCGTCCTGCTAGTCTTTTGGACAACGGGTTTATGCTTGGGATCCACATTCAGCTTGTGGCTCATGACCTTGGAGGCGATGCCAGGCATTTCATATGGGGTCCAGGCGAAGACCTCTTTATTCTTTAACAAGAAGTCGATCATTTCGGCCCTTTCCTCGTCAGTAAGCTGGCTACCGAGCACGAAGAATCTTTCCGGATCGTTGGGGTCGATCCTGACTTCGGTAAGGTCTTCAATGCTCTTCTGCTCGGGAGTTCGGCCCACAACGTCGAGCTCGGCCTCGAGCTAGGTCATATGGACGCGCTGCGGCTCTGCATCTCCAGGGACTACGGCCATGAGACATTCCTTGGCCATTTCTTGGTCACCACGGACTATGATAACTTTGAAGCCCCCGTTCTCGTTCTGTAACGGGAACTTGAGCTTTTGGTGATGGGTGGAGGGGACAGCCTCCATGTTATGGAGCCAGGTTCTTCCCATGATGGCATTGTATGGAGATTGAGCATCTACCACCAGGAAGTCTGCAGTCAATGGGGGCCCCTCCAACCTCGACTTTGAGGGAGATCTTCCTTTTGGGATACACTGTCTTGGAGCTGAAACCCACCAATGGGGTGCGAGCTTCCTGCAGGTCCTCCTCTTTCAGACCCATCCTTTTGAAGCAATCTAAATAGAGGATTTCTGAGGAGCTCCCGGGGTCCACTAGGATCCTCTTGACATTGAAGTTCTGTAACCTCATAGTCAGAAGAAGAGGATCATTGTGGGG
The DNA here is from genome assembly GCA_028538565.1 of Umbellularia californica. Lineage (NCBI taxonomy): Eukaryota > Viridiplantae > Streptophyta > Magnoliopsida > Laurales > Lauraceae > Umbellularia > Umbellularia californica. The sequence goes on from JAPQWN010000002.1 coordinate 30,916,012, forward strand.
TAGTTGGACCCCGGCCAAGTCTTTGTCAGAGAACCAAATTTTTGGCCTCTCTATACGTGCCTTTTTTGCTGAGGGACCAAGCTCGGCCATCATCACTTGTTTGCCGTGCTGGGCCCTCCTGGCCTCGGCGCGGGCCCGGTCACTGCCTCTAGGGGCGGGGGCCAGGTGAATGACGTCGATGGTCCCTACAGGCCCATCACTATCTCGGTCGTCGGAGTGGTGTTGCTGAGCATGGTTCACTCTGCTTTCTTCTTTGACGTGGTCTCTGAGATGCCCGTCTTTCACGAGTTTTTCGAGGTGCGCCTTGAAGGCATGGCAATCCTCGGTTCTGTGTCCTCTATCTTTGTGGTAGGCACAGAACTTGCTCTGATCTCGGGAGGCGGCGTCACTTTTCATAGGCTGGGACCATTTGAAGAAGGGCTGGGCTTGGATCTTGCCGAGGAGCTTGTAGATAGGCTCCTTGAAGATGGTATTGACTGCTCTGTAAGAAGTGCCACTTGATTTCGGCCTCGTGCTGCCTCCCGAGGTGGGGACAGAACGTGCTGCCAAGCTAGATGGCTCTTTATTTCGATCCGCCTCTTTCTTAGCAAGCCTCCTTTCTTTCCTCGAAGGACGGCCCTCCGGACGGCCCTCCTGCCAAACATTATGGCTCTCCCGAGCTCGGATTTCGTCCTCCTCTTGCTCAACGTACTGGTTTACCCGGGCCATTAGTGCCTTCACCGAAACCACGGGGTGACGCACCAATTTCTTCCGAAGCTCATTGCCCGGTAGCAAAGCTTGTTGGAAGGCCGTGACGGCTACCTCGTCGTTGGAATTCTCGATTACGCTGTAGATGGTCCAGAACCTTTTGGCGAATCGAGTGATATTCTCGGTCGGCCTCATCTTGATTGAGATCAGGTCGGCGTCAGTCTTCGGGATGACCCGGTGTGCTTGAAACTTCTCGACGAAGGAGTTTCGGAGCTGTCGCCAGCTCGAAATCGATCCCTCGGAGAGTGCACAGAACCACCGAAGCGGGAGGTCACCCAGGCTGGAGGAGAAAACCTTGCAATCAAGGTTTCCGTCGCCGATGAATACCGACATTTTCTGGGTGAAGTGTCGGAGATGAGCTTCGGGGTCTGACGTCCCGTCATAGAGATTGAAGCGTGAGACGCTGAATTTATCAGGGAGTGGATGATCTCTGATTTCCCGAGTAAATAGAGATGTGCCGTGGATGTCACTATATCTCGTAGCCAACCGACCTCGAGCGAGGCCGACGTGCTCCAGGTTCTGCTGCACGGCCAGCTTAATTTGCTGATCGATATAAGCAGCCATGTCGGGGTCAGCCCCGGCCTCCCGCCTTTGCCTCCGGCGCTGGTGCTGGTCGGCGCTGGCGTGGGTGTTACTCGAGCCCTCTTCCCGAGCTCGGGCACGCCTCTCGTTTAGTTGCTCCCTTAGATCTGGCCGACCCTCGGGACCCGGCCGAGCCTGCTGCCGAGGTGGAGGCGTGTGAGAGGCCTCGGGCAGGGTTCCGTCCTTTGTCTCAAGCTGTCGCTGAAGCTGGAGGATCTGCTCTTTTTGTTCTTCAATGACGAGGTTTTGAGCCTTGATTGCTTCGGCTTGGGCCTCAACATCTTCCTCTAGGGCCATGTCGTCGTCACCTTCGTCACCGAGGTGGACGTGGTCCTCTTCCATGTGGTCTTCGTGATGAGACCGACGAGGATGAGACTGCACAGGAGCCCTACCTCGTTAGGACTGTTCCTGAGGAGGAACGTCCTTGTAGGGTGGCTTGGTGAAAACAACCTCCAGACGTGGACGCTCTGCCTGAGAGGACGTTGGCCGGGCCCGTACTGCTACAGGACCGTGCCGAGGAGACGCTGCTGCATCTCTTGACGATGAGTGTGTCACCGTGACGGGTGAACCTACACTTCGAATACCAGGTTCCCCATCCGCTCTTCTCGGCTGAGGGTTGGGTGGTGTCTGCCTGGTATCTCTTTGCTGGCTCGTTACCAATGCCCCTGCCTGGTTCGTCACCAGTGGAGGCGGCATGAGAGGTAGGTATGTCTTTGGCTGCTTGGACCTGGACGGTCCAGCAACGCTCTTTCCTTTTTTAGCTTTAGGAGGCATGGCTGTTAGGATGAAAATATGGATTTTTCAGATCGTTTCCCACAGACGGCGCCAAATTGTGCGTGCCTAAAAATTACGGACTTGGTTTAGGTGATGATGAGGGTTTACAGAGAGGCTGTTTAGCTGAACAGGAACGTCTCTGATGATCCGAAATCTGAAAGGGAAGAGAAAATAGAGGTCAGGGCCCGAGGCTGCTGTCAGCTAAAGGCACTCCGACGCCTGAGTTAGTGCAGTCACTGAACTAGGGTGAAGAAAGGAAGAAGATGTGAGCAAAATCAACAGGATATAGACTGTATTATTGCGTACCTCTTATGGGATTACCATGCAGGTATATGTAGGAGGGAGTAGAAGGTTCCATAGTGGAGGTAGGTGGGGATACTTGTCCCATCAGCCCACTCCTAGGACCCTTGGTAGGTGAGGATACTTGTCCCATCGGACGTCCCCTCAAATCCCTCACATAAATGTGGACGTGATAGGGAAGGTCCCTTATCAGTATTTGGCGGCCACCCTATCTGTCAGGGTACTATGTACTGCAGCTGTCCCATCCCATAATGGAGATTAGACGCTCGGTATTCACCTTGGCGCGTGGCCAAACTGGAGAGGATCCGGGGTCGAGAGTTAACTGCTGGAATATGAGATGCCGACCTCCAAGGGAGTGTGTTCGGTTCTCTTTACCGATGTAGACCGGGTCTCGGTACTTGCTGGTACTAACGCCGAACTGACTGAGACCGAACTCAGAGCAAGCCCCCCAATTGGTATTGCTACCGAACTGGAAGACGATTTCTGGATTACGGAAATACCCTACACATGAAAGAAAATATATAAATACATTACTGTGCCTTCGGCAATTATATGATCATCCACAGGTGATTGAAAGCACTCAAAACCATTAATCTGGTTATATACATTTAGATAAACAGCGCCAACTTTTGGGTTTCTTCGAACTTTGTCTGGCCATCGGATCTTTGTACAGGTTCCCATCCAAATGATCCTCCCTTTATATTGATCATCTGCTGTGTTTCTGAGACCATGTATTGTTAGAAGAGGTGGCCAATTTGATATATGGGGTCCACAGTTAAAAGACTTGAAGGTTCAACAGTTCATTTTGGATCAGAGCAGGTGTTGGAAATTTTCAAAATTGTAAAGAAGCAATTAGTTTTCATCATTAGAATCCCACAAGTACGGATATGATTGAAAAGAACATGTCATTTATTCATGCTTCTTAGTGTAACTCTATTGAGTTGATATGGAAGAGCATGAGTTTGGGCTTAGTCTTAGAGAATTAAGACTGATTGAGGAGCCCATATTTTACCATTTATTGAGCCTGGTTTGGTTTCATCTAGTATCTATTTAAACTGGTTGGTTTGGTCCTAACTTGGGTAAAATTGGGTTGACCCAGATTCAATTTGGTTTTGGTTGGCTTCTTTCTGGGTTAAGAAGAATAATGGGCCGGGCAGCCAATGTGGGCCTGGGTCTACTTTATCTTGGAATCAAGCTTGCTTATGGGCATCCAATTATGTATTCCTTGCAAATCACAATCGGAAAGGTTTTATTTTGGATGCATACTTGCCAGTAATCCAGTTGCAGACACCAATACCAATCTCGTGTGTGGGCATTTATTATTTTAAAGAAAGTGCAACCCGCGACTCATGCGATCCATTTCCATTATTTCTTATTATTATTTTTCCCAACAGCGGGTTCATCTTAGACACAAAGAAGATGCCATTCCTGTATTCCTGTGGAGGCTTTTGGTCGTATGAATGTTGATTAGTAAATTCCAGTACCCACCCGGAAAGGGTTTTGGTGGGATAAGAAGACCCCACCCCAAAAATGAGAGTCAAGTTCAGGGTAGGCTGTTCTGAACCAAAATTCTGATGAGCCAAACATGAGCCCAACCTATCCGTAGTCGAAAACCAATGCCACTGCAAACCAAACCCAACCCCTACTTGGCTTTCTACAGAACGAGTTCTTTGACAAAAAATTTTAAGCTGTTTTTTTTTCTCTAGAAGAAAATAAGTTCTTGATCTGGTTGGGAGGGCGCACTGTTAAGGTTGCTTGATAATGAACAAGTCCGGTTTCGGTTTACTCTTTATCCTTAGGCAACTCTGCCCCGAACCCAGGCCCATCTTTGTATGGCGATGAACTTCTCTACCAGTTGCTGATTTCTATATGATTCATTGCATTCTCATATAGGGCTGTGATGGGCGGACCCAGGAATTCTGCCTTGAGGGGCCACAATGTACAATTTCTTTTTTTTTTTGGGAGGGTCACATATAAAAAATAATATAGTTTTCAAAATATGTAGGGACTTCTCTGAAAATTTTGGGGAGCGCTCCTATGTAAGAAATTATAAAACTTTTAAAAGGTAAAGGGTTTTGTGCCTACATCCCACTCCAGAGAAACTGAATCTTGGTTGTGGGGGAAATTTGAAAAACACCTTGGGTTGGGTTTGGGTCGAAACCAACCCAACCTGCCATGCTAGCCCGACCCAGAGGGAAGGATGATTCGAAGGGGGCCTGGGACAGCTGGCGGAAAGAGAAGAATGAAGACCTAGATTGGGGAAGAAACGCCCCATGACCCAATGGCCCGACCGTTACCAGTTACAATGATGTAGGAGGTGGGAACATGTGCTTGGAGGGGGCGGAATTTCAGGGAGAGATCAAATAAGAGGAAGAGAGGACCTGATGAGGAGGTATGATAAAATTCTAATCCAATTAATATACAAAAATTCCCCAAAGATCCATCGCTAACAAAAGCATCGGAGGGATCTCGGTCGGACGATCCGCTCGAGCTTTCACTGTGTTTGTTTTCTAAACAGGAGACCTATCTAGAGAATTTGCATGGGAAAGAAGAGGGAAGACTAACATCGCATCGACAGGCCGAGCCGACCTACCCATCTTCGGCCCATGCAAAAACTGATCCTACAATTGGTGCCGTATGTGGGAAGTGAAGGAGGGGAAAAAAACCCATTGACGCTTCTTCTTGATGAGAAAAATGGCAGATCAAGATTAGAATCCAGGATTGCAACCTCAGACTGGATGACCTCCGCCTCAGGGGGAGGAAGCCCAGATCAAAGAACGGCGAGAATGGTCGGGAAAAGATCCTTTGATCAACCGCTCTGATGGGGCAGATTTCAAATATGTCTCATGCACGGAAAGCGATTGGACCGTCCGTTCTGCAAATAGGATAGGACCAGTCCGATTAGAGGTTTACTGCGCCGGACTAACCTTTGTGATAATCTCACCTTCTGTGGACAAATTGCAAGGGGAGACACACCAGAGGTAGAGCCAGGGCCTCCCGAGGCTTGTCCCGCCACGGGACACGTATGCCCGGCTAGAACAGACCTGTAGAGATGTTGGTCGAGACCTTATTGAGGGAGTCAAGCAACAACATGTTAAAATCAACTACCTGTACTTGCTAGAATTGGAGGTCGCAAAAGGAGAGCATGGACATTCCCCAAGCCAGGAAAATGCTCACAAGATGCAAAGGATGGAGCATCGTGGATGCATAGTTGAGCGAGAGCCCAAGGGCCACCACTTCGAATCAAGAGCCTGGTAGAGTCGTGCTAAGGCAAGAACATTTGATTAAGGAAGCAGGACTTCGAGTTCCCGACCCCAGAGGGAAGGAAAAACCGAAGTCCGAGCACGATGCAATAAGGATAGAAGGGCCCCAAGGAGGAAAGCATCCCTGTGAACACTTATCGAGGAAGATATACAAGCCCTTATAGAAAAGGCGCTGGCCAATCAGAAGCCCTCTCAAGAGACTTCGATCCGAGCCAGGTTCCTTGGAAACACTCAAAATCTCGAGTCTCCGTTCTCAGAGGGAATAGAAAAAGCGGATACTCCCTAGCGGTTCTCGATCCCTAAGCTAAAAATATATGATGGAATCTCCGATCCCGCTTACCATGTCCAACATTACCAGCATTCCATGGCATTGTGGGTGGGGAATGAGTCTCTGATGTGTAAGGTTTTTCCTTCGAGTTTGGGAGACCTGGCTTTGAAGTGGTTCTCATGCTTAAAGCCGAAAACGATCAGCAGCTTTCAGGAGCTTACTGGGTCTTTTGTTACCCGATTTGTAACAAATTCTAAGTAGCCAAAGGACATTGGGGCATTGCTGTCTCTCAAAAGCAAAGCTTAGAGAGCCTGAAGGAGTTCAACGCTTGTTACTGGCGCCTCTATAATGAGGTGGAAGGGAGTAACGAGTAGGTAGTTGTGGCGACCTTCAAACTTGGGCTTCCAAAGGAGGCTCAACATTGCTAATAGTTGACGAAGAGATCCCCGACCACACAAGGGGACTTGATGGAGCAGATTGAGGAGTTCCTAAAATTGGAAGAAGACATGGGAGCATCTGAGCGAAGGTGGAATTGCTCGACGGAAGAGGGGTCTAGGAGGAAGCAAAGAAGGGATCGAGTTCGATGAAGGCTCGGATTGAAGGATGGGTTGTGCCGAGATCGCAAGAGCAGCCTTTGAGGGGTGTTCATGATCTTTAAGAACCCAATCCACAAGATCCTAATCCAGATCAAAGACAAACTGTACTTCAAAGGGCCTTCAAAGATGGTGAGCGACCCCGGAAGCCGGAATCCCAACCTCTGGTGCTCTTACCACCGGGAGAACGACCATTTAATGGAGAATTGCCAGATGTTTAAATAACATCTAGAAGACCTGGTGAAGGAAAGACACCTGAAGGAATATATGGAGGATACGCTCTCCAAGAGGGGCCAGGGAAATTCGGATCGGAAGGAGGTAAGAAATGTAGCCAAAGATGGAGGACCTGCTGGGGTGATATATGTGGTACACGGGGCGATCAAGCTGGAAGAGATGACGACCCAATCTGTCAGAACCCAAAGAAAGATAGCCGCACACTTGAAAGAGGTGTATCAGATGAGTGTCGAGCCGAGCTTAGTAAACAAATCTGGGCGAGGAAAGGCGGAGATCTCATTCTTCGATGAAGATTTGCGAGATGTGGTCCAGCCCCACAATGATGTCCTAATACTAACTTTACAAGTACGAGGGTATGATGTACGGAGAATGCTCATAGATTCAGGAAGCTCCTCGGAAATAATGTATGCCGGGCTATTCGATAGGCTTGGCCTAAAGCACTCAGATCTAAAGCCGACCTTGATACCTTTGTTCGGATTTAGCGGCCAAGCTGTGCACCCCATGGGCGTGATAACCGTGCAAGTCAGTGCAGGTCCCTTCCACTTATATGTGAAATTCCTATAGTGGTAGATGTGCCATCTCCCTACAACACCATTATGGGGCAGACATGGATTCATCGCATGAGGGCAATGCCATCAACCTATCACCAAATGATACACTTCCCAACGCTGAAAGGGGTCATGGAAATCAGAGGAGATTAGGCGGCTTCTAGAAGCTATCTGATCGCGACAATCAAGGGAAAGGCAAATAGGGTAGACGATGAAGGCTTATGTCCTGGCAAGAATGCCGACCTCAAATAGCAATCACAGCCAGGTCAAAACGAAGGAGGAGAGCCATATGCCGACCTGACCGACTCAACTATGGAGGAGCTAAAAAGGGTTGCAGTGCATGGAGGGGATCCAGAAAGATACTAGATGATCGAGGCGTTGATGACCGAGGAAGAGCAAGAAAGCTTGACTTGGTTCCTAAATCAAAGTTCTAATGTTTTTACTTGGACTCCGTACTAGATGCTAGGGGTTGGTCCTGAGGTGATCAATCACAAGCTGGGCAAAGGTGAAGCCAGTAATGTAGAAATAGAGAAAACTCAAGCCGGAGAGCTGGATAGCAGTATGCGAGGAGGTTGATAAGTTGTTGGAGGCAGATGCCATTCGAGAGGTACACTATCCGGAGTGGTTATCCAATACGGTAGTCGTGCCAAGGGAGGAAAAAAATGGAGGGTATGTGTGGACTTTACCAATCTGAACAAGGCTTGCCCAAAGGATAGCTTCCCGCTCCCAAAAATTGACCAGTTAGTGGACTCTATAGTAGGCCATGAGCGAACGAGCTTTTTGGACGCATACCGAGGGTATCACTAGATTGCAATGGAGGAGGCCCACCAAGAGAAAACAACATTCATAACACCAAAATGTACCTTTTGTTTCAAAAGAGTGCCTTTTGTACTTAATAATGCGGGGACGACATACCAAAGGCTAGTGGCAAAGATATTCCAAGATTTGATAAGGAAGACGGTAGAGGCCTATATTGATGACATGGTGGTCAAAAGCAAGGAAAAGACAACACAAGAGCAGGATTTGTGATTGGTCTTCAGCATCCTGCGGAGATATAAGTTGAGGCTAAATGCTTCGAAGTGCTCATTTGGCATAAGCTCGGGGAAATTCCTTGGGTACATTGTAACCCAAAGAGGAATCGAGGCAAACCCTGACCAAATTCAGGTGGTACAGAAGGTAGAGCGACCTAGCTCGAGGAAGGAGATGCAAAGGTTGACAGGTATCCTTGTAGCCCTAAATCATTTTTTATCAAGAAGTTCAGACAAATGCCGACCAATGTTCCTCGCTCTTAAAAAGAAGGCAGAGAAGGTATGGGACGAGTAGTGTGACGAGGCACTTGCATGGAGAAGAGCTAGTACTATATTTGACAGTTTTCGAACATGCGGTTAGTGCGACCTTGATGAGAGATCAAGGAAAATAACACCTATCCATCTGTTTCGTCAGCAAAACCTTGTTAGGTGTTGAGACGAGGTACTTACCACTGGAAAAGCTCGGCTAGCCTATCTGGAAGGATGGTAAAATGGTGACAGAGCTCGGCGAGCATGACATAAAGATAGTTCCTAGAAGTGCAATAAAAGGCCAGGTGGTAGTTGATTTCATAGCTGAATTTACGCACAAAGAGGAATTGAAACAAGGCGAGAAGAAATAGGGAGAAAATAGCTTGGATGCCGACGAAGAATGGTAGCTATATGTGGATGGTGCATCCAATTCTCGAGGCTTGGGCTCTGGCATGGTGTTCATCACTCTAGAAGGGACAGTAATCAAAAGACCTGTGACTCTAGGCTTCGCTGCATCAAATAATGAGGCAGCATATGACGGACTACTGTCAGGGCTTAGAACTACCAAAGAACTCAGGATTAGGAGGCTAACAGTACACTGTGATTCATAGTTATTTGCCAATCAACTAACTGGAGAATACGTAGCTCGCGATGATCAGATGGTCACATACGTTGGAGAGGCACAGCGCTTGATTCAAGAGATCGGAGATGTTAAAATCAAATAGATTGGTCGGGAAGAGAATAGACATGCTGACAACTTGGCAAGCTTGGCTACAACAGTGAAATCCGAGCTGAGGAGGGAAGTCCTCATTGACTTCCAACCATCCACGACCTTAGGAGACCAAAGAATCATGTGCACCGAACAGGAGGTGAAGATCCAAACTGGATGACATCAATAGTTGAGTACCTGAAAGGTGGATTGCTCCTAGAAGATGGAAAAGAAGGTTGGAAGGTCAGAAGGAAGGCGGCCAGATTCTAGTTGTCATAGGAAAACAGGCTCTACCGACAATCGTACTCAGGACCCTACTTGTAGAGCCCGACCAAGGTGGAAAACCCATTGTGGGAATTCCATGAGGGATCCTGTTGGGGGCACGTTGGAGGACGGAGCTTGGCCCACCGAGTTATGTCACAAGGCTATCGGTGGCCTTATATGCAGAAGGACGCTTTATAGTTCATACAAAATGCGAGAGATGTCAACGCTTTGGCAAAGAAATTCATCAGCCTGCCGAGCACTTGAACTCAATAGTGAGTCCATGGCCGTTCGACAAATGGAGGATTGGCATTGTTGGGTCCATGCTGAGGTTGGCAGGTAACTGCCGATTTCTGATCGTCGCTACTGATTACTTTACCAAGTGGGTAGAGGCGGAGCCCCTGGTCCACATTCGAGAAAGTGGTGCTAAGAAATTCGTGTGGAAAAATATCATTACTAGATTTGGATACCCTAGGCATTGATCACCGACAAAGGGAACAATTCGAGGGCAATGCATTTAGGAATCTATGCGAACAATATAGCATCAGACATCACTTTTCAACACTTGTTTACCCACAAAGTAATGGCCAAGCAGAAAGCTCCAACAAGACATTGTTGGACGACATAAAGTAAAGGTTGGACGAGGCGAAAGGAGATATGGGTGAACGAGCTTCCTAGTGTCCTATGGACCTACAAGACCACCCTGTGGATGTCAACTGGAGAAACTCCTTTCTCTCTTGCATATGGAGTGGAAGCTATACTTCCCTTAGAGATTGGGTTGCTAACCATGAGGAGAGAGGTTTACAGTCACGAGTAAAATAAAGGGAGGATTACCAAATAATTGGATATGATCGAAGAATGGAGAGAGCGGGCACTGATCAAGTTAGCTGCCTACCAGCAACAACTAACTTGGAGCTACCAGAAGAAGGTACAAGAGCGAATATTCAAGGTTGGAGATCTGGTCCTAAGAAAAGTGCTCCTGAGCACCAAGGACCCCAGCCATGGCAAGCTAGGGTCGAACTGGGAAGGACCATATAGGGTAACTTCAGTTGGGGGAACAGGAGCTTATCACATGGAGACACTTGAAGGAAAAACGTTGACAAGGCCATGGAACATAGTGAATTTAAAAAAATTCTATTTTTGATCTTTGTACGAAAGAACTTGTCACTCTTGTATTTTTCATATCATTTATGAAAATTATCTTATTTGTATTATTGTGCCAAGAATGAAATTCCATTAAACTTGTGTTTGGTCGAGGACCCGCAATAGGGGCATACCCTATTGGGAAAACCATGCAAAGATAAGGCCAAGGCTTGAGAATTAAAGGGTAACATTGATCCCACTACTTTGTGTCAAAGGATAAAAATCCTAACTGGGAAGAACCCAAACTAGGTACGCTGCACTGATCTCCTTTCTAACATTGAACTTAGGCATGACAATGCAAGCATTAGGCTAAAAAGAGAGTTCGGGAGGGACCGACAGTGGCGGTGGAAACAAACGATAAATAGTCAAAGGAAATTAACATTTCATTCTATCAAAAAGTAAGTCAGAAACAACCCACAGTTCGGGCAAAAAAACATTCCATTCACAAAACAAAACAAAAAGAGTATCACGTCCACAGCTCAAGCAAATTGACCAACAACACATCAATACAGTAGTAAAAGGAGGGGGAGTGGGTTTTCAAATCACAAGACAATCACTTGGAAACATCAGGAACTGGAGGAATAGGCTCGGCAGCAGGTGAGTGACCTTCACCCTCGACCACGCTAGGAGACGGAGCAACTTCGTCGACTTGAGGATGAGCTTGGGACTCAACAGGCGGCGGCGGGGGAGGAGTCTGCTCAGACATATCTGCATATCTAGCCCAAAGATGGGAATCCTCTGGGACTTTGGCATCTCCAAGGGCTATGTCGTAACCTAGCTTAAATACAAGGACTTTAATTTGCTCGACCTGCTCCAGATAAAGCGCTTTGGTTTCCTCAAACTAGGCATCCTTTGACTTCCCAATAGCCTTTGAGTCGACCTGCCTAGAGCGGAGAGCTTCAAGCTCTATCTTGATCGTAGTAAGGTGAAACTTAGCAATGGCCACCTAGGCTTCCACAAACTTTGCAGCCTTGGATGAGGCATTGGCATTGGACTCAACCAAGCGTCGTGCGGCCTTGGACCCTGCCAGTTCCTTCTATAAGTCTTCCACCCGCTTCTGAGATTTCCCCAAGAGATTGAAGATGGTGAACCATTTTTGGAGCCCCTGAAAGCAAGAAAGAAAAGGGGAGAAACATTGTTAGGAGGCCTTCAAAGAGAAAGGTCAGATAACTAGAGGCCGACGTACCATAAGGCATTCTGGACTCTCGTGGACACAAGCACATGGTTAGGCAAGGCGTTGTGCAGGTTCATGTCGGAAGGAAGAAGGGCAGACTTGCCCACGATTAGCGCCAAGGATGAAGACCCAGAGATCCCCTCACCCAAAGATGGATTTTTATCTCGGGAGGATCCAAGCGAACCCTTCTGTCCTGAGGAAGAACCTGGCTAAGGCGGCAGGGAAGGAAAGCAATCTTTTGACCACATGGAAATAGAGTTTGTGTCGTCGGCAGGCTTGGCAGTATGTTTGCGCTTAGCATTCGACTCTCGTGGATCATGATGGGGTTTAAGGGCCGGTCTCTTACTAAGCGTTGCCGAGGGACTAGATGAGGGAGCCTTCCTAACTTCAGGGTTGGGAAGATCGTTGAGGCTGTCGAAAAGATTCTTTGGTTTACGTCGAGACATGGCAAAAAAGGGATTTCCGGTGTTAGAATAGGAGGAACCGTCCCAGATGTTTAAGATTGAAGTTCTCTGGTAGTTGGCCGAAGAAGAAGAACACTAGAAGGAGCGATAAGTTGCGACGACCTCCTAGCACCAGAGGACTGTTTCCTTGTAGGAGTAGGTTGTTTGGTAGGTTGAGAGGAGTGGAGTGCCAAGAAGTAGAGATTTGAGCACTGAAAGTATTGCTTGCCCTAGAGGATCTGGGAACTTTTATAGCAGGAACCATCCTCCACTAGAAAAGAGGATCGGACACTAGGGGCTCGTGTGAAGCAGGGCCTGCCAAGAAACGTTCGTAGGAACAACTATATCCCAGCAACAAATGAGTACCTCGGGCCCAACCCTTGAGCTCGGGAGGCCCCCAAAATTCAAGTACCCGCTTCAGATCTTCAGATCGGAGCAGAGGCTGAGGAACCCGGTTGATTGTTGCATCTAAAAAAAATGAAAAGAGTGCAGTTGGTAAATGAAATGAAAAAGACAGGGAAGGTAGGAAAGCGCCAGAAAGAAAGGAGGGTTGACCTGGGAAGCCTGGGGTTCGAGGAACTGTTTGACTGATCCCACCCCAGATGGTTGGCGTTTCCCAGTTTCCACTGACAATGATGAAATCCCCCTTACTAGATTTTTTTTGAATCTGGGAGATAATGGACAAGAAGCTTGTTGGAATCCCAAGATTTCAAATAGTAAACTAATTTGCTGTTGTCCAAAGGGATCAACATAAAGCAAGATAAGATGTCGAAGCCCCCAAGGCTTGTACCAAACAGCCTGTTCAGTGCGGCAACCCCCATGAAGATGTGTAACAGGTTGGGGGTGCACTGAGTGGGGAAGAGATTTGCTAAGGAAAATAAAAGGACTAGGAGAGGATCTAAAGGAAACCTAATGCCACCTTCTATAATGGTGATGGTAGGAAAGGGCATCCCATCTAGGGATCCTGTTTTGAGGGACTCATCAGGCCAGGGGGCACGAACCTGAATGTCTAAAGGAATGCTATACTTATTCCTGAAGTCGGAGATTCCTTCTGGGGTATTGAGCAAATCTTTTAGGTTTCCCATCTAAGAAGAAGCAAACGAGGGAAAGCAAGACTTACCGTAGAATAATGGAGGGCGAGAGATTGAAGGCAAAGGATTGGAATTAGAAGGGCGATGAATCAAAGATAGAAGCCAAAGGGGTGAGAATGGCGGTTTTATGAAGAAGGGACGTGACAGATGACAGCTAGAGACAAGAGGGTGAACCCGGGTTGGATGCGTGCCTTGAAATATCTCAAGGCCCCCTCCAGAAAACGGAGGGGGAAGGGAAGGCTTGGGGGGCAATTGTGGGGGAAATTTTGAAAAACACATTGGGTTGAGTTTGGGTCGAAACCAACCCGACCTGCCATGCTAGCCCAACCCAGAGGGAAGAAGGATGATTCGAAGGGGGCCTGGAACCATTGGCAGAAAGAAAAGAATGAAGACTTGGATTGGGGAGAAACGCCCCATGACCCAATGGCCCGACCGTTACCAGTTACCACGATGTAGGAGGTGGGAACATGTGCTGAGAGGGGGTGGAAATCTAGGGAGAGATCAAATAAGAGCAAGAGAGGATTTGATGAGGAGGTTTGCTAAATTTCTCATCCAATTAATATACAAAAATTCCCCAAAGATCCATTGCTAACAAAAGCATCGAAGGGATCTCGGTCGGACGATCCGATTGAGCTTTTACTGTGTTCGTTTTCTAAACAGGAGACCTATCTAGAGAATTTGTGCAGGAGAGCAGAGGGAAGACTAACATCGCATCGACAGGCCGAGCCGACCTGCCCATCTTCAGCCCATGCAAAAACTGATTTTACATTGGTCATGTTTGATCTATAAATAATATATGAATAAAAATATACACCATCATGATCATTGAACCCTCATGCCATTTTATCTAGGACCGGCTAATTCTTATAGTACAACTCATATTATAGCAGTCTACAGGAAACATGCATTCGATTGAAACTGCAAAACAAATTCACATTATCAATTAGTGGACTTTGCTGACTTTTCACAATGCCATTGTGTTAATTTGTATGGCTCAATAGAATTTAATTAATCTTGGTTAACCGGGCCCCTAGATTGCCCAAGTTGTATTGTGATTAGAAGTAAGCCTGTTATAGGTCTACTGTGATTAAGAAGTAGTGCTTGGGTGTAACATGGTTTTGGGGCTGATATTATAAATAGAGATTGAGAGTCTCAAGGATGTACGCCTCTTCTGATTGCATAGTGAATTCTCTTATTTTCCCTTGGACGTAGGCCAAAAGCCGAACCACGTAAATCTCTGTGTTCCCTTGTGCATGCTTGATCTCTTCTCATAGGCCCTAGATCACAACACATTGGGGTTTGCTCTACAGGGCACAACTACACACAACTTTTGTGTCATTTTATTTATAAAAGATTTCATGAATATAGTTCTATTGGACAAAAAAGTGGTTTAAAAAAAAAGGACCAGAAAAGTTACATGGTTAAAGATGTAATCAACATGAAAGAATCATTAGAAAATTAAGATTGTGCCTTTCAACAAGAAGAAAATTTATGAATTTCTGGTTTATGTCCATATCATGACTTGATGTGGTGTAGAACAGTTCCTTTTGGATTAAAAATCATAAAAGGGGCACTACTTGCCCACTCCAAATGCAAAGAAAAAAAATACTAAGTAAAAAAAATTACAGTTCGAGTTCACAGCATGAAGGACTTAGATCTCACCATCTCACTGTACCTTATATAATCACTCTAATTACTATTGGATGAATTTATATCTTTTTGTTGAAGATGGATACAACATGGTTTTGAAGAGAAACACAATATTAATGAAACAACTAATTATGGTTAAAGGACTTGTAATATCGCCCTTTGACTTTCGGTATTTGTTTCTTTTTAAAGATAAACACAATAGTAATGTGGATTTACCAATTCTAGTTGAATGAGTTTGAGTTTTGCTTTTTGACTTTTGGAGTTTTTATTTCTCATTCGAAGATAAACACAATATTAATGTATGTTTCTCTATTCTAGTTGAATGATTTGGAGTTTTGCCTTTTGACTTTTAGCATTATTTTATTTTGTTGAAGATTAACACAATGTTACTGATGTTTACTAATTTTGGTTAAGGCTTTAAGTTTTGAGAATTGGGTTTGGGCTGCTGACTTAAATAGATTGATTCTCTCAGTTGCGGGTTATATAGGTTGGGTTGGGTTGACCCACATCAGGTCAATTTGCACTTCAACTTGAAGATAACCCTTGTTAATATGTCCCATTTTGACACGACTTTATTAACTTGTAATTTCCACCTTGATCAGTTGTTGGGCAATCGTTTGATGTTTTTAGACGAGTTTTGTGATGGAAATTCAAATTTTACCCGGACCCATCAACTTGTCTCTTTTGTTGGAAGATAAACGCAATATTAATTTGTGCAATGAAGATAAATACAATATTAATGCATATTTATTAATTCTGGTTAAAGGATCCCATGTTTGAGTTTCAGTGTTTATTTTGTTAATTTAAGATAAAGATAATATTTATCTATATTTACTATTTTTTTAAAGAACTCCAAGTTTTGCCAATTTGGCTTTTGGTTTTTGTTTCTTTCGTTGAAGATAAAACCTACAATATTGTATCCTACTAATCTTAGTTAAATGACTTAAAGTTTTTCTTTTGACTTTGGCATTTCTTTCTTTGTTGAAGATAAACACTATCTAATATATATCGACTAATTCTGGTTAAACAATTCCATGTTTTTCTTGTTGATTTTTTATATTTATTTATTTCATTGAAGATTGACACAAT
The DNA here is from genome assembly GCA_028538565.1 of Umbellularia californica. Lineage (NCBI taxonomy): Eukaryota > Viridiplantae > Streptophyta > Magnoliopsida > Laurales > Lauraceae > Umbellularia > Umbellularia californica. Next base: position 30,932,158 of record JAPQWN010000002.1, read on the forward strand.
ATTAATTTATATTTACTAATTCTCATTTAAGGACTCCAAGTTTTGCATGTTGACTTTTGGTATTTATTTATTTTTTTTTCTTAGATAAATACATTATAAACTTCTTTTGTTGAAGATAAATATCATTTCAATTTATATTTAATAATTCAGATTAGATGATCCCGAGTTTTGGATTTTATCTTTTCGTATCCATAACTTTTGTTGAAGGTATATATTATATTAATGTTATTTGACTTTTGGTGTTTGTATGACTCATTGAAAAGAAATTCAATGTTAATTTATACATACTGATTCTACTTAATGGACTCACAGATTTACCATATGACTTTCAATATTTGATCCTTAGAAACAAATATCAAAGTGAAATGACCAAAGTTTGCCTTTTTATTGATTGTATTCTCCCTTCCACAACTATTTATAATATTAATTTAAAAAATATATATGAAGGATATTTAAGATGTATAGATGTCTCTTATCTCTCTACACTATTGTCTCTTAGCTCTCTGCATTAAGTGTAGATCAAAGAAAACAGGAAATTGCAACAAAATATATGGGAAACCGATTTGGAGTAAAGTGGCCAAAGCATTGATGGCAAATAGACTTTGTATCAATGAAAAGCATATCTTTATGTTGTGAGACTAATTTGTAAATTGAGTCTTAATTCAGGTACAGTATGGGTTTGAATTTGTGTTGGAACTAATGGCATTGTGGTCTTGGCTTAAGCCCACTAGTTTTTGCCCCTACTATTAGCGCATCCATTGATTGATCTTCCTGTGATCCTTCTCAAGGTTTTCCAATTTTGGAGTTATTTTTAAGAAAAATATGATGGTTTTTGAAAAATACCATTGAGACAAAATTTGCATGTTAGCCATGATAGATGAAGTTAATATTAAAGAAGGAGAAAAATTGCAATATTAATAACAATTGTTCGTTTAACCATAAGTCAATGGGGATCTGGATGAGTACATTTGAAAAGTAAAAATACATTTGTCAGTAATTGGACAAAATATATGTACTAATTTCTCATTGGTGACAATGAAGAGGGGGCACCATGTCAACCCCAAGAGGTTGGCCGAGTGGTCAAGACCATGGTTCCTCCCTCTTCTGGAGCTAAAGGTGTTGGCATCGACCCCCAGTTCCCCCTTCTTCAGGAATCGAAGGTTGAGTCTAGTAGTGCTACCACCTTGGGGCCACATGGGTATTTACCCGGCTTCCCTTTGGGCTAGAGGGATTAGTCCAGCCCAAAGGATTGGGAACCCTCCAATGGCAAAAAAAAAATAAAAAATAAAAAATAAAAAAAAAAACGCGGGGCACCATGCAAATTTTCTATTTAGAAAGGCTTTTGTCATGTACCGTCCTCCCTCTATTTAAACGGAGTCTGGGAGAAAGAAATTGAAACTCAAGTAGAGCATTGCCTTTTCCATCTTCTATCACTTTGTGGTAGGATTTATACTGTGCCAATGACTAGGCTAGGGTGATTGTTTACCAAAGGAATAAATCTTTGCAAAGGTGTAAGACCCTGAATGGGGCTTGACGCCAACCTAGTATCAGAAGGTGAAGGAAGTTAGAGTCTGGTATTAGGGAACAACGATTAAAGCCTCGGTGAATTATAACGGTCCTAAGACGGACAAATACCTTGTTGTGTAAGTTCTGATCGTAATGATCTAGGCACTATATTGGAGAGAGGCTAAGTGAAATAGACATATCTATGAAGGTGTATACTGCTTGCAGCTGGCTATAAAGAGCTTATGAAGGTTTTTTGTTCCCTAGGATTGGATTTGGGCCTTTCCTACGTAGCTTGGGTCGAGGGTAAATAAGAATATCATTGCATGATATTCTATTACAATCTAAAGTAGTCTTTGGAGCTTTCTCAGGCTTACCATCAATCTTGAGTCAAAATCAGATGCCTTAAGCCATTCTAGCATCAAAGTGGAAAACCCACACCTCGACTTGTATCATGTAATCCTTGGCGACCACTTTGGATCTCCAAAGAGATAATTGTCATCTCCATCCCTGAAATCTGACTGGGTTAGAGACCAATAGCTTCCTCCATTAGAACCCTTTTCTTCCATTGCGAACTGGATATATGGCTAAGATTTTCTAGGGTCTTCTACTATATTGCCTTAAAAGGGCAGAGATGGAGGCGAAAATTACGTCTTTGGAGACACCAAAGTGGTTGTCGAAGGATTGGTGATGCATGTGAAAAGATCATGACTTTTCCTTCATTGATCTTGGAAGGGTTTGAGGGCATCAGATTTTAGATTTGTACATCATTTTTCTTAACTTCAAGTTGAGATTGGAATAAAAATTAGATCAGCTTCTGGTTTCAGGTTCATTGTCTATATTCGTAGACCTAGATATCCAAGTGCCATCATTCGATACGTAATTTAAATATTTTTGTATTTCTCATCCATTTTTTTTGAAGCAATGAAACACTAATGCATGTTTGCAACAATGGTTATAAGGTGGGGACTTTTTTCCATTTTGACTTCCATATACTCCAAAATATAGATATTATTCATATCTATTATTTTCTACAAGGACCCAAATTCACCCAAGATTCTTCCATCTCTGTACAACCCGGAGTGACTCAAATGATATATTAATGTATATATACTTACCACTAATGTAATATAGTTTTACGTTGCAAGATATATATGTAATCTTATGTATTAATTTGGGCCCGATCTTATACATTAGACTAAGTATGTTATATATGGGTCAGGCTCTTGAACTTGTGGGGGAATTTGGTGCAGCATGAACCTGACTCAACCTGACATGTTTCCATCTCTACTATTAGCAATACACATATGACGCTCTAGTGCTTATTTAAGTAAGAAGGAATGTCAATTGGCATGGAGTCATTTTGGAATTCGATTGCTTTGCTTAGACCCTTTGAGCTCATGTGGAATTGGAGGTTCAATAACAAATGTTAATGGATTCATTCTCGCATGGTTTGGTACTTTAGGATAAGTTTGTGCAGCAAGAGGATTCTACTCTCCACGAATTTCAGTTTCTGAGGAGAAAGGAATCAATATGAGTTGCTACCTCTCACATAGAAAATTAATTATATTTTGTTATACGTTGATCATTCTCCTAAATCAACCAAGCTATAAAAATGCAAATGGAACTCTCTCAAATGGCAATACTACACTTTTTAACATCTTTTAAAATCTTATGGCCATCGATTGAGAAGTTAGGATACTCTCATAAGAATTTTTTTTTTAATGAATCACTTGAAGTTGGTGTAAAATGATTCAACAAAACACATTGATCTTGCCACTTTTGACCATTTGATTGTAGTCAATGAATCGATTGTTCTTGGGAAATGATCCCATGCTATTGTTAGTATAGTGCTAACAACAATTGAGATTCAAATATCTAACCTCATTGGAGCTTACATTACTCAAATCATGCTTCTTATGCGATCCCCATTCCAAGATTCAATCCAAAGGATCAATTGGAATGATATTTAGGACCATGTTTATGACCACCAAAATCACTTAGTTATACATTTCACAAAACGATTCATCTAACAACTTATATGACTCTCATTGTAATGATATTTAGGACCATGTAGGCATGTGATTTGCCCATTAAAGGGTTCTAAGTTAAGCATTTTGACATTCAACATTTGTATCTTTCGTTGAAAGATAACACAATAAGAATTTCTCTCATTGAAGAAAAATACAAAGTTAATGTGCTAATTTTGGTGAAAGGACTCCAAGTTTTGCCTCTCGACTTTTGGTACTTATTTCTTTCATTGGCTAATAAACTCCAAGTGTTGCTTGTTGAGTTTTGGTATTTGTTTATTTTGTTTAAGACAAGAACAATATTGATTTATAATTACTAATTATAGTTAAAATACTCCAAGCTTTGCATATTGACTTTTGTGTTTGTTTCTGTCCTTTTGTTAAAATATAAACACGATACTAATTTCTTTTGTTGAAGATAAACATAATATTAATATACACTTACCAATTTTGGTTAAATGGCTTCAAATTCTTCCATATGAGCTGTTTGTTTTAGTTGGGAAATAAGCACAGTTTTACTTATAGGTACTAATTATGGTTAAAAAAACTTGTAGTTTTTCGAGTTGGCTTTTGATATATGTACCTTTTTCTTAGAAAAAGTAAATATTAAAGTTAAAGGACCAAGATTTTTGTCTGTTCACGATTTGTATTCTCTTTGCCATAATTAATGTTAATATTAATATACTTAATACTATTAAGAGATAATCAAGATGCAGAGTTGTCCCTTATCTATCTATAAATATAGAAAGAAAAACTGATATTTGAAATCACAATATAGAGAATTTCCCATGAGTCAAGTGGTTAAATCATTAATGTGAGATAAACTCTACGTTAATGTAAAAGATATGAAAAGACTATATACTAATGCAAAAGATATGATTAATATAATAGATATAATAAACTCTGCATTAAGTAAAATATAAAAGATAAGATAGACTCTGCATTAATGTAAAAGATAAAAGAAATGATAGACTCTGTATTAAGTAAAAGATAAAAGATATGATTGACTCTGTAGTAATGTAAGAGATAAAAGATATGTAGACTTTGTATTAAGATATGATAGATTTTGCATTAATGTAAAAGATATGTTGGATTTTGCATTAATATAAAAGATACAAGATATGATGGACTCTGAATTAAGTAAAAGATAAAAGAAATGATAGGTTTTACATTAATGTGAAAGATATGATAGACTTTGCATTAATGTAAAAGATATGATAGACTTTGCATTAAGTAAAAGATATAATAGATTTTGCATTAATATAAAAGATATGATGCACTCTACATTTAGGAAAAGATATGATAGACTTTACATTAATGTAAAAGATATGATTGATTCTACATTAATTTTAAAAATATAATAGATTTTGAATTAATATAAAAGATATGATAGAATTTGTATTAATGTAAAAGATAAAAGATATGATAGACTCTGTATTAAGTAAAAGATATATAAATGATAAAAGATATGATAGATTTTTCATTCATGTAAATGACATGATAGATTTTGCATTAATGTAAAAGATATGATAGATTTTGTATTAATGTAAATTAAAGATACAAGATATGATGGACTTTGTATTAAGTAAAAGATAAAAGATATGAAAGATTTTGCATTAATTTAAAAGATATGATAGATTTTGTATTAATGTAAAAAATATGAAATATGATAGACTTCGCATTAATGTAAAAGATATGATAAAATTTGCATTAAGTAAAAGATATAAAAGATTTTGCATTAATATAAATGATATGATGCACTCTACATTAAGGAAAAGATATGATAGACTTTACATTAATGTAAAAGATATGATTGATTCTACATTAATGTAAAAGATATGATAGATTTTGCATTAATGTAGAACATATTCTTAAATTGGAGGACTAATTTAAAATTTAGATCTTAATTCAGGTTTGTTTGAAAACATTACATTCCAGTACCAATATCGGTTTGAACTTATGTCGAACATATAGGCATTGTGGCCCTGACCTAAACCTAACCTGTGTTCATGCTTACTACTGGTGCCACTACCATTGACCCTTTATTTTCACCGTCAGGTCATGTGGGCCACTTGATCTAAGGCATCCACATGACATGCCCCTAAATAAATAGGAGTGTCTCGAATTTCACTTCCCTCATATCAAATACTAATCATTAAATTGATCAATATAATTTGGAATTCGATGGAGGATAATTAATGTTAGTTCTAAAACAATTAGCACTAAGGAATATATATATAAATATATAAATCAAAGGCCTTTTAGCTTTAAATGATAAGAATTGTTAGAATTTTTTTTTATTATATTGTATGCATTTCCTTTTTTTATATTTTTCTACTTTTCTCAATTATTCAATTTTGGTGGTAGTTCTCAAAATATCACATGAGTATTGGGAAAGTACCATTCTATGATTAAAATGTTTAAAAGCTATGTCAAGTACAGTTGATATTAAAGAGAAAACTAGAAGAACCAAGAAAAAAATGTTGCTTTGACAATATGTCAATGGAGTTTATTTCAGTACGTTAGAAAAACATGAGGCTTTGTTTTTTACTTGTGATAATAATGGAGTTTCATATAAAATTTATTGAAGAAACGCTTGCTTCCGTACCTCTGCCTATCAATATAAACAAAGCGTAAGAATAAGAAATTGAAACCCAAGTATCTAACGGCCTTGTCCATCTCTCGTCACTTTGCACACAATTGAAACGCCAAGGCTCTAAGATGTGATTCAAGCCTGGCACAAATGAAATTGAAGCATTCATTGCATGATCTCTGTTGGGATCGAAATTAGTCGGTGGAGCTCTTTCGAGCATACCATCATTCCTGAGAAAGACGCCAAAGCCCCATCTTGCATTACGAAATGAAAAGTCCTCACCTTCGCTTTCATGATTTGATTCCAAGACATCCACTTTGGCGACATCAAAGACCTAATTGGTGGCAACATTTGTTCCTTTTTGGTTGCAGCAAAGACCAGAGAGTACTTCTTTATTTAGAACTCTCTGCTTCAGCAGCTAGCTTGATGTATTGATTGGCAAAGACATGGACATGGTAAGGATCTCTAACAACGTGATTGCTGTCATTGTATGGCTCCATTATCAAGAAATGATCCCGTATTGCCATTAGCTAAGTAGCTTAATTTCTTGGAGTATTTTGAGAAGACTTTGCAGAAGATAAATCACTTGATGAATAATCATAATTGTTAAATTATACAAGTTACTAATAAAATTTGTATTTGTCTATTTACCCATTCTTATTATGATATTTTTGGGATATGGAATTGCATTTCAACTTTAATAATACAAAAAAATAATATTATATAGAATCAAGAAAGTATTGTTCTAGTACAAATATTGAGTAATTATTATAGTATTTTTTTTTCAATCTATCATCAATATATATGGCATTGACATTTAACTCTCCAAATTAAGTGGGCTTCCCCTTCGAAGCCATGGGACCAGTTTGACTAGCAGTAGGAGCCTACGTCGTATTCTATACTTCTTCATATATAAGATTAGAAGATTTTGTTTGTGAGTTTCTCTCAACACCATGTGGTCATAAGCAATGACAAGAATATTAGATACTAAAGGGAAAAAATTACATAGAGTCAAAAAAGCACTAAAAAGGAGACTTTTTGGAAATATTTTGACCAAACTTTAATAAGTTCTTCTGTAAATGGGGAAAATATAGAAACCTGTTTGTAAATGTCAAGCAACAAGGGGGTCTTTACATAATTTTTTGGAGTAATTGCTCCCTCCCCTCCCTACCTTTCTCTATATAAAGAGGCCGAAGGAGAAGAAAATTCCTCAAGTCTCAAGTTCTCAAAGTTCTCAAAAGTCTTCTTATTTCTAATTTAATTAAGAGGCTTTCATTTTTCTTCTCACCTATCTCAATGGTTTCTTTCCAACCTTAACACAATGTAATCAGAAGTGGCATATGAAATCTCTCACAATATGTTGTCGACAACGGTCGAAGATGCAAGGACTCCACCACAATCGGGGAATACAGGCTTTGAAACATCCATTGTACCATGGGAGGCACCAGAGTCAATACCGGAGAGGCCAGAATGGTTGCCTGGGGGCCGGACAATGAAAGTCATGACTATAAGAAATGGAAAAATGACTAGAGTGAAAAATCGGGTAATACAATCTTTGTGCAGTTTTTTTTTTTTTTACTTCTTTTCTTTTTCTTCTATTGAGATTCGGAATCTTAGGATTTGATGCTTGGAAAGTAGTATTTTAGATTTTAGGGATAAAGAGAGATGATAATGATAATAAGTTGGAAATTATTGTATATATTGTGGATTTTGAAATATTGAAATCAACGTTTTGAAGGTTATTTAATAGTTTAAGGTTTATGGTTCTAGTAAAGAGTCTTGACTATATTATTGGATGTGCAGTTTTATTATGATCAGGTATCTCATCATCAGTTCCGCTCAATGAAAGAAGTTGAATACTTCATAAAAAGGGAATGATACGAAGATACACATCCAGATCGGATACATCTGCTACTGATGGACTTGTAAGTTTGATAGATACTCAATTGAAAGTCTTGTAGTAATCAGTCATTTGTGAGACTTTTCTTTTTTACTTCCAATTCCATCATTTAAATATCTGAAATAAATTTTTTTTTTAGATGATGGCAAGAAGAAGGTACAAAGGAGGTCCTGATGTCCGAGAAGGCACAAAGGATTGCCTGATGTACAAGAAGGTACGAAGGACGTCCTAGCATATGAAAAGGTACAAAGGAAGTCCTGAAGTATTAAAATGCACAAAGTAGGTCCTGACTTATGAAAAGGGACAAAGGAGGTCTTGAAGTACGGAGAAAGGACAGGATTGGTTTTGTAGATGGTGTCGTGAAAAGGAACACAGGTCTTGAAATAACTAGAAGGGGACACTCATCATGAATCCCTCCTTGCACATCCTAGGCCTGTTCCAAGAGCATCGCGCATGAATGTTTCCTCAGTGAACCGAAGTGCTAAAACAAGTCCCACTAGAATGCCTAACTCCAAATACATATTTGTTGTATTGACTATTGAGATTTTGAGGTTTGCACAATTACAATCTTGGCCCAAGCAAGACCGGGGCATGCAACATAGAATGTAAACCAACCCAAGTGATCAACCTTTTCCTTAAATGTGACTCTTAAGAGGAAACCCCTACTAGTTTGTATTATCATAACCATATGGTTTTCCACCTTTTAGTCAAATAAAAGTGTTCATATACTTGATTTCCTAAATGTCTTATTGTTGTCATTAGAAAAGAGAAAAAAATCCAATCTATCAATCAATCTCTCTCTGTCTCCTTTGTGTGTTCAAGAGTGACTATTATTTATTCAGTCGTAGAACTTTTCTAGATTTGCGCATAGTTATAAATGGAAACAATCAATTCGTTAGAATGGTCATTGCATGCAATTAATTTCATGTGGAATGACATTTGGTTAACAAAACGAGGTGATGTCAGTGCTCAGTTTTTCATGTGACTTGAGAGATCATTCAAGAGTAACTCACTCACTTTGTCTCCCCATCATTTCCCTTTCCCAGCAACATAATGTTGTTCCCTTACTCAATATCGAGCCACACAGCCCCGCTGAACACCCATGTGCAAGTGGGTCATGTCATATAGTAGGGCATGATTTCCACAATCCAAAGAATGGAGAGATGCCAGTGCATGTGACATGTATTTTTTTTTAATAGTAAATTGGGGATCTCTTACTATGGGGACAAGGATATTTTAAGGTAAAGTAATGTCAAATAATTAAGGGAATAGGTAAGGTGTAGTATGCTTTCACGTAAAAGAGAGAGAGAGAGGATGCATTTGTGTTTATTAGATAAAGTAAAGGAACATGCGATGAGATCTAGGCCAACAAGCGGTAAAGAAATCGGTTTACTTGTCTTTCAAAAAGTGAAATGAGAGGTTGGCAAATGGTAATGTTGTTACTTTACTTGTCTTTTAGAAAGTAAAATATTTTGGGTCTTATAAAGTAAAAATAAACTTCTCTTTATTAATAAAACTTTACTTTTCCATTTTTTGTGAACAATTAAACTTAGTATAGTAAAAAGTTTTGGCGATTGAAATTATTATACCATGGATTTTACTTGCAAAATAAATATTTTGTGATGCTCTTCAATAAGGCTTCGAAAGGATTTTATGAATGCAGCCCTATAAATTCATCAGTGATTGTTGCCAAAAAGAAAATCAATGAATCTACTCGTTCATGATTACCATCCTCTATGTTTGTTACTGTTAAATGCATAGGAATCGAATTCATATAGAAATACATGGTCCAATTAGCTTCGTCTAAAAATCGTATAAGTGATAAAGAGCGAAGGATTTGAGGCATTGATGTGGATGAGGCCTTTGACTTCTATAGAATTCAAATCACTGAGTATTCATTTACCCTATTCTCTTTTCAATTTCATTGGAGTGAAAGTTATTTGATAATTTTTGGAAGGCTTGCTTAGGTCTTTAAGGGTGTGTGTCCTAAGCGGAGGACAATTTCATCGCTGAGTAGTACTTCGCTCAATGAAGAGGTCGAATCCACAGAGAATGGACTAGAGGTTCAGCTCTAGAGGACTTCCTTTGGTCGAGAGTGACCAACTTTTGTTCAAAGGGTGGAATTAATTCTAAGCTGAGGACTGATTAAAACTGCAGAAAACTGAATGAAAATGTTATGCTAAAGAGATGGTTCAACCCTTGGGTTCAATTCACTCCGATTTACATGGTTTCATCTTCCTTTTCCTTACACAGGTAAGATTTGGATCAATCCAATCTTACTTGGAAAATTTCTTTGTGGAAATCAAATAGCAATCTAAATTAATAGTTTCCAAAGAGATTCCTAGACATTCTATTCAATAATCTGACAGTCATTGACCTAAGCACTAATTGTATCATCAAAGATGAACACAATTAGTCAAAGGCTTAACATCTCAATTATGATTTCTGAAAACAGAAAATCCAAGAAAATATTCTTCATTATTAAAGCATTAATCAAGGAAGACAATTCATGTAAATCTTAAGGTGAATTTCCCTTAGGTTAAACCATCTGTAATTCTACCCCTCCATTAATGGAGAAGTCTTCAAACGGATTAAAAGAATACAAAAGAGCAAAAAGAACATAATTGAAAAATTACCTCTATTAAAACTTGGAATATTATGAAGGATTCTGTCTCAATACAAGAATTTAGCAAAATTGAACACTAATCTTCAATTGAAACTAACTATGAATTCATCTAAGGAAGAAAGAGAGAAAGGGGGGGCTGGGAAAGTAAGACAATTCCCAGATAACCCTAATTTTCGAGTTACCAGGCTTTATATAGATCCCCACATCTTTAATTACAAAAATGCCGCAAAAAGCAAAATTCTATCCAAATCCGAGTGTTCTACCGGTAGAACTTGCGGTTGAATAAGTTCTACCGGTAGAAATTCCGATTTAACAAGTTCAAGCTTTTTCTCCAAGCTCTCTGCCAGAATTCTCGCCATTTCTACCGGTAGAAATTGCGGTAGAAATGTTTCTACCGGTAGAACTTCCGGTTTGACAGGTTCAGGCTTTCTCTCCAAGCTTTCTACCATCTTTTCAGCCATCTCTACCGGTAGAACTTGCGGTTGAAGCAGTTCCGCCGGTAGAACTTCCGGTAGAAATATGGAATTCAAATTCTTCTGATTTCTGCCACAATTCTAGCCACTTCTACCGGTAGAACTTCCAGTAGACTGATGTGGTCCAGCTCCTTCACTCTCTATTTGATCCATTCATTCTCCAGAAGCTTCATTCTTCATCAAATTTCTGCAAATGACCAAAAACCAATACCCGTGCAAAAATTATATGTAATCAAATGCATTTAAACATGAATGATGGAAATAGGAAGATAATTAAGTCCCCAATTGCATAACAATTGGGTACTTATCAAGGCTCCAAAATAGTTTTCTAAGGCCTCATTTGGTATCCGTACTCTAATTTTGACGGAGCATCCAAAATAGAGATGTCAAAAAACGAGCCATAAAAAAAAGGCGAAATCAAACAAGGTTTTTCGTCTTAAAAAAGAAAAAAACTTCAGTCTCTACTTTTTTGAGTCCCTGCGGCTCTTATTTTCGAAAGTACGAAATTGAGAATTCTCATAAGAGGATTTGTCAATGCTTCTCTATTGCAAGTAGAGGGTAAAATTATGTCTAGAACGCTCTTATTTTCCGAACCTATACATTAAGTAAAAGATATGATAGACATTGCATTAATGTAAAAGATATGATAGACTCTACATTAATGTAAAAGATATAATAGACTCAAAATTAAGTAAATAAATATGATAGACTTTGCATTAATGTAAAAGATACAATAGACTCTATATTAATGTAAATGAGATGATTAATATAAAAGATATGATAGGCTCTAGATTAAGTAGAAAATATGATAGACATTGCATTAATGTAACATATATGATAGACTCTACATTGATGAAAAAGATATGATAGACTTTGCATTAATGTAAGAAATATGATAGACTTCACATTAATTGAAAAGATACGATAGACTTTGCATTAATGTAAAAGATGAGATTGACTCTCCATTAATGTAAAGGATATGACATGCTTTGCATTAATGGAAAAATACATCTTTAAATTGTAGGACTTAATTTTTAAAATTTTATCTAAATTTAAGTCTATTTAAAATATTACATTTAAAATTGTGAGTTTGAACTTGTGACAGACACAAAGGCACTGTGGTTTTGACCTGAGCATGACCTGTGCTCATGTCTAGTATTAGTGCCACTACCAATTAACTTTTTATTTTCACCGTTGGCTCATATGGGCCCTTCTTTTATTTGATTTAAGGCATCCATATCACATACTGCCAAATGAATAGGCGGTGCCCCAAATCTCACTACCCTCAGAGGAAATAGTAAGTGTAGAATGATCAATATTCTAAAATTTAGTGGAGGATAATTAATCTTAAAATAATTAGCATTAGGGAATATAAATATATAAGTCAAATAATAATCTAACTTTAAATAATAAGAATTATTTGATAAATATAATTTATTGTTAAAACTAATTAAGGCATTTTCTCATATGTTTTTGACATTTTTTTTTCTTTTCTCATGTTATTCAATTTGGAAATATTTATAAAAATATTAGACGAGTATTGGGAGAATACCATTTTAGGAAAAGTATGATTTTATAAAAGGCCATGTCAAGGAAAGTTGATATTAAAGAAAATGGTGGAAGAATCTGGAAAAGATTATTGCTTTGACCATAACTCAAAGGGCTTTATTTAATTATGTTAGAAAAAATTTGGGACTTTTCTTTTACTCGTGACAAAACCGAAGGGGTTTCAAGTAAATTTTCATTTAAGAAACACTTTCTTATGTACCTTTGTCTCTCTCTCTATAAACAAATCCAAAGTGTAAGAAATTGAACCCCAAGCATCAAACTACTATGTTCATCTCTCGTCACTTTTCATCAGGGTTTAAAATAGCGGCTGTTACCATTTCATAACGGCCTTTATGAAACGGTAATGGCCCATACCGTTATGATATTTGGTATATAACGGTCACGTTATGGCGAGGGATAAAATATCGCAAAAAAAAGAACGGTTGACGATGTCAAAAATATCGGTTGATACTAATAAATCGGCCGTTAATAGTCAAACAATAGTAAAAAAACAAAAAGAAACATAGGGAAGAGAGGGAGGGAGGAGTACGGAGTACCTAGAGTGGGAGCTCTTCATGCCGGCACCGTCGACCGGAACAACATTGCCGTACGTTTGGAATCGCTGCTATGCTTGCTACCACTCGTCCCCTTCTCCTCTTCCTCTTCTTCCTCGCTCTTGCTGTCTCCACCGTTGCCAGAACCACATCGCCACCTGGTGGCTGGAGCTACTGCCACTACCTCCCCTAATTCCTCTCTTTTCCTACTCTCTTCCCCTCTTTTCTTTTCTTTTCTTTTTTTCTTTTTCTCTCTTCTTCCTTTCTCCTATTTTGGTTCCAGAATCTATCCAAATATATCGAGAAAGGGCGAATTGCCCCTTTTCAAGGCATTATACCGTGTGGGTCTGCCACACGGGTTTTGTACTACAACATTAAAAAATGTACATGGGCCTTTTCTTGTATGAAGAAATGTAAAAAAAGTACATGGGCCAACAATTGGACCTTTTGGGATTTGTGGGCTCCACTTCATTGTTTGTTAACCCAATCCTTAATACATTCAATTTGTTTAAACCACTTAAAACATGATCTCTGTCTATAACATGCCCTTACGAAAGTTTATTAACGTAAGAGTTAGGCCCACTATCACATTATTGCACTTATTAAAAAATTGGGCCTATTGTCATATTATTGACCGCTAATAAAATATAGATCACTAAAAATCTGCAAATAAATTATTAAGATATTCAAGTATTTCACAATAGTCAAATCAATAGTGGCCAAATCCTTTTAGAGTTATATTGATGGATTTATAAATAATAAAGTTAGAAAAAATTACTCTAAAAGGTTAATATATTTAATAGTTAAACGTTAAATAGTGATATAGGATGTTATGACTTGGGGGGACCGTTATTCTTCTTTAAAGTGTGCACTAATGGAAAAAAGAATATTGTTTTCCATCATTTTATAATATTCTGAATTTTCTAAATATTTTCTTCAGAGTTTTTTGGGGTCAAATAAAACTTTGCATCGCGATGGACCACAATGACAATGATCGCGATCGAGACCGTGATTCTAAACCATGCTTTGCATGCAATTGAAATGCCAAACTGCTGAATATCAATTTAAGCCCTACACAACCCATATTGAAACATTCATTGCATGCCCTCTATTGAGATATAAACTAGTTTCTGAAGTTCTCTCATGCTTTCCATCATGACATCGTTACCCTTTCCAGCATTTAGAAATGAAAAATCCTTTGCTTTGCTTTCATGACCCGATCCTTGTGCACCCATTTTGGCGTCTCCAAAGACATAATTGGTGCCTTCTTCATTTTTGCCGTCTTCTTTGGTTGAGACGAGACCAGAGATTCCTTTATTTCGAACTCTCTGTTTCACCTACAAGCTTGATGTCTTGATCGACAAACAGACGGACTCGGTAAGGTTTTCTAAACACTTGATTGCAGTCATTGAATGATTCTATTATCATGAAATAATCTCATATTGCTATTGGCAAAGGGAGGTCAACCTTAAATTTAAATGAACCGGAAATCAGTCTTAACTCCTCTAATCAAAGGGAGGTAAGATTCTGTACTTGAACCCGGATGGACTTAAGTACTTGGACTGGTTTCCGGAGGTAAGATTGGAGCTATATATCAGTCTTGAAGCTTGATGTATAAATGATGTGGTTTGAAGAAGCACTAGGTCGGACTTATGTGACCTATTCCCAACTATAGCTAATGCTATGTTCTTGTTAGCCTGTCAACCATATTCAGATGGAAAATTTGGCTGGTTGATTATTTTTAAAGTCATTTATAAGTTGTTTAGTTATTAATTAACAAGGATTTTTTGTGGTTTTCTTTATTTTATATATTTGTAAGTGCCTAAATTATACGGACTTAGTTTAAGTGATGGAGGGGGTTAGGAAAATCCTGTTTAGCCGATCGGAGAAGTCACCGACGGCCTGAATCCTGAAAACAAGGAAGAAAGAGCAGTCAGAGTCACTGAACTAGGGTGAAGTGAGGGAGAAGATGTGGGTGAAATAAACAGGATGTAGACTGTATATTGCTTACCTCTTATGGGGCTCCCATGCAGGTATTTGTAGGAGAAAATAGAAGATTCCATAGTGGAGGTAGGTGAGGATACTTGTCCTATCAGCCCACTCCTAAGATGGTAGGTGAGGATACTTGTCCCATCGGACGTCCCCTCAACCCCCTCACATAAATGTGGAAGTGATAGGGAAGGTCCCTTATCAGCACTTGGCCACCTTCTGTCAGGGGGGTTTTGTCATGTAGCCGTCCCATCTCATAAATGGAGATTAAGATGGGCATCCATCTCAGTCAAGTGGACCGAGACGGGAATTACCGAGATCAGGGGATGTAGGAGGTCGGTCATGGGTACCGAGTCGCTCAGGGCAGGGCCGTAATGAACGAGGTCGGTAGGTAGACCGAATCCAACTCCAACTCGGCGACAGCTGGCACTCTTGCCGAACTGGAATAAATCAGGCCGGAGTAACCCCTAATTGGTAGTTTAGTGTCGAAGCAGGAGATTACCTCGGTATTACGTAAGCACTCCACACAATTTCCCCTCAGCTGTCGAGCTCGTCAGCTCGGGGCTGGAACGAGGTCGGGAGCTGGAGACGTGGAAGCTTACATGAATACCGAGCTAGCATACTTCTTATACCGGCTGCGGTTGTGACGGTCTTCATAATGACTTCATTTATGAGCTCCATCAATCAGTCGCCAGTCTGTCCGCTGGGAAGCGTCAAAATCGCTGCGCCTGCCCGAGAAAATTAATTGTTCTGACGGCGTTTACTGCGGAAGCCGCCCTGATCTTGACACGTGGCGCCATCTGGTTTACAGTACCGTAAACCGAAGCGACGTGTGCGTCTTTTGAGGCGGTGTAATGAGGGCGTGCTTTCGGTTTTCGAGGAGACGTCTTGCTGCCCTATAAAAGCAATGCCTCCTCCTTCCTCCGTCCACCTTTCTGCTCTGAATCTGGGGGAGACTCTGCCTGCGTGATTTCTCAGACCATCTCTGTATCTTCCTAACCTTTCTGTCCTTCCGCGTCTAGTTTACTGTAAGTCTTCTTCTCCCTGATCTTTCCTTTGAGCACCTCTTCTCCAGTTTCTCTCTTTAGTTAGGGCTTTTCGTCCACCCATCTTAGTCTTCAGAAACATGGGAAAAGGGGTTTACCGTTGTCTAGCCGATACCCCTGAGGCTCTGTTTAGGTTTAGGGCGACCTACGATATTCCGGACGACGTCCGGGTTAGGCTGGATGATCCAGACAATCTCTGGGATGGTGATGTCTACCGAGATGGGGCGATGCCCTTTCCATTGGTCTCGGTAGTGGAAGGGGGAGTGAGGTTCCCCGTCCACCCGTTGCTCAGGCGATGTCTGGCAGCGTGGCATCTTGCCCCTTGCCAATTGATGCCGAATAGTTACAAGATTATCATGGGGACAGTAGCACTGAATAGGATTTTAGGCATCCAGCTCGGTGTCCACGACATTGAGGAGGCATATGATATTAGCAAGTCCACCGGGGTGATCGACGACCGTTATTACCTCCGGAGTAAACCGAAGATGGTCTCGTTCGTAAATGCCCTGGAGGACTCGATGCGCCACGCCGGGACCGATCGGTTGTTCGTTACTGGCAACTGGGAGATCGGTGCGAACGAAACCGAGGCAGAGAAGAGGTACCGGATACCTCGTCACTTTGGGCGCCTCCCAAGTAAAGCACCGAGCTCAAAATAGCTTAACTTTTTATCCTGCTATCTTCCTGCCGGACTGACACACGCTGATCTGTTCTTTTGTGCAGGCGTCGCTGAGAGGAGACAAGCGGCCATTCACGACGGCTGGAGGAAGAACGGTGGTTGGTTCGACAAAGTCCAGCGCTACCAGGGGCATAAAGGCCGGGCTGCCTGGTGTCTTATAGGCTACTTGCCGAGATACAGGCATTACAACAAAAGGCAGGGGTGGGAATTACTTGAGGTCGGTCCAAGCTACGCACCAGAGGCGGTTGGGCAAGAGCGGCCGATCTCACCCCTTACCGACCCGGAAGAAGCATCTGAGGAGAATCGGCCCGGTGCCGAGATGGGTCAAGATCCTCCTGTCACCAACCTCCGGGAGAAGCTCTTAGGAAAGCGGCCATCCTCGTCGTCGAGGTCGGCTCATTCTTCTTCTTCTTCTTCTAGGGACGGCCATCCGGCTCCCCCATCCGGCTCCTCCCGGGATGATTCGACTGCAGCCAGGGAGGAGAGGCAGACGAAGAAGACGAAGGGCGAAGAGCCGCGCCAAACCAGGGCCCGGAAGGAGAGGGCCAGTCGGAGAGGTCTGACGGAGGAGGCGGAGGAAGAGCCGCGGGTGGAAGAACAACCTTTGGTTCGCCGAGGGAGACAGGAGGAGAGGACGTCGGGGGCGCCCGGAAGAGAGGGCCCATCCCGGCAAGACCCTGTCCTGCCCTCGGCGCCTCGCGCCCCTCTGGATGAGCCCTGGAGGCCATCCTTTCTTCTAGCCCCAGGGACGCCGCTGACCTCGGGACACCATTTACAAGGCTGTCCGGCAGTGGCGGCCGTGCTGGCTGGGGCGTGCTCACTTCCCCTGGACGTCGAACGCTTCAGGAGAATGGAGGAGGCTACGCTGCTTCAGGCCAACCTGTCGTCGGCCCTGATGGTGAGCATTACTCTTTATGTATATAGATTTAGAGACATGCTGTATGTTGCTTCTAACTTGTTCTTGCTATCCAGGTGGTCCAGAGGTCTGTAGTAGCTTTGGAAAAATGTCAGCAGAGCCGCACCGAGATCCAATCCTTGCAGGCTGACAGACAGAAACTTGCTGCAGCCCTGGAAAGGAGCTCAGAGGAGCTGAGGAGGTCCGAGGAAGCATGTGCCAAGCTGAACGTGAAGAACGAGGCTGCCATGGAGGCAATTACCAAGAAAAGTGCCGAAAACTACGAGCTCCAAGCAGCCGCGTATGAGATGGAGAAGAAGGCCAAAGACAGGGAGGCCGAGATGGAGGTCCTGAAGAAAGAGAGGGAGGCCGAAATGGAGATCCTGAAGAAGGAGAAAGCCAAGGCCGAAGCTCTGCCGAGAGTCGAGCAGGAAGCTTCAGCCAAACTGAAGGCCGACTTCGAGGCTTCTCGGGAAGCAGAGCTCGAGGCCTCTCTCCAGAAGGGGGTGGCACAGGCGACAAAGCTTTATGAAGAGCAACTTGTTCCGCTGGGGGAGGAGCTCTTCGAAATGGGATGCCTGGCCGTGCTGAGAGAAATGGGGGTTCCCGAGGACCACCCCATTCGTCAAGGCTTGCCCAAGCTCCCCCGTGCCGAACCTGAGTCGCCAGCCCCTCCGTTCTCCGAGGCACCTCTGGACCGCGTAGATGAAGAGCCTCAGGCCTCAGAAACTCTCCAAGTTCCAGTCACCGAAGCTGCTGCTGCTGATCTCGGGCCTGTTGCTACTGAGGCCCCTCTTGCTCCTGCTGGCGATGGTGAAGTCGAAGATGTGTCCATTATTGACATAGATCGGCTGCCATGATTTTTCTGTCTTCTTTTCTTGTGCCCATTTGGGGAGATGACATGTAATTTTTTGATGATTTTGTGAAACCTCTCTTTTGTACATGTTTTTTTGAAGTGAATGGAATTCTTCTGTTTTTATGCTTCAATTTGTTTTGCACATGATTTCCTTGTCTTGTTTTTTCTCTTTATGCGTTTGGCTGAACAACCAGAATAAAGTAGAAAATAAAACAAGTCTATGAGCTCGGTCCATAGCCGTGCTTGATGTATTTTTTGTAACCCGAGATGCTGTATTGATCCTGCAATCATAACAAGCGTTGACCTCGGTAACAAGTGCTCGGTCCTGTGACCAGAGCTGAGTCTGGTTTTACAGAAAAAAAACTTGACTAGCCCAAGGGCCGTGCCGAAAGTGGTTGATTCTGGTAACCGGGCTGTATGTATATGCCGAGCTCCATAGCTCGGTCATAGGAAATAATTTGGAGAATATAAACATATTCTATAAAGAGAACCTATTTATTACCTTCCGAAATTAGATTACATCTTAAAAATAGAATTTCTTGAGGTGGGTGGCATTCCACGGGCGTGGTAGCTCTTTGCCTTCCATGTCCTCAAGCCTGTAAGCAGACTGCCCAGCTACAGAAGTCACTTTGAATGGCCCATGCCAGTTCGGTGCAAGTTTTCCTTCGCTAGGGCTTCTGTCTGCTGGAAGGGTCTTTTTCAAGACCAATTCTCCAGGGGAGAACTTCCGCTCTTTGACCCTCTGATTGTACGCTCTAGCCAACTGTCGTTGGTAGGAAGCGAGGTGGATGGCTGCAGCATCCCTTCGTTCCTCAGCCAAGTCGAGCTCTGTGGCGAGGTTTGTATCATTTTGGCCTTGGTCGAACAGTTCCGACCTGAGGGTCGGGAGACCGACTTCAAGTGGAATTACAGCTTCCATTCCGTAAGCTAGGGAGAAGGGGGTTGCCGAGGTCGAGTGCCTCGGGGTAGTCCTGTACGCCCAGAGGACACTCGGAAGTTCCTCTACCCATCTGCCTTTGGCTCGATCTAGTCTCTTTTTGAGTCCGTCAAGCACCACTTTGTTCGAAATTTCAGCTTGTCCATTACTCTGGGGGTATGCTGGGGTAGAATAGTAGTTCCTGATGCCAAGATCTTGACAAAAGCTTCTGAAGAAGTTGGAGTCGAACTGGGTCCCGTTATCCGTGACCAAGGCTCGAGGAACTCCGAACCTAGTGACGATGTTTCTCCACACGAAATTTTTGGTATCCTTCTCAGTGATGGAGGACAACGCTTCAGCTTCTATCCATTTGGTAAAATAGTCAGTAGCTACCAACAACCATCTCTTGTTTCCTGGAGCTCGGTGGAGTGGTCCCACGAGGTCCAGCCCCCATTGGGCAAAGGGCCAGGGGCTAGAAAGAGGACTTAGGTCATGTGCTGGCTGATGGAGAGAGTGGGAGAACTTCTGGCACTTCTCACATTTCCTGGCGTAGACCTGTGCGTCCTTCTGCATATAGGGCCACCAGTATCCCTGACTGATAGCTCGGTAAGCCAGTGACCGACCTCCAATGTGGCTGCCGCAGATCCCTTCGTGAATTTCATAAAGGAAGTCCTCGACTCTGCTCGGGTGTACGCACTGGAGGTAAGGGCCATTGTAGGACTTTTTGTAGAGTTTGCCATCCGGAGAGAGCCAGAATCGGGCTGCCTTTAGCCTGATTTTGTGGGCTTGGTTCTTGTCCTCGGGCAGCTGGTTATTCTTGAGATAGGAGATGAGTTCATCCATCCAGCTCGGGCCGAGATCGATACACATGAGCTGCCGAGGTGGTTGAAGTTGTATACTCGTCTGTCTAGTGCTTCTACTTCGACAGTTCTTCTTTTTCCTGCCTCGACAGCAGAGGCCAAGTTTGCAAGGGCATCGGCGTGAGAGTTGGAGTCCCGCCTATCTGCCTGATTTCAGCCTTTTGGAACTGAGATAGGAGTTGCTTGGTATGGGCCAGGTAGGCTGCCATCCTGTCATCACGGGCCTGGTAATCCCCATTGAGTTGGTTCGTCACCAGCTGTGAGTCGCTGAAGATTACCAGTTGTTGTGCCCCCAGGGTTTTTGCGCTACCCAGCCCTGCAATTAGTGCTTCATACTCAGCTTCATTGTTAGATGCTTTGAAGTCAAGGGTCAGGGCTTGCTCAATGACGAGGCCCTCTGGAGATTGAAGGACTACGCCAGCGCCAGCCCTTTTGGAGGTGGAGGACCCATCGACGAAGACTTTCCAGGATGAGGCGAGGAAATGTTTCCAGGACTGCTCCTGTTCGGCCTCTGCCGAAGTGCTTGCCTCCTTGCCCCCCAGTTCGGTGTCGAGATGGCTCGGTGCCGAACTAGGAGAGGTGAATTCCACAATGAAGTCTGCCAATATTTGGGCTTTAATGGCCGTCCGGGGCTGATAATTGATGTCATATTGCCCGAGTTCGACAGCCCATTTAGACACTCTCCCTGAGAAGTCTGCTCTCCGAAAGAGGGACTTGATCGGGTGTTCTGTCACAACCGTTATGGGATATGTTAGGAAGTAGTGGGAGAGCTTGCGGGATGCACTGACGAGTGCAAATGCGAGCTTCTCTAGTGGCAGGTATCTCGTTTCGGAGTCTAGCAGAATTTTGCTTGTGTAATAGATGGGCTTTTGCTGCCTGTCATCTTCTCGCACGAGTACGGAGCTCACTGCATGGTCCGATACTGCCAGATATAGATATAAAACCTCACCCCGAATCGGGGTGGAAAGCAGAGGAGGGGAAGAAAGGTACGCCTTTAGTCCCTGGAGAGCGCCTTCGCATTCCGGGGTCCATTGGAACCCGGAGCTCTTTTTCAAGAGCTGGAAGAAGGGATGGCATTTATCTGAGGCTCGACTGATGAAGCGGTTCAGTGCTGCTGCCATCCCGGTAAGTCTCTGAACTTGTTTGGTCGAGGTCGGACTCTGTAGGGCTCTGATGGCCGAAATCTGATCGGGATTGGCCTCAATTCCGCGCCTAGTAACCAGGCTGCCAAGGAACTTGCCCGAGCCGACGCCAAATGCACACTTGGAAGCATTCAGCTTGAGCCTGTATTGTTTGAGGATGGAGAAGGTTTGATGGAGGTCAGTCAAGTGGTTCTGTGACCGTTTCGACTTGACGACCATGTCATCAATATATACCTCGACCGTGCTGCCGAGCTGGTCCTGAAACATCTTGGTCACCAGCCTCTGGTAAGTGGCACCAGCGTTTTTTAACCCGAAGGGCATTACTTTGTAACAATAGGTGCCTCTGGGTGTTATGAACGCGGTTTTCTCTTGGTCAGGCGCATGCATCGGAATTTGATGGTAACCTCAGTAGGCATCGAGGAAACTCATCCTTTCATGCCCGGCAGTGGCGTCGATCAGCTGGTCTATCTTTGGGAGAGGAAAGCTGTCTTTGGGGCAGGCTTTATTCAGGTCGGTGAAGTCTACACAGACCCTCCAGCTCCCATCCTTCTTTTTGACTACAACTGTGTTGGCTAACCACACAGGGTAGAGGACTTCTCTAATGGCGTCAGCTTCCAGTAACTTGCTGACCTCCTTGGTCACAGCCTCTGCCTGTTGGGAACCCGATCTTCGAATCTTTTGGGCAACAGGTTTATGCTGAGGGTCTACATTCAGTTTATGGCTTATGACCTCCGGGCTGATGCCAGGCATTTCATATGGGGTCCAGGCGAAGACCTCTCTGTTTTGCAACAAGAAGTCGAGCATCCTGGCCCTTTCCTCATCAGCAAGTTGACTACCGAGCAGGAAGAACCTCTCTGGATCGCTGGGGTCGATCCCGACCTGGGTGAGGTCCTCGATGCTCTTCTGCTTGGGAGTCCGGCCCACAGCATCGAGCTCAGCCTCGAGCTCGGTCATGTGGACTCGCTGAGGCTCTGTCTCTCCGGGGACCACGGCCAAGAGGCATTCTTTGGCCATGTCTTGGTCGCCGCGGACTATGACGACTTCGAAGCTCCCGTCCTTGTTCTGTAAAGGGAACTTGAGCTTCTGGTGATGGGTCGAGGGAACAGCCTCCATGCGATGAAGCCAGGTTCTTCCCATGATGGCATTGTATGGAGATTGTGCATCCACCACCAGGAAGTCTGCCGTTGTGGGGGCTCCTCCGACCTCGACCTTGAGGGAAATCTTCCCTTTGGGGTATACCGTCTTGGAGCTGAATCCCACTAAAGGGGTGCGAGCTTCGAGCAGATCCTCTTCCTTCAGACCCATTCTTTTGAAGCAGTCGAAATAAAGGATTTCTGAGGAGCTCCCGGGGTCCACTAGGATCCTCTTGACGTTGAAGTTTTGCAACCTCATAGTCAAAAGAAGAGGATCATTGTGGGGTAGCTGAACCCCGGCCAAGTCTTTGTCTGAGAACCAAATCTTCGGTCTCTCTATGCGGGCCTTCTTTACAGAGGGACCGAGTTCGGCTGCCATCACATGTTTACCGTGCTGGGCCCTCCTGGCCTCGGCACGTGCTTGATCACTTCCTTTGGGAGCGGGAGCCAGGTGGATGACGTCGATGGTCCCTATAGGCCCATCGCTGTCCCTGTCGTCGAGGTGGTGCTGCTGAGCCTGGTTTACCCTTCCCTCCTCTTTGATATGATCTCTGAGGTGCCCATCTTTCACAAGCCTTTCAAGGTGATTCTTGAAGGAGTAACAGTCCTCAGTTCTGTGTCCTCTATCTTTGTGGTAGGCACAGAACTTGCTCTGATCCCGTAAGGCGGCGTCACCTTTCATAGGCTGAGGCCATTTGAAGAAAGGCTGGGCTTGGATTTTGCCCAGGAGTTTGTAAATGGGCTCCTTGAAGATGGTGTTTACGGCTTTGTGAGGGGCGCCACTTGGCTTCGGCTTTGCGCTGCCTCCCGAAATGGGAACAGAACGCGCTGCCGAGCTGGATGGTTCTCCAATTCGGTCCGCTTCCCTCTTAGCAAGCCTCTTGTTCCTCCTTGAAGGTCGGCCTTCCGAAGGTCGGCCCTCGGAAGGTTGGCCCTCGGGGAGTGGGAGCCAAAGATGATGGCTCTCCCTAGCCCGGAGCTCATCTTCTTCCTGCTCTACATACTGGTTCACCCGGGCCATGAGTGCCTTCACTGAGTCCGCTGGGCGACGCGCCAACTTCTTCCGAAGCTCATTTCCGGGTAGCAAACCTTGTTGAAAGGCTGTGACGGCTACCTCGTCATTGGAATTCTCGATTACGCTGTAGATGGTCCAGAACCTCTTGGCGAATCGAGTGATATTCTCTGTCGGCCTCATCTTGATAGAGATTAGGTCGGCGTCGGTCTTTGGGATGACGCGATGTGCTTGAAACTTCTCGACGAAGGAGTTTCGGAGCTGTCGCCAGCTCGAAACCGATCCCTCGGAGAGTGCACAGAACCACCGAAGCGGGAGGTCACCTAAGCTGGAGGAGAAAACCTTGCAGTCGAGGTTGCCGTCGCCGCTGAATACCGACATCTTCTGGGTGAAGTGTCGGAGGTGAGCTTCGGGGTCTGATGTCCCGTCATAAAGATTGAAGCGTGGGACGCTGAATTTATAAGGAAGAGGATGGTCTGTGATTTCCCGAGTAAATGGGGAGGTGCCGTGGATGTCGGCATATCTGGTAACCAATCGACCTCGAGCGAGGCCGGCATGCTCCAGGTTCTGCTGCACGGCCAGCTTAATCTGCTAATCAATATAAGCGGCCATGTCGGGGTCGGCACCGACCTCCCGCTTTTGCCTCTGGTACTGACGCTGGTCGGCGCTGGCGTGAGTGTTACTCGAGCCTTCTTCTCGAGCTCGGGCACGTCTCTCATTTAGCTGCTCCCTTAGGTCTGGCTGACCTTCAGGGACCCGCCGAGCTTTCCGCTGAGGTGGGGGCGTGTGAGAGGCTTCGGGCAGGGGTCCACCCTTGACCTCCAACTGTTGCTGGAGCTGGAGGATCTGTGCCTTCTGTTCCTCAATGACGAGGTTCTGAGCCTTGATTGCTTCAGCTTGGGCTTCAGCATCGTCCTCCAGGGCCATGTCGTCGTCACCTTCGTCACCGAGATGGAAATGGTCCTCTTCCATGTGGTCTTCGTGCTGAGACCGCGGAGGCTGAGATTGTTCAGGAGCTCTACCCCGCTGGGGCTGTTCCTGAAGAGGAACGTCCTTGCGGGGTGCCTGGGTGAAAACGACCTCCAGGCGTGGACGCTCCGCTTGGGAGGACGTTGTCCGGGCCCGTACTGCTACGGGACCGCTTCGAGGAGACGCTGGTACGCCTCTTGACGATGAGTGTGTCACCGTGACGGGTGACCCTACGCTTCGAACAACAGGATCCCTTTCCGCTCTTTTCAACTGAGGGTTGGGTGGTGTTCGCCTGACATCTCTTTGCTGTCTTGTCCCTAATGCCCCTGCCTGGTTCGTCACCAGTGGAGGCGGCGTGAGAGGCAAGAATATCTCTGGCTGGCCGGACATGGACGGTCCAACAACGTTCTTTCCCTTCTTAGCCTTAGGAGGCATGGCTATTGGGATGAAGGTATGGGTTTTGCAGGTCGTGGGTTCGAAGTCTCCCACAGACGGCGCCAATTGTAAGTGCCTAAATTATACGGACTTAGTTTAAGTGATGGAGGGGGTTAGGAAAATCATGTTTAGCCGATCGGAGAAGTCACAGACGGCCTGAATCCTGAAAACAAGGAAGAAAGAGCAGTCAGAGCCCGAGGCTGTTGTTAGCCAAAGGCACTCCGACGCCTAAGTTAGTGTAGTCACTGAACTAGGGTGAAGTGAGGGAGAAGATGTGGGTGAAATAAACAGGATGTAGACTGTATATTGCTTACCTCTTATGGGGCTCCCATGCAGGTATTTGTAGGAGAAAATAGAAGATTCCATAGTGGAGGTAGGTGAGGATACTTGTCCCATCAGCCCACTCCTAAGATGGTAGGTGAGGATACTTGTCCCATCGAACGTCCCCTCAACCCCCTCACATAAATGTGGAAGTGATAGGGAAGGTCCCTTATCAACACTTGGCCACCTTCTGTCAGGGGGGTTTCGTCATGTAGCCGTCCCATCTCATAAATGGAGATTAAGACGGGCATCCATCTCAGTCAAGTGGACCGAGACGGGAATTACCGAGATCAGGGGATGTAGGAGGTCGGTCATGGGTACCGAGTCGCTCAGGGCAGGGCCGTAATGAACGAAGTCGGTAGGTAGACCGAATCCAACTCCAACTCGGCGACAGCTGGCACTCTTGCCGAACTGGAATAAATCAGGCCGGAGTAACCCCTAATTGGTAGTTTAGTGCCGAAGCAGGAGATTACCTCGGTATTACGTAAGCACTCCACACAATATTCTTTTATTGTTGAGTGTTATGCATCAGGAAGCAATTCTTGTCTGAATATTTGATTTTCTTTTCTTGACATTAAATGTGCGTTTTGGGAAAAATAATACAATTAAGCAGTTGGATTGCTATAATAGTGTGATGCTCACATTCAAGGCTGTGGATTTACATGAACAAGAAGGATTCTTAAGGTTTAGTATTTTTTTTTGGTATGATTTTTCTTTAGTATCTATATTATTTGGTTTTAGTTGAAATAGGTTAGTAAGACTAGGCCCACCTAAGGTTGATCCAAATAGTTTAATCTTTATAATTAAAATCTTATAAAGAAAACACTAACTTTAAATATATTTTAATTAATCTTTTTTGCCCGGTCTTAATACGAGAGTTTGTTGCCAGTACTCTATATAAAGAGTATGAAGGGGAATATAAATTCTCAAAAGTTTCCGGTTCTCAAATTAAGCTCTCAACAAAACCTTATATTTCTTTAAGTTATAAAGCTTCCATTTCTCTTTCTTCTCCTTTCACCCATACCAATGGCTTCTTCTTCCAATCTTAACACGATGCAGTCAAAATTAGCGTCTGAAATTTCTCACAATTTGTTGCCGAGTGGTTAGAGGTGAAGGGACTCCACTACAATCTGGGAATATGGGCATTGAGATGCCCATTGTGCCATCAGAAGCATAAGAATCGACCTCGGAGAGGTCAGAATGGTTGCCCGAGGGTTGGGCAATGGTCACGACAACAAGAAAAAATGGCAAACGGCAAGAATGAAAGATCGGGTAATATAATCTCTCTACATTTTTTTTTTTTTGATTTGTTTCTTTCTTCTCTTTCTATTGAAAATTGAAATCTTAGGATTTAAGGTTTGGAAAGTAGTATATTCATTTGAGCGAAAAGGAATGATGATGACAATAACAAGTTGAAAATTCTTGCATATATTGTGGGTTTTGAAATACTGAAATCAAAGTTTCGAATATTATTTTATGTTTTAAGGTTTATGGGATTTCTAAATGTAGGTATGATCAATTCTCTTTTCTTTTATTTTCCTTTTATGTCGTTAGTGATTGTCTTCTACATCTTTGTTTATTTTTTCTTGTGTTAGGTTTAGGTCATCGAGGGTTTCGAATTTTAGATTTTTTATTTAGGTATAAAATCGATTGTTGGAAAATTTGGCTTAATTGGTCCTTTAAGGTAGTTAAGTTGATCATTTTTTCTCTTTAGTGATTTATACCACCATCACCATTATCATCATCTTCATAGACTAATCTCAAATAGGCAAGTGTATGGTTATGTAAAGGGGCGGTTAGAGAAATTTTTTCCAGAGACACACCTCACTATAGCGAGGGTGAAGCTCGCTATAGCGAGAATGGCGTGGGAAGCACTGTTGGATCCGGACTTTAAGTAAAAGTCTGAGATGGCTTGATATTCTTAGTGGATTATGACTAGGAGTCTTATGCACGGATTATGGACTATATATTGGGTGTTTCTCATAACCCAAAAAGACACGGATTATCTCTCAAGTTCTGAATTAGAGATCTAATTGAAAGAAATTTTCTCTAGAGTTGTGCTGACAAGTTCTCTAGAGAGCCAGATTCTTCTATATCCTTTGTAGAAGATTATCTTCTTACGTAGAAGATTTGAGGACTTAAGTGCAAGATTATGTCAGTTGCAATCAACGGTGTGAAGTCGTTGAAGCGTGAAGCGATACAAGGCAACTGCAGTCCTTAAGTAAGGGATATCTGGGGAGGAAATCTGAGTTTCTTGTAATTGCGAGATTCATAGTGTTTGATTATTGATCTAGTTCGGATCTGTAGTTTTTCACCTGGTTAGGGTTTTCTATGCTAAATCTGGTGTCCTTTTTCATCATGAGCACCAAGTGTAGAGCCGTAATGTAGTAATAAACTGGTGAGATTAGGTTGATCCACAGGGAGAAATATAAAATATGGTTCCTTTTCAACTTGTACCTGCCCTAAATTAAAAATCTAAATCTAGCATAATAAACTAGAAAAGTTACAACCATCATTCCTGCTTACCAAAAATTAAATTGATTACAATCCAATGAAAAGAAAACTACCTAAATCTAAAAATCCTGAACTAAAAACTAAAATTGCTACAAAAGAACACACAAGTTAGAACATCAAGAATAGAAAGTACCAAAAATAAAACTAAGAAACTAAACTAGAAAAAAAAGAAACCTAAGTTAGAAAGTTAGTTATGTTAGTAATGCAATGCGTGCCATGCTATGCTAAAAAAAAATTATGAGTCTGGAAATCTAGTATGCTGGGCTATTTTTATGCATGATTTTTCCTAATCTAATGCAACCTAAAACTGAGTTTAATGGATGAAATTTAAACTATAATGATTAATGAATCAAATAAAAAAATAGAAGAGGAAAACGATTTAAAACGAATGAGATATGAGTGAATGAAAATGACTTAAAAACAAAAACTGTGCAGAAATTATGCACACAGGCGGGTCCGACCAGCCATGTTTAAGCCATTGGTTCACCAACCTCCTGAAATCCTGTTGATTTGAAACTTTGGGACGTGATAGAACACATGCTGAACTTCAATTTCCCCAAACTCCACATAAAAATACCATGACTTGATTGGTCTACCACTTCAAACTTTTTGCCAAAAACTGTTTCTGCAGTTTTGCTGAAATTTTACAGAAAGTGTTGTTTATATACTGGATCCGAGATTTAGCAACATGTTTGGCCGAATTTCAGCATTCAAATCATATATTTTTTCTGAACTAGATACCTCAACCACTTAAACATGTAAGAGATTCCCCCATATGCATATGCATGCAATGCTAACTATTTCTAACCATAAACTTTGCAAAAATAGACATAAAATTGAATTGATCATAAAAATAAATACAATAAACAAAATTCAAAAATTTAAATGTGTGGTGAGAACAAGAAAAGTAAATGTGTGGTTTGAACAGAAGCTTAAATGTGTGGAAAAACATAAATTTAAATGTGTGGAAGTGTATTATTCTTTTTCAAAATTCTTTTCTAAGCGGGGTCATAATTTGAATCATGCTCTTAGGTCCTTTGGGTTGTCAATCCTAACACCAACAAGAAAAGAAACATAAAACAAGCACCAATCACCAAGGACAAGAAAGAAAAAACTGAAAAGAGTAAGAAACAATTTTACTTATATGTAAAGTCTGACTATTCACTTGTAGTGTGTGCCTTTTGAGTTTATTTTCCGTTGTGTAGATTATTGCTTTTTGCACACCATTGGGCTGATTTATTGAGTAGACCAATCTAGAGATCTCATACCCTAAGCTTTCAGGTTATCTTTGACAAAACCCTTCATTAATGCTCTTCAAAAATCTTGCTCATCATGGTTATAATATATATGGGATTTAGCACATCGACAAACATTATTAGGCTTTGAACCCTATTGTTTCCTCATTTGTGATTCTAGGAAAAAAATTTAAGTATATTATTGGGATGTGCAGTTTTATTACGATCCAATATTGCACCGTCGTTTCTTCTCTAGAAAAGAGGTTGAATATTTTCTAAAAATAGGAATGATACGAAAATCCAGACCAAGATCTCATCAGCTACTGATAGACCTATAGTTTGAAAATTATTCAATTGAAAGTTTTATAGTAATCAATCATTTGTGATGCTTTTCTTTTTATTCTTTAATTATTATCTTTAGCCGTCTAGCGGCTTTGGTTCTCTTGACCAATATGGTATTATCTTAAAGTAGGGCTGTCAATCATATCGTGTTAATGAATTCGTGTTAGAATCACCTCAACCCGTACATGACCAATTAAATAAACAGGTCCAAAAATCAAACACGAACACGACACAGTTATTTAACGGGTTATACGACACGACCTGTGTAACCCGTTAAATCTATTAGGCCATTTCAGACCATGTCGGCTAACATGTATAATCCGCTACTCTCAACCCGTTTAACCCATTAATTATTTATAAAGTGACTCATTATCCATCTGATTGTATTAAATATCCTGAAATCTAAATAGGTAAAAAATGAAATATCCCCTCAATTTGCCGTGACAAATAAAATAGCCTCTCAGTTTGCCACCAATGATCATTGAGCAATCCATATTCCATAGCATACAATACAACTACAATAAAAATCCAATAACAAAACAAGCCAGTAATCATACCGGTTTGGAGGATTGTTAATGGGTTACGTTAACGGCCCACTAATTTAACGTGTTAACGGGTTCGGCTCATTAACGACATAAACTCATTAAGAGGCCACCCAAACCCATTAATATTGTATGGGTTTGTGTCGTGTTAACGGGTTGTGTGGCATTTTGACAACCCTATCTTAAAGAAACTGAGTGTTGAGAGATTTGGTTTCAAGAAGTGTCCACCAAAGATCAACCAGGTTCTAAACAACTACTCTAAAGAGTTATGGACTCCATTTATCAATAATGAGGAGCTGCCAAAGTTGGCAAAGACATTGTGGGCAACTATAATGGAAGACATTTGTTGTAGTGCGTACAAATTTTAGGGGTAATTCATTTTGCTTACTTTTGCATTCTTAATTTCGGATTCTTTCAAGAGAAATATGTCAAACTATATGCCTTTTTCTGAAGTTCTTTTTGGACTTATTGATTTGCATATTCTTATTAATTGTACGGTTGAGAATCCATGCATTTTAGGGTGAGTTCTATCACCTTGATGAGCAAGTCCCTTAATCATATTCCATTAGGGAAGTGCATATTACTTCAAATTTCATTGTTTAAATATCTCAAATGATTGGTTTTGCAGATGATGGCGTGAAAAGTTAGAAAGGAGGTCCTGAAGTAAAAGGGAAGCAATTAATTCTGTAGATGATGGTGAGAAAAGGTACAAAGTAGGTCCTAAAATAACTAGATGGGGACACTCACCGTGAAAAGGTACAAAGGAGGTCCTAAAATAACTAGAAGGGGACACTCATTGTGAATCTCTCCTTGTAAGTCCTAGGCTTGTTCCAAGAGCATTAAGCATGAAGGTTTCCTCAATGAACCGAAGTGCCAAGACAAGACCCCACTGGAATGCTTAATTCCCTAGACATATTTGTTGTTTTGACTACTGAGATTTAGGTGTACACAATTATAATCCTACCCCTAGCAAGAGTGGGGCGTGCAACATAGAAATGTAAACCAACCAAGTGATCAACCTTTTCCTTAAATGTAACTCTTAAAAGGAAACCTCTACTAGTTTGTAATATCATTATTGGCAGAATTGTACAAGAGATTCAAAACACAATTGGCAGCCAAACACAACAGTCTTAGGAAATAACAAGTTGCAGTTCTATTGCAACTAACTCTGTTGTGATTTTGTTGATTAAGTCAATTAAGTTAGCTATTCTCAGCCAGCAAGTTAGTTGTTAGCAAGTTAGTTGCGATTGGTATATAAAGCAACGAGGCCTGTATGAATGAATAACAAATGAGAAAATCTCTTCTATTCCCTGTTCGCCTCTTCTCCTGAATCTTCTCTTATTCCTATTCTCCTTATTCATCTTCTCTTCTTTCTTGGTATCAGAGCGCTGATAGACTAGCGTCTTCTTCGATCCTCCTGCTGCTACTACCGATCTGCTAGAGTCTTTCATCAACTCAATCAAGCCGCCGCTTCCGATTTGCTAGAGTCTTTCATCAACTCAATCAAGCCGCTGCTTCCAATCTATTAGAGCTTTTCATCCATTCGATCAAGACTTGTTACTGATTGAAGATCTGCTCTGCTTCTAACATGATTAAAATGTTTTATGTTGGATCAATGCCACATTATCTGAGAGTGTATTTGCACATGTGGTTGGGTTGTCTTCAGCTAGAGCTGCTTGGGCTGGATTGGAAAAACATTTTGGATCACTCTCGAGATCTCATATCATACAGCTGAAGACACAACTCTAATCTATCAAAAAGGGAAATCAAATAGTTGCAAAATATGTGCAAAAGGTCAAGCACTTGGCACACAGTCTAGCATTTGCTTCTTGCCCTGTAGATCATGATGGTTTAACCATCTACCCACTAAATGGGCTGCCACCTAAATATGGTCCTAAAGGTTCTTTAAGACCCACTATAATGGATTACTAGTTCTAATTTAACCAATCAATGCAGCGGAAATAACTAATCGGACAATATTGAACTAGCTATCTACCAATCATACACCACAGAATGACAGACACAGTATTTAGCTTCGAGACCCTATCCAGAGAGAAAAATCATGAACCAAAAATCAAGAGTTCACGAATAGTTTACAAGATATACTCACAAGCTCCTTTACCTCAGTCTGTACCTCGACCTAAGGACTGTAGTTGTTCTTGTACAGAATCCACTAACACGACTTCTACCGTGCACCGTTCTCCTTGATTTCCTCGCACCTTGTCAGTCAAGATGAACTATCTTCTATAAGAAACTAGAAGCAACAATGACCCTCTAGAGCAGCCTTTTAGAACGATCTCTTAATGGCTCTAGAGAATAATCTCTCTCTAAGATATTTCTGACTTAGATTAATGAGAGTGGTGATTTCTAAGGTTGAGAGTAGTACCCTATATATAGCCCCAAATTCGTGCATAAGATTCCTAGTAAAAATACAATTAGAATATGAAGTCTTTTCAAACTCTAATAAAGAGTTTGGATCGGATCGGACTGGGCGAGTCTGTCAGGCTCACTATAGCGAGGTGTGTCTCTGCCTGACGGATTGAACCATCTGTTTTTTAGGCCTATCAACATGCAGCTTGTCACTTTTGGCATTACAATCTCCCCCTTTTGGTAATTCTTGGACAAAATCCCATAGAAAAATACAATTTGATCTAACCAAAAGTAAAACCCAAAATACTATGAATTTTAAAATAAACAGCACTGTAGATCATGTATTGCTTTTGCTTGAACTTCCAGATTTTGAATTACCTTAGCTTGTTAAGCTCCCCCTAACTTCATTCGTCTCCCTCTGTTTTTGTCCATAATTGACGAATAAATATCATCATGCAGTATCTATCAATTTGAATCCGGCCAGTAGCTCCCCCTTAATATTGACTCCCCCTCAATATGATCTTCGTATCAGCAGTGGGGTGGGGGCTTGATCTTACAGATCAGGGGCGGCGAAGCTTAGGCACACACACTTGTAAATTTAAATATTTCAGCATAGTGTGTACCAATACAGAAGAGGGGTCTTCTTTCTTGACCCAGACAGCTTTGATATTCTTCTTTTTCAGGTTAGCCTTCTGCGTTTTCCATTGCTTTTGATTCGGTAAACTTCGTAGCTTATTGCAATGGGGTCGAATGTGTCCTTTAATTCCACAATGATGACAAGTGGGGATTCGTTCAGGACGTGACACATTAATCTTCTTTGGAGCTTTCTTTGCAACATGAACAGCATGATTAGTAACAACTAAATTTTGAACAAAACTGTTAGTACCTTCAGCTTTTGATATAGATGCCCCGTTAGCATATACGTAGCCAATGCCATGCATGTCTGTCTTTGGTTTTTGACTGCACAGGATGTCATCTAATTTTTTAGACCCAGTATTCATCCCGTTCAATGAAGCTCTGGCAGTATCTAACTCAGATAGAACCATCTTGAGTGTTCCATTAAGATCAGAATTCTCTTCTTTCAAAGTCTTCATATTAGAATGAAGTAAGTCACACTTTTGTGATTCTGCAGTCAATTTCTTAGCCAACTTGTTATTTTCATCCTCTAATTTTTGTGCTTTTGCAAGTGCTTATGCAAGTTTAGCTTTCAAGGAGGAATTCTGCTCTTCAGACTCTTTTCACTTTTTGACCACTTTTTCATTCATTTTCAACATCTTTATGGTCTTTGCATACAATGTTTGATATTTAGCTTGCCAGTCATGCTCTATTTCTGACTCACTATCATCATGATCAGTCCCCTCATCAGAAGAAACTTGTGGAGTAACAGAACGAGAAGTTGCCATGAATGCGATAAATTTTTCTTTGCTAGTGTCAAGCTTCTCATATTCAAATCTTTTCAAATTAAAAGACTTTTTCTTTGATTTCCTATAACCACATGCAATCACTAGCAATGAGTCTATAACATTCACACTTATAGCACTTAATCCCTTTAGAAGATTTCTTCTTTCTAACAAATTTAGGGATTTTGGTAGAAGTGCCTTCGCGGTAGATATTGTTGGAAGTAGGTGGGCCTTGTGGATAGATTTTCAAAGCTTTTGACCCATTTGACTCAGGGATCAAGTACCCATAAGGAAAACAAAAAAAAAAAACCAATCCAGGATCCATATCCTCAATCTCAGCCATCATGATCAGTAAATAAACCTATCAAGAAGATAGAACAGCAACCAACAAACATCCATAAAATCTACAACATGCAACAAAGTTGATTATACCTTTGGAGCTCGGTTGTGCTCTAATGGAGAAGTTGCGTCTTTCTTTGATGATGAAACTCTTTCACTTATCAAATAAGAATCTCCAACACCTCTTAGCCTTCCACGCTATGACCCGAATCAGATCTCCTTTCTCAAGAAGATTGGTGGAATCTCCAAGAGAAAAACCCAACTCGAAACTCTAAGGAACTAGAAGAGGAAGAAAGAAGTGCAACAATTGCACAAAGGGGCTGGACATTTTCTACTCCAATTGACGGACGTCCAAGAGGGATCTATTCCCTTTTATAACCATTCAAGCCTCCTCATTTCCTAATTGAAATAGAAGTCTCACTTCCACAACAATTAGTAAGTATACTATTACCACTATTAGAAGTCCTACTCCAAATAAAAATAATAACTTTCTAATTCCTTCCTTTTAGAGTTCAAGTAGGATTGGTATTTTTCTAATAACTTGGGCTAGCGTGGGGACCACTAGGGATTCCATAGAAAGCTGGCTCCAACTGGGACACCGTGACCCCACATCTCATGTGCAATCCGAGCCCACAGTTAATTGCAAGTAACACCACTATATAGATGCAATTGCACTCCAGTCTTAGGAATAAATTACATTGAAGACCCTAAACTTCCTGATTACCACAAGTAGGCTCATCTATCAATATCCATGGATCAATTGGAATAAATCTGTCTCATCCAATCTTAGTTCCACATCTTATTATCCTTGAGTCTTAATTAATCACTGTGATCATCAGTACCATCCAATTAACTCTTAATCGAGATGGGTGCGTACTTACTAATGACAAATCCATTAATCGGCACAAGGGGATAATAGAGATCGATTCCATCTTGAACATTCAATGTTCCCACAGTCCTACTACCACATGCCCTAGACACCGAGGTGTTGACCTACAGTTGGCCTCACTCATTTGTGACTCAAAGCAAATGAATAGAAAGAAGCTTGAGTTTATCAATGTCTCAGGATTGAGAGCCTATTGTTAGGGAATTATGAGAGCATACCTTATTATTGAGACGGAATTATATAAGGTGCTTCTCATGGTCCTTCAATACATCCAATGTACCAGCACCATGATCCAGAATTTTATATTCTGATGATCGAGACAAATCACACTATATCATAGTAATCAAAGTGCTGTAACCTTATCAGATGAGATGCCCAGTCTCGTCATTGGTTATGAAGATATTTAAGTATAAGATTTGTGACATATGTCTCCCATGTGTGGATCTCATCCATACACATATATCACATCTAACATACTAATGGGACCCGGTTCAACTCATGAACCATTATGTCATATGTATTGGTCATGTGCATGAAGTAATAAAATAGCATTCATCTCATGAAAGTAAAGCATGATTTTATTGATAAATAAAGAAATTAATCAATTTATCACATCAACTGATGGATTGAGTCCATAAAATCTAACAATCTCCCACTTGGGCTTAATACCAGTCAGGGTTGCATCTCATGTCCATCCCGTCTACATGCTGCTCAAAGACTTTGGCAGTCAAAGGCTTAGTAAAGGGATCTTCCAGATTGTCCGCAGAGGCTCTCTTGGTAATAGCAATATCACATCTCTGCACAATCTCTCTGACTAAGTGATACTTCCTCTGTACATGCTTTTGACTTTTATGGCTTCGGGCTCCTTTGACTGAGTGACTGCCCCGTTGCTGTCACAGTAAACTGTGAGTGACTATCGTGCCAAAGGTACCACCCGAAGTTCCAAAAGGAATCTTTTGAGCCATACTGCTTCCTTAGCTGCTTCACAAGCCGCTATATATTCAGCCTCCGAGGTTGAATCAGCAGTACATTCCTATTTGATACTCCTCCAGCTGATAGCACCGCCTTTAAGCATAAACACATAACCAGAGGTTGATTTCCTGGAATCCTTATCTGACATGAAGTCAGAATCTGTGTATCCGACTGGAATCAGCTCATCACTGCTATAAATTAACACTTAATCTCTAGTCCTTCTCAAGTATTTGAGAATACATTTTACAGCAGTCCAATGTTCATGTCCTGGATTAGATTGATATCTGCTGACCAAGCCCACTGCATAATAGATATCTGGTCTGTACATAACATAGCATACATGAGGCTACTAACAGTCAAAGCGTATGGTATCGACCTCATCTGCTCCTTTTCCTCAGGTGTCTTGGGACACTGGTCCTTGGAAAGGTGCACTCCATGCCTGAAAGGTGTAATACCCTTCTTAGAGTCTTACATAGCAAACTGTACTAGCACCTTATCTATGTATGCAACTTGGGATAAGCCAATCATCCTATTTTTTCGGTCTCGATAGAGTTTGATTCCTAGGATGTAGCTAGCTTCTCCCAAGTCCTTCATATCAAAAGTCTTGGCCAACCAAACTTTCACTGTTGACAACATTCCTATGTCTTTCCCGAGGAGAAGGATGTCTTGACATATAAAACTAGAAAAACTACCCTGTCACCTTCACTTTTCATGTACACACATTACTCATCCAGATTTTGACAAAAACCAAATGACTTGATTGCCTGGTCAAAGCGGATGTTCCAGCTTCGGGATGCCTGGTTCAATCCATAAATGGACTTCTGTAGCTTGCAAACTTCTTGCTCTTGGTTTTTAGCTACAAAACCGTCTGGCTGCACCATATAGATTTCTTCCTCAAGATGGCCGTTAAGAAACGCCGTGTTGACATCTATTTGCCAAATCTCGTAATCGAGATGACCGCAATGGATAAGAGTATCCGGATGGATTTGAGCATGACTACCGGCGAAAAGGTTTCCTCATAATCGATACCCTCTTTCTGAGTATATCCTTTATCCTTTCGCAACAAGCCTGGTCTTATAGGTCTCCACTCTTCCATCTGGTCCTCTTTTTCTCTTGTAGACCCACTTGCACCCAATAAGTTTAATATTGGCAGGCAAGTCCACAAGTGTCCAGACCTGATTGGAGTACATAGACTCCATCTCAGCTTTCATAGCATCTTGCCAGCGTCCCGAATCTAAGTCATTGATTGCTTCATCATAGTTACAGGGATCTTGTTCCGGCTCTTCCGGGATAACCTCGTAAGACTCTCCCAAGAACGAGAACCTGTCAAGGGGTCTAACAAACCTCCCACTACGACGAGGCACTGGTGTAACTACTAGGTCTGGTAAGGGCGGTTCTTACTCAAGTTCGGTCATACTTGGAATTGGAATTGATTGCTCTTGAATCTCTTTCAAGATCACCTTTTCTAAAGATATCCGGTCTATCATATAATCTTCCTCCAGAAAAACCGCATTGGTGTTGACCAGCACTTTCTGCTCTCTGGGATTATAGAATAACCAACCTTTAGTTCCTTTAGGATATCCTACAAACGTGCATACCTCCGACTTCGCTTCCAACTTATCTGCTTAACCTTCAGCATGTGTGCCGGACAACCCCAAATGTGTAAATGTTGTAGACTAGGCTTTCGCCTGGACCACAATTCCCGAAGAGTCGTAGGTACAGACTTAGATGGTACGGCGTTTAGGATGTACATTGTAGTATCCAAAGCGTATCCCCAAAAGGATATGGGTAATCCTGAGAAATTCAGCATAGACCTAATCATATCTAAAAGAGTCTGGTTCCTTCTTTCTGCTACTCCATTCTGTTGAGGCATACCAGGAGCAGACAACTGGGATAAAATCCCATTTTCTGATAAGTTTCCCATAAAATCAGCAGAGAGATATTCCCCTCCTCGATCTGATCGAAGAGTCTTGATACTCTTACCTATTTGCTTTTCTGCTTCTGCTCGAAACTCTCTGAACTTTTCAAAAGCTTCGGACTTGCGGTGCATAAGGTATATGTATCCATATCTTGAGTAATCATCTGTGAAAGTGATGAAGTACTCATATCCTCCTCTGGCAGTGACATTAATGGGTCCACACACATCAGTATGCATTAATTCCAATAAATCTTTGGCCCCATTACCCTTAGATGAAAAGGGTCTTTTGGTCATTTTACCTTCCAAACAGGACTCACAGACAGGCATTGGTTCTACCACCAATGAAGGTAAGATACCATCTTTCACTAGCATCTCAATCCTGTTTAAGTTTATATGACCTAGCCTCAAGTGCCAAAGTTTTGTTGGATTAGATGAAGGTGACTTTCTCTTTAATGATGGTCTATTAATTGTTTCAGTATCGGGTATCTCATACATCGTGGGAGTTAACAAATAAAGCCCATTGGTTACCTTGCCAGAACATATAAAAGTACCATTCCTCTTTATAACAACTTCAGTACAAAAAGTAATAGAATAACTTTTATTCACCAAACTAGAAACTGAAATTAAATTCCGCCTTAAAGACGGTACATATAATGTATCTGACAAAAAACCAATTTATTATTTGAGAATCATAAAGTAATAACTCCCACTGAAACAGCCTCTGCCTTAGCGTCAGATCCTACGTTGACAATGATTTCTCCATCACTTAGCCTCCTGGTTTCCCTGAACCCCTGCAACATATTACATATGTGATTAGTTGCCCCAGAGTCCACACACCAAGATTCTGAAGTACCAGTTGCAAAACTAACTTCAGAAATAAGTGACTCAATCATACTTGAGGTCTTCTTCTTAGATAGATATTCTGGACAATTTCTTTTACAATGTTCTGTCTTACCACAATGGAAACACTTTCCTTTTGTTCCTGAACCCTTAGCTTGGCCACCCCACCAGTAGGACCATTCTCCACCTTAGGACCCTTCGGAACTGATTTCTTTTTGCCTTTCCGCCCTTTGCCTTTCGGGTTGGACTTGGCATCTGACTTTTCTGTCATCAGGGCAGTTGGCTTCTTTTTCAAAATCCCTTCAGTCACTACCAGCTGACTAGACAGCTCAGCCAGAGTCAGATTCATTTTATTCATATTATAATTAGCCTTGAAATTGTTGAATGACTCTGGTAGTGACTCAAGGATTATATCGATTTGCGATTCTGCATCAATCGCAGCTCTCAGTACATCTAACTCATTCAATGAGTCCATCATTTTCAACATGTGTTCTTATACTGATGTACCTCCAGCCATCTTAGTACTGATGAGCACCCTCATGGCTGCCTGCCTAGCAGGCCTACCCTGTTCCGCAAACATCTCCTTGAAGTTCGATATAATATCGTATGCAGTCTTATAGGATTGATGTTGGTGTTGCAAAACACTAGACATGGATGCCTGAATGCAACATCGGGCCATCTCATCATCTTTGGCCCATTTGGTGTAAAGTTCCTTTTTTGCTTCTTATGCATCCGGGCCAGGCTCATCAAGGGGGGTTTTGGTAAGGACATATTTATATCCTGAAGCTGTGAAGACAATATCCAGATTCCGTTTCCAGTCTACATAGTTGGATCCCACCAACTTATTCTGGTTGAGGATGGTCGCAAGTGGATTGAAAGTAGTCGAATTCATGTTTGAAATGCTATAGCACATAACCATACATTCAATTAATGAATTTAAATGACATTGGGTTTAGTATTCTATCAAATTTATGTGGGAATCCTCATAACCACAAAATTCAGAATACATCGGAATCCCAATCCTCCAGGATATGCCTCCTTGGGGAGTGCGAATACCACCTAGACTGATGTGGATCAAAGTTAGTCAAAATTGGGATTAAGACTAACTATCCATGATCCCCATCATTCATTATTATCTAGGTATTTCATACCAAATAATGTATGATTCCTGATTAGCTTCAATTTCTAAAATACATGAGGCAAATCCTTGGGGATACTACATCATTATTTTAGTTAAGTATGGCCCACCAACTAGCATTGCATGACAACCGTTGCGGGCAGCTCCTCCTTGGGGAGTGGGCCCCCATCCTGTCTCATCAACACTATCTATAGGAGATCCATATCTAGTATCCAGACAAATACAAGCCCTCCATGGGGAACGGTCATTCTCAAGATGGTGCGAGGCTAGTACTTTCCTTACAATGGACCTATGGTGGAAAACAATGGGGATTTCTAAATATAAATGCCCCGCTCCCACTTAATATTTTAGATTTGAGGATTTCCTTATAGGTATATGGGCCCATCAAATATAGATATTAAATCATCACATGATATGACCAATGATTGGTTCCAAGTCAAGGTATTTTAAGAAAAGTCCAGTTTCTAAAATTAGTGTTACCAATGGATCCATCTCATGGGCCCACCAACTCTAAATAGAACTCTTTCCAAGAATTAATTTGATTTGACCAATTTTGGAAGTTGCTATGTTTGGATCAGATTTGGAAACTTTCTAAAACAAGCATTCATCCATAAAAAGAAAGTGCTATAATTAGAAACTAGTCATCTCCTCCATATGGCCCATGCAGAATAGACTTCTTGGACTTCTAGACTTTCCAAAATTTTGGAATTCCTCAAACTCTTTGGGCATCTCCAAAACTCTTTTGGTAATCTTCAAACTCTTTGATTAGGGGTCCACCTTCACTTTCTTTCTTTGTCTCGGACATCTCCAGAATTTACAAATTTGAAAAAATTACATAAATTCCTATGTCTCAACGATGAGACTTACATGGTAATCTAAACATGGAAATAAAAGGGCTATAGGGAAATTCACCATGCCTTACCCTTTCGTGGAAAACCAAGGAAACCATGATGCTCTTTACACTTAGCCTCAAATAAACCAATAACCATAAAAAGAAAGTAAAAGTCATGTGGGCCATATGGAGAGGACATTATCACCTGCAAGTTAGTATCTCATACAACAAAGCATCTCACAAAACCAGGTTACCAAACCACAATGGAAAAACAAGATGCCAAAAGTTTGCCACTTCTATACAAGATGCCCTACGTAGAGGGGGTCCAGGGGTGTCCCTCGGTGGGGGTCGAGCTGGTCCCTACGGCTAGCCGAACAGACCTCTACGGCTAGCTGTATTGATCTGTGCGGTTAGCCGACCTGACGAATGTAGAAATTTGGGTTTTTTCATATTCGACTCCTGCTATTCCCTAATCACTTCTAATGATCTCAGTAGGCTTCTAGTGGCTTCTTACCATTCATCCATCATGATTAAAAACCTTTTGTGACATTCCAAACATGGATCTAATACAAAAGTAAGCGGACCCAATAAACACTGATCCTTACATAGCCCTCGCTTTATCCTCTTCACATCTCATGCAAAGATTAGAATAAGATTACTGATCTAACGTGATTAGAGATGAGGTATGACTCTGATACTAATTGTTGGAAGTAGGTGGGCCTCGTGGATAGATTTTCAAAACTTTTGACCCACTTGACTCTGGGATCAAGTACCAATAAGGCAAAAAAAAACCCAATCCAGGATCCATGTCCTCAATCTCAGCCATCATGATCAGTAAATAAACCTATCAAGAAGATAGAATAGCAACCAACAAACATCTATAAAATCTACAACATGCAACAAAGTAGACTATACCTTTGGAGCTCGGTTGTGCTCTAATGGAGAAGTTGCGTCTTTCTTTGATGATGAAACTCTTTCACTTATCAAATAGGAATCTCCAACACCTCTTAGCCTTCCACGCTATGACCAGAATCAGATCTCCTTTCTCAAGAAGATTGGTGGAATCTCCAAGAGAAAAACCCAACTTGAAACTCTAAGGAACTAGAAGAGGAAGAGAGAAGTGCAACAATTGCACAAAGGGGCTGGACGTTTTCTACTCCAATTGACGGACGTCCAAGAGGGATCTATTCCCTTTTATAACCATTCAAGCCTCCTCATTTCCTAATTAAAATAGCAGTCTCACTTCCACAACAATTAGTAAGTATACTATTACCACTATTAGAAGTCCTACTCCAAATAAAAATAATAACTTTCTAATTCCTTCCTTTTAGAGTTCAAGTAGGATTGGTATTTTTCTAATAACTTGGGCTAGCGTAGGGACCACTAGGGATTCCATAGAAAGCTGGCTCCAACTGGGACACCGTGACCCCACATCTCATGTGCAATCCGGGCCTACAGTTAATTGCAAATAACACCACTATATAAATGCAATTTCACTCCAGTCTTAGGAATAAATTACAATGAAGACCCTAAACTTCCCGATTACCATAAGTAGGTGGAA
The DNA here is from genome assembly GCA_028538565.1 of Umbellularia californica. Classification (NCBI taxonomy): domain Eukaryota; kingdom Viridiplantae; phylum Streptophyta; class Magnoliopsida; order Laurales; family Lauraceae; genus Umbellularia; species Umbellularia californica. The sequence goes on from JAPQWN010000002.1 coordinate 30,974,524, forward strand.
TAAATCTGTCTCATCCGATCTTAGCTCCATATCTTATTATCATTGAACCTCAATTAATCACTGTGATCATCAGTACCATCCAATTAACTCTTAATCGAGATGGGTGCGCACTTACTAATGACAAATCCATTAATTGGCACAAGGAGATAATAGAGATAGATTCCATCTTAAACATTCAATGTTCCCACAGTCCTACTACCACATACCCAAGACACCGAGGTGTTGACCTACAGTTGGCCTCACTCATTTGTGACTTAAAACAAATGAATAGAAAGAAACTTGAGTTTATCAATGTCTCAGGATTGAGAGCCTATTGTTAGGGAATTATGAGAGCATACCTTATTATTGAGATGAAATTATATAAGGTGCTTTTCATGGTCCTTCAATACATCCAATGTACCAGCACCATGATCCAGAATCTTACATTCTGATGATCGAGACAAATCACACTATCTCATAGTGATCAAAGTGTTGCAACCTTATCAGATGAGATGCCCAGTCTTGTCATTGGTTGTGAAGAATTTAAGTATAAGATTTGTGACATATGTCTCCCATGTGTGGATCTCATCCATACACATATATCACATCTAACATACTACTGGGACCCGGTTTAACTCATGAACCATTATGTCATATCTATTGGTCATGTGCATGGAGTAATAAAATAACATTCATCTCATGAAAGTAAAGCATAATTTTATTGATAAATAAAGAAATTAATCAATTTATCACATCAACTGATGGATTGAGTCCATATAATCTAACAGATATCCATTCTAGTAATATTTGGATCAACACAATAAAATAGTGCAACTCGCTTTGATACCAATTGAACGGTTTTTAGGATCCACTAGAATGGATTACTAGTTCTAATTTAACTAATCCATGCAGTGGAAATAACTATTCAGACAATATAGAACTAGCTATCTACCAATCATACACCACAAAAAGGCAGACACAGTATTTAGCATCGAAACCCTATCCAGGGAGAAAAACCATGAACCATAAATCAAGAGTTCACGAATATTTTACAAGATATACTTACAAGCTCCTTTACCTCAGTCTGTACCTCGACGTAAGGATTGTAGTTGTTCTTGCATAGAATCCACTAACATGACTTCCACTGTGCACCGTTTTTCTTGATTTCCTCGCACCTTGTCAGTCAAGATGAATATCTTCTACAAGAAAGTAGAAGCAACAATGACCTTCTAGAGCAACCCCTCAGAACGATCTCTCAATGGCTCTAGAGAATAATCTCTCTCTAAGTATTTCTGACCTCAGATTAATGAGTGTGATGGTTTCTAGGGTTGAGAGTAATACCCTATAGATAGCCCCAAATTCGTGAATAAGACTCCTAGTAAAAATACAATCATAATATGAAGTCTTTTAAGACTCTAATAAAGAGTTCGGATTCGATCGGACTGGGCGAGTCTGTCACACTCGTCATAGCAAGCTACAACCTTGCTATATCGAGGTGTGTCTCTGCCTGACGGATTGAGTCATCCATTTTTTAGGCCTATCAACATGCAACTTGTCACTTTTGGCCTTATAGGTCCCTTCAAGACATCAATTAGGACTCGATCTGATCCTACTTCCCTTGAAGAACTTAATGTGTTGCTGTCTTGTGAAGAGTTGAACATAAATCCCACTTCAAAATTTGTGTATGATTTGTCTTCTACCGCACTTCTTGCTACCAATGATGGCTCCTCTAAGTTAGCCAATTTCAGTAACAACGAAGGTCGATCTAGTTATCATGGTAAAGGGCGAGGAAAATACAACTACAACAACAAGAGCAGCAACAAAGGATTTAGACAAAACTCTTCCAATCCGAACTTTCTTTCTCGCTAGAACACTCCAAATCCCAATCAAGGAAGACCTTGTTGCCAAATTTGCAACTGCACTGGATTGTTATCGCAAGATAGATTTCGCCTATCAAGGATCTAATCCTCCTTCTCAGTTGGCTACGATGGCTGCCTCTTACAATACAGGACCAGATCAAACCTGGTTTGCAGATTCTGGTGCCACCAATCACATTACAATTGATCTGAAGAATCTATCTCTCCAGTCAAATTATCAAGGCACAGACAAAGTCTCCGTTGGAAATGGGCAAGGTTTGCATATCTCCAAATTTGGTTCTTCCATAATTAGCACACCTAGCTCCATTTTTTAGCTTAAAAATGTTCTACGTGTTCCTGATATTGCTATTAACCTTCTCTTTGTCCATCCATTTATAAAAGATAACAATTGCATCTTTGTGTTTGAAGCTTCTAGATTTTGAATACATGACAAAACTTCGAGGAAGACTCTTTTTCAAGGGTCTAGTAAAAATGGCCTTTATCCATTCCATAGCTCTATCACTACACCCAGTCCTACTGCTCTTGTTGGCGAAACTAGTTTAGTTGAATTATGGCACAAAAGACTTGGCCACCCATGCACTTCATTACTCCGACAAATCTTATCAAATAGTTCGCTACTTGCAGGCTCATCTAATGCTCCTTTTTGTGAATTTTGTTGTTATGGAAAGACTTGTAAACTACACTTTCCAATTTCGACGACTGTATCTATTGGAAGTAGGTGGGCCTCGTGGATAGGTTTTCAAAACTTTTGGCCCACTTGAAGCAATGATCAAGTATCCATAAGGCCAGAAACCCAATCCAGGACCTATACCTCTTTTTATGAATCAAGATCAAAAGATACACTGCCTAGAAGATAGTACATAGCAGCAACAAGCAACCACGAAAATCTACAAATGATGTATTTCTAACCTTGGGAGCCAGTTGTGCTTTAATTGAAAAGCTGATCACTTGGCTTATTGAGAAATTCTTTTACAAGAACAAGAAGGATCTCCAATACCTTGTAGTCTTCCATGCTATGACCCTCTATCAGATTTATTCTCAAGGAGAATGGTGGGATCTCCAAGAAGAAGAGAAAACCCTAGACTCTCTAGTGGAAACTAGAGGAGAGAAAAAGGAGAGAGAAGAGAGGGGAAAGGTGGGCGTCCAATGATGGGCATGGGATGCATATGGACGTCTCCTTTCTCTCTTATATAGGTTTTGGCAACCTCCGATTCATCTACAATAAGAAGTCTTACTTCTATTATGAGAAAGTGTTCTTCTCCTCCCTCGTTTTAGAGTTCAAATTGGATTATAAACAATTTCTTATCAGGGCTAGCGTGAGGGCAACTAGGGATTCCTTAGAAGCTGGGTCCAACTGAGATGTCTAGACCGCACATCTCATGTGCAATCTGGATTCGCTATTATTGCACATGACTCCACTAAATAAATGCAATTGAATTCCATTCTTAAAAATAAATTATAAGAAGACCCTAATCTTCCCTATTACTACAAGTAGGCCCTCTATCAATTATATCCATGGATCAATTGGATTAAACCTGTCCCACCAAATCATATCCATATCTTAATATCCTTGTGACCCAATTAATCACAGTGATCATCGGTACCATCCAATTAACTCTTAATTGAGATGGGTGCGAACTTACCAATGATAAATCCATTAATTGGCACAAGGGGATATATCTATAAGAGTATAGATTCCATGTTGATAATTATATGTTCCCACATTCCTACTATCACGTACCCAAGACACCGATGTGTTAACCGACAATTGGCCTCTCTCATTGGTGACTCAAAGTAAACGTATAGGAGGATCTTAAGTTGATTAATCTCTCAGGATTAGGAGCTTATTGTTAGAGAATTATGAGAGAAGTCCTTAAATCAATGAGAGGTTAGCATAAGGTGCAACTCATGGTCCTTCGGTACATCCAATGTACCAGCATAATGATCTAGAGTCTTACACTCTAATGATTGAGACAAATCATACTATCTCATAATGATCATAATGCTGCAACCTTGTCAGATGAGATGCCCGATCTCATCACTGGTTGTAATTAATTCAAGTATAGGATTTGTGATTTATGTATCCTGTATGTGGATCTCATCCACACACATGGATCACATCTAATATACTTGTGGGCTCCGGTTTATCTCATGAACTATCATCTCGTATCGTATTGGTCATGTGCAAACAAGGAATAAAATAACATACCATTCATCTCATGAAATAAAAAAAAATATTCATCGCATGAATAAAAGCATGATTATATAAATTAATTAAGAAATAAATCAATTTATTTATATCATCCACTTGATTGAGATCATACAATCTAACAGTATCTTCTTCTCCTTTGAAGTTAAATCACAGCGATGTATGGGTCCTGTACCCACTTTATCCATATGTGGATATGTCAGGTTGTATAGCTCAATAGAAATAATAAATCTGGTAAATCGAGCCCTTGGATTGTCCATGTTCTACTGCAGTTAGAAGTAGGTCTATTATTATAGGTTTGCTGTGATTAGAAGTAGTGTTTGGGTATAACAGGGTTTTAGGGCTGATATTATAAATAGAGGCTAAGAGTTTCAATGATGTATACCTCTTCTGATTGCACATTGAATTCTCTCTCTTCCCTGTGGACGTAGGCTAAAAGTCGAACAACGTTGATCTCTGTGTTCTCTTGTGTGTGCTTGATCTCTTCTCGTAGGCATTAGATCACAAAAAATTGGTATCAGAGAGTAGAGATTGGCAGAACATAGAAGAAAGGGTAGAATAGAAGAGGCCGATCTAGGTCAAAATAAAAGATCAAAAAATTAAATTGCTTCCAAATGTCACAAGGAAGGGCACTTTAGAAAAGATTGTCCACAACGTAAAGGGAAAGAGAAATTTGATTAAGGAGCGGTTGCCAGAGTTGCAACTGATGTTGTAGAGAGTAAATCTGATGGTGCAGAAGTTCTTTCAGTTACTGTTGGTAGCTCAGTTAATGAGTGGATTCTTGATTCTGGGTGTTCATATCATACGTGTCCTTACAGAGATTGGTTTACCAATTATTAATCTATTGATGGTGGTAAAGTGCTTATGGAAATAACGTAACCTGTAAGGTTCTTGGAATAGGTGCAATTAAAATTAAGATGTATGGCGATATTGTGAGAACTTTGTTAGATGTTAGGCATATTCCAATATTTGAAGAAAAATCTGATTTCCTTGGGTACGCTGGACTCCAATGGTATCAGAGGGACAAGGGGATTGATCCCTGCCTGAATCGGAGAAAAACCCACATTCAAGAGAGTAATGTTAGTTCTTGATCGTTTTGCTTGAGTTTGGAGAAGTCCGGCTAGAATCGCTGCTGCCATCCTTGTCACCTGAGGACCGCTGCTGCTAGGTGTCGCCGTCTCTGATCAGAGGAAAGAACAGGGCGGTTTGGGTTTTGTTTTGGCTAGACCCCACATCGCCGGAGGTGCCTCATCTGGACCCCACATTGACGGAGATGCAGTTGCCGCTGCCATTGCCCGTCGACGGGGAAGGAGGGTCGCCGCTGCTGCCATCGTGCCTTGATAGGAGAAGAAGACAACTACTGGCAGCAGTGTCTTCTATTTCTTTTTGCAGAACTAGAACGGGAGAAAAAGAAGACTGTGGGCCTGGGCTCTGCAGCAGTTTCGGGTTGGTTCCAGGTCAGGTTCGATAGAACCAAGGGTTATAAAGTGCATCTTGGTGGAATATTCTTCTGGGGTGAAAGGATACAAGTTATGGTGTACCAATCAGGATTCATAGAGATTTATCATCAGCAGGGATGTTACATTTCATGAGGATGCTTTACTCAAAGCGAGAAAGCTGGTGGAGGAGACAAAAGTAGGTAGCAGTAATGACACCATTCAGGAGGAGTCCGACATCCTAGTGAGGAAAGAGAGTGCATCCAGCTCCTCCCGAATACAGGGGATAGTCAGACTATGCAGCAGATACAACGGATAGAGCCGCAGATGCCGCAAACGGGTAGACTGTAGACAGAAGAGAAACCGCAGTTAGATACGGTTTTGAGGATATGACGACATACGCGTCGACATCGGACAGTGGCCGTAATGATATAGTTGCATATGCATTGATGACTGAATCTCTTGAATTAATGGAAGGGCTGGAAAGTAGTTTTAGTCTATGTGGACGGCCTCATCATTATTGGGAATGATTCTTCTTATATTCACTCTCTTATTAGGCAACTCAACATGATCTTTGAAATGAAGCATTTTGGTGATTTACATCAGTTTCTTGGCATTGAGGTTCACAGACACTCTCATGGACTTTTTCTGTCACAGTCCAACTATGCATATGATCTCTTGTTAAAAGCTGCTATGTTAGGTTGAAAACCTTATGTCTCACCTTGCAATTACAAAGTTGTTACTACCTTTGTTGACACCACCCTATTACTGATCCTACTGCGTATCGTAGTATTATAGGAGCTTTATAGTATCTCACTCTCACTAGACCAGAAATTTCCTTTGTTGTAAATCAGGCATGTCAACATATATACCAACCTACAGCCTCTAAGTTCACTGCGCTAAAACGCATTCTACGTTATCTAAAAGGAACTCTGTCACTTGGTATTCAATTCAATAAGGTACCATGTAACACCCCGACCCACCTTAATTTTGACTAATAGTTAATTAATCGAGATTAGTGGCTTAATGGATGTTTTGTATGTACATGGGCTTGATTAGGTAGAATTAGTGGGGTTGACCATTGACCCAGTAGAGTATGACTTTTTTGAGTGTTTTGGATTTTATGTGTCTCTAGATTTTTGTGGATTTTGGGTGCATTGTAAAAAGCATAGCTTGGGTTTTGATTTTCATGTCCCGAGTCATTTAGACCCAAATTGACCCATTTCCAGCCCATTTAAGCCCATTCCCTGCATAAAGCCTTTCTCTGTAAATTCTATGAACTACTTGGGTTTGCATGCGAAAAACCCAGAAAAGTCCCATTTAAACTCTTATCTCCAAAGATCCTTTTATTTCTCTTCTTCCTTCATTTCCAGCTGAGATTCCCACTTCTTCATCTCTTCTCCAAATTTTCTCAAGAAAAGACTAGGAATTTTGCATGTGAGATTGGAGAGTCCTATCTTCATCATCACCTTCATCTTCTTCCACAAGATTTATAATCTCCTCCAAGCTTCTTTTTCTTTAATCTTTTACATTGGTAAGTATTTCTCATCCTTTCCCTTTCTCTTGCTTCAAATCAGTGAAAGGATGTTACATTTCATGCATGCATGTTGACTGCAATCATACTTTACATTTTCACCAATTTAGGTTGCTTCTTGAGCCTGCATTTTTGTGTGTTCTTAGTTTGAAGAGCTTGGCTTGGCTAGGAGAGATTTTTTGTGTAGAATTTGAGTTTGTAAGCACCCAAGGCAAGTGCAAAATTTATAAAACTATGCATTCATGCCCATTTGATTCCATGAGTATGCTATTCACATGTTAGATACCTATTTTCCAGTTTAATATCTGAAATTTATATAAGCTATGGTTTTTATGGCTTGATTTAATAGTGGTAAAATGGTGATGTTTATGAGCATTTTTGGAGGCTTAATTTGTGAATCAAATGGTGTTTGAAGGAATGGGAGAGGTAATGGATGGCCTTGTAATGAAACAGGGAAGTTTCAGATTTCGGATACAGAATTATGGACTGTCCTCTCAAGTGAACCTACTCCCTAGATGGTGCCCACTCGAGCGCGTGATTCCCTACTCGAGCGAGCATGCTCTCGGGTTGATGAGCGCATGATTGCACGCTTGAGAGCACCTGATACATGTTGTAGACTACGTCAACTTCCAACAGCCATAACTTTTGAACCGTACGTCCAATTTTGGAGGTTCACATACTGTTGAAAATCTCTTGAAGTGTAGGACTCAATAGTCTATCTTTATTTACGGTCAGAGGTTGGGGGAGAAAGAGAATTTTGGATTTAAAATAAATCTAGGCAATCGGACTATACCACGAACCAAATGAAGAACCGTAGTATGCTTAGATGGTTTTGGCTCGATAGTTGGACTTTAAGGAGGGATCCTTTGAACCCTTTATCATGCCCAATGGACTTGTAATTCATATGGGTACGGTTAGAACAACCATACACCCATAAGGGCCTTCTTGTTCTTCGTATTTATGATCTGAACCAATGTGCTATACTAAGGGATTCGGCGTCCAAATTAAATAACACCAAGGGCTCCATTGTAGGCCACTAACGCCGTAATCTTTAGTACTACACCAAGTTGGACGGTGAAGACCACGAGTGTTTCAAGACCGTAGGCTTGACTTGATTCATATCTTGATTCCGTATATGATCTATATGCATGCATTTGTATTCCGTTTCCAGTATTCTCGTATAACTTGATCGTACTTCTGTTGTAGTTCATGTATATTTTTCTAATGCGCCTGTTTAATGATGTTCATGTTCGCTTCTGTTTCTGCTCAGTTATACTTATGATAAGTTCTAATTATGTACCACATAATATGATCTGTTTCTACACTATTATTTGTTATTTTCTACAGTTCATTCCACGAGTCAGCACCACTTGGCTTTGACCCTATCTAAGTCGGACCTGACTAAGTGTGGGTTTAGTTATATTTTTGGCCCTATGCAGATGGGATTATGTTCTGAGGGTTGACCAGCACCTTAGCTTCAAAATGGAGAGTTTCGGGCCCTCTTTCTTCTAATGGCACCACTCTGTTCTGTTCTGTTTTCTGCTCTCACTTTATATTCATGCTTACATGGTTAATTTGGGAGAATGTAGCTAATGTGGATGTGCCATCTAGTTGTGTTATCTATGTGTATCCATCATTTATGATCCGTATGTCTCATGCTTACTCATGCACATACTTGACTAGTGTATACACTTTGACCTCATATGATTTATATCTGTCCAGTTATTCATTTGTCACATGCTATATGATTTATATTTATTTATCTTGTTTAGCCTAGTCTAATGGTGCTACACTTGGCGTTATAGGTGAGTACATCAACGCCACCGCCCCGGAAATAACCTAGCTTTGCATCCTCTTAAAAGATTTTAGTCTTTCTTCCTACTCGTCCATTGATATGGTGCAACAATATCTCTGTAATTTCTCGTGTCTATTCCAACTTTTCATGCCCGCACCAAGCATGTCGAAGTGGATTATCACTTTATTCGTGAGAAAGTTTTACAGAAGAGTATGGACGTCTGCTGTGTGGCAACTCAAGACCAAATCGTTGACATTTTCACTAAGGGTCTTCATCCAAGATGGTTTCGGTATCTGCACTCCAAGCTTCATGTGTCTGAGAGCCCCATTCGCTTGAAGGGGGCTATTAGCAGAATTGCACAGGAGATTCAAAACACAAGTGGCAGCCAAACACAACAGTCTTAGGAAATAATAAGTTCCAGTTCTATTGCAACTAACTCTATTGTAATTGTGTTGATTAAGTTAGTTAAGTTAGCTGTGATTGGTATATAAAGCAATGAGGCGTCTATGAATGAGTAACGAGGAGAAAATCTCTTCTATTCCCTGTTTAGCTATTCTCCTGAATCTTCTCTTCTTAATTTCTATCATTACCATATGGTTCTCAACCTTTTAGTCGAATATACATGTCCATGTACTTCATTTCCTAAATGTCTTATTGTTATCATTAGAAAAGAGAAGAAAAGGAATTCAATCAATCGATCTCTCTCTCCGTCTCCTTTGTGTGTGTTGAAGAGTGACTAATAGTTATTCAGTTATAGAATTTTTCTAGATTTGTCCATAGATATAAATGGAAACAAATAATTTGATAGAATGGTCATTGGATACAATCAATCCCAAGTGGAATGACATTTGGTTAATAAAATGAGGTGATTCAGCCAAGTCTCCCTATTATTTAGCTCGGTTCTTCGTGTAATCGGGATATCAGGCAAGCGTAACTCACTGTCCTACCTTGCTTTAATTTACTCTCTACCTAATATAATTTCCCTTTCCTTGCAACAACAACAACTAAACCTGAACATTTTCCATTCTCAGTTTGTGAATGCGTCTTTCGCATAATGTTGCTCCTTACTCCATATCAAGTCACACAACCCCACTGAACACCTACATGCAGATGGGCCCAGTTACTTTTGCCTTTTGGGATGGAATCATCGAGTGGGCAAGTAGGTCGTCATGTAGGCCTGATTTTCACAATCCAAAGAATGGAAAGATGTCAATTCATGATACCTGTATTTTTATTTCTTGTAAATTGAGATCTTTTACTATGGGGGCAAGGGTCTCCTAAGGTAAATCAATGTCAAATAAGGGGAAAAGATAATGGTTAGGTAAGGTAAAATAAAAGTGCATTTGTTTTAATAAGATAAAATAATGTGAGATGAGAATTCATCAAATAGTAAAGTAATCAATTTACGTGTCTTTAATGAAGTGAAATGAGAAGTCTGCATATGCTGGGTAATTATTTTACTTGTCTTTCATGAGGTAAACGTTTTGGTTTGATAAATTAAAAGTGAACTTTTCTTTTATAACTAAAACTTTATTTTCCATTTGTTGTGAGCAATCAAATTTGATAGAGTTAAAACCATGGCTGCTAAAATAATTTTTCTACATATTTTACTTGTAAAACAAAAATTGCATGATAGTCCATAACCACATTTTATAAGGATTTTATGAACTCAACTCTATAAAATTCATTAGTAAATCTACTCGTTCATGATCACTACCGTTTTTCTGTGTTTGTATAGAATACATTGGAATTGAATACATATAGAAAACATGATCAATCTTAAAATTATTCTAGAGACAAGGATTGATCGATATGAGGCACTGATATAGATGAGACCTTGACTTATTATAAACTCCTTCATTTACCATCTTCTATTTTCAATCTCACTTGGAAGAGACGACGATGGATAATTCTTTGAAGGCTCCCAAATTGTTTTCTTACAAGGTACTCAGATTTCAAAAGATGATAGCTACTGGGGATTGCAAGGGATGGAGAATAGCTGGACTCCCGGCTTCTACAATGGACAGAGAAAGTGACAAGTGAAGGATTTCTATCGTCACCGATCTCTTCAACCATTGCATGAACCCAAAGAAATGACTATGTAACATCATGCCAAGCTACACTGTGCGTTTGCCACACACCTCCTTCTCACAAGCATAGCATAGAACCTTTCATGTTATTTATTTATTTTTGGCATACTCTCACTCCCTCACGGGGACATTCGGGTCCGGAACCCCTGTCGCTGCTAAGATAGGATTTCTTCATAATAGGTCTCTAAAATGAGACCATAGGATCCACATGTTGATATTTTGGACCATACAAAATGAATATCATCCCCTCCAGTGCTATATATATCATGAAGTTTCACTTTGTTAGGAGTGGATCCACCATTCAAGTACATGATTGAAAACGTGATATGGCATCACTTCTGATGTAGAGTTTATCACGTTTTTGTTATGTGTTCAATTAGGGCAGTGAGATCCACTCCCTAGGGTGGAACTAGGTGCCAGGGGTGTCACACTGGCCTTAAAAGAAAATTTTTCCTCACTATGGCCACCCCCAACACATATATCCAAGTTCCGCCCCGTCCACTCCTAATGAGCTGATATCAGAGGATATAGATGATATTCATCCCGCACAGTTCAGATTATCATCATGTGGGCCCTATGTTGGTGGTTTGGAGACCTGTTATACAGAAAGCTTATCATAGCTACAATAGAGGATCCGGACTAGAGGGCATTTCATCTCTCTAACTAGCAGTTGCTACAACCAAGGTGATGCTTTCATGTCTTTGGCCTTGTCTCTAGTGCTGTCTATGTCTCAAACTAAAACTGAAAATGGCCGGTAACTTTTTTTTTTCTTTTGCTGTAAGGTCTACTTGTATTACAAGGAAAAAGGAGAAAGGAGAATTAGGCAAGAATAACCCCCATTACAATCATTAGGCCAGAAAAGAGAAAACCAGAATACAGAGCAGACAATAGAGAGAAATACTAATCAATTTGACCCAGAGTCTTCAAGATGGGGTGGGGAAGTAGAACCTGGCTGTCACCTGAGAGGGAGCTAACCATTCCCTTCAAATGGTCCCAGAGAAGGGGTCGGGGGGGTCTTGCGTCTGAACTTTGACTCATTCCGAAGGAACCAAAGATGCCTCCGAACTTTGACTCATTCCTAAGGAACCTTAGGACTAAGATGGCTTGGAAGAAAATGGTTGCTGCAAGTTTTCTTCCAGGGCCGGCAACAGCAAACCAAATCTCAGAAGCAGAGATAGGGGATGAGGAAATCCATTGAGGATGAGAAGCCATTCCCAGAACTAGCGTGCTAGACTACAATTGAAGAAGAGTTGGAGGTCGGATTCCTCACCGTTGAAACAGTTATTGCATCTGGACGCCATAGAGCTTCCTCTCCCTTTCGCCCAGGAGTTTTTCGGAGTTTTCCTATGGAGGAGGCTCTAGTAGCAACAGGCCAATCGAGGACAAAAGAACTTGTTCCAGATGAGGTCAGCCCAAGGAACCTCCACTGCTGCAGACCTCAGAAGATTCCAAGCATACTTCAGGGAGAGGGAACCAGAGGAGTCTCCTTGCCAGGACAGAGTGTCTGGGACTTCATTGCCTCCTATGAGAATGTGGCTGGAAGACTGATGAAGTAAGGCTATTAGCTCAGCCGGAAGGTGGTTAGGGATTAGCGAATAGTTGTTCTGTATGATGTGTGCTACTAGGTCCCTAACTGAAAATTGAAAGTCAGGAACTCTTAGAGCAATTGGGTCATGATCGATTCAATTGTCAAACCACAGGCTAATGGAATGCCCATTCCCTAGGATCCATTTGCTGTCTCTCTGGATATAGGAAGATAGGAACCTAAGCCTTCTCCAAATGCAGGAGCCTCCTTTTGGATTCCTTTCATTAATTCCTTCCATCCCAGATAGAAGATCTTTTGAAGTACTTGGTTCTGAACCACTCAGCCTAGAGAGAGTCTGCTGTGGCAGCTGTCCAACCTAACTTCATCAGGCAAGCTTCATTGACCTCTTTTACCCTGCGCAAGACAAGGCCTCCCTCAGATTTAGGTAAACAAACTGTTTCCCATCTGATGAAGTTACTGCACCTTTTCTCAGAGTTGGCAGACCATAGGAAATTTCTCATCAGCCTTTCCATTTGGAGGCCGGTTTTACTTGGGATAGGAATAACCAAGGAGATATGAATGGAGATGGAGGATAGAACATGTTTAACTAGAATTAAACGCCCAGTAAAGGAAAGGCATTTTGTCTTCCATCCTGCCAGCCTAGTTCTAATAGAATCCAACATTTTGTTGAAAAACTCGTGCCTAGAACTGCCAAAGAACAATGGTACTCCAAGGTAGGTAGATGGAAGGGAGGCTAGAGGGATAGGAAGGAGGGAAGACACCATGTGAGCTTGCCTTGTATTGCATTTTCCCAAAAACATTTGGCTCTTTTGCAGGTTGAAGCGCTAGCCCTAGGAAGCTTGATACTTTGAGAGGATACCTTAGATGCAGGACAGACCCCTCTTATAAGCCTTCAAGAAGAACATGATATCATCTGCATAGATCAAATGACAGGGAGTAGACTGCACAAGAGAAATTGGAACAATTTTCCCAGACTGTCTAAGACCTTTCGATCTGAATACTGAGGATCTCCTCCGCCAAGATGAAGAGGTAGGGTGAAAGAGGATCACCCTGACGAAGCCCACTAGAGGAAGAGAAGAATCCACAGGGGCTCCGATTGATCAGAACTGAGCCTTTACTATTGTAAATCAGTTCTCTCATCAGATTTATCCATCCCGAAGAGAAATTGAAGAAGTGAAGAGCCCAGAAGAGGAAGTTCCATTGCAGTCCATCAAAAGCCTTTGTAATGTCAAGTTTAAGACAAACTGAGCCACCTCTGATTTTAGAATTAAGCTTTTGGAATCAATCATGGGCAAGAGCCACATGATGATGAATGGTCCTCCCTTTACAAAAGCTGACTGGTGTCTAGAAACAAGGGAAGGGAGAATACTGGACAGCCTTGTTGCCAAAATTTTAGAGATGATTTTGTAGGTAAAGTTGAGGAGGCTGATTGGGCGGAAGTCTGAGAAGGTCTCTGGGGACTGGATCTTGGGGATGAGAGCAAGGAAATAGGAGTTTGTTTCTCTCAATAATCTGCCTGAAGAGAAGTGAGTGACCACCAAGATGACATCTTGGCCAATAATGTTCAAACAACCTGTAAAAAACACTCGTGAGAATCCATCTAGGCCTAAGGAGCTACTTTTCTATAGCCCAAAGACAGCATCTCTGATTTTAGTGGGAGGAGGAATTGCTGTAAGAAGCTTGTTTTGCTCAACCGAGACTGATGGCCCTGCTGACTGAAATAGAGATTCATCAGGAACTGTTGAGGAAGACTGCAGGAGATTGGAGAAAAAGATAGGAGCTTCAGCTCTGATTTCCTCTTCGTTCTCCAAAAGAGTGCCATCCACTGTGATACTGTCAATGCGGATACGAATGCCTCAATTTTTCCAAGAGATGAAAAAATCTTGTATTCCTATCGCCCTCCTGAAGCCATCTGATTTTGGCCCTTTGCTTCCAATGAACAGATTCTGCATGAAGCCAATTGTGAATGACTGACTTCATATAATTGAGTTGCTTGAGGAGGGAGTCTGTAGGAGTGTTATCAAAAACTGTTTGAAGAGCCAACACTGTTTGTTCTGCCTTAACTATGTTGACCTTCAGCTGCCCAAAAACATCTTTGCACCAGATTTTAATATTATGCTTTAGAAGCCTTAGCTTCTGGGCTAGAATGAACTGGGGAGAGCTGCTGCATGGGGTGGCCCAGCTAGATTCCACAACTTTGGAGAAGGTGTCATCTTGCAACCACATCTCCTCAAATTTGAAGGGAATGTTTTTTTTTGAACAAAACTACTCCTATGACACAATAGTAGGGGACTGTGATTAGAAAAGCTAATCTTGGAAGATGCTTGACTAGAGGATCCTCAAAGATGCCAAACCGGATGGTGTTGGAGAGATCTCGGTCAAGCCTTGCTGCTACATGTGCCTGGCCCTGCCTATTATTGGCCTAGGTGAATCTGTTTCCTAAGAAGCCTAAGTCCTTGAGACCCGCTGCCATAATCATATCATTGAATTCTCTAACTGAAATAGAGGAGGGGGGACAAGTGCTGGGCTTCTCTTGAGCCATGAGAATTGAGTTGAAGTCGCCAATCACTGTCCAAGGATGACTAGTTGAAGATGTGTTCACCAGGTATTCCCAGAGGGTTTGTCTGATTCTATAATTTGTTGACCCATATACACATGTGACAAGGCCAGCTATAAAGGAGGAGTCCAGGAAATTGATTGGCATGTGTTGGTTAGAAAGGTCAGAATGAGTAAATGTATATTTTGAATTTGAATTGCAGAGGCACCAAAGAGAACTCTTGGGGTTGGAGACAGAAAGATTAAAGCCATAGGATTGAAAACTTGTTGGATTTTGAGAGTCCAAGGGACCCTTGGGCTTTGAAAGGAAAAGGATATCTGATGAATGAACTGCAAGAAAATGGGCCAAAATTGATTTGGTAGGGGTATTCCTAATACCTCTACAGTTCCAACTGAGGATTTTAACCATCTCAACAAAAGTGGGGGATGAAGGGCCTTTAGAACTCCTTGTTTTGGGAACTGAAGATTTTGAGCCCCTGTTCTTGGGTTTCCTACTCACTTTAGCCTTAAAGGGAGATCGATCAACTACCAGCATTCAAGATTGAGATGTTTCTTGGTTTTGGGTGCTGGCCAAGGGAGGATCTGAGAAGTGTTCCAAAGGAGAGATTATCGATAAGGGAGCATTAGATTTTAGGATACCTGAGGTTCAAACTTCAAGATTTCAATGGCCTTCTATTAGGTTCAATTTTTTGAAGATGAATTAGAGGAGAAAGAATCTACTAAGATGCAATGCTCCAGATAGAAAAGGGATTGGAGAAGTCTAAGGATGGTGCAGGAATTTTCTCCAAGATAGCATGAGCTACGTCCAAGGGAATGTCCAATATGGGGGTGTCATTTGGAGGGGGAATTGGTATGGGATCAATGGCGCGAGTGAAAAATTTCTTGCCTTAACACAGGCAGAGGTCCCAATTACCAAATCTCTATCAAATATCAATCACAAGTGTTTAAACTAATAATTAGGCCTAATCCAAATTAAAAACAATCAAACCACAAGGAGAAAAGGACAATCGATTTTTACGTGGAAAACCCTACTCGGGAAAAAACCACGGGCCTTACCGTCTAAGCCAACAGACAAACCAAGCACTATATAAAAACGAAGATTATAAGATTACTTACAACCCTTTCCCAGTTGTTGACTCA
Organism: Umbellularia californica; assembly: GCA_028538565.1. Lineage (NCBI taxonomy): Eukaryota > Viridiplantae > Streptophyta > Magnoliopsida > Laurales > Lauraceae > Umbellularia > Umbellularia californica. Next base: position 30,990,686 of record JAPQWN010000002.1, read on the forward strand.
ACCTAAGGACTACTTCTGATCCCGTCGACAACCTATCGTTAATCTTCACCTTGCTTGAACAAAACTTCATTCAAAAGAGCAGGATGGAATCAATTCCAATGCATGATATTCAGCGTAGCAGACTTGAAGCTTTGGGGTGGAAACTGAATGGATCTCTCAAAATCTTCACAGGGGATGTATTCTTGATCATCGGTGTAGGTGGAAGAGAGAGAGAGAATGGCTTTTTATAAGCCTAAACTCGTGTCCCAAGTGTTATGATAGAATTAGGATGGGAGAAGCACCTTGAGAGAAATTAGGAAGAGGTTTCCAGATTGAATTAAAATGTCCCAGGTTTGCTCAAGCGGACATGGAGTTCGCTTGAGCGAACTGGTCTTCAAAGAATCATCGCAGAACGCACTTGGCTCGAGCGAAGATTTAAGGACACTCGAGCGAACAATTCTCTGTGAAGGGTTTTCTTGAGCGAATAGAAGTTGGCTCGAGCGAACTTCTGTGAGATCCCAAAAAATCTGTCCTTCTCAGTTTCCTTGCAAGAGATCATAAGCAGTCCTTTTCTAAATAGAATACTACTTTAAGAGACCCGGTTTTGTCCATAATCCTACGAATTAGCCAACTAAAATTCTTACAGCGAGCCTCATTGATTAGTAGGGCACTAATAGGAGGGGAAACTTCTGGATGGCAATTGATTAAGGGATTGGCATTGTTTGTGGGTGATAGAGGTGGGAGAGGCTGTTGGTGTAACAGGGGGTGGGAGATAACAATGATTGTGGGAGGAGTAGCCAAGTGGGAAAGGGGATCAGGGACCTCTGGAACTGAAACAGAGCTACTAGGGACTTCTTGTGCTGGGTTAACCAATGGAATCTTTTGGGCCAAAGCACTAGCAAGAGAAACATGGACTTTTCCAACCTCTGCTGTGTGGGGTTGCAGCTGGGCAGCTAGGATTGTTCTGTCCTTTGCTATATTATTTTTGGACTACAACAGAGCAGTTTGAACTGGAGCTTTTAGCAGGGCTGGCTTGGCTGTATAAGGACACTTGGTGGAGAGGTGACCTGCAGAAAGACAAGCAGAACAAGGAATATTTTCGTAAAGAACTTCTACCTCCACTGTGGCATCGCCCTCAAGTTCTACCGAGAGAGATCTGGTGCAGGGCTTGGCCACATCCATATAGACCAGCACTCGGGCAAATGATAATATCCTCTGTTGAGCTGTAGTTTCATCCAAGCGAAGATGCTTTCTGATTGAACTTGCTATGGAGAGAAGAATGTCACTGTTCTAGCAGTGGTAAGGAATGCCTTTGAGACGAATCCAGATCGGAGTTACCGCTGGCCAAGAATTTTCATCTTGTCCAGGTGACCATGGGAGAAGGAGGAATTTCCTTTTCCCATTTGGAGAGGGCTTTGGCAGGTCAGAAGAACATCTCTATTTTCCTTGGAGTTGAATCTGAAAAGGAAGTTCCCCTTCTCTGTTAGGCAGATGAGGCATGGCCGCGAGAGTTTCCATAAAGAGTGGACCCATCACTCCAGACCTTCCAAGGAGGGGCTCCTACCCACAAACTTCCATGTCGCTGAGAAAAGAAAGGATTTCTTGCTGTTTGTAACCATCTGTAGCAGAATCTTAACTGTTACCTTTCCCTCCTTCCAGGCTGGGGGAGGTAAGGCTGATGGGGGAAACGACCATTTGAGAGAACCAACTTGGATAGGTTTTTGGGGGGTTTTGAAATCGGCTGGATGAGATTGACTATGTGGGGGTTGAAGAAGTCCGTCCAGGTGATTGTTAAGGAGCTGAAGCTGAGCAGGGTAAGCAGAAGACGAGGGGTGACCGAAGGTTGGGATTGGGATTTGACTGATTGGGAGTAGGCCGAAAGGGGTTTTTTTCTCCGATAGATGTTTTGGGCGGACCATTTAGGAGGATCTCTTGGGAGGAGGAGAGGGGTTCAGCTGGAATTTGATCTGGGTCTGCCGGAGTGACATTAACCAGAGATGGTGATGGTGGCGAGTTGAGAGTTTGTCAGGGTCGGGAGGTAGAGCAAAGAACCACGACTTGTAAACACATTCAAAAACCATGATTACCTAGTTTGCGGTTGAGGCAATTTGAATTCATAATTCATAATTAAAGATACAATTTGATTGAGAGCGAAAATGGCCAGTAACTTAACTGATTCATCCAGCATATGGCGGCTGTTTCACAGCTCAAGTAACTCAAATTGAAAATGGCCTCCACATTCTCCCACGCATGCGGGTTTTTTCGCATTTGTGCGGCCTTCCATTCCTTTCCACTTATGAATGGGCCATCTTCTTGCTTGACACATGCACGGAAAAAACTCTTCTTTCCCTCTTAATATATGTTTTGATCAGTTATTAATTAAAGATAATAGCTTTCACGAAAGTTCGAGTAGGTCACAATCTATTTAAAAGAAATTGGCACTCGAAATAAATTTTTTTTTTCTTATCATCATATATTTAGGTGGTATGACTTGTAGCATTTAATGGACCTTATCTTTTTTCATGACTCTTCTTCAAAATGTCTTTTGTATCTCCTAAAAGGATAAAAATAATGAACCCACGTTACAGGATTAAGTTCCCTCGGATATAAGTATTTGAAGAGAAAAATGTGATCTTAAGCATTTATATTTTTCATTTCACTAATGAAATGACTTGGTTGGCGATTGCCAAGTACTAAAGAAAATTCGGACACCACCTAACCAAGTGATTGAAATCGGTTAGAAGAGTCATTGAAGCTCTTGTAGGATTTAAGAATTCCCCTGGATGCAGGCATGACCTTGCAATACACGTACACAAGTTAAATCTGGGAACATTAAAAAGATGGACCCTCTATTGCTAAGCACCATTTCTATGGGGTCCATTTGGACATGAGATTGGGGGATTAGAGGTGATGAAGGCTTGAATTATCATTTTAACCACTTGATCAATAGCCAACAAATTCTCACAGAGATTGTATACCTCATCGTGAGCACTAGTTTTCGGAGTTGCGCAGCATTTTGCCGGAGAAAATTCAGATTGCCCCGCCAGTCGATGTTCGCCATTTGTTGCTGGAACTGGAGAGGACGATCACTACCACCGTACTGGTTTGCAGAAACGTAGAGGAAGGGAAAGCCTACTGCTAGTAGTTCTGCACAAAACAGAATGCAGGGAAGTAGACAACTGTTCACTAAGTTTTTGGAAAATCTATCTGAGTCTTTGACAAATTTATCTGAGTTCTTGGAAGATTTATCTGAGTTTTTGATAAATTCAACTGAGTTTTTGATCAATCTATCTAAGTTTTTGTCAAATTTATCTGAGTTTACGGAAAAAATATATCTGAGTTTCTGACAAATTTATCTCCATTTTGGAAAATTTAACTAAGTTTTTTGAAAAATCCTTCTATGTTTTTGGCAATTTTTTCTGAGTTTTTTTTTTTAAATTTATCTGAGTTTTTGGAAAATCTATCTAATTTTTTTGGCAAATGTATTTGCGTTTTATGAAATTTATTTGTGTTTTTGAATTTTATTTACATCTTTTAAAATTTGTTTACATTTTTTTGAAATTCGTCTGAATCTTTTGAAATTTATTTACGTCTTTTTAAATTTATCTGCATTCTTTTGGAATTTATTTGAGTCTTTTGAAACTTATTTGCATTTCTTGAAATTTATTTATGCTTTTTTTAATTTATTTAAAATTTTCATTAATTGGATTTTCATTAATTGTGGCCAATTAAATGGTAGTTGACCATTATTATTAGCATATCCTAATAATCATGGATTATGATTAATCTTTAAAGAAATAAGAACTGTTAAAGATAGGATAACTTGGACATTTTAGATCTTTAAATTTGGAAAAAGGACTAATGGCATTATGAAAAAAGATTGTGGATTTAAGGCAAAAAAGTGAAATATTCAGGGACATGTCGCCGAATGCCCAAATAAAATATGACTTGTTTACATGTGTGGTAAAGTAAAATAAAGATTGATGTCACGTCATGGTAAAAGGTGAGATAAAGTAAGGTGAGATGAAGTATGTGATGATGTAAAGTGGGAGAGATTTTTTGTTTTAACTTAATTTACTTTGCTATGATTTAACATGGTTTTATGTGATAAAAGAAAAGTAACTTATGGTAAAAAAATGTGTTACTTGAACTTTACTTTACCATACTACTTTTTTATCTAGACGTGGTAAATTACATATAAATTAAAGTATTTAATAAAAATAATTATAGTAATAGAATTTACTTCAATGTAGCACCTTCCAAACTACTCGATTTAAAATCTCTAATATATTCTTCAAAAATTGCCAAACAATAAAAATATTATAATATTTTAATATTACATTATTCTATTCTATACTATTTTATTCTTGCAATATTTAAATTTATAAATATTTTATTCTATAAACATCCAACGGGCCCTAAGAAGGAACGGCTTAGAGAATTACATTATATTAGATCTATTCCACAAGCTTCTGTAGGACTCTTTTTTTTTATTTTTTTTCTTTCCATATAGATGAGCTTGGTTAAACATAACCAAGACACTATTTGTAATGTTGCAAACTATATATCTTGCAACAATGACGAAGCTTCAGAAGCACTACTTTTCCCTCAAATGGAAAGAAAATATATAAATACATTATAGTCAATTAATGATCATCCACAGGTGCTTGAATGCACTCGAAACCATTAATCTGGTTAGATACATGTAGATAAACAGCTCCAACTTTCGGGTTTCTTCAAACTTTGTCTGGCCATCCGATCTTTGTACAGGTTCCCATCCAAATGATCCTCCCATCTGAACTTCTCTACCAATTGATGATTTCTATATGATGATTCATTGCGTTCTCATATACGGCTGTGATGGGCGGACCCAGGATTTCTGCCTTGGGAGTGGTCACTATGTAGATTTTTTTTTTTGGAGGGTCACATATAAAAAATAATATAGTTTTCAAAATATGTAGGGACTTTTCTGAAAATTTTGGAGAGCGCCCATATGTATGAAATTATAAAAACTATGAAAAGGTAAAGGGTTTTGTGCCTACATCCCACGCCAGAGAAATTGGATCTTGGTCATGTTTGATCTATAAATAATATATGAATGAAAATATACACCATCACCATCATTGAACATTTGAACCCCCATGCCATTTTATCTAGGGCTGGCTAATTCTTAAAGTACAACTGATATTATAGCAGTCTACAGGAAACATGCATTCGATTGAAACTGCAGAACCAATTCATATTATCAAGTAGTGGGCTTTGCTGGCTTTTCACAATGGCAAACATGGAAGATGAAATGCAAAAGATAGAATGAATGAAGTGAAGAGAAGTGAGAGGATGAGGAACATAAAAGAGGACCAAAATATCCATGAAACCTAAAACTAGAAAAAGGAAAAACCCAATCGAATCAATCTTCTAGAGAATGTAAAATGGAATGAAGATAATAATCAGAAAATGATTTTAAGAAGATGAAAATAAGGAAGAAAAATACCTTGTAAAAGATAAGAGGCAGTTTGCACAGCAGCAAGAAGGAGGGGAAAATTTTAGGGTTTTGCAGAGGAAGAGAAGAGGAACGGAAGAAAAGAAGAAGCTCGCGCAGGTTTTTAATGCGCTGGGTTTGCTCGAGCGAACGTGAACGGTCGCTCGAGCGAAGTGCCAAGGGTTTGAAAACTTCGAGTGCAGCGTGGCAAAAATTCTCTAACGGCTATTGTTAGGTCAAATCTCTCCATGAACAGTGATAACTTGTCATTGTAGAGATTTTCATATATTTAAGCACACAGTGAAAAAGGTGAACAATATGACCCATTAAAAATTCAAAATGAAACTAAGTAAAAAAATAGTGTGATCCACTCCCCCTAAATCTCCTCGAGATGAACAAAATTGTAGCATAGGGAGCACACCCATCAACAAAAAGTTAGACAAAATAGTTTCCTCATTTCTTTTTTTGTTTTTTTTTTTTTTTTTTTTTTTTTGACTATGAAGAGTTCCTTTTTTTTTTTTTTTTTTTTCTTTTGAATCAAGTTGAGGACAGGTTAAACCATCATGGGTGACTTTCACAGTAATGAGCATGGTAGCCTTCTCTAAATGAAACTTTTTCAATCAAGCAGAAGCTTTCACACACATTGTTAGGTAGCCCTCTTCCTCCAGTTTAACCTTATTATCATAACATCTCTCAAAGAATAAAGACGGAGATCATTGTGAGAGAATCGAAAACGATCTGTGCTGTGCAAAATAAAAAAAATTGGTCATGTGAAAATGTGAATGTGCATTTAAATAAGCAAAAATCTATGGAGTTTAGGGAATAGGAGAAATCCCTAAAGATTTACGTAGAGATTCAAACCTCGTTGCATCCAATGGTTTTGTGAAAATATCCACAAATTGAGCTTCAGCCGGAATATGATGCAAGGAAATTGTTACCTCCTCCACAAGATCACGAATAAAATGATGCCTAATGTCTATGTGTTTGGTTTGTTGGACTGGATTTTTGGAAATATCAATAGCACTCTGATTGTCACAAAAGACATTTATTGTTTCTTGCTCAATTCCGTAATCCTGCAGCATCTGTTTCATTCAAAGAAGCTGCGTACAACAACTTCCTGTAGCAATGTATTCGGCCTCAGCAGTTGACAATGATGTCGAAGTTTGTTTTTTACTAAGCCAGGCAACCAAATTATTTCAAACAAAGAAGCAACCCACAAATGTATTTCAAAATTCTTTTAACAACTTGAACATGAGACAATTTCGGTTTAGACTGATATCTTGCGCAAACTCCAACACTGTAGGGAATATCAGGATGACTTGCAGTAAGGTGGAGAAGACTACCTATCATACTCCTGTAGAGTTTCTCATCGTCGTCCATTCCCTCAACATCAAGACTGATTTTGGAAGTTGTGCTCATCGAAGTCCTAGCATGTTTTGAAGACTGTATTCCAAACTTTTTCAGTAACTCTCTGGCATATTTTGGTTGGGAGATGAAAATACTAGATGGAGTCTACTTGATTTGTAAGCCTAGGAAGAAAGAAAGCTCACCAACCATACTCATTTCAAAATCACTTGACATTCTTTCAGCAAACTTATCCGACAAAAGTTCAGATGTCAAACCAAAGATGATATCATCGACATAGACCTATGCAATAACAATGTTGTTCTTGTCTCGTTTGATGAACAAGGTCTTGTCGACACTTCCTCTTTGAAAACCATGCTCAATCGGAAATAATGTCCATCTTTCATACCAAGCTCTTGGTGCTTGTTTCAAACCATAAAGGGCTTTTCTCAATTTGTAAACATGATCCGGAAAATGAGGATCTTCAAATCCTTTTTGGTTGTTCAACATAGACTTCCTCATTTAGAAAACCATTTAGAAAAGCACTTTTCACATCCATTTAAAAAAAATTGATGTTTAAAAAACAAGCCATAGCAAGTAACAAACGTACTGATTCAAGTCTAGCAACAGGGGCAAATGTTTCATCAAAATCAATACCTTCAACTTGGGTATACCCCTGAGCAACTAGACGATCTTTGTTCGTTATCACTTGACCAAACTCATCGGTTTTGTTTTTGAAAATCCATTTTGTACCAATGACGTTTGTGTGAAAGGGTCTAGGAACAAGCTTCCAAACACGATTCCTTTCAAATTGAGCAAGTTCCTCATGCATAGCATGCATCCAGCAATCATCAACAAGTGCATCTTTGACACTTTTTGGTTCTAGAGTAGAAGCATAGCATACATGACTTACCTCATTGCGTACCTATTTCCTGGTTTTCAAAGGAGCAGAAATCTCACTGATAACCATATCCAAAGGACGGTCTTTGATTACTTGTCCTTTTTGGGATCGAGGATGATCAGCTAATGGAGATGTGCTTTTCTGTTCGAATTGAAGAATGATATTTGGAACAATAGATTCCAAAGAAAGTTTCTTTGGACTAACAGGTTCTGCAGATGTGATCGTTTCCTTTTTATTTTCAGTTTCGGAATCAATTTCAGCTCAACTTTTAGTTTTTTTAGCAACAACCTGTTCAGAAGATGGAGAAAATGTCAGACCTTCATCATCATCAGAAAGATAATCAGAAGTTCCAGTATCATCCACAACCACATTTATGGATTCCATGACGACAGAATTTTATGGTGAAACACTCGATAGGCTTTACTCGTCAATGAGTAACGGAGGAAAATTCCTTCGTCACTCGTGGAGGCGAATTTAGACAAGTGTTCTCTATCCCAAAGAATGTGACACTTGTTGCCAAAAGTTCTGAAATATTTGATATTGAGTTTGACTCCGGTCCATATTTCATATAGGGTGGTTTTTGTTCCAAGACGAAAATAGACACGTTTGATAACATAGAAAGCTGTGTTTACATCTTCAGCTCGAAACCATTGGAGAATGTTTTTTCTATGTAACATAACCCTAGCCATCTCTTGTACCACACGATTTTTCCTTACAACCACTACATTTTGTTGTGGTATTTTAGGTGCAGAAAATTCATGTTTAATGCCATGTTTAGTGCAAAAAGTGAAGAAATCAGAATTTTGAAATTTGGATCTATGATTGAAGCGTATTCTGAAAACACCTTCGAATTCTTGTCCTTTATCTGCAATAATCAAAACCACAAGTCATTAAAAATAGTAAAAGTTTCATACTTATCATACAAGAAACGCACCCAAGTTAAAAACATCAACGGTCAAAAATATGTATTTTTTACCGCCAATGCTTTCAAACTTAGTGGGTTCCATGAGATCCATATGCAACAACTCTGAAGGTCTCTTAGTGGTAAGAGAATCAACCTTTTTGTGTGAAGCTTTAATTTGTTTTCCAACTTGACATGGTCCACAAACACTATTCTGGGCTCTTTTGAGTTTGGGAAGCCCACGAACCAATTCAAGATTTGATAATTTTTCCAGATCTTTGTAATTAACATGACCCAACGTTTGATGCCACAATTCAATATCACTCAACATTGCAGAATTACATGTCATTTCTTTTTCTGTTGAGACCACATCGCAATTGTCATGATTTCTTTTACCATGGAGCACAGTTTTTCCCCTTTTATCCACAATAACGCATTTTTTTGCAGAAAAATGAACTTGATGCTTGTTATCAAACAACTGGCTTATACTCAAAAGATTTGTCTTAAGCCCATCAACCAAATAAACGTTCTTCAGCTGAGACATACCTGGAATGGAAACAGTACCTTTTCCAACGACTTTTGCCTTACCTCCATATCCGAAACGAACACTTCCACCATTACAGTCTTCAAGAGAGGTAAACAATGCTTTGTTTCCTTTCATATGCCTAGAGCAGGCACTATCCAAGTACCACACATCCGAATTTGTAGTACTGAGTACTGTAAGGATCACATTACAGTGTAAATCAGATTTACGGACCCAGACAGGTTTGGTCCTGACCTGTTGAGGAGAGACATTTTGCTTCCCACACTGGTTTCTATAATAATTTCTCAGTTTATTGCAATGTGGTCGTATGTGTCCGGTAATCCCACAAAAGTGACATATGGGAAAAAATTTTGGTTTTGACACATAACTCGTATAATAACTTTTTGGATATGTAGCATTTGTATAGATAGGGGCAATGCTGTCATTGTAGGTCCTCGAACAAAAGTAGACTTACCTTTGTTCTTTGATGTGGAAGCTCCTTGAACATATCCAAGTCCAGTTTTTGAAGAGAGAGGCTTTTGGTCTCCCAGAATTTCATTCAACTTTCTTGATCCAGTATTCATCTGATTAATTGAAGCTTTTGCGGAATCCAACTTGGCAATGACCATCTTCAATTTTCCAGCAAGGTTCTCTTTTTCAGATTTGCTAGATACCAACTCGTTTCGTAAGTTCATCAATTCAGATTCAGCCTTTTGAGATTGTTGTTGCAGAAGATAGTTCTCTTGACCTGTAGGAATCAACTTGTTAGACAAGATAGCTTGTTGATCTTCCAACTGTCTTACCTTAAACTGAGATTCTATCAATGTCTCTTGCAAAAATGTATTCTTTTCCTCCATTGCCTTCAATTTTAAGGCTCTTTTCTCGCTAATTTTTGACATTACGATAAATTCATGAAGTAACTTTTGATAGTCTTGATCTCCCTCTTGTTCTTCATAAAAAATTTCATTAACATCTAAATTATCTTCAGACTTACAATCCTGCACAGAAGAGATGTCAGAAAGAGCCATAAAAGCAACATATTTTCCGGACTCACTCGAAGGTGAATCAGGTTCAGACACATCATCATCAAACTCGTCATCCCAAGCAATATTTAAGGCCTTACCTTTGTTCTTTTCTCTGCGATTTGCATACTTAGAAGCATTATGTCCATATCCTTGGCATTAAAAACATTTAATTGGCTTTGTTGTACCATTTGATCGACTCTGTTCAGATTTATGTACAAATTTTCCTTTTGAAGGTGCCCTGGGATTTGATGAATCCTTCTTGGTAAAAGCCTTTCTATTTTTCCAAATATTTTTAAGCTTTCTTGCAGATATACCTCAAATTTCTCATCATCAAAATCACTGCAGGATCACTAATTTCGAGGTCATCCACTGAATTTGAAGACATTGGGGCAATGCCCTTTCCCTTTTTCTGTTGATAATGATTTGACTCAAAAGTTTTCAAATTTCCAACAAGTTCTTCAACTGTTATGGAATTGAGATCCTGATGCTCCTCGATGGTAACTACTTTTGGACGAAAGCGTTCTGGGAGAGACCTCAAAATTTTCTTAACAATTTTGTATTGAGGAGTGGGTTCTCCCAGGTTAAAGCATGAATTCACAATCTTGGACAGTTTTGTATTAAATTCATCAAAGGTTTCAGATTCTTTCATGCGAATCGTCCCAAAGGCAATTGTCAAGTTCTGGAGTTTTGTTTTTTTGACTATATTTGTTCCCTCATGAACAGTTTGAAGAAGATTCCAGGCAGCCTTTGCAGTAGGGCATGCAGAAACCCTATGAAACTCACTTGCAGTAATTCCATCATAAATAGCATTAGTGGCCTTATTATTGCAATTTGACGTGATCTTCTCATCAGCAGTCCATTAGGTTTTGGGTTTCTGTTTTGTTTGCCCATCAAAAACCATGGTGGGTTTAGTATATCCTTCCACAACAATATCCTAGACTTGGTCATCAATAGCCCTTAAAAAAGCAATCATCCTTATTTTCCAGTAAGCATAATTGGTTCCATCTAGAAGAGGGGGCTTATTGGTAGATGTTCCTTCTCTATTGATATCCATTAGAGATCAGTAAATAGATCACACAAAGATTAGTGCAACCGGCTCTGATACCAATTAAAGATATTCCTACCTTAACACAAGAGAGGTCCCAATTACCAAATCTCTATTAAATATCAATCTCACGTGTTTAAACTAATGATTAGCCCTAATTTCAATTAAAAACCAATCAAACCACAAAGAAAGAAAGACAATCGATTTTTACGTGGAAAACCTTACTCAGGAAAAAACCACAGGCCTTATTGTCTAGGCCAACAGACAACCAAGCACTATATAAAAACGAAGATTACAAGATTACTTACAACCCTTTCCCAGTTGTTGACTCAACCTAAGGACTGCTTCTGATCTTGTTGACAACCCGTCATTAATCTTCACCGTGCTTGAGTAAACCGCCTTCAAAAAAGCAGGATGGAATCAATCCCAAAACTTGATCTTCAGCGCAGCAGAACTTGAAGCCTTGGGGGGAACTGGATGGATCTCTCAAACTCTTTTCATAGATGTATTCTTGATTAGAGGTGTCTGAAAGAGAGAGAGAATGGCTTTTTATAAGCCTAACCTTGTGTCTCAAGTCTTAAGAATGGAAAATTGCCTTGAGAGAATTTAGAAAGAGAAATCCGGCTCAAATTAGAAATTCCCAGGTTCGCTCGAGTGGACATGAAGTTCGCTCGAGCGAACTGCTCTCTGTCTTCAATCGTTCAGCGCATATTACACTTGGCTTGAGTGAACATAAAGGGAGGTCAAGCGATCAACTCTCTGTGAAGGGTTCGCTCGAGCGAATAGAGGTTCGCTCGAGCGACCTCTGTCAACTACCAGCTTCAGAATTTCTTTCTATTTTTAGAGAAGATCTTGAGCAGTCCTTTTCTAATCAAAATACAATTTAAAGAAAACCTGGTTTTGTCCATAAACCTATGAATTAGCTAACTAAAAATCTTTACAATATGAAGGACATTTAAGATGTATAAATGTCTCTTATCTCATACACTATTGTCTCTTATCTCTCTGTACTAAGTATAGATCAAAGAAAACAGGAAATTGCAACTAAATATATGGGAAACTGATTTGGAGTGAAGTGGCCAAAGCATTGATGGGAAATAGACTTTGTATCAATGAAAAGCATATCTTTATGTTGTGAGACTAATGTGTAAATTGAGTCTTAATTCAGGTACCAGTATGGGTTTGAATTTGTGTTGGAACTAATGGCATTGTGGTCTTGGCTTAAACCCACTAGTTTTTTTCCCCTACTATCAGTGCAGCCATTGATCGATCTTCTTGTGATTCTTCTCAAGGTTTTCCAATTTTGGAATTATTTTTAAGAAAAATATGATGGCTTTTGAAAAATACGTTTGAGGCAAAATTTGCATGTTAGCCATGATAGATGAAGTTAAATTAAAGAAGAAGAAAAATTGAAAAATTATGAACAATTGTTCCTTTGACCACAAGTCAATCGGGATCTGTGTGAGTACATTTGAAAAGTAAAAAGACTTTTGTCAGTAATTGGACAAAATATATATACTGATTTCTCATTGGTGACAATGAAGAGGGGCCACCATGTAAACCCCAAGAGGTTGGCTGAGTAGTCAGGACCACTGTTCATCCCTCTTCTGGAGCTAGAGGTGTTAGTATTGACCCCCGGTTTCCCCTTCTTCAGGAATCGAAGGTTAAGTCCACTAGTGCTACCACCTTAGGGCCACATGGGTGTTTACCCGGCTTCCCTCAGGGCCCGGAGGGATTAGTCTAGCCCAAAGGGTTGGAAACCCTCCGATTGCAAAAAATAAAAATAAAAAGGAAGGGGGGGGGGGGGGGGGGGGCACCATGCAAATTTTCTATTAAGAAATGCTTTTGTAACGTACCATCCTCCCTCTATTTAAAGGGACTCAAGGCGAAATATATTGAAACTCAAGTAGAGAATTACCCTTTCTATCTTCTATCACTTTGCGGTAGGATTTGTACTGTGCCAATGACTAGGCTAGGGTGATTGTTTACCAAAGGAATAGATCTTTGCAAAGGTGTAAGACCCTAAATAGGGCTTGACGCCAACCTAGTATCGGAAGGTGAAGGAAGTTAGAGTCTGGTATTAGGAAATAACAATTAAAGCTTCGGTGAATAGCGGCCATAACTATAACGGTCCTAAGATAGACAGATACCTTGTTGTGTAAGTTCTGATCGTAATGATCTAGGCACTATATTGGAGAGAGGCTAAGTGAAATAGACATATCTATGAAGATGTATACTGTTCACAACTGGCTAGAAAGAGCTTATGAAGGTTTTTTGTTCCCTAGGATTGGCTTTGGGCCTTTCCTACGCAGCTTGAGTACGTTGAGGGTAAATAAGAATATCATTGCATGATATTCTATTACGATCTAAAGTAGTGTTTGAAGCTTTCTCAGGCGTACCATCAATCTTGAGTCAAAATCAGATGCCTTAAGTTATTCTAGCATCAATGTGGAAAAACTCATACCTTGACTTGAGTCATGTAAACCTTGGGGACCACTTTGGATCTCCAAAGAGATAATTTTTAGCTCCATCCTTGCAATCCGACTGACGTAGAGACCAACAGCTTCCTCCATTAGAACCATTTGCTTCCAATGCCAACTAGATATATGGCTGAGACTTTCTAGGGTCTTCTACTATATTACCTTAAAAGGGCAGAGATGGAGGTGACAATTATGTCTTTGGAGACACCAAAGTGGTTGTCGAAGGATTGGTGATGCAAGTGAAAAGATCATGAATTTTCCTTCATTGATCTTGGAAGGGTTTGAGGGCATCAGATTTTAGATTTGTACATCATTTTTCTTAACTTCAGGTTGAGATTGGAATAAAATTGGATCAACTTCTGGCTCAATTCGAGTTTATTGGTCTATATTAGCAGACCTAGATATCCAAGTGCCATCATTCTATACGTATTTTAAATATTTCTGTATTTCTCATCCTTTATTTTTTTTTTTTTTTTTTTGAAGCAATGAAACACTAATGCATGTTTGCAACAATGGTTATAAGATGGGGACTTTTTTTCCATTTTGACTTCTATATACTCCAATATATAGATATTATTCATATCTATTATTTTCTACAAGGACCCAAATTCACCCAAGATTCTTCCATCTCTGTACAACCTGGAGTGACTCAAACAATCTATTAATGTGTATATACTTACCACTAATGTAATATAGTTTTACGTTGCAAGATATATATGTACTCTTATGTCTTAATTTGGGCCCGATCTTATACATTAGACTCAAGTATGTTATATATGGGTCTGGCTCTTGAACTTGTGGGGGAATTTGGTGCAGTTCGAACCTAACCCAACTGGACATGTTTCCATCTCTACCATTAGCAATACACATTTGACACTCTAGAGCTTATTTAAGTAAGAAGGAATGTCAATTGGCATGGAGTCATTCTGGAATTCAAATCCTTTGCGTAGACCCTTTGAGCTCATGTGGCATTGGAGGGTCAATAACAAATGTTAATGGATTCATTCTCGCATGGTTTGCTACTTTAGGATAAGATTGTGCAGCAAGAGGATTCTAATCTCCACGGATTTCCATTTCTGAGGAGAAAGGAATCATGAGTTCCTACCTCTCACATAGAAAATTAATATTTTATTATATGTTGATCATTCTCCTAAATCAACCAAGCAATAAAAATGCAAATGGAACTCTCTCAAATTGCAATATTACACTGTTTAACATCTTTTAAAATTTTATGGCCATCGATTGAGAAGTTAGGATACTCTCATAAGAATTTTTTTTAATGAGACCACATGAAATTGGGTGTAAAATGATTGAACAAAACACATTGATCTTGCCAGTTTTGACCATTTGATTGTAGTCAATGAATCGATTGTTCTTGGGAAATGATCCCATGCTACTGTTAGTATAGTGCTAACAACAACTGAGATTCAAATATATATCTAACCTCATTGGAGCTTACATTACTCAAATCATGCTTCTTATGCGATCGCCATTAATCCAAGATTCAATCCAAAGGATCGATTGGAATGATATTTAGGACCATGTTTATGCACACCAAAATCACATAATTATACATTTCACTAAACGATTCATCTAACAACTTATATGACTCTCATTGGAATGATATTTAGGACCATGTAGGCATGTGATTTGTCTGTTAAAGGGTTCTAAGTTAAGCATGTTGACATTCAACATTTGTATCTTTCGTTGAAAGATAACACAATAATAATTTCTCCCATTGAAGAAAAATACAAAATTAATGTGCTAGTTTTGGTGAAAGGACTCCAAGTTTTGCCTCTCAACTTTTGGTATTTATTTCTTTCATTGGCTGATAAACTCCAAGTATTGCTTGTTGAGTTTTGGTATTTGTTTATTTTGTTTAAGACAAGAACAATATTGATTTATAATTACTAATTATAATGAAAATACTCCAAGCTTTGCATATTGACTTTTGTGTTTGTTTCTTTCCTTTTGTTAGAAGATAAACACGATACTAATTTCTTTTGCTGAAGATAAACATAATATTAATATACAAAAATATTAATATACACTTGCCAATTTTGGTTAAATGGCTTCAAGTTCTTCCATATGAGCTGTTTGTTTTAGTTAGGAAATAAGCACAGTTTTACTTATAGGTACTAATTCTGGTTTAAAAAAATCGTAGTTTTTTCCGGTTGGCTTTTGATATTTGTATCTTTTTCTGAGAAAAAAAAAATATTAGAGTTATAGGACCAAGATTTTTGTCTAGTCACGATTTGTATTCTCTCTATGCACAATTAATGTTAATATTAATATACTTGATAATATTAAGAGATAATCAAGATGCAAAGTTGACCCTTATCTTTCTATAAATAAAGAAAAAAAACTGATATTTGAAATCACAATATAGAGAATTTCCCATGAGTCAAATGGTTAAATCAGTAATGTGAGATAAGCTCTACGTTAATGTAAAAGATATGAAAGGCTATATATTACTGCAAAAGATATGATTAATATAATAGATATAATAAACTTTGCATTAAGTAAAATATAAAAGATAAGATAGACTACATTAATGTAAAAGATAAAAGAAATGATAGACTCTGTATTAAGTAAAAGATAAAATATATTATTGCACAATAATGTAAGAGATAAAAGATATGTAGACTCTGCATTAAGATATGATAGATTTTTCATTAATGTAAAAGATATGATAGATTTTACATTAATGTAAAAGATACAAGATATGATGGACTCTGTATTAAGTAAAAGATAAAAGATATGACAGGTTTTGCATTAAAATGTAAAAGATATGAAAGATTTTGCATTAAGTAAAAGATATAATAGATTTTGCATTAATATAAAAGATATGATGCACTCTACATTTAGGAAAAGATTTGATAGACTTTACATTAATGTAAACGATATGATTGATTCTGCATTAATTTAAAAAATATAATAGATTTTGCATTAATATAAAAAATATGATAGAATTTGCATTAATGTAAAAGATAAAAGATATGATAGATTCTGTATTAAGTAAAAGATATATAAACAATAAAAGATATGATAGATTTTTCATTAATGTAAATGACATGATAGATTTTGCATTAATGTAAAAGATATGATAGATTTTGTATTAACATAAAAGATACAAGATATGATGGACTTCGTATTAAGTAAAAGATAAAAGATATGAAAGATTTTGCATTAATTTAAAAGATATGATATATCTTGTATTAATGCAAAAAATACGAAATATGATAAACTTCGCATTAATGTAAAAGAAATGATAAAATTTGCATTAAGTAAAAGATATAATAGATTTTGCATTAATATAAAAGATATGATGCACTCTACATTATGGAAAAGATATGATAGACTTTACATTAATGTAAAAGATATGATTGATTCTGCATTAATGTAAAAGATATGATAGATTTTGCATTAATGTAGAACATATTCTTAAATTGGAGGACTAATTTAAAATTTAGATCTTAATTCAGGCTAGTTTAAAAACATTACATTCTAGTACCTATATTGGTTTGAACTAAACTTGACCTGTGTTCATGCTTACTACTGGTGCCACTACCATTGACCCTTTATTTTCACCGTCGCATCATGTGGGCCCCTTGATCTAAGGCATCCACATCACATGCTCCTAAATAAATAGGAGTGTCTCGAATTTCACTTTCCTCATATCAAATACTAATAATTAAATTGATCAATATAATTTGGAATTCGATGGAGGATAATTAATTTTAGTTCTAAAACAATTAGCACTAAGAAATATATATATATATATATATAAATCAAAGGCCTTTTAACTTTAAATGATAAGAATTGTTAGAAAATTTTCTTTTTTTATTATCTTGTATGCATTTCCATTTTTTTTTTTTTTATATTTTTCTACTTTTCTCATAGTATTCAATCTTGGTGGTAGTTCTCAAAATATCACATTAGTATTGGAAAAGTACCATTCTAAGAATAAAATGTTTAAAAGCAATGTCAAGTAACGTTGATATTAAAGAGAAAACTAGAAGAACCAAGAAAAAATTGTTGCTTTGACCTTAAGTCAAGGGAGTTTATTTCAGTATGTTAGAAAAACATGAGTCGTTTTTTTAACTTGTGATAAAAATGAAGGGGTTTCATATAAAATTTATTGAAGAAATGCTTGCTTTTGTACCTCTGCCTATCAATATAAACATAGCATAAGCATAAGAAATTGAAACCCAAGTATCTAATGGCCTTGTCCATCCCTCGTCACTTTGCACACAATTGAAACGCCAAATCTCGAATATCGTAATTCAAGCCTTGCACAAATGAAATTGAAGCATTCATTGCATGATCTCTATTGGGGTCTAAATTAGTCAGTGAAGCTCTTTCGAGCGTACCATCATTCCTGAGAAAGACGCCAAAGCCCCATCTAGCATTAAGAAATGAAAAGTCCTCACCTTCACTTTCATGATTTGATTCCAGGACATCCACTTTGGCGTCATCAAAGACCTAATTGGTGGCAACATTTGTGCCTTTTTGGTTGTAGCAAAGACCAGCGACTTCTTTATTTAGAACTCTCTGCTTCAGCAGTCAGCTTGATGTATTGATTGGCAAAAGCATGGACAAGTTAGGGATCTCTAACAACGTGATTGCTGTCATTGTATGGTTCCATTATCAAGAAATGATCCCATATTGCCATTAGCTAGGTAGCTTAATTTCTTGGAGTATTTTGAGAAGACGTTGCAGAAGATAAATAATTTGATGAATAATCAGAATCGTTAAATTATACAAGTTACTAATAAACTTTTTATTTGTCTATCTACCCATTCTTATTATGATATTTCTGGGATTTGCAATTGCATTTCAACTTTAATAATTCAAAAAAATAATATTATATATAATCGGGAAAGTATTGTTCTAGTACAATCATTGAGTAATTATTATAGTATTTTTTTTCAATCTATCATCAATATATATGGCATTGATATTTAAGTCTCCAAATTATGTGGGCTTCCCCTTCGAAGCCATGGGAGCAGTTTGACTAGCAATAGGAGCCTTCGTCGTATTCTATACTTCTTCATATATAAGATTAGAAGATTTTATTTGTGAGTTTCTCTCAACACCATGTGGTCATAAGCAATGATAAGAATATTAGATACTAAAGGGAAACATTACATAGAGTCAGAAAAGCACAAAAAAAGAAACTTGTTGGAAATATTTTGACCAAACTTTAATAAGTTCTTCTGTAAATGGGTAAAATACAGAAACTTGTCTGTAAATGTCAAGAAACAAGGGGGGCTTTACATAAGTTTTTGGGAGTAATTGCTCCCTTCCCTCCCCTCCCTACCTTCCTCTATATAAAGAGGTCCCAGGAGAATAAAATTCCTCAAGTCTCAATTTTCAAAGTTCTCAAAAGTCTTCTTATTTCTAATTTAAGAGGCTTTTATTTTTCTTCTCACCTATCTCAATGGTTTCTTTCCAACCTTAACACAATATAATCAGAAGTAGCATATGAAATCTCTCACAATATGTTGTCAACAGCAGTTGAATATGCAAGGACTCCACCACAATCGGGGAATACGAGTGTTAAGACATCCATTGTGACATGGGAAACACCAGAGTCAACCCCGAAGAGGCAGAATGGTTGCCTGAGGGCTGGACAATGAAAGTCAAGACTAGAAGAAATGGAAAAACGACTAGAGTGAAAAATCGGGTAATATGTACAATCTTTGTGCAGTTTTTTTTTTAATTTCTTTTTTTACTTTTTCTTCTATTGAGATTTGGAATCTTAGGATTTGATGTTTGGAGAGTAGTATTTTAGATTTTAGGGATAAAGAGAAATGATGATGATAATAAGTTGGAAATTCTTGTATATATTGTGGATTTTGAAATATTGAATCAAACGTTTTGAAGATTATTTAATAGTTTAAGGTTTATGATTCTAGGAAAGAGTCTTGACTATATTATTGGATGTGCACTTTTATTATGATCAGGTATCTCATCATCATTTCCGCTCAATGAAAGAAGTTGAATGCTTCATAAAAACAGGAATGATACGGAGATACACATCCAGATCAGATACATCTACTACTGATGGACTTGTAAGTTTGATAGATACTCCATTGAAAGTCTTGTAGTATTCAATCATTTGTGAGACTGTTCTTTTTATTCTTTTGTTGTTTCTAGCCATCTAGTGAGGTAAATCAGCTTGAAGAGTGAGTCCTTTAATTATATTTTAGTAGGAAACTGTTTATTACTTCCAATTTCATTATTTAAATATCTGAAATGAATTTTTTTTTTTTTTTTTTTTTTTTTTTTTTTTTTTTTTTTTTTGTAGATGATGGCTAGAAGAAGGTACAAAGGAGGTCCTGATGTCCGAGAAGGCACAAATGATTTCCTGATGTACGAGAAGGTACAAAGGAGGTCCTAGCGTATGAAAAGGTACAAAGGAGGTCCTGAAGTACGAAAATGTACAAAGGAGGTCTTGAAGTACGAAGAAAGGACAAGATTGGTTTTGTAGATGCTGTTGTGAAAAGGAACAAAGGTCCTCAAATAACTAGAAGGGGACACTCATCGTGAATCCCTCCTTGCACATCCAAGGCTTGTTCCAAGAGCATCAAGCATGAATGTTTCCTTAGTGAACCGAAGTGCTAAGACAAGTCCCACTAGAATGCCTAACTCCAAAGACACATTTGTTGTATTGACTATTGAGATTAAGGTGTGCACAATTACATTCTTGGCCCAAGCAAGACTAGGGCATGCAACATAGAATGTAAACCAACCAAAATGATCAACCTTTTCCTTGAATGTGACTCTTAAGAGGAAACCCCTACTAGTTTGCATTATCAGAACCATATGGTTTTCCACCTTTTAGTCGAATATACATGTTCACATACTTCATTTCCTAAATCTCTTATTGTTGTCATTAGAAAGGAGAAGGAAAAATCCAATCAATCAATCAATCTCTCTATGTCTCCTTTATGTGTGTTGAAGAGTGACTAATATTTATTTAGTTGTAGAACTTTTTTGGATTTGCGCATAGATATAAATGGAAACAATCAATTTGTTAGAATGGTCATTGCATGCATGCAGTTAATTTCATGTGGAATGACATTTGGTTAACAAAATGAGGTGATGTCAGTGCTTAGTCTTTCGTGTGACTCAAGAGATCATTTAAGGGTAACTCACTCAGTTTGTCTCCCCATTATTTCCCTTTCCCAAGAACAATAACATTTAAACCTGAACATTTTCCAATCTCAATTTGTGAATGCGTCTTCAACATAATGTTGCTCCCTTACTCAATATTGAGCCATACAGCCCCACTGAACACCCATGTGCAAGTGGGTCAGATCATATAGTAGGGCCTGATTTCCACAATCCAAAGAATGGAGAGATGTCAGTGCATGTGATATGTATTTTTTTTTTTTAGTAAATTGGGGATCTCTTACTATGGGGACAAGGATATTTTAAGGTAAAGTAATGTCAAATATAGGGCTTGAGCCCAGCTTCGAGCATCTCCTCGTAGATGACAATGTCACCAGAGGAGTCATCGCAAGCAGGCTCATCCATCTCAGCCGGGCGGCACAACACAATTGGAGGAATATGATAAGCAGAAACAATCCTCAGAATATCGTCGTCAGTATTGAGCAAACTAAAAAGAGTACTTACTTTGGACCCGTCATCGTCAATAGCAGTTCTGCTTCGATACATTTTGTTGCGAGGGCGCAAAACTTTGCCTGAGCCACTACCCGGAGGGATAGGAATCTGATTTGTTCCACGCGAGTAGCCTGCTCGCCCAAGCTACCCAGCTCATCCAAGCTGTCCAGGACAGCACCTTCGACGCCCAGGTGGTCCAGACCAGCGCCTGCAGTGCTTGGGGCGCCTAGTGCGGCGCCTAGTGTAGCGCCTAGCCCGACGCCCAGATCGACGCCTGCAGCGCTTGGGGCGCCCAGGGCAGCGCCCAGATCGGTGCCCAGACCAACGCCTGCAGCGCTTGGGTAGCCCAGTGCAGTGCCTGTGGCGCCCAGACCAGCAGCACCTTGGGCAGCGGCTGTGGCACCCAGGCCAGCGCTTGTGGCGCCCAGACCGGTAGCACCTGCAGCGTCCAGACCAGCAGCACCTGTGGCAGCATCTGTGGCACCCAGGCCAGCGCCTGTGGCACCCAGACCGGTAGCACCTGCTGATGGACCCTCAGATTTCCGTCCTCTCCTTCCGTCCCAGGGGCTGCCTCGGTTTCGGCGGAGGAGGGAAAACGCGGGTATCAACTTTTTGTACGGGTATGCCAAATTTACTATTCTACTTGGAATTTGGAATGGTGATGATCCGAAGATTCACTTCACAAGTAGTAAGGAAATCGATCATTCTTTCTAACTTTTCAAATTGCATAAGTATTTAATAAAAGAGACAAGTTTGTTTTTGAGAATGCCGTAGGAGGCGTTTTTTTGTTTATTTGCCGTGAAAGGCGATTTTACGAAACTCATCAAATATAAAAGACAAGAATTGTGATTTCTTTTTGTCTCTTTAAAAAATTACAAATTACAATTGAAAAGAAAGAAAAGGAATCTAACTTCTCAGGAGATTGTGTGGACACGTTCAGATCGACGGTCGCAAGTCATGTGTGGACTTCGCCATCGTCCTTCAAATGAGAACGTTTGATGCTTCGATTCTTCGGCTTGGCTCCAACCTCAGTTTTTTAAAGGATAAGGACCGAGAGGAGGTCCTATATCCAATGAAAAACCGAGTAAACGGGTTGAAAAGCCGCGTTTAGGCAATGTTGGAGAAGGAGGGGATCTTGGGGGGGTGGCCCCCCAAGGGACTTTGATCACCTTGTAGTGCTTCTGGTGGCAGAGCAGCAGGACTTCGTCAAGATTTCTTCGGAGGAATGCAAGTGTGCAAACCAGTGGAAAGTTGAAAAAAAGATCAAAGGTTGCAAAGTTGTAAAGTTGTTTCTCTCTTTGGAATGAACCTCCTTTTATAGGCTTTTGGTAGCCATGAGGTGGTTTATGGGCATTGATGGCCATGATAAGAGAAATGATGGTATTGATGAGAGGAGTTACAAGTTTTATTTCTTGATTTTGTAACTCCTTTTTCTTGGCTTGTGATTGGCCGATGAAGGATAATGGGCATTTAATCGCCTTTAATCTTCATGATGATGGGAGTTTCATGGGTTTAATGCCATGATTGCTTGGATTTGTAACTCTCAAATGCTTGAATCTGATTGGGCGGTCCAAAATAATGAGTTAATGACCGCATTAAGTTGTCATAAACGGGTCAATTAACGACATTAAGTGGTCGCTAGGGTATGTGAAGAGTCGCGGGCCGCGCCGCGCCTTTTGAGATTCTTCTTGTGATCATCACAGGTGGATCCACACATTGTTTGATGTCGGATTGCAATGCGATTTTATACATTGATTGATGTTGGTGGGCCGGTGACATCTGTCTTGTCGATTTCACGATCGGTCGGACAGAAAGTGTACTTTCGTGGTCAGCCGGTTGGCGATCTTGGAGCGATCAGTGATGATTTCATGCTTTTAACGGTAGATCCAAGATGTCGGTGAAGCTCCGTGGTTTTCAAGCATCAAAAATTGGATTTTCAGAAAATCACAGAGGCAGGAACACTCGAAATGCAAAAAGGATCGGAAAACGGGTCATTCGGCGAGAAATCCGGCGACCCGGATTTGCAGGGTCGCCGACGACCATAGGGCTTTGGCCCTTTTGGTCGCCGAGCTTCGTTTTCAGCCGTTTTTCCTTCTTTTTTGTTCCTTTTTTCTTCTATGTTTTTCTTGACATTTTTCCTCAATTATTGACTTGATTTTCTTGGAGAAAACTTGATGAGAACCCACGCAAAACCGGAGCACAAAGTTCCCCATTTTTCGGGAAAGCCAAAGACTTTGTAGCCGATTTTCCGTCAAGAGTCGAAACTAGGTCAAACAATGTCGGAATGACCGAAAATTGAGGTGAAGCTTCTTGACCAGTGGATAGGACCAACCACGGGCTTTTATTTGAGGTTTGAAGCCGTTTGGGGTCCTGTCGATGCTTGACTTGATTTTGCTGCGGGGAAAATGCCGAGCTTTGATATGTAGTCAAACGATGTCCGATTGACCTGAAATTTGACAGGGAGCCTATTGGAGTCATTTTGAGACAATCCATTAGCTCCAATTTAGATACCATGTTCCCGGGGTGCTCCGCCGCCGGTAGGCTTGATTTTCTTTCGGAGCGTCGAAACCTGGTCAAACGTTGTCGGAATGACCTGAAATTCGACGTGCAGCCTTTTGGAAGCATGTTGAAGCCACTCATGTGTTTTGTTTGATGAGTGATGACTTCTGTGGTTTTCACCGCCGGGAGGCTTGATTTTACTACTCGAGCATTGATGGAGGGTCAAACGTTGTCGGTTTGACTTGAAATTTGGCATGGAGCCCTTTGGAGGTATTTTGGAATCATCCGTAGGCTTTGATCGAAGTTTTGGTGTCTTCGATGATGTCGCCGCCGGGAGCGCTTGTTTAGCTGTTGGAGAAGTGAAGTTAGGCGAAACGATATCGGAATGGTCTGAAACTTCAGGTGTACCCCTCTTTTGGCTGTCTTGAAGGATCATGCATGGAAATTGGAGGACCTGAACCTAGGATTACGTAGTGGTGACCCAGTGATATAATCGGAGATAAATTACCCGTATCTGTGGCTAGGCGGGCCCTCATATGGCCTAAGTTGGGTGTGTGGTACCCTAGAATGGAGAGGTCAGTTATGATGGATTGATGACTCATTATGTATGAGTATGGATTGGTTACTTGTTGAATGAACATGGTATTGTACTTATATTGTTTCAGGCCAAGGTTTATGGGCCTAGTTTGGATTCAATGATGATTGGACTTGGAATTGGATTATATCCTAAGGAATTATACTTGAACCTCTTAGAGACTTGGTTAGGACCTCGCTCGCGCGAGATAAGCCTAGACAGACATAGATCTGTACTTGTTCCCTGGGTTGGCACTAAACATTCACTCAATTGATCTAAGCTCAGCCTGTTTACTGATCATCACCGGTAGGAGCTATATTAGTTATGTTAGAGCCATCATGATGAGCTATGATTAGACGGACGGTGTAATACCGAGTCCGGTCTAACCTGATAAAGGGGTGTGATCGGTGCGATAAAGGGGTGTGATCGATGTTATTTATATATTATGATTAGCATGACTGTTATCCCTTATATTGTTACTTTATTTTTCCCCTCCGCGACTGTGTTTAGTATGGAAGGGCCGCGTGATAAGTCCACAAAACTAGGTCATTAACTCATCATTTCATTAGCATTTGTGGACTTAATTAGGTTTAACTGCATAGAATTACATTCAATTTCATGATTATATGCATTTGAGGATATTTTTGGAGAAATGGTCAAAATTGGTCAAAATTCATTAAATTGCATGACTTTTTGAAATTAAGTTTTTCTCATCTCATTTATCACTCCAAAATTAGGCTTTTGGTTTCATCAATACATATCTTGTTATTTTTGGCACCATGTGCTATTTTTTTGGAAAGTTGGTCATTTTGGTGCATCACTAGGAATGTAGGGTCCCATACATGGTTCATAATTATTTTCTTACATATGATTAATGTGAAAATTGCCTCTTTCAATTTGTAGGAGAAATCAACATGGGACCTACATTGATGAAATTTGATAAGAGAGAAGTCAAATAAGCAAGCAAAGAGAGAGTCCAAGCATGGTTGGAAGTCCAACATGGGCCCCACACACCCCATTGCATGCCAACATAGAAGCTTCCATTTTTGCATAATTATTCCCGGATTTTTCAAGGGCAGCAACTTAAAATGGCCATAACTCTCAAACCAAGAGTCAGATCGGCGCAATTTAGCCACCGTTGGAAAGCTCTTTTCGAGTAGATATCCGTAGAGCCAAGATTGCCTAAATCAGAGCTATATTGAGGGAGATATGACCTCGGGAAGTTATCTGCTACAGTTTTAGGCGGGAATTGCAAGAAATCTCAATATTTGGGAAGTTTATTCCCTTTACATCATCATATAATTTTTAGATATATGCTTGGAATTGTACAAGGAAAGTGTATGCATCAAGAAACCTAATAAGGCAAGGAGATCTCTCAAATTTAAAAGTCTTTCCAAAAAAAGAAGTTAACTTGGAGAATAAGAAAGAATCCTTACCCAATAAGGAAAAAGGAGACCTAAAAGGAGGGCACTTCTTTACTAAAAGGGGTTTGCAAAAAGCATAAAAGGAGGCATGATGGAGACCCATAAGATATTCCATACGACCAAAACTCTCCCTCTCTCCTATTCTTTTCTTCTTCCTTTCTTCTTTTCCATTAGTTTATTTTTATTTTTGGTAACCTTGGGCCATGTCCAAGGATTTATTGTGAAGGAGAAAATTTGTGAAGGAGAAGTTGTAAAGATGCAATTTTTAGTGATAAATCAAGAAGCATTATTTGCAATGGCGGTCTAATTTTCTTGATTAGAGTTATGGATGAAGGTAAGTAATTGTCTTTTTATTTGTTTAGTAATTCTAATTTGTGTTCCATGATTATGTGCTTAATGATTAATAGGCTTGTCTTCGTGCCCTAGGCAAATCTCTATTTTTATTTCTAAAATAAAAATTAGTTTTTGACTACTCATGCTTAGGTTTGATAGGCTATGCTTAGGATTTAGATCTTTTGATGGTTTATGCTTACTTTTGATGGGTGGTGCTTAAATTATTTTTATTCTTTTATGAGATGAAGGAAGTCTTGAGTTTTGAATTTTTATAATTAAAAAGGGATTTTAAAAGTTAGATTTTCCAAATTAAAAACATTGATTTGTCTTTGATTTGAAGTAAAAATTGGAACAAGTTAGGGTTACTTGATAAATAATTGGTGGATGCTTATTGGATTCCTATACTCTAATCATCTTCATTAATTGGTAGATTTCGAATTTCTAAATTAGTTGTTTTTTTTTTTTATTATCTAAGAAATCAAAACTTTTCTTAAATTGTTAGTTAATTAGTTTTCTTAATTTAAAAGTTTCTTTAATAGCTCCCTGTGGGTTCGACCCGTTCTTGCCACTGTCTCATCTAGACACCCGTGCACTTGCGGTATTTTATGATTGATTTTGATCACATCAAGTTTTTGGCGCCGTTGCCGGGGAGCCAATTTGAAAAGAATCTTTTAGTTAGGATTTCTAGCATTATTTGTTCATATCATAGCATACTTTTTAGTTAGTTGCATTCATAACTTGCATTTAGTTTAGTTTTTGTGTTTCTTAAAGATTGTGGTTGCTGTTTTTCAATTTTTTATTGCTGTTCTTTAATTAATTTTCGGACTGATTTCAAGTGGTTACATAGAATACAAATTTCAGCACTAATTTTTTGACAGATTTGACTTGGTTTTTCTCCAAAAGTTCGCACTTTGAAAACCAGTCAAACGGACTCCTTTTGACTTGAAATTTGGGTGGATAGGACTTTGGTATATTGACTTTGAACCATCAAAATTTCAGTAAAAAATACGTTTTGGAAGTCCAACTTTTAGTGCTGTGAATAGGGCCAATCAGTCAGGCAGATTCTGTAATCAGCAGAAAAACTGGTTCAAGTAGCCAACTTCATTATAGCATAACTTCTTTGTCTTTTATCCTTTTTAGTCTCTGTTTTTTTTTTTTGTTTGTTTCTTGCATATTAGGAGATTACATCCCAGTCATTGCTATCAGTTTTTAATTAATACAAGTGGGTCGTACAGATCTGTCAACTTGGGCCTGTGCAACAGGTCCCAACACTTAGATTTTTTTCAGCACTTGACAGGAAGGTCTCCATTTAACTTAGGACTGCATTAGGAGTTTTAGAAGTGCATCTTTCATTCAAATTGCAGTAGTTTAGGATTGTGAAATTTATATTAGGTTTATTTTTCAATTTAGGAGTTTTATTGACAATTGTTAGCTATATTTAGTAAATTATTTAGATCTAACATTTTAGTTGTTTTCTTTGAGGTTACATTCTGATTTTTGAAGGACTCTAAAAGGAAGGAAATAGCGGGGATTGCTTTTAAGAAAACAAGTTGCTCTCAGAATTGCAAAGTTGCTAAAAAAATATAGGTTAAGCTTGCACAGTTTAAAGATTTGCGTGGACCCGCTGTAAGAGTTTCTAAACTTTACCCCACGAATCTTTTACTTGCAAGTGGGGCTTGGATGATTTAATTTTTGCAAAGTGTGAATGCTTGATTGACACACCATCTAATTAGACACACACTTAGTTAAGGGCAATTGACCCCAATAAGATAAGGACTGGATTTCATTACCAGATCCTTGCCCAATTAGGTTTAACCACCTCTCACATAGTAACCTAAACATTAATTAAAATAAAGTAGAAACGAGACCATAGGACTCGAGCTCATTAGGACGAAGACCACAAAAGGTTGCACTAATTGCGCTCTTTGGTCAAGTTGATGTCTAGGTAAGTCCTGTCCCTCCAAAGGGTGGCAGTCTCTGTTCTAGGAGTTTGGTTTTTAAGCGGGACCCTTGCCAAGTGCATTGTGACCCCACCACTCATCCTAGGGACTTACCTGGTCGATTTGGTTTCATAAGACCGGATTGGAGGCCTTAGTGCACTCTTCAAACCAGTTAGGAGCTGTCTAGTGAGTTAGATTAACCCTAGGATAATTTCTTGTGCTCAATCTTTGTGCTTGACTGCTTGTGCATCATCTAGTAAGATCATTAGGGCCCCGCATATAGATTAGGCTTGCATTTCTTTAAGGTTGAAACTAATGCATGCGTTCTAGACCTGAGAGAGAGAAACTGTGGGTACGCAAGGGTAAAAGATTAGTCAAGATAGAGCCCGAATTAGCCTTAACCATTGTCAGAAAGTCTTCAATTTTTGAAGAAATTGTTAGAATGGCCGATCAAATGGACCCACCCATGACTTTAAAGGACTACATGTACCCCACCAGGACAACTCAACCGTCCTGCATCACCCTTCCTCAGACCAATGCCACATTTGAGCTGAAATCTGGCATGATCCAGATGCTCCCAGTATTCCTTGGGCTAGACCATGAAAACCCATATCAACATGTTAGGGAATTTGAGGACATCTGTGGGACCATGAGAATCAATCACATGACTGAAGAGGCCTTTAAACTTAGATTATTTCCTTTCTCCCTAAAAGAAAAGGCTAAAGCTTGGCTTTATTCCTTACAGGCCGGGTCCATCACTACATGGGCCAAGCTAGTCGAAGAATTTTACAAAAAATTCTATTCCAAGCAGAAAACCGCTTCGATTAGGCAGGCCATCAACGGATTCCATCAAATGGAAGGGGAGACACTTTACAGTTATTTGGAACGGTTCAAGGATCTCTTAATCCAATGTCCCCACCATGGATTTGAAAAAATTTGATTAGTCCAAATTGTGTATGAAGGCATGGATTACCCAACCAAACAAATGGTAGAATCTTTCTGTACTGGGCAATTTACACAGAAAACAGCAGAAGAAGCATGGACATTTTTGGAAGATACCGCTGAAAACACATTGCAGTGGGCCCCAATTAAGAGGGAGCTCATCAAACCCACCATTCCTGAAAAAGGGGGGATGTTCAAGATTGAACCCAAAATTGAGGCAGAGGCCAAATTGGCCACACTGGTGAGGAGAATAGAGGCCTTAGAGCTGAACCAAAAGCCCACTTCAAACACTTTGGAGTCATTAAGATATAATCAGGCCATGAATGGAGGGATTGACCCAACAACTTTGGGTCAGACCGAGTCTGTTGAGGAGGTGAATGCACTATATCAAAACTCTCGTTTTGATAATCGTCCGAGGTATGACCCGTACTCTAACACTTACAATCCAGGTTGGAGGGACAACCCGAACTTTTCTTGGACCAAAGGCCCAACTCAAGGTGGCCCATCTCAGTCCACTCAATTTCAGCCCAATCAATCTCACGTGAGTGCCCCACCCGGTTTCCAAAAATCCAATTTCAATCCCAATCCATTGACCCAGAGGGTAGATTCTTTAGAAGAGGCCATGAAACTCATGTCTCAAACCACAGCCCAATTGACCCAGAGTACTGCTCAATTCCAGCAGACCACTACTCAACTTTTGAATGGCCATACTCAAACCCTTGCAAAATTAGAATATCAGATGGGCCAATTGGCCAACTCCATTAGTGTCAGAGACAAGGGAACCTTCCCTAGTCAACCCGAACCTAATCCCAAGGGCCAGGTTGTTCATGATCCTACAGGAAAAGGGCCGGAACAAGTCAAATCCATAATCACCCTTAGGTCTGGTACACAGGTTGATAACAAGGTCAAACTACCCAAGGAACTTGAGGACGAATCAAGTGAGAAAGTAGAAACTAGAGAACCAAGTGTGAATGCTGAACCTATATTAGAACCAAAGAACCTAGTCAATGCTGAACCATCACCTAGTGAGCCTACTCTGAGGACCTATGTTCCCAAGGCACCATACCCACAGAGGCTAGGCCCAGCAAAATCAACTGTTCAATTAGATAAAATGCTAGAAGTCTTCAAACAAGTGATGATTAATATCCCACTACTTGATGCTATCCAACAGATTCCGGCCTATGCGAAATTTCTGAAGGACCTTTGCACCTTCAAACGGACTACCAATGTGCCCAAGAAGGCTTTTCTAGCCCAACAAGTTAGCTCAATCATTTCCTGTCCAACCCCGATCAAATATAAGGACCCAGGGTGTCCTACCATTTCTTGCCAGATAGGGGACCATCACATAGAAAAAGCTTTGCTAGACTTGGGTGCAAGTGTGAACCTTCTTCCATACTCTGTTTATGAAGAATTAGGTTTGGGGGAGTTGAAAAAGACCCATGTGACCTTGCAATTAGCTGATGCATCAATTCGATACCCCAAGGGGGTAGTCGAAGACGTTCTTATCAAAGTTGGAGACTTTGTGTTCCCAGTCGATTTTATTGTTTTGGATACCAAACAAACATCGGGGGCTGAACCCAAAATTCCAGTTATCTTGGGGAGACCATTCCTGGCCACCTCAAATGCCTTGATCAATTGTAGAAATGGATTAATGCAAATTTCTTTTGGGACCATGACAGTCCAAGTGAACATTTTTAATGTTAGTAAGCAACCTCCTGATGAGGATGATGGGGTTTTTGAAGTTAGTTACATTCATGAATTGGTGGAAAATCACTTACCCCATTTGAAACTTGAAGATCCACTAGAGGCTTGTCTGGCCCACTTTGGAAGTGATTTTGATATAGATGGACATATTGAGGAAGTCAACGCACTATTAGACTCAACCCCATCCATGGATTTCTCCAGGTGGCAACCGAAGCATGAGATTCTGACTCCATCTGCTTCCCCACCTGTCCCATCAATTGTAGAGGCCCCTAAGTTAGAACTCAAGCAATTGCCGGATACGTTGAAATATGTATTTTTAGGTCCGCTAGAAACCCTTCCAGTGATTATAACTTCAGACTTGGACCCTATCCAAGAGGAAAAACTAGTTAAAATTCTGGAAGAGCATAAGGAAGCTATAGGGTGGTCCATTGCAGATATTAAAGGAATTAGCCCATCTGTGGTCCAACATAGAATCCATTTGGAAGAAAATGTAAAAACTTCTCGTGAACCACAAAGGCGACTAAACCCTGCAATGAAGGAAGTGGTCAGGTCGGAAGTCTTAAAATTACTCGATGCAGGAGTGCTTTACCCCATATCTGATAGTGCATGGGTGAGCCCGGTTCAAGTGGTACCAAAGAAATCTGGAATAACAGTGGTTCAAAATGAGGGCAATGAATTGGTACCCACTCGGATACAGACTGGATGGAGGGTGTGCATTGATTATAGGAAGTTAAACTCAGCCACTCGAAAAGATCATTTTCCCCTCCCATTCATGGATCAGATGCTCGAAAGGTTAGCCGGTCATGCATATTATTGTTTTCTTAATGGTTATTCTGGTTATAATCAAATCCCAATTGCACCCGAGGACCAGGAAAAGACCACCTTCACCTGTCCGTTTGGCACTTTTGCTTACAGACGTATGCCCTTTGGGTTATGCAATGCACCGGCCACCTTTCAAAGGTGCATGTTGAGTATATTTTCTGACATGGTAGAAAGATTCATTGAGGTTTTCATGGATGATTTTTCGGTCTTTGGCAATTCTTTTGAGGAGTGCTTACATCATTTGTCCCTTGTGCTTGAAAGATGCAAAGAACGGAATCTAGTATTAAATTGGGAGAAATGTCATTTTATGGTAAAAAGGGGCATAGTTCTGGGACACATTATTTCTGATAATGGAATTGAGGTGGACAAAGCAAAAATTGATTTGATCTCGAAACTGCCACCACCAAAATCAGTTAAGCAGATTCGATCCTTCCTGGGCCATGCTGGTTTTTATCGTAGATTCATCAAGGATTTTAGTAACATTGCTAAACCTTTATGCCAATTACTGACAAAAGAGGCCCCGTTTGAATTTGATGAGAAGTGTCTAAAATCTTTTGAAAGACTAAAAAAGGAACTAACTTCAGCCCCTATAATTCAGCCACCTGATTGGACCATTCCATTTGAGCTAATGTGTGATGCATCCGATACTGCTATTGGAGCTGTTTTGGGTCAACGGATTGGAAAGCTACCTCATGTGATTTACTATGCTAGTAGGACCCTCAATGATGCACAGCTCAATTACACAACCACTGAAAAAGAATTGTTAGCTGTAATTTTTGCATTGGAGAAATTTCGGTCCTACTTAATAGGGTCTAAAGTCATTATCTACACGGATCATGCAGCCCTGAGATACCTTATGTCAAAAAAGGATGCGAAAGCCCGATTGATCCGGTGGATCCTTCTGCTACAAGAGTTTGATTTGGAAATAAGAGATAAAAAAGGATGTGAGAATGTTGTAGCAGACCATCTTTCGAGGATACCTTTAGAGCCTTCAGATGAGGTCCCACTGAATGAAGATTTTCCTGATAAACAATTGCTCAGTATTTCTCAAATCCCCTGGTTTGCAGATATAATCAATTACCTTGTTATAGGGGAGATGCCCACCCATTGGTCAAAACAAGATCGATCAAAATTTCTAACTGAGGTCAAGTACTTTTTCTGGGATGACCCGTATCTTTTTAAGTATTGCCCGGATCAGATCATCAGGAGATGCATTCCTGATCATGACCATTACTCGGTCATTTCGTTCTGCCATGATCATGCTTGTGGGGGCCACTTTAGTTCGAAAAAGACAACTGCAAAAGTTTTACAATGTGGATTTTACTGGCCCACTATCTTTAAAGATTTCACACATTCTGTTTGAACTGTGAAAGGTGTCAAAAGCTTGGCAAGCTCAATCGAAGGAACATGATGCCCTTGAATCCTATACTTATAGTGGAAATTTTTGATGTATGGGGAATTGACTTCATGGGGCCATTTCCAAATTCCTTTGGAAATCTTTACATTTTACTAGCAGTAGACTATGTTTTCAAGTGGGTAGAAGCCATACTAACAAAGAAGAATGACCACCATGTGGTGATTAAGTTCGTGAGAGATCATATATTTTCTCGCTTTGGTACACCTAGAGCGATTATTAGTGACGGAGGCACTCACTTTTGCAACCGTCCCTTTAAGCATTTGTTAAAAAAATATTCTGTCACCCATAAGGTTGCTACACCTTATCACCCACAAACAAGTGGCCAAGCGGAAATTTCAAATAGGCAAATTAAACAAATTCTGGAAAAGACGGTCAATCCCACACGGAAAGACTGGTCTTTGCGATTGATCGACGCATTGTGGGCCTATCGAACCGCTTATAAGACACCTATTGGGATGTCCCCATATAGGTTGGTCTATGGTAAGGCATGCCACTTGCCTGTTGAATTGGAGCACAGAGCTTATTGGGCCATTAAGAAGTTTAATTTTGACTTACCCACTGCGGGTAATCTGCGCAAATTGCAACTCAATGAGTTGGAAGAACTTCGAAATGATGCCTATGAGAATGCCAAGATCTATAAGGAACGAATGAAGTTGCACCATGATAAGTCAATTTTAAGGAAATCATTTGAATCAGGTATGAAAGTCCTTTTGTATAATTCCCGGTTACACCTGTTTCCCGGGAAGTTACGAACCCGGTGGACTGGTCCATTCATTGTCAGGACTGTTTACTTTCATGGTGCGGTGGAAATTGAAAATCCTAAGAATGGGGATATTTTCAAAGTGAATGGTCAATGGTTGAAACCATTTCTGGAACTGAAGGATAAAAACATTGAGGATATCCTTCTGGAAGACCCAATTTACCAGGACTAATCATTTTTGTCATGTCGGGCTGACGACATTAAACTTAGCGCTGTTTGGGAGGCAACCCAATTTTGGAAGGTAATTGAGCTAGTTGATCACATTCTTTTGCAATCACCCCACATGGTAAGATGTTCTAATTTTCCTTATTGTTCAATTTCACATTGCACATGCATTCATAACATTGAGGACAATGTTAGATTTAGGTTTGGGGGTGTGAGTTAGAACTTAACATATGATCATTTGTTCAATTTTCATTCTACATTTTCTTTTTCGTTTTTCTTAGTTAAAAAAAAAAAAAAAAAAGAAAAATTTTGTTAGAGGGAAACATCCGAGAGAATTTTTATTGGCTGAAGATATTTATTTTGGGCAAAAGAAAACAATGGTTCACTATTTTATTTTCGGAAAGAGTTTTTGGAAAAGTACTGAATTTCGATCCCTCACTTTTACACAGATTGTATATGTTTTCAAGGTTTTGAATGTGAAGTTATGAATTTCGTTTTTCTTTGATAAAAAAAAAAAAAAAAAAAAAAGAAAAATTTTGGAAAATCGACCCTTAGTGTACAAAGCTTCATTATTCGACGGGTGGATACATGAAAAGGGCTGCATATTGTTGGGGACCGCAAAAAAAAAAAAAAAAGAAAAAGAAAAAAAAATTGTTTAGTTAAAGTCTTGAAAAAAAAAAAAAAATTGTGACTAGTTTGGGTTCGTAGGTTTTTTAACCCGAGTTAGTAAGCCCTTAGGGGTATTTTCATACCTAGTGCCCTAAAGCCATCTGGTTTGGGAGTCATTGGCCCAATACTCGTTACATGGGTTAATTAGAAAGCTTAAGGGACCTAGGCATTGCACAGTCACATATGTGTGTTAAAAAAAAAAAAAAAAAAAAAAAAAAAAAGAGAAAAGAAAAAAATGCTCCCTTTGAAAAAACAGTAGTGCGAAAGCCGTCATTATCGCCTTTAGAGGAAGACTGTTTTTTTTATACGTTTAGGCGGCCCTGAACTCAATTTTTAAAAAATTAATTAATTATTTTTACGAAAATTATTGGTGGATCATTTGATGCTTATTTCGTATACATGCTCTTCACCGTGCACGATCAATTAGCATGATTTCGAGAATTTCTGACCAAAAGATGGGATTTGTGAACCGAATTTAAGATTTGTCCTTGAAAATTCCAAGAATCAAGAATAGTCAGTGTCTATAGATTTTCTCTTGGAAGAAGTTTCCCTGGATTTTGATAGGTTTTAAACATTCTTTGCAAAAAAAAAAAAAAAATTCAAAGAATTTTGTGGGTATATTCACTGCAAACCCTCACAAGGCACAACTCGTCCACTAGGGGGAACCTAGGGGTTTAAGGGCTTACTGCATACGCTAAATGCAGTCGAGAGTACCAGCGAAAGTGGTGTTTTTCATTTCTGTTTTCTACATTATTTTGTTTTCTTTAGGATTAGTTTATGTGTTTTATTCTTTGTCGCTTATTTTGCTAAGGGACTAGCAAAAGGCTGGTTGGGGAGTGTGATAAGTCAGCAAAACTAGGTTATTAACTCATCATTTCATTAGCATTTGTGGACTTAATTAGGTTTAACTGCATAGAATTACATTCAATTTCATGATTATATGCATTTGAGGATATTTTTGGAGAAATGGTCAAAATTGGTCAAAATTCATTAAATTGCATGACTTTTTGAAATTAAGTTTTTCTCATCTCATTTATCACTCCAAAATTAGGCTTTTGGTTTCATCAATACATATCTTGTTATTTTTGGCACCATGTGCTATTTTTTTGGAAAGTTGGTCATTTTGGTGCATCACTAGGAATGTAGGGTCCCATACATGGTTCATAATTATTTTCTTACATATGATTAATGTGAAAATTGCCTCTTTCAATTTGTAGGAGAAATCAACATGGGACCTACATTGATGAAATTTGATAAGAGAGAAGTCAAATAAGCAAGCAAAGAGAGAGTCCAAGCATGGTTGGAAGTCCAACATGGGCCCCACACACCCCATTGCATGCCAACATAGAAGCTTCCATTTTTGCATAATTATTCCCGGATTTTTCAAGGGCAGCAACTTAAAATGGCCATAACTCTCAAACCAAGTGTCAGATCGGTGCAATTTAGCCACCGTTGGAAAGCTCTTTTCGAGTAGATATCCGTAGAGCCCAAGATTGCCTAAATCAGAGCTATATTGAGGGAGATATGACCTCGGGAAGTTATCTGCTACAGTTTTAGGCGGGAATTGCAAGAAATCTCAATATTTGGGAAGTTTATTCCCTTTACATCATCATATAATTTTTAGATATATGCTTGGAATTGTACAAGGAAAGTGTATGCATCAAGAAACCTAATAAGGCAAGGAGATCTCTCAAATTTAAAAGTCTTTCCAAAAAAAGAAGTTAACTTGGAGAATAAGAAAGAATCCTTACCCAATAAGGAAAAAGGAGACCTAAAAGGAGGGCACTTCTTTACTAAAAGGGGTTTGCAAAAAGCATAAAAGGAGGCATGATGGAGACCCATAAGATATTCCATACGACCAAAGCTCTCCCTCTCTCCTATTCTTTTCTTCTTCCTTTCTTCTTTTCCATTAGTTTATTTTTATTTTTGGTAACCTTGGGCCATGTCCAAGGATTTATTGTGAAGGAGAAAATTTGTGAAGGAGAAGTTGTAAAGATGCAATTTTTAGTGATAAATCAAGAAGCATTCTTTGCAATGGCGGTCTAATTTTCTTGATTAGAGTTATGGATGAAGGTAAGTAATTATCTTTTTATTTGTTTAGTAATTCTAATTTGTGTTCCATGATTATGTGCTTAATGATTAATAGGCTTGTCTTCGTGCCCTAGGCAAATCTCTATTTTTATTTCTAAAATAAAAATTAGTTTTTGACTACTCATGCTTAGGTTTGATAGGCTATGCTTAGGATTTAGATCTTTTGATGGTTTATGCTTACTTTTGATGGGTGGTGCTTAAATTATTTTTATTCTTTTATGAGATGAAGGAAGTCTTGAGTTTTGAATTTTTATAATTAAAAAGGGATTTTAAAAGTTAGATTTTCCAAATTAAAAACATTGATTTGTCTTTGATTTGAAGTAAAAATTGGAACAAGTTAGGGTTACTTGATAAATAATTGGTGGATGCTTATTGGATTCCTATACTCTAATCATCTTCATTAATTGGTAGATTTCGAATTTCTAAATTAGTTGTTTTTTTTTTATTATCTAAGAAATCAAAACTTTTCTTAAATTGTTAGTTAATTAGTTTTCTTAATTTAAAAGTTTCTTTAATAGCTCCCTGTGGGTTCGACCCGTTCTTGCCACTGTCTCATCTAGACACCCGTGCACTTGCGGTATTTTATGATTGATTTTGATCACATCACCGCGGCATAATATCCCGCGGTATCCAGCTTGTGTGAATGTGCCATTTTAATATCTGTTAGATTAGATTACTTGATATCTCTGGTTCTAAATTGCTATTTACTGCACAATTGCCTAGTTTATGTTTCATTGCTATTCTTATGATTATATGATCGTCTTCATTCTCTTTGATGCATACATTCTGTGTTATCTATATATGGTGCCTTGCCAGATCCTTGGATCTGACCCATCTTTTGGTGCTTAGGTCTCGACCTTGACCCCGCAGATGACGCGTACTATGAGGCGCCTGTAGCCGGCGATTTTGAGTGGGGACCGGTTGACCAGGTGGTCGAACCGGTCGATGGAGCGCCTGTACCGGGTGTCTGAGAGTAGTTTTATTTTGGGATTTTGAGTGAACTTGTAGTGAGCGGGAAGTAGAATATTATATATATATATTTGTTATTCACTGTTTGAGATTTTGTTAAACTTAAGCTCTGCCTTACTTGATATATTTTATATGATACCTGTTGCTTCTGCTATTTTTTCTTATGCTTCCGCAATTTAATTGTTGATTATCTATTTGTTCAAAAAGTTTTAAAAATATGACCTCACTGCGGATTATGATCTTGGAAGTTCTCGGATTTTCTGGGAAGTAGCGCTCCAAATTCAGGTACCTTAGCGGTAACTTCGGTATTCAGAATTGGGGCGTTACAACCTGTGCATCGCACAGGGGCTTCATGCTAGTTTTAACGAGATGCTATTCTAATGTGAGACATGGATTATTAAGATTGTTGTTTTGGTCGGTAACCGTGGTGGGGTCCACCTTTTGGTTGATTAGTTAGGTCACATGCGTGATGTGTTGGCATCAGCGTGCCTCATTCCGAGTTGGATCGGGTTTTTAGTTTCATGAAGGAAGATGTGAAAGAAGTGCTGATCCTAGAAGGGTGTCGGAATCGAACTCGCCGAGAACCTCGTGCGTTCCGGTGTGAGGTAGACCTGCGAACTCGCTGCGAATACTCTCAGATCTCTGGATGATCAGAAGCAAGGGTTCCCATCTCCCTTAAATAAAGTAATCCCTAGGAGTTACTGCTCTACTAGGATACTGCCTCTCCTGGAATCCCACATCTTTTGACCAACGTGGGAAATCTGCCAAACCGGGAGTTTGAACTCGATCCAAACTCTACCACCAAGAGTTTGATCCTTATCTGACTCAACCAGATCAAGACTTGTAAGAAGTTCATCCACAGCACACCGCCGGGCTCGATCTGGCATGGGAACAATGGCAGTCGGGCCACACAATTTTTCAACAATCTCCCACTTGGCACAAATGCCATGGTTGACAAACGTGCCAATGTACATCAAATGTATTTGAGTCCCATACACATCACATGCCTCGCAAATTATGCCGCGGGCAACAGTTTGGTGAGAGCATCAGCCATCAGTTCCTTGGAAGGCAAATAAGAAATCTTAATTTCTCCATTCTTAGCCTTCTCCCGGATAAAATGGTATTTTATCTCAACATGTTTTGATCGGCTGTTAAATTTCGGCTCATTCACCATTGAGATGGCAGACGTACTATCTACGTTCATCGGGACATGCTGATCCTCACTGATTAAATCAATACCACTTAAAAAGTTTCTTAACCAGACAACCTCCTAAACTACGGTACTACAGGCTATATACTCTGCCTTGGCCGTAGACATGGCGGTTGAGGTCTGTTTCTTGCTACTCCAAGAGGTCGCACCTCCTCCCGGAGTATATACATAGCATGTGGTTAACTTTCTATTGTCTAAGTCACCGGCTCAATCTGCATCGGAATAGCTACGCAATTTCAGGTTTTCACCTTGATAACATAGTTGCAACTTCAATGTGCATTTGAAGTACCGTAGAACCCTCTTAACCGCATACCAATGAGGTAATCCAGGGTTACTTAGGAATCTACTCATGTGACCCACGGCGAATGCAACATCCGGTCTCGTACACAGCATCACATACATGATGCTTCCCACAACCTGAGCATAAGACTTGCCCCGCATAATTGCCTTATCTTCCTCAGTCGTGGGCCCCTATTTGCTAGACAATTTTTCACTTTTGCTAATGGGAGTATCGATTGGCTTGCATATCATCATATCAAACCGTTTTAACACAGTTTCCAAATAGGATTCCTGTGGCAAAGTCAATAACCGATTCGGCTGGTCACGGGTGATCTTTATGCCCAGTACATATTTAGCCTCACCCATGTCCTTCATCTCGAATCTTGACTTCAACCACTATTTGATTCCATTGACGGCATCCAAATCGTCACCGGCAATCAGGATGTCATCCACATACAACGACAAATATAAACAATTACTCCCACTACGTTTAACATAGAAACATATATCAACAATATTGGAGACAAAACCAATTTCACTTATGGCCTGGTGAAATTTCTTGTACCACTGCCTCAATGACTGTTTAAGTCCATAGAGTGCCTTTTGTAATTTGTATACCTTGTCCTCATGACCTTGCACAAAAAAACCTTCAGGTTGTTTCATGTAAATCTCTTCATCCAATTCGCTATTCAGGAAAGCAGTTTTTACATCCATTTGGTGCAATTCCAAGTCATGATAAGCCACAAACGCCATAAGGGTCCTAATGGATTGAAATTTTACGATCGGGGAGAAAGTTTCATCGTAATCAGTTCCTTCCACTTGCGTGAAACCCTTGGCCACCAACCGTGCTTTGTATTTATCCAAGGAACCATCCGAATTGAATTTCTTCTTAAGAACCCATTTACAACCGATGGCCTTTCGACCTTTGGGTAGATCGACTAATTGCCACACCTGGTTCGTAGGAATTGATTCAATTTCCTCTCTCATAGCATTCATCCAATTTTTAGCATCATGCCCATTGATTGCTTGAGAGTAGGATGTCGGATCCAAATCTTCCACGGTTTCCACTAGACTGCAATAATCATCCAGATATGACGGATGTTTCCTTATCCGAACGGGTCTACTAAGTTCCGGTTGTTCCTCATCAAGTGGGTCCTGGCCAGGAGTTACATTTCCAACATCAATCACGTCGGACCCCCCACTCGCTTGAACAGCCTTATCCTTCGAAATCTCATAGAAATCCACCATTCGTGGTCTATCTCTAGGATTACCCGTTGGATTCTCAAGGAAATACACATCTCGACATTCCATGATTATTTTATTATCGTGATCATACACACGATACCCTTTTGAATGACTTGGGTAGCCAACAAACGAGCAATTCTTTCTCGTTTTTGCCTGCAGTTTGTGTCTTTCTTGTGGCGGTAACAGGACATGTACGGGGCAGCCCCAAACTTTTATATGTTCCATTTTAGATTTGGCTCCAATCCATAACTCATACGGGGTCTTAGGCATA
This sequence comes from Umbellularia californica, assembly GCA_028538565.1. Classification (NCBI taxonomy): domain Eukaryota; kingdom Viridiplantae; phylum Streptophyta; class Magnoliopsida; order Laurales; family Lauraceae; genus Umbellularia; species Umbellularia californica. Next base: position 31,031,309 of record JAPQWN010000002.1, read on the forward strand.
GATTTAGAGGGCACCCTGTTCAATATATGCTGTGCAGTATGAATTGACTCTCCCCACAAATATAGCGGAAGTTCCACGTGGCTAATCTTGGACCTAACCATGTCTAATAGTGTTCGATTTTGATGTTCAGCCACGCCATTTTGCTGTGGGGTGTAAGGGATCGCATACTCATGTATGATTCCCTCTTTTACACAGTATTCTTTGAACAACTTAGAAGTGTACTCCCCCCTCTATCAGATCGAATCCGTTTAATTTTCATGCCCTTTTGATTTTGAACTTCAGCAACATATATTTGAAAAAAATCTTAAAGCCTCATGTTATGTTTAATCAAGTAGATATAACTATATTTGCTGAAGTCATAAGTGAAGGTAATGAAATATACCTCCCCCGTCCTAGTATGAACATTTAAAGGTCCACATATATCTGTGTGAATCAGGTCTAACAATTCCGAATTTCTAGTTCCTTTTGGGAATGGTTTCTTAACCATTTTCCCACTTAGACGTGGTTCACAAGTAGGGTATTCCACTTTTCCAATATCAGGTAAAAGTCCATCCCTAACCATTCGAATTATTCTGTTCTTATTAATGTGTCCTAATCTGTAGTGCCAAAACAATGCCAAACCATTAACACATTCATTCACACACACAGAATAATTGGAACTAGATTTTATTGCAACTTTAGAAGTATCCAGCAAATATAATTTGTCATGAAGCAAACTAGAAATACAAATTTTCCCATTGAGCCCAATAGTAACCTTATCAGTAGTGAACCTAATTTCAAAACCACTAGATGCAAGCTGGCCGACGGAAAGCACACTCCTCCTCATGCCGAGAGCAAAGAAGACATCTGACAGGTATAACGATTTTCCAGTTGGCAGGGGAATTTTGACTTTCCCCACCCCCAACACATCGCAAAATGTCTCATTCCCCATGTATATGGTATGTTCTCCAGCTTTAAGTTCTTGGAATTCAATGAAACCTGCTTTGGTCCTCGAGATGTGTCGAGTAGCACCGGAATCGATCCACCAGCTGCTGTCATTGGTGTCCATCATCATGGATTCCGTGATCATATCAATATAATCTCTATTTCCATGTGGTACCATGTTCTGTTGCCCATTCTCACCCTTTTTCTTTTTACTTTTATCCGGACAGTCCGCACGAAAGTGCCCAGGCTTCCCACAAAGAAAGCAATGCCCCTTTTTCTTTTGTTGCGCCTTTGCTTTTCATTTGTCCTTTTGCTTCCTTTTCCCCATAGTAGCCATCGAGCCATTAGCAGAATTGGTTTGAGCACGCAAGGCAGTAGGCACAACACCACGGGCAGCCTGTCTTTGTCCTTCAACAATATCTTTAACGGTCAGTGTTTTCTGGAGGCTAAGGGTCTGGGAAACATTCTCCCATGAAGGTGGGAGACTTTGCAACAGATACAATCGCTGCAACTCCTGGTCCATATCCCTTTCCAAAGCAATCAAATTCCTCAATCTTATATTCATCTGGTCAATGTGGTCATTGATCGAGGTTCCTTCAGGCATTTTATAATTAACATAATTTGAGAATGCCTCCATAAGGTGGGACACAGTGGATGCATCGTATTTCGCAATTATTTGATCATAAATTTCTTTTGCTGAAGGCAGTTGCTCAAATTGCTTGACCAAGTCATTGGAAATAAATCCAAGTACCAGATGCCTTGCTGATTCATTATCAAATTCCCAAGTAGCATAGAGATCTTTATCTTCCTTGGAAGCATCATCAGTAGGCTTCTTAGGTGTCTTTTCTTTAATAACATAAGAAAGACCCTCAAAGTGCAACAAGACATCCATCCGACATTTCCAAATGGGTAAGTTCCTCCCATTGAAAATATCGACCTTAGCAAGATCATACAGGACAGATTTAACAGTAGACATATCTGAAAAATAAATAAATAAAGTCCAGATAACACTGACCGTGATCGCAGTCCAAAAAAATTTTGACCGTTGGGATGCCAATCTATCACGTCTACTAAATAGTGCTCGTCGTCACGAATCCACAGAACCAAATCGCTCATCGATCGGAGGTCGGATGAAAAAGTTACTACTAGTCAAAGTTGCCGTTGACTGATTTGACCGGGCCCGAGCTTGCGTCAGCAACGGCGATGTGCTGACGTCATTGTACTAGCACTCAACAGCTTCTCTGCAGTGACGTGGGCCGAGCTATAGACAGGTCGGGTTGGATCTCTGGCCCGACCCAATCGATTGAGTCTTGTGTTGCACATCTGGAGGCCAAAACAAAAAAGAAGTCCCTATTAGCAACACAAGAACGACTTGGACCTTTTTGACCTTTTTTTTAAAGACTTCTTCACGCATCCCGAGGCAAGAAGAAAACAACAAAAAAGAATCAACAGTTTCTTTTTGAAACAAGACTTGGTCCTGTTGTACAGGCAAACCAAAAACACGTCTTGGTCCTGCTGCACGGGCAAACCTAAAGAAATTCGAGTCTTCTTTGCTGGCTTCTGTTGCAGAACAGAATGGAACCGAGAAAAATACACGATGAAGAGGTTGTAGATATGACGATCCACAACCTTATCGCAAAACCTGAACCGTCAAACACACAGACCATGTTCTGATACCGATTGAAAGAAGTGTTGATCCCAGATGGGTGTTGGAACCGAACTTGCCGAGAACCTTGTGCGTTCCGGTGTGAAGTAGACCTGCGAACTCTCTGCAAATACTCTCAGATCTTTGGATGATCAGAAGCAAGGGTTCCCATCTCCTTTAAATAGAGAATCCCTAGGAGTTACTGCTCTATTAGGATACTACCTCTTCTGGAATCCCACATCTCTTGACCAACGTGAGAAATCTCCCAAACCGGGAGTCTGAACTCGATTCAAACTCCACCACCAAGAGTTTGATCATTATCTTACTCAACCAGATCAAAGCTTGTTGGGAGTTCATCCGCGGCACACAGCCGGGCTCGATCTGGTGTCGGCCCAATGACAGTCGGGCCACACAATTTTCCAACAAGATGATGGGACTCACCTCCAAATAAAATCTTTTCCAATAGAGTTGATCTAAATCTGAAAGAAAACTGAAAAACTAAGGTAGCTCAAAATCAGAGAATCTGGATATTAATATAGAAGTTACAAGTTGCAATAATTCTATAGTTCCTATTTTATTTTTCATAGTGGAATGGTAGAGAGACCTTTCAAAATGTGTGGTATATTTGGAAGTTGGTTTTGACTTTATATACATTCATTTTATTTATTTATTTATTATTTTTTTTCTATCAAACTTATCCCTCCGTGTTCAGAGGGAAGCCGGGTAAACACCCCTGTGACCCGAAGGTAGTAGCACTAGTGGACTCAACCTTCGGTTCCTGAACAAGGGAGAACTGAGGTCGATAGTAGAACTTCTAATTCCGGAAGAGGGAGGAACCGTGGTCCTGACTACTTGGCCAACCCCTTTGACTTTATATACATTCATTGGATGTGCGGTAATGACCCATGGCCCACCTCTGGGAAGATAGGTGATGATGGTGATGATCCGCTATCACCAGCCAAGTAATTTGATGGTGATCAAATTTTTCATTGGTCCCGCCACATGCATGCAACGTGGCCATTTCAAAATCAACGATGTTGGCAGATCACTGCCAAAATGCACTCAACGAGATCTTCCAAAGCTTTGAGCATTGGCCATGAACTCGGTCGACTAATAGAAAATGGTGATTCTTACAAAAGTGTATTCAAGCGGCCCATCAGTAGATGGGTAACCAAAGGATTACATGAAGGATTTCTTTTTTCTTCTGAAGGGTCTTTACTTATTGAACTGCTATACTTTTATACCATGAAAATAAGGTGTAATGATGGATAGGGATGAAAGTGGGCCGGGCCGAGCCGGGCTTTGAGAGGCCCCAAGCTCGGCCCTAGTATTTTTCAGTAGGCCCTAGCTTGGCCCGAGCTCGAGAGGGCCTCAAAAACCCTGGCTCTGGCTCGGCTCTTATTAAGTTATGAGGCTCTAGGGCCGGCCCTTTGAGCCTGGCTCGATTGAGGCCCTAGGCTCGGCTCATGAGCCTGGCCCGTTTTATAATGATATAGCACTAGCTGAAAGAAAATATTTTCAAAAAAAAAATCCTCTTGGAATTTAAAGAAATCTGCATATGCAAACAAGAACAAAAAATGGTCAAATGCATGCATTCATCCCATATTCTCATTCCCATAATTTGGATTGCAGCAATAAAATTAACTAAAATAAGAATGACTCCATAAAAGCAAAGGGAGCTCAGTCCCAACACTCCATAATAGTTCAATGTTAATGTAGATGGGCATTATCAAACTCCAACAATAATACAAATCAAATTAAACTCCAATAGCATCATAGAATAAAATAAAGTATTCAGTTAGCATCATAAAATAAAAGTTTAGGGTTTAGGGTTTATGGATTATTTTGGTGCTTAGATTTAGGGTTTATGGTTCATGGATTATTTAGTGCTTAGGGTTTAGAGATTATTTATATTGGATTAAAATTAGGATTTAAGGTTTAGTGCTTAGGTTTAGCATTTATAGATTATTTAGTGCTTAGGGTTTAGTGTTTAAGGTTTAGGGATTATTTATATTGGATTAAAACTAAGGTTTAGGATTTATGGATTATGTTATATCATATATGTATTATATACTGTATAGTGTACATATATATAATATATGTAGGCCCTAGGGCTTACGAGCCGGGCTTCATCAAGCCCGAACTAGGCCCTTTTAAGCAAACGGGCCTCCTACTATGCCCTAGCTCGGCTCTTTTGTGTTTCGAGCCGAGCCTATAACGGGCCGTCCGCAGGCGGCCCGCGGACAACCCGGCCCACTTTCACCCCTAATGATGGACGCATTAGAGAGAGATTTTTTTTTACTTTTTTTTATTTTTTTGGTAAATGGAAAGAGAGATTTACGGGATGTTACTAAATGGGGGATTCAAAGAAAAGGGGAAAGAGAGACACGTTACGCTACGCAATGGGGTTTTAAATCTTTTAATTGAGGAGAAGGAAAAAAAAAAAAAAAAAAATACAACATGGCACAAGCATGAGTGAAATTGGTAGATTAGAGGGCTTAAGGCTAATCTATATAGGTCACTATACATTAAATTACTGAATATCTCCATTGTCGTCTAGTCCGGTTAGGATACCTCGCTTTCACCCAGGCGACCCAGGTTCAAATCCCGGCAATGGAATCATTAAACTTTTTCTACCTCTAACTCTTTTAAATTAGTCGACACACACATCATACAATTGCTGAATATAAGAAATCACATGGCATTAAGTTTTTTTGAATTGTAAGGATCGCGGTTTAAGTTTAGATAATTTTTCTACTATAGTATTGTTTTCTCTTCTGCAGATTCAAACTTGTCTTCTAAAATTGGGCTTCAAGATAGCATTAATCTGTTTCCATAGCAGTCGTCAGCGGCAACTATTGACAGAGTTGTACTCCCATTCCCATCTAATGATGCTGTAAGTTCAGCTTCCAGTGCATTAGAAGCCTTTGATTGTGAAGAGTAAGCCATTAGCATTTTCGTGCATGGTTTCTTATATTGCCACATGAGCCTGCCAATTGGTCAATTCCAGTTATTGGTTGAGATCAACAGCCACTTTTCATGGACAATTATATTAAAACATTTGGTAAGTGTAGCCTTAGGGCCCGTTTGGTAATTTTACTTATAAAGTCAAGTAAAGTTAAGTCAATTTAAATATCCTATCAAAAGCACCTTTTACCAAAATTCCCTCCATCTTTTTCCAAAAAAGTCAAAAAGCAACTACCTTCACTCACTAAAAGACAAAAATATTCCACTTTTCCATGCAAAAAGTCAAAAAGATTTTATAACAAATAACTAAAAACAAAATACCATCATAACCCACTTATATTTTATTCTTTCTTCAAAATCAAATTTACTTCACTTGACTCAATTAGTAGAATTACCAATTAGGGTTTCCAAATAAGTAATGAGTCCACAGGTACTATAATCCGATGGATAAGAAGATAAAGATTTTAATAGTTTCACTTTACCAGAAGTCTGCAGCAAAAGTGCAAGTTGCATGTGAAGAGAAGATTTGTAGTTTCCATAGCATGTCTACAACATATACACAAATTCTTTGCAATTAGATTTAATTTAGCAAGATAATCAACTGTCATGTGACAACCTTGCAGCACTTTCCAAGCAACATTCTTATTTTGGAGGGGACATGGGTAGGCCATAACTTTTTCCGAGGCAAATTTGGGCCAACTGGGAGAGGGTTGAGGGATTTGTAAATTGCTTTGACCGTGCATTGGGCCAGCTTCAATTTTGATCCCAACAAGGAATGTCTGATTCCCCACGGGGATTAGATATAAAAGTTTATGTTATTTCTTTATCCAAAGTTTGAATAATCTTTACCTATATATAATTTTTATAAGTTCCCTAACAAGGGTTGGCATATTTTCCTGACAAATACCTTTCTCAAAGGCAAATATTTTAGTAGAGGCAAATCTGAAATCCAGATATCCTCTAGACTGTTTGTCTTTATTCGTCTATTACAACCCATGATATTTTCTCTAGCGACGACCCCATGCTCTTCATAGTGGGAGGAAAATAAATATATTTTAGGGGGCTTTTGTACAGCGCCAGCGCCGCGGAAAAGGAAACACAAGCTTTCCGATGGGAGAAGTGGGAAACCTAGATGCTCGTTGGAGGGAAAAATGTAGTTACAGCAATGCACCCGAAGTTCCGGAAGGGTGGAATCGTCGCTGCACCAAACAGCTCAAGGAAGGTGCCAAACTCCTTCCTTTTCCGTGGCAACTCACTGCTGGGGTATTTCTAGGATAGAACTCTAACCCACCATGCAGCCTCGGTTAAGAATCACCATATGAGGTGTCCGGGTCCATGTCTCTAGTTCCTAGTCCCCCATGGATTCCAGAAAGAGTCGCTATTTTTCACAACACTGGACTTACTCTCTTTGCATCTGAAATTTGGCCCTTCCAGAGAAAACATGCCAAATGGGTTTGGATTTGTTGAAGAATTTCTAATTTGGTAGCCAATAGCTAGTATTGACGAACATGCTAATTGAAGTAGAATGCTCCTACCCACAGGTGTACCCATGAATGGATATATAGGCGGTCGCCCTCGTCCAGTTTCAGAGTCAGGATTTCGGTTGAGAGGGACAAGGATAAAATATTATGAATTTATCAAAGATCAATATGAGAGTACGCCTGTATTCAGTTTGGCGCAAAATTTCAAAATGGGGCAACTTTTTGTGTCCCAATAATGATTTCAAGGCTCTTAATTTTATTTAAGCTATAGAAATAAGGAAAAAAAAAAAAAAAAACGAGTCACTTAAGAGTTTCTACAATAGTAAGCCCACTCAAGACATCTAAATCATTGATAAAATGGCCTCTCCATGTAGTATATAGTCCCCATCAGATTTCATTCAATTGGCCCGCATTTAGATTGATATCTCATATAGGATAATACAAACAACTCAAATATTTCATACAAATCAATTTGACGTTGAGCCTAGACTGTATTAAGTCAAAATGCTCATAGAAAATAGAGCATTTCTTTTGTCAGGTTTAGATTCACTAAGGGCTGCCCAAGATACCAACTTTAGAGGATTTACATTTTGAGTCTATTTTTAAGTGGACCCTACTCGAATAGTCTAATAAGACTATACTTGAACAAAGCCTGGTATGTGAGAAGCCTACTTTAAAAATATAAGGAGAATAACAAGCAAAACTACCAACCCAAAGGAAAAGGGGGATATGAAGATTTAGTTTCTTTCATATCTCTCAAAAAAAAAAAAAATAAAAAAAGGAAAAGACAAACAACCTTATTATTTTCTATTTCTCTCTTCTTTGGAAGGGCAAAAGTACATTTGAGGAGGGGAAAAAGAATAAAATTATAATGCCCACAACAATCACTAAAATTTATCTTCTTTGTACAAAGTTGAGAAAATTGAGAAGGAGCTCGACACCTGTCCCTTCACTACTCCCCCGAAGGACTTGGGTTTGCCTCCAAAACTCACATAAAAGTATTGTGTCAGCCTCCAAAATCCACACAAAAATTCCGAACCCAACCCCAATATCCAAATGGAAATCCTGGGTTTGCCCACAAAACCCAACTACCTATTTGGTTCCGCCACCTCAAATGAAGATCTTGGGTCCGCAACTAATCTTGATAATATGAGATAGTAATGATCCTTTCCAAATTGATATATTATTATGAGTATTTTTTAAGGCTGGATTCCATATACTTGTTATTTTCTTCATTGTGGAGAGAATTGTAACTAAATAGTTTTAGTTCTCCACTTTTTTTTTTTATTAATATCTAGTTTTTCAAAGATCTCATTTTTTAGGCCCCAAAAGGCATCTGACTTCTATTATAATTAGCCTTTTGACCTACATCATTTTCAAATATTATAAGCGCTCAGTTAATTAAGTTTGGAGTTTTCTTGTTTGTGATTATACATGGTAGAATATCATCCGCGGATTACAATATAGGTATGTGGTCTCCTTTGGGTGTAATTTTCATAAACGAGATCCTCACCCTATTTTCCAAGCAATAGTAACTGTAGTTACAGCTTCTCCAAGGATCTCCTTATTGTAGCCCTCTTCCCAATACAAATTCATCTAATAGATGTTCATGATTTGTATTCTATATCAAGCTAGATTAATACAAGTCATAATTTTGTCCACAAAGAAGGAATTAAAAAAAAATTGTATAAGCATTGCCATATAAAGATGTCCCAAGATAAAGCTTCATATGCAGTTTCTATGACTAGTTTAATAGCCACTTGATGTTTCTTTCTTTTTCTATTTTTCATTATATGAATCATCTCTTTTGCTATCTTCAAATTTCTCAAAACAGTATGAGGTTCTAAATTCTGATAAAAATTAAAAATAAAACAGACCTTGCTGTGGTAAGCGGTTAGGTGGTTAGATTGGGCTCAGATTGGCCCATCTAACATACAAGTCAGGTTGAGAAGGCTGCAACCCACATTTGTGCAATTTACTAGATGGGTCAAACAAGACCCAACTCCGTAAACCGCTGGCCAAATGCAGATAGGGTTTGCCAGTTGTGTCTGATTTTGTCACCCTTACTATCAAAGTTTGTCGGTTAAGATATACACACTGGTTATGCTGGGGCAGGTCATACGAACCGTTTATTATAAAGGTCAGAGCAGACCCGACCGACATCCGACCCATATAACCATGCCTTGGATGTCGGGTCAGGTTTTGCCACCATGAAATCCCAAAACCGGTCAGAAGATCGGGTTGTCCTGACCAAATTGCACTTGCACCCATATCACTGCCTCTTGGTCATCCTTGACCATGGGACTCTACAATGATATTGATTGTTCACATGCAATTAACAGCATTCATGTCTACAGTTCTGACTACTGTTACATGGGCACTTAAAACGTACGTTTTGTTGGCATCTTTTCCTTGGAAAAGAGGAGCAGCATTGAAGGAAAGAATTACGTTCTTTTCCACGGGAGAGAGATTTGAAGCTTTGGAAAAACGCTTTAAGTGAGCACCATAAAACTTCTGTCATTGCCTAAGACATTTGATACAAATAGACTGACTGCTAGATCACCCTAAAACATTAAGTTTAGAGACTTCTACGTTTTGTGACACATATGGCTTCTTCTAAAGTCTCTAATCTGAAGATGTTATCTCGTGAAGGTGATGATAAAAATGATAGTACAGACGACAGAGAAAGCGATGTTGGAATTTCATTACATGGATTGAATCTGGGTGGAAGGAAGAAGCTCCTTGTTATTGATTTAAATGGGTTACTTGCACATACCTTCTTCACATTTGAGAATGTCAAGATTCCTGCAAATCGTCAACCTGATGGGGTTCTCGGCACCAAATTAGGTGAAATTCTTGAAAATGTTGGCAAAGGACACTCTTTTTGTTCTTGTTCTTGATTTTGCTGATTATCTACTGTTTGTGGATCTTTTTTTTATTTAAATGTTGATCAGTCTTCAAGAGGCCCTTCTGTGATGAATTTCTGAAGTTCTGCTTCGAAACATTTGAAGTTGGGATATGGTCTACTGCAACTCAGTGAGTGACTACTCTTCCCAATCCATTTTAGTATATATATGTTATATACCTGTACAGTACTTACCCTGTATAACCAGATGTGGCACCATAGTAAGTAGTCACTGTACATGTGGAACATAATTTACCAAGGAGAAACTGATTCACCGCTGACCCGTTTATTAATCAGGTCGGAACCAGGTCAGGTTCGTTTTGGGTTGGCAAGTTAAAAAGTGTAATGAGTAAGGCTGGTTTGGCATCTCTATGCACCCAACTCCAGCCTAGGAAATATATTCAAACGTCAACCTTAAACCCTGAATGAGGAAGTCCGTTTGGGTCAGGCTTGCAGGTTAGACTAAAATGGGTTGGGGTTGGTTGGTTGAATAGCAACCATGTACCGTACTCTTACCTAATAACACATTATTAGTCACGTTGGAGATGTTAATCAGGACTAAGAATTATCGGGTAGTTTTGGTTCGTCCAGTGTTGGGGGGCAATAAGTCTGGGTTTGTAGGTTGAGCCCAACTCAAACCTGAGACTTGTTAATCTATTGATCAGGTTGGAAATGTAAACCTAGAATCATCAATTATTTAGACAGATGTGGAAGGTTTGATGGGTACAGTGTAATGAGTCACATCGGATTGGTAGGTTGGATGGATAATATGGTTTTAACTCAAGCCCAAGAATCAGGTCGGAAGCATTTACCATGCACCTTGAATTGTCACATTGATGTGTTTTGGGAGGTTGGGTTAGATACAAATTGAATTCTTCATTTTTTTATTTATTATTATTTTTTTTGGTGTGTGTGTGTACCACTTGGGTAAGGAGCCATTATCAAATAAATGTTATTTATTATAAAAAATGTGGTTCAGTCTGTATTGGGTAAGAAATGTGGGTATGCCGGGCATTTTTGTGAAGGAAAATCTTGATCATTTTATTTCTTCACAACTAACTAATCAATAGTTGGGATTATCCTGTGTATTTAGTCTATGCCTCTTCACTCTTGTAATTGGGACCTTAAATTGGGATGATTCATGACACTCACCATTTCAGTTTCTAGTTTTTATATTATTTAACTGGAAATACATACACGCACGCATGCCTACTCTCATACGCACAGAGAGAGAGAGAGAGAGAGAGAGCTCTTTCTTATACTTTCTTTTTTTACCCCAGCTTAGGAGACAGTGAGCCTGGGACCTAAGAGAACCCACACAAGTGCGAAGAAGACTAGTGAATCAATCTCTATGCAACCAAGTGACAAGCGGGTGAGTTGCTACCCAAATAAGCAACCCTATTAGGTTAAAAGAGTACTAGCACAATAACCCGTACTTAGCATGAGCATGTTCACCAATAACTGAAAAATATATTTGTTGATTTATTAAGAAAAACTCATACTACGCAAAATCAATCCTCAAATACTCGCGAGAATGATTTGGTGATTATGATAGCAATAGAAATGAAATTTCTTTCGGAAAATTGAAATGTGGGAAGAAGAGGTGCTTACATGAAGTCGAAGAAATGAGTATTTACACGTTGAAAGTGAAGATGAGTGGTTACATACTGAAAATAGGCAGTTATAACTCCGCATCAGAATCAGAAGTTATAGTCAAAATTAGATCCAAAATCTTCTAACTTAATATATTATAATTAGACATACCTTTTCATTTATTGTTCCACCATATACCTCTTTTATGCCAACCCACTGGCAGCTGGGATGATGTTTCATTTGTTTTTTCACTTATGTTTCATGTTTTGTGCAGGAGAAATGTAGATGGCGTCATTACTTTCATATTTGGTGATTTTAAGCCTAAACTGCAGTTTACTTGGGTAAGTTTTTACATTCTACAATACTACTAGTGAGTAGTGACAGAGTGGTGTGATATGAGCTGAACCACTAAATAGATCAACCGTTTGAGAAGTTTCACTCCTCCCAAGGACGACAGGGGTCAATCCCTGGTACCGTAGGTTAGACCCAATTAATGCACTACTTATGCACTCTGGTGGGTGCCCTTGCCGGATTTAACAACCCTACGATCAAGTCATTGCTAATAAATCGGCTGGTTTTAAGAGCCATCTCCCGAGGGGTCGCTTGTCTCCGGTTGATAGCCAATATATTCAAAATGCCTAACTATTAACACTCTCCTTCTTGGTTATCTCCCTCTCTTGCGGGACACTGTCCGTACTCGAAGCACATGCTTGCACAAGACACCCCTCACACATGCGCCTGCACAAATGATGCGGCATGTGGCCTATTTTGCGCTACACGAATTTGATTTGGGCACGTATTGGCTCTCATGTCATCTCAAGTTGCTAAGCAATACATCCAAAATGCCTAGATGTTTGAGATGCGGCAAACTAACTACTTAATAGTTTGGCCTTATAAATTTCATTATTTAATGTTTGTTTCATTTTCATTCAAAATTGCTTAGAATAATTGAAAATTTGTTATTTTGTCACTATTATTGTCGTGATTTAGATGAATTGTCTAACAAAAGAAAATGTATTTTCCTTGATTTTGGATTTTTTTTTATTTTCATATTAATGATAATAAAGAGAGAAAAAAATATAACTTAGGAAAAAGAAAACCGACATGAAAACAAAGGTCTAAATTTATAAGAGCATTATACCCACACAAAGATCAAGTTGTATAACATAAGCTACCAAAGTAATTTTTCTATTAAATGCTTTCTTATCTAGCGAATCCTCCATATCAATGGCCAACATCTTTATATGCTTAAACACAATCTGAATTGAAGAAGACAAAACTTTAATTTCAGAACACAAGAAATGGGGCATCCTAGGGCCAACACTAGAAGAGATCCAAGAAACAATATTAGAAGAATTACTCTCCACAATTAAATTGACATGTGCAGAAGAAGATAACAATCATAGAGTTTCTAAAATGGCCACCAACACCTCGGTCTCATTAGATTCTTTGATTTCTTGATTTTGGATTTTATAATGCAAAAAATTATTTGTTTCAATGTCATGTCATTTGTTAATAGTTAAATTTCAATTTGAGGTTTGTCCAGGGCTTGAAATTTAAGACTCGTCATGGTTACTTCAATATTTATGGATTTGGGCCCATTCTTTAGAATCCATCCCAACCCCCCCCCCCCCCCCCCCCCCCCCCCCCCCCCCCCGCACCCCAAAAAATATATATATATATATATATATATACAAAAAAAAAGAGGTTAAAAAAAACTTAAAAATAAAAAGTGAAAAGTAATGGTTTGATGGAATCAAGGAGGGACTTGATGGAAACAGGATAGCGGAGTTTGAAAGAGATGAGACTTAAGGTCTCATTTCACAATTAAATCCTCAGAGATTCCTCACCATCATGGAAAACCCACGTTTGGCAGGTTTTAGTCCCCAAGAATTTGGGCAAGTGGAAATGACTTTATAGTCGGATCCTTTCTCATTTTCATAGGGTAGCCCTTTCTTATAAGATTTGAAAATCCTCATTTTTGTTCATTTACCCACTAATACCAATTTTCCTTATAAATATAGACATCATTAGACATTGATATTACTATAATCCTCAATGAGGAATCCCTGTTTAGGGCATTGACGAATCCTCAAATTTGGGGGATCCTCACAAATCCTTATTTATTTTCTTGTAATTGATTTCCTAGGGATTCTAAAAATATATATTCAAAGTCATTAAAATTAAAGAAACAAAGGTGAATAACATCATACATTGAACAGTTCTACGTTGTGTTTTGCACATGTGAGACTCAAACTCATGATCTCCTGTAATTTTTTACATAACTAACTTAACCACTACACCACACAATACTAATGCGTAATTATTTATCAGAAAAATGTTAAAAGTAGTTAGATGGAGCAGGGGTACTAGTCAAACGGGCCATGCCTAAACATGGGTTATTGTCCGAGTAATGATTATGATATAACGCACATCTCTTTCTATGTAAAGTTAATGATAGGGATATAGAAATTGAATACCCAACCACCACCCTTGTCATCCAGATCCTACCAAAGTCAACGTGTCGTCTTCATTAGTAACTTGTATATATATATTCTTATACCTCACCGCATATCACCTCTTTAATAATCTTCAGTGAGCTCATTTGACCATGAATTCATGTGTATTTAATTTTTATGAATTCTAGTGCAAACAAAATTGCCTTAGTTCGGATATCATATTTAATTTCTCTCTTGATCTTGGCTCCTCAATGGCCTATACCACATATATAAAACAAGGCCTCCTATTTTTTCTCCCTTTTTAAATATTGGTTTTGGTTCCTTAGTAGCTCATGATTTTAATTTTGTGAAATGGATATTGCTTTGCAGAATCAAACTCACTGCACCTCCACATTGTTTAAGACATTGGAGAATAAGGACAAGCCCATCTTTCTGAAGGAGCTGAAGAAACTCTGGGACAAAGAGTGTCATAGTCTTCCATGGCCCAAGGGACAATACTCTTCATCCAACACCTTGTTGATTGACGATTCTCCTTACAAGGCTCTTCTCAATCCGGTAATTTATTAACATTGTTACCAATCAGCATTAATTATATATAATAAGAACACTTCTGACCATCATTTTATTTCCATCCAACAGCCAAATACAGCGACTTTTCCACACAAATTCACAGTTGATCAGATTGAAGATAATTCTCTAGGTAAGCCTTTATTCTCTTTGCATTCTGATTATCATTTGTATGATAAGGTTGAGCATATCAGTTCAATAGTCAACCAATTGAAGTAACAAATCTTTAAATATCAACCTTCCATCAACACCACATATAGGGTGTTGTTTAATCCAATGGTTAATCATACTTGTCCTCAATGTACTTCAAGATCACCTAAAAGTGGGTCCCATGTCCATGGATTTGTCAATCTTATCATATGGTACTGTGAATTATGTTACCAAGAGGCCCACTCAATATGTGTATTTTGGGCACTCGGCCAAGTGATTTTATAGATAGACGCCTCAAATGAAAGTAGCTCAGTTGGCCTAGGACCACGGTTTGCATTCGGATGTTGTAGGTTCGAAACTGCACTACCACACTGGGGCTACAGGGGAGTTAACCCTGCTTCCCTCTGAGCCCGGAGGGATTAGTCCAGCCCAAAGGGTCAGGAACCCTCCGATAACAAAAAAGATAATAATAATAAAATAAAGCCAAATATCTACTAATTCTTCAATAAACCCAACATCTTCATCCAACTGTCTGCATTAATTGTTTGGATTAAACAGGCCCAAAAGGAGATCTGCGGGCTTTCCTGAAGGGCTTAGCTGCTGCTGTTGACGTTCAGACCTATGTGAAGGCGCACCCTTATGGTCAGGATGCTATCACAGCCAACCATCAGGACTGGAGTTACTACTCGAAGATTATTGGTCATTTTCCCCATCGTTTGTCTCATTGATTATGTTGGAAATAGTCATTTTGGTTACTGTTTTTGCACCCCCATCCAATCCACATGAGTCTTAAACCTCTTTTGGAATCGTTTTGTTAGCTGTGTTTTGTTTCGGATGGAACAATATTTATTTTGTCTTGATAGTTCCGATTTACTTTTTATTAATTTCATGGGATATCAATGTTTGAGTATCTTGGAATGCTTATTATTGTACTGAGCAGAAAGTCATCTATCTGAGCATGATGAGTAATATAAATGGTTTCTTCACCCAGTTTGATGCAATACTACAAAGTAGCATTTAGACTTCTTTAGTATTTAATAAGTTTTATTTCCCTCATGATCATTTTCTCATTCACCCATGGGGTTGGGTCAGATTGAACATCCCTGCACTATATTATAGTACAACGAAGTAATTTATCCAATAGAGGAAGTCCACATTCTTTGAGAGTTGAAATGATAATCAAGGAGCCTCGTTCTTCTGCAATGTGCATTTAGAAAGTTTCTCCATTTCCCAAACTGCCCTTTCACAAGCACTTCCCCAAATATCTTTTTAATCTTCTATTTATTATCAAAATGACCCTTTAACAAGCACTCTCCGAAATTAACCTTTAAACTTTTTTTTTTCTTTGAGAGGAAGAGCCTGAACCTTTATTAAATAGCAACTTGCGGTACATTAGTAGTACGAGATTTTCTAGAAATGGTGGCACCTCTTCTAACCAAACATGCTCAGTAACATAATTTTTTACATGTTTTGCGAGAGAATGAGCCACTTTGCTCCCATCTCTGAGTACATGAGTTAAACTGTATGAGCTAAACATCCTTGAAATAGCTTTGACTTCGTCGTTGATATGGCCAATCCGTGAGAAATCCTCCTCTGGTGACTGAATAGCTTTAATCACTTGGAGTGAGTCACCTCTACAATAATGGTTCGGGTACCTACCTCCAGAGCAAATCTTAGTGCCCGAACAAGTGCATCAGCCTCCACTTCCTCATCTCCAACATGTCTTCCACTTGAGCTCAAGGCTGCAATAGGAAGACTATTTTCATCCAGAATTATAACCCCCATACCAGATCTACGAGCTTCTTTGAAAACTATACCATCAAAATTAACTTTGTAGCAACCCGTGGTTGGCGGGGACCAAGTGTTACATCTCTTGGTTTCCTGGACAGGTTTGTGGTCGATTGCATTGATATACTCCTCCGAATAGCACCTGGCTCTGTCAGCAAGACTCTGTGGCTCGATAATGTTTCCTCCATGCAAGATATTGTTTCTTGGGTTCCAAATATGCCACACTGTTACAAAAAATAAATTAAGTTCAGGAGCATCTAATTTGTCCACCATATCAACTGTAAGGTTTTGAATATCAAAATAACCTTAAGAACTTTTCTGCAACTTTGAGGAACAAGAAGCCCAAACTGTTCTCGCCGCAATACAGCACCACAAAGCATGAATTCCATCTTCTAGCTCCGTTCTGCATAATTCTCATATATCATCCACAACCACTTTCTTCTTGACCAAATTCCTCTTATTAAGGAGGATGTTTTTGCAAGCTCTCCAAATAAAGTGTATGATTTTTTTTTGGGATATTCGCATGCCATATTGTATTCCACATCCTCTTCTTCTGGCTGTCATCAGAGCACTCTGCTTCATTTGCTGTAAACTTTTGATTGAAAGCCAGATGATATGCGGTCTTAACAGTATATCTACCATTCTTTGAAGCTGTCCATGTAATCTTGTCGTCTAATGGCATTGAACTTAATGGTGTGTTTAAAATACACTCAGCATCCTGCGGTATGATTATATATTTTAGAAGACCCGATTTCCACCATTTAGTACCTGGATCAATAAGCTCGCACACTCTAGCCTCAGTGTCCAAGGTATTTGGTACCGACAGAATCAACGAGTTTGATGGAATTGACAGCCACTTATCTTTCTAGATTCTAATTTGAGTACCCTTGCCAACTCGCCATCTCACACCTTGGATTAAAAGTTGTTGAGCCTGAAGACAAAGCAACAAGAAGACCAAAAGGAGAAAAGGGCTTTTAGAGCTCTGAGAATTTATTTCCTTCAAAGAAAGATTACAATGAGAGGGATTACATATTTATACACATCCAGAAAACGGAATTAGTTGGAGGCAACCCCCAAGAGCAGTTACAGTTAGTGACAATGATCCAAGTAGTTTTGAGATGGGTCTAACTGTTAGTGACTTCTATGTCATCGGGCCCCTCAAGCTCAGGGGACAGTCAGTAACCGAGAGCTTGGACCGAAGAAATTGAAGATGTCGAGGATGTAATCCCTTGGTAAAAATATCAGCAAGTTGATCATGAGTAGAGACAAAGGAGACATCGAGATCCTTGCGGAGTATTCTCTCTCTCTCTCTCTCTCTCTCTCTCTCTCTCACAAAATGGAAATCAACCTCTATGTGTTTGGTCCTAGTATGAAACACTGGATTAGAGGCGAGGGAGATGGCTGATATGTTGTCACACTATAACAGGACGAGAGGAGAGAAAAATCCCAATGTCTTGGAATAGAATGTGCAACCAGGAGAGTTCAGTTGCTGTGTGTGCCAAAGCTCTGTACTAAGATTCAGTGGAAGAGTGAGTGGTTGTATGTTGTTTCTTCGCACACCAAGAAACAAGAGTAGCGCCAAAGAAAATGCAGAAACCAATAGTAGATCTGCGATCAGTACAGTCGCCTGCCCAATCGGCATCAGAGAAGGCTCGAAGAAAAAGAGGACCAACTCTAATGTGCAGGCCATAGGACAGAGTACCTTTGGCATAACGCAGTAGACGTTTCAACACAGTAAAATGGAGCTCTGTGGGATTGTGCATGTACTGACAGGCAAGGTTGACAGCAAAGGATAAATTTGGTTGAGTCAAGGTGAGGTACTGCAGGGCACCAACAATGCTACAGTATATAGATGGATCCTGTAGCAAAGGTGAGGAATTGGTTGAGGAAGAAACCTTGTATGAACAGGGAGACTCAACTGGCTTGCAATCAAGCATCGACGTCCTAGTGAGCAAATCCTTAGCATATTTTGTCTGAGAAAGGAAGAGACCAGTTGATGTGTAGCTCACTTCAATGCCAAGGAAGTGATGGAGCTTGCCAAAGTTCTTCATCTCAAACAAAGTGTGCAATTGACCAATGAGACAGTGAATGTAAGAACTATCACTCCTAGTAATAATAAGGTCATCAACATAGAGTAGGATGAGAGTGATTGTCTTCCGGTATGGACGGATGAAGAGGGAAGGATCAGCATAGGTAGTTTGAAAGCCCAGGCCAATCAAAAAATTAGCAAAGCGCTCATACCATGCCGGGGAGGCCTGCTTAAGTCCATACAGGGATTTATGTAACTTGCAGAGATGAGTGGGGAGAGATGAATCAACAAAACCTTGGGGCTGTGTCATATAGATATCTTCATGAAGAATACCATGTAGACAGGCGTTGGTGATGTTGAGCTGATGAAGAGGCCATCAAAAATGGATAGCCATAGTGAGAACAACCCTGACAGTAGCTTGCTTAAAACATGACTAAATTCTTCTGTGTAGTTGACACCAAATTCTTGATGAAACCCCTTAGCAACAAGCCTGGCTTTGTGTCTAGAAATTGATCCATCTTGATTATGTTTTAGCTTAAACACTCAGTGACAACCAACAACATATTTGTCTGGAGAAAAGGGAACAAGAGACCATGTTCCTTGACGTTGAAGTGCAGAGAATTCTTCTACCATAGCTTGACGCCAGACATGGGATTTGGATGCCTCTGTGTAGTTGGTAGGAGCAGACCAGTGGTAATAATCATGTGGAGGAAGAAGAGGAGGATGCTTAGTGGAGAGAAAAGCCTTTTTCTTGAAGATGCTTGATTTTGAGCGAGTGACCATGGAGTGTGCATTAGAGGATGTATAAAGAGGTGTAGGCAGGGGAGTGGAGAGTGTGGGAATGGACTGTATAGAAGAGCTAATAAGAGAACCAATGGAAGGTGGACTTGGAGTAGTAGGTGGGGCTTGCGCAGTGGATGAAGAAGAAGGGACTGATATGAGTGGAGAAGATGTAGGTGAAGATGAAGAACTGGAAATAGGGAAGGAGACCAATGTATTGTTTATTGGTAGCTCATGTGGTGAGGAAGGGTGGGAAGTAGATTGTAAAAAGGAAGGTGAGATTGAATGACGTGAGAACGAGAAAGAGAGGCAAACCTCTTCTCCAACGCAAGCCAGACTTCTTGAGCAATTGCGACACCAACTACATGAGCAAGAACAGGTGTAGACAAAGTTGCATTGATCCAGCTCAGAATGTTTTGATCCGATTGAATCCATGTGATATATTGTGGATTGACTTCCTTGGAAGCATGTCTAGCCGAATCAAGCATGAATCTAGGTGGATAAGGATGAGATCCATCCACAAAGCCGATCATACCGTGTGCACGTAAGACCGATACGAATTGTGACTTCTATAGCAAGTAGTTTTGATTGTCTAGTTTGATGGAAATCAGGCTGCCAATGTTGGAGAACAAGAAGGCAAGGGAAGATCTTGCATCTGAAAAGATGAAAGATGCCATTGAAGATGCTTGACAAACACTCAACAAAGAAGAACAAATCAATCGGTCAAAGAAGAACCTCTAATTACTGAGAGAAGACAATACAGATCTTGAAAAAGACCTCAAATCGTGAGGAATTTGTGCCGATCGAGCCAGACGAACACAGATCTGTGAATGAGATGTTGATTCAAGCTTCTGAAGATCAAATCAGATCTTGCTTGGAGCTGATTCCTTGAAGCAGAGATTCCTTGTTGAAGAAGGAAGAACAACTTCTCCAACACAACATTGAGAGACAAAGCCTGTAGAGAAAGCTTTGCAGATGTAGCTTGCAGAGGACGCTAAGTGTAGATAAGTGCCATGACCTCGGACTGGATTACAGACTTAATCCGGGATCGGGACTAATGATGATGATATACAAATGAATGGTTCATGCTGTAGAACATACTATGCGTACACGGGTTTAAAAAGAATAAGATACTATCCGTACACGTGATTTCCCACAGGTGTCCACGGTGAGGATCTCACATCATTTTACAATATTTTACTTAAGTGCAGAAGCATGTAGCAAATCAACTATACAATTCATTAATAGTAATAAGGTTGATAATACATGTATAACAAGCATCAGAATAAGCAATTAACATTAGCATATTCCTAGAAGTAAATGTTAATGTTTATACAAAATATCAATTAATTAACATTTCCCAAAAATAGAGGCCAACAAAGGCCAATACAATCCGAAATAATCTCCCAAAAGAATGTGTTATCCACAACTTCCAAAATGTAACATATCTCGAGGCAACTGAATGTTTAGACGACATCATCGGCACGCCATTCAACTAAACGTTGCAGTTCACCGACCGCCTCTTCAAGCTCCGTCTTAGGATAAATAATGTCTGGACTTGAGTACCAAAGAAATAGATCAGACACAACAGTCTGGCAGGTGGGTGAAAAGATATAACAATAATTGAATTTACTTTGGAAAATATTTAAAACCTGTTTAAACAATAATTTTCATTGAAGAGATAAATCATTTATTCAAAAACATATATGCAATGTAAAATAAGTAAAGGTAACCAAGGAATCGGGAAACAAGCAAGATAGCAACCACACAAAGCTAAGTCCTCTATCACCGAAGTAAAAAGAGCATATCGGGGTGTTGATCTCATCACCACAGTGAGGAGATTCAACGAAAATATAGATATACGTATAATAATACGGGACAGGACCGCGGTAGCAAACCGGGTATCAGGAATCACGGTAGCGAGCCGGATATCGGGAACCACGGGAGCGAGCTGGGTATCTGGACAGGACTACGGTAATAACCGGGCATTGGGATCCAAACTAAAGCTGGCGGAACGAGAGGAGGACTTCCAAGTCGGTGGATCAAACCAACAGGGTCGTCCAAGCTTAGTGGTGCCGACTCATAGGTCATATGCAAGCAATTGGGACATGTATAAAAACATATGATGTGATTGTATAAACGAGCGAGACGGGGTGCTCAAGGCACAAATGTCATTTCAATGTTGGGTAATGTATATCGGGCTAGCAAAATGCATACAAGTACAATTTCAGTGTTTTCGGGAATGATAATCATAAATCATGAATTTCGAGGACAATAGAAGTACAGTTAAACTTTCGAAACTTCGGGACAAATATCGGGGTTAAAGACTAGTTCAACGTGAATAGAAGTCTCATATGTCAATTTCAGTATAAACTTGGTACCCCTTGAATTTGGAGACATTCCGGGCTCTTTATACACCTTAGGAATTTCAAAATTTTAAATGAATCTTCGTGATGTGGTTTCTTTCTCAAACGGGCTTCATATCTTGATATAATTCTTCCCATCACAAAAGGGCTCCCAACAAATCTATTCCAATCATTTAAACATTTCATTTATGCCCCAAGCATATCCTCAAGTGAACAATACCCATCGCTCGAGCGGACTTGAAGTTCGCTCAAGCGGTGAGCTCTCTGGAATGACTTTTTGGGCGGGTTTGCTCGAGCGAGGTTGGATTCGCTTGAGTGGACCTATCCAGTTCAGGTTAGCTCGAGCTAAATAATAATTCGCTCAAGCTCACCATTCTCTAGATGGAATTCTGGGTGAGTTCGCTGGAGTGGACTCGGGTTCGCTCGAGCAAACTATCATCTGGAAGGGTTCGATCGAGCAAAGTGTCAAGTTCGCTCGAGCGAACTGTCCGGAAACAAATTCCGGGATAGTTCTGCTTCTTCCATTTTCCTCTTCTTACAACTCTTTTGAGCCCCCTTTCTACACCAAATTGGGAGGCTCAAAACCCCCTTCAAACATCATCCAAACCACCAATAAAACTTCAATAAACTTTCATCCAATCACCTCCTTCTTCACCTCATTTAACCATAAAAGAAAAAGAGAAATCCAACATCCACAAGTATTCATTTTGTGCCTTAAACAAGAGTTAAACAAAAGCCAAATAAGTCAACATTTTCAAGAGTTAAGCAAGCTAACAAGATGCATTCATGAGCATTTATTTCAAAATCAATGCAAGTCAATAAAGATGAAAAGAAATGACAAATCAACCATATTTCTCATAAAACCCATTTAATGCTCAAACTATCCATTCATCCACTTGCCTTTGGTCCAAGCTTAGTCAAATCAAGCTCTAAACACTCTTTCTCAAAAATCACCTTTAATATATCAAAAACCCCCAAAAGCAAACCCTAAAATGGTCAAAATAATGAACAAGAAGAAGAAAGCTTGTAGCAAAGAAGATAGAGGTTCTCTAAATCTAGAAAGACTCATATTCAAGAGATGGAAAGAGAAGCTTACATGATCGTTCTCCAATGGAAAGGTTAGGCTCAAAGAAGATATTGGAATGGGTAGTTTCCTCTACAAAGGATATCAAGAGGGAGCTCTAGGAGTGAGGAAGAAGAAGATGACCTCCATTTCTCAAAAGATGCAAGGTTGGTAGTGATTTAGGAGATGGAAGAGCAAGGAGAAGAAGATGAAGAGAAACCCTAGATTAAGGTTGGAGCTTGAGTTGGAAAAGGAGAAGGGGAAAGGGAAGAAGAGCCTTCTCTTTATACAAGTAGAGAGTGGGCTCCACCACTAAGAATTCTCATTGGGCTAAATCATGACTTTCGGGACTTCGAACGAATTCGACGAAGAAGGGAAAAATGATCGTCCAGATTTCTAGCTTCTAACAAGTATATATTTTGAGGGTTTCAGGGATATTAAATTTCATGTCCAGATTTTGTGTAAAAAGACCGTTTTGCCCCTGAAGTTGGGAAAGTCGGGTTTCGGGGTTTCGAGCGGGAACGAGGTCAACTCGAAAGTTATAGGGATTAACAAGATGAGTAAAATGGGGTTGAAATATAAATTATTGGAATATCACACAATCTCCTAAGTACACGTAAAGTCACAAAAAAGAACCCTCAAAGGGTCCCACAAATTACAAAGGCACTCAAAATTTTCCAAAGATATATCAAAAGCTATTCTATCCCAAACCTAACCAAAATCCACTAATCATGCTTAAAGCTAACTCACGACTTAATCAACACCAATCGAGGTCACTCTGGTCGGGGTCTTATAATAAGGATCTTCTGACGCAAGTTTGAAAGCTCTGATACCATGAAGACAGAGCAACAAGAAGACCAAAAGGAGAAAAGTGCTTTCAGAGCTCTGAGAATTTATTTCCTTCAAAGATAGATTACAATGAGAGAGATTACATATTTATACACGTCTAGAAAACAGAATTAGTTGGAGACAACCCCAAGAGTAGTTATAGTTAGTTACAATGATCCCGGTAGTTTTGAGATGGGTCAACTGTTGGTGACTTATGTGTCATTAGAGCCGACATAATGCTTCTCCAAGCATACAAAGATCTTCTGCCCAT
Source organism: Umbellularia californica (assembly GCA_028538565.1). Classification (NCBI taxonomy): domain Eukaryota; kingdom Viridiplantae; phylum Streptophyta; class Magnoliopsida; order Laurales; family Lauraceae; genus Umbellularia; species Umbellularia californica. Next base: position 31,055,125 of record JAPQWN010000002.1, read on the forward strand.
TCGGGCTTCTAAAAAAGAGCATATTGGGAAGTATTTAGCTTTGAAACCTTTATAGAATAAGGAACTATGCTTATGAAGTTACCTCCATCCTTGTTTGGCAAGAAATGCTAGACTGAATGAGCTCAAATCTCTGAAACCCAAGCCTCCCAGGCATTTTGACTTGCATAGTTGTTCCCACCTGAGCTAGTGTATCTTCCTCCCCTTGTTGGTTTGATTGACCCCACCAGAATTTGCTAAACAAGGACTGTAAATCGTCACATGATGTCTTCGGCGATCTAAAGCTAGACATTGCATATGTTGGAATTGACCGAGCCACTGCTTTAATCAATATCTCTTTGCCCACCTTGTACAACAAATTTTCCTTCCAACCCTGTCACTTCTTCTACACTCTCACCTTGATTGCGGCGAACGCTTGGACTTTCCCATAAAGGATGGAAGGCCCAGATACTTTTCATGTCTTCTAGGGTGTGTTTAGCATCATGCCATTTAGATGTTCCCATGTTCGCACGAGATAAGGATACGAAAAACATGTTTGGTTAGTGTAAATCATTGTTTCCTATTTGTTCTCATAGGAAGAAATCCCAAGATATTAATCCACTAGCACAAGAAAGTTGGAACAATTTTTTTTTTTTCTTTTCAAGAAACAACTTGCTAGCACAGTTCCTACTTATCTTTTATCTCTTACCTTTTAAAGAGGTCATTTAAAGATCCCAAATCATCTCACTTATCTTAAAGGTAGGCCCTATCTTCACAATCTCAAAGAGATTGACCCACTTTATAATTGCTAAAGGTGGGTCATATGGTCACAACCACAAAAGGTGGGCCCATATTCTAATTTCTATAATGGTGGGACCACATTCTAAGGCCTCAGGTGGGCATCACATTGTAATTTCTAAATGTTGGTCCCGTGTCCACAATCACAAAAGAGGTGGCCCCACTTGAAAATTCTTAAAGGTGGGTCATATGATAACAATTGCAAAAGGTGGAGTCACATTATATCCTATGAATGTAGGCCCACATTGTGAATCATATGAATATGACCCATGTTCTAATTTCTAAAGGTGAGCATCACATATTGTCACAAAAAACGTGGCTCTACTTTGTCATTCTTAAATGTGGGCCACATGGTCATGATCACAAAAAGTGGACACATATTGTAAATCCTATGAATGTGGGCTCATATTTTAATTTCTAAAGGTGTGTATGATGCTGTAATTTCTAAAGATAGGTCCCATAAACATTCGCAAAAAGGTGGCCCCATGTTATAATTCCTATAAAGTAGGCCCATATTGCAAATCCTTTGAATATGAGCCCTGTGTTTTAATTTTTAAAGGCGGGGTACCACATTATAATTTACAGGTGGGTCCCATACATGACAATAATAGAGTGCCGCAAATAATAAAAGGTGGGTCCCACGTTGTAAATCATATGATTCTCTTGCTTCTGTTCTTTGGAGCAAAACCTTTATAATGTTACTAAACAAGTTCTGTTCAGCATATTCTCAACAGAATAATTTAATATAATCATGTTACCAAACAAGATCCGCAGAGTATAGTCTCGGCACAACCCAATCTCAGCACAATCCGATCTGAGTACAAAACTGGGAACAACACGAGAACGATGTCAAACGGGCCCATAGTTTCCTGCACTCCAAACAAATATTTGATTTTGAACTTTGTTTCTTCCCCTGTTTTTTTGCTAAAAGACAGCCCAATTTTGTCATAGTTGATTTTTTAACCAGATGCTTCCTCATCTCTCCGAATAACATTCTGCAAGGAAGTACACTCCGCAACATTAGCTTCACAGAATAGCACACTATCATCAACAAAAAATAAATGACAAATATATGGCCCTCCACGACTAACCGCTACCCCCTTAATAATCTTGGATAAAGTGGCATTTTTTAACAAAGATGAGAAAGCCTTTGCACATAATAAGAACAAATAGGGAGAGAGGGGATCACCTTGTCGAAGCCCCCTTGTCGGGAAGAAGTTGTTGGCATTTGTGATAGATCCCACTTGTGTTTACACGTGGGTGGACCCCACTCACAAAGAGACACCCCTCACAAGGAATCTCATGGTGATATGGATAAGAATAGTTTGAGTTTTATCCAACTCTCTGTCCTTATCATATCTCCATTCAAATTCAAATTGAGAGAGTTTGATCCAACCAATAACATTTATCATCTTTCAATTTGAATTTGAATAGAGATCTTATCACTCATGCCCTAAAGGGCTATATATAGATATGAGAGATATCAATTGGAATAACTTTCAACAAATCTTCCTTCCACTAGATCTACAATTTTCCATCATCATCTTCAACATCCAGGGTGTCCATCATTGCCCTTGGATCTTGAAGAGTGAATCATACGTGACTGATCTCTCGTAGATAGTCACAGATCTCCACATCAGTGCCTGATTCAAGCCGATGCTGTCCTTATCGCGTTTGTAGCAGCCAGCTCTTATAGGTCTTTGCTTCCACTGCATCTACGGCTTTCAGAAGTGTCCTTTAGGTTTACCATTTATCCAAACAGAGTAGGACATAATAGTAACACACCCTATTATCAATTCAATCCATTTTTTATGAAAGCCCAATTATCCCATAACTTTTTCCAAAAAACACCATTTCTACCCTATCATATGCTTTACTCAAATCAAGCTTTAAGGCCATTTGTTCCCTTCTTCCTCCTTTGCTTCTGGTTCATATTGTTTAAAAGTTCAAAAGCAACCATTACATTATCAGAAATGAGTCTTCCAGGAACAAAAGCGGTACTTTCGGATTCAGATATAATAGAAGGTAGAATTTTCTTTAATCTTTTGCTAAGGGCCCGTTTGGATGTATAAACAATAAAATATTTACAGATTTAATTGTTGCAAGAAATAAAATATTATAGAATAAAGTAATGTAATATTATAATATTACAATATTTTTGTCGTTTGGCGATTTTTGAAGAATCTTACAAATTTTAAATTGAGTTGTTTGGAAGGTGCTATGTTTAAAGTAAATTACATTATTAGAATAATTTTTTATTACATATTTTAATTTAAATGTAATTTATCACATCTGGATAAAAAAGTAGTGTGGTGTAGTAAAGTTCAACTAAGATGTTTTTACCTTAAGTTGCTTTTCTTTTATCACATAAAACCATGGTAAAGTATAGTAAAATAAAGTCAATATAAAAAACAACTACTTTACAACTCTCTCTCTCCACTTTATTTCACCACATACTTCATCTCACCTTACTTTACCTCACCCTTACTATGATATGACATCAATCTTTGTTTTACTCTACTACACCTGTAAACAAGTCACTTTTACTTACCATATAAAACTATGATAAAATGTGATAAAGTAAAGTTGAATAAAAAGAAAATACTTTACCATTCCTTCCCACTTTACTTTACCAAGAAGTCTGTTAAGGTATGGCATTTAAGATAAATTAGTTGTTCTTTGTTTTTCTTAGAAATATCACCAAGTTTTCCAAGAAAATGATGGATTATGTTTGTTATAGAGCAAGGACTTGTTCTCCTTGTGTTTCTCCTTTAGAATTAAGAATTGGTTGCCCATGTTCATTGCGTTGAATAGATTGTTTTATTTCTTCGCACTGAATGTCAGTTAAGTAGTTGTTCCACCAACCATGAAGTTGTCCAGTGAAGCCGGAGTAATGGCTAGAACAGTGTTTTCTTTTGCCCAGTTATGAATATAACAAGCATTGCAATAGACAATCATGTGTTGCATAACACTGAGTATTTGGTATTTGGAAAGTCCATCAATGTTCCATTCATAGAGGACATTTCCTTCAAAATGGATTTTGGGCATTTCATAGATTTCTTCAAATTGAAGATCAATTGGAGACGGGCGGCGATAGAACCTTTTTATGGAATTAAGTTCGCCTGAAGATTGATCGATTTATTTGGGGACTTTGGTCTGCTTCATCATTGGCAGAGTAGTCCAAATTGTCTGGAGGGAGATTAGCTTCTATTATCATGGATAGACTAGGTTTTTTGCTGTTTGGGTCTGTTTCATTGTGTAACTTTATTGTATTCAGAAGTTCTGTTAAGAACTCAGTGGACATAGAAGTAGACATTTTTTGGATTTGGGGAAGGTTGGTTTGAATTGTTTGAGCCGAAAGAAAGAATTATTTGGAGGGAGCATTAGTGGTTGATTTTATATGTGAAGAAGGTTGGAGAGTATTACTCCAAGTTGTTCCTATAGAGTGAAGGAAGGTATTGGTATAATTATTTTGTTCAATAATATGAGAAATATCTTTTGAGGTAGCAGGCTTTTCATCTTTAAACAAAGAGGCAGTTTTTAGATGAGCTGCTATTGTTTCTTTCATTTCTATTGCGCAAAGGGGGGTAAAGACCGGGTAATTTCTTCGCCGAAAGTGGTTTCCCATTTTTGTTTATTTAATTGTTGATGTAACATTATAATATTATTAGATGTATTTGGTTCTTGAGGTATGTTGTAATGGAACCAATCAAAAAAAGGGATATTAGCTTTTACAAGATTTATATGGTCAAACCATTGAGCTTTTAATTGAGCTTGTTCTTCTTTATTGAAATTTCTGAAGAAGGAAAAGTGAAGGGGATGATTTTTCATATTATCAATTAGAAATTGATTATTTATTTGAAAGGATATTTCCAGACTAGCTATTTTCTTGATCATCAGAAATTTCGTCAGATATGGTGTCAGAAATTGAGATCATTCCTACACAAGGACTGAAATCAGAGGCAGTTGGGCTGTAGGATTCAGTAGGATCATAATTCTCATTATTGTAACTTGGAGTGTGAGGGTAGCAAATATTAGATGCAAAGGAGGTATCATGATGTCTGGTAGCTTGGAGTGAAAAGAGTCATATTGAGATACAGAAGATGGTCTGTGTTGTTCAACTTCTGTAGGATTTATTTGAGATGGAATTGATGAGGTAGAATGTCTAGTTACCGGCCGAGGAATAGTTGACTTATCATGATTGAATCGGATAACAACTTTTCCATTAGGGTATTCAGTAATAGTTTCTAAGTCATCATTTATAAGAGGAATTGATGGTTGGGCATCTATGATAGGTTTCAAAAACTTTTGACCAACTTGATCTAGTGATCAATTATCCAGAAGGCTACAAACCCAATCCAGGATCCATGTCCTCAATCTCAGTCATCATGATCAGTAAATAAACCTGTCAAGAAAATAGAACAATAGCCAACAAGCATCCATAAAAAATCTACAATATGCAACAAAGTAGATTATACCTTTGGAGATCGGTTGTGCTCTAATGGAGAAGTTGCGTCTTTCTTTGTTGATGAAACTCTTTCACTTATCAAATAGGAATCTCCAAGACCTTTTGATCTTCCACGCAATGACCCATATCAGATTCTCTTCCTCAAGAAGATGGGTAGGATCTCCAAGAGAAAGCTCTTAAGAAAACTAGAAGAGAACTAGAAGAGGAAAGAGAAGAGAAGGAGCATGTGCAACTCTTACACAAACTAGGCTTGGGCGTGAATCCCTAGGCAAGGATTTCCATTGGACGTCCATTCCTATAATCTCCTTTATATATAGCATAAAAGCAAACTCCTATTTGATATCTAATTGAAATAGAAGTCTTACTTCTCTAACAATTAGTGACTCTCTTCTTTCTAATTTAAATAGAAGTCTCACTTCCATTATAATTAGTAACTTACTACTAACACTATTAGAAGTCTCACTTCAAATCGAAATAGTAACTTTCTATTTTCTTTTAGAGTTCTACTATAATTAGTGTCACGTCCCCCGAACCCGATTAAGAATAAACCGGATCCGGGGAGTGAATTTTAGGACTAATTAAAATTTTTGTCATTTGGGCCCACGGATCGTAAGTCCGCTGTAAGGATATTACATTTCAGACCTCATATAAGTCTAGGCATATGGAATATCAGTCAATGAATGATAACTTCTTATTAAATTAAAAGTTGCAAGAATGAATAATTAAAACTACTAAAGGAGTTAAAGTAATTTATTACATTGGCCCATCCCAATAAACAAGGCCAATAAAAATAAAACCAAGTCAATGAAAGAAAGATCCAACGAGAGAAATAAATAAAGGAATATATCTAATGAAGTCCATGTGAATAAAATAAAGCCCACTGATGACGCTACTCTACGTCATCGGCACGCCACTCGCGTTCCTCCTCGACTGGTTGGAGATCCTCTGAGATATCCTCACCGGCCTGCTCCTCATAGTAGTAGTAACCAACTGAGGTGTCTGCACACCAAGGAAGAGAGTCAACAACATGTTGAGCAATAGATAAGCATAGCATAATAAACATGACATGCATCAAATATAGAGTAATGACAAGTACACATCATATGAAAACAAGGAAAGCGAGTCTAGGCATAAAGCAAGAATAATGATCGATAGAAATAATAATAGGAATCCTAACAACCATCTAATAATAACCACTATCATGCAATGCAAAACAAGAACAAGAGGGAGACTCCGAGGATGTCCAATGCCACCTCCCGGGGTACCAGTAACAATCACAATCTGGACTACTGATACCAAAGTCCGGCTCCAGTAGGATCCTAGCTCCCGGTCCTGGGAATAGCAGCACGGTCCAATGCCCGCTTCCAGCTATTCAACGCCATGGACGCTGTCCAAAGCCAACTGCCCATCCCGACAACCGAGTAACCGGTTCGTCAATAAACCCCAAACTGCAGATGGCCATGATATGCAAACAATAATAAAGTGGTTTTGACACAAGGACAAACAAGACAAGCAAGTCTGGCTAGTTCAATGTACAAGACACGATCATAGGGATTATCTCATTCAAGACAATACAAGACAGGCACACCACGTAATAATCCCTTTCATTGCTAGCCAGTCATGTTCATCAATACAAGACAAGGTTCCTACGATACATTCTAAGTCAGGTCCATATCCTAATTTTACAAGAATTAATGTTTCATACTTAGTTAAGTGTTTTATGCCAAAAGAGTATACAAGGAATAATTTCAACGGATAGAATTCACAAGTCCAGGGGGAATTACAATCCAACCTAGGCAAGTGGTGTCATCCATGTATTCCACATGTTCTAGCGGAGTACGTGTGAAAATTGAATCAACGATGCTTTTAGGAAAATTCCTTGGTGTACAATCATGTTAAGCATCTAATGAAACAATTCCATACGCATTCGGTTAAATCATGTGCAATACATGAATACCTAGACAACCCATCGAAGCACACCAAGCCACGTACTACGATTTTAACCCCATTAATGGTTAAATGAGAGTGGATGCATGGTTTCCAACATCTAAGGTCCAAACCTAAGTTATTAGTCTCATTTACAATAAAACATGAGCTGAAATAATAATCTGAACATTTACATCACTTCCCGACCTCCGATCGTAATGAAACTAGAACCATTGCATTCTACATCTCGAGAGCTTTCCAATGGTATATTACATGTAGAATTCCAACGGTCGGATTAAACGTTATGCGTTTCCGAAGTTCGCCTATGCTGTAAAAAAAAGCAGTCCAATCGATCGGACAAAAATGACCGATCGATCTGTCTGAAATCAGCCACAGTTAGTAACAGTGTCGATCGATCGGACTGCAGTACCGATCGATCGGACTGCAGGTCCGATCGATCGGAACTGCAACCTGAACTCCGAAAATGGGCGAAAACTAGTTTTTCTTGCCCTTTTTCCTCCGGCCAATCCATGGCTAACCTGCATACAATGAGCAACCATGCTCCCCAATCATCACATTCATCATTTCCATCATTTTCAATAATTTAAACACAACCTATAACTACCAATTACAATCTTTTATTTGACCCAAAACGCTCAAACACCCAATCTAGCATATAATCCCAATCAATAACAAACAGGCTTGGAATTAAAGTAATTCTAACAAGAAAACATAGCCAATCAAATAGAAATAAACATACATGCTTAAAAATATAATGCAGATCTACTTGCCTCAACCAAGAAGATGATAGAATTTGGGCAAAAACTCGAGGAGAAGCCTTTCTAACCCAAAATCCGCGATCTAACCCGATAAATCGAAATCTAGGAAGCCAAGAAGAAGATAGGAAGGAAAAGAATTAAGATCAGACCTAAATCTAACCAAAAGGAAGATCGAGAGAATGAGAACTAGAGGATCAGATCTTCAAATTGATCTCTCTAGGCTAGAGATCTGGCCAGTGAAAGGAAGAAGAAGAAGAATGGGGCTGTAGTTGCTTTCGTTCAGTTGCAGAGAATAATGAGAGAGATTAGGGTTAATCTCGTTTAAGAAGAAGATAGGGAGGAAAAGACCAAAGTTGCCCTTTAAGTGGGTCTGGTGAAAGAATGGACCACTTGAAGGGTTTTCAGTTGTCGGATCACGATGAGTCAAGAGACAAAAATGATCAGCACGACGAAATCTTTCCAACGAACCCATAAATCACGGCGTTTGGAATACTTCGGAAAAACACTCAATTTTCCCTAAATTGCAAACTACCTCCCTGCTATTAACAAACGAACTCGGAATCGTACGAAACTTTTGCAGCTACTATTCTAATGCTAAAAGAAACTCATTCATGATCTAAACCCACTTAAATATCAAAAATACAATTAATAAAATAATTATCAATTAAACGGTCAATGGGCTTGTTGTTGGGCCCAACTGACCCAGTAAGGCCGCGGACCTTACAATTAGTATTTTTCTAATTACTTGGGCTAGCGTGGGGACCACTAGGGATTCCTTAAAAAGCTGACTCCAACTAGGACTCGCGACCCTACATCTCATGTGCAATCCGGGCCCACAGTTAATTGTAAATAACTTTACTATGTAAATGCAATTGAACTCCAGTCTTAGGAATAAATTACATAGAAGACCCTAAACTTCCCTATTACCCCAAGTAGGCCACTCTATCAATATCCATTGATCAATTGGAATAAATCTGTCTCTTCCAATCTTAGTTCTACATCTTATTATCCTTGGGCCCCAATTAATCACAGTGATCATCAGTACCATCCAATTAACTCTTAATCGAGATGGTTGCGCACTTATTAATGACAAATCCATTAATTGGCATAAGGGGATAATAGAAATAGATTCCATCTTGATCAATTAATGTTCCCACAGTCCTACTACCACATACCCAAGACACCAAGGTGTTGACCTACAGTTGGCCTCGCTCATTGGTGACTCAAAGCAAATGAATAGATAGAAACTTGAGTTCATCAATGTCTCAAGATTGAGAGCCTATTGCTAGGGAATTATGAGAGCAGACCTTATAATCGAGATAGAATTACATAAGGTGCTTCTCATGGTCCTTCAATACATCCAATTTACTAGTACCATGATTCAGAATCTTACAATTTGATGATCGAGACAAATCACACTATCTCATAGTGATTAAAGTGCTGCAACCTTATCAAATGAGATGCCTAGTCTCATCACTGGTTGTGAAGATATTTAAGTGTAAGATTTGCTATACATGTCTCCCGTATATGGATCTCATCCATACACATGTATTACATCTAGTATATTTATGGACTCTGGTTTATCTTATGAATCATCATGTCATTCATATTGGTTATGTGCAAGTATATAATTAAACACCATTCATTTCATGAAAGGAAAGCATGATTGTATTGATAAATAAAGAAATTAATCAATTTATTATATCATATACTGGTATTGAGACCATAAAACTAACAATCTCCCACGTCTGGTAGCTTGGAGTGAAAAGAGTCATATTGAGAGACAGAAGATGGTCTGTGTTGCTCAACTTCTGTAGGATTTATTTAAGATGGAATTAATGAGGTAGAATGCCTAGTTACTGGCAGAGGAATAGTTGACTTATCATGATTGAATCGGATAGCAACTTTTCCACTGAGGTATTCAGTAATAGTTTCTAAGTCATCATTTATAAGAAAAATTGATGCTTGGGCATCTTAAAGATCCCTTTCTCCAGAGAGATTAACTTGTTCTCAAGTAATCATCTTTGGTATAGTGACTTTATTTTTTAAATCGGTAAAAAATAAAGTTGTTATTCCTTTCAATTGATTATTATAGGCTATATCATGCATGATTGAGTTCATTGCTTTGAAATAAACTCGATATATGATGGCTATATTTTCTGTTTGTGTTTTTATGTCGAAACTTTTGGTATGGATACCAAGTGTGCATGCTTGATGAGCACCTAGATCAGAGAGGCTTATTGAGAAATTAGGGAAGCAATTGACAAAGGCAGGGCCATTGTGAAGACTAGCTTCGACGAGACCTATGAGTGAGTCTTTAAACTTCACATGTCTTTGGTCTCTGGCATAGGATAGGCAAGAAGTGTTTAAACCGGTTCGGGTGAGTGGTTTAATGGCTACTTGTACTAAACCAATATGAAGATATCGATATTGTTGGCTGTAGTTTTCTATTGTCTCTTTGGCAATAAGAGAAATATTCTCTTCTTTATCAACAATTGATTTTATCTCTTCGACGGTTTTGATTATGTAATCAGTGTTCAATTTGAACCATTATTATAAATTTCTTTTATTGGAACTGTGGGAATAGTCCAATTATGGATTGATTGTTCGAGATTCCCGTAGGTAATCTCTTCCAAATTTTTAATTGATATTTTACTAATATTTAAACTAATAGTAGATGCATGCGATGAGGATGAAGAAGAGTTTAGAGAAGAAGAAGGAGATTTTGAGAAAAAATCTTTTTTCAAAGATTTAAATAACTTAGACATTTTTAAACAATAATTGAAATATCAAGTTAGGAGTTACTAGTGGCTTGTCAACCCCAAATGAGGGAACACGTTCTAACGCTCACTAGCTCACGAACAATCAACCTTGGCGCGACAAGAGGCCTCGGACATAGCTTCTTCCTTCTTAATACACAATTATTATTTAAAGCAGTAATAAGAATTTAAAAACTCAGAAAGCAGACGAGCAGCATAACAGATGATGCATGAGTTTTACAAAACATAAACATATATATTAAAAACAGATAAAAACAGAACAAATAAACAGGACCGTTTAACAATACAAGGGATAAATAAAACAAAGCTTACAGAGGAAGTAGGCACTGCAGGTAGTAAGGCTTGAGCTCTTGGCTCTGATACCAGTTTTGAGTAGCGATCTCTTCTTACCATCATGCATCCAAAAATATTGAAATATGGCCTATGTCCTTAAATCCAAATTGATCATGATATTTGCCCCCACCTATATAGTAGTATCTTACATCCCATTGAGCTACCACTTATCACAAAACCAATTGGTGATAGAAAATGGCACAACAATAGTTTTATGATGAGGGCGAGTGGTCGACCACGACTATAGCCGCTTAGGAGCGGGGGTGCATATTGACCTCAACATATACTAACAGTGGGCTGGATTTCACTTCAGTCAAATTAGGTCCCACTTCCAGATTGATCATGTATAGAACCTGTGATTCTCCCCCTTCGTCATCCTATGTGATTGGTCTGGTGGGCCAAATCCAACTGGAGTAAATTTTGACCCACTGATAGATAGACCTCTTTTTTTTTTAATTCCTTTGAAGCTGGATTATTTCGATATTCAGGTGTTAGTGGGCCTTTTTCATCCTAAGGAGTGGCCTTTTTTGGGGTTTAAAGAATACTGCTCTTTATTTATAAGAGAGACTTTTCAAGCAATGGGCCCTTTGTGGTTCTTTTACTTTGCTTCTTAATCCGTCAGTTATTTAAGGATTTATGTGACCGAGCTCAGAAGAGAACATATGGATATAGCTTTGTTAGATATCGTGCTTCTCACCCAATTGGCCCTTGTTCGATCTCCCTATGGCTGGGGTCTCTTTAAAAAAATGTTACGGAGCTCAAATGGATAGAAGTGGATATCAAAAACAAGGGAAGATGAATATATTTCTTACTATCTCATCAATTTATTCAATTCAGTAGATACAGAACATTATTCATTATTGTAGTATAATGAGTATCAGCATGGCTATGTTTCAATAAATAAAAAAAGATAGAAAAATACAACAATAATTTAAACTTATAAGTTAAGAAGTAGAAGGATGGATCTCCTTGTGACATGCCATTCTCAAAGGAATGGGAGGATCTGAAAAGGCACCATCAGCTATTTGTTTAAACACCCATTCATTGGCTGCCTCTGTGTAATGAACTCCATCCCAGTTGATCCTAGATGATGGATCTTTGCATGCTCCAACTATAGTTTCAGTCCCATTAACTACAATAAAATCTCCACATCGAGCGTTCCTATTGAAATTGTATTTGCCTCCGGTTCCACAGCATACCATAAGAGGATGCTCAAATCCTACAACACACAGAAATAACGAAAATTCCTGATTGTGAATTTTTCTTGTCTCAACTAGGAGATATTCCTCAAACCAAATCCCAATTGAGAGAAACCAGAAGCATCCTTTTAAACTCAGCATTTAACACTGCTTTAAAGTTTTGGGTTTTATCACAACTGGGTAAAATAACTAGTACAACATGATACTCTGTCCCACTCAACATTTGTCTTCCTAATTATCATATTGGTTTGAACGGTTGCACTGTAAGGCAGGTTAATCAAATCACATTGGGCCACCTAGAAAAGTACGGTCAATGTGTCTTTAAAATCGGAATCAACAATTGTTATCGCGTGATGGATATAGAAAACTTTGCATTGCATGAAATTTATCATATTGTCATTCTAAAAGACATCCTTACTTATGTTGGAGTGAATGAGATAAAGGAACTCAATATAGTTTAAACCTATTCAAATTATACCTCAAACTTATTTGAAAGTTAAAAATCGAACATTTGCAATATTTCCTAACAAGCCAAGCATTGGATACCAAACTTCAATTGAAGCAATGGAAACAAGTACACCAATTTGTTGAGAGATGGGAAAGGCATCAGTAGTGATAGAGGCTTGGGATAAGTTCTGTTGTTTTGTCTTCCCGGCTCTGTATTTTTTTTTTTTTTGGTACCCTCCACTCTGATAAAGGCTAGTTGGGTTGTTGTTGTTGTGTTTGTCATTGGCTCCCTGTTTTAATGAAACGCTTTTCTTATCAAAACAAAAAAAAAAAAAAAAAAACCTTGTTTTTTTCTTTTGTTTTTTTTTTTTTTTTTTTTTTTTTTTTTTGTTGGGGGGGGGGGGGGGGGGGGGGGGGCGGCGAGAGAGAGATTTTATCTGTGCTGGATCCAAATTTCAAAACATAAAGTGAATGATAAAATCATCGAACTAAACAGGAAATGTAGTAAAAAGACTTTACCATATTTCTCAGGCTGCTTAAAGAGATTGTATTTTGCAGAATACACATCTACATAGGTGAATGCAGCCAATGGAAGATCCTTTCTAAGTTGAACCACAGTTTGGTTCAATCTCTTATTGAAATTTTGCGCCAATTCATTCAATGGAATCGCGCAGCCCACCTGGTCCAACTGATCCTTTGTAAAGTTTCTGGGATCCAAAACATATGCAAGGCAGCCCAAGGGGCCTGTGTTGTGTATCCAAAACGATCTCCCTCCTTGCTCATACACGTCCTGCAAAAGGATAAATTAAATATCTAGAAATCCAAACAACAATAACGGCATTGAACTTTCCAGTAGCTATTGGATGTTGTGGCCCACTACAAAGTATCATACTTTACCTTTAGTACCGATGCAAACTTGTCAGATATGTCAGTTAGAGCTGCTGAAACTTGTGCTGCAGTCATATTAAGATAGTCATCTGCTGTGATGTCATTTTGGCCTATGTCGAAAGTATAGAGTGCACGAGAGAAGAAGTCCCCCTTGGGTAAGAGTTCCTTAAAAACACCCTCTGCATTATAAAGGCATCTAGAATCAGTGATTAGTGTTAAATTTTACAAGTTACTTCCATAAAATTAGTATCTGACTAGTGTACCTCCATTATAGGCCCATTGTGATCTATTTTTGAACTGATTGAACTGCCCCAATTGAACATCTAATGAAAAAGGACTCAACCCACTCTGAAAGATTGTTGCATTTGGTCTTCTAATTGTTGAACCAGCTGTCGCAAAATTGGCTCCATGGCTGAAGTTAGCTCTGATGGAGTCGAGATAAGGATGAATAAAAGGCAATCCTAAACTGTTAGCTGCAAAATTTGCAAACACAAACATACATTTCATTTGATTTAGCATTTACCAGCGTAGGAAAATGAATTGTATTATGTTCAATACTAGTTACATGATCAAGTACATAAGCTCAAGAAAAAGTGCAAAACACATGGTCAGGTTAAGGATCAAGAAAAGATGGTTGTTCGTTTTAGTTGTGGGATCTGAAGTAAACCTTCAACCCCAGATTACAACAAAAAACTCCTCACCTGAATGTACATGTGATTTCTAGGGGTAAAAACTTTAGGGTCCCTAAACATAAGTTAGGATGATTTAATTAGACCTTCTTTTCTTTTTCTTTTTGCTCTTTTTTTGTTTGACCCTGTCAGTTTGATTGTCCTTAAAAAGCTAAAGATAGTGCATTCTGAGCCTCGCAATAGTTAGTTTTCCACTTATCTTCTGTGCTCTCAGTTGAATCCGGATTGGATCCCATAGTGTTAACCTAATACCATGTAAGAAATCATATACCAACCCAAAAGCTTAAGCTCATAGTGTTAAGCTGAAGCCTTGCCAATGACATTACTTAGGCGATGTGGGATGTGCCTTTACTTTACCAACATTCTGATTCTTGAACTTGAAAATCAGAGAACGTGGCATTCCTTTGAATTTGAATGGTTGCTAAGACTTTCTCCTAAGCTACATACTTCTTGACCATCAAATATCATTAATTGAAAGGTTGTAATCGGAAACTTTTTCCTTTTTAATCTTTTTGAAAGGCTGGGATTTCCCGGCTAGAGGTATTTTCCTTGTCTTATGCCACAATCACCCGGGCCCATGCTACAGAGGACTGGACTCCTTATAACTAAAAATCTGGCTGCATTTGTGTGAAGATGTGTGAAAGATGAAACGGCCCTTCCTCTTCCACAAAAACATACATCTATTGTGGAGGTGGGACTTCCAAATCATTGCTAGGGAGGAAAAAATAACATTTTTCAAATATTTTCTGTGACAAAAAAGGATTGCACGGTACGCACAAATTTGTATTTACAAAATGGCCAGCTCAGACCTACCTTTTTTTTTTTTTTTTTTTTTGCTATCGGAGGGTTCCCAACCCCTTGGGCTGGACTAATCCCTCCGGGCCTAGAGGGAAGCCGGGTAAACTCCCCTATAGCCCCAGTGTGGTAGTGCAGTTTCGAACCTACAACCTCCGGGTGCAAACCGTGGTCCTAGGCCAACTGAGCTACCCCTTAGGATTAGCTCAAACCTACCTCAGTTACTATAACAACTTTTTTTTTTGCCTACCCATGTAAAAATAAAGATTGAAGAGTTTTTTCCTGCGGTAAGTTGACCAATCACAATCTGCCATGTCACCATAGGCAGCTACTGTCTAGCATAGGACAGTAGCCCCGCATGCGTGGCAAGCTGCACTCACGGTCACCGTGGGTAAAGCGTCAAATGATTTGGACTTAAAAATAAATGACTCTGACTTCTGGACCACCAAATCCTAGCATTACATAAACAATATTGTATATCCATTTTCATCTTGGGTAAGTGATTTTCACAGTTTTAAGACCATAGGATTGCCGGCATGCAGTGCCTAATTTCTTTACTGCCTAAAATACCCAACGCACGAAATCTGATGGAGTATCTTTACTGAGCTCTAACTAATAATTAGGTCCAGGTCCAATGTCCAGCTGGGTTCATACCTAAAAAATTTCGTAGCCAAGCATATGATAATCATATAACCCCCTTATGTCTATATAGTCAGGTCTTTGTAAAGATGAGTGCACTACTCAGGTTGGAATAATGGATTGGGTCTTAGATCGACATTGGACACAATTGTTCGGAGCTGAACAATGATAGAGAACATTATTGTCATCTCCATCTTCTCCAATGGTATCTTCAAACAATGCCGGGCACGACCTTCCATTCAACAGTTAGCAGCATCATTACGATATGTGAACTATAAACTAGTCCATAAGATATAAACAATTCAGAAACTTATATTATAATAGATACAGGTGATCTTCGGATGTTCCAAAGTACAAGGAAATGAAGGAAAAGGGAATAATAATAATAATTGTGCGTGCCTAAAAATTACGGACTTGGTTTAGATGATAATGGGGATTAGTGAGATCCTGTTTGACTGATCGGGAATGTCTTTGATGATCTGAAACCTGAAAGGGAGAAGAAAACAGAGGTCAGGGCCCGAGGCTGCTGTCAGCCAAAGGCACTCCGACGCCTGAGTTAGTGCAGTCACTGAACTAGGGTGAAGTGAGGAAGAAGATGTGAGCAAAATAGCAAAGTGTATGATGTGTATATTGCGTACCTGTTCATGGCTGACCATGCCAATATATGTAGGAGGGAGTAGAAGGTTCCATAGTGGAGGTAACTGGGGATACTTGTCCCATCAGCCCACTCCTAGGATCCTTAGTGGGGGTAGGTGAGGATACTTGTCCCATCGGATGTCCCTCAAATCCCTCACATAAATGTGGACGTGATAGGGAAGGTCCCTTATCAGTATTCGGCGGCCACCCTATTTGTCAGGGGGCTCTGTAATGCAGCCGTCTCATCTCATAATAGAGATTAGACGAACAACGCCCATCTCGGTCAAGTGGACCGAGATGGATATCACTGAGGTCAGGCTTACTTGAGGTTGGGTACTGTTACCGAGACGCTCGAGGCAGAGCCCAGAAAGAGCGCGGCCGGTACACTTACCGGGTCCAACTCCAACTCGGTACCAGCTGCTTGTACCGAGCTGGGTTAAATGAGGTCGGTGTAACCCCTAATTGGTATTATTGTCCAGGTCGAAGATCACCTCGGTATTAGATAATCACTCACACACAATAATAATAATAATAATAATTTGAAAAAGAAGAAGGAGAAAGAGAAACGTTTGCCTCTAGAACTGGTCCTCGGACCACTTGCTCAAGTAAAAGCCTGATTTACTGGTGCATAGGGGAGGTAGAGATTACACATGCTCGGGAAAATAGTTGTTCTCAAAGAGAACAGACACCCTTGTTTCCCTTATTATGGGCTTAGGATCCACCTCTTCGTCAATGATGGCGCCCAAATGGCTGGAGATAATCCAAGTTAATAGGCTCCCCAACTGGTGAACCCAGGTGGGTAATAACAGAAAGCATGCAGCCCAGTCGGAGGAATAGAATGGTCAACATCTTGTCAGGTCCACAAGATGTGTGGTTTTTTATCACCGTTTTGGTATAGCCATATGAGCATTATCATGAATGTCCCAACCAATACGACTTTAAAGTCTATACAGAAATTAAATGAGAGCATACATATATATAACATACCAATGAAGTCGATGATAAGGCGGCCATCAGAATATCTCCCGGCTGGCATGTGAAAGTAGGAGATACCATTTGGCCAGTTCCTTGGCGTAAAACTAGCAGAAAGGCCTCCTGTGTCCGAATTGGAGGCACCCAAGTTGAAGATTGCAGGAAAATCACAGTCCTTAGAAGCTAAGGTTAGATTGGATATTGCTAGCAATAGCAGAATGCTAAAGGAGAGAGGAATAATAGCACCCATGTCTGTGTTTTGAGAATACGCAAAGAAAGAGAGAGAGGAGAAAGGAGGAATACAGGTGTGGGGAGAAGAGATATGATTTGTAAGGAGAAGATGCTAGTGCAGTGACTTTTCTCTCTTTCCAGATCAACAAATTTTGACATTCACATATGTCTAGTCGATGGCCGGCTCTAGCATAAAGCCACTAAAGTCTTTGCTTTAGGCCCCAAAAAATAAGACCCAAAAAAACACCCCATAATAACGGCCATCAAAATTTCAAAAAATCAAACTCGTCAACTGCCATCCCCTTTTGTTTCTCCCCAAAATATAAGGCCCCATAATAACTCTGCCTTAAGAAGAGGTCAATTTTTATGGGGCCTTAAAGTGTTATTTATGGCCTATTATATTTCCAAATCTACCCCTTATATTACTAATGCTCTTATATTACTAATGCTAGGAGTCCAATTGATTTTAGCACACCATTATATTTCTTGCAATCCATGTGTATTAAATTTCAACCATACATTCAATCATGAATTTGCTTTACAAGCCTTTCTCGTTATTTTTGTGTATCATATTTCAATAGAAGCCCATTCCATTTTAATCCATGATGCGGTTGTAATAGATCCATAGCTTGGGATTTCAGCCCTAATAATATATTATATAATTTAAGATAAACAATGGCCTCCTGTCGGAATTTATTCACTTGCCACAGTGTATGAGCATCGTGCATCTGGAACATCCAATACGTAGGGCACAACTTTGAAGTCCATCTTGGATGGTCCTGACTCATGGTGTGTATGTGCACCGTGCGTAGGTGTAAATACATCAAGCCCCACAAGTGGTAGATTCAAGATTTATTTATTTATTTATTTTTTTGGTGGGGGATGGGGTTTTTGAGCCAAATAGTTAGTTGATTTTTGTGATTCAAGATTTCCATGTGAGTTTTGGGGATGAGTCAAAAGTTTTCAAGTGAATTTTAGAGGTCGACTTAAAAAAGATTAGCAAAACTTGAATATACAAACTTAATTAGTAATTCTGCATTACAAAAAAGCAAAAAAAATAAATTTTAAATAAAGTATTTATAACAATATTAAAACATAAAAAATGTCTCATTTAAGATTGTCACTTTAGGCCTCGAGTTGTCTCGAGCATACCTTGATGTCTACATGCCTCCAAGGCCTGCAGCGAACTTGACAAGTCGTGCACGCCGTTTCTGTATGTGACATTTTGAGATGATTTCAACCCACGACTGTTTAAATATTAGTAGCACGAGGTTTAAGGAGTCAAAATAATCCAGATATGAAATGTGTCTTTTTCTTATTCAAAATTTCATGTTCTCTGAATTGATTAAAATTGGGATGTCAAACTCTAATTAAAGCGAAATTTAAATAGGTTTACATCCGAGAAGATAACATTTATATTCATTCGTCCCCTGACAAGCTTAGTTAGAAGGGCCCTTTTTCAAGGGGAAGAAAAGGGTCCCTCGTTGATAAAGGGTCCCAATGCACTGATATCCTGACACGTGTTAACTGAGAAATGCATAAAAGCAGTTCAGTTTGTTTATATCCAAACAATTATTAATCTACTTCCACTTGCAGGTTGTAACATTAACACCTTTCCTAAATTCAACTGTGTCCCACTTCTCCATTCGTCCTTTGTAAAGGCCAACATCTTATTTAATATTTATTGAAAGGATAAGGAACTTTATGGCGAAATTATAAGGGTTTCTTACAGATTACTTTTAAATTTGAGCTTCTCGGACTTATGATGAAAGGTATAAAAATGTTTTCAAAATTAACAATCTTAATTTTGACCTTTGGTATCCTGCGCCACATCTTTAGCTGAAAACAAGGGTTATGACGACACCTTTTCGATTTTCTTCATCCCCACGTGGCCATGCCCATCAATTTTGATGCCTATCTTCTTTGACCCACACGTCCATGAGCTGAGGTAATATTTGTCACATCTGTAGTTTTGGGTTATTTTTCTTTGGGTTTAGATGGTCTGTTCTGCCTAAACAAAGACCGAACTGAATCTGTTCATCTCTCCACAAAATGGATTTAGTGTCGGCTTTCTGACAAATGTAGTAAAGAGCCTAACTTGGACTCTAATCAAAAAGGACTCTAATCAAAGAGGATGAAGACATGTTTGAAGCCTCTTTTACCAAAAATAGTAAAAGAGTCTGAGTTTTGATTGTAAAATACAAAAGACTAATTTTGTAATCTGGAAGAGTTCTCTTTGGCAATAAAAGGAGTATGAAATATACACCCTAAACCCTCTATTTCACTTCAATAATTTGTGAGCATTTATCAGAGGAAAAATATAATATTGGATAAAAAATGGGTAAATTAGTTTGAGAATCTATCAGCTCAAACTATTTGTATATTTAGTTAAATGCTCACATAAACCGGTACAATAATATTTGAGCATTTATTAGAGAAAAGATATTATGGGAGAAAATATCTATAAATTAGTTTGAGATTCTATCAGCTAAAACTGTTTGTATATTCAGTTAAATGTTCACATAGGCTCGAACTTTTTTAAGTATATATAGTTAAAAGGTTCGCACACATCGAACTTCTTTTTTAAGTATATATAGTTCAAAGGTTCACACACACTATTTACTAATGATGACTCTATTACCAAAATGATCCTTTACTAAATCAAACAACATCTCAAGGCGGGTCCACCTAAATAACATAATCATTGTGGAATTATATAAATAGTGTATGATAGTGGGGCATCTTAAATGACAGTAGATCTAACCCACAGGATTCCCATTACATCTTATGAGACACATTGGTAAAATCTATGAATATTGGGTCTTACATAAGGTTGGATGTGGAAGCTATAAGAGAGTAATAGAGCAAAGATTTCGATATAAAACCAAGATATCAGGAAATCAATTTAGTTTTATGCCAGTGAGATCAACTGTGGAAGCTATCTACTCACTTAGGGAGTTAATAAAAAAATATCAACCGAAGAGGAAAAATTTACATATGGTCTTCATCGATTTAGAAAAGGCTTATGAAATGGTACCTAAAAAAAAGAATGTTCCAAGAGGTTATATTATAATTATTAAAGACATGTATGATGAGCGGTATAATGATTGTTAAAAATAATACTTGCAAAGAGACGTGTGAGTTCCAAGTGACTATAAGTCAGCATCACGGCTCAGCTCTAAGCCCTCATTTTTTTTTTTTTTTTTGTATTGATTATGGATGAGTTAATTGCCCATATTCAAAGGAGGAGCTTTGGTGTATATTGTTTGCAGATGATATAGTATTAGTGGATAAGTCAAGAGATTGTGTGCATAAAACTCGAAAAATGACAGGAGACTTTAGAATCCAAAGGCTTTAAAATAATTCTTACAAAGATAGAATATATGGATTGTAACTTCATTGGATATTTACAAAGAGTTGAAGCTATTGTGAGAATTGAAGCCCAGGAGACACTATAAAGTGATTCATTTCGTTACCTTGTTTCAATAATTAATAAGGATGGGGAGATTGATGAAGATGTCAATCATAGGATAAAAGTGGGATAGTTAAAGCGGAGACTTTCTTTTGGAGTACTTTGTGACAAACGAATTCCAACAAGATTGAAGGAAAAATCTCATAGGATAATTAATGATTACACCAGCTTTTGACCTATGTAGTAGATTGTTGGTCAATCAAGAAGCAACATATATACAAAATTAGTGTAGTAGAGATGAAAATATTGAGGTGGATGTGTGGTAAAATTAAAAATGAGCGTTTTCGAGACCTTCTAGGAGTAGTATTAATTAGGGATAAACTTAAAGAAACCCGTTTGTGATGATTTGAGCATGTCCAAAGTTGGTTGGCAACAATGCCAGTAAGGAAAAGTTTGGCAATGCGGGTTGATGGCCCACCAGGGGGAAGGGTAGATTGAAGAGGACATAAATGGATGTAGTAAAACAAATTTGAAGAAGTGCAACTTATTTGAGGTTTTAATTCAAGATAGATCGGAATGACGAAATAGAACTCATGTAGCCGACCTTAATATAGTTTGGACAAAACTTTGATGACGATGATGATGCCGATGATAATAATGGTGATGACACAAGGTTAGATGTGATGGATCTCATACACAGGTAGGTGAAGGGTGGGCCTGGAAAGCATGTTTCTTGGTAAATCTCTTCTAGGTAAAGACTAAAGATAAGATGTATATGTTATTCATCTAGTGAGTTACAGATCGACAATATTATATGGGTGGCTAGTGGTATCCTTCATCTAATAATTCCATAAAACAGATTGTGGGTGAATATTTAATCTAGGGGGTCCCGTATGATCTCTTATCTAGCATGACCCGTTGAGATGGGTGTATGTCGTTTGATGGCTAACATATTTATTTAGTAGTTCTCAGATTGAAAGCATATGGGATGGATCAAGTGTGGTTCACATACTACAACATGATGGTTGGACTAATGGGTGGTTTGATATTATATTTAGTACTTATTGGTTTTCACATACATGGATTGTTAAGTAGATGTGTTTGATGATAAATAGGATATGTATCTAGAAGTACTCACCTAAATGGGAGCATTGGGTAGGAACAAGTGAGGCCCATGTTGAACAGCGCAAAGGTTGGATTGATGTATGTTTTGATACTATCGAGTGGGTTTTAGATATATGGTTGGGTGGGTGATGTGACATAGTGGGTCCCAAATAAAGTAGGACACAATTCTTTTTAACAGATAATAATTGTAAGTGCCAAAATTGATACGGACTTGTTTAGACGGATGTAGAATTTCTTGTGAATGATCAAATGCCTGGAACCTGAAAGGGGGTAAGAGAGATATAGGTCAAAGACCCTGGCTGCACTCAGCCGAAGGCGCCCCGATGCCTAAGTTAGTGCAATCACTGAACAAAGGATCAGTAGGAAGAGAAAATGTAGAAACTGGAGTATGTGGATGTGTATGCATGTGATTGCGTATGCATACCTCTTCTGAGTTGGTTCTTTGTATATATAGGCCAAGAGTCAACTCTTGTCCTGGTTTCTTGTTCTGGTTTCTCTGAGGTAGGGTCCCATCGGACCTTACCCTGGTTCCATGGAGGTAGTTGGAGGTAGAGTCCCATCAGACCATACCTTGGGTAGAGTCCCATCGGACCTTACCCTGGTTTCCCGCCCTTTCAGGGATTGTTGATGTGACCATCGGATAAAGATAACTTCTTATCTCTATCTGGTGTTCGTCTTATCTGTGAGCACGTTCTGTAACGTCGTTGAACCTATGTAAGAATTCAGTTGTAACTGACTGAGCGTCAGTACTCATCTCGGTTAGTCGAACCGAACTGAACATGATACCGAGGTCAAGTATGGGCGCACTTTGGCACTAATGCCGAGGTGCGAAAATCGAGACCGAGACATAATTAGCTGGTACATTTACCGAATGTAAGATAATCTCGGTATTATGAGAATGTCCCACACAATAATTATCTAGCAAAAAGCTAAATTTCCTTCCGAACCATTTGTGTAGGTGCCATGCATGAAGTCGAAACCTCGTTTCTGCTTCCATACACTATAATTCCTATCTCTTGGGTAAGAAAATTAGTATCTATTTGGTATTACTCCCAAATGGAATTTTTAGTTGTAAAAATAAAAAAAGACTTTAGATAATACATTTGGATCCAAAGTCTTATGTATCCCGTAATTGAAAATAGTGTGGAATGTTTTCTAAAACTCTATTGATAGAAAGAGAAATAAAAAAAAAAAAAATTTTAATCGTTTCTTTTATGGAAAGCATTGGAAAGCGGACAGAAGAGGCGTCAGATGTGTTTGTGTAATGCGGTTCCCAAATTAATCCTATCAACGCACTGACCAACATTAATGTCTTGTTAAAAAAAAAAAAAAAACACACAAAAGAACTCTATTATCCTTACACTTCATGGCAGTCAACATCCCTTTCCTACTCTTTTAACAAAAAAAAAAAAAAAAAAAAAATCTCTTTCCTACTTTAACCCTACCACTTCAACACCCACCTCTTCTTTCTCTCTTTATATATGAGCATCCTTCACTACTCTTTTCTTGTTCAAATCTAAGACTAATATTCCTTGGTGCTCCTCTCTCTATTGGTCTTGATTCCAGCCAGGTATGTTCCCCAACCTCTATTCCTGTCTCTTTTTTCTTCTCGTCTTATCTTAAATAAGTTTTTGTACTATTTAAAGGGACATTTACTTCAAAAATCCCATTAAATAAGGTAATTACAACTGAAGAGCCTAAATTTTTATAATGACAGCCAAGATCCTCCAGCCCAAAATTCAATATTTAATTCCGTTTTTACCCTTGTTCAATTGATGTCAACATAACCCTAAAAAAAAAGGTTCTTCACCCTCAAATCAATAGCAACAATAGAATATAAGAAAGAGAGGAAGGAGAAGAAGGAGATCAACGATCAACGCCCTGCCCCTTTTTTTCTCAACCATAGTGAGAGAGAAATTGCTCGATGTTAACAAAACCCTAAACAATAAAAAACTCAATTTTTGTTAACGCTAACTGGGCATTTTTGTTGACGTCAACATAATTTTATGTTGATGTCGACAAAGCTTCTTTCGATGTCAACAAATTCACAGGATCACTCATGTTGTTAAGTGGCCATTTTTGTTAACATTAACACAATTTTATGTTGACGTCGACGAATCTTCTATCGATGTCAACAAATTCACAGTGTCACTGATTGTAATAACTGGGCATTTTTTTTTTTATGTTAACACAATTTTATGTTGTTGTCGACGAATGTTTTGTTGGTGTCAACAAATATTACTCATGACAGAATAGGGAACTTGTTATGTTGACATAAAAAAAGGGCAAAAAGGGGAAATAAAAGAGAGATGATTTGGGCCGAATTTTCTTGGCTGTCGTTATAAAAGTTTAGGGTGGTCAACTGTGGTTACCCTGTTTAAGAGGATTTTTGTGGTAAATGTCCCTTATTTAAATAATGGTTCCCTTGACGTTTTCTATTCTGTATTCTGAAACTCGATTTACATCAACGATGTGTACATGGATTGCTTCACAAAACTCCCAATGAGAACAAGAAAATCAAATCCATCTACAGTCTTGTCCAATATTTCATGACCTTTTCTTTTACCTGAGAGAGTTGAGGCCAGCAAGCCATGAGACGCAAAGCCGGTCAAGTACCTGCCGCTGTCTACTCAAAGGCGACAACGGTGGTGGTCTCTGCAATCATGGAAAACTTGCACAACAGGAGAATAATTATTTTTTGGATATTTATTTTAAAGAAGATAATGACATTTGATATAAAATATTGATATTGAATCGCACTTTAATTTTTATTTATGCCTGAATTGGTTGAACATGAATTTGGAGTTCATCTTCAATTATGTGACATACTTTGATAATTATCATGGATTTATTTTATTCAGGTTTCATGAATCAACATAGGGTTGAGACATACTATGATGAAGAGGACGTTGTTGATATTCTAAATTTCTTTATTTTGATGAAACAATGTGAGGCCCATATATCCAGACAACCAATCAGGGATAGAGGTGAGGCTCGAGTAGAATTTATATATACAATACCATCTGGACACCCAGAGAGATGTTATGATTTATTTGAAATGGAAAAGCATGTATTGTGTAGATTGTGTTAGACATTGAAAAGTAAGGATCTCTTTAAAGACTCAAGATTTGTTCTTGTAGAAGAGCAAATGGCTACTTTTTTATGACCATAGGCCATAGCGCTCGGAATCAAATGATGGCGGATCAATTTCAAGGAGAAACCAGATGTAGCCTTTGCAGAGATGAAGAAGACACCACCATTCACCTCTTCTTCTCCTGCCCATTTGCTTGTACCATCTGGACTTGGATCTTTTAAGCTTCCAATGCCCAGCAGCCCTACTCTTTCTCTGCTGCTCCTCTCTGGACCTCTCTTTCTTAAGGGAATGACAAGAAAGGCCAGAAATTCATGGCATCCATATTCCTCTCTGTGATCTATTCAATTTAGAAAGCTAGGAACACAGCCATTTTTGAAAATCATCTACTCACCTTCAACCAGATCACTGCTCACCTCCTTGAGGAGATTTGCTTCTCACTCAAAAAGATCTCCCGCCCTCTCTGCAATCCTCAGCTAAGCTTGATCACTAACTACCTGAATCTTGCTGATCACCCAGCTCCTAGCAGCGACTTCCCACAGAACCCGATTGCAGCAGCCCCAGGCGATTTCCCCGGCAGATCGGGTCATAGCGACCATCAGTCACTGGCAACTCTGGCTACACCTCTCCCTCCTCATGGATCTTCAATTTAGGTTCTTCAATTTAGATTGGCCATCGTTTAGGGCTTTCCAGCGTTCTTCAGGCTCTTGGAGGAAGAAGCAGCAGACCGGTGATGGCTCTTTCAGTTCTGCCTACAAAGATCTGGTCGAAGCGATCAAGTTCTCTGGCACCTCTGGCAAGATCTCGTTCTTCTCTTCGTTCTTTCATCTTAGGCTAGCCATCGCTTGGCGTTTCCTCCCTTTGCAGTGTTCTTCATGCTCTTGGAGGATGGCCAGCAGATCGGTGATTTCGATCTGGCTCTCCCAGTTCCGCCTGCAGAGGATCTCCTTTCCTCCTTTCTCCCCTCTGCTTCACTCCTCTCTGACGAGCTCTCGAGTTTCTTCTCTCTACATTTCTTGTCTTCGCAGCTTCCCTGTGAAGATTTGTTTCTTCCTTCATGTATTCTCCTTCCACCCACCCCACCCCCCCCCCCCCCCCCCCCCCCCCATCTCTCTGTTTCTCTGTTTTCTCTTTCCCAATTAGGGCTTGTGTTCTGTTTCTCTATCTCTCTTTTTCAATAAACTTACCCATTATACAAAAAAAAAAAAAAAAAAAAAAAAATATTCAAGGAGAAACCATTAGGAGTCATTTCAAAAGAGTTTTAAAGGTTGTTTCATTTCAAAAGAGTTTTAAAGGTTGTAGTTAATTTGGGTAAAGAGATTGTCACTGCTCCATCATTTAGAGAAATACCGTCAGAAATTCTCAACAATCTTAAATATTATCCTTGGTTTAAGGTAACTTTTCCGTTTTTTCTTATCATGCAAATTCTTCTACAAATGTTTCTTTTTAAAAACTAATGACATATTTTTATCACTTCATATAGGATTGTGTAGGAGCCATTGATGGAACATATGTGAATGCACCCGTTCCTACAAAGGATTAAATTCCTTACCGAAGCAGGAAGATCTCAGTCACACAAAATGTTATGTGTGAATGTTCTTTTGACATGAGGTTCACCTTTGTATATGTTGGTTGGGAAGGAACAACAAATTATTCTTGGGTTTTCGTAGAAGCTATAACCAATCTGCAATTGCATTTTTCCCATCCTCCTACAAGTAAGTCTTCTTTGATGGGTGTATATGTACATATATATATAGTTTTTTAAAAATTGTTATAAGATATGGATCTTAGGTGGATGCCCACTTAAGATGAGTTAGGATTAGAATTAGGGATCATCTCTTATGAGGTTACTTTGCCTATAAATAGGCCTCTCTCCTTTGTATTTGTACACATAATGAGATAATAGAAAAGGTCTTTACTTTTCTCTCTGATCTTCTTTCTTAATCTCTCTCTTTTCTAACACGTTATCATCACGAGCCCATCTGACCTCTTCTGCCTCTCAATTTGTGTGCAAAGCAAACAATTCTCCACTTGGTCTCAGTTTCTCCACTTGGTTTGCTTTGGTGTTCTGCAGCATTTTTTTTTCTTTTTTCAAACGCTAAAACCTCGAGAAGCGTACATAAGAGCCTTGGGAGTCTTTCCTCTCGGTTTCCTACCTTATGATGGATCCTCGATTTCCATCCTCTCCTTCCGCCCCGAGGGCTACCTGGGTCTCGGCGGAGGAGGAAATGCGGGTATCAATTTTTTTGTACGGATATGCCAGATTTTCTATTCTACTTGGAATTTGGAATGGTGATGATCCAGAGATTCACCTTTACAAGTAGAAAGGAAATCAATCATTCTTTCTAACTTTTCAAATTGCATAAATATTTAAGAAAAGAGACAAGTTTGTTTTTTAGAATGCCGTAGGAGGAGTTTTTTTGTTTGTTTGCCGTGAAAGGCGATTTACAAATCTCATCAAATATGAAAGACAAGAATTGTGATTTTTGTTTGTTTCTTTAAAAAATACAAAGTACAATAGAAAAGAAAGAAAAGACAACTAACTTCTCAGGAGATTGCGGGGACATGTTCAGATCGACGGTCGCAAGTCATGTATGGACTTCACCATCGTCCTTCAAATGAGAACTCTTGATGCTTCGGTTTTTCGGCTTGGCTCCAACCTCAGTTTTTTAGAGGATAAAGACCAAGAGGAGGTCCTATATCCAATGAAAAACCGAGAAAACGGGCTGAAAAGCCGCGTTCAGGCCATGTTGTAGAAGAAGGGGACCTTGGGGGGGTGGCCCCCCAAGGGACTTTAATCACCTTGTAGTGTCTCCTGCGACAGAGCAGCAGGACTTCGTCAAGATTTCTCTGGGAGTGTGCAAGTATGCAACTGCAAAATTCCAAGTCGATGTGTGTATCGATGCCTCTCTCTTGGAAGTGGACCTCCTTTTATAGGCTCTTGGTAGCCATGAGGTGGTTTATGGGCATTGATGGCCATGATGAAAGATTTGATGACATTGGTGCTTCATGATGGGAAGAGTTACAAGTTTTTATTTCTTGATTTTGTAACTCCTTTTTATTGGCTTGTGATTGGTCGATGGGGGATAATGGGCATTTAATCGCCTTTAATCTCCATGATGAGGGGAGTTTCATGGTTTTAATGCCATGATTGCTTGGACTTATAACTCCCGTATGCTTGAATCTGATTGGGCCGTCCAAAATAATAAGTTAATGACCTCGTTAAGTAGTCATAAACGGGCCAATTAACAACATTAAGTGGTCACCGAAGCATATGAAGAGTCGCGGGCCGCACTGCGTCCTTTGGGATTCTTCTTGTGATGATCGCCAATGGATCCCCACTCTATTTGATGTCGGATTGCGATGCAATTTCAGGCATTGATTGATATTAGTTGGCCGGTGACATCTGTCTTGTCGATTTCTCGATCGGTCGGACAGAAAATGTACTTTCTTGGTCATCTGGTTGGCGATCTTAAAGCAATCAATGATGATTTCATGCTCTTGACGGCGGATCCGAGATGTCAGCGAAGATCAGTCGTTTTCAAGCGTCAAAAATTGGATTTTCAGAAAATCACAGAGGCATGAACTCCAGAAACGCGAAAAGGATCGGAAATCGGGCCATCCGGCGGAAAATCCGGCGACCCGGATTTCCAGGGTTGCCGGCGACCATAGGGTTTTGGCCCCTTTGGTCGCCGAGTGTCTTTTTCGGCTGTTTTTCCTTCTTTTTCGTTCCTTTTTTCTTCTGTATTTTTCTTGACATTTTTCCTCAATTATTGACTTGATTTTCTTGGAGAAAACTTGACGAGAAACCGTGCAAAACCGGAGCACAAAGTTTCCCATTTTTCGGAAAAGCCGAAGACTTTATAGCCGATTTTCCGTCAAAAGTCGAAATTAGGTCAAACGATGTCGGAATGACATGAAAATTGAGGTGAAGCTTCTTGAGCAGTGGATAGGACCAATCATGGGCTTTAATTTGAGTTTTGAACCAATTTGGGGTCCCGTCGATGCTTGACTTACTTTTATTGCGGGGAAGATGCCGACCTTTGATATGCGGTCAACCGATATCCGATTGTCCTGAAATTTGACAGGGAGCCTATTGGAGTCATTTTGAGACGACCCATTAGCTCCGATTTAGATGTCATGGTCCCGGGGTGCTCCGCCGCCAGTAGGCTTGATTTTCTTTCGGAGCGTCAAAATCTGGTCAAACGTTGTCGGAATTACTTGAAATTCGACGTGCAGCCCTTTGGAAGCATGTTGAAGCCACTTATATGCTTTGTTTGATGAGTGATGGCCTCGGTGGTTCTCACCGCCGAGAGGCTTTGTTTTGCTACTCGAGCGTTGATGGAGGGTCAAATGTTGTCGGTTTGACTTGAAATTTAGCAAGGAGCCTTTTGGAGGTATTTTTGGAGCCATCCGTAGGCTCTGATCGAAGTTTTGATGTCTTCGATGCTGTCGCCGCCAGGAGCGCTTGTTTAGCTGTCGGAGAAATGAAGTTAGGCCAAACGATGTCGGAATGGCCCGAAACTTTAGGTGTACCCTTCTTTTGACCGTCTTGAACGATCTTGCAGTTTTTATTTGATTCTGACAAGAACTAATACTTGAAGTCGCCTTGCCTATTTGTAGTAGGATGCAGCTTCATGTGACTTCTTGATGTTGAGGAGACATAGTGACTTTTTTTGTGTCAACAAATGCCCCCTCGAGGTATAGCGACGAGTAGCTTTTGGAGTCGATGTGCTTCGAAGAGAAACTTGAAGGAGAGCTTCCGACTTGACCAAGAGTCTTGAGCATTTTTTTTTTTAAATAGCCCTTTTGAGTTTCCGGGGGAATTTTATGGTAGTGAGAGGGATCACGTACCATCTCAAGGCAAAGTTTTGACAATGACATGGGGAATTTGGATTTTGGTTTTTGACCTTGTGACCTAACAAGCTATATGTGGCTGGTTAGGGGGGGTCGGAGTTTGGTATTTTTTGGTTTTGACCTTATGACCCAATAAGCTGTGTGTGGCAGGTTGGGGGGTCAGATTTGGTTTTTTGGTTTTGGTTTTGGTTTGGTTTTTTATTTTGGTTTTGGTCTTGGTTTGGTTTTTTATTTTGGTTTTAGTCTTGTGACCCAACAAGCTGTATGTGGCGAGCTAGGGGACCAGGGTTTGGTTTTTTGTAGAATGTCAATTTCAAGAGTTTGGCTTAATTTGGTTCATGAGGTTGGATGGTTTGGTTTTTGGAAACTCATGAGGCTTTCTTTCTTTTTTTTTTTCTTTTTTTTTTAATGGTCCAATCAACTCAAAAGAGGCATGGGACATTTTTTTTTTTTTTTTTTGCATGCTCTTGGTAAGAGGGATGCTTTGACTAAAAGCCACTTTTAGTGCCTAGGTGGTCAAACCTGACTCATGTAGGCTAACCCATGGGACCTTAGGCTTTGGAGATGGCCTAGATCTCATATGGTGTCATTTTTGTAGAGAATATCTAAAAATATCTCTTTTATGTAGAGAATATCTAAAAATATCTTTACCTGGAGAGAATCTCTCAAGTTTCCTTGTTTTTGGTAGAGATTTTCTCAAAGTATCTTTCTTTTGGGAAAGTAGCTAAATTTTAGCACTTACCTCCTTTTTTTTCTCATTGTTTCCTCTTTTGATTTGCTCTCTTCTATAAAAGCAAGAGGGGTTGGATCTTTGACTCCATTGCTTCCTTTTGCAAGATTTTCAAGAGTGCTCCAAGATCAAGAATTCTTCTTTGTTTTCAAGGATCTTCAAGCTTTTAGTTCTTCTTCTCCATGGCTTCAAGTAAGTTTTCTTCCTCCACAAGAAACTTCCATTGTAGAAGTAGGAAATTTCTTTTTCTTTCATTTTTTCTCAAGCACGTTTTTTTTTTTCAGTGCAAAATGTGTTTGCTTCTTCTTTTTTCTCTTTCTTTTCTCTTTTTTTTTTTCTGTTTTCCTCCCCTTTTTTTTCGTGTTTTTTTTTTCTTTTTTTTCACGTTTTTTTTCTCTTTTCTTCTTCCACGGTGATTTTTCTCTTTTCTTTTTCACCTTTTTTCCTTTCTATTTTTTTTCAGCGTTTTGTTTTCTTTTCTTTTCTTGGTTGTACGGACCTGGCCGTACTACCACGTGGCAGTGGGCAACGGTCTATGTGCCTGAAATTTTTTTTTGTTGAGATTTCTTTCTCTCTCTCTCTCTCTGTTTTTTTTTCTTTCCTTCTTTGTTTGCTCACCGTGATAATGGGTTATGCAATTTCAATATGTTCATGCATTTTTTTGTTTGATGCATCAAGATAGAAGGCTAGAGTCTCTAGGTCAAGCCAACATGATTTTTGACTTGGACAAAGTTTAATTGGTTTTGACCAAATTGGGTTGGAATTGGTCAAACTTTGGTCAAGGTTTTCCTAACATCTAATGCATGATGATTTTCTTTGATGCATGATTTTTAGTAAATTGACTTGGAAGCATGATGATGCATACCTGAAAATCTTTTGCAAGTATTGGGATTTAGAGCTTGTAGCGATGTTGAGCTCTTTCTTGGTCTTGTTGGATTTTGAGGAGCTTTGCAAGTTTTGGATTTTGGAGCTCGTAGCAATGTTGAGCTCTTTTCGTAATTTTGCAGAAATTTGATGAGATTGGCTCGTTCTCGCAGCAATGTTTGAGTTCGAACCTCCTTTGAGAATTTTTCCACTGACTATGAGCTTGCAGCAGTGTTGAACTCATCTTCAGGCTTTTTGTCTTTTTCGGGGTGTTTCCCTTTTCTTCGGAATTGCCCCAGAACCATGTCAAAATTTCGCTAGAATATTTTTAGCAAAATTCTGTCATTTTGATGATGATTGATCTTTGTTTTTCCTTTCTTTGCAGGTAGTTCTTCCAGAACGAACAAGGGTAAGGGTCATGTTACTGACGCACCTCGTTGGTCTGCCAAATCTTTTAATGCGGCCGTTCAGCAGGCCTGAGAGAAGGTCCAGTTTGTTGATAAGAACTTGGAAGAATGTGACTCCCTCGATCGTGATGAGATGAGAAAGCGATTGATCGCTCTCAAAGATGAGGAATTTTACAAGATCATGGTAAGCAGTCGTCCTTGGGTTATGGACGATCAGAGCATTGTGCCCAAGCCTACCTTCTTCTTCGGTGATGCAGTCCCCGACGACTTGACATACCAAAGGAGATGTTTTCAGTTCTCTTACACAGCAGATGGTGAGGAGAGAACTATTTCTACCCGGTCGACCTTCGATCGGACCATCTCGATCATGAGCCTTTCTCCCACGTGCCCTAAGAGGGAAGATCCTCCAAGCTGGGTGAAGAGGACCAGCGTGATCTAGACCAAGGTTTTTGTTGGCGGCCCTTCCGGTTTTGCAGAGAAGTCGCCTGTCCGTATGGACATGTTGATGCCAGCCAGTGGCTACCAAGGTTCTGATCATCTGTCGGTCGATTTGAGACCGGTGGGCCTAGGCATTTTTTGGGGTGATGGCAGCAATAGGGTGAAGCCTTTTCAACTTCGTGGCCGTTTCATTGCTGACTCGAGGTGGGAATCATGGACTGATCACACCTCGAAGGTTGGCGAGGCCATTCTACCGGAGGCCGAGATTTTTGATGCGGTTCGCACTTTTGGCAAACCGTTGTTTTCTCCAATGAGGCTTCCATGGCCATGCTGGAGTCATTCCTTCCACAAACCAACACCTTCATTGTGACGAATGGTGAGATTGGTTTTTGTTTGAGGAATTGAGCGCCATCACCGGGTTGCCTGTTATCGGCAAACTGTATGAGGAGTTTATGCCTATCGACAGCATCCTTGAGGAGCAGTTTGAGGAGTTCAGGCTTGTGTACTTTCAGCTCGTCGCCTTCTATGATTTTTTGAAGGAGAAGGAGGGCTCGAAAGTCAGGTGCAGCAGTTGCAGGAGTTACAGCTCCAACTATTTTGACGGCGGGGAGTCTTCTGATGGCATGGCCCAGGATGCTAGGGCTAAAGCCTCAAGTTTGAAGAAGATTTCCGCCATGCGAGAAGATTTGATGAAGTTCTTCCCAAGAACAGACGCCATTTGTCCTGACATTGCATTGTGGAGAGATCTCGTTGTTTACCTCACTTATTGGCTAGATGAGGCTGCTTTTGCTGGAGGAGATGGAACGTACATCAGGTCGCACTGTATTTTTCCGGCTTGTCAGATGGCATTTGGAGAGCGGCTGGCTTTGGTACCTGCTCTTTACTCCTACTTGTGTACCGAACTGCAGGCTGCTGCTTTCCTGGTTCGGCTTGGGCTTCATATGAATAGGGTATTTTCTGCCCACATCTTCTATTCGTAGTACGTATACCACTGTCCTAGCTTTCATCGGTTGGGAGTTGCACAGGACGAAGATCCTTTTATGATTCATTTGGCTAGAGGGACAGTCGTTTCCGAATCTCTTTTATCTACTCGTTTGAGGATCCGACGGTTCAGGGATGTAGAGATTGGGCAGTCTTCGGTGAAGCTTTCTCCAGGTTTGCAGAAGAAGGCTTTTGACTTTGGTGTCTCCCGTGATTCGACCAGGGCAGGGTCGGGAAGACACTATGCTTTGACAAACACGGAGAAGAGATTGCTTTTCAACATATGGGTTGGTACGATGGTGTACCGCAAACATCTTTTCGTCGATATCCAGCCGTATGTCCCTTCATGTTTTGCATTGTAGCTTGGCTTCTCTCAAGGCGTTGTTGGAGCGGCTTCGAGGATGGTGAAGCGTTTTGGAGGTCTACAGGATGGGAGGAATGCATGGGCTTTTTACAGTGCAGAGGACACTACCGCCATGATTTCCTATCTTGAGCTGCCCACTTTCCGGACTGCTGGCTTCACGAAGTGGTTCATGGAGAGCCTGTCAGTGTAATGAGGGCTTTCCAAGAAGGAGCTCGATGTCAAACAATCTCCTTGGAAGGGTCTTGGTAGATCAGATGGTGTCCGTCGAGAGGAAGTTTTAGCTTTCCTTTTTGGTGAGAAGCACAAGATAAGCTTTCTCAATGAGCAGGACGTCATTAGATCAGGAGCTACACAAGGGATTCCTGGTAAGGTCTTGAAACAACTGGAAAAAGAGGAGACCGAGATCGATGCTTGGATGCAAGCAGAGCCCACGAAGGCTTCCATGGAGTCTATTGAGAAAAGTAGGCCATCCACTGAGGACTCTAGTAAGAGGCTTGATGTTGATAGTGGGGCAGGATCGTCTAGCAGATTGACCAGCCGAAGCAAGAGGAAGAAAGGACGGCGCTGTAATATGAGACGGCATAATAGTCCTTCTGATCTTGAAGTTCCTCTCACCATTGCTGAGGAGGTATCTAGGGATACTGACGAGCCTCCGGAGAAGAAGCGCAGAGAAAAGGAGACAGCTGGTATGATCCTCTTTCTTTTGTTTCTTTTTTCTCTTATAAAAGATTTTTGTTTTGATCCGCTGCTTTCTTTCTTTTGGCAGAGGACGATGACTTGGTGATTCCCGAGGTTCCGGCCGATGAGGCAATGACGGATCCATTCGTGGCATTTGAAGAAGAACCTAGGGACTCTGGAGTGGTTCCAGAACCTTCACCTGGTATGATTGCTTTAGCCTCTTTGTTTTTTTCTTTTTTTGGTGTGTGCTGTCATTTTCCAACATGTAGCTTTTGTTTTCTTGTTAATTGACTTGCCAGAGGATTCTGACGATTTCGAGCCATCCATGGATGTAACTTTTGACGATGCTTCGGATGAGCTCAGAGAGGCAGAGAGTACTCCGCCGGTCGTCGAATAAGGTATTTTGCAATACTAATCTTGATATTAATTTTTTTTTTTGACAATATCATATTCATACCTTTTTGTCTTTTCCTTGACAAATTGTGGAGCAGCAGGAGAAGTTCCTCCATCTTCCTTAGAGCCAGAACAGGGGATACCTGCAGCCGATCTAGGAGTAGGGGCTTCTTCTACTTTCAACGAGTCAGCTTCTTCGATTGGAAAGAGTTTATTGATTACTCTTCCAATGGGGCATGACATGGGCAGTCGGGCGCTGGAGCATGGCAAATCCTCGTCTGGGCTGCACCTTCAGTATGCAAAGAAGGTGTTGAAGAGTGTTTTGAGCTCATGGGTCGAGACTCTCTCTTTAGGTCACTTGGAAGCTGGTTTCGGCATGATCAAGCATGTACAGGACATCCTTGCTGATAGCGAAGAAGTCGGTCTGGACATTGCAAGCACCAAGGGTTTTGTTGATGAAGTCATTGCTTTAGGGAACAAGTGGACTGAGACCAAAGCTTTCCCAGATGGTGACTTCTTTGATGAGATGTTTATGAAGCCTTCCAGCAAAGTAAAAGCTTAGCTGACTGAGATCACTCGGACTCAGAAGCAATCGTTTGGGAGAGGTACGTTACCGAGTTGGCCATCATGGGGCTGAAGCAACACATGGACCGCCTTGATAAGGAGGTTGTTGAGGCTAGGTAGCGTCTTGAGCTTTTGGAAGAAGAAGCTGCTACCAAATGGACCACCATTGTGGAGGCCCATGACAAGGAGGGGACTCTCATTCGCCAGGATAAGGAAGCTGAACGTAATTTCCGGTGGAAGACTCAGGAGTATGAGCAATGGCAGGTCCTCTAGGAAGACTCAGCCCGCATTTTATGGGAACATTTTGAAGAAGCGTGGCCTAAAAACTTTAGAAGCTAAGGCCAAGGGTCTGCTTGAGGAGTTGAATCTTTGGTTGAAAACCATGTTGGATTGAGCTCCTGAGTTGTAACAAACTCCTTTTCTTCTTCTTTTTTTGGTACCTCCATGTATAAACATTCTTGGTACTATATTTTTTGTATCCCCTTCTTTTCACTTAAATCATTTTTTTGATGTAAACAAATTTAAGCAAAAGTTGATGGGAATGTGATCAAAAGGTTGTCATTTTGTGAAAATCTTTCGTCAAAGGGTTGTTTTGGGCATGAAAGCCAATTTTTGTGGCGAAAGCCTAGTTTTTTATGGCTTGAAAACCGAATTTTGAAATGGCATATAAAGCCGAATTTTGTGGCTTAAGAGTCAAAATTTATTTGCGGCATGGAAGCCAAAATTTGAAATGGCATTAAAACCAAAATTTTTGAGATGGCATGAAAGCCGAATTTTGTGATGGCATAAAAGCCTGAAATTTTGAAATGGCATGAAAGCCATGTTTTGTTTGTTTGTGGCATGGAAGCCAAAGTTTTTTCTTTTTTGAATTGGCATAAGAGCCAAAATTTTGAGATGGCATGAAAGCCGATTTTTTGAATTGGCATAAGAGCCAAGTTTTGAGATGGCATGAAAGCCGAATTTTGTGGCGTAAGAGCCAAAATTTGCTTGTGGCATGAGAGCCAAAGTTTGGGGCATGTAAGCCAAAGTTTTCATTTGTGGCATGGAAGCCAAAGTTGTTTTTTTTTCTTTTGAGATGGCATGAAAGCCGAAGTGTTTGAATTGGCATGAGAGCCGGGTTTTGTGGCATAAAAGCCAATTTTCTTTTGAGGCATGGAAGCCAAAATTTTGGAATGGCATGGAAGCTGAATGTTTTGCTATTTTTTTTTTTTTTTTTTTGGCATGGGAGCCAGATTTTTGAAAACCAAGTTTTGTTTTGTTGGCATAAAAGCCAATTTTGACGTTTATAACCGGATTTTGGCATTTATAGCCGAATTTTTGGCATTTATAGCAGATTTTCTTTTTGTTTTGGCATTTATAGCCGGGTTTTGATTTTCAAAATGCAAGTATCTACCAAATGTCGCCTCCCCGCTGAATGGTCTTGCAAGTATCGATGGAATGTCGCTTCCTTGCTCATTCGGTTTGCGAGTATCGATGGAAGGTCGCTTCCTCGCGGACTGGGTTTGCGAGTATCGATGGAATGTCGCTTGCTCGCGGATTGGGTTTGCGAGTATCGATGGAATGTCGCTTCCTCGCGTATTGGGGAGCAAGTATCGACTAAGAGTCGCTTCCCTGCTTTTCCCAAAAATTTTGGTTTTGCGGGTACTGACTTAGTGTCGTTTCCCCACGTTTTTGAAATTTAAGGTTTTCTCAAACCATTTGAAATTTTGGTTGTGGTTATCAATTGGAATGTTGCGTCTCCACGATTTTTGAAATTTGAGGTTTTGCAAGTATCGAATGGGGTTCGCTTCCTTGCGATTTTTTGGGTTTTTGAAGTATCAAATGGGGTTCGCATCCTTCCGTTTTTTGGGTTTTGCGAGTATCGACTAAGTGTCGCTTCCTCGCGGTTTCTAAAAAACCATTTTTTTGTTTAAAGACACGAGGGTCGTAAGTTTTGACTTAAAACCATTTTGGTTGTAAAAGCCGAGGCGGACTAGGGTGGAAATTTCTAAGTCCATGAATTTTGTTTCAAACCATGAATTTCGGGTTCAAGGATCGAAAATTTTGGTCAAGTCTGGGAAGATGCTCGTAGACTTGGATTTTTTTTTTGATGATTTTTTAACAATGAAACGATGAAAGTAAGAATCGTTTTGAGAGTTTTTTTTTTGGAAATTTCAACAGAAAGATGAAAACTTCAAAAGGGGATGGGTTTGACGAGCAAGTACCTAGAAATAGGCTTTGGCCGTTTAGATATCAGTCTGACCCGTTTGAGGAAGTTTTCAAGGGTAGTACCGCTTCAAGAACTTGTCGTTGATGGGCAGCATACATCTGTCTCCTTCCATGTTTAGAAGAGCGTATGTACTGTTGGAGAAGATTTTGTCGATGACGAAGGGTCCCTCCCATTTTGGTTCGAATTTGCCTTTGGAATTGTGGGCAAAGACTATGGGTCTTTTCATTACAAGAACCAAGTCACCTTTTTTGTAGGCGCGTTGCCTGACCTTCTTGTCGAAAGATCCTACCATGCGTGCTTGGTACAACTCAATGCTTTGTAGAGCTTCGAGCCATCTTTCATAGAGATTATCTGGCTCTTTAGTCTCAATTTGACATTGCTTTCTTGCGTCATGTCATTTTGCAGAGATACCCTTAGGGAAGGAATTTGTACTTCCAAAGGGACAACAACTTCGTATCCATAGACCAAGGAGAATGGTGTGCCATGGGTTGGTCCTCGAACAGTGGTTCGATAGGCCCACAAAGCTTCTGGTAGTTTGTCGCCCCAGTCTCATTTGTGACTAGAGACCATTTTGTTGAGAATTTTGCAAAGTGTCTTGTTGAAGGCTTCTGCTAGTCCGTTCGCTGCTGGATTATATGGAGTTGAAGGACAACTTTGGATTTTGTATTTGTCGCAAAAACTGTAGAATCTGTGATTCCGGAATTGTGGTCCGTTATCATGAACGAATCTTTTAGGTATGCCGAAGCGACAAATAATGTTGGTGCGCAAGAATTGAAGGACTGATGAGGTCTTCATTTCACTGAGCGCAAATGCTTCTGACCACTTGGAGAAATAATCCGTAGCGCCGAAAATGAAGCAATGACCTTTGCTTGATGGGGGAGAGATAGGACCTATGATGTCCATACCCCAGGCTTCAAAAGGCCATGAGATTGCTGTAGGATGTAGCCATTCTGGAGGTATGTGGACATAATCTTCATGAATCTGGCATTGTTGGCAGTGCTTAGCAAATCGCATTGCGTCAGCTACCATGGTAGGCCAATAATAACCTAGCCTGTTTATCTGATCGTAGAGCTTAGGACCAGCCTGATGGGCTCCACAAAGACCAGCATGCACTTCTTTGAGAGTTTCCTCAGCCTTTTGTTGTGACAAGTAGCGTAGAAGCACTCCGTTGAAGGATTTTCTATAAAGTGCTTTTGAAGGAATATTCAAATGAAAGTTCGGGGCTCGTCTTTGAATGCTTATCCGCTCTTTTGGATCTTCAGGTAGGATTCCGAACATGATGTAATCAATGAACGGATCTCTCTAGTCGCCGATCGGAGGTTTGAGGATAGACATCCGACTTCCAACCACTTGGTGGCATTCAGCAACTACTTGGTGTGTGTTAAGAGGAGGGAGAATCCTTCTTTGACGCACTGTGATTTGCATGTTTTCCCTTCTTGGATTGCCATGGATGCGGCGAGTCCAGCCAGGGCATCTACACGGATGTTTTAACCTCTGAGGATGTGGGTGATGTGACAGATGTTGAATTTTTGTCGAAGTGACTGCGCCTTGTTGTAGTAAGGTAGCAAATCGGGCTTTCTGACTTCAAATTTTTGATTCATGGGGTACGTCAAGAGTTTCCCATTTTTCGGGAAAGCCGGAGACTTTGTAGCTGATTTTCCGTCAAGAGTCGAAACTAGGTCAAACGATATCGGAATGACCTGAAAATTGAGGTGAAGCTTCTTGAGTAGTGGATAGGACCAACCATGGGCTTTTATTTGAGTTTTGAAGCCATTTGGGGTCCCGTCGATGCTTGACTTGTTTTTGCTGCGGGGAAGATGCCGAGCTTTGATATGCGGTCAACCGATATCCGATTGTCCTGAAATTTGATAGGGAGCCTATTGGAGTCATTTTGAGATGACCCATTAGCTCCGATTTGGATGTCATGGTCCCAGAGTGCTCCGCCGCCAGTAGGCTTGATTTTCTTTCGGAGCGACGAAATCTGGTCAAATGTTGTCGGAATGACTTGAAATTTGACGTGCAGCCCTTTGGAAGCATGTTGAAGCCATTCATATGCTTTGTTTGATGACTGATGACCTCGGTGGTTCTCGCTGCTGAGAGGCTTTGTTTTGCTGCTCGAGCGTTGATGGAGGGTCAAACGTTATCGATTTGACTTGAGATTTGGCAATGAGCCTTTTGGAGGTATTTTGGAGCCATCCGTAGGCTCTGATCGAAGTTTTGATGTCTTCGATGCTGTCGCCGCCATGAGTACTTGTTTAGCTGTCGAAGAAATGAAGTTAGGCCAAACGATGTCGGAATGGCCCGAAACTTCTAGTGTGCCCCTCTTTTGGCTGTCTTGAAGGATCTTGCAGTTTTTGTTTGATTCCGACAAGATCTGATGGTTGAAGTCGCCTTGCCTGTTTGTAGTAGGATGCAGCTTCATGTGGCTTCTTGATGTTGAGGAGACATAGTGACTTTTTTTGTGTCAATACCTTATCTCGGGACACGCTCTTGAAAAGTTCAACTTATTTCTGTTTCAAGTCAGGCCATAACTTCTTCGTCTGACCTCTGATTGATGAACGAGTTGGTTTTGCATATTCGCGGCGACGGGCATTATCTTATAGATGCAACGGTATGAAATTTTTCTGGACTGCGATCACGGTAATTGGTATATAAACCATAGTTCAAATCCAATCTATTAGAATGCATAAAATTAGTTTATGATATTTATTTACAGTAATTATAGTGTTTGGTTACTGTTCATCTTCTTACACGATTTTCCTTTTAATTTAAATTTATAAATACTATGAATGGATCACAAAATAGAACCAGAAGTTCTAAATCTAAACCGAAGTTCACCGATCTGTGGACCAACAGTCCTAGAAGTTGGAATACTGATATGAACCTATAGATTCATATCCATAAATTAAAACTTAGAATTTTTGGTTCAAATACAAATAAGTTATTAGGCTATGAAATTAAACCTGAAGATTTGACAGAACCAGAAGTTCTGATGAATTGTTAGAACCGAAAGTTCTATTTCAAACCTGAAGATTTGACAGAACCTACAGTTCTAATTTCATGTATTATGAACTTGAAGTTCTAAATCAAGGTTGAAGTCTTAAAGAACTAGCAATTCTGATTATCAAAGTTGAGAACCTGATGTTCCAACTTTTCATTGGCCAACTTATTTGTCTATGCTTAAAATATTGTTAGAACCAAAAGTTCTACTTCAAACCTTAAGATTTGATAAAACCAGAAGTTCGGCTTCAAATTGAAAGCTTCAATAGAACCTGAGCAATCCTAATTCATGTGTTATGAACCTGAACTTCTAAATCAAGCCTGAAGTCTTGACAGAACCAACAATTCTGATTCTTAAAGTAAGTTGAGAACCTGATATTCCAACTTTTCATTGGCTAACCTATCCTACATAATCAATCATGCCCAAGGATCCGAAGATGGACCCATGGGCGACCTTATGGGTGCTGGACTCACACGGAATAGATCCTGTATGGCCAAATTGATCTGGGGGTGTGAGTTCTGTCAGCAACATCGATCAACCCAGAATCTTGGCTTGATGACTAAAACTCCACTCACTGATGGTGGATGATAATGGAATTGCTCCTTTTATGAAGAAGGTGACTTAGAGGAAGTGGATTACTTAGGCAAAGGAGAATCTAGTAGAAAAAAAAATCAGACCAGAATGGAGTTTTGGTTGTCTTCCTTGTCAAAACCTAGTCATGGCCAATAAGAGTGGTGGGCTCCATGCCCCACTTGCTGATCAATCTGGTCTTTGTATTTAAAAGGGGACCCTGGACGACTTCAATGATCATGGACCCATGAGGATTGGGTCCCATCTAGCCCACCATCCCCATTCTTCAAACACTTGAGGCGTGGGACTTGTTTTGGGATTTTTCTCACATAAATATAGGCAGTGGGGCCTAGTGGGACATCTGATCAACGATCAGTCCTAAGGATCTTGGATTATACCCCTGGGCGACCTTGAAAGGAAGGTCCATCAAGTATTTTGCATAGTGGGTCCCACCATCTGTTATGCCCAAAGGCCAAAGGCGAAAGTCATCTATTTTTGTTAAGCACATTGTGGGTAAGAACTTGGACCCTGCATGTGTAAGGTGTATGACACGTTGTGAATGAGATAGAACATCTCATTGTGCTATAATAAATACAGTGAACCCTTTTATGTCTTTTGGTGTCATGTGATACTACATGAATTATATGACTACCCATTATGTATGGTAGGTACAAGTGAAGCCCTTTAACTATTTATGAAAATCTCTGCCTTTAATGATCATGTGAAATCATGGGGTAACCTTAGAAAGTTTGGACCAACACCTTACTTTATAACCCAATAAAGCTCATGGACTAATTATCTGGTATTTGTCAAGTAATTGTGAATTAAGTATTTAAATAATTTTTAGCAACTAATGAAGATAGCCAACCTTTGTATAATGAGGCATTTAATGCTCAATTGGGAGCACCCCCTGACATGGTCTGGAAGACCAATAACTCTTTGGACTTCACAAACTTAGGTTTTTAATTCCTTTGAGATGCATGTTTTTAGACTTATGGTTTATGTTGGGTTTTTATTTAATTGTTGTTCTATTTTATGGTGAATGGTTTGATCTTTATCATGTGGTTGCATAGCTATCTTAGTTATTATTTTATTTAAGGTATGGATCGTGGAATTGAGGACAATCTCTGTTCGGAAGACAGTGCCACAACACACCATTCTGAAAAATTAGAAGTTTTTATCAGAATGCGTGTGTTCAATCAACGAAAGGTATCCACCATAACTGGACCCGTGCAAATAATTGAAGGCTTCGGAAGAGAGCCCACATGATGTTATCTAATGGTACCCATCTATTCATTAAAGATGCATTGTTCTCAAGCAATTCCCAAATAAACTTGATTAGTTTTAAGGACATCAGAATAAATGGGTACCACATTGAGATGGTAATTGAAGGTAACAAGGAATACTTATGCATCGTTAGTAGTATTGAAAGCTAGAAGCAAATACTAGAAAAACTAAGTGCAGTCTCCTTAGGGTTATATAACACGGCAATCTCCAATATTGAATCACATTCGATTATGAGCAAAACAACAAAGTCAAGCCCAAGCTTAGTGATTCTAAGACTTTAAAGCTTTGGCATGATGAGAGCCCTAAGCGTACTAAGATGGGACCACAACGTAGATTTTATGACTTTCCGATATCTAGAACCAATGACAGGAGATGTCTTCACTACTTGTTTTTTAGATTGTTAATTCGACGAGACAATATTCCCACCGTTAGGAGAGATAAGATAGTTCCCGAGAACGTATTGTTCTTGTAGGACAACCCCTTCCTGAAGAACGGCGAGAGTTAACATGGAATACTTCCATTTTGTCTCATCTTGATCCACAAACTTCATAATGTGAAAATGAAGTACGGAGAATTGTGCACTTATAAGAAATTACAAACAGATTACCTGATGCACTTAACGATGCAGCAAAGGTGATAAAGTCACATATTCCAGCTATGAATGCACCTGCTAGGATTAATGTCCCTGTAGGACAAAGTCAAAATACAGTAACAAAAGAATATGCAATACGCTAAAAGCGTGATAGACCTATAGGTTCAAAGGACTAAGCTGTGCGGAAGAGAAATGAGCAATCATTATCATATTCTCCCATAGAGGCACATAACGCTTCTGAAGAGATTCCTCTCAAAGATGCATATAACACTCTTGAAGAGGTTATTGTAAAATATGTTCTCTCTAGAATAATGGAAGTCTCTGATGAGACTTTGGAAGCCCCTGAAGAGGCACTGGTATCGGATAATGAAGAGATCTTTATACTTTATAATTATTCAAGAGAAAGATATAATAGAAATGAAATTGTCATCGATGATACATTTGCATATGCGGTAGTTACACAAATATTAAAAGAAAATGATGATGATAATGATTGGGACACAAAACCATCTTCTATAAATGAATGTCGACAAAGAAAGGATTGGCCAAAATGAAAAAGTGACATCAAAACAGAGTTAGAGTCTCTCAATAAACGTTGTGTGTTCGGACCTATAGTAAAGACCCCAAAGGATGCTAACCCTGTACGTTACAAGTGGGTGTTTGTGAGAAAAAATAATGAAATTACCAGATATAAGGCACGAGTAAAAGCACAAGGTTTCCTGTAGAAACCTGGGATTGACTATGAGGAAACATACTCCCTTGTTATGGATACAACAACATTCAGACATCTGATAAATTTAGCAATTTCTCAAAATCTAAAAATGAGACTCATGGATGTTGTAACTGCTACTTATATGGGAACTTAGACACAGAAATTCACATGAGAAGCCCAGAAGAATTTCCTTTGCCTATCGCAAAGCCAAGGAGTACGTACTCAATCCAATTAAGACGATCATTGTAAGGCCTGAAGTAACCCGGAAGAATGTGGTACAATTATCTTAGTGAATACTTATCTAAAAGGGGATATGCAAACGATCCTATTTGTCCATGTTTATTTATAAAGAAATTCTTGAAGGGATTTGCAATATAGCAATTTATGTGGATGATATAAATTTGATAGGGACTTCAGAAGAGCTCGAAGAAACTGCTGATTATTTAAAGAAAGAATTTGAAATGAAAGACCTTGGAAAAACGAGATTCTGTCTCGGCCTGCAAACCGAGAGAAATTCTAGTGGGATATTGGTCCATCAATCTAATTATACCGAGAAGGTCTTAAAACGATTTGGTATGGACAAGGCACATCCATTAACCACCCACATGGTTGTCCGGCATCTAGATATAAAGAAAGGTCTATACCGTCCCATCAATGAAAATGAAAAGGTATTGGGTCCCGAAGTACTATACTTAAGTTCTATTGAAGCCCTGATGTACTTGGCGCAATGCACTAGATCGGATGTTGCTTTTTCTGTGAATCTAATTGCCAGATATAGCTCTGCACATACTCAAAAGCACTGGATTAGTATTAAACAAATCCTACTATATTTGCGTGGAACAACTGATTTAGGAATATTTTATTCTTATGATTGTAGAGATCCCAGTTTTGTAAGATATGCAGATTCAGATTATCTTTCTGATCCTCATAATGGTAGATCAC
Source organism: Umbellularia californica (assembly GCA_028538565.1). Taxonomy (NCBI): domain Eukaryota; kingdom Viridiplantae; phylum Streptophyta; class Magnoliopsida; order Laurales; family Lauraceae; genus Umbellularia; species Umbellularia californica. The sequence goes on from JAPQWN010000002.1 coordinate 31,099,898, forward strand.
AGACAAGTTATGTGTTTCTTAATGGTAATGCCGCCATTTCTTGGCATTCTACTAAACAGACTTTGGTAGTTACTTTCTCCAACCATGTTGAAATTTTGACCCTTTATTAAGCCAGTAGGGAATGCATATGGCTAAGATCTTTGATTCAGCATGTTCATAGTTCTTGTCAATTACCATCTATTGCAGGTATCCCAAATATTATCTATGAAGATACTGAAGCATGCATAAAATAGATTTGAGAAGATTTTTAATGAGGCAACTGTCTTTGAATGGTGGTCATCCAAGGGGAAGTTTTATAAGATATGGATCTTGGGTGGATGCCCACTTAAGATGAGTTAGGGTTAGAATTATCATCTCTTATGAGGTTACTTTGCCTATAAATAAGCATCTTCCCTTTGTATTTGTACACACAATGAGATAATAGAAAAGCTCTCTACTTTTCTCTATTAATCTCTCTCTCTTTTGTAACAAAAATGACATACTTAAAATTCTTGCAGGTAAATACTATGTTGTAGAGTCTGGCTACACCAACATGCCAAGTTATCTTATGCCTTATAAAGGAGAACGATATCACTGATCATAGTATAGGGGACGCGGATGGAGACCTAGGAGGGAAAAGAGTTGTTTAATTATCACCATTAATCATTGCAGAATGTAATTGAGTGTTGTTTTGGGGTCTTAAGGCAAAGTTTCCTATTTTGCAGCTCATGCCTCCTTATTCTTTACGTAAACAGAGACAAATTGTGATTGTTGCATGCACGCTTCACAACTTTATAAGGGTGAAATGCAAAGTGATAGAGATTTTGTTTGATTTCAAAATGAAGACACCATAGTTTATGGTGGGCCTATTATTGATGTAGGTCCCTCAATGCCCTTAGTGATCGGAACATCACAAGGAAGACGAGATTGCACGCATACGAGATGAAATAGCAGATGCACTTTTTGCGCATCATGGTGTTCTTGAAGAGTAATTTATTTTTTAGTATTTTCATGCTTGAATGATTTTTAATTTTTTAAATTTATATTTGAAATGAATATTTTTTATTTTTTAATTAATAACATGGATGTATGAATACTTTGAAATCATTCTGCCAATTTTGCTAATTGGGAATGATTTTGACATAACATGACCAAACAAGTTCAACAATTCTCATTTTCGAAAGAGAAAATTCTCAACAAGATTCATTTTAAGAAAAATATGATTCCCAATATAGGAATGATGCCAAACAGTCCCTTAGATTCTCATTGGTGATGATAACTTTCGCCTTTTCATCCTATTTCTTCGCCATACACTACTACACCAAACACAAGTAGGCATCTCTCTGCATAAATACTATTAACTTTCCGTTCCGTATTAGCAAAAATACTTGTTCCACAAACACATCCTAAGGGCAAACTTGTGTACAAGATGTTTCCATAGAAAGCGGAGACTGCCACATGAGCGAAATCCATGAAAGATGGATGACGGAAAAGAATTTCCATAGGTGTACAAAATCTATGTTTCGTGCAATTTCTTTTTTATGAAATGAGATTGTAGAGAAATCTTGTGATGTGATTGGAATTTAAAACAAAATTGAAGAGCAAAATAAAAATAACTTGCAAAGAAGATAAAAGTACAATGGAGAGGAATTGCAGAGAAATGACCCACCTTGGATTATGCCAAAAATCCATTTAAATACTATAGAGAACAGATTGTAGAGAAATTACCCACTTGGATTTTCCAATGAAGGGATCTTCTTGCGATCCAAAACCCTAGCAACTCATCATACTCCAATGGCAAAACCCCAATTCAAATATCAAACCGTTCTTGAACTTTAATCTACAACCTCTAACGACAAAGATATGGAGAAGGTCTTGAATCCAAATCAAACATCGACTCATTCTTGAATGAGTTTTCAAGTTGTAGAGGAGAGGGATAGAACAGAGAAGAGAGAGGGCTCAATAAGAGAGAGAAGAAGAAGTCCAATTAGAGTGTTATTTTTTCCAAGGAATCTAAGTTTTTCTATAGCGTTTTTTAAGGCTTGGACAATGGAGAAGAAGGGTTTTGGCAATGGAGAAGGAGGGGTTTTTTTCTTCCTTCACGAGAACAACTTTTCAGCTCATTTTAGGAACTTGCAAGGAACGAAGTCCAAGGCCCCTTGCGTACAAAACTAAAATCCTATATTTTGTACAAAAATACGAACCCCATGGATATTATTTTCTGTGGGAAATCACTTCAACAAACATCATAAAAATCATTTTTTAAAGAAAAATGTGAATTTATTCTTGGACAATGATTAAACAAAGGCGCCGTTACACAATCTAAATTGTGAATATTAAACTCCATCTACTAATACGGCTTAAGGAGAAGAGATAATTGGCCTTTCTTTAGGAGTACGGTTTTAAGTTGTATGAAATGAATTCCAAGGATCCATACTCTTTTCTTTCGTTAAATTTATGGTAGTGTGATTTTGATGTTATATCCATCCTTAATGATGGAGATTTATAATGTTTGAACTCTAAAGTCTGAATGTAGTGAGTGAGGTCCACTATGGATGGAATATGTTCCATGATGATTGATTGTTGCTTCGAATTGTATGGTTTATGAATACTTGCTAGTGATGGGTTCGTGCGTTGCACGTAGTTGTGACTAAATGACAAATTACATATAGTGAACGAGACTCTTTCAAGTACTTAACGCATTGTTGTGTGTTTCAAAAAACTGTAAACGATGAAGGCCTTTTGTTTGCTGTTAATTGCTTTGGTATTTTGTTGGAATGCAAAGCCAACATGGATGCTAATGGAGCTTCATTTGATTAGAATAAAATAAATTACTAAATTTTATTGAAAATATAATAATACATCACACTAATGAATTCTTCATCAAGGAGCGATCCTCGTACCTACCTACCAATAAAATAAAAAACATAATCAACAATAGAGATTTGTTATGACCATTCTCACGAACCATTTTCAAGACATCAATCACTTCATCAATCATTTTAAGTCCCCTCTAGCTGATACATTTATCATTCCACCAACTTCGGAAATTCTTTTGTCACCATTCACCCACTTCTAATTGACTAGGACGATTCCTGAACCATCTCTAACCAATAGCTCCTTGTGATATATGTAAATGATTGAAAATAAACTTTCATTCCAAACAGATTAAGTGACAATCATTATAACATAATCAAAATAGAGAGCACATAAACTTCTTCAAATATGGCTGGTTTCAAAAACTAAAAGCAAGCATCTTCATTAATGCAAACACAATGACTATTGTATTGAGACAAATAAGCTTGGTACATAATGAACATTAGAGTACATCCCCAGATTTGAATACAGAATAGTCCTAAACATTGTCGGTATTAGAGAATGCATTACATTATTCACCGAGATATATTGTTCGACTAAAAAGGCATGCCTTTTTTTTTTTGTTTCCCTCTACAACAATGAAGAATTATGAGTTCATGACAAAGAAGACAACCTGTTAAAATGTTGACAAGAAGGATTATCCTATGCATTTTCAATGGTTGAATAAACCAATTTGATATTAGCTTCAATTTTGAACAATAAATCTATCAGAACATATAGATGTCACATGCCTTTCCTTCCCATCTTTAGGAAAGATTATTAGTTTTCTAAGGTCAAATAATACAAAATAAACTGATGTAGGACATAATGAAATCTAATCTAAATGATGCAAGATGAGATCAATAACAACAATAACAGTTATAATGAATCAATTGAAACATGTTTGATACATCATTCCATTCTGAAATCAACTAAGTTAATTATGAGGAAATCCAACCCTTGTTACAGTTCTGCAGTTTGGCACCTCAAAGAATTGAGGAAGGGACCAAGTGGAGAGTAAGAACCTCCATCTTGCCTAGGGATCTGCCGAGTCAAGTAAATGATCAAGATACTTGAGGATTTGAATGACAGCCAGGCTCAATTTGGGGTAACAAGTGAGTAGTAGTGGGTTGAATACTGTTTTAAATGAAATTCAAGTTTAATTCAATACACCCACAACTTTATAATGTTAAGCTTGAAACTCAAAAGTGAAAACATGAATTAAATGGACTGTAATGGGTTTGAAACCAGATCTAGTGCTTGCCATTCTAGATCTATTGCTGGTCTGATAAGATCTAAAGGTTTAAAGGATGAATAGTTGTGATTGATTGATGGATAAGGGGTTGGTTGGAGGGCTGAAAAGGTTTAATGGTGTTGATTGGGATTTGGGTTGGATCTAGGATTCCACCATGTGAGTAGATCTAAATCTGGATGGGTAAGAAAGTGTGAGATGGGTATTAGAAAAGGGAAAATAGTGGAGGTAAATACCTTGAGGATGAAGATCATGTGATATCTTGGCTTGGCACCAAACTCCCCTTCGCGGGCGAGAAGAAGATTCTGCAAAAGAAATCTAAAGAAGGCCTTTGGAAGAAAAATATAATTCATTCCTCATTCTCCTATTTTCCAAGAGATACAATCTTAATAATGGGTAATAAGAGGACCCTAGAAACCAATGGTTCAGATTAAAACATTTAGATCTTGTCTCATAAAAAAAAAAAAAAAAACCAAACAAATAATATAAATAAACCAACAAGTGGATGTCGACAAAGTAGAAATGGACTGCCTTACCCATGGGGAGTCGTATGCAAGGATTGTGCACGAATCCCTATGCAAGAGATTTTAAGTTGTAGGCCCCCCGGACCTCTTTCCTTATGTCTTTAGTCTTAAGCTCTTTAATTCCCATGGGCCCCTTGCCAATCTTTAAATAATCATGACGACTCCTCAATTGCTCATCTCCTGTGGACCATCAGAGTGTGGGGTTTTCCGCGGGTTCACCACCGGAGGCCTTTAGCACACCGGATCAAGATCCAACGGTGTATCTTCGCCTAGAGGTTGATCCAACGGTGGATGTTCATGATCATGATGTATCAAGCCCATGAAAAGTTAATCCAACCACAAGGAAGCCTTATCAACCATTTTCTTCTTATGCCTTTGGTATTTCTTTCCATATCTGGAGTTAATGTCCCCATCATAAACCCACTAAGTAGATAGGCCTCACCCTAAACATAGTAGTCACATTTCCTAAGTACCTATATATATATATATATATATATATATATATATATATATATTAATCAAGCAAGCTACATTCAAACATGTATACTACAGGATATGTCTTCACATTGGATAGTGTAGCAATCATTTAGAAGTCACAACTACAGGAAATCGTTGCACTTTCAACCACAGAAATATAGTATGTTGCCGCTACAGAAGCTAGTAAGGAAACAATTCGGTTACATGAGTTAATGGAAGAGTTAGGTAAGACGCAAGAGACCAATATGCTTTACAGTGATAGTAAGAGTGTCATTCATCTTGCGAAGAATTCAGCTTTCATCTAAAAAGCAAAGACATTCGTATTCAATATCACTTCATACGGTGGCTTTTGGAAGAAAAAGTGTTAAAATTGGAGAGAGGATTTTATTAAGTGAGAATCATGCAGATATGTTAACAAAGGTGGTGACTACAAAGTAATTGAAGTTGTGCTCAGCTTTAGTTGGTCTTTAAGCATGAAGATGAGGTATTGAGATTCTTAGCAGTGTTCTGCTATTGTCAAAGCCATTCAGTATGATCAGTCTTCAAGTGGGAGATTGATTGGTTGGTGAAGCCTGATCTAAACTTTATTTAATTGCAATGGTTTATTTGCAATTTGTCAGTTTAATCTGGACCATTTGTTATACGACCATATCCGATGGTTGTGGGTGTCTATAGATTTAAGGCTTATTGGGTGGTGAAAGCATTGTACTTATGGTGAGATTGAGAGAAAGCAAGAGAGACAGTAAGGGATTGTACTCTTGTGGGTATCTCCAACAATAGTGAATCGGCGTGGATCTCCCATGGACATAGGCAACATTGCTGAACCATGTAAATCTGTGTCTCGTGGATTTTCTATGTGTGATTGCTTGATTATCTCGTAGGTTGTGCGCTCGTGTTTCGATCCCTAATAGAAAATGCATATGATGCTTTATCTTGGGATTTTCTATGGCAACACTTACACAATTTGGTTTTTATTTCCTTCTTTGTAGAAAAATTATGACATATATTAATCCAGCTTGATATAGAATACAAATAATGAACATCTATTAGATGAATTTGTACTGGGAAGAGGACTACAATAAGAAGATCCTTGGAGAAGCTGTAACTACACTTACTATTGCTTGGAAAATAGGATGAGGATCCCGTTTCTGAAAACTACACCCAAAGGAGACCACATACCTATATTGTAATCCGCGGATGATATTCTACCATGTACATTCACAAACAAGAAAATATTGAACTTAATCTGCTGACCTTTTATAATATTTTAAAATGATGTAGGTCAAAAGGCTAATTATAATAAAAGTAAGATGCTTTTTGGGGCCTTAACCCTGACTTCAGTGAGAAGAGATATTTGAAAAACTAGATATTAATAAGATAAAGGTAGAGAACTAAAACTATTTAGGTACAATTCTCTCCACAATGAAGACAATAACAAGTATATGGAATCTAGCATTGAAGAATTTTCATAATAATATATAAATATATATTTGGAACTATCTCATGTTATCAAGAGCAGTTGTGGATCCAAGATCTTCATTTTAAGGGGCGGATCCAAATAGGTAGTTGGGTTTTGTGGGCAAACCCAGGGTTTCCATGTGGATATTGGGGCTGGGTCTAGAATCTTTGTGTGGATTTTGGAAGCAGACACAAGACTTTTATGTGAGTATTGGAGGCAAACTGAAGTCCGACGGGGGCAGTGGAGGAGGGACGGGTGTTGAGCTCCTCCTCAATGCTCTCTTCATGTTGTACAAAGAAGATAAATTTTAGGGATTGTTGTGGGCATTTTGATTTTATGCCTTTTCCCCTTCTCAAATGTACTTTTGCCCTTCCATAGAAGAGAGAAATAGCGAATAATAAGGTTGTTCTTGTTCCTTTCTTTGAGAGATATGAAAGGAACTAAATAATCCTATCCTCTTTTCGTTGGGGTTGATAGTTTTGCTTGTTATTCTCCTTACATTTTTGAAGTAGGCCTCTCACATACCAAACTTCATTCAAGTAGAGTCATATTAGACTCTTTGAGTAGGGTCCACTTAAAAATAGACTCAAAATATATATCCTCTAAAGTTGATATCTTGAGAGGGGGCCCTTAGTAATAATCTAAGCCTGACAAAAGAAATGCTTTATTTTCTATGAGTATTTTGACTCAATACAGTCTAGGCCTAACGTCAAATTGACTTGTATGAAATATTTGAGCTGTTTATATTATCCTATATGAGATATCAATCTAAATGTGGGTCACTTGAGCGAAATCTGATGGGAACTACATGCTACATGGAGAGGCCATTTTATCAATGATTTTGCTTGAAGTGGGCCTACTATTGTAGAACTCTTATGTGACTCATTACTTTTTTCCTTATTTTTATAGCATAAATAATATTAAGGGCCCTGAAATCATTATTGGGACACAAGAAGTTGCCTCATTTCCTATGAGAAACTTTGCTCCAAATTGAATATAGGCATACTCTCATATTGATCTTTGACAAATTTATAATATTTTATCCTTGGCCCTTTCAACCAAAATCCTAACTCTGCCAGTGGACAGGGGCAACCGTCACTGTATCCATTCATGGGTACGCCTGTGGGTAGGAGCATTCTACTTCAATTAGTATGTTCGTCAATACTAGCTATTGGCTACTAAATTAGAAATTCTTCAACAAAACCAAAATGCTAATCCAATCCCATTTGGCATGTTTTCTCTAGAAGGGCAGAATTTCAGATGCAAAGAGAGTGAGTCTAGTGTTGTGGAACATAGTGACTCTTCCTGGAATCTATGGGGGGACTAGGAATTAGAGACATGGACCCACTGGAAAAAGCATTTACCGGACACCTCATATGGCGATTCTTAACCGAGGATGCATAAATGGGAGGAGTCGGACGCCTTCCTTGACTTGTTTTGTGCAGTGACAATTCTGCCGTTCCGAGATTTCATATGCATTGGTGCATCTGCGTTTTTTCCTCCAGTGAGCATCCGGGTTTCCCACCTCCCCCCATTGAAAAGCATGCGTTTCCTCTTCCGTGGCACTATACAAAAGCCCCCTAAAATATAGTTATTTTACTCCCACTATTAATAGCATGGACTCGTCGCTAGAGAAAATATCATGGGTTGTTGTAGACGAATAAAGACAAACAGTCTAGAGGATATATGGATTTCAGATTTGCCTCTACTAAAATATTTGCCTTTAAGAAATGTATTCGTCAGGAAAATATGCCAACCGTTGTTAGGGAACTTATAAAAATTATATATATAGGTAAGATTAATCAAACTTTGGATAAAGAAATAGCATAAACTTTTATATCTAATCCTCGTGGGGAATCAGGCTTTCCTTGTTGGGATCAAAATTGATGCTGGCCAATCCACGGTCAAAGCAATTTACAAATCGCTCAACCCTCTCCCAGTTGGCCCGAATTTGCCTTGGAAAAAGTTATGGCCGATTCATGCCCCCTCCGAAATAAGAATGTTGCATGGAGAGTGCTGCAAGGTTGTCACATGACAGTTGATTATCTTGCTAAATTAAATCTAATTGCAAAGAATTTGTGTATATGTTGTAGACATGCTATAGAAACTACTAATCTTCTTTTCACAACTTGCACTTTCTCTGCAGACATCTGATAAATTGAAACTTTTAAAATCTTTATTTTCTTATCCATTGGATTAGAAGATTATAGGACATTGGATAAGAAAATGCTAATGGCTACACTTATCATTTATTTGGTAACCCAAAGGCTACACTTACCAAATGTTTTAATCTAATTATCATTGAAAAGTGGCTGTTGATCTCAACCAATAACTGGAATTGACCAATTGGCAGGCTCGTGTGGCAATATAAGAAACCATGCAGGGAAAATGCTAATGGCTTACTCTTCACAATCGAAGGTTTCTGATGCACTGGAAGCTGAACTTACAGCATCATTAGATGGGAATGGGAGTACACTATTTTTATGCTGTTATGGAAACAGATTAATACTATCTTGAACCCTAATTTTAGAAGGCAAGTTTGATTATGAAGAAGAGAAATCAAAACTATAGTAGAAGAATTATCTAAACTTAAACCGTGATCCTTATGATTCAAAAAAACTTAAACCGTCATCCTTTCTGATTCAAAAATGCTATGTGATTCCATGTTCAGCAATTGTATGATGTATTAAAAAGAGTGAGAGGTAGAAAAGACGAAAATGAAAATACTTCCATTGCCGGGATTTGAACCCGGGTCGCCTGGGTGAAAGCCAGGTATCCTAACCGGACTAGACGACAATGGAGATATCTCTTAAGTTAATGTAAAATTAAATATATAGATTAATGCTATGCCCTCTAATCTATGAATGAAAATTATGTTCATCATTAAAATGGACAACCATGTGCCCGTTTGGATGATTTTAATCATTGTTGTCATCCTTTATTTTTTTAATGTAATCCATATTGCACATCAGTTACCTTTTTGGACCATCAATATTTCTCATTATAAATGTTTTGCAGATTTACTCAATTATTGTATATAAAAGCTAACTGGTTTCAATTTCGAGATCAGGTGTCAATTTCAACTCTCAGTTGCCTCCTCTTTAGCCATGTCAAGAAAGAGTTCAACGATGATCTATTTCTCTTCTTCTTGAGCCCTGTTGTACCTTTTCTTCTTCTCCTCAATCAAAATCCCACCATGTAACATCTCTCTCCGCCTTTCCTAGGGTTGTAAATGGGTCGATTCCGATCAGGGTCCATGGTGGACCTGAAACTGAAACCGTTAAGGAGAAGGTGGAACCGGATCCGAACCCAAAACCGTTTCAAAACCGGTTTCTTGGCTCCGGAACCATATCTGGGACGGGTTTGGATCCGGTCCGGGTCTCGGTAGAGAATGATATTAAAATAATATGATTTTTATGAGAGATTTTTGAAAATTGAGATAATATGTCGGGTCTCAGATCTACGGGTCCAAACCGAGGTGGACCTGGACCCATTTACTTATCGGGGCTTAAATAAGGACCCAGACCAGATTTTTAACGGGTCAGAACCTCTGGGTAATCGGAGAATCGAAGACCCATTTACATCCCCACCCTTTCTCTTTCAATTCCCATTTTAGTAATATCCCTTAAATCTCTCTCCATTTACTTTTTTTCTCTTGTTAACCTAGCCAAGGGGGCCACAACCCAATTGAGAGCCCACACACATATGGAAGGACAGCCCACCCAAGTGGAAAAAGAGCCCACGCATGCGGAAGGAAGTCCACACAAGTGGAAAAGAAGCCTGCAACTGCGAGAGTAGGTGGTGTACTCAAGATTCCAACCCTAGATAGCTAGATGAGAATTGTCACTCTTTACCACTCGGATAAAGAGCCGTTCTCAAAACCACTTCGTTACAGTTGAATATAGTTTTGTAAGAATCACCATTGTCGATATGTCGACAAGTTCATGGCCGCTGCTCAAAACCAACTTCTACAAGCACCTCAAAGTGACATTTTCACGGACTTGGAGGACTTCCCCAAATGTGCCATCTTTAATTTCGAAGCCTGGCTTTGGAAGATATTGTAGAGTTCTTGGGTTCCTAATATATTCTTCTTTTTGCTTATCCAAAGGTTGTGAGTTACGTTATGATGTTTTTACCAACACGGTTGATTTTGAAATGGCCACACTGCATGTGGCGGGACTGGTCAATAACGGATTCCTGAACTGGTCAATAAATGGGACTGATCACCATCAAACTACTTGGCTGGTGATAACGGATTCCTGAACTGGTCAATAACCCGACGAACACCATCACCTATCTTCCCAGGCGTGGCCATGGATCATCACCGTTCGTATCTTTGGGCAATAAAGCACATGTATTTTACTTTCCTTCATTTAAGAGAGTCCTAGATCAGTTGTCAAGAACACTTAAGAGTAGTTTATTAATATTTACACACATCACTATGGTGTTAGTCTCAGTAGAAGACTAAGGTAGTGATTAATCCGTGCATGCGTTATTATTAGGTCCCAGATGGGTTGGGTTTGGGCCCACCTGGATTTGACCCGGATTTGACTCAAAACCAACTTCCAAAAATACCTCAAAAGTCATGCTTTGACTTCCTCAGTTATGGCATCCTCAATTTTGATGGCGAGCTTTGGGAGGAAGTGTTGAGATCGCAGGCTGGGACCCTCTTCTTCATTTTGAGAAAAAAAAAGTATTTGGCGATCCAAGCCATTAATAAGGAGGAGGTGAGTCCCATCATCTTCCTTCATGGAACTCAAAAACCCAATCCAACTCAGAACTCGTCGGTCAACTCAGAATGGGTCGCGCTGACCCAAATTAATCGTGATTAAGGCTAATTAATTAGGATTAGTACTAATTAAGCACAAATAATTGAACTAATGAAGATTAATAACCAAAGAGAGAGAAATTAGTCTCAAATGATGCATTAAGCATAATGTGATAGACTTGAGTGGAATTGATTGGTTTAAATAGGGTTGAGGCTCAAGTAAGGTGAGCCAAGGACTTCTTTGTAAATACGAGTTTGCGCGTATTTCGTCAAATACGGAAATTCTTGATACCAGCGTGTGTATCTCGAATAGTACGTTAACTTTCATAATAGGCGCAAATCCATTTGACCTCAAATGGAACGAATGAGGCTTCATTTGACTCAAAATGAAATAAGACTAAATAAGAGGGGGGTTTTGTGTAAAGGACCCTTATATTAGAATGAAATGAATGAATGATTTCATTCGTTCATTCCACTTCATCGACCCTAGCCAGTCTTTCTCTTCTTCTCTTCCCATTTTCTCTCCATTGGGTGTGAAGATTTGGAGCTTTATCAAGTAATTGGAGTGGAGTGGACTACTCCATCCATCTTCATCTTCTTCCTCGAGCCTTCTCCTCCATTGTTGAAGTGTCAAGCTTAAAAGGGAACCCCGAACTTCCTTTGCTTGGAGCTACAAGTAAGTAGTTGGCCTTCTCCTAGGATTTCCGAGTTATATGGAGTAATGAGGAGAGGTTCCTAGCATGAGTAGCTTATGAGTGGTGTTTTTGGTGTTTTCTTGTATTAGGGTTTGAGATTTGGGAGTCTCCATCTCAAAAGCAAGCTAGTAAAGAGGACATTGAGTGCATTGACTTAAAAAGGCAAGTATAAACATCTTTTGTGATTAATGTTAACCATTGTAGAAATTTGTAGAATTTCTATGGATTGAATATAGAGATTAATGAATATTAGAGGTGTTGTTAATGAATGGATAATGTATGAGGAGAGAAATTGAAGTTCCAATGGTCATTCTCAAGAGGATGCATTGTCTTTGACTTCTATATATATTGAAAAGGACTGGAGTTCAAGGAACTCAGTTTTTAGAGATTGCTTCAGAAGTTCGAAATGGGATTCTGGGTGAGTTTTAGCTAGCCGCGAGGCTAACCATGAAGTTAACCGTCGGAATCCATAAAATGGGTGAGCTTCTGGAAAGCTAACCGCCAGATTCAAATTTCGGCTAGCCGAAATTTGAGGTAACCGTGAGGTATCCAAAATCGAGTCAGAAATTCTGTCAAAAATGCCAGCTTCTGGAAAGCTGATCGCGGGCTGACCGCCATATTGCGGTTAACCACATTTGAGGTTTCGGCTAGCCGCCAGCTAACTTTCGGCTAGCCGCCAAATAGAATTCGGCTAGCCGCCGAGCAGATTCGGCTAGCCGCCGAGCAGATTCGGCGAACCGCCAGGTAACTGCCGAGCTCACCGACATTGGCCAACACATTAATTATGAGTGAAAAATTTGGCCAATCAATCGGACCGTTGGTCCGATTGATCGGGGGACTCAGTTTGAGTCCAGTGAATTTTGGATTTTTACGTAAGTTTGGAGTACTCCTTGTGAGTATAAATGCTCCCTGGATTAGTTCAAAGGTCAATCATGAAGTAAAGTGAAACTGTTAAGAATTAAGGGTAATGAAGGAAGAATTGCATAGTTAATTGATTGTGGTCTAAACTTCCATGGGTATTAATTACGGGGATTATAATGCGCATATCAAATATATAAATATGATGCTCATCAAGAATAACGCGTGCATTGGTAACCGTTGGTTATACCTATATGGTTGTTTAAGACCGAAATAGCGTTAAATAGAAATATGATTGATTAGCAAGTCCCTCATTGTAACACTGTGTCCCAATCTAATGAGATTGATATCATTATTTTCTCTTCCTTTGTTATGAAGGGGATATTGGAACTGAATTGAATCCAGAAATGGATTGCTCACTGAAAAGTATTGACCCTTGAGTCTGGCACTACCCAGCTATTGTTTTAGAACTTTAAATGAGTCCAATGAATGAATAAATGAAACAAATGTCTAATCCTACTGCAGTAGATGGTTTTGGGGGCATTCCAAAGTTCCGTGGTGATGCTAGTTGTCCCTGGCCAGGACACTAGTAAGTCTCACTAAATTCCGACCGTATCTATAGATATTGATCGATGCCTTCCATTTGGAAGAAGAATCCTTCCTTTGAGGGAAGATGGTAAATGAAATGAAATGAAGGCTATGGTAGTGACCACCCTATACATGTCCACAAGATTAACTTTTGTGTTTACTTATTGTTATTGTAGGAACTTTCTAGACTTATCTAGAGTTGGAACTGTTATTGATATATTGAATGAGTCTAACTCATGAATTAACATGATATTGCAAGATCTGTTTATACATTGTTGAACCGTCGTGTTCATTAGTGTTATTGATGGCATTACAAGCCCGTTTGCCCTTGCCGGTGCGGCAGCGCCCCAGGCGGGAGCGGAGGAGACCGCTCAGGTTCCTCCAAGAGGACTGAACGAATGGAATGGCCGGGATACCGTTTGATATGGGTATCCGAGAGCGAAACAGAGATCGGAACATTTTGAGAGAACATTTTGAAAAACATTTGAGAGATTGTTCCTTTGTATAATCATTTTGGTATGTAACTAATTGACATTGTATAATGTTTTAGACAAGCACTGATTGACAGGTAAATGGTTCAAATGATACATGTATAAAGGACATTGTTTTATATACATGTAAATCATAAGTTGATATTGTCAAATATAATTGTTTTCGCAAATTGTGTATTTGATAGGTTTATTGAGATTGTTATCCCTTGTGGATTTCGTTTTAACTACGGTTAATTCGGAATTTACGAGAGTAAGTATGGGCTCACGGCTCGGGGTTACTGGATCTCGGGCCCGGGTCGTGACATGCCAACACATCACGCATGGGACCCAACCAATCAACCAAAATGTGGACCCCACCACGGTTACCTACCAAATCAGCAACCTCAATAATCCAGGACATGGGCAAATGCCTCACATTAGAATAACATCTCAGTAAAATAAACTGGTTTCTGGTATCAGTTCTTATAGCTTCTTTTAATCAGAATCAAGCAACACAGTTTGGGTTCTTCCAAAAAACCCAATTAGGACATACAGATAACATTGAAAGAGTACAAAAGCACTGCCCAAGAAAGACTTCAAGATATCAAATAACAAACCCATATGCAGCATAGCGTAGACTTTGCCTAGAAACAGCACAACTGCTCGAACAGGCAGCAACAACACAAGGCACCTAAACTGTTAACAGACACCAACCAAAAAAAAGTGACAATTTTATAGAAATTTCCAATAAGGAGATGTGACTTAGATACTTACAATTCATGCCCTAAATCACAGCAAGTTCAAAAATGGCGAACGGATTGAAATCTATTACACCATGAATTGTTATAGGGATCCCATGTGGCATTGAAACTGGAGAGTGAATTAAGTGTAATACATTGTTTCTGCCCTTTTCACCCTCAGATTTTATTGGTGGTGATCGCCTCCAATGATGATTCGGGAGATGAGAAGCAGGAACACGGTTGCAGGTGCATCCAGATATTGGGATCATGAGTTTTGTTCGTGCCCATTGCAGGGTAAATGCAGGTGTATATGTTTTAACATCTAATGAAAATCATTAACTGATGTATTTCATATATTTTAGTATGATGTGCACAGGTTTCTTAGTAAAATATGGTACAAAGAATGTATTTGATGGTAACTGATGGACATGTGAAATCTCAAGATTATTGCAGGATGATTGCTCAAGACGATGCATGTGGGATTTATATGCTTCTAAGTTGCTTAAGTACAATCAACCACCAATGTCAGTGCATGATATTTCACACATCCATGGTTTAGGCCAATCTCATGTCTATTTGGGTAGAACAATTAATGTGTCTCAATCAGGGAATTGGAACTGCCCTTTCTTGGGTGGGGTTGGCACAATGGGTGGTATTGCGTTCTGTTTTCACATGCCCATTTGAGGTGGGCCAGAAATCAGAAATCACACTACCTGAAGTTAATATCAATACCAATAGCCACTATTAATATGGAGAAAAAACATACTACTCTCACCTCATGAAGATTTCTGAATTTTTTTAACTAAATGAAATACAGAGAACCAAGACCTAAGAGCTTAATCTGCTTAATCTATATATAGTCATATACCTTCAGCTTAATCTAAGAGGTCTTTTGAAATGAAAGAAAGAGAACCACAACCCTTCCATTCATTATAATTGGACAAAGAAGAAGAAAGAGCTTTACTGGTTTTTAATGGAAAACAAAACTATGAAAGTAGAACACCCTCACCAAATGAGCCAAACATGAATGATGTATCGTTGTTTCTACAAAAAATGATAATGATTATCGATAATCTTATATATTTGTTCGATTTCCATGAGACTTGAACTTCATTAGAATTTAACAGATATAAGAAACATATTGAGAAAAAAAAAAAACCAAATCAATAGCACTGCGAACAAATAAATGATAAAAAGTTGCTAAATGGAAGGGCAGAAGCAGGGTTTTTCTTTGAGGTAGCATCATGCTAAAACCAATGGGGAAGCGTCTTATCAAATTGCTTAGCATACAAAGAGCTTTTCATTTTTTCTTTTTTTTTTTTAACAACAGTGGCCTTTACTTGCCCTCCATACTTCTGTCCCCGGCTAAATGGTTTATGACCTTTATTTAAAATAAATCTCTTTTAAATAAAAACGTTATGATTATAAACCCTTGTTGCACAATAAAACAATTTTTGGAGCAGTCACCATTAGCCATTTTGTTGGCTGTAATTGAAACTTCTAGGAACATGATCTAATCCAATTTCAGCAGAAGCTGTAAATGAAATGAGGTTTTATGTGTAACTTACTTCTTCAATTCTAACTTTGTCTCTATTAAAAAAAAAAATCAAGCTCCAAAAGCAGTATTTGTCCTAAGAAGAAAATAAGTAAACTGAGAGCATTGAGTTAAACAGATATCTAAAATCCAAGTCAGGAGAAGGATATAGTTTATAGAATACATGTACCGCACATGTATATATAAGACCTTGACCTTTCTACTGGGCCAGGTGGGTGCCCATATTCTTAAAATGGTGACAGTTAATGATCATTCTCATCCTACCCCAACTACCAATTGATAATTAGATAGGAAAATTCATAACAGTCAAACAGTCAATGAGATGAGTCCTAACCACTTATCGCTTATCAGATGCTTAGATGATTTTAATTGATGATTTGGATCGTACTAGAAGTGTGATTTATGTCCCATCCACAATGTAGATGACAGATTAGAACATATTAATATTAACTTTCTAAAAAAATTATTAATATTTTATCTGCATGTAAAACTTAAAAAAAAAAAAAAGGAACTTATCAAAATAATATCTATATGTAAACACACAATGTAAATTATATTAAAAACTGATAGATACACACATGTAAATCTACTTAAAATAATGAGGAAAATAACCCAGATAGGAATAGAACATATCTCAGAAATTATGAACATATCCATACATATAAAAATTAAGTAATCAATAAAATAAAACAACAAAATACCATAAAAGGAACCTACCAACTAAATCATCAATATCAATTTGTTAATAAAATAAATCAAATAAAAACCCCACAATCAACATACAAGTTCCTATTAGAGAAAAAATAAAAGGAAAGACAAGAAAAGAGTAGAGTCAGTCAAATCAATGATTAACATACCAAGAGACAAAATCACATACCATCCTTTCAGAAATGAACAGCAACCATGCTCCTCTTGGTGCTGATAGTACTGCTGCTGTTCTGGTGGTGGTGGTGGTGGAGGTGGAGGTGGAGGAGGAGGATACCCTTCTTGGAAATATTCTTGATAGCCAGGAGGCGGTGGTGGAGGATAGCCACCATACTCCCCTGGTGGAGGTGGTGGAGGGGCAGGATAGCCTGGTGGTGGTGGAGGATAAGGAGGTGCATACCCTTCAAAATCAACCATCAAAGTCATCCCATGTTATAATTAATTAAAAAAAAAAAAAAAAAAAGACCTGTAACTGAAACCTAAGAAACAGAGATAACCCATTAATCTATGCTAGTGATTGTATTGAAAGAGTTACAAAACCATAAGACAGAAGGTTTTGGAGATTGCCTGGTGGAGGGTAGGATTCTGGAGGGACTCTCTGATAACTCATTGACCTTAGGGCTGATGATACAGATCGAGGGAGGAAGTGGAAGGAGAAGCAGTAGCAGCTATCTTTGAACTGGAGATGTCCTATTAAATGGAGAATTTTGAATGGGGTTTACTAGAAAGTTAAGGGGCCTACATGGGTGGGCCATGCCCTGAGAAGAGAGAATTAGGGGGGCCTCAAACCACTTGATTGAACCTTAGGTTGACTCTTCTGTAGGCCCCACTGGATGATTGCTCTATGAATTTTACACGTGTCCTCACTAATCAAAATAGGGAAGCTTTTCTGCATTTTAGTGAGGTGAGGTTAACACGCTCTATCTTTTCACGTGGGCGACTTTTCTTTAATCAGAAAAAGATCTGTAACTGGTGAGAGCATACAAGGCTGTAGTCCGGAATGTAGAGCAAATGGGACCAGGTGCATGTTTCAGATTGGAAGATTTTAATGCTTTGGTAGTTGAAGCAAATAGAAGGTCAAGAATCAAGATAAAGCAGGTGTTTTTCAGCTGCTGCGATCGTTTAGTTTAGAATTTTGTTCAAATATTTCTAATTCAAAGTGGCCCCAACAGATCAATCATGATTTGGATTATCTTTTTCTTTTTCTTTTTTTTTTCTTTGTGCGTTGGGCTATTTGGAAGACCCTAGCAACCTTGGGCATTTGTGTGACAATAATAGTAACGATGCCAACACCATTTAACCATAATTGTATTTTCCAGTTTATAGAATTTTGCTGTTGTGGATGGCTACAATTTCAATAACACAAGCTACAATGATATGCTATTTTCTCCACCACGAAGTAGTTTATCACCGCGCATAAGGTCCTCATACTTTTGTTCGTGGCATCATGTGAATTGCATATGAAAAGGTGTTGACATCATGGAGCTTGCACTAGCTGGGCTTATTTTTTATTTTTTATTTTTTATTTTTTATTTTTTATTTATACCAGCCAAGGGGACTGGGACCTACCCAAAGGGTGTTGACATCATGGAGCTTGTGCTAGCTGGGCTCATTATTTTTTTTACACCAGTCAAGGAGACTAAGACCCAAGAAAGAGCAGAGCATACACATACACCCAAAGACGGCCTATTCACATGGAAAAGGAGCTCTCACATATGGAAAGAGATAGAAAAATGAAAACCAGCCAAGAGGACTGAACCCAAGAAAGAGCGTACACATACACCAAAAGATGGCCTATTCACATGGGAAAGGAGCTCTCGTGCACGGAAAGAGATAGAAAAATAAAAACCACATCCCTGTTAGTCCCTTAAACCAAGTCATGGATCGATCCTTAAGAACCAACATCACCTCCAATCTCTTGGAAATTCCCACCTATTTTTTCCCGCAATCTTAGTACATATGGCTGCAATAATTTTAAACAGCTTTAGTTTTTTATATGGGTTTTAGTAATAAATTTACAAGACTCGTGGTTGATAATATTTTATGAGAATTTTTTCATAAATATGAGATCAAAATTAGAAAAAATTACAAAAAAAGATATATAGAATCCCCCTAATTATAATATATTAAAACGAATAGTTTTGTCTTTAATTTTAATCGGTGGTTATGATTTTGAAGTACGTTATTCTTTTTTTCAAATGTTATTGGTCTTATCCCTACTTATTTGATGCAAACTATCTAGTTTATCTCTTTATTAAAACCACTTACGTTTATTCCCCACTTTCCATCGTTCGACATTTGTTAAGATTAGGACTATCGCATGACCAATGAAATAGTGTGGCGTCTAAAATATGGATACCTGACCATATTATATAATGTGAATATGTATTTTAAACTTCACTAAAGTCATTTACTCACTAAAGTTTTATCATACATATTTTACTTTCAGGTTCAAAGGACATCCACTTATGACTCATTTATACAATTTTTAGTTATTTTAGTTATTTTCTTATTATTATTAATTTTTTAAATATAATAATTTTAGGAAATAGTGGAAGATTGTTGGATATTTTTAAAAAATAAATAATTTAATAAATAAATCTCAAAAAGCACTTAAGAATTGAGTGTATCTTTTCAAATATCGACAAACCTAGGGTATAGGTCGCCCCCAACAAACAATACAAGCACCATTGACAAGTGGGAAGGTTATTTGCTCCCACCTACACTTCTCAGTCCCATCCAACAACCATTCAATTAGATGGAAATATATAGGGAGGTAGGTGAAGAAAATGGCCCCTTTGGCTGTCTCTGTCACAATCACGATCTCGTCTTTTGAGCCTTCATTACCACAGCATTCCATCAGCGGAATGGAGATTGGCCATCTGCCAGCTATCGCTGGTCAGTGTCGATCTTCCTCATCGTCATAATACACCGTGACCCGTATACCGCAGGACTATCATTTCATAGAGTGTAGATCCTCTGGGTGTCTAGAGCGAAACTATACAATGACACCCATAAATGGGACTCTCAAAATGAATGTGGTCCCCTTCAATTTGGTGTTACCAAATTTTAGGGGAATGGGAGATGATCAAAATATAAGATTAAGCATATGCTTAATAATGCATAGAATTGTTGTGTTAATTATATTCTAAGTCTTATGGTAGAACCAAATTCAATTGAAGTAAAATTTTGAGACATCAAATGAAAGGATGAAAAGATTTCAATGGGTGAACTCTACTGCATAATTTGGCATCGTTCACTCACAGGAAGCTTGGGTAAAACTTAGAGAATCCGGACTCTCTCAAGTAGCTTCGATTCATGAATTAACTGTTATACGAAATACGAGTAGTGCTGAAGTTCTTGGTAGGCAACCCAATAAATATTGGTTTGCCGTGGTGCACTTGACTGGATAGATAATGTTGGGTTGGGAATCTCATTTATCTCTCTATCTCCTTGAGCCCATCTTGATAAGATCTCTCTTTATACCCTTGGTTTTAATATATATTATAATTAGGGAGATTCTTTATATGTTTTTTTTTTTTTTTTTTTTTTTGTAAAATTTCCTAATTTTAATCTCATATTTATGGGAAAACTTTTATATGAAAATATGAGAAATACTGAAATTCTTGCTAGCCAACCCAATCAATATTGGTTTGCCGTGGCCCACTTCACTTTAAATCATGATAGATAATGTTGGATTGGCAGTCTCCTTTACCTCTCTATCTCCTTGAACCCATCTTCTTCATAAGATCTCACTTTATACTCATCCCAAATATGTAGAATCTTGATAATATCACTATGTACTCATCTAATGTCTACAACTATATTATAAATATACACTCCCTTTGTACCCTCATATACTTTATAGAGGATTTTATGGGTAAAAGCCCCGTAGGATTTCATACCACTGATGAAGTTCCAGTAGCACTGTATAGATGGGAAGGATTCTTTTGGTGCGTTTTGTCTTTTTTTTTTTTTTTTTTTGTCATTTAGTGATATGGTCAATAACGACCATTCTGTGGCGGTTGCTCTCAATTTGCAAAACCAAATAGAATCTGGATTTTTCTCTCTTGGTTGCTGGTGCTACTTCAAAACGGTGGATGCGGTGATGGGGCCAAGGGAGGCAGAGAGAGGAAGAATACAAAGGAATGGAGGGCGGCGAGCAAGGGGTCATCTTCGTCGGAGGAGGAGGGATGATCGCCATGGAGGGAGTAGAGGAGGGAGAAGAGGGGAGGGGAGACGAAGGCAAGGTTGTAGGCGGAGATGAGAAAGAGGGCTGGGCCTGGAGGTAGTGGGGAAGGGGGGTGAGAGGAGATGAGGGCGGATGATCTGTAGGTGGATCTGCGGATTCATTTTCTTTTTTCTTTTTGTTCGCAATATGGTCGATATTGCCCATTCTGTTGCATTCAGCAAATAAGACAGTTACATGTTGAAGAAAATATGAATGACAAAATGGTCGATATCGATCATATTGCAAAACGACAATTTTTTTTTAATGGCCAAATGAGAACCCCTCCCGTGTCCAACATGATACGGGGTCTATCACGTCCCCCAAAATAAGAATTGGGGAAAACGTGAAAAATAAATTAAATTCAAATTTCATGTATTTAATACAACACAAGCTTCCAAAAGTGGACCCACATAAAATTTAAACCTGTGGTGAGTCAAAATAAATTTTATTAAATGTAACGGAAGCTTTATTCAATTGGTATTCAAGGTTAATAAATGAAACCCAATAGAAAAATCAGATAAACATTAATAATTAAAGTTGCAGAATGAATTAAATAATTTCTAAAAGATGTCTCAACACTAAGAGAAAGTTCATTTAAAATAATCTAAGGTGACGTTCTCTCTTGTGCAGGCTCAGATGGCTCCGAAGCCATCTCCGACATCCCACTCAGGTTCATCAGTTGGCTCAAACGTTTGACCCTCCTCCACCTCCTGGGTAAAGTAGGGCTCGGTACCTATGCACCAAATATTACAAAGTAAATAGCAAACACATAATCATAATTCAAAATTAAATACAATAACGAGAAGAATATAGACAGGTGTAATCATATAGAAGTAATGACGAGAAAGAACGTATAACATAATCCAAATAAAGCAAAAAAGGAGCAATATGATTCACACAAAGACAAGTGTCCCCGTTTTGGGTGGTCAGCTCTAAATAAATCGGGAAAGCCCGTCCATAACGTCGGTGGTCATAAACTGATTAAATAAAAAAATTAGGATAACATGTTCACATTCATAGCGGATTATAAGTGATCCAGTCACATCGGTGATCAACCGTCCATATATCGATCTGCTATCGTCCATAGATGACCCACATAAACATAAACATAAACATAACATATAAACGTAATAGACCTGAATAATAAAGCTCCGACACAAGAGTCCTAAGTCAAAGTAAAGTGCTGGCCTTTCCACACTCCATATCATAATCAAATCGTCATACAAAATTTGCCAAGCTACTT
This sequence comes from Umbellularia californica, assembly GCA_028538565.1. NCBI lineage: Eukaryota > Viridiplantae > Streptophyta > Magnoliopsida > Laurales > Lauraceae > Umbellularia > Umbellularia californica. The sequence goes on from JAPQWN010000002.1 coordinate 31,122,298, forward strand.
TATAATCCATCACATACAATAGGGTATGCATCTAAAGGAATAAACATTCTAAACCAACATATATATATATATATATATATATATATATGCATGCGAAGGTTAAGACATAGATACGAATCGATCCTAAGGTCAAACATAAAGTCTCGTACCCAACAACCACATGAATTTCTAATAGATAAAAGATCAACGCATCCCTTCTCCATCAATGGTGCATAGACCCAATTAAGGGTTTTCCAATAGAGATGGGTTGAACTCGAATCCACTAGGATTTTCCTGAAGTTATACGAAGCACTAAACCCCATGTTTGTAAGATACTGTGTGCCCAGACGGTACTTACTCAGTCTAAAGATCCGAATAATAAGGTACAAAAATATAATTTTAACACATTAAAAATTACGGATATTATTCAAAATTAATTTGTAAATAATAATTATGAATAACAACCTTAGTTGATAATTTTAGAAAACCTGAGGACCCTATCTAAAACATTTTCCACCTTCAAATTAAGTCAAGGGGTATAATTTGAGCTTATTAAACAACCAGGGCCTTTTTTCTAATTTCCATAAACTAAAAGAGCAAGGTACACAATTTAACATAACTTCAAATTCAATTCTGTAGAATGGGGATGGCCACCTTTTTCCCATACACACCCAGACCAACGAATTCCACCCTCTATTCCTCCCGTCAATTTTGTACAAAGTCACATGGGAGTGACATGGGATGACATCATCGTCATCTCCATTCTACTCTTCTTATCACAGAACCAGTTCTGTGATCGCTCAACGTCAACAGCATGTGCACTTCGGTTAATGGCCCACTGATCAAAAGCCCACGATCAACCCTCACCAACAAGGTCGCCCTGGGCCCCACTAAAAGATCCATGATCTGGATTATCACTAAGTTCTTTTTCCAGGCCCCACATAAAGCTTAAACAAATGACAATACCACATTAGTGAATCACGCCCAAAATACAAAAGGATCTGGATGATGGGCCAGATGGGACCCACTCCTCACGGGTCCACAACTACCGGGGTCGCCTCTGGGTCTACCACCGGATCTATGGTCCTGATCTAGAACAGGGGGTCCACCTGGGCCCCACAATCCAACCCACGGAAACGAATATCAATTTCTAGAATTCTCATCAGGTCTGGTTCTGCACAGTTTTGATGGGGTTTGAGTTGCATCCAACTCCACTCATTCTTGTCTACAATAATTCCGAAGTATACAAAATATTGGATGCTGCAGAGGGGTTTGAAAAACCAAATAGGGGTGGGCTAAGGTCGGCAGCAGATGTGGGTTACTGCAACAGTAAAACAGAGTTTAATGAAATAAATTGATTAATCCCCTAATGTCTCCAATCTTATCACAAAACAAAATATCAGTATATCATTATCATCTGAGAGGGCATAAAAAGGGTTTCTACATGCATCCACACTTGAATCAACGAAAAACACAAACATTAAATTCACAAATTATGCTTAGGTACTTGCCTTTTACTGGGGTTGAAGTAAATGCACAAATCCTAACCAATACCCAGATCGAGATTCCCACAGCGCTCTAGAATAATTCTATCACCGATCTGACAAAGAATATGGGAAAGAAATGCTCAGATGAACAGATCTATGGTACTCCTATCCAAATCTACCATTGGAAAGAAAAAGGAGATTACCCAAGAATATAAATTTACTCCTAATGATTTGAGGAGAGGGTTACCTGAGATAAGAAAGTTGAACCAAGAATGATGGTATCCTCTGATCTTAATTCTGATGGCTGGATCCTAAAGTTGCAATGGGTTGGGAAGTCGAAAGAGGAAGAAGACGAAGATTAACCGGGAGGAGTTGTAGAGATAAGTGGGGAGGGATAAATCGTGCGGTTAATGAAAACTAGGGATTTGGTTAAAAGAGGATATTCTTTGGGCTTAAGTCATTGGGTTAAACTACAGGTCAGGTCATCTATCCACTAGCCCAACTTATCGATCCACACATCTAATCTAATGTGTGCCCCACTTAATCCTACCAACTTAAATAACTAAAATACATTTAATTAAATAATACTAATATTTTAATAATAAATATAATTAATGGTGGGGCCGGATCTTATATTCTCCTCCCTTAGGACATTTGGTCCTCCAAATACAAACATACCTATGGAAGAAGATGCGAGTAAAGCTTCTTCACTTGGTCCTGGAGTTCCTAAGTGGCTTTTCGAGGACTATGGTGCTCCCACTGGACTTTCACCCATTGTATTGTCCGAGTCCTGAGAACTTGCTCCTTCATGTTGATGATCCGAGAAGGTCGCTCAACATAGGTAACATCTGGCTGCAATTCCAATGGCTCGTACTATAACATGTGAGATGGGTCTGTGATATACTTCTTCAACATCGAGACATGAAAAACATTATGCACCGCTGACAACATTGCTGGTAAGGCCAATCTGTAAGCAACTTCTCCAATTCTTTCCAAGATCTCAAATGGACCATTATATCTCCGAGATAATTTCCCTTTCTGCCCAAACCTCAATGTTCCTCGCATTGGTGAAACCTTTAGAGACACATGCTCACCAATCTCGAATCGAAGATCTCTCCTCTTCAAGTCTGCATAACTCTTATGCCGGCTCCTAGCAATTTTCAACTGATCATGGATTTGCTTCACTTTCTCACTGGTATCTCTAATAATAGATGGACCATGAAAACTCCTGATATGTATCTCCTCCCAACAAATTGGGGTCCTGCATCTACGTCCATACAATGCCTCAAATGGTGCCATGCCGATACTGGAATGATAGCTATTATTATATGCAAACTCGCACAATGGGAGACTTGTCTGCCAGTCCTTCCCAAATTGGAGAATGCAAGCTCGCAACATATCATCCAGTGTCTAATTAGTCCTTTCAGTTTGACCGTCGGTCTGAGGATGATACGCTATACTGAAACTCAACATTGTGCCCAGAGCTTCTTGAAGTTCAATCCAAAATTTTCCCAAAAATCTAGGATCTCCATCCGATATGATCGAAAGGGGAACACCATGAATTGTGAGCACTTTCTCCATATACATTCTAGCTAACTCATCCCGAGGTGTCTTCATGTTCATTGGTAAGAAATGATCCACTTTGGTCAACCTGTCCACTATCACCCAAATACTATCTTTGTTATGCATCGATGGCAACCCAGAGATAAAATCCATCGTTATGTGTTCCCGTTTCCAGTCGGGCACTTCCAACTGCTTTGAAAGTCCTGGGAGTTGCTTTTGTTCTACCTTTACTCGTTGACACACCAAGCACCTCATTGGAAATCCTGCTACTTCCTTCTTCATATTATTCCACCAATAATGATTACGCGGGTTCTGATACATCTTTGTACTACCCGGATGAATGGTATAACAGGAATGATGTGTCTCTGTCATGATCTCATTCTTCAATTCTTCTATATTTGGCACACATAACCGGTCTTGAAAGTACAACACACCCTCCACTATTCTGAAGTCTGGTCTGCTGTCAATCTGTTCAATCACTCGAGCTAGCCTTGGATCCTCTAACTGCTTGCTTTTGATCCTGCTCAAGATCTCTGGTTCCCAGACAAACATGTTAGCTAACATAACCTTGTCATCAATTGACTGCAAAGACACTCCCAAATCGAAGAAAATTTCTATCCAAGACCATTCTGCCTCAAGCATGCATTAGTTGCTGCCCTTCGACTCAATGCATCAGCCACTACATTGGCTTTTCCGGGATGATATTTGATTGGAAAATCAAAATCCTTCATGTATTCCGTCCACCGGGTCCGTCTCATGTTCAATTCAGGCTAGGTAAACAAATATTGAAGACTTCTATGATCTGAATAAATTTCAAACTTCTCACCGTAGAGATAGTGACGCCACATCTTCAATGCCATAACCACTGCTGCAAGTTTCAAATTATGAGTGGCGTACTTTTTCTCATGCTCTTTCAATTGTCTAGAGCCATAAGCCACTACCTTCCCATCCTGCATAAGTACACATCCCAATCCAACTTTCGAGGCATCTGTATAAATAACAAATCTACCATTCTTCGTAGGCAATGTGAGCACTAGAACTGTAGTCAACCTATTCTTTAACTCCTGAAAACTTGCTTCACATTTGTCAGTCCACACAAAAGGTACATCTTTTCGTGTTAATCTGGTCAATGGAGCAGCAATGGATGAAAATCCTTTCACAAATCGCATGTAGTAACCTGCTGAACCCAAGAAATTACGAATCTATGTTACTGACATGGGTCTCTGCCACTTTAACACTGCCTCAATTTTCCCTGGATCTACTGCCAAACCTTCCTTGTTGATGATGTGACCCAAGAAAATCACATGCTGAAGCCAAAGTTCGCACTTACTCAACTTGGCATAGAGTTAATGATCTCTCAAAGTTTGCAATGCTGTCCTCAAATGTTGTTCGTGATCTTCTCGAGACTGAGAATATATTAACACGTCGTCTATGAAAACAACGATGAGCTGGTCAAGAAATGGAGCAAATAACTTATTCATCAAGGCCATAAATACTCCTGGAGCATTAGTTAGCCTGGATGGCATTACTAGAAACTCGTAGTTACCATATCTTGTTCTGAATGCTGTCTTATGAATGTCCTGATCTCGAACTCTGAGCTGGTGATATTCGAATCTCAAGTGTATCTTTGAGAAATATTCAGCTCCCTGAAGCTGATCAAACAATTCATCAATCCTTGGAAGAGGGTATTTGTTCTTTATTGTGACTTGATTGAGTTGTCTATAATCTATTCACATCCTCATAGAACCGTCCTTCTTCTTCACAAATAGGACCGGCGTACTCCAAGGTGATTCACTTGGTCTCACAAATCACTTGTCCAACAATTCCTGCAATTGAGTTTTCAACTCTCTGAGTTCTGCTGGAGCCATCCTATATGGAGCTTTAAAAATCGCAGCTGTCCCTGGCACCAATTCAATCGAAAAGTCTATCTCCCTGACTGGAGGTAAGCCTGGAATTTCATCAGGGAAAACATCCGGGGACTCATAGATCACTGGAATATCCTCCACCCCTTTAGAATATTTATCCTCCGTGATAAACGCCAAATATCCTTCACATCCAGATTTCAATTATCTTTCTGCTTTCAATGCCTAAATCCGGCATGTCCGAATCGGTCTCCTTCGTCCAACAAATTCAATAGTGTCCGAATGCAACGACAACTTGATGGTTTTATTAAAACAGTCCATCACTTCTTTGTAGGTCGCTAGCCAGTCCATACCAAGTATGACATCGAAATCCTTCATTGTTAAAAGAATCAGGTCTGCAGGTAAGATGAAATCCCCAATTTGAACTCGGGTACTCGGAAAATATTGGTGGCAACGAACCTGCTTGCCCACTGGGGTACCCACTACTAAAGCAACATCTAATCTCACTACAGCCTCATTGATATGTCGACCAAAATCATGGAAAACAAAAGAATGTGTAGAGCCAGGGTCAAATATGACCTTAGCTTATACCTTTGAGATTAGAGCAATACCTTCCACAACTTCTGCAAAAGCATCTGCATCCTCATGAGTAGCTGCATATACTTTGCCCATCTCCTGAGCTTGGTTCTGCTGCCCTTGCACTAGCCTAGGTGCTCTTGGTAGACCCACTGGTTTGTCACTATCTCTGTTGCTGGAGTGGCCTCTGCTGTACCTGAGCCGGCCTTTGTTATCCTAGAGTTGGCCTCCGTGGCACTACACCCCTATATTGTTGGTACTGAGGAGCTGGTGCTCGGTATATTTGCTGTTGTGGTGCCCAAGGAATTTGCTGTGGTCCCTGTAGAGGCGCTGTCCTCCAAGGCTGCAGGAGCATGAGAAGCTGCTAGCTGGGACGCTTGCAACTGACTACCACCATTGGGACAATTGCGAACTCAATGGCCAAATTGCCCACAATGAAAACATGCCCCTGTCTCCTTATAGTACTTCTTAGTAGGGTGATTCTTTCCACACCGTCCGCACAATTGTCTTTAACCAACCAAGGGTTGACCTTGAATCTTCAGTTTCTTTGGGTTGCCCTGACTAGAAGATTGCCTCAATTGATGTTGCTAGTATTTAGCTTACCGTTCTGCTGCCTTCTTTTTTAGTGCACCCTCAGCCCAAAATGCACTCTTCACACCCTTTTGGAATGTCGAGCGTTGATTATCTCTAATCATCATGTAAATATCAGCTGATAACCCATCAAGAAAACGCCTGATTTTTTCTTCCTCTGGAACTACTAGTGTAGGTGCATACTTAGCCAATCTTGTGAACTGCTATTCATACTGCTGCACTAACATATCACCTTGCACGAAGTTCTGAAAATCCCGCTTCCATTGGTCCTTGACATATTTAGAGATGAACTTATCCATAAACTCCTTGGTGAAAGTTTCACATGCATTTTCTTCAGCCACTACCTCTGTTTGCACTTCTGCCTTGATTGAGTTCCACCATTGGAAAGTTATTCCTCTGAACATGTAAGCTGCTAAAATTAACTCACTGCTTTTGAATGCAATTGAAGACTGCAAAAATCTACTCCAACTGTTCTATAAAATCATCTACTACCATGGGATCTTCGGACCCGTGAAACTCAGGAGGAACCCTTTTCCTAAATTTCTCATAGAGGTCATTGGCATCTACTTCCCTTGGAGGCATGACCACTTGCACTGGCTGAGCTGCTCTGTCAGTCAAAGCTAAGATCTGAGCCTGGAATGCTGCTCTATCTCTGTTTGCTTGTGCTTTCTCAGCAGCCCGTTCTTCCCTTTCTCACTGTTTTTCTGTAGTTTGTTCAATTTCACATGCTCTCTGCTGCTCATTTTGAGCAGTCTGGGCTTCCACAAAAGCTTGCAAGACTTGGATGAAACGATCGTCTGAATTATTCGATCCATTCACCGGTTCCTTGTCCTGAGATCTGGTCGTACGCTGTGCCATGACCTATAATAAGATAACAATGGGTTAGATTCTATGAAACAAGCTAACAAACAATTCTATAGGCTTTACAGGTAGTACGTAAAGCGTGTCTAACGGAAATTGCAATGCTCACCACATCTTATTGTTTATATTCATTTTTAATATCCGAAGATCGTGCTGGGCTCTAATACCAACTGTCACGTCCCCCAAAATAAGAATTGGGGAAAAACGTGAAAAATAAATCAAATTCAAATTTCCTGTGTTTAATACAACACAAGCTTCCAAAAGTGGACCCACAAAAAATTTCAACCTGTGGTGAGTCAAAATAAATTTCATTAAATGCAACAGAAGCTTTATTCAATTGGTATTCAAGGTTCATAAATGAAACCCAACAGAAAAATCAGATAAACATTAATAATTAAAGTTGCAGAATGAATTAAATAATTTCTAAAAGATGTCTCAACACTAAGAGAAAGTTCATTTAAAATAATTCTAAGGTGACGTTCTCTCTTGTACAGGCTCAGATGGCTTCGAAGCCATCTCCGGCATCCCGTTCGGGTTTATCAGTTGGCTAAAACGTTTGAAACGTTTGACCCTCCTCCGCCTCCTCGGTAAAGTAGGGCTCGGTATCTATGCGCCAAATATTACAAAGTAAATAGCAAGTACATAATCATAATTCAAAATTAAATACAATAACAAGAAGAATATAGACAAGTGTAATCATATAGAAGTAATGACGAGAAAGAACGTATAAAATAATCCAAATAAAGCAAAATGAGCAATATGATTCACACGAAAACAAGTGTCCCCGTTTTGGGTGGTCAGCCCTAAATAAATCGGGAAAGCCCGTCCATAACGTCGGTGGTCATAAACCGATCAAATAAAAAAAATCAGGATAACCTGTTCACATTCATAGCGGATTATAAGTGATCCAGTCACTTCGGTGATCAACCGTCCATATATTGATCTGCAGTCATCTATAGATGACCCACATAAACATAAACATAACATATAAATGTAATAGATCTGAATAATAAAGCTCCGACACAAGAGTCCTAACTCAAACTCTATCAAAGTAAAGTGCTGGCCTTTCCACATTCCATATCATAATCAAATCGTCATACAAAATTTGCCAAGCCACTTTATAGTCCATGACACACAATAGGGTATGCATCTAAAGGAATACACATCCTAAACCAACATATATATATATATATATATATATATATATATATATGCATGTGAAGGTTAAGACATAGATACGAATCGATCCTAAGGTCAAACATAAGGTCTCGTACCCAACAACTACAGGAATTTCTAATAGATAAAAGATCAACGCATCCCTTCTCCATCAATGGTGCATAGACCCAATTAAGGGTTTTCCAATAAAGATGGGTTGAACTCGAATCCACTTGGATTTTCCTGAAGTTATACAAAGCACTAAACCCCATGTTTGTAAGATACCGTGTACCCAGACGGTACTTACTCGGTCCAAAGATCCGAATAATAAGGTACAATAATATAATTTTAACACATTAAAAATCACGGATATCATTCAAAATTAATTTGTAAATAACCTTAGTTGATAATTTTAGAAAACCTGAGGACCCTATCTAAAACATTTTTCACCTTCAAATTAAGTCAAAGGGTATAATTTGAGCTTATTAAACAACCAGGGCCTTTTTTCTAATTTCCATAAACTAAAAGAGCTAGGTACACAATTTAACATAACTTCAAATTCAATTTTGTAGAATGGGTGATGGCCACCTTTTTCCCATACACACCCAGACCAACGAATTCCACCCTCCACTCATCCCGTCAATTCTGTAAAATGTCACATGGGAGTGACATGGGATGACATCATCGCATCTCCATTCTATTCTTCTTATCACAAAACCAGTTCTGTGATGGCTCAACGTCAACAGCATGTGCACTTCGGTTAGTGGCCCACTAATCAAAAGCTCACGATTAGCCCTCACCAACAAGGTTGCCCTGGGCCCCACTAAAAGATCCATGATCTGGATTATCACAAGTTCCTTCCCCAGGCCCTACATCAAGATTAAACAAATGACAATACCACATCAATGAATCACGCCCCAAAAACAAAAGGATCTGGATGATGGGCCAGATGGGACCCACTCCTCAAGGGTCCACAACTACCGAGGTCGCCCCTGGGTCTACCACCGAATCTATGGTCCTGATCTAGATCGGGGTCCACCTGGGCCCCACAATCCAACCCACGGAAACGAATATCAATTTCTAGAATTCTCATCAGGTTTGGTTGTGCACAGTTTTGATGGGATTTGAGTTGCATCCAACTCCACTCATTCTTGTCTACAATAATTCCGAAGTATACAGAATATTGGATGTTGCAGAGGGGTTTGAAAAACCAAATAGGGGTGGGCTAAGGTCGGCAGCAGATGTGGGTTACTGCAACAGTAAAACAGTGTTTAATGAAATAAATTGATTAATCCCCTAATGTCTCCAATCTTATCACAAAACTAAATATCAGTACATCATTATCATCTGAGAGGGCATCAAAAGGACTTCTACATGCATCCACACTTGAATCAACGAAAAACACAAGCATTAAATTCACAAATTATGCTTAGGTACTTGCCTTTTACTAGGGTTGAAGAAAATGTACAAATCCTAACCAATACCCAGACCGAGATTCCCACAACGCTCGAGAATAATCCTATCACCGATCTGACAAAGAATATGGGAAAGAAATGCTCAGATGAATAGATCTATGGTACTCCTATCCAAATCTACCATTGGAAAGAAAAAGGAGATTACCCAAGAATATAGATCTACTCCTAATGATTTGAGGAGAGGGTTACCTGAGATAAAAAAGTTGAACCAAGAATGATGATATCCTTTGATCTTAATTCTAATGCCTGGATCCTAAAGTTGCAATGGGTTGGGAAGTCGAAAGAGGAAGAAGATGAAGATTATTCGAGAGGAGTTGCAGAGATAAGTGGGGAGGGATAAGTCGTGCGGTTAATGAAAACTAGGGATTTGGTTAAAAGAGGATATTCTTAGGGCTTAACTCATTGGGTCAAACTACGGGTCAGGTCATCTATCCACTAGCCTAACTTACCGATCCACACATCTAATCTAACATGTGCCCCACTTAATCCTACCAACTTAAATAATTAAAACACATTTAATTAAATTATACTAATATTTTAATAATAAATATAATTAGTGGTGGGGCCGGATCTTACAGGGTCCTGGTAGGACGTATGGGGTCCTACATGGATTTTTTTTCCCATAAATTCATGTACTTCATAAATTTGTCTAGATCAGGGTTCAATTGAGTATCTGTGTTATCACACCCCCGTTTCATAAGCATGGGGTTTTTGCATGAAATTTTGGACCGATTAATATTTTTCTTAATATACCACACAGCTGTGGCCCCCAAACATGATCCCTTGGTATCGAACTCCATGGTGAGATATAAACATTTTCTTGGTTCACTGACAAAATAGTGGAAGCTTCATTAATGATGGATGATATCAATATTAAACAATTAAGAACAAGAGCAGCTTTCAATTACTAAAGTTAAAGTTTAACAAAATATAACGAAAGTAGTTTAATTGTACGACCTTTTTAAAAGAATCTGGCCAACAAAATGAACAAAAGAAAACTATCCATGTGAATGTGAAGGCACTCGGATGCGGGGTCAAATTATTCAGACTATTATTCAGACTATGTCATCCGCACGTCACTCGTGGATGTCCTCAAGCTGATTCTCCTAAAATGTCTCTGTCTCTTTCTCGAGATCAATGGGCTCGGTATCTATGCATCGAGAGTAATATCATTAGACTATGAATAACCGTCATGTGAATATATATAAATAACAATAGACATGCAGTAGCAAAGTGAAGTAGAGACAATGTAATCATCTTGAATTCCAATAAAAAAAGTATCAAATATGTGAATCTCAATAGACAATGAATCATATAAGACAATAATCTAATTACAACATCCTAGCAACCAGGCGGTCCACGTTGGCTAAAAACCATGGAATATTATCACTACTCTCCCTACTTGTACTGAGTTGTGGTAGATAATACACATGGAAGAAAAGCTCGGTAATAAGGTACCCAAGGCAGCAAACAATCAAAATCCTTTCTTTTACGGTTATCCAATGGTGTACGTTGATCTCAAAATCGATTGTAGTCGCAAAACAATGTTCCTATTACGGAAATACCCCAACTATGTTAGATGGTAACAGATGAGTGGTGCCTAACTAAAAAAATCTATCAATATAATCGTTGAGGGGCTAGGCTTATTCTATGTAAACAAGATTGTTCAAACGAAAGTGTAACCACTCTTCATTAATCAATCTTTCAATCAAAGTTCAAACAATCCAAACAATACTTGTAGTCCTCCTAAAACCTTTACAATCAAAGCCGCCTAGCCTCAACACATTGAACAAATCTAAACAAAGATACGGAATACAAAGGGGATCCTAAACCCATCTAAGTTCTCAATGTGATCCTAACAATGCAATTACAAAACTAAAGAACATACTCACGACATCTAGACATCAATACCGAAGTACGCAATTCAATTCCGATTATGCAATAGTCAAGGGAGAATTAAATCCAATCATAAGTTAATGATTCTCTCTTTGTACGAATCATCACCATCCGGTCCCCTAGGATAATGAGGTCACCTATGTCCTCATCACAAAACCTTGTTGCATCCAATGGTAATTGACATCACACTACCTTACATCACCCTAACCAGACTTGGTTTGTAATTCGTATGTTATCTGGATAATTTGTAAGGGTATGCCAACTCAAACATCCTTCACCAATGGTCTCCAAATTAGTCCTCATTTTACAGTGCCAAGGGTCCCAAAACTAAGTCCACAATGCCTCAGTTGAAGTCCATTTTCAAAAAGACAACTGGGTTCCTACGATTACCCTTGACGTCTATACGGCTAGTAACAGTGTTAGCCTACGATGAACCATGGTTAGTTCTAGTAGAACAGGGCTCAAAACCATGGGGTCTGTCTTTGTGACTGTTCAGTCTGACAGTTAGCCGTGAATTACACTACGATTGGCAACAGCTACCCGTAAGCTAATCATAGAACAACCTGTCACTCAAGTCATTCATGGGTAGTCCCAGGTTGCCAAACATAATTGAGACTGGAGTTTTACGGCTAGCCGTGATCGAATGAAGGGGACTTTGGAGGCCCAAAATAGTTGTTACTTGACTGCCCGTCACACAAGCTCGTCGGAGGAAGCAAGAGGAAGACTTGTCATGAGAAATAGATAGGACCCCCACAAATTGGAGGGACTACCAACTAAGGGTGTGTTTAGTTGGACTCATTTAAAGCTAACCATGCTTTTATATAAGTACTTAAGAAAAATGAGTTATTCAAAGCAGCTTTTTAAAAGAAATGGTTGTTTGGTTAGCCCAACTCTCACACTTTCTTTTTAATAGAAAAACAATCAAAACTTGTTTGGCTAGTTATATAAAAAGAACCTTTTTTTTTTTAAATAACCCCAGTGTATCTCCCACCTAGCCCAGCCCAAGAGCCTTTGGCCTTAAGCCCAAGGGACACTAGATTATGGATAGCTAAGAACTAAGCCCTAAGGGCACATGCAAACCCTCTTATAAAAAGGAGCTTAGTATACAATAACTAAACAATGTATGTTAAACGTAATAAAAACTAATTTATATTAAACTTTGCAAAACTAAATTGCACAATAAAGAGAAATCTTGTAGGTGAATAGGATCACCCACATAAAATCAGAGCAGTGCCAATTTATGTGGGCCTTAACACAAACCACATGATTTACACTCTCTACAAATATAATTTCTAAAAAAAAATAAAAAATCAAATTAGTATTTTTTACAAATATAATAAAACATACTACACCAATCTAAGTATGTGTAGCAAATATTGCATCAGTAGTGGCATCCCTCATTTCCCACATCCGTTGTCCTTTATCACCATGCGCTAGGTTCTTTCCTTGTTCACTATGCATTATGTCCTCATTGACTTCATTTTCATCAGAATCATTCTCATCATCAGTAGTTCCTCCTTCATTATCATATTTGTAAGCGCACAAAAACTCACATACCCGGGGGGAAGTGAATTTGTGGCCCACTGGAGGAGGATGGAGAGTGCAGCTCCTCGATGATGATAGGAGAACCGATGCCTCGAGCCAGTGAGTGTGGTGTTCGTTGGCCATCATACTTCTGGAGCTGTTGCTGTGCTCATATAGAGGAAGAGAGGGGACAAGAGGGAGATTCTATCAGAGTCTGATCCCATCACAGCCCACTCTGCAGTCCCATCGGGCCTGACTTCTGGGCCCAGTCCCATCAGGCCATTCTGGGCCATACACTTGGCAAGGGAGGATAAGAGGGAAGAAATATCCCCACACAAAGCCCCCCAGCTTTTAACTTCTTTAGGGTGATTCAACCCTTTAGAAGTTTGAAAGCTAAATAGCCTGATGGTTTATCCGTATCCGAGTTTAAGCAACACGACCTGCTGGCTCGTCACCAGAGGTGCAGTCCTTCGCCGTGTAGGCGGAAACTGGCGCGTAGCCGAGATGAGGGACGTAACTGGCTGGTACTGTTACCGGAGCCAGTGTAGTATTTTTATCGAGGCTGGTGGCATCACCGAGCCTGATTTTCCGAAATCAGGACGTAACTGGCTGGTACTTTTACCGAGGCCAGTGTAATATTTTTATCGAGGCTGGTGGCATCACCGAGCCTGATTTTCCGAAATCGGGACGTAACTGGCTGGTACTTTTACCGAGGCCAGCGTAATATTTTTATCGAGGCTGGTGGCATCACCGAGCCTGATTTTTTGAAATCGGGACGTAACTGGCTGGTACTTTTACCGAGGCCAGTGTAATATTTTTATCGAGGCTGGTGACATCACCGAGCCTGATTTTCCGAAATCGGGACGTAACTGGCTGGTACTTTTACCGAGGCCAGTGTAATATTTTTATCGAGGCTGGTGACATCACCGAGCCTGATTTTCCGAAATCGGGACGTAACTGGCTGGTACTTTTACCGAGGCCAGTGTAATATTTTTATCGAGGCTGGTGGCATCACCGAGCCTGATTTTCCGAAATCGGGACGTAACTGGCGGGTACTTTTACCGAGGCCAGTGTAATATTTTTATCGAGGCTGGTGACATTACCGAGCCTGATTTTCCGAAATCGAGAAGTAACTGGCGGGTACTTTTACCGAGGCCAGTGTAATATTTTTATCGAGGCTGGTGACATCACCGAGCTTGATTTTCCGAAATCGGGACGTAACTGGCTAGTACTTTTACCGAGGCCAGCGTAATATTTTTATCGAGGCTGGTGGCATCACCGAGCCTGATTTTCCGAAATCGGGACGTAACTGGCTGGTACTTTTACCGAGGCCAGTGTAATATTTTTATCGAGGCTGCTGGCATCACCGAGCCTGATTTTCCGAAATCGGGACGTAACTGGCTGGTACTTTTACCGAGGCCAGTGTAATATTTTTATCGAGGCTGGTGACATCACCGAGCCTGATTTTCCGAAATCGGGACGTAACTGGCTGGTACTTTTACCGAGGCCAGTGTAATATTTTTATCGAGGCTGGTGACATCACCGAGCCTGATTTTCCAAAATCGGGATGTAACTGGCCGGTACTTTTACCGAGGCCAGTGTAATATTTTTATCGAGGCTGGTGGCATCACCGAGCCTGATTTTTCGAAATCGGGACGTAACTGGCTGGTACTTTTACCGAGGCCAGTGTAATATTTTTATCGAGGCTGGTGGCATCACCGAGCCTGATTTTCCGAAATCGGGACGTTAACTGGCTGGTACTTTTACCGAGGCCAGTGTAATATTTTTATCGAGGCTGGTGACATCACCGAGCCTGATTTTCCGAAATCGGGACGTAATTGGCTGGTACTTTTACCGAGGTCAGTGTAATATTTTTATCGAGGCTGGTGGCATCACCTAGCCTGATTTTTCCTTTCGATATATGTGCATGACATCTCTCATATACCCATGACACGTTACATATACGCTTGGTGTAAGGTGGTGGCCCATGTTGACTGTTGCAAGTGCATGTGTTACAAGTGTAGTAAAACATTGGAACTCAGGGGAGTGGATAATAAGATCACCAATTGGGGTGGTCACTAGGATCACCAAACCCATGAATGATGTCAGGGGATAGTAGGATCACCAATTTAGGTGGTAAGTAGGATTACCTACCAAACCCATGAAGTGATAGCTTTGAAAGACCCTCTGGGAGATGTGATAGCTTTGAAAGACCCTCTGGGAAGATGGGACGTTCACATCATTTTGAAGATTTTTCTCTCTTGGGCTGCCCTCGTCTTCTACCCTCCATCGTTGAGATGCAATGAAGGAGAAGTGGGCTCTGTGTTTCCCTACAACATCGAGCCGTCGGAGATGCACAATCCCAGCCTTCAGCCCACCGGAGACTGTAAGATTCCGGCGTCCCCGTCGTTGACCTCTCCAACTTCAATCCCAATCCCTCCGACGATCTGCGTCAGCACGTCCGGGAGCTTCGCCGGTAGTGGGGCGCTTGCCAGGTGGTCAACTACGGCGTCCCGAGACGGCTGCTGGACGAAATGAGGACCGTCAGGCTCTCCTTTTTCAATTTTCCGATGCCGGAGAGGTCGAAATACAACTGCGATGGGAGCTGCGCGACCACGGAAGCCGAGTGCTGGCGAGGGAAGACGGAGTTCTTGGTTTTGAGAGATTACTTTGATCATCACACTTTCCCTCTGTCCAGGAGAAATCCCCTCCGTTGGCCGGATTCTCCTCCAAATTATATAGTAGTAGTGGAGTGAGCTGCAGTTCTCTGCCGAGGTGGTCCTGCTGAGAAGGACCTGCCGATCTGGGAGTCTAGAGTGTCTGAAACCGAGCTGGGTCCAGCGACTGGGGTCAGCGACCGAGCTGGGGGTGAACCGAGATCATCGTGCCTGGGAGGGGGTCTGCCGAACTGAGCATGACCGAGCTGGAGGTTTCAGCCGAGATCATCGTGCTGGCTGGGAGAGAGGTCTGTCGAGGTGGGCATGACCGAGCTGGAGGTTCAGCCGAGATCATCGTGCTTGGGAGGGGGTCTGCCGAACTGGGCGTGACCGAGCTGGAGGTTCAGCTGAGCTGGGAATGTACCGAGATGGGGAAACCTGCCAAGATCGTCATGCCGGCGCTGGGAGCCTGCAGGGATGCCTGCTGCGTTGGGCAAGCTGAGCAGTGTTGCTGCCGAGGTGGGGGCGGCCGAGATGTAGCCTGCCGAAGCCGAAATGGGATGCTGCTGAGCTCCTTCTGCCGAGTTGGGATCACCGAAGTCACCGCGCTCGTCGCGCTGAGCTGGCTGCCGAGATGGGAAGTCTGCCAGCCAGAGACAGGCCGAACTGGGAGAGTTCTGCTGGGATGCAGTTTTCTGCCGATGTGGGCCTGCCGAACTGAGCCACGGACTGTCTGCCGAGCTGGAGTCTGCCCAGCTAGAAATAAACCGAACTGGGAGGTCCGCCGAGCTGGAGATATCAGTCGAGCTGGGGTGTCTGCTTCAGTCTCTCGGCTTTTCTGCCCCTTGAAGAGGCCATGGATGATATGGAGAAGGAGATGGAAATGGCTTCACAGCCACAGACTTCTCCAGCTGAAGAAGAGAAAGAGAGGGAAAGAACTGCTGCTGAAATCAACTCGTCCCACTCTGGCTCTTCGAGGCATGGTGTTTGGGAAGTTGGGAAGATGGCTTTTTGATCTTTCCCCACAGACGGCGCCAATTGTAAGCGCACAAAAACTCACATACCCGGGGGGAAGTGAATTTGTGGCCCACTGGAGGAGGATGGAGAGTGCAGCTCCTCGATGATGATAGGAGAACCGATGCCTCGAGCCAGTGAGTGTGGTGTTCGTTGGCCATCATGCTTCTGGAGCTGTTGCTGTGCTCATATAGAGGAAGAGAGGGGACAAGAGGGAGACTCTATCAGAGTTTGATCCCATCACAGCCCACTCTGCAGTCCCATCGGGCCTGACTTCTGGGCCCAGTCCCATCAGGCCATTCTGGGCCATACACTTGGCAAGGGAGGATAAGAGGGAAGAAATATCCCCACACAATATTGATTGAATGAAGTATCAATTATCGCTTCTTGACGGATAAAGTTATGCACTGCCATCGACAACTATATACAATTGAGTAGGAAATGGGTAAGGAGCCATTTCCTTCAATATTGGAAAGTGCGCTTTTAGAACTCCAAAGCAACTTTTTATTACATTCATGAGTGATGAATGATAGAAATTAAATAGATCATCTTTATCTCTAGGTCTAGTACCACGATGGAAGTCTTGAATATGGTAACGATGACTGCTAAAAGGCCGAAGGAAACCCCGAGTCAACTATGTAATATTTACATAAAAGATTTGAAAGGTTAATTAGTAAGATATAAAATAAGAATAAATAAAAATAAAGACAATTCTCAATATAAAATCCAACTGGTGGAGCATAAGGAAAGTTCCATTTTGAATTATATACAGCATTTGCCATAATACGTGAATCATTTGCCGTACCTTCCCAACCAGCATAAACAAATATAAACCGCATGTTAAAATCGCATGTAGCCATAACATTATGAGTACATTCTCCTTTTCTACCAGAACAAAACGGAAGTTGTTTATCTTGAGGAATTAGAGCACTAACATGTGTGCCATTAATTGCACCAACACAATCCTATAATACAAATACAAAAGAGTAACTAGAGAGACATTCCGTAAGTATTAATAGTTAGTTTAAAGTTAACTAAAAATATAAGGATTTTTACCATAAGGGATATAAACGACCATGAATTTCTCAAAATGGTATTGACCAAAACTATATCTCAAATGTGGGTACTATACATAGGACCCCAAATTCCTTTTTCAATTCTATCCATTTTGTGCGATATCGCACAATTTATGCAATATCGCACAAACTTTTCAATCTCCCTCTTATATTTCCCTTCGTTCTCGTCTCCTAAAGCACTAAACCTCCTTTTTTTTCTTGTGACCTTCCCGTTCCTACTACTTTCTCGATCGTTAAAAAAGGTTTCCAAAAAGAGTAGTCTTTCATTCTCTTCACGATGATTCATGAAAAGCAGTTCCCAAAAAGCGTACATAGACCACAAAATTTTACACGGTATTGATATTGTGGATCCATCCCTTGTCCTTGGGGTAAATTTATCACAACAGAACAATGACCAAAAGGAAAAGAAAAGGGAAGAAGAGTTGTAGAGAAACCTTGATATACTTTCGGATAAATGGAAAAGCAACGAAAAAACCCTACTGAAAACATTTTTTAACAATGGAGAAAGTAGTAGAAACGAAGAAATTCGCAGGAAGAAATGGAGGTTTAGTGCTTTAGGAGATGAGAATAGAAGAAAATATAAGAAGAAAATCGATTATTTTCAGCTTCGGTTTGTCCAATATCGCACAATATAGGTAGACTTGGAAAAAGGATTAGGAGCCCCATGTATAATAACCACATTTGGGATATAGTTTTGGTCAACACCATTATGAGGAATTCGTGGTCTTTTATATCCTGTATGGTCAAAATCCCAAAAATATATACATTGTGCATTACCTTGAACCATGGCCAATATTTATGGCTTTTGCGAATATGATTAGGTGTCTCATTGAAGGAAGGCGGCCTTATCAACTCCATTGAGAATTTAGCCATTGCCATTAACACCTTATTGAAGTGTCGGCTTATTGTTTCTCTCGAGTGTTGAAACCACTCTTGCACCATTCAATTCCTTTCATTGTGACCAATTTTCATAAGGAATATAGCAATTTTTTCTACTACACTTAAATTACGTGTGTCCTCCAATAAGCTCTCTCTTTAATGGCAGTGCATAACCTTAAGAACATATTTCCCCATGTAAAATAATTCATAGCATCGAGGGGGATTCCCAGTAAAAGATTGTCCTATGTACCAAGAGTCCCTACATGGTTCTTTGACCAAATACAAACTTCTATAGTGGACAACTATATGCGCTATGATAATAATAATGATATCTAAGGTATCTGGGTCCATCTGTTCTGTCAAAATAATAAAAATAAATTAGAGAAATTCATCAACATACACATAACCATTCAATTTGATTGAATGTAACCATCAACATTCACTGCCTCATGAACATCATATAATGACCAGACACAATAAAAAAGTACTAAAATTTTCGAACATGAAACATATCACATACCATGTCATATAAAATTAAGGGAATTTTACCAAATAAATGTCCTTAAACTTGTATTAGACGGATTTAACTACAAATACACCAAAACACCCATTTTGGTGTTCGTACATGGATTTTTTACGCCTTTACCCCCATAGTTGCGAACGACATCATTTTTCATTCCCATACCTAAAAGGATCGAACGATTTCATTTCCTTTCTTCCCCAAAAATTTTCCTCTCCTGCCATTTTCTCCTGCTCCTCCGCTACTTGCTCTCGCCTTCCCTCTCCCTACGTTGCGGCTCCAATGCTCTCTTTCCCTTTCCGCTCCCTGCTCTCTCATTCCCTCTCCCTGCCTCACGGATCCAGCTCTCTTTCCCTCTCCCTTTCTGCTCTCTCTTTCCCTCTCTCGGACGTCTCGGCTCCTGCTTTCTCCCTCCGCTCCCTGCCCTCTAAGCAATTCCGGCTAAATCCTCCGGCGGAACTCCCGACAACAGCTCCAATGTCATCTTCCATTTCAGATATCAGTGAAGGTGATCTTTTCTGTTCTCCTCTCTTCCACATTCTCTATTTTCTTATTGTCTTTTCATTTTCAGTTTCTATAACTGTTGGAATTGTGCGGTTTTGGAGACAGGATCTGGTTTGGGGTATTTGCAGACAAATGGTTGTCTGGAAGTTACAGCCATGGAAAAACCCAAATTTGAAGAAACCTCTCATAGTTTATTTTATTCACAGACAAATACTCTTATAGTGGCAACTTCTTATAGTTGCAGACAAATACTTGTCTCCATCTTTAAAGAGCTGTAGATTGACTTTTAAAGTTTATTTTATTTCCAATACTAATTCGATGAAAATATAGAACCAGATTGTTGGGTGGGTTCTCTCCAAAACTCCCAAAATCATCATACAAATAGGGATGTTGTTCAAGGAGTCCATTGGGAGGCAGTTGATGAAGCACTCCATTGGTAAGCAGTCGAGGAAGGATTCCAGTGAAACCACCCTCAATTGGTAGGGGTGTGTTAGAAGTCTGACAAAAGAGTCCAGCCATAGGGGAGAAGTTCACAAATGGATTTGGTGAACTGGTGAAGGATTAGGGATGATGGGTTATTAATTACATTCTTTTCAACATTAGTGCTCAATGGTTGTGCTTGAGTTTATTGGGGGCACACTCATAAACTCACTGATCCTGATTGACTGATATTTTTTCAAGAGTACACATGTTAGCTTTTGCAGATAATTTTATTTATCAACAATAAATCTTGATATTGGGTGGGAAGCATTAAGTAGGGGCTCATTTGAATGTTAGGATTTCTAAGATGCATTGTCAAGTAAGGTATTTTGTGTGTTGGGGGGTGAGCATTGTATAATGCTATGGGCTAGTGTAAATAATAATGCTATGGGCTAGTGTAAGTATGCGGATTGGAGGAACCAGTCCGCATCACAAAGCTAGTAATCATTCTTCTTGCTCTTGGGGTTCCTTTCTTTTGTACATATCATCCATATAAATGGATTGAGTAGAGCTTATTACTAATTCGAGTGTTTGATAAACCTCTAATCAAATTTCACAATTAGAACTTATATTTAGCAATCAGACTATACACACATGTGGAAGAAGAGAAGCTACTAAGATGCTGCAATAGAACTTGGAAATGAGCTCAAATGCCTTGGCATAGACTCATGATGGCTCTTTCCCCGTTTTCAGAGACCAATGAGATCATAGTGTTCTTGCCGTTTGACCTGGTGCTTCATTCATTATTTCATTAGATTTTCTTACGGCGGAGTTTTTAGTTGAATTTGATTGTCTCTTATGGGTATTGTTTCCATTCCTCTTTGTTTCTGTGTATAAATTTTTCCTAGCGCTTGTTTTGTTTCTATGGTTTTGACTTAGGAATTGGCTGCTCGGGTATAGTTTATTTTATTTCTGATACTAGTTCAAAGAAGCAAGGATCTCACCCATTTGAACAATCCATTGTAAACAAACAAGCATGTCTCCCAAAACAACTCACGATTAAAGAACTTTTATTCCATACCTTAATGTAGTTAGCTCTTATTCATCAAATTAGAGTTATCAAATGGCCCCTATGTGAGTGGGGTACACTGTTAGAGCATGCTATGCATCATCAACTTGGAGTCAGTTGCTCTCCCCTGATATGTTTTTCTATTTAATTTGCATTGTTTTCCCAACAAGTCTTTGCATCATTAGTAAGCAATTACCGCATTTGATATTCTTTTAAATATGTTGTTATGGGTCAATGGATGATGTAGACTGTGGGGACACCATCTTTATTTTGGATATTCACCTCATCTTTATTCCATTAAATTTAACCATTTCTAGAAATACAAGTCTTAGAATTACTAGGTATTTTTTACATGCACAAGCCAAGTAGAATGAGTCAAGGTTGTTAGAGTCTGCTGTAGGCCCTATTCTTGGGTTGTAGTTCCTATTCTTTTGCTATTGTTGAGTGTGTTCCTATTCTTTTGCTATTATGAAGTCTGTTGCTGAGTTTGTTCCTATTATTTGGGTAAGTACAATAGAGATGAGTCTATATTTAATTAAGTGATTAGAGTAAAAAAAAAATTAAAGGCTGATTTATTCAAACCCTATTGAGTTTAATTGGAGGATCTGGTCCCTTCGAAGTGATCCAATTTTTCCTGTATTACCTAAGTGTTCAAGATAGGGAATGAACGTGTTGGCCAGGCTGTACCAAAGTGGTATTAGAGCTTAGGGATGGACCAGCGAGTGGAGCAGCTTGAGTAAGCAATGGCGTCGCTTTCTACCGGCCAGCAAGGCATCCTATCTCGGATGACCGAGATGTTTGATGAACTTGCTGCTCGAGTGGAGCAAATAGCACAAACTGGGTAGGACCGCGGAGATAACTCACGAACTTCTGGTCGGGGTAATGGGGGGAAAAACAATGGCCAAGGCAGATTTCAGCACCCTGGTTCCACTAGTTCATATGCACCTAAACTCGTGAAGCTGGATTTTCCACGTTTTAAAGGTGAAGAAGATCCAACCAGTTGGCTATGCAGAGCCGAATAGTTCTTTCAATTTCATAAAACCTCGGAAGTCGAACGTGTATCACTTGCATCCTTTCATCTTGAGGGCGACGCTCAACTGTGATACCAATTATTGCGCTAAGAGCTAGCTGCTATCACTTGGGGTGAATTCAAAGACAGGCTTCTCTCTCGTTATGGTCCAAGCCAGTTCTACGATTACTTCGGTGAACTGACCAAATTGCGACAGACTGGATTGGTGCGGGACTGTCAAACTCAATTCGAAAAGTTAATTGCCATGGTCGGGTCACTTCCTCAAGCTCAACAGGTAAGTTGTTTTGTTAGTGGGTTGAGAGATTCTATTAGAATTGAGGTACAAGCTGGTAGACCCCCTACTTTATTTGATGCCACTGGGTTGGCCCGTTTGTGCGAAGCCCGGAATCTATTTAACGACGAGCAACTCCACCTGCTCCAAGACCCGGTTTCCAACTAAACAAGGTCGTTCCCAACATCCATACATCAATTTCAGTGGGGAAACTGTCTGCTGCGGAGCTACAAGAGCGTCAAAATAAAGGTCTATGTTACAATTGTAACGAGAAATACAGCCCGAGACATCATTGTAAAAAATTGTTTGTCATTGAATCATGTTGGGAGGAGGATGATGGCGACATCAAAATGGAAGAAGATGACAAGGCTGCAGCTGAAAAATCGCAGAAACACCGGAAATCTCACTCCACGCTATTAGTGGGGCACGTGCACCTGAAACCATGCGAGTTCAAGGCAGTCTAGGACATATAGCTGTGTATGTCCTTGTGGATTCGGGCAGTACTCACAGTAGCACAGAGAGCAGGATTAATGATACAACTTGGGAGTAGGTTTGAGGTGGTGGTGGCGTATGGAGACAAGCTGATCAGTCCATGTAAATGTATAAACATCCGGCTTAATTTGCAAGGAGTCCCTATCATTGTTGACTTCTATTTATTACCTTTAGAAGGATATGATGTGGTCTTACAGACTCGGTGGCTTTGTACATTGGGACCCATTGTCTGGGATTTCTCAAAATTACAAATGAAGTTTCATGTCAAGGATAGGGAGGTAAAACTGCAAGGCCTATCTATCCCTGACAAAAAAAACTAAAGAAAGGAGGAGTTTAGTTGCAGATGTTCTCTTTGGGGACCCCACAAATGTACCAAACAAGCTCCAACATTCCAGTGCAAATGAAACAAATTTTAGCAAATAATAAGGAGGTGTTCACTAAACCTAAAGGCCTTCCACCACAACAGAAGCATGATCACAAGATTCCGCTACTTCCAGGACAAGGGCCTGTTTGTGTTAGGCCATACAGATATCCCCACTATCAGAAATCTAAAATTGAAAAGATAGTGGTCGAAATGTTATCAACTAGGGTGATTCGCCCTAGTAACAACCCATATTTTTCTCCGGTTCTCTTGGTGAAGAAACATGATGGATCGTGGAGGATGTGTATTGATTACAGGGCTTTCAATTGAATCACAATCAAAGATAAATTTCCTATCCTTGTGATTGATGAACTCTTGGACTAATTGCATGGAGCACAAATTTTTTCAAAGCTGGATTTACGATCTGGCTATCATCAAATCTGGATGCATCCAAATGATGTTGAAAAGACAGCGTTCCACACCCATCAAGGCCACTACGAATTCTTGGTCATGCCATTTGGCCTCACCAACGCGCCATCAACATTTCAAGCCCTCATGTGAATGAGGTATTTTAAAATTTTTTGAGAAAACTCGTTCTTGTTTTTTTTTTTTTTTTTTTATGATATTTTAAATTATAGCAAGACTTGTGATGAACATGTAAGGCATTTGGGTATTATTTTTTCTATCCTTAAGTCTCACCAATTATTTGTCAAGATGGGAAAATGTCAAATTGGCCAATGGGAAATTCAATACCTGGGCCACATTATTTCCAATACGGGTGGGGCTGTGGACCCTAACAAGATAACATCAATGGTAGACTTGCCAAAGCCCAGATCAGCAAAGGCATTATGTTGGCTTCCTTGGGTTAACCAGTTATTACCAAAAATTTATTAAAGATTTGGTAAAATAGATGGCCCGCTCACAAAGATGCTCAAGAAAGACTCCTCGTGGAGTCCACCGGTTGAAGACGCATTTCAAAAACTCAAGGAGACTATGACCAACGCCCCAGTGCTAGCCCTTCCAGATTTTGCAAGACCCTTTATCGTGGGGTGTGATGCATCAGTATCGGGTATTGGAGCTATTTTAAGGCAGGAACGACCAATTACTTTTTTCAGTCGTGCTCTATAAGGAAAACATCTTTTCCTTTCCACATATGAGAAAGAGATACTCGCTCTTGTCCTAGCTTGCCCTACAGAAGTGCCGGCCTTATCTTTTGGGGAGGCAGTTTGAGGTGTAAACAGAACATCATAGCCTCAAGCATTTGTGGGACCAAAAGATTATAACCGTTGCACAACAAAGATGGCTTTACAAGCGGAATGGGGTTCGACTTCATCATCAAATACAGGAGAGGCAAGAAAAATATTGTAGCTGACGCCCTTTCTTTGGAGAGAAGATATGGCAGCAAATTTCAGAAATCTTTTAGCCATTTCTCGGCCCATACCAAATTGGTTGAAGCAATCAAAGAAGAAATCCAAACAAACCCAACTCTCTAACGTCTACTACAATTGGTCCAAGAAGGAGAAGCTGTGGGCCCTTGGAAAATTCAAAATGGGCTTTTAATATTTAAAGAAAGAATTTACTTGGCTGAGGACACTCCTCTCATCATTGATATAATCGGGCAATTTCATAATACCACACATGAGGGATTCATAAAATCTCTGCATCGAGTCCAATCAACATTCTAATGGAACAGTATGCGAGGGCAAATCAAGGAGTATATTTGGAATTGCGATGTTTGCCAACAAAACAAGGATGAACACCTCACTCCTGCAGGCCTCCTTCAGCCCTTACCAATACCAAATCAGGTATGGGAAGACATCTCCATAGACTTTATTGATGGGTTACCAATTTCGAAAGGAAAGTCTACTATCTTTGTTTTGGTAGATCGGTTATCGAAATATGCCCACTTCACTGCAATATCTCATCCATATACAGCCATGGGGGTTGTACAAGTTTTCTTTGATCAAATATTTCGATTACATGGAATGTCTAGGTCCATTTTATGCGATCGCGACCCAACCTTTACCAGCATGTTTTGGCGGGACCTATTCTAGTTAAATGGCACTGACTTCAATTTCAGCTCCACATACCATCCCCAAACGAATGGCCAAAGTGAGGTGGTGAATCGGACCCTTGAAATGTATCTACATTGCTTAACAGGATTCCAACCTAGAAACTGGGTCAAATGGATACCATGGGCAGAGTTTTGTTATAACACAAGCTTGCATTCAACTATTAAAATGACAACATTTGAAGTGGTGTACACCTCCGAGTCTTTTATCTTAGATACCCGTCACCGCTAAGGTGGCCACAGTCGAACAAGAATTACTTGACAGGGATGTAGTGATCAAGGAGTTACGGGAGAATATCAAGGAGGCCTAGGCAAGGATGAAACGTATTTATGACTCCGAGCACACCGAAAAGGCACTTTACAGTTGGCGATTGGGTTTACCTAAAGTTACAGCCATATAGGCAAATGTCTCTGTCTATGAGAAAAAATTTGAAACTCTCTCCTAAATATTATGGTCCGTTCAAAATTCTGCAACGCATTGGGGCGTCGCTTACAAGCTGGACTTACCCGGTGGTGCTCGAATCCATCCAGTCTTCCACGTCTCTTTACTCAAGAAAAAGGTTGGATCCAATATCATCATTCGATCTCAGCTATCTTCAGTGATTGAAATGAATGGAAAGGTGATTCCCAATCCTAGATCTGTCCTTGATTGTCATGTACGGAAAGGAAATTCAGAAATCTTGGTCCATTGGCAAGGCCTCTCCCTGGCTGAAGCAACATGGGAGAATGTTGATTTTATCAAGAATCAATTTCCAGGTTTCCATCCTTGAGGACAAGGCTGTTCTTTAAGGGGAAAGGAGTTGTTACATGCACAAGATTAGTGGAATGAGTCAAGGTTGTTAGAGTTTGCTGTATGCCCTATTCTTGGGTTGTCGTTCCTATTCTTTTGCTATTGTTGAGCCTATTCCTAGTCTTTCATTGTTATTGAGTCTGTTGCCGAGTTTGTTCCTATTATGTGGGTAAGCACAGTAGAGACAAGTCTGTATTTAATGAAGTGGTTGGAGTAATAAAATAAAATAAAAAAGATGATTTATTCCAACTCTATTGAGTTTAATTGGATGATCTGGTCCCCTCGAAGTGACCCAATTTTTCCTGTATTACCTGAGTGTTCAAGATAGGGAATGAACGTGTTGGCCTGGCTGTACTACTATTCAACTGCATGAAACAAACAGGCTCTTAATCAGTTCTGCCCTTCTCCTTTCTGCAGCTTATGACTTTGATGGGGTTTTTGAAATTTTTTTTCTTTTTCTTTCTTTTTTTTTTTTCTATTTTTCTAGAGGAGAGTAATCTGGGATAAAATTTGGGAAAATGACAGTTGTTCCCATCCAATTTAAATTAATTTCCGTAGCTCATAAATGTGCATTCTGTATTTAGACTGCAAAAACTCTCTTTTTAATCATATCCAATGCCATTTACTTTGCAACCTTATTTACACTGCATTCTCTATCCTGCGACCCTATTAAGCCCTAATAAGAATGTGATACAAATAAATCACAAGATCAAGGTGTTAACTTGAGATGGGAAACCATACCAAATAAGGCTATCAATTGGGTCCTTCTATGTAAGTACCCAACCTGGCCCAGCCCAAAAAAGGCCGTAAATTAAGGCTTTTCTTTTCCTTAAAATGTCCGAGGTTTGGGCTTGGATAAATTTTTCTCGAGGCCCACCAATTTGAGGGCTGGGTTTGTACAATACTAGGCCCAATCCGGCCTCTCATTATTCTTATGTATATGTTTGTGGATTTGTTTAGTCATATATATATGGGTTTCTTTGAGCGTGATGGTCAGGTGATTCTTGCATAAATTCTTATTTGATTCTTATATTTATGTTTTATACGATTCTTATAGAATTGTCATGTAAATAGGCTATGCATGGCTATGGTTTTTGTTTTGTTTTCTTTTCTTTTCTTCTATTATTTTTTTCAGTCTGTGCATCTGCATTTAATTGTAATTTACATGGGTTGTTTTGAGCATGATTCTTATGTGAGCTTTTAATACTTGGGTAATGTCTAGTAGCCATTGTTTTGTTTTGTTTCGTTTTCTTGTTGTTTTTTTTTTTTTTCCAAGTTGCCCATCTACATATAATTGTTGTATATGTGGGTTTGTTTGATCATAATTCTTATATGATCTTTTAATACTTGGGTAATGTTTAGTCTTAAATTCAAGGATCAACTCCCTAATTGCAAACCTCTTTTGTGGGTCAGAACTTGATAAACAATGTGATACAAGATCTCAATGACATGTTATTGAGGAAGGTACTAGACTATTGTGTTTTTTTTTTCTTCGTTTGTTCGGTTAATAATTCATGAGAGTTCATTGCAATGCATTTTATCAAGGGCATAAAATTGATGAGTTAACAGATCAAATTCACCAACACCATCAACTATAGTGTTCTCTTAGATAGTAAATGATATCCCAGCGAATACCCCTATTAAATCAGATTACAGTGCCACCATAGTGCTTGTTGCATTACCATGACAGTTTGATCTTGAATAAAGAAGGGGTTAATGTTGGTTTCACACTCGAAGCCTAGCCCTAGGCCCTATGCCCTTCCGGGGATTTAAGACTATTCATTGACGTCAGCGATTGGCTTAGTCCCACCCCCCTCCGAATTCTCCCCCACTTCGGGCTTGTTTGGCAACTCTACTAATAGAGTCAAGTAAGATAAAGCCCCCATTCCTAAAAATAAGTCCCATGAAAAAGCATTTTAATTCAAATTCCCACCATATCTTAAAAAAAAAAAAAAAAAAAAAGAACTAGTAAAAAAGTAACCTTATTTCTTGACTAAGAGACAAAACAACTCCACAATGACTAACATAAGTCCTAAAAGATTCCATAATAAACAACTAAAAACAAAATGAAATTAAAACCGACTTATATTTTATTCTTTCTTCAAATTAATCTTCCCTTCACTCAACTCCGTTAGTAAAGCCCCCAAACAACCCCAAGGTTTGAGTAAAATGTGTCTGACTTTGACACATGGATTTGAAGTAAAATGTCTTACCATTTGTCACTGTCTTTGCAGTGTTTGCAACCTAAAACCAGACTTTCTTGTCTTGTCCTGGACTCATGAGCTCATGAAAGAGATGGAGTTATTTGCAACTAGTTTCCCGGATTATTTATACACAACAGTATGATTGACAGTACGGATGTTTATGCATGACAGTATGATTGTTTTATAAGACTCAATTGCAGACGTAGACTACAAATAGTTTATGCATGTCATTATAGACTTATTGCCAACTTGTTGTTGGAGACAAAAAAAAAAGGGATGAACAATCTAACAGCCATCATAACGCTATAGTTATCACGATACTTTGAAAATAATGATTTTGAAATGATATCGTTATATCTTTATCACTGTTTATGCATCTCAATACAAAGTCAACCATCATTTAGTAGTTCACAAACAAATTGATGTAGGAAACAATAAATGGTGGTAACGATATCATTACAATTTTAGTCACAATACTCGACTTCTAAATCATAAATGAAGTTGTTAGAGATTTTCCCCCACAATCTCGTTTGCTGCTATCTTCACCTCATTTAAGGGGTCTATGAATTTTGATATGATTGTTGTACTAACTTTAAAGTTGCTAAGGATTATAGATGGAGAATCTCCAAGCTGGTCCTTTTGATAAATCGGTTTTATATGATTAAGATAGACATATTTCTGAACTAGTCTGGAATGGCAAGGTGAGTATAATTTTAGTTGAAAGTCACAGTACATCATTAAGTGTGTGCTTATGCCATGACAAATGTAATAGATTATGCATCATTTTTTTAAATGTAGGAAGCAGGCCCACTACGTTGCATTCCAACGCCAAATCATGATTGCTGGGAAATCAATGATCGAATGTAGGATCTAATTCGCCAGACTAGGCTAGAGCAACTGGCAAAGATTAAAAAAATTGAACTCGATCATGGCCTAATAACTGGCTTGGTTGAGCAGTAGAGGCCAGAGACAAAAACCTTCCACCTCAACAGTGGGGAGGCCACCGTAACCTTGGAGGATGCTGCTTACATCTATGGCCTCCCCATTGATGGCCTCCCAGTTAATGGCCACACCTTCTCTGACCCCTTGACCATGGTGAAAGTATGTGAAGAGCTGCTAAGGGTGGTACCGAACGTGAATTACGACTGCTATGGAGTGCATATTAAGTTCACCTGGCTTAAGAAAGATTTTGGCCAAATGCCCAAGAGCAAATAAAGAGACCAAGACATAAGGCAGACACGTGCTTTCCAATTTTATCTCATTGCATGTCAAATTTTTTGGACCTCTTCGAGTACTAAGTCTTTAGCCCACATTTTAGAA
Organism: Umbellularia californica; assembly: GCA_028538565.1. Classification (NCBI taxonomy): domain Eukaryota; kingdom Viridiplantae; phylum Streptophyta; class Magnoliopsida; order Laurales; family Lauraceae; genus Umbellularia; species Umbellularia californica. The sequence continues at coordinate 31,151,945 of JAPQWN010000002.1, forward strand.
TTATTCAGAAGTTTTGAGAATCAGTCTTGGGGAGCTGCATGCCTTGCAAATCTATACCGGGGCCTTGCTAAAGTATCCACCTGCCAAAAGAAAGGAACAGTTGTGAAGAGCATCATGTGTCCTCTAAAACTGTTGCAGGTAAAAGAATACAGTATATAGTTCTGCGTTCATTTGGCCTTTTTAGGATTTTATGATTCTATACTAGGAATCATTAATATTTTCCGTATGGCCAAGTGTTGGCATATTCGTACATGGCAATTGGCAGGCCGATTCATCGAATAGCTGATTGGATCACATATTTAGAGTTTCCACTTCTCCTAGTATGGTACAACAAATTGTTGTCCCATCATTTCCAGACGAGAGTCGAGGAGGCCAAGCAACATCTGGATATTATGGAAGTCGATGCCGTAAGTATGAATGTTTATATAACAATCAAACACCGCTAGAAGCCATTAGCGATGCTGCTGGTTACATTGTATTCAGTTAACTTATGTGACTATCTGTTGATTTATTTTTTTTTTCCTCCATGACTAACTCATTACTCTATGTTCTTCCAGTTCAATTGGCTGCCATACCATGATTATGAAAATATATCGGACTATATCGACGATGCGGATGTACCCCTTTTCCGGTCAAACACGGCATTGATTTGCTTTTGGGTTGTGGAGCGGCACTATCCGAAGAGAATAATGAAACAATTTGGGTTACAACAAACTGTGCCACCCCGTTTCCTAAGGCCATTTCCGCAAACTGAAATTATCCCAATGGGAGCAGATAGACATGAAAAACTACGTGCCGTCTATTTTGGCATCTGGAATAAAAGGATGGATGCCATAACCTACAGAGGAGGGTGATGCTGGCCCACACAATGACGTTTATTTTAAATGGTATAGAAACATCACTTGGCTACGCATCGATTTTCATACATCTGGAAACACCCAAGATGACTTGAATTCAGTTTCATCCCAAGTAAATTCTGTCATTCTCCTTTGCCAACAACTCAACCAAATCATTTTCATTTGTCTTTAATGTGATTCTAACTTCGCAGTGTGTTCATATTTTCTAATCTAGATCTGAAGTTTACCGAGCGAGTATTGGCATCATGTGACGCTGCAGAGAATTTAGAGGGAAAATCAGGTGACTTCTCAAGCTTCATTGACGGTGTGAGAGCCGAAGTTGATCAGTTAAAAGATGCATGTCTGGCTGATTTTAAGGTGATCAACTTAGATGATGTAGACGTCGCTAGATTGGATGAAGCATCCCTGAAGGTATCCTGTATATTAGATCCACCTCACACTTTCATTCAATCCAGGCAGAAGAAGATCACAGCAAATTATCCAAAAAATGCAAAGGTACAGGCAGGGGAGTAAACAATCCCCCCAGTCCATTCAACCCTAACAAAAATATCACATCTCAACCCCCTAGAAGATCCAAACGCTTAACAAGCATGTCCAGTCAACCACCCGGTGTATCCAAACCCACAAATCCAGAGAAGCCCAAAGAATCCAAAGGAGCCTCAAGCCCAATCTCGCCATCACCCCGAAGGAGTTCTAGAATAGACCAATCCCATAAGAGTCCAATGTCCCCTATAAAAGTCAGAAGCCCAAACGATGCAAAATCCTCCAATAGTCTTTTTACTTCCAACCCCTACATAGTACAAAGAAGCGTTGGTACCCCATCTCTAGGGCTGGTTAAATTTGGGATATGTCTGTTCCCATTCAGCGAGATCTTATCTATGATTATGAATGTCAAAGCGTGCTATAGAGAGCCAAATTCCCCCTATGGATGGTTGATTACACTATCAGAGCATGGATGAGGAATTCACAGTATAAGCTAATGATGGAAGAACTTGAGATGGTCACAGTATTCCTGAATGAATTTGCTGATATAGAGAGGTATTTCCAACTATCACGTGTCCCTTGCATGCATTATGTGAACTTCGATTTTTTATTAACTTCTTTTTATGATGTCTACTACCGGGAAGGCAAAGTTACAGGATTTTTGTACACCTATAACTGCCACAAACATAAATGAGCTGCTCAGGGGAGCATGGATAGACAATTGGGTTAGTGGCATGGTTTCCTACCGAATTTAAGTTCTAGCTATAAGAATTTGATGATTTGACATGTGTTCCCTCACCTATCTTCATCTCATTCTATGGTTGCAGACCATGTACTATTGGTTTGCGATATTAAAGACGCATGCTCCATCGTCATACTTTTTTGAATGTGCTCTCTCAGTAAGTGCTATAAAAAGCTGAACACATTTTCACCGTTGATTGTTCGTTTCATTTGGATTTGTCCATTTATGAACCATGATCATGCAGGATTGGTATGTGCATAGTCACATGAGTGAGAAGCTCATTGAAAACTACTTCAGTCAAGCCTTGTTGGACATCATGACAGATAAGGATCATTTGTTCTTTCTCGTGTGGAACAACCACCACTTCTTCCTTTTAGTAGGACGGGTCAATGGAAGAAGGTGGGAGTATTATAATAGCATGGCATGTGAAGGAGATTACAAATTTGCAGTAAACTATGTAAGTTGATATCAATTACACAGCTCGGCTGTACCTATAACTGGTCATCTATAGTATGAAACTCATTTTGCTGAGTACCATGAACGTGTGTTATACATATTACATGGATCAACTATCGCTTCATGCAATTTGGGTGGAATGATCCCACTGTATGCACAAAACACCGCATGGAATGTCCCATGCAGACAAACAGGTTAAATTCGCTAATTGTTTCAACTCCCTAACTGTTATATGTTAGCCTAATCTGATCTAAAACCCATTTAATGCGCATAGTCTGAACCGAAGTTTATGTATTTTCAGCGTAGATTGTGGAATCTTTATCATGGTGTATGCGCAACACATAGCTTTGGGGAAGGCCATGTGGTTCAAACAGAGTGACATGTACTACTACCATGCCAAGATTGTCAGTGACATTTATAGAGACCAGTATGCACGCTAGGATGTGAAAAAACAAATGGAATTGAGAGACGATTCTTGGGCGGAGGAACATTAGTGTTTGGAAATGTCAATATGTTGCCACTACGCCCGGACTTGGCAATGGGAATGTGTGTCTGCAGTTTCATTTTAATCAAAGCGGGATTTGAGGATTTACCACTCTTAGCATGATTGAGCTATGTTGGATCCAGGTTGGATATGTTTTCTTGCTGTTAAAACTCTTCTCCATCATATTAACCTTATACCACTTGTTCGGGACCAGCTTAAAGTGTTCACTACGTTTATTGTTGTTTTCTGGTGTTTAAATTGTGTTTTTTATTTTATTGGACGATCTTCTTATGTTGTTGATGCACTTGATGGCCTTCTCATGTATAGCAGGTTTCAGAAGTTGGAGCAGGTTTCAGAAGTTGGCTTACTTTTGGGTAGAGCAAGCACTGTTAGACTTTGGAAGGCAGTGGAAGTGCTTGATACAATTGGAAGTAAGTTGACAAGTTTGCAATTAAGTAGTGGGTTTGTCCCTGGGACGGCAACTATGGGCAATAAAATAGCTATCTTGGCCTTTGAGGTTGCTAACACAATGGTTAAGGGTGCCAATCTAATGCAATCCCTCCAAAAAATAGCTATTTTGGCCTTTGAGGTTACCAGGACGATTTAGCTTTCCTTTAAAGAATCAGGTATTAATATGTACTTCGTCCCAGCAAAATTAAATGGTTGTCTTACTCTTATTTTATCCTTAATCAAATTCAGTGTTGATTGATAGGGATGCAACAAAGGTCTAGTCCATTAAGGTGCCATTCCTTTTATTTGTTCCTCTTCCAACTGATTCTTTACTCATATGATTTGAACTTTTACTTTGTTCAACAAAGTTGAATTGTTTACTTTATATTTGCACGGTGGTTTGTTAATAGTTAATGCATTGTATTCGTTTATCCAACTAGTTTTGAGAATGTATATGTTGGAAGTGCTTTGTGAGAACTTGACCACATCTTTGATCATTCACTGTATCGCTGAATGCACTCGCATAGTTCTGTATGAAGTGGTGTCGTGACCCCGGACCGGGTTTAAGGACCAATCCGGGATCGGGACTAAATAATGGTGATGGACATGGAATGATGAACAACAGATAAATGATATGTTTAGGTTTGATGCCCAACGCGTACACGGGTTAATAAAGAACACACGTCACCTGTGCACGTGATTTCCCACAGGTGTCCGCGGTGAGGATATCCCAACAATATGAATATTTGTGTAAGTGCGGAAGCGTGTAGCAAATCAAGCATGTATTTCATTTCCAAAATAACAAGATGGATTGCATTTGAATAATAAGTATCAAAATGAACAATGTTCTATAGCTTAACCCAAAAGTACTGTTAAAGTTTGAACATATATCATTTAGTTACAATTCTCAAAATTAGAGACCAATAAAGGCCAATATAGACAAAACAATATCCACCAAAAATATCAATTAATGACACCCCCAAAATGTTTCGCATCTCGGCAACCAGATGTTTAAATAACATCGTCAGCACGCCACTCAACTAGCTGTTGCGGCCCTCCGACCGCCTCCTCTGGCTCCTCTTCGGGAAAACCGACAGCGGGACCTGAGTACCAAAGCAAGGGGTCAGACACAACGGTCTGGCAGGTGAAAGAAAAGATATAACCAATCTAAAATAGAAGCATTTACCTTGAAAAACATATAAACATGTTTAAACAATAATTTTCAAGAAGTAAACGAATCATTTAATCAAAAACATATAAGCAGTGTAAAATAGGTAAAGGTAGCCAAGGAAATTCGGGAAACAAGCAAGATAGCAACCACACGAAGCTAAATCCTCTATCACCGAAGTGATAGAGCAAGCATATCAAGGCGTTGACCTCAGTCACCGAAGTGAGGAGGAACAACGAAATTTACACATACATATACTATATACGGGGCATGACCACGGTAGTGAGCTGGGCATCAGGAACCACAGTAGCAATCTGCGGCATCTGGACAAGACCACGGTTAATAAACCAGGTAGCGGGATCCAACTGCAGCTGGCGGGACAAAAGGGGGATCTCCAAGTCAGTGGATCAGACTGACAAGGTTATCCAAGCTTAGTGGTGCCGACTCATAGGTCAAATCATAAAAATCAAGCCACGTCTAAAACAATATCAAGAGCAAGAATATAACCGGGCAAGACGGGGTGCTCAAAGGCACAACTGTCATATCATGTCGGGCATGCATGTCAAGGCTAGTAAAACAATACAAGTACACTTTCAAGGCATTCGGGATTGATAAATCATAACTCATAAATTTCGAGAATAAAAAGGTGAAATAAACTTTCGAAATATTGGGATAGTATCAGGGTTTAAAACTAATTCAAGTTGAATAGGGATCCCGTATGTCTATATAATAAAAACTTGGTACTCTTTGAATTTGGAAGACATGCCGGGTTCCTTATACACTTGGCAAGTTTCCAAAATTTCAATGAATGCTTTGTGATTATAGTTTCTTTCTCATCTGGGCTACATACATCACTTAATAGACCTTCCGACACAACGAGGCTCCCAATGAACCTCTCACAATCATATAAACATTTTACTTCAGCTCCAAACATGTCCTCTGCGAAACAGCACCCATCGCTCGAGCGGACAATACAGTTCGCTCGAGCGGAGGAGTCTCTAGAATGGTTTCTGGGAGGGTTCGCTCGAGAGGACCAGGGGGTCGCTCGAGCGGACCTGCTCAGTTCAGGCTGGCTCGAGCAAACTACCAGTTCGCTCGAGCTAGCAACTCTCTGGAATGGGCTACTGTGAGAGTTCGCTCGAGCGGACCAAGGTTCGCTCGAGCGAACAGCTCTCTGGAATGGGACAAACCTTTCCCTGGGCAGTTCGCTCGAACGAAGTGTCAGGTTCACTCGAGCGATCTGTCCAGAACTGGGTTCAAGAACAGTTCTACTCCTTCTTTCTTTCCCCTTCTTACAACTCTCTTGAGCCCCATTTCTTCGCACAAATGGGAGATTCAATTCTCTACCAAACTTCCCACAATCTCCATCAAAACTCCCACCAAAGATCCACCCAAACAACTCCATACATTTCCACATTCAATCACAAAGAAAAGAGAAAATCACAACCACATAGATTCATTCAAGTCTTAGACAAGAGATAAAACAAAACCTTTAAAATCACATTTCAAGACAATAAATGGCTAACCTACCCTTTTCCAAAAGCATTTATAGCATAATGAATGCAAGTGAAACAAGTCATTAATGAGACAATAAATCAAACATAGTTATCATGGAAATCATTGAAAACTAAAACATCCATTCAATCCACTTGCCTCAAGGTCACTAAACAAGAAATCAAGCCTCTTACTCTCCTCTTCCAAGCCAAACTCCAAACTACACAAAAACCCCCAAAAATAAACCCTAAAATGGGTCAAACCAAGAAACAAGAAGGGAGAACTCTCAACAAAGAAAATGGAGCTTCCCAAATACTAGAAGAACACAAATCTAAGAGATTAGGGAGGAAGCTTACTTGTAGGTTCTCCAAATAGATAAGGTGAGTTCAAAGAGGGTCTTGTAATGAGGAGTTTCTTCCACAAATGGTATCAAGTAGAAGCTCTAGGTGAGGGGAAGAAGAAGATGACCTCCATTTGTTCTATAGATGCAAGCTTGGTAGGGGATTGAGGATGGGAAAGCCATAAGAAGAAGAAGAGAAAGGGAAAACCCTAGGTCAAGGCTCTTATGCTGGAAAAAGGGAAATGGAGAGGATGGGTTCTCTATTTAAAGCCGATGGGTGTGGGCTCCGCCACTAACAAACTTGGGAGGCTGGAATCACGACTATCGGGACCTCGAACGAAATGGACAAAGAAGAGAAAAGTGATCGTCGAAATATCTAGTTTCCAAAGAGTATATGTTTTGCGGGTTTTGGGGATATCAACTTTCGAGTACGGATTTAGTGTAAAATGACTGTTTTGCCCTCAATGCTAGGAAAGTCGGGTTTCGGGGTTCCGGACGAGTATGGGATCGACACGAAAGTTGTAGGGATCAACGGGACAAGTGAAACGGGGTAGAAATAAAAATCACCGAAATACGAACAATCCCCCAAATACGCATAAAACTATCCAAAAGGGAACCCCCAAGGGGTCCCACTAAACACAAAGTACTAAAAACTCTCCCAAAACTATAAAAGAGTTATTCTAGTCCCAACTCAACCAAAATGCACTAATCACGCTTAGCACTAACACGAGACTTAATTAGTACTAATCGAGGTCAATCGGGTTGGGGTCTCACAAGTGGTCTATGTTGCGATCAAGTTGTTATAGAGAGGCCATTTCTGGTGAAGTTTCATTGGGTTTACATGAGTATGCTTGCATTAAAATTGTAACAGCACCCATTAAAGACCACATTTATACTAGTTGAATCTTCTGAAGGCCATGAGCATTGTAGTTTCCTTACTTTACATTAGTATACCCACGTTGAAATGGTTGCACTATTTAGTAAAGATCACATTTTTTACAAGATGCCACGGACTTGCTAGATAACAAATTTGAGAATAAAAAGTCTGAAGGTAGGTAACGATATCATTGTTGTAATATTATCATATTGAGCATTTTTTGCAACCTTCGGTGGCTTTTTCTATCGCATTTGTATCTCATTAGTAAGTCAGGATCATTTTCTTTGCCCGAAAGCAATATGAAATGAAAAGCTACAAAATGATCGTAACGATATCGTTATCCATAAAATTATAAATCACACAACTCTTGGCGCTGTATGATTTGGATCCTCTCTATGTATCTCATGCTGTATTCAGGTTCAGTGTCGTTGCTCGGCAACAAAAAAATGAAGAAACAATTTATGGGGCCTACGGTCAAGTACAATCTCGTTGCGGGACGAGAAAATGGGAGGAAAAAGGTTTTGTGGTTCGTGAAAAATGAAACTCTATCAATTCTGAGATGGACTTTATGTGTGCAGAGGACATATTCTGCCTCAGATTTTCTTAATTCCTGCTTTTGATTCTAGTATTTTTGTCGGTTTAATACAAGGAGATTGTTTTGCTGAAACTATTTCCATTTAATTACTCCATTTTTTTTGTTGAAACTGTATTAGGATTTTCTTTTGTGTAGGTAGCTATTAAATGGATATAGAATGGTCAGAATATAGATGTGAAGATAACCAAGACAGCAGGTTTGAAACCAATTCTCCTGATGCAGTTTATAGGGAAGAAAAAATGGATGACTTTGAAGATGGACTCAGCATGGTGATAGACGACGCCAAGGATAAGGAGAAGTCAAGGGATTATTGGAAGCACTAAAGCAAGGATAGGAAGAAGAGAAGAAGAGAGGAAAAGGGTCATGGAAGTAAAGATAGAGAATGGACTAAGATTGATTTATTAGAGGACTTCTTCCAACAAAAAGGACAAAACTTGGCAACTCTTTGTTTTTTACATCTTTTAGAAATGAAGTGGATAAACCTTCCCAGCAAGTTGTGGATTGATTGTGTTATATAGTTATGTATTTTGTAGGTCTTGCCATGTGGTCTTCGAGTTGCTATTAGCAATATCCTGGATAAAATACTCTTGGCATGATGTTCCTATCTTTTATTTATGAAATCTGAATTTTTTTTTTTTTTTTTTTTTTTTTTTGCCAAGTTGGGTTTTAAGAATGTTTTTATGTAATTGGGTGTTGAATGGATGGAGTCACAGTTTTTATTTTATTGCTTCTAGTGGATGAAGGAGTTGGTTTTATTTTTGGCCTTTTCTTTTTAAATGTTCCAGTTATACAGTTGAATTGAACTAGAGGATGGATGGTTATTCAGTTTGGAAGCTTTATATTAGTATACCCACATTGAAAATGTTGGACCATTCACTGGAGATCACATTTTAAACTCGATGCCATCGACTTGCTCGATAACAAATTTCAAAATGAATATTATGAATGCAGGTAACGACATCGTTGGTGTGATATCATCAAATTGTACATCTCTTGGAACCTCCAGTAGCCTTTTTCGTCATAGTTTGTATCTCAATACATTTTCAGGATCACTCTTTTCGCCTAACAACAGGTTAGAAAAGAAAAGCTACAATGGATCGTAACGATATCATTATCCAAATAATTATAAATAACTAATCTTCTTTAGGCCAGTAATTTGCATGTCATTCCCGTATCTCATGCTATATCTAGGTTCATTTTCGTTGCCTGGTGGAAAAAATGGAGGAAAGACTCTTTTAAGTCTTCGTAGAGACATCGCTATCAGAAACTAATTAAATCATTGCTCTGGGTTGAATATGTAGCTTTTTTCATTGTCAATTTATCTAAGACTATAGTCAAGTACAATCTCCTTCCATTTGGTGGAGGTTAAGAATAATGTCGTAGTATTCGAGTTCCGATCTAATGGAAAATAATGTCGTAGTATTCGAGTTCCGCTCTAATGGAAAACTGGTCATTCAGCTCGTAGTATACACTTCACATCATCGCCTCCACGGGACAAAGTTAAGCACTCTGAAAAAGGCATGAATAGTTCATGCATGAAAATTGTATAGATAAAACTATGTTGTTTTTTAAGATGAGTTTTTGGAATTGTTGGACCTACAACATAGAGCACTCATGGTTATTGGTCTAAGTAGACCCCTCAATTGATGCACCACATAAAAAGTGCAGTCAAGTCATGCTACATGAGGCCTCCCATTATGCATTTTGAAAGAGGTCACAACTAGACTGTAGCATATACTAAACAAATTAATTTTGGTTCCATTGGTGAGTGGGGCCAAGCTGTGACTTGGAAAAGCCATATTCAGTTCAGTTATGCCATTGATATCATTCAAGTTAATGCTCATAATTTTTGGACAAAGACAGGCAATTTGAGGCTCTAACAAAGACGAAGATTCCCATGAACTTCAAGGTTCAAACCTAACTATCAACTCACTTACTGATCCATGTTCCATGGCCCCAAGGTTCGAACCCTCACTTTGAGGGTTCGAACCTTCACATGTTGCCCTTCCAGAGCCACTTTCCAAAGAGCACAAAGGTTCGAACCCTCAAAGCGAGGGTTTGAACCTTCACATTTTCTCCATCCTGGGCCATTTTCCTAAGAGCCCAAAGGTTCGAACCTTCACATGTTGCCCTTCCTGGGCCAAATTCCAGAGATCCCAATGGTTCGAACCCTCGCTTTGAGGGTTCAAATCTTCACATGTTGCCCTTCCTGGGCCAAATTCTAGAGAGCACTAAGGTTTGAACCCTTGCTTTGAGGGTTCGAACCTTCACATGTTGCCCTTCATGGGCCATTTTCCAGAGAGCACAAAGTTGAACCCTCAGAGCGAGGGTTCAAAACTTCGCATTTTGCCCTTCCTGGGCCAAATTCTCAAGAGCCCAATGGTTTGAACCCTCGCTTTGAGGCTTCAAACCTTCACATGTTGCCCTTCCTAGGCCATTTTCCATAGAGCAAAAAGGTTTGAACCCTCAGAGCTAGGGCTCGAACCTTCGCATTTTGCCCATCCTGGGCCGAATTCCAGAGGTCCCAAAGGTCCCAAAAGTTTGAACCCTTGCTCTAAGGGTTCGAACCCTCAAGTTAATGCATGATGGGCTTTTCCAAACACCCCAATGGTTCCAACTCGTTTTCTGTGAGTTCAACCGTTTGTAAAAACGCCCCTCCCTCATCCCTAATAACGTACATTCAAAGTTGCCATAAAACCCTAGGTCCCAAAGGTTCGAACTATCAGTGTCTGCCCCTCTTCCTCTAGGATATTAGCTGAGCCACTTTCCTTTATTTGCAAAGGTTTGTCTCTTCCCATATGTTCCCCTTTAGATTCAATCACTTTAATTCCTGGTATGGCTTCTCTTCTTTATTACATTTCAATATTTTCTGCTCATTTTTCATTTCTTGCTGCAACTGTATGACAATAATGGGAAATCCCAAACTATAGAAGGAAAATGGAATGATGGGGTGGGCGAAGCGTTCTCATTACAAAGCTAAGGTGCAAGGAGAGCCCAAAGTCACCAGTGCTTCACCATTTACTATTTCAAAGGGATTAAGATGGGCTTCTGAGAAATTCTTATTGATTTTGGGGTTTCTCATTTCTAATATGGATTTTTAGGAAATTGTTGATTTTTTCCATGGAGGGGGGGATCACTGATAAAATGAAGATTGCTTGGAATGTGGTTCTGTGTTTAGATTTTTTTTTTTTTTTTTTTTCATTTGGTAGAGATAATCCTTTGATGTAGCTTAATGTGAATTTGTAATGACCTAGAGAACAAAGGGTTTTTGATTTTTTAGATAAAGATCACTACAGGGAAAGGCATTGTGATGTGATTTTGTATCTTCAAAAACCATTTAATTGGTGAGATTATGTCATAATGGATTATCTTTCCACTAGCGTTTTAGGGCTGTAAATGACATGTCAAGTCTTTAGAATCATGATCACAATTGCTCATTGGAAATTCGTTAAATTTTTAATTGCTTTGGATGTTGGTCAACGGTTTTTATGTTCTTTAACGGGGACTTTGGTCGGAGGTCCCTCAATTTTTTACTTTAATGCAAACAGTCCACAAAAAAAAAAAAAGTAATTCAGCTAAAGGTCCCTCACACACATTCCCATACCTGAAGTGTCCAATTTTCCCTTTCTTTAAATCATATCCCATGATTGGTGAGATATCCCATTAATAATGGCCAACTACCATTTAATTGTCCACTATTAATGGAATCCTATTAATGAGATTTTCAAATAAATTCTAAAAAAACACAAGTTTTTTCAAAATAACGCAAATAAATTTTTAAAAAAACAATAATTTCAAAAAAAGCAATAAGTTTTTTTTTTTAAAAGAGCAATAAATTTCAAAAGAACGCAAATAAATTTTAGAAAATGCAAATAAGTTTCAAAAAATCAAAATAAATTTCAAAAAATGTAAATAAATTTCAAAAGACTCAAATAAATCTCAAAAGATCCAAAGAAAATTCAAGAAATGCAAGTGAATTTCAAAAGACGCAAATAAATTATAAAAGATGCAAATAAAATTCAAAAACGCAAACACATTTGTCAAAACTAAGATAAATCATTTTCCAAATTTCTGAAGAATTTGCCAAGAACTCAAGTATTTTTGCCAAAACTCAATTAAATTTATTTCAAAAACGTAAATAAATTTCAAAAGATGCAAATAAAATTAGAAAACGCAAATACATTTCAAAAAACATAAATAAAATTTAAAAATGAAAATAAATTTAAAAAAATGCAAATACATTTGCCAAAACTAAGATTAACCAATTTTTCAAATTTTAGAACTCAGATAAATTTGTTCTAGAAACCAGATAAATTTGTTCCAGAAATCAGATAAATTAGCAAAAAACTCAGATAGATTTGTCCAGGACTTAGGGAAATTTGTTTGAGAACTCAGATAAATTTTCTTAAATCTCAAATAAATTTGACAAAAAATGAAAAAACTTAGATAATTTTGACAGAAACTCATAAAATTTGTTAAAAGCTCAGATAAACTTGACAAAAACTTAGATAAATTTCACAAAAACTCAGATAAATTTCATAAAAACTCAAATAAATTAAGATTGCTTTCTGCTTCATGGGTCAGGCAAAACTAACCCAAATCCGAAACTGACCCCAACAAACCTAGGTTGTCTTCCTCTCCTCTCCACGTTCTGCATTGTCCAGATTCATAGGGCTTCTCAAGTGGGTCAGGCTTCACCTGACCTGAACCTAAACCCAGAACAGAAACTGACTCAAGAAGGTCGTCTTCTTCCTTCTCTACTCCTTCTGCAATTGGAAAGACGACTCCCTGCTGTCTTCTCCTCCTTCCACGACAACAGCGTAGCGGCGCTTCTTCTCCGGTGACGCCCAGTGTCGACGGAGACTCCAGCGATGGACGCAGAATCCTAGTCATGTGGTCTGGCGTTCTTTTTCGATCTGCAAACAGAGAATACAGAACCCAAACCACCCCTTCCTACTGTCTTCTTCCACTCCGGCCACGCACGACAGTTCTCCGGCGAGATTTTTGCAGTCTGACGAAGAGCAGCAGCGTCGTTTCTTTTTCGGCAATCTTTTGCGACCAGGGGCAAGATCGATCAACAGGGATCTAGGCCGTCTTCTGCGAATAACCAGAAGCCTTTCTCTACTGGACTACCTTCGGCTTTGGCAAGACCAGATCACCAGATCTTCTTCGGCTACGTCCGAGAAATAGTGCCCTATCACCTCTTCTTCCTCGTTCTATTTCAAAGAATGAAACAACAGAACTTTGTAAGCGCCAAGCCGGATCCAGTGCCTCCTCTGGTTCTTCGATCTGTGTGGCCCACCAAGAGACTAATCTTCTGAGATCCTGGATTAGTTCACGTAAGGAGGGAGAATACAAGATGTGAAATTTGAAATTTCAAAATTTTATGCCAAAAACTATTGAAATGGAAAATTAGTCCTCAAATATGTGATCGTGTGGATTTAGGGACCTCTGGCTGCAAACAGTCTAACTGAATGGACCAGAGCCCTTAAAAAGAATTTGCCTGGACTGGAGGCTGGATAGATTCAATTCTAGCGACATTTCGCTAATTATCTCTAAAATTATTAATACTAAACTATTTTGTATCAACAAGTCAAGAATGGTAAAGTTGCCTCTCATGATTTGGGGCTATAAGGCAGGAGATAGTAATGTATTTTATGTGATTTCTTGATAAGCAATACCATTGTTAAAAAGCTGTGAAGATAGTAACCCACAAGCTCTTCATCAGTGTGTTGGAACCAGAAAAAGAGAGGCAAAGTCACTGGTGCAATTTCCTTAGAGCGTCCTTTGATCCTTCCAACTTAAAACAAGAAGGAGACAATCCTTATGTCCAAAAAAGCATAGACACTCGAAAGATAGAGCCTTACATCACCTGCTATACACTTTCATGAATTGATGGAACTTTCATCCAACGTGTCAACTGTTGAGCTAAACTATACAAGAATGTATGTGGAACAATCAGTAGGTTATGCTAGTTCTCTCAAATCATACAAGAATCCTTGCAAGCATGGAACTTGAAGAAAAAACTTAAAAAGTGAAAGTAAACTAATTTGAAATATTGCTGATTGAACCCAAGTTAAATATTAGAAAAAAAAAAAAAAAAAAAAAAAAAAAAAAAAAAACATCGACAGGAGACCATAAGACTCTAACCATAAGTGCTCAAAAAAGAGTTCCTTTTTTTATGCAGTTGATGGATATCTCTTACTTCTTTTTGACATTTCAAATGGATTGCTTTGATGTATTCTACTTTCATAAACTCCCCATGACGGTTCTAGAACTGGACTTTCTTGCAGGTTCTGCTACTTGGTATGGCTCCTCGAAAGAAACGAACTTGTCAACGCGCTTCTTTCAATCGGTCTCGGTTTTTAAGTGAACCTGGCCAAATTTCTTACATGAACAAGATCCAGCATCGTTTTGTTGTGCCCGAAAGAATTTTCATGTACAATGAGCTAAGTGAAACTGATTTTTCTGTGTGGATGCATAAGAGAGGATGGTTTACCTTGTATGATCTTGGCTACCAGATAGTGGTCAATTGGGTCAGGGAATTCTGCTCTAACATGCATGAAGTTTCAAACAGTTCGTTCAAGACATTTGGTCGAGGACAGGAACTCGAAATTACACCTGATCTTCTAAGTCAAGTGCTATAAATTGATCAAATCGAAGGCGCACATTTCCAGATTGTGAACAACCATTAGATTAATTCCAATCTGGTAGCCAAAGAATTGACCGGCAAGCTTGTAGCTTGGATTGGTGGTGACATATCCCACCACAAGCTGAGCGATTCCTATCGTTTGCTGAATTTTTTCATCCATCACAATGTCAGCCCCAAAGTTAGTAAAAGAGTCGCAAAGGAGGATGGGTATCTCCTTAACTACATCGGCACTCAAAGGAAAGTTAATGTTCCTCTCGCGGTGTTTCGTGGAATGGCCAAGGTCCACGCTGCATCTCATAATACGGCTCTTCCCTTCCTGGGGTTCATCTCCAAACTGCTTCAAGACATGGGTAAGCTGGCTAAACCCAATGAAGACATTATAATTCCCAAGCAGAAGATTGACCGCTTCACCCTTGAAAAGCCCAAGTCCCACATTCCTTCTGTTGAGTTGGATTATGATGGTTTGGGAGATATAGCTGGTCCCTCTGGAGCTGCTCCTTCAGGAGTAGGCCCTTTCGAAGCTGCAGATTCGTATGCAGGACTATTTGGAGATGATCAATTAGGTGAGGGGGCGATTCATGCGTTAAATGAGTGTCTCGGGCGTTTAGAAGTGCAAGTGAATGAAGGATTTGCCAAGATGCAATAGAGTTTAGCCGAGATGCTTGATCGTTTTCGTCGCGACTAATAGTTCCTCCTGCTATTGAAGTTCTCTGAGGGTGCCATCTCAGCCTCACAGTGGTTTTGAGTTTATTGTTATTTGATGACTTTACTGGATTCCATCCTTTTTAGGCACCTGAACAGCCATGTTATCAGAATTTTTGAGTCATGTTCTTGTTTAATTGTTCCTGTTTTCTCCTTTGACTTTGTTTAATGCTTCACACTTTAGAGAAGTTGGTCCTGTCAATGTTTTACTCAACTGTTTCTTAGTTATCCTTTCGTTCGTTTTCTCTTTGGGAGCATGGATTATTGTGAATATGTTGATTCAGCCTTCAAAAGCTGAGCCGTGCCCATGGATAAAAAATACTTGTCTGCCTATAATCGTTTTGAAACTGAGACAGTTTTGATGGATTCTATCGAATCAAAACAGGCGGCTCTCATAACAACCCTTTTTTTAAGACTGAATCTAGAATATTAGCACAGAAAGCATGCACTGCAAAGCGATCATCAAAATGGGTTTAAATGTAGGTAAACTAGTCGTAAAGAGTAAAATAACCTTTGTTAATTTCACGCGGCTCATCAATCTTGTATTGCTCGAGAGAGAGATATTCAAAAAGGCTAAAAATCCAGATACAAAGGATTTGGGTGACCCTTTTTTCATCACGTCAAAGCAAAGTCAAAAGGTTTCAATCCTCATTTTGGGTAACCAGTGACATGGTAGCATTAGAAGATATGGTGCAATTGCATTTAACAAGATTAGAGAACACTTCATTGGGCTTTTTTTTCCTCTTTTCCATTGTCTTCGCAACATGATCTTCCTATAGCCATTGTCCAATCATCATTTCACATTTACAATCCATGTAGATAGCTTTTATTCTTAATAAAAGCTACAGCACCTACTACACATCAAGCAACTAACAGGTATCAAAAAAGCTATCATGAATGATTTAATCATAAAAATAAAAAGGCAATCCCACTTAGAAATTTTAGCACTTAGATTATGAATCATCCTACTTGAAATATCTTTAAGCAGATTCAAAGATTGCTCTTGGCTAGGCAAAGCCAGCTTGGAGCATCCTTCAATTGCTTATTTTTTTCTATATTATCTTTTCATACACTCATTATGATGGCCTCTGTTTCTCATGTGTCTTGCAAGGCTTGCTGGTTGGGATGGCTCCTTAAAACAACCGAGGCTCCATCCAGATTTACAGGGGACAATTTTAGCTATCTGTCATGTGGAATAAAGGTGCAGGACATATCATGCGGGAGAAAACAATTGTGAACCAGGTTGTAGATGTGTCCCCAAACTGATGGCAGTTTTGATCATAAGAACACATACATGTACTCTCACAAAATCCTATATCAGTAATAACAAAACTCAGAGGATGACCACGTACAACAATAAAAACAAGAAAGATAGTAATACTGAGTTTGTGGATAAAATGAAAAGATCAGTTTGCATGAAGCAGATTGGAAAAACAAAATGGGCAGAGACAATGGTATTCATTAATTGAGAGATATCACAAACGCCCTATATGAATGGTGCCAGTATACAAAAATTTTACAAATTATCATATGCAAAATAGGATATTGGTTTGCGACTATACATCAATATATACACATTATATTCTCCCATAATTATCGAGAGATACATCCAAAATATAAAGAAAAATATGCTCCCTCACCATAAACAAGTATTTACACCAAGCTCGAGATATAACAAAAGATGTGTACGCCTTGAAGACATATCTCATCCAAAAAATAAGGGAAATATGATTCATCCACTTGGAGGTGGGTCTCTACATGTCTGTCTATTATGACCACGTTTCTTGCAATGGGAGCATGTAACCTATTTCTTCATCCTGTTCTTTGTTCGAATTCGACATTTTTTCGGCCTTCCAGGCTATCTGCGAGCTGCCGGGGGTAACATACGCTCGTCACTTCGAGGATCCCACTGTTTTCCATGACACGTGGCATCGATGACATCATTATAAGTTGCTCGATAGCAATCACTGGAAAACCAATGCTCACAGAAGTCATACATATCATATCGCTTGAGTTTAATGGCACAAAGGCCATGTGAACAAGGAATGCCAAGGAGCTCCCATTTGCGGCATGTGCATAACCTTTTATCGAGGTGCACAACATCCATGTACTCCGACAAACAATACCTGAGACTCAAATTCTCCCGCCTGCCAACATTGGAGTCTCCGTGAGGCTTCCACCTCGCGAGTAATGATGTTATCTACATATGGGGTGAATATTGTCTTCATGTTTAGCCATTTTTCACACCAGTTCTGGTAAAATTCCATCAACTTTTCCGTATTGACTCTATTTGTTGTGTGATGGGTAGCTCCCGAATATCCTTCAACAAGCTATTTGTGCTCTCTGCAATATTCGTAGTTAGTATGTTATAACATTGTCGCTCGATGAATGCATTTGCCCAATGCTGGCGATGGATCGCGTTAACGTAATCATGAGCCCTTACATCAATTGATCTAATTTCTGCCATGTAGTTATCATACTCACAGACACGAGATAAACGTGCGGCACACCAAAACTTCATGACGATTCCATCATTTTTTAATTTCACTTGAATATTTTGTGAAATGTGACAGCAGCAGTAATAGTGTTTTGTGGTTAGAAGTACATCCATCACTGCATTGATCAGTCCCTTCATTCGATCAAACACTATTGTAAGATTGTGAACATGTTTCGAGGTTTCATCCAAACATGCTAGAAACTATGACCAAGTCGCATATTTCTCGGACTCCACAATAGCAAAAGCTAGTGGAAAGAGCCCATGGTCATCGTCTAGACAAACCGTAATGAGTAAGGCTCCTGGGTATTTACCCCGGAGTTGTGTCCCATCAAGGGCGATTAGTGGCCTAATTGATGACTTGAAACATCAAGCACATCCACCAAAATAGAGATATATAATATCTCTGAAAGGAGTGATTATCTTCTGTCCATAAATTGTCAACTATGCCTGGGTTAGTACGTTTCAGCTCCAAACGATAATCAAATAGGATCTTGTATGAATCCTCAAAAGAACCGTGAATGTGTTTCATAGCTATTTCGTTTGCAATGTGGGCCTTCTTGTACGATATTTGAACGCCAAATTCCCTCTAAAAGTCGGACATAATTTCCTTTCACTACAAGAAAGTTGGCTTTTAATGGCGATTTTTTTAGCCGCGGTCTAATTTTCACCACTAAAAACCCAACTTTAGTGGCAAAAATTTGATGTCGCCACTGAAGGTATTATAATGCCCACATTTAATGGCAACTTATATGTCGCAGCTAAATTTCGCCACTATTTCCTCGGCGGGAATTTTGGCGCCATGGGATTTTGGAGGGAAAGAGATTTAGTGACAAGTTTTAATTTATCGCCACTAATGGTGTACGGTTTTAGTGACAACGTTTTATGATCGCCACTAATTTCTTAGATTCTTACATTTAGCCACGGTATATTTTTTTTCCACTATATGTTTTATTTTTTATGGCTACTTTATATTGCTACTAAAGATATATCACAAGAAAGTCGACTTTTAATGGCAACAGTTTTTGCAATAATTTAATTTTTGCCACTAAAAGCTCACCTTTAGTGGCGAAGCTTGATGTTGACACCAAAGGCATTTTGTGATCACATTTAATGACAACTTATATGTTGTAGTTAAAGGTCATTTTGGAGGGGAAGAAGATTTAGTGGCGAGTTTTCTTTTTTTGCCATTAATGGTGTAGGAGTTTAGTGACAACTTTTTATTTTCGTGGCTAGATGATTTGTTGTCTTATTTTCGCCACCTTTTGCGGCGACTTTCTATTGCCACTAAAAATATATTATATGAAAGCCAGCTTTTAGTGGTGACACTTTTAGCCACAATGTTATTTTTGCCACAAAAGACTCACTTTAGTGAATGTATTATAGTGATCACATTTAGTGGCAACTTATGTGGTGTGGCTAAAGGTCATTTTGGAGGAGAAAGAGAATTAGTGGCGAATTTTAATCTTTCACCCTTAATGTGTTCTAGGAGTCTAGGAGTTTAGCAACAACCTTTTTTTCATAGCTAATTTCTTATGTGTCTTACTTTTAGCTATACTTTTTTATGGGTCATCGTCAAATTTTACTTTGAATGGGGTGGGTTGCACTGCACGACTGATCATACACTATCAAAGATGCCAACAAAGTCTTTTTGCATAATCAATGAGTCTTAAAATCAATTGTTGGGTTGAGATTGGAGCTAAAAAAATAAACTGATGAGTGAAATTGAGGACGTCAGTAGATTAGGCGTGTGACTGAAATACGTGCGGAGCTCCATTATGAATCAACCAATTTTCTTACGCCAAGGCATGGATGAGAATCACGGTATTGGTCAATCCCAATAAATGACACCATTACAGTATCGACCATGTAATGTTCTCTATCCGGCGTAGTCGTTGTGGCGTAAAATGTTTTTACCCCAAAAATATTTGAGAAAATATCCAATGTAATCCATAACATCATATAATGCTAAAGAATGATGTTGATTTCCATTAGTAACAACTATAAAGTAAAATATCGGCACCTAAATCATAACATCCGATATCATTGTTTAATCTTTATCAATTTAATATGCTCATTGTCATGTTATAATTTCTTTGGTCATCTTTTTAATTTACAGATCAATTATATAGCCCACATTGACTACAAGAACACCACTTGAACTTTTTCTTAAAAATAAATAAT
The DNA here is from genome assembly GCA_028538565.1 of Umbellularia californica. Classification (NCBI taxonomy): domain Eukaryota; kingdom Viridiplantae; phylum Streptophyta; class Magnoliopsida; order Laurales; family Lauraceae; genus Umbellularia; species Umbellularia californica. Next base: position 31,171,923 of record JAPQWN010000002.1, read on the forward strand.
ATGGCATTAAATCCAACTCCTATATGATTAAAATCTATTTGAGGGCCTATTAGGGAGGCATTTGTTATGAGTGATTTAGTTTTTTTTATAAATTGGTTCTATTACGGGAGTGTAAGTTAAGAAAAAATTTCGAAGAAAAAATTTCGATACCCGATGGAATTATCATTAGAGTTGACTACTATAGAGCATTTGAATTTTACCTTTTATATTTTTAATTCAGGTGACTTAATAAGTGACAAATCCAATGGACCCAATTTCGATTCGACTAAAATTTGTTGAGGACCCAGATAAAGAGCAGGAATTTATTTGTAATGGATTAAATTTTCATAAGTAGGCTCCCAATAAAGTCTTTCAATTAAAACAACAACTTGGGTCCATTAGATAAAAGAGGGGGAATTCTCCAAGGACTTGGTCCCACCATCATATATATTTTTTATTAACACGACTTAAAAGTGATAAATTTGAGGGGCCCAATTTTAGTTTGATTAAAATTTATTAAGGACCAATATCAAGTGAAGGCATTTATTTTTAATGCCTTATATTTTTATAAATAGTCCCACATGATAAAGTATTTCACAAAATACCTTTGGTCCACTACAATTTTGGTCTCCTACTATCATACAACTACCATGACTCAATAAATAAATCCCTCCCGCCCGCGTAAACCATTTAGTCCCGCCAATGATTTCCTTCTCTAAGTAGTAGAGAGAAAAACCTCTCGGTCTCTTACCTCTCTCTTCCCATCTCGATCACTTCTGTCTCCCTTTCTCCGAAACGCTAAAGGGAAGAAATTGACTGTCTCTCTTTCAGAGGGAAGACATCTCTCTGCGCCTCCTCTCTGTCTATCTCTCCTATCTAAAGCTCTGTTGCCCGAGGCAGAACCAACCCCTCTCTCTATCTCGGTAACCCTCCCTGTATAACTCTTTTCTTGTTTTTGTAAACCCATCACTATCTCAGTAACCCTCTCTCCCTTTCTCTTTGAATTTGGATTCTCTCCAACATCAACAAAAAAGAATTGAGGTTGAAGAGTTGTAACATCTTTCTTGTTCTATTTATGAGGGTTTCGGGTTGGTTATTTGGAGCGCCATGACCAATTCCTCTTTATGTTTCGTTTATATTGTTAATCATTAGCGTTTTTATGTTTTGAGTTTTTTTTTTCAACCCGTTTCAGTTGATGCGATCGAATGCAGTACCAGGACTAGATCCTTTTTATGTTTCGTTTATCTTGTTAATCATTAGTGTTTTTATGTTTTGAGTTTGTTTTTTCAACCCGTTCCAGTTGATGCAATACCGCTTTACGAGTGCTTATAATTCACCCTTCTTCACCACAAACTATGGCGCCCCTGTTTGGAACAACTTATCATTGACGGTTGAGTCAAGAGGTATTCATTCGTTAATTTGATATTGGGAACTTAATGTCTTCCTGTTTATTTATTTCTTCTACAAAGTATTTTATATGTATTTTTTCCCTCATCATTCAATGTTTGATAGTTTGGATGTTTTCTTTTTATTGGAAATCAGATTTGGACACAGAGAGATGGAGTTTTCATCCTCTACTATGGATTTCATGAAGGTTATCGATTAGATAGTCTGAGAAATGTGAGTTCCTCAAGTGTTATGATGTTTTTGATCAGATTTGTAATAATCCAATGTTTTTTTTTCCTTGTAAAAAGAGGGATGTGGATATCAAAGTGCTCATGGTTCTTGAGCTTAAGCTTCAGCAGAAGGAAAGTTAGATTTGTTTCGAGATTAGCTAAATACACCTAGCCCAAAGAGCAAAACACGATGACCAGATAAATGCAACTGTGTCTTCTAATTTTATTTTGTCTCTATTAGACAGCTAATGTGTGTTGCTCTTTATCTTTTTCTTCTTTGTTCTTCTTAAGAGTGGTAGTCTTATGCTCAACTATGTACAGGATATAATGGATGCTGCTGGTGTGACACTTGTTTTGATTGGACCTGGTAGTGTTGAACAGATGTGTCACAGCAAAGGTTACATAACTGCTTATTAGGAAGTTTGAAATTCATATGCAGAGAAATCTGAAGATATAATCTCCCTCTAGCCAGCAAACCTTTAACATTTATGAAAATAAATGCATTATGTCTCACTTAGAAGACCAAATTGTCAACATTTCTAACAAATGCTAACGGCTTGATCATTTGGTAAAGTGATGTATAGCTTTCACTCACATATTTAGGAGGTCTGGGAGTGGGAGGTGCTATATTGGATGGAAGTGTTGTACTCTGCTTGAGGATTTACTTTATGCCTTTTCTGCATACACGAATGATGTGAATGGAGAAGTTAACTTAACTTGGGAATGATCGTCACACCTTTTCACTTGCATTTACCAAACATGGTAAACTTGGCAATATATATTGTGTGCTATAGTTATGATGTTGGACTATAGAAATTGATATGTCCTAGTTATCAGATGATTCAGAACTGATCCACTAGATTATGCAGTCTTTGGATGTTGTATTTTACAGTTTCAAAGATTACAAGAAAATGAGCAGGTGCTTTTCATTTGACTTTCTATCTCACATGTATTCCCACATGGGATTTCTTTATGCCGAGATCTAGAGTCTTTTGGAAATGTAAGGGCTGGCCTACATGATTGAGTAGTGAGGAGGGACCGTTGAGAGAATGAGTTATGCATTTATTTAGCTCATGTGATTGTGATCATTAGGATATGTTTTAAGATAGGATTAGGGTAATGACTTGTTATGGTCTTAATAATTTGGCCTGTAAACTTGATGGACTCTAAATCTTTCGGGGATAAACTCCACTGTAAGTGCCTAAATAATACGGACTTAGTTTAAGTGATGGAAGGGATTAGGAAAACTCTGTTTGATCGGAGAAGTCACCGACGGCCTGGATCCTGAAAACAGAGAAGAAAGATCAGTCAGAGCCCGAGGCTGCTGTCAGCCAAAGGCACTCCGACGCCTGAGTTAGTGAAGTCACTGAACTAGGGTGAAGTGAGGGAGAAGATGTAGGTGAAATAAACAGGATGTAGACTGTATATTGCTTACCTTCTATGGGGCTCTCATGCAGGTATTTGTAGGAGAGAATAGAAGTTTCCATAGTGGAGGTAGGTGAGGATACTTGTCCCATCAGCCCACTCCTAAGATGGTAGGTGAGGATACTTGTCCCATCGGACGTCCCCTCAACCCCCTCACATAAATGTGGAAGTGATAGGGAAGGTCCCTTATCAGCACTTGGCCACCTTCTGTCAGGGGGGTTTGTCATGTAGCCATCCCATCTCATAAATGGAGATTGAGACGGACATCCATCTCAGTCAAGTGGACCGAGATGGGAATTACCGAGACCAGGGGATGCAGGAGGTCGGTCATGGGTACCGAGTCGCTCAGGGCAGGGCCCGTAATGAACGAGGTCGGTAGGCAGACCGAATCGGACTCCAACTCGGCGACAGCTGGCACTTTTGCCGAACTGGAATAAATCAGGCCAGAGTAACCCCTAATTGGTAGTTTAGCGTCGAAGTAGGAGATTACCTCGGTATTACGTAAGCACTCCACACAATTGCCCCTCAGCTGTCGAGCTCGTCAGCTCGGGGCTGGAACGAGGTCGGGAGCTGGAGACGTGGAAGCTTACATGAATACCGAGCTAGCATACTTTTTATACTGGCTGCGGTTGTCACGGTCTTCATAATAACTTCATTTATGAGCTCCATCAATCAGTCGCCAGCCTGTCCGCTGGGGAGCGCCAAAATCGCTGCGCCTGCCCGAGAAAATTAATTGTTCTGACGGCGTTTACTGCAGAAGCCGCCCTGATCTTCACACGTGGCGCCATCTGGTTTACGGTACCGTAAACCGAAGCGACGTGTGCGTCTTTTGAGGCGGTGTAATGAGGGCGTGCTTTTGGTTTCTCGAGGAGACGCCCTGCTGCCCTATAAAAACAGTGCCTCCTTCTTCCTCCTCTACCTTTCTGCTCAAAATCTGGGGGAGACTCTGCCCGTGTGATTCTCAGATTATCTCTGTGCAGATCATCTCTGTATCTTCTCAATCTTTCTGTCCTTCTGCGTCTAGTTTACTGTAAGTCTTCTTCTCCCTGATCTTTCCTTTGAGCACCTCTTCTCCAGTTTCTTTCTTTAGCTAGGGCTTTTCGTTCACCCATCTTAGTTTTCAGAAACATGGGAAAAGGGGTTTACCGTTGTCTGGCCGATACCCCTGAGGCTCTGTTTAGGTTTAGGGCGACCTACGATATTCCGGACGACGTCCGGGTTAGGCTGGATGACCCAGACAACCCCTGGGATGGTGATGTCTACCGAGACGGGGCGATGCCCTTTCCATTGGTCTCGGTAGTGGAAGGGGGAGTGAGGTTTCCCGTCCACCCGTTGCTCAGGCGGTGTCTGGCAGCGTGGCATCTTGCCCCTTGCCAATTGATGCCGAATAGCTATAAGATTATCATGGGGACAGTAGCACTGAATAGGATTTTAGGCATCCAGCTCGGTGTCCATGATATTGAAGAGGCATATGATATTAGCAAGTCCACCGGGGTGATCGACGACCGCTATTACCTCCGGAGCAAACCGAAGATGGTCTCGTTTGTAAATGCCCTGGAGGACTCGATGCGCCATGCCGGGACCGATCGGTTGTTCGTTAGTGGCAACTGGGAGATTGGTGCGGACGAGACTGAGGCAGAGAAGAGGTACCGGGTACCTCGTCACTTTGGGCGCCTCCCAAGTAAAGCACCGAGCTCAAAATAGCTTAACTTTTTAACCTGCTATCTTCCTGCCGGACTGACACACGCTGATCTGTTTTTTTATACAGGCGTTGCTGATAGGAGACAGGCGGCCATTCTCGACGGCTGGAGAAAGAACGGAGGTTGGTTCGACAAAGTCCAGCGATACCAGGGGCATAAAGGCCGGGCTGCCTGGTGTCTTATAGGCTACTTGCCGAGATACAGGCATTACAACAAAAGGCAGGGGTCGGAATTGCTTGAGGTCGGTCCTAGCAACGCACCAGAGGCGTTTGGGCAAGAGCAGCCGATCTCACCCCTTACCGACCCAGAAGAGGCCTCTAAGGAGAATTTGCCCGGAGCCGAGATGGGTCAAGATCCTCCTGTCACCAACCTCCGGGAGAAGCTTCTAGGAAAGCGGCCATCCTCGTCGTCGAGGTCGGTTCGTTCTTCTTCTTCTTCTAGGGACGCCCCTCCGGCGCCCCCATCTGGCTCCCCCCGGGATGATTCGACTGTAGCCAGGGAGGAGAGGCAGACGAAGAGGGCGAAGGGCGAAGAGCCGCGCCAAACCAGGGCCCGGAAGGAGAAGGCCAGTCGGAGGGGTCAGACGGAGGAGGCGGAGGAAGAGCCGCAGGTGGAAGAACGTCCCTTGGTTCGCCGAGGGAGGCAGGAGGAGAGGGTGTCGGGGGAGCCCGGAGGAGAGGGCCCATCCCGGCAAGACCCTATCCCGCCCCCGGCGCCTCGCGCCCCTCTGGATGAGCCCTGGAGGCCATCCTTCCTGCTGGCCCCAGGGACGCCACTGACCTCGGGACACCATTTACAAGGCTGTCCGGCAGTGGCGGCCGTGCTGGCTGGGGCATGCTCACTTCCCCTGGACGTTGAACGTTTCAGAAGAATGGAAGAGCCTACGCTGCTTCAGGCCAACCTGTCGTCGGCCCTAATGGTGAGCATTACTCTGTATATACATTTAGACACATGCTGTATGTCGCTTCTAACTTGTTCCTGCTGTCCAGGTGGTGCAGAGGTCTGTGGTGGCTCTGGAAAAATGCCAGCAGAGCCGTAACGAGATCCAATCCTTGCAGGCTGATAGGCAGAAACTTGCTGCAGCCCTGGAAAGGAGCTCGGAGGATCTGAGGAGGGCCGAGGAGGCATGCGCCAAGCTGAACGCGGAGAACGAGGCTGCTATGGAGGCGATTACCAAGAAAAGTGCTGAAAACTTTGAGCTCCAAGCAGCCGCGTATGAGATGGAGAAGAAGGCCAAAGAGAGGGAGGCCGAGATGGAGGTCCTGAAGAAAGGGAGGGAGGCCGAAGTGGAGATCCTGAAGAAGGAGAGAGCCGAGGCCGAAGCTCTGCTGAGGGCCGAGCAGGAAGCTTCAGTCAAACAGAAGGCTGATTTCGAGGCTTCTCGGGAAGCAGAGCTCGAGGCCTCCTTTCAGAAGGGGGTGGCACAGGCGACAAAGCTTTACGAAGAGCAACTCGTTCCGCTGGGGGAGGAGCTCTTCGAAATGGGATGCCTGGCCGTGCTGAGAGAAATGGGGGTTCCCTAGGATCACCCCATTCGTCAAGGCTTGCCCAAGCTTCCCCGTGCCGAACCTGAGTCGCCAGCCCCTCCGCTCTCCGAGGCACCTCTGGACCACGTAGATGAAGAGCCTCAGGCCTCAGAAATTCTTCAAGTTCCAGCCACCGAAGCTGCTGCTGATCTCGGGCCTGTTGCTACTGAGGCTCCTCTTGCTCCTGCTGGCGATGGTGAAGTCGAAGATGTGTCTATTATTGACATAGATCGGCTGCCATGATTTTTCTGCCTTCTTTTCTTGTGCCCATTTGGGGAGATTACATGTAATTTTTTTTGGTGATTAATGAAACCTCTCTTTTGTACATGTTTTTCTTTGAAGTGAATGGAATCCCCTGTTTTTTATGCTCCAATTTGTTTTGTACATGATATCCTTGTCTTGTTTTTTCTCTCTTTATGCGTTTGGCTGAACAACCAGAATAAAGTAGGAAATAAAGCAAGTCTATGAGCTCGGTCCATAGCCGTGCTTAAATGTATTTTTGTAACCCGAGACGCGGTGTTGATCCTGCAATCATAACCAGCGTTGACCTCGGTGACAGGTGTCTGGTCCTGTGACCCAAGCTGAGTCCGGTTTTTCAGAAAAAACTTGACTGGCCCAACGGCCGCGCCGAAGTGGTTGATTCTGGTAACCGGGCTGTATGTATATGCCGAGCTCAATGGCTCGGTCATAGGAAATAATTTGGAGAATATAAACATATTCTATAAAGAGAACCTGTTTATTACCTTCCGAAATTAGATTACATCTTAGAAATAAAATTTCTTGAGGTGGGTGGCATTCCACGGGCGTGGTAGCTCTTTGCCTTCCATGTCCTCAAGCCTGTAAGCAGATTGCCCCGCTACCGAAGTCACCTTGAATGGCCCATGCCAGTTTGGTGCAAGTTTTCCTTCGCTAGGGCTTTTGTCTGCTGGAAGGGTCTTTTTCAAGACCAATTCTCCAGGGGAGAATTTTCGCTCTTTGACCCTCTGATTGTACCCTCTAGCCAACTGTCGTTGGTAGGAAGCGAGGTGGATGGCTGCAGCATCCCTTCGTTCCTCAGCCAAGTCGAGCTCGGTGGCGAGGTTTGTATCATTTTGGCCTTGGTCGAACAGTTCCGACCTGAGAGTCGGGAGACCGACCTCAAGTGGAATTACAGCTTCCATTCCGTAAGCTAGGGAGAAGGGGGTTGCCGAGGTCGAGCGCGTTGGGGTAGTCCTGTACGCCCAGAGGACACTTGGAAGTTCCTCTACCCATCTGCCTTTCGCTCGATCTAGTCTCTTTTTGAGTCCGTCAAGCACCACTTTGTTCGAAATTTCAGCCTGTCCATTACTCTGGGGGTATGCTGGGGTAGAATAGTAGTTCCTGATGCCAAGATCTTGACAGAAGCTTCTGAAGAAGTTGGAGTCGAACTGGGTCCCGTTATCGGTGACCAAGGCTCGAGGAACTCCGAATCTAGTGACGATGTTTCTCCATACGAAGTTTTTGGTATCCTTCTCAGTGATGGAGGACAACGCTTCAGCTTCTATCCATTTGGTAAAATAGTCAGTAGCTACCAACAACCATCTCTTGTTTCCTGGAGCTCGGTGGAGTGGTCCCACGAGGTCCAGCCCCCATTGGGCAAAGGGCCAGGGACTAGAAAGAGGACTTAGGTCATGTGCTGGCTGATGGAGAGAGTGGGAGAACTTCTGGCACTTCTCACATTTTCTGGCATAGACCTGCGCGTCCTTCTGCATATAGGGCCACCAGTATCCCTGACTGATGGTTCGGTAAGCCAGTGACCGACCTCCAATGTGGCTGCCGCAGATCCCTTCATGAATTTCATAAAGGAAGTCCTCGACTTTGCTCGGGTGTACGCACTGGAGGTAAGGGCCATTGTAGGACTTTTTGTAGAGTTTGCCATCTGGAGAGAGCCAGAATCGGGCTGCTTTTAGCCTGATTTTGTGGGCCTGGTTCTTGTCCTCGGGCAGCTGGTCATTCTTGAGATAGGAGATGAGTTCATCCATCCAGCTCGGGCCGAGATCAATACACATGAGCTGCCGAGGTGGTTGAAATTGTATACTTGGTCTGTCTAGTGCTTCTACTTCGACAGCTCTTCTTTTCCCTGCCTCGACAGCAGAGGCCAAGTTTGCAAGGGCATCGGCGTGAGAGTTGGAGTCCCTGCCTATCTGCCTGACTTCAGCTTTTTGGAACTGAGATAGGAGTTGCTTGGTGTGGGCCAGGTAGGCTGCCATCCTGTCATCACGGGCCTGGTAATCCCCATTGAGTTGGTTCGTCACCAGTTGTGAGTCGCTGAAGATCACCAGTTGTTGTGCCCCCAGGATTTTTGCGCTGCCCAGTCCTGCAATTAGTGCTTCATACTCAGCTTCATTGTTAGATGCTTTGAAGTCAAGGGTCAGGGCTTGCTCAATGACGAGGCCCTCTGGAGATTGAAGGACTATGCCAGCGCCAGCCCTTTTGGAGGTGGAGGACCCATCGACGAAGACTTTCCAGGAAGAGGTGAGGAAATGTTTCCAGGGCCGCTCCTGTTCGGTCTCTGCCGAAGTGCTCGCCTCCTTGCCCCCCAGTTCGGTGTCGAGGTGGCTCGGTGCCGAACTAGGAGAGGTGAATTCCACAATGAAGTCTGCCAATATTTGGGCTTTAATGGCCGTCCGGGGCTGATAATTGATGTCATATTGCCCGAGTTCGACAGCCCATTTAGAAACTCTTCCTGAGAAGTCTGCTCTCCGAAAGAGGGACTTGAGCGGGTGTTCTGTTACAACCGTTATGGGATATGTCAGGAAGTAGTGGGAGAGCTTGCGGGATGCACTGACGAGTGCAAATGCGAGCTTCTCCAGTGGCAGGTATCTCGTTTCGGAGTCCAGCAAAATTTTGCTTGTGTAATAGATGGGCTTTTGCTGCCTGTCATCTTCTCGCACGAGTACAGAGCTCACTGCATGGTCCGATACGGCCAGATATAGGTATAAAACCTCACCCCGAACCGGGGTGGAAAGCAGAGGAGGTGAAGAGAGGTACGCCTTCAGTCCCTGGAGAGCGGCTTCGCACTCCGGGGTCCATTGGAATCCGGAGCTCTTTTTCAAGAGCTGGAAGAAGGGATGGCACTTATCGGAGGCTCGACTGATAAAGCGGTTCAGTGCTGCTGCCATCCCGGTAAGTCTCTGAACTTGTTTGGTCGAGGTCGGACTCTGTAGGGCTCTGATGGCCGAAATCTGATCGGGATTGGCCTCGATTCCGCGCCTAGTAACCAGGCTGCCAAGGAACTTGCCCGAGCCGACGCCAAATGCACACTTGGAAGCATTCAGCTTGAGCCTGTATTGCTTAAGGATGGAGAAGGTCTGATGGAGGTCAGTCAAGTGGTCCTGCGACCGTTTCGACTTGACGACCATGTCGTCAATATATACCTCGACCGTGCTGCCGAGCTGGTCCTGAAACATCTTGGTTACCAGCCTCTGGTAAGTGGCACCAGCGTTCTTTAACCCGAAGGGCATTACTTTGTAACAGTAGGTGCCCCTGGGTGTTATGAATGCGGTTTTCTCTTGGTCAGGCTCATGCATTGGAATTTAATGGTAACCTCGGTAGGCATCGAGGAAACTCATCCTTTCATGCCCGGCAGTGGCGTCGATCAGCTGGTCTATCTTTGGGAGAGGAAAGCTGTCTTTGGGACAGGCTTTATTCAGGTCGGTGAAGTCTACACAGACCCTCCAGCTTCCATCCTTCTTTTTGACCACAACTGTGTTGGCTAACCACACAGGGTAGTGGACTTCTCTAATGGCGTCAGCTTCCAGTAACTTGCTGACCTCCTTGGTCACAGCCTCTGCCTGTTGGGAACCCGATCTTCGAATCTTTTGGGCAACAGGTTTATGCTGAGGGTCCACATTCAGTTTATGGCTTATGACCTCCGGGCTGATGCCAGGCATTTCATATGGGGTCCAGGCGAAGACCTCTCTGTTTTGTAACAAGAACTCGAGCATCCTGGTCCTTTCCTTATCAGCAAGCTGACTACCGAGTAGGAAGAACCTCTCAGGATCGCTGGGGTCAATTCCGACCTGGGTGAGGTCCTCGATGCTCTTCTGCTCGGGAGTCCGGCCCACAGCATCGAGCTCAGCCTCGAGCTCGGTCATGTGAACTCGCTGAGGCTCTGTCTCTCCGGGGACCACGGCCAAGAGGCATTCTTTGGCCATGTCTTGGTCGCCGTGGACTATGACGACTTCGAAGCTCCCATCTTTGTTCTGTAAAGGGAACTTGAGCTTCTGGTGATGGGTCGAGGGAACAGCCTCCATGCGATGAAGCCAGGTTCTTCCCATGATGGCATTGTATGGAGATTGTTCATCCACCACCAGGAAGTCTGCCGTCGTGGGGGCTCCTCCGACCTCGACCTTGAGGGAGATCTTCCCTTTGGGATATACCGTCTTGGAGCTGAATCCCACTAAAGGGGTGCGAGCTTCGAGCAGATCCTCTTCCTTCAGACCCATTCGTTTGAAGCAGTCGAAGTAAAGGATTTCTGAGGAGCTCCCAGGGTCCACTAGGATCCTCTTGACGTCGAAGTTTTGCAACCTCATAGTCAAAAGGAGAGGATCATTGTGGGGTAGCTGAACCCCAGCCAAGTCTTTGTCAGAGAACCAAATCTTTGGTCTCTCTACGCGGGCCTTTTTTACAGAGGGACCGAGCTCGGCTGCCATGACATGTTTGCCATGCTGGGTCCTCCTGGCCTCGGCACGCGCCTGATCGCTGCCTCTGGGAGCAGGGGCCAAGTGAATGACATCGATGGTCCCTATAGGCCCATCGCTGTCCCTATCGTCGGGGTGGTGCTGCTGGGCTTGGTTTACCCTTCCCTCCTCTTTGATATGATCTCTGAGGTGCCCATCTTTCACAAGCCTTTCAAGGTGATTCTTGAAGGAGTAGCAATCCTCGGTTCTGTGTCCTCTATCTTTATGGTAGGCACAGAACTTGCTCTGATCCCGTAGGGCAGCGTCACCTTTCATAGGCTGAGGCCATTTGAAGAAAGGCTGGGATTGGATTTTGCCCAGGAGTTTGTAGATGGGCTCCTTGAAGATAGTGTTTACGGCTTTGTGAGGGGCGACACTCGGTTTCGGCTTTGCGCTGCCTCCCGAAGTGGGAGCAGAACGTGCTGCCGAGCTGGATGGTTCTCCACTTCGGTTCGCCTCCCTCTTAGCAAGCCTCTTGTTCCTCCTCGAAGGTCGGCCTTCCGAAGGTCGGCCCTCGAAAGGTTGGCCCTCGAGGAGTGGGAGCCAAAGATGATGGCTCTCCCGAGCCCGGAGCTCATCTTCTTCCTGTTCTACATACTGGTTCACCCGGGCCATGAGTGCCTTCACTGAGTCCGCTGGGCGACGCGCCAACTTTTTCCGAAGCTCATTTCCGGGCAGCAAACCTTGTTGAAAGGCTGTGACGGCTACCTCGTCATTGGAATTCTTGATTACGCTGTAGATGGTCCAGAACCTCTTGGCGAATCGAGTGATATTCTCTGTCGGCCTCATCTTGATGGAGATTAGGTCGGCGTCGGTTTTTGGGATGACCCGATGTGCTTGAAACTTCTCTACGAAGGAGTTTCGGAGCTGTCGCCAGCTCGAAACCGATCCCTCGGGGAGTGCACAGAACCACCGAAGTGGGAGATCACCTAAGCTGGAGGAGAAAACCTTGCAGTCGAGGTTGCCGTCGCCGCTAAATACCGACATCTTCTGGGTGAAGTGTCGGAGGTGAGCTTCGGGGTCTGACGTCCCGTCATAAAGATTGAAGCGTGGGACGCTGAATTTATCAGGAAGAGGATGGTCTGTGATTTCCCGAGTAAATGGGGAGGTGCCGTGGACGTCGGCATATCTGGTAACCAACCGACCTCGAGCGAGGCCGGCATGCTCCAGGTTCTGCTGCACGGCCAGCTTAATCTGCTGATCAATATAAGCGGCCATGTCGGGGTCGGCACCGACCTCCCGCTTTTGCCTCTGGTACTGACGCTGGTCAGCGCTGGCGTGGGTGTTACTCGAGCCTTCTTCACGAGCTCGGGCACGTCTCTCATTTAGCTGCTCCCTTAGGTCTGGCTGACCTTCAGGGACCCGCCGAGCTTTCCGCTGAGGTGGGGGTGTCTGAGAGGCTTCGGGCAGGGGTCCGCCCTTGACCTCCAGCTGTTGCTGGAGCTGGAGTATCTGTGCCTTCTGTTCCTCAATGACGAGGTTCTGAGCCTTGATTGCTTCAGCTTGGGCTTCAGCATCATCCTCTTGGGCCATGTCGTCGTCACCTTCGTTACTGAGGTGGATATGGTCCTCCTCCATGTGGTCTTCGTGATGAGACCGAAGAGGCCGAGATTGCTCGGGAGCTCTACCTCGCTGGGACTGTTCCTGAGGAGGAACGTCCTTGCGGGGTGCTTGGGTGAAGACGACCTCCAGGCGTGGACGCTCCGCCTGGGAGGACGTCGTCCGGGCCCGTACTGCTACGGGACCGCTTCGAGGGGATGCTGGTACACCTCTCGACGATGAGTGTGTCACCGTGACAGGTGACCCTACGCTTCGAACAGGAGGATCCCCTTCCGCTCTTTTCGACTGAGGGTTGTGCGGTGTTCGCCTGACATCTCTTTGCTGTCTTGTCCCTAATGCCCCTGCCTGGTTCGTCACCAGTGGAGGCGGCGTGAGGGGCAAGAATATCTCTGGCTGGCCGGACATGGACAGTCCGACAACGCTCTTTCCCTTCTTAGCCTTAGGAGGCATGGCTATTGGGATGAAGGTATTGGTTTTGCAGGTCGTGGGTTCGAAGGTTCCCCACAGACGGCGCCAATTGTAAGTGCCTAAATAATACGGACTTAGTTTAAGTGATGGAAGGGATTAGGAAAACTCTGTTTGATCGGAGAAGTCACCGACGGCCTGGATCCTGAAACAGAGAAGAAAGATCAGTCAGAGCCCGAGGCTGCTGTCAGCCAAAGGCACTCCGACGCCTGAGTTAGTGAAGTCACTGAACTAGGGTGAAGTGAGGGAGAAGATGTAGGTGAAATAAACAGGATGTAGACTGTATATTGCTTACCTTCTATGGGGCTCTCATGCAGGTATTTGTAGGAGAGAATAGAAGTTTCCATAGTGGAGGTAGGTGAGGATACTTGTCCCATCAGCCCACTCCTAAGATGGTAGGTGAGGATACTTGTCCCATCGGACGTCCCCTCAACCCCCTCACATAAATGTGGAAGTGATAGGGAAGGTCCCTTATCAGCACTTGGCCACCTTCTGTCAGGGGGGTTTGTCATGTAACCATCCCATCTCATAAATGGAGATTGAGACGGACATCCATCTCAGTCAAGTGGACCGAGATGGGAATTACCGAGACCAGGGGATGCAGGAGGTCGGTCATGGGTACCGAGTCGCTCAGGGCAGGGCCCGTAATGAACGAGGTCGGTAGGCAGACCGAATCGGACTCCAACTCGGCGACAGCTGGCACTTTTGCCGAACTGGAATAAATCAGGCCAGAGTAACCCCTAATTGGTAGTTTAGCGTCGAAGTAGGAGATTACCTCGGTATTACGTAAGCACTCCACACATCCACAATCAAACCTGACGTTGCCTGAGGATATTTTATTCCATTAAGTGGTCCTAAACAATTATGCTTAGGATTGTAGGTTCTACTTGAAACCGAGGGACCCAACTTCAACAATAGATGCATGGATGTGCCATGGACATGCAGGATGGCTACACCTTCCCGTTGCTTCAAATCTATTGGTCCTTAATGGTTTCAAGCAGAAGTTCTTATTCATCGCAAATTCGGTCAATGTGCTTTTGAGTGCATCACTGGTATTAAACACCCTGCCCTTCCACATTGCTTGCAGTGAATCTTCCTTGGGTGGTGTGGAAAGCAAATCATCCACTGCTTGCATGGTGTCGATAATATTTGATGTCTTGAGCAAATCTGACGCTGACTGAACAGTGCCGCCTACAGTTACTTTCATAAAAAATCTATCAGCTTCAGAGTCGTTTGATGGTATGTCTCGGAATGTGATGGTGGCGCATCAAGTTTGAATATTTTCCAGTCTCTCTTCAGTCTACCTGGAAAATCCTTGGTCGTAACTTGCTGGATCTTCTCTACAACTTTCTGTGGCCACATGTAGAAATTCAAGATTGTCACTGTCAATCCCCAACTCGACATTCTTTTCTGCAAATAGATTTTCTTCTCCTCCTACGGTGTAACCTCCTTCTCTATAACTTTCTATATCCAATTGCATAGCTACAAGATTGTCAATGTCAATCCCCAACCCAACATCATTTTCTGCAACTGGATTTCCCTCTCCTCTGCAGATGTACCCTCCTTCTTTATGATTTTCGCCATCCACATGCAAAGAATGCTGATTGTCATTGTCGATATCTAGACCAGCATCGATCTCTGCAAATGGATTTTCTTCGCCTCTACGGGTGTAGCCTCCTTGTGAAAAGGGCAGTTCAAAATCAGCTACAAGGTCTACAGATGGATATGATTGGTGTAAAATAAATTCTTTGACGACCGCATGAGTTTTTGATGCCAAGTCAAACCCTTTCTTCATTGGGTTAACCCTGCATGATATATGAGCGTGATAATTACAAATAGTGCATTTGGAAGAAAGTATTGGAAGAGCAATTTTTCCATATCAACGAAGAAAAACATTAATTATAACGAGGACATGCCTCGCTAGATAAAAATAATCACAAGATGCTTTAGAGGGATTCCATTCCACACATTTCCAAAAGTTATAATATCAAAATTACAACAAACAAATGGAAGCATAAATATGGAAACCAAACGATTATGGATCAATAAGCGATATAAAATACAAAATGACATACTTCGGAGATGGTAGTGTGTCCTTCAAATTCGCATCCTCGTTGATACGAATGTTGGTGTCACCTTCTTGGTGGTAAAGAGCATGTTTAGCTGCATCCCTACGGGACAAAAGAAAGAAATGGATGGTTAAGCATATAATTAGCGAGCATTTGTGCCAGTATAGCTATACCCTACTTAGTGCTGACCTTTTTCCAAGAACTAAAGGCAGACTACTCTGTTGAACAACTTTGCTAGATCCTAATTTTTATAGAGATAAAATTCAAGCTGTTTAGTATCAAGACTTATTGTTGAAAATAACAAGTCCAATCATAGCATACCTTTGTTCATTCCATTGATGATCTATTGTATGAACCGTGCTTGGCTGGATGTACAGGTACATTGCACTGACATCCCCCATAGATGCTCTGAACATAATCTCTACATCGTCATCGTTTGTAATGGCAACTAAAGTACATACTTTCCCATTCTGATGAAGGTATTGGATATTTGGGATATGTCCAAGCATGTTCCCATTTGAGAGATCACATATATTTTTAGACCAATTGTGAATACGTTATGAATCTTTTCAAGAACGCCATCTTTGGACAACCTCCATTATAAATTGGACTTCCATTTTCACAAAAAATTGTCCACCGGAATGGAATATGACTAGTAAATCACGATCGGGCATCCTGCTACAGGCACATAGTCTTGAGATTAAAACTACTAACTATCTGTCTAAATTGGCAAACACATGTAAGATGTGTCACAAGAATAATAACCCAATTGAATTTGTCATATTACTTTTGGCATCAATATAATTAACTCCTAGAAGCCACATCATAGCGGCTCTATTAAAAGATGCATAGATGATGAAACAGACGAACAGTATTCTGTCAATTAAAAAAAAGGAAATAAACCAATACCAATGCTCTTGACTAAAACAAAAGTGTTAACCAATGCTAAATGATTTATAAAACAAACTTCATTGTTGCCATTACCCGATGAAGTTATCAGAATACAACGACCAAATCATTTCAAGAGTGGGCATTTTCTACTTGATCATGTTCAAAAGACAGAGGTATAAAAGACTTAGATTGGGAAAAATGAAAGCTAACTTTCATAACGATATCGTTACTATAATTTGTATCTGCTTCTTCCAATTCTGGTGTCCAAAATCAGAATGATGGGGAATTTATATTGAGATGCAGAAAACAATATGAGAAAAAGGAAACTTTTTTTTTGGTAAAGATATCGTTAACATAATATTTTTGTTCTTCATCTAATATTAATGTCCCACAACAGAATAGTGGGGTCTTCATACTGAGATGCATAAGCAATGAGAAGGACTCACGATTTCACTCAATTTCGATTATTAAGAAAAATGAAAATTGTATTTGATAACGAAATCGCTACCATGCTTTTTATTTTCTTCATCCAATTTTGGTATCCGACAACAAAATAGTGCTGACTTTATATTGAGATGCATAAACAATGAGAAGGACTCATGATTTCACTTAATTTAGATTATTGAAAATTTTCTGACAACGATATCGTTTAAGTAATTTATAGGTTCTCATCCAATTTTTTGCATCCTACAACAAAACGATAATGACTGTATAATGACATGCATAAACAACGGGAAATACTTATAGACTTCGCCCAGATTTTGATTTCAACATCATTTATATGACAACAGTATCGTTTCCATTATTTATAAGTGTATTATAAATCACGTTTGATCCTGCGCTCTTAACATCTTTCTATAGCCTGTATGTTAGTCCAAAGTATTGGAGCCTCATATTATCTACTAGGCAAAAAGGCCATTAGTAATTTGTTGACAAAACTCCAAGATAAGATGGAAACATGAGTAGTTCAATTTCTCTATTGTTCTACATATGATAAAATACTAGAAAAGGAATTGCTACATTCCGTGTAAATGACGATCGAGATTACTTGTACATGACCAAAGTGATTACTTACTTTGAGGGGGAAAAAAAGGCCTTGATGACGATGGGAAAAGGAAAAAACTGGATAAGCAATAAGGGATACAAAATGATGGGGGTGGGGGGTGCTAAATACTATTGATTCAGCTATCAAATCTCTAAAGATCGATTATTGGGAGGGTCGATCCATAACACTGTCAGTTTCGTTCCCCTTGTCATTCAGTGAAGGAAAAAATCTAAATCTTCGAAGTATTCCTCTACAAAGATCAAGGATATACAAATCTCTAGGTATTGGATCTTGTTCGAGTATCTAAAGCTTTATTAACCTTATGGATAAGAGCTTATATATTAAACCACAAGGACAAAATCCATAACCCATTTGAATACAATTTCTTATGGTCGTTGCTGCCTATGTCGAGTAAGTAGTGAATAAATCACTCAATGTCATCAAGATTGTAAGAATTCACTATTATTTTAACTAACAAAAAATACAGACTATACTCATCTATCTCAAACATTCCCTCAAATCATAAATACTCATTCTCATACATAACATCATTCCAAGAAAGATCATAACCAAAATGAAAACAAGTATATAAATTGGTTTCAAATGTCAACCATATATTTATAAGTTTCAAAATAATGAATAGCAATGCAATACAAAATTGCTATCACATATTTTAGCTAATCTTAAGGAAAACAATTATTATCACATAGAAAGACAGGGATGTATTCCAACCAGGTACAATCGTATTAAAGAAGAAAAACATGGGAAAATTGATGCATACCAAAAACTGTCAAGATGATGAAATCGAGGCCTATATCCAAGTAAGAAATTTAAACTAGAAATAAATAGTAAAGAACAACTATGGGATAGAGAACCCAAGCATTCTAAACGCTCCTGTTCTAGGATTTCAGATGGCCATACATCCCTTTTTAGAAATCCACTTCAAACTTACAGAGCATTGGGGGCTGGACCATGGAATAAAATATCGGCCGATACCGAGTCATATCGGCCGATATGACTCGGTATCGGCCGAGACCGAACCGATATCTCAGTAAGATATCGGATTCGGTCACATATCCCCTAAAAAATCCGAGATATCGGCCGAGATGATATCATCTCGCTGGGAACCGATATCTCGGCCAATATTTTCAAAATATCGGCCGAGATGATATAAAATGAATGAAAGCCCTAATTTTTTCTACTTTTTCCCCATCTTCCTCTTCTTCTCTTCTCTTCTCCAACCATAGCAGCAGCCAGCAGCCCAGCCACTCCCTCTTCAACATTTCAAAATCCCACATTAATTTTTTGAGAAAAATATTATCTAAGCCTCTAAGGTATGAGAAAATCAACCCAAAGCATTTTATCATGTGGTTTTTTTTTTTTTTTTTTTTTTAGATGAAGTATAGAAATCATTAGGTTTGTCATTTGTGTTGTGTTCTTCATTTAGAAGTTAGATCTACATACTTCCATGCTAGATCTACTCATACACATGATTTTGAACTTTTTTTTCCAATTTTTTTTATTTTCGGATTTTTTGATATTTGAATTATTATATATCATTTTTTGGGGATTTCATCATAACTATGTTCTTTTAATGATTCATGATCATTGTATGGTGTATAAATGATCGAGCCAGGGCGACATTCCACTTGGAATTAGGCTGTCAATCTGTCATACACTCATACTCATCAATCTCTCCCTAGTACTAGTCCCTTCTAATTTCAGGTGAACCATAAACCTTTTGATGCCCAAGTGCTTTATGATTTATCTATCTCACTATTATGATTCTGATTTTAATGTGTCATCTTCAGGGTCTTGAATTTCACAACTTATTTGATGATTGAGTTAGCATTAAATGATGATTGATATGTTATCTTTATTTTCTTATATTTTACACTAATAAATTGATCATGGGCATCAATAATGATTGCATTATATGAAATACTAAAAAAGATAGCGAACTGTGACACAGACAGGACTCATAACTTAAGGTGACCGAGATTTTGATATATTGTTATTACTAATGGAAAAAAGTATTGTATTCTAGCATTTTCTAATATTCTGGATTTTTTGGATATTTTTGCAAATTTTTTTGGATTAAAAAAAAAATTCACACCGCGACGACCGCAACGGACCGATATCCGCGACCGATACCGATATCATATCGGTTTTTCGGCCCGACCGATACCGCGACCGAGACCGATATTTTAAACCATGGGCTGGACAATCTAAACTCAAAACTTCAAAAGGAAATCAAGGGCACTGCCATGCTTTTGCAACAGCAAAAAATGGATAGTTTATGCGAGTTCTCACATATCTTGGCTAGAGAAACTCTTTTTCATATGCAAGATTTTCTCTATCAACTGCATGACGAGAGAGCGTCGCTGGTTGATAGTGTGAGATGATAGTTCCGAACTCACTGATCGGGTGAAGCCGGAGAGGATGAGGAAAAGAGAGAGCAAACTCAACTTCTGTCGTGTAGAGCGAACAAGAGGAAAGGAGAGAACAGACTCAACTCTTGTCATGCAGAGCAAGCGAGAGGAAAGGAGAGAGGAGGGAGGGGAGAAGGCATGCAGAGAGGAAAAGAGAGAAAAACGTGGGAGATGAACTTCTATATGGGATATGGTGATGAGGGATTAAAAGGTGGGTGATAGAGAAAAAAAACGACGTCATTCGAACAGGGAGGGGTAAAGGCATCAAAAATCCATGTACGAACACCAAATTGGGTGTTTTGGTGTATTTGTGGTTAAATCCGTCTAATACAAGTTTAAGGAAAATTATTTGGTAAAATTCCCTAAAATTAAATAAAGGTCCAACATCTGTCCAATCAACATTAATATATATCATGTGCAAAAATATAAAAAAATAAACAAATAAACAAATATATAAAAAAAAAAAAAAAAAACCTCTTATTCCAGACTAATATAATCCACCGGCAACTTATTAAATATGCAAAATTAGAAATCACGGGCTCTACAGTCTAGCCCTAGATCAAAATCGTAGAGGAGATAATAAAAACATAAAAGACTCCAGCACCAACAATCACTCTTAATGGACGTTTCATTGCATACATTCATTGTAATCATTTAAGGCGGACATAAGACCTTTTGAAAGCCATGAATGTCACCCTGTTGTTCTCCTTTTGAAATAGATCAGCGACATAGAAATATAATTCACTTCCTACTTCAATTGATCCATATCATCAAGAAGATGGAAGCATTCGATGATGGTACAAGTAGGAGTGGGAATATTACATACCCTTCTGAGCAACCAACTTCCTCATAGCAATGACCTCAATCAACTTGTCAAGTTGGTTTACATCTTTGCACTGGCTCCCTTAGCATCATTCTTACTCTTACGGGAAGATGAGGGTGTGGGATCCATTGACTGCTTCTTGTTGACGTTTAAGCTTCTAAGATTATCGTCAACTGCATCCACTTCAAGGTCGGCATTATTAGGTGATGCTAATACTTCGTCCCGGCTTTGGGAGTAAATAATATACATTTATGTTATTTTTCTTCAAAAAAAAATATTTCACCAAACAGGAA
This sequence comes from Umbellularia californica, assembly GCA_028538565.1. Lineage (NCBI taxonomy): Eukaryota > Viridiplantae > Streptophyta > Magnoliopsida > Laurales > Lauraceae > Umbellularia > Umbellularia californica. The sequence continues at coordinate 31,192,447 of JAPQWN010000002.1, forward strand.
AATTTAATTTTCTATAAGGAATCCAGAGCCACACCAAACAACATTAGCACAAATTCAGCGAGGAAAAAAATTTGCACCAAAAATAATTTTCTAAATTTTGCGAAAATCCTTTTTCGAGGTTTCCATTTCTATGGAATTTGCTAACGTGGCAATTTCCCTTTTCCGCGGAAAGGGTGTGTACACACACGTGCCCTTGGGATTTGCCTGTATTCAAGGAAAACCTATCACTTATTTGTAAGGTTGCAATTATAATTAGAATATATCATTATTTATTAAGTATATAATAATATCAATTTACCTGTATATATGTTTGCCCAAGTGTCATTTGAAGCAGTAATTGTGCAAAGGATAGTTAGTATATATCATACCCCATACCGCTTTTCCCTATGAGAGCTTTCCATGCCTTGCATAATTCTTTAGTGGCATCAAAATGATTCCTTCCTTTGCTTCTAGTCATAATACAATCCAGTCTTTTTGGTGAGCCCTTTATTATTGCATCACTCCCCGCACGATTAAAACAATGTGTAGGTCGATTCCCCTTATGCACTTGCTCCACACATAAATTTATAAACAAATGGTGGTGTTGTGGACTCCGGTAGGCCTTTTGCTAAATGGGCTGTTGAGTACGAGACGGCAAATGAGGACGTGCATGACCCACATGCCTTCATTTAATTCATAAGTGGTTCTCTTCATACTCTTGATGACTATGTCCTCAAAAACAACTAGATACAGTTCAAGTCCCCAACAAATACAAGTCATCAGTACTATTTCTTTCAATGAAGTTACCTTCTCATGTTACATAAGTGGTTCTCTTCATACTCTTGATGACTATGTCCTCAAAAACAACTAGATACAGTTCAAGTCCCCAACAAATACAAGTCATCAGTACTATTTCTTTCAATGAAGTTACCTTCTCATGTTATGGCAATTGCTGAAAGTAATCATCAAATTGAGTCTCTGTATCACCCTACTTGAAGTTGGTATCTCTGTAAATGATTTGAAATGTAATTGCTCAAGTTATTATTTTTAGTAGTTATCTCTCCCTACTTGCAGTCTCTATGCTCGATGAAGTGGGGTTCTCCATATGTAATCAATATTGTTCAGTGTTTCATTTGTTTGTTTGTTGCATTAGTTTACTGCAGGCAGAACTAGAAGGATCTGTTCAAAGCCTAGTCGAGCTATCCTCAAAACTTGTTTGAAACCGGACCATTAAGATATAATCCATGCTCTTTGTTTAACATACCCATCCTCACTCTCACCATCTAATCATCTATATAAATATCAGTGTCCGGACTCTGGATCCTTAATAAGGATAAAGAAAACAAAAAAAAAACGTAAGATGCCTTGGTCAATCAAAATGCTTTTTGAACAATCCAACTCAAGGAGGATGAGTCCCTGGTTCGATAGTAATTCAGACCACTTGGATGGGATCGATGCCAGCACTACTCCAAATGTCTTTGTGCTTTGTTCATTCCAATATTGGAATGCTCTTCAAGTAATTTTTATTTTTGAATGTATTCAAGCAAATGATATAACTAAATTTCAGTTTTGTATTCTTGATATCTCAAGTTCTGTGAAAAAATTATCTCCTTTAGCAAAAAGGGGAAATAATAAATAAAACACCCAAACTCTTGTAACATAATCTTCAGCCATAGTAACTCAAAAACTCCTTTCAGTACTTGACTTCGAAACTCAACTGTGCTCACAACAGTTAGAAAGACTTTGTGTCTGACTTGAATCCTACTAGACCAAGTTGTTTAGGTTGGTCATAAGGACAATCATATATAATGTTTCCTTCATTCGGGTTTGAAGCTGCTCGTTGTCACAACAATATGGTTGTGGGTTTGAGTCATACTTGAAAGACTTCAAAGATTACATGTGAATTATCTTTTTGCCAAAAAGTTATAAGACTTATTTATAGATTAATACGAGATAAACAATAAAACTAAAGCCCCACCATAATATTGTTTTAATACAATTATATAGTGAGAGATTATCACTCTGTGTAACAGTGATTATAGGTCACAAGGATTGAAAATAATTAACTTTTTAGTAATTTTGTGTAAACAGAGTTGATCCTACATGTGTCTTTCATTGCAACTATTGAACTTTTATATGGGGAGAACCTATGAGTTGGTTTTATTAAATATTGTACTTTTATGTTGTTGCAATCTTCTCACATCTCTTTGGATTTCCATTAAAATATAGAGGTATGTTTGTGTGGCACACTCAAAACTAAAATTAAAATTTGTCACTATCCATACTCCATAATTCCATGTTAACATTTCTGTGGTTTTCCTCTAATAAGATGCACAACCATTTCTCAAGATTTCTGGAGAAATCAGAGGCCCACCAGGAAAAAAAAAAAAAAAACCATTTGTTTCATTCCTCACACAGCTAGTAGAAATGCATGTTAACACATAACATGTTTAGCTGCACAAAAAAAAATAAAATAAAATAAGATAAAACTGAAAACTGAAATTGGAAAAACAATCTCAAGACTTCAATGTATGCAGAAAATGAAAATAAAACTTTAAAAAATGAAAAGAAAACCCCTCCACGGTCCATACCCCTGTTTTGTTGAACATGACCGTACCCTTTGTCTATTTATCGAATGATATCAAAACCACTAATGCCTATTTACTCACATTGTTTGGATTATGCTACAATAAACCTTGGAACTGAGACACAAAAATATTACACATGAATAGTGCCATCAAGCACCTGTAAAAAAAGCCCATACAAAGTGCACATGAAGGTGATTCAAATGCAATTTATAGTTTTGTTAGCAACTTGTCTGGGTCTGAATGTCACCCTATCTATCTTTTTTCTTTATAGAAAACAGAAACCACCAACCACAAATGAAACAATTAGATGATCTTTGTTTCTTACATTTCACCCAACAACAACATTAAATGGGTTAGCAAACTTACTTAGATTTTTTTTTTTTTTTTTTTTTTTTTTGGGTGAGAGAATATCAGAAGACAAAATCATCTAAGTTAACCGTAATAAAAGCATGGCCATTGACGTTGGCCTAAGCAATAGCCGCCACCATCTTAATGATAAGTAGTAAAAGCATGGCCATTGACATTGGCCTAAGCAGTAGCCACCATCATGTTAATGATAAGTCTCTCTTATTTTTTTCTTGCTAGTTGGCCGAGTGGTTAGGAGTTTCAAATTAAACTGTATAATCGAGGATCAATCCTTGGTTGGGGCTACGGGAGTAGGCACCTAATCTACAAGGTTAGCCCTATGATTCCCCATCTTAGTCTGTGTTATTCTTTGCGATTATTAATCTAAGCTGTAAAAATGTCATTTTGCTGAATTTTAATTTCACGATTTTTTTTTTATTATTTTGTAGAAAAAAAAAACCCTTCTATTGAGATAAAAAAAGCGATGATGTCTGGATTCTGATTTTCTACAAAACCTGCCCTAAACAAATATTTATCAAGGAGAGAGATGCCAAGCCTAGGATTCCTCCATGTATTGCCTAAGCTTGAATCCAAGCAACATTGGTTCCCCATTCTGTTATTATTTTCTTTCATGCTTTTGAGATAAACGGGAATGAGAGAAGCCATTTTAAAACTATCCTAACCAAACACACTTTTTTGGGCTTATGGGCTTTTTCATAATTAAAAGCCCAAAAAGCCCTTAAAATGAGTCCAACCAAATACACCCTAAACCAGAAAGAAGTGCTTCCAGCTATAGCCAAGAATTGTAGGAGCCTGAATGGGATGGATGGAGGATAGGTGCGTCTCGTGAGGTGCGAAAATTGTTACCTCTCATGCCACTGATAGGAACCGTGAGAGGTTTCTCTAACATGAAAGATTTTGAGACACAGAGGATACTCTGCATGGGAATGCAACATTTATCAACCTCTCACATATACAAAGCTGGCCATCCTTGATCATCTTATCTAAGTACTTATGAAAGATTTTGAGACAGTCGATACTCTGCATGGGAATACAGCATTTATCAACCTTCCATCTTTGATCATACTATATAAGTTCTTTAGCTCTTTACTAAGCTGTTTAAATTTCTTTCATCGACTCCATTCTGCTCAGCGTCTCTCAACCTCGTTGCTGATCTGCAACTATAATGTATGAATACTTCAAAGTGGGCAATGTATCATGTCATATCGTATTCGATACTTCAAATTTCATGTGTAAAACCCGTGTCCTTGCCATGTTCATAGCGTGACCCTGTCGTATCCATGCCATATCTGGGCATAAAAGATCTGCATTTGCATATTTGTTTCTGGCCCAGTGCTGCCTCTGTCCCAGCCCTGCTGAAAGCTGGAAAACAAATCATCCCTATCTGCATTAGCATCTACATCCATCCCTCTTTGCAGCAGCACTTTATGTTATCTGTTGCTCATCGCTCTCTCAATCACTCAATATCATCATTCTGCTCCGGTCAATGCCGCTTGCCATGACACCAACTTCATAATGTTTCTTGCTGAAAACAGATGCCATATAGAATCTACAGGCAGCAGCCATTCAATCACCTGCAGGAAAATCAGTCATTTTTCTATAATAATTCCGTAGGTAGGGTACTACCTCTGGAAAGAACTAGCTTTGTTTGGAAGAAGTTTTTGGGCTGGATGCCAAACCTGTAAGACATGTCTCATTTGGAGACATATGAGCCAAGTTAATGTGGCCCAATATTACTACTAGCCCATTAAGCCCATTGATAGTTATGGATTTTCCCTAACTTATCTGTAGTTATCAAGTTAAGTTATAATGGGAATAACTGCCCATTCTCTTAGTTACGGTGATTCTTTCTTTGATGGAAAGAGAGAGTTTTGCAGTCTTCAAGAGAGGGTCCCTAATCTAGCAAGGAAGAAGGCTTGTGATTCCATCAACACCATACATAAAGAAATCTTGCATAGATTAGAAGGCTGGGCTTTTCCATTCTTTAAGAAGTTGAAACCTTCAGTGATCTTCAAAGGCCAGATAAGGAAACAATCTAATCACCATGGCAGAAGGTAAGTTCCTTGTCTTCCGCATTAAATACTGATATAGAATGCTAACATTGTGGTATCAGAGCAGTCCTTTTGACTGTGGTGATTGATTCTATTATTTATGATTTTGGGGATTTGAATTTTTGTGGGAATCTTAATCTATTTTTTGGGTTCACATGCCTAAGATTTGGGGTTTGATTTTATCATCAAATTTGATTTTGATAAAACCATATCAAGCTTTTCAAGGATGTTTGCACATGTGTAAATTATTTATTTTTATTAGGCATGTGAATCTTAGATTAATTTTCGGTTTTAATGAAAAGTGTCATAATATTCTGCTGGAACTTCTTATGATGCCTATGAAAGTATGCCCAATCAATCCAGAATTTCGTTCTACCCCAAAATCATATATTATATGTGAAAAATTGAGTTTTGGATCAAAAGTTATGGGGAAAACAATTTTAGAGGAACTCGCCGGAAAATTAGACTCCGGCTGGACTTCCGGTTGACGGACGGACGCCGGACAGTCACCGTCGGGTCCCCTCTTGCTGGTGGTAATGATAGTGGTAAGGGTGGAGTGCATGGGTTCTCTATACTATGGTCATGTTTTCTTCCCAAAAACCCTTTCTCATAAGGAAGAAGAGGAAGAAGATGATGGTTCTGGGCCTGACCCAAACTAGAACCAACCAGTTTATGACCTACCTAAGTGTCCAGCCCATCTGTAAGGATGTTTTCTGTAATTACAGAAAAAACCTGAGGACTGTTTTGTAACAGGAATTTTATAGTGTTGTTTATACATGTTTATTCAAATATTTTAACCATTAGTGATTACTTTTGATATATTAACATCAAGTATTAGTTAGTATATTAATTTTAATCATGTCTTTGATGTTATTATATGGTTCATATATCTCATTGACTTATAGAATAGCCATAGCATCTTTAAGTCATATTGATATATGGTGATAAGTGCAAAATGTATTTTGTGTACACACTTTAACACATCAAGAGATAGCATGAAGTTTCTTTTTGCAATTAAGTTATAAATTATGATATCTTTGCCCCACAGGGAAGAACTCATAATTTGTGATTTAGTTGGAATGAGATAATAAATTAGGTATTAAATTGGAGAAAAACTCCTAATGCCCATAGGTAATGGAATTCTTCCACATTAATATCTCTAATTTATTAGTCTCATGTGAGGTATAATTGAACAAATCAATAGCATGTTGTAACTTTGGCCCACAGGAAGGTTATGATGATGCACTGATTTTTTTTTTTTATTAGAATTGTCAAATGAGTTGACAGTCTAAATTATGGTTATGTATGATTCATAGCATTTTAATATGCATATTTATTCTAACTTTTGCAGCATCTTCATCTGTCATTATGTCTAATGAGTCATCTCGTATCCCTATATTAACTGGTGAAAATTTCTCGGATTGGAAGGAAAAAGTTCTCCTTACATTAGGGTGTATGGATTTGGATTTAGCACTTCGTATGGATGAACTGCCTACCCCTACGGAAACAAGCTCAAATGCTGAAAGGGCTTCATATGAGCGATGAGAGCGATCAAATTGCCTAAGTTTAATGCTCATTAAGTCCCATGTTGGGAAGGGTATTCGGGGTTCTATTCCAGAGTGCACTAAGGTAAAGGAATTTATGAATGCCATTGAACAACAATATGTTATTTCTGAAAAGGCATTATCCAGTACTCTGATGAACAAATTATCATCCATGAAGTTTGTCGGTAATAAAGGTGTACGCGAACACATAATGGAAATGAGGGATATTGCGGCTCAATTGAAATCCTTGGAAGTAACATTTTCAGAATCATTTCTTGTTCATCTAGTGCTTAACTCTCTACCTACGGAATATGGGCCGTTTAAGATTTCCTATAATACACATAAGGAAAAATGGTCAATTAATGAACTACTGACCATGTGTGTTCAAGAGGAAGGGAGATTAAAGCAAGAAAAATTAGCAAGTGCCCATCTAGTTTCTCATGAAAAGGAACAAGCAAAAAAGGGGAAAGGTGCTCATCATAAGAAGAAGAAAAGAAAGGTGTCAACAAGTCAAGTTGACAATAAGGAAAATGTCAAATGCTTCTTCTGCAAGAAGAAAGGGCACATTAAGAAAGAATGCCTCAAATATAAAGCATGGCTTGAAAAGAAAGGTAATCCCATTTCCTTAGTGTGTTATGAATCTAATATGGCTGATGTTTTTCATAACGCTTGGTGGATTGACTCTGGTTCTACAATCCATATTCCCAATACCATGCAGGGTTTAACCAACCGAAGGAAACCAACACAAAGTGAGCGCCTTATCTATTCAGGAAACAAGATAAGCTCGCAAGTGGAGTCAGTTGGGACCTTCAAACTTGTCTTAAAATCAGGCTTTGTTCTTGAACTAGAAAGAACCTTTTATATTCCATCTTTCTCTAAAAATCTCATTTCTGTTTCCAGACTTATTCCTTATGGTTTTAGTTTTAACTTTGTTGGTTCTACTTTTAGTTTGATTAAAGACTCAGTTGTTGTAGGTGATGGAACTCTTGTTGATGGTTTATATAGACTTTCATCACATCCCACATTTGATCATAGTCTTTTAACCATGCATAAAAGTGTTGGCACTAAGCGTAAATTTATAGGTGAAAAATCCTCCATGCTTTGGCACAGGAGATTAGGACACATCTCCATAGAAAGAATCAAAAGATTAGTAAATGATGGAGTCCTTGAGACTCTCGATTTTTCTGATTATGGTATTTGTATGGATTGCATAAAGGGTAAGCAAACCAACAAAACCAAGAAAGGTGCAAGGAGGAGTTCAGAAATATTAGAAATTGTGCATACTGACATATGTGGATATTTTTCAACTCCATGTCTAAATGGTCAGAAATACTTCATCACATTCATAGATGATCACACACGATTTATGTATCTCTATCTTCTATTTGAGAAAAGTGAGGCATTGGATGCCTTTAAAACTTATAAAGCAGAAGTAGAGAAACAAACTGGGAAAAAGATAAAAATTGTGAGATCAGATAGAGGTGGAGAATACTATGGAAGGTACACTAGTGAAGGACAAAAACCAGGTCCATTTGCGAATTTTCTTAAGGAACATGGCATTATTGCTCAATATACGATGACAGGCTCACCACAACAAAATGGTGTAGCTGAAAGGAGGAATCGTACGCTCATGGACATGGTGCGGAGTATGATTAGTGACTCATCCCTCCCAATATCTCTATGGAGTGAGGCCTTAAAGACCGCTGTGTATATCTTAAACAGGGTTCCTACCAAAGCAGTTCCCAAAACACCCTTTGAGTTATGGAATGGTTGGAAACCAAGTGTAGGACATATGCACATATGGGGTTCTCCAGTTGAGGTCAGGGTGTATAATCCACAAGAGAAAAAGTTGGACTTGAAAACAATCAGTGGTTATTTCATTGGTTATGCAGAAAGGTCCAAGGGATTTAGATTTTATTGTCCTTCTCACACATTGAACATAGTTGAAGCAAGAAATGCAATGTTTCTTGAGGATAATGACATTAGTGGGAGTGAACAACCTCGAAATTTAATATTTGAGGAAGTGCGGGTTCCTCCAAATTCAATTTTTGAGGAAATGCAGATTCCAATTGTTGCACCCGTAAATATACAACGATTAGCTGTACTTCAAGACAATCCACAAAATGTCATTATGGAAGAACAACAAATTCAAGAGACACAACCCCATGAGGATCAAGTTGTCATTGAACCACCTATCCAAACACCACAAAATGTGGATGAAGGGATGGGATTTAGAAGATCCACAAGAATAAAGAAACCAGCAATTTCTTCTGATTATGTTGTGTACCTAGAAGAATCTGAATGTGACATTGGAATTGAGAAAGATCCAATTTTGTTTTTACAAGCCATGACTGATAGGAACTCCAATTTGTGGTATGATGCCATGCTAGATGAGATGAATTCTATGGCTAAGAATCATGTTTGGGATTTAGTTGAGTTACCTGAAGGAGCCAAAGCCATTGGCTGCAAGTGGGTATATAAAACTAAAAGAAATTCCACTGGCAATATAGAACGGTTTAAAGCCAGACTCGTAGCCAAAGGATTCACTCAAAAGGAAGGTATTGACTACCATGAAACATTCTCTCCAGTTTCTAAAAAGGGCTCATTTCGGATAATCATGGCATTTGTAGCTCATTTTGATTTAGAGTTACATCAAATGGATGTGAAAACAGCCTTCCTTAATGGAGAACTTGAGGAAGAAGTTTACATGAGTCAACCTGAAGGATTTTCTTCACCAGAAAATGGTCACTTGGTTTGTAGACTAAGAAAATCCATATATGGACTAAAACAGGCTTCACGTCAATGGTATTTCAAATTTCACGGTGTGATTTCTTCATTCGGTTTTACGGAGAACATCGTTGATCAATGCATATACCTTAAGGTTAGTGGGAGCAAATTTATTTTCTTCGTCTTATATGTGGATGATATTCTTCTTGCTAGTAGTGACTTGGGCTTGTTACATGAGGTTAAACAGTTTCTTGCGAAGAACTTTGATATGAAGGATATGGGTGAAGCCTCTTATGTCATTGGCATAGAGATTCATAGAGATAGATCCCTTGGGATATTACGATTGTCTCAAAAGGCCTATATCAATAAAGTTCTAGAGAGATTTCGAATGAAAAACTGTTAACCTAGTGTAGCACCTATTGTTAAGGGTGATAAGTTCTGTCAAGACCAGTGTCCGAGAAATGATTTAGAATTGGAACAGATGAAAAACATTCCATATGCATATGCGGTTGGAAGTCTGATGTATGCTCAGGTCTGCACAAGACCAGACATTGGATTTGCAGTTGGAATGTTAGGCAGATATCAAAGTAATCCAGGCATAGATCACTGGAGAGCTGCAAAGAAAGTGATGCGATACCTGCAAGGCACCAAAGATTATATGCTTACATACAAACGGACAGATCATCTAGAAGTGGTCGGATATTCAGATTCAGACTTTGCAGGATGCCTTGACTCTAGAAAATCTACGTCAGGATATGTATTTATTCTTGCAGAAGGTGCTATTTCGTGGAAAAGTGTGAAACAAACATTGACCGCTTCTTCTACTATGGAAGCAGAGTTTATAGCATGCTATGAAACTACTTCACAGGCTCTATGGTTGAGGAATTTTATCACAGGGCTTAGAGTTGTGGACTCTATTTCTAAGCCATTAAGAGTTTATTGTGATAATTCCGCTGCAGTTTTCTTCTCTAAAAACAACAAGAGTGGGAGTGCAAACAAACACATTGACATCAAGTATCTTGTTGTTAGAGAACGTGTTCGGGAACATCAGGTGACTGTTGAAAAGATAAGTACCGAGTTGATGATTGCAGATCCTTTGACAAAAGGGCTACCGCCCAATTTGTACAAGGAACATGTGGAGCATATGGGACTCGTTGACTTATGAAGTGCTTAATTTGTTATATACGTTTAACACCATTTAGTTTAGTAATTGCAATTACATTTTGATGTTTCCTGGTATGTCTGTCATCTTATAATTTGTATACATAAAGGTCAAATGAATGACAGATTGTCTTTTGGGACAATAAAGTTGGACCCGGAATGGACTTTGATAGTCCATTCATAAAGAGTAATGTCTGATAAAGTGTTCATTTAGAGGGAATCAATGATATTGTAATACATGGAAGGTGATATTCAATTAATAGATTATTTGCCGCCATGATTCGTACATTGACACTATTTACTTGGACATACAGTTTCTTGATAATATTGGAAAGGGACAAAATTGACTTTAATGTTTGTGTCAATTTGGGCCAAGTGGGAGAATGTAAGACATGTCTCATTTGGAGACATATGAGCCAAGTTAATGTGGCCCAATATTGCTACTAGCCCATTAAGCCCATTGATAGTTATGGAACTTCCCTAACTTATCTGTAGTTATCAAGTTAAGTTATAATGGGAATAACTGCCCATTCTCTTAGTTACGGTGATTCTTTCTTTGATGGAAAGAGAGAGTTTTGCAGTCTTCAAGAGAGGGTCCCTAATCTAGCAAGGAAGAAGGCTTGTGATTCCATCAACACCATACATAAAGAAATCTTGCATAGATTAGAAGGCTGGGCTTTTCGATTCTTTAAGAAGTTGAAACCTTCAGTGATCTTCAAATGCCAGATAAGGAAACAATCTAATCACCATGGCAGAAGGTAAGTTCCTTGTCTTCCACATTAAATACTGATATAGAATGCTAACAAAACCACCCCATAATTATAGGTGAATGGAACTTCATTACAGCTGGCCGCCAACCCTCCCTGTAATTATATGTGAAGGAAACTTCATCATGGGACAATCAAATAGGCCAACATACAAGTGAATGAAGCTCTGTGCAGAGAGTCTTTGTTCTTTAATACATTCATATGCATTCACCTCCCTCATGTATGACATATATTTACACAAATATGTATATAATTCTCAACAACCTTATCTCAAAAGCGGAGGAACTTTGCTCAAAAGATGAAGCTTTTTTTTTTTTCCTTTCTATCAGCATATCGCTACTTGGACAGAAAGATAAGTAGATGAAACAGAGACTTTTGGGGCAGGTCGTCCACAGGGCCCAGCAAATGAAGGCCTTCCATCAAATTGAGCATTACATTAGCATTCCAAACCCCTATAACAGTCCATTCTGAGAAATCTTGATAGCCTTCAGCTACTAGTTTCAATCAAACTACATCCTGAAGTCCTCTCCACCTCCCTCTTTTCCATCAGCCCTCTGATCCTAGCAACATCATCCCATCTCCCCTTGCTAGCATAAATACTCAAAAGAAGCTTGTAGTATCCTGCTGTCTTGCAACCAGATTCAACTAAGCATTCCTCAAATACTCCACCAATCTCAAAATCCCCATAAATTTTACATGCTCCCAACAGCGCCCCCCATACACTGATGTCAGGTTCTATTGGCATCAGACGTATGAACTTAAATGCCTCATCAATGAATCCTGCTCGCCCTAGAAGATCAACCATGCTTGTATAGTGCTCCATCTTTGGCTGAATAGCAAAATGCTTGACCATGTAATTGAAGACATTGCAGCCTTCACTTACCAATCCAGTGTGGCTGCAAGTTGATAAGATGATAAGAAAACAAACATCATCGGGATCGATTCCTCTCTTCAACATTCCAAAGAAACCCATCAAGGAAGCTTTCCCATATCCATGCATACCAAGACCATAGATTATAGCACTCCATGAGTTCACAGTTCCTTCGGAGATCCCATCGAAAACCCAAGAAGCTGAACACAGTTTTCCACACTTTGAATACATTTCTACCAGAAGTGTTTGTACTGACACATCCAAGCTGAGGCTGAGCTTGATGACATAGCCATGGATTGTATCCCCAAATTGGAGAATCCCCAAATCAGCAGTAGCTTGAAGGACAAGTAGTACAGTAACAATGCTAGGAGAAGTACCTGCAACTCTCATCTTCTGAAATAATTCAATCACGATTTCTGGCTTACCAATTTGTGAGTACCCACTAATCAAGGCATTCCAACTCACCACATCTTTACACGAAATCTCATCAAAAAGTCTTTCAGCAGTGTTCAAGCTCCCACATTTTCCATACATATCCATGACTGCAGTTTTTAGAACCACATCTAAAGATAAACCTGATGTAATCATATGAGCATGAATAGATTTGCCAAGTCTAAGTGCCCTCAACTGACCACATGCAGGGAGAATTATCTTCATACTCACTTTATCCAATACCACACTTTCACATCTCATTGAGCAACATAGCTCCACTGCAGTATTGGGAAATCCATTCAGCCTGTAACAGGAGATAATTAGATTCCAAGAAACCAAATTCCGGTCGGCCATCTCATCAAACACTTGATGGGCAGATTGGAAAGAGCCAAATTTAGAATACAAATCTATTAAGGAGTTTGCTACATAAACATTGAGACTGAACCCACATTTGAGAATCTGGGTGTGTATCGATCTTCCATCAAATATGGAAAGATCAGCACATGCCTTGAGTGTGTAAGGGAAAGTGAAATTGTTGGGTCTGAGGCCGGAAATCCAAAGCAAGCGGTAGATGAGGAGTATTTTCTCAGATGACCCACTGATGGACAGATTTTTTACAGTGGAATTCACTAATGCCATATTGGTTTGGAAGAGAAACTTGAACAGAGATTGGGAAATTGAGACTTCCCCATTAACAAAGTAAGAGAGAAGAAGATCAGTGCAGAGGGAGATGTCTGATTTAAGTCCTCTTTTTACAAAGAAAGGATGAACAAGTTGAGGGCTACTGAAATATGAACATGAGAATCTACAAGAGGGACAAAAGGAGAGGGAGAAAAAGGGTATGTAGAGATTTGCATTTTTGAATTTCAACATGGATAGAAGGGAACCAATCCGGAAATAACGGTCAATTGTGGCTTTTGAACTTTGAAATGACTTGTGTTTCAAGAGGGAAGAGTTTGATTTTGCTCAGAGTTTGGTTTCTTTTTTTTTTTTTTTTATAACGTAGGTTACTAGCCATTTGGGCCAGAATAATCCTTATGGGCCTAGGAGAGAAAGCCGAGTAAAATTCCCCTGTAGCCCTAATGTCGTAGTGCAGTTTCGAACCCACAACCTCCGAGTGCAAACCGTAGTCCTAGGCCAACTGAGATACCCTTCGGGGTTCAGAGTTTGGTTTATATCTAAGCTAAACTCCGTCGACACAGGGGCGGACCCATGGCCAGGTGAAATTTAGAAATTCTCAAAAACATGAAATGGGCCTTGGCCCAGGGGTGGACCCATGTTGTCACCATATGGGCGGTCGCCACAGGTGAAATATAGAAATTCTCAAAAAACATCTAATGGGCCCTGGGCCATGCCCCCACTTATCTCAAAAGTACCGCCCCACGCCCAAAAACACTCTTTCTGCCGGTGATCCTTATTGGCCAAATTCATCCATTGTGTTTGGACTGCTGCCATTTTCTTATAACCATCCATTAGTTGGCCAAATATTGATTAGTGCATAAAGGCAAGCCCATCGGTGTTGGAAGTGGAACACCAAGACATGGACCAATCATTGTCATCGTTCATCATCATCACCATAAAGGGCCACATGTATACAGTAATGTTTCCATTTGACCACATCCCTTTGCATTTCTTGACAATGTGACCGTATAATGCCTCTATGGAATCGGTAATCCTACTCCAATAAATTACAAGAGTTTATTTTCTTCTTGTAAACAAAAGCAGATAGCAACAAAATTATAAGATTTAGCTAAACTACTTATTTCTTCTTTTGAAAAAAAAAATTCTTGGACTATAATATTATGTTTATGATTATGTTTGCAATATTCATTTATAAATAAAAGTGCTCCCATTTGGATTTATATGATAGAAAAACCATTAGAGCTTAAGAAAAGGATAAACAGGTACTAATTTTCATATGATAATAATTATTGCTTCTCTGGTGTCTTTTTAGAGTTTATTTATTATTGTTGTAGAACGGTTGCTAATTGACGTATTAATTCTATGGGAGCTGGGCTACAGTGCGCGACGACCTTCGTCAAGTGACGATGTTCCACTTGTATAGGGCTTGAAACCCATATATTCACACAGTTCTAAGTGCCCTTTTACAAGGTATATACAGCTGTATTAAATTTTGAAATGATTTCCAATAATGCCTTTAAAAGTACTACCTTACCTCTTTTGAGTATAAGTTGTAAACCTGGCCCAACCCATAAAAATTGAAATGTGGACCGCCTTTGTGATTGCAAAAATGAGGCCCACCGTTTAACAATTATAACATGGCCCCACCTCTAGAAATACTGCCCTCTTAAAAATGGAAATGTGGACTGCGTTTAGGATTGAAAAAAATGAGGCCCACCCTCAACAATTATAAATGGGCCCCACCTTTAGAAGTTCTTGGAATTAGAAATGCAGCCAGAGTTTAAAAATTATAACATGAGACTCATGTTTATAAACTCACAACATGGGGCCCACTCTTTATAGGAATTACAATATGAGACCCACATTTAGAAATAAAAATACAGAGCCCACCTTCATTGGAATTACATCGTGGCACGTCTTTATATGAATAACCGTGTCGGCCCATCTTTTATGATTGTAAGCATGGGAACCACTTTTAAGAATTACAAAGTGGGGCCACTTTTGTGATTGTAAACCCACCCCACCTTTTGAAATTATGGTAAGTGGGTTCACCTTTTTATAATATAGAACCCACCATTCGAATTATTTTGAAAATTATATGAGTTTATTTTCATCCAATTTGCATTATCTATATCCATTTGCTTGAGCTAAAAAAAGGGGCATTTGGTGGTAGATCCCTCAACATTACGTTTCATAGCCTGCGGTCCAAGATATTTTCTTGCAGAGGCGGCGGTCCTCTTTTAAAACTGACACAGTAAGAATCACAAAAATGCCCTCTCTATACATCAGCAAACACTCTCCGCTTAAAAACACTTCAGAGCATCATACGATCCGCAACCTAAGCAAAAATCAATATATTGAAAGAGAAGACAAAGGAAACTATGAAAAGAAGCAAAATCTACTGATTGGAGACCTCGATTATCCGAATCATCTTCACTTTAAGGCTAGAAGAAATACTTCTTTGATTCCTAAAACGAGAATGTATGCAATTTTTTCTTCTGAAAAAACTTAAAACCCTAAAAGGGTCTTCGATTTCGTACTTTTCTAATTTTGTTCTTTATGCTCAACTCTATGTAGAAAATGGCTAGAACAAAGTCTGCGATTTCATCAAAACAAGGGAAAATGCAAGCAAAGCATGAGAGAGGTAAATCAAAAAACAGAAATGGTTTTGTGAGTTTTAAAATCAATTTATCCGACTTAGAAATGTACTAATCTGAGTTTGATGTGAATTTATCTAAGCTTGTTCTCAAGTTGATTTAGTCTGATATCAATTAAAAAGGAATTTAAATGAGTTTATCTGTATATTACATGATTTTATCTGAGTTTGATTTGAGATTAACTGCGTTTGTTTTCAATTAAACAGGGTTCTAAGTGAAATTATCTAACTGTGACACGATTTAATCTGATTTTCTTCTGAATGTATCTGAGATTCTTATCAAAGAATGAGTTTGGTATGAAATTAAATGGATTTCGTATAATTTTATTTGACTTTGACATGTATTCAACTTTGTTTTAAATGAGTTTGCTGTGAATTTATCTAAATTTTTTATAAGTTATCTGACTTTGGTATGAAGTTATTTGACTTTAAATTAAATTTATCTGTGTTTTGTATGAATTTATCTGTGTTCGCTGTGAGTTAATCTGAGTGTGATATGAATCAAAATGATTGAGGTGAATTTATCTGAATTTGAAACTTATTTATCTAAGTTTGTTGTGCATTTATATTAATTTGATGTGATCTTTTTCAATATTAATGTGAGTTTATATGAATTTATCGATGTTCGAAATCATAAACAGTTCACAAAAAAGTTATGTCCCATTGATATGAATTTATCTGTATTTGATATAAAATTATCTGACTAGATTAGGTTTGGTTTGACCAAATTTGGTTTGAGTTTATTTGAATATGATATAAAATTATTTGTGTCTGAAGTGAATTTAAATGAATTTGTTTATGATTTTATCTGACTTTGTTATGATTCTATCTAACTTTGCTTTTGGACTGGGATGAGTTTGATATTATTTTAGCTGAGTTGTATATATATCTCAATAGCCAAAAGCACCCAAAATGGGGAAGAGGACACAAAAAAGGAGCACTAAGCAAAGTCGCACTAGCAATTTAGATCAAACTTGGTATTAATAGTCAAACTATTTGACAGCATCAAAAAAAGAATAACCAATGCACATAAAGCTGAGCTGAAGAAGATACCTTTTTGTTTTCTTATAAATTCCATATTGAACAACAAAATTACAGAGAAGTGATGCAGAAAATATGATAAAAACATCATCCAATTTCTAGACACATACAACAGCGCACAAGGAAAATTCAAAATTAGAAGCCAATATGTGTCGTTCACATCAGAAGACATCTCTCTAATATTTGGAATACCCCATGGATCAAAGATCACAAATTTGAAATATGCTAAGAAGAAAGAATTGGAATTCATAGCAAGAAGACTCTCAAACGGTAAAAGAGTAACAGCTACAAAAATAAAGGAACAGTTAGATATTGCACTTAATGGAGCAACCAAAATTGATGTAGCCGATGTGTCAAAGCTGATATGCCTTTACATCCTTGTGACGTTGTTTCTTTAACACATGGCAACTCAATAGGATGGCCATACATCAGTTATGTTGAAAATTACGTTGAAATGAAAAATTATGCATGGACAGAAGAGATAACAAATTTTCTCATGCAATTAGTTCACACCAGAAGTGATGGTT
Source organism: Umbellularia californica (assembly GCA_028538565.1). Lineage (NCBI taxonomy): Eukaryota > Viridiplantae > Streptophyta > Magnoliopsida > Laurales > Lauraceae > Umbellularia > Umbellularia californica. The sequence continues at coordinate 31,209,799 of JAPQWN010000002.1, forward strand.
TGGATAAAGTAATTGGCTGTCTATTTACATTACCAGTAAGATAAACAAATAGCCTTTTTACATCTATAAACTTACAACTTACTAATAAATTTATAAATTACATTTGACTACGTTACTGTGTCTAAATTCGAACAGTATTGGTTATGCGAACACATGTCATTTTGGAGCCAATCAAATCTAGTGAATTCCCAAGATTGATGAAGTGGGACCTTAAGGGCTTAAACAATGCACTGGAGAAAAATTCACTAAATACATTACATATTAAACAGGTAATATTATCTGAATTGAACATTCTTGTTGTTAATTAATATAGATAAATTTATCTGAATTTTATATGCCTTGTTGTTATAAATTAAAAGTGTTTCCCACTTCAGGTCATCATTGGTAAATTGGAGAGGACGTTGCATGAAGAGAAATGCTTCCTGACATATGTGGATAGGAGCAATGATGATGATAATCAAACAACTAAGGAGGAAGCTAAAACAAACAACAAATAAATGGTCGAAGGAGGAGAAAAAGAAGGACATGTGCAATATAATGTTGACCACGATGATGATGTAGACAATAATAAAGCCATTGAACAATCAAAATAAAAAGAACATGACCCCGGCCAATTTCAACTGGCCCTGACATCGGAAACGTTGTTAATTTCTGAATTAGAAGAACAAAGAGAAAATGAAGGGCAAGAAGAAACAGCAGGGACTGAAGAAAGAATTGAATTTCTCACATTTCCTTCAGAGTGGGAACAATTGAACAAACAATGGAACAAACAGATACGGTTGTACAGAATGTTGTAAGCGATGTAATTGGAAGCACAGATGAATCATTCACTAAAATCCTACCAACGAAGCTAGCTGAATTTGAAGGAGGCAATATTAAGAAAACATCTTACCAAAGTGGGCCATCTCCAACAATGGAAAACAAAGAACTCAGACAAATTATTAAAGAAAACGAAAGGGCGATTTCACTCGTTCATCAGCTAAACAAAGAGAAACAAGACTTCCAAGCTCAACTTGACACAATCATATTTAAATTGAAAAGAGCAAAAGAAGAAAATAGTAATCTACAAAAAGAAAGGATGGAATTGGAAAAAAGGGTAAGCAGCTTGACCAAGGAAAGAGATGATGCGGTATCATTTACGAAAAAGGTCACAAGTGAAAAGGCTGAGCTGGAAACAGAGAACAAAGACCTCAAAAGGAAGCTAGAAAATTCATCTCTCATGTTCAGCTCCCTTAATGAACAGCTAAAGCAACTGCAGCAGCTATCGGAACGACAATCTTCAAGAGCTGCACACACAGAAGAGGAATTGGAAACATTGAAGTATAAAGTTGCAATAACTGAGGCATCAGATTTTGATTTAGAAAATAAGTTAAAAGAAGCTACACTTCTTCATACAGGCACACGGATAAAATTGGCTGAAAAGAGTTTGGAAAAAATATATCATCCAACAGTAAAACAAATGATGGGGGAACAGCCTCATCAACCAACAATCAAAAATAAAAACTGAAAAGGTATATTTCACTTTTTCAAATAAATTTATCTAAGCCTTAAATAATTTTATAAAGGTCTGATAAGATTGTATTTCATTTTGATTTGAATTTTTTCTTAGATTTATATAAATTTATCTGTGTTTGATAACAATTTATCAGAGTCTAATATGAATTTTTCTGGCTTATATTTCATTTTATCAGAGTTTGATAATGAATTTATCTGAGTTTGCTATGAAGTTATTTGAGTTTGATATAAAGTTATGGGTGTGTTTGATAAAGATTTATTTGACTATGCAATATGGTATGATTTTATCTTAGCTTAATTCAATTTTATATGAATATTTAAATGGAGCATTACATATGAAGAGATAGTGCAGGTTCAAAAGGTGCCGGAACAATCCTCCATATTTAGAAACAACAGCAGATGAACATAATTAAATCCACAAATTGAAGCATTGAATGAAACAACAAACGCTTGAAGCACATGGTGGATTCATCATAATCTAATACAAAACGACTACTTGGATTTGTCTCCAAAGCAACATTAATGTACCAACAAAGATGGTCAAAAGAAAGCGATGTATCACCATACAACTTATTCCTGGCCCTTTCAACCCCCCACCCGTGCATGATGGTATGTGATGGTCAACCCGTAATTTGCATTGAAATGATGCACAACATCAATGGGTTTGGTCAGTGGCTTCTCTCGAATATGATCCATCATTAAATTAGCAACAATTTTCAGAACTAATCCGGCTACTCCTGGATGTAAGAACTGCTGCTCCACAAGTATGGTCATTATCAAATGTCCTTATACAAAAAAACCCACTAAACTTCTCAAGCGATGCATGAACACGCCACTTGCAATCCTGGGATTTACGACGAGAGCATTCAGTTGTGGTCCTCACTTTGTCATTCTTCATATACACAAACTCAAACCCCACCTCAATTGAATATTTGCACAGCACTTCCTAAATTCAGAAGCCCCACCCTCAAACCTCTATCCATCATGATTGATACCATTCACCCAATCCGAAGAAAGAAAAAACTTCTCCTTGTGTGAACAAAACCGTGGAAGTGGATCTGTCTCTACATCTGTATCCTCATACTCCACTACTGCCATGCCGTCTTCACAAAATTCATCCACATTAACCTCATTGTCCTCATTACCATATTCGGATAATTCTAACATAAAGACATCGACTCGATCCAATCCCAATGAAGCTGCCAATATAGACAAGCTCAACAAGTCTATCTCATTGTCAAGCATACACTACGGGTGCCCAGGCAATGTATATGTGAAACTGACAGTGTCGGGCAACAAAATCTTCCTCTTGCTACAAATTTGCTTAACCAAATCATCCATTCTCATACTATCAGTGAAAAGAACAACATTGGTGAACATACCAAACTTGCAAAGAAACATAATCAGTTTTACCATTTTAAACACTGTATACGAAAAATAAAGATAAAATCAAAACACATTAACATTTGTGTCTGAAATACTTTTTACCTACAAACTAAATATCACAAGAAAATGTTATTCTATCTTACTTTCACATGATTATATATCAGTTTGGTATCATTTTATCTGTGTTTGATATGAAGTTATCTGATATGAATTTATCTAATTTTGATATTATTTTATCTGTTTATGGAATCAATTAAACTGGATTTGAAGTAAATTTATCTCACATTCACATGAATTTATCTGAATTTGGTGTTAATTTATCTGTGAGTGGTATGAATTCATCAGAGTTTGGTGTGAATTTATCTGTATTTGAAATAATTCTATTTTTAGTCTGGAATGAGTTAAACTGGATTTCACTGTGAATTTATCTGAGTTTTAGAATAGATTTATATGAGTTTGACAGGAATTTATCCAACATTAACATGAATTTATTGAGTTTGGTTTCAATCAGATTTACAATGAAATGCTGAGAATATAAGAAGAAATCATTTCATAAAACAAGATTAAAAGATCTTCTTAAACTAAAAGAGATCAAAACATTCATCCGTACCTCAAGAACTTGATTGAAATGACGAAATCCAAGTTTGGTTTGATTCAAATCTGAACAGAAATACTGAGAATATAAGAAGAAATCATTTAAGAAAGTAAGATTAAAAGATGTATTTAAACTAAAATTGGATCAAAACATTCATGCTTACCTCAAGAATTTCATTGAAATGATGAAATCTGAGTTTGATGTGAGTCAGATCTACAAAGAAATACTGAGAATATAACAAGAACTATGCTCTGTATAACGTGACAAGAAGAAAAAGAAGAAAAAGGATTCTCATGCACTACAAATGACCTGTTTTAGAAACTGAGAAATTCCAAGCGAAATTCCATCAATACTCATTCCCTCCAATTTAGAATTTGAAATTTGATCGCAAACTCGTCTTACTACATTTAAATTTGAAAGTAATCAGGGAAAGACGATGAGTTGAGCTAAAAACCAGGATTAGATTGCATGACACCTATTTAAAAGATTAGAAGGGCCGGCAAATCAGTCATAAATATTTTTTGATGTGGCATGCTAAGGGACCACCGCCCGAAGTAATCCCATGCGCAAGGGACTCTAGGTCTTAAACAATAATACTGTGTACTAGAGACTTTATAACACAATAATCAAGGATCTCTCACTAATTTACTCAAACAAAAACTCTACTTGAAAAAGGTGAGCCTGCATTGTAATTCCTATAAAGGTGAGGCAATGTTTTAATTTTTAAAGTGGGTCTCATTTACAACAATCCCTATGTGGAACTTTATTGGAATTTATACAGTAGGCCCATGTAAAGGCAGGCCAATGTTGTCATTACTATAAAAGTGGGTCCCATGTTTTAATTAATACTGATTTTCCTGTTATAATTTTTTAAGGTGGGCTCTATATCAAACAATTCATTAAGATAGGGCCCATGTTATAATTGTTATTGAAGGGCAGGCCTCATTAGTGTAATTCCTACAAAGGCAGGTCACGTTTCAATTTCTACAAGGTGGGACCATAGGCCATATTCACAACTCATACATACCAAACGTGGTTGATGAGTGTTAAATATTGCATATTTTACTCCTCATTAGTCCGAATTTTATTGGCATCTTATATGCATATCATTTGCTTTACACAGAGATTTTATCATTCTATCACATTAACGGATTATCAGATTATCTTGCATAAATCAGATTATTTGTAGCGAAATTTTATGTAATTTCTCTTGTGTAGGTGGACCTCATGATTATTCCAACCTTCCGGCTAATGTCCCAAAGCATTAAGAAGAGATTTCAAATAAAGAAGTTACATGAAGAAATCTTATTGAAGAAATCTTGGTGAAGTGTTAATGAATTCCAAAATAAGAGGAGAAGACTTTAAGGATAAAATAAATCATTTTCTAACACAAAGGAGTGGTTGGGGTATTGTTTAAAGCTTGGGTTGGTATGAAATAGGTTATGAGTTCAAATCCCAACAATTGCATATTATTATTATTATTATTTTTTACCTCTAAAATATTCCATCCAACTCACCTCACCTCTTCACCAATCAAAGCTTGCCATGGCACAAATCCTTGTGAAAGGATATGAGCCAATCAAAAGAAGGACCACATAAAGCAAAAGGCACATATCCAACCAATCGCATTGAAGCTATCCATGTGAAAGTAAAAGAGCAATGAAAAGCCTCTAAATCAAATCAAATTCAAGCAATCCATGTGAAAGCAAATGAGCCAATCAAAAGCCTTCAAGTTACAACCAATCAAGTGCAATCATTGTGAAATGAAATGAGCCAATCAAATGTCTTCAATATTTTTATAAATTGGAATGTATTTGTAGAGTGAAAGAGGAGGAGATCTTTTGGCAAGTTAGTCATTTTGAAATCTTATTTTTAGATTGTAATTAGGAGCTTCTTTGTAACTAATCTAGAGAGAAAGTGTGTAATTGAAGATCATTAATGAAGATTTAGAGCTCTTTCTTGATGTTTAATGGCTAAAGTTCTTAGATTAGGCTCTCCTTTTGAAGCTAAGTAATGTGATTAGTTCATTTACATGCATGTTTTAGTTTAAATTCCCTATTTGTACCTTGATTAATTAGTAGATTTTAGATCTAATTGTGCTAATCTCTCTCATTTCTCATGCTCTATCTCTACACTTGATACTTGGATAATCTCAATTGATGCCTTGTAGTTTGATTAAGTTCTCTCACATAGCATGCTCTAGAGCGCTTATCTTTGATCTTTTGTAGCTTGATTTTGATGATTAATTGTTAAGATAGTTAGGTTATGATCTAAGATCTTGGCTTTTTATTTTCTTTACTTTAATCTTCATTGTTATATCATCCAATCCAATTAGGCAAGAGATTGCTAATTGGATTGTAGATTTGGGAATTGAATTTAGAACATGCATTGTTTGAATTAATTACTTACTTAGTGGATTTAGGATTGCCTAATCTCTTCTTTTTATTGTTGTTAATTTAAAATCTTTGTTTAATTTGTGATTTTCACTTTTAGATTGTTAGATCCACATTTCAAATCACTTATTTTAAAATTGTACACATTTCACACCACATCTTCACCTTAAATCTTCCATTTCCATCACCATTCATCCACTACTTTAGTGTAGTTTGTTAGATTAGCTTAGATCTCATTCATTTCATACTTTAGACTGTTAGTTAGAGTAGTTTTAATTTTGTTTCACATTTCAATTGATTCAATTCCATTTTTCACATATAATTCAATAGTTTTAATTGTTCACTTCAATTGTCTTTATTAGCTGTATCTTAGTTCAACTCTCACTTAAATTGGATTCATTACTTTCTCCATCCTTTCCTCGTGCGATCGATAATCCAGACTCTTGAGTCCTTTACTACTTGACGACACCGTAGTCTTGCGGTTAAATGTTGCACATTTAAGTGTCGATCATGGTACAACCCCATTCTCTATTAATTAGCTATTAATTAGGAGATGGACGAGTACCACTAGGCGTGAAGGGAAAATTATTTAGTTTCAAAATAGGATAAATGTGTCTTTATTGTATTGTAACTCATACAGTTAGGATGAGTCATTCTTCGTTCTTGCACAAGTGATATCAGTTTTTTATAGATCTATTACTTCCTATTTATATTTATAATTAAACTCAACTAAACCCCCGCCCCCCTCTCTCTCTCTCTCTCCCCAATATCCAAGCCACATGAATAGGAAGGCATAAAGGTACATAGGGTTCTCCAAAAGCTACTAATTATTTTTTTATTTTTATATGTAATTAGTTTAAACGGAGTTTATTTGTCTAATTGATATTTACTTTCAAGTTTTCTTTCAATGAATTAAAGGCTTGCATTAGACACGGGCCCTGAAGTGCTAGTTATTATATATATTAAAGAAATAGGGGAGGTGGGTTATGAAGGGTGCCTTGTCACCACTAAGGAGCTTCCCTTTCAAATAAATATTTTTAAAAAAATAGAGAGTGATTTCATAAGGTTTGTCCCTATCCAACTCATTCACACGGTTGTCACCATCATCTCATGCATAATTTTAGCAGTCATCCTAATCCATAACTATATTTTCCGTTTTTATAGGGAGAGATTTTACACGATTGTAAAGAGCCCATGTGTTACCAAAAAAATCATATGCTGTTTATGGGAGCCATTTCACATGCCCAGGTATGTGCAATCTATCATGATGGGCCATCTATAGAGAATTTAGTAAGCATTTACTATAATTCCTATTCAATTTTGACTTCTTGACTTTAAAAAAAATGGGATAGGTGTTTTTGGTTTTGTGAAAAGTTAGTGGTATCGTGAAGAGTTAGGTTGCATTTGTACAAATGGGCGATGGATGCAGGACAAGAGGAGCCCCAAACTATTTTTTGCATCTTCACTGCGAATACGGACTATGCAAGGACTTGACCAACTGTATATATATTCCTTGGTCTATTTGTATCATCTGTTACTGGACCACTTTTGCACAAGTTACTGATAAGCCTAATTCTTTTCTCATCTTTTTTGTATATATTATCAGGGTTTTCCTAAAAACCCAACTTTCCTTTTTTTCCCTTCTACTAAAGTTGAATTTGCTAACGTTGTGTTTTATATTCTCAATCTATGGTTATCTAATAGACAATTGAAATTTCAAAAAGTCTATTTGGACAAACTCTATGGACAGAATTTTGGATAAACTGTCCACGTGGCGTAACATGATTGGGCTCTCTCAAAAGTTGAAATGCATTGTCCCAATCACGTTGCGCCACGTGGACGGTTTGTCCCAAATTCTGTCCATGAGTTTGTCCATATAGACAAACTGTTGAAATTTAACCCTCTTCCACAAGGCAATTCACTTGACAAAGCTTTAGATCAAGTGATAATGGAGTCCATGCTCACCACTTGGTGCCAACTGCCATATTAATCACATCTAACCCACAAGATTCAAGTTTTACTATGTGAACTTTTTCTTCTCTAACTTGTATTGAAAATTATTTCATGGGCTCTCCCTTGCAGAGGAAAAAGTTGAAGAGAAGAAAGAGTCTCCTGTATACTTTCTTGCTGAGTTTGCAATTCATACAAGGACTGATCATAATGTTCCCAGGGAGTAGGATGCTTGTATACTGATAAGGTCCCCGACCTTATAAATAGGGTGTTTAGCTTTTTGATTTGGACAATTAGCTTAATTAATTATGGTTCTAGTAATTAGGTGGGTTTAGTGCTTAAGCAATTTTCTTTTATCATTAGAGAGAGGTTCGCGAAGTTTCGTTCGATTCCGAGTGCAATTAGTCCTAATAGGGGGTTAGGTTGTGATTGTTAGGAAAATTGAGTATTTTTCGAAAAATTCATTCTTCGCCGATTTTGGACTTGTTGAAAAGATCTCGTTGCGCTCATCGATTTCCATTCTTGATTCGTCATGATTCGACACCCCAAAGTCCACAAATAATCACTTCTCTCTCATTTCACTCAAGAAAGGCAATTCAGACTTTTCCTCTCTATCCCTCATTTTAAACTCAACTCAGCCATTACATTCATTTCACTCCTTCATTTTCAGAAAGAGAACTGCTGCTAAAACTCCTTAGCTACTTCTTCACTCCTTCACTTTTCCTTCTTGCATGTGGACCAAGATACCATCCCAAGTGAATCTATGAGCACCATCTTCCTCCTCTCCTCTTCCTCTATCTTTTGATCCAAAATTCGGTAAGTTTCCTCATCTTTATCTCTTCCAATTTCTCCTTCTTGTTGCTGTAAATGTCCTGCATGTTAGTGAATTTCTCGTCCTTCCCTTCTTTTGTGTTCTTTGAGTGTAGGAGAAGCCTTTTTGGAGAGTGGGTTTGGCCAGTGTTTGTGGAGAGCTCTTCCTCCTTAATTTCTCTCAATTTCATTCTCCTTGGTAGAGGCAAGTGGATTTGCTTTATATATTGAGCATGAGTGTGTGTTTTTTGTTTCTTGTTAATTCAATTGCTTAGAATTCCCTAAATTCCAAGCTTTTCATGGTTAATTTGTTTATAAATACTAGATTGGGTATCATGGGTTGAATGGACCTTAATTCATGGTTATTTGATGATGGGTGTATGACTTGATTGATGGAATGGATTGTGGTTTGGAGGAGAGCATGGTGGCTCAATTTTGTACAGGTTATAGCCTTTGGAATGGTTTAGAAAAGGGTGGAGATGGTTTGGAATGAATAGAACTCAAAAATTCAACAAATAGAACTTTTTGCACTTGAACGTTTGAACTCTCCTTCTGAGAGTTCGAACTCTTGGCTTCTCAAAAGATTGGCCTAGAATGACCTACGCTTGAACGTTCGAACTCTCCTTTTTAGAGTTCTAACTCTTAGTAACTTTGATAGTTGACTGAATTTAGGCAGATTTTCGAACAGACATAACTTTTGACCCGTTCATCAGATTTTAAATTTCTATATATCGTTAGAAAGCTTTTGAAGCGTAGAATTCATTGGTCCACTCATCCTAATGATCAGAGGTTGGAAAAGAAAGTGGATACTTGGATCAATGAACCAAGCCTTTGTCTCTTTTGAAAATGGACTCTTAACCTAGTTGGACCCCTAGGTTGACACCCTATGACCGTATACCCTTACCTGACCAACTTGGGAAATTGAAAACGTAGCACAATTGGCTTGGTGTGCTTCATCGGTTGTCCGGGATGCTTCCTTTTATGGTTGTAACTTGGCCGAATGCATACGGAATTGAGTCAATTGGTGCCCAATAACTTCTATACATCAAGGGCTCACCACACTATGGCATCATTGACTCCGTCTCCGCAAGCAGTCCACTGGGAATACGTACAATACACGATGGATGACTCTTGACCTAGGATTGGCTTGTTTTTCACTCTTGACTCGTAAATCTTATATCTATAGCTTGACGTACCTTGTACATTCTACTCTTGAATATTCGTATAACTTGTAACTTAACTTGTAGAATTAGGATTTGACCGGACTTAGAGTGTATCCTTAAGTACCTTTGTCTTGTATTTGATGGACATATGTGGATAGACTTGTTAAGAGAACTACTCGTGGAACTTAAGAACTTGTCTTATATCTTGGCTTGACTTGGAGTTGCCCTCAACTTATTGTCTTGCACCTTTGTAGTCTATCCACATGCTTGTCTTGGATCTTGTGTCACCTGCTAAACCATCATTATCATCTTGCATTCATGACCAGCTGTAGTCTAATGATTACTGAGTGGTCCGATTATTCGGACACTAGGGTGGGCAGTATGCTAGGACGGTGTCCATGATGCAGGATAATGGCAGTCGGTTGGGACGACGTTGTTATTCCTAGTTGGTGTCTTTGGATACCACTAGATTCGAACTTTAGGATATTGGTAGTCGGCTAGGACGGCATTGATACCCCCGGGAGATGGCTAGGACATCTTCAGAGTCTCTTCTTGCTTGGCATTGCATTTCATGGATGGTTATTCTTGTATAACTTGCTAGGATTTACATTATTATTTGATTCTTATATTTACTGTTACTTTTGTGCCTAGCTTATTGCCTTGTTGTCTTACAATCATGTACTTGTCTGTTATGAATGACTTGTATTGCTTATCTTCTTGCCAACATATGGTTGATCCTTTATTCTTTGGTCTACAGACGACACCACCTACTACGTCGACCTGGACTTGGAGACAATCTCAGAGGATCCTTAGGCGAGGGAGGAAGATGAGTTTCACGAGTGGGGTGCCGATGATGTAGCTTAGCATCATCACTCCCAACATCTGTGCGCGATACATGGGGACATCTGTCATCTTGCCACCTAGATTTCGTGTTTTGAGTTTTTCAATCTTTTGGACTTGTCTTATCATACTGTATATCTTTTGTTCGAGGACCTAAGTTTTTTGGGATGATCCTGATGTGTACATAAACTTTATATTTCTTTTGTTTTGAAACTTAAATATATAATGGGACAAAATCCATACTTGCTTTGATATTTCTACAGGTTCAGTAAATGTGTTTACCGGATGAGTCCCACAGGTTATGTAATTAATGAGGCTCAAATACATAATCCTCACAGCGGACTTCGATCCTTGGGCATAAATGGAAAAAAATCTAATTAGCCCTAAAATTCACACTCCGGATCGGTTTATTCACTAATCAGGTTTGGGGTCGTGAAAATACTCATGGAAAATTATACGGTTTAGGAGGAAAAGAGATCCTAAGGTAGCATTTGGTTCGCTGTAATGACGGTCGGAATGGAATGGTCATTCCAACAGAATTATCATTATATTGTTTGGTTCGCACAAAAGTGACGGAATAACCATTACCTCCGGAATCACCATTCTTTTAAGTAGAGGAATGGTCATTCCATTCCTTTATGTTTTTTGGTTGAGACCAAAATGCCCCAGACAAGGGTATTTTATAATAATATAATAATAATATATAGTAATTTATATTATTAATAATATTATAATTATATTTAATATTATAATATTATATTATAATAAAATTATTTATAATATTTATAATAATAATATAATTATTATATTAAATATAACTATAATATTTATTTAATTATAAATTTATATTATTTATTAATATAATAATATTATTATTAATATAATATATACACATTATTAATAATATTTATTAATATGTTTATTAATATTATTATTAAATTAATAATATATTTATTAATAGAAGATTTAACCGGAAAAAACACTTTATCCGCACGTGTTACGCAATCAAACACTTTAGCAAGTGGGGCACCAATTAGAGCAATTGGGCCCGATTTTCATTTTTTTTTTACCATTTTGTCACATCGTCGGCGCCGACCTTATTTACACTAAATAAGGTCGGCGATGACCCTGTCCGCAAACTCTATATATAATCTGATTTCGAGCTTCATTCGTCCCACTTTACAAAATACGCAGAGGCCGCCTTCCTTCAGTGTCTTATAGCTACGAAACACGATGACAACTGTATTTTTCCACCGTTGATGTCACCATTAATTTTCAATCGATCTCCTCTTGCTATTGAAAGGGTCTACACGAAGGAGGTAATGAAATTATTTCTCTTCACATGATGGAATCCTAGAAATCTATCCCCTGTTTGTATTGACAACATATAATACATATACTATCATTCAATGCTTGGATACATGTTCTCTTTCATTGTATACTGTTTATTGTCTGTTTCATTGAATATGGTATACGTTGCACAGGAGCCCTATTTACTGTTTTGCACTATTCAAAGTACTTTATACATAATCAGTTTCTAATAAGGAGGAAAATGTTCACAAATTTAATCAACACCCCATGCATTATTGCGTGAGAAGGATGGTCCAAGTGATTTATATTTTTTATGATGTTCTAATATCATGGCAGACGCTGAGCACCTCATAATCTTTCACTATGACGGTGAGTTTGAATTTGAGCTCAATCGTCCTCATTACAAGGGTGGAAGGCAGAAGATGAGATATCTCTCGAGCAATGTTACGTTTAAAGAGCTGTCCAAAATTGCTTTGGAAGCATCGAGTTGGGCAACAACTCCCAATGAGATAACTCTAAAGTATCTTCTACACAATGGCAATTTTTTTTCGTTGATAGATATCGATGATGATAATGATATCAATGGTTTGTTAAAATCGTCAAGAAGTGAAGCAAAGAGGATATTATTATTCGTTTCAAGAAGGCTATGCGATAAAGACAATTTCCAACACATCCGTGACAATAGGTATGTTCTGAAGTTAAAACTATATTTCAACATTTTCAGCCTGGATTGAAAGTAATTATTTCTTTCATAACTATATATATTGCAGGTCTTTATAAGATGAAAGGAACAGAATCATTCGAGACGCTCCTAGCATTGGAAAGCCTGATGATAAATTAGAGGGCAAGCTACCACCATCACCTCCACCTTTTAAAGAATTTCCCACGATCGATATACAGGAGGATCACAATATAAAATTCCCAACGACATTGTCTTATTTTGCAGACGATGATGACTCCTTGTTCGAAGAAATCAATGTAGAAATGCTTCATGTGCATGGAAGCGAAAGTGTGCACAGCTTCATAGGTGCTCCCGCAACTAATGTGGTTGGGAGTGGAAGTTCAGCAGATGCCGAACTAAATAAATCAGGTTTTGAAAGAGATACTATAAGGACAAATGAAGAAGACAGCTTTTCAAAAGAGCCCCTCGTGGACACGATGGTCCCTGATAATGTTGTGCCTGAAGAAGGGACCGGTTCAGGTAGGGAGATGTGGCTAGGTATGGAGTTTCCTGATCATGAGGCTTTTAGAAGAGCTATAGCAAAGTACGCAATATACAACAACTTCACCTTGAAACATGAGAGGACTAACATGAAGATGGTGACAGTGAGTTGTAAAGGAGTAGATTGTCCCTGGCGTGTACATGCCTCCATGGTAGATTCTAGTCCACACTTCAGAGTTCGAAAGTATAATTCCAAACATTGTTGCTCTAAACCACTCATGGGAACTGCACATCGGCAAGCAACCGCGAAGCTAGTAGCAGAGTTCATTGAAGAGAAGGTGCGATGCAATAACGATCTTAGGCCCAAGGAGATCATCAATGAATGTCAGATTGAGTTTGGGACCCGCATTACATACAGGAGAGCACATATGGCAAAGGAGCTTGCACTATGCAAAGTGCGTGGATCGTATGAGGAGTCCTTTATGATATTGCCACTCTATTGCAACGAGCTCCATAGAACGAACCCCGGTTCGTACACTGCGTTGGACATCGGGGAGGATGACAGATTCAGACGCTTCTTTTGGTCCTTCGGTCCATACTTAAGGTCATTCCAAACCACTCTAAGGCCATTGATAGCGGTGGATGGATCACACCTTCGTGGCAAATATCCAGGAGTGCTAATGGTGGTCGTAACACATGACGCAAATCATCAATTGTTCCCCATTGCATTTGCCTTCGCTGAAGCGGAGCGGCGTGATAGTTGGGAGTGGTTTCTTGCACACTTGTCCTTGTCGTTGGGTGAGCCAAAGAATCTGACAATCGTATCTGACCATCAGAAAGGTCTGATTCCTGCATTACAAGCCATAATGCCAAGCGCAAAACATTGCTTTTGTTGCCATCATATAACCGAAAACATAAAGGCGGCTTTCAACGACCACGGCATTATAAGAAAGTTTTGGAGCGCAGCGAGGGCATACCGACCTTGTGAGCACGATGCTTGCATGGACCACATAAAAAGTGTAGATGAGCGTGCATATAATTACATCCATGCGATCGTCTGTCAATTCTGGGCAACGACATTTGCTCATGGACGCAGGTATGACATGCTTACCAGCAATGCTGCAGAGTGCACAAATAGTCTCCTAAAAGACACTCAAGTGCTCCCGATTACGAGACAAGTGGAAGAGATACGTGCAAAACTCATGGAATTCTTTCAGAGACGGTCAACTCAAGTACAAAGCATCACTTCACTATTAACACCGTACACAGAGAAGTACCTAGCCACAGAGATGGAAGAATCGCGAAGGCTGATGGTACGGATAGCGGCATTGAATGAATATCAAGTGCAATCTTCAGAGTATGTGGATGTAGTTAATCTAGATCGCAGGTCATGCTCGTGCCGCAAATGGGACGTGATTGGGATCCCATGTTCCCATGCTGTTGCCGCTATGAAAGCGCGGAATTTGAATCCATATGAGTATTGCGAGTAGTGGTACCTCACAAGCATGTACCAGAAAACGTACACTGATGTCATTCATGCCACCCGTGATAGAAAGCAATGGGAACAGCATTTAACCACCGGGAGAGTCCTCCCGCCATTAGCTACCAAGCAACCGGGTCGACCAAAGAAGAACAGGATCCCAGTTGAAGATCGACATCGCAAGCGAAGAGTGGTAACTTGTTCGTGATGTAGAGAGAGGGGTCACAACCGTGGGAGCTGCAAAAATCCGCCAATTCAACAATGACGTTCACAGATTTTCTACTTTCCACTCATGTAATCTTTTGGAGCAACCAGGTCATGTAATTCAACAATGTTTTGATTTTTGATTTTGGGGCCGCTCATGTAACTTTTTTGTGTTAGGGTATATTTTTGATAGTTTTTTGTTTCATTTTTGGAAGTTTGTGTATAAATTATCATTTCTTTCTAAACAATGTTTTGCACATTTGGATGTTTCTGTATAGTTGATCATTTCTTTTGAAAAGAGGTGTGGAACCCAACTTTTTGTAATGGAAGATGATGTAATGCCTTTATGCAAAGTACCGATACTGCATGGATTTTAATCTAATGCACGTGGAATGTCTCATGTACAGGGTCGTTGATGACCTTAGCAGTGTTAAATATAAGGTCACCACCGACGAAGGATAGAGAAGCAGTTATACTCACCAGGAATAAATTCATTGCAGGGTCGGCGATGACCTTATCTTCGTTAAATAAGGTCATCGGCGACGCAGGTTGGCCCATTTTTAAACAAAAAGTTGTAACTCTTCAACAATGGTTTTGCGAAAAATTCCAAGTATGGGTCGGCGATGACATTACCTTTTGTAAATAAGGTCACCGCCGACGCAGGTTGGCCAATTTCTTAACAAAAAGTTGTAACTCTTCAAGGATGGGTTCGCGAAAAATTCTAAGTATGGGTCGGCGATGACCTTAGCTTTAACAATAAGGTCATCACCGACGCAGGTAGGCTAATTTTTTTCCAAAAAGTTGTAACTTTTCAAGGAAGGTTTTCTGTTACAGGGTTGGCGATGACCTTAGTCTTCTAAAATAAGGTCATCACCGACGCAGGTTGGCCAATTTCTTAACAAAAAGTTGTAACTCTTCAAGGATGGTTTCGCGAAATATTCTAAGTATGGGTCGGCGATGACATTACCTTTTGTAAATAAGGTCACCGCCGACACAGGTTGGCCAATTTCTTAACAAAAAGTTGTAACTCTTCAAGGATGGGTTCGCGAAAAATTCTAAGTATGGGTCGGCGATGACCTTAACTTTAACAATAAGGTCATCGCCGACGCAGGTACTCTAAATTACTTCGAAAAAGTTGCAACTTATTAAGGAAGGATTTGTGTTACAGGGTCAGCGATGACCTTATCTTTGTAAAATAAGGTCATCGCCGACGCAGGTTTCCAACATTTTTACCAAAATGTTGTAGCTTTTGCTAGTTGATTTTTCTTACAGGGCCATCACCGACGCAGTGAAGCATAAATTTTTCATACATTCTCTATGGTATTAGAGCTACATGAAGGAGGAAAACAAGACATGCTTTGAATTAATCAATCAATTGACAACATTCACAGCATACAAGTTTAAAGTTACATGTAAGTATATACTTCTCCATCAATATATACAAGTCCAATACACCAACCAAGAAAACTTCAAGTTGACAATTACAAATTGGCATTATACTTCTCCATCAATATATACAAGTCCAATAAACCAACCAAGAAAACTTCAAGTTTACAATTACAAATTGGCAACATTCACACAGCATACAAGTCAATTTCAACATTCACTGCAAGTCTGGGGCCAAGACAGGGAGTGGAGGGAGGTTAAGCCTGGAGGCATTTTGAACCCAATTTTGCTCAAATATGTCAATCACAATTCTCCGCCTATAGTACGGGATGTCTGCCTGGGTGAACTGGATGGGACGACGATATATGCAATGTTCCGCGAACGCACAAGCGAACAACCCGCAGTCATTTCCGTTGTCTTGAAATGGGATGTCCGCATTTGTGGTCATCGTCCACATCATTGGCTGCGACCACCCGTGTTCCGTGAATTTATGTTGAAGCCACAATCTCTGTCCAAACAAAGTGAAATTGAATGAAATGAAATTTGGATGAAGCTGTACTATCCAAACATTATGCTGCCAAATCAATGTGAAGCAAAGTACTTACGAATCTTTCACATGTCTTTAGGCCCCAGATCTCTCCCTTAGAGCTGTTATAGTACTCCCAGCAACTCTCATCAATGTATCCAATGAGTAAGGACCAATGGTTGTGAGCGTGAATCACGTACACTAGAGTTCTGCACTCCATTGCTTCCAGTACACGTTCTCCCTTTGGCCTAAAGGCCATGTCATCCCTAGTCTTGAGACCCTTTTCCCAGTAACTCTGTAAGACAAGCATATTAGAAATGAAACATATATGATTGAAGTCAAAATGGCTTTCTGTAACTTTTTCGGAAAACTTACGCATATACTAGGGTCAGCGAAGTATGCATCCTTGCACCTTTCCCGTATCACTTCAAACCAAAAATATATGATACTCGAGTCAATCCAAGTGCCCTCGTCCAATAAATCTCTGAGGGACTTTGAATCGACGCACGAGATAATCATATCCAGCTCTTCTTTCCTGTCAATGCAATGCAAATATGGGACGTTGAATTAGTAAAAAACCCAACAAAGACTGAATTACTATGGGATTGTTTTCAAACAATTGCAATTTACCGGTGCGTATAATATTTATAGAAATCCATCAAGAGTTCCTTCTCAACATCAGTCAAAACATAACCCGTCTGGGGCAATGGATGTTCAAAATTTAAAAACCTATCCAGTATCTTCCTCAGCCTCGGTATATGCTTGCAACTCCATATCAATGAATCAATTGTACCCTGTGTAGGGGATACAATGATTGCCTGGCTAGTGACCTTTGTTGGAGTGCAAAATCCTTGAGGACCGGGCGAGATGGAGATAAGATTCTCGATAGGGATGTCATCAACATTGCCGAAAGCTGCATCAAAATTGCCAGCATCAGATTCATTTATTTGTTCTTGCTCTAAACTGTGGGAGGCTGATGCCTTTATGAAGGAGTCATCTATCCTCAAGGGAGACCCCAAATCTTTTCGAGGCTTCTTAGCGGGGCTTTTTGAGGACTTTCTCTTAATCATTGCACGCTTTTTTGAAGCAACACTCTGCACAATGAAGCAATGCATGGTCAGAAAATCACAAAAAAAACTCATTAATTCACAAAATTAAATGCTCGAATTTAATTAAATCCTTACGAGAGTATCATCAACTTCCTCATCGGATGAAGTACATGTCTTGACATAGTCCTTGTACGTAGTACCAAATGTGGACCTAAATCTTTTGACCTTTTTCTTCATCGAAGTTATGCAGTTGAGCAGGTCCACATTTGCAGCGATCGAACGATCGCATGACCGTACCACGTGGTCGAGGAAAAGAGAGACCTGCAGTGGACATATTGAAAGGATCATTAGAATAGAAAATATATTAACTAAATCAATGTGAAGCAAAGTAAGCAATGCAATCGGTGTGAACGTCATACTCGGGTCTGTGGGACTGTAGGAGCTTGGGCATCGGGCTGTGGGAGAGGATCCCTTTTTGGCTTGTTGCGTTCCCTGACACGGCCAATATGCATGATGGTATTCACTTCATACCATCTCATGTATTATTCTTCATCCTCCCCGCCTTTTGATTTTTTTCCTTTTCTCTTCAGAACATTGCTTGCCCGAGCTTCCCATGCCGTCACCTCCTCCTCATTCACTAGACTCCAATCTATCACAGAACTCCCCTTATTTTCTTTTCGCAATATGGGTTTGAAATACCTTGGAGGCACCGTCTGTTTGAGGCCAAACTGCCTCATGACCCTAGAGGTAGGGTGACGCTCCAACACCCAGTACGAAATAAGGGGAGACTCTGTTGTGAAGAGTGCTCGGTCAGCCTTCGAGACTTGCCTCAAAAAATCCTTTCCGTATTTCTGATACGGCTGCCACTCAAACTGTGCAAGGAGCATTGACTGAGTTAGAAATATTAAAGTAAGTTTGAACATTAATGGGAAATTAAAATGAAATCTTTCTACCTCTTTGGACGTGATGTAGTTGAGTTGCTTTCGCACTTCTCTCAAGGTCGTAAGATGGGTCATTCCTAAAAGTCTGTTGGCCCATGTAACCATGAGGGGAAACTGTATGTCATGGTCTAAGCGGTTGCTTGGACTTAGACCTTTACCAATCTTCATTCTCGTGTAAGCCCAGATCTGTTAAAAGAGAGGGACCTCGTTAGAACATTAAGGACTAAATAGTGAAAGTATGAAGGGGAAATATATCAAGCTCACCTGAAGAAGCTGGAGGGGCCCCGAAAGAGACTTAAACTTCTTCTCCACAGCATCCCCCTCATCCCCAAGCTCTGGCATCTCACGCCTCTGGACCCCTTTCCAATATACACCCTTGTTTAGCATCCTATAAAGGTTCGCTAAACATGCCGAGGCCCATGAATAGGGCCTAAACTCCCTAAAAAGCTCCAAAATATAAAAGGGGCCTCGTGCCCCTAAGGAATTGCAAAGAATCTGGCCCGCCACCAAAAAAAACAAATAAGCCCGAGTTTTATATATATCCTCGGCCTCTGTGGTCTTTTTCTTCACATCTACTTTGCCTTTTTTCTTCTTTCCCTTTGGCTTCGGCTTCTCCTTCTCCCTCAATTCCTCTTTAGTGGGAGCGAATATGCGTTCCAGCCACGTGAACTTAAGGGAGACCCCATTGTAGTCTTCTTTCATTAGGGGCACCACACCAAGAAGCTCTTGACATAGATCATCGATCTTGTAGTGGGTGTATGTCTGGCCCGTTACGGGCGGACCATCAACCGGTAGGCCGTAGATGTATGCTACGTCTTCCAATGTGATGGTCGCCTCGCCGGATGGGAGATGAAATGTGTTCGTCTCCGGCCGCCACCGCTCGATCAAACCCATGATCAATGCATTGTCTATCCTCATCCACCTCATTTGAGCGAGATGATAGAGCCCGGCATCGGCAACCCACTGCATTTGATGCTCATTGAGGTCCCACTGCCCATAGTCGGGGTTAGTGGGGAAGCATCTGTAAGTCCCCAACTCCTGCGAGAAAAATTAAATGTCGAATAACGTTAGTTATAAATCGAAAGGAAGTTCAATTGATTACTGGTTGTGTGGAAGAGAGTATACCAAACCGCGTTGAACAGCGGCGGAGATGTGATGCTCTTGCTAGCATAAAAGGACTGCTGGTTGTGCATTTGAGGTACTAGCCTCATTTGAGGTAGTAGCATCGGTGCGGGGCACTTGAGGCTCCTTCTCCATGTTTGACCAAGTGAAATCTGCTCCTCTCAATGGCAAATCAACAAGACGCATAGATCAATGCAAGATTGAAAAAGATTGACTAACAAGTAGGTCAATGAAGGAGGAGCATTTTATAGACCAAAAATAACATATTAGTAGTAACAAGTAGGTCAATGAAGGAGAAGGAGCATTTTATGGACCAAAAATAACATGTAAGTAGTAACAAGTAGGTCAATGAAGGAGAAGGAGCATTTTATGGACCAAAAATAACATGTAAGTTGTAACAAGTATGGGGCACACACACACATATACATACAGGAAGGGTGAGATGAGTGACTACTATGTGTATATAGAAATGAATGAAGCTTTTCTGGCCACCCAATAGTTCTGAACAAAGATGGTTTTCTAGCATTTGGAGGTTCTTCTCCTGATATGGAGAACCAATGATTGCATCTTGGACCTTAACAAATTCATTTAAGGTTTTTCATGTGTTTGGTTATTTGTTATGTTGTCGTTATATGTTTCACTGAAGAGCAGAAAGGGTGCAGGTGTGACTGAACTTTGCAGATTCCTTGATTCTAGAAAAATAAGGTGAAGATTCAATTCTACCTTGAACTTATCTGATTAGTTATCCTTTCTATTCAATGTTCCATTTTAGCAAACAAATAACTAGTGCTTGCTTTGGCATATAGCAAATTTATAATTGTTTCATTTATTTATAGCTGTGTATTAGTTCATGGAATAGATTTATCAGACAATTCATTTTTCGTACAAATAATGAACTTATCTTATGTTTATGCATGTTTTCAATTTGAAGTTTTTAATTATTTCTTTCGTAGATTTTAGTATTTATGTGTTAATTATCTCCATTCTTCGCAGCAGGCCTGGTTGTACTTTCCAGTAACCATATTATTAACATATTTCAATTCTGCTTAGCAGTTTGAAGTTTTCATTATAATTTAGTTAAATTGATATACTTGCAGTTTGAAGTTTTCATTATAATTTAGTTAAACTGATATACTTGCCTGCATAACATCTTGTTATTATAACAAAAACATGCCTTTGATTCATCCTTGTCATCCTCATAGTAACTCAATAGTCTAACATGTCGTTAAACTGTTTCACCCAAGGTCTTAATAGGTCTCTCTCTCCTCACGGTACCTTGAACTACTTGTCCTTCAGCTGATCTTACAAGACCCTACTGACATTGATTAAAAAAAAAAAAAAACCACATAGGAAGTAACCACGCCTGTTCTCTTAATGCAATCGAAGGATTGGATTAACATTGGGTTGTGTTTTCAAGTTCACTCTCACAACCAAGACATAAATTCCTGCTATTTAACAGAAAAAAAAAATCTAGCAACAGGTTATTCAAATTGTAAAGGATTCTATGGCCTGAAAGAGGTGTATATAGTGGTCCGGGCTCTCAATGACCATTTACATAATTTGATGAGTGACTACTATGTGATAGGATATGATAGTGGAAACAGGGTAGTGTGGAATATATGAATTTAGAGGGACTGGATTTCCATGTAAAATTTGGAGCATATTCATGAACATTTTGCTTAGCATTGCGCAGGCTGAAAATGAAAATGCTTAACCTTTGGTAAAGGGAGAATACAGACACAAAAAATGCCCCTAATTCTTTTTCAAGCATCATAGTATATTGGACTGTTGGATCCAAGCATACAATTGCCATCAATTGTGGTTTTTATGGTTGTTTTGGTAGGCTTGAACTTGCAAGAAATAGAATAACTAAAAATTAGTTCCCACCTTTGATGAGTTACAAATCATGCAGTCGGATACATAGTCCAATGTGATTGAACTGTTATCTGATGCTCGCGAAATATATGGAGCATGGTGTAAAATCTGCACCACAACCTGTCAATTTTAATTGTTGTTCAAAACACTTTAATACTATTCATGGATAGGCCACAAATCCAACCCCAATCCTACATCGTCCTTTTCAACTGAAA
Source organism: Umbellularia californica (assembly GCA_028538565.1). Taxonomy (NCBI): domain Eukaryota; kingdom Viridiplantae; phylum Streptophyta; class Magnoliopsida; order Laurales; family Lauraceae; genus Umbellularia; species Umbellularia californica. The sequence goes on from JAPQWN010000002.1 coordinate 31,231,722, forward strand.
ATACCCCAAATTTGGAATCTACAAACCCTCATCAAAGCAAACAAACAATGGACAAAATGAATATGACATTCAAGATAACAAACCATGCACTTCGATATCATAGGCGGAATGGCGGGAAAACAAAATGGACCGAAAATACAAAAACATTGAAAACGATTCAAATAGGAAGGAGATTTTTACCTCTGGACTGTCGATCGAAAGCAATGACAATGGAGAAAACGATGGAAGCAAAGAGAAGCACTTGAGGATTTCGGTTTGAAGCCTGGTGGTTGTGGAAATGCAACCGCTCTTCCTCAGACGCCTAAGGTCACTCTCGACGGTATGCTGGAAGGGAGAGGAAAAAAACTGAGAAGAAACAGTTATTCGAACCCTAATAAAGTTCGCGGACAGGGTCATCGCCGACCTTATTCAGTGTAAATAAGGTCGGCGCCGACGATGTGACAAAATGGTAAAAAAGAATGAAAATCGGGCCCAATTGCTCTAATTGGTGCCCCACTTGCTAAAGTGTTTGATTGCGTAACACGGGCGAATAAAGTGTTTTTTCCGGTTAAATCCCCTTATTAATATTATATTAATGTATATTATTATTAATAATATATTAATATTATATTATTAATATAATTAGTATTAACATTAACAAGGCCATTCCATTCCAAAATTCTAACAAGGGTATTTTGGTCATTTTTATGTAAATTTTATTCCATTCCGAACATCATTCCAGTATACCAAACGCAAGAACAGGAATCCAGAGTTCTATTACTGGGTTGATTCCTCAGCGTACCAAACGCTGGAATGGAAATGACTATTCCTGCCTCATTCCATTCTAAACTCATTCCACCTTCCATTCCAATCCTGTCTAAAACCATTCCAGCGAACCAAACGCTACCTAAGTCTTACCATATTCGAGCAACATAAGAGTTTGCTTGTCCAATGACCTCTCCATCCATTCCATCAAACTTTCAATTCTACCCAAATCATAGGCACTACTATCTTCGTAAAAATTGGAGTCCTCGCTTGGATATAGGTTGGTTTATAAGCTTCGAAGAATTCGGAATTGATTTGGATCTCTATGCATGGATAGAAATCTGAGTTTCTTATTCTGCATAGAGAGACCGGATAAAAGTCTTAGTTTCTTGTTCTGCATAGAGAGACTTGATAGAAATGGGTTGCTGGCAACCAATTGATGTATACCATTAGATTAGATTGATTTCAAATAATCAAATAAAAGAGAAGAAACGGTAAGAGAAAGAGAGATGAGAGGATTTAGATAAGGATTAAGAAAAAGAAATCGTAATTGATGAGAGAAAATTGTAATGATTGGTGGAAAGTGATGTGCATGAAATTTATAGGAAAATATTGAAGAGTAAAGGTAAAAATAAAGCATAGAGGAAACGCATACATAGAATTTTATTGGCGCATTCAACGACGGGTCCTTGAAATCTTTTTCCATAGTGTGATAGGTCATTTTTTTCAAATTTGAAGACCTAAAATGTCTAATTTACCCTTTCTTCAAAATCATATCCCACGACGTGGGATATTCCATTAATAATGGTCAACTACCATTTAATTGGCCAAATAAATTTCAAAAGATCCAAATAAATTTCAAAAAATATAAATAAATTTCAAAAGACGTAAATAAAATTAAAAAGCACAAATAAATTTTAAAAAAATACAAACAAATCTTCAAAAAATACAAATAAATTCGAAAGAACGCAAATAAATTTCAAAAAATGCAATTATTTCAAAAAACGTAATAAATTTCAAAAGAATGCAGAGAAATTTAAAAAGTAACAAATAAATTTCAAAAAATCCAAATAAATTTTTAAAAAAATATAAATAAATTTCAAAAGATGAAAATCAATTTGAAAAGATGCAAATAAATTTCAAAAGATCCAAATAAATTTCAAAAAACTGAAATAAATTTCAAAAGTTGAAAACCAATTTCAAAAGATCCAAATAAATTTCAAAAAATGTAAATAAATTTCAAAAAGACGCAAATAAAGTTCAAAAGAAGTAAATAAAATTAAAAAATGCAAATACATTTGCCAAAACTAAGATAAACCAATTTTTCAAATTTCAGAAAAATTTGCCAAAAACTCAAGTATTTTTGGCAAAATTCAGTTAAATTTATTGCAAAAAATGCAAATAAATTTCAAAAGAACAGCCTGAGGTTAGTTCAAAATCTCAATTATAATTTGCCAAATGGAGATAAATTTGTCAGAACCTCAGCTATATTTTTCAAAAACTCAAATGAATTTGTGAAAAACTCAGATAGATTTGTCTAGAACTTAGATAAATTCTTTCCAGAACTCAGATAAATTAGTTAAAAACTCAGATACATTTGTTGAGAAGTCAAAGAAATTTGTTTCAGAACTCAGATAAATTTGCACAAAACTCAAATAAATTTGACAAAAAATGAAAAACTCAAATAAATTTGATAGAAAATCTTATAAATTTGTTAAAACTCAGATAAACTTGACAAAAACGTAGGTAAATTTCACAAAAACTCAGATAAACTTCATACAAACTCATATATTTGTGAAAAACGATATAACAGTTATGTTGCCTTCCTTCTCTGGCAACGGCGCAACACCATCGACTCAGATAGATTTGAAAAAAATGCAGATAAATATTTCAAAAACTCAAATAAATTTATCAAACACTCAGTGAAGGCCGGTGGTTGGCGAGTGCTATGGTGATCTCTCTAGTCTTCTTCCTCAATCATGTCGTAATGGAATTTCGCGTTCCTGGACCCTCTCACCCTCCTATTAAATCTTCTAATGAACGTTTTCCATCTGGGCCCGCCACAACCTCCGACCACTCCTTCACCCTCCGAAATGCGCTTAGGCCCCTGGCCCACCATCCATCTCCCATCTCAGCCGTTCGTATCCACACCCACCGTCCAGATGATCTGGATCCCGATCCAATGGGTGCGGATTTGAAGGTTGGAATCCAGAAGCAACATTGTCAGTTCTTCTCGAAAAACATGTCTACTGCGGCATCGTCATCTGGTAATTCTTCCACTACATGTTGTTGATGTTGGTTTGTTGGCGAAATCCGAAGAATCATCGGATCTCGTCCCCATCAGATAGGTCTTGAATCTTTTTATATATAGATGAGAGAGAGATAGGGATTTCGATTTGGAATTGGAGAGTTGATTTCCAGATCCTTGTCATCACGGGGTGGGTCGGCGCCCTGATGGGGTCCCTCTTTTACATCCTCCACCGCAGGGGTATCCTCAAGATCTCTGAGCAGAATGAGATGGCAAGCATGGATTTGACGAGGCATGGTGGGTTTGCCTATGCTCACGATAATGAGGACAACAGCCTATGGTTTATGTGGCTTCCGATCTAGAAAAGCAGAACTGCAACCAGATTAAGATCCTCTGTGCTTTCTTCTCTAGTTGTGGTTTCTGCAACGATGGTCCGCTGACTAGCTGTTGTTACGATCGGGCGAGGGTTTGATGGGGGACGAAGAAAGAGGAGGAGAAGGGTTCTTTTGGATAGCAGGGATCAAGAGGGAGAATGGAAGATCGGAAATTTTAAAATTCAAAATTCAAAATTTTATGCGTTAAACAAGGATCTCTTGCTGAAATATGTCCAGAAGCCTTAGAAAAAAGCCTTAGAAAAGGAAAAGTTGATGGACTGAAGGCCGTTTAAGACCTCTATGGGGGATCTTTCGCTAATTTACTCAATGGCCGAAATATGTCCAACTACATGGACGATAGGCCTTAGAGGAGGAAAACTTGATGGACTGGAGGCCTTACAAGACCTATATAAGGGACCTTTCGCTAATTTACTCAATTTTATTTGGGGCCAAAATACTAAACCACCAAATTATTTCAGTAGGTTCAAATATGTGGACCGACCCAAAACCGTCCCCTTCGAGTAGGCTATATATGGTTTATACGCATTGAGTGGGTTGACCCTAACCTAACCCATTAAATGCGGGTTAGTTTTTTCTTAGCTACAAGTACAACCAACATATATAATTGTGGGCCAGGTTATACATCTTGGGTTAGTGGATTGGGAATATCTTTAACTATATCGGAACATGCATCTCAGTTTGGCCGCAAAGAATTTTGTGTAAGACCTTTGAATGAAATAATCCAGCATTAATCAACTTAACTCGATTTTACTACTAGTAAAAGGCTACGTGCTAAAGAGATTAAGTGCTTACTGTTATTTTTAATTCTATAAATTGTGAACTCTTTGGTTCTCATTAATTATATCTATTAAATAATATATCAAAATTGGAGATATGTTTATAACAAGGCTTGAGTTTAACATGGGCCTTTGTTGCCAGTCAAAATTAAAATCGTTGCACTCTTCTCATGTGGGGCCTACATTCATTAGACAATGTCAAGATTAGAAGATTTCACCGAGATTGAGAGATCTTAATAGTTATTATTATATTTTTTCTCTCTCTCTCACTTTTTTTTGGCTAAATGGAAAGATTTTGTATTAAGAAAATTGCAATATGCCCTGACAAAAGGCCAAAAAGGCAGCTATTATTGCTCATAACTAAGCCAAAAGAATGGAGAAGATAAAAAGAATACCAGAACAACATTCCAAAAAAGAACTAAGAGAGCATCATTCAACACTTAAAATTGGCTGAATAAAAGACTTTAGATCCGAGCCTAACCAGAGGCAGAGAATTCCAACAAACGCTAGGGGAATATGGATTTTAGGCGAGCTATAGATACCCATATAGTTTCAATACTTCATATTTGCTATTATTTGAGTGCCAAGTCATTATGGGGACTATCGGATAAAAAATCTAAATTAATTAATCTAGATAAATATTGTATCTAGACAAGTAGTACACTTCTTTATTTTATATTTATTATTTCTAACAATATTTTAAAGAAAAATATAATTTTTAATATATTTTGTATTTTTGGGCCCAGGCTTAGCATGGGCCGTTGTTTCTAGTCTTATGATTTACCATGTATGGATAAAAAAATAGCGTGGTAAAGTAAAATTCAAGTGTCACGTTTTAACCGTAAGATACTTTTCTTTTATCACATAAAATCATGGTAAAATCTGAGCCAACGGGATAGATTGGACTTAAAAAGTTGAGCCCACAATTAATGTATGAAAGGGTCAATTAGCAACCTCATTACAGTCAACTAGCAGATCCGAGTCTGTGATATTACTGATCAAACAAAGCAAGTCCAATTGTTTAAATGACTGATAAGCAGCAGAAACGCCCATTATTGCCAAAGCTCATAGTCAGAGTCTTTTTCTTCCCAAAAGCTAAGCTAAAAGCTTTAGATGGAAACACCTGCTATAGCTTTTTGCTTGATTATGGTAGTTGACGTGATCAGATTCAGATAAAGCCTTCTAATTCCAAACTCTAGAGAGGAAGGAATATGACATTATGACGAAAACTTTTACTCACCTGCGCACAGGTAAGTGGTAACGTGACCTCTGACCTGGTCCTTTGTATTCTACAAAAAGGTTCTTTATAAAGGTGACAAGTTGTCACTTTTAAAACCTTTTCTGTGTTTGATTTTTGTTAGGACTGCTATAATGATTGACATTTAAAATTATGGGACCAACTATAAAATGGTCATATGAAAGTGCAAACTTACTTGATCCATCTCACAATTATTTAGACTACGAATAAGAATTCAAAAATTCCAGATTGGGTGAGGCTTTACCCACGGTGGTGACCTTTGGTGGACCAATCACCATCCACCATGTCAATGCCGGAAGCCTGCCATGTCCAAGGAATGGGCCACTTATAGTGACATGGCAGATCGTAATTGGTCCACCCATAATTACCGTCGGTCAAATTTCCCAGAGGATCTCGATTTGAATTTTGATAGTCCTATGGCCATATTTTAAGAGGGCCGCATTAAATTGTTTATTAGGCTTGGTGGTTGGAATCAATGGATTTGTCAAATATCATCATGCGGGCCTGCAATGGAGTTGCAGATTGATGCCCACCTACTTAAAAAAGAACTGCTCAAACTAAACTATGATGTATAGTGAGATCGTGCATCATTGGGAACTTTTTATTATTTTTTTATTTTGATAACCTAGGGTATCGCCCGCCCAGCCAACTCTGTTTAAAAGCTTTTGGCCTAATTAGCTTTAAGGGACACTTGTTTTTGGACGCCCAAGAACTAAACCCTAGGATTGCAAACCCTTCTATCCACATGGACCTAGTAAAACTATGGGAGGTGGCCACCGAGGGTTACTATAGAACACAAGACCTCTCCACTTCCTGAATTGCAGGGTCTTTTGCCAACTAAACTACTAGGGGTGTACACGGATCGGATTGGTGCGGATTGGGCCAAATCCATCACCAATCCGTTACCTATAAATTGACGGATTTGGGATCCATCACCAATCCGTGACTGTTAAAATCCGATCCGATCCATAGAGGATCGGATCAGATCGGGTCGGATTAATCCGTTTAATCCATCCCTGTACATTACATGGAAAAAAAAAGAAGAAAAAACCAATGAATTCTGAAGCCACTGAATTAAAGGGGCATGAGTTAGAGAGTTATACGCCTATCATATCCTCTTCTATTCATAAGGTTACATATTGACCCTTTACATTTTTTTTTTCTTATTATATTTTTTTTTTTATATTTAATGACAACGGATCGGATTAGATCAAATCCGCGGATTAAGGGTGAAATCCGCCACCAATCTGTCGCTAACGGATTACACAATTTACAATCTGTCACCAATCCGTTGGCCTTCGGATCGGATTAAAATCCGTGGATCGGATCGGATTGGATTGACGGATTAACAGATTTTTTGTACACCCCTATTAACTACCACTCGTTGGTTGCATCGTTGGAAATTCCTTTTACCATCGGATTGAACATTTGATAAAAGATATGATTAACACTATCTCATGCAAATTCAAATGGCCATACCCACATATAATGATATTGGGCCAATCACCCGCTGGACTTGGGTCTACCTCTAGAACTCGTCTAAAACATTTACGTTCACTTTCAAAACCTACATAAAAATTTTGGATCCACAACTAAAACCCATGTTAAAATTTTGGGTACATGAAATTAATTGGCCAGCTGATATTCATTACCACGTTGGTGGCAAAAACCTAAAAACCCTGAAGAAGGTTGTTTTGAAGAATTCCAATTTAAAATAGGTGGGTCTTACTGTGGAGTTATACTTAGGGCAATTGGGCGGAGGTCCCTATACATTTGATTTTATGGCCTTAGATCCACACCTTTTTTTCATAGTGTCGTAAGTCCTTCTTCCAAATTTGAAAATCTAAAATGTCCAAATTGCCCTTTCTTTAAAAGCCCTTATCTATTTAAAGATAAATCATATCCCATGATTAGTGGGATATGCAATTAATAATGGCCAGGTACTATTTGATTGGCCACGATTAACGAAAATACCATTTATGAGATTTTGAAATAAATTTAAAAAAACACAAATAAAATTCAAAAGACGCAAATAAATTTTAAAATAATGCAACTAAACTTCAAAAAACTCACATAAATCTCAAAAGAACGCAAATAAATTTAAAAAGACAAATACAAATTTCAAAAGATTCAAATAAAATTTAAAAAATGTAAATAAATTTCAAAAGACCTAAATAAAATTCATATAACATTTTTTATGGTACATAACTTTTTTTTTTTTAACTGGTTATGATTTCGAACACAGATAAATTCATATAAACTCACATCAAAGTTAAAAAAAAAAAAGTGCAGATCAAATTAATATAAATGCATAGTAAGCTTAGATAAAATCACTTTCAAATTTAGATAAATTGAAGTCACATTCAGATTAATTGACAACAAACAGAGATTAATTAACACAAAAGACAGATAAATTCATATAAATATAGAGATAACTTTAATTTAAAGTCAGATAACTTCATGCCAAAATTAGATAACATATACAAAAACTCAGATAAAATAACAGCAAACTAAAAAAAAACCAGCAAATTTATCTGAGTTTTCTGAAACTTATCTTAACTTCTGGCGAAACTCAGATAAATTTATCTGAGTTTTGAACAACTTTTCTGAGTTTCGAACAAATTTATCTGAGTCTGAACCAACACAAATTTATCTGAGCAGATAAATTAACAGGAAGCTCAGAAAAACAAAAAATTTATTTGAGTTTTCTGAAACTTATCTTAACCTCTGACAAAAATTAGACAAATTTATTTGAGTTTTGAACAACTTTTCTGAATTGCTAACAAATTTATCTGAGTCTTGACCAACACAAATGTAACCGAGTAGATAAAATAACAGTAAGCTCATTAAAAAAAGTAAATTTATATGAGTTTTCTGAAACTTATCTTAACATCTGGCAAAACTCAGACAAATTTATCTGAGTTTTGAACAACTTTTCTGTGTTGCTAACAAATTTATCTGAGTCTGGACCAACACAAATATATCCAAGCAGATAAAATAACAGCAATCTCATAAAAACGGTAAATTTATCTGAGTTTTCTGAAACTTATCTTAACCTCTGGTAAAACTCAGACAAATTTATCTGAGTTTTGAACAACTTTTCTGAGTTGCTAATAAATTTATGTGAGTCTGGACCAACACAAATTTATCTTCTTCTTGTAGCTTGGCTTGAATTAAGCCAACTTCTCTCCTATCTCTTTCCCCATCTGCCACTTGCCAAGATCATGGGAGAAAAGGCCATGTGCTTTTGATCATGCAAACCGAGACAAGAGAGATTAGTACTTGGAACTCTACAAAACAAAGAACCTAGACTACTTCTCTCTTATCCGACTCCAACGAGTCTATGTGGCCCAACAAAGATCTCCTCTGCAACTCTTCTCATCTTTTTCGGAGAGTTATTGCATAGATCAAAACCAAGAAGCACCGATTCCCTCTAGTTTCTCTCCAATCGACCGAGAAAGACTTTTGGGATTTACATAGCCCCAGACAGAGAGGGAGAATGAAAGATTTAAAATTTTGAAATTCAAAATTTTATGCCTAAAAAGTTAAAAGGGCATGTCTGATATGGCGCATACAGGGACTTCTAGCCAAACTATGTATAGCTATATGAACCATAGGTTATAGAGGAAAAGTCGTTGGACTGGATGTCTTACAAGACCAATATAAGGGATTCCCTTATACTTAGGGTTTTTAAATTATAAAAAGAATTATTGATAAACTTTTCTGGGCCGCCACGTCATTGGTCCCGTAAAATAGGAAACTTCAAATTACAGCTTCCTATCTCCCCTGGTAAGAACGGCCATACCATGGAGAGTTATGGCGTCGTGGCTTCTTGAGGATCTCTCTCTTTGCATGTAAGGATCGAACAAACCAAATCCACCAGTAGCACCCACAGTCAAGATACGAATTTTTATCCTTCTCTGTTTCATTCCATTCTTACTTTTTACGGATCATGCTTTTTTTTTTTTTTTTTTTCCTTTTTCGATAATGTTGACTTTTGTGTATGATTGATTATTCTACCATGTGGTAAAGATTTTAAAAAATGACTTTTTTATGGTGTGGGTTGTTGTTTGATTGATGGATTGATTACTGGGTCGTTTACATTTGTGTTGTTTGATCATCCCCGTCTCTCTTTTCTTTGTTTGTTTGTTTGGGCTGGGTTTCCTTTGAAACAACAAATACTTGCCCCTTCTCTGTTTTATTCTTTTCTTCTTTTTTCCCTAGTTACTGCATTTAGTTCTATGAAGTACATACTAATTAAAGATGAAGGGGGGGGGGGGGGGGGGGGGGGATAGAGAGAGGGAGAGAGACCATTTTGGGCAAGGGTGTTCGGATGCTATGAAGTAGGAGAGGATGGAGTACATGAAAACCAGAGGAAGAAGATGATGAAGTAGGTGAAGGTAGTGTAGGAACAGAGAGGATGGGTTCTGCGGTTGGGTCTACATGGGCATGATGAAGAGATGAAGATGGGGCTGTTGACATGATGAAGGTGATGATGGGAAGATAGAACGGTGATATTGCTAGAATGTTACGTGTCAGAGAGAGAAGAATAGTTACAGTGTTTGATCTTGGCGATGGTGGAGTAGAGGTTAAACTGATGTGGAAAATTTACAGAGATCGAGTGGGTCTCATAATGGAGACAAGAATAGAGATGGCTTTGTTTATGAATTGATGAAATTGAATAGTGATGAAGAGAGAAGCCAAGTGGGAGTCTGGGTACGGGTTGGACTGAACTGGGTTGAATGGCTATTGGCAAGTGGGATGTATCTATGTAGCGTTTATGGTTATGATAGAAACAAAGGGTGTGTGTGTGTAAGTGCGGTGGGTTTAGGTCTGGTGGTCGGGTCGAGTGGACTAAAGTGGGTTTAGGTCCTGGTTTGATCCCAAGTAAATGAGAGGATGAGATGGTAAAAGTGGTGATGTGGGTCTCGGTTCAATGGAGTAAGGTGATGGAAGAGATGGAAATAGTGACTCGGGCTGCGAGTTGGTATACGTCCTGAGAGATGGTCTGATCAAGTGGGTATGGAGGGGTACTGTTCTATTTGGGTGAGTTCTGAGAGGAGTGAGTCTTGTTTTGTAATGGTGAAGAGAATGAGAAGACAGAGATGAGCAATGCAACAGGCTGAGTTAAGTTGGGATTAGTTGATTGGCTTTGTGAGTTTTGGGCTGCAAGCTATTGGTGCCTGATCTGATTTGAGTAACTGAGTTCAATGGGTTCTGAGTAAGATTTGTGTATGCTGGGTGTTGGTTGGTCTGTTTAAATGGGTTGAAATAATGTTTTAGTCCTCAGATGATGATGAGTGAGGATGGGTACTGGACTATGTTGGCCTGAAAGGGAAAATCTATGAAGGAACTGATTTAGCCTGAACTGTGTTGGCCTGATTAGCATGTGGGACTGGGTTCAATTGAGGATAAGGACAGGGCAGTGTTGTTGTGGCCAGCACTTGGGTTTCGTTTGGATGAGTCCAATTTAGAAGTGGTTTGAGGTCTCCGTTGTGTGTCTTTGTGGTGATGACTGAAGAGTTAAAACATGGGTGCAGAACAGTAAAAAAAAAAAACAAAGAAACAAAACATGAATTGATTATCATGAGTTAAATATACTTTTTATTTCTTAAATTTAATAATTATCATGAATTGCAAAATCTATAAAGGAACTGATTTATGAAGACTAAGTTTTTTAAAGTTTTCAAAAATGCTACATAAATCTCCAGTAAAGAAAATAAAAAACAGAATATACATATTTTTTGGTAAAAAATTATAATTTAATTTAAAATTTCTTAAATAATATTACCTTTTCGGTAAGACTAAATTTTCACAATAATATTACCCGATTAGCATGTTGGATTGGGTTCAATTGAGGGTGGGGGACAGTGCGGTGTTGGTGTTGGATTTTACAAGTTAGGTCTTAGTAATTGAATAACAAGGCTAATTAGTATTTCTCTGATTCCTTGCATCATAGAATCCTGACAACACTGCCCTGCCCCTCACTCTCAGTTAGCATCATTTATATAACTTGAATTAGCATCATTTACAAAACTTGGACCAATAGTTATGTGATCTCTTTTCCTACTTTTTTTTTTTTTTCAAACTAAATTCAATAGATTTTTTTTTTCTGTTAGCTTATTCTAAATTACATATTCATTATCGATGCATTAATATATTTTTTATGTGTTTAAAAAAATGAAATTGTGGCCCTTTCATACTTATTATGTGTATTAAATAATATACCAATATTTAATATATGTTATTATTGGAGCACGGGCCTTTGTTGCTAGTTGAATCTTTAAACAGGAAGCCAATCAAGTTTATCCTGTAAGGCTGTAACAATGAGAGCAAAGAGCCTACTTTTGAATTTCAAAATGGAGCTCTCTCTTTTTCATTGAGAATGCTGAACTCGTGAATCATGATTCTTACTTGAGCCTTTCGGATTTTTCAAAAGATCTGTTACTATCTCTAAGGTGCTGTTTAAGTTGTAGGCTTATTAGCATTGATTCTTTGTATATTCTTTTTTCTTTCTTTCATGACTGTTGGTACTTGGACTAAGCAAATGAAGGCCATTGCATTGGAAAAGGGATCTATATATGAAATGTGTTTTGATTATTTACGTGTTTTTCTTTGTTTTTAATCAAGATTTGTTGTAATGGAATTGGTTTTCTCGGTTCCTGTTGTTTATGCTCATTATAGTTTAAAAGGATTCAATATATGAACTGGGGATTTAATTATTAATGTTTTCTGTTGATTCTTATGAAGATCTGTTGTAATGGATATGGATTCCTTTGCTTTTGTTGAGCAGTGTTTCAGTTGATTACACAAGCTGTTGTTTTCATGAAACCTGAGTAACAGAACCAGCAGAATGGGGGTTACCGTATGAACTTGTTTCTATATAAATTTGCATGTACACAAAAGATCAACCAGTGTATCAAAAAGAACTTTGGTCTCCCATATACTTCACTATTGCTATAACCTGTTCACACTTCACATGGTTTCTCCTTTTTTATTAGCGTTTCTAGCTTCATTGATCGATTTAAGCTTATTATAGGGTGAAAAGTCTCAATATATGAAGCCAGTTTATGATGACTCCTGCTTTCTTTTTCAATGTTGTTTTTAATTTTATTGAGACACGAGATATGGGTTCCTTTGTTTCTGTTGAATGGTGATTGGTGAATAAACTTTTAGTAATCATATGGCCATGGTAGTTGACTTACTTGAAGATGATGACTATTATGTGTGTGCTTTTGTTGTTTGTAACTTAAAAAGAAAGAAAATGGGTTTGGTGATTAGATGATGTACATTACCACAATGGTTCTGTGGTCATGGTCATTTCTCTAATAGCAGGAATTTAAAATCTCTTCAATCTTCTATTTATCATTCATTAATTTTTTTAAAGAAAGAAAAATTCCCCAATAATTTGCAACTTGTGAATTTTAAAAGAAGCATCCTTAATCCAGAATTTAGAAAAAAGTAGCTTCTTTTTTCTAACCTGTGCTTATTTTTCTCAACCTGCTCTATCATTAGTTTTTAGTGGAAAAGAGAAAAAAAAATGAATTAAGTGGATTTTGTGGTCTTTTCTCTAGAACCACACATTATTCATCAATTTTCTTTCTTTTTCTATCATTCATTCAATCTTTTAAAGAAAAACTTCCTCAATACTAATTTATTTTACACCAATGATTCATGCTTCATTGTTTAGAATTATTTTCTGATTTCTTATACTTCTTTTTCTCAATTAGAAACCTTATATTTTTCAAAATTATTCCAAGCATAAATATTCTCCATGGAATGTCAGGAAAAAGTAATGTAACATTAAAGCATGATATGGTCTTATTCTTTGTGCAAATATACACTTGTTAAAATTGTAGTGGGAAATTACCTGCTGAACACATTACTATTTGCATATTAGTAGAAGTTATTGTCTGATTTCCTTCAAAAGAAGGTTGCTTCACAAAAGCCATTAGTGATCTTTTTAGTACTATCATATGCTTCTCTTCTCATTGTTGCAGGTTCATTGGTGGGAAGTAGCCATGACTTCTAATGATGAAAATGTCGCAATCAAGGTTTGAGGCTTAAGTTTTTCATGCAAATATATTTGGTAGGATTTAGAGAGATTCTTAGTCTCTTTTGTGTGATCAACAGGGGAAGTACACTGCAATGCTTGTATGTTGGATTTTAGGAACTGGTAGCCTCTTTCCACTTTCCATGGAACAGCATGTTGACAACCTTAGATTACCATAGCGCCATATTCCCGGTAATGAATTCATTTTCTTCCCCTGTTTTCCATTCATGGTTTTTGCTCTTAAGATATTCATTGATTATTATGGTTGTGGTCTACAGTGAAACCTCATCTCTATCAATTATCAAGCCAACTCAAAACATTCATTCATGAACAAATTATCAACCTTGATCAACCTTAAATCATTGCTAACGTAGGCCAGTTAAGTAATAGATACTACTTTTATAACAGTTGCTTTCCTTGCCACTAGGTATAGATTTGAAGCTCCCCCCCCCCCCCCCCCCCCCCCCCCCCCCCCCCCCCCCCCCCCCCCCCCCCCCCCCCCCCCCCCCCCCCCCCCCCCCCCCCCCCCCCCCCCCCCCCCCCAACCAAAACATAATAATAATAATAATAAAAATAAAAATAAAAATAAAAATAAAATAAATTAAACACTTATGCTTTTTTTTTTTTTCTATTGGGAAGAAAAGACTGGCCTGGCCTGTATAAGGAGTGCATGTAATTTAATTTAATTAGGCCAAACATTTGCTTGAGAGCCCAAAAAATTGATCAAAAACCTGGTTCAGCCCAGCCCGGTTGGTTAAATGGGCAGGATTGGGCCTAAATTTTATAGCTTGTTTCGGGCCTGGCCTGTGTTTATAGAGTCGGGCTGAGCCTGGATACCTCAGCCCAGCCCGGCCCATGAACACCCCTACTCGAAAGCCTTCAATTAGCATGGAGAACTAATTTCTTCGTCAGAACTAATTTCTTCGTCTTTCTTTTCAGAATCCTTTCAATGAACTTATGATATCTTTAACCTGTTTCATATTTTTCTGCTTAAATATAATTTTCAGATGACATGGAAATGTGTAACAACATCTTGATCATTGTAACCATGTAACCGATCATATTACTTATATTATAAATAAGAGAAATTTGAATGAGTGAATCTACTGTTGTTTATTTTGTTGTGCAGAATTATCACCCCTCAAGGATACTTACTATTGCAGTTCTATCTTTCGCATTTGGTACTGTCATAATAATGACATACTATGAAGCGAAGATGAATACAAGAGTACGCAACTTGATTGGGTTTAGTCTTTACTTCGTAGGCTCAGCATCAGTTCTTGTTGTAAGTGCTATTTATACCCCTCCAATATTTTCTTCAATCTTATTAGTTCTTCAATCTTATTTGGAGGACATAGCCTTAAACAGATTTGATTGACGTCGTCAAATCCATATGGCCAACCCCACCTAGTGGGAAAAGGCTTGGTTTGGTTTGGTTTTGGTTATTAGTTCTTCTTACCGTACATTAGTAATGTACTTCTTTTAGCTATAGTCATTTTCCATTTATGAGCCAGACAATCTATTTTCTAGGCCCCATTTTGCTCACTACTTTTAGAAAATTCTCGTAAGTGACTACATCTAAGATGCACAACTTGTGACCTGCAAATAGACAACTTACATGTGTGGTTGCTAGATGAAGTAGTAATGTCATTTTATAGTTCAATCAAGTATGATATATTTCGTCTTACAGTACTGTTTCCATCAAAATTAACATTGTTTTGTTGTTTTTCCAATCATAGTTGAATTTACTAACATCTGGAAGTGGAGGGATTGGTCCCTATATTGGCTTGTGTGCCATATGTGCTACTTTTGGAGTTGCAGAAGGTCATGTTCAAGGTGGAATGATTGGTGATCTTTCTCTCATGAGTCCTGAACTCCTTCAGGTAATTTGCTTATTGCTACATGTGCATATTCTCTTTGGTAGTGTTTGGTCGTGAGACACCCGTTTGCAAATTTAAAGAAAAAAAAGATTAAATAAAATAGGAGCACAACATTTAGATTACCTTTAGAGATTTAAAGTAGTGATGGTTTGAAACTCTTAGAGAGGAATCAAATGTCAATCCAGGCCCATCCATTTAGGCCCATTTATTGTACCCATTTGTTACATTGTAATTAGTCAAAGGTTGTTACTTAATTTGTTGCTTCAGTTTAGGATCTAAGATTTGTAATTGATTGTAATTAGGGAATTAAACCCTTATATAAACAACAGTCAATCCTCAAAGGATGAACAACATTCATCTCTCTCTCTTATGTTCTGTATTTCATCTCTCTCTAAATGTCATGGTATCAGAGCACGATCGATCATCTGTGATCTGTGATCTTCTCCTAAATCATCTTCCAAACATTGGAAGCCATCATCTGTGATCATTCTCTTCAGCCGGATCATCCTGATCATCTCAGATCAGACGTGGCCCACCTGTGATCATCACCAACTCATCAGCGGTACCCTACCATCTTGGTCGCCTGAAGCTTCCAGGATTTATGAAGAATTTTTTCTGATTTATTGATCATCAGAGTCATCTTCCAAGATCTGGAAGCCCTGATCGTCTGTGCTCATCCCTGTTCATCTCAGATCTGAAGTGGCCCACCTGCGATCATCATCGCTACTCAGCTGGAACAGCCCATCTTGGTCATTTGGATTTATACATCTTTTTGAAGATTTTCTCACGGTTTATGGATCATCAGAGGTAGGCCATCTACCATTTTTGTTGAAACTTTGTTTTGTCCATTTCTTTTCATCTCAGCCGTCCAAAAGTTTGGATTTGGATTCGTTAGGCATGAGACCACTTCCAATAGTTGCGGAAATCTGTTGTGAACCCATCCCCATCCTCATATCTGACAGCAGATCATTTGGTGGGACCCTCGTGCAGCTCTACACAGTGACGACAGGGTCGTCTGTGTCAATCTGTGCACTGTGTTAGTGCACTATTCGTTGTATGCCTTCTGGGGACTGTCTTGGACTATTTTTCTGTGCACTACTTTTGTCCACTATTTATCCTGTGGATTCTGGGCACTGGTCTGGACCTCTTCACACGTCCGATTTAGTTCAATTGTGATTGTGGTCTAATTTGTCTAAAATTGGACTATATCAGTGCTGCTGCTCCATTTCCACTATTTGACAGTATCTTTTCCGAACTGCTTTGTGCGTGCTTCTTCCTTGTCTTTAGTCATGGAAAAACATGAGATTGCCTTGATTCGCTTTGATGGAACAAATTATACCTCATGGGCCTTCCAATTTCAAATTTATTTGGAAGGAAAAGAACTCTGGGGACACATTGATGGATCTGAACCTCAACCTGAGGAAGATGATAAGAAAATTTTAGCTTGGAAGACAAAGGATGCTAAAATCAAGACCTGGTTGCTGGGCTCTATGGAGTCACATTTTATTCTCAACCTCAAACCCTGCAAAAATGCCCGTGACATGTGGGAGTATCTTAAGAAAATTTACCAACAGGGCAATGCTGCTCGCCAGTTTCAATTAGAACTTGAAATCTCTCAATTCACTCAAGGCTCCCAGTCTATTCAGGAGTATTATAATGGCTTCCGCAGACTGTGGTCCGAATATAATGAGATTAAGTTTGCCCAGGTCTCTACAGCTCTTCTACCGTAATTACTTCCATTACAGCAATGTAGTCATCGGGATCAGTTTCTTATGAAACTTCGTCTGGAGTTTGAGACAGTTAGATCTAACTTAATGAGCAGGGCTTCTCTTCCTAGCTTAGATGGTTGTCTTCAGGAACTTCTACGGGAAGAACAATGTCGGGTCACTAAAACTACTCTGGAACAACAAAGATCTGTTGAGGCTCCCCTTGCCTATGTTGCTACAACCAGACCACCTCCTAGGGATATCAGTAAAGTTCAGTGCTATAACTGCAAGAAATATGGTCACTATGCAAATCAATGTAAGGCAAAAATTTGCCGATATTGTAAGGCCACTGGTCATGTTATTGAAGAGTGCCGGAAGAAGAATCACAATTCTACTTCCCGCAACTATGTGCAGTCAGCCCCTGGTACTTACAGCGTGCCGTCAGCTCCTAGTGCTTACACTGTGACCACTCCACCATATGCTTCATCTGACTTCAGTGGTTCTCTGTAATATGATTCTTCCTCCCACCCTGGTTCCTCACAATCTGCGTCACCAGCTCCTATCACCCCTGAGATGGTAAACCAAATGATCATCAATGCCTTAGCTTCCATGAACATCGCAGGTACTGCTTCCTCTTTTTCCAATACCTGGTACTTAGATTCTGGTGCAAGTAACCATATGACCACTTCAGTCCTAAAATTACAAAATGTTGTTCCTTACACTGGTCATCTTACTGTCCAAGCTACCAACGGAGATCATCTTCCCATCACCTCTGTTGGTGATACCCCTAGCCCCTTCCCATTAACCAATGTTTTAGTTTCTCCTCATCTTGCTACCAATTTGGTTTCTGTGGGTCAACTTGTTGAAAATAACTGCAATGTCTCTTTTTCTCCTTCTGGTTGTGTTGTGCAGGACCAAGAGTCGGGGGAAGTGATCGCGAGGGGGCCTAAGCGTGGAAGGCTTTTTTCATTACTAGTGTCTTCTTTTATTCCGAATAACTCCTTACATCAGTTATTTTGTTTTTTCATTAAGAATAATTCTCGGTTGTGGCATAATAGACTTGGTCATCTGAATGCCTCTACAATGTCTAATTTATTTCAATTTGTATTATTACATAAACCTATTGATTCTGCTTCGTTTGAATGTGATGCTTGTAAATTAGGAAAGAGTAAAACTTTACCTTTTCCACACTCTAACACACGGAGCACTGCATGTTTTGACTTAATTCATAGTGATGTTTGGGGCATTGCTCCAACTCTTTCTCATAGTCATTTTAAGTACTTTGTCACCTTCATTGATGACTACAGCAGATTTACTTGGATTTATTTATTACATTCAAAGTCTGATGTTCTTCATGCTTTTAAAAATTTTTTTAGCTATGTTGAAACTCAATTCTCCACATGCATTAAGATTTTGCGATCCGACTCAGGGGGGGAGTATGTGTCCAATGATTTTCAATCTTTTCTGAGCATTAAAGGAATCATTTCTCAACGTACATGTCCGCATACTCCCCAACAAAATGGAGTCGCAGAACGGAAAAACAGACATCTCCTTGATGTAACTAGAACACTTCTAATTGAATCTTCCGTTCCCCCTCGTTTTTGGACTGAAGCTCTCATCACGGCAGTTTATCTCATAAATCGCCTTCCATCCCCTACCATTGATCATTTCACACCTCATTTTAAACTGTTTGGACATCAACCTGTATTTGATCACCTTCATACATTTGGATGTGTTTGTTTTGTTCATCTCCCTCTCACGGAACGAACAAAACTAACCGCGCAATCTTGCAGGTGTGCGTTTTTAGATTATGCCACTAATCAAAAAGGTTTTGTTTGTTATTATCCCATTTGACGTCATATCAGGGTTTCTCGAAATGTTATTTTCTTTGAAAATCAATATTTCTTCCAAACTCACATAGACTGTCCTCAACCATCTTCACCCGCTCTCTTACCTGGTTTCTCGGATCAAACAACTATTACTAGGTTTAATCCTGATTTTGTGTATCACCGACGGGAAAAACCTACCACTGCAGATGGCCATCCTCCTGATCCTCCACCGACTAATGGTTCCGTGCCTACTCAAGCCTTGCGTCGCTCCTCCAGATATTCTAGACCGCCTGAGAGGTATGGATTTACCCATACTTCTTTGATGACAACCCTTTCTTCTGTCCCTATCCCAAGTTCTTATTTGCCGGCTGTACACCAAGATTGTTGGAACCAGGCCATGAAGGAGGAATTGGATGCATTGGATCAGAATCACACTTGGGATTTTGTGGAGTGTCCTTCAACAGTTAAACCCATTGGTTGCAAATGGATCTACTCGATCAAACTTAAATCTGATGGGTCCTTGGATAGACACAAAGCTAGACTTGTGGCACTCGGCAACAGACAGGAGTATGGCATTGACTATGAGGAAACGTTCACACCTGTCTGTGGCCAAAATGACATTTGTTCGGGTACTTCTCGCCATTGCTGCATCTAAATCCTGGCCTTTATACCAAATGGATGTAAAAAAATGCATTTCTCCATGGGGATCTGCAAGAAGAAGTCTATATGCGGATACCACAAGGCGTCCCCTCTCCCTCAAAGAGGACTGTCTGTCACCTGCGCAAATCGCTTTATGGTCTAAAGCAAGCTCCTCGGGCATGGTTTGAAACCTTCAAGAGTCGCTTATGCAAGAGTGGTTTTACCCAAAGTCCTTATGATCCGTCTCTCTTTCTATGCCACACATCTACTGGTGTTACTGTGCTTCTCGTATATGTTGACGATATTATTATCACTGGCACAGATGATGGTATGATCAAATCTCTCCAAGCTTCTCTCCGGGATTCCTTCCGTATGAAAGATTTGGACCCATTGCATTATTTTTTGGGCTTAGAAGTGCATCAATCTCCCCAAGGTCTATTTGTTAATCAACACAAATACACATCAGATCTTATCAAGTTGGCTGACCTCCATGATTCTTCACCTGTTGATACGCCTGTAGAGGTACATCTCAAGTTAAGTAAAGATGATGGTGATCTTCTTCCTGATCCTCATACCTACCGGCGTCTGGTGGGAAGTCTTGTCTATCTCACTATCACTAGACCTGACATATCCTATGCTGTTAATCTTGTGAGCCAGTTCATGACAGCTCCTCGACACCTTCATTTGACAGCTGTGAAGCGGATTATTCGCTATCAGCTGCGAACTGTCCCTCGTGGTTTATATTATCCAAAGGGTAATCCTCTTCATCTAACCGCTTATGCGGATGCTGACTGGGCAGGCTGTCCAGACACACGCCGTTCTACTACTGGTTGGTGCATGTACCTTGGAAATTCTGTCATTTCTTGGAAATGCAAGAAACAAGAACGGGTGTCTCGATCTTCCACGGAAGCTGAATATAGGGCAATGTCTTCTACTTGTTCTGAGATCTTATGGCTACGGGGACTTCTTTTGGAACTTGGGTTCGCTCAAACCTCTCCTACTCCATTGCATGCCGATAATACTGGGGCTGTTCGCATCACTGAAAATCCCGTCTTCCATGAACGCACCAAACATATCGAAGTTGACTGCCACTTTATTCGAGATGAATATAAGCGTGATGTCATTCGTCTACCGCATGTCCCTACAGAACTTCAGTTTGCAGATATCTTCACGAAGGGACTTCCTCGGCCTCGACATCAATTTCTTGTATCCAAATTGTTGCTTTATGACTCCCCAGCATCAATTTGAGGGGGGGGTGTCAATCCAGGCCCATCCATTTAGGCCCATTTATTGTACCCATTTGTTACATTGTAATTAGTCAAAGGTTGTTACTTAATTTGTTGCTTCAGTTTAGGATCTAAGATTTGTAATTGATTGTAATTAGGGAATTAAACCCTTATATAAACAACAGTGAGTCCTCAAAGGATGAACAACATTCATCTCTGTCTCTCTTATGTTCTGTATTTCATCTCTCTCTAAATGTCATCAAACTCTTGAGATTTTCAGACTTAATAAGTACTCCTTTTCTTAGGATCTAGAAAACATCTTTCCAAGCTCTTATTGAAATTTTTTTATTCCTCTTGATATATCTTTTATTTTGCTTGTTCTTGTGTCATTGCAGTCATTTTTGGCAGGTTTAGCTGCATCTGGGACTATAACCTCTGCACTTAGACTTGTCGTAAAGGCAGCATTTAAAAATACCAAAGGCGGCCTTCGGAAAGGAGCATGTATATTCCTTTTTGTTTGAATTTTTTTTTAATTATCCATTATCTTTGTTCGTTCTAGATCTATTTGATAAATAATTACTAATGTGACAGTTTATAACGTTTACAAACAAAAATTGAAAATAACTGACAAAAAAAAAAAATCTTTCCCTAACAATGATAAGAACCTGAAAACTCCCGTCAAGGTTATTCAAGAATATGTTCAAACATTTAGGTTCAGTTTTATGGTGTTCACGTGTCGGGCCAGGTCAATGCTTGCCCAAGCTCGGCCCATGTAGTTATTGACCATAATATTCTCCCTGGCTCCTGCCAGTAGGATTGAAGTTCAAGCCCTGGTAAACCCATTTGCAAACTACGTAAAACCCTTTGTGTTGAATATGTTGGGTTGTACTGGTCCCTTTAAGCATATATGTTGGAAAAATAGATTTGTGTATTGCTCACAGAGCTAAAAACATACCATCCCTTAATAAGTTACTTGTGTGTTTTTTTTCTTTTTTTTTTTTACATGATTAAAGCTCTCACCTTGAGAAAACTTTGCCAAACGACTATATCTCCCCTTTAAGTTATTTTAATTAACACTGGAAATTAATTGGGATTTGGTTATATCTATAGTTTTAGAAAATTAGAATCTTCAACTGACATTCTTCCAAGATTATTGGCTGGAAATCTTATTAATAATCTGTGCCAAACACCCCATTAGGGTCTACAGGGTTATAATGTAAATCAAATTATAACTTTGAGTTTTGGCAGAAATGATTTATATTTTACATTTCGAGATTGCAGATCAGAACACATTTAAGTAGGATATATGTGTGTGAATGTTCTTTGGAATTTTATGCTCCAAATATGCATCAAAGAATTACCATGATAATGATTTGAGTCTGAAAGTTAAAACAAAATAAGTATGACTTGATTTTCAAGTCCTACACAGCAGCTACACTACACCAAATATGTAATAGATTCATCCCTACACTACACCTTATTTTGCAAAATAAATAAAATGTATATACTTTTGTAGCATGAGTTTTTTTTTTTTTTTTTTTAATCAAGTTATGCAAATTTCAGCAAAGTATTGTCCAATCTTTCATGTCATACAATTATTCTTATATGCCTCAAAATTCAAGATGTTTCTCTAACGACTATTCCATCTAATTGCCTATCACAGTGTTATTTCTAGCACTCAGCATTTTTTGAACTAGTGTGCGTTTTCCTTTACGCGTATGTATTCTCCAAACTACCGATTGTTGAGTATTATCATTCAAAGGCAGCTGCTGAAGGTTCTAAAACAGTTTCAATTGACCTTGCTGCTGCTGGCATCCAAGTGCAGGTGTATGCATCAAAACTACCATTTCCTGTTTTTGCAAGTGTCACTTCTATTTTTTTTTCTAACTTGAATGTGGATTATTGAAGGATGAAGAAGATTGCAAGCGATTAGAACGCCTGAGCAACAAGCAGTTATTACTAAAAAATATGGATTATGCAATTGATATTTTTCTGATATGTGTGCTAACATTTACAATATTCCCCGGGTTTCTAGATGAGGATACTGGATCCCATGGTTTAGGTTCTTGGTAAATGTTCATTTCTTATATCTTTTTATTTGATATTCAATAGTATAGTTACCTGAAATTGATATTTTTCTGATATGTGCTAACAGAATTAATCTTTGTTAAGTTTCTTTCAATGTTTTAGAACTTCGAAGCATGATTGAATGGTTCTGTTTTCCCAAATTATGGGTGTAAAAGATTCATGAGCACGCCTTTTTATTTAATAAATAATGGAAAATTCTCTGAATGCCTTCTTCTATAATCCCTTTTTTAGTTTTTAACATAGGAGGCCTACTTATGATCAATCCAATCCCTTCAAAAACCTCTTCATCATCATCATCTTGATGAAACCCTTGTCCCAACTATGTTGAGGTCAGTTACCCAAATTTTGTTTCTCCATTCTGATCTATTTTTAGCTAAATCCTCTGATAACTTACATTTCTTCATATTTATTTTTACTACCTCCATCCACGTCCTCAGATAAGCTAAATCTCTCCAACTTGTTTAGGGGTACATTTTATTTACTACTCCTTTTCTACTTCTAATGCAAGCATCTAGAACTACTAACCTATGTTGTGTGCTTAAACTCTCTCCTAGAATAACCTTACAGTCTTTAGAACCCAATCAGTCATATTTTCTAACTAGAAAAAAGTCTATATGTCTCCTGCTAGTTCCATTTTTATAAGTAATTAAATGCTCCACTCTCTTTTTAAAGCAAGTGTTTACTATTACAATGTCAAATGCTAATGCAAAGTTCAAGACAGTGTCTCCTAACTCATTATTTTCTCCAAATCCTCGTCCTCCATTCACTGTCTCATATCCTATATTTTCCTTTCCTACATGTCCATTTAAGTCCCATCTTGGGAAAATCTTTTTACTAGTTGGGATTTCTTATAGTAAACCATCCATCTCCCAAATTTGGCTCTTGACACTGACATCTAATCCTGCTTAAGGAGCATATTCGTTAATGATATAAATTATGTCTTCCTCTAATACTAGTTTAATTGCTATAATTCTATCACCCAATCTCTTTCCCCTCCACAATTTTCTCTTTCAAATCCTTCTCTACAACTATACTCACTCCATTTCATGTATTATTCTTTCCTGCATAAAAAAGTGTATAACCATTATCAGGCTCATTAGCTTTATCCCTTTTCCACCTTGTCTCCTGTGGACATGCTACACTAACTCTTCTTCTTTGCATTACCTCGACTAACTCCATGCTCTTGTCTGTCAAGGTTCCTATATTCTAAGTAGCAAGTCAAATCTCCCTCTTCTTCTGCTACTTGACTAACTTCTTTAGCCACACTCGTCCAGAATGGTGCGGTAGCCCTTGTCACTTTCTACCATAACTGAGCAACACTGCATTGCATTACTTAGAGCAGGAACTCCCTAGCATGATCTCGGAATGTTGTAAGCTCGGAATTCATAATTGGGCTGTGATAAAATTTGACGTTGGTTGTCAACCTACCTAATGCAACCCTCCTCCTTTACCCGGGCTTAGGACCCTTGATAAAAAAACTTTCACGATTTGATAAAATCTCGGAATGTATGTAAAAAACTTTCACCGTGAGATATGCTTATCAATTTCTTTAACAAGTGATCAATCCAATGGTCAGAATAACTCAGCTTGAAGTAAAACTTGGGGATATCCCATCTATAGAGAGGAAGTGTATTTTTAGCGGTTTGGATTTCAATAGATAGGACCCACTGTAGATTCCCACTCTTTTCAACTCACGATTTCACAGGTAAAAGCCTCGGTGGAAGTGAACTCTAAAGGAAAGGGAAGTTGCACGGTGCGAGGTTGCTCTTTCTACACGTGTATTTACATGCGTATTCAAATGGCAAGACAAGACGGAACGAAGTAAAATGTACTGGAACACTGCATACAATGTATACGGGCCATGCGGGTAAAATGGTCAACCCTAACCCGACCCGTTTTTTGATGGGTCGGGAAAACTCGACCCATGACCGACCCATATTTTGTGCGGGTCGGATTTGGCTGGTCGAATGTGGGTCGGGTTTGCATCGGGCTGGCAGGTCTGTTCAAGTTTTGCCACCCCTATGTGTGATGCATTCTTGAGAAGCTTCGTTCGAGGTATACAACTCAAGCATACACATATGCCTTATAGTAAAACATACGTCACAAATGTTAAAAAAAAACTACGAATTTTTTCTTATTTGCTCTAGTAAGCACCCCTGACACTACACAAGTCCCACACCATCATACTGCAACTGGGGATCAATCCTTGGTTATTCTCATGTAAGGGATGTGCCTCACCACCACTTGAGGGACAGAGTGTTTTGGGAAGCCCAACCTCGAGACCAATATATAAACAGACACATTTGCCCGATGTGGAAAAATGTACACCCCAAATACATGAAATGTCCGTTCAAAAAATAAATAAATAAATAAATACATGACTTGCCTTGGACTTGAGGTGTGTTATTAGGAGACCCACCCTGACATGAGTCTCAAGGCTCAAGCCTTTATATGTACAAATATGCCTCTTAAAGTGATAAGTATGCCTCAAACGCCAGCCAAACCTTGGAGCTTAGGAGGAACAGAGCGTGATTTGTGGAGTGTCTGAAAGTCCTTCCTTGAAGCGCGCCTCGAGCATAGGACCTGAGCACCTTTTTAAGCTCCAGTCTCAATTTTAAAACCTAGATTTCTGGGCTTAAATTTCATAAACTATCAACTCAATAGTACAGAAACTGTGAAACATTGGCACTTTTGGTTATGAATAATGTCCTTGCTTTAATTTACTTGGCCATTTGTAGTAAAAGATCTGGTTAGTATTATTTTTGTGCATTAACTAGCTTCATTTTTGCACCATAACATGCTCTAGATCTCATTCAAGTCTCAGTTGCATGTGCTCCCACATGTGATGAACTCATTTATCCTCTTTAAGTGCTTTAATGTGCAGAAGATCTATTACTTTCTTTCAGATGAACTGTTTATTTGTGCTTTAGTGGAGTAGAAAATTAATTCCATTATTTAAGCTTTCATATTCTTTTTTATGGGTGGCTGTCAGGTATTCACTGGTTTTGACAGCAACATTTAATTTGTGGGATCTCATTTCGCGGTACCTTCC
Organism: Umbellularia californica; assembly: GCA_028538565.1. Classification (NCBI taxonomy): domain Eukaryota; kingdom Viridiplantae; phylum Streptophyta; class Magnoliopsida; order Laurales; family Lauraceae; genus Umbellularia; species Umbellularia californica. The sequence goes on from JAPQWN010000002.1 coordinate 31,257,616, forward strand.
GCTAATTAAATGCTTAAGAATCACATCAAGAAGTGGCCTCATGATTGCTACCCTTGCGCGTTTCTTGTTCATCCCTTCATTCTACTTTACAGCCAAGCATGGTGACCAAGGATGGATGATCATGCTGACTTCATTCTTAGGGTTAACAAATGGTCACCTTTCTGTTTGCGTTCTTATGGCTGGGCCCAAAGGTTACAAGGTCAGTTGATTACTAATGTATGCAATTGCTAAGTGTGAACAAAAGGATAGCTTATGACCCTTGAATATGCTTGACAGGAGCAAGTATGTTGATACCAGACATGGACCCTAAGTTTTGACTTGAGTCTCTTGACATAATAGACCCTGAAAACCATGACATGATGTCATGTTCGTCTGACTATATAGCAATATCAAGAACTTGACTATGTGTACCAAGATGAGAATGCTTATAGCAATCCAATGAACTTGAGTTCAATCCCGTCGCCTTTTCGTTCTCCATCAAGCATCAAGGAAAGAGATCTTTTCTAGAATCCCTTTGTAGAGAGCCCTTTTTCACATTAGTGAATGTACAGCGAAAGAAACTTCAAAGACACCTATTCTAAAGGCACTTTAAGAAAACACAGGAAGTTGCTCATTACATCATCATCTGGCACAGCCCCGGACCTTCGATCGAATAGACCAGCCTCTCAGATGAGGTTGATCGAATCCAACAAAGGGATTCCACACAAAAGAACACTCACAGCCATGAACTCATGGAGAAAAACTCACGATAGTCTTTATTAATTGAATAAGCATGGGAAATAACAAGAGAGTTCTTCTGTATATATAGAAAACAGTATTTCAAAACTAATCAGAATTCTAATAATAGGAAATTACTTAATCCTACTCTAAATAGAATTTAGAAAGCCGTCCTTACTAATCTAGATAAGGATAGGGATCTCTGATTAAATCAGAAATCATGTGGACCCCATTAGATGGTCCCTCAAGGGGGCATGCACATAATAAAGAAGATCCCTATGATTCGGAGCCTGTTGATGAAGAAATTGAAGCTGAAACACCTTATGAAGAGCAAGAACCTCCGCCCGAACGAGAAGATCATTCCTTTTATCAAGCTTAAACAGAAGGACGGACATTGTTCATTCGTGGTCTCTTCATTACCACCAAAGAAAAAGTTGAAGATTGGAGGCGAACTACCATATTTCTCTCTATGGCAAAATGTTGTGACAGATTGTGCAATCTAGTCATAGATGGAGGTTGCGAGATGAATGTGATCTCCTAAGAAGTAATTGACAAGTTGAAGCTTCCAACAGAAAAACACCTGAAGCCTTACAAGGTCTCTTGAGTGAATGATTTCGCCGTTCCAGTAACCAAGCGGTGCCATGATACATTCCGAATTAGTGGTTACACAAATTCTATTTGGTGTGATATTATCCCCAAGAATGTTATTCATATTCTATTGGGAAGGCCTTGGCTTTTTTATAACAAAGTCCAGAGTGATGGAGAAAAAAACACCCATACTTTTAAGTACAAAGGTCGCAAGGTTACTCTCCTTCCACTTAAGCCTCCTACTGCCCCGGTAAAGTAAGCATCATCATTTTTGGTAAAACAAACTGCCTCACAGCCAAGTTCTCGCATCCTTTCAATATGAAAATTTGAAGAAGAAAGTAAAGAGCAAAGGGTTGTTTATGCCCTTATACCACAAGAATTCAAAGAGGCCGAAGATAAACAGGCAGTTTTTACACCACCAGAAATCCAGTCCTTGTTGCATGATTTTAAAGACTTGATTCCTGCAGATCTTCCAAAAGAGCTACCGCCTATGAGGAACATCCAGCATGCCATTGATCTGGTCCCCGGGTCATCACTTCCTAATTTACCTACTTATCGCATGAGCCCTACAATATACATAGAATTGAAAAGGTAGGTTGAAGAGCTCCTCCTGAAGGGTTATATTCGCGAAAGCATGAGTCCTTGTGCAGTACCAGCCCTCTTAACACCCATGAAAGATGGTTCTTGGAGAATGTGTGTCGACAGCCGAGCAATCAACAAAATTACCATTAAGTATTGATTTCGATACCTCGGGTGGATGATATGCTTGATATGATGGCCGGATCTTCTGTCTTAGAAGCGGATATCACCAAATCCGTGTTCGTGCAGGAGATGAATGGAAAACAGCTTTCAAGACTAAAGATGGATTATATGAATGATTAGTCATGCCGTTCGGTTTATCCAATGCTCCTAGCACTTTCATGAGAGTTACGACACAGCTTTTACGACCCTTCCTCGGTAAATTCGTCGTTGTGTATTTCGACGACATCTTGATCTTCAGCAAGACCAAAGATGCACATCTTGATCACCTCAGGTATGTGATGCTTCGCAAAGATAAGTTTACATTAATTTGAAGAAGTGTACATTCTTAAGTTCCAAAGTTATATTCTTGGGATTTGTTGTCTCAGCCCAAGGAGTAGAAGCTGATCCAGAGAAAATCAATGCAATCGTTGATTGGCCCCTTCCCGAAACTATCAATGAAGTACAAAGTTTCCATGGATTGGCCACTTTTTATAGGAGATTCATTCGCAATTTCAACACCATTATGACTCCTATAACTGATTGCATGAAGAAATGTGACTTCACTTGGACTAAGACGACCACTCGTGCTTTTGAACAAATCAAGCAGAAAATGGCAGAGGCACCAGTTTTGAAACTTCCAAATTTTGACAAGGTCTTTGAAGTCAGTTGTGATGCTTTGCAAGTTGGTGTTGGCGGAGTCTTAAGTCAAGATGGTCACCCAGTTGCTTACTTTAGCTAGAAATTGAATGACTCTGGTAAGAAATATTCACCGTATGACTTGGAATATTATGCAGTTGTTCAAGCTTTTTGTCATTGGCGTCATTATTTGATTGGGAAAGAATCTTTGTTGTACTCCGATCATGAAGCTTTACAGCATCTAAACTCACACAAAAAAAAAGAGCACTAACCGTGTCAAATGGAGTGCATATCTGCAAGAATTCACAATTGTATTGCGTCATAAATCAGGAGCGGAAAATAAGGTCGCAGATGCTTTAAGCCGTCGTTCACACCTGCTTACGACGATTTCCTTCACAGTCCCAAGCTTCGAAAAAATTCGCAGAGAATATCCTGATGATCATGACTTTGGCCGCATCTATAAAGATCTTCTTAATGGTGAGTTCTCTAACCATCCCAAGTTTTCTATCATTGATGGTTATTTGTTTCGTGGAAATCAATTGTGTTTGCCAGCTACTTCCATCCGTGAATTTGTCCTCCGAGAGTTGCATGAAGGTGGATGTAGTGGACATCTAGGGCGAGATAAGACTGTGGCACTTGTGGAAGACCGCTTCTTTTGGCCCCGCCTGAAGACAGATGTTGCCCAAATTTGTGAACTATGCAGGGTATGCCAGCTCGCCAAGGGACAAAAGAAGAATACGGGATTATATCAACCCCTTCCTGTTCCACATGAGCCTTGGCAAGATCTGAGCATGGATTTTATCTTGGGTTTATCAAAGATTGCAAGAAGGTAGATTCTATTTTTGTTGTGGTGGACAGGTTCTCCAAATGGCACACTTTATTCCTTGTACGACCACAGCAGATGCAAGAAAAGTTGCCACACTTTTCTTCCAAGAGATTGTTCGTCTTCATGGCCTACCCAAGATTATAGTGTCCGACAGAGATACTAAGTTCATGAGCTTCTTCTGGAAACTTTATGGCATATAATGAAGACAAAGCTACAGTACTCTAGTGCGTACCATACTCAGAATGGTCAGACTAAGGTCGTCAATCGCAACTTGGGTAATCTTCTTCGATGTCTCGTCGGAGAACACATTGCCTCCTGGAATCTTATTTTACCCATGGCAGAGTTTGCCTATAATAACTCCGTAAACAGAACAACTGGAAGATCACCATTTAAGTTATCACCGACATTCAGCCACATTTTTCGATTGACCTGAGTCTTTTACCAGCTGAAGCCAGGCCTAGCCAAGAAGCTGAACAATTTGCCCAACACATGAAGCACGTTCATGATGAGGCCCGTCAGCATATTGCCAAAAGCAATGACAATTATAAACAGCACGCGGACACTTACAGGCGCCATGTTGAATTTAATGAAGGAGACTTGGTCATTGTGCGAATCAAGCCAAAATGGTTTCCCACAGGCACTTACAAAAAGCTCTATCCCAGAAGTGCAGGTCCGTTCAAGATTTTGAAGAAAATCAGCTCCAATGCATATGTGCTCAATCTTCCACTAGACATGAATATCACTTCTACATTCAATATCAAAGATCTCACAATTTATCATGGGCATTATCAAGATGAATCGTTTGACGAGCAAGATATCCGGCTTCTCATAGTTCCAGTTCCTCGAGAGGAAATTGAAGATGTCTATGATGACCAACCAGTGTCAACAAAGACTGGCGAGTATCATAAGTTTTTGGTCAAGTGGAAAGGAAAACCATTTTATGAAGCTACATGGATCACCACCACGGATTTTCGGCGCCTCAACTCGGATTTGTATGAGAGGTACCAAGCCGATAACTCGCTGAAGTCGAGTTTCTCCAAGCCGGGGAGAGCTATGAAGGCCAGACCAAATGGGCCCCGTTTGATGGTTTATTCCAGAAGGCCCAAAGTCCAAGCCCATAAGTAAATTGGCAGTTTCCTGTTTTAATAGAGTTCTAGAATTAGTAGATTTCTTTAATTGCTTTGATTAGGTAGTTTCTAATTTCAAAGATTCTTAGAATTAGAAGTCTCTTAATAGAGATTGATTACTAAAATTATGATTGAGAGTCTATTATATAGAGGATGTAATCCCTTCTCTTGGGATATACAGAAGTTTGAATGAAATTGAGCTTTCTCAAACGTGTGATTCTCTCTGTCTTTGGTGTGAGACCTAGACAACCTACCATAAGCCTTCTGGCTTGAGGAATAACCCGTTGGTTACCCTCATTCTTCCTGCGCTGCTTCACCAACCCTAACCCAAGGGCCTACATCAAAAGGCCTTGAACACAGCAAAATAAAGAACCTTCCAAGATCTACAAATCCTAGTCATTAAACAATTCAATCTTCTTTCATACTAAAGTTGGGTCATAGGTTCATAGCCCAATTTTTATGATGCCTATTTTCATTGACTAAATTAAGGTTATGATTCTCTCATCTAGGAAATTTTTAGTTCCCAGCTCATCCACCATAATATCAACTTTATTTGAACGATTGGCCTACTTCAAAGCAAGTTGTACATCTTTAGGAATCAAGTATGGCGTTATTCTTTACTAGACAAAAATGTTGTTCCCATACAGTGGCGGACCCAGGTCTTTCATATGGGTGGTGCTAAAATTTGTAGATGACTCTAAAATTAGAAAATGCAATTAGAGATTTACCAAACGCTCTAATAAGTAAATAAGCTCTAAATCACAATATAAGAGCTTATTTTTAGAGTTACCAAATGTCCCCTAAGTAAGAATTCACATTTTGATCATATGTTCATTAACCTTTTTTTTTCATACTAAATATCTTGATCAATATTTAAGGAAATCCAGAGCTATTCACCAATATATCTGCCATATGAGAAGATATTTGCAATCCAGACTGGTTTCTATGTAACAAATTAAACACCTAGTTGAGAATGCAGTGCAATATCTAAACCCACCATTGAGTTCACAACATTTTCAGTCAACATCTTCTTCCAGTGCACATCCAAATGAGTACTGACAAAAAAAAAAAAAAACTAAAGAATAACTAACATTAAGTTCGTTGAATCAGACGATGAGACAGAAAACTGAAAAAAACAGAGAGAGAGAGAGAGGGAGAGAGTTAGAAGTTGCTGTTGATGCTGATGCTGCCACTGCTGAAGAAGGGGACCAACCACCTGACTGGATTCCTAAGCCAGAGGTTTGCAATTTGGGGGTTTCGAATAGGGACGGTCTTGTGATTTGGGGGTTTCAAATGCGATAGGAAATAGGAGCTGGGTTTCGTTTCGATGGGGAGAACGTGCCCCATGTGGCCCATTACCCTCTAAAGACATTTGAAAATCGGCCTGCTGCGACCACACCCACATGATATAACGTAGGTCCGCCCCTATTCCCATATCACAAATTCAACTCAAATCAGAACTCAGCAGGCTCCAAAGGGGTCGCCTTAAAAACTCGCCAGTTTTAAAGCCAGCCTAATTTCAATATTAGTATAACTCTGTAACTAGCATAAGTGAGTGACATTAGAATGAGTTCCAATTTTGTATATGTGGTCTCTTTTCGTTTTTCGTTTTTTTGTTCTTTTCTTAGGTTGGTGGACTGGTCAGGAGTGATCCTATCAACCTATAAACCCAAGGATTGATCCCTGGGCATGTGTGTAATACCGAGTTGCCAACTGCCAACACCCTCCACTCAACCATGAGTGTGTTGGCAACTGTGGTCCTTTTGCTTCTTCTTTCTCCTCCTTCTCAAGATATTGCATTTTAATGGATTCTGCTCTGTTTCTGTAGGGGCCTGAACAAAATGCTTTGGGGAACTTGCTTCAATCATTTCTCACTGGAGGTCTCTTTGCGGGCGTAGCATTAGGTTGGCTGTGGCTCATGGGTAAAGGGTGGTAAAGGGTGAGGTTTCATAACAATTGATTATGTCCATACTTTTTTTATGCCTTCCTACTTACACATGCAGAGAACTTAAGTTCCTCTGGTTTTGTATCCCAAATGGGCATCGAAATGCACTTCTGTGAGCATACGTAGAATATGAAATTCATTTGTGGAGTACATAAGATTACTATATTGTAAATTTGTGTTAGCTGTTGTACTATTTGGAATTTGTGGACATGTTTTGGGCATTTGGTCAAGTGAGACTCACTGTGAACATAACTGGGAGAAAGATAGGTAGATCAATCCATCAATCAGGTAACCAAGTGCATGGTGCTTTAAGTAGTTGTCCATGTATTGTCATCATCATTTTCATTAAAGCCTTATCCAATCTATGTAGTCTCAGCTTGGCGAATTCTGCTTTTCAAATCATTCTTCCGGCTTAGTTCTCTCTCTCTCTCTCTCTATATATATATATATATATATATATATTTGTGCATTTCATAGGGCCTGAGATGTGGACTCTAGCTTGACCCAGCTCAAGTTATACCCCTATACTATCCATGATCTTTATACCCTTAAAAGTATGGTCTACAGCTTTGTCGTGTAAGGAAATTAGATGGGAAGTGCCCACCATGGATAACATCACCTTCAGTAACAACCCTTCTATATGGATGGATCCATCTAACTTGGGCCAACTATCCAGTTTTTAGATCCTCAAGGATCGTTTTAGGGTTGACTGGGCGCGATCGGATTTATAAATAAGTTAGGTGTCAGTTGATTCTTTTCTTGCACTTTTACCCACCAGCCTTACTGTGCCAGACTCATTACACGTTCACCCACTAACCCAAACAATGACCCTGCCCGTTTGGCTCAGGTTGACTCTTTCTACTTTTGGGTTGGGTTTGGGTTGACCATATATAGTACATATATGTTGCCCACAATGTTCAAACTTGATCAATTGCCACCTTTAGATTGTCTGGGCCATATGAAGTAGTTGGCAGATGTGTAATGGCATCCAAACCACGCAGATTTCATTGGTAAATCCCCCTTGGAACACAAGATCAGTGCAAAATAGAAATTAACCTTGTAATTCTAATTACAAAAGGTGGCTTTTCTGTAGAACAAAGTTGGGATGGGTCATGTTCTATGAAAATATTACGCTCAAAGTAGTGATATGAAGATCCAGACTTTGACCACTTCATTTTTTGACACTTCACACGAGTCCATCCCAATTCTCCCAACCGAACGGCCACCTTCTTCATCCATCCATCATCTGCAACATACACCTAGACTAGACAATTATACACTCGAACCGAACAACTCAACCCACTGCCCTAACTTCACAAACCAGAACTCGACTCAAGCCACTCTCGGCCTACTTTCTTCTCAGCCACCATCACTTGCCAACTCAAAAGCTGTAATAAATGGGTATAGAGAGAGAGAGGCTGGAAGCAGACAAAGAAAAAAAAAAAAAAGGGAAGAGAGGGATCATGTGGGGTGGCTGGGCTTGGGTGTGGGAGAGGAGAAAAGAAAAGAAGAGAAGAAAAGAGAGAAAAACCCAAAGGCAGTAGGTCGTCGGGGGGAGAGGGAGAGAGTTGTAGGGACTGTAGACGATTTGGAGGAGCCGAGAATGTGAGAAGGGAGACTAAGGATAATTGTTCCAACAAGACACTTAAAACAAATGGAGCCTTTCTTCCAGCAGCTTACCCCTAGAAATGGTTTTTTTTTTTTTCCTTTTCCTTATCAAAGTATAAATATTTTTCCAACTTATATTATTATATTTGTGGGCTGAAAATGCAGTTTGGATGAAATGTATAGCATTATTATCTAATTGAGAAGTAGTAATCTAACGTGCATTTTATTATAGTCTTTTTACATATTAGGGCCCATTTAGATATATACCGAACAAAATATTTCTAGATTTAAATATTAATAGAAGAAAATATTATTATTTTCTAATATTGTTGTTGTGTGGCGATTTCAAAAAACTTCAATAGATCTTGAACTGAGCTATGACTATCCCATATTATAATATATGCTAAATTCAAGATTGACCTCAATTCTCAAGTCGAATAAATGGTCAATAACTTTTTTATTTTGTTTCAGTGTCTTTTTTAAATGAGAAGGTGACAACAATATTTTCTAGGAATTTAATTCCATTAAAGTAAAAAATATCCAATTTTATTTTCAAGATAAGTAAATCATGGTAAAGTGGGTTCATTTGATTTCTAAGAATTTTATTCATGTAAACAAACATGTTATAAATTATCAAGATTAGGAAATTCATGGCAAAATGAGTTCCTTTGAATTTGTAGAAGTTCAATTTCATGCTACACAAATAGGTCCTATATATTTCATGGTATAATGGGTTCTTTTGAATTTTTAGAAATTCACGTCTATAATAATAGACTAGCTCAATCATATTTTAATAATATTGAAATTATGTTAAAGTGAGTTTCTTTAAATCCCTAAGAACTCAGTTCCATGTAAATCCAATGATCCTAAGGTGCACACTTAAGGAGACCTAAATTTGGGTAGTTTTGTCATTTCCTATGGTATGGAGAAGTAAGGGGAATATTAGAGTTTTTGGGAAGGAGGAAAGAAAAGTCATCTCTAAAGATAAGCTGCAAGAAAAACCTAAAAAAAAAATGGAATTTTTTATCGATTGCACTTCCTTACTCCAACAGGTCATATATTCTGGGATCCTTCCGTGGAGAATTATATTGGGAATGGAAATTATGCTTACCAAACTTGTTTTATATAGATTTATCATGTGGGAACATTGGATCGTCCCTTTGGCATTTATGCCCTTGTTCCTCAAGTAAAACTCTGAAAGTATCACTCTTATACCAGTAGCCTAATATATCAAAATAAATAAATAAATATACGTGTGATGCAATAAATAAGTACAAAATGGAGCACTTGACTATGTGATACTTTGATTCGAGTGAAATTTGGCCCGACATGATTAGTCACGGAGACATTAATTTTGTAGTGGATTTGTGGGTGTGGAATCAAGAGATTTCAAATTCATCTCTAATCTATTTAGGTTGCCAATTTTGTATACCCAACCTTTTACCCACATTGATCTCATCCAAATTTTCCATGCAGGTCTGCTGGGGCCATGCAGCTTTATAATGCCTTTTGCATATTTTCTTTTTACCAAAACCTGAACTTCAATGATATTGAGGCACACTTCCGTCCGTGTACCTGAAGGAGGCATTTGTTGGTATTAATAATAAACAATATCATCATACTGTGGGCCAGGGTGGCCCAAGCACTTGGAAGGTTGGATCCAATGGTTTTTCACCCATATCTTAGGGCTTATTGGATGAAGTGGAGAATATAATCTTTCAATTTTTTAAAGAAAAAAAAGTCTTGGATGTTTGGCAAGCCAAGAAAAATATAAGAAGAAAAGATTAATTTCTTTAAAGAAATTCAATATTTATTTCCTACACGTCCCTTTTGAAGAAAGTTTTCTACAATATAAAAACATTTCAAAATATATTTTATAAAATGGTAAAGTAAAGTCTTTATTTCACTGAATTTACTATATATGATGTGTTTGTTTACATGTGTGGTAAAGTAAAGAAAAGATAGATGTCACATCAAGGTAAATGCGAGATAACATAAAAATAGATGTCACATCATGATAATTTCTTGTTTTCTTAAGTTTTTTTAATCATATATTATAATCAGTAGCACCTACTAAACAGCTCAATTTAAATTTGACTACATTATTCAAAATTGAAAAATAAAAAATTATAATATTTAAATATTACACTATTATATCTTATACTATTTATTGTTGCACTATTTAAGTCTGTCAATACTCTATTCTGTAAAACATCCAAACAGACCTCATCATTTGAGGAAGATGGATACCTGATTCATTATCTATGAAATTTATTGAGCCTAAATGCTTAGGCCGTAGGTGATTTTAAAGCTGTCCAGAGTTGTCCTCGCTGGTCAGTGAAAACCCTAAAAATGGGGTCAACAAAGTCTAAAAAACATTGTATGATACTTGATACATCATTAAGTATTTAGGCTTATCAAGAGTTACTCCCTCTGATTTCAAAGCCTTCTGAGGATATTTTGGACCTGTGATCAATGGGCCGCATAAAATTGATGTTAGCTATTTAGGATCCAAATCCTGTAAAAATCCGTAGACACAAACACCATGCAAAACTTAACAGGGATTACCACACCTACGACTAGTAATTCTCCCAGTCCATGGGTCTATATGCAATGCAACCATCAACAATGCCTGAAGCTGATTACAAGCAGACACTACAACACAAGCTGAAGCACTCTATTACATAATCTGAATTAAGTTCTCAATAGATCAGGGCACATTTCCTTTTTTTCACTTTGGTTCCATTTACTTCATTTGTTTAGGCAAAAACTAAATTTGTTAATCTTTGATTAGCCTAACCTTAGTTGGATCTATACTAAATAGGATAGATTTGAATAACACAAGCATATAATTGAATGTAAAAAAGTACCTGATTTGATAATAAAATAAAGTAATAAACACTTACATCTTCGTAAATTCTTGATCACACAATTACCCTTTTCAAGGATTTATTACACTTTTCTTCTTCTCCCCTTCGATGTGATCAAACGATGAGGTGGACAATCAGTGAAGAGTAGTAACCATAATACCAAAGATAGAAAAAAAAAAAAAAAAAAAAAAAAAAGATAGTCGCTTCATTTGTTTAATAATATGCTTTCTTTCTAACAACAAATGCAGAGGGGAAGAGAGAGGGGGAGGTCGACGATAAACTATCTTTTTCTGAAGTCGAAGATAAACTATCTTTTTCTGCGTGCAAGTGGTCTACTACAACTACCTGGTTTTCTTGGTAAAATCATCTAAAAATAATGATCAAATCAAAAAAGAATAAAATAGAGTGGTCAAATAAAAATTCCCAAAATAAAAAACAATAAAAAAAAAAAACAAAATTCCTATTGGGGAACACATGCTCTTTTGCCATTTAGCAGTTTTTAACTTCAACTTCTTCTTTTATTCATTCTTGATTTGACCATTTTCCTTTACGATACCATTCTTTCTTGATTTGACAAAAAAAATTATCTAAACTCACTTAAATGATCCACTTGAACATAAATGTTTGGAGGAAATTTAAAATCTTTCAAAAAATAAAATAAAATAGAAAAAGAACATTTAAAAATCTTGATTTATTATTATTATTATTTATTATTATATAATAACCTAATAATAATTCAATGAGCCAAACAGATCTGGCCTGAACCATCCACCCGGACCCCTTTGCCCATTTTTTCAGGTTCAGGCCCGTCAATCCGAATTATAACAATAAGTCTATTTGAACAAACTGAATGGACCGACTATGGGACCGATCCGACGTGGCCCAACACGTCGCGCTGACGTGGCTTGGAACAGGGCATTCAACTTTTGGGCAGAGTGGAAGAAATGAAAAGAAAAGGGGAAACACAGGAAAACCCCCAAATCGTTTCTTCTCCCGGTTCCAGATCTTTTCTCCACTGATACTCGTCGCTGGCGACGGAAGAGGAGCAGCGGTCTCTCTCTCTCTCTCTCTCTCTCTCTCTCTCTCTCTCTCTCTCTCTCTGACGGAAGAGGAAAAGTGGAAACGTGGGAAAACCCTCAAATCGTTTTTTCTCCCGGTTCCAGATCGTTTCTCCACCAATACTCGTCGCCGGTGACGAAAGAGGAGCAACGTTCTCTCTCTCTCTCTCGGTGACGGAAGAGGAGCAGCGGTGTCTCTTTATTTTCTCACTCTGTCTCTTTATTGCAGTGACGGAAGAAGAGCAGCGGTGTCAGAAGAGGAGCAGCGCATCTTTGATCTGGTCCTCTATCTTCTCACTCTGTCTCTTTATTTTCTCTAATCCATGTTGTTGTGTTGTGTTTTATATGAGGCTTTTGGTTTTCCTTCATCTCAGTTGTTTGTTTGTGCTCCTTTTTAGTGTTGTTTGCCATGGATATTTCTTTTTTCAGGTATGGTTTATGTTTGGTGTTTGGCGGTTTGTGAGATTTAGGGGTTTTTGGCATCTGCATGCAGTTCTTAAATGCTATTTGAGATGGGTTTTTTTTTTTCTTTTTCTTTTTCTCTCCAGGTGCAATTCTTAAATGTTATATGGTTCTTTACTATTTTGGGAAGCTGAGAAAAGTCCCAGATTTTTTTGGGGGATGTCCAACTGATTAGGAAATAAATTTTGGGATTTGAAATTGGTAATTTGTCTGCACTTAATTGAGCTCATTCTAAAATATGTACAATGTTTGTTGTTTCATTATTCATGGGGTGTCTGCTTTGGTAGAAAAGTATGGAATTAAGTAAAGTTCATTAACAATCTTCTCATTTATACTGTGGTCAACATCCCTGTTGTCTGTGGAATTGGGTGTTTCTGATGTTGTTTGCCTTGCAATCAATCCATTTTCCTGCTGACACTCTTATCCCGACTTGAAGTGTAACATATGATCAATGATATAGGTCGATAGAATCCTCCAGCCCCCACCCCCAAGTTACATGTTATTCCATTTCTTTTCCACATTATCATGTTTGCTTCTGTTGTTGGAATTGAAATAAAATGATGTTTTCTCTGATTTGTTTGACGAGTTTATTGGCTCGCTCTCACACATACTTACTGTGTGCGTACACATGCGTTGGTGGTTGGGTATGAATGATATGTAGGCTCAAGTTATGTTGCTAATGAAAAAGAATAAAAAGTGAATGCTATAGCTTTTATTTACCAAATGATGTTTCATTTTTCTCAACACCATGCATTTCTTTTGTCTAGTTATTCTAAATACCTGAGTGCTTTATTTGTTTTTTATAAGCACGGAAGAAGATGAATTATCACGTGAATTTGATGGAGACGACAATGAAATTGAAATGGGGATGGTTGAGCAGGAATTAAACAGGGTTGAGATGGAGAAGCCCTTGTAGGAAGGCGAAAACTTAGAAGAGATAGTAATGGAACCTCAGAGGGGAATGATATTTAGATCAATTGAATAAGTACACGAATATTATGCAAAGATATGCCAGCGAATCAGGTTTGCTGTCGCCCTAAGAACCTAAAAAAAAAAGGATTGGATGGAAAGAAGAGGTTTATTACAATTACTTGCACTAAGGGTAAAAAGCAAAACCCAAGTGCAAGCAATCCAGTTAAACCCCGTCCACAATCAAGAACAAATTGCAAAGCAGCGTTGAATCTTTCTTTACAAGTCGGCGGGAAATGGCTTCTGAACTCATTTGTGCTTGAGCATAACCATGATATGAGTCCGAACAAAGCTCGATATCATAGAAGGTTTATCAAATACCGGGGAAATACATTTTAGACAGGTGGAGTAAAAATGTGAGAAGAAGCCACACAAAATCAAGATCAATTATGACAATTGGGAGAGGAAGCCTGAACGATGTTGTTATGACAAAATGTTGACTATTTTCAATCGGATCAGCGATAAGGCTATGGATTCCAATTAAAAGAGTCAGATGGTAGTGTCCTCGTTGCTAGAAGTGGAAGCCAAGCTAAATGTTTCTAAAGAGGTTGCTGTATGCAATAGACCTATGTCTATAGGCGTACATAAAGCTTCAACATCATGTCATGATGATAGTCTTTCTTGGCAAGAGAGCAATAACCGCGTGTGTGATCCAATCAAACGTCGTCAGAAGGGCCGACTGCCAGAAAAAAGAAGACAGTCTAAGATTGAGACAATTATTAGGAAGTCTCGGAAAACAAGCAAAAAGATGATAAAAAAAGGTTAGTATAAGAGTCTTATTTTTTAAATCAAATGAACACAGCATTCAATTACTCACAATCTATTTGATATCAACTTCGTGCATGTGCAGGGTACGACGGCGGTCAATTAGGGAGACAAGATCATCACGCAAGATTCTGTGAATTTAACTGTAAGAATGCCCCCTATTTACTATATGTTGTGCTTAACTTTATTGCATATAGCCTCATATACTTTTGTTACATATGCAGGTTTCGGCGGTAGATCTTGATTTGAATCTTTAAGAAGATCTGTAAGAATGAAACATGGATTTTGAATGTTAATCGTGGTATTCGTAGGTATATGCGTAGACCATTTCTTAATTTATTATTTATGTGTTGAATGTGTGTTATGGCCAACCCAAATCAATATAATGTCTTGGATCATGGATGATGATATTGTTGTGGTGGGGCTGGCTACTTGTTCCTTCAAGCAGACTTCATCCACCGTTAGCTCATTTATTGATTGGACTAGTAGTAAGGCCCTGGGCTGGACTGTGGGTTTAAAGACAAGTCCAGCCCAACCTAAAGCAATTTGGGTTGGGCCAGTCCAGTCAATGCGGCTGCAGGATTTCTTCTGAAGTATAAAAAAACATTCTGCAGCTTTTGAACAAGTATTATATTGTAGAAGTTCTTATATATTATTCAACTTGCCCATGTAATCCAGACACTTTCATTTTACAAAGTTGATAATTTGCTCCAAGCTTGAACAATTTCCTTTTCTTCATCTTTTTTTTTTTGTTGGTGTGCCGTGGATCCAAAAAGGCTGTGCCACATAGTTTAGAATTCTTGGACAGGAGTTTAAAGAAGAGTGATTCAAGCAATGGCAGCCCCACACCAAAGATATTTAACATTTTTAGAAATCACTGGCATCTTGATTACATATATGGCATGGTTGAGGGACTGATGGATTGAAGCTTAATGAAATGCAGGCCAAGCTGCCCAACAGGTGGACTTTCCTATACCCGAATGTTGTACAGATCTCACTGCTAGAAACTTTGACCCAACTGCAAGAAGTGATGATGGCTCCTATTTATATTAGTTCTAACAAACAGAAAGGGCCTATGCCAAACGCCATCTTAGATGATTTTACAGCTTATGATTTTGCATGTATGTTTTACAATCAATCATATGTGAGTAGTAATTATTAACCTCCACTGTATGGTCAGATATCAATTACTGAGACGCTCGGCTCGAGAGACTGGTTTATTTGCGAAATTTCAGTCATTTTCTCATTTCAAAGTTCAGTTTGAATTTTGTGCTCGTTTGGTTCTAATTCAGTTAAAAAGGGGCAAATTTTAGGTTCATTAGAAATGCAGATTTTCTCAGCCGAGTTGCAAAAGTGCGCGGTTTGAAACGCAGGCAAACGTGCTTCTAATTAGTATATTTTAGGTTCATAGTATGGTCTTTGCAATGCCCAAATCTTAGCAAAAAAATCCCTCAGGAAATGGACTAAAAAGTGTGCCAAACAGGGGTACCCAACATGGTTCATGCAGATTTTCTCAATCGAATTGCAAAAGTACGCGGTTTGAAACGCAGGCAAACGTGCTTCTAATTAAGCGAAAATTAGCAGATTTTAGGTTCATAGTATGGTCATTGCAATGCCCAAATCTCAGAAAAAAAATCCCTCTGGAAGTGGCCTAAAAAGTGTGCCAAACAAGGGTACCCAACTTGGTTCATGCAGATTTTCTCAGCCGAGTTGCAAAAGTGCGCGGTTTGAAACGAAGGCAAACGTGCTTCTAATTAAGCGAAAATTAGCTGATTTTAGGTTCATAGTATGGTCTTTGCAATGCCCAAATCTCAGCAAAAAATCCCTCGGGAAGTGGCCTAAACAATGTGCCAAACAGGGGTACCCAACTTCGAAATTCCATTCACATTGTAGGATTTTTTCATATCTGCAAACATTCTAGATTTATCAATCACTTTCTAATAGTTCTATTTTTAATTTTCTCTTCAAATGGAATCGACGATAAAATGAGAATATACAGATACAAAAATAAGTTCTTCATTCATTCACCCCATATACAATTGGTCCATACAACAAGAACTTCCATTAATCAAAATTAAAAAAAAAAAAAAAAAACATTTGGAGTCTATCATTTCACCTATCAACCAACCCCTTACATAATAGTAGCTTTCAATCTGGAAGAGTAAAGCTTGAATGCTACATTCGACACAATAATATCACAAGCAGGAAACCATAAACAATCATAACAACTGTGAAGACTCGACAAATTTGTTTAAGCTTCTCCAATCTTGTAACAACATTTTCCACATTGCTCTCAGCTTCAGGGGGGCATAGTGCGGAGTACTCTGGCAAGGGTATGGGCGATTGACCGTCGATCTCACATATTCATCACACCAGCCAATGAAGTTGTTGCAAGCCTGTTATTTTCACTCACAAATAATGGCAAATATATGTCGTTAGTTGGTACATATTTGTCTATATGCAAAAATAAATAAGAATTGAAAATAAGGAAATGGCCAAAGTTTATTGCATTCTTACCGATGGTCGTGGACATGAATAATAATGTCTACCATATATAATTATTTGATGATCGCGAAACCTTGACTACGTAGTTTCCCACACCACATCGACATAAACAATGAGGCCAATTCGAATTTCCAGAAGAGGCATACGAAGCCATTTACTTCAAGATCTTCACAAACAAAAGAAATGATTGGCAGATGAAGACTTTAGAACACATATAATCATAAATATATTGACTTAACAGTCACAAGGATAACATTGTTCCATCAAATACAATATCGTACACTTTGCATGTTACACTCTGCCTGGTCAAGGCTCTTTTTTCCTTCTTCTTGTTGAAAATGAGGTCAAGCCTCATACAATGCCTCTAACATAAAACAGAATATAAACTGGCTAATAGCATGTTAGCAACCAATATCATGAGTGGAATTCCATTATCAGCCCTAGGAATAGAAGAGCAAGTAGTTTGGCCATTTCATGCCGGAAATGACAGATGACCACAATGCTTTTGGCTGTTAAATAACAAAAGAAGCAAAATAGGTACTAAAAGACGGATGGATTAATGTTTCATTCCTTTGTTCTTAAATCTTATGGAAAGATCAGAGCTTGGATATCCAACAACATGACCTGGAGTAAAATATACAATCTGCCAAGAGATTGACACAAAAACCCCACTCATAGTCAAAATAAAACCACAATGGAGAATGACTAATTTAAAGTCTAGACAAATTAGTTCTCCCTTATTCTGTTATGATAAATATACTTTTTTATGATAGCAAGTAAAAATTTCTTTGTTTACAATAGTAAAAAGGGGGCCACATCTACATGTCACTTGGAATGCTGATTACATGTCACACAAAACTAATTAAATAGAAGGGTTATGTAGTAGCTAATAGATTAAGTAAATCCATACTTATCTACCAAAGTAGACACCCCATGAACAATGAAACAACAAATATGGTACATATTTTGGCATGAGCTCAGTTAAGTGCAGACAAATTACCAATTTCAGATCCCAAAATTTATTTCCTAATCAGTCGGTCATCCCCCAAAAAAATATAGGACTTTTCTTAGCTTCCCAAAACAGTAAAGAACCAAATAGCATTTAAGAACTGCATCTCTAGAGAGGGGAAAAAAATAAAAACCCATCTCAAATAGCATTTAAAAATTGAATGCAGATGCCAAAAACCCCCAAATCTCACAAACAGCCAAACACCAAACAGAAACCATACCTGAAAAAAGAAATATCCATGGCAAACAACAGTAAAGAGGAGCACAGACAAACAACTAAGATGAAGGAAAACCAAAAGCCTCATATAAAACACAACACAAGAACATGGATTAGAGAAAATAAAGAGACAGAGTGAGAAGATAGAGGACCAGATCAAAGATGCGCTACTCACTCCTCTTCCGTCACCGCTGCTTTTCTTCCGTCACCGCAATAAAGAGACAGAGTGAGAAAATAAAGAGAAACCGCTGCTCCTCTTCCGTCACCGAGAGAGAGAGAGAGAGAGAGAGAGAGAGAGAGAGAGAGAGAACGCTGCTCCTCTTCCGTCGCCGGCGACGAGTATCGGTGGAGAGAACGTTGCTCCTCTTCCGTCGCCGGCGATGAGTATCGATGGAGAAACAATCCGGAATAGGGAGAAGAAACGATTTGGTGGTTTTCCCACATTTCAACTTTTCCTCTTCCGTCACCGAGAGAGAGAGAGAGAGAGAGAGAGAGAGAGAGAGACCGCTGCTCCTCTTCCGTCGCCGACGATAAGTATCGGTGGAGAAACAATCTGGAATCGGGAGAAGAAACGATTTGGGGGTTTTCTTGCGTTTCCCCTTTTCTTTTCATTTCTCCTGCTCTCCCCAAAAATTGAATGCCTTGTTCCAAACCACATCAACGCCACGTGTTGAGCCACGTCGGATCAATACCATAGTCGGTTTATTCTGCTTGTCCAAATAGACTTTTTGTAATTATAATTTTGACCACGGTTGAAATTAAGCATGGACGACTGAAGACATTGACCCAAGACAGTATCTTCCGTTTGGACGAATCGGGGGAACGCCACGTGTAGGGCGGAGAAAAGAGAAACGCAGGTTCTCTTTCCTCCGCCCCCCTCCGCCCCCGCGCGTGTCGGCCCCTGATTCGAAACAGTGGATCCGGACCCCATTGACCTGCAGCTGAGGTCTGGACGAATGTACGAGATTTGCAGACCGAATGAGAGAAAACGACGTCGAGACCAATCTATCCATCAATCTATCCCCTCCAAATCCAAATCCAAGGCGATTTCTCTCTACAACAAGGGCCCTCTTTCTTTCTTTCTTTCTTTGTAGTAGCTTTCGAGGAGAAATTAGGGTTTCATAGCTCCAGACATCAATCGAATCAGCTCCTGCGATGAAATTCGCCTTCGGATTCGGCGTCTGGAGTTGTCAGGACTTGCGATTTCTTCTTCTTTTTCTCTCTCGATGATGACTCGTGTCGAGCTGCTTCGATTCTGATTTCTCTCTCCATTTCTCGGTTTCAATCGGTTGCAGAATCTACTAGGTGAGATAGCTTTGTTCGAATTCCTTTCGGTGTGTTGATTCCGTCCTTGTTCGTTGGGATTTTAGAGTTTTTATTTTCTCAGGGCGAAATCGAGTTGCAGATGTGAAAGTTTGAGTTTTTTTTTAGCGTTTTCGCTTCTATGGCTTCTGGAAAAGGTGAAATCTTTGAGCTTTTCGAGGTCAGGATTTCGGTGGTTTTGCAAAAGCTGACCTGATTCTGAAACTAGGGTTTTTCTTTTTTGCTTTTCATTGAATGTTCCAGGTTTGGAAGAAGCTCTTTTTAGGGAGCTTTGGCACGCCTGTGCTGGTCCTCTTGTAACAGTTCCACGTGAAGGAGAGCGAGTTTTCTACTTCCCGCAGGGGCATATAGAACAGGTAATTCTACTTAATTCTTTACTTGATTTTATGTTATCTTGTGTATCTGTGTTTCTTACTTGATTTTGGTTGTGCTGTTAAGGTAGAGGCATCTACGAATCAGGTAGCGGATCAGCAGGTTCCGTTGTACAATCTTGCGTGGAAGATCCTTTGCCGTGTGATCAATGTCCAATTGAAGGTATGGATTTGAATTCCTCCTTATTTTATGGTTGGGATTTAGGGTTTTGAAGGGAATTGGATTGTATGTTTCCTCAAATTGGTGTTCTTTTGTGCTGGTAGGCGGAACCGGAAACCGATGAGGTTATTGCCCTAGTAACTTTGCTTCCTGAGAAGGTATGATCAATTCCTTGTCAGTGGTGGTTTGTTTTTGCTCCTTTTTATTTGGATTTTAAATTTAAGTTTGCCGAGTGCCTTCTGTTATTGTCTTGGATTTTAATTTTAAGTTTGCTCAGTGCCTTCTGTTGTTGTCATTACTGATTAGTCTTGTGTTTTGCTCCAGTAGTAAGGGCCTCTGTTTTTTTCATGGAATTAAATTCCCAGAAATTCATGACAATGTGGGTGCCAACAATGGATTATTAATGGGGTGAGGCGTGAATGAAAAAAGTGGAGAATGTAAAATGGATCCTGATTCATTCCACCTTCCCTTAATTCATTTTCCATGAAGGTGGACATCATTTGATAGCCATTTATGGATCTTCAAAATTTTCTTTTGCTGCTTTACAATAGACTTTAACTCACACACTCATGCATGCTACACTATGTCTCAAACCTCCTGAGTGAAAGCCGATGATTGTTGATCTTCAACAGTTGGTATGTATATTCTATCTCCTCCTTAATTCATTCCCCATTGAAGGAGAGATTATTTGATAGCCATTTATGGATCATCACCCTTTTTTTAAGACTCGAATTCATGCACGCTAAACTATGTCCCTAGGCATCAAATGGATCTTCGCCTTTATTTCTTCAATTTTAGTCACTTTCAAGAATACCTTTCTTAGAATTTCTAGGAATTCAATCCAAGCGAACAAATGGGCCTGCACCACACAAAAATACACATGTAGAATTTTACATTGGCAGGAACTCATTAAACTCACCTCATATTGAAGGGATAAGGTAATGAGATGATGACTTTGCAATTTTCCAGGAAGATGAGAATGCTGTAGTGAAGGACCCTGTGTCTGCTCCGCCGGTACGACCACACGTGCATTCCTTTTGTAAGACTCTGACAGCCTCTGACACAAGCACCCATGGTGGTTTCTCTGTACTGAGGCGACATGCAGACGAATGCCTTCCGCCACTGGTTGGTATAGCATGTTTGTTTTTGAACTTACCATTTGATTCGTGGAGGTTACCTATGTTAATTCTTACTTGTTAGTTATTGGTTATCAGGACATGACTCGCCAACCTCCAACTCAAGAATTGGTTGCTAAAGATTTGCATGGGACAGAATGGCGATTCCGTCATATATTTCGGGGTAATGACTGAAGCATGAGAACTGTAGGATACCTGAATTTGTTGGAGTTGGGACCTTTAACTGTGAGCTGCCAATATGTCATTTATGTTTCTTGTTAGTGTTACTACTATAGGAGTGATATCTTATCGAGTTCGATGAATATGCTGCCATCTTACTGTTGCATGGTTCAGAATCAAATTGCCTGTCTTGTGCCTTTAGGCCGCATTAATTTTGGTGACTTATGAGTTAAATACTCACAGTTGATTTATGTATTTATTTATTTATTTAGTTTTTTCATTAAGATTGATAATGTTTTTGCTCTTTTTTAAAAATTAAACTTAAGATGTTGTCTACTTTTGAGAATGCTAGGACAACCAAGGAGGCACCTCCTTCAAAGTGGTTGGAGTGTGTTTGTCAGCTCCAAACGTCTTGTGGCAGGGGATGCATTTATATTTCTCAGGTTTATTATTTTCATCATCTGTACTTTCCAATTGACAGTATCTATTTATTTTTTTCACATCTCACTACTAAATGATTTGTGGCTTTTAGAGGTGAGAATGGCGAACTCCGTGTCGGGGTAAGACGTGCTATGAGACAGCAGAATAATGTTCCATCTTCTGTTATATCTAGCCACAACATGCACGTTGGTGTCCTTGCAACAGCATGGCATGCCGTATCAACTGGGAGTATGTTTACCGTCTTGTACAAACCTAGGTAACTAGTTGGTGCTCTAAATCCATTTCATGCTGTATTGATTTTTTTTTTTTTTTAAGATCCATCCCATATGGTTTTGAAAATGGCTTTTCAATGATTACTTCTACAGGCATGCTTTTGGGTTATCTTGAATGTTGCATATGATATTGGCATGTGTTAATGTCTCAGCTTCACGGAATTGGACTTTCCATTTGATAGTCCCATCAACTTGTGGAAAGAAGTGCATGCTGCATGGATATGGATTATGTGTATTTTGAGTTAGTAACATAGTGAAAAGTTCAATGCTGGGCTTTGCTTTGGATGAGGGGTTGCTTCAATCATCAACATATGGGCTTTACCTTTGTTTCATTTCCATTTGCTTATCTTGGACATCACCTAGGAGCCTATTTGAGATCTGCATCCATGTGGAAGCCTTTAAAAAAAACTTCAAAAGCTAATCGGCCTCATGGAAAAAATCATATATAGTGGAAAAAATCATATATACCCCTGGGAGGCCCTTTCTCTCCAATAAAGTAAGCACTAGCAAATCTCCCAACTACTATCTTCCACTTTTCAAAGTTATGGTAGAAATGGCAATGACTCTTGAGAGGATCTAAAATAATTTTTTGGAGGATGGTAAAGTAAGCAAGAAGAATATCTTATAAACTGGGACATGGTGTCCTTACCGATTGAAAATGTGGGACTAGGCATTGTAAATATCAAAGAAAGGAAATGGGCTCTACTAGTAAGATGGTGGCAGAGATTTGGAGAAGAGGAAGCATCATGGACACAAGGTTGGTTGGTTGAAAAGAAATATGGTGAATCCATTGGGGATGGGAGCCAAGGGAGGTGGGTGGAACCGGAAGAGGGATTTTGGAGATATGGAAAGATTGATCGAGGCTATTCTCATCTCATGCTTTAGGTTGGATGCTAGAACAATGAGTTTTTTTGCCCTTTATGTGTGTCTTGTGATTATGTAAATGTTAGTTTCTTGGGAAGACCTTTGGGTGGGAGATTGCACCTTGTGGGGTCACTTGCTAAGATTGTATTTGATACCATCCCAAAAGCAAGAGCAGCGCATAAATAATTTTATGGAATGGAAGGTAAGCAGGTATGGGCCCTCACCTTTAGAAATTTCTTGGACCACAAGAAGACAAGATCCCCTCTGGTGGTGGAGCTTCCAAAGGGACTGAATGAAGTGGTTGTACTCAGAGAATATGGGGTGTTTTCCGTTTTGTTCCCTTCACCAAGCTTGAGGCTCCCTAGCATCTAATCCGGTTTCTATTCTTGCTAGGGTCAAAGCATCCATCATCAAGTTAGGCCTCCATGCCAAGGAAAATCATTGCACTGGGGTGTTAGACCTGCATAGGAATTAGGAACTGGATTATCCCTATGGGATTTGAGTGAAGTGATGGGAAGATCTGCCTGGTGAAGAGCTAAGGATAGTGCCTTCATTAGCCACTATCAGTGTTCAAATATTGCATATCTTGTTTATTTTAGATCCATGTTATGGTTTGTTATTTGCTTAATTCCGGTTCTCATTATCTTGATGTCTAAAAAAATAAAATAAAAACTTTTAAAAGAGAAGAAAACGTAGCTTAGGTTGTGCCCTTTCCTGTCCATAAAACACTTGAAAGTTTCACGTCTTTCTGATATAGAAGGTTCTTTTTGTTAAATTTGAATATTTGATATATCAGGATGAGTCCTTCTGAGTTCATTGTTCCATTTGATCAATGCATGGAGTCTATTAAAGCCAACCATTCTATTGGGATGAGGTTCAAAATGAGATTCGAAGGTGAAGAAGCTCCAGAACAGAGGTATACCTCAGCATTATCTGTTGCATGGGTGTAAAAAGTTCTATGTGATGCAACTGATGATGGCCATGGGATTTTTTATATGATGCACATATTATCCTTGTTGTAGGTTTACAGGTACCATAGTAGGCATCGAAGACGTTGATCCCAGGAGATGGCTTGAATCAACATGGAGATGTCTAAAGGTTGTGTTTTCTACTATTCCTCTTATTTTGTTGCTCTGCATGGGTCATGGCTCATACCATTATGCTCAATATCTATTTCTTTACCTATTTCTTGAGAATTTTTATGGTGTTAATAAATGAAAGTAGAACCTTTTGAATTGCAGGTGCGATGGGATGAAGCATCTTCTATTCCTCGGCCAGAAAGGGTTTCACCTTGGAATATAGAACCTGCTTTGACCCCCCCTGTCCCCAGTCCTCTACATATTCCCAGATCCAAAAGGCCCCGTGGAAATGTGGTACCTTCTCCTGATTCATCCGTTCTGACAAGGGAAGGTATGATTTATATTGCTCCAGAGATGTTTTCATTTTCTTTATTTTATTTTTTAATACTTTTTCCTTTTTGAACTTGTATGATTTTGTTGTAAATTGAGCCTCTCAATGTAATCTTCTAGGTCCATCCAAAGTTACAATAGACCCTTCACAAGTGCATGGATTTTCGAGGGTCTTGGAATGTCAAGAGATCACGACCTTGGGAAGCTCTTTTGCTGAAAGTAAAGAGTCAGGCACTGCTCGAAAGCCTCTTATGTGGCCTCCCGCACAAGATGATGAGGAAACTGATGTAGTTTCTGCCCAGAGAAGATTGGGAACTGAGAATTGGATGTCAGTGACGAGGGAGGAGCCAACATGTACAGATTTATTATCAAGTTTCAGTTCTCACGGTGGCTCACATGTATTTTGTTCTCCAATTGTCGAAAAATGTCCAGATGATTGTACTCCTTTGAAGAAGCATTTTCAAGATCAGGAAGGCAAATTCAGCTTGCTTCCAGGTCAGTGCCAGTGGTCCATGATGCCTTCCAGCCCTGCTGTGAACATGAGGGAGTCTATCTCTAGCCTGAAAACACAAGCTGGTGAGTCGGCTTACAAAAAAGCCAGAAATGCTGGATATGATGGGCTGGGCAGCTACTCTTTCCAGCAGACTCTTGGAGTTGGTCAACATTGTGGAAAGTGGTTGAAGCCTTCGCTGCCATCATCTCATTCGGAAAACAAATCTCATCGAATGGAAGCAAAATCTCAACCTCCAACATTGTTTGAACCGGCCATGAAACCCAATGAAGGCAACTGCAAGTTATTCGGGATTCATTTGAACAGCAATCTTGTACCATCTAAACCTGCACAGTTACATTGCACCACAACCAATGAGTCAAAGTCTTGTACTCAACCTGTGCTGAAACAGCTAGAGTCTTTGGAACCCAACCAACAGTCAGATCCATCAAAAGGAACAAAGTCAGCTGAGACTGCTCTTGCAGGAGGGGAGCTGGAGAAACCTTTCCAATCATGCACACAACTTAACAGAGATGTTCAGAGCAAACTTCAGAGTGGTTCAACAAGAAGTTGCACAAAGGTTTGCCCTTTCTGACTTCTCTCTTCCAAGCAAATATGGTAAACCTTCAATGCTTGTAGTTATTTTTTTTTCCTCAAAAACTCTTTGTTTGTATGTAGTCGAGAAGTCTGGTCATCTATTGACTTCATTTCTTCTTATTTTCAAAAACTTCCTACAGTCATTAAAACATTCACTGCTAGCTGACAATATTTAACCCTTCTTTAAAGTAATTTTACAATAATCAATTGCCTCTTGTAAACATGGGCTTCTGATTTGTTCTCCATTTTAAATCCAGTTTTGGTTTATCTATTTGGAAGGACATCAAACTATTCCATGTGAATTATGCCATCTTCTGGATTCAGCAAATGTATAGGTAGTAGGTACCATTTGATTGTTAATGCCTTTGCAAATTGATTTCTTTTACCTTGTTATGCTATGGATATTGCTTGATTGCATGTCTGTGGATTGGCATTTGTTTTGGAGCTCCCATCATATACTTGTACATTGTACACACCTTTCTTTTTGGATTATAATGATTTACCTTCCAAAAAAGAAAAAGAAAAATGGTTATTCAACAAATTCAGTAGAAATTGATTTTGATTTTACTGTTTTGATGTTGGAACCAAAGGACTCAGTTTACATGGTTTGGTAACAGGTTCATAAGCAAGGGATTGCTCTTGGTAGGTCTGTTGACCTTACAAAGTTCAATGACTATGATGAGCTGATTGCTGAGTTAGATCAGATGTTTGAATTTGATGGTGAACTTAAGGCTTCAAGCAAAAATTGGTTGATTGTGTATACGGATAACGAGGGTGATATTATGCTCGTTGGAGATGATCCTTGGCAGTATGTACTCAAACCTCCTTGCCTTTTCTTCCTACCTTCATTAGTCAGTCTTGTTTATTGGATGATGCACAATTTTGAACTAAACAGGAATTATGCTTTCATGATTCAACCCTTAGGCATGCTGTTGGCAGTTGGCACTAGATGCAATCTTGACTTCTCAACAAATTGCACTAGATGCAATTTTACCCACTCAACAAATTACTGAGCACTTGGAGATGTCTGATTATGCCATACCCTTTAAGAAGTAATTGCGAATCAGCACTTGTGCATTGTTGATTCTGGGTGTGTTTTATCTTCTATCGCATAACAGACACCAAGATCAAATAGTAACTAGCCTCAGTGCATCTACTATTTTATTTGAATATTTAGCTACTACTTGCACATTTTATTATTCTACAATTCTGCTTCCTCATCTGTTCCAGGAGTTGACAGCTTTATGCCTTTCTTATTTTCGTATATTCAGAATTTCTTAGAAGAATAATAGCAATGAAATCTGTCTTTGTTGGTAAGATTGTTGTCTGAGTGCTGTTTCTGTAAATGAAGGGAATTCTGCACCATGGTTAAAAAAATTTTCATCTATACACGCGAGGAGGTCCAGAGGTTGAACCTGGGGATTTTGAATCCCAGGATTAGAGAAAACCTCAGCATATCTGATGAGAAGTCCACTGCAAAAGAAATGAAAAGCCTATGGTGTTCACCATCAGCTGATCTAGATAACTGCTAGCTTTAGCTCTAATGCCTTGGTGAGTATATTACAGCACATTTCTGTTCACATCTTGAGAATTCATCTGGCTTCACTTTTATTCTTTTAAGACAGTCAAGCCCTCTTAGGTGCGAGAAGCATATTTTTATCTTGTTTTTATGGGGTAATTTCCGCCTACTGATGCACTATAAACCTGCGGGCCACACACATAGGGCCAAGACAGCTTACGATTTATTTTTTTTCCCCAAGTATTTGTCATTAGTTTCTAATTTTATTTAAAGTTGTAATTAGGGTTAGTTTTCTAATTTTATTGGGTTTTCTTATTTTTATTTCCAAGTTGATGATTATATAGTTTCTAAGTTTAGGAGTACTAGTCCCAAAGTTTTCTCTTCTTGTTTATATGAAATAATGTAGAGATGGATTTTCTGAGTTGATCGATCAATATAATTGGGTTTTATCCCTTTTGAGGTGCGCCTTGTTGATTGTCTCTAGGGAGGCGTCGTGATAGTGTTTGTGGACACGTGCTTCAGCACCATTATTCTGTTTCCACTTTCCGCACTTCCATGCGAGCCCTAAACCTAGGACCAACATCCATTGGTGTAAAAGCAAAACGGTCCTTCCAATCAATTTGGTTAGATGTCACCATCTTCGTTCCATCCATTCCATCACTCATCTTCCGCCGACACTATCCTTCCCCTTTAGATCTCCAATCCCATCACAAACCACATCCAACCAGTGCCGGGAACCCCAGCGGAACCCCATCCATAAATCCAACTCCCACTCTATCCAACAATCACAACTATCCCTTAACCTTAATAGAGACCCCACTGTCCAGAAAACCCTACACCTGAGCCCATCCATTAGCTCTCCACAAAATCCCAAAAAGCCCTTTGTCGAACCCTTTAACGCCCATCTCGACCTCTCCAGGAACCCCTTCACGAGAAGAAGGAATAGTGCCAAAAAAAATAAAATAAATCCAATCTGCTCAATGCTGAGCCCAAATCGAAACTCAAACCCAGCAAAATCCTTGCTACCCAAGAATCCCTAACCCTGAATCTTATCACATGCCCGGCCAAGACCCATTCAAAAAAAAAAAAAAAAAAAACCCTCAGAGAGGAGAAAGAGGTAGAGGGCGTACCTAGTTTGTTGCTCTTGATCATCGTCTTTGCCCTGCTTCGCTGACCAGGTCCAACCTGTAGCCGTGGTCATCTCCACATCGTGATCATCATCGCTGAACTGCTTGAATCTTCGTCACTGTCACCCTAAGTTCCTCACTTCATCTCCCAATCTCTAGCTCGTCAAAGTAGCAAAAGCAGCAAATGGCTTCAAGCCTTTTCTCTTCCTTGTGGGCGTTGAACATGGCAACAATGAAAGGGGCATCACGTGCCCTTTCTTTGACACGTGCCTGATCTACCTCAGGTGGGCCTGGTTTTCATATATGGGTCAGGTCAGGTCATTTCCAACCCAATTGCAGTTTAAAGACCAGCCAACGCAATTACTGACATCGGCAATGACATCAATAGAGGGGAAGGGCCATATTTGACCAGATTGAGTGCTAGGATCTGTTTTGGCAATATCAGAGCCATCTAAACTCATATTTCAGGCCCGTTTTGCCTATGCTTTCGTGGAAAGAAGATCTACTCAGCATGTCAGTCAGTTTTTAATTGAAAAAAAAAAAAGCCTCTTGAAAAACATAGAGATGCAACATCGACATCCATTAACAGATTGACTAGAGCCGTTGCTCGGTTATCCACTTTGGTTATCAAATCCAATAACTTTTTAAAGGATGGGATCTTGATTGATCAATTTAGAAAATGATTGCCCTGAGAATAATTATCAATGTGTTGGACAAAGAGATTGGCACAGGTTCTTACAAAAAAAGGTGGCTCAAAATGATCTCAATGAGAGGCTCTCGCATCCATGGTTCAAAATAGTGGCCGCTATGTAGTGTGCCAGCCGCATTATTGGTTGTAATGGTTGAGGCCACTACGATATTTTGAAAATAGTGGCGCTATGGTCTAAAACCTAGTAAAGCCAATCGGTTTTAAGTTAAAACATTGTTTTTCCTATTTCTTCTCATCAATAGCCTTTTCTAAAGTCGTCTCTACCCTCGTATGGTTCCAAATCACTAAAGAAAATATAAGATTGATTGCTACACAAGATTTATATTCTTTTGACTACTTCAAAAATTCACACCGCTATGCCGCTATGTAACCCCGTAACCGCTACATAGCGTTTTAGTCACTGGCTGCTATACCTGCTGCAACCACTATTTCTATACCCGCCGCAACCACTATTTTGATCCTTGCTCGTGTCTTGTCAAAAGTTTTCAATCGATAAAAACTAACATCAAAGCAGATATTTTGGAATTTCAAGATAAGTCTGAACTGGAATCCGAAGTTGATCAAATTGAACATGAAGATATTTAGAAGAACAATCTTATGAAAATCGGACCACGAAACTCAAATACAAATCAACCCATTGAATTGGGAAACCAATCAACTGTTCCAATAAACATGAAGAAAGAACCAGTTGGTCAAGTCCCCTACATTGATTTTGTCTTAGGAAATCAACGGTGGAAACTTGGAGATTGCGATTTGATGATGCAAATTCTACATATGAAGTATCCAAAGGTTTGATTGTCCATCCGAACAAAATCCAGGCATCAAAAGAAGTGATACATCAAGCCTCTTTCAAGTTGGAGAAAGAAATCAAATAAAGTTTGCAAATCATATACAAAAGTTGAAGATAAACCAACACATCGGAAGTTCATTCGATCGATCTTTGATCCAAGCGGACATTTACCAAACTTAAGGTCGAGTACTCTCCAAGCCGGGGAGAATGATGCAGGATAGACCCGTGGGCCACACACATGGGGCCAAGACAGCTTTCGATTCATTTTATTTCCCTAAGTATTTTCCATTAGTGTTTAAATTTATTTAATGAGTAGCAATTAGGATTAGGTTTTTAATTTTATTAGAATTTCTTATTTTTATTTCCAAGTTGATTATTAGATAGTTTTTAAGTTTATGATTCTTAGTCCCACTTATTTATATGGCATAATATAGAGATGGATTTTCAGAGTTTATTGATTAATAGAATTGGGTTTTATCCCTTTTGAGGTGCGTCCTTGTTGATTGTCTTTGTGAAGGCATCGTGATAGTGTTTGCAGACACATGCTTCGGCACTATTATTGTGCTTAGACACTTCCACACAAGCCTTAAGCCTAGGGCCTGCATTGATACGACCATGAAGAGACAAACTGAAACTTATGGAAAACTTGGATGGATCCTATGGTCGATCCTCCTTTCATTTATAAATACAGTCAACCTTCAATCAAGGCAATTACAATCGTTATATATGTAGAGTATACAAATCAGAATCCGATTTTTATGTGACAAGGATATTGAGTAAACTAATCTCTTATTGTTCCCCCCCTCCCTCTCTTCTCAAATGGATGCTGATCAAATAGTAGTAATTTGCAAACCAGGAACTCATGACGAGGCCAAGTTGTGAAGATATTTGCAAGTTGGAGTTCAGTGGAAACATGTGGAAGGCTGATGACTTGAAGATCGTATTCATCTCGAATAAAGTGACAATCCACCTCAATATGTTTTGTACGTTCATGAAAAACTGGATTCTCAGTTATCCGAATGGCACTTGTATTGTTAGCATGGAGAGGTGTGGCTAATGTCTGAAAAAAACCAAGATCTGAAAGTAAACCCTGAAACCATAGAATTTCTGAACATGCGAAAGACATTTCACGATATTCAGATTCCGTGGAAGATTTTGAGACCGTATCTTACTTTTTGCATTTCCAAGAAATAAGTGCTTCTCCTAAATAAACACACCAGCCGGTAGTAGATTTGCAAGTATCTGGCAACCTTCCCAGTCTGCATCAGAATAAGCACTCAGTACGAGTGGTGTACCTACCAGCTGGAAAAAATAATCCACGAGTAGGAGAACCAAGAATGTATTGTATGATCTGTTTGACAACCACTAGATGGTGATGGCCTGGTGCTGTCATGAATTGACTTACCACATTTACTGCATAAGCGATGTCAGGCCGAGTTATAGTCAAGTAGACAAGACTTCCGACTTAGTGTCTGTAAGATGTTGGGTCAGAGAGGAGATCGCTGTCATCTTTTCGGAGCTTCAGATTGGCCTCTAATGGAGTGTCCACAGGTGTGGCTCCATGTAGTCCAACAATTTCAATGAGATCAATAACATACTTATGTTAATGGAGAAAGAGTCCTTTTCGGGATTGCTGTACCTCATGACCCAAGAAATATGTTAATGGGCCAAGATCCTTCATATGGAATGCAGACTGAAGTGACCTTTGCAGATCATGAATCATGTTACTATGAGTGCCTGTGATGATGACATCCACATACACTAGAAGTAATGTAGTACCTTGAGGAGTAATATTTGTGAACAACGAAGGATCATAAGGACTCTGAGCAAAGCCAAGATGAAGCATAGTAGATCGAAACTTCTCAAACAAGGCCTTGGGTGCTTGCTTGAGACTGTATAAGGATCGACGGAGCCTAGCCACTTCATTTTTTTAGGTAGAATTATAACCTGGAGGGAGGCGCATGTAAACCTCTTCTTTAAGATCCCCATGGGGGAAAGCATTTTTCACGTCCATTTGATAGATTGGCCATGACTGTGAAGCTGCAATAGCAAGGATGACTCGTACTGTTGTCATTTTGGCAACCAGAGCAAATGTCTGATTGTAATCAATGCTATATTCTTAACTGTTGCCGAGAGCCACTAAACGAGCTTTATAACAAGCCAAGGTCCCATCAGGATTCAACTTGATAGAGAGAACCCATTTACATCCAATGGGTTTGACTGATGGAGGACAGTGAACAATATCCCACGTATGATTTCCTTCTAGTGCCTCAAGTTCTTCCTCATAGCTTTACACCAACACTCATGTTGCACTGCCTAGGAAAAATGTTAGGTATTTCAACAGATGAAAGAGTAATGAGTTATGATATGTGGGTGAAACCAAACCTATCAAGAGGCCAAGAAATGCGAGAAGATTGGCGTAGTTGAACGGATTGAGATATATTCGGTGCAGGAGTAGGATCAGGGGTTAAGGAAATGATGCTGTTGGGAGGCTCGGGCACAGTAGTATTTTCCCGTCTACGTCTTTCGTACAAAAGAATAGGCCTAGTATTATCCACATGAGAAATAGTATTCTCATCAAAGTTAGGAACAAATGAAAGCAAAGGAGATTGATCATTATCATGATGATATTGGAAAAATAATTGATTTTAAAAAAACACCACATTTCTAGAAACCTTGATGCGATTTACTTTGGGATCATAACATAAGAAGCCTTTTTGGTCATTTGCATAACCTAAAAATGCGCATTTGGAGGATTGGGCAGAGAGTTTTGTTCGTTCTGCCGAAGGTAGAAGAACCAAACATATGCAACCAAAGGTATGTAGATGAGGATACATGGGAGGCTTTTGAAACAAACGAAAATACGGTGTTTCATTTTGAATTCTAGGTGAGGATAGTCTATTTAATAACATGAATAGTTGTGGAGAGAGCCTCAGGCCCAAATTTTGTAGGAACCGATGATTCTAAGAGGAGTGAACGAACAATGTCCAAGAGGTGTCTATTTTTCTTCTCAGACACCCCATTTTGTTCAGGTGTACGAGGACATGTTTTTTGAGAAATTATCCCTTCGTGTTGTAAGCAATTCTGAAAATCTGTTGAGATATATTCATCCCCAAAATCTGTGCGAAGTGTTTTAATGGAAGTGGAAAATTGATTCTCAACATATGCCAGAAAATTTTTAATAGTAGTAAATACTTAATTTGAAATGTAAAAAATAAATCCATATAAAACGACTATAATCATCTATAAATGTGACAAAATACTTAAAATGAGAATGCAATGTCACAGGTGTTGTTCCCCATGTAAAGATACATGTCAGCTCGACCCATGAATTGGGTCAGCCCACTAATCAAGCCATTGTATGAGTTGTCAAGATACTGGTTACCTTAACAAATTCTTGTATTCATGTAATTAGATTCTCTAAACTAGGAAATACTGTATTATATATGGATCCATCGTCAATACAAGAAACACTATTCTCTTTTAAACTCTCTCTCTTGTATGCTTCTAGTTTTGTATTCTGGATACTTTCACATGGTATCAAAGCTTTGGTATTCTAATCGTCTGTCCATTCAAGTTTGAGAGAAGTTTTGAACAAGCACTGTTCGTCTGATCAAGCACTGGAACATACTGTGATCAAAGGTGGCCCACCTGTTGATCACCCGGCATCAGAAAACCTTCACATCTTGGTCGTCCATCTCCCTTGGGAACTCTGCACATTTTTTCATATTTTTTTATCATCTGAGGTAGGTCATTCTCCCTGTTTTGTACTTATCTCATCTAAGCAAATAGTTTTCATCTTGGCCGTTCAAATTTATGGTTACACATGCTTTCATCTAACTTCCACCTAGAGGAGTTTCGGATTTTTGAAGCAGAGATCACTGTGTGATCCGATCATCCGGCTGATCATCCAGTGGGGCCCACAGATCAGATCTGTGCTCAAAATCGAACTCGCCTGGAGCCTTTTTTTGGAATTTTTTGGCTGTTTTTGATCGGTTTGCTCTCTCTGTGGCTGTGATCATTCAGTAGGGCCCATAACACTCATCTGTGCTCAGATTCAAGTCCCCTGGACCTTCCTTATTGGAATTTTTCAGATCTGAACAGTTGTTGTGGCTGGATTTCAAATCTTACTTACCTTCTGGGCTGGATTTCTCCTATTTTCCATCTGTGAGCAAATTGTTTGCTTCCAATGTCTTTTGATCGAAATGTATCAGGTTTAACTGTCATACTTAATGGCACAAATTATCTGTATTGGTCTTATCTCATGCAAAATTTCCTCAGAGGTCAAAAATTGTGGAAATATATTACTAAGCAAATCCCTACACCAGACAGTAAGGATGCTACATTTGAGATTGGGAAGCTTCAGTCGAGAAGATCAATTCTTGGATTGCCAATTCGGTCACTCCATCTATTGGGAATCAACTGGCTAAATTCAATTATCCTAAGGATGCTTGGGATTATTTAGCGAAATTGTATACTCAATCTAATGCTGCTCGCCGGTATCAGTTAGAATGGAAAATCAAAAATGCAGACCAAGGAAATGACTCCATTCATGATTTCTTTATCAAAATGACTTCCTTATGGGATCAACTGGCTGTGATGGAACCCACTTTTGCAACACCTGATGATGCTCACACATTTGAGGTCTATAGGCAAGAGACTCGCCTGGTTCAATTTCTAATGGCTCTTCGCCCTGATTTTGACCATGTTCGTGGTCTATTATTACATCGGTCCCCACTGCCTTTTGTTGATACAGCACTCTCGGAATTTCTGGCAGAAGAACAAACTCAGCTTTCTCTTACAAAGAAGAAACATGTGGACCCTACACATGTCCTGTCAGCAAATGTTAGTACCCCTCAGAATGATCGCTCTTTTCCACCTAGTACCAATGACTTGCAATTATTGTAAGAAGAAAGGACATTGGAAACGGGACTGTCCAACCAGACCTCCGAGGCCAAATAACAAGAACAAACAATCTAGTCAACAGCCCAATCGTGGTCCCATGCAATTTTATTTTCTATGATCCTATGCTGCCAATGTTACTGAAGGTGATAGTTTTGTGCCTCCGCAAATGGATCTTACTTCTCAGATCTAGGCTATGGTTGATGAGCGCATGCAACAGTTGTTTCTGGCTTCCTCCACTGGTTCTGTTTCTCAGATGGCCACTACTCCCTCAACCTCTGGTTCTGCCATGACCAGTTTTGGTCCTTCAGGTACACATGATACTACATGGATTTTTAATTCTGGTGCTTCCTATCATATGACAAATGATGCTTCCAAACTTCATAACTGTTATACTCCTGCTAGCTCTATCACCATCCATACAGCAGATGCCACTCTACTAGTCTCCCTTATTGGCTATGTTTCAATTAAGTTGCTCTCTCTCACTAATGTTTTGTGTGTTCCCCACCTCAATCAATTTAATCTCTGTTAGTCAACTGACTTCTTCTGGATTTATTGTCTCATTTTCTTCCACTGGATGCTCTGTGCAGAATCCACGCACAGGGAGACAGATTGGGACCGGCTTTAGGTCAGGACTTTACTATTTCCGCTTGCTGCACCTTCCATCATCAAGCATCTCCCCTGTTGCCCTTGTTTCCTCTGCATCACCTTTTGCTCTTTGACACTCTCGTTTAGGCCATTTATCTTTAAATAAAATGAAGTTTCTATTTAATAGTGGTGTTTTTGGTAACATTTCTGTATCACCTTTTGCTCTTTGACACTCGTTTAGGCCATTTATCTTTAAATAAAATGAAGTTTCTATTTAATAGTGGTGTTTTTGGTAACATTTCTATATCGGACATTTCTACTTGTTTTGGTTGTCACTTTGGTAAACAACATGCATTTCCTTACAATAAAAGCACTTCTGTTACTCATGCTCCTTTTGCTTTGGTGCATTCTAATGTCTGGGGACCTGCCTCTTAGCCATCGAAAGGCGGTTCCATTTATTATATGTTGTTTATTGATGATTTTACTAAATATACATGGTTGTATTTGATGAAGAATCGTTCTGAGTTATATAACATCTACATTGCTTTCTCTACCATGGTTTCCACTCAATTTGACACAAGGATTAAAATATTCAGGTCTGACTCCGGGGGAGAATACATGTCCCACAAATTTCGTTCTTACCTGACCAGTCAAGGGACTCTAGCACAATTATCCTATCCTGTCCTACCACACCACAGTAGAATGGAGTGGCAGAACGGAAACACAAACATATTCTCGAGACTGCTAGATCCATGATTCACATGTTCCTCTGCAATTCTGGGGGGAAGCAGTCCTGACTGCCACCTATATGATTAACAGAACACCGTCCACTGTCTTATCTGGCACATCTCCGTATGAAAAATTGTTCTCCTGTAAACCTGACTTGTCCTATCTCAAAGTATTTGGCTGCACCTGTTTTGTTCTGTTACATGATAATGAGAGAAACAAACTTGCATTCAAATCCACTGTCTGTGTTTTCTTAGGGTATGGCATCGAACAAAAAGGATATCGATGCTATGATCATAAAACCAATAAGTTATGGGTCTCTCTTAATATCACCTTCTTGGAGCATATACCTTTCTATACATTACCCATTACATCCTTTTCTCCTGAGCAACGTATGGTCTATCCTCTTGACCCCTTTCCAGACTTGTTTTCCTCTGATACCCCTTCTCCTCCACCCCTGTAGGTATATCATCGTCGGCCCAAAACCCCGTCTGCTCACTTGAAATCTGCAGTCCCACCTCCTACTTCTGACCATGGGCCTACCTCCTTTGCTCCAGATGTGCAGGGTCCTCTTCAACCTCAAAGGTATCCCTCGCGCACCAGAATCCCTCCCTCCCGATTAGGCTTTGTGTGTACTGATCATTTTTCTCCATCCTGTAAGTCCTTCCTTGTAGCAATTCATACTTTGGCAGAACCACAATCATATAAGGAGGCAATTACTCATCCGAACTGGAAATCTGCCATAGTAGAAGAACTTGCAGCTCTGCAGAAAACTCAAACATGGGATCTTGTCCCTCTTCCCTCAGGGAAACGGGCTATTGGCTGCAAATGAATATTTAAGATCAAGACCAATTCTGATGGATCTGTTGATCGTGCCAAGGCTCGCTTGGTTGCCAAAGTTTACACACAAGAATATGGGATAGATTATGAGGAGACCTTTGCTCCAGTTGCTAAGATGACAACTATCCGTACTTTTATCTCCGTTGCTGTTGTTAGACGTTGGTCACTCTATCAACTTGATGTCAAGAATGCATTTTTGAATGGATTCCTTCAGGAAGAAATCTATATGCATCCTCCCCCAGGCGTCGCGAGACCACCTCGTTATGTCTGTCATCTTAAACATGCCTTGTATGGCCTCAAACAAGCCCTTCGTGCTTGGTTTGAATAGTTTCGCACCAGCATTATCGGCATAGGTTTATCTCAGAGTGCTCATGACTCCGCTCTCTTCATTCGCTATTTGCGATCTGGCTATGTTTTCTTGTTACTCTATGTCGATGATATGATTATCACTGGCAATGATGCTCCTGGTATTCTATCTTTGAAGAGTTTTCTTCATCGACATTTTGAGATGAAAGATTTGGGTCATCTGTGGTATTTTCTAGGTATTGAGGTTGCCTACTCTCCCAAAGGATATCTTTTGTCACAAACAAAATACTGCAATGAAGTTCTCCAACGAGCTGGACTCGCGGATTGTAAACCTGTCTTTACTCCAATTAAACATAATCTAAAGCTTCGAACTACTGATGGAAAGCTCCTTTCTGATCCAACTCGTTTTCGTGAGGTGGTCGGCAGCTTGGTTTATCTTACTATTACCAGACCAGATATTGCCTATGCAATACATGTGGTAAGCCAATTTGTTGCGCGACCTCCTCATCTTCGCTGTGCTGCTGTCCTGCGCATATTGAGATACTTATAAGGAAGTTCCAACCGCGCCCTCCTTTCGTCCAGTCAAAGTCTTACTCTACATGGTTATTCTGATTCTGACTGGGCAGGAGATGTCAATGATCGGCGCTCCACAACCGGTTTCACCATTTTTCTTGGTTCTTGTCTCATCTCTTGGAAGAGCAAGAAACAGGACGTTGTCTCTCGATCATCCACTGATGCTGAATATCGTGCTCTATCTCACACTACTACTGAACTTATTTGGCTTCGCTGGTTACTTCAGGATTTAGGAGGTCTAGTTCCTAAATCTACATCTCTTTACGAACAGTGAAAGTGCACAGAAACTAGCAACAAATGACGTCTTCCATGAACGATCCTAACATCTTGAAGTTGACTGTTATTTCATTCGTCAACATGTTCGGAGTGGTACTATAAAGCTTATCCAGATTTCATCAACTGCTCAAGTAGCAGATTTTTTCACCAAAAGCCACTCCACCTCTCGTTTCTTGGAGTTAGTTTCCAAGCTTTCGATGGTCACATTTTTCCATCCAAAGCTTGAGAGGGGGTGTAAACATACAGGTCAGCTCGACCCATGAATTGGGTCAGCCCACTAATCAAGTCATTGCATGAGTTGTCAAGATACTGGTTACCTTAACAAATTCCTGTAATCATGTAATTAGATTCTCTAAACTAGGAAATACTGTATTATATATGGATCCATCGTCAATACAAGAAACACTATTCTCTTGCAAACTCTCTCTCTCTCTCTCTCTCTCTTGTTTGCTTCTAGTTTTGTATTCTGGATACTTTCACACCCCAAACATCACTGTGTACAAGATCAAAGCACTTCAATGCTAAGGATGCATGAATGGGAAAAGGACAACTAGAACAATTAAAGGAAAAATCTTTAAGAGAAACTTTATTGTTAAGTAACAAACCAGATGTAATTAAAGAAAGCAAAGTTCGTGAATTAGGATGGCCTAATCTATTATGCCACATCTGGCATTTATTAGAGCTAGAATCCGAAAACAAAGCAGAAGCAACTAAATGCCTATCTTGTGTAGACGGTTGCAATGGAAAAGACATCAATGCTTAGGTCCCTTCGCTATCACCTTCCCCGACACTTGATCTTGCGCAACACAACTAGAACGAGAAGACGGAGACAGAATAGTTATGGTCAACTAGCTGTCCAACAGATAATAAATTTGTAGATAATTGTTTTAAAGAGTTTGTCATATGATTAGAAGCCCTCGAATCCAATTACCATGTGTTGGCTAATTTTTTGTGGTACCTAAGAGACCAAGTGCAGAGAAAGCATTTACTATCATTTGCTGGACCATTTCTGGGGTAAGAGATGAAGAGGAAGCAGGTATGGTAGGCATTATTGCTTTGGCATTAGGCATTGCAGGCATCACTGTGTTAGCAGAAGAGGAATCATCTAAAGTCGCCATGTGAGCTTTTTGAGATGGACCCTTGGGACGTTGCCGACATTCTAGTAGGACATTACCTTTGTGTTTGTAGTAAGTGCAGAACTTCTGATTACATTGCATGGCTACATGTCCAAATTTCGACAACAATAACATTGTACTTTGGTCATATCTCTGTTCTACTATTTGGGTCGTGCAACATAGGCAGAACCACCGTAATTGTGGCATCAGGTAGACTTGGAGTAAATAATCTCAATATAATCTATCAATAAGCGAATAAAATGAGAATAATATTCTTCAATGGACATTGTCCCCTGAGTAAACTGAGAAAGCTCATGTTCCAAGTGGAACCGTCATACTGAGTTATCCTGTTGATATATTTGTTTTAGATAGTCCCACATTCCTTTTGTTATTTTTTAGGGTGTGAGATTCAGGATGTATTGTGGGTCCAGTGACCCAGAAGCCAAGCCATTATTTGAGCATCTTTGGTTTCCCATTTGGAGATTGCCTTCACATCCTCTAAAGGTTTTGGATCAATCCCATCTACATGATCCCATAATTCTTTTCCCCAAGGTATATTTGAAACTGGAAGGCCCATTATGTATAATTGGTCCAATTAAACTTAATCAGTGATATTTCACTTTTGTCCATTATGACCAATTGGTTTTAAAGCACCCTAGCAGCTGTCTCAAGTCAATCAACGAAGAAAAGCAGAAAAAATACTGCAGGAAAAGATTTCCAAACGTCCCAAAATCAGGTGATCGTGACCCTAGATGGGGTTCACAGCAGAATCTGATCTCAAATCAGAAATTGGTCTATGCTAGAGAGAGATTTGATGTATCTCCAGGCTGGATTACAAGAGGGGCAGGCCAAGTTGAACTCAAAACTGTCCAGGATATGTATATCTAGCATGCAGAGTGA
Organism: Umbellularia californica; assembly: GCA_028538565.1. NCBI lineage: Eukaryota > Viridiplantae > Streptophyta > Magnoliopsida > Laurales > Lauraceae > Umbellularia > Umbellularia californica. The sequence continues at coordinate 31,297,251 of JAPQWN010000002.1, forward strand.
ACAAATTGATTTCTGGTTCTCAAAAAGTTTTGGAAAAACCATCCATAATTCCCAAGAATAGCACACGACTGTAGGGCATCAATTTCTGGAAGTCCGTAGGGATCTCTGGTGGGCCAGAGATGATCGAATGATGATCAGATCCCAGGAACAAGTCTCACGACCTTGATCTCTTCACTGGATCTGATCTAGGTCTTCCACAGATTGATCAAAATGCTAATCAGATCTTTGTTGAGGTGAGGAAATCCTTTTTTGCATTCAATGAGCCAAGTTTCATCCAAATCAGAGAAGAATCTAAGAATCTGGACGGTTGAGATGAAAACTAGTGCTAGAAATTGAAAAACCACGACCAGCCAGAAATCCTACCTCCAGGCAGGCAAAAATTCTGAAAAAATTACCAGAAATCCTAGAATAGCCAGTCGACCAGCACAGACAGGGTCGGTGGTGTTGTCTTGATCATCGCAGGTATGCCACAGAGAAACTGGGTTGATTGGCAGTGATCTCTGTCCCAGATGGCTGACGTTCTCTTAGAAATAGAGGTCCAGGAAGAGGAATCCTTACTCTTTAAACCAACTGAGATTGTATCGAACAAAATAGAGAGAGATTTGATGTTGTTGAAGCCAGAACTTATATCAGGAGCTCTGATACCATGATACGACCATGAAGAGACAAACTGAAACTTGTGGAAAACTTGGATGGATCCTATGATCGATCCTCCTTTCATTTATAAATACATTCAGCCTTCAATCAAGACAATTACGATTGTTATATATGTAAAGTATACAAATCAGAATCTTATTTTTATGTTACAAGGATATTGGGGCAACTAATATCTCCTATAATGGGTCAGTTATGAATTGGGCCTATTGTACATAGGCCTCGTGGGCCAGCTATTGTTAACATGCATCACTTATCAGCAGAGTGCAAACAGTTCATAAGTGGTCCAGCTAGAGGGGCTCACCTAGTTACATAACTATCAGCATGATTGGGGTTTTGGGTGGCATGGATGGGATTGGAAATTGGGTCCATCTGATTATACTTTTGATTTCATTACACTTAAAGTTACAACGGCCTTTAACTATATTGTCTTTTGAGATTTAATACAAGGCTGAGTGTTGGGGTGTCTCTGGGCACGCGGCTGTTTTAAGGGGATATAGACTGGTAAAAAATGGGGCCCAGAGAGCTGACCACATGAAAGTATGCAGTATGCTAAAGTTGAAGGTTTTTTTTTTATTGTATTTTTAAAAAACTTAATTTTGATTCTCCTTAATGGTTTCTACATTTCTTTTTCAGATTTTAAAATCCTGAAGGTGCTGGCTTTACTTTTTGCTGATAGGTTTAAGTAATTGAACCAGCAGGTAAATATCATATTATATTTACTTAAATGTTGTAGTTTATTTTCTTGTTAAAAATTAAACGTTGTAGTTGAACACTAGTTCAAACCGTATTTCTTCTTTTTCTCATTTATAACCATCAGTGTGTGTTCTATGCAAGTGTAATTACCCATCCTCTAGCCCAGTTTAGGCCTACACTGCTAAAATCTCCCAAAGCTATCCATCCTCTCTATTGATTTTATCAAGGCCAATAGAAGAGAACTTGAAATCCTTCCAGATTCTCTCGGATTGCAGATTTTTTTTCCCGCTAAAATGAAGAAATGGAAAAGGCTGATTAGATTGAGGCCCAAGCACGTGCAGTCACTGGAAAGGTTCCTCTGGTGTTTTGGATGTATCTTAATTTTTGCAGACTCAATCCCTTATATTCAGGGTTATACATTCTGTACATGGGGGTATATTTTGGGCTAGGTGTGTATGGTCTCTGACTGCTTTGCATTTTAAATGTACATAGCTTTTGTATCCACAAGGGTAAAATATTACCGTGTTTTGAAGACCCCTCTCTCTCTCTCTCTCTCCAAGTGACCAGCTATGGTTTTAGGTAGAATGGGCAAAAGACGCAAAGCACAATCCGACCCTAACCTGACTTATTTTTCACCTGTCAAATCCGCCCCCCCAAATAAATGGGTCAGTGTTAACCCTATAGCATGCTTGCAGAAAACAAGGGAAGGAGGGGTGCACCTACAATCCGGGAAATGCATTAAGCTAACCAACAAAGATTTTTTGCGGGTGGTTGTAGAAATTGAATGGGAAAACATGCCTAGAAGAACTTTATTAGGGGCTTCAGAAAATGGGAATGGTGATGTGCCTGAATCTTGTGTCGGACTTTATGATACTTAAACCTCAGCTTTCTAGTGCTAATGGATTTGATCGTCTTCAAAAAGATATGCTGCAATTATTCAAAACCTGACGAGCAACAAGTTCTCATGATTTCAGTTTTTTAAAATTTCTTTTTTCTGAGTTGGTCCAGTGGCCAGGAACAGGGAGGGAGACCTGCCCCTCCAGGTATCTATACCGGGAGGGTGCTGTGGGAACAGGTGTTGCTGACACCCCTCATGATTTCAGTTTACTTTACCTGCATTCTATAGGATTTCAATTCCAATTCTTGGGTCAGAATTGATGATACTTAAACCTCAGCTTTCTAGCGCCAATGGATTTGGTCATCTTCAACAAGATGCTGGAATTGTTCAAAACCTCACGAGGATCTCCTGATTTCAGTTTATTGTATCTGCATGCTTTATGAATAGAGACTTGAAACAACAGGGAGGAGGGTGGTTTGGGCAAGCTTCATTGGATACGATAATTGAAGAGCTTTTGTCATTTCTCGCAGAACTTATTCTAATGTTGCTATACTGTGCAGCTATACTCTGTTTCTGCGCACAGTTCTCATGAAAACCGGGCAATAGGAGCATTCCGATGATCTTAAATTAGTGGGGCTTGCCTCTGTTATCGCTCGTCTATGGCTTGCATGAGAACTGTGTGCAAAAGTCTTTTTCCAGTAGATTATGTGTATAAAAGCCATACAACACAGGTCTCGCTATCCTTCTATTAACATCCGTCGCAACCTAAAACCAAAAAAATGAAAGTTCAGTGCCTTTGCAACATGGGTTAACGCAAGTCAGGTTGGTTTAACTCGAAAGCATTGCAATTAACTCTGAATCCAAGGTTGGCCTTACCCTGTCCTCAATATATGCGGCTCAAAGGGCCTATAGTACCTACAACAGGCAAGGGCCTAGAAAAAAACGACAAAAAAAACGAAAAGGAAAATTACGATTTAATTTTATCTAGACTGTGGCTCACATCAACCTAACATTACTCACAATCTTGACTGTCACCTCAAATAACCTCATTACTAGGAGGAAATGGAACAAATGTGGCAATTATAAATAGAAAGAAATAAAATCACCATCAATAAAAGGAAAATAAGGAAAGCTTTTTCCCTTGCGTCTTATTGCAGAAACATAACACTTTGAAGGAGCATTCATTTATGAGGATTTTACAGAAAAAAAAATCCTTCAGATGTCCGGTGCATGAAAAAGGACCCAACAGATTCTCACAAACAGAAGAGGCCCTCTTGTCACTTTTGTTTAGTTTTTGCTGGCGACGATAATGATCGTCGATATCAACGTTCAATGTAGAAAACAAAAGATACAGAGAAGTGAAATGGTTTTTTTTTATTTTTTTTATTTTTTTTATTTTTTTGCCAGGAAGCATTATATTAGAAGAAGAATAAAAAAAAAAAAGCTAGAAAACATAAGAACACCAAAACCACAATTAATGAGGTCTTTACGAGAAAGAGGAGTGAAATTGTTGGAAAGAGATTAATCTCTGGAATTGGTGGATGACGGATTCGAGGTCGGATTGGTGGTGGGGAGTACTGAAGTTGGATGATGCCAATGGAAGTTGATGAATACGCCACATTAGCAGAATGCAGACACAAAGGTAAAAAGCTCGACAGGTGTTGAGAATAATACTAACTGAGTTGAGCCTCGATATACGCTCGGCAAAATCAAAACCAAAGTGATGGGATGGCCTTTACTGTCCGTGAGAGTTGGGTCTTCTTTCGTGCATTGGACATCTAATAGATTTTTTCCCCGTGAAATCCTCTTCACTTATTAAGCAGAAGCACATCACGAAATATTGGCAAAATATATACTTTCGAATTCATGTTTTACTTCAAACCGATCGATAAACTGCAGCATGGAGGATGGGGAGTTGAAAAAAAAATGACCAACCCCCTACACACATAAATTGGCATGCCAATAAACAAGCAATATGCAATGTAGCTTTTTTTTTTTTTTCGCTGTCGGAGGGTTCCCAACTCTTTGGGCTGGACTAATCCCTCAAAGTCCAAAGGGAAGCTGGGTAAACTCCCCTATAGCCCCAGTGTGATAGTGTAGTTTTGAACCAACAACCTCCAAGCGCAAACAGTGGTTATAGGCCAATTAAGCTATCCCTTAGGGTTATATGTAATGTAGCTACATAAATCATAATGATAGGGCATTGGCAGTTGGTGCACTTTTTACTCTTTAATTTTTAAATCGAAGAGACATTCGACAAAAAGATATCCAAAAAGGCCAAATGCTAATAATCAAATATAAATTCATTTTAGAGGTCTAAGAGTAACATATTTCGTATAAATCCATTGTTTCCTGTTTTAAAAAAACAAAAGAATTACAAAGCTTCTCACAATAAAGCCCCAAAAGATCTCAAAAGGACATTTTATTATATATCTAAATATAATATTATATAAAATAAAGAAAAATAGAAGAGACTGGTTGGGCCTTAGTATTGTCCAATTTGAGGGCCTGCAAGTCCTTAGGCTTTTCCCTAAAAGGAAAAGCCCTAATTTCAAGGGTTTTTTTTAGGGCAGGGTTGTGGTAGCTTTTTGGATTTGTAAACCTTTTGACTTTCTTAAAAGTGGGCCCATTGCATGAGATTATTTAGGATTTGAAAACCCTTTGACTCTCTTAAAAGTAGCCACTGCATTTAACTTTCTGAGATTCTTAGAAGTCGGCCCGCCACATGAGATTAATTAGATTTGGAAGTGCTTTGCCTGTCGTAACGGCCCTCCGCATGACATTAGCAGGGCTCTTCACATAAACCAGAGGTGGTTTATTTTTTTTTTTTTTTTTTTTTTTTTTAAAGAAAGATATAAAACTCTTTGCTCAATTTTAAAAACGTAAATGAAGATTTGAATGTTTCAAAAATGTATTAAAGTTTTTCATATTTCCTTCAATCAAGTCTTCTTATTCATAAACATTTTTTTTTAAATGATAAGAATACCCTTATGATCGGTTTTTGTCTTTTCTTGACCTTCTTTCCTCCTCAAAACTAACCAAAAACATCAGTATATGGGCTTCAATGATCAAATATTGATGGTGGGGTACCTTCTTTCGATCATTCAGTCACCAAAGAATGTTAGCTAGAACTGGTCTATAGTTTTTTTCTCAAGATTCTCATATGGCCCATGTTCAAACTTGATTATGATGATCACAACTAATTAATGGAGCTAGTTTTCCACTTATTTGGATACCATACACACCCTTCTCTTTAACCATTTATCGATAAAGGTAGGGCCCACTAGGTCATTTTGGTTGGACATGATCATTCTCTTAAATGATTTATTAAAGAAAAAATTTGTTAAATGACATAAGGATATTTTTCAAATTCTTTTATGGTGAGGACTTAATTGAAAGAAATATGAAAAAACTTTTATACTCTTTTAAAATATTCAAATCTTCATGTACTTTTTTTAAGATGAGCTAAAAATTTTATACTATTTTGAAAGTTTCCCATAAACTATTTCATTACTTGTACCCCATATTTAAATAATCACTGATGTCTACTTTGTGAATAATCAAATGATGGATTGTTTCTAAGCAATAAATAAATAAATAAATAAGGACTTTTCCAAAAAAATAAATCATAAAGGAGAGCTTACTAATTATTAAATGTTATAGGTGTAGGATCCGATTTTGAAATTGGAGTCCGATTTTGCAATTGATTGAGAAATTGGCTCCTATTGGGCAATTGATTAAGAACTTCGGTTTCGGATATTTTCAATTGATTTTAACTAATCTAAAGAGCCCGATTTAGAGAGAAGTTCCTATGTGATTCTATCTCTATCAAATTTCTCTAAAAAGTCTCCTTCCCAAAAAAATCTCCAAAATCTAATCAAGTTTTAGAAATTTTGAATTTAAACTTATATATAACTATGGTTTAAAACTTTAAATTGAATGAGATGATCACATTGAAATATATAAATGGATAAGTGAGTCCATATGAGAAGACATCATCCTCAATGAAAACTTAGCTATACCTTAATAAAACCATCCAAGTCTCTAAACCCACCAAAGAAACCTGAATTTCTCCCTTTATGAAACTGGCCGTGCTATTTTGCCCGCACCATTGATTAGCACAAATGAAAGAGCTCACTAAATCATCCAATAATGATTTAAAAATCTTATTATTTTTAATCTTATAAATTTTTTGCTCGTGCTAAGTGATAAGTCCACAAAACTATGTCATTAAGTCATCATTTCTTTAGCATTTGTAGACTTAATTAGGTTTAATTGCATAGAATTGCATTTAATTTCATGATTACATGCATTTGAGGATATTTTTGGAGAAATGGTCAAAATTGGTCAAAATTCATCAAATTGCATGACTTTTTGAAATTAAGTTTTTCTCATCTCATTTATCACCCCAAAATTAGTGTTTGAAGTTAGTTATATTCATGAATTGGTGGAAAATCACTTACCCCATTTGAAACTTGAAGATCCACTAGAGGCTTGTCTGGCCCACTTTGGAAGTGATTTTGATGTAGATGGACATATTGAGGAAGTCAACGCACTATTAGACTCAATCCCATCCATGGATTTCTCCAGGTGGCAACCGAAGCATGAGATTCTAACTCCATCTGCTTCCCCACCTGTCCCATCAATTGTAGAGCCCCCTAAGTTAGAACTCAAGCAATTGCCAGATACCTTGAAATATGTATTTTTAGGTCCCCTAGAAACCCTTCCAGTGATTATAGCTTCAGACTTGCACCCTGTCCAAGAGGAAAAACTCGTTAAAATTTTTGGAAGAGCATAAGGAAGCTATAGGGTGGTCCATTGCAGATATTAAAGGAATTAGTCCATCTGTGGTCCAACATAGAATCCATTTGGAAGAAAATGCAAAAACTTCTCATGAACCACAAAGGCGACTAAACCCTGCAATGAAGGAAGTGGTTAGGTCGAAAGTCTTAAAATTACTCGATGCAGGAGTGCTTTACCTCATATCTGATAGTGCATGGGTGAGCCCGGTTCAAGTGGTACCAAAGAAATCTGGAATAACAGTGGTTCAAAATGAAGGCAATGAATTGATACCCACTCGAATACAGACTGGATGGAGGGTATGCATTGATTATAGGAAGTTGAACTCAGTCACTCGGAAAGATCATTTTCCCCTCCCATTCATGGATCAGATGCTCGAAAGGCTAGCCGGTCATGCATATTATTGTTTTCTTGATGGTTATTCTGGTTATAATCAAATCTCAATTGCACCCAAGGACCAGGAAAAGACCACCTTCACCTGTCCGTTTGGTACTTTCGCTTACAGACGCATGCCCTTTGGACTATGCAATGCACCAGCCACCTTTCAAAGGTGCATGTTGAGCATATTTTCTGACATGGTAGAAAGATTCATTGAGGTTTTCATGGATGATTTTTCGGTCTTTGACAATTCTTTTGAGGAGTGCTTACATCATTTGTCCCTTGTGCTTGAAAGATGCAAAGAAAAAAATCTAGTATTAAATTGGGAGAAATGTCATTTTATGGTAAAAAGGGCATAGTTCTGGAACACATTATTTCTGATAATGGAATTGAGGTGGACAAAGCAAAAATTGATTTGATCTCCAAATTGCCACCACCAAAATCAGTTAAGCAGATTCGATCATTCCTGGGCCATGCTGGTTTTTATCTTAGATTCATCAAGGATTTTAGTAAAATTGCTAAACCTTTGTGCCAATTGCTGACAAAAGAGGTTCTGTTTGAATTTGATGAGAAGTGTCTAAAATCTTTTGAAAGACCGAAAAAGGAACTAACTTCAGCCCCTATAATTCAGCCACCTGACTGGACCATTCCATTTGAGCTAATGTGTGATGCATCCGATATTGCTATTGGAGCTGTTTTGGGTTAACGGGTTGGGAAGCTACCTCATGTGATTTACTATGCTAGTAGGACCCTCAATGATGCATAGCTCAATTACACAACCATTGAAAAAGAATTGCTCGCTGTAATTTTTGCCTTAGAGAAATTTCGGTCCTAAGAGAAATTTCGGTCCTACTTAATAGGGTCTAAAGTCATCATTTACACGGATCATGCAGCTCTGAGATACCTTCTATAAAAAAAGGATGCAAAAGCCCAATTGATCCGGTGGATCCTTTTGCTATAAGAGTTTGATTTGGAAATAAGAAATAAAAAAGGATGTGAGAATGTTGTAGCGGACCATCTTTCGAGGATACTTTTAGAGCCTTCAGATGAGGTCCCACTGAATGAAAATTTTCCTGATGAACAATTGCTCAGTATTTCTCAAATCCCCTGGTTTGCAGATATAATCAATTACCTTGTTACAGGGGAGATGCCCACCCATTGGTCAAAACAAGATCGATCAAAATTTCTAGCTGAGGTCAAGTACTTTTTCTGGGATGACCCGTATCTTTTTAAGTATTGCCCAGACCAGATCATCAGGAGATGCATTCCTGATCATGACCATTACTCGGTCATTTCCTTTTGCCATGATCATGCTTGTGGGGGGCACTTTAGTTCGAAAAAGACAGCTGCAAAAGTTTTACAGTGTGGGTTTTACTGGCCCACTATTTTTAAAGATTGCCACACATTTTGTTTAAACTGTGAAAGGTGTCAAAAGCTTGGCAAGCTCAATCGAAGGAACATGATGCCCTTGAATCCTATACTTATAGTGGAAATCTTTGATGTATGGGGAATTGACTTCATGGGGTAATTTCCAAATTCCTTTGGAAATCTTTATATTTTACTTGCAGTAGACTATATTTCCAGGTGGGTAGAAGCCATACCGACAAAGAAGAATGACAACCATGTGGTAATTAAGTTCGTGAGAGATCATATATTTTCTCACTTTGGTATACCTAGAGCGATCATTAGTGACGGAGGCACTCATTTTTGCAACCGTCCCTTTGAGCATTTGTTGAAAAAATATTATGTCACCCATAAGGTTGCTACACCTTATCACCCACAAACAAGTGGCCAAGTGGAAATTTCAAATAGGCAAATTAAACAAATTCTGGAAAAGACGGTCAATCCCACTCGAAAAGACTGGTCTTTGCGATTGATCGACGCATTGTGGGCCTATCGAACCGCTTATAAGACACTTATTGGGATGTCCCCATATATGTTGGTCTATGGTAAGGCATGCCACTTACCTGTTGAATTGGAGCACAGAGCTTATTGGTCCATTAAGAAGTTTAATTTTGACTTACCCACTGCGGGTAATCTGCACAACAAATTGCAACTCAATGAGTTGGAAGAACTTCGAAATGATGCCTATGAGAATGCCAAGATATATAAGGAACGAATGAAGTTGAACCATGATAAGTCAATTTTAAGGAAATCATTTGAACTAGGTATGAAAGTCCTTTTGTATAATTCCCGGTTACACCTGTTTCCCGGGAAGTTACGAACCCAGTGGACTGGTCCATTCATTGTCAGGACTGTTTACTTTCATGGTGCAGTGGAAATTGAAAATCCCAAGAATGGGGATATTTTCAAAGTGAATGGTCAACGGTTGAAACCGTTTCTAGAACTGAAGGATAAAAACATTGAGGATATCCTTCTGGAAGACCCAATTTACCAGGATTAATCATTTTTGTCATGTCGGGCTGACGACATTAAACTTAGCGCTGTTTGGGAGGCAACCCAATTTTGGAAGGTAATTGAGCTGGTTGATCACATTTTTTTGCAATCACCCCACATGGTAAGATGTTCTAAATTTCCTTATTGTTCAATTTCACATTACACATGCATTCATAACACTGAGGACAATGTTAGATTTAGGTTTGGGGGTGTGAGTTAGAACTTGTCATGTGATCATTTGTTCAATTTTCATTTTACATTTTTTTTTCGGTTTTCTTAGTTAAAAAAAAAAAATTTGTTAGAGGGAAACGTCCGAGAGAATTTTTATTGGATGAAGATATTTATTTTGGGCAAAAGAAAACAATGGTTCACTATTTTATTTACGGAAAGAGTTTTTGGAAAAGTGCTGAATTTCGATCCCTCACTTTTACACAGATTGTATACGTTTTCAAGGTTTTGAATGTGAAGCTATGATTTTCGTTTTTCTTTGATAAAAAAAAAATGGAGATTCGACCCGTAGTGTACAAAGCTTCATTGTTCGACGGGTGTATACATGAAAAGGGCTGCATATTGTTGGGGACTGCACAAAAAAAAAAAAAAAAAAAAAGGAAAAAAAAAATTTGTAACCAGTTTGGGTTCGTAGCCTTTTTAACCCGAGTTAGTAAGCCCTTAGGGGTATTTTCATACCTAGTGCCCTAAAGCCATCTGGTTTGGGAGTCATTGGCCCAATGCTCGTTACATAGGTTAATTAGAAAGCTTAAGGGACCTAGGCATTGCACAGTCACATATGTGTGTTAAAAAAAAAAAGAGAGAAAAAAAAAATGCGCCCTTTGAAAAAACAGTAGTGCGAAAGCCGTCATTATCGCCTTGAGAGGAAGACTGTGTTTTTTTAATACATTTAGGCGGCCCTGAACTTAATTTAAAAAAAAATTTAATTATTTTTACGAAAATTATTGGTGGATCATTTGATGCTTATTTCGTATACATGCTCTTCGCCGTGCACGATTAATTAGCATGATTTCGATAATTTCTGACCAAAAGATGGGATTTGTGAACCGAATTTAAGATTTGTCCTTGAAAATTCCGAGAATCAAGAATAGTCAGTGTCTATAGATTTTCTCTTGGAAGAAGTTTCCCTGGATTTTGCTAGGTTTTAAAATTCTTTGCAAAAAAAAAAAAAAAGAATTTTGTGGGCATATTCACTGCAAACCCTCACGAGGCACAACTCGTCCACTAGGGGGAACCTAGGGGTTTAAGGGCTTACTGCATACACTAAATGCAATCGAGAGTACCAGCGAAAGTGGTGTTTTTCATTTCTGTTTTCTACATTAGTTTGTTTTATTTATGATTAGTTTATGTGTTTTATTCCTTGTCGCTTATTTTGCTAAGGGACTAGCAAAAGGCTGGTTGGGGAGTGTGATAAGTCCACAAAACTATGTCATTAAGTCATCATTTCTTTAGCATTTGTGGACTTAATTAGGTTTAATTGCATAGAATTGCATTTAATTTCATGATTACATGTATTTGAGGATATTTTTGGAGAAATGGTCAAAATTGGTCAAAATTCATTAAATTGCATGACTTTTTGAAATTAAGTTTTTCTCATCTCATTTATCACCCCAAAATTAGGCTTTTGGTTTCATCAATGCATATCTTGCTATTTTTGGCACTATGTGCTATTTTTGGAAAGTTGGTCATTTTGGTGCATCACTAGGAATGTAGGGTCCCATACGTGGTTTATAATTATTTCCTTACATATGATTAATGTTAAAATTGTCTCTTTCAATTTGTAGGAGAAATCAACATGGTACCTACATTGATGAAATTTGAAAAGAGAGAAGTCAAATAAGCAAGCAAAGAGAGAGTCCAAGCATGCTTGGAAGTCCACAATGGGCCCCACACACCCCATTGCATGCCAACATAGAAGCTTCCATTTTTGCATAATTATTTCCGGATTTTTCAGGGGCAGCAACTTAAAATCGCCATAACTCTCAAACCGAGTGTCGGATCGGCGCAATTTAGCCACCGTTGGAAAGCTCTTTTCGAGTAGATATCCGTAGAGCCCAAGATTTCCTAAATCAGAGCTATATTGAGAGAGATATGACCTTGGAAGTTGTCTACTATAGTTTTAGGCGGGAATTGCAAGAAATCTCAATATTTGGGAAGTTTATTCCCTTTACATCATTATGCAATTTTTAGAGATATTTTTGGAATTGTACAAGGAAAGTGTATGCATCAAGAAACCTAATAAAATAAGGAGATATCTCAAATTTAAAAGTCTTTTCAAAGAAAGAAGTTAGCTTGGAGAAGAAAGAATCCTTGCCCAATAAGGAAAAAAGGAGACCTAAAAGGAGGGTACTTGTTTACCAAAAGGGGTTTACAAAAAGCATAAAAGGAGGCATGATGGAGACCCATAACATATTCAATACGTCCAAAGCTCTCCCTCTCTCCTTTCTTTTTCTCTTCCTTTCTTCTTTTCCATTAGTTTATTTTTATTTTTGGTAGCCTTGGGCCATGTCCAAGGATTTATTTTGAAGGAGAAAATTTGGAAGGAGAAGTTGTAAAGATGCAATTTTTAACAATAAATCAAGAAGCATTCTTTGCAATGGCGGGCTAATTTTCTTGATTAGAGTTATGGATGAAGGTAAGTAATTGTCTTTTTATTTATTTAGTAATTCTAATTTGTGTTCCATGATTATGTGCTTAATGATTAATAGGCTTGTCTTCGTGCCCTAGGCAAATCTCTATTTTTATTTCTAAAAATAAAAATTAGTTTTTGACTACTCATGCTTATGTTTGATAGGCCATGCTTAGGATATAGATCTTTTGATGGTTTATGCTTACTTTTGATGGGTGGTGCTTAAATTATTTTTATTCTTTTATGAGATGAATGAAGTCTTGAGTTTTGGATTTTTATAATTAAAAAGGGATTTTAAAAGTTAGATTCTCCAAATTAAAAACATTGATTTGTCTTTGATTTGAAGTAAAAATTGGAACAAGTTAGGGTTACTTAATAAATAATTGGTGGATGCTTATTGGATTCCTATGCTCTAATCATCTTCATTAATTGGTAGATTTCGAATACCTATATTAGTTGCTCAAAACTTTTCTTAAATTGTTAGTTAATTAGTTTTCTTAATTTAAAAGTTTTTTTAATAGCTCCCTGTGGGTTCGACCCGTTCTTGCCACTGTCTCATCTAGACACCCGTGCACTTGCGGTATTTTATGATTGATATTGATCACATCACTAAGTGCGGGCATGTTTACCTAGTGGCTAATTAATGATAAAGACCGGAATTTTTGCTAAAAAGAGAAAAAAAATTTGGGATATATATTTTGACAAGAGTATCATTCTTCACCTTCTCTCCATGGAAGAATGGCAAGCCTTGGCCACCTGCCTCCCCCTCGGCAAGGGAAACAAGCTCGTACTCGGCAACCACCATGTCCTTTCGGCGACAACCAAGGACCTGTCCCAGCCAGCTCCAACTGCCCCAACTCTGCCATGACAACTCCACATGTGTCCTGGACTCAAATCCAACCCGAGAAGGCTTCACCACCCATGTGGTGGAGTCCTCCACTAGGGTCGAGTTGTGGCTCGTGTTAAAAGTAATTTGTAAGCATTAAATATTAATTAGGATTTTTAAGAAAAAAACTAATTTAAATCTTGATTCAATGGTTTTATAAAGAAAAATCATAAAATGACGAGAGATTTGTTTGTGCACTGTATTTTACAAAACTACCATCGTTGATGATATCGTCAATTTGTTGATGATATCGTCAACTTTCATTGCAAAAATTTAAGTGTTGCTTCATCGTCCTCTATTTAGTGATGGAAGGATTGTGAAAATTATTGCATTTTGTGTCCCGGTTGTCTTCCTTTGGTGGTCTCGGCAATCTTCCTCAGGTGTGTGGGCCCCATACTTGGTTTCAACACATTTCTCGGCCCTTTTTTAAAGTGTTTTCTCATGAGTTTTAAGGGTGTGAATTTGGAGTGCAAGGTATTCAGTGAAATGCCGAAATAAGGATTTTCTGTCAATTTAGTCAGTGGCTTCGAGGGGATGGATTTGGGTGTGCTTTGTGAAAATTTGGGGTCTCATAGGTCTTAATGTTTGTGAGCCAGGTGTGGGTAGCAATGTTGAGCAATCTATGAGCAATTGAGGTATTATTAACTATTATGAAAATAATTGCATTTTGTGAGGAAGATTGAGTTTGTTGCACCCCTTAGTTGATTCTCTGTCATCTTGCTTTTTTTTTTTTTTTTTTTTTTTTTTTTTTTTTTGTAGTAGTAGTAGTAGCTAGTAGTAGTAGAAGGAGATAAACTACAAGATTTGAGAAAAGGGGTTTTGGATTTTTTTCGTGTAAGGGATATTGACGTTATCATCAATTGGGGTAATTTCGTCAGAAAAGATGTACGAACAACTTACTCGTCATTTTATTCTTTTTTTTTTTCATAAAATCGTTTGATTAAGATTTAAACTTTTTTTTTTTTATATAAAATTCCCAATATTAATTTATAATTCGTGAATTTAGTAAAGTGTATCTACAAATATTTATCTTGTAAAGTGTTGTAGTCAAGATATTTCAAGCTTCTAGGAAATAATACAAGTCTAGATATTTCTCTAGATATCTTCTATCCTAGGAAATGCAACTGCCTTTGTCTTCCTTTAGAAGGTACCTATGTAGTCTCTAAATAGCAATGGTTGTAAGCTTTTTGAAGAAATCAACAAGAGCAATTCATTGGCCTCTTCAAAGTGTCCCTTTCATCTCCTTTTGCAATTACATTATTTTACTCTATTGTGCTTCTATTACTCCGACAAATGTAGTATTATAGCCACCTTCCCATTTTATCATCCTCATATCCTACACCATTCTCTATTCCTTAGTGTCGTGCCCCCAAGATCGAGTCGGATCCTAACCGCATCAACGAAGGACTAGAAACGAGGCCAATTAAATTGTTTTTCCTTCGATTACATTTGTGGCGCCAATTTCGGGTGGATTGAATTACACAGTGAGATTATGTGTGATGATCATCAATCACCATAATCAAATCGCGGAAGCATCAATTCATACAACTTGTACATGTGGTAAAATCAGACGTATCATAACAACAACAAAGCTGATACAAGTAACAGAAATGCATTTACTTTAAGTTCAAATATAAAATGATTTAGAATTTAAGAATAAGGCTAATAATCAACACAATGGTGTAACAAAAGGTGTACATTTGTATCTCAGGATAAAAGGTATCCAAAAGGGCAGTACATATGGCTCTCATGTGCTAGTCCTGACGACGTCACACTGCATCGTCTGCACTTCATGATCATGCAATCTTTAATACATAAATTAACCGCAAGTGCAGGATTGTCTTTTTGAGATAAGGACAAATATGGGTCCAACCCACAGGAGTAATTTAAGAAAACTACTTAATTTAAGGAACTAACTTGATAAAGAATATGAATTTGAGAGAATGTAAAGCAAGCAACTAAGAATAAAAGCAACCACTTAATGAAGATAAAAACTACCAATTACTGAGATTGATTAAGAAACCACTTAATGAAGATAAAAACTACCAATTACTGAGATTGATTAAGGCATAGGAATCTACTAAGCATTTAACACCCTTTTTAATTAAGAAAATCTTAACTTGTTCCAACTCTTTTCTTCATATCAAAATCAAATCAATGCATTTTGATTTGAACGATTCAACTTTAAAGTCACTTTTCTCTTTTATAGAGAAACCTCTTTATTAGATAATAATTTCAAGGTCAAGACCTCCTTCACTTCATAAAAGAATTAAAAGGTGTTCAGTGCCTAATAATTTCTCAGATTTGGAACTTCATCAACTACTTAATCTTTAGCTTGTTTGTGCCCAAGCTGTGGGCATTAGAATTTAATGCTTAGCGGCTTTTCATTTAGCTCATCTATGAGCATTTTCCCTCTTTTGTTTATCCTCTTGTGAGGAAGAAGTATGTGTACTATTTTGGGTTACGTCCTCTTTTAAATAGAATCCAACTTACTATTTAAAAAAAAGAAAAAGATGAGGGCACTAGAGAAAGTGGTTGAGAAGGTAGTAATGGGGAAAATAGAGGGGAAAGAGAGTTGAAGGAGAAACAAAAGAAATTGGGTTTGCTAAAAAAAAAAAAAAAAGAGCCAGCATTTGTTGAGATCAGTGAATGTCCAAGAAATTCGCTAATATCAACAAATAAAGGTAAAGAGGTAAAAAAAACATAAATAAATTTTGGGTAGGATGTCCTCATGAGATAATACTAATAGTTCGGGTTCTTAGTCATACTTCCCACTTTTAAGGAGTTTTTTTTTTTTTTTTCATAAACCCCCCTCATGTCTATGTAGAGATAGAATCCCCTACAGGGTTATGTTTTGCTACGAGGTAAGTTGTAATCTCCCATGAATTACTAATTAAACCAATTAAACCTCTTGCGGATTTATGGAAGGGGTATCCTTTTTACCACTACGTGATACACTTCATGAAAAACCTGACCCCCTGACACTCACTAAACCCTAAAAAAATAGCATTCACCCTAATTTGACATTAATCTGAATAATAATAACTACCAAATTAAATTTCATGAAAATACAACTTTATCCATGAGCTCTTTGTATAATAAGAGTATTAGTGGGATAATTAATAGTTAATATCCAACTAAGAAAAGATCATTAAAATAAACCTCCAGCTAGGAAACTTGGATTGGAAACAATTTGAGAGGAGCCCCACATTGTGCCACAAATTTTAAGCACTCCCCATAGCTACCGAAGTGGTTCTATGCTAAAGATTTCCTTTCAGAACTGTTTTTTCATCAGGATTTTGGGGTGTTTCTATCTTCACATGAAAGTTGATGATCATGACCCAAGTACAAAGCAAAAGTATGAAAATTCAAACTACAATGTTTTAGAATCTATAGAAGGAACATATACGGGTAATGCATGCCTTTTATTTGATACAGAAGGTGTTTGCTACCGACTTTTTTCTTCTCTCATCACCATGTGGAATGACAGTTTCAAATTGAGTTGACTCGCCCTTAACTCCCACGAGTCCATATGAGTTTTAGAAGTACATCCCCACATCGGCATTGTGTGAGCCAAACGAGTTGGGTAGACTCAGAACCCAGTTGGATCTGACCCAAAGACACTGGATCAGGTAAATGTTAAGCCTTATGTGTTGGTTCCAATATCCAAGTCTGGCTTTTGGTCTCTGCATTTATCTCATGCAGGCCATAGGGGCGGGTTTACTATGGTTTTTTTAGATTTTGAGTGGGCATGGCTTTATAGATTTTGACCCAACTGGAGTTCACAGTAGACTGCCGAACCTGCCCCACCCCATTTATAACTAATTTATACATACTTGTGAATGGAATATAATACTTAAATATGAGCTACCATAGTTGGCATTGGGCACCATTAGAAGTAGAGGTGTAAATTTGGGCGGGTGGCCCAAGCCCAGCATAGGCCCGGCAAGGGAAAACCTCAATGGCCCGATAGTCCTTCACCGGGCCGTACTGGGCCAAGACTACCAGGACGGTGGCACGGCCCGGACTAAAACAACCCCTCCCCCCCCCCCCCCCCCCCCCCAAAATGGTCAAATGTGGGGGGTATTAGTGTCTTTTGATCATTATTGTGTCATTTTACCACTTAGGAACTCTATAAATACCCGTCATTCTTCTCATTTCTCTACACTCATCTACTCTCTTATTTCTCACAATCCCTTTAAGGTTCTAAGCTCTCTTAAGTCTCTTTTAAAAGTTTAAGCTCTCTAAGAAGTGAAGAGTGATAGTGACTTCTCTAGAGTGAAGGAGATATCCAAGAAAGACTTTTCCATTAGCTCTCCCTCTCTCATTAAGGTATTTATTACTTTTAATTTTGAGTTTGTTTAGTAATAATATACATAGTAATATTACATATTAAGTCTCATCTTCTCCCATTTCTTATATAAATTATCACAACAAACACATTATACATAGTTATTTATTTAAGTTTTTTTTTTAAATCTATTTTTTAGAAAAATGGAAGCTAGATCATCACAACCTTTCAACCTTGACTTCTCTCTAAATAAGGCAGATCCTGGATTTATTCATTTAGATCATGATCAGGGAATAGAAGTAGATAATCATAATCCCCAAGAACCCGAACCCACTGGTGGTGAAGGGCCTAGATTTATTCATTTAGATCATGATCAGGGGATAGAAGTAGATAATCATAATCCCCAAGA
Organism: Umbellularia californica; assembly: GCA_028538565.1. Lineage (NCBI taxonomy): Eukaryota > Viridiplantae > Streptophyta > Magnoliopsida > Laurales > Lauraceae > Umbellularia > Umbellularia californica. The sequence continues at coordinate 31,315,238 of JAPQWN010000002.1, forward strand.
ACCCGAACCCACTGGTGGTGAAGGGCCTACGGGCTCAAGTTTTACAACTAAAAAAGAAGAGAAAAGTGAGAGTGACTTCTCCTGTATAGGAGCATTTTGTTAGAGTTAAGGTCCCAAAACCTAGAGGATGAATAGATGAAAAGGCACAATGTAAATATTGCAAATATCTCCTCAGTGTCAAATCGGCAAGTGGCACTGGCCACTTTCTTAGACACATGAGAACGTGTGTGCCCACACACATGAATTCTGCTAGCGCCGGGGTAGGGAGTGGACCATTCAAACACAACTTTCTCAAATGAATTCAACTGGTGGTTTAGGAGTTTTTAACTATGACCCCAATAATGCTAGATATCAATTTGTAAGGTTTTTAATAGTTCACCAATTACCATTTATACTCACCAAAGACCAACACTTTGAAAGATTTTTGAGAGAAGGCTTTGCTCTTTCATGGCAGAAAATATCTGGAGTTACTGTCAGAAATGATGCAATAAAATTTTTTTTAGAATAAAAAGAGAGTTTAAAATATGTTTTTCAAAACATACCTGAAAGAATGGCTTTAACTTCATATTTATGGACTTCTAAATAAAATGTGGGGTACATTGCAATCACATCACATTATATTGATAGGGATTGGGTGATGCAGAAAAGAATGATTTCATTTTCTTTACTAGAGTTCTCACACACTGGTGCTAGGATCAGGTCCACGATCCCTACAAAGCTTAGATAATATAATATTGAAAATAAAATAATTGCTATAAAATCATCTTTAACATATTTTACCCCTACTTGTATAATAAGATTTATGATGTAGCATGCATATCTATTGTGAAAGAGAGCTCCATTTAAATTAAGTTGAAGTGCAAGTTTTAGTAAATCTGTTGCGACATTGTTAGAGCTTTCATTATCTAATGGGGTGTTTGAAAACCATATATTTCTAAAGATGCTATTTTATATCCTAGTGTAGAATATAATCTACCCACTTAAAAACTAGGTGTTTGGATAACTTAGAAGATGTTCTACAATATCTCACTTTCTTACAAAAACCTTCATGTTATAATATTCAACTATATGCCGTATAAAACAATATATTAAGACAACTAACCAAAACAAGGGTTTGGCTCACTGCATTTTTTAAAATATTGATGGTTTCTATAGGAATCCTACAATGAGTCAATATTAGATGAGCCCTTTAGTGTTTATAACTTTTATGTGGATCCCATAGCCTTGTCATAATTACATAATTTCTTTATTGATTACTAATATTAGGTGGGTCCTACAAATATCACATTATAAGGTAATTTCTACTATGATTACCAACATTATGTGGGTCCCATACTACCAACTTTAGATGGGTCTCATACTAATTAATTACCAATATTGGATTGTAGGACTAATTACTAGTTTGCCATCATTAAATGAGTCATATTGTTTAATGGCCCCCTTGTGATTACTATAATTAGCTTGGTTAATGTGATTATTAACATCAAATGGGTCTTACATTTATATCTCATATATGGATTCTTCAATGAGGTCACTCATAGGGTTCTCCATTATAATCATCATTGGATGTATCACATTATGGATATTAACATTTTATGGACCCACACTGATTAAACAATATTGCCTGTGGTTTTTAACATTTAATCTAATGGTTTTCTAATTAAATGGGCCCTACTGTGGTTACTAATATTAAATCACTCTAATGTGACTACTAGTTAGTAGGTTCCCACTAGGTCAAGCATCCTTGTTTTTCTATCTATTTATTGTTTCGATGCATCATCTGGTAAAAATGTCATAAATAGCCAAACACTTGAAAGACATATTGAAATTTGTAGAACTGCCAAACACCATAAATGACACAATATTATAATATGATACTATTTTATTATGTGATAATGAAATCTTACAATATTCAAATTTGATAATATTATATTATTTATACCTTTATCCAAACACCCCTAGAGATAATTAAATGGATTGTGGGTTTCATTTTTTGTTCTCCCTCGCGAAAGCAGTGGTGGAGGGATATATGTATGATTTGGGTCTAAGACCCTAAAAAATATCACAAGATGTAAAGCATAGATGAAATTTGACCTATAAAATGTTAAAACAAGCATGTGCCTATGAAATGACACTAAATCAATATTATCAACTTTATTTAACACATGAAAATATTTATATAAGTGATTATAGATGGGCCCTTCTTGAGATAATAAGAGATTTTTTGGATTTTTTTTATAATGCAACCTTGTTTTTTTCCAGGGTATATTATCCCACATCAACTCAAGCTTTAACCCATTTTTATGAAATAAGTCTTACTTTTAAAAAGTATAGAGATTTTTAGCTTTTTCAACTTATGTGTGTACAAATGGAGGCGAAGTTTTCACAATATTGGAGAATAGCTTATTTAACATTTTTTACAACTACTGCATTATACCATAGATTGAAATTAAGAGGTGTAAAAACCCAGCCCTTCTTGAAGAAATAAACTCTAACGTGAATACAACTAATATAAATGGCATGTCTACTGTTAGAATACAATTAGAAACACTTTATTTGGATTATGATACCTGATTGGGTAGATCCGTAACACCCACGGTCCCAACAGGCCATGATCCCCAGGTACATAAAGGGAAAAAGAATGCTATTTGGGCTATTATAAGGAAATCTCATGGAAGCGACTCATCTTTTTCCGGAGAATCCTCTTACAACTTTAATGAATTAACAATGTACCTAGGGAGCGATCCGGTTCCAATCCCGAATGATGATGAAGATGCTTTTGATCTTTTGGCCTGGTGGAAATCATTTGAAACTAAGTTTCGTGTGTTTTCCGTCATGGCATGTGATATTCTAATAATTCCAGCATCTATAGTTGCATCAGAACAGGCATTTAGTGCAAGTGGCGCCTTATTGACCCCAGGAGGACTATGTTATCAGAAGAAATTGTGGAGACCTATATGTGCTTACGAGATTGGTATCAAGCAGACGATAGAACACAATACCTCTTGAATGATCTTGAGATAGAAGACAAGCTATTGGCGTTACATATATGATATCATGGTGTATTTTTTTTTTTTTTTTTAAGAATGTATAATAGGTTTTCAAAGTTGTAATTTATTTTTATAGACCTACAGCCACTGAAGTTGTGTTATAATAGATATTTTTATAATATCTTGAATGATCAGGAGTTGAAGATAAACCTACAGCCACTGAGGAAGGGTGTTATATTCGCCAACATGTCAGTGTCAGAGCCTTCGTTCATCCAGAAGATTAAGGACAGCCAGTTGCAAGATCCAGAGTTGGCCAAGATTGCAAAACATATAGCAGAACGTCCTGATTTTTGTATTGTGGATGGAGTTCTATACTATCGAGACCGTCTATGTGTGCCTAATATCGAAGATTTGAGGAACGACATCATGGCAGAAGCTCACAGTGCGAAGTATTCTATGCATCCAGGCAGCACGAAGATGTATCAGAATTTGAAGGGCAGATTTTGGTGGAACAACATGAAGAGAGAGATTGCAGCGTTTGTCTCTCGTTGTATGACGTGTCAGTTTATAAAGGCAGAACATCAGAAGCCTCCAGGATTGTTACAGCCATTAGAGATTCCGGAATGGAAGTGGGAGCACATTACCACGGACTTTATTTCGGGACTACCGAGAACTAGCAGAGGCAATGATGCGATATGGGTTATAGTGGACAGACTCACCAAGTCAGCTCATTTTATTCCCATGAGGACAGGAAAGAAGATGCACATGTTACCCCTGTCAGAGTTGTTTGTCAATGAGATTGTCAGTAGACATGGACAGCCAGTTTCTATCACATCCGACAGAGACAGTAGATTCGTCTCGAGATTTTGGAAGACCCTACATGAGTCTATGGGTACAAGGCTACAGTTCAGCATAGCTTATCACCCTCAGACAGATGGCCAATCAGAGAGGACAATTCAGACCCTCGAAGACATGCTCCGTGCTTGTGTGTTAGATTTTAATACTCAATGGGACAAGACTCTACCGTTGTGTGAGTTTGCTTACAACAACAGCTACCATTCTAGTATTGGGATGGCGCCATTTGAAGCTTTGTATGGCAGAAGGTGTATGACACTTGTTTGTTGGGAAAAAGTTGGCACCCGCAATTTCCATGGACCGACTATAGTAAGTGAGACCACTGACAAAGTGAGACAGATACATGAATGTTTGAAAGTAGCCCGGAGTAGACAGAAGAGCTATGCAGACTCTCACCGAAGGGATCTACAGTTTAAAGAAGGGGATAAGGTTTTCCTGAAAGTGTCACCTACAAGAGGAACATTGATATTTGGGTAGAAGGGCAAGTTGTCGCGGAGGTACATCGGACCGTACGATATAATAAGTAAGATTGGTGATGTGACTTATAGATTAGCATTACCACCCGAGCTATCCGGTGTACACAACGTCTTCCATGTGTCGATGTTGAAGAAGTACGTTCCCGATCCATCGCATGTACTCCAGCATGAACTATTGGAAATCAGAGAAGATGCTACCTATGTTGAGAAGCCAATTCAGATCATAGACTCGAAAGAGCAAGAATTGAGGACGCGGACTATTCAGTGGGTGAAGGTACTTCGGGAGAATCATGGGCCGGAAGAGGCAACGTGGGAATTGCGAGATTAAGTGCAGAAGAAGTATCCGCATCTCCTACCCGAGGTGAGATTTGTATTTCATTTGGAGGACCAAATGCCCTAAGGGGTGGAGGATGTAAGACCCCGACCCGAGTGATCTCGATTAGTACTAATTAAGTCGCGTGTTAGTGCTAAGCGTGTTTGATAGAATTTACTAAGTTGGATTAGTATAGTTCTTTTCTAGCTTTGGAGAACTTTTAGTGTCTTGTGTTTAGTGGGACCCTTTGGGGGTTCCTTTTTTATAGTTTTGCTTGCTTTTGAAGATTTCTTGATATTCCCCTAATTCTTGTTTTGATCCCGTTTTACTTATTTTGTCGATCCTTACAACTTTTTTATTGAGCCCGTACCTGTCCGGAAACCCCGAAACCCGATTTTCTTGCATTGAGGGCAAAATAGTCTTTTTACACTAATCTGTACCCAAAAGTCGATATCCCCAAAACCCGCGAAATATATACTTTTTGGAAACTAAACATTTCGACGATCACTTTCCTCTTCTTCGTCGATTTCATCCGGGGTCCCGATATTAGTGATTTCAGCTCAAAGAGGTTTCTTAGTGAGGGGACCCACACCCCACTTGTATATAAGGAGACCCATCCTCTCCATTTACCTTTTCCAGCACAAGAGCAACCTAGGGTTTCCATCTCTTTCTTCTTCTTCTTCTTCTTGCTTCTCCACCATCAAAGCACCACCCACTTTGCTCCAATCAAGAAATGGGAGTCATCATCCTCTCCCTCTCTTCTAGAGCTTTCCATTGATACAACTTTTGGGGGAAGACCTCCATTCTAAGACCTTCCTTGAACTAGTTTGGTGATTTTGAAGAGCTTCCAAGTAAGTTTTCCCTCCTAATTTCTTAGATTTGTATCCTCCTAGTCATAGAGGAGCTCCATTTTTATTATTGTGAGTTTCTTCTTCTTGTTTCTTGGTTTGACCCATTTTAGGGTTTGTATTTGGGGGTTTTTGTGTAGCTTGGAGTTTGGCTTGGAAGAGTTGATTAGAAGCTTGATTTTCTTGTTTAGAGACCTTGAGGCAAGTGGATTTAAAGGGTGCTTTGAGTTTATATTGGTTTTCATGACAAGCATGATTTGATTGGTTATTTCTATTAATGACTTACTTACTTGTATTCAATGTGGTTTAATGCTTTTAAAAAGGGGTTGTTGAGCCCATTTATTGTCTTGAAATTTGATTGATAGTTTTGTTATATCTTGTCCCTAAAACTTGAATGAATCCTTGTAAATGTGGTTGTATCTTTCTCTTTGTGGTTGAATGTGGATATGAATGAATGGATGGATTACTTGTGGAGGTTGTGAGGAGTTTTGATGGAGATGGTAGAGATTTAAATCTCCCATTGATGTGTAGAAATGGGGCTCAAGGGAGTTGAAATGAGAAGAGAAGAAGGGAAGAACAGAGCTGTCCCGAACTCAGTTCTGGACAGTTCGCTCGAGCGAACTTGACACTTCGCTTGAGCGAACTGCCCAGGAAAGGGTTCGTGCCATTCCAGAGAGTTGTTCGCTTGTGCGAACCAAGTGTCCGCTTGAGCGAACTCTCCCAGCAGCCATCTAGAGAGTGGTTGGGTCAAGCGAACTGGTGCTTCGCTCGTGCCAACCTAAACATGGGCAGGTTCGCTCAAGCGAACTTGTGTCCGCTCGAGCGAACCCTCACAGAAGGCCATTCCAGAGAGTACATCGCTCGAGCGAACTCCATGTCCGCTCGAGCGACGTGTACTGTTCATCTGGGGCCACTTTGGAAGCAAAAATGAAATATCCTAGCTATGGAGGGAGGTTTGTTAACATCCCTATTGTGATGGGAAGACTTATAACCGTTGTTTGAAGCTTGGTTGAGAAAGAGACTACAATCACAAGAATTCATTGAAGTTTCGGAAACTTCCAAGTGCCTAAGGAGCCCGGAATGTCTTCATATTCGAAGAGTACCAAGTAAATTCAAAGTAGACATACGGGATCCCTATTCACTTGAATTAGTTTTGACCCTGGCACTGTCCCGACATTTCGAAAGGTCACTTTACCTCTTTATTCCCTAAATTTATGATTTGTTATCTATCAATCTCTAAAACATTGAAAGTATACTTGTACTGTTTTACTAGTCTTGACATACATGCTTCACCTGATGTGATAGCTGTGCCTTGAGCACCCCATCTTGCCCGATTATAGTCTTGCACTTGAATTATTTTATACATGCTTTGATTTCTATGTTTTGACCTATGAGTCGGCAACACTAAGCTTGGATACCTTGTTAGTCTGATCCACTTACTAAGTGATCCCCCTTTTGTCCCGCCAACTGCAGTTTGGATCTTACTACCCGGTTATTTAACCGTGGTCTTGTCCTGATACCGCAGATTGCTACTGTGGTTCCTGATGCCCGGCTCGCTACCGTGGTCATGTCTTGTATATAGTATATATGTATATGTATTTCATTGTACTTCCTCACTTCAGTGACTGAGGTCAATGCCTTGACTTGCTTGCTCTATTACTTCGGTGATAGAGGATTTAGCTTCGTGTGGTTGCCATCTAACTTGTTTCTTGATTTCTTTGGTTACCTTTACCTGTTTTACCTTGTATATATGTTTTTAATTAAATGATGCATTTGCTCATGAAAATATTGTTTAGACAGGTTTAAATATTTTCCAAGGTAAATGTTTATTATGAAATGTGTTTATACCTTTCTATCCACCTGCCAGACCGTCGTGTCTAATCCTTTACCTTTGGTACTCAGGTCCCGTTGTTGGTTTCCCCGAGGAGGAGCCAGAGGAGGCGGTCGGAGAACCGCAGCAGTTAGTAGAGTGGCATGCCGATGATGTTTTCTAAACATCCGGTTGCCTCGAGAGATACGAAATATTTTGGGGGAACATTAGAATTATTTGTTTGGTGGATATTGTTTTGTCGATATTGGCCTTTGTTGGCCTCTAATTTTGGGAACTGTAGTTAATGATATATGTCCTAACTTTAACAATATATTTTGGGTTACGCTATAGGACATTGCTCATTCTGATAGTTGTTATTTAGATGCAACCAGTCTTGTTATTATGGAAATGAAATTACAAGCTTGATTTGCCATACGCTTCCGCAATTTTACAAAATGTTTATGTGTGTTGGGAAATCCTCACTGCAGACACCTGTGAGAAATCACGTGCACGGGTAATGTGTATTCTTTATTAACCCGTGTACGCTTGGGCATTAAACATATCTTTATTTATTGTCATCACTCCATATGATCACATCACATCACTTATTAGTCCCGATCCCGAATTTGGTCCCCGAACCCGGTTCGGGGTCGCGACAGTGTGCATGTATAATATTTTTTAAATAATTTTAAAATAAGAAAAGAAAAAAAAAAGACAGAAAAACAGTGTCAAATCTGACTCATACCAATCTTGGGGTGAGTATGGTATCATATTATCATAAAACAGTTACGAATAGGGTCTGGCATGGTCCAGGGCAATTGTGGGTTGGGGCAAAATGACTTGAGTCAGGTACAGAGCAGGCATGTGTAATTGAGGGTGACTTTGTTGGTTTACCCCGAATCATACAAACCAAACTCAACCGATTTCTACCTAAGCCATGTTTTGGCAGCTACCCCCTCAAATTTCTTTCCTTACCATAGTGGCCCTAGAAAGAAAACCACTGGATCACGGCGAGTCATTCTCCAACCATGAGTCTCTTGTCACAATTTTCTTTGTTTGACGAGCAACCCTTACATCATACTTTGCTTTTCAAAAGGGCCTGCAAAGGTCTCAGGCAATAACTCAACAACTGAAGATTTATGTACTACTTTCACTACTGATTGCCAAGTGATTGTTTTTTTAATGACCAACCTAGATGAACCTATCAGGCTTTCATAGGCTAGCCGAAGGGATTCCCAATGAGACATTTCACAAATCATAACAAGGATCATGTTTGATGACATCTAAATTGGACCTTTTCCGTTCCCAAGAAGGAAGGATTTCAATTCCTACTTTCCAAAGACAAGATTCTTAGGACAACCATCCTTGCCATGAATTTTGATGTTTTTCCTAGTAGTTAAGACGACAATCATTCGAGCCTGCCAATATCAAGTTTCCACATATTGAGTGATATATTCCTGTGCGTCCGATGTGCACAGCTTATCGGGCATACCAACTTTTGGGGCCCACCAAGCGCCCCCTAAGATTATGGGATTGGGGTGGGATGGGAAGACCAAAGTGGGACTATTATAGATATGAAGTTTCCAAGTCTATCCAATGTTTTCTATAAATTTTTTTTTTTAAAAAGTCAATTCAACGAACCCCTTGGTCTCTAGCCCACAAATTTAGAGTAAATCAGCCAAAAGTCCTTTAGATTGGTCTTGTAAGGCCTCTAGTCCAACAACTTTTCCTCTAAGGTTGCCTATGGTCCCGTAAATTTTATGTTTTTATATTAGAAAAAAAAATCAACCTCAATTCAGCGGTCAAATCAATTTGGATCGACAACTTTATGGGATTCATGACATTTAGGGGGTTCGGATGGCCCATTTAGGTAGGTGATAAAGTGGACCTTACTAAGCAGTGGGAGAGAGAGAATAACCATCTTATGAAAAGTCACAATGCCTGAGACATATTGAGGTTTTTTTTTTTTAATTAGAAATATCAGTAAACGCACTAACACAACATCGGGAAAAACTAAATTATATTATATTAAAGCGACGGGGTTTTGCTTTAATTTTGACCAAAACTATTTTTTAAAATCTTCTCTCCCCACAGCTACTCCCCACTTCCTATCCCATGCAACTACCCACTTTATCTCATCGAAAACACTAATAACCACTCTTCCATGCAAAGTTTTCAAAGTTTCACTTTTCTTGTTCCACGAACACTCCATTTCTATGCAAAACCCACAATTCCCTTTCATCCCAAATTCTCCTCTTTCCTTTCTACGCTACTAGATTTTAGATTATATAAATAAGTACTCTCTTAATCTTTTTTTTCTTTTGTTTTCTTTTTAAAATCTATGAATATTTTGTAATGAATGAATATTTACATTGTAATGTTAGCTATATCCACGCTGAACACGGGTCATTATGCTAGTTAGAGATTAAACAAAGAAGAAAAAATACCCATTACCCCCAACCCCAAAACCCATAATATAGGTACGTTTGGCTAAGTAATGGGCAAAAAGGCTCAGCCTCCCAGGAATTGATTTAAATCAACAAATTCAAAATGAAGAGCAAGAGCTTTGTTGTCTTGCACGATGGGTTCAATCGACCAATCAAAAGATCCCTTTATAGCTCGCACAAATTCCAAAGCATCGAACAAAATGTAAACTCTACCGAAGCCACACGCTCTAGTTTCGCTCGATGCCGCAACAATCGCCCTTGTCTAAGCTTCTATGGAGGAAAAGACTTTGAGCCATCCGCTACACCCACCAAACAATCGCTACGCCGAAAGGCAAAACTGAAACTAGATTTACCATTAACAGCACTAAAGGCTGCATAAAAAAGGCATAGGCATAATCTTAAGATAAAGTCAAACTAAAGGCTTGATAATGATCAAATGACAATTGATGGGATTCATCTGAATTTCCTTTAGCTTAGATTATCAGATTCAAAGGAGTATTTAGAGAAGGGTTTATCACCCTACCTCTAAATATAAAGTCATTGCTACTTTTCATAAGGACCACCAAAGGCATCATATAAAGTTGCATTGTGACTACAACCTCTCTCTCTCTCCCTCTCTCAAGTATGCATGCAAAGTGCATTGGCCTAACAGCTCCTTTGTAAGAAATCTTTATTCTTGTTAAGAGTTTGCGCAGTAAATCATCAAGCCACAGTTATGGCCCTCAAAGGTTCATCTCACGAACCTAAACTTAATTCTAATCCTTGGAGGAGTTTGGGATGTCAAACTCCTGTGTGCAGCTTAAGATCCCTATCATAGTCGGAGATGAAGAGAATTCATCAAAGTGAACAGAATGGACAATGAGATATCAAAACCCAATAGAAGGGGTACAGAACCCTATAAATAATATTGTAGTGAGTTCGAGAGAGAGAACCTTAATCACATCCAAGGTTACATTACAAAGAGTTGCTCATTTACAGTTGCAGCTAACCCATTGACCCCTGTAACAGCTGGTAGTTGAGGCAATGAGCACCTTCCATTCTCAGAACTCTGGGCTGTTTTGGAGTTGAAGCCCATCCCTTTCTGTATTGGACTCTGATACCAATTGAAGCAGCGCAGGGTACGAAGGAGGTAGCCAACGGGCTATTCTCCAAGCCAAACTGCTTAAGATAGGGTGTCTAGGTCTCATACCAAAAACAAGAAGAGAAACTCACGTTGAGAGAGAACTCAATTTTCATTAATTTCTGTATATCCCAAGAGAAGGGATTACATCCTATATATAATAGAGTGATAATCATAATTTCAGTAATCATTCTCTACTAAGAACTTCTAATTCTAAGAAATATTGAAATTAAAAACTTCCTAATCAAAACAGTTAAAGAATTCTACTAAGTCTAGAATTTCTACGATTCAATCCTTCTTTACTGCTGGACCTTGTGGGCCTTGGGCCTTCTGGAGTATACTTTCAATGGTCCAGTAGTCTGGCCTGCATCAGAGTCTCTCAGCACATTTACTTGCCTGAAGAAAAACCTGGAAACTCCACTTACCTCAAAAGGTCACTGAATCAAGAAACTTGGGCAAGTCCACTGGGCCAGTGGTTTAGCATGCCACTTGGCCCCACTTAAAGATCTAATCACAAACTAATAGAGGGTTTAGATAATATCCAACTTTTGTGTTTGCATTGTGGAAATTCAGGAATTCCAATCCTATCATGAGGTGAGAATCCTTCAATGAGATCATGACTAACAAAGATTTGCCACTAAGATCTATATTTATAGGATATAAACCATAGATAAAACTTATATGAAAATGAGATCAGAATATTGTTCGCCTCAATCTTCACCATTTGGACTGCAAAAATGCTGCCGCCCTACAGCTGCAATGAACTCATCCAGGCCATCAAACTTTACCCATGTACTACCATGAGTCCAACTCGATTTGGGACTTGGTTGAGCTTTTTCAAATTTAGAAAGCTGGTGCATTTTCTGATTTGGGCTTTCTATTTTGAGATTCAACTGAATTTCTTGAGTTTAGCAAACACAGAATAACCCCTTAAGTCTGACTGGGACTCAAGGGTGTCAACTTGATTCTTGTGATTAATGAACAAACAAAAATAAATAGTTTAAAGGACAGAATAAAAGCATGCTCATACTCGCATTTGAGGTCTAGGAAAATCCAACAAAACATTTTATTGAAAAGCTGAAATTACTGATTAAAAAACATCTGTGTGATTAAAACCCTGTTTAAGGGACTGTCCACAAATATAATCCCATTGATAAACACAAGTAATCAGCTTTGAGTTAACCTCTAAACTGGCCGGTGACAAAGCCCATGACATGGGAAAAGAGATGCATTTACATACTCGGTGCTCAAAATACAGCAGTGCTGTTGACAACCTCATCAATGGTCAACCAACATTGTCTCATGGAAGCCAGCAGAGTGCAAAAGTTCAGCTTTGATTTCCTCCGGCAGAACATCAGCGCCTTCATTGCATTGCTGGACAGAAATATTATAAATAATATAAAATAAAGGAGAGAGGAAAAATAAGCTCAAAGTATTTGATTTACTTGATGTCACAATCATGACTGAGCAAAGATGCCACTGAACTTTAGGGATGCATTTGGATGTAACCTAGACCAGAACATCTGAATATTTTAGCAGAATGGTTGTATACCCATTCTAAAGGCTTTTATGGTAGAACAGAAAGCGCAAAAGGTTGCTGATACCGGTTTGGAGTGGAAAATGATGGGAAAACAGTACCCTAATAGTGTAACTGTTGCTATCTGCTCCAACCTCAATGTACTGTGGTACATGTACAGTTTATTATTATTATTAACCTCAAGGTTGAAGACCCATCCATTCTACCAAGTCACTTAAACTGCTGACTATTTATTTTGTAGTACATTCAAGTGAACCCTAAGTTTGTTGGGAACAGCGAGAAGCAAGCTCACCTCAGCACGGAAAACATCGAGTGCAAATCCATTGAAACAACTGATGACTGCCTGTTGAATGTCAAGCTCAAGTCTGTCAAGCGCTCTAATTGTTGAGAGCAAGAGGCCAGGTCTGCGGCCACAGAACATATGAATGTTGACTGCCCTCCCTTCTCTCACCCTAACTTCCACCTACACATTTAAAACATCTGGTGACTAAAGAGTTTCACAGTAAAAAAAAAAAAAAAAAAGGATGATTAGTCTTCCATCAAAGTGGACTTGGAAGGTTTGAAAATAATTTAAAAACATGGGATACCCAAGAATAAAACCCTTTTATTCTCAATAAGAATCATTAGGAATATATATATATATATATAGAGAGAGAGAGAGAGGATCATATGACATAGAAGTCAAGTTATGATAATGCAAATTGAAGATACAGAAAATGCCAATCATATAAGGAAGATTGTCCTAAATTCCCATTTCCATAAAGTTTCAAATAAATCAATTTATTCATGTATTACAAGTAAAACTGGGTTTATAGAGGCACTAAATGAATAAACCATAAGAAACACATCAATCACGTCAATCCTAGGATTTTATTACGTAACATCTAATTTCAAAAGAAAACAAGGAGCTGAAAAAAAATTTAATGGTAACTATCAATAATAAAAGCTTAGCAGTACAAGAAGAGATATAATGACAATCATGCAACATGAAGCTGAAGAAATTCTGAGCATAAACATCAATCACTGAGGTAATAATCGCATGAGTGAGAGAGAAGGTACAGGAAAAGGATATTGCAATTTACCCTTGCAGGTTCGACATTTGGGCTTGGCAATGAGCTTGGGCAGAGTTCCTCTTTGACACGGCTCGGCAGGGTAAGAGGCGTAGGTGTCAAGGGGTGAAAGCTAGTAGAAGCAGACAGTGAAGTACTGGAAGGTGATGATTCTAGTTCATTATGTAGATTGTTGATTCTTTCCAGAAGCTCCTTCAAGTACTCGACTGCGTCACCAAGAATTGAAGCTCTATCCATCTGTCCAAAAAAGGTCAGTCGACTAATTAGTTCCAATTAGTGTCCCAAAGCATGTACGAGCAATGATTAAAGTAGAAAATATGCATTTTGAAGACTCAAAAGGGAGGATCTGTCATATTCCAAAGTGGAAGCTGCATGCGTATAATATTTGAGCACCTGCATATATTATACTCCAGCATGTTCAGTTTTTTCTCAAAGAGAAGAAAATTAGACAAGCATCATTCATAATTTATCTTCCTCCTAACAATAGGAATGAAAACGGGGCAAATAATAATACGTGAAAGATGCAACCTGAAAAGAGGGTATAGGTCCATGATTCGGACCCATTTCTAATTCAGGTACCATTTATATGGACCCAAATAACATCGTAAGTCTGAGAAATATTTTCTTTCTAATAAAATTATGCCTCTCCCTCTCCATGTGAGTGAAGTGTGCATAAGAAAGTAATTGGTAGCTGTGATGACTGGAATGTAAGTCATCTTAATTCTAAATTCCATAACATCCATTCAAATAAATAAATAAAACCGAGAAGCTTCCCTTAGACTAATAAATAATTTTCCTTTTTCCCATCTTTCCTCCTGTGTACAAACTTCCATTACATGACAAATTCTCCCAGGGACTCGTGTACCAGCAGTGGCATAAGATGGTTGCTCAACCAAAATCTCCTCTCAATGAGACAGATCGCAGCCCTGATCCAGCAAACGACCCTACCACGGTCACTCTCCTAAGGTCAAACCGTATTTCTCCCCACCTGATCGTTATGTCTTTTCCTCCACATCACCTTTTCTAGCTTACAATCTATTACCATGCCTCGGTCTTATGACCAAGCAATTCTTCATGAGAACTGACAAAAGGCAGTGCAAGAAGAATTGAAAGCTTGGATGAGAAAAATATTTGGGATATAGTCTCTTGTCCTCCTGGTGTAACTTCAATTGGCTGGAGTGCACAATTAAACTAAAGGCTGACAGATCTCTTGATCACTATAAAGCTCAACTTGTTGCTTTGGAAATAGGCAAGAGTATGGCTTAGATTATGATGAAACCTTTTCACCTATGGCAAAGATGACAACAGTTCGTACATTTATTGCTATTGCACCTATCATATCAAGCTCCACTCTTCAAATGGATGTGAAAAGTGCATTTTTACATGGTGAACTTAAAGAAATGTTTTTATGCGCATCCCTCAAGGACTTGATGCCCCTAAATATCTGTTTTTCATCTCCGAAACTCTCTTTATGGCCTTAAACAAGTACCTCAGGCCTGGTTTCAGAAACTCCATGACACCATTTTTCAATCTGGTTTCAGACAGCCACTTGGATCACTCACTTGACGGACATCCAACAGAATTATAATCCTTAGTCTATATAGATGATATCGTTGTCTCTGGTAATGATACTATTGAGATACAAAGGCTGCAACAGACTCTTCACTCATATTTTCACATGAGAGATCTTGATCTGATGACTTATTTCTTGGTCTGGAGGTGAATGGTTCCAACAAAGGGATATTGCTTACTAAAATGAAACATACCAAGGAACTGATTGCTCTAGCTCAACTCCCTGATGCCAAGCCAGGGAAACAGCATGGAGGACAGTGTCAAATATCATAAAGATTATGCCGATCCAATTCCTGACCTCACTTTACAGTGGAGGCCGGTTGGTGCCTACTCTACTTGACACCTACCCGTTCCAATATTTCATATGATGTGACCATTGTAAGCCAGTCCATGTCAGATCCACAACGTCATTTCGCAGTTGTCTTCCACAAAATCTGATATCTTCGAGGGACCCTCAGTTGAGGTTTGTTTCTCCCATCTACATTTTCTCTTCAACCAGTCGATTATACAGAAGTTGACTGGGCCAGCTGCCTGGACACATGCTGATCCACAGCCGGCCAGTGAATGCTTTTAGGAAGTTCTCTTATTTTCTGGAAAACCAAAACACAAGATCAAATTTTCAAATATCAATAATGACTGAATATCATGATATATCTTCTGCATATTCTAAAATCATCTGGCTTGTTGGACTTCTCAAAGAACTCGGTATCAAAGTCTCCTCTACTTTTATTCCTTTTCATGCAAATAATACAAGTTCTATTTGGATTAACATTCAATCAAGTCTATTATGAGTGTCCAAAGCACATTGACGTTGACTACCGCCTTGCAAACATCTTTACTAAGACTATGACCCGAGACCGACATCAATTTCTCAAATCCAAATTAATGCTTCTTGATCTGCATCAATTTGAGGGAGAGTGTGAAGGAACATAGAAAATAATACTCTCAAAAAGCACTAGATCGTAATATACTAATCTAGGAAATGAACAATTGTGAAAAGGATCATATAAAGGAGAAAGGCCATCGTCCAAGGCACACTCAATTCTCACCACTATCTTCTTTTTTATCATTGTCATCTCGTAGTTGACACCTATTACATCATTCTAGGTCTGACCATATTTTCCTTGTATTTGTAATCACTAGCATGTATCTAATCTTCCAAGTATGTGCCCAAAGCATCAAAAACATTATTATTGATTTTTTTTCCTTTCGCTGTGGCTGCTAACATGTTTCGTTTTATGTGATCATTCTTAATTCTATCCTCTCTTGTAACACCACACATCCTTGTTTGCATGCACATCAAGTCCCAAGGTACTTAGAATTCATTTTCGTTGGTTTTTTTTTTTTTTTTTTGGTAGAAAAAACATCTTAATAAATAAAAAAAGTTCATTACTACGTGTGGGTCCAACCAAACCAGGGTCTTGGGAGTGTCTAAACTGGAGCCAGACCTAACCTTTGGTAATTTTACACAAATTGGCTGCCCGCAGGTCTCGAACCTGCATTATCACGCATGGCAACCAAGGCTTTTAGCATTGCACCAAAGCAATGATCCTTATGAGAACATCTTAATAGAGTTTATTAATTGGTAGGAATATGCTAAACTTATTTGATCTCGTTTCCTAAATAATCTCTCTCTTTTTTTTTAATAATCTCTTTTTCCTAAATAATCTCATCCATAGTAATCAACAAATATGAGATTTTCCAAAGCATTAATACAATGAAATGCAAGCTCTCTAAAGTTTATACTTATCCAAATCGCTCCATCCAACATCATTCGATGGTTATCATGCATCATAGTGGGCTCTAATACAAGGGGAGTTTTCTATCGCTCCTCAACCCCCTTAGTTGAGCATTGTGGGACCCACACAGGGCACCATTTGGGGATTGAAAGACCACCCCCTACCCCACCCCACCCCACCCCACCCCACCCCAAATGAAATGCAACCTCTCTAAAGTACGAGGGGAGTTTTCTAGCGCTCCTCAACCCCCTCAGTTGAGCACTGTGGGACCCACACAGGGCACCATTTGGGGATGGGAATGAGAGGGATTGAAATCCAAAAAAAAAAAAAAGTTGTGTTGTGGCGAAGGCTTGAATCATCATCCTAACCACTTGATCAATGGCTAACAAGTTCTCAACATCCAAAAGAGTACACAGTTAATGTAATGGTCTAGTCCATTCGGATGGCTGCCAAACTTGACTAGCAGGAGGGTCCTTGTTTTATGGTCCACTCAGATTGATCATAAGGTGGGGCCACACACACAGAGGAGGGTCCTTCTTTTATGGTCCACTCAGATTGAACATAACGTGGGGACACGCACACACACATATATATGGGAAATATTCATGCATATCCATCCCTCACCATGTTATGGTGAGGGAAAACATAATAGGGTTGACTTTATTATACATTCGAACCATCCACACACATGGGACCCTCTTATGTACACTAGATCCATTGAATCTTCATCTATCCGAATGGATTGGACCGTGATCGGGGGTCAAATTTTTTCCTTTAATGTTAAATCGTTAAATTTGTGGGTCACGGATGAAGGGGTTAGAGGCATAGGATTGACCCCAAACTTGATATATGGGCTCATCTAAGATGTCCCTTTCAATCCCCCCACAAGTCCCATGATCGGTGGGTCCTTAGGTGGGCCCCATTAAGTTTGTCCCTCACCATAGACATGAATATCCCCCTATATCTATTCTCGTTCAGATGGGAAATGATCTAGTAAGCATGGTGCTCATTGTATTACGATGTGCACAACCTTGTGGGGCCCACTTATGACCCATCCGAGTGGACCACAAAACAAGGGACACCAATAATAACCACTGATTCCCCCGTTTTGCACCCATCTGAATGGATTGGACCATTGGATTGAGGGACGAGAAATCTTTTTCATATAAATCCGTTAAACTTTTGGGCCACGAATCAAAGGTTAGAGGCATGGGATTGGCTTCAAAATTCATGTCTAGTGTGGTTCCACTTGGATCCTTCCATCCCCTTTGTCTCATGATTTGTGGGGCCTCAAGTGGGCCCCATCCAGCTGGCCCATCTAGCTCCCTCTCACGATAACATGAGTACCATGCTCGTAGTCATAGGTACAAAATGTGCCCTTTTGAAAGGGGCTCTTTTTTTTTTTCTTTTTTTGGCTAACTGCTCCTTTTGGCTATCACTAAAAACTTGCCATGTGTAACCCTATATTATGAGGGAAGCTCCTTCCCTTGGATAAGTATAACTTCACATCTCTTTCGTGGGGCCCACATTGTAAAATTCAAATTACTCAAATGAAATGTCCCTACTGAATGACAGACACGGATCTGGCCAAATCTCATATTCAAAAAGAAGTCTGGATCACAGTAATTGCACATTGACCCTTTTCATTTATTTTGCTTAGAATAAGGATGAAGCCATCAGAAGGATAAGGCCTTGGATCCTCTACAGTTGGCACAATAGCAACTGTGAAATCAATAAACCAAATTCTCCAATGCAAGAGGTTGTGATTGATAAACCTCATTGGACGACAGAAAGGGCTCACTAGTCACTTCTACAAAAAATAAGCCCGTGCACACCATAGCATCTATCTATATGTATTAGAAGAAGCCCAATAGTTGATTGGAAAATCAGCCGTCTGATTCTGAGTTAACTCAGCTCGAGCATAAATCAATTGACTCTTTAACTTCCTTTAGATCTAAGTTTGTGCTCAGCATTAGAAACTCAAGCAACCGCAATGGCCCAGATGATTTCTACATGAAAGGGTATGTTCTAAACACCCAGCAACAGCATCTTGTAGCTCAAGGGTCCAATGTAGCCTCTGAAGGGTTTCCATCTTAACTTTGCAAAATAGTCTAACATGTATGCATAGCATCTATCTATATGTATTAGAAGAAGCCCAATAGTTGATTGGAAAATCAGCCGTCTGATTCTGAGTTAACTCAGCTCGAGCATTGAAATCAATTGACTCTTTAACTTCCTGTAGATCAAAGTTTGTGCTCAGTATTAGAAACTCAAGCAACTGCAATGGCCCAGATGATTTCTACATGAAACGGTATGTTCCAAACACCAAGCAACAGCATCTTGTAGCTCAAGGGTCCAATGTAGCCTCTGAAGGGTTTCCACCTTAACTTTGCAAAATAGTCTAACATGTATGCATTTGGTTAAGTATGTCGTCCTAGCTATTTGGTAGAGATGATCAGATGACCATATGTTATAAGAGAAGCATATATTATTAAGTGTAGGTCATAAGAGAAGTACTCTTACAGAGCTTTTAGGGTCTGTTAGCTTGGCATTGGATCTCAAGGAATCACAAAGGAGAATTAAACAGGCGCGTGAAGAGTCTAAGGTGGAGATTCAAATGCGACCATAACTTTCCTACGATTAGTAAGTAATCATTGACTATCAAAGGAAAGACTATTTGATGGCTTTTTGTGGATCTTGACCATTAATCCTTTACTCTTTGCCCCTTCGCTATAAAGAAAGGCATGGCTTAGAAGTCCTACGCATGTAATACATTTTCCTAACAAGCTCTTTAATGTAAATATAAAAAAGGAGGCACACAGATAGAAATGTCATTTCAGAAAGCAGATAGAGAAAGGGCTAATCAGTAATCATTCCCGTCTCAAATAGAAAGAGCAATGACTTAAAATATTTAAATGCAAACGAATCAAGGGAACAAATAAAATGATGCTTTATGTTTACTCATCTTTTTCATACAATATACTACCGACTACTGCAAATGCCACCAAGTCACCACCAGCAATTAAGCAAAGTATAAGCAAGACATATATAGAAAATGACTGGAATTGAAGCTTCAAATCTTTGTTTGAATGAATCAACAAAACAATAAACAAAAGAACGCAGAAATTTTCACCTTGCTTATCTTGGGAACAACAGATCTGAGCATGTAGAGCCTGTCATTGAGTTTCTTCCGCCGCCTCCTCTCCGCCATCAGATTCTTCGCTGGAAGCCCCTTCCTCTTCCCTTTCTGGTCCACCCCAGTAATGCTTCTGTCTGCATTCAAACTCTTCACATTCTCCTCCTCCACTTTCGCACTACCAGTCCTTGCATCATCAGAATCATAGTTCATGCTTGCATCATCCAAATCATTCTCCTCATTGATCATTATCATCTTCTTCTCCTCATCTTCTTCCCAATCCCTCCTCTCCATACTACTGCAACTCCTCTCCCTGCGAATCAGATTGCCCCGCGCCACTGAGCAGTAAAGCCCTGAATTCCGACCATACTCCCCTGAATTGTGCCGGAGCGCCGCTCTCTTCTGGAAGAGTGTAGGCTGCGCTCCGACCGGAGGCAAGATCTCAAGCGGACGGAGCGTCTTCGGCCGGTTCTGGAACAGAGGAGCACTTCCGGCCGCAGAACCGTCGAAACCCCAGAACCCCTGGCAATCAAATCCGGCATTTTCCGAGAGAGGGAGCAAACGGGTATTCGGGAAGTGCGTTTCCGAGTTGAAATCGAGAGCACCCATTTGGGCATTTGACCCCAAATCGCCCAAAACTGGCAAAACTCCACAACCCCTGTTCAACAAAACAGAGGAATTCGAAGATGGGCCCGCCAGAAATCCTGCGGAATCTCCGGAGAGATCGAACCCGCCTTCAAAAGCGTTGTTGGAGAAGGCGCCGAGGAGTGACGTCGATGAAGAATGCAAGCAGTTCTTTGGGGGGAAGAAAGGCTGAGAAGGATCGAAGTTGAAGACGGGCGAAGGAGAACAGGAGGAAGAAGAGTCCATATGCTGAAAGAGAACGTTGTCCTGATTTGGGTCGGAAGGAAATGCAATGTCTTTGATTTCTTGGTGGTTTTGGATGGTTTGAAAGCCGTTTTGAGACGGGCTGGAGTTGGTGTATATGTACCAGTCTTGTGCTTCTCCTTCTTCAAGCAGTGACTTGAAGCTGTAGAGGCCTAAGCCGTCCTGTTTATGGCTGATTCTAGACCAGGAAGCACCTCCTCCTCCTTCTTCCTCTCCTTCTCCCATCCATGCACTTGCATTAACGTTTGAAAGCATTTCTCCTCCCCTTTGGCTTCTGGGTTCTGTTTAGAGAAAGGTGAGAAGCTTTTAGCAGTTTATCATTTGGAGGAAAGAGAGAGAGGAGCAGCTTTTTCACCACCACTCCACTTGGAAGAGAATGACAGGGATAGCTTTTAGCAGTCTTGGACACTGTCAGCTATTTGTATCTGTCAGAGATAGAGAGAGAAATAGGGACAGAGAGGGAGGCTTCTGCGTCAGCCTCTCTCTCTCTATATATATATATATATATATATATATATCTTCTCTCTCTTAAAATCACAGTCCAAATTTACAGAATTGAACATGCATGATCCAACCGTTCATCTAGAGGGGTCCCGTGGGGTGATGGCAAACTTGTCCAAACCCATCTGCATGGCCAACTGGATGAATAGCTACGATAGAGTATTATCTCATCTGGTTGTTCTGAAAAGTAAAATTCAGTAGCTACTCTCTTTTTTTCATTTGAGCTTTTAAGACCGGTAGATGACAAGAACTAGAAAACTAATTAAACTGTATTACTGATAACATATTCTTTTTAATGAAATCTAATTTTATGGATGCATAGGATGATCCGGTTGAGATGAAGTAAAATGAATGGCTAAGATCACTGCATGATATATGGGCAATGTTGGAGAAGGCTGGAGCAAAGAGGGTGTAGACTACAGGGTGGAAATGCTATGTGTGTTGTTTCCATTTGTTCTGGAGATTGAGTGAGGTGTAACTGAGAAGTGTTCTGTTTCTGACTTTCAGTCTATGATATTGATATGGAAACTTTTTGTCACCATCCAAAAAATAGTCATTGCTCTGAGCGAAGCTAAAAAGAGCCAGATAGCAATAATAGCTTGCAGGACTATTTCATATACGAAAATTTTCAAATACGTCTTTTAAGTTTTTATTTTATTTTAAAGAAGGACACAAGTTTCAACTAAGTCTTTTAGTAAGTTTTCAATTAAGGACATTCAGTAATTTAAATATATTTTTTGGTATCTTTTTTTTTTCAATTTTTTTAAAATACCCAAATTACCCTTCATTTAAAGCCATGGCATGGTTCTAAAAGCCACTACATGCAACCGATTGCACGAGGATGCTGGTTGTCGTTGATCCTAGTGAGGACGCCGATGGAGAAAATGAGGAGAATATGAAGAAAGTGAAGTAGGATTTTACTTCAATGAAAAGTAATTTGAATATTTTAAAAAATCAAGAAAATTATTGTCTTTTTCCAATTGATGGTCAATCTTGAAAGATGGAGACATAACGTACAATCTCAAACACAAGTTTCCTCTTAACACATGGGGGAATTATGCAACCGAAAGTTGGCCCTCCAAAGATTCTTGATAGACTTTTGTTGTTAATTGTTTGACATAACATTTTATTATGTTTATCTTGGTAGGAAAAAAACAAAGAAAAATCAAGTTGTATTGGCTTCTTTTTCAAGGCCAGCATTTAACTTTTATTTTATCAGTTGTTGATATTGACTTTTTCATGGGTTAATTTTCTTCGCAAGTCTTGGATATAAATAATGGTTAACCAGATACGGTTTTTGAAATAAGAAAACTAAAATTCCAGAGTCTCTTGATTATAATCGCATTCGATATAAGCTTGATAGAATTCTCATCAATTGAGAATCTTCACTTCTCCTTTAAAAAGTGTAGTCTTAAACTCAAGTATTTCTGATCACTTCCCTTTGTAGATGACTTATTTGGATGATTCTTATGCTAAAATACCTTTCAAATATTTTAATTTTTGGGCAAATTGTGATGAATTTTCTGCTTGTGTGAATAATGTCTGGAATATTAGTACGGAGGGGACTCCCTTATTCAAGGTTGCTTGTAAACTAAAAAATGTTAAGATGGCTTTGAAGCAATGATGTCGTGCCCATATTCCATTAAATACTCAGATTGATCTAGCTAGGCAATCTTTTGAAGAAATTCAGATGGCTATTGTCCAAAAACCAATTGATGTTGATTTACATCATAAAGAGCATAACGCTCGTGATCAATTAGCTTCCCTTCTATTGATGGAAGAGAGCATGCTAACATAAAATCTAGGGATAAATCTCTTAATCTAGGGGATGGTAATTTAAGATACTTCTATGGGCTTCTAAAGCATCATCAAAAGAATTCTTATATTGATCAGATTACTAATATTGAAGGCACCTACTTTACAAGATTTGAATCTATTTCTAAGGTCCTCATTTCCCATTTTAAGAAGATTCTAAACCTTCCTCTTGATCCTTTGGAATCAACTTTGACCCACATAGATACTTTTGGGCATCTTTCGGATGCAGATGCTGAGAATCATATGAAATTCTTTACTGTTTATGAGATTGAATATTAGAATAGCTAGCCCTAGTAAAGCCCCTGGTCTCGATGGTTTTAATGCCCACTTTTTTAAAGTATGTTGGCCAATTAGTGGGAAGATGTTTGTCATGCTATTCAAGGTTCTCTCTATTCTGGTAAGTTGTTAAAACAATTAAATGCCACCTTTATTATCCTTGTTTCGAAGGGAGAGCTTGATAATAACCTTGATAAATTCAGGCCTATATCTCTTACAAATAAGATCTATAAGATTATTGGTCGTATCTTAATGTTTAGACTGAAACCGTTGATTCCTAAACTTGTAGGTCCCATGCCATCGGCTTTTATTCCAGGGAGGGGAATCACAGATAACATTTTGGTAACTCAAGGTCTGTGTTGCACAACTTCCACTTACATAGATGAGTCTCCAGATTGTGCCTCAAGTTAGACTTTGCAAAGGCACGTGATAGTGTTCGATGAGAATTTCTTCAAGCTGCTATGACTTCTATGGGGTTCCTAGATCACTTTATCAGATTGATTATGGAGTGTGTTCAACATCCAAGTTATTATATTCTCCTTAATGGCACCTCTATTGGGCACTTTAAAGGTAGGATGGTCTCCGTCAAGGATGCCCTTTATCTCCATTTCTATTTGTTATTATGGTAAAATTCTCTCTATCATGATGACAAGTGTGCTTTTTCTCAGCTTATTCCAATCCCCTTTGTCAAAGGGAATGTGGCTATCTCTCACTTGATTTTTGCAGATGATGTCATTGTTTTTAGCAGAGGTACTTTGTATGCTGCATATAATCTTAAAAGGTTGCTTGAGGACTTTCATCGCTTGTCAGGACTTTGTGTTAATTGGAATAAAATTTTCATTATTACTATTGCGACGAGGAGACTCGAACAATGATAAAGGGTATTCTAAATGTAAAATGAAGGATCATTTCCATTTTGATATTTAGAAATACCAATGTCTTCTTGAATCTTATCTCACCATGATTGTATTCCAATATTGGAGAAGTTCAAGGCTAGACCGATTGGCTAGAAATCCAGCCTTTTATCTTATGCAGGTAGTCTGGAGTTAATCTGTTCTACATTAACTGCTCTACATATCTATTAGGCTTCCACATACCTTCTTCCCAAATCCATTCTCAGTGCTTTTGATCGAATTATGTGGAATTTCTTTTGGAATAAATGGAATGGAAGTTATTTGCATCCTAGAGCATGGAACACTATATGTAAGCCTTTCTACCATGGTGGTTTAGGTATCTAATATGTATTTATCTTAAACTAGGCTACTATTATAAAGTAGGTGTAGAAAGTTGTTGTGAATTATCTTTCTTGTTGAAACATGCATGTGGGTTTATACTAAATGCATCAATGACAAGTCCTTTTGGGATATTAAGATTTCAGCTACAGCTTCATGGAGATAGCGTTCAATTTTGTCTTTGCGAAGCCAGACACTACTTTTTATTCATCATTTGATAGGAAATGGCACCTCCACATGCCTATGGACTGATCCATGGATGGGAATTGGGCGTCCGATAGATCAGTATGGCCTACGCCCAAGTTATGATCTTGGACTTGGTTTGAAGAACTTGGTAAGTGATTATACTTAAGATGGCACTTGGCATTTTCCAGTGCGTAGATTTGTTATTCTGTAGGACATCTGGGGACATATATCTACTGAGGTTCTATCTAGCTGTTGATTATCCTGATGAGAGTATTTGAACCTTAGAAGATTGCCTGAAGGTTCTCTTTGAAATTACCATATAATATGATTACAAATCATGATGGGATTTTTGCTCCATAGACTAATCTTATTTGGTGTAAGGGATCTATTAAAAAGCACTCTATTTGCTCCTAGATGGTGATGACAAGGTGCCTAAAGACAAAAGAATTTCTTTTGCAATAGAATGTTCAGTGTGACTCTTCTTATTCCTTATGTTTCGCAACTTGGGGGGTCTATTGAACATATTTTTTCTTTATTGCCCTTTTACAAATAATGTATGGAGATTTACGCTTCACTTGTTTAATCTCAAACCTATCACTTGTGCGCTACCTATTGAGATGGTTGAGTCCATTCTTTTACAGGTAAATCAAAATGATAAGGCTATGATCAGGTAAGATGATTTTTCTGGCTATCGCTTGGAATGCATGGTAAGAGAGGAACTTATGCATTTTTTGAAGAAAGATTATGAATTGGAGATATGTGGCATATCAGACTCAATCTCAATTTCGGAGTTGGATTCTTTTTTTAGGCCTTCACTTACCTGATCATGTTTCCTGTCATTGGGATCTTCTCCTAGACCGCATTGGACTGGTGAGGATTGTTGTTCATGTTCTAACAAATATGTGGCTCACTATTGCATGGCTTGCTGCAATGATTATGGGCATTTTATGGTCCGACTTGGAAGTGCCTTGGTGTGCTTGTTCAATCATTATTGGTAATCTGGTTAATGATATTCAAGTACTATTAGCCTTAGCCCCACCTCATTTCACTCATTTTTGTTATGAATTGGAGGATGATTTATTATCGATTGCTAAGTCTCCAACACTTTCAAATTGGCATCTCAATCTTAGTTGAGGCGATTGCATGATCTTTTACATTTCAAAACATTGACAACAACTTATAGAGATTTCAAGTCATCATGGCAATTATTTCGTAAAATGAAGTAGATTCCTGCTCCAAAAAGTCTTTTTTGATTTAGAACTTCATCATTTAATTCATTATTAATTCGTGAGCCCGGGGATGTGGGCTTTAAGTAATTTCTGGATGTAGGCTTTTGATTATTTTCATCCAATTGTGGGACAATTATTTTTTTACCTTATCCTTTATCAGATATGAGGTTTTTTGTATTTTGGGTTTAACCCACCTCTTTGAATATAATCTAACTTACTATTCAAAAATAAATAAATAAATAAATAAATTATGAGTTTTGTGGTGGGAATTTTGGCTTTTAAGGATTTGAGGGACATAATCCATTGTTATGTTGGAAAGGGGCTCTCTCTCTCTCTCTCTCTCTCTCTCTCTCTCTCTCTCTGTGTGTGTGTGTGTGTGTGTGTGTGTGTGTGTGTGTGTGTGTGTCTCTAATTGACTTCATATTCATGGGGGTTTAGACTCATGAATCGTTGGGTGAATCTTTGACATAGTACCATTGAATTGTAAGGAATGGCCCACCATTTTGTAATAAGCACTTTCATTTATCGTTACCTCAAGCCTATATCAATAATCAAATGAAGAAAATTACTTCAATGCAAAAGTGAAAAACCATTCTAGTTTTAGAGATATTTCGGTGACTTGATTCAGTGGCCCACTCGAAAAGGGATATAGAGATTCAATGGCTTACCTTTACAAGAAGTGTGCCCTGCAATCTCATTTTGCACATTATTTACATGGCATGTAGTTTACAAACTTATTCCGACTCACCTCACTCGACTATGGTTAAATCATTAGGTTAAGCTAGTCAAACTAGTCTAGTTGAGTCAACTTGAACAGTCAACTTGATTGCGTGAGTTACTCAGCATAATGACCATCCTAGTTTTCAAACTATGGGAGGGTACCCTAATAAACTGGGGACTCTTTAAAGCTTGTTTGTTTGCATAAATTAAATACATAGGAATTCATGGTTAAATGAGCTCTACTCAAGTACTATTAAAGAGGTGAAGGACGAAGGATATGAGATAACAATGTAAATAGGACCTTTGAGTTTCCGAGAATTTGAATTACTAGAGTAATGACGGCAATCATGTACTATCTCATCTTATTCAATTTTCATTGAAAGAGGGGTTAGTTGATGATCATTTTATATTTACTTCTTTCTTCATTTGTAACTACCTATAGAAACACAATCCTAAGAATTCAAATTACATGAAACAAACTGGCTCTTAGTAAATTGCATCACACAATGCTTCAAATTTGCCAATGTTGGCGTCATCTAATTTTGATCCTCACATTTATCAGGCACAAACTCTTTGATTCCTGAGACTCTTGGTCCTTTTTTTTTTGGTTTTGTACATGATTGTCTGAGAAATGAGGCCATGGACTTTGGAACTCATGGTTATAGAATCAACACATCTTGAATACTATTGATCAATTGGAGTGTGCGGTTATCTATTGAGTTCAAGCACAAATCATAGCACACTGGCTAATAATCTCTACCACCAAAATCACTATTAAACACCTTTTGGGATGATTTCATTATTGCTTTAGCAAAACTGAATCTAGTATATTATGTATTGAAGTGAAAAATCTGTAATTAACAAATCACATGACCGCGCAAACACATTAAGAAGAATCACACATAGATTGCTTACATCCACGAATGATAGAACCCTATTTCTTTTCCTTAATAATAGAATTAGGAATTACAAGTTACTATCATATATACATAACTCCTATTTCTTTGGCCCTAAGAAACTCAGGTACAATGACAAAAATACCTCTAGTCCTATAAAACGAAACCTTGGTTAACACGAAGGACAAATCTAGTCAATCAAGAATACAAGACATCGACTCAATATAGTAAGATTCCTCATTGAACTTCATTAACCAATGAAGCTTCATTTCTTTTTTGAACTCAATATTAGTGACCATTTAATAGTCCAAAGCCACCTTTTAAATTGGTGAGATGTTTTAGAAATGCATCCATTATAAAAAGCCTCTAATGAGTAGACATCTAAAGAGCCTACTATTTCATAAATGGGATAACCTCACCATCAGCATCATATTATGGGTCGTACCTGGGGCCATGTAAATTAGTGGAGAAGAGGGGGTCAAAAGATCCCAGTAACACGTACATATATACAAAACCTCGATACTAGTAGATCATCTTTATCCCTTGATCCATTGCCCCTCAAAGTTAATGGTTTTAGAAGTCATAAATTTATTAAGACTTCAATCAAATAGTGAGTAATATTTGGATGACTATCAAATTTTAGGTTGTGCCAATTCATGGTATCGTGGTGGGTGTGAGGGGATTGGATTGATCTAGGGGCCCCACGTGTTAAAAAAAGGAGGGTTCTTATATGAGGGTAGTGCTCATTTAGGGGTTTTCCTTCAAAAAAATATTTTTGATTAGGTTCTCTAAAAAATATTTATGATTGGGTCTCTTGGTTGATAGTAAGATGTTATAAAAGTCAATCAAAGTTGTTAGATCAGTTAGATCAAGCAAAACAATTATTTTAACTTACTGCATATTCTGTAATGTAGGGGTCTCATTTTTGCTATTTTCCTTGTGGAAAAAGGGGCCGCATTAAATATAGATTTTTTGTAGTGCAGAAAAGCATCTCCTCAATCTTTTGTTTTTCCGTGGATAACCGGCGACATAAATAGGCCCTATAAGAGGTGGGCATTCTTAGGCAGGTGTTATTTACATATTTAGTTTAGTTCATTTTAGAATTATCCATTCATTATATATAGCCTACTTCATAATTAGATTGAATGGCAACTTTATAATTTGAATGAAAGGCAGAGATGTTTTTTGAAAAATAAATCTACTTAATGAGCAGGATCACAAACTCATGAGCCTAATGAAAGCACCCATTTATAGAGCCATGAGCCCCATAAGAGTAACATTGATCAATATATCACCCTGTAATCCCCAATATGGGCCATACTAATCTAAATCGTTGGTTAGTTCTATCATTATCATCATCAAAGCCTTGTCCCAACTATGTTGGGGTCGGCTGCATGAATTTTATATCTCCATTCCGATCTATTATAAGTCAAATCCTCAGATAAGTTGTACTTCTTCAAATCTATTTTTACTATCATGATCCACATCCTCTTTGACCTATCATTTCCCCTTGGTTAGCCATCAACCTAGACAACCAAAATTTTATTTACCAGCACTGTTGCCGGCCTGTGTTACATCCCCAAACCATCTCAAATGGTTTTTTCTAATTTATATTCTATTGATGCTGCCTCTAAATGCTCTCAAAAGTGTTCATTTCTAATTTTATTCTTCATAGTTTTACCACACATCCAATTTAGTATTCTCATATCTACTACATCAATTTTGTGCCTATGTTGCTTCTTGATTGGCTGATATTTTACTCCATTGGTTATATAGTCTAGTTTTTGTCTTGTAAAAATTCTTCTTCAATATTGTTGGCATTCATTGATCATAAACCACTTTAGAAATAAATCTCCACTTCAACCATCCCACTTTTATTTTATGTTCGACATCTTCATCAATCTCCATATCTTAACTAATTATCGAGCCAAGGCAATGGGAATAATCTCTTTTTCATATCTCTTGGGCTTCAATTCTTACAATAGTTTCAGTTCTTTATATATGTCCACTGAAATTGCAATCCATATATTTTATCTTTGTACAACTTATTTTAAAGCATTTAGGATATAAAGCCAGCTGTCATCTCTCAAATTTTGCATTCACACAGGGTCTTCATTCACCCACCAACACTAAATCATCTGCAAACAACATACGGTGGAATATTTTCTCTTAAATATGAGGAGTTAATTCATCCATAATCCGTCTGAAGAGATAAGGGTTTTGACTGACCCCCCTAATGCAAACATATACTCAATGGAAACTAGCTTGTCTCTTCATAGATAATTCTCACACTTATTACTACTCTTTCAAATATGCCATTAATACTTTCAATATAACATCTTGAAACATTCCCTTTATTTAAAACCTACAAAATTAAATCTCTACATGTATTGTCGTAAGCTTTTTCTAAATTGATGAAGACCATATGCAGATTTTTCAATCTTTACTCGATATTCCTCTATTTATTGCCCAAGTGAGAAGATAACTTTCATAGCTGACCTCCCCCGTTAGTTCTATTGGATTGCATTACTAAAGTACCTGAATAATACCAATTTAAGACAATTTCTAATGAGTAAGAATCTTTAAGCACTTGGTCAAGACAAAAAAAAAAAAAAAAAAAAACCACCATAAATCTAATTTTGTTAAATTGATCATGATCAAAACAACACCTTCATATCAGCAACTTAAAATCTTAAATTTTAAACCTGGTCCCACTTATTACATATCTAAAAAAAGAGTCTCGATCCCCTATTTCTACGAAACACGGAGATATTATTTCTACGAAACAGGGGATCCGGACTCCAAAAAAGAATTGTTCTAGCTACAAAATAGCCGTCTAAATATATAAATTGTTTCATCATACCACAAGCAAATTGTCATCATTGACAAGAAGTAAATTGCAAACAAACCCTAATATGGTAAGTTTGATAGAAAGAATCTGAAAAACCCTAGTTAGGAGAATTTCAAATACGCACAAATACTTATTGGAAATTTTATGATTGGATTATTCAATTGCCAAATTCTAAAAATCATTACATTCCAAATATCTAGAGCACAATATTTTGGCCATTCTGCTCTAGCTTGTAGCTAGTTTTTTCAAAGTCTTTCTATAAATAGAGAACTCATGAATTTTGTGTGAAAACTGCCAAGGTTCAATTTAGAATTCCTCATGTTTGAAAATTCCAAATGCATGTCAGATCTTGGCCACCTCAATTCCCCAATACACGGAAAATTTCAAAATGAGCTATACTAAAATAACCAAAGGCCTTTCTAATGCTCAAAATTCCCAACTTCTATATACTTCTTGAGAAATTGGCACTTAGGTCATGCCTATTTGGATGGAATTAAATCCCCCCTATCAGGACAGAGATGTAGGGGTTATTTGTGAAAATCATGAATTTCCTGTTTGATAGAGAATTCCTGATGAGATTTAGCTGTGAGCTGGCCATGTGAAAAAGTCATTTTTGGCTAACAAAATTCTATACCTTAAGATACTTGGAATTCTACTTCGAAGGACAACATTCGAAATTCTCAAAATGCTCCAATCAAAATATCCTTAAATATTTACAATCAAACAAGCTCTAAGAAGGTGATTAAAATTGAAGAAAGAAAGATTAAGATCCACAAATGACCTTCAAAATAGTGTCCCTTTTACTAAACACTAGATAACAGAAAGATGTAAAATATGATCAATCAATCAAAACCTAAGAAAAAGAGGGTCTCATCCATATCTCATTAGTATCATCACAAAAAACCCTACTCAAAGCAAACCTTCTCTAAAGTAGATGATCTTGATTCCATTTAACTTTGGGCCGCACCTGTGACTGCAATTATTAACTGAGAATGTACGGCAAGGTGACAGCTTCTGCAGTGTCATTGTCTTTTGGCAGAGACGTAAGTAAGGAATAAATTGGAAAGTTGGGGCAAAAAGCCCAAGTTACTCGTGAAACACTGAATTTCAACTTATGCCGTGGCTTTCAATTTGGTCTGCTTACTGGCTTTTTAACAAAAGACACATTCCCACCTTACACGTGGCAATCTGCCAACAGGGTCACAAATTCCGGGAGTTCAAATTATGGGGTATAGAATTCCTGATCAAGGGCTTACTTGCAATTATCTCAGCTGTCCATTTCTGATGACCAATAGAATTCATTTGATTGTTTTGATGGCTACCAATCTATGGCTTGGATCGCTCGTCACAATGAACTTAGGGCATGCCCTCTTGTTTCTTTCTTTCTTTTCAATATATCATATATGGTATCAAGTAGTCGAAACATCCGCTGAAGCTGATTTTTATTTAGCAGCTTAAGTTCTTGAGATTTGCAATTGCCAAATATGGATTATACAATTTTATACCATATTGATGAGAAAGTTATGAGGATTTGATCGTTGAAAGTGACCTTTAAACATTAAGACTAACATGTACTAAAAGTACTAGTGACAAAGCCCAGGGATATCAAAATTTAAGACTTTTTAAAATATTATTAGTCTAAAAAAATATATATCACCTATCAATTATCATTACAATGTTTCTTTTATTTATCAGAATATAAGGAATAAAGAATAATAGAATTATTTAAAAAACCATTAGGCAGAGAGACCTACATGTCAATTGAAAATTCCTCAAAATGTTCCACTTGAAGAGATGTCTTCGTTCTGTGATTATGATTTGAGAAATAACTGATCAGGCCGATGCTTATCCTGGATGTTAAGAAGAAAAAAAATATGATGAGAATAATAGAGGTGTGATTACTGTGTGAGAGATTTTGTTAATTGCTAGTGTGATTGCCATGTTGGATTTTAATAGTTGTTGGCGTGATGAGAAACTGTGTGAGATATAATGAGAGATCTTATGGAAATCTCTTAGAATAAGAACGAATTATAGCTACCTAAAACTTCTCTAATGAGTTTCCATCTTTATTATGAATTATATATTAATATTTATTTATAATTTATTTAAATATTTAGAAATATTTCTAATTAGAAATCTTACTATTTTTTAATCAACACAAGCCTTTTGCACTAGTATATTGCTAATAAGAGAGGAAGAGATTTTAGGAAAACCTCATAGAATTTGTGTGGTTTTTGTTCATTGAGAGATTCTAGTACATGGATTAATTCTCTTATAGGTTGTGTAGTTCTTGGGGTTTTAGAAAAGGTTTTGTTCATCGAGAGATTTTAAGATACGGATTAGGGGTTTACAATTGGATTGGATGGATTTCATCAGAAATGAATTTTGATTCTGAGAGAACTGGGCCCGTTTCTTTATCAGAATTCCAAGAATTCATGTTTGGGAGAATTTCAAATTCTTTAAGGGCACGTTTGATAACAGGTGAGGAATCCATAGATTCGATGATTCTTCACTACCACCGGAAAAAGTTTCCTTGCTGGGGATTTATATAGTCGATGATTTCACATTGATATTGGCGTATATCGATGTATATAACTAAGAAAAATAGGGTTAGGTGTGCAAATCCACTTAAGAGAGGATTTTCAAATCTTATGGGGGTGGTTGGATATGGAAATCCCAACAAATGAGGATTTTCATTCATCCAAATCCTCAGGAATTTACAATTGCCAAACATGGATCTACCACACCTTTATGGAAATCGAAAATATTTTTCCTAAAGGTTTGGTTGCCAAACGTGCAAAAGTAATCTCCTTAGGTGGAATTCCAAATCCCTCTTTTTGATGGAGGATTTAGAATTCCAACAAATGGTATAGATAGTGGAATTCAAAGCATTCCAAAAGGTCTTTTGGGTGGTTGGAATTTGAAACTATAATGAAAGAAACAAGGCATTTCAAATGCAAGGGGACAAGATGTCACATCATGTCCCAACCTCTTAAATTCTAGTCATAAATTCTAATAAAGAAACAGCAGTATAGAATAGTTGAAATGTGTTAATAATCCGGCATGCCCCACAAATGACGCGCCCTATGAAGCTATGTATTTTTCATAGAAGGAGCATTGACGTGGCGCCCTCTAGAGCCTCCCTCCAATTTGTTTTTATATTTAGGATAGGAGATGTTGGAAAGAATTAGGAGGGGCAAATATTAAATGGTTCAAAAGGGTTTCAAATATATGCATATAAATGCAGAGGGAGGAACTTCAAATTTGCAGCTTGTGGAGCGTGAGTGTCATGAATATATATACCTGCCTATTTGCTTACCAAGCATCCATGTATGAAACCATTTTGAACCATTTAATATTTGCATGTCTTTCCATCTATACTTTTATATCCATGCAATGGCTATTTATTCTTTTGGAAGCTCCAGATAATTTAAGAGCCAATTCTGTCTCACATTTGCCAGCAGATGTAATAAAATCTTTAATTAGACATTATTTTATGAAACGGTTGATAGAAATCTTTAATTAGACATGATTTTATGAATCGGTTGATACCGATCGTACTGATATTTTTAGTTTGTATGGCAGCCAACACAATAATGGTTGAGTGGTGTTGGCACTTGGTGTTTTATTTTTTTATTTTTTTTGGTAAAAATGTTGGCACTTTTTTTTTTTTCGGGCCCAGAGGAAAGCCTGGTAAACTCCCCTATAGTCCCAGTGTGGTAGTGCAGTTTCGAACTTACAACCTCCGGGTGCAGGTTGTGGTCGTAGGCCAACTTAGCTAGGCACTTAGTTGGCACTTATTTGGAATGAAAATAGGACGGGGATATCTAAAATCTTAGGATTTATTTTTAAAATGTGAGGATTCTAGATTTAGAAGAGGAAATCAAATAATTTCATTGAGGAAAATTAGTCCAATTTTGTTTTCTTTTTTGCATATGCAACGTGTCGCACCAAAGAATGAAGCATCATCACCATCTCTCATTTTCTTTACATTCTTGCTCATAAAAGGCCTTTTGTGGAAAAAGGCGCTTTATGTCACGCCCTGTTCCAAGGTACATAAAAACCTTACCTAAATCCCGATGCTCCAAATCGCATGAGGATTCAAGTCAACCGATTCCTCATGTATTAGTTCCTCAAGCGAGAGTTCCGACAAGATTCACGTGTGAGGCATCGTGTCAAACCAATATAAGTAGGACATATTTTCTTTGCAGAAGCTTGTGTAACTCATGAATCCTGAACATCATACAATAATTAAATCTATAAAACATTCATCATCCATGGTATAATATATATGGAGTCATGGCATAAACATGTTCATAATTGATAATTAAGTTCAAGTTAGAGCTAAAGAGTAGTAAGGAAGCTGCATAAGCAAATAGGTTAAGTTTCATAATCCACCAACAAAATAAAGTTTAAAACATCTCCAATGGCCATCATGGCCAAACACTGGGTCCACATAATGAGCTCTTGTGAAACATGATGCCTAGAAGATATCATTAAGGGTCCACACAACTACCTCTTGAGGAGTCTCTTCAACCTCATTGGTCTCCTTGGTATAGGTACCGGCGTTGTCACCTGTAACGCCATTAAATACGACAATCTAGTAAGATAAAAAAAAAATATAATTTGCACAACATGTAGCATCAAAAGACTTATAAAGACTAAAAGATCATACGAGGTCAATATAGGATCAACTAGGCATGATTATGCATGAGAAGAATGAAACAAGATGAATCAAACATGACGATGTCTAACAAGAAGTCATCACGCGCTCCGAGGATGATTGCTAAACAGTCTCTGGCTTAGGCCATTTTTCTAGTCCTGAAGGTACCTTTTGGGTAACCTTCTCTCCCTTCTTGGCCTTTTCAGGGCCGGGAGTAGCACCTACGACTGTAACACCAATAGTAGTACCATCAATACGACGATTGAGAAAGTATAGGTAATAATAAGGACATACATAATGTATCAAATTGAATTTAAGACAGATAAATTAATAGATGCCAATGATAAGTATCAACTAGGCAAGTTGTGCTAAAATGAATAATTTATGCATTACAAATCAAGTAAAATGAAAACATACAAATTGGCTACTACCTTAAGCTCATTCTCTCAAAAGAGAGCAAATCTAGTTGGGATGTCACCAGCGGCCTGACCAAAGGCTAACTGGCTACCCAGGTCTGGAATTCCAGTGCTCCAGATGACTTATTGTAGTAGTTTCAAATAACTAAACCGAGTTCAACCCCGTCGGGTATCACAGGGTTGAAGCTAAGTAGTGCCGACTCGATCGAATCAAAATGATATTCAGTTAAAAGAAAATTTGAGTAAGTTTGTATTCATTTAATCATAACCAAATCGAATGATAATCACATATATTCAATTACTTACTCAACCCTCATTTCTAACGATTGTCAATTTTAGATATACAAAACGAAATTACGAACTGAATATAAAAGATCAAACCTCAATGGGTACTGACAATGCTATCAATCTATTGAGTAGGATTTGAGATCCAAAATGAATTCGTACTCCAATATGAAATGCAATTAGTTAAAAAGGATCAAGATATTTTTACTATCCAACTCTAGATTATCATTTTCCTAGTCCTCCACCGTCCAATACAAAATAAGCTGGGAAGGTCAACGAAATACTACCTTATTTGGTGTCCCCAGTTATAAGAAATACGTTGAATTTCCTAACGAATTTTCATGGCATGGTTTTAGACCAAAGGATATCCATTAGTCCAATTTATAAGGTTAAGGGCTCCATTCTAGGGTCATTAAGGCCTCCGAAGTCCTAAATTCCTATGGGAGTAAGGGTGAGCACCAAAATCCACTAAATGGAGGATTAAGAAGGGCTAATGTAGGCTAGGAGTGTCAATACTCCTTTTAATTGGGCCCAAAAAGCCCAAACAACTTGGTTCAGGTCCGCTCGAACGGGTCCATGTCTGCTCGAGCGGAGGTCTCCAGAAGGGTGGCTCATTTGAGCGGCTCCAGGAGCGCTCGAGCGCCCATTATAAATTTCCATTCTGGAAATTCCAGTGAGTGGGTCCGCTCGAGCGGCCATCTGCACGCTCGAGCGCCCACTCCAGAATTCCATTTCAGAATTTCTGATGTGTTTCTCCCTTCCATTTATTCTCTTCTCTTCTTCCAACCTTAAACCTGCAATAATTGAGCCTCCTTGCTCCCCTTCTATATACTATAAAATCCTTCCATTCATTCATCAATCAAAACCATATAAACAAATCCAACCCATTAATCAACTTAAGAAAACTAGAATCGTTGAGAAAGAGTAATACTTGAGTCAAATGAAATTAACAAAATGAAAGCCCAAAATATGCTTATACTTGCCTCTAATAGAGCTTTCCAACTTTTCTAACTTAAAACCCAAGAAAACCCCAAATGCTCAAACCCTAACCACAATAATCATGGAAAAAGGCAAATAAATATGCATAGACACTCATCCACAATCTTCTTGACCCTATTGTAACTCAAAAACTCAACCATTAAGAGCTTAGTGTCTACCTTTGGGGGGGTTTCAGATTGGAGGAGATGGGGAAGAGGAAAAGTAGGTCCTGACCAACAATGGAGAAAGAAGAATGAAGGAGAAGATGATGATGAATGAAGCTATTTATCTCTCAAGGTGTCTGCCTTTACTCTTGTAGTGTTTTGGAGAAGAAGAGGAGAAGAGAAAGAGAGTAGAGAGAGAGAAGATGAAAAGAAATGAGAGAAAGGGGATAAGATTATATATAAAGGGGTGATCATGACATTTTTGCATGGAAGTCCACTTAAATAGCATATATTCTTATTTTAAGTCAAATGAGGGTCCAATTATTCAAAGGTTGGTTAGATGAAGAAGAGTCTGATATGAAAATCGATGTACTCGTCAAAATCCACGTGATGATGTTAAAATAACGTGCAATTGATGAAAAATGCGAAAATCAATATTTACGAAAAAGTCCTCGATTCTACTCAATTGAGTGAACTCGGATATCACTCACTTATATAAGGTTTAACAACCCTTCTACTTGGACAAACTTTTTGTCCAGAATTTGGGACAAACTCCCATGTGGCACAATCCTAGAGGTGCTTTTTCCCCCTCTCTCAAAAGTTGCACCTCTAGGATTGTGCCACATGGGAGTTTGTCCCAAATTCTGGCCAAAAAGTTTGTCCATTTAAACTTTTTGAAGGTTTAAAACTCAACTAACTCGGTCTATAAAGACTATTAAACACTAATTACCATAATTTAGTAATTAAACATAATTAATTTAGCTAAAATACAATTAATTAGTACTAATCAAGATTAAATCGGGTCAGGGTGTAACAATAAGTGCATGAAACCTGATCATTCATTTTAGATAATTTTTTGAAATTTTGATGGTAGTACAACCTTGCCATGTGCCCCCTTTTTTTTTCTTTCAAAGTTGGGGGTTTCTTTTGAGGATCGAGACGGGGGACATAAAAGGATCCGGTACCGCCGAAAGAGGCCCCTGGCACACATCCATTCTGTTGCCATCTTAGCTCATGTAAGCAAGAACCCAAGTCAGATCTCAAGCGTTCACTCATTTGGTATGGGTCATGGATCCAGAATACTACATTTGGAGCTTGGATAATGCCCAATTCACAAATTCCACCCGTTTACGTGTGACCCAAAACCATCATTAGATCAAGTGTCACACCTCAATGGATCCATAAACCACGAAAATTAATGAGAGATATTATGCAATCAATCTGATGGCAAATATCATTCCTATCGTTCTGAGATCTCAGTCAATGAAAATTAATAGGCTTAGCAGTGGATTGAAGGGTTTGGATTCACAGTAGGCTCATGATCATTCGCTGAAAGTTGGGAAAATCGATGAGCCAGAATTAGGCACTGAGGAAAAAAAAAAAAAGAAGAAAGGAATATCAAAGCTTCTCTTCTACTTCATTAAAAAATTCTTTGAATTCCAAAACCCAAATTCCCCAACTGCTAATTTCTTGTGAAGATTCTAATAGATTTCAGAGAATTTCAAAGATTTGTCTTCTTATTGTCTTCTTAAAAAAGCCATCTTACATCATGGCCATTCCAAATATGGATTTAATGAACCCAGCGGATTTGGGAATTCTCGATAACCCAAATTCCTAATGTCACATTTGACAAGGGATTTCTCACCAGATTTTTACAGAGTCATCATTTGGAAATTGTAAATCCTTGGTCTGACCCCCTTCCATAGGATTTGAAAATCTTCACTTTTGCGGATTTTAAGCACTGTACCAATTTTTCTCAGCTAAACGCATTGATATCGATGTGGAATCCCTAGCTATACAAATCCTCAGTGAGGAATCCCTGCTCTAAGGCAATGAATTCCTCACCTGTTACCAAAAGTGCCCCAACAGATATGCTTGAAATCAATCCAAGAGGACAAAGAAAGGAATCAATCACATTTTTTTTCCAAGCTGTTTCTTATCCTCTGCATTTTCATTCAGCAATAAATCTGTAAACACCTGCTCAATCAGACTCAACTTGTATGGAGAATGCATCACAATAGCTACTTGCAAAAATTTTTTGCAGGTTTGATTTCAGGTAAGTGAATCCAAACCATTTATTCATGTGGTAATGTCAGGTAAGAATCCTGGAAGCCAAACCATTGAAATTGAATTTGCGAATGTGCAGTTGCACAAGAACCTGTTTGTGTATGTAAAATCCTGGAAGCCATCAGTAAGGTTGGGAAAAATGAAGCCACAGAGAATATTCTATGTAAATGCAATAAAAAAAAAATGATCCATCTCCACAGATACCAAATTCTTCGAAGCAGATTAAGTTGCAAAGGCATGAGAACATACTGCAGCAATACTCTGTTCTTTCCCACTGACCAAATGACAAATTTATTATCACATTCTTTGAATGTACAGTTCAAAGAGTTCAGATACAAAAGAGGCACTGAAGACATTTGGACCTGGAAGAAAAATGTTGCCTCGCTGAATTGTTATATAAATCCAACTCATTATTACTTTCCAGGGATTTAAGCTAGGAAAACTAGAATGAAGGTACGAATTTCCATGGGACCCAGCTCCACCACTAGTTTAGAGGGATCCACAGGCCCTCCTCTCATCTTCATTTCTTCCTTAGGAGGGCCTTCTACCTTCCAAATCAGTCTCTTCTTTTCCATTTCTGCTCTTTCTTGATTAGCAGATAAGTTCATCTCAGTTATTTTGCTGATCTGAAAAGAATATAATGACAAAAATAGGATGATTTCCACTTGACAGGGAGGGGGAAGGGAACCAAGAAGAGTTAAGTATCATGCATATACTGCTAATCACACACAAGGACATGTATGTATTAACACAAGGCCCGATGATGCTAATCATAATATGCATATATTTTAATAAGGATTAAGTGATTCAACAGCTGAATCATCATTTTCCTCTACAACAGCTAAAGAACCATTTTTCTCTAAAAAATCTAAAAACAGTGAATGAGCTTTCGATTCTCAGCTGATCAATTAAGGCATGGGTTCAAGGACATGAAATGGTATGTGAAGAATTGGGGTACCAAACAGTAGTCAACAAAAAGGGTAACCATGGCAGTTAGCCTTGGAGTAGGAGTGACAGAAATGTCTTTTGTCGCATAAGCATTTCATTTTTCAACCCCCCTAAAGTAACGGCATGCCACATAAGGTTATTTACTTTATATATATTTTTAATCTAAAAGCAGGTCTGCAGTAGAATTTATAATCCTAGAGGGGCTATTGCCCCAAAAGAAAGGGGTCATCATAAAAATAATAATGATAATGATGTGTATGATCCTATCAGACTAATGCTAGATGCATTTACAACCGTATCACTTGGAGAGTTTCAGAGGCACTAGAATTGATCTCATGTTCATATCTAACTTCATTCCATCATGTGAAACTTACCATCTTGTCAGGGAACAACTTCCTTAGATCCACATAAGCCATTACTGAGAGATCCTTATCCTCTCCCATCTGGAAAATATAAACACAAGCAACAGGAGATATATTCAGCAATAAAATATATAGGTGGTGAATTTTTCAGGAGGACTACAATATATACTAAAGCTGAAAAGTCATAAGTGAATTTGGCAGATCATGGTAGAAGGAGCTTCTGTTTCTAATGGTCAGTTAAGTAAAAGTGAGAATTTAGGACCTCATATAGGTGTGCCAATCGCATTAGAACACTTCCATCTTCAAGGACCTGTAGAAAAGTTCAAGAGATTTCAAGTAGACCTACGAAAACTAGCCAATCTTTTTGTAAGTTCTAGTAAAAATAATGAAGATCTTTTGTTTTAATTCGACTTGCTATCCAAACATACATGTTTTTAAGAGATAACATAAGTAATATTCATAGAAGCCAAATTAAAAAAAAAAAAAAAATTCCATTGGTCTTGAGCAGATAATGAAATTATCATACTCCCCAATCTATGCTTGTCGAGCATTTCAAGTGTAAGAATACTTTTAGCATTAAAAACAATGCTAGCTGCAATTTCACCAAATCCTCTCCCAAATTTCGTGTAGGTATTTGGGTCCTTAAGATTTTGATAAATGACATACATAACATGCTTTTACACTATAGCAAAAGTATTTATAAGACGGCATGAAAGTTCCCCATTCTAATTTACAACAATTTTGGTTATGACAAGTGGTAGACAAGTTCTACATGAGGCATTCCACTTACCTGAAGGGTTATCATTGCAACATTATCAGGTAAACTGTAGGAAGGATCCATTGCCGAGAATGTTGGTATATGTGAACTTGTCCAATTACCTCCATTCTGCTAAATAGGAACTTGTCATATAGATTTAGCAGACCCGTAAGCCTCAAAACAAGGGAACTAGACAGTTCTTCACCTGTTCAGTGAATGCAAGAAGAAAAGGACTATATATCTCTTGGCCCGCCATTCGACGCCACTTAGCACCCTCGCCCAAGGGATCAATTCTAAGATAAAATTTCCCCTGAACCTGTCAAAACGTTAATATTGAAGCTGTAAAAATTTGAACAGTGTCCTATGCCTTTGTACTTTAAAACTGCCTAAGTAGAAAGAAGTTGGGAGAGAGATATCCTTTTAGGTTATTTTACACAGGGGTATATACGGTCATAAAAAAAAGTGCAGTGTGTGGAGAGCAAAAACCAGTGTGCATTTAACTACTCTCTATAAAATGGGCCACGGAATTGTAGTTGAGTACCTGGGTCCTCAAGTTTAATCACTCCTAGTCCTAGCCTAGTGTAGGGGAAAATAAATGAATGGGCCTAACAAATATATATTACATATCCTTTTCTTCGCAAATATAATATATATAAAGTGGGTCTAGCCATCTTTTAGGATACTGGGTCTAGCCATATTTTATAGACAAGTGAGAACTAGTTCTCACATATTATGTGAGAACTTTTTTGTGGGGCCCAATTGTGGGCCCTATTTGGAGATGGGACCAAGGGGGATGGAAAGATCTATGTGAGACCACCCCATGTATCAAGTTTGACCCCAAACCCATGCCCCTAATCCCTTCATCCGTGGCCTACAAGTTTAATGGCTTCATATTCAAAAAAATATTCAACCCTCGATCCAACGGTTCAGTCCATTTGGATGTGTGCCAATCTTTGGGATTAGTGACCATCAAGGAGTTTCCTATTGGTTGCTAGGTTTGGATGGGTTGCTGGTTGGGCCCCACAAAATGGTTCTCACATAATATGTGAGAACTAGTTCTCACTTGAATATTTCCCATTTATATATTATTTTAAACTTTAATATTTATTTAATATTTTTTACATATTTATTTATTTTTTATTTTTTTCAAAATATTTCACCGAATTTCCGAATCAGCCGAAATAATTCAGTTTGGGCACTAAATTGAAATAGCTTTCGAAGCGAATTTCTCAACACTGCCCGACCCACATGTTCAGATTCTCCATTTTCATCTCCTTCTTATGTTTCAAGGAAATCCCAAAGTCCTTCCATGAAAGTGGGATTTTGTGAATAGTACTGCCAACCACAAATTGTTCATGCATGTTCATTCCTTCCGTCTGAACTTCATGGATTGTTTTCTGTAAGTCTCTAGCTTGTACTATATATCACTGATTTTCCTTCTTCTATTCGGAAGTCCTAAAAATTTTATACCGCATATATTTTTGTTCCCGTGTCTTCAGCAACATATACTCACTTTCTAAATCCACCCATAATTCCCTTGTGGTTTTGTATTTCACAAATACACTACACAAGGAATTATCAAGATGATTGAGGATCTCATTCCTACAATCAAAATCATCTGATTTCCACTGATCATTCTGATATGTACCGGTAGGCCTATTTCCGAATGGTCTAGGACAGTCTGTGTTCAACATATATAGGACTTTCAACACCTTTAAGTAGATATTCCATTTTCATTTGCCACATCTTAAAATGTTGGCCTTCGAAATTGAATACTTTAGGAATCTCCCTAGTATTAGCCATTTTCATTTTTATCAACAATTTAATCTGCAAAATCAAAATTTGTTTAAACTTTTAGAAAAAGATATGCAGAAATTGTCAATAAATTAATTAAGTTAATAATAATTTCAGAGAAAGGAAAGATGGCACCCGAACAACTAGCAGCTGAAGCACGTCTATCTTTAGATAGATTTTTCCCCCACAATTGTGGGGTGGACTCGTGGACTTGAATGGATGAAGAACTTGAACCCAATGGACCACTATTTCAGACTTACTTGCAACAACAATAGTGAAAAAGAGGAGCCCAAATAGAAACAAAAGCATGTTACCCACTTCCGCGGAGGTAACATACATAATTCCATGGAGGTAACTTACCCACTTTCGCAGAAGTAACGTACTTACTTCCGTGGAGGTAACTCACCCATTTTTGCAGAAGTAACATACCTCATAAAACCATAGCGGTGGGGTACCACGACTTCCATGGAAGTAGGAACACGTTATCACGTATAGCAGTAACGTGTCATAAGATCAAGAGACATGTTACACAATCACCCAATGACTACAATCGGAAATGGGCCGGACCAGATAAGTGGAGCGGGCATAAAATTGTTGAGTCCAAAAATACATCTGAAAGAGAACTTTTCTACGCTTTAAAGCACGAAACCACCAACATAAGGCATGGGTTTGCTCCCCACGTCTTGTGTCTGAAACCGCCTTAAATTTGCCTGATGTGCATTTCAGTGGGTTTAGCCAGCGCCACTAGGGGGGTTTTAGTCTTGTTGGGTCAAAAACTTAAGGGATATCCACATCATAAAAAAAAAAAAAAAAGAAAAAAAGAAGACAACCTGTATTGATTTAGATTGGGTAGGATCAAA
This sequence comes from Umbellularia californica, assembly GCA_028538565.1. Lineage (NCBI taxonomy): Eukaryota > Viridiplantae > Streptophyta > Magnoliopsida > Laurales > Lauraceae > Umbellularia > Umbellularia californica. Next base: position 31,359,039 of record JAPQWN010000002.1, read on the forward strand.
GATAGATAGAAAAGGTCAAAAATAAGTTATTGTACCATGGTGGGCTGAATCTTGTGTCTTGTAAAAGTAAGAAACAACCTATAGTAGCAAGATCCAATTCTGAAGCTGAGTACCGAGTTATGGCACTTGGGACGTGAGCTACTTCTATGATCACGAGTCTTATTGCATGAGTTGAAATTTCTATATAAAGCTCCTATGGTGTTACATTCTTAGAGTAAATCTGTGAGGTAGATTGCAACAAATCTAGTCTTCTATGAACTTACAAAATACATCGGAGTTGATTGCGCTTTTTTTAGAGAAAAAGTTGAGAGAGAGAGAGAGAGAGAGAGAGAGAGATGAAGTTTGTGCACACAGATGATCAATTTGTAGATTTCCTCACTAATGCACTTCCAAATAGAAAGTTAACAAATACATTGTCTAAGCTGGGCTAATAACAGTAAGCAAGAAGAAAGTATTCGCTGGGCCATGAGGATTTCCACCCTCTAACACTTAGTGTACTCTCTCCCGATAGGTTTCAATCTTGCTCTCACATTTTCCCCCATGTGGTTCGGAATCATGGGAGAGAGAGCTCTCACCCCTCTCACTCCGAGTCTAGGGTTACCGATTACATTAATATATAATCTCTACTTTCTTGGCCCCCAAGAAAGCTCAGGTACAATGACCAAAATACCCTTGACTCTGAACCCGGCCATTGGTTAACCCAATGAACCATTCCAGTCCAACCAAAATACAAGACATAAACCCAACAATCTCCACCTTGTAGAACTTGAGCCACCTTGAAGATACCCGGCAATGTCTTCTTGTACCTTGCTGAATGGTACATCCTTGCATCGATGGCGCGGTCTTCATCCTTCAACATTCTGACATGTTGAACCAGCACTTGAACTTTGAGCAAAGTACATATTCTCGTCAAACTCCACCTTGAACTTTAATGCTCGAATTCATTGACGAGTCTAAGTGATGTCGACGTTTGAATCACTCACTATCCAGCTATTAAACTCCCTTGACATCAGTATCCCTTCAAAGTTCCATTCATAATGAACACGTAAGAGAAAACGGGTCGAGAATACAAGTCCCGATAACTCTACAACTATAAAATAACCCCCGCCTCCAAAGGATCAAATCCCTGTTTGACCTAGTCTAAATCCTTGTCTTCGATCCGTCAAATTCCTATTTGACCACTACTGATGAAGTCATGGCATTAGTCCCTGCTTGCTCCTCCTTCGCTAATTAGGCTTTGGCAAGATGAATGCCATCACATGTGATCCAATAACATGTATCCTTTGAATCGCCCTTTCTTCATCCCATCAACCGGTCAATCTGCTTTGCTAACTTTATAGATCTCGTCGACGCGAGTGTGCTGGAAGAAACAGAGCACGATTTGGAGGCCGGATGGCCCCGAATTTTGAGATTGAATTTTGACTGTTGTTCTGGTCAAACTGGTTGTTTGAACGTCAGGCTGACATCAACGCCTATTGCTATGCTGGGCTTCTGGATATGGGTCAGGTCGAACCTGACCCGAACTTCGACCGAACCTGGGCCCAACCCTGCTGGGTCTTCTTTTTCTTCCTACAACAAAACAGGGGCAGAGAACCTTCTCTGTTTTTCAATTCTGGTCTGCAACCAGAACCAGAACAGCAGCCCCGCTGCCTTCTCTTTCTTCTCCGGCGATTTCCTCCCTGAAACCAGTCCCCTGCGATCGTCTTCTCTGGGTTCCATAGAACTGATATGGTCCCATTGATCCAACCGGTCCTTTGTTCTGCGATGGCCGATCTCCTTTTGAGATTTCTCCTCTATTTCTTTAGACGTAGGACCCACCTCTGCAACTTCTCCAATTTGCAAAGATTCAGTCTTCTGCAAATCGAATCCAACCAGCACCACCGGGATGTGCGCATTGTGATGGCCCAACCTTTGTTGCTGCAGTAGTCTTCTCCAACTGTAAAGAGGTTTGTACCCTCTGTCCTTCTTTAGACAGAACTGATTCCGTCTTCTTCTCTTGATCAAGAGTGTGGCCAACCTCTGAAGTCTAGATCCAATCCAGAAGAGCCTGAGACCAAGTCTCCTCCGGTGAGCAAATCCGTCCATTGCATGTAACCCCACACCTTGATAACTTGATCGATCTCCACCTCCAAGCGAAACTAGAGGAACTCGCTCAAAGCCCAAGGATCTTCAACCTCAACTCTTCTGATACCATTTGTTAGGACAAATGCGCGCAATCACAACCACAAGCAATCCATGATACAAGAGATTTACATGGTTCGGCAAACTCGCCTACGTCCACACTTAGCGTACTATCTCTCGGTAGGTCTCAAACTTGCTCTCACATATGCCCGCATGTGCTTCAGAACCACGAGAGAGAGAGCTCTCACCTCTCACTCCGAGTAGTCCAGGGTTGCTAATTATATTAATATATAATCACTATGGGCTTGGCCCAAAGAAAGTCCCGGTACAATAAACAAAATACCCTTGACCCTAAACCCAGTCATTAGCTAACCCAATGAACCAAGCCGGTCCGACCGGAATACAAGACATAAACCCATTAACATGTTTGAAGATGGGAAGGCCTAAGAAAAAAAAGGATCCAGGTTGGTGCATTTTACCTATTGGAGTTTTAAAGTTCAATGTAGATGGAGCGGCACGAGGTAAGCTAGGGATGACAGGCATTGGAGGTGTCTTAAGAAACCACAAAGGGGAACTATCGTTTATGTTTTTAACACGCACTGGGATCAAAGAATCCAATGGAGCAGAAGTTTTTGGCAATTTTGGGAGCGCTTCGGATCTTTCATACACAAATCGAACAAAGTATAACAGTGGAGAGTGATTCTTTCAATGCTATTTCATGGATGAAGTCTTCTGAGGTTCCTTGGAAAATGAAGTTCTATTTCAGCGAGATCAGGCTATTTCATCTAGAGTGCAGGTTTCTTTTGTTCATGTTAGTAGCTCTGCTAATGGCATGGCAGACTTTACTAGCTAAGCAAGGGGTAGCTTGCTCTTCAAATTTGCGTGCTTTTGTCGCAAAGTCCTTGCTTGGGCTCCAGTATACTTCTCTTATACCGGGTCATCTCTGTTTTCTGTTTGTTGTTGTAAGCAGGTTGTATGTTTTCATTGTTTTGCTTCTTTTAATAAAAGTCAATGTCACCAAAAAACAAAAACAGAAAAGCAACAGGCTACATTAACATATGTGCTCGTGGATGAAAATGGTGTGAGATATACTTACTGTTAGCCCTTGGCATACACCACTGACACAAACCGTTTCATTGTGCGCCTCATCAACACCTCTGGCATCATCATGAATCAACCTCCTACATAATGAACTAGAAAATCTTAAACATCATGTCTAAAAAATATGGGGATAACAAAGTTTTCTGTATCAATAGAGAATATACTTTGTAAAGAATGAAACCTAAAATGTTAGAGACACACACACATAAACATATTTCATTTAGCTTGATGTGGCTCTGTCGTTGTACTTGTGGAGAAAGATGAAATCCAAATATCCAGAATTTCGCTTCTTAGTAAGTGTGAAAAACCACACTAGCCCAAGACTCAACATCAAGATGAAAGAAGAAGAACAATCAAAAGATAAAAGGGGGATCATTAAAACATAACATTACAAGTTCAACTTGAGGCCACCACTTGCACAAGATATGGACTAATTGATTATGTGACTTCTTCTCTCAACTTGCTTCAATGGGTTTCATGGACATTGGATGAAGAGGTCACCCGAATGTATATATATATATAGGTGATTTGGAAAATTGCTAGCATAATGACGTGGTTGCAAGGGAAAGGAAGATAATTAGTGGAGGACCATGGGAATGTGAGAAATGGTTGAATGGAAGTAATGACATGTATGGGAATTATAATTTTGGTGTATGGAAAAGTGGATTAGAAGCACATAGGAATTGTAGCTTGGTCTATGGAAAAGTGGATGGGAGCAATGAAGTACATGGGAAGTGTGGCTTGTGTATGGAGGAGTGGATGGAGTAATGAAGTGTATGGGAAAATGTATGTTGGTATATGAAGAAATGGATGTTAGTAATGGCTTGGTGAGGATAATGATGTGGCAACATGGGAAGATGGAAAAGTGGTTGGAGAGAGAGAGAGAGAGAGAGTGGCACGTGTTATCCACACATGTGAAAGTGGGACCCATTTACAAAACCCCCCAAACACAAAATAGCCTCACTACAACACTCAAAATATTAAGTAAGAAAAACAAGAAAATTAAACTCAGGAAATTCTAGAAAATGAACTTCAAAATTTAACGGTATTTAGGCACATGCACACAAGGAGAATTCAGCTAATGGGATTTATTACTATGGATGAACCACAGCCCAACACTCTTGCCGATTGGACTTGTTAACCTTCTCTTCATCTAATGGATCTTTACATGTAAAACGGCAACCGGCAGAAATTTGAGTGACTTTACCTCAAACCTTCCATTTACTCAAAAAGTTGTCCAACATAACAGCTAGGACTGTCCAATCGCTGCAAGTTTTGGGCTCTATCACATGTAATGTAACACAGGACCAACTGGTTAAGTACTCTGGAAGCTTGCTGTGTGAAAAAGTCCGGCACTGATAAAGTAGCTTGAATATAATTATTGAAAATGTAGTCTATGTTGAAAAGAGAATCAACCTTGGACTGTCTTGCTAGGAGGTAAATACTAATGGTTGAACAATTAAATGGAGAAACTGCAAAAATAACAAACCTATGTAACATCAGCTCTATCTGACCATCCAATATACTGGAGCCCCCAATTGCACGATCTACCATTACTGATAGCTCTTTCTGACTATCTTCCATGTAAATCCCAAGATTAATCTGAGAGAAAGAAATTGTTACGCCTTTTTGTCATTCACTGAAATAGCCAAAAGAACTATTAAATCACTGATGTGGACCAAGAATACATGGATTGTGTGAGTTGTGACAGCTGCTTGTGACAAATATATTTACAACTTTGACCGAGGATAAGAGGATAACACTTCCCTAGGTAACATGGGTCCATAGAGATACCAATGATCCCACAAATGGCCGCACAATAGGACACATGCATGGGATGTCCAGCCAATGTGCCTAGTCATCGAAGGCTAAGTGTGAGTTGGTTCTCTAAAGCAAGAAATTAAGTTGTGAGGGTATTTTAGTACCACCTATCTCTAATTTAATTGTGTACGTAAGGCTAGGATAAAAGCATCTAGCCTAGCCTTAGTGCTTGATGTACACCCCAAATGTACTCTAGGGCTGCCTTTTCACTTAAAAGGTTCCCCAGGGCAAGGTATTCCATATGCATGTCATGGCCATCTACAGAAGCTTATATAGTTTTTGATTGGGCAAGGTACTAAGTTTGATAGAAATTCTACTGCTGGTTAATTTACACTAGATGGTGATAACCTTGTCTCATGAAAAGCAAGAAACAACTTGTGGTTTCACAATCTAGGAATTACAGTATGCAATCCCATGCCAATATAATGTGATAATACAATCGCAATGCATATTGCTTCTATCATGAACTTACAAAGCATATTGAGGTAAACTGCCATTTCATGAGAGAAAAGGTGATAAAAGGAAAAAAGTTGAAGCATGCTACTATTTGGAATCAGAATGCAGTTTTCCTCACAAAGGCAGTTAACAAGAAACAGTTATGTGATGTTTCTTCAAAGATAAGGGTTTTGTAATTTTTATAAATTAGGGATCGTTTTCTAATTACATAAAATACAATTCTTTTTTTTAATATATAAAACTGAAAAAAATATAAATCATTATAGTCACCCAAATTCTTATTGCCCCCTATGTTCTTATTTCTTCCAAATTCTTCTCTATTTTTTACCATACACTCTTCCTCCTTTCTTCTTATTTTTCCCTTCCTCATCTTCCAATTTCATGTATTTTTTCCTTTAATTTAGAACTTCCAACTGTTAGCAAACTTGGTAGTGCTTCTATAAAGCCCGCCTTTCCTTATTAGCTTCAAGAGAGAAACAATTGAAAGTTGAAAAGGCAATAACTCTGAATTGGGGTGGTATTGGCTGAGTTCTAGCCTACTGGAATAACCCCAGATTTGGATAATTTATTTCTTCAGGACAAGGTACAACTTGTTTAAAAGCCAAACCATAACAGGAAAAAACCAAGCCCAAAGCCTGGGCTGGGCTGGGCCTTAGTAAGAACTTACCAGTGCAAGAAATCCTTTTTCATTAATCAACACTAATAATCAGCACAGACGCAGAGCTTGGGCTATATTAGGCTCAGGAACCTGCCCAAGTCCCAACCCAGTGCAGGTGCTAGTTCTGAATAAATAAATGCATGACCAAACCATTAGTGAGCTACATGCGATTAACATCCTTCACTTATAGAAACTTACAGGGTAGTAATTTCCAGCAACAGGTTGGTTCACTTGAAGGTTCCAATCTGATCTATAATCACGGATCTGCAGGTCAATTGAGAATTTTAGTTAGCAATGTTAAGTATCAGCTAAAAGAATATACAGAAGAAAAATCTAGAAACAGTTTCCTCAGTAATAAATCCAACCTAGATCTCTAATAGAATATTGGTGGGTCAACTGTGTTGTGGAAGGTGATTCCAAGAATGACGGACCTTGTACAGACAGAAATTACCTTGGACCTACGTGATTAATTTGTAGTTGATGAAATTAAAGCTATGGAGAACATTCTAAGAAACAATTGTGGGCAGCATTCTTGATGCAATTAGTTGGATGACTCCCTTTTGAGCAAGGGCTAAAATACAAAAACCTCTATTGACTGCCATAACATATGCTTTATCATAAACTTCAATCAGAAAACTAATAGGCTGATGACGAGGAAATGCTGATTTGATTTTATCAAAAGGACTTTATAAATATTTATCAACTTGTCAATTCCATTTCAAAGCCACTTCATTTTACCTCTAAAATACACATTTCTGCCATTTCGGCATTTCATTTTCGAATAAAAGAAGACATGACCAAAATAAAGATAGAAAATAGAAAAGGTTTAAATTAAAACTAAATATGGATTTACTGATTTACATCATACTGCACCACCATTCAACAATTTTAATGTCCAAATGACACTTTTATCTCTGAAAATAAAGATTCTCACAACTAAAGCAGGCAACAAGGAAATATTTTTATTTCTATCCGAACCCTAATCTCAACATGTGTTAATCCCTCCCATTGGGGAGAGGGGAATGAAGGTAAATAGACCAGTCCACCCATTTATTCCTGTTAGATTATATGGTCTCAATCCAGTAGATGATGTTAAAAATTGATTCATTTTTATATTATCAATATAATTATGCCTTCCTTTCATGAGATGAATAGTGTTTTATTACTTCTTGCACATAACCAATACGAATGACATGATGGTTCATGAGACGAACCAGATCCTACGAGTATATTAGATGCGACACACAGGGGCGGACCGACATGTAGGCCTAGGGGACCATGGCCCCCCTTAAGTTTTTAAAATTTTATTTTTTACCGCTAAATTTTTTGTAAATTTCTATTTTGACCCCTAAATTGTTAAAATTTTATTTTAATAATTTTCATTTGGCCCCCCCTAGTTCCATTTTTTGGGTCCGCCCCTGGCGACACATATTTTTGGATGAGATCCACATACAGGAGACATTTGTCACAAATCCTATACTTAATTGGTTCACAACCGGTGATGAGATTGGGCATCTCATCTGACAAAGTTGCAGCATTATGAGCACTATGAAATAGTGTGATTTTTCTAGATCAACGATGAAAATAGCGGCTACGCCCGCCGCCAAACTGCTATGAAGCGGGCTCTACGTAGCATGGCGGGGCTACAAAACGGCGTAGCGGTGCGATTTGAAAAAATCGCCCAAAAAATCTGAAAAAATTCCAGAAAATCCAGAAAATAGTAAAATGAAATAAAATGTGTTTCTTTTGTAAAAGTAAGTAAGAAAAGGGGGTGTAGCGGTGGCCTCAATATATGAGGTCCTGTATCGCTGTATAAATAGAAAATAATAGTAATGATTAGCTTTTCCACATGTATTCATGTTTCTTAGTCATGCTAACTTATTTCTAATTGAGTGAAATTTGATTGAGCTCTATTTTCAGGTAGAATGAAATTTGGCTAAGGCATTGATTTTAATTAAGTAATATTGGGCTAAGACATGACTTTTTTATTTTTATATTTAACCTCATTGTGGAGCGCACCAATGATTAAAGGAATCAAGTGCTTTAGTTTTTATTTGTTCTTAAAGGGTCATTTAATTTTTATTGATACCTTTCAAAGGGTCCATAAGTGCCTAATGAAATAAAAGATGTGTCCATTTAATTTTTATTTATGCCTTTTAAAGGTCCCATAAGTGCCCTCTAATGAAATAAAAGAGGGGTCCATTTAATTTTTATTCATAACTTTCTTAGGGCCCATAAGTGCCCTCTAAAAGAGGGGTACATTTAATTTTTATTTATAACTTTCACAAGGCCCATAAGTTTCCTCCTAAAAAGGGGGGCACATTTAATTTTTATTTACAACTTTCAAAGGCCCATAAGTGCACCCTAATGAAATAATACAAGGATCAAAATGAAATTGGTTTTGGTGCCATGAGTGCCCTCTAAAAGAGGGGGTACATTTAAATTATGTTTATAACTTTCATAAGGGCCCATTAAGTGCCCCCCTAAATGAAATAAATCAAAGGCAAGGGTTTCGTTCCCTATTTCTTTTCCCAAAACAAAGTCGACGAAAATCGAGAGAAGCAGGAGAGGGGATAGGAAAAGAAGGAGGAGGAGGAGGAGGAAGGAGGAGGAAGAAGAAGAATAAGGAGGAGCTGCGCTACTACTACTGCTGCAACGCTGGTGCCGCCACGCATCAGGTATGTATTATGCAACTCATCTTTTTTTTTTTTTTTTTTCCATTTATCCTTTCTTCCTTTGTCTCCTTTTTTTTTTTTTTTTTCTTTTTCTGTTGTTTGTTCAAACTGTGATTAAGTGGAGCAAACGAGAAGAGAGGGAGAGGGAGGGAGGGTTTCAACCCAAACCGCAATGTAGCGGCCGCTACGACAATGTATCGGTCGTAGCGTTCACTATGGACCGCAACGGATGCGATACCCGATATTTCCATTGTAGCGCGGTGGCATGGCCGATATTTTCATCCATGGTCTCGATCATCAAAGTGTAAGACTCTGGATCATTGTGCTGGTACATTGGATGTATTGAAAGACCATGAGAAGCACCTTATGAAACATTGTCTTTACTTTAATGTCTGCTCTCATAATTCCCTAGCAATAGACTCTCAATCATGAGGCATTAATGAACTCAAGTTTTTATCTATTCATTTGCTTTGAGTCACTAATGAGTGAGGCCAACTGTAGGTCAACACCTCGGTGTCTTGGGTACGTGGTAGTAGGACTATGGAAACATTTAATGGTCAAAATTGAATCTATCTTAATTATCCCCTTGTGCCAATTAATGGATTTATCGTTGGTAAGTGCACACCCATCTCAATTAGGAGTTAATTGGATGGTACTGATGATCACTGTGATTAATTGGGTCTCAAGGATAATAAGATGTGGGTCAAAATTGGTGGGACAGGTTTAATCTAATTGATCCATGGATATGGATAGAGGAGCCTACTTGAGGTGATAGGGAAATTTATGGTCTTCTTTGTAATTTATTCGTAAGACTAGAGTTCAGTTGCATTTATATAGTAGAGTTATTTGCAATTAACTGTGGGCCCGAATTGCACATGAGATGTGGGGTCGCGGTGTCCTAGTTAGAGCTAGCTTTCTATGGAATCCCTAGTGGTCCCCACGCTAGCCCAAGATTAGATCATTACTAATTCTACTTGAACTCAAAAAGGAAAAGAAATAGAAAGTTACTATTACTATTGGAAGTGAGACTTCTAATAGCGGTAATAGCAAGAAGAGAAGGTTTCTAATTATTATGGAAATGGGACTTCTACATAATATTAGTAAGAAGAGGTTGCACTAAGCTATAAATAAGGGAGCCCCCCCGGACGTCCCTTATGCTTCACACTCCCAAAGTGCAAGAATTGCACTTCCTCTTCTCTCCTCTCTCTTTAGTTCTCTTCTAGTTTTTCCTTCGAGTTTCTAGTTGGTTTTCTCTTGGAGATCCCACCATTCTCCTTGAGAAAAGAGATCTGAAGCGGGCCATAGCGTGGAAGACAACAAGGTGTTAGAGATCCTAATTTGCTACAAAGAAGAGTTCTTCATAAAGTAAGTTGTCTACTTTTCCATTAGAGCACAACCGAGCTCCAAAGGTATAAGTTACTTCCTTATGTGTTGTGGATGCATGGTGATGCTTTTATCTATCTTAGAGATAGTGTTTTTCTGATCTTGATCATGAGTTTGAGGTCCTTGGATGCTGGATGTGGTTTATGGCCTTTAGGGTACTTGATCCCTGAGTCAAGTGGGTCAAAGGTTTTTGAAACTTATCCACAAGGCCCTCCCACTTCCAATAATTCCTACCTTGATTTTGGGGATGAATTGGAAAATAAAAAGAACCAATCCAAAATAGTAACAAATCTTTGCAGAAATAGGCTTGTTTTGGCTGTAACTAGCTGGAAAGTTTATATTTTTGGCAGTTTTTAAATAAAATAGACTCCTATGACTAGAAGTTACCCTTATCATTTTTTTACTCCCTATCATTACTTCAACACTTAAAATCAATATAAATTATGTTATTTTCATCAACCTAAGGAGCTAGATAGAATCCTCAGCCAGTTTAATGATCCTGGATTGTTGATTTAATTGACATCTATATGGGCCATACTTTAGGGATTTCCCAAATGGGACAACTGAAATTCTTTATTTGATGGATCAAGACTACAACCCACATCCATCATTAAAGAGGCCAAATATCAGATGCTCACGATTGCCAATTGTAAATTTTTTGGGGCCATCAATTTATTAGATAAATAGCCTGGAACCAATCCTTGAGGGTCACATGTGCATAACAAAACCTAGAGGATAATAGGCATGTAATCAGGGGTCGGGTTGACGGCCCAATAATCCTTCTTCTAAAAACACCCCCTTGAAAAGGATTGACCGATGCTTGGTCTCATCTCCCCAGAGCAATGGACTCAAAATAAACATCTACATTTTAGCAAAGCACAAATACAACAAAAATGGACAAGTTGGAAGCATACCCTTTTAATAAAATCACGTCCGTTAGAATCCGTGTAGAATGTTTTGTTGGTCATCATAGCGGTTTTAATTTGAGTGACAAGTTCTTTCCCAATTCCATCATTGATAGGTATAGGCCCAACCTAACAATAAAGTAATTATATTGGTATTCTTGAGACAATTTCAACAAAGCAGCACTAACGTTAGTGGATAGGCATCCAACATGAAGAAATTTTTGGCACAGATGACCATGAAATAACAATCGCCAACAGTAACTAGTGTAGGGAAGAATATTTACAGGCGAACTAAATCAATACTGAAAAGGGAATGCTTACAGTGAACTCCATTTCAACATGTTCCTTTGCCTTGTACACTCTGGTTATCTGCAAGCACTTGTTATTTAGTAAAGAGCCACCATGAAATCTATAATAGGACAATAAAAAAAAAAAAAAACAGCAATATCGTGCACCTGGTAATTTAATACCTTCTACGAGAATCATGAAATAGTTGATGACATGACTTTCATCAGCTAATAAAAAAATATTACTGATGGAATAGGAAAAAACATCTGGCGAGGAAAACAACAGAAAAAAATAACACACATGGACAACAAAGATCTAAGAATGAGAAACTGGAAATTTTCTTGTCACCTAATTTGAGTTTCCAGGCATATAACTACAGAAGAACTTCTTTCTAAATGTTAGGATCTACCTATTGCATGCTTGGATAAGCCACAACCACATCTGTACATACATATAAGCTGGAGACTAGAGAGTGAGCTTAGAAAACCTTGCCACCAGGTTTTGTAAACTCCTCGAAATCAATGTGGAAAAGGATTATCTTTCTTGGATTATGAGAAATATTCTCTTATTCTTTCCTTTTCAAATGGGTTTTTTAAAAAATTATACCCAATAAACTATGAAACAGACATGGAAGATTTAACTCATTCAAATATCAACATAAGAATAGCTTCAGTTAGATGCTTCTGATGATGAAACAACAATGTGTTTAGGATGAAGATCTAAAGAAACATTGTAAGCTTATTGTCTTCCCGGAAAAGCACCTGAGATATCCACGGATTGATTCTTTGATGCACTTCATCTAATACTGGTCCCCGCAAAACCGTCATTGGCTCCTAAAACAAGAACCCTATGTTTCTTAACATACAGTAATGAGTAACCCTAACAATTCTTCAATGATCATTATTGACAAGTGCACATTATGAGGGTAGCCTAATGATGACAAAAAAGATCATGTACCTGTCCATCAGATTTGATGGGAAATGTATTATTTGGACGAAAGATATATGCTCCAGAGGCCTTAAACAACAGAAACCATACATAGGAATTGATTTTCAATTGAGAATCACAATACAAGCAATTCCATAAAAATACAAAACCAAAAAAGAAGCAGAACCAAACATTACCAGAGATGACATCATTTAAGACGTAGAAACAAATGACTACCTGGGGATCTTTACCACTTCCATCATCTCCAGAATAAAACTTGTATGATTGTTCAATAAATGATTTAACCTAGAATAAAAACCAAAATCATTGGATATTCACATAAATCTGCATATCAAATACTGAAGATACTGTTGACCAAACTAAAATCGTGCTAAAAGTGCATTAATGCAGTGACGGATCTGCAAGCTGCAAGGCGCACATGTTAAGTGGAATTTGTCACGCCTGTTGCCCCCTGTAAAGGGCATTGGGTCCGGGGAGCATCCGCCTAGATAGAGAGGGTGGGGGAAACTCTTAAGGACTAGGTATGCAGTGGTGCACAAGTCCCACATCAGAAACATGCTAGTCCTGATCTTGGGTATTTATGTGTGACCTGGTCATTAACTCCACATGAGGCCTTTTGACGGGTTGAGGCCCATCAGAAACAAAACCGTGGGGCCCGGGGGCCAAAGCGGACAATATCAGGCATGCGTATAGGGTGGGGCGTTACAAAATTAGATGCATTTTGTGAGAACAAGAATAAGAAAATACAAACTAGATGGAGAAAGTTTAAATAGTGAAGAGGAAGCAGGATCTCTCTGGTAGGGCCTGGCTCACTTTCTTAGGGCCTGGAAATTTAGCCCAACTAGACCTGTAGACCTAAAGTGAGGCCTGGATATTGCCCCAGAGCACCACTGATGACACCCAGATGCCTGAAGGCCCAGACACTGCTGCCTTTCATCTTGAGCATTGACAATGACAATGTTAAAATTTTCTACATTGCATGGAATTCACAGTGGCTCTAAATCGAGAACACATCTCAATTTATACAAGAGCAAGAATAGAATAAGGAATCACTTGTTTGAAATCTTCATTCAAAAACCTAAAGCTTATCTCTCTAACCTGCTCTCTAACATATTCCTAATCTCTCTCACTGACCATTCAGGGAGGAATAAATGATTTAAAATGTTCAAGGAAAAAAACAGAACTATGAAGACTGATAAGAAAATCATGAAAACATTACATGTACATATGACATAACTTACCATGCTTCTGCTGTTAAAATAGTGAGTAAGTTTGCCTTCTTTTACAGCATACACAAGCCTTAAGTTTCCTTGCCCAACTTCTATGGTACCATTTTCATCTCTTGGTGATGTATGAACTGTTGACATGGATGGACTAGAACCTGTGATTTTATTAGAGAATATTAGCACATGCAGTTTTATGTTCTGAAAAGGGCTTTACCATTTTGTTTTACAATTTGAAAGAACAGGGTACCAAATATAGCATGGACTTGTAATTAAACGCTCACCTGTGCGTTCTGCACTTGAAACAAAATAAGTGCTGAAACCAAGAGGTGGTGCAGTTGCAGAAAATGCGAGCCAAAACTTAGGTGTGTCACTTGGGGTAGTACCCGTGTATGCCCTAACATAATAGTTTCTTAAGCCCACCGAAGCATTGGATATAGGTAAAAGCTGTGATTCAATTTCTTTTCCTTCAGAGTCCAGAACAACAACTGATTCATTGATAACCTGGAACAATATTGATGGGATTTGATAAAAATAGCATTTAAAATAGCTCAACAAGAATGACAAATCTCCTCAATAATATGTTTGTTCCTTGGAATGATAATGTCAGTTCCAAGCCATTTGAAAAGAAGTTTGCAAATCCAAATAAGAACTCTTTGAAGTGTACGATGAAGTATTACCGTTGACTTATGAGGTGCCTTTGGCACTTGGGTATGTTGATATAAATTGTTATGCCATTCACTAACAACTCGAGCTTTTTGTTTTTCTGGTTATTAACATAGTCATTAACCTTATTGGTGTAACTGGTTACCAACTCCGTCTCTTGAGCAAGAGGTCTCAAGTTCGAACCTCCGGAGCTCCTAGTCACGTGGTTTGGCACGCATTTGTCTGTTGGGTTGGGCCTTTCACTTTTAGGCTAACCTTTTGGTGTTACTGGTTATTAACAGGGTGTACTACAATTCAACATTTGAGTGGAACAAATGAATATTCAGAATCACTACCTGTTAGGAGTGTGTGGAAAGGCGAACCACATCAAGCACAATGCTTTTTTTGCCCCTTGTCCTATCCAAAACAACATCTATTGCGTGGCAGGTCCAACTCGGAACATAGTGGATGGAGATCAGCATATAAAAAAAGGTATTTCATTCCAGCCAGCTTAACTTCGCTGCAGACAGTTAAATGTTCACTTTTTTTCGATACGATAGGGAAGATTTTTTAGGTTGCATAAAATCCACTGAAGGTGCCACCATATGAACAGACTAGATCACCAGAAGGTTGACCAAACATGTAGGGTTTGTGGGGGCAAGCAAATGGGATGGTCAAATAATATAGGTTTTGCCAAGTGTTTTAACAATATAATTTCAGATGTGTTTACTCTGTGGTAACTGCAGAGAATCTATTGACTATTTTTCTTTCTTCATTGTGAGTTTGCCTATGCCATTTGGTGTCGATTCCTCGCAAAGTGTGGCATTCTATAGTGCTTTTTGAAGACTTTATTGGGCTTGTTTGAGACTTGGGGATTCTCTCATTGTTGTAATATCCTAAGTTACCTGGCTCAGGATTAGTCTGGCCCAGGTAGTATCTTAGTTAAGTTCTTATTATGGAAATTAGAAGTGTTGCTTATTATAAAATTGGTAGTATTCCACGTGATTGGGTTTGGAAAGGAGTGGAGTTGTATAGCAACTCTAAATAGGAAGTTTGAGATGACTAGAATTCCATCTTCCCTTTATATATATATATATAGAGATATATATACATATATATACACACATATATATATACATATATACACACATATATATATACATATATACACACATATATATACACACATATATATATATATATAGATAACCAACGACCACAACAATAGTATTCTATTCATCTTTCTTTCGGAGAAATTCTGAGAGAAAAGTTTTGTGGGTTGCAAATCAGGGGAAGGAGAGGAAGGCCAATTGACGTCCTATTCGCGTCCTCATATTGCCAAAGCGACGATCACGTCCTAGAGTGAGTGACTTTTCTCAACTACTCTCTAATGGTGCTCGAGACGATTGATAATGTTGAATTGGATACATAGCAGCATGTGAAACGTATTGATTAGAATGAAATCTATTTTTGAATGCAAAGGAAGCAGGTTAAATGGTTGCTGGGATGATACAATTGATAATGGAATGCAAATCTAGGGAGATCCATTGAATAGGCATGGATTTGTGGAACTCAGAGAATGTCATTACTAGACATAATATTGTTTTGGGGATAGTGGGACCCCCTGGCCGACTGTAGGGATGATCAGGACCATGGGGTAGGAGGCAGACCTATGGTCAATTAAGATGGACTTGGACCCATGTGGGGTGGGCCCCATTTGGGCTACCATCCATTAGGTTTTATGCATATAGGCGTGGAATTGATGCAACAGAACAATTTGGTCGACTTGACTGTGGGGCCCATCTGGTCCACTCGATCAAAGATCAAGACCATGTATCTGAAACTGGACCCCTGGGCGACCTTGGGGGGTCAAGGCATCTAGGATTTGGACCATTGGGTCCCACTGTCCAATAGAATTAAAAAAGCCTAGGCGTTAATGTAATGAAAAAGGGCTGAAGGTTGACATCCATGCTGGGACCCCACTACCTAAGTTGACCAGAGATTAGGTCCCCACATCTTAAAGGGGGTTCAGGGACAACTTGGATGGTGGTGGTACCATGTGGCCTGGGTCCCATCTGCCCAGATATCCGGAAGCTTCAATTTTGTTAACCGTGAGGGTTATTCATAAATTTTGTTCTAGTTTGTTGAGACTGTGGGGGCCAATAAGGATGTTTGATGGTGAATCCAATCCACTGGAATGAAAGCTTAGCCCTAGGCAACCTTGTATATTAGGGCTGATCTTAGATCAGATTAGTGGGACCCACTAGATTTTTCATTAAGGTGTCCAGGTGTGAAATATTTGTATTTTAAAGATTCTGTGTGTTAATTGTGGTCTTAAGGAATTTATAAAAAGGGGTTAGTCCTAGATTTTTAATCGTGATTGAAATCTAATCATCCTAATTAGATTAATCAAAACATTATGTGGATTATAATTAATTATGTGGACCGTTGTACTAAGATTTGATGTGAATGTTGTGTAATATTCAATTTGTGATAAAGAGTGGGCCACCCCTACACCTATTAATAAATGTTATGATTAGAAGTGGGACACTAATATAATGGGGACGGGTATGGGACTGGTCCCACAATTCTGTTGTGTAAATTATTAATAATGATGAACTCTGGTTGTTATGTGATATTGTGCACGGGATCCTAGAAGTGGGATGTTGGACTTAGTGTTTAAGTCGTTATAGCGGCTGGTCCTTATGGACATGTCTGATGAGACAGGGTCATGGTGACCGGTATACATGTATACGATGGGCCTTTGAGGCATGGTAATGTGCATGGGCACGGTTTTGTATTTGGATGTATTTTTAATGGTAATTGTTGTATTGATTCAGATTTGATGATTATGTGATACTATGTTGTATGTGGCTTGTGTAATTAGGAAAATTCATTCACCAGTAATACTGATGTTGTGTTGCCCCCTTCAGGTAATCATGTTGTGGGTGTGCCAGAGCGGATTGACGATCAGCATGTAGATTTCGGCCTGGGTGGTTAAAAGGAGAGAACGAGAAAAACTTGAATATTTGATAGAATTATTAGTCCTTGTTTAGGAGACGTTATTTAATGTTTTAGCACATTATTGATTTGAGTCAAGAAATAATAAGTTTGATTATTCAAAGATTTTTTATATTTATAATTGAAAATATATTTTGAACTAAATGCTTGATTCCCTGAGAATATTATTTGATGTGTGCATGGTGAATATTGCTATATGATCACGATCCAGATATCTGATAGGGCCCCGGAATTTGGGTCGTGACAATTGTCCTGGATGTGGAGATAATATTTAGAGGCTTGTTCCCTTTGGTCGATTTGGAAGGAGAGGAATGATGGGATTTTTAGAGGAGTTTCATGTTCTCTTGGTGACCTCTTATCCTATTTTGATTCTTTGGATAGCTAAATTGGCTTCATGTAGTGTAAGATCTGGTGGGCCCCTTCCCGGTGGTAGATCCAGTTGGAATCCGGTGAGCCCATCACTAGCTAAAGAAAAGGGGGATTTAAGGGACCACACGAGTCCCACATTGAAAAAATCCAACTCTTGACCCCGGGCATATAAGTGTGGCTTGGCCTAAACCCCAAATAATGCATTTTAAAGCCGTGAGACTTCGGTCAAAGCAGACAATATAATGTGGACAGTGGTCCTGGGATGTCATAGAATGGTATCAGAGCTAAGAATGGCTCTGTTTCTAGTGGGGGAGAGTGTAAGATCTTGTGGGCCACCTTCCCCATGGTAGATACAGTCAAAATCCCAAGCCCATCATTTGCTAATGAAAAGGGGGATGTAAGGGACTACACGAGTCCCGCATCGGAAACATCCAACTTCTGACATGGGCATATATGTGCAGCTTGGCCTTAACCTCACATGACGTGTTTTAAAGCCGTGAGACTTTGGTCAAAGCAGACAATATCATGTGGATAGTGAGCCTAGGTTATCACATGTAGTAGCAAGTTTGACAACCTAAAGGTGGATGGCATTTTGCACAATTGGGAAGCCACTTTGCATTGTAGGCCTTCCAAGGTTATTAAGGATGTGTTTTTGGTCTCCTCATTCAGCTAATACTTTGAAATTAAATGTGGGTGGAGCTGCTAAATGTAAACCAGGGCCTATACGTATAGGAGGGGTGTTCACAATGGTGATGGCTTGGTGTTAGCAATGTTTTCCAAGAAAAAAAGTTCATTTCTCAGGTTACTTTACCACATTGAGGTATATTCTCACGTTCTAAATAAACATAATTTCAATGTGTATTAAACTCATTTTGTATTATTAGTTATAATCCATCAAGATTTAGTAAAACTTATAAATACATTTTAATTAGATAATTATAAACTTATTTGTATAAAGTAATACATATATAACAAGTCCCTTGACAAGCTGAGATAGATTCAACCAAGCCGAGAAGGGCATAGCTTGTGCTGAGCTCATGAAACAATCAAGCTGAGCTCGAACTCAAGCTCAATCAAGCCAAGCTGAACTACATAGCTTTAGAGCCAGCTGGGTTGTTTACAGCCATGGAAAAAGAAGTTCATTTATAAACATTCTAATAAGTTGGTCTTGAAATGCAGGGGAATAATGGAGTTGAGCTGCGGATCTGCATGAAGCTTAATCTTATGCAGATCCAGAAAGAACAAATTATTTAAAATCGGTCAAACTTCTTAATGAACACAGCACAGAGTGAAATGGAAATACTTACAGGTATTCGAACAATATCCTCTCTTTTCCATCCAAGAGAATTGTACACAACAATAACCTATAACGGAAGGGACAAAAGGTTGATAATATCAAAAGAAAAGAGCAACTTAGTTCTTTTATATTTTGCTTTAAAATAAAGAAAAGAAAATTTTGACCTTACCAAGCTTTTACCATGAGACAAATCTAGTTCTGATGGAGGACAATAACTTATATTCAAAAGAGGACACTGGAAAGGGAAATTCATACATCAGAATCAGCCGTGTTTTAATATCAAAAATTAAGATTAGCACAAGATATTAATGGTTCTAGTTCCAAACTTATCACAGTAGTCATAACTCATAACAACAAACTTCATACCAAACTTAGCACAAGATAATTTGTGCTCACAGAGCAACGCCCATGGTGCACCCACATCTTTGTATAAGCATACGTATGAGGTTCTATTAGACAGGAGTTATGATCAGTTTTTCCAGAAGTTCAAATGTTCTACAATCCAATCTTCATCAATCCATCTTCATCATCAGTTGGAACTTCTACAGCACCAACATTAAACTTTATCTGGCTCAAGTATGTCTTAATCATCATCATTTTTTATTTTCATTTTCTAATGCAATCTATAATAACCCAACCATGAAAATAACGACATCTATGAAGTATGAAAAAGAGGCACATTTGTTTGCCTGTTCAAAATTCGTTGCAAGGTTTTGGCATCCACTTTTTGATTTTGACTCTGTCAAGCAAGCAAGTGACGATTCAACCAACTCTGCGGCCTGCAAAATAGTAGTGACATAGCATGTATCAGGCACGGTGAAAGAATTATTAGAAGAATGATAGGTATCAGATTCACATTCAAAAGAAGCAGGGAAATAGTCTTTTGAAAAAAAAAAAACAAGGGTGCATGTGGGATCCAACTTTCTCTAATATTATACATTCTTCTGGTGAGACTCATCATGAGATGGACTATGCCTGAATATCTCCCGTACAAGAGTGGTCTAGAGTCAAGGGTAAACATTTAACAAGAGCACAATCATATACATATGGTCATATGATGATGAGTTGTGACAACAAACTAAATTTGTCACCTCCACATAACCTATAGAGAGTCTCTTTGCATAATCATTAGCCACATGCTGCTTTTCTGTTCCAGTAACGGCATCGTGATGTTGCACAATGGCCAGAGCATCAGCCAAAATGTCAGTTTTGGGCCCTGAACTATTTGTGTTCTTGAGAAATTCCAATTGCCTCGCTGCCTGACCATCCATTAGTAATTCATAATTAATAAAGTATTCACAACCATAGGGAGGTGTGGGAAAATAAGTTCTCATTAAGGATTGAAAGAGTGGGGAATTCTTACCAGATAGTAAGCACTCATCGCTCTTACATAGCCTTTAAGGGCCGCCCGACTTGTGAAGTACCCTGTCCAATATGCATTTGCACTGTCCGCATATCTGAAAATTTCAAGGATCTGAGTACAAGATTAATAGAAGAACGAAGAGCTGAACATGCAGAACGAATGATCCACTGTGTTCATCTCACTCAATAAAATAGTGCAGGATCACATGTGGGGCACTCACCAGGTCACCATCTGTTAGATTTCACCATCAGATAGGACAAGACTACTGTAATTTTGCATAGGAAGATTTACCCAGATTGGATAACAGAAGATATTCTATCATTATGGTTTTCAGACCATACTGAATCCACAGAAAATCAGGTGGCCCAAGATGAGATTTTGCACTATATTCTTGTTAAAGATGGGGCCTTTGTGAGGTGAACATCTGTTAATGTCCACCTTTCAGATGGGAGGAGACTACAACAGATTGCATACAGCTCAAGACCATGATTAGATGACCATAGTTATTCGTCCAGGATGTTTCTTAACTCGTACTGAATCCATGGAGGCTCCTCCCATCCATCAGTAGTGCAAGATGCACAAATTGGAGCATTCCTCGAATATTCAAAAATTGGAGGGATGTTGTTCATTGCCCGTATGGAGGCCAATAGTGATAACTGATAAGTTACAGTCACACAAAAGCAATGTCATCGACTGTGAATCAGTGTCATGTCGCTTAATGGTCCATGATGTTACCTTTTTTCTCTAATTTCTTATCCATGACAGTTAACAAGTTTGCACATTCAGACTCCCTTTCTAATAAGGATTATGAAATTGCGGCAACATTTTTAGAATATACCACTCACGGGAAGAAATCATCAGTCTTGAGGGGCCAGGACTCATTTGCTGCATACTTTGCATCCGTGTAAATAGATGGGGTTGAATACAGGGCATTTACTCGCCCGTCCTAAAAATATCCAAACCAGTGACTAAGTAAGAATGTGCAGAATTCTGAGATGAAAATTGGAAGAAGATAAAAAACATTACTTTGTTGAGCAGAACACAACTTGATCCTATTTTTGAAAACAAGAAGATTGTAAAATGACAAATATCGTAAAAGCATCAGCTCCTACTTTGTAGATCACCAAGCTCAAAAAGGTTGGTCCGATTACCAGATTGCCAACACAAGTAATGAGAGTCAAATCTGGACAGTAGAGTTTCTAGTAACCCACTTTTGCATGACCCACCTAATGAATAGACCAGCCTCAATTTAGGGCAAGGTGCTACCTCAGTCTGACCCACCTGTTGGGCACATGCCCTGTACAGAGCTCTGATATAGGATTAGCATATCTTTTTAATCAGCAGTAAATCAGGAAAAGCCACTAGAAATAAAGCAAGGCAATGCAGCTATTGAACCACACTTCGCATATAGCTCAAAGTAATGGTCATTGATTGATTAGATTAATTAGTTGCATTACATTTGAAGAATAAAAGTTCGCCAAACATTTCCTCAATGATTCTTTTTTTTTATATTGAAAATAGCTAAACAGTACGAGGCCCATATGCTGGAAAGCTACCAACCAGAAGCTAACTTCAAAAGAAGATACAAAGAAAAAACACACAAATACAAAGATCAAAGAAGATATGAGCCACCCGGGCCTATGTTCAAGTTGCAACATAAATTAACGATGTAAGGAGTTCAACTGTTCAAAAGAACATGACTAAACTACCCCTAATAGAACATGTAGGTGAAATGTATCTCTATCTCCAACAGTAATAGAACTATAACCAAGAGGAATTTTCACCTGCACAAGTGCCACACAATGGCCGCACCAAAATTAAAGGCGGGGACTGAAAATACCACATGCTTCTGTCTGTGATTACCGTAGGAGACCAACCCTTTAACTATATTAGACTATTTCATGTAACAAACAGACTTAGTAACATATACCTTGTTGACATAATGAATGAGCTTGTCCATCTGCCTGAACCATGTGTTAGCATACTGGTAATTGAAATCTGTCCCCATGGTCCACATAACATGATTGGTGCGAGTGATGTTGGCCTGAAAAGAATAAAAAAATGCAGAAGGAGAATTTGTTGGTATTTTTGGCCAAAGTAACAGGACGCTTTCTCTGCCACCTCAAACACACAGTATAATAGATGACCCATTTCAATAGAACATCTACTTCACTTGCAATTTGAGTGCATCCGAATGCTCATTGAATAGGTAGATCTAAAAAAATCATTTGGTGCTTACCTGTGATACTGCTGCAGCTACGAAGTCATTCACTCGCTCTTGGACATTGTAATCAAAGAGAAGAATGTCGTCCTTCAATTCAGAAAATAATCCTCTCAAAGAAGTCTGAAACCTAACTATTTCAAGTTGTTTAGGATTCTTATCCAATGTCTTACCTGAACAATTGGGGATTCATCATTTACTTCAAAAGAGAAACCATCAGGAGGACCATAACCTTCAGGAAATGCACCCGCAAAAATCTGCAGAGAAAAGGAGAAAAACAGTGAAGAATTTAGTGTGCTTGGACAAGCCAATATTGCAATATGTTGCAATGCTTTATATTTCACATTTTCCTATTGGTAAGGGTCCCAGTGCAAAGGTAGAAATACTGCAATCTTCAACATTGCTTTCTGCAGAGTATTTTGATATTCTAACTTACAATTCTGGCCACAATATTTTGATCTCTATATAATGAAGTTGATGTCTGTATAAAAATCATGTTATATTATATTATATATATAAGCAATGCAAACATTTGGTAGTGTTTCAATGTTTTGATATTGTAATATTTGATAAAAACTGCAAAATTTAGCAAACTAGAAAAGGTAATGGTAACTCACTTGTGAAGATGAACCAAGAGTACTAGAACCCTGCCATACAACCTCAAGACTCTTATCATCTTTCCTTTTTGCTCGGTCTTGGTAATCAATCCGGGCATAGAATAGTGAATCAAATCCGACCTGAAAACACATCCGTCCATTTCTCATCATCATCGCCATCCAAGATTAGCCCCTCAACCTGGTTTCCGATATATCCAGCCATTTGACATACAGAACCCAAGAGACCAAAAAAGAGTATATGATGCATATCCTATGGAGTGTATAGAGAGTAGAGAGGCACGACAATTCAGCATTTATGCTTTGATTTTATTCCAGTTCTTCTTTCCAATACTAAGATCATGACTTTTTTTGTCATCTTCTTTCTGTCTGTTTGCGTGTGAATAGATGTGCTAGATTGCTCTTGGCAGGACTATGTAAACATATACGACAGAAATTTTCATGTGGATATCCAACCGTTAATTTTTATGTGCAAACTTTGATGACTTCTATAATGGAAGAACATTGGTGCATCAATTGCCTTCCCCCCTTTTCCTCACACACAGATGCATAGAAGATAGTGTCCTGTTTTTCATGAATAAAACAAGGAAATATACAAATCTCCAATGGCACAGTTTCTTGTCCCCCAAAAAAATGAGTATATATGTATGGCCATCTTCTGGGTATCAAATTTGTTCATTTTATGGTCCAAGGTGGATAGGGCATACATAAAAAATCCCCCCTGTTTTGAATGATCCTAACTATGCTACTGGAAACCCTTATACACGAAAAGTCCATCCCATTATGAGACCCACTGAATTAATAGCCTTTATTATAGAAAGGCGGGTCACATGTCTGTTCAGCAAACTGAGATAGGTTCTGTTTGTTTAACAAGCATTCTGTAATACCTCATAAGATACTAAGAAAGGTATACCTCAGCCCCTAGCAAGTAAGCTTGTACTGCTGAATGTCCAAAGGGGTCGATCTGCCAACCAATTCTTGGAGTCTGTCCAAACTCTTGCTTGATAAACCGGTGCCCAAGAGTTGTCTGATCGATCATGTCAATATAATGTGCTACAGCCTCATCATGCATGCACATACCTCCATTTCTACAAATCCAATAAAATAAAAACACTGATTTATGCATCTGTGAATGTAGAACTAAGTGCTCTGTAGTTAATCTCTAGGGAGAGGATAAAAATTACTACACCAAACACGCCATCAAATTTGGAAATTCTCATATCGACATGACACATGATGCTAAATGTAAGTCAGCAAAACTCTAGAAGGAAAATATGCAATTGATAGATGACACTGAGAATTGAGATGAAATTCTCTATGCCAAAAATTTATATTCATCAAAGAAACAGTCATCATTGTCATTATCTTAGCCTTATCGCATCAATAAATGATATAAAAATGCAATTCAGAAAAAAAAAATCAATAACAAGTTGAAAGTGAGGGAAAGGATATAAGGAGATTTTTTTCTTACAAAGACAACAAATCAGCCCAAAAATTGTATGTCATATAACACATGGTATATAACAAATTTATTAAATATTTTGAGAATGAAGAGAAACACTCAGACAAGAAAAAGCTAGGAAAGAAAAATGATAGCATATAAAAGTTCATTTTGAAGTACTGAATCCACGATCCTCTAATTTTATGTACTGTGGTGCATTCAGACAAATTCGACGACTTTTCCAATGTCCTCCTGCTATGCTTTATGTTCATAATATTTTCTTTAAAAGTAGAAAAAAGAATTATTTTTCTTCAATAAAACATATGATTCAAAGCTGCAATTTTGCATCCGGTTTCCCATTAACTTCAGCACCATCCAACAGCAATAGAACACAAGATGGGATTAGGCTTTAATGGTGATGATAATGATGACAACGACGACAACAGCAATGACGATGATGATGATGAATGGTGATACATGAAAATAGTGAGAGATTTTACATAAATTCAAGTTGACCCATGTCGACAAACTTCTTGACTATAGTCTGGACACTACTACTCTTCTGTCTCCACCATCGCTGGAAAAATGCCTGCAACAACAATAATGATAAAAAGGACAATATGATAATGACAACAGTTACAACAAGAAGAATGATGGTGAAGAACTTGCCTGTTCTACAAAGATGAATTTTCGATTTTTATCCATCAACAGCGCCATAACAACAGAATCCAATACATTTTCAACTGAAGCGCCCTATGAAAATACATACATGCAATACAAACATATCACATCCAACATTCATACATTGCTTTTCATGGGTAATTCAGTTAGACTAGGAAGAAAAAAAATTGCAAATTAGAAAAGACCGAAGGTAAGGGTCATTGCTTTGGTGCAATGATAAAAGTCTCGAGTGTCACGCGTGATAACGCAGGTTTGAGACCTGTGAGGAGCCACTTTGTGCAAGATTGCCAAAGATTAGGTGTGTCTCCAGTCTAGACCCTCCCAGGACTTGCCTGTTCTACATAGATGAAGTTTCGATTTTTATCCATCAACAGTGCCGTAACAACATAATCCAATACATTTTCAACTGAAGCGCCCTACGAAAATACATACATGCAATACAAACATATCACATCCAACATTCATACATTGCTTTTCATGGGTAATTCAGTTAGAGTAGGAAGAAAAAAAAATTGCAAATTAGAAAAGACCAAAGGTAAGGGTCATTGCTTTGGTGCAATGATAAAAGTCTCGAGTGTCACGCCTGATAACGCAGGTTTGAGACCTGCGAGGAGCCACTTTGTGCAAGATTGCCAAAGATTAGGTGTGTCTCCAGTCTAGACCCTCCCAGGACTTGTCTGTTCTACATAGATGAAGTTTCGATTTTTATCCATCATCAGTGCCGTAACAACATAATCCAATACATTTTCAACTGAAGCGCCCTACAAAAATACATACATGCAATACAAACATATCACATCCAACATTCGTACATTGCTTTTCATGGGTAGTTCAGTTAGAGTAGGAAGAAAAAAAATTGCAAATTAGAAAAGACTGAAGGTAAGGGTCATTGCTTTGGTGCAATGGTAAAAGTCTCGAGTGTCATGCATGATAACTCAGGTTTGAGACCTGTGAGCAAAATTGCCACAGGTTAGGTGTGTCTCCGGTCTAGACCCTCCAAAGGAAAATTTCCAGTTTCCACCACTAGATCCACCCTAATGAAGAAAATAATGGCAAGCCCATATATAAATGATGAGATTATAGCTGTCCCACCCAGTTAAATGAAAGAATAATGGTGGTCATCACCTTCTTTAATGATGGACAAAATAGAGTGTATCCACCCATGCGCAATCTTTGTAGGCCTACCCAAATGTTGAGAATCAGGGCAAGGCTCACTAAGTGATGTATCTATGTAGCTCTGTAGATGAAAGTCACAATGAATTGTGAAAAATATAGTGGAAAATGAGCCCACACATGCACCAACGAAGCACACACAAGCTATGATGAATAGATACTCCAAAGTGGGCAAGAGTCCCATGCTTTACATTTTATGTGTAAAATCCGTGTCCCTATCGTATCCGGTATCTACTTCACTTTTTATGTGTAAAATTCATGTCCCTAACGTATCCATAGCATGTCCCTACTGTATCTTAGCCATATCTATGCATCATAGCGCACAAGTGGGAAGGAAGCCCGCACACGGGAAGAGGTGGCCTGCTCGGGAAGAAAAAACCACCCACTTTTCCTCATTTTTTTCAAACTTCCAGATTCTTTCTCTCCTTAAATTCTTAGACACACCCATAACTCTCTTCTCAAAAAATTTCCAGCTTCATCTCTTCTTCTCCTTCCATTTCTTTCAGCCCAAAGAAGAAGACGAGAAACAGAAGACACAGAAAAGGCTATGCGTATGATTCTCATATCCTTTCTCGTAAGTTCCATGTTTTTCGATAAACATAACACCTAATGAATGACTTCAAAACCACTACAGGTATTCGGAATGATGGAGGAGAAACGAAGGTCTGGTCTGGGCCGGGACTGGGTTGAACTTTTTCATATTTATAAAAACACCCCTGTTAAAATATTTTATTTTAATAGTGTGCAATTGTGATTGGGTAACTGGTGACGGGGCACTGACCGATGTGGCATTAACAACAGGCATATGACAAGCACGATTTGCCCATCCTTTCTTCGTGCCTAACACGTTCTTGCAATGGGCGTCCGATCGTATCAGTACATACCAAGTCATTGGTTATAGAACAAAGCAGGTGTGGAACTATTTTTGGATCTGGAAGAAATTTGAATCAAGATCTGGGTCCGAACACAAACATATAAGATCTAGGATATTTGGATCTAGATCCATATCCCTGTATGTTCCGATCCAAAGATCAGAATCAAAGACAATTGCATCCACAGTAAAATTTGAGCATATCCAATACATAGGTGGAGTGGCTTGGATTTTCTATAGGTCGACTCCACCGTGAAGTTCTACTCCTTACACTGAAATGAGTTAGAAGTGAGATGCTCACGATTTGAAATTATTCTAAGAATAAATGGATAAAAAAGAAAAAAATCAATAGTCTCGAGATTAAAGAAGGTTTGATAATTAGAACATTAGTGGTACATGGGCCTCACATTTAGTGTGACACGGGCGACACATGGTGAGGGCTCCCACCCTATACTTTTAAAGTACCCCTCTTGTACTTCTCTTATACTTGAAACACCCATTTTGGGGGTGTTTCAAGTACAAGAGAGGGGGGATATTCATGTGCATCCATCCCTCACCATTTTTGGTGAGGGACACCCATTTTGGGGGTGTTTCAAGTACAAGAGGGGTACTTTAAAAGTATAGGGTGGGAGCCCTCACCATGTGTCGCCCGTGTCACACTAAATGTGAGGCCCATGTAACACTAATGTTCTAATTATCAAACCTTCTTTAATCTCGAGACTGTTGATTTTTTTCTTTTTTATCCATTTATTCTTAGAATAATTTCAAATCGTGAGCATCTCACTTCTAACTCATTTCAGTGTAAGGAGTAGAACTTCACAGTGGAGTCGACCTATAGAAAATCCAAGCCGCTCCACCTATGTATTGGATATGCTCAAATTTTACTCCAATAGAGTTTATCCCAACATAAGATTGAACATATTATTAATACAATGTTTTCTTGGATAAAAGACAATAATGTAATTATCACAATCTCATTCATTATTAATCATTATCATTAATTACGTTACTAATTATATAATTAATCTTATAGTGAGACTAACTCCTATTGAAATTAAGTTAGGTGTTTATTTTGAGTGGCTTGGACTTTCAATAAGTGACAATACTGTAAAGCTTCCCTCTTACCATGTATAGAGAAAGTATGAGTGAGATTTTCAGGATCTGTTCTCTTCACCACACCCATTCCTAATTGCCCAATGAATCCGACCCAAAGAATGCCAGTATGGAACCTTTTTTTGAGACCTGAAGGATAGTAGGTCCCACTTTAATTGGGTTCATACTTAGAATACCCCATATACCAGAGGTAGTTTTCTCTACAACACTGCCACTATCTCCTAGCTATACAATCCTAACATTTATTTCACTACCACTGTTTCCCAGCTGATCGCACTGTCCCTGACATCATGATATTATTAAAAATGTAACAATTACGACGACGGTCACGATCTGGATGCACCGTTTCAGATCATGGGTCAGTTGTCTAGGTCATAATCTTTTAAAATCGAATCCGGATCCTATGGGACTTCAATATAGAGGAATCTCGAGTTAAAGTGGTGGAAATCCACAGTGGGGGTTTCCCCTACTGAAATTCAAACCACCACAATAAACACCCTCCAGGTTTATCGGGGTAAGCTCAAATTTTAAGTCAATCGGATATTTTTTAACCGTTGGATTGATCATTTGATTAAAAAAAAAAACATGATTAAGACAATTATATATATTTATTATCATATTTTCATCAAACAATCAATCTAACGGTGGGACAAAAACCAGTTGATATCAAATTTGAGGATATCCCATATACCTATACGGAGTTTATTTTGACTGGTTCGAATTTCGTTTTGTGGGCCCCACAGTCCACTCCGCTTAATGTCTAAGGGCACATTTGGTAACTATCCTTGGCGAGGATTCCCTGCGGTTTTCCCCTCAGGTTTGAGGAAAACCCATGTTTGATTAGAGCATGGATTTGAGAGGAGAAGGAACCCTAGAATGCCAAAGATCATGTTTTATAGGATTCCCTGCTTCCCAGGCCCAAGTCTCCCACCACTCCACCGTTGCTTCGGTTCTGATTGCTGTTTCGCGGAGGTAAACGTTTTACGTTTTTCTAGCACCCTCAATCAAGGACCCGAACCATTACCATCTCTAGACTTTTCACAATCCAAGCCGTTCATTGTTTTAAGAAGGCCAAAATTAGTAGGGTGTTGGAAAAAACTCCAGGATATGCCATACTACGAAAAGGGGGCTTTGGTGTTTTTTTTTTTTTTTTTTTTTTTTTTCTGATTTCTATGGCCCCAACATAATGATCTAAGCCATTCATCATTTTCAAAGGTCAAAACCGGCTAGGTGTCAATTTTCAGCCATAAATTCATCATATGTCTATTGAGATATTTGTGAAAAAAATCAAGACCTTGAAAACTGAAATTTTTTATACCTATGAGCCTCATTCTTACAATCTGAAATATTCATCATTTCTAGGAGGCCAAAAATAACTAGGAGGGTGAAAGTCTAGGGCTTGTTAGATCATGGATTGTCAGAAATTTGCGAGAAACAGAAAACCATTGGGTTGCATGGACTGTATAATGTATATGGCTGGATTTTTTGAAGTTTTCCAAACATGAAATGCAAGGATTCCTTCCTTTATAAATCTTCACTGAGGATGGCACAGTAGTTCCCAGGGAGGTGAAGGTATACTCTGAATAGAGGATTCAGAGGCTACATGTGAAAGTCTTAGGGCATTTTCAACCTTTTTCTGTTATTTATTAATTTTAGAGAAATATTGTCCTTTATATCTCGAAAATCCCAAACGTCCAAAATGTCTTTTTTATACTTCTCCAAAAATGAAGCCCATATTCGACTTTTGCCTTTTGACGGTGGGGTCCACTGCCAGAACCTAAGAAACCCAGTTCTTCTGGGTCCATGCCTCAGTTTGCTCAGGGCCCACCTGGGCGCAACCCATCACTCGTATCCTCTACCCACGTGATCACATGGGTGGAGGAAAAAAAACTGGAAGGGTAGTACAAAGAAGGATATACTAAAATATCTGATCGGATCATCCTAACCGTTGGATCGGCCTCAATAGCCATGGCTTGATGGCAATCCGATCCAACGTGAGATAATCGACTTTTATCATTAACCCAATGAACAGAGTATCCATTTCAGAGGTTCCAATTTGGTCATAGGTGGGCCACATTTTATCAAAACTAGTTGTGCAGCTTTTATCCACTTTCGCAACGTGGACGGTAGAGATCTCGCGAGCACCAAACGAACGGCTGCAAGGCAGTCTATCATCTATGGGCCATCACAGAAATCCCGAGATCTACAATTTCGCAAACTCCAGCAAATCACCGGAAAGAAAAAAAAAAAAAAAAAAAAAGGAGGACAAGAAGAAAGAAAAGGAAGCTACCTGGATGGAATTATTGGCTCCAACGTAGTACTGATCGATGGTCTTCAACCAACCAACATCATCGTGGCTGTGGGCCACCAGATGGACGTTGATCTTCCCAGGCACGATCCCATGCGTCGTATTGTAGGCCATGTACGCCGCATCCGCACGTGCGAGCAGTGCGGCGAGGCAATACAGCAGAAGAAGAAGAAATGGTGTATTCGGCATAGTAGGGTTTTAGTTTCAGACGAAGAGGAGGTTGACAGTAGAAAGCCCATGGCGAGCGAGCTTTAAAAGGAGAAGAGAGAGAGAGAGAGAGAGTGTGTGTGAGTAAGCGAAGGGAACGAGGGCAGGACCGTAATTTGGTTGTCGGCTAGCTTTTTTGTTTGCGGAGTTTGAGAGAGATTGGAGTTGTCGGGTCTGATGTCGTTTTCCGGACGATAGGTTTTGAAAAGAAGGTTTGAAAAGGATGGGAGAAAAGTAAGATGATTGGATTTCAAAGGAGATTCTACTGGCGTGCGGAATTTTCTCCTTCCGTGTAATTTTTTTTTTTACACACATTTTATAATTTAAAAATTATAGTAATTCTTTCTACATACAAAAAAAAAATCTCCAAATAATCATTTTTCCCATTTTTCCTCTTTCTTCCCACACACATTCTTTTTCCTTTCTTTCTGCACACAAATCGCACAACCGGACATCTTGGCCTCTTCGGCATTCCCATATATGGTAGCGTTTAGTTCGCTGGAATGGTTGTAGGTAGGAATGGAATGGAAACCGGAATGACAATGGAATGGAATGAAGTAGGAATAGTCAATTCCATTCCAGCGTTTGGTACGCTGAGAAATCAACCCAGTAATGGAATTCTGATTCATATTCCTGCGTTTGGTATGCTGGAATGCTGCATGTAATGGAATCAAATTTACATAAGATTGACCAAAATACCCTTATTAGATTCTACTGTCACATTTGCATTGTTTGTGGTGGATGATTTGGGGGTGGGCCCCATAAAGGTGTAGTGGAAAAGTTTGTAATTTCTCATAATAATATATTATATTATACTATTTGGGGGTGGGCTCTACAATGTGTAGTGAAAAAGTTTGCATTATAATATTTTGAAGTAGGCCCCACAAAGGTGTAGTGAGAAATTTTACA
Organism: Umbellularia californica; assembly: GCA_028538565.1. Taxonomy (NCBI): domain Eukaryota; kingdom Viridiplantae; phylum Streptophyta; class Magnoliopsida; order Laurales; family Lauraceae; genus Umbellularia; species Umbellularia californica. Next base: position 31,390,851 of record JAPQWN010000002.1, read on the forward strand.
ATTTCTCAAAATAATATATTCTTATATTATATTATAATATTTGGGGGTTGGCCCCACAATGGTTGGTTGAAAAAACCATGCAACATAGCCTCTTCTATAATAGTAGATAGATAGATAGATATAATATTTTGGGTAGCCCCACAATGGTTGGGTGAAAAAGATATTATATTATTATTATTATATAATAATATATTATTCTATTTTATTATAATATTTTGGGTGGGGCCCACAATGATTGGGTGAAAAAGATATTATACTATTATTATTATATTTTATTATAATATTTTGGGTGGGCCCCACAATGGTTGGTTGAAAAAAAGTTGCAACTTTGCCTCTTTTATAATAGTACTAGTGGAGCCCTGCACATGCAATGCATGTGCAAGGAACATACTCTTTCAGTATGATAATCTGAAAAAATAAAGTCGTTAAAAAACTCAATATTAACTATCCCAATGGAGAATGACCAGTTTACATATAACTCATTTTTTTGGCAAATTAAGTAATTTACAATCATTTATTGTTCTTATGAAATTTAGTAAAAACTTCAATAGAAAAAAGAAAAAAGAAGATGGGATAACAAGATATATGGAAGGAAAATAATTTAAAAAAAAAAGTTAAAAACCAACCTTTTCTGGCCATACATGATTAGGCAAAACACTCACCAATTTCAATATAGATCGATAGTCCGGCCCATTTTCCATTAAAATTTCTCTAAAACCTAGCGCCAAATACATACCAAATTTAATGAAACAAAATACTAACCAACCAAAACAGTACACAACTCATAGCTGTAAACGAATTAACAACGAATCACAAAGATTCCAAGCAAATTTTGTCTTTACAGGCATTGGAATTGAAGTTGAAATTTTCTATACATGAAAATTTCAACTGAAATTTCTCATTTGAGTTGTTGTAGTGAATCAACAAATTTTTCAAACACAACCCTTTTCATGAACATTTGAGCTAAGCATTTCATCAAAATATAATAATACTAAGTGGGCTCACAGATGTGTAGTTCTCTTTGATTATATATATAAAGGGGGATCTTCAAGTGCATCCATCCCTCACCTTTGTGGTGAGGGACACCCCTTTTGGGGAAGTTTCAAGTACAAAAGAAAGGTACAAAAGAGAAGTACACCTCTCTTTTGTACTTGAAATTTCTCCAAAATGGGTGTCCCTCACCATCCTCACCACAAATGGTGAGGGATGGATGCACTTGAATATTCTCCATATATAAAATATAATATAATAATACTAAGTGGGGCCCACAGATTTGTAAAGAAAAAACATGCAAGTTCTTCTGCTAAGTAGGTCCCACAAATGTGTAGTTCTCTTTTATGTTATATATAATATAAGAATACTAAGTGGGGCCTACAAATGTGTAGATGTAGAGTAAAAGCATGACAAGTTCTTCTACTAAGTGGGGCCCATAGATGTGCAGTTCTCATTTTATCATATATATATCTAATATAATAATACTAAGTTAAGCATACAGATATTATAATAATACTAAGTGGGGCCCACAGATGTGTAGAGAAAAAGCATAACAAGTTCTTCTACTAAGTGGTATAATATAATAATACCAAGTGGGGCCCACAGATGTGTAGTTTTCTTTTATTTTATACATATATAATATAATAATACGAAGTGCGGCCCACAGATGTGTAGTTCTCTTGTATTTTATATATATACAATATAATAATACTAAGTGGGGCCCACAGATGTCTAGATGTAGAGAAAAAGCATGACAAGTTCTTCTACTAAGTGGGGCCCACAGACATGTAGTTCTCTTTTATTTTATATATACATAATAAGCATGACAAGTTCTTCTCTTTTATTGGGGCCCACATATGTGTAGTTCTGTTTTATTATATATATAATATCATAATACTAAGTAGGGCCCACAGTTGTGTAGAGAAAAAGTATGACACTTTTTTCTCTTTTATAATAAGGGCATAGATATTATATGATTATTATTATAATATAATAAGAATATATTATTATATTATCTTATATTATAATATTTGGGGGGGCCCCACAAAGGTGTGGTGAAAAAGTATACAACTTCTCTTCTCTTTTATAATAAGGGTATAGATATCGATTTTATATTATTATTATTATAATATGATAATAATATATGATTATATTATATTATAATATAATATTTGGGGGTGGGCCCCACAAAGGTGTTGTGAAAAAGTTTGTAATTTCTCATAATAATATATTAGTATATTATATTATACTATTTGGGGGTGGGCCCCACAATGGTGTAGTGAAAAAGTTTGCATTATAATATTTGGGTTGGCCATACAAAGGTATCATGAAAAAGTTTATAATTTCTCATAATAATATATTATTATATTATATTATAATATTTGGGGGTGGGCCCCACAATGGTGTAGTGAAAAATAATTTGCAACTTTCTCTTTTATAATAGTAGTAAATAGTAGATAGTAGATATTTGGAGGTGGGCCCCACAATGGTGTAGTGAAAAAGTTTTCAATTTCTCAAAATAATATATTATTATCTTATATTATCATATTTGGGGTGGGCCCTACAATGCTGTAGTGAAAAAGTTTGCAATTTCTCATAATAATATATTATTATATTATATTATAATATTTGGGGGTGGGCCCCACAATGGTGTAGTGAAAAAAGTTTGCAACTTTCCCTCTTTTATGATGGTATAGTAGTAGATAGCAGATAGTAAATATTTTGGGGTGGGCCCTACAATGGTGCAGTGAAAAAGTTTGCATTATAATATTTTGAGGTGGACCCCACAAAGGTGTAGTGAAAAAGTTTGCAATTTCTTAAAATAATATATTATTATATGATATTATAATATTTGGGGGTGGGCCCCACAATGGTGTAGTGAAAAAGTTTATATGAGATAAATAGATAATAAGGGTATATATATTATATTATTATTATTATATAATAAATTATTATATATTATTATAATTTTTTTGATGGGCCGCACAGTGGTTGTAATAAAGAAACCATGTAACATTGCCTCTTTTAGAAGAGTAGAAGATAGATAGTAGATAGTGGATATTTGGAGGTGGGCCCCACAATGGTGTAGTGAAAAAGTTTGCAATTTCTCATTATAATATATTATTATATTATATTATACTTTTTGGGGGATGGGCCCCACAATGGTGTAATGCAAAAGTTTGCATTATAATATTTGGGGTTGGGCCCCACAAAGGTATCGTGAAAAAGTTTGTAATTTCTCATAATAATATATTATTAAATTATATTATAATATTTGGGAGTGGGCCCCACAATTGTGTAGTGAAAAAAGTTTGCAACTTTCCCTCTTTTATGATGGTATAGTAGTAGATAGCAGATAGTAAATATTTGGGGGTGGGCCCTACAATGGTGTAGTGAAAAAGGTTGCATTATAATATTTTGGGGTGGGCCCCACAAAGGTGTAGTGAAAAAGTTTGTAATTTCTCAAAATAATATATTATTATATGATATTATAATATTTGGGGGTGAGCCCCACAATGGTGTAGTGAAAAAGTTTGTATGAGATAAATAGATAATAAGGGTATAGATATTATATTATATATATTATTATAAGTTTTTTGGTGGGCCACAGTGGTTGTACTAAAACAACCATGCAATCTTGCCTCTTTTATAAGGGTATACCCTTATATAATATAATATAATATATAATATAAATTTTTTGGTGGGCCCCACAGTGGTTGCACTAAAGCAACTATGCCATCTTGCCTCTTTTATAAGGATAGATAGATATATAGATATAGATATAGATATAGATAGATATAATATTTTGAGTGGGCCCCACAATAGTTGGGTGAAAAAGATATTATATTATTATTATTATGATATAATAATAATATATTATTATATTTTATTATAATATTTTGGGTGGGCCCCACAATGGTTGGTTGAAAAAAAGTTGCAACGTTACCTCTTTTATAAGAGTATAGATATAGATAGATGTCAAGCGAGGGTATTTTGGTCTCAACAAAAAGTTAGAAAGAAATGGAATGGTGATTCCTTCCGCTCCCCAATGGAATGGTAATTCTCTCACATAAAGGAATGGGATTCCGGAGGTAATGGTCATTCCGCCCCTTTTTGGCGAACCTAACGCTGGAATGACCATTCCATTCCGACCTTCATTCACACGAACCAAACGCTACCATAGTGTTTCCAATCCTCTACCCCATTTCATTTTTCTAAAAAGTAATTGTTTCTCTCCACTATTACCATTTCATTTTTCTTTTCCATTCTTCTTTACCATTTCATCCACCTTATATTACCCTTTTTTCACGAAGAGTTGTTATGAGCGATAGATTTGCATTCAATATAAGCTTTTATAAACAATGTTAATGTTTTTTCACGCATTTGGGCTAACTTTTATGTTGCATCGCACGTTTTTTTTTTCTGATAGAAATCGTGACTCTTCGGCTTTTGAGATTGTATGTCCGGAAGTTTTCCAAACATGAAATGCAAGGATTCCTTCCCTTATAAATCTTCACAAAGGATGGCTCAGTAGTTTCCAGGGAGGTGAAGGTATACTCTGAATAGAGGATTCAGAGGCTACATGTGAAAGTCCAGGGCTTTTTCTACCTTTTTTTTTGTTATTTATTAATTTTAGAGAAATATTGTCCTTTATATCTCGAGAATCCCAAACGTCAAAAATGTCTTTTTGATACTTCTCCAAAAATGAAGGCCATATTGGACTTTGTTTTTTCACGGTGGCGTCCACTGCCAGAACCTAAGAAACCAGTTCTTCCGGGTCCATGCCTCAGTTTGCTCAGGGCCCACCTGGCGCAACCCATCACTCGTATCCTCTACCCACGTGATCACGTGGGTGGATGAAAAAAAATGGAAGGGTAGTACAAGAAGGGTATGCTAAAATATCTGATCGGATCATCCTAACCGTTGGATCGGCCTCAATTGCCATGGCTTGATGGCAATCCTATCCAACGTGAGATAATCGACTTTTATCATTAACCCAATGAACAGAGTATCCATTTCAGAGGTTCCAATTTGGTCATAGGTGGGCCACATTTTATCAAAACTAGTTGTTTGGGGAGGGGAGGGGAGGAAAAATTTGAGGGGAAAGTAACCTCTTGTTTATATAGTAAAAAAGTAGAGAAAAAAAAAGTGAAAAAGTATAATTTTGTTTGTACGTGAGGTGGATAGACAATTACCATTTTTATTGTTACTTTTGCAAAAGCTTCCATTTGACAAAAGGGCAGTTCAGTAATTTTCTAAAAAATCCCCCATTTCCCTCCCATTTTCCTAGATTTGAAGGGAAAATTTTGGATCCACCCACCACACTAATTTTACCCCCAAAATTTTCTCCCCCACTTTCCCTTCCCCCTCCCAAATACCTTCAATTTCAATATTCTCTCTATTTTTTCTTTTTTTTTCTTCGCATTTTACCTCCTTCCCAAACTATAGCTAAATGGAGGGAGAGAGAGAGTGAGCGTGTGAGTGAGTATTGAGAGAGAATCAAGGGAACGAGGGCAGGACAGTAATTTGGCTGTAAGCGAGCTTTTTGTTTGCGGAATTTGAGAGAGATTGGAATGGGAGTTTTGTCGGGTCTGATGTCGTTTTGCTGACGATAGGGTTTGAAGGAGGAAAGGAGATCACGATTAGTCAGATGATTGGATTTGAGAAATACGGGCCTGGATGGTAAGATTGGAGGAAGTGAAAATTTCAAGAGAGGGCTCAAGTTTTGCACAGTTTTTAATTTAGGAAAAAGAGGAATCTCTTTCTAAAATAGGACGTTAAATTTTGTTGGAAGTAAAGTAAAATAAAGTGGAAAAATAAATTATTATAATAGTGGTTAGCCTTGTAATTGAATTTTGGAAGTGGGCAATTACTTTAGTTCAGTGGATTGGTGGTCATTGACTCATTGTGATGGCCATTTAGAAGTATTTACAAATATGAAACATATACATAGGTCAGTGGGCATTTAGTACATTTATGTCAATGGTGTAATCTATATTACTAAGGGAATGTAGCATCCCTTACACGAAGACACCTGTCACTAAGGGAATGTATTCTCCCTTGATGAAGACACATGTCATGTTTAACTTTCGCATAACTTCCTAAAAAAAAAAAACGAGAATGACGAGATCAAACTTTCTGGGCTAAAAGCATTCCAAGTGCAGTTGCTATATAATTGGGTCGTCTCTCTTTGATTAGACGCTGGATGGAGAGCCAAATAAGGCCCACCTCGCAAGGGTCCAACACCTAATGGGTCGCCCATGGGTTCTCCTTCGAATCCACGGATCAGATGGGTCATCAGGTGGCCCACCTGTATCCCGGTATCAATGCAAGAAAATCAAGCTGAAGAGCTGTAAAACTGAATGGCCCAAACAATGACTGAAACTTAAAAAAAAAAAAAAAAGGGTAGATGTTTACTTTTGAGGAATAATGCTTTGCATTAAAATATTTGGAAGTCTCATGTCTTATATCCGATGCACTATGGCAAATATGCAATAAATTGGAAGCAAAAAATTAATTTCACTTTCTAATTTTCTAAACTTAATTTACACGAAAAATCCTAGCAAACAAACAAAGTAAAATTTTACATGAAAAAATCACTTTTCCAAAGGCTTGACTTTCATGCGTTGATACCGGGATCCGGATGAGCCACTCGATGACCCATATGATCCGTGGATCCGAAGGAGGACCCACAGGCGACCCAGTAGGTGGTGGACCTGTGCGAGGTGGGCCCTGTTTGACCCACCATCTAGCGTATGATCAAAGAGAGGGAGATGATGTGTTTTATTTCCAAAGGCTTGATTTTTTTTGCGTTGATACCGGGACCTAGGTGGGCCACCCGATGACTCATCTAATCCGTGGATCAAAAGGAGGACCCACGGGCGACCCAGTAGGTGGTGGACCCATGAGAGGTGGGCCCTGTTTGGGTCACTATTTAGCGTCTGATCAAAGAGAGGGAGAGGACGTGTTTTAGATGTTTTAGAAATCCAAATGATTGAATATTTTCGTTAAAAGAGTCATTCCCAAAGGCTTGATTTTCTTGTGTTGATACCGGGACCCAGGTAGGCCACTCGATGACCCATCTGATCTGTGGATCCGAATGAGGACCCACGGGCGACCCATTAGGTGGTGGACCAGTGCGAGGTGGGCCTTGTTTGGCCCACCATCCAGCATCTGATGAGAAAGAGGGAGAGAGGGAGATGATGTATTTTAGTCCCAAATGCTTGATTTTCATACATTGATACCGGGACCCGGGAGGGCCACCCGATGACCCATCTAATCCGTAGATCCGAAGGAGGATCCACGGGTGACCCAGAAGGTGGTGGATCCGTGCGAGGTAGGCTTGGTGTCTGATCAGAGAGAGGGAGAGGACGTGTTTTAGATGTCTTATAAATTCAAATGATTGGATATTTTCTTTAAAACAGTTATTCCCAAAGGCTTGATTTTCTTGCGTTGATACCGGGACCCTGGTGGGTCATCTGATGACCCATGTGATCCATGGATTCGAAGGACTCACGGGTGATCTAGTAGGTGGTGAACCCATGCGAGGTATATTCATTTTTTAGTCTAAGCTTAGCACGAGCGTTTGTTGCTAGTAATGGCTATTTACATGGTGATGTGAACATTGTTTATATAAAAAGATATTTATAGTGCATTCGATATTATAATCTATAACATTTTAGCTTCATCCAATTGTCTTTGTGTGATGTGGTTGTGATTAGTCTTGGATGATTCTCTTCTCAAACTAATCATTGAGAAAAGAAAAGGGAGAACATCCCCTCCCATTGTGTTCATCTTATCAAGTTCTTTGTTAATATTTCAAATCAACACAACCAATGAGAAGATGAGTTTTTTGGATACTTCTCTCTATTAATTTTCTTTAAAATAACTAAGATGCCTTTAAGCCCTTTCTTCTTCTTCCTATTAGAACCGGAACAATATTTTGATCCTACAAGGGACGACTATTGTTGCGTCAGCAGTGCTGGTGGTGTATGCACCGGCTGACATCACCGCCATGAATGTGGTTATGAACGGTGGGGATTCTACTTATGTGGTCCTGCTCCCATCAGGATTGGCAATTGTTTTTTTGACAATACAGCGGGGATGGGTGTCACATCCAAGATTTGGATTAACCTACATGTACCAAATCGTAAGATGTGACTGGTGTGGGGGCTTATGTCATTTCAACTCTTATAATAAGTTTTTTCCACATTCCTACCCACACGATATCATAATTAACAATTTATACAGCATAAGTGCAGAACATAGCATATGCAAATTTATTTTTGTTCAAGTTGATAACATAAGATAAAAGTATTTTTAATTTACAACCCCACATAAAGACCAAGAAAGGTCAGCACAACTGTTCAAAATAAAAACTCAAGCCATCATATAGTAACACACGGATCCCGATGTCCAGATGACATCTACACTCAACTATGAATCCCTAGGATCGCCTTGTCTTATTAACTTAAAAGAGAAATTCTACATGTACCGAGCAGTGGACCGATCCGTAGACCGATCCATTCAACTTTTCAACTTTTCAGTCCATAGTTTCACACAAGATCGGTCAACGGATCGGTCCACTGTTCGATACATGTAGACTTTCTCTAACTGAAATGCCAGAGGTTACATCAAGAAGCTGGTATAATAAGGATAAACATGATATAAAACTAAAACTAATAATCAACTAAATAAATGAACATGCATGAATGCAAATCATGAGAATCAAGATTATACATCTAACATGAATCTTGGCAAACCTTATGGAAAATCCGCATTACCTGGCTATACATACATACATATATATATATATATATATATATATATATATAATATTCAGGTGAGAACTAGTTTTCACCGTGCTTCCGTGAGATCTATTGGTGGGGCTCACCTAGTAACACATCCAAACCATGCACAAATAGAGACCCTATGATAGTCACTGATCCTAAGGATTGGCATACATCTGAATAGATTGAAATTATGGGCCACAGATGAAGGGGTTAACGGCATGGGTTTGGGGTCAAACTTGATACTTGGGTGGTCTCATATAGATCTTTCCATCCCCCCTAATCCTATCCCCAATGGGACCGATAGTTGGGCCCCACTGAAAGGTCTCATATAATAGGTGATAACTAGTTTCTCACCTGAATAAATCGATATAAATATATATTTATATAAAATTGAACGATGGGTAAAATCTGATATTTGAGTGCGGTCGTCTTTTATTCTTTTACTTGGGTACCTGGAGTATAAATACTCCCTTAATACTGAAAACTAAGGGTGTGTTTGGCATCGTGTCATTTGGATGTTCTCATGTTCCCACGAGATAAGGGTGTAGAAAACATGTTTGGTATGTGTAAATGATTGTTCCGAATTTTGTTCTCATGGGAAGGAATCTCAAAATTTTAACTCACCAGCATAAGAAAGTTGGAACAAAAAAACTTTATTTTTTTTAAGAAATAACTTGGTGGCACAATTGGTTCTTTCTTATCTCTTACATTTTAAAGAATATCATTTGAGGATCCTAAATCCTCTCATTTATCCTAAATATAGGCCCAATGTTCACAATCCCAAAGGAGGTGGCCCCACCTTATAATTCCTAGAGGTGGGTCACAATTACAAAAGGTGGGCTTCTATTATAATTCTATAATGGTGGGACCACATTATAAATCGTTTATAAAGGTAGGCATCGTGTTGTGATTTCTCTAGGTGGGTCCCGTGTCCACAATCACATTTTAATGGTGGCCACATGTTTGGATTTATAAATGTGGGTACCACATTGTAATTTTTTAAAGGTGGGTCCCATGTTCACAATTAACAAAAAGTATGACCCCACATTTTAATGATTGCCTCACGTTCGGATTTCTAAATGTGGGTACCACTTTGTAATTTTTTAAAGGTGGGTCCAGTGTTCACAATTAACAAAAAGTATGGCCCCACATTATAATTCCTATAAAGGTGGGCCAGCATTATAGATTTTATAAATGTGCTACCCCTATGTTCTAATTTTTAAAGGTGGGCACCACTTGCTAATTTCTAAAGGTGAGTCATGTGTCTACTGTTAGACCCTGACCCAGACCAACTCGATTAGTACTAATTAAGTGAGTGTTTAATCTTAAGTGAGTCTTAGTACTAGCTGGGTTAGAATGTGATTAGACTTAGTCTGGATTATAGCTTTAGGAATTTTGAGGACGTTTAGTATGAGTCAGACACGCTCAGGGACGCCCTGAGTACATGTGTAAGAATGGGTTTTTGTTCTGGATCTTTGGTTTGATTGTGATTTTTATTTTTATTGAATGGTTTTATTATTGGTGACAACTTTCATTTATAGCCTGCATGTATTTGAGGCCCAGAAACCCAAGTTTTGGCCCAACAGGGTAAATCTGTCTTTTCATGCTAAATCTGGGCACAATTTTCAAAGTCGTGAAACCATGTCAAAGTTATACTTTTCCGAAACTAGATTTTTCGATGATCGTTTTGTTCTTCTTCGTCGACTTCATCCGGGGTCCACAAGACCATGTTTAAATCGTTTCAAGTTCAACTGCTTGGGGACCCACCTTCCAGACACTATATAAGCTCTCTTACTCTCTCTCCTTCATTTCCCATTCCAAATCCCTGCAAATCATTCTTGACCTAGAGTGAAGAAGAGAAGAAGGCTTTCCCTTTGGTCTTTTTCCCTTGAATCATCCATCAAGAAGGCTCCAATCCCTGATCCGACTTCGCCATTCTCTTCCTCTCTTCTCAAGCTTCATTTGGGACGTTTTTGGAGCCAATCCCTTTCACTATTCATCATCTTCAAGCTCTCTTCTTCTTATTCAGCTATCTCAAGGCTAGGACTCTTCTTCATTCTTTCATTTGATGTTCTTTTAGCTCATTTAGAGCTTATTTTCCATGTTTTCAAACCCATTTTCGAAATGGGGGTTTGTAATGACCAAATGGTGAATTTTTGTATATTTTGGGGGTTTTGTGTAGATTTCGTGGATCTCCCCTTCTTGTTGAGTTTTGTGGAGTTTTGCTTGGCATTTGGACTTGAGGCAAGTAATCTTTCTAGGCTTTATGTGCATATTTATGACATTTGGGGTTTTAACCCTAAAATCTATGTTAAATGTTGGATTTGTAATCTATGCATTGTTTTGGTTTGGAATGAATGATTGAATGTTGTTTTGACCCTTAGTGAGCATGGTGGCTCAGGGGTTTTGTTTGGTTCAGAGGTGAGAAGAAGAAGGAAGAAAAATGCAAGAAAATGAATGAAGGAAAGTGCAGTTTCTGCACTTAGTCACGCTCAAGTAGAAGCCTGTTCGCTCGAGTGACCACTGGATTCGCTCGAGCGAACGTGCCTCTGTTTGAAGGTTTTCGGACAGAAACCTGTCCGCTTGAGCGAACCCTTAGGTTGGCTCGAGCGAACAAGCCTCTGTCTGGGGTCCACTCGAGCGAAGGTATGACCGCTCGAGCGAACCTGACTCACATTTTTGGATTTTCAATTCTTTTCTGAATTTCTTGGAAATTGAAAACTAGACTATGCTTTAGACTTTTAATTGACGTTGTGCAAATTGGAATTCCAAAATGTACCTTACCTTCGGGGACATCAAGCTATGTAAATTCTGACATTTGGGTTTCAACTTCACAAAGGTCAATGAACAGTCTCAGCCTATGCTTGATGGACTTATGTTTGCACTCTTGTTTTGATGCTTCATACATCATCATGTTCTCGTTTGATTTTCAAGTATAAGTTTGTGGAAGATTTGTTTCATGAATCAAAGCGCTTGTTTTGATGCTTCGTGCATCATCGTGCATTCGTTTGTATTTCAAGTATAAGCTCGTATTTAAGACGTGTTTCAAGAATCGTGTTTCAAGAATAAAAAAAAAGGGAATCATCTCTTAAGTTCATTAAGCATTTATACTATGTTATATTTGCTAGTCTTGTCGTATCGTGTTTGATAAATGATTTCCCTCTTGTTTTGTCGTGTTCTCGAATGTGTATCGCCTTGTTTTGTGCATTCATGATATAAGTGAATACCACTGAGCTTGGACTGCCCTTTTAGCTTGATCCACTACCTGGGGGTCCTTAAACATGTGGACTGTCTGCAGACTAGTCGTGTATTATATTACACATCGTGCGTGTCTTTCCGGTTCCGCGGCCGGCCTCCCCGTTTACCTTGTGTAGCGTGGGATCGTGTCTTGCGTGTCGTGTTTCGTGCGTGCTTGCTCTTGTCATTTTACGTGATAGAGAAAGGATGAGCTCAATGTGGATTTATCTTTTCATGATATTATAAGTATTCATGCTAGTTTCGTAAACTTGAAATGTGTACTTTAATCTTGAATTGTTTTAGCACTATTTTTCATATTCATACCCGAAATGTTTATTTGCCAAACCGTCGTGTTCGATGCATTTTATTTTGGTGTCCAGGTGTAGGAGGTATCGCGTTTGACGAGGAGTGCCCGGAGGAGGCTATTGAGCCACCCCCGGCACATGAGTGGCAGCCCGACAACGTCATCTAGATGCCGAGCTGGATCTTGATTTCTCGTTCACCTAGTTTTGGGATATCTTTTGGGATCTTATTTTTGTTGTATTGGCCTTTGTTGGCCTCTCAAGGATATGTATTTTGAACTAATATACTTTTGTTAAATGGTGAAACTTTAATCATGATAGGAATGCTACGTTGACATTTCTCTTTCGATACCAAGTCTCGGTATTATAATTTCTCTTACATCTTATTGTATTGAATCTGTACACATGAGTGGCAGCCCGACAACGTCATCTAGATGCCGGGCTAGATCTTGATTTCTCGTTCACCTAGTTTTGGGATATCTTTTGGGATCTTATTTTTGTTGTATTGGCCTTTGTTGGCCTTTCAAGGATATGTATTTTGAACTAATATACTTTTGTTAAATAGTGAAACTTTAATCATGATAGGAATGCTACGTTGACATTCCTCTTTCGATACCAAGTCTCGGTATTATAATTTCTCTTACATCTTATTGTATTGAATCTGTATGATTCGTTTTGCTACACGCTTTCGCATACCTATTCGTGTGAGCTCAACCCGTGTCTTGAGATCCTCACCGCGGAAACCTGTGGGAAGACATGCAGTATGTTTTATTAACGTAAATCGCTGCGTCGCTGTCCCGGGTCTCGGTCCGGGGTCGCGACATCTACAATTACAAAAAATGTGGCTTCACTTTGTAATTAATAAATATGGGTCATATAGTCTCGTTTACAAAAGGTGGACCCACATTGTAAATTCTATGAATGTGAGCCTATATTCTAATTTCTAAAGGTAGATCCCATATTTACATTTACAAAAAGTTGGCCCACATTATAATTCCTATAAAGGTTAGCCCACATTATAAATCCAATGGATATGGGTTCCATGTTCTAATTTTTAAAGGCGGATACTAAGTTGAAACTTCTACAGGTGGGTCCCATTTATGATAATAATAGTATTGCACACAATAAAAGGTGGGCTCCCACATTGTAAATCATAAGTTTGCTCATTGAAGCAAAACTTTTATAATGTTATCAAACAAGTTTCGTACGGCATATTTTTAGTAGAGTAATTTAATATAATGTTGCCAAACAAGTTCCGTAGAGTATAGACTCGGCACAACCTGATCTCAGCACAACCTAATCCGAGCACAAATTTGGGAACAACACGAGAACGATGCCAAACAAGCCCTAAGTTGCAACAAGTCTGATTAGAAATATCCAAAGCTGATAAAATCTAAAGCTATGTGGGGCCGACTCAAGAATACATGACCGGACATGTTTCTAATAAAATGGACTAATTTTCTAAAATAAGTCTAACTTATCTTATATGATATGAGATTGTGGAGACCTTCATTGTATGCCCGTGATAAACACGCTTGACCCAGTTAAGGGTGCCACGCGGACCTAGTTCTCACTTATCTCTTTTACACTTAAGAATACATAATTGAACTCGAGTTTTTGGTAACTTGCTTGTTTTTCTAGAAACATGTGTTTTCAAGATACATGTAACATGCTCATATTAATTACAAAATATGATAATAATATGACATGGTGTTAATCGAAGCTTTCCACCCACATCCCTAGGTCGTACCCCAGGCGACCACTTATTTAAGGAGTCTTGGACGGTGGTCCTGAACAGATGGGGTTGAATACAAGAGTTGTTTAAGGAGCCCATCCGATCCTCTTTCAACTTTTTCACCTCAATTTAATTCTTTTTCGCAACTAGTTAGGTACCTGTACATAACAAAACACTTTATATAAACAACGAACACCTCACTAGTGTCCCTCCAAACTACAAAGTCGACTACGTCAAAACTTCATTAAAAGAATAGTTGAAGGCAGTAGTTTTTGCAAAAAACAAAAAAGTGATGTTCTTAACAGTCGGGTGGACAATCAGAAAATCATGGTCATTTTTAGGAAACAGCAGCTCAGGGCTGTCGGCAAATTGTAGGAAAAATGACATTCTTTGGCAATCATTTGTTAACCATAGACTTGATCCGTTGGAAACACTTCTGGTTGATTTTTTACAAATTAAGTAAAAAAGACATACCATTCAATGATTGACTGTTTGGAACAGTCATTTTGGCTTTCAAAATAAAATATTTATAATTAATTTTAAAATTTTACACTTTTTTTTTGTTGTGATCTAGGGCCTATGAGAAGAGATCATGCACACACAAGAGACCCAGGACATTTACGTGGTTCGGCTTTTGGCCTACGTCCACAGGGAAGACGGGAGAAATCACTATGCAATCAGAAGAGGTTGTACATCTTAGAGACTCTTAGTCTCTATTTATAATATCAACCCCAAATCCCTGTTACACCCAAACACTACTTTTTAATCACAGTAGACCTATAACAGGCCTACTTCTAATCACTGTACAAGTTGGGTAATCCAAGGGCCCGGTTAACCAAGATTAATTAACTTCTATTGAGCTATACAAATTAACAAATCTCCACCTTGACAAACATTGAAGCTGATCCTCATGTATAAAACATGTCTCACCGTCTCCACCTGCCCCAGAGGGCACTCAGGTACCAAGCACACCGATCAAGTCCAAGCAATGTTTGAACTTGAATTTAACCCATTCCTTCATGATGCACCAAATTGCTTGTACCATTGTCCAGAAGCTTGCTTCGACCCGTACAATGATTTCTTCAAACTGCATATATGAACATGAACCTTTGTCTGCACTCTACCTACATAGGAAGCTCTTTCCTCTTCCTCGTAAAACCGCTTGCATCCGATGGCCTGATCTTCCTCATCAAAAGACTCCATCTCTTCAGTCATAGTTGTTGCATGTTAACTACTTTCCAGCCCTTCTATTAATTCAAGAGACTCAGTCGTCAATGCGTATGCAACCATATCATCACGGCCACTATTTGATGTCGACGTGTATGTCGTCATATTCTCAAAACCATATCTAACCGGCGGTTTCCTTTCTCTCTGTGGTCTACCCGTCTGCGGCATCTGCGGCTCTGTCCGCTGAATATGCTACACAGTCTGACTATCCCCTGTATCCTGGGTGGAGCCGGATGCACTCTCCTTCCTCACTAGGGTGTCGGACTCCACTTGAATGGTGTCATTGCTGCTATCTACTTTTGTCTCCTCCACCTGCTTTCTCACTTCTAGTAAAGCATCATCATGAAATGTAATATCCCTACTGATGATAAATTTGAGTGAATCCTGATCGGTACACCACAACCTGTATCCTTTCACTCCAGAAGCATATCCCACCAAGATGCACTTCATAGCCCTTGGTTCTAACTTATTGGTTTTCACGCGAGCATAAGCCGGACAACCGAAAATCCTCAAGTTAGAATAATCAGCTGGATTACTTGACCACATTTCTTCTGGTGTTTTGCAACCAATCTTTGTGTGTGGAGACCTATTTATCAAGTAGCCTTCAGTATTTACTGCCTCAGCTCAAAAGTCCTTAGACAATCCAGCAGTAAACAACATACAATGAGCTCTTTCCAAGATCGTTTGGTTCATCCTCTTTGCAACTCCATTTTGCTGTGGAGTTTCTGTAGTGGTGTACTACCGAACTATGCCATTATCTTTGCAATAGTTCCCAAACTTTGTCGATCTGTACTCCTTGCCATTACCTGTCCTCAACTTCTCTACCTTTCTTCCAGTCTGTTTCTCAACTATTTCCTTCCATCGTTTGAATGTGACAAATGCCTGATCATTCATCTTCAAAGTATAAACCCATACTTTCCTTGAATAATCATCAATAAAGTCAGCATAAACCGGGACCCTCCCTTGGAGTAAACCTTAGAAGGCCTCCATACATATGAATGAACATAATCAAGGATATTTTTCGTGCGATGAATACCTATCTTGAAATTGACTTTTCAATGCGTTCCGAAGGCGCATCTCTTACAGAAATTCAACTTGCCTGTCTTCGTGCCACATAGCAAATTCCGATTGTTCAGTATTGTCAATCCCTTCTCACTCATGTGACCCAGGCGCAAGTGCCATAAGCGCATTAAGACATATTTATGGTCACTTGAGGGAGACACTGTAGTTCCACCTGTAACAGTATTTCCGGACAAAACATACAAGTTTTCAACTCTATTGCCTCTCATAAGAGCCAGAGCACCTTCACAACCTTCACAACTCCACCTTCAACTGAGAACTTACAACCGCCAGAGTCCAAGGCACCAAGAGAAACAAGATTTTTTTCAGATCAGGAACATGCCGAACCTCTGCCAACGTTTTGACGAGTCCATCATGCATCTTGATTTTCATTGTTCCAATTCCAACCGTCTTACATGCAACATTGTTGCCCAGTAAGACACTACCACCGTCGATTTCTCTATAAGTGGTAAACCAGTCCCTATTTGGACACATGTGGTAGCAACAACCCGAATAAAAAATCTATTCATCCCGACGACGAATTCAATTTTCAATCACAGAAAGTACATTGTCGGAAACATAATTTGATCTTCTATCTACAACACTGACTGAATCATCAGATGACAAATCTTCAATTATTTCTTTCACTTTCCTCTGCCTTTCGGGACAGTTTTTTTTTTTCTGATGTGCACTTTCTTATGGCAATAATAACATTCAATGTTTTTCCTGTTGGATTTATGTTTGCCCTTACTACTGAAGTCTTTTGTTTTTCCACATACTACCAAACCCCCACCCGAACCATCATTGTCAGCCGCAACCTTTTTTTTCAAATCCTTAGAGTTCAAGACTGCCTCTACAACATTTTTTAATAGAGTATCTCTATCATACATCATGGTATCAACAAAATGCTCATATGAGGGTGGCAACGAGCACAACAACATAATAGCTTGGTCATCATCATCAATTTCAACATTGATATTTTCCAAATCCATAATAGCTTTTGTGAAAGAATCAAGGTGAGTTGAAACAGACGTACCTTCTGCATTTGTAACGTGAACAACCGCATACAAGTTCTCCAACTTCTGCCATATTCTAGCAACAGTTTTCTCTTAAAAAACCTTTCGTAGTACACCATCGCTAAAAAACAGCAGAATCTGACCGTACGCATTTTCCAGCAACTCATCCTTCTCTTCATCGGACAATTTTCCAGGCAAATGATTCCTTCATTTCAAAGCCTTATGCAACCCTTTTTGAACCAGCAAAGCATGCATCTTCAAAAGCCACAGACTGAAATCGTTGTTGTCATTGAATTTATCAATTCCAAGTTTCACAGCCATTCCGCGAGTCTTTCACAGTACCTGTGTAGATTTGGTTACCACGAGCACGATTGAAGAAACGGATCTGAAATCCGACTCCGGATGACTAAGATATCGCAGAAACAAGTTTCTATGCTCCAATCAATCAATATCCTTTGTTGACCGTTGAACATCCAATCTTCTTCCATAACCGCGTAGATCTGCTTGCAACGAGTCTGTAGGTTCAAACGGATCTCCAATCAGACTCTGGATCGTCAAGATATCGCGAAAACAAACTTCAGTCGTTGATCAGTCAAATCTGCCTTTGACCATACAAGTGCTGACGTGTCGCTGACGTCAGCACCTTTCTCTGCAGTCCTTTGCTAGTGGGCTTCTCTGATGGACGGGTCAGGTTTGACTTGGACTTGACCCAACCTGGATTGGCGATGGGTCTATGAAATGGGTCGGGTCGAACCTGACTTGGGATCAACCCGGAACTCTTGCAGAGCCCAGGCCCACCTTCTTCTTCTTCTTCGTCTGTTTCAGAACCAGAACCAGAGATGGTCTCCCCTCTTCTTGTCTTTTTCTTCTTCCATGGAAACAACGCAGCAGCGCTTCTTCTCCGGTGACACGCAGCAGCGGCGATGAAGACTCCGGCGGTGTTCTTCACGGTGAGGTTGGGCCCAGCCGAAAACAGATTGATCAAATCGATCTCGCTCTGTTCGCCCCGGCCTTCTCCCTCCAATCAACAACAGTTGCAGCGGTGGTGGCGGCGATTCCGGCAAACTGCAATCGGGTCCTCTTCTCCTCTTCTTCTGGCGAAGCTTAGGACCCAGTCCTCTCCTACGGTTTCGATCAAGAAACCCCGAGAGTCCTCTGTCTACAAGAGAAACTATTGTCCCTCTTCTTCTTTCTGCGTTTGGACGCTGCAACAGGACCCAAGCAAAGCTGCCCCTTCTTCACCGTTTCTCTGCAACAAGAGGATCTTTTTTCTTTTCTTCAATTTCTTGACGAGAGAACCGTGGCCCACCGAGGATCAATCCGATCCTCTCTTTTCTCATGCACTCTTCCTCTTGGGACAGAAACAGAGAGAACCTACTTCGCTGGCCCACCCACAATCAGAACCAGCCCTGATCTCTCTTCTTCTTCGTCTCTCCTTCGACTCTGGCGACGATATGCTCCTGCAAATCGATCCAGAATAAGGAACGATCCCTTTCTCTTTTCTGTAACTTGTGTGGCCCACCGAGATCAAACTATCTCCCTTCGTACGATCTGGAAAACACTATCTCAATCATGAGATCTAATCCGTTGATCACGCAGCCACAACTCCAGCCCTCTGAAATTCGATCCGTTGGATTTCTTCTGATCATGCGTAATGCTCTGATACCAGTTTATTGTGATCTAGGGCCTATGAGAAGAGATCATGCGCACACAAGAGACCTAGGAGATTTATGTGGTTCGGCTTTTGGCGTACGTCCATAGGGAAGGTGGGAGAAATCACTATGCAATTAGGAGATGTTGTACATCCTAGAGACTCTTAATCTCTATTTATAATATCAGCCCCAAAACCCTGTTACACGCAAACACTACTTAATCACAGTAGACATATAACATGCATACTTCTAATCATAGTACAAGTTGGGCAATCCTGGGGCCCGGTTAACCAAGATTAATTAACTTCTATTGAGCCATATAAATTAACATTTTTTTTTTATAAATAATGCCTATAGTTTTAAATATTGTAACCTAGCATAAAAACACAAGCATCTATTATCCATCCAATAAAGAACTCAAGTTAGCTAAAAAATCATTCATCCATTTTAAATATGAAACATCAAAATAGCTATCGTAAACAATAGCAAATGTACAAAAAAAAAAAATGTTCGCTATTATTAATACCACAATCATGCACATCAGAGTAAATACTAAAAATAAAGTCATTTACAAAAATCATATCGGTCATTGAATTAGCTAAATATAGTTCTATATGTGGACCATGAAATGTTAACACCCAAACTGAGATCCCCAAAACTCAAATCTTCGCCCCAACAACTTCACGTCAAACTTCGGGATCTCATCTATAACGATCCTATAGCATCCCTCCCTCGGTCGACAAGCCCAATACACGTCCATGGGCAACGGTAATTTCTTTACGCACATAATGCAACATCCTACACAAACCTCGGCCCGTCTATGTATTTGGTTGATTTGGACATGTCTCTTGACGTGGGAAATCATCCTAAGCCTAAAGACAATATTAAAAACCCATTGTGTTATTATTTCAGCAATAAAATAATTTATTAATTTATTAAATCAACCATGTATCAAGAATCAACTTGTACCTAAGATGAACTCCTATGATAAGTGGAAGACTGTACTTGTATCCCACATTGGTAAGTGTTGTTTTCAACTCATCCATTTCCCTACATATGCCCATTAGATCGATCTTCTTTCAACTTTTTCACCTCGGTCTCACTCTTTTTGGTAACCTATTAGGTACTTGTATAAAAAGAAAGCACTTTTATGAACAATAAACACCCTAGTGCCCCTCGATAAGTAAAAAAAACTCTAAAGTAGTAGTTTTTCAAAAAAAAAAAAAAATGGTGGTCTTGACAGTTGGATGGTTAGTAAAAAAAATCGTAGTCATTTTCTCAAAACCACTTCCCAGGGCCGTCAACAAATCTTCCTTGATCCATTAGAAACATTTCTGTATGTGTTTTTATAAATCGAATAAAAAGGACATACCATTAAACTGAACGATTGTCTGGAGAAATCATTTTTTTTAAATATTTTATAATTAACTTTAAAATTTTACTTATTTTATAAAGAAAATCTTCTAATTCTAAAAATTGCAACCTAGCATAAAAAATACAAGCATCCATTCTCCATCTAATAAAGAAGTCAAGCTAGCTAAAAAATCATCCATCCATTTAAATTTAAACCATCAAAATAGCTATCATAAGCAATAGCAAATTAACAAAAAAACATTTTGCTATTATTAATACCACTGTCGCAAAAAAGAGAGTAACAAATAAAGTCATTTACATAAATCATATGGGCAATGAAATTAGACAAATACGGTTCTATATATGGGCCATGAAATGATATCACTCAAAAAGAGATCCCCAAAAGTCAAGTCTTTAGCCCAACATCTGTAGCTATCCCATAGCACCCCTTCTCCTCGGTCGATAAGCCCAATCCGCGTCCACGGGCAATGATAGTTTCTTTACACACATAATGCAACAGTCTATATGAACCCTAGTCCGTCCGTGTGTTTGGTTAATTTGTACACGTCTCTTGACATGGGAAATCATGAGACTGAAAACAAAGTTAAAAATCCATTATGTTATTATTTCATCAATCGGAATAATTAATTAATTTATTGAATCAATTAGGTATCAAAAATCAATATGTACCTTAGATGAACTTCCATGATAAGTGGAAGACCGCACTTGTGTCCCCCCTTGGGTAAGAGTTTGTTTCAACTCATCCATTTTCCTTCGTAGGCTCATTTGATCTTCTTTCAAGCTTTTCACCTCATTATAATTCTTTTTTGCAACCTCTTAGGTACTTGTACAAAACAAAACACTTTATATAAACACTCTAGTGCCCCTCCACACGTCGAAAACTCCATTAAACGACTACTGAAAGCAGTTGTCTTTTAAAAAAATGATGGTCTTGATAGTTGGATGGACAGTCGAAAAAATCATAGTCGTTTTTTGAAAAAGACTACCTAGAGAATTCAGAAAATCTTCAAAAAAACAACGGTATATGGCATTTGGTTTTAAAAATGGATCTAATCTGTTAGAAACATTTCGTTTTGTCTTTTTACAAATCGAATAAAAATGACATACCATTAAATGATCGACTGTTTGGAGCAGTTGTTTTATTTTTTAAAAACAAATTTTATAGTTAATTTTAAATATTCTCAATTTTTAAAAAAATCTTGAAATCTAAAATTTTTTAAGCTAGCGTCAATAATACAAGCATCCATTATCCATCTAATAAAGAACTCAAGCTTGCTAAAAACTCATTCATCTATTTAAAAATTGAACCAACAAAATAGCTATTTCAAACAATGGCAAATTGACAAAAAAATATGTTCGCTATTATTTATACTACGGTCACGCACATGAGAGTACATCATACAAATAAAGTCATTTACATAAATTATACGAGCCATGAAATTAGCCAAAACAGTTCTATATATGGGCCATGAAATGATATCACCCAAAGAAAGAACCCAAAAGGTCAAATCTTCACACCAACAACTATACATCAAACTTTGGGATCTCATCTTTAGTTATCCTAGAGCATCCCTCCTCGGTCGACAAGCCCAACACATGACAATGGGCCACAATAATTTCTTTATGCACGTAATGCAACAGCCTACACAAACCCTGGTCTATCTGTGTTTTTTGGTTGATTTGGACATGCCTCTTGACTTTGGAAATCATGCCGAGCCCACAAACAATATTAGAAATGCATTTTTTTATTGTTCTATCAATCAAATTATTTAATTATTCTATTTAATCAAACACGTATAAAAAATCAACTTGTACTTGAGATGAACTCCCATGATAAGTGGAAGACTGCACTTGTGCACCACCTTGGTATGCATTTGTTTCAGCTCATTCATTTCCTTGTGTAGGCCCATTTGATCCTCTTTCAAACTTTTCACCTCAACTTAATTCTTTTTGGCAACCTTTAATGTACGTGTACAAAACAAGTACTTTATATAAAAAATAAGCACCCAGTGCCCCTCCACACATAAAAAAACTATATTAAATGACAACTGAAGGCATTTTTTTCCAAAAAAAAAAAAGATGGTCTTGATAGTCGGAAGGACAGTTGAAGAAATCCTAGTTGTTTTCTGAAGAAGAATGCCCCCGGCCGTTGGTAAATCTCCAGAAAAATGACAGTCTTTTATCAAAGTACCTAATCCGTCAAAAACTTTTTTTTTTTATTTTTACAAATCAAATTACAAAAATAACATTGAATGAACAATTGTTAAGAGCAATTGTTTTATTTTTTAAAAAATATTTTATAATGAATTTGAGAATTTCACTATTTTGTAAAAAAATCCTGAAATTTTATAAATTATAACCTAGAATAAAAAAAAAAGGTATCCATTATCGATCCAATAAAGAACTCAAGCTTCCTAAAAATTCATTCATCCATTCAAAATTTGAAACATAAAAATAGTTATCATAAACAATAGCAAATATACAAAAAACAGGTTCGTTATAGTTATACTACCGTCGCACACGTGAGAGTACATAATATAAATAAAGTCATTTAATTAATAAATGATATGGGTCATGAAATCAGCCAAACACTGTTCTATATATCTGCCATGAAATGATCACCCAAAGAGAGATCCCAAAAGGCCAAATCTTCACACCAACAACTCTATATCAAACTTCGGATCTCATCTATATTGATCCCATATCATCCCTCCCGATGGAGGAGTGCAATACACGTCATTCTACAATGAAAATTCCTTTATGCATATAATGAAACAACCTATAAGAACCCCAGCCTATCTGTGTGTTTGGACTTTTTACACAAGCCTCTTGCCTCGGGAAATCATCCTAAGTCTACAAAAAATATTAGAAATGCATTGTGTTAATATTTAATCAATCAAAATAATTAATTAATTAATTAATTTAATCAATCATGTATGAAAAACTAATTTATACGTGAGATGAACTCCCATGATAAGTGGAAGACCGCACTTGTGTACCACCTTGGCAAGAGTATGTTTCAACTCATCCATTTCCCTCTGCAGTCCCATATGATCATCTTTCAGAATTTTCACCTTAGTTGAATTCTTTTTGGCAACCTTTTAGGTACCTGTACAAAGAAAACCACTTTATATAAACAATAAACACCCTATTAGTTCCCCTCCACACATCAAAAACTCCATTAAATGGCTGCCGAAGGCAAACATTTTAAAAGGAAAAATGAGTGTCTTAACAGTCGGATGGACAAATGAAAAAAATCATAGTCGCTTTCTAAAAACGACTGTCCGGGCCAGTCTACAAATCATCGGAAAAACGACAGTCCTGGCAGTCATTTTTTAGCGACGAACATAATCCATCGGAACCAGTTTTGGTATACATTTTTTTTATAATTCAAATTAAAACGACTTACCATTAGATGAATGATTGTTTAGTGTAGTCGTTTTATTTTTATTAAAATATTTTAAATTAATTTTAAAATTTTATTATTTTTAAAAAGAAATCTAGTGCTTTTAAAAGTTGTAACCTAGTATAAAATGTACAAGCATCCATTCTCCATCTAATAAAGAACTCAACCTAGCTAAAAGATCATTCATCCATTTAAAATTTGAACCTTCAAAATCTATAGTAAACAATAATTGGTTTACAAAAATCATGTTCGCTATTATTAATACCACGGTCGCTCACATGAGAGTACATACTACAAATAAAGTCAATTACATAAATCATATCGGTCTTGAAATTAGCCAAACACAATCCCTATACAATTGATATCACCCATAGAGAGATCCCCAAAAGTCAAATCTTCACACCAACAACGGTACGTTAAACTTCGGGTTCTTTTCTATAGCGATCCTATAGCATCTCTCCTCGGTTAACAATCCAAATGCACGTCCATGGGAAACGGTAATTTCTTTACACATGTAATGCAACAACGTACATGAACCCCGGTCTATCTGTGTGTTTGGTTGATTTGAACATGCCTCTTGACTTGGAGAATCATCCCGAGCCTACAACAATATTAGAAATGGATGGTGTTATTATTTCATCAATCGAAATAATTAATTAATTTATTGAATCAACCATGAATGAAAAATCAACTTGTATCTAAGATGAACTCCTATGATAAGTGGAAGATTGCACTTGTGTCCCACCTTGGTAAGAGTTTTTCTCAGCTCATCCATTTCCCTACTATGTAAAAATATCCCCGTGATGCCAAGATTATGCTAATTTTGGTAAGAGTACCAATTAGTCTTGATCTTGGTCTTATGCAGCTTGGCAACAGTGCCAGCCTGTACTGAGCTTGAACTAGCTTCGGTAAAAGTACCGACTGGGCTTGCCTCGGTCTCGGTTCCACGCACCTAGGCAAAGGTGCCAGATGTACATATATCTGATCCCGGTATCGTCTTCGGTTCGGTTAGTCGAGACGAACACTGAGTGTCAGTCATAATTACGTAAAAGTACGGCTACGTTATAGAGCATTCTGTCAGATAAGATGGGCACCGGATATAGATAAGGGGTTGTCCCTATCCGACGGTCACGTCCACATTTATATATGAGATTGAGGTATGATCCGATGGGACAGTGCTTCCACCTACCTCCACTGAGGAAACAAGGTATAGTCCGATGGGACAGTGCCTCCAACTACCTCCACTCAGGGAAGGCTCAATGGGACTTCCACCTATATATATATATATATATATATATATATATATATATATATACAAGAGGTAAATCTTGAAGAGGTACGCACAGACAGTTGCTTATTTGCACTTAAACTCTAAATTCTCCAATCTTCTCCACTCACTCACCCTCTGTTTAGTGACTGCACTAACTTAGGCATCAGAGTGCCTTTGGCTGACTGCAGCCAGGGCCTCTGACCTTTGTTTATCCTTCCCTTTCAGGTCGAAGGCATCTACTCTCCTCAAAGAAGCTTAACAACAATATCACGAGTTTTATACTCGCCTAATCAAGTCCGTAAGATTTTAGGCACTTACACCTACATAGGCCAATTTGATCCTCTTTCTACTTCTTCACCTCAGTTTGATTCTTTTTGGCAACCTGTTAGGTGCCTGTACAAAAAAAAAAAAAAAAAAAAGAAAAAAGAAAAGAAAAAAAAAACTCTTTCTATGAACAATAAACACCCTAGTGCCCTCGACACATTAAAAACTCCATTAAACGACTAATGAAGGCAGTCAATTAAAAAAATAATGGTCCTGACAATCAGATGGTTAGTCGAAAAAATCATAGTCATTTTTTGAAAACCCCTGGCTAAGGTCGTCTACAAATTTTTGAGAAAACTACAATGAAAATTTTCACAATGAGTCAATTTTTACCAACGGACCTGATTCGTTGTAAACATTTTCGGTTGTTTTTTGACAAGTCGAATAAAAAGGACATACCATTAAATGAATGATTGTTTCGAGCAGTCGATTTACTTAAAAAAGTTATTTTATAATTAGTTTTAAATTTTACATTTTTATTAAAAATATTCTGTAATTCTAAAAATTGTAACCGAGCATAAAAAATACAAACATCCATTCTCCTTCCATTAAAGAAGTCAAGCTAGCTAAAAAATCATGCATCCATTTAAAATTTAAACCATCTAAGTAGTTATTGTAAACAATAGCAAATTTACAAAAAAAAAAAAAAAAAAATGTTTGCCATTATGAATACCATGGTCGTGCACATGAGAGTAAATACTACAAAAAAGTCATTTACAGAAATCATATGGGTAATGAAATTAAACAAAATCATATGGGTAATGAAATTAGACAAACACAGTTCCATATATGGGAAATGGAATGATATCACCCAAAGAGAGATCCCCAAAAGTCAAATTTTTACCCCAACATCTACACGTCAAACTTCAGGATCTCATCGATAGCTATCCTATAACAACCCTTCTCCTCGGTCGACAAGCCGAATACACGTCCACGGGCAACGATAATTGCTTTACACATGTAATGCAATAGTCTTCACGAACCCCAGTCTATCTATGTGTTTGGTTGATATGTACATGTCTCTTGACGTGGGAAATCATCCTAAGCCTAATGACAATATTAAAAATCCATTATGTTATTATTTCATCAATCAAAATAACTAATTAATTTATTGAATCAATCACGTATGAAAAATCAACTTGTACCTGAGATGAACTCCCATGATAAGTGGAAGACCGCACTTGTGTCCCACCTTGGGTAAAAGTTTGTTTTTGCTCATCCATTTCCCTCCGTAGGCCCATCTGATCATCTTTCAAACTTTTCACCTCAGTTTAATTCATTTTTGCAACCTTTTAGGTACTTGTATGAAACAAAACACTTCATATAAACAATAAACAACTAGTGCCCCTCCACACATGAAAAACTCCACAAAATGACTATTGAAGGAAGTCATTTTCCCAAAGAAAAAAAAATGATGGTCTTCACAATCAAATGGCCAATAAAAAAATCCTAGTCATTTTATAAAAACGAATGCCCACAGTTGTCGGCAAATCTTCGGAAAAATGACGGTCTAGGGCAGTCACTTATGCCTCTTCACAAATCTTCAACATCAAGGAAGTCACATGAAACTACATTAAGCCACATAAGTGTGACTTTCAAAGATTTTACACAATTTTTGGAAAAGTTTCAATGTAATTTCATGTGCGGAAATCCTTCTTGCGATAAAATGGGTAACAGCTTCTTTAAGTATCAAAACTTCTCATAATTATCTTGATAGCTTTTGATCCTCCAACACAGCCATCAAGAGTGTGTACATCTAGTTATGGACCATTCCAGCATCATGTGACCTAACTTTGCTCTTTCAGCGGCCAAACAGGACCTTCCAACAACGGTAGTGTTGGTCATGTTTCCCAAAATGGAGCATACAGTTGGTCTCAAAATACCACTAGAATCCTCTACATTGAATTTCAGGGCATTCTGACACTGTTTGGCCCAAAATGCCAAAGTCGCATTTTTGTTATGGCGAAAATCAGCCCTTCTGGCGACAGTAATGCAAGAGACATCATTTCTTCAATTAGAGTTTGTGTCGTAAAATACTCTCAAGAGGCTCTATGTCTAATTTCAAGTCATTCTGACATCGTTTAACCCAACATCAGTTTTTGGTGATAAAGCCAAGCCTTTCGGCGATAAGAAGACCATCAAATTCACCATTCTTAAATCAAAATTAATAGATCATCCTAAAGCACTCCCAAAAGGCTATATATCAAATTTTGGGTCATTCAAACATCGTTTGACCCAATTTTGGCTTCTTGCGACAAAACGGTGCATCTGGCGACAAATTCATCGGCTTTCCCATAAACTTGAAAACTCTACTCCTTGTTTAACTTGAGTGTCGCTCCAATAAATTTACTGCAAGAGAATCATGCCAAAAAGTATTAAAAATGTAAGGAAAAATATGCAAAAGAGAAAAATTGAAAAACAAGTCGAAAAGGCGGCCAAAATAAGCATAAAGCCCTATGGTTGTTGCGGCCATGGAGGCCTGGGTCCGCCAGAATTCCATGGAAACCCTTTTTCTTTTGTCATCTTTCCATTTTCTTTCCTTTTTCCTATATAACCGTCAGGCCCAGTCCCGAGTTAATCAAGATTAACTTTAATTGATTATGAATTAAGGCTAATTAACTATGTTTGATTAAGATAATAATGGTTTATGAGAAAATGGAATTGAATTAGCCTAAATTGAATGGATTAGGCTTAATGAAGTAGTAATCACGGTTATTAAATGAATTGAGCGGGTTTTAGACTCAAACAAAGGAATTGAGGACTTTTTCGTAAATATGAATTTTCGCGTATTTTGTCGAATACGGAAGTTCTTGATACCAACATATATATCTCGACGAGTACGTTAACTTTCGTAAAGGACATGAGGTCGTTCGACAATAAACGGATCAAATGACCCTTCATTTGACTTGAATTATAAATGAGAGGAGATTGTGGACCTAAATGCAAATTTGGGCTTATAAAGGTTAAAATGAACTCCAATGAGTTCATTCAACTTATTTCCAGCATAGCCAAACCCTAGGCACCTTTCTTTCTTCCTTTTTCTTCTTTTTCTTCCATTTTTATCTCCATCAAGCATCAAGGCTGAAGTTTTGGAGTGATTCAAGTGAAGAGGGCTTCACCTACTTCATCCTCTTCATCTTCTTCTTCAGTTTTCTTGGAAGAAAATCTTCAAGTTGAGAAGTTTCCACTTAAATCCAAGCTAAAGTTTTTTCTTAATCCATCTCCAAATAGAGGCAAGTATATACATTTCTATGTTTTATGATGTTATTAGAGTGTTTTGAGTTCAAGGAACTCAATTTCCAAATTTTCGTTTCAGAATTCTAAAGCTCCAGAATTCAGTTATGGGAACAATTCGGCTAGCCACAGGGCTAACCGCCGAAATACATAAAATGGGCCAGTCTTTGGAAAGCTGACCGTGAGTTGACCGTTGAATTTCGGTTAGCCGAAATTGAAATTCCGGCTAGCCAAAAGGTAACCTTAAGCTGACCGAAATTGAGTCAGAAACTCACTTCAGAAGACCAGCTTCTGGAAAGTTAACTGCAAGTAGCCGAAGTGAATTCGGCTAGCCGAAATTGAAATGTCGGTTAGTGGAGGGGTGACCGCCGAGGTGATCGAATTAACTGAGTGTATCAAAAGTTACACGGTTCTGGAAAGCTGACCGAACTTAGTTCGGCCAGCCGCCAACCAGATTTTGGCTAACCGCCAGGTAATTGCCATTGAGAGAAATTACAGATTAAATTTTGATTTGTTTGAATTGAAAGCCTAACCATTGAGGCTAGAGTTAGGGATATCTAAACCTTCATTAGTGTGAACCAAGGTTATCATTATGTATGAATTTAACTAAAGTAATGTCATCTACAGTAATACATACATTGATAACGAATTATTCACTCAATTGTTTGGTTTATCTAATAGTCTAGAAATGAATTGGGAGTTTGAATAGAATAATTAATTTAGTTTGATTTATGAGTCTGGCACTACATAGTGGTTTCATAAGCTCGTATAAAGCTACATTGAATCGGCATTGAATCGACATTGAATAATGTGACACTGAATTGAATAATGTAATATTGAATAGAGAATAGTACTGAATGTCACATTTAATTAATGAACAATCCTACTGCAGTAGATGGAATTGGTGTGTTCCAGAACCCCGTGGTGATACCAGTGATATCTGATCAGACATTGGTAGATCCCACACTATTTGGACTAAAAGGTCATAGACTAAAAAGTCACTGATAAGTCACCATAAACCACACATTGGACTAAAAGATTCCCACTGATAAGTCATCTAATGAAGGCTTAATGTAATTAATGAATTGAATGTAAACACTGAAATGAATGAAAATGAGTGGAACTAACTGCTTCCTTTGGGAAGAAACTAAACTGAATTGAACTGAATTGAAACCAATGCTATTGTAGTTGCCAATATAGTCATTGTCACTGATTATGCTATTGTACAGGATGCTGTCATAGAATTGTTAGTTTAATGAGTTGATAGAAATAACATGTGTTATCATAGAACTGTATATGTATTGTTGAACCGTCGTGTTCACGGTGTTATTGATGATGTTAAAGGCCCAGTTGCCGTTGCCGGTCCCGCAGAAGCCGATCGGCCAGCGGAGATTGCTCATCCGATACCCCTAGTGGGCTTGATCGAATGGATTTGATTCGGAGTGCCAAATGATATAATATTTTGGAGAAACATTTTGATAAACACTTTGTATATCTATTTTGAATAGTAGTTGAATGTCACCTGCATTGTATTTAAATATGCAGTTGTTGACTTTGTTAGAATGTATATTGACTTTACTCTTATGTAAATGATTTTTTTAGTTTTTAAATGGTTGTCAATGTATACGTATATATGTTTCCGCACAATTGTACATTGGCAGGTACATATGTAAGATCCCTTGTGGACTTCGTCTTAACTTCGTTTAATTCGGGGTTTACGGGAGTAAGTATGAATGACTTCGCGACCAGGGTTAAATCCAATTACTCTGATCTCGGGCTTGGGTCGTGACAATGAGTAAGTATGAATGACTTCGCGACCAGGGTTAAATCCAATTACTCTAATCTCGGGCTTGGGTCGTGACAATAACTTTCTGAATATCTAACTTTTGAGGCATGGTATCCTTCAATCTCCCTTAACATCATGGATTTATCGTCAAAATCTTGGATCCATCATCGGACATCTCAAATGCATCGTCCAACCAACCAAGAAAGTCCACATTCCACAAGACAGATCAAAAAATTGACAGGTGGGTGACATGGCCTACTGTTGGCAATCAACGTCTGATATTACATGATAATATGACATTGTTCGATGCATGAGATTTACCCATGACTGAAGTGTCACTAACATCGCAAGAAGAATTCTAAACATTGCATGATGGCCCATGACCTTTCAATTTTCGACACATGTTTGGTGGCTATTCAGTGCAATTAATGGCCCATTATCTTGCAACAACCAATCAAAACACATGAAAAAGGAGTTACAAATCATGGCATTAAAACATGTAACTCCTCCCATCATGGAACATTAATACATTCAATGCATTTAAAGGCCAAAACATGTAGAAAATGCCACAATTATGGGCGTCCCTTGACCTTTTATCTCCTACATGACCTTTCAAGTGTCACCATGAGCCTATAAAAGGGGGTCCTTGGCTCCATTTAAAGGCATGCAAAATTCTACGAAATTGTAGGCATGCACTCCACTCACATCGTTACTCCTACGCTCCTACAACGGTCTCTCCTCTCCATTGTTGAAGAAGTTTGGCAACAAACACCACAAGGTGATTGAAGACCCTTGGGGGCCCCCCCCAAAGGCCATTTCCTTATCTCCACATGGCTTAGACGCGACCCTTTGGCTCGTCTACTTGGATTTTTATTGACTATAGGATCTCCATTAATCCTTATTCTCTAAAATCTCAGGTTCAAGCCTTGCCAAAGAATTCAAGAATCCATGTTATCATCAAAGGAACATCGGAGGAGCCAACATACATGACTTGCGTTAGCCAATCCGAGTGAGTCCCTCCAATTGTCTGAGAAGTCGGATTTCCATTTCTGAAATTTTATTGTAAGTGTTGTAAAAGAGACAAAAATCATAAGTCTTATCTTGTTTTATGAGAGTTGTAAAATTGCCTTTCACGACACCAAAAATTTCTTTTCACGACACCAAACTCTGCCTTTCATGGCACCAAAAAATAAAACCATACTCTTTTTTAACACTTGTGCAATGAAATGTTAGAAATTCTTTTATTTTCCTTTCTACATGGAAAAGTTGATTTGCAGATCATTTCTTCTCTTTTTCAAGTAGAATAGAAAATTTGGCATACCCGTATACAAAATAGAAAAAAAACAAACTGTTCCGTTTGCTTCAGGTTATGAAAGACCTGGATCCAAAGACCTTCGTGTTAGCCGATTATGGTAGTTGTCATCACCTTCGAATGCCGAACAGATTGGATCCATCGGAAATATTTCCGGTTTTCTTTTTTACTTATTGAATAAAAATGACTTACCATTAAATGATCGATTGTTAAGTTGAAGACTGCACTTGTGTACCACCATGGTAAGAGTTTACTTTGACTCATCCTTTTCCTTCCATAGGCCCATTTGACCCTCTTTAAAAATATTCACCTCAGTTTTATTCTTTTTGGAAACCTTTTAGGTACATGTACAAAAAAAAACTTTATATAAATAATAAACACCACAATGCCCCTCCACACATGAAAAACTCCATTAAATGACAACTGAAAGTAGTCATTTTTCCAAAAAACAAATGGTGGTCTTGACAGTTAAGAAAACTGTAGTCATTTTCTGAAAACGAATGGCCAAGCCCTCGGAAAATCTTCGGAAAAACGACAGTCCAAGGCAGTCGTTTTTTAACAATGAAACTTATCTGTCGGAAACATTTTCATATACATTTTTTCACAAAATTGAATTAAAACGACTTACGATTAAATGAACGATTGTTTAGAGTAGTCATTTTATATTTGTTTAAAAAGTATTTTATAATTAATTTTAAAAATCCACCTTTTTAAAACAAACTCCTAGAATTTTAAAAATTATAACCTAGCGTAAAAAATACAGGCATCCATTATCCATCCAATAAAGAACTCAAGCTTGCTAGAAAATCATTCATGCATTCAAAATAGCAAGTTTAAAAAAAAAAAACATGTTTGCTATTATTTATACTACGGTCGCACACATGAGAGTACATAATAGAAATAAAATAATTTACATAAATCATATGGTTATTAAATTAACCAAACACACTCCTACATATGGGCCATGAAATGATATCACCCAAAGAGAGACCCCCAAAAGCCAAATCTTCATCCCAACAACCATATGTCAAAATTTGGGATCTCATCTATAACGATTCTACAGCACCCCTCCTCCTCGGTCGACAAACCGAATTACACATCAATGGGCAATGGAAAATTGTTTACGCACGTAATGCAACAATTTACAAAAATCCCAGTCTATCTGTGTGTTTGGTCTATTTGTGCATGCCTCTTGCCTTGGGAAATCATCTTATACCTACAAACAATATTAATAATGCATTGTGTTATTATTTACTCAATCAGAATAATTGATTAATTTCTTGAATCGATCATGTATAAAAGGAGAGCTACTAATGCCACATCCCTGCTTGCTCTTTCCACATCTCTTTTCTGTACACATCTAAGTCTGTAGCCAAAAATCTTTGGACACAATCCCATGTCCCCAAACTGCCCAAACATTGAACCCTTGGTTTCTCTGTGCACATCCCCTCTTTCCTCTCTATCCCCCGACCTTAATCTCCATTTGAAACTCACCATTACCCCCTCACATCCCATCTTCCCTATCAACGCCAACCTCACAGCCTTGTTGTCTTCTCATCCTTCCCCTCTTCGTTCCCTTGCTCTCTCCCTCTTTTCTCCCTCCTCCCCCTCTCTTCTCGGACTCATTGCCAAGGTATTTTTTCGCTCCCTACACATCTATCCATTTGTCATTCATCTTGGTATCATCCTACATCTATCATGCATATGAGAGATGAATGTTGGCCTAGAAATGTGTAAAAGGGGCCAGACAGAGGCCGATTCTCTCCATTCCTCTCTCACGCGCTCACCAGCAAACTTCATTTCCATTTTAAGTTCGTGACCGTTTGGACTTTCAAGACCGGATGAAAATGATTTGTTCGGCTGGAAGCAGCCGAACAGATTCACTTTTTTTGGCTGCTTATAGCTGAAAAAAAAAAGATCTTTGTTTGGCTGTAAGCAGCCGAGCCAAGTGTATCTGTTTGGCTGCTTCCAGCCAAATAAATGTAGTTTGTTTGATTTGTCAGGTTCGAACAATCCTTGTGAATTAAATTGTGTAGCTAACTCATTTCGAATTCCCTTGAGTCAGCCATGGACATGCACAGTACTTCAAGAGTTAGGACTACATCATTGGATAGAATACGACGTCCTAGAGCTGTTGAGATCATCCTAACGATGATTCAGCAGCTTGAGGGTGTTGATGAAACTACAGATGTCCAAATCGAACCCATAATTGTTGTTAAAGACACAGTTGTACCATTTCGTGGGGGCCAGACATTTTTTCTTTACAAATATAGCGCATCATGAATGCTCAAAGCATCATCCAATTGATCCTTCAGAGGGGATATGATCTGAGCACCCAACACCAGAGTGAGCTATACGAGGCTAGTGAGCAAGTCCGCATGGTGTTGCTTGGAGCTTCTCTAGATGATGACCAGCAGCCCATGATCCATACCCAAACAAGGATTGACACCCACAGCAACAGGAGGGAGACATGATGTGTTAATGTTTCATTTTGATTGTAATGTTTGGTTGGATTTGGGTTGGTTTGATACCATTGATGTATTTGTTGTTGGCTTTCTTTTGAAACTTGTTGACAGATTTGTATTGGTTGGCTATATGTTGGATGGATTTATTGGATGAATTTCTATTTAATTTCATATAGGCCATGTTTGATGGATTTCTATTGGTTGGATACATGTGTATCGCATAAAGCATAATATTATGCAGGAAAATAATAATAATTTAGAGAGAGCAACTGTAATTGCATTATCAAATCTAATACTAATTTCTCAAACAACAGCTAATAAACTCCATTAATGGATACATGAACAACCTTGTAACATTGATTACATCTAAATGAACATCCAAGTATGATCACGTAACCCTAAGTCTATCCACCAAATATAATAATCTAGCAATTATGAATCCAGCAAGTGTCAATCCAGCTTGATCGTCTCACATGTGGCTACATCTGGACCGATAATTTCTGTGAAATGTTAGATCTGGGGTTTTGGTATGTGGACTCCTAACCTTGTGCATAAGGGTGATGGTGACGCCGCCAATCCGGGATCGTGTAGGACAACGTTATAGCCAAGTCCACTAGTAGTTGATGTTTTAGTGACAATAATAAAACCATTTCTCCTCCCGACATCATGAGCCCACTTGATTAAGTCTACTTGACTCTTGAATAGCTAGACATAGCACAATTATATTGGAATGTAACCAAGTGATAACGTTAACATTACAACTGATTTAACTTCATCTATTACCTCTTGGGTGATAAATTCACTACTATAGTCCACTGAACATTTTGGTCTAACCTTGCTGCCTTGAGTAAACGCATCACCCTACAATGATCCGATTTTGTTAGTTAGCAACAACGATAGTTACCTGTTCGGCCCTGAGTGGTCAAACATATCCAATTTGTTCGGCCACTCAGGGCCGAACGGACCGTGATAGAAATGTAGCTTCGCTTGTATACACTTGACAAAAAAAGTACAAAATTTGGATTGCGTACCTTGTCGTTGCTAAAATGATCGGAAATCATGATTTCTTTGGCTATTGATCAAGAATGACGGATGAAAATCGCTTGAGGTGTATCTATGAAGATGAAGAAATAATGAGATGAAGAGTGTGAGGAGAATGAAATGTGAGTGAAAGGTAAATTGGATGATGAGTGAGATGATTGCTGAGAGTATGGGAGAGAATGGAGAAAGAGAAAGAGAAAGAGAAGTAGTGGTTGAAGGTCGAGTTGAGGTAGAAGGTAAGTTGCAGAAATGGGAGGGGAAGTGTGGGTGTGGGTGTGCGTGGGTGTGGGTGTGCGTGGGGAGGGGGGTGGGGTTGTAAAGAGAGATTGGATGAGCCCTGAAAGTATTATTTGTGTCCATTTTCATAACTTCACAAATGGGTATACTAATCTTAAAAATATGGGATGTGGAAGAGCTATCTGGGATATGGCATTAGCAGCTCTCTATGAAAAAATAACTTGTAACTGAGATGAACTCCCATGATAAGCGGAAGACCGTACTTGTGTCCCGCCTTGGGTAAGAGTTTGTTTCAACTTGTCCATTTCCCTCCGTAGGCCCATATGATCCTCTTTCAACTTTTTCATCTTCGTTTAATTTTTTTGACAACATGTTATGTACCTATACATAAAAAAATAATTTATATAAATAATAAACACCCTAGTGTCCCTTCACACATCAAAAACACCATTAAATGACTGCTAAAGGCATTCATTTCTCCGAAAACAAATAGCAGTCTTGGTAGTTGGATGGACAATTGAAAAATCGTAGTCGTTTTTTGGAAATGAAAGCCATTTGCCGTTGGCAAATTGTAGGGAAAATGACGGTCCAGAGCAATTGTTTTTAACGACTAACCTGATTAGTAGGAAACACATTCATATGATTAATTTTAAAGAATCTTGTAATTTTAACAATTGTAACTTAACATCAATAATACAAGTATCCATTATCCAGCCAATAAAGAACTCAAGCCAACAAAAAAAAAAAAATAAAAAACCCAATCGACCAATTAAAGATTTGAACCATCAAAATATCTATCAGAAACAAGAGCAAATTTATATAAACAGGCATGTTTGCTATTATTTGTCCCACAGTTGCTCATATGACAGTACATACTACAAATAATGTCATTTACATAAATCATATGGGTAATTATATTAGCCAAACATAGTTCTACATATGGGCCATGAAACAATACCCAAAGAGGGATCCCAAAAGTCAGATCTTCAACCCCGACAATGTACTGTACATCAAATTTCGGGATTTCATCTATAACAATCCTATAGCACTCCTCTTCCTCTGTCGAAAAACCCAATACATGTCTACAGGTAACGATAATTTCTTTTCGCACTTAATACAATAGCCTATTCGAACCCCAGTCTGTGTGTGTGTTCGGTTGATTTGTACATACCTGTTATCGTGGGAAATCATCCTGAGCCTACAAATATGATTAGAAATGTATTGTGTTAGCATTTCATCAATCAAAATAATTAAGTAATTTATTGAATCAATCATGCATAAAAAATAAACTATTACCTAAGATGAACTCCCATTATAAGTGGAAGACCGCACTTGTATCCCACCTTGGGCAAGAGTTTGCTTCAGCTCATCCATTTCCCTCTGCTGGCCCATTTGATCCTCGTTCAACGTTTTCACCTCAGTTTAACTTTTTTGGCAATCTATTAGGTACATGTACATAACAAAACACTTTATACAAACAATAAATTACTGCCAGTTCCCTTCAAACTACAAAGTCCACTCCATAAAAAAATGTCATTAAATGATTGCCCAAGGCATTTGTTTTTCCAACAAAACGATGGTCTTGCCAGATGGATGGACAATCGAGAGAATCACTACCCAGGACTGTCAGCAAATCGTCGGAAAAACGACGGACCTGATCCGTCGAAAACATTTTTTATTGTTTTTTCTAAATTAAATAAAAATGACTTACCATTAAATGAACTATTGTTTGGAGCAGTTGTTTTGTTTTTTAAGGGTATGTAAAAAGATTTTATAATTCATTTTAAAACTTCACAATTATTTTAAAAAATACCATAATTTTAAAAATTATAACCTAACATCAATAATACAGGCATCCATCATCCAGCCAATAAAGAACTCAACTAGCCAAAAAAAAAAAAAAAAAATCATTCATCCATTTAATTTTGAACCATCAAAATATCTATAAAAAACAATAGCAAATTTATAGAAAAACATGTTCCCTTATTATTAAGAGCACGACTGCTCACATGAAAGCACATACTAGAAATAAAGTCATTTACTTAAATCTATTGGGTCATGAAATTAGGTAAACACAATTCTATATATGGGCCATGAAATGATATCACCCAAAGAGAGATCCCCAAAAGTCAAATCTTCACCCCCAACAACTGTAAGTCAAACTTCGGGATCTCATCTATAATGGTTCTATAGCATCCCTCTTCCTCGGTTGACAACCTCAATACACGTCCACGGGCAATGGTAATTTCTTTACACACTAATGCAACAATCTATATGAACCCCGGTTTGTCTTTGTGCTCATTGATTTGTACATGCATCTTGACGGGGGGAATCAACCTGAACCTACAGATAATATTAGAAATGCTTTGTGCTATTTTTTCATCAATTTAAATAATTAATTGATTTATTGAATCAATCATGTAAGAAGAATAAACTTGTATATGAGATGAACTCCTATGATAACTGGAAGACCGCACTAGTGTTCCACCTTGAGTAAGAGCTTGTTTCAGCTCATCAATTTCCCTTTGTAGGCCCATATGATCATCTTTCAGCTTTTTCACCTTAGTTTAATTTCTTTGGCAACCTATTATATATCGGTACATAACAAAATACTTTATATAAATAGTAAACACCCCACTTCCCCTCCACACATAATATACGCCATTAAATGACTGCTAAAGCTATTCATTTTTTTTTATTTTAAATTTTTTTTTCTTCACAGTCGGATGGAGAGTCGAAAAATCATAGTCGTTTTCTTGACACGACAGCCCTTTGCCGTTGGCAAATCGTAGGAAAAACAACGGTCGAGAGCAATAATTTTTTAACGACATGCTTGATCTGTCGGAAACGTATTCGTATGTTTTTTTTTTACTAACCAAATAAAAAATACTTACCTTTAAATGAACGATTGTTTGGAGCAGTCGTTTTATTTTATTATTTTGAAAAAATATTTTATGATTAATTTTAAAGATTCACAATTTATTTTAAAAAAAATCTTGTAATTTTAGAGATTGCAAAGTAACATCAATAATACTAGAATCCATTATCCAGCCAATAAAGAACTCAAGCTAGTAAAAAAAAAAAAAAAAACCATTCATCCATTTAAAATTTGAACCATCAAAATAAGTATCATAAACAACAAATTTATAAAAAAAACATGTTTGTGATTATTTGTACCCCGGTCACGCACATGAGACTACATACTACAAATAATGTCATTTACATAAATCATATGGGTCATTAAATTAGCCAAATACATTTCTACATATGGGCCATGAAACGATATCACTCAAAGAGAAATCCCCAAAAGTCAACTCTTCACCTCAACAACTATACGTCTAACTTCGAGACCTCATCTATAACGATCCTGTAGCATCCCTCCTCCTCGGTCGACAAATCCAATACATGTCGACGGGCAACCGTAATTTCTTTACGCACTTAATACAAGAACTTACTTGAACCCCGGTTTATCTATTCGTTCGATTGATCTGTACATGCATGTTAACGTGAGAAATCATCCTAAGTCTACAAACAATATTAGAAGCATATTGTTTTAGCATTTCATCAATCGAAATAACTAAATAATTTATTGAACCAATCATGTATGAAAATTATAATTATACCCTAGATGAACTCCCATGATAGTGGAAGACCACACTTACGTCCCACCTTGGGCAAGAGCTAGCTTCAGCTCATCTATTTCCCTCCGGTGGCTCGTCTGAATCTCGTTCAATTTTTTTATATCATTTTAACTTTTTTGGTTACCTATTTGGTACTTGTACATAACAAAACACTTTATATAAACAATAAACACCTTAGTTCCCTGCAAACTACAAAATCTGCTACTTCAAAAATGTAATTAAATGTCTGCTGAAGGTATTCGTTTTTCCAAAGAAACGACGGTCTTAACAGATGGATAGACAATCGAAAAAATCGTAATAATTTTTTGGAAACGACTGCCTAGGGTTGTCAGCAAATCGTTGGAAAAACGACAGACCTGGTCAGTCGGAAACGTTTTTTATTGTTTCCTTTTAAATTAAATAAAAATGACTTACCATTAAATGAACTGTTGTTTGGAGCAGTCATTTTATTTATTAAGGATTTTTAAAAAAGATTTAATAATTAATTTTAAAAATTCACAATTATTTTTAGAAATCCCATTATTTTAAAAATCATAACCTAGCATGAACAATACAAGCACCCATTATGCATCCAATAAAGAACTCAAGCCAGCTAAAAAAAATCATCCATCCATTTAAAATTTAAACCATCCAAATAGCTATCGCAAAACAATAGTAAATTTATAGAAAAACATGTTCACTAATATGAATAGCACGGTCGCTCACATGAGAGCACATACTACAAATAAAGTCATTTACTTAAATCATTTGGGTCATGAAATTAGGCAAACACGATTCTATATATGGGCCATGAAATGAAATCACCCAAAGAGAGATCCCCGAAGTCAAATCTTCACCTGCAACAGCTGTAAGTCAAACTTTGGGATCTCATCTATAGCATCCCTCCTCCTTGGTTGACAAGCTCAATATATCTCCATGGGCAACAGTAATTTCTTTTTGCACATAATGCAACGCCTTACACGAACCCCAGTCTCTTTGTGTCTGCAAACAATATTAGAAATGCATTGTATTAGTATTTCATCAATCAAAACAATCAATAAATTAGTTTATTAAATCAATCATGCATGAAAAATAAACTTGTACCTGAGATGAACTCCCTTGATAAGTGGAAGACCACACTTGTATCCCACCTTGGGTAAGAGTTTGTTTCAGCTCATGCATTTCCCTCCATAAGCACATCTGATCCTCTTTAAACTTTTTCACTTCAGTTCAGTTTTTTTTTTTTTTTTTTTCCAACCCTGTTAGGTACCTGTATATAACAAAACACTTTATATAAACAATAAACACCCCAGCACCCCTCCAAACTACAATCACATGTGCACCCCTTTTGTGCATAGTTTGTAATGTCCGTCTTACCATTGGACTTGCCCAACCTTAGCTTAGTTATTTCACTTGTATGAGTCATTCGTTAGGACTTTGCGTGCATTGAATTGCCCACTTCTTCCTTTGAGTAATCCGGATTGAATTATCCCTTTTCTACCCATTTCAGGGCTAACCATTTCATACTGAAATACTATCTGATATGAGTTAGCATGTTTCAGCGTAGTCTAGTGCGTCAAGTAGACTAGTGCATCAAGTCAAGTCTATCTTGTTTAGTTTGATTAATTATTGTCTTCTTTACCTTTTAAGTCTTTGTTATGATCCTAAATGATTATAAGACATTATTTGACGCGTTCCATCAGTCTTAGGGCTTTTGGCGTATTGGTTAGGTACACAACAGTCTTGTTCTGCTAGGTCTTGTCAAGTCTTGTTCCTCTAGTGTGCTAGTTTGCACGGTCTCATCCGATACTCGTTTAAGTTAACTAGTTTGAGACTTGTAAAGGGATACTCATTGATACATGTAATTTTAGTCAAGCTTGCTCTCTGTTTAGAGAGCAGTTCCCTATTAGTTACTATGTTTGGAACGGAGTTTAGTTAGACCCTTTTGACTTGGAGTTTTGAGTTGGCACCACTCAGCTTCGGTCCAATGAAAGTTAGATGTGGCTGACTGTGGATTAAGTGTTACACAACTCATTGTAATGCAGTTGTGATACAATCACTTTCGAAGGGATTAGTCCAGCTTAAAGGGTTGGGAACCCTCCAATAGTGAAAAAAAAAAAAAAAAAACTCACCTAGGAAATGTGGTCGCACCCATGGGAAAGATAACTATGCTCGATGACCATAAATTTGTATTCTTGCAATGCAATCTTGAGGTACTAGTTCTTGCTCGCTCTCGACCATGATAAATGTGGTTACACTCATGATTACCGAGAGAATTTAGCTACGTGGGATTGCCAATTTGCGAGAATTATCAGATGTTCGCTTTGTATTGCTTTGATTCTGCAAATAATTACTATTCAAGTATGATCTGCCTAGTTTAGCCTTTATTTGAAGTATGATAACTATCTGTCCTATATTTCATACTGAAGCAACATAAAATGCAATTTATTTTGATTAATTTGAAGGTTTTATCAACCCAATAGTGCTACCCTTGGTGCTGTAGGTAACAAATCCTCTACCCCTACGCCAGAGGAGGAAGCAGCTAAGGAGGAGCCACAGGGTCTAGCAGAATAGAGCACAGTCAATGTTGTCTAAAGCATCGGATTGGCACATGAGTTGGGTGTATCACATTTTGGGTTTTTGGAATACCTTTTGTAGTTTTTGTTCATGGCCATGTTTTAAAGGCCTTTTTAGGGAATGTAATTAATATACTTTTGTAATTGTCAACTTTCAATAAATACTGCATTTCACTCTAATATGTTGTCTTTATTATTATGGAAATGTTTGTGTGTTATGTATTTGAGGAAGTTTGGCATCATCCTCACATCCAGAACCTTGTGGGATAATCTTTTAGCCGTGAGCTTGGATTAGCTACTAATCCTGTCCAGAGTCATGACAACTTCCATTACACCATAGGAATTTGTTCCTCGATAAATTTATGCCCACTTCTCCGACATTAGATCTTATGGTCCACATAGACATTGATATAGATTTTCTTTCCTGTAATTCATTGATAAGAAGTAGTCTAAAGGCAAATATTTTCTTTTTATGTAATCCAATGACTCCATCCCCAAGGGGTTGGCTGAGTGGTCAGAACCACGGTTCCTCCCTCTTTCGGAGCTAAAGGTCTTGGTATCGACCCCCGGTTACTCCTTCTTCAGGAAAAGAAGGTTGAGTCCACTAAGTGCTACCACCTTGAGGCCATAGGGGTGTTTACCCGGCTTCCCTCTAGACTCAGAGGATTAGTCCAGCTCAAGGGTTGCTACCACCTTGGAGCCACATGGGTGTTTACCCAGCTTCCCTTTGGGCACGGAGGGATTAGTCCAGTCCAAAGAGTTGGGAACCCTCCGATAGCAAAAAAAAAAAAAAAAAAAAAAAAAGTAATCCAATGACCTCCAGTTCCCCCTTCTTCAGGAATCAAAGGTTGAGTTCACTAGTGCTATCACCTTGGGCCACAGACGTGTTTAACCGACTTTCTTTTAGGCATGGAGGGATTAATCCAACCCAAAGGGTTGGGAACCCTCTGATAGAAGAAAAAAATAATAAAAAAAAAGAAAGTAATCCAATGACCCCAAATAGAACTCCAATGACCCCAAATAGAAATTGGTCATTAATATGAGGTGTCTCCTCTATGACAGAGATATACTCCTCAAAGCATATGTAGGGTTTTATTTCTTCTTCTTTCAAGACAAGAGGCCTTATTTCTCCATTTTGAAAAGACGACAAACTTGCATGTCACTTGGCCCAATTTTTTGTTTGGTCGGGTAAGAAATCTTCTGACAGAAATGATTCGATTGAATCACAACAGAATCAAATTGTAAAAAGTTTAATCAAAACAAAAGGATCTAACAAATTCGCCATCTGATGTTTTATTTTTTTTTTATTTTTATTTTTATTTTATTTTTTAAGACTTTTGTTAGTTGTTAAATGGGACTCGACTCGGTTGAGTCCCGTGCTTCACAGCCCCTAGGAATTTCTAGCGATCAAGTTTCTTCGTAGATCTGCACAAGACTCCATTCTCCGATCCTCTTTCATAATTTCTTGCCATGTTTGAATATAATCGGGATCTCTTAAATAGGATTCTTTCATCGTTGGGATAATGATTAGCGGTTGAGATGTACGAGAGCTTTTAGGATCTTCTTTTCTTTTTTTTATACAACAGTATTTATATGGGGGTTTTATCAAAAGCATCCTCAAATATCACTATGTCTCTAAAAACATCATTAAATACATATAATGTCCAAAAGCATCTTATACGGCATACTCTAATTTTTCCTAGACCAAATTGCCCCTCCAACCCCTTTCTCGCAATATCAAGACTTGATTTTGCGACATCAAGACTTAATTTTACACATTGAAGTATTTCGAGGCTAGTTCAACTCCTTTCCTGCAACATTAAAACTTGATTTCGCAACATTGAGACTTGACTTCGCGTTATCGAGCCTTGATTTGGCAGGGCACATTGAAGTATTCCGA
The DNA here is from genome assembly GCA_028538565.1 of Umbellularia californica. NCBI lineage: Eukaryota > Viridiplantae > Streptophyta > Magnoliopsida > Laurales > Lauraceae > Umbellularia > Umbellularia californica. Next base: position 31,434,410 of record JAPQWN010000002.1, read on the forward strand.
GGTAAGTTCAACCCTTTTCTCGCGATATTGAGAATTAGATTTCACGACATCGAGATTGACTTAGCACATTGAAGTATTTCGAGACTAGTTCAACCCTTTTATTGTGACATCGAGACTTAATTTCACGACATCAAGACTTGATTTGGCGCATTGAAGTGTTTCTAGGCTACTCCTTTTTTCAATTCTCGAACTCGCTGGTTGATTTTTCCCCTTTCTCATTAGCCCTTATATCTCCCAAAGATCCAAGGGCTAATGAGAAAATGGAAAAATCAACTAGGTAGTTCGAGAATTGAAAAAAAAAAAAAAACTAGCTTAGAAATACTACAATGTTCCAAATTAAATCTGGATATCATGAGAAAATGGTTGAACTAACTTTGAAATATTTTAATATGCCATACCAAATAGAGTCTTGATGTCGCGAAATAAAGTCTCGATGTTGTAGGAATGGGGCTGAACTAGGCTCAAAATACTATAATGTGTCAAACCAACTCTCGATGTCGCGATAAAGGAGTCGGAGGGGCAATTTGGTCCGAGAGAAATTAGAGTATGCTGTATAAGATGCTTTTGAAGGTATAGTGATGTTTGAGGATGCTTTTGGTAAAAACCCTTATTTATATCCATGAAAAGTGTTGCTATCCATGAAAAGTGTTGCTGGGAGGATTATTCTTCAATTTATATGAAAAATAAATTGTTGTGTGCACTTTTATATTTTCCTTTTCCTTAATTTGAGTCTCCCACTGGATTGAAGGTGCTGGATTTTGGCTATCAATGGTAAGCGAATCACCACTACTTTTCTCCTTGCTTGAGTGAATCTTCTCTTTCATTAAAGATGAAGCTCAATGGGGATTTCCGCTACTTTTCATCAAAAATCTTGGCACGTCAGTCTTGAAAAAAAAAGTGGTCAAGTGAGGAGAAAAATTGTGGGATCAAGACGGAGACAGAAAAAATAAAGAGGATTTTATGGGAAAATTCCTCGTATGTGGACATTGCACAAAAAGGTACCCTGTAGTTCCAGCAGCACAAACGGGGTCTGTCAGTCCCTATTGAGTTTTTTTTTTTTTCATTGGCGCGTCGCTCGTCGCTGATGGGTACGACGCTAGCGTCACTCCTCGTATCTTCCTTTTTCGGATCAAGCTGTTAAAGTGAAGAACCCAATCCTCCATTAGAGGATGGAGGACCTCGATGAGGAAATACCCATTTGTTTGCTTGCGATGAGCCCCCAAATCTCATTTAAAAAAGAAGGCACAAATGATCTTTAGTCATGCGAGAACAACGAGAGACATGATTCCAGTGCCAAACATGGATTAAGGCCTTTTGGGCCTTTGGAAAATCTGCAACGAGTCACGCGCAATAGGGACTCACGACGGGGTATGGGGGTTCTGACAGAGAGCGCGAGGCCGGGGATTGGGGTGAAGATTAATTTGGGGGTTACCTGCCGTCACAGACTTGCCCAAACTAATTTCTTGAAATACAGCAGACATCCCTTCTTTAGGGCGTGATGAGCCAGCATCGCAACTATGAAGAGAGCCAGTTGCAGGAAGTGAAGGTGAAGTGGTTGGTGGTGGAGGACCTTTTGGTTGGGGCTGACTTGGATGTTGAAACATATGTTCTGCCAGTGGTTCTCCATACAAAACCCAAGGGATAGAAACTCTTAACATAATCCGTTAAACGAAGCAAATAAAGTTCCATCAAAGCTTTTGCCCTCTCAACATGATCTGGATCTCTACATGTGGGATTGGGGTTTGGGACGAGGGTGGGGTTTGAAGGGGTGGGGTTGGGGCTCCTGGCGGGGCAGGCGGCATGTGCGATATTGATGATGAGGACTGTGTTGAGGACGGATTGGGAGTTGCAGGCGGAGAGGGCTAGAGAGCTCACAGTGCAATTAGCATAAGCATCTTCAGCAGCAGGGAATCAAGAAAATAATGATGAAGATGAAGAAGAAGAGAATGATTTGGAAGCTAGGCTCCTGTGTTAGCTCTCATTCTCTTCTCTTCTCCTCTTCTTTCAATTGAAACAATTCCATATCCTCTCTGTGGAAAATGGGGAGTGACGCTAGCGTCACCTAAGTTAGAGATGAGCGACGCTAGCGTCACTCCTCTCAAAGTTTTTTTTATAAAAAAAAATTTGGATGAAGGAACCCTTTCGTAAGGCTACAACTATGGGGAACCATTTCATGCAATGGGCATTTATTGGGAATTTTCCGGTAAAATCCTCAAAAATAAATCTGCTACAGGCTAAAGAGGGCCTGTCCCTGGCACACATCCATTCTTTTGCCATCTCAGCTCTTACTGACATGAGCCCGAGTCAGATCTCAGCCGTTCACTCATTTGGTATTAACCATGATTAGAGCATGAAAACCATTCGGAATTGGGTGGATATTACCCAATTCACTCATTGCACCTGTTTATGTGTGATCAACCACCATTCCCAGCATTGGATTGAAGGGTTAGCATTCACAATAAGCTCTGAAAGTTGGCAAAATCGATGGGCCAGAAATGGGCAATAGGGAAAGAAAAAAAGAGAATAATATCAAATGTTGCCATTTCTTCGACTTCATGAAAATTATTTGAATTCCAAGACCCAAGATTAGAGCTGCAGAATTCTCTTTCAACAATTCCCCAAATGTTAATTGCTTGTGAAGATTCTAATAGATGTCAGAGAATTTCAAAGAAAAAAAAATATTCATCTAAGATTTACCCGCTTCATGTACGTTGCAAATTTTTTTTTTTATCAAATATGAATTTCACGAACTAACCGGATTTTGGAATTCTCAATAACCCAAATTCCTATGGCTGCATTTGGCAAGAGATTTCTCACCAGTTTTTCACAAAGTCATGGAAAACCTACATTTGGTAATTGTAAGTTCTTGGAGGAAATCCTCTTCTGTGAGGATTTTCAGGTATGACCCCTCCCAAAGGATTTGAAAATCTGCACTCATGCGGATTTTATGCACTCGCCAATTTTTTTTCAGCTAAACACTTTGATATTGATGAGAAATCCCCAGCTCTACAAATCCTTAATGAGGAATCCTTGTTCGAGGGGAGTGAATTCCTCACCTGTTACCAAATATGCCCTAACCTAAACACTCGAAATCAATCAAAGAGGCTATAGAAAGGAATCCATCTCAAAATTTTCCAAGCTGTTTCTTCTTATCCTTTGCATTTTCAATCCGCAATGTAAACACCTGCACAATCATATTCAACTTGTATAGAGAATGCATCACAACAGAATCTCTGATGCCTCACTCTTTTTTTTTTTTTTTTTTTCTTTCTTCTTTTGAACAAAAGCTACTCGCGGAAATTTTTTGCAGGTGTGATTTCAGATCAATGCATCTAAACCATTTACTCGTGTGTTAGTGTGAGGTAAGAATCCCGTGCATGTAACTGGAAGCCATCAGTAAGGTTGGGGAAAATGAAGCCACAGACAATATAGTACGTAAATGCGAAAAAAAAAAAAAAGATCCATCACCAGATACTAAATTCTTCGAAGTAGATTAAGTTACAAAAGCATGAGACCATACTGCGGTAACACTCTGTTCTTTCCCACTGAACAAATGACAAATTTTATTATCACATTCATTGAAAAGTCGGTTCTAAGAATTCAAATACAAAAGTGGGACTAAAAGGTATTTGGACCGGGAAGAAAGATGTTGCCTCCCTGAATTATTATATAAATGTGATTTCTTATTACTTTGGGTGGATTTAACCTTGGAAAACTAGAATGAAGGTACGAATTTCCATGGGACCCAGCTCCACCACTAGTTTAGAAGGATCAACAGGCCCTCCTTTCACCTTCATTTCTTCCTTGGGAGGGCCTTCTACCTTCCAAATCAGTCTCTTCTTTTCCATTTCTACTCTTTCTTGATTAGCAGATAAGTTCATCTCAGTTATTTTGCTGATCTGAAAAAAAAAAAAAAAAAAAAAGGAAGATGATTACCACTTGAAAGAGGGAGGGGAAAGGGAACCAAAAAGAGTTTAGTGTCATGCATATATTGGTAATCATGATACACAAGGGCATGCATGTAATAACACAAGGCCTGATGATGCTAATCATAATACGAATATATTTGAATATGGATCAAGTGATTCAATAGCTAAAGCATCATTTTCCTCTAAATTATCTAAAAACAGTGAATAAACTTTTAATCCTCACCTGATCAATTAAATTAAGGCATGGGTCCAAGGACATGAAATGATATGTGAAAAATTGGGGTGCCACATAATAGTCAACAAAAAGGGTAACCAAGGCAGTTAGACATGGAGTAAAAGGAGCAACAGAAATGGCTTTTGACACTTGCATAAACATTTCAGTTTTCCATCCCTAGAGCAACGGTATGCCAAATCATTTTTTTTTTTTTCTAAAAGCAGGTCTGCAGTAGAATTTATAATGTGGGGCATTTTAGAATTACCCCAACAGACAAGGGTCAATATAACACATATCAACCTATCAGACTAAAGATAGGTGCATTTACAACTGTGTCATCATCTAGAGTTTCAGAGGCACTAGAACTGACCTCATGTTCATATGTAACTTCATACCATTGTGTTAAACTTACCGTCTTGTCAGGGAACAACTTCCTTAGATCCACATAAGCCATTACTGAAAGATCCTTATCCTCTCCCATCTGGAAAATATTAACACAAGAAACAGAAGATATAGTCAGGGATAAAATATAAAGGTGGTGATCTTTTCATGAGACTACAATATATACTAAAGCTGAAAAAGTCATAAGTGAATTTGGTAAATGATGGCAGAAGGAGCTTCTGTTTCTAATGGTCCGTTTAGTAAAAGTGAAAATCTAAGACCTCATATAGGTGTGCCAATCGCATTAGAACACTGCCATCTTCAAGAACCTGTAGAAAAGTTCAACAGATTTTAAGTAGACCTAGGAAAACTTTTTCCTGGTAGAAATAATAGAGATCTTTTGTTTAATTCAACTTGCAATCCAAACTTGCATGTTTTTAAGAGATCAAATAAATAACATTAATAGAAGTCAAATAAAAAAAGAAAGAAAAACTCAATTGGTCTTCAGAAGCATACAATATTATCATACTCCCCAATCTATGTTACTCGAGCTATTGATGTCTAAAAACGATGGTAGCTTTGGTTTCACCAAATCGTCTCCCAAAATTTGTCTACTTGTTTGGGTCCACAAGATTTTGACAAATGACATACACAACATGCTTTTGCAATATAGCAAAAGTATTTACAAGACCGAATCAACGTTCACCATTCTAATTTACACCAATTTTAGTTATTACAAGTGGAAGACAAGTTCTATGTACGAGGCATTCCACTTACCTGAAGGGTTATCATTGCAACATTATCAGGTAAACTGTAGGAAGGATCCATTGCTGAGAATGTTGGTATATGTGAACTCATCCAATTACCTCCATTCTGTTAAATAGGAAATCGTCATCTAGATTTAGCAGACCCATAACCTTCAAACAAGGAAACTACAGAATGTTTCACCTGTTCAGCGAATGCAAGAAGAAAAGGACTATATATCTCTTGGCCCACCGTTCGACGCCACTTAGCACCCTCACCAAAGGGATCAATTCTAAGATAAAATTTCCCTTGAACCTGTCAAAACATTAATATTGAAGCTGTCAAAATCGAACTGTGTTCTATGCCTTCATACTGTAAAACTGTCAAAAGTAAAATTCATTAACAAGATGTCAGGTTAAAACCACAACACATATCAGTGTTTATGAAGTGTGAATGCAGCTATAATACCCTATCGAGGCCTTCAAGTATAGCTATCTAGATGACACAAGATCAGTATGAATAAAAAATATGGAATTGTAGTCATAACGTACTATTTAAGTTATCTAGTCTATGTTAGTGCATTGATCACCATGAATGTAACACTTGGTACAAAGATGTTTGTCATATTAAATCCCATTGATGAGATAAGTCTATCATGATGTTGTCTGTTATATTACAAATCAATATGCATGATCCGCCATTTGCTGGGCCCGGGCCAGGGTAAAGGAGAAGGGAATAGCGCATAGGATGGGTAGTTAGCAGTTTCTTTATTCTCAAACATTTGTATTGAGTTTCTTTCATGATAATGATAATGAGGATGAGGATGATGTAAAATTCTTGTAAAGATATCTGAAACTATCACGCCTGTGGCCCCCTGTAGAAGGGCATTGGGTCCAACGAGCATCCACCTACAGAGAGAGGGAGGGGGAAACTCTAAAGGACTGAGTATGCATATACAGTGGTGCATAAGTCCCGCATCAAAAACAAGCTAGTCATGATCTTGGGTATATGTGTGTGACCTGACCTTAACTGCAAATGAGGCCTTATAAAACAGTGAGACAAAATTGGGTTAGAATCCCTGTAATATCCTGAGTTACCTGGGCCCAGGATTAGTCTGGCCCAGGTAGTACCTTAGTTGATTTCTTATTATGGAATTAGAAGTGTTACTTATTATGGAATTGGAAGTGTTTCACGTTTTTGGGACTAGAGTTGTATAACAACTCTAAAAGAGGAAGTATAAGAGAAGGATTAGAATTAGGAAGTATATAACCCATCCTTATATATATATATATATATATAGGGGGATATTCAAGTGCATCCATCCCTCACCATTTGTGGTAAGGGACACCCCTTTTGGGGAAGTTTCAATTACAAAAGAGAGGTACAAAAGAGAAGTACACTTCTCTTTTGTACTTGAAACTTCCTCAAAAGGGGTGTCCCTCACAAAAAATGGTGAGGGATGGATGCACTTGAATATTCTCCACATATATATATATATATATATATATATAAGCAAACCAATGACCATTATAATGGGATCCTATTCTTCTTCCTTTGGAGAAATTCTGAGAGAAAGTCTTGTGGGTTGCAATTGAGGAGAAGAAGAAGAAGAAGGCAGTCACTGAAGGATGTCCTATTCGCGCCCGCATATTGCAAATGCAACCATCACGTACAAAAGGTGAGTGAATCTTCCTTGGTGATTCCAATTTCCAATTAATGATTCCAAACTATGAATTAGATGCTTGAGGAATTCAGCTTTTTTTGTGAGATCGCTATAAGTAAAATTGCTACAGTGACTGTTGATACATCCAGGCTTCTTTGATCTTAAATAGTGCTCTGATCTCCTGGATATACTTGAGGATTTGGGTTCTTATCATTAATATTGTTCCTAGGTCATGGAACATGTTGATAGAATTGGTTTTGATGATAATCTGTGCAGATACTGAACCCTGCCTATATTACTAGTTTCTGTCGACAGGGGTTATGGGACCCCATGGCCCACCTGATTCCAGATCAGGTCAGGAGATTTGGTGGGGCACTGTTGGTCGACCATAGTAGTGTTGGACTCAGATGGAGTAGGATCCATCTGGCCCACTATCTTGTTACACTTACATCTGAGAGACGGACATATTATAGGAGCCAGGGTTGAGGTCGACGGCCTTTATGGGATCACAGGATTAAACTGATTAGAGATCAAGACCCCACATCTTGTAGGGGACCCTTGGTCGACCCTAGGAGACTTAGACCCATGAGGAGTGGGCCCCATCTGGGCCTTCATCCAATTGATATGAGGAAACACAGGCGACAATTGCAGAAATTGTAGTCCATTGTTGTCCGGACCTTCTGGGTCCCATCTGATCACATGATTGGAAATCAATTCCAGCCATCTTGTGAGGGACCCCTGGGCGAACATTGGGATCTTGATCATCTAAGATATGGACCAGTAGGACCCACTGTTCCATGTGCAAAAATATTCCTAGGCGTGAGTAAATACAAAATAGTTGCCAAAAACTGTTTCAAATCTGTGGGCCATAGTGTATGGTCTAATGGTGGATCAAGTCCGCCAGTTTGAGGGCTTACCCGTAGGCGGCCATGTTTATTAGGTCTGATCTTGAATTAGGGCCAGTGGGGCCCACTGATCTACACATTCAATCGTTTAGGTGTATCATCTAATATCTGGGGCATTTGTGTGTATAAATAGACCCTAGACTTTATTGTTGTGTGTATAAATATGCCCTAGAATTGGTATGTAATTACCAAATAACTTTTTACTCAGATTTTGGTTTATGTGGTTAATAATAAATTTTATGGACTATATTGGAATATTGATTTGATTCTATAAAACTGTGTAATTTACTGTTTATAATGAAGGGGATCCACCACTACACCAATCACTAACAGTCATGAATAGAAGAGGGGCGGCGACAAGTTAATGGTGTAGGGGGCTGGGCCCACACTGTTGATTATGTAGATTATTAATAATGCTGAGTTATGATTGTTATGTGGCTGTAAGGTATTGTGCACTGGGTCCCAAACGTGGGATGTTGGACTTAGTGTTTGGGCCGTTATAGCAGCTGGTCCTTGTGGACGTGTCTGATGAGACAGGGTCATGGTGACCAGTATACATGTATACGATAAGCCTTGGTGGCGTGATAATGTGCATGGGCGCGAATATGTATTTGGATATACTTGTAATAGTATTGATCTACTGATTCAGACTTGTTTGTTTATGTGATATTATGTTGTTTGTGTAATTAGAAATATTCATTCACCAGTAATACTGATGTTGTGTTGCCCCTTCAGGTAATCACATTACAGGTGGGCTAAAGCAGAATGACGATCAGCACGTAGATTTTGGCATGCGTGGCTGAAGGGAGAGAATGAGAAAAGTTTAAATAGTTGATGGAATCATTAGCCCTTGTTTAGGAAAAGTTATTTAATGTTTTAAGCACGTTATTGATTTGAGTCAGAACATAATAAGTTTGATTAATCAGAGATTATTGATATTTATAATTGGAACTCTATTTTGATCTAAATGCCCGATTCCTTGTGAAACTTATTTGATGAATGCATGGTGAATATTACTAACTAATCACGATCCAAATATTCGATAGGGCCTCGGAATTTGGGTCATAACAATCCCACGAGCCAAAGCGGACAATATCATGTGGACAGTGGGCCTGGGTCGTTACAGATGTCAGTGAATGTCGAAGGAAGATGGGTACATGTTTTGAATGCAGTGAGCGAGGACACAAACGGGCAGACTGTCCGAAGAAATGCCAAGGAAATGAAGGCCAGCAGCAAAACTGGGTACAGGGGACTCAATAACAACGCTAGCAGCAAGGGGGTTTCAACCACAAAACCAACAACCAGGACACCAACCGAACCCACAGCAAAGGTATCAACCGAATCAATGGAATAAGAATAAGTAGAATCTGCCCCAAGATTAGAATCGAGGGAGGAATAACCAAGGTGGGAATCATGGGAGACCGCAAGGGAATGCACGAGTGTTCGCCATCACTCAACAGGACGCAGTTGCAGCAGACATTTGAATACAGGGTATGTTTCTTACCTCTCATATGCATTTAAATTTGGAGGACAGAAATTTCCTAAGGAGGGGAGTGTAATATCTTTGAAGGGGTTAGATTTTTAAACTAATTTTCTTCTTGGCTTATATATGTGTATTTATGATTAATGATTGATTATAATTATTTTAAGGTGGGCCCTTATTGTTAAGACCCTTTTTATGTATACATATATCTGTTTGAATGGTAGTCAACCTTCTTATTCCTGAGTTAAGTTGACACCTACATAGGAGGAGGTTTATGCTATTAATAGTAGGATTCCATTTCTTGGAGGAATCCTTGCACGACGAACTCCTAGGGACTTTAGGTTCAGAGAACTATTTATAAGACCTCTCCCTCCCATTCTCCTCACATACATAACAACAATCAGACTTTCCAAACCCAAATCCTAGGCTAAGCCAAGGAAGAATTAGAGTTTTGGAGAGGGAGGAAGGAAGACTAGTGGATTCAGGCCACCAGGTGAGTAGATTTCTTCGTATACATGATGTGCTGTTTTCTTATATGTAGTGAATCGAAAGATATGAATCTGCACTTTTTTGCTTTTCCAATTACAGTTGGAGCCATTAAATAATGATATAGTGGGCTCATACCAGATTTCATGTACTCAGAGACACTGTTGGACAATCCAGTTATGGTTTGATGACTGATAATATCCAATTTTTCTGTAAGATATGGTGGTTTCAAATCTCTTATGATTTAAGATAATCTCCAGACCTTATTCACTGCCAAGATGATCCAATTACAAAGAATTATAGTGCAGAATTTGAAATTCTCAGTTTTCTGCACACCAAGAACCAAATTGGGTTGACAAGGGTTGTTGGACCCCATGGCCCAGTTGATGATAGAACTGGACCATGGATCTGGTTGTGGACACATGGTCGACAGATAAGAACCTGGACCCATATGAGTGGGCCTCCAAATACCCCAAAGACAGGAGACATGAATAACAGTAGCAGAAGGCTGTTTGGTCGATAGCCTTTGTGGCACCGCAGGGCCCACCTGATCAAAGACCAGGACCCCACATATAGTAGGGGACTGAGGGGCGACCAGAGTGGTGCTGGACCCACATGGAGCTTCTTCTATTACATGAGGCGTGAGTTACTGTAGAAGGGTTTTCTTCATATAAATACCTGTTGTGGGGCAAAGGAGGCCACCAAATCTAAACCACAAATCTTAAAGTGGGGCCCTGGGCAACCCTGATGATTAGGCCCCATCATGGATTGCGGCCAGTGGGGCGCCATATCCAGTCCACCCTAGCCTGCAGGGCCTGAGCCCAGTTCTATTCCGTAAGAGAACTCTGTTGGGTGTATTGACTCTATTATGGACTTGCAAAAATTGCGTTCAGGCCCTATAAGTTTTAGAATTTATATATAGATCAGACCTCCTTTGACAACTTTCCATAGGAAATGTTTAATACAGAATATGCTAAATATATGGCAGTCTGGGATGTTACCTTTCACTTGATGCACGGTCATGTTAAATAGAATACTTTAATAATGACTTTGGTGATCCTATGTCTTTATTGTGATTTAAACTATGTTGAATGCTTCAATATTGTTATAACTTATAATTGTTGTGATGAATGAAGATGACTGGATGCTTCATCCTATTAGGATAATTTGGAATTTATCCTTACGATGGGTACCAGAACGGTAAGGGAATAAGGCTGATGAAACCTGGAAATATCAGTAAGGACAAAATCTCAAATTATCATGATAACTATACTGGAAATATTAATGAAAACTGTTTTTGAAATATTATTGACCTACCTTTTTGGACACCCCTAGATGCACCCGCACATGAGGCTACGAGATGGAATCTTTTGAAGTGGCTTTTAGGCCATCTGTGTAATTTTTCTGACTCTTAGGTCAGTTGCACTTTGTTTAGATATAGGTCAGTCATTCGACTGAACTATAGTTTGTCCCTTAGGTTCAAGAGTTGCGTAATTTTTCTGACTTATAGGTTAGTTGCACTTTCTTTGGCTATAGGTCAGCTGTTTGACTGACTATAGCATGCCTCTAGTGTTTTGGTGAAACCCTTGAGGTGTATGTTTGTTTTTGGAAGCTTGTGAACATGGTGGTTAGGCGGTGGTCCCCCGTTTAGATTTAGAAACCTTAACTGAATTCATGCAAACATGCTTCTTTATTGTTCCATATCTGAATTAAATGTTTCTTTTATTATAATATTGCACAAAAATTTTGTACATGTAGAAATCTATTCACCCTAATATCCGTCCATCGCCTCTTACAGAAGCTACAAGAAGATGATAGTATCAAGGAATGAATTCGATGATCAAAATGATAGCATCGACTTGTCTTATATATACTGCTGTGTACATTTACAGTTAATATATCCCTTGATTAGGGTGATATTCAGGAAACTAATCTACATATATTAAGGAAACTAATCTAAAGATTACAATGAAGCAAGCTGTACATAAGTTGTCCAATGACTAAGTCATTTGGGCCTGCTGTTTTGGGTTTGGATTGATCCAATAGGCTGAGTTGACCCATGTGGGTTACTCCTGTCTTTACATCGCCCACTTCCTCCCAACAAATTGGAGAGCGGCAGCTCCTGCCATACAGGGCCTCGAAAGGAGCCATCTGGATACTCGAATGATAGCTTTTGTTATAAGCAAACTCTGCCAGCGGTAACTGCTCATCCCAACTGTCACTGAAATCTATAGCACAAGCTCTAAGCATGTCTTCTAGTGTTTGATCGGTTTTTTCAGTCTGCCCATCAGTCTGGGGGTGATACGCCGTGCTAAAATTCAGTTTAGTACATATAGCCCTTTGTAAGCTTTTCCAAAATTGTGAAACAAATCTAGTATCCCTGTCTGATACGATCGATGCTGGGACGCCATGAAACCTTACAATCTCCCTAACATATGTTTTGGCCAAGTGTTCCACGTAGTTCGTCCTTTCAACAGTATGAAGTGCGCTGACTTGGTCAACCGATCCATAATTACCCATATTATTCCATTATGTCTTGAGGTTCTGGGAAACCCTGAAATGAAATCCATAGTGATATGTTCCTATTTCCATTTTGGTATAGGTAACGGCTGCAACAATCCCCCCGGCTTATTATGATCAGCCTTCACTTGTTGACAACTAAAACAACGTCCGATAAACTCAGTAACATCATTTTTCATGCTGAGCCACCAAAATCTGATTTTTAAGTTCTGATACATCTTGGTGCTCCCCGGATGGATAGTATATCTTGTGTAATGTGCTTCCTTCAAACTTTCATCTTGATTTCCCGGATATTTGGTACACAAAGTCTTGCCTCGGAAATATAATACGCCACTAACAATTGAGACGTCCGGTTTGGCTCCTGTTTTCTGTTTCTTATAGGAGAACTGGTGCTTGAGGTTATCTATTTTACTTTCGGTGGACACCATTTGAGTCTCTCTCTCTCTCTCTATATCTTCAATGGCTTCTTCTAAGACGAAAGCTTTCCTTAAGGCTTCTGCTTAAGTCTTCGGCTCATGTAGTTTCACATCGTTTTTAATGTTTGGTCTAAGGCCATTAACAAATCGTTCCATCTTTTCTTCTTCCGTAGCCACTAATGTTTCAGCAAAATGTGACAATTCAGTGAATTTGAGAGCGTACTTGGCTACCGTCAGATTTCCTTGCACTTAGGTTTCAAACTCTCTCTTCTTCTGGGGCCCACTCCTTATGGGTCCAGGTACCCTTGGGTCGACCATGGGTCTACTAAAGGATATGTGGACCAGATCTATTATCCAGTGGGCCATGGGGTCCCAAAATACCCAATCGACAATTCTGCACATTCACGTCCAGGTTCTGGCATATCATGATCTCTTTGTACATCAGCCAAACTCTGAGGGATTACTAATGAACAAACACCTTATTATTTGTATAAATCCCACAATCAAGATTAACATGGTTTCTGTGACTCAAACATAAGAATTTCATCCAATTGATGGTTCTGGTTGTGAGCACAGCAGCAATACAGAATAGTTGGGAAAATCCAGCCCTATCAGTCATCTTTTGCATTGATTGGGAGCAACTAGGAAGATTCACTCACCTTTGATATGCGATTGTTGCTTTTGCAATGTGCGGAGGCGAGAAGGACATTCGACGATTGTCTTCCGACCGATTGGCTTCTTCCTCTTCTTCTCCTAGATTTCCAGTCACCAACTTTCTCTCTCAAATTTCTCTCAAAACAAAGGATAAGTATATACTACAGAGAAGGTCTCGTTGGTTGTCTATATATAAAAAGGAGATAGAGTTCTAGTCCTCTCATACTTCCTAATTAGCAACTCCTTCCCTTTCCAAAACCATTCACGTGAGATACTTCTAATTCACAAAAAGTTAAACAACTAAGGTTCCTTCCTAGGCCAAACTAATCCTGGGCCCAGGTAACTTAGGATATTATAGGATTAAGTCATGGTAAGGCAAAGCAAGGCACCAACAAGTCATCAATACATGGTGGGACCAGGTAAGAATTCATCTTTCTGAAATTTGACATCAAGCTCAACAAGAGTATTTGCAATCTTAGAATCAGAAAGATTAACAATTGGTAGATTTCCTCACTACGGCAGTTCCAAGAAGAAAGTTAATCAGATGCATTGTCCAACCTGGGCATAGTTGATATCAATGCACCAGCTTGAGGGGGAATGTTAAGAGTTGGATTTATTTATGGAAAAAGACTATTTGCTAAAAATAGGAAAAGTGGGTTTTTTGGGTAAATTTGAGAAATATTGAAAAATATATGGGTGTGGTCGCAGCTCTAATTAGTAATTACCAGTTTGAGAGATTTCTCTAAACTTAGTCTCCATCTTTCCATTTTCTTATTTTTCTTCTTTTAAGGTTTTGTCCAGCCTTCGGGTAGAAAACCCTAAAAATCATCATATCAGAATTGTTAACATGCATGAGCATGTTAACACTAGCTGGCCCACAAAGCCCACTAGGCCCATTCCTTGTACAAACTGACCCATCACGTGGGATAATTTAAGTTGACTGTAACATATCCTCTTTCCATGATCATGGGCTTGTAATATATTCACTTTCCATATACATAGATTGTATTAGGTTGTAATTTGCCTTGATTAAGGCTGAAAGAGATTATATAATGGAGGAAGGATCAACCAAGGGATCCATCCAAGTTTTCCACAAAGTCTTTATTTGTCTCTTCATGGTTGTATCATGGTATCAGAGCCCTTCTGAGAAATCATTCTTCTTCTAGTTCTTCACTTCGAATCTTTTGTCAAATCTTGGTGGTATAACAGTCATTGACACCCTGCTTGATACTGTTCGTGCATCTTGGAACATAGTCTTCGTCAACATCTTGAAGTTTGATCACTGTGTCCCACCTCCAATCAACACAACTACATCACAAAATCAACCTATCTTGGTCGACAGTTGATTCTGGGATTTGTGGACAATTCTCAGAATTTTTGTCTCAGCAGAGATTTTTTTGGAAACTGATTTTGGTCCTGGGAACCACTCTCGTCAACAGTTTGGAGCAACTCATCAGGGGTCCACCTCCGATCAGCAAAGCAGCATCAGCATGGCATCCTATCTTGGTCGAACACTCATCCTGGATTTCTTGGACATCTTTTCAGAATTTTTGACTCATCAGAGGTAGGATTTCTGACTGATTTAGTGGTTTCTTGTTTTGGTGCACAAGTTTTCATCAATTGAATACAAAATCATGGATCTGTAATCATTTGAAGTGAAACTCGGTTTGCCTGGAAGGAAAAAGGGATTACCAGACATCTAACAGATCTGATCTTTCATCAGATCATCAACTGGGCCCTAGTTTCTCCATCGGAACCAGAAAACAAGGTCGCCAGACCTGTTTCTTTTGTAAAGAAAAGGGTCGACAGACCTGTTTCCAGGATCTGATCATCATTCGATCATCTCTGGCCCACCAGAGATCACTACGGACTTTTTTCTTGGTTTAAACTTGGCCTGCTGCTCTTGTAATCCAGCCTGGAGATACATCAAATCTCTCTCTAGCATAGAACAATTTCTGATTTGAGATCAGATTCTGCTGTGAACCCATCTAGGGTCACGATCACCTGATTCTAGGACTTTTGGAAATCCTTTTTTCTGATTGCCTTGAGACAGCTATTAGGGTGGTCATCATGGAAAAAAGTGAACTATCACTGGTTAAGTTTAATGGGGCAAATTATACCTCATGGGCCTTTCAGCTTCAAATATACCTTAAGGGAAAAGAATTATGGGGTCATGTAGATGGGACTGATCCAAAGCCTTTAGAAGATGTGAAGGCACTCTCCAAATGGGAGACCAAAGATGCTCAAATAATGACTTGGCTTCTGGGGTCAGTGGACCCACAATACATCTTGAATCTCAGATCATATAAAACAGCAAAAGGAATGTGGGATTATCTAAAACAGATTTACCAACAAGATAATTCAGCACGACAGTTCCACTTGGAACATGATCTTTCTCAGTTTACTCAGGGGACACTGTCCATTCAAGAGTATTATTCACATTTTATTCGCTTATGGATGGATTATACTGAGATTATATACTCCAATCTACTTGATGCCTCGGTTGCGGTAGTTCAAACCATTCATTCCACTAGTCAGAGGGATCAATTCTTGATGAAACTTAGTCTGAATTTGAAGTACGTTCAAATCTGATGTGCAGGGTGTCTCCCCCATCTATTGATACTTGCTTAGGAGAGCTCCTTCGTGAGGAACAACGTCTTGCAACCCAGGCTACTCTTCAACAAGCTATTTCCACAGGTCCATTGACTGCTGCCTATGTTGCACGACCCAAACAGCAGAACCGAGATATGACCAAAGTACAGTGTTATTGTTGTTAGAAGTTTGGACATGTAGCCACTCAAAGTATTCAGAAGTTCTACACTTACTGCAAACGCAAAGGTCATGTTCTTCCAGAATGTCGGCGACGACCCCAGGGTCCATCTCAAAAGGCTCACATGGCAACATTAGATGATTCCTCCTCTGCTAACATAGTGATGCCTGCAATGCCTAATGCCAATGCAATGATTCCTGGCATACCTGCTTCCTCCTCTTCATCTCTTACCCCAGAAATGGTCCAGCAAATGATAGTAAATGCTTTCTCTGCACTTGGTCTCTCAAGTACCACTAAAAAATCAGACAACACATGGTATCTGGATTCGGGGGCTTCTAATCATATGACAAACTCTTCCAAACAATTGTCTAAACTCCAACCCTATGATGGAAATCTCCGAATCAGCACTGCCGATGGTGGTTGTATACCCATTATTGCCATTGGCGAAATCTCTCACCCATTACCTTTGAATCATGTGTTTCTCTCTCCCCAATTATCTACAAATTTATTACCTGTTAGACAACTAGTTGACCATAACTGCTCTATCTCCTTTTCTCGTTCTGGTTGTGTGGTACAGGATCAAGCGTCGGGGAAGGTGATAGCGAAAGGACCTAAGCATGGACGTCTTTTTCCGTTGCAGCTGTCTACACAAGATAGGCCTTTAGTTGCTTCTGCTTTGTTTTTAGATTCTAGTTTTAATAAATGCCAAATGTGGCATAATAGATTAGGCCATCCTTATTCACGAACTTTGCTTTCTTTATTTAAATCTGGTTTGTTACTTGATAATAAAATTGCTCTTCAAGATGTTTCATTTAATTGTTCTAGTTGTAAAATGGGCAAAAGCAAGACTCTTCCATTTCCTCTTCATACATCCTTAGCATTAAAGTGTTTTGATCTTATACACAGTGATGTATGGGGGATAGCACCTGTGACATCGCATTCTCAATTTATGTATTTTGTCACATTTATAGATGATTACAGTAGATTTACATGGATTTATTTTTTACATTCCAAATTTGAAGTGTTTACTACTTTTAAAGTTTTTCTAGCATATGTTGAGAATCAATTTTCCACTTCCATTAAAACACTTCGCACAGATTTTGGAGGTGTATATATATTAAATGATTTTCGGAATTTCTTACAACATAAAGGGATAATTTCTCAAAAGACGTGTCCTTATGCACCTCAACAAAATGGGGTGTCAGAGCGGAAAAATAGACACCTCTTGGATATTGTTCGTTCACTCCTCATAGAATCATCAGTTCTTGCAAAATTTTGGCCCGAGGCTCTCTCCACAGCTGTTCATATCATGAATAGACTACCTTCACCTAGAATTCAAAATGAAACACCTTATTTTCGTTTGTTCAAGAAGCATCCCACGTATTCTCATTTTCGTATTTCTGGCTGTATATGTTTCGTTCTTCTCCCTTCGGCAGAACAAACAAAACTCTTTGCCCAGTCCTCCAAGTGCGCATTTTTAGGTTATGTAAAGAAGCAGGTTAGCAACAGGTCAACTAGACCTATGGGTCAGCCCACAACCCATGTATATTGGGTCAGCCCACCAGTCAACATTGTATGAGTTGTCAATAGATATTAGATAGATATTAGTTACCTTAACTGTGCCTGTAATCTTGTAATCAGATCTTAATCAGATCCACTAATTTAGGCTATCAATGTTATATATATGTACCGATCATCAATACAATAGTACACAGAAATTCTCTTGCAATACTTCTCTCTCTTGTATGCTTCTGGTTAGTTCTGGATAATCTCACATGGTATCAGAGCCCATCGATCTGTTCATTCAAGCATAAGAGGAGCCCTGATCAACTGATAGGAGAATACTGTATTCGGCTTTGAGAAGCACTGCACTACTGTGATCAAAAGCGGCTCATCTGTTGATGATCATTCTGCATCAGAGAAATCTCCCCATTCTGGTCGTCCATTTATCCTAGGATTCTACACATTTTTTCCAGAATTTTTTGATCATCTGAGGTAGGCCATTCTCCCTATTTTGTACTTATCTCATTTGAGCAAATAGTTTTCATCAAGACCGTTAAAAATTCTGGTTTCTAAAGCTTTCTTCAAAATTCCACCTAGAGGAGTTTCGGATTTTTAAGGTAGAGATCACTGTGTGATCTGATCATCCAGCTGATCACCCAGTAGGGCCCACATATCAGATCTGTGCTCCAAATCAAGGTCGTCTGGACCATTTTTTGGGATTTTCTGGACTGTTTTGGATCTGTTTGATTTTTGTGATTGTGATTCTTCATCTGATCATTCAGTGGGACCCCTAGCACTCATCTGTGCTCAGATTAAAGTCACCTGGACCTTCCTTATTGCAATTTTTCAGATCTGGTTAGTTGTTGTAACTGGATTTCAAATCTGACTTAGCTTCTGGGGTTGGATTTCTCATATATTCAGTCTTGAGCAGTTTGTTTTGTTACAATGTCTTCTGATCGAAATGTATCCGGAATTACTGTCAAACTTGATGGCACAAATTATCCTTATTGGTCCCATCTCATGCAAAATTTCCGCAAAGGTCAAAAATTGTGGAAATATGTTGCTCAGCAGATCCCTACACCAGATAGTAAGGCTGATACGTTTGAGGAATGGGAGGCTTCTGTCGGGAAAATAAACTATTGGATTGCCAATTTAGTCACTCCATCTATTGGGAATCAGTTGGCTAAATTCAATTACCCTAAGGCTGCTTGGGATTATTTAGCACGATTATATACTCAGTCTAATGCTGCTCGCCGGTATCAGTTAGAATGGGAAATAAAAAATGCAGACCAAGGAAATGACTCCATTCATGATTTCTTCATCAAAATGACTGCCTTATGGGATCAATTGGCTCTAATGGAACCCACTTTTAAAACAACTGATGATGCTCACACCTTTGAAGTCTATAGGCAGCAGACTCGCCTGGTTCAGTTTCTTATGGCCCTCCGCCCTGATTTTGAACATGTTCGTGGTCAGTTATTACATCGGTCACCTCTGCCTTTCGTTGATGTGGCACTCTCGGAACTTCTGGCAGAAGAGCAAACTCAGCTTTCTATTACAAGGAAGAAACATGTGGAACCTACACATGTATTGTCAGCAAATGTTAGTACTCCACCAAATGATCGCTCTTTTCCATCTGGTACCAATGACTTTTGCAATTATTGTAAGAAGAAAGGACACTGGAAACGGGACTGCCCAACCAGACCTCAAAGGCCAAGCAATAAGAACAAACATTCTGGTCAACAGCCCAATCGTGGTCCCATGCAATCTTATCCACAGCGACCCTATGCGGCCAATGTTACTGAAGATGATAGTTTTGTGCCTCCGCAAATGGATCTTTCATCTCAGATTCAGGCTATGGTTGATGAGCGCATGCAACAACTATTTCTCGCTTCCTCCACTGGTTCTGCTTCTCAGATGGCCCCTACACCCTCAGCCTCTGGTTCTGCCATGACCATTTCTGGTCCATCAGGTACTTTTGATTCTACATGGATTTTTGATTCTGGTGCATCCTATCATATGACAAATGATGTTTCCAAACTTCATAATTGTTATACCCCTGCCAGCTCTCTCACCATCCATACAGCTGATGCCACTCCTCTCCCAGTCTCCATTATTGGCTCCATTTCAAATAAGTTGATCTCTCTCACTAATGTTTTGTGTGTTCCTCACCTGTCTATCAACTTAATCTCTGTTAGTCAATTGACTTCGTCTGGATTTATTGTCTCATTTTCTTCTACTGGCTGTTCTGTGCAGGATCCGCGCACCGGGAGACAGATTGGGACAAGCCTTAGGTCAGGAGGACTTCACTATCTCCATTCACTGCATCTTCCATCCTCCAGCCTATCCCCTGCTGCCCTTGTTTCATCTGCCTCACCCTTTGCCCTTTGGCACTCTCGCTTAGGCCATTTATCTTTAAATAAAATGAAGTTTTTATTTACTAGTGGTGTATTTGGAAACATTTCTGTATCAGACATTTCTACATATTTTGGTTGCCAATTTGGTAAACAACATGCTTTCCCTTATAATAAAAGCACTTCTGTTACTAATGCTCCTTTCGCTTTGATACATTCTAATGTTTGGGGACCTGCCTCTCAGCCAACGAAAGGTGGTTCCATTTATTATGTGCTGTTTATTGATGATTTCACTAGATATACTTGGGTGTATTTAATGAAAAACCGTTCTGAGGTATACACTATCTACACTGCTTTCTCCACTCAATTTAACACGAGGATTAAAATATTCAGGTCTGACTCCGGGGGAGAATGCATGTCCCACAAATTCCGTTCTTACCTGACCAGTCAAGGGACTCTAGCTCAATTATCCTGTCCCGCCACACCACAGCAAAATGGTGTAGCAGAACGGAAACACAGACATATCCTAGAAACTGCTAGATCCTTGATTTATTCCTCACATGTTCCTCTGCAATTTTGGGGGGAAGCAGTCCTGACTGCAATCTATCTGATTAACAGAACACCTTCCTCTGTATTATCTGGCACATCTCCCTATGAAAAATTGTTCTCCTTTAAACCTGACTTGTCCTGTCTCAAAGTTTTTGGTTGCACGTGTTTTGTTCTGTTACATGATAATGAGAGAACCAAACTTTCCCCTAAATCCGCTGTCTGTGTATTTTTAGGATATGGCATCGAACAGAAAGGCTATCGATGCTATGATCCTAAAACCAATAGGTTACGGGTCTCTCGTAATGTCACCTTCTTGGAACATATACCTTTCTATACATTACCTTCTCAAACCCCTTCTCCTGAGCAACCTATGGTCTATCCTCTTGATCCCTTTCCAGACCTGTTTCCCTCCGATGCCCCTTCCCCTCCACCCCTGCAGGTATATCAACGTCGGCCCAAACCTCCGACTGCTCCTTCGGAATCTGTAGCCCCACCTCCTCCTTCTGATCATGGGCCTATCTCCTCTGCTCCAGATGTGCAGGATCCTCCTCAAACTCGAAGGTATCCAGTACGCACCAGAATCGCTCCCTCTAGATTTGGCTTTGTTTGTACTGATCATTTTTCTCCATCATTTAAGTCCTTCCTTGCAGCAATTCATACCTTGGCAGAACCACAACCCTATAAGGAGGCCATTGCTCATCCGAACTGGAGGTCTGCCATCGCTGAAGAACTTGCAGCTCTGCAGAAAACTCAAACATGGGATCTTGTTCCTCTTCCCTCCGGGAAAAGGGCTATAGGCTGCAAATGGATATTTAAGATCAAGACAAAATCTGATGGATCTGTCGATCATTACAAGGCTCGCTTGGTGGCCAAAGGCTACACCCAAGAATATGGGGTAGATTATGAGGAGACCTTTGCTCCGGTTGCTAAGATGACAACTGTTCGTACTTTTATCTCTGTTGCCGCTGTTAGACACTGGCCACTCTATCAGCTCGATGTCAAGAATGCCTTCTTGAATGGATACCTGCAAGAAGAACTCTATATGCATCCTCCTCCAGGCGTCGTGAGAGCTCCTCATTATGTGTGTCGTCTCAAACGTGCTTTATATGGACTCAAACAAGCCTCTCGTGCTTGGTTTGAATGGTTTAACACTAGCATCATCAGCATTGGTTTCTCTCAGAGTGCTCATGACTCCGCTCTTTTCACTCGCTATTCGCGAAATGGCTGTGTTTTCTTGTTACTCTATGTCGATGATATGATTATTACTGGCAATGATGCTTCTGGTATTCTATCCTTGAAGCGTTTTCTTCATCGACAGTTTGAGATGAAAGATTTGGGTCATTTGCGGTACTTTTTGGGCATTGAGGTTGCCTACTCGCCCAAAGGATACCTTTTGTCGCAAACGAAATACTGTAATGAAGTTCTCCAACGAGCTGGACTCACAGATCTTAAGTATGTCTCTACTCCGATTGAACATAATCTGAAGCTTCGAACTACTGATGGAGATCTACTTTCTGATCCAACTCGTTATCGTGAAGTGGTCGGCAGCTTGGTTTACCTGACCATTACCCGGCCAGATATTGCCTATGCGGTCCATGTGGTAAGCCAATTTGTTGCGCGACCCACTCATATTCACTGGGCTGCTGTACTGCGCATACTGCGATACTTACAAGGAAGTTCCAATCGCGCCCTCCTTCTTTCCTCCAGTCAGAATCTTACTCTACATGGCTATTCTGATTCCGACTGGGCAGGAGATGTCAATGATCGGCGCTCTACCACAGGCTTCTCCATCTTTCTTGGCTCCTCTCTCATCTCTTGGAAGAGCAAGAAACAAGAAGTTGTTTCGCGGTCATCCACTGAAGCTGAATATCGTGCTATATCTCACACTACTATTGAAATTATTTGGCTTCGCTGGTTACTTCGAGATTTAGGAGTTCTCATTCCTAAATCTACCCCTCTTTACGGACAGTGAAAGTGCACGGAAACTGGCCTCAAATGATGTCTTTCATGAACGGTCCAAACATCTTGAAGTTGACTGTCATTTCATTCGTCAACATGTTCGGAATGGTACTATAAAGCTCTTCCAGATTTCCTCGGCTGCCCAAATCACAGATTTTTTCACCAAAAGCCACTCCACACCTCGTTTTTTGGAGCTCGTTGCCAAGCTCTCGATGGTCACCTTCTCCCATCCAAAGCTTGAGAGGGGGTGTAAAGAAGCAGGTTAGCAACAGGTCAACTAGACCTATGGGTCAGCCCACAACCCATGTATATTGGGTCAGCCCACCAGTCAACATTGTATGAGTTGTCAATAGATACATATATATAACATTGATAGCCTAAATTAGTGGATCTGATTAAGATCTAATTACAAGATTACAGGCACAGTTAAGATAACTAATATCTATCTAATAACATTGATAGCCTAAATTAGTGGATCTGATTAAGATCTAATTACAAGATTACAGGCACAGTTAAGATAACTAATATCTATCTAATATCTATTGACAACTCATACAATGTTGACTGGTGGGCTGACCCAATATACATGGGTTGTGGGCTGACCCATAGGTCTAGTTGACCTGTTGCTAACCTGCTTCTTTACAATGCAAATGATCAAAAATGCTTCTTATGTTATGATCCCAAAGTAAAACGCATAAGGGTTTCTCGCAATGTGGTGTTTTTTGAAAATCAATATTTTTTCCAACATCATCATGATAATGATCCGTCTCCTTTGATTTCATTTGTCCCTAACTTTGGAGAGACTTCTATTTCTCATGTGGATAATACTAAGCCTATTCTTGTGTATGAATGGTGTAGACGGGAAAATACTACTGTGCCCGAGCCTCCCGCCAATATCATTTCCTCAACCTCTGATCATGCTCCTGCACCCGACATATCTCAGTTCGTTCAACTTCGCCGCTCTTCTCGCATTTCTCGACCTCCTGATAGGTTTGGTTTCACCCACACATCACTCTTTCGTCGGTTCAAATACCTAATCATTTTTCACAGGCAGTGCAACATGAGTGTCGGCGTAACGCTATGCAGGAAGAACTTGAGGCACTAGAAGGCAATCATACATGGGATATTGTTCAATGTCCTCCATCCGTCAAACCCATTGGATGTAAATGGGTTTACTCTATCAAGTTGAATCTTGATGGGACCTTGGCTCGTTATAAAGCTCGCTTAGTGGCTCTCGGCAACCATCAAGAATATGGCATTGATTACGATAAGACATTTGCTACGATAGCCAAAATGACAACAATACGTGTCACCCTGGCTATTGCAACATCTAGGTCATGGCCACTTTATCAAATGGATGTGAAAAATGCTTTCCTCCATGGAGATCTTAAAGAAGAGGTTTACATGCGCCTCCCTCCGGGTTCTAAGTCTACCTGCAAAACTCAAGTGGCTAAGCTCCGTCGATCCTTATCTGGTCTCAAACAAGCACCCAGAGCCTAGTTTGAGAAGTTTCGCTCTACTATGCTTCATCTTGTCTTTGCTTAGAGTCCTTATGATCCATCGTTGTTTACAAATATTTCTCCTCAGGGTACTACGTTACTTCTGGTGTACGTGGATGATATTATCATCACAGGGACTCATAGTAACATGATTCGTGATTTGCAACGGTCACTTTAGTCTGCATTCCATACGAAGGATCTTGGCCCCTTAACATATTTTTTGGGTCTTGAGCTACACAGCAATCCCGAAAAGGACTCTTTCTGCATCAACATAAGTATGCTATTGATCTCATTAAACTTGTTGGACTACATGGAGCCACACCTGTGGACACTCCGTTAGAGGTCAAGTTGAAGCTCCGAAAAGATGATGGTGATCTCCTCTTTGATCCAACATCTTACAGACGCTTAGTCGGAAGTCTTGTCTACTTGACTATCACGAGGCCCGGCATCTCTTATGCAGTCAATGTTGTTAGTCAATTCATGACGGTGCCACGTTATCACCATCTGGTGGCTGTCAAACGGATCATACGATATATTCTTGGTTCTTCGACACGAGGGTTGTTTTTCCCGGTTGGCACACCACTTACTCTCAATGCTTATTCTGATGCAGACTGGGTAGGACGTTAGGATACTCGCAGATCCACCATGGGCTGGTGTGTGTATTTGGGTGAATCACTCATCTCTTGGAAATGCAAAAAGCAAGAAAGGGTCCTAAAATCTTTCACTGAATCTGAATATCGTACTATGTCATCTGCCTGCTCCGAGATCCTTTGGCTTCGTGGTCTACTTATAGATCTTGGCTTTCCTTATACCTTAGCTACCCCTCTTTATGCTGATAATACCAGTGCCATACGTCTCACTGAGAATCCAGTTTTTCATGAGCGTACAAAACATAATGAGGTGGATTGTCACTTTATCCGGGATGAATATGATTGTGACGTCATTAGTCTCCCACAAGTTTCCAGTGAACTCCAACTTGCAGACATCTTCACAAAAGGGTTACCTAGGCCCGCCATGTGTTCCTGGTTTCACAAATTGCTCCTACTTGACCAGCATCAATTTGAGGGGGGGTGTTAACACCAATTGGCCCACAAAGCCCACTAGGCCCATTCCTTGTACAAACTGACCCATCACGTGGGATAATTTAAGTTGACTATAACATATCCTCTTTCCATGATCATGGGCTTGTAATATATTCACTTTCCATATACATAGATTGTATTAGGTTGTAATTTGCCTTGATTAAGGCTGAAAGAGATTATATAATGGAGGAAGGATCAACCAAGGGATCTATCCAAGTTTTCCACGAAGTCTTTATTTGTCTCTTCATGGTCGTATCAGAGCATACATTTGGTTTTTGTAACATAAAAAAAAAAAAAAATTGGTCTTCACAGTGCAACAATCAGTAGTTACTTATACTCATGAAAAATGGTTAAATATTCTTCCTTTTATAGGTCATTACATAATGACTTCAGGCGAGACGGACATTATAATATCTTGAGCCCCATGATTAGTTTGGCCCAAGGAGGGCCTTAGTTGATTATTTATTATTGAATTAGAAGGTGTCTCACATGAATGGTTTTTTAGAAAGGGAAGGAGTTGTGTAACAACTCTACTTAGGAATATAGGAGGACTAGGACTCTACCTCATCTGTGTATTTAAGCAACTATCGACCCTAGTAGGAGCACCCAATAGTCTCCTTTCCTTTGAGAGGAAATCTGAGAGAGTGTCTTGTGGGCTGAAATTCAGGGGAAGAAGAAAAAGAAGGCAATCAGTGACGAATGTCCTATTAAAGCCCGCATATCGCAAACGCAACAATCACGTACCAGAGGTGAGTGGATCTTCTTTGTTACTCTCTAATGCTGCCCAGACGATTGATAATCCAAATTATTAGTAATTTTACTGTGCATAGCAGCATCTAATAAAATCTATTGAATTGGGGAGAAATCTATTTTGAGTCAAAGGAAGCATCTAAGATGGTTGCTGGAATGATAGGATTGATAATGGGATGCAAATCCAGGGAATCTAGGCTATCCAGCAAATAGACAATAGTTTGGTGGAACTTAGAAGCATGTCATTATAGGACATAATGCTGTTTTGGGGATTGTGGGGCCCCTGGCTCACTGTATGGATGATCTGGACCATAGGGTAGGAGGCAGACCCATGTTAGGTGGGCCCCGTTTGGGCCACCATCCGTGTATTTTAGACCCCAAACACGTGAATGACGCAAAAAAACCAGTTTGGGTCGGCAAGGGTTGTGGGACCACTGGGCCCACCTGATCTTTGATCAGCACCCCACATCATGAAGGGGGCCTAGAGGTGACCTGGCTGGTGGTGGTCCCATGCGGAGTGGGCCCCATCTACCACATCATCCAGAATATTCAAATTTGGCCATCGTATGATACTTCCATGAACTTTCAGTTACTGTTAGAGTTGTGGGACCTAGTAGAGATATCTGAATGGTAAATCTGAACCATAAGTATTCATGTGGTGCCCAGGGAGATCATAGGGATCAGTGGAACCCACTGCACATCATGCCAAGGTGTTTAGGCATGGATTTCTTGTTCTGTGTGTATAGTGGGGGGCTGGGAGGAGTTTAAATCTGGGACAGCCGTGCACTGTGTATACAATTACAATAGAAATTTCCCACTTAGATTGATTAAGGGTTTTATGTATGATATGATAGATTGTATGGACTGTTTGGCTATGTTGGCATGGTTCTGTGTGTATAGTGGGGGGTTGGGAGTGTAAAGATACAGGTCAACTTGACCTAACGGGTCAGCCCACAACCCATGAATTGGGTCAGCCCACAAATCAATGTATATTGGGTCAGCCCACTAGTCAACATTGTATGAGTTGTAAATAGATATTAGATAGATATTAGTTACCTTAACTGTGCCTGTAATCTTGTAATCAGATCTTAATCAGATCCACTAATTTAGGCTATCGATGTTATATATGTACCCATCGTCAATACAATGAAACACAGAAAATTCTCTTGCAACTCTCTCTCCTATATGATTCTGTAATCTTTTGCATGGTACTGTTTTGGTTTAAGAACATCTCACATGGTATCAAAGCCCTGGAGCACTGATCGTCTGTCCATTCCAGCATAGGAGAAGACCTGCGACAGTTCTGATCGTCTGTAGAAGCACTGTATCTGCTGCGATCAAAGGTGGCCCACCTGTTGATCACCCACTGCCCAGAGAAATCCTCCCATCCTGGTCGACCATCACTCCTGGGAATTATACACATTTTTTCCAGATTTTTTGATAATCTGAGGTAGGCCATTCTCTCTGATTTGTACTTCTCCTATTTGAGCACATAGTTTTCATCACGACCGTCCATCTTTCTGGTCTCTCAAGCTTTTATCAAAATTCCACTTAGAGGAGCTTTGGATTTTTGATACAGAGATCACTGTGTGATCTGATCATACCATTGATCATCCAGTGGGGTCCACTGCCACGATCCGTGCCCAGTATCAAGGTCGCCTGGACCATTATTTTTGGAATTTTTTCAGCCTGCTCTCTGTCGGTTGAAATCTATCATCTGTTCATACAGTAGGACCCATAACACTCCTCTGTGCTCAGATCAAGTCATCTGTCCCCTGATCTTTTAGCAGACTTGGACAAATTTCTGGGATTTTTCAGATCTGGTCATTTTCTGGAATTTTTTTTTCAGCTCTGGTTGGTACTTGTGACTGGAATTCTCCTCTATTCTGTCTGTGAACACATTATTTATGCTCATGACTTCTGATCGCACTACATCGGGCATTACTGTCATCCTTGATGGAACAAATTATTCCTATTGGTCCCACCTCATGCAAAATTTTCTCAAAGGACAAAAACTTTGGAAGTTTATTGCTACACAGATCCTACACCAGATAGTAAGGATGCTAATTTTGAGGAATGGGAAGCTTCAGTCGGGAAGATCAATTCTTGGATAGCCAATTTGGTCACGCCATCTATTGGGAATCAACTAGCTAAATTCAATTATCCTAAAGATGCTTGGGATTATTTAGCCAAATTGTATACTTAGTCTAATGCTGCTCGCCGATATCAATTAGAATGGGAAATAAAAAATGCAGACCAAGGCAATGACTCCATTCATGATTTCTTTATCAAAATGACTGCTTTATGGGATCAACTGGCTCTAATGGAACCCACTTTTGCAACAACTGATGACGCCCATACCTTTGAGGTATATAGGCAGCAAACTCGCTTGGTTCAGTTTCTTATGGCTCTCCGCCATGATTTTGAGCATGTTCGTGGTTTATTATTACATCGGTCCCCACTGCCTTTTGTTGACACGGCCCTCTCGGAACTGCTTGCAGAAGAACAAACTCAGTTTTCTCTTACAAAGAAGAAACATGTGGAACCCACACAAGTCCTGTCAGCAAATGTTAGTACCTCTCAGAATGATCGCTCCTTTCCTCCTGGTACCAATGACTTTTGCAATTATTGTAAGAAGAAAGGACACTGGAAATGGGACTGTCCAACCAAACCTCAAAGGCCAAACAACAAGAATAAACAATCTGGTCATCAGCCCAATCGTGGTCCCATACAATCATATTTCCAGCGATCCTATGCTGCCAATGTCACTGAAGATGATAATTTTATGCATCCGCAAACGGATCTTACATCTCAGATCCCAGGCTATGGTTGATGAGCGTATGCAACAGTTGTTTTTGGCTTCCTCCACTGGTTCTGCTTCTCAGATGGCCACCACCCCCTTAGCTTCTAGTTCTGCCATGAACATTTCTGGTCCTTCAGGTACACATGATGCTACATGGATTTTTGATTCTGGTGCTTCCTATCATATGACAAATGATGTTTCCAAACTTCATAATTGTCATACTCCTGCTAGCTCTATCACCATCTATACAGCAGATGCCACTCCTCTACCAGTCTCACTTATTGGCTCCGTTTCAAATAAGTTGCTCTCTCTCACTAATGTTTTGTGTGTTCCCCACCTTTCCATCAATTTAATCTCTGGTAGTCAACTAACCTTTTCTGGATTTCTTGTCTCATTTTCTTCCACTGGTTGTTCTGTGCAGGATTCGTGCACCGAGAGACAGATTGGGACCGGCCTTAGGTCAGGAGGACTTTACTATCTTCAATCGCTGCACCTTCCATCTTCAAGCTTCTCCCCTGTCGCCCATGTTTCCTCTACATCTCCTTTTGCTCTTTGGCACTCTCGTTTAGGACATTTATCTTTAAATAAAATGAAGCTTTTATCTAATAGTGGTGTTCTTGGAAACATTTCTGTATCAGACATTTGTTCTTGTTTTGGTTGCCACTTTGGTAAACAACATGCATTTCCTTATAATAAAAGCACTTCTTTTACTACTGCTCCCTTTGCTTTGGTACATTCTGATGTTTGGGGACCCGCCTCTCAGCCAACGAAAGGCGGTTCCATTTATTATGTGTTGTTTATTGATGATTTCACAAGATATACATGGTTGTATTTGATGAAAAATCGTTCTGAGTTATATGCCATCTACACTGCTTTCTCTAACATGGTTTCCACTCAATTTGACACAAGAATTAAAATATTCAGGTCCGACTCTGGGGGAGAATACATGTCTCACAAATTTCGTTCTTACCTGACTAGTCAAGGAACTCTAGCTCAATTATCCTGTCCTGCCACACCACAACAGAATGGAGTGGCAGAACGGAAACACAAACATATCCTCGAGACTGCTAGATCCTTGATTCATTCCTCCCATGTCCCTCTGCAATTCTGGGGGGAAGCAGTCCTCACTGCCATCTATCTGATTAACAGAACACCATCCACTGTCTTATCTGGCATATCTCCATATGAAAAATTGTTCTCATGTAAACTTGATTTGTCCCATCTCAAAGTATTTGGCTGCGCCTGCTTTGTTCTTTTGCATGATAATGAGAGAACCAAACTTGCACCCAAATCCACTGTCTGTGTTTTTTTAGGGTATGGCATTGAACAAAAAGGATATCGGTGCTATGATCCTAAAACCAATAAGTTACGAGTCTCTCGTAATGTCACCTTCCTGGAACATATACCTTTCTATACATTACCCATTGCATCCTCTTCTCCTGAACAACCTCCGATCTATCCCCTTGACCCCTTTCCAGATTTATTTCCCTCCGATACTCCTTCTCCTCCACCCCTGCAGGTATATCATCGTCGGCCCAAACCTCCGTCTACTCACTCAGAATCTGTAGCTCCACCTCCTACTTCTGACCATGGGCTTATCTCCTCTGCTCTAGATGTGCAGGATCCTCCTCAACCTCGAAGGTATCCCTTGCGCACCAGAATCCCTCCCTCCTGCTTTGGTTTTGTTTGTATTGATCATTTTTCTCCCTCGTATAAGTCCTTCCTTGCAGCAATTCATACCTTAGCAGAACCACAATCCTATAAGGAGGCCATTACTCACCACAATTGGAGATCTGCCATAGCAGAACTTGCGGCTCTACAGAAAACTCAAACATGGGATCTTGTTCCTCTTCCCTCCGGGAAACGGGCTATTGGCTGCAAATGGATATTCAAGATCAAGACCAAATCTGATGGCACTGTTGATCGTTATAAGGCCCGCTTGGTTCCCAAAGGCTACACACAAGAATATGGGGTAGATTATGAGGAGACCTTTGCTCCAGTTGCTAAGATGACAACTGTCCGAACCTTTATCTCCGTTACCGTTGTTAGACGTTGGCCACTCTACCAGCTTGATGTCAAGAATGCATTTTTGAATGGATTTCTTAAGGAAGAAATATATATGCATCCTCCCCTAGGTGTCATGAGACCTCCTCATTATGTCTGTCGTCTCAAACGTGCTTTGTATGGACTCAAACAAGCCCCTCGTGCTTGGTTTGAACGGTTTAGTACCAGCATTATCAGCATTGGTTTTTCTCAGAGTGCTCATGACTCCGCTCTTTTCACTCGCTATTCACGATCTGGATGTGTTTTCTTGTTACTCTATGTCGATGATATGATTATCACTGGCAGTGATGCTCTTGGTATTCTATCCTTGAAGTGTTTTCTTCATCGACAGTTTGAGATGAAAGATTTGGGCCATCTTCGGTATTTTCTAGGCATTGAGGTTGCCTACTCTCCTAACGGATATCTTTTATCGCAAACCAAATACTGCAATGAAGTTCTCCAACGAGCTGGACTCACAGATCATAAACCTGTCTCTACTCCAATTGAACATAATATAAAGCTTTGGACTACTGATGGAGAACTGCTTTCTGATCCAACTCGTTATCGTGAGGTGGTCGGCAGCTTGGTATATCTTACTATTACTAGACTAGATATTGCCTATGCAGTACATGTGGTAAGTCAATTTGTTGCACAACCCACTCATCTTCACTGGGGTGCTGTCCTGCGCATATTGAGATACTTAAAAGGAGTTCAAACCGCGCCCTCCTTCTTTCCTCCAGTCAGAATCTTAATCTCCATGGTTACTCTGATTCCGATTGGGCAGGAGATGTCAATGATCGGCGATATACAACCGGCTTTTCCATTTTTCTTGGCTCTTCTCTCATCTCTTGGAAGAGCAAGAAACAAGAAGTTGTCTCACGATCATCCACTGAAGCTGAATATCGTGCTGTGTCTCACACTACTACTGAAATTATTTGGCTTCGCTGGTTACTTCAGGATTTAGGAGTTCTAGTTCCTAAATCTACCTCTCTCTTTACAGACACTGAAAGTGCACGGAAACTAGCCACAAATGATGTCTTCCATGAACGATCCAAACATCTTGAAGTTGACTGTCATTTTATTCGTCAACATGTTCGGAGTGGTACTATTAAGCTCATCCAGATTTCATCAGCTGCTCAAATTGCAGATTTTTTCACCAAAAGCCACTCCACTTCTCGGTTTTCAGAGCTAGTTTCCAAGCTTTCGATGGTCACATTCTCCCATCCAAAGCTTGAGAGGGGGTGTAAAGATACAAGTCAGCTTGACCTAACGGGTCAGCCCACAAATCAATGTATATTGGGTCAGCCCACCAGTCAACATTGTATGAGTTGTAAATAGATATTAGATAGATATTAGTTACCTTAACTGTGCCTGTAATCTTGTAATCAGATCTTAATCAGATCCACTAATTTAGGCTATCGATGTTATATATGTACCCATCGTCAATACAATGAAACACAGAAAATTCTCTTGCAACTGTCTCTCTCTCCTATATGATTCTGTAATCTTTTGCATGGTACTGTTTTGGCTCAAGAACATCTCACAGGGAGTTTAAATCTGGGACAGCCGTGCACTGTTTATACAATTACAATATAAATGTCCCACTTAGATTGATTGAGGGTTTTATGTATGATATGATAGATTGTATGGACTGTTTGGCTATGTTGGCATGGTTCCGTTATTTATGTATTATGCTATGAAGGGGGACCAATCCTATATCATTCCTTGAACTATTATGATTGGGAGTGGGGCACTAATCTAATAAGGATTTGTATGGGACTGGTCCCACACTACTGAATGTTAATATTATGATTTATAAATTAATGCGGCATGCATGGGATGATTACTGGTGTGTATTGGGAAATATTAGTACATGTGATAAGATGATCGGTATATAGATTTATTGTGTTATGCATGGTGTTCAGACCATGTGGGCCATGGGGGCTGTTGTCCTTGGTGGACGTGAATGGCCATTGTATTGGCTGGTCCTTGGTGGACATGAATGATGAGACAGGGCCATGGTGGCCGGTATACATGTATACGATAAGCCTTGGAGGCGTGGTAATGTGCATGGGCACAAATATGAATATGGATGTATTTTTAATGGTAATTGATCTATTGATTCAGATTTCTTGTTTTATGTTGTTTGTGTAATTAGGAAAATTCATTCACTAGTAATACTGATGTTGTGTTGCCCCTTCAGGTAACCTTGTTACGGGTGGGCCAAAGCAGAATGACGTTCAGCACGTAGATTTCAGCATGCGTGGCTGAAGGGAGAGAACGAGAAACATTGAAATACATGATAGAGGGATTAGCTCTTATTTAGGAAATTTATTAAATGTTTTAGTCTAGTATTCATTTGAGTCAGGAATAGGAATTTTGATTATTCAGAGATCATTGATATTGTTTGACTTTTATAATTTAATTGGAATTATAGTTTGATTTAAATGCCTAACTTGTGAGAACTATTTTGATGAATGTATGGTAAATGTTGCCAAGTTATCACGATCCAGAAATCCGACAGGGCCCCGGAATTTGGGTCATGACAAACACATGTAAAGCCATCAAGAATTAAAACCAAAGGTCTGCTTGTGAGAGTCTGTGATGAGATGAGAGGAAGAAGACAACAGTGCTGGGAGAAACTCAATGATCAATTGATCATCGATAGTTCTGTTTTATAATCAATAGTTGCCTTAATCAAGGTACTAAATATGTTAAGATTACAATCTTAGAATAAAATGAAAGAATGAAAGAATCAATCCTGATTAATCTTAATCTATACAAGGAAATAACAAAGAGAGAAATCAGCTAACTAATGAGAGAAATCAGCTACACATAGATTTGATCTGTAATGGGCCTGGGCCCTTGTTGTGCTGGGCCTATCTTTTACACTCCCCTTCAAATTGATGTGGTAAGGCAGAAAACATCAATTTGCTAGTGAGATCATGATGACGCGTTTTGGGGAGAGCTTTTGTGAAGATATCTGCTAATTGGTTAAGAGTAGAGACATGAGGCAGAGTGATCTTCTCAGTAACAACATGCTGACGAATGAAGTGACAATCGATCTCAATGTGCTTCGTTCGTTCATGAAAGATTGGATTGTTGGCAATTCTGGTAGCACTTGTGTTGTCCCCATGAAGAGGGGTAGAACTACCAACAATGACACCAAATTCACAGAGAAGACGGCGTAGCCAGATGATTTCAGCGCTAGCAGACGACGTCGCCCGATATTCAGCTTCAGCAGAACACTTGGAAACAGTGGTTTGCTTCTTGCATTTCCACGATATCAGAGAGTCCCCAAGAAACATACACCAGCCAGTGGTAGAGCGCCTAGAATCTGGGCAACCGGCCCAATCAGCATCCGCATAAGCTGATAAGTGCAGAGAGGCGCCCGAAGAGTAAAAGAGACCATGATTAAGGGTGCCTTTGACATAGCGGAGTATGCGCAAAGCAGCAGCAAGATGAGGTTTGTGAGGATTGCTCACAAACTGGCTAACCGTATGAACAGCATGAGAGATATCCGGCCTAGTCATAGTTAAGTAGAGCAAACTACCAACTATTCGCCGGAAAACAGAGGGATCATCCAAGGGAAGGCCATCATCCGCACTGATCTTACAGTTCAACTCCATAGGTGTATCAAAAGTGTGAGCATCATCGAGTCTTGTTTAAGTGATTAGATCTGAAGCATATTTCCGCTGATGAACCCGAATGCCAGATTTGCTACGCAAGAACTCCAGACCCAGAAAGTAGGTGAGAGGACCAAGATCCTTCATTCTGAAGTGGCGAGTGAGATGATGTTTGAGTTCCGTAATGCTAGTACTATCATTGCCACTGATAATCATATCATCAACATAGACTAACAGGAAAGCGTAGCCCTTCGATGTCCATCTCAGAAATAGTGAGCTATCCGAATGACTCTGACGAAATCCTACTTGAAGAATTGCCGCCCGAAACTTATCGAACCAAGCCTGGGAGCCTGCTTAAGGCCATACAAAGATTTCCGCAACTTACAAACATGCTGAGGAGGACAGGCATATCCTGGAGGAGGCTTTAAGTAAATAGTTTCTCGCAAATCCCCATGGAGAAAGGCATTTTTGACATCCATTTGCCACAGAGGCCAGTGGCGGGCTGCAGCGACACAGAGGAGAGTACGGACTGTGGTCATTTTAGCCACTGGTGCAAATGTCTCCTCATAGTCAAGTCCATACTCCTGTTTATATCCCTGCGCAACCAATCGGGCTTTGTAGCGATCAAGACTCCCATCGGAGTGAACTTTGATGGAGTAGATCCATTTACTGCCAATCACAGAGGCTCCTTCAGGAGCCGGTACCAAGTCCCATGTCTGATTTGCTTCGAGAGCGAGCAATTCCTCATTCATAGCATCCTGCCAGTAAGCAATCTTCGAGGCCTGTGAATATGAAGTGGGTATGGGAGCACTATCTAAGGATGAAAAGAGAGCAGGAAAGCCATAGCGGTTAGGGGCAATGGAAAGACGATTAGATCGTCGCAGAGAGAGGATATTATCAGAAGAAACATGATTACCTGTAGGAGCAGTAGGCTGCACTGAGAGATGATCAGGAGAGGGAGGCACCATAGGAGGAACCTTGTTACGCCGGACATAGACTTTGATAGCAGGGGAGGTAGGAGCAGATTCCGGAAATTGTGGCAAATAGGACACAGCAATAGGATGATGATCCAAACGCAATGAAAAGAAAGGAATTTGTTCTAGGAAAATCATGTTTCGAGAGATACGCATGCGTTTTTCAAACTGGTCATAACACAAGAACCCTTTGTGTTCAGAACTGTAGCCAAGAAAGATGCATTTGGCAGCCTGTGGAGATAGCTTAGTGCGTTCAGGCGGTGGAAGATGAACAAAACACAGACAACCAAACACACGTAAGTGAGAGTATGAGGGAGGATGTCCAAAGAGAACTCCGTAAGGAGTAGTCTTGCCTAGAACAGTACTAGGAAGACGATTGAGCAGATACACCGCAGTCTGGGCAGCATCACACCAAAATTCAGGAGGAACTAAGGATGCCAATAAAAGGGTGCGAACGGTTTCAAGAATATGTCTGTTCTTTCTTTCCGCAACTCCATTCTGCTGCGGAGTGTGCGGACAAGATTTTTGATGAAGAATTCCTTTATCAGAGAGGAAAGCAGAGAATTCATGAGACATGTATTCTCCGCCAGAATCGGATCTAAGGATCTTGATATCTTTCTGAAATTGGGTGTGGACCATGTTATGGAATCTTTTAAAAATAGAAAACACTTCAGATTTTAAACGCATGAAATAAATCCAAGTATATCGGGAATTATAATCAATAAATGTCACATAGTACTTGAATCCTGCCCTACTTAAGGTAGGAGCAATGCCCCAAACATCAATGTGAATGATGTCAAAAGATTCTAATGCACGAGAATTATGAACAGAAAATGGCAAAATATGACTCTTACTTAAACAACAAGCTTCACATTTTGATTGAGATAAAGAAAACATCATTTTATTATCAATTGTAGAGTCCAAACAACCAAGTTTAAACAAAGAAATTAAATAGGCATTGTTCACATGACCAAGACGTTTATGCCAAACCGTCCACAAGGTTTTGAAATTATTAGAAGAAGAAGCAAAGAGGGAATGATGTCCAATGTCTAGCAAAAACAGGCGCCCATGTTTACTCCTCGTCGCGATCACCTTCCCAGTTTGTCGCCCCTGTATGACACAACTAGAGGAAGAAAAGTGAACAAGATAGCCATCATCAATAAGTTGTCCTACAGAAAGTAAATTGGTTGATAATTTTGGGACAAAGTAGACATTGGAAAGGGTGCAGGCGCCCATGTTTACTCCCCGTCGCGATCACCTTCCCAGTTTGTCGCCCCTGTATGACACAACTAGAGGAAGAAAAGTGAACAAGATAGCCATCATCAATAAGTTGTCCTACAGAAAGTAAATTGGTTGATAATTTTGGGACAAAGTAGACATTGGAAAGGGTGATGAACTGGCCAGTGACACGAGATAAAGTAATGGTACCAACTCCAGAAATGAGTAGTTGATCACCATTAGCAGTGGTAATTTTTTCTTTTCCAAGATAAGGGTGGGAATCTGTAAAGCTATGTTCTACAGAGGTCATGTGATTTGAGGCTCCTGAATCTAAAAACCATGTGGAAGTGGTGATAGAAGAAGAAGGAGATGCAGAAGAATGAAAGGCAGGAGATGCTATATGAGAATGAGGTTGACACCGACCACCAGAGAAGCCCATAGACGCATATGCAGAGGTGACTGTGTTCTGAATTAGTTCTTGAATCTGAGCAGGAGTCATAGATATAGCCCCGGAGGAAGTGCTGCCTGTATCTGATATGGGGGCTTGAGCCTGAAATGCGGAGGGAACATTCTGTCTTGGCATATTTGAGGGAGGCTTCTTAGGCTGTGTCTCATTCCGTCGCTGTAGGCTTCGACAGTCATCAATCACATGACCGGTCCGTTTGCAATATCTGCAAACCAATTTCTTGCGACAATTTTTAGCAATATGTCCGAAGCCTTTGCATTCATAACATTGAGTTGGCTTTGGAGTGGCCAAAAGAGCCGAGTCAGCAGGAAGAGGCACAAGAAAGGCTTTAGGTACTTCGGGTGCTTCCAGAATATTGCGCTGTGAAGTGAGACGAAGTTCTTCGCGAAGTACTTCTTGAAAGCAAGTATCAAGATTAGCAGTATTCTCCCTATTCATGAGGGCAGACCGGACAGATTCAAATTCAGGACGTAAATTCATAAGAAACTGGCTGATATGAGTTTCTTCTTGTAACTTGAGGGCTTCAGACAGAAATCCAACAGAGACCGTTTGGATTAACATGGAATCCCTTTCAGTCCATAAGGTGAGAAAACCATTAAAGTATTCCTGCACAGTTTTATCTCCTTGACTGTATCTAGCAATTTCACTATCTAGATGAAATTTTCGGACTTTATTGGTTTGATGGTAGACTTTCTTCAGATGAGCCCACATATCAACTGCTGTGGTGTAGGCTTGAAGAGCCACAGCAAGAGAAGGATCAATAGAGTTAAGGATCCAAGTGACGACTTTCGCATTCTCTTTGGACCGAGTGGCTAGGCCTTTTGAGTTGACAGTACTTGTAATCTGAGGCTTGGTTATCGATCCATCAGGATAACCAAAAAGGCCCTGTCCTTCGACAAAGTTCCGTAAGTGGAAAGACCAGGACATATAATTTTTCCCATTAAATTTAATTGGGATAACATCATACTTGTCCATTGCAGAGAAAAGTAGAGAAAAGACAGCAGAGCACCCAAATCAGCAGTAAAGGGATGAGATCAGCCCTTAGATCTGAAGAACCAATCAATATGCAAGAAGCAGAACAAGATTGATTGGATATAAATGGCTAATCCAGCAGTAAACAGTCCTTATTAGTGCACTAACGGTACAGATTTCCACCAACAGTATGAATCAGCAACAATGAGCACTCATCATAAATATTCACAGTAGCAAAACGAATCAGATTTAGAGATAATTGTGTGGATTAAACCCCAAAACAGTGCAGAAAAGCCTCTGAAACAGTACACAAATCAGTGCAAAAAAAAAAAAAAGACCCAAAACAGTGCCAGACGACCTCACTTTCTGAGGCTAGATCTGTGTGTGGGACCCACAGAATGATCTAAACACAGATCAAGGATGAGCGTCTTGAAGAAGATCAATTGTACTTCCTCCAGTCCAAGTTTGATGAGCAACGGGTACAGATCCACAAATCTGGATGGTTTGGATGAAAACTATCTGACACTTGAATATTGAAATCGACAGATGAAGAGAAGCTTGGAACCAACCTTTAATGGTGAAGAAAAAATCCAGAAAAATCCTTAAAAAGATCCCTGAGGCCTGTCGATCAACCGTTGGTGGACCACTGTTTGATCAGTGGTGGGCCACTTTTGATTAGAGAGCAATCGGCAGTGAAGAAGAAGCTTTTCGCCAGAAAGGATTGATCAAGATTGATCAATCAGAGGATACTTCAATGCAAGAATTGAATATAATCAAGAAGAGGCTCTGATACCATGTGAGAGTCTGTGATGAGATGAGAGGAAGAAGACAACAGTGCTGGGAGAAACTCAATGATCAATTGATCATCGATAGTTCTGTTTTATAATCAATAGTTGCCTTAATCAAGGTACTAAATATGTTAAGATTACAATCTTAGAATAAAATGAAAGAATGAAAGAATCAATCCTAATTAATCTTAATCTATACAAGGAAATAACAAAGAGAGAAATCAGCTAACTAATGAGAGAAATCAGCTACACATAGATTTGATCTGTAATGGGCCTGGGCCCTTGTTGGGCTGGGCCTATCTTTTACACTGCTCCCCTCCCTGAGGTCCCTAATCAATGCACTTATCATGTAGTCAAATACTCTTTTGCTGGATGCTGTGTTATATTATACACATGAGATCCACGGTGTTTAAAGCACAGGGGCTATAACAACACAACAAACCAAGGTGCCAGAGATACAGAACGAAGTACCCAATGCAACCAAAAACAACCAGTCATGCAATAATTCCATATAAACCTTCCAAATAAAGCAACAGGCTGCATACATATGAGCTTGTGGATGAAAATAGTGTAAGATGTACTTACTGTTAATCCTTGGCATACACCACTTACAGAAACTGTTTCATTGAGTGCCTCACCAATGCCAGAATCATGAAGCAACCTCCTGCATAATGAACTAGAAAATCTGAAATATCATGTCTGAAACATACAGGGATAACAGAGTTTTCTTTGTCAGTAGAGGATATACTTCATTAAGACTGAAACCTAAAATGTTAGAGACACACTCACATAAACACATTTCATTTAGTTTGAAGTGGTTCTGTCATTGTACTTGGGCATATGCACACACGGATCTAAAGAATTCAGCTAATGGGATATTATATTATATGGATGAATCACAGCCCGAAACTCTTGCAGATTGGATGATGCTAGGCTGCTAGCCTTTTCTTTATCTAAACGACCTTTACATGTAAAGGGGAAATTGGCAGAAGTTTGAGTGACTTTACCTCAAACCTTCCAATTACCAAAAAGTTGTCCAACAGAGTAGTTAGGACTGCCCAATTGCTGCAAGTTTTGGGCTGTGTCACATGTAACACAGGACCAACTGGTTAAGTACTCTGGAAACTTGCTATGTGGAAAAGTTCAAACACTGAAAAAGTAGCTTGAATATAAACATTCAAAATGAAGTCTATGTTGAAAAGAGAATCAACCTTGACCGTCTTGCTAAGAGGTAAATATCAATGGTTGAACAATTAAATGTAGAATCTGAAAAATAACAAACCTATGTAACATCAGCTCTATCTGACCATCCAATATACTGGAACCCCCAATTGCACGATCTACCATTACTGATAGCTCTTTCTGACCATCTTCCATATAAATCCCAAGATTTATCTGAGAGAAAGAAACATGTTACCCTAGTCATTCACTGAAATAGCCCAAAGAACTATCATATTACTAATGTGGACCAAGAATACATGGGAATCTTTCTCAGAAGGACTGCTCGCCCACTTCGGGCCAACGTCTAAAGATTATTGGATGCAATTGATGCAATTGATGCAACTCGGGCAAACAAGTTTACTTCTAGAATATGAGGATGAATTCGCATGTATTTCTAGTAGAACAATTGACATTCCCTAAGATAGACTAATAAGTGCATTCATTGAAGGCCTTGAAAACGAATTGTGTACAGATGTTCAAAGTCAGCAACCAAGAAATCTCTCTGATGCTATGTATTTAGTGTCAATCCAGCCCATCTGCGCAGGCTTGGATATTGTTTTAATTAAGATAGCTTTATTTTAGGAACTTGTATTGTATAAGATACTAATTATAGGAACTTGTATTGTATTAGGATACTAATTAAAGGGTAATCAACCCTTATATAATGAGAGGGACACAACCCTAAGGGGGAGACGATTCTCCTCCAATATTCTCTCTCTCTCTCTCTCTCTCTCCATGTGTGCATATCTGACATGGTATCAAAGCTACAGTATGTGCCCTAATGCTCTAGTTTCTTCAAACTACAAGGATCTGTAGATCCTCCCTGTCATCTTCCACGTTTGGAAGCCTTCGGCGTGTCTCCGATCATCTCCGATCAACTCCGATCATCTCAGATCAAGCATGGCCCACCTGAGATCATCGTCAGAACCTCTGCGGAACCAGCCCATGTCGGTCGAATGGACTTCTTAGGAATTGTGGTGATTTTTCAGGAATTTTTTTCCCATCCAAGGTAGGTCTTCTATCACAACTTGTGGAAATTCAAATTTCTTCTTCTGATTTCATCTCAGCCGTCCAAAATCAAGGATCTTGATTGTTTTTGGCTGAAACTTCTTCCATTACTTGCGCAAATATTCTGTGCTTTCATCCCCCACATCAGATCAGTACTCTGATCATCTGGTGGGGCCCACGATCAAAACCCACCATCTGCACAGGTTTGTCAGGCCTGCTTCTGGGCTGTTTTGAGTTGCTGCCGCAAACCACTGTTCTGCGAACAGTTTCTGCTTGTATTTCTGGCCTGATTTCTGGAAACTGCTGATAGCTTCTTGCTGCGAAGATCTCTGGTTCAATTTTTAGTAGTTTTTCTGCTACTTGCTGCTATGTTCAATACGTGCCACTACTGCTATTGTTCTCACTTGGCAGGGCCCACATACTACATCCCCAATTACTTTCTAGCCTGCCAATATGGAAAAGTCTGAAATTGCCCAAATCCGTCTTGATGGAAAAAAATTACACATCTTGGGCCTTCCAGTTTCAAATTTACTTAGAAGGTAAGGACCTGTGGGGATATACTGATGGGTCTGAAAGTAAACCGGAGGATGATGATAAAAAGATTTCCTCTTGAAAAACTAAGATACTAAAATTAAAACTTGGTTACCGGGCTCTGTTAAACAGCATTTTATCCTCAACCTAAAACCTTGCAAAAGTGCCTGTGAGATGTGGGACTACCTTAAAAGGATTTATCAGCAAAGCAACGCTGCTCGCCAATTTCAATCGGAGCTTGACATCTCTTAATTTCACCAAGGCACCCTGTCTATCCAGGAATATTACAATGGATTTCGAAGACTATGGTTTGAATATGATGAGATCAAGTTTGCCACTGTGTCTGAAGCACTTCTACCCGAACTCCTTTTTCTACAGCAAAGTAGCCATAGGGGCCAGTTTCTCATGAAACTTCGTCCGGAGTACAAGACTATTAGATCAAACTTGCTGAGCTGGGCTTCTCTTCTGAGCTTAGGTGACTGTCTTCAGGAACTTCTACGGGAAGAACAACGTTTGGTTACCAAAACTTCTATGGAACAACTAAGATCTGCTGAGGCTCCACTTGCCTATGCTATAACCACCAGACCACCTCCCAGGGACATCAGTAAAGTTCAATACTATAACTGTAAAAAATATGGTCATTTTACAAACCAATGCAAAGCAAAGATCTGCAGGTACTATAAAGCCATTGGTCATGTTATTGAAGAATGTCGGAAAAATGGTTGAAATTCTACTTTCCACAACTATATACTGTTAGCTCCTGGTACTTACATAGTATAGTATGCTCCTAGTGCTTACACAACGACCTCTCAACAATATGCAACCTCTGACTTCAATGGCTCTCTCCAATATGATTCTTCTTCACAGCCTGGTTCCTCATCTCTATCTGCATCCCTAGCTCCTCTCACTCCTGCTATGGTAAATCAAATGATACTCAATGCCTTGTCCTCTATGAACATCTCAGGTACAGGTTCGTCTCTGTCTTGTAATATCTTGAGTTACCTGGGCCCAAAGACTAGTTTGGCCTAGGAAGGACCTTAATTGGTAACTTAGGATAGAATTAGAATTTGCCTCTCGGTGAATAGTTTTTAGAAAGAAAAGATAAGGAGTTGTTATACAACTCTAATTAGGAAGGAGATTAGGACTCAGTTTCCTCTTTATATCTATATATATATATATATATATATAGAAACCCACGTTCCTCTTGTAGTATCCAATTCCTTGTTTTGAGAAAAATCTGAGAGAGAGAGTTGTCGCTAGATATTTAGGGGAAGAAGAGGAAGAAACCAATCAAAGGGGAGCCGATCGTCGGATGTCCTATTTGCGTCCGCACATCGCAAGAGCAACGGTCACGTACCAGAGGTGAGTGAATCTTCCTAGTTAACTAGATGATCAATTAAGATGATTGATATTGTGATGTGATTTGAATATTCTGTGTTGAGAAGATCTGCTGGTTAAGAAATCATATATTATGAGCACTCGATAGCAAGAAGATCTGTTGAATCATATGTATATGCAGTATTACATGATCTGTTGAATCTCAAGATAATAGATAAAGGATTGTTGCTAATAGATTTGGATGCAGGAATATGTAACAGATTTGAAAATCTGATGGAAACAAAGACAGTTGTGTAGTATTTTGATATTGGAGAGTTGTGGGACCCCATGGCCCACCTGATCCCAGATCAAGTCCAGAGATCTGGTAGGACACGGCTGGTCGACCCTGGTAGTGTTGGACTGAGATGGAGTGGGACCCAGCTGGTCCACTATCTTATTTCAATTACTGATTGAAGGCGGACATCTCATAGAAAAAGGGAAAAAGGTCGACAGTCTCTGTGGCACCCATCAGGGGATCTGATCAAAGATCAGAACCCCATATCTGAGAAGGGACCCATGGGCGACCCTTGTGGTGGTGGTCCCATGGAGAGTGGGCCCTATATACCTCACCATCCAATAGATGGAGAATTTCCAGGCATGAAATTGACGAAGACAGGGCTGTAGGTCGACATCAATGGTGGGACCCACTACTTAAGTCAATCAGAGATTAGGACCCCACGTTTTGAAGAGGGCCCAGGGACGACCTGAATGGTGGTGGTCCCATGTGGCCTGGGCCTCATTTGCCCAGATATCCAGAAGCTTCAATTTTGTTAGCAGTAAGGCTTACTGTGCATGTTTGTTGAGACTATGGTGCCTATAAAGATGTCTGATGCTGAATCCAATCCATTAAGAGTAAAGCCTATCCTTGGAGGACCATAGACATTAGGTCTGATCTTGGTTTGG
The DNA here is from genome assembly GCA_028538565.1 of Umbellularia californica. Classification (NCBI taxonomy): domain Eukaryota; kingdom Viridiplantae; phylum Streptophyta; class Magnoliopsida; order Laurales; family Lauraceae; genus Umbellularia; species Umbellularia californica. Next base: position 31,478,201 of record JAPQWN010000002.1, read on the forward strand.
TCCAGTGGGACCCACTGGATTTTATATTAAGAGGTCCAGATATAAACTGTTTGTTTATTTTATATTCTGTATGTTGAGATTAGTTATGAAAAAGGTTTAATAATTGAGAAATACCTGGATTTTGGTGTAGTAATATTAAATATCTTCTTACTTTGATGAAGTGAAGTTTTGAGAATTATGATTAACTGTGATTAATTATGTTTAATTGTGATTAATTCTTTAAACTGCGAGCAATTAATGTTATATTTATAATAAAGTGTGGGCCACCCCTATATCACTTAATAATATTATGATAAGAAGTGGGGCAGTGATTAGTAAGAGGGCATAGGTTGGCCCCACGCTGCTGACATGTGTGTTCAATTATATGTTATAGTTGTTATGTGTTTGTGAGATGTTATGCACTGGGTCCTAGATATGAGATGTTGGACTTTGTGTCCGGGCCGTTATAGCGGCTGGTCCTTAGTGTACGAGAATGGCCATTATGATGGCGGGTCCTTAGTGGACGTGTGTGATGAAACAGGGTCATGGTGACTGGTATACATGTATACGATGGGCCTTTTGAGGCATGGTAATATGCATGGGCACGGATTTGGATGTGAATATACTTTTAATGATATTTGATTTATTGATTCAGATTGTTGATTATTTGATGCTAGGTTATATATGACTTGTGTGATTAGGAAAATTCATTCACCAGTAATTCTGATGTTGTGTTGCTACCTTCAGGTAACCATGTTGCGGGTGGGCCAGAGCAGATTGACAATCAGCACGTAGATTTTGGCATGCATGGCTGAAAAGAGAGAACGAGAAAACTTGAATATTTGATAGAATTATCAATCCTTGTTTAGGGAAGTTATTAAATGTTTTACCACATTATTGATTTGAGTCAAGACATAATAAGTTTGATTATTCAGAGATATTTGATAATTATAAATGGAAAATATATTTTGAAACTAAATGCCTGATTCCTTACGAATATTATTTGATGTGTGCACGGTGAATATTATTACATGATTAGGATCCGGATATCCGAAAGGGCCCCGGAATCTGGGTCGTGACAAAGTGGTATCAGAGCATAAGGTTTTGGGCAAATAAAAGAATTAGTAACCCATAAGTCATGTGGTGAGGACGTTGGGGTGTCAAGGGTAGAGATTAAAGTAAGATGTATTGTTAATGATCTTTTAGCTCATAAATTCTTCTCTTCTGCAGAAGGAATAAGGCAATGGACAATGTTACTAGAAATGACGATGCCAACAACAAAGTTCAGCCAAACAATGGAACTATGGAGATGCCGGAGTATGCCCGGCAAATGTTTGAAAGTTTTATGAAGGCATATGCGCAAGTCCAAGAATAGATCTCCGCTATTTATCACCATCAAAGTGAGAATGGCGAGGGACACAGCAATAACAGAGATGGTTCGGGAGAAGGCAGTAATAATGGGGGCCGGAATCGTGAAAGAGATACATTGTATAAAAGATTCAACGAATTTCGCCCCAAGAGCTTTGAAGAAACAACTAATCCTTAGGATGCAAATAAATGGGCAGAGCATATGGAACGCATCTTTGAAGTGATGGGATGTATGGAACATCAAAAAGCCATACTTGCAGCATTCAAATTAGAAGGTGATGCGAAGGAGTAGTGGAAGGCAGCCAAGAGGTCATTCAATGGGCGAGAAATTGAGATTACTTGGACCTTCTTCAAATGGGAGTTTATCAAGAAATTTATACCAGATCATATTAGGGCTCAGAAGAAGAGAGAGTTTGAAACTTTAGTGCAAGGGAATCTGACGGTAGCGAAATACGCCCTCAAATTCACTGAGCTGTCACACTTTGCTGAGACATTAGTGGCGACAGAAGCAGAAAAGATGGAACGATTTGTGAACGGTCTTAGGCCAGACATCAAGAAGGACGTAAAGCTACATGAGCCGAAGACTTATGCTGAAGCCCTAAGGAAAGCTTTCGTCTTAGAAGAAGCCACCGAAGATATTAAGAGACAGACTCAAATGATGTCCATTGAAGGGAAAACAGATAACTCCAAACACCAGTTCCCCCAATAAGAAATAGAAAACTGGACCAAAGCCGGTCTGCAACCATTGCGGGGGATCACATGAAACAAATCAATGCCGAAAGAAACTTGGAGCATGCTTTGGGTGTAGAAAGGGAGGTCATAAGGTAAAAGATTGTCCGGAAGCTAGGGAGAGAAATCAGGCCAAACGGAAAAGTGGATGTTACGGTTGTGGTCAGGAAGGGCACCAAGTTAGAGATTGCCCCAGTAAATAGGGAAGGAATCAAACTTAGACACAAGGACAAGCACCTCAGCAAAATCAGTAGGGCCGCCAACAAGAGCGTCCACAAAACAAGCTTTATTATCAACAAAACCAGGCATATCAGCCCCGTGGAAATCAGCAGAACCCACACCAAGGATAGCATTACAACCTTGGCAGGAACAACCAGGGAGGGAATCAAGCGGGACAACAGCATAACGGAAGGCTCTTTGACATAACTCACCATGATGTGGAAGCGGCCAACCATGTGGTCGAGGGTTTGGTTTTAATTTCCAATTTTGAAGCTAGTAGTTTATTTGATTCTGGTTCAACACATTCTTTCATCTCGCATACTTTTGCTGCTAAGATAGAAAATTCCCCCTCAACTTTGACTAATGCATTAGTGGTGTCTACACCCACGGGTGAGCAAATATGTACTAGCACCATATTTTATGACTGTATGATAGAAATTGGGCAAGCCCGAATGCCGGCTGACCTGGTATTATTACGTATGGTCGACTTTGATGTTATATTGGGAATGGACTGGCTTACTAGGTATCGGGCTATTTTTAGACTGCTTTAACAAAGTAGTTCGGTTTAACTTGGAAGGATTTACTCATGTTAGTTTGGTGGGAAAAAGGAGGTCTGTTAGGTCAATGGTTATCTCAGCCATCAAAGATGGTGAGTTACTGAGAAATGGGTGCAAAGGCTTTTTAGCTTTCATTTCGAATGATAAACCGAAACCAAGTATTGAAGATATCCTTGTTGTTAGGGAATTCCCCGACGTGTTTCTAGATGACCTGCCTGGGTTACCCCCAATTCGAGAGGTTGATTTTACTATTGAAATAATGCTGGGTACAGCCCCTATTTCCAAGGCACCCTATCGAATGGCTCCTACGGAACTGAAGGAACTTAAAGATCAATTGGAGGAACTATTGGACAAAGGATTCATGAGGCCTAGCGTGTCTCCATGGGGAGCACCGGTGCTGTTTGTGAAGAGGAAGGATGGAACCTTGAGAATGTGCATTGATTATAAACAGTTAAACCAGGTGACTATCAAGAACAAGTACCCTCTGCCCCGCATTGATGAGTTATTTGATCAACTGCAAGGTGCAAAATACTTTTCCAAAATTGATCTAAGGTCTGGCTACCATCAATTAAGAGTGAGGGAGCAAGACATTTTTAAGACGGCGTTTCGGACACGGTATGTTCATTACGAGTTTCTAGTCATGCCTTTCGGACTGACCAATGCCCTAGCCGCATTCATGGCACTGATGAACCAAGTTTTCCAACCCTATCTGGATAAATTTGTGGTGGTATTTATTGATGATAGCCTCATTTACTCTAAGGAAAGGCAAGAACATGGAGAGCATCTGCGCACCTCCTTGCAGCTGTTGAGGGACAACCAGCTATATGCCAAGTTCAGCAAATGTGATTTCTAGTTAGAACAAGTAACCTTTTTGGGTCACATTATTTCAAGAGACGGATTATCTGTAGACCCTACTAAAATCGAAGCGGTTATGAATTGGAAGCGACCCACAAATGTTTCAGAAGTTTGAAGCTTCTTAGGCTTGGCGGGTTATTATCGTAGGTTCGTACAAGGATTTTCTACGATTATTGGACCATTAACCAAACTCACAAGGAAGGATGTTCCGTTCACTTGGGACGAGAAATGTGAAGATAGCTTCAGAACATTGAAAGGTAAATTGACAACGGCACCAATACTCGCCCTTCCCACTGGAAGTGGAGGGTTTGTTATCTATTGTGATGCATCATTACAAGGACTAGGGTGTGTTCTTATGTAATGTGGAAAGGTGATTGCGTACACCTCCAGACAGCTAAAGGTCAATGAACAAAATTATGCTACGCACGACCTTGAGTTGGCAGCTGTAGTCTTTGCATTGAAAATTTGGAGACACTACCTTTACGGTGAAGAATTTGAAGTCTATATAGATTATAAGAGCCTCAAATATGTGTTTTCTCAAAAAGAGCTGAACTTGAGACAATGAAGATGGATGGAATTTCTTAAAGGCTATGACTTCTCTACAATTTATCATCCAGGAATGGCAAATGTTATAGCCGACGCCTTAAGCAGGAAATTAGCACGGATGGCTTGTTTGACTGCCAAGTGGAGATTGCTTGAAGAGATCAAGGACTTAGATGTTAATCTATGGCCTAATGGTGAAAAAGTACTATTGGGAAGTTTCAAGGTTCAACCTGAATTAATTCAGAAGATAAAAGACCATCAACGGGATGACAAGGCACCAGCAGACATTTTCGACAACCTGGACAACAAACCGGATTTCTCAGTTGTTAGTGGCATACTATATTTCCGAGGCAGACTTTGTGTACCAAATATCCGGGAAATCAAAGATGAAATTTTGAAGGAAGCACATCACACAAGATATACTATCCATCTGGGGAGTACCAAGATCTATCAGAACTTAAAAATTAGATTTTGGTGGATTGGCATGAAAAATGATGTTACTGAGTTTGTTGGACGTTGTTTTACTTGTCAACAAGTGAAGGCTGATCATAGGAAGCCAGGGGGATTGTTGCAGCTGTTACCTATACCAGAATGAAAATGGGAGCATATTACTATGGATTTTATTTTAGGGTTTCCCAGAACCTCACGACATAATGAAATAATCTGGGTCATTGTGGATCGATTGACCAAGTCGGCGCACTTCATGCCGTTGAAAGGAAGAACTAAGATGGAACACTTGGCCAAAACATATGTTAGGGAAATTGTACGGTTACATGGCGTTCCAGCATCAATAGTATCAGACAGGGATACCAGATTTGTTTCATAGTTTTGGAAGAGCTTACAGAAGGCTATGGGTACGAAACTGAATTTTAGCACTACGTATCACCCCCAGACTGATGGATAGACGGAAAGGACAAACCAAACACTGGAAGACATGCTTCGCGCTTGTGCTATAGATTTTAGTGACAGTCGGGATGAGCAGCTACCGCCGGCAGAGTTTGCTTATAATAATAACTATAATTCGAGTATTCAGATGGCTCCTTTTGAGGCCCTGTACGGCAGAAGCTGCCGTTCTCCAATTTGTTGGGAAGAAGTGGGCGATAGACGGATCTTAGGCCCTGGATGGGTGCAAACTTCTACTGAAAATATTAAGATCAGAGACAGATTAAGGACTACACAGAGTCGCCAGAAGAGTTATGCAGACAAACGCCGGAGAGAATTGGATTTTGCGGTGGGTGACTCGGTATTCCTAAAAGTCTCTCCGACAAAGGGAGTGATGCGATTCGGCAAAAAGGAAAGCTCAGCCCAAGATACATTGGACCATTCAAGATTACAGGGCGCGTGAGCGATGGAAATGCTTACGAACTGGTATTACCATCAAAGCTAGCTGGAGTTCGTAAGGTGTTTCACGTATCAATGCTGAAGAAATATGAACCAGACCTGTCTCATGTGCTAGATTTCGAGTCGATGGATCTACAACCAGATTTATCCTATGAGGAGCGACCTGTGACAATCTTAGACACCAAGGAAAGGGTGTTGCGGAGGCGAACAGTCCGACTAGTCTAAGTATTATGGACACATCACGATCCAAAGGAGGCTACATGGGAGATCGAGGATGAAGTCCGACATCAGTACCCACATCTTTTTGACACAAGTATGTTTTAAATTTGGAGGACCAAATTTCCCAAGGAGGGGAGTATGTAATATTCTGAGTTACCTGGGCCGAAAGACTAGTTTGGCCCAGGAAGGACCCTAATTGGTAACTTAGGATAGAATTAGAATTTTCCTCTCGGTGAATAGTTTTTAGAAAGGAAAGATAAGGAGTTGTTATGCAACTCTAATTAGGAAGGTGATTAGGACCAAGTCTCCTCTTTATATATATATATATATATATATAGAAACCCACGTTCCTCTTATAGTATCCAATTCCTTGCTTTGAGAAAAATCTAAGAGAGTTGTCGCTGGATATTTAGGGGAAGAAGAGGAAGAAACCAATCAAAGGGGAGCCGATCGTCGGATGTCCTATTTGCGTCCGCACATTGCAAAAGCAACGATCACGTACCAGAGGTGAGTGAATCTTCCTAGTTAATTAGATGATCAATTAAGATGATTGATATTGTGATGTGATTTGAATATTCTGTGTTGAGAAGATCCACTGGTTAAGAAATCATATATTATGAGCACTAGATAGCAAGAAGATATGTTGAATCATATTTATATGCTGAATTACATGATCTGTTGAATCTCATGATAATAGATAAGGGATTGTTGCTAATATAGATTTGGATGCAGGAATATGTAACAGAATTGAAAATCTTAAGGAAATAGAGACAGTTGTGGAGTAGTATTTTGATATTCGAGAGTTGTGGGACCCCATGGCCCACCTGATCCCAGATCAAGTCTAGAGATCTGGTAGGACACGGCTGGTCGACACTGGTAGTGTTGGACTGAGATGGAGTGGGACCCAGCTGGTCCACTATCTTATTTCAATTACTGATTGGAAGCGGACATCTCATAGAAAAAGGGCAAAAGGTCGACAGTCTCTGTGGGACCCATCAGGGGATCTGATTAAAGATCAGAACCCCATATTTGAGAAGGGACCCATGGGCGACCCCTGTGGTGGTCCTATGGAGAGTGGACCCCATATACCCCACCATCCAATAGATGGAAAATTCCCAGGTGTGAAATTGACGAAGACAGGGCTGTAGGTCGACATCAATGGTGGGACCCACTACTTAAGTCAATTAGAGATTAGGACCCCACATTTTGAAGAGGGCCTAGGGACGACGTGAATGGTGGTGGTCCCATGTGGCCTGGGCCTCATTTGCCCAGATATCCAGAAGCTTCAATTTTGTTAGCAGTAAGGCTTACTGTGCATGTTTGTTAAGACTGTGGGGCCTGTAAAGATGTCTGATGGTGAATCCAATCCATTAAGAGTAAAGCCTATCCTTGGAGGACCTTAAACATTAGGTCTGATCTTGGTTTGGTCCAGTGGGACCCACTGGATTTTATATTAAGAGGTCCAGATATAAACTGTTTGTTTATTTTATGTTTTGTATGTTGAGATTAGTTCTGAAAAAGGTTTAATAATTGAGAAATACCTGAATTTTGGTGTAGAAATATTAAATATCTTCTTACTTTGATGAAGTGAAGTTTTGAGAATTATGATTAACTGTGATTAATTCTTTAAACTTCAAGCAATTAATATTATATTAATAATAAAGTGTGGGCCACCCCTATATCACTCAATAATATTATGATAAGAAGTGGGGCAGTGATTAGTAAGAGGGCATAGTTTGGGCCCACGCTGCTGACATGTGTGTTCAATTATATGTTCTAGTTGTTATGTGTTTGTGAGATATTATGCACTGGGTCCTAGACGTGAGATGTTGGACTTTGTGTCCAGGCCGTTATAGCGGTTGGTCCTTAGTGGACGAGAATGGCCATTATGATGGCGGTTCCTTAGTGGACGTGTCTGATGAGACAGGGTCATAGTGACCGGTATACATGTATACGATGGGCCTTTTGAGGCGTGGTAATGTGCATGGGCACGGATTTGGATGTGAATATACTTTTAATGATATTTGATTTATTGATTCAGATTGTTGATTATGTGATGCTATGTTATATGTGACGTGTAATTAGGAAAATTCATTCACCAGTAATACTGATGTTGTGTTGCCACCTTCAGGTAATCATGTTGCGAGTGGGCCAGAGCAGATTGACGATCAGCACGTAGATTTTGACATGCGTGGCTGAAAAGAGAGAACGAGAAAACTTGAATATTTGATAGAATTATTAATTCTTGTTTAGGGAAGTTATTAAATGTTTTAGCACATTATTGATTTTGAGTCAAGACATAATAAGTTTGATTATTTAGAGATATTTGATAATTATAAATGGGAAATATATTTTGAAACTAAATGCTTGATTCCTTGCGAATATTATTTGATGTGTGCACGGTGAATATTGTTATACGATCCGGATATCCGAAAGGGCCCCTGAATCTGGGTCGTGACATGTCTAATACATGGTACTTAGATTCTGAAGCAAGTAACCATATGACCTCTTCACCCACCAACTCACATCATGTTACTTACACTGGTACTCTTACTGTTCAAACTACAAATGGAGACCATCTTCCCATCACCTCTTTTGGTGATACATCTAGCCCCTTACCATTAGCAAATGTTTTAGTGTCTCCCCATCTTGCTACAAATCTGATTTCTGTGGGTCAACTTGTTGAAAATAATTACAATGTTTCCTTTGCTTCTTCTGCTTGTGTTGTGCAGGACCAGGGGTTGGGGGAAGTGATCGCAAGGGGCCTAAGCGTGGCAGACTGTTTTCCCTTCCAGTTTCTACATTTACTCCGAACAAATTTTTACAACAGTTGTTTTGTTTTGTCCTTCAGAATAGTTCTAGGTTGCGGCACAATAGACTTGGTCATCCGAATGTATCTACGGTGTCTACTTTGTTCAAATCTGGATTATTAAATAAAACTTTTGATTCTGCTTCTTTTGAATGTGATACTTTTAAATTGGGAAATAGTAAAACTATACCTTTTCCTCACTTCACAACACGGAGCAATGAATGTTTTGACTTAATTCATAGCGATGTGTGGGGCATTGTCCCTCACCTTTCCCATGGTCATTTCAAGTACTTTGTTACGTTCATTGATGACTTTAGCCGGTTTACTTAGGTTTATTTATTACATTCTAAGTCTGATGTTCTTAATGCTTTTCAATTTTTTCTTAGTTATGTTGAAACCCAATTTTCAAAATGCATTAAAACTTTGCACTCAGATTCAGGGGGGGAGTATGTTTCCAATGATTTTCAATCTTTTCTAAAAACTAAAGGAATTATTTCTCAACGTACATGTCTATATACTCCTCAACAAAATGGAGTCGCGGAATGGAAAAACCGGCATCTCCTTGATGTTACTCGAAGTCTCGAACCCTACAGATTGAATCATCAGTCCCTCCGCGTTTTTGGACAAAAGCTCTCACCACTGCAGTCCATTTAATAAACCGTCTTCCATCCCCTATCATTGCTCAATTAACACAACATTTTAAATTGTTTGGTCATCTTCCTGTGTTTGATCACCTCCATACTTTTGGATGTGTTTGCTTCGTTCATTTACCTCCACAACGAACAAATTTAACTGCTCAATCTCACAGGTGTGCTTTTTTGGGTTATGCCACCAATTAAAAAGGTTGTGTGCTACGACCCCATTGGTTGTCGCATCAGGGTTTTGCGTAATGTATTTTCTTTGAAAACCAGTATTTTTTTCAAACTCATTTGGATTGTCTCATCCCTCTTCTCCCGCTCTCTTACCGGGTTTTTCAGATACAACAACTGTTACTAAGTTTAATCCTGACTTTGTTTATCATCGTAAAAAAAAACCTACCACTGTAGATGCCCGTCCTCCTGATCCTCCGCTGGCAACTAGTTCCACAACTACTCCTTTCCTGCGTCGCTCCTCCAGAACTTTTAGACAACCTGAGACGTATGGATTTACTCACACTTCCATGATGACAACCCTTTCCTCTATTTTTATACCAACTTCTGATTTGCAGGCAATTCAACATGAGAATTGGAACTAGGCTATGAGAGCGGAATTAGATGCATTAGATCATAATCACACATGGGACATTATGGATTGTCCTTCAGCAGTTAAACCGATCGGTTACAAATGGATCTTCTCCATCAAACTAAAATCAAATGGCTCGTTGGATAGACACAAAGCTCGAATTATGGCACTAAAAAACATGCAAGAATATGGCACTGACTACGAGGAGATGTTTGCACCTGTGGCAAAAATGACATCTGTTCGGTTAGTTCTTGCCATTGCTGCCTCCAAATCTTGGCCGTTATACCAAATGGATGTCAAAAATGCCTTTCATCATGGGGATTTGAAAGGAGGTCTATATGAGGATACCGTAGGGCGTTCCCTCTCCATCTAAAAATTATGTTTGTCGCCTCCGGAAATCTTTTTATGGTCTAAAGCAACTCCTCGGGCATGGTTTGAAACTTTTAGGGGGCGTTTATGCACGGGTGGCTTTACTCAGAGCCGTTACGATCCATCTCTATTCATGCACACAACATCCACTGGTATTACTGTTCTACTGGTGTATGTTGATGATATTATTATCACTGGCACTGAGGATAGTATGATCAAGTCTATCCAAGCTTCTCTCTGGGATTATTTCAATATGAAGGATTTGGGCCCTTTACATCATTTTTTGGGCTTAGAGGTGCATCAATCTCCCAAAGGACTGTTTCTTAATCAACAAAAATACACAACTGATTTTATTGAGCTTGCCGATCTACATGAATCTTCGCCCGTTGATACACCTGTAGAGGTCAACCTAAAATTGAGTAAAGATGATGGCGATCTTCTTCCTAATCCACACACATACAAGTGCCTGGTAGGCAGCCTAGTCTATCTCACGATCACTCGCCCAGACATATCATATGCTGTCAATCTTGTGAGCCAATTCACGATATCTCCTCGACACCTGCATCTAATTGCAGTAAAGCACATTGTCCGGTATTTGTTCGGAACTGTTACTCGTGGTTTATTTTATCCCATGGATAATCCACTTCAGTTGACTGCTTATGCACACGCTGACTGGGCTGGATGTTAGGATACTCATTGATCTACTACTGGTTGGTGCATGTATCTTGGCAATTCTCTAATTTCCTGAAAATGCAAGAAACAGGAGCATGTTCCTCGATCCTCCACAATGGCTGAATAGAGGGCTATGTCTTCCGCCTACTCAGAAATCATATGGCTACGGGGACTCTTTCAGATCTAGGTTTTGCACAAACATCTCCTCATCCTTACATGCGGATAATACTGGAGCTATCAGGATCACTGAGAATCCTGTCTTTCATGAACGCACCAAACATATTGAAGTGGACTGCCACTTTATTCGGGATGAATTGAAACGTAATGTCATTTCTTTACCTCATGTCCCTACTGACCTTGAGTTTGCTGACATCTTCACCAAAGGACTTCCTCGGCCTCAACATCAGTTTCTGGTTTCCAAATTGCTACTTTATGACTCCCCCGTGTCAATTTGAGGGGGGCTGTCAATCCAGCCCATCTGCACAGGCTTGGGTATTGTTTTAATTAAGATAGCTTTATGATAGCTTTATTTTAGGAACTTGTATTGTATTAAGATACTAATTATTAGAACTTGTATTGTATTAGGATACTAATTAAAGGGTAATCAACCCTTATATGATGAGGGACACAACCCTAAGGGGGAGACGATTCTCCTCCAATATTCTCTCTCTCTCTCTCTCTCTCTCTTGCTCTCTCCCTCCCCATGCGTGCATATCTAACATTTAGGCCTATTCTTTGATGACCAAGATTATTTAAGGCAGATTACAAAAAAAAAAAAAAAAAAAATCATTTGGAAAATGTAGCACTACTCGCTATTATACATAAAGTTCGACACTACCGAAGCAACAGTTTCTCAAATGCATGATCCTCCTCCGTCTCCAAAACTTGACCCTCAACCTAAACTGGAGCTTTTGACTTTAGAGCCTATAAGTGAGTGCCATGAACATCAAATCTTTTCTATTTAAGGCAATAATGTAAGATACCCTGTACCAACCCAAAAGCTTAAGCAAATAGGTGGAAGGCCCAAATAGGTATATGAAGCCATGTCAAACTCATTACTTAGGCGATGTGGGATGTGGGACTTTCCCAACACTCCCCTTCACATGCAGGCCCAACAAATTTCATGGATGGGCCTGCCACATGGGCTACCGAAGAACGACGGGAACCATCTCTGATACCATGTACCAACCCAAAAGCTTAAGTTGATAGGTGGAAGTCCCAAACAAGTATATGAGGCCTTGTCAAACCCATTACTCGAGCAATGTGGGATGTGAGACTTTCCCAACAAACAAACGAAGAGGCAGTTGAAATTAAAGAAGAGAGATTTAAAGGCAAAACTGGCTATTAATGCAGTAAATTCTACCTCAGGAATCTTGTTCCATTCCACCACAAAAACTACATCAAGGAAACCAATGGTCAAATTGGTAGACTCAAGCGACACTTTTATATTGAAAGCCCAACTTGCTACATGTTCCATTCAACCCAATTGCAAGCTTCATGTTACCATTTCAAATGTTGGCGTTCTATAAAGCTTGACAGAATTTGATCAGTCTAAGATGGAAGATGTGACACTACTACAAGTACTAAAGCAACTTGTCATAATTCGTTTTTGATCCAAGTGGAAAGTTTCGGACGCCATTGCCGCTCTGCAAATCCAAGTGTGCTTTTATAATTCTTCAACCTTGAGGACAAGGTTGCTTTCAAGCGAGGTGGATTATAACAATCCTTCAAAATCTCTATATTATTAAATCTATATATTAGGACTGTTGTCTTTCTATTTTACTCTTTCTATTCTTTCAACTTGATTAGGATCTGCTATTTCCATTATCAACAATTGTAACCCTCTTAAAGTGATATTAAGGATTGTATGAAGCATTTAGAAATTATCAATAATATTGGTATTTCGAGGTTTTCGGTCTCTTGAATGATCCGAAGGAGATGTCAAGTTCCCTCGAACAATCTGAGTTATCATTTTCTTTTCTTTTCCCCTTTGCTTTTTGGGTGGGACTGTAACAGAGAACGAAGGGAAACAAGGACGGGAAGGAAAAGGACGACTGTATTGGAATGCCTTGTAACCTTCCCCAAGTTATTAGAGCATCAAAATTCTATTCAAGGTGAGGGAAGAATGCAATCTACATGTGTTCTTGAAGTTTTCTCAAATTATTTGTGTTATTAGGAACCGTAAGTTGTATAGATCTAAAGATACAAACCTGAATCTTTCAAAGCAATAGGGTTTTATGAGGAGATTGTTTCAGGGTTAGCCATGATGGAGATGAACCCACCTGGACAAACCCCAAGCTCCTTGTTTGGGTCCAGCCGAACCCTAAGAAATTGGGGTTTGGAGTAGTTGAAACCCCATTGGGGTGTTGGGACCTCAGCCGTGCACCATTATTGTTGTTTTAGACATGGTCGAACCTCCATAAGGAGGTTTGGGCTTGGCTGATTGCAGTTAGGACCTGCTTACACTTTACATTGAATCTTATGTTGAATAATGTCTATCTACATGATTACAGTTCATAATCTGAATTTTTGATGAATCTGAAACTGAGTAATGGGACTTTGGGGGTGGAAGCAAACACCTTTACAGGGGTCTCATGATGGCCAAGCTCCATCACGGAGTTCAGGTTTAGAATGAACCTTAAATTGGGTTTTTAGTTGGCCGAAGACATCTCGTCTCCCTAGATTCATGTTCTGTCGAGTGACTGCACCTGTGAATATTATGTTTAAGTTATTCTTTATGAAATCTTGAGGCTATGACATGAATCTTCACAGCTGGTATTGTGGTATAAATTTTATGGCATCTATGTTATTAAATATGTCAATCATTACGCTAGGAGTGTTTGGTGACGAATGACACATGACTTTAGTTCCATGGTGTATTTACTTATTTTATTTAGCTAAATATGAGTATGTTAAGGTTTGTGAGATGGTTATGAATCTTGAAATTGGGTGAAACTGTTGTGATGGCACTAGATTGTTTGATATGGAATGTGTGTCGTAGCAATTTTGTCTACAAATGTCAACGACAAATCTGAAAAGGGCAAGTGATGTAAGTAATCCCAATGGTGGGCCCAGGATTCTCATTTGGATGGCGCGGGCAATGGTCAAGTTAAGAAGTCAAATATTCTATTAAGGTCTTATTTAAGGAGAAGTTTCTTGAATCTCGCGAGAGCGGTCGCACCCGCGTCGTAGCACCTAGGTCCGCCCCTGATTAATCCATCACACATTTCATTGGGGCAGGGCAATTAAGTCATGTATGATATTCTGAAGATATAAGTGTTTATGGGCATGTGCTACCAAGTGGTTACATTGTTATGACGCTCGCTAAAAGCTCGAGCTTTTGGTGTAGCTGGTAATTAATATGGTATCAGAGCCAGAGGTCATGAGCTCGAAACTCCTGGGAGGCATGTTACCTCCATTTGTCTGTTTAGTTTGTTACGTTATGTATGTCTATTGGGTTTTGAATTTGAATGGCCTCCCATATGAGGGGGGGCGTTGATATACATTGTTATGTCGTTCACTAATAGCTCGAGCTTTTAGTGAGTGTCATAACAATGTATATCAACATGAGCTTTTGGTGTAACTGGTTATTAACAAGGAGGTTGTCTCGTAACATAATTTGATTCATCTACACACTATGAAATGAGTAACATTATTGTGTTCCTGCCTTTATGTAGCTTGTTTATTATGATGAATGTGTACATAATTAGATTCTTTTACTCACTCAGTTTTACTGATTCCTAGTTTGCCCCTATCAAGTAGCCAGAGTGTAGCAGCCGGAGTGGGTCGTGATGATCAAGAGCTGGTATTTGATGACGTATGCAGCTGAGTGACGCAAAACACTAGCTTTGAGGATTTATCTCATTCATTTCGGAGGGCATTCTTTTGGCAAATCTTAAACCTTTTTGTTGGGGCTTTATTTTATTTTATTTTATTTTATTTTTGTAAAGCTTGAGCTGGGATATACTCAAGTAAATCTTTTGTTGTAATCGACTTTAATTACTAAATGAAATTACTGATGCCTGAAATTCTTATCTTGGTGTCTATTTGACTTATGTGGGTAATTGCGATACATTGAACTCTTCTGGATTCTGAGGGCCCCAGAGCTCAGGGCTTGTCAAATACAATTGCAATGCATATTACTTCCAATATAGTATATCATGAACTTACAAAGCATATTGAGATAAAATGCCATTACATTAAGAGAAAAAGTGACAAAAAGAAATAAATTTGGAGCATAAAGTATTCGGAATCAGATTGCAGATTTCCTCACAAGGCAGTTACCAAGAAGCAGTTAAGTGATGTTTCTTCAAAGATATGCATACAAAATATATATTCACCAGTTTGAGAGGCAGTATTGAAACAAAGAAAAGGGGTTTTATCATTTTTATTAATTAGGAATCATTTTCTAATTATATAAAATACAATGCTTTTTTTGCAAATATATAAAACCGAATTAATATAAATCATTATATTCACCCAAATTCTTACTAAGCCCTAACTTTTTATTTCTTCCAAATTCTTCTCTATTTTCTGTACACACTCTTCCTCCTCTTTTGTTCTTAATTTTCCATTCTTCTTCCTCTTCCACTTTAATCTATTATTTCCTTCAATTTAGAACTTCCAACTCTCAGCAAACTTGGTAGTGCTTCTATAAAGCACTTCCTTCCTCATTAGCTTCAAGAGGGAAACAATTGAAAGATTTAAAAAGTAGTAACTCTGAATTGGGGTGGTATTGGCCGAGTTCTAGCCTCTGCTGGAAGAACCCCTGATTTGGAGAATTCATTTCTTCATGGCAAGGTACAACTTGTTTACAAGCCTGACCATAACAGACAAAAACCAAGCCCAAAGCCTGGCCTGGGCGGCAGGACCTCAGTAAGAACTAACCAGCACAAGGAAGCCTAGTTCATTAATCAAGACCAATAATCAGCACAGGCCCAGCGCTTGGGCTAAATTAGGCCCAGAAACTTGCCCAGGTCCCAAGCCAGTGCAAGTTCTAGCTCTGAAAAAATAAATGCATGACTAAACCATTAGTAAGCTACAAGTGCTTAACATATTCTTCACTATTATAGGAACTCACAGGGTAGTAATTTCCAGCAACAGGTTGGTTCACTTGAAGGTTCCAATCTGATCTATAATCACGGACCTGCAGGTCAATTGAGATTTTCAGTTGGCTATGTTAAGTATCAGCTCAAAAAATGCACAGAAGCAAAATCTGACAAAAAAAAAAAAAACCGTATCTTTTCTTTTTTTTACTTGTCTGACAATAAATCCAAAATGAGATCTCTAATAGAAAAGAGCAATAAAATTTTGTTGGCCAACTGTTGTGGAAGGTGATTCCAGGAATCATGCACCATCTACAGACAGAAATTTCCTAGAACCTATGTGATTAATTTGTAGTTAATGAAATTAAAGTTACGGACAATATTATAAGAAACAATTGTGGACAGCATTCTTGATGCAATTAGTTGGATGGCTCCCTTTCAAGCAACTGCCTTAACTGATGTTTTATTATAAACTTCAATAAGAAAATAATAGACTGATGAAGGGAGAATGGGAGATACTACTTTGATTTTATTTAAAGGACTTCATAAATCTTTTTGTTTTTAAAGAAAAAATAAATTTATATTTTAGCTAATTTGTCAACTCGTTAATTCCATTTCACAGCCATTTCAGTTTACCTATAAAATAGACATTTTTGCCATTTCGGCATTTCATTTTCAAAAAAGACATGACCAAAACAAAGATTGAAAATAGAAAAAGTCTAAATTAAAACAAAATATGTATTTACTGATTTAGATCATACTACACTATTATTCAACAATTTTACTGTCCAAAGGACACTTTAATCCCTGGAAATAAAGATTCTCACAATTAAGATATAAAACAGGGAAAGGCTTTTATTCTATCAAATCCCTAATTTCAACATGTGTTAATCCCTCCCATTGGATTGGGGAGAGGGGAATGAAAGTACATAAACCTGTCCACCCATTTTTCCTACCTTGATTCGAGGATAAATTGGAAAAGAAAAAAGAAAAAATCCAAAATAGTAACATCCTTGCAATAGGCCTGTTTCGTCTGTAACTGGCTGGCAAGTTTATATTCTTTCATTTTGAAATTTTTTAAATAAAATATACCCCTATGACTAGAAGTTACCCACTTACCCTAATCATTTTTTTACACCTTATTCAACATTTCAAATCAATATAAATTATATTATTTTCATCAACCCAAGGAGCAAGATAGATGTTATGTCCAGCCCATAAATCAGCCCATGCACATAAGTTGGCCCATGCATGGATAATCATGCACAGTCATGTCGCTGTCATGCATAATCGGATTCCTTCCAAACATGCATAACTAGCCAAAATTCCATACACATTCGGTCAATCCAATTATCCCCACATATCATGCATATCCAACCAACCTTTCCGTTATAGGCATGCATGCATATCCAGTCAAACTCATCCATCATATTACTTTCCTAGCATCCCTATATCATTGCATGAATTTAGCTTTTGTCATCTTTGACTGAGATTGTAATAAATGCTTGTGAAGACATTATTACTAGTATAAAACATGTACCCTCAGATGAATAAAGAAATGAATTGAATATTTACACACCAAGTAATCTTTTACACAGAGGACACCCTTCCCCAGCCTAATAGGATCTTTGATCCTATCAATAGAATCCCCGGCCCATGTAAGTGGTGTTACACAGACCCAAGGCCCAAGGCCCAAGGCCCATGAAAGTTTAGCTATATCTCACGTGGAGAGATGTGTTGACAGAATTGTACATTACATGTTATATTTTAGTAGCTTTCCTATCTTAGCTAGTTGTTTAATAAGCTTTCCTATCTCTAGATGGATTGTAGTTTTCTTAGAATTAGAATAACTCTTGATGTAATACCTATATATAGTTGTGACTTCTCTCAAATAAAGACACGACAGTATATTCTAAGTATTGTTTTCAACAACCATGGCTCTCAAGGATCTGTGTTCATGAAATTGTCATGGTATCAGAGCGAAGTTCATGAAAACCTTGTTTTTGATTTTACATAGTATCAAGGCGATAAGAGATCATCGCTGATCATCACAGATCCTCTCAGATCAAGAGGTGGCCCACTTCAGATCGTCATCAGCTCCTTTGCAAAACCCTTCTACCATGGTCGACTGGAATTATCCAACTTTATGGTGATCTTTTCAAGATTTTATGAACATCAAAGGTAGGCCATCTACCAAATTCTAGGGTTTTTCAATGTTCTCCATAAGATTCAATCTCAGCCGTCTAGATTCTCAGATCTTGATCCTTTTTGAGGATTTCTTCTTCCATCAGTTGCGTATTTTTCATCTCATCTCATCCCTTGCCTCTGATCTGTCCTAAGATCATCTGGTGGGTCCCACGAACAAAACCCAAGGTCTGTGCATGGTCGTCAGGCACTGTTCTGGGCTATTTTGAGGTGCTGCCTCACACGACTGTTCTGGGAACAGTTTCTGGTTCTATTTCTGCATTGTTTTCTGCTTTCTGCCTGGATTTCTGCTGCTTACTAGTTTGCTACTTGCTGCTGTGTTCAGTACGTACAACTACTGCTGTTGTTTTCTCTTGACAGGGCCTGTTGTGCACAAATTTTTTGTGCTGTTTTTGGTTTTACATAGTTTCTCTTCACTGATTGCTCAGTCTTATCACTATTAAATCAACTCTTTTGGCCAACATCATTTGCAATGGAAAAATCTGAGGTTACCTTGATCCGATTCACGGGAAAGAACTACCCTGCTTGGTCTTTTCAGTTCCAAATATACCATGAAGCTAAAGAATTATGGGGATATATTTCTGGTTCGGACCCTATACCTACGGAGGATGAGAAGATCTCCTCTTGGCATACTAAAGATGCCAAAATCAAAACCTGGATTCTGGGATCCGTTGAGCCTCATCTGATCATGAACCTCAAATCCTACCCCACTTCTAAAGACATGTGGGGGTATCTGCAGCAAGTGTACCATCAAGATAACTCCGCACGTCAATTTCACCTTGAATGTGCGATTGCTGAATATGCACAAGGGACCTTATCGATCCAAGACTACTATTCGGGATTCCAGACACTATGGTCGGAATACGATAGTATTAAGTATGCAGGCGTGGCTGCAAATGTTTTGATTGTCATTCGCGATCTTCAGGCCTCTAGTTAGCGGGATCAATTTTTGATGAAATTACGGACTGAATATGAAAGTGTCCGATCTGCCCTGATGAATCGGACGCCTCTACCTTCCTTGGCTGTTTGCTTGAATGAACTCTTACGCGAAGAACAGCGCCTTACGACCTCGGCTCATATTGCTCAACAAAAGACAGAAACCTATTCAGTCGCGTTCTCGGCAAATAAAACTTCTCAGCCTCCGCCTCGAGACTTGAGCAAAACCCAATGCTACAGTTGTCAGAAATTTGGGCATATTGCATCTCAATGTAAACAGAAAGTCTGCAGTTACTGTAAAAAGTCGGGACATATTATCTCTGAATGTCGCCGCCGTCCACCACGTCCGTCGACGCAGTATCAGACTCCACAGTATCCGGCTCCGCAGTATCAGAATCCACAGTCTCAGACTCCGCACGCGTATGTGGCTTCTTCGATTATGCCTGTTCCTACATCTGCACCTCCACAGCCTGGGCCCTCATCATCTCTCACTCCTGAATTGGTTCAACAAATGATTATCAATGTCCTATCTGCCTTTGGTCTCTCAGGTAAGTCACCTTCATCTTCTACTTGGTTCCTTGATTCAGGGGTATCTAATCATATGACGTATTCCCACACCCCTTTCTCCAATATGACAAGTTACAATGGCCATTTTCAAATACAAACCGCTGACGGCGGACATGTTCCTATTACTGCTATCGGAGATATCCCTGGTCCCATCCCATTGAGAAATGTTTATCTATGTCCTAATTTAACTTCCAACCTATTATCAGTCGGGCAACTTGTTGAAAATAATTATAATATCTCCTTTTCTTCTTCTGGTTGTGTTGTGCAGGACCAGATGTCCGGGAGGGAGATCGCGAGGGGGCCTAAGTGTGGACGCTTGTTTCCGCTGGATTTTTCTAAAATTTCTAGGAATCAATTTGACAATAATGTGTTTTGTTTTTCTCTTAAAGATAATTGCCAGTTGTGGCACAATAGACTCGGACATCCTAATTCCAAGGCTTTGTCCCTTATGTTAAATTCTGGTTTATTAAATAAATCTCTTGGTTTATCTTCTTGTGTGCCTTTTGATTGTGCTACTTGTAAAATGGGAAAGAGCAAAACTCTTCCGTTTCCTCATTCCACTTCACACACCTCTCAGTGTTTTGATTTAGTTCACAGTGATGTATGGGGAATTGCTCCAATTCTTTCCCACGCTCACTATAAATATTTTGTGACTTTTATTGATGATTTCAGTCGGTTCACATGGGTCTACTTCTTGCATTCAAAATCTGATGTTTTTAATGTTTTTAAAATTTTTTTAGCTTATGTTGAGAATCAATTTTCCACCTGCATTAAAATCTTGCGATCTGATTCTGGTGGGTAATATGTGTCTTCCGATTTTCAACGGTTTTTGCAAAACAAAGGCATTATTTCTCAAAGAACTTGTCCTTATACTCCCCAGCAGAATGGAATCGCTGAACGGAAAAATAGACATCTCCTTGATGTCACTCGTTCCCTTCTTCTGGAATCATCGGTTCCTGCTCGTTTTTGGGTTGAGGCACTGGCTACGGCAGCTCATCTTATCAATCGTCTGCCCTCAACCTCCATTGAGAATCAAAGCCCATATTACCGATTGTACAACACCTCTCCATCCTATGATGATCTGCATGTTTTTGGCTCCGTTTGTTTTGTGCACTTGCCTCCCTCTGAGAGGACCAAACTAATGGCACAATCCGCTCAGTGTGTGTTCTTAGGTTATGCACCCTTCCAGAAAGGGTTCCTTTGTTATGATCCTCACATTCGTCTTTTACGTACCTCTAGGAATGTCGTTTTCTTTGAACATCAGTATTTTTTTCAAAAACACATTGATCCTCCTAATGACTCCTCCTTTGTGTCATTACCTGGTTTTTCTGACGACTCGTCAGCTGTTCGATTTAACCCTAAATTTGTGTATCACAGAAGGAATAGCGCAGCACCTACCAGAGATCCCCCTCCTGATCTTCCTTCGGCACCCGGTCCACAACCGGCACCTGATCCCTCTGGACATCCTTCACTGCGTCGCTCCACTCGCATTTCAGTCCCACCAGCCCGTTATGGGTTCTCCAATACTTCCTTAATGGCCACATTGTCTTCCTTTTTCATTCCCCAATCCTATTCTCAGGCTGTGCAGGATCCATGTTGGAACAAGGCTATGCAAGATGAATTGGATGCATTAGCGCAAAATCATACGTGGGATATTGTCCCATCTCCTGTGGGTGTCAAACCTATTGGCTGTAAGTGGGTTTTTTCTCTCAAGTTAAAATCTGATGGCACGTTAGATCGATATAAGGCGCGTCTTGTCGCTCTTGGAAATCGGCAGGAATATGGCATTGATTATGATGAAACTTTTGCTCCGGTTGCCAAGATGACCACCGTCCGCACTATTCTTGTTGTTGCTGCCTCTCAGTCTTGGCCTCTCTATCAAATGGATGTTAAAAATGCATTTCTCCATGGTGATCTCAAAGAAGATGTTTATATGCGTCTGCCTCAGGGCTGCTCCTCTAGGAACGGTATGGTTGCCAAACTTCGTCGCTCCCTCTATGGTCTGAAACAAGCTCCTCGTGCTTGGTTTGAGAAATTTCAAGCTGCTCTCCTCCACTTGGATTTTCATCCAAGCCCGTATGATCCTTCTATGTTTTTACATCATGCTCCATCCGGGATCACTGTACTCCTTGTCTATGTTGATGACATTGTCATTACTGGT
Organism: Umbellularia californica; assembly: GCA_028538565.1. Classification (NCBI taxonomy): domain Eukaryota; kingdom Viridiplantae; phylum Streptophyta; class Magnoliopsida; order Laurales; family Lauraceae; genus Umbellularia; species Umbellularia californica. Next base: position 31,499,996 of record JAPQWN010000002.1, read on the forward strand.
CCTAATGCCAATATGATTCAGAAGCTCCAAGCGTCTCTTCGGGAGACATTTCACATGAAGGATCTCGGCCCCCTACACTATTTCCTTGGTCTTGAAGTTCATCAATCGCCTCGAGGTATCGTTCTCAATCAGCACAAATACACTGTTGATCTCATTGCCTTGGCTGGTCTTATTGCTTCCGCTCCGGTAGATACCCCAGTTGAACTGAATGTCAAACTCAGTAAAGAGGAGGGTAACCTTCTTCCAGATCCTACCACATATCGCAAGTTAGTTGGTAGCTTGATCTACCTCACGATCACTCGCCCGGATATTTCCTATGCGGTCAACCTCATGAGTCAGTTCATGACTGCTCCTCGTCATCTTCATCTGGCTGCTGTTCGCCGCATCATTCGGTACCTTATTCGGACACCAACTCGCGGATTGTTTTTTCCATCACACAATCCTCTATCTCTCAGAGCTTATTCCGATGCTGATTGGGCTGGGTGTCCGGATACTCGTAGATCGACAACAGGATGGTGCATGTTTTTGGGTAATATTCTGATTTCTTGGAAATGCAAGAAACATGAAAAAGTTTCCAAATCTTCTACCGAGGCTGAGTACCGAGCCATGTCTGCTGCGTGTTCCGAAATTCTTTGGCTACGTGGACTCCTTTCCGACATTGGTTTTCCATCGGACGGTGCTACCCCCCTCTATGCGGATAATACAAGTGCTATTCGGATTACTGGAAATCCGGTTTTTCATGAACGCACTAAGCACATCGAGGTTGACTGTCACTTCATCCGTGACAAATTTAAGCGCGGTGTCATTAATCTTCCGCATGTCTCCACCGAGCTTCAACTTGCTGATATTCTTACTAAAGGCCTTCCACGACCACGTCATCAGTTCTTGGTTAGCAAATTGATGCTTGTTTATTCTCCCGCATCAATTTAAGGGGGGGTGTTACACAGACCCAAGGCCCAAGGCCCAAGGCCCATGAAAGTTTAGCTATATCTCACGTGGAGAGATGTGTTGACAGAATTGTACATTACATGTTATATTTTAGTAGCTTTCCTATCTTAGCTAGTTGTTTAATAAGCTTTCCTATCTCTAGATGGATTGTAGTTTTCTTAGAATTAGAATAACTCTTGATGTAATACCTATATATAGTTGTGACTTCTCTCAAATAAAGACACGACAGTATATTCTAAGTATTGTTTTCAACAACCATGGCTCTCAAGGATCTGTGTTCATGAAATTGTCAAGTGGGGCCTGTAGTTTAATGATCCTTGACTGCTTATTTAATTCGCATCCATATGGGTCAAAGGATTTCCCAAATGGAACAATTCAAATTCTTATTTGATGGATTAATACTACAATCCACATCCATCATTAAAGAGGCCAAATATCAGCTGCTCAAAATTACCCAATTGGAAATTTTTGGGGCCATCAATTTATCAGATAAATAGCCTGGAACCAAACCATGAAGGTCACACGTGCATAACAAACCCTGAGGATACTACACATCAGGGGTCAGGTTGGCAACCCAATAATTTCTCTTCTAGAAACACCCTCTTGAAAAGGATTGATTGATCCTTAGCTTCATCTCACCAGAGCATTGGACTCGTAATAAACACACATGTTTTAGCAGAGAACAAATACAATAAAAAAGGACAAGTTGGAAGCATACCCTTTTAATAAAATCACGTCCGTTAGAATCCGTGTAGAATGTTTTGTTGGTAATCATGGTGGTTGTAATTTGAGTGGCAAGTTCTTTCCCAATTCCATCATCGATAGGTATAGGCCCAGCCTAAAAATAAAGTAATTATATTGTTATTCTTGAGACAATTGAAACAAAGTAGCAGTTAAGGTTTGTAGATAGGCATCCAACATGAAGAGATTTTTGGCACAGATGAGAATGGAATAACAATTACCGCAGAAACTAGTGTAAAGAATAATATGCACAGGCCAACTAAATCAACACTAAAAAGGGAATACTTACAGTGAACTCAATTTCAACATGTTCCTTTGCCTTGTACACTCTGGTTATCTGCAAGCACTTGCTGTTTAGTAAAGAGCAAACATGAAATCTATAATAGGACAATAAACAAAAAAGCACCAATATCATGTTGTGCTTCGACTTTACTGTTAAATCCCTAGGATTGTGTGAAGCCAAGTTTCTTTCTAAGCTGGGACTCTGTATGAGTAGTATACCATGTGAAGATCCTAAAATTGTGGATCTCACTGCTTGACTCTATATATGTGTTAAGAACCCTAAAATCTGTAGAGTGAGTGCATCTAATGTTCTAGAGGGTCTACAAGTGTGAGTGCCAGTGCGTGAGGGGAAAAAAACTCTTGTAATGTTCTCCTTTGATCAGTGAAGCAAAAAGGCCTGGATTGCCGCCTCGTGGACATAGGCTACTAGCCAAACCACATAAACTCTCATGTTTCATCATAATCAAAGCCTTGTCCGAACTATGTTGGGGTCGGCTACATGAATTCTGTTTCTCCATTCCAATCTATCCCGAGCCATAAACTCTCGTGTCTCTCTTGTAGATTTGTTTTATTTCCTTGTTATTTATTTTAGATCTTGTGCGTGTCCATTGCGTAGATTTTCGCAACAACAGGTAGCAGAGTGCTGTTGCGTGTTTCCGTGCACTAGTTCTTATTGTGTTGCACTTTCTTTCTTATGATTGTGATGGCTACGACTAGGTTTGAGTTACCGAAGTTCAATGATTGAAGATGAAAGCGGTATTGGTGAAAGATAGGTGTGCAATCACAGCAGAAGGTAAAGATAATAAACCTGAAGATATAACTGATGTAGAGTTGGAGAAAAAGGATGAACTGGCAAAGGCTGATATTCTTCTTGTTATTGATGAATTGGTTGTATTTAATGTATTTGAAGAAGCCACGGCAAATGTTTTATGGGATAAATTGAAATAACTATACGAGGGAAAGAACATGTCAAATAGAAATTTTCTCCGTAGGCAACTTTATAATCTGAGGATGAAAGATGGATCTTCTCTACAAGAACATCTCAATCAATTTAACACCCTTGTTAGTAGATTAACTGCTGTTGGTGTTTAAATTGATGAAGAGGAAAATGTTTCCCTTTTATTCTGTTAATGCCTAACTCGTGGGATGGATAGATAATAAATCTATCTAATACCAAGGGCTTCACAATGGATTCTATGGTATCCTTATTGCTATTTGAAGAATCTCGCAGGAAACAAGGTGTGGCCTTTGTGAATGGGAGGTGTTGCACAAAAAGGGGTGGATGAGGATTTAGAAATTAGTGGAGTCGCCAGAGTACAAGGTACTCAATTTTGAAAGAAAAAGAGCACAGCTAATTGGCAAAGCCGAGTTTTATTTTATTAATTTTTGGATAAGGTGACAAATCTATGATCACAAAACTTGAAAGATTGATAATACTCAGTGTATTATTGCTTGTCCCTCCTTTGGAGATCGTATGTCAATATATAGGTATTACATGCCTTAATCAAGGCTCTAAGTTTAGAAACTAACTAATTACATCAATTGCTATTCTAAGTTAGGAAACCAAAATCCTCAAAAGAATATGTACAGCTGCATAATATATTGACCAAATCAAACCACGTGTGATATGTGTTGGACTAGATCCTTTTATGGGCCTTGGGCCTATTCAACACCTACCCTCAAATTGATGCGGGAGATTCAACAAGCATCAATTTTCCAACCAAGAACTGATGGCGTGGTCGTGGAAGACCTTTAGTAAGAATATCAGTAATTTGAAGCTCATGAAATAATTTAAAAGAGCATGAGAGAGAGACAAAAACGTTTGGAAGAAAGTAGATACCTCCATTGAGGATCGACCAACACTTTTATAATAAGATTCGTCCTAATTACATGCTAAAAATCAGCAGTCATTACATACTAATTACAATTAGAATCAATAAGATTAATGAATGAAAGAATCCTAATCTAATCTTCTATGTATAGAAGTATATCTTTAATACAGGTTGGGAATTCCCACACGTGGGATTCTCTTCATGGGCCTAGATGGGCCTGGTGTACATGGGCCTTTTTATTTCTACACTCCCCCTCAAATTGATGTGGTAAGGCAAAAAACATCAATTTGCTAGTAAGATCATGATGACGCGTTTTGGGTAGAGCCTTGGTGAAGATATCCGCCAACTGGTTAAAAGTGGAGACATGAGGTAAAGATATCTTCTCAGTAACATGCTGACGGATGAAGTGACAATCAATCTCAATATGCTTCGTTCTTTCATGAAAGACCGGGTTGTTGGCAATTCTGGTAGCACTGGTGTTGTCACCATGAAGTGGGGTACAACAATGAATAAGAACACCGAATTCACAGAGAAGACGACGTAGCCAGATGATTTCAGCACTAGCGAAAGACATTGCCCGATATTCAGCTTCAGCAGAAGACTTCGAAATGGTGGTTTGTTTCTTGCACTTCCACGAAATCAGAGAGTCCCCAAGGAACATACACCAGCCAGTGGTAGAGCGCCGAGAATATGGACACCCAGCCCAGTCGGCATCAGCATAAGCGGATAGGCATAAAGAATTACCAGAAGGGTAGAAGAGACCATGGTGAAGTGTGCCTTTAACACAACGGAGTATGCGTAAAGCAGCAGCAAGGTGAGGTTTGTGTGGATTGCTAACAAACTGGCTAACAATATGAACTGCGTGAGAAATATCCGGCCGAGTCATAGTTAAGTAGAGCAAACTACCAACTATCTGCCGGAAAACTGAGTTTGCTGTTTAATTCCATGGGCGTATCAACAGTGTGAGCATCATCAAGCCTAGCTGAAGTGATTAAATCGGTAGCATATTTGCGCTGATGGACCCTAATGCCGGATTTGTTACGCACAAACTCAAGCCCCAGAAAGTAGGTGAGAGGACCAAGATCCTTCATTCTGAAGTGGCGAGTAAGATGAAGTTTGAGATCTGTAATGCCAGTAACATCATTGCCACTAATAATCATATCATCAACATAGACTAAGAGAAATGTGTAGCCTTTTGGTGTCCATCTAAGGAAGAGAGAACTATCAGAGTGACTTTGACGAAATCCAGCTTGAAGGAGTGCTGTCCGAAATTTATCAAACCAGGCCCTGGGAGCCTGCTTAAGTCCATAAAGAGCCTTCCTCAATTTACAAACATGCTGGGGAGGACAAGCATATCCCGGAGGTGGTTTTAAATACACAGTCTCACGCAAGTCGCCATGAAGGAATGCATTTTTGACATCCATTTGCCATAGGGGCCAGTTGCTGGCTGCAGCTACACAAAGAAGGGTGCGAACTGACAAATTTATGATTATATGATTTCTGTGTCTCCTTTGGAGATCGAGACCCAATATATAGAATGTTACATGCCTCAATCAAGGCTTCTAAGTTAGGAAACTAGCTAATTACATCAATTGCTCTTCTAACTTAAGGAAACTAACTAATTTACAAGAGAAATTCTAATTAAAGAATATGTACAGCTGTTACAAAAGGACCCAATCAATATGCACGTGGGATATGATTTCTGGACATGATATGTTCATGGGCCTTGGGCCTGGGCCTGTTTAACACCCCCCCTCAAATTGATGCGGGAGAATCAACAAGCATTAATTTGCCAACCAAGAATTGATGTCGAGGACGCGGAAGACCTTTAGTAAGGATATCAGCAAGTTGAAGCTCAGTGGAGACATGTGGAAGGCTGATGATAGTTCGCTTAAGCTCATCGCGGATGAAGTGACAATCAACCTCGATATGTTCAGTGCATTCATGAAAAATCGGATTTTCAGTAATCCGAATGGCACTGGTATTATCTGCATAGAGGGGGGTAGCTCCTTCTGCTGGAAAACCAATTTCAGATAGTAGACATCGGAGCCAAAGAATTTGGGAGCATGCAGCAGACATGGCACGGTACTCAGCCTCGGTAGAGGATTTGGACACTTTTTCATGTTTCTTGCATTTCCAGGAAATCAGACTATCGCCCAAAAACATACAACATCCTGTCGTCGACCTGCGAGTATCTGGACAACCTGCCCAATCAACATCTGAATAAGCTTTAAGAGATAGAGGGTTGTTGGATGGAAAAAACAACCCGCGAGTCGGTGTGCGAATGAGGTTCTGAATGATGCGGCAAACAGCAGCCATATGAAGATGACAAGGAGCAGTCATGAACTGACTCATTAGGTTGACCGCATAGGAGATATCAGGACGAGTGATCGTGAGATAGATCAAGCTACCAACTAACTGGCGATATGCGGTAGGGTTTGGAAGAAGGTCACCCTCCTCTTTACTGAGTTTGACATTCAGTTCAACCGGCGTATCTATTGGAGCGGAAGCAGTAAGACCAACCAAGTGAATAAGGTCAACCGTGTATTTGTGCTGATTTAGAACGATACCTTTAGGCGATTGATGAACCTCAAGACCAAGGAAATAGTTTAAGGGGCCGAGATCTTTCATGTGAAATGTCTGATGAAGAGAAGCTTGGAGTTCCTGAATCATATGTGCATTGGGACCAGTAATGACAATGTCATCAACGTATACTAGTAGCACAGTAATCCCGGACGGAGCATGATGTAAGAACATGGAAGGATCATATTGGCTCGGATGAAAATCCAAGCGGAGAAGAGCATCTTGAAATTTCTCAAACCATGCGCGAGGAGCTTGCTTGAGACCATAGAGGGAGCGACGAAGCTTAGCAACCATACCCGTCCCAGATGAGTACCCCTGAGGGAGACGCATATAAACGTCTTCTTTGAGATCACCATGTAGAAACGCATTTTTGACATCCATTTGATATAGAGGCCAAGACTGAGATGCAGCAACAACAAGAATGGTGCGAACGGTAGTCATCTTGGCAACAGGAGCAAAAGTTTCATCATAATCAATGCCATATTCCTACCGATTTCCAAGAGCAACAAGGCGCGCCTTATAGCGATCTAATGTGCCATCAGACTTTAACTTGAGAGAAAAAATCCACTTACACTTTCACACATTTAAATTTATGTTCTTCCATACATTTAAATTTTTGTTAAAACCACACATTTAAATTCTTGAACTTTTGTTTATTGTCTTTATTTTTATGATCAATTCATTTCAATCTATGTCTGTTTTTGCATGATTTATGGTTGGAACTAATTAGCATTGCATGCATATTCATATTGGTGGAGTTTAGACATGTTAAAGTTGCTGGAATCGGATTTTTGACAACATCCCACGTATGGTTTTGTTCCAAAGCTTCCAATTCATCTTGCATAGCCTGGGTCCAACACTGGTGCTGCACAGCCTGAGAATAGGATTGGGGAATAGAAGAGGATGACAAAGTTGCCATTAAGGAAGTATGAGAGAACCCATAGCGGTCTGCGGGAACCGAAATGCGAGTGGAGCGGCGCAATGAAGGAGGTCCAGACGGACCAAGGGCAAGCGGTGGACCAGATGCTGGAGGAAGATCAGGAGAGGGACTGCTCGGAAGCGCAACTATATTCCGTCTGTGATACACAAAGTTAGGGTTAAATTGAACAATAGATGTGACATTTTGGAGAGATTGAATGTGGAATGGAGAAATATGCAAAACACTGTACCCATTTAGGGTCGTCTGTTGTTCTCTTATAAAGGGGATGAAATCCCTGATTACAAGCCATTAAGCTTATCTATAGGGCTGAATGCCCTGATTACAAGCCTAAATAACTGATTTACAAACTAAGAATGTACAGGTGTAATACATGAAGACTGGGCCCAAAATGGGCCTAGGCTTGGATTGACACCCCCCCTCAAATTGATGCGGGGGAGTCATAAAGCAGCAATTTGGAAACAAGAAATTGATGTCGAGGCCGAGGAAGTCCCTTTGTGAAGATATCTGCAAATTGAAACTCTGTAGGGACATGAGGTAGACTAATGACATCCCTCGTGTATTCATCCCGAATAAAGTGACAATCAACTTCGACATGTTTAGTACGTTCATGGAAGACGGGATTTTCAGTGATTCGGATAGCCCCAGTATTGTCGGCATGCAATGGAGTAGGAGAGGTTTGAGGGAACCCAAGTTCCGACAAAATACCCCGTAGCCATAAGACTTCAGAACAAGCAGAAGACATCGCCCTATATTCAGCTTCCGTGGAAGATCGGGACACACGTTCTTGTTTCTTGCATTTCCAAGAAATGAGCGAATTGCCCAGGTACATACACCAACCAGTAGTAGAACGACGCGTGGCTTGACAGCTTGCCCAGTCAGCATCCGCATAAGCAGTCAGATGAAGAGGATTATCCTTTGGATAATATAAACCACGAGGGACAGTTCTTATCAGATAGCGAATAATGCGCTTCACAGCTGCCAAATGAAGGTGTCGAGGAGCGGTCATGAATTGACTCACAAGATTAACAGCAAAGGATATGTCAGGTCTAGTGATGGTGAGATAGACAAGACTCCCCACCAGGCGCCGGTATGTATGAGGATCAGGAAGAAGGTCGCCATCATCTTTACTGAGCTTGAGATTTACCTCGATAGATGTATCAACAGGCGAAGAATCATGGAGGTCAGCCAACTCGATAAGGTCTGATGTGTATTTGTGTTGATTAACAAAGAGACCTTTGGGAGATTGATGCACCTCTAAGCCCAAGAAATAATGCAAAGGACCCAAATCCTTCATATGAAAGTGATTCCGGAGAGAATCTTGGAGAGATTTAATCATATCATCATCCGTGCCGGTGATAATAATATCGTCAACATACACCAACAGCACAGTAACTCCTGTAGATATGTGGCATAGAAAAAGAGATGGATCATAAGGGCTCTGAGTAAAGCCACTGTCGCATAAGCGACCCCGGAAGGTTTCGAACCATGCCCGAGGAGCTTGCTTTAGACCATAAAGTGATTTCCGCAGCCGACAGACGGACCTCTTGGAGGGAGAGGTAACACCTTGTGGTATACGCATATAGACTTCTTCTTGCAAATCCCCATGGAGAAATGCATTTTTAACATCCATTTGGTATAACGGCCAAGACTGGGATGCAGCGATTGCGAGAAGTAACCTCACAGATGTCATCTTTGCCACAGGTGCAAACGTCTCCTCGTAGTCAATGCCATACTCCTGTCTGTTTCCGAGTGCCACAAGTCTAGCTTTGTGTCTATCCAAGGACCCATCAGATTTAAGTTTGATCGAGTAGATCCATTTGCAACCAATGGGCTTAACTGCTGAAGGACACTCCACAACATCCCATGTGTGATTCAGATCCAATGCATCTAATTCCTCCTTCATGGCCTGGTTCCAGCAATTTTGTTGGACAGCCTGCAAATAAGAACTTGGGATAGAGATAGAAGATAGAGTGGTCATCAAAGAAGTATGAGTAAAGCCATACCGCTCAGGCGGTCTAGAATTTCTGGAGGAACGACGTAAGACAGGAGTAGGCGTGGAACCATTCGTCGATGGAGGATCAGGGGAAGGGCCATCTGCAGTGGGAGGTTTCTCCCGTCGGTGGTATACAAAAGCAGGATTAAACCTAGTAACAGAAGTTTGATCTGAAAAGCCTGGTAAGAGAGCTGGTGAAGAGGGATGAGGACAGTCCAGGTGAGTTTGGAAGAAATATTGATTTTCAAAGAAAATAACATTTCTAAAAACTCTGATACGACGACCAATGGGATCATAACAAACAAAACCTTTTTGATTAGTGGCATACCCTAAAAAAGCACACCTGCGAGATTGTTCTGTTAGTTTCGTTCTTTCGGTGGGAGGTAGATGAACGAAGCAAATACAACCAAAGGTATGTAGGTGATCAAACACCGGATGATGACCAAACAATTTAAAATGAGGCGTTAAATGAGCAATGGTAGGTGATGGAAGGCGGTTAATGAGATAGACAGCCGTGGTGAGAGCTTCAGTCCAAAAACGAGGGGGAACGGATGATTCAATCAGAAGAGTTCTAGTGACATCAAGAAGATGTCTGTTTTTCCGTTCCGCGACTCCATTTTGTTGTGGAGTGTACGGACAGGTACGTTGAGAAATGATTCCTTTATTATTTAAAAAGGATTGAAAATCCTTGGAAACATACTCCCCCCATGAGTCCGAGCGCAAAGTTTTAATGCATTTAGAGAATCGGTTTTCAACATAGTTAACAAAAAAAGTAAATGCATGAAGAACATCAGACTTCGAATGTAATAAATAAATCCAAGTAAATCTGCAGTAGTCATTAATGAAGGTGACAAAGTACTTGAAATGACTATGTGAAAGAGTCGGAGCAATGCCCCAAACATCACTGTGAATTAAGTCAAAACATGCAGTGCTCCGTGTGTAAGAGTGCGGAAAGGGTAAAGTTTTACTCTTTCCCAATTTACAAGTATCACATTCAAAAGAAGTAGAATCAACAGGTTTATTTATTAATCCGGATTGAAATAAAGCAGACATTGTAGAAGCATTCAGATGACCAAGTCTATTATGCCACAATCTAGAATTATGCTGAATGAAAAAACAAAATAACTGATGTAAAGTTTGATCTTGAATAAATGAAGACACTGGCAAGGAAAAAAGTCTTCCACGCTTAGGCCCCCTCGCGATCACTTCCCCCGACTCCTGGTCCTGCACAACACAACCAGTAGAAGAAAAAGAGACATTGTAATTATTTTCAACAAGTTGACCCACAGAAACCAAATTGGTAGCAAGATGAGGAGAAACTAAAACATTGGTTAAGGGTAAGGGGCCTGGGGTATCACCAACAGAGGTGATGGGAAGATGATCGCCGTTGGCAGCTTGAACAGTAAGATGACCAGTGTAAGGAACGACGTTATGTAATTTGACAGGTGAAGAGGTCATATGGTTACTTGCACCAGAATCTAAGTACCATGTATTAGAAAGAGAGGACTCAGTACCTACGATGTTCATGGATGCTAAGGCATTGACAATCATTTGGTTTACCATCTCAGGGGTGAGAGCAGCTGGGGATGCAGATTGTGAGGAGGAACCAGGCTGTGAGGATGAATCATACTGCAGAAAACCACTGAAGTCAGATGATGCATATCGTGGAGTGGTCACGGTGTAGGCAGTAGTGGAAGTACCAGGGCCAGACTGCACAGAATTACGGGAGGAAGAATTGCGAGCCTTCTTCCGGCATTCATCAATGACATGACTAGTGGCCTTACAATACCTGCAGATTTTGGCCTTGCATTGATTTGCATAGTGACCATATTTCTTGCAGTTATGGCACTGAACTCTACTGATGTCCCGAGGAGGTTGTCTGGTGGTAGCAACAAAGGCAAGCGGAGCCTCAGCAGATCGCTGTTGTTCCAGAGCAGTTTTAGTAGCCAGACGTTGTTCTTCTCGCAGAAGTTCCTGAAGGCAAGCATCCAAGTTGGGAAGAGGAGACCTGCTCATCAAGTTCGATCTAACTGTCTCAAACTCCAGACGAAGTTTCATGAGAAACTGATCCCGATGACTACTTTGCTGTAATGGAAGTAATTCCGGCAGAAGTGCTGCAGAAACCGTGGCAAACTTAATCTCATCATATTCTGACCACAGTCGGCGGAAGCCATTGTAATACTCCTGAATAGACTGGGTGCCTTGAGTGAATTGAGAGATTTCAAGTTCCAATTGAAACTGGCGAGCAGCATTGCCCTGTAGATAAATTTTCTGAAGATAGTCCCACATTTCACGGGCAGTTTTACAGGGTTTTAGGTTGAGAATAAAATGCGACTCAACAGAGCTCAGCAACCATGTCGTGATTTTAGCATCTTTTGTCTTCCATGCTAAAATCTTCTTATCATCTTCCGCAGGTTGAGGTTCCGATCCATCAATGTGTGTCCATAGTTCTTTGCCTTCCAAGTAAATTTGAAATTGAAAGGCCCATGATGTATAATTTGTGCCATCAAATCGAACCAGGGCTAGCTCATGTTTATCCATGACGAAAGACTAGGAAGAAGAAGCACACAAAGCAGTAGCAGCAACAGATCAATGAAACAGAAAATAGTAGATGTAATAGTAGAGGCCACAATCACCAAGAAGAATGACAGTAACAACGATCAGTACGCATCACCAGCAATCCAATATGAAGCAGATGGTCACAGACTCAAAAATACCAAAAAAACAAGCCAGACGACCTCCTGGGTTGTGTCTGGAGAAGCACGTGGGGCCCACAGATAGAGTGGAATACAGATCAGGTGTAAGATCTGAATGCCATTCTTAATTGTCGTCCTGGAGATGAAATCTGGAGTACAGAAGCTAGGGATCCAAACTTTTGGACGGTATAGATGAAATCTATTGCCAGAATTGTGAAAATGACGAGATGGAGGAAATGGCCCACCTCTGATTGGCAAAAAATTGTGAAAAAATCACAAAAAATTCCTCCTGCAGTGGGCGGCCAAGACTGTGTAGGATTCCAGAGGTGTCTGGATGATCACAAGTGGCCCACTGTTAAACAGCTAGGATCAGCAGGACGATAATGCCGTGGAACATAACTCCGGAAGATATGGATTCCTCTCAGATCACAAAAACACAGTAACACAGCAAATAGAAGAAGCACAGCAACACAGCAACAATAGCACAGCAGTAAAATAGGAGATGAAGAAAGCAACGGAAAAAAACCAGAACACGTCCTTGGACGTTAGTGGAAAAATATCCACGTGGTCCCCAGTGGATGATCAGAGATCTGATCAGAGTTTGGGGATGAAAAGGCAAAGATTTTCCGCAACTATGGGAAGAAGTCCCACTTGAAACGGATCAGAATCCACAATCTTGGATGGCTGTGATGAAAACTTCTTGATAAAATTGAAATATCACAAAATATGCTGGATGGCCTACCTCTGATGAGACAAAATTCCAGGAAAAATAGTGATAAAAAAGAGGAATAACAGGCGACCTTGGAGACTGATTCCGTCAGTTTCTGATATGATGATCTTCAGTGGGCCATGAGGGATCTGCAAAGATCAGAGATGATCGGAGATGATCCGGCTGAAGAGGGTGATCACAGATGATCACAGCTTCCAATGCTTGGAAGATGACTTAGCAGAAGATCATAGATGATTGACCTTGCTCTGATACCATGACATTTTGGAGAGATTGAATGTGGAATGGAGAAATATGCAAAACACTGTACCCATTTAGGGTCGTCTGTTGTTCTCTTATAAAGGGGATGAAATCCCTGATTACAAGCCATTAAGCTTATTTATAGGGCTGAATGCCCTGATTACAAGCCTAAATAACTGATTTACAAACTAAGAATGTACAGGTGTAATACATGAAGACTGGGCCCAAAATGGGCCTGGGCTTGGATTGACAAGATGTGTTGTCAGAAAAACCAGGTAAGGAAACGAATATGGAGTCGTCCGGAGGATCAAGGTGTTTTTGAAAAAAATATTTGTTTTCAAAAAACACGACATTCCGAGAGGTACGGATGCGACGAATGTGGGGATCATAGCAAAGGAACCCTTTTTAGAAGGGTGCATATCCTAAAAAAACACACTGAGCGGATTGTGCTGTAAGTTTGGTCCGTTCAGAAGGAGGCAAATGCACAAAGCAAATTGAGCCAAAAACATGAAGCTCATCATAGGATGGAGATGTCTTGTATAGTCGGTAATATGGGCTCTGATTTTCAATCGAAGGGGAGGGCATACGATTAAGAAGATGAACGGCAGTAGCCAATGCCTCAACCCAAAAAGTGGAAGGAACTGATGATTCAAGGAGAAGAGAACGAGTGACATCAAGGAGATGTCTATTTTTCCTTTCAGCGACCCCATTTTGCTGTGGAGTATAAGGACAAGTTCTTTGAGAAATAATACCTTTGTTTTGCAAAAACTGTTGAAAATCAGAGGACATATATTCTCCACCTGAATCAGAGCGCAGGATTTTAATGCAGGTGGAAAATTGATTTTCAACATAAGCCAAAAAAATTTTAAAAACATGAAAAACATCAGATTTTGAATGCAGAAAGTAAACCCATGTGAACCGACTGAAATCATCAATAAAAGTCACAAAGTATTTATAGTGAGCATGAGAAAGAGCGGGAGCAATTCCCCATACATCCCTATGAACCAATTCAAAACACTGAGTGCTGTGTGAAGTGGAAATAGGAAAAGGAAGAGTTTTGCTCTTTCCCATTTTGCAAGTAGCACAATCAAAAGGCACACAAGAAGATAAACCAGTAGTTTTATTTAATAAACCAGAATTAAACAGAAGGGACAAAGCTTTTGAATTCGGGTGTCCAAGTCTTTTATGCCACAATTGGCAATTATCTCTAACGGAAAAACAAAACACATCATTGTCAAAATTATTCCGAGAAGGCTTAGAAAAATCCAGCGGAAACAAGCGTCCACACTTAGGCCCCCTCGCAATCTCCTTCCCGGACATCTGGTCTTGCACAACACAACCAGAAGAAGAAAAAGAGATGTTACAATTATTTTCAATAAGTTGCCCAACTGACAAAAGGTTAGAAGTTAAAGTTGGACACAGATAAATATTGGTCAATGGAATGGGACCAGGGATGTCACCGACAGCAGTAATGGGAACATGGTCCCCGTTAGCAGTTTGTATTTGAAGAGGGCCAGCGTATCCTTGCACATTGGAGAGCGGTGCGCACGAAGACGTCATATGATTAGACGCCCTGGAATCAAGGAACCAAGTAGAAGATGGAGGGGATGTACTTGAGAGACCAAAAGCAGAGAGGGCATTGACAATCATCTGTTGAACCAATTCAGGAGTGAGAGAGGAGGAGGGCCCAAGCTGTGAGGGTGCAGATGCAGGAGCAGGCATAACTGAAGATGCAACATACGCATGCGGAGGCTGATACTGAGAAGTCTGAGGCTGAGGTGATAGACGTTGTGGGCGGCGGCGACATTCAGAGATGATATGTCCCGACTTTTTACAGTAACTACAGACCTTCTGTTTGCATTGAGTTGCAATGTGGCCAAAATTTTGACAACTGTAACATTGCGTTTTGCTCAAGTCACGCGGCGGAGGCTGAGAAGTTTTATTAGCTGAGAACGCGACTGAATAGGTTTCAGTCGTTTGTTGCGCTAGATGAGCCGAGGTCGCAACGCGCTGTTCTTCGCGTAGGAGTTCATTTAAGCATACATCCAAGGAAGGTAATGGCGTCCGATTCATCAAGGCAGATCGGACATTTTCATATTCACTGCGCAGTTTCATAAAAAACTGATCCCTTTGACTAAAGGCCTAAAGATCTTGAATAACGAGCAAAACATCTGCAGCCACATCAGCATACTTTATGCCATCGTATTCCAACCACAGCGTACGAAATCCCGAATAGTAATCTTGTATGGACAAGGTTCCTTGTGTATATTCAGCAATCGCACATTCAAGATGAAATTGACGTGCTGAATTATCTTGATGGTACACATTCTTCAGATACCCCCACATGTCTTTTGAAGTGGGGTAAGGTTTGAGATTCATGATTAGATGTGGCTCGACAGAGCCGAGGATCCATGATTTTATCTTCGCATCTTTAGTAAGCCAAGAGGAGATCTTCTTCTCATCTTCAGTGGGTTTAGGTTCAGATCCAGAAATATATCCCCATAATTCCTTAGCCTCAAGGTATATCTGGAACTGAAACGACCAAGCAGGGTAATTTTTTCCAGTAAAACGGATCAAGGTAACTTCAGATTTTTCCATCTCAAAGTGATACTGGTCAAAGAGTGAGTGAACAGTGAAACAAACTATCAAAAGATATGTAGGATGCCTTCACCGAGTGTAGACAACTCAATCCAACCAAACAGGAAGGAAGAAACTTAACACAGCACAGAATTTGTGCAAAACAGGGCCCAGACGACCCTGTTAGAGGCTGAAAATCCACTACGTGGACCCCACTGATGATCCTGGGCAAAGATTAGAGGACTGATCTGAGTGGGCCTGCTATTTTGTCTTCTAATGAAACAAGATTTGTCTGAAACTGCTGAAAATCCAAGATTCTGGACGGTCTTGATGAAAACAATCTAATTTTCTGAAAAATACATGAGAAGGGGCAGAACACCAACCTGGATGTGCTGAAAAATCTGGAAAAAATCACCTATATTCTCAGAAATACCAGGCGACCAAGTCTTTATGGGTTTCAGAGGTTGATCTTGATGATCAAGGGTGGGCCACCAAGAGGATAGCACTGTCGCAGGAAGAATATGATGCTGGAACTGTGCAGGAAGAAGATGTTACTGAAAAACTTCTTGAAAAATAGATCCTAGATCTATTTACTGCAGAGAAAGACTTGGAAGAGGTCTAAGATCAAGCCTGCTCTGATACCATGACAAATTTATGATTATATGATTTTTGTGTGTCTCCTTTGGAGATCGAGACCCAATATATAGAATGTTACATGCCTCAATCAAGGCTTCTAAGTTAGGAAACTAGCTAATTACATCAATTGCTCTTCTAACTTAAGGAATCTAACTAATTTATAAGAGAAATTCTAATTAAAGAATATGTACAGCTGTTACAAAAGGACCCAATCAATATGCACGTGGGATATGATTTCTGGACATGATATGTTCATGGGCCTTGGGCCTGGGCCTGTTTAACACGAACAGTGGTCATTTTAGCCACTGGTGCGGAAGTCTCTTCATAGTCAATCCCATATTCCTGCTTGTAACCCTGTGCAACCAATCGCGCTTTGTAGCGGTCAAGACTCCCATCAGAGTGAACTTTAATGGAATAGATCCATTTACTGCCAATGATAGATGCGCCATCAGGGGCCCGTACCAAATCTCATGTTTTGTTTGCTTCAAGAGCAAGCAACTCCTCAGTCATAGCATCCTGCCAGTAAGCAATCTTTGAGGCCTGTGAATATGAGGTGGGTATAGGAGCACTATCCAAAGAAGTGAAAAGAGCAAGAAAACCATAACGATCAGGAGCAACTGAAGGACGACTAGAGCGTCGCAGGGGTATGATACTATCAGATGAAGCATTAATACCTGAGGGTGCAGTAGGTGGCACTGGAAGGGGATCAGGAGGAGGAGTCCCCACAGGAGGGACCGTGTTACGCCGGACATAGACATGGTAATAGGGGGTGGAGAAGTAGGCACAGGGAAATTTGGCATATAAGACAGCAACAGGGTGATTGTCCAAAGGCAAAGAAAAGAAGGGAATCTGTTCCAAGAATATCACATTACGAGATATTCGCATGCGTTTTTCGGAGTGATCATAACAGAGAAATCCCTTGTGTTCAGTACTGTAACCCAAAAAGATGCATTTGGTAGCCTGTGGTGACAACTTAGTGTGCTCTGTAGAAGGAAGGTGAACAAAGCATAAGCAACCAAAAACTCGTAAGTGAGAATAGGAAGGGGCATGACCAAAGAGAGTTTCATAAGGAGTCGTCTTTTCTAGAACGGAGCTAGGATGACGATTGAGGAGATACAAAGCTGTCTGTGCAGCATCACACCAGAAGGTGGGAGGAACTAAGGATGCAAGGAGGAGAGTACGAACAGTTTCAAGAATATGTCTGTTCTTTCTCTCCGCAACACCATTTTGCTGTGGAGTATGTGGGCAGGATTTTTGGTGAAGAATTCCTTTATCAGAAAGGAAAGCGGAGAATTCATGAGACATGTATTCGCCACCAGAGTCAGACCTAAGAATTTTTATTTCTTTCTTAAATTGTGTTTGAACCATTTTGTAAAACTTTTGGAAAAGAGAAAATACTTCAGATTTGAAGTGCATAAAATAAATCCAAGTAAAGCGAGAATAATCATCAATGAATGTCACATAATACTTAAACCCTGTCCTACTCAATGTGGGTGCAATTCCCCAAACATCCGTGTGAATAATATCAAAAGATGACAACGCACGAGAGTGATGAATAGGAAAAGGCAAAATATGACTCTTACTTAAGCAACACGTTTCACACTTCGATTGAAGGAAAGAGGACACCATTTTATTATCAAAAGTAGGTTCTAAACAACCAATTTTAAATAAAGAAAGTAAATAAGCATTGTTCACATGACCAAGACGACTATGCCACACAGTCCACAATTTATTTAAAGTAGGAGAAGAAGAAGAAAATAGGGAATGATGTCCAATGTCCAGCAGAAATAGTCGACCATGTTTACTCCCCGACGCAATCACCTTCCCAGTTTGCCGCCCCTGTATGACACAACCAGTGGAAGAAAAGTTAACACAATAGCCATCATCAATAAGTTGTCCTACAGAAAGTAAATTAGCTGATAATTTGGGAACAAAGTAGACATTGGGAAGGTTGATGGACTGGCCAGAGGCACTAGATAAAGTAATGGTACCAATACCAGAAATGATTAATTGGTCTCCATTAGCAGTAGTGATTTTTTCTTTGCCAAGGTAAGGATGAGAGTCTGTAAAGCTAATTTCTATAGAGGTCATGTGGTTAGATGCTCCTGAATCTAGAAACCAGGTGGATGGGGTGATAGATGCAGACAGAGAGACTGATGAATGAAAAGCAGGAAATGCTATAGGAGAATGAGTTTGATACCGACCACCATTAAGGCCCATAGATGTGTAGGCTGAGGTCACCATGTTCTGAATCAGTTCTTGAATCTGGGAAGGGGTCATGGAAACGGACCCGGAAGAGGTGCTTCCCGTATCAGGGAAAGGTGCTTGAAATTGGAACGCAGCTGGAGAGTTATGTTTGGAAGGATTCTGCTTTTGTTGGGGCCCATTCTTTCGCTGTAAACTGCGACAGTCATCAATAAGATGACCAGATCGTTTGCAATATCGGCAAACAAATTTCTTATGATAGTTCTTGGCAATGTGATCAAAGCCTTTGCATTCATAGCATTGAGCAGGCTTCTAATTGGGGGTTGCCAGAAGAGTAGAATCAGTTGAAGGCGGAGCTAGGAAGGCCTTCAGTTCTTCAATAATAGCACGCTGCGAGTGGAGGCGAAGTTCTTCACGAAGGACTTCTTGGAAGCAAGTATCCAGGTTTGCAGAGACTTCTCTATTCATGAGAGCCGATCAAACATATTCGAATTCGGGTCGTAGATTCATAAGGAACTAGCTGATGTGGGTGTCTTCTTGTAATTTAAGAGCCTCTAACAGGAACCCAGAAGAAACAGTTTGTATAATCATAGCATCCCTCTCTGTCCATAAGGTGAGAAAGCCATTGAAGTATTCCTGCACCGTCTTATCTCCTTGACTGAATTTAGCAATTTCACTATCTAATTGAAATTTGCGGGCTTTATTAGTTTGATGATAAACTTTCTTGAGATGAGACCACATATCAGCTGCGGCAGTATAAGCTTGAAAAGCAATTGCAAGAGAAGGATCAATGGAGTTAAGAATCCAAGTGATCACTTTAGCATTTTCTTTAGACCAGGTGGATAAGGCTTTTGAGTCAGCCGTATTTGTAGTAGAAGGTTTAGTTATCGATCCATCAAGATAACCAAACAATCCTTGACCTTCGACAAAATTCTTTAGATGAAAAGACCAGGCCATGTAATTATTCCCATTAAATTTAACAGGAATGACATCATACTTGTCCATAGTATAAAAGTAGCAACCGTATTACTAGCAGTTATTCAGCAACCAAGGACAGCAATCAACACAAAAAAACAGCAACTATGCAAACAGTAGCAGTGGGATGACAATAGTGCCCAAGAAGAAAGAGAACAGCACACAGACTAACCACAAGGTGGTCTGATCTGATATAGAAGGTAAATACTGCAGTAATGATATCAATCAATGCAGTAATAAGTCCAGATCAGTCATTAATCAGCTTCAATCCGTAACAAGTGGCTTGGATCCACAGCATACAGCAACAATCAATCAATCAATATTATCAGAAGAAGAAGATAGAAGAAGACAGCAGCATCCAGCACACACAGAAGCAGAATCCAACACACACAGTGCAATTTTGCTCAAAACAGAGCCAGGCGACCATAAAATTTGGGCTTGGATCTGGTCGTGGGCCCCACAGGATGATCTAAGCACAGATCAAAGTTTATTTCTGGAAAGTGGATCAATGTTACGTCCTACAGTCCAAATCTGATGAGATTTGGAAAAGGATCCACAAATCTAGACGGTCCTGATGAAAACTATCTAACAGGATTTTATAAAAACCAACAGATGAAGAAGTGGATGGAAAAAACCTCAAAGGTGATGAAAAAAATCCAGAAAAATCCTTAGAAATATCCTCAAGGTTGGTCGATCACAATTGTAGAGATCTCTTGGAGATACGAAGATGATCCGTGGTGGGCCACTGTTGATCAGTGACACTAACAGAGATGAATTTAACGCCAGGAAGAAGATCCACGTCAGGGAGACTTAGTGGATTAATGAGAGAAGAAGATCAATCAATGATAGGAGACGATCGATCATAACTAGAGCTCTGATACCGTGAAATAATTTAAAAGAGCATGAGAGAGAGACGAAGCGTTTGGAAGAAAGTAGATACCTCCATTGAGGATCGACCAACACTTTTATAATAAGATTCGTCCTAATTACATGCTAAAAATCAACAGTCATTACATACTAATTACAATTAGAATCAATAAGATTAATGAATGAAAGAATCCTAATCTAATCTTCTATGTATAGAAGTATATCTTTAATACAGGTTGGGAATTCCCACACGTGGGATTCTCTTCATGGGCCTAGATGGGCCTGGTGTACATGGGCCTTTTTATTTCTACAGCTCAGTGGAGGCCTGTGGAAGGCTAATGACATCACGTTTAAACTCATCACGTATGAAGTGACAATCAACCTCGATGAGCTTAGTGTGTTCATGAAAAATCGGACTTTCAGTAAACCAAATTGCACTTGTATTATTTGCATAGACGTGGCCTATCGTCTCGTGCTACCGCCTGAGTTAGCTGGTGTGCACGACGTTTTCGGAAATATATTCCAAATCCTGCTCATGTATTGCAGCATGAGCCACTTCAGTTACAGGCAGATGCAACCTATGTGGAGCATCCGGCACAGATCATTCACACCAAGGAAGTAGTGCTTCATACCAAGACCATTCAGTGGGTTAAGGTACAATGGGAGCATCATACTCCGGAGGAGGCCACCTGGGAGCTCAAAGACCAGATGCAGAAGGCGTATCCTTATCTCTTTCCCGATGAGGTATGTTTAAGCATTTGGGGGACCAAATGTTCTTTTTAGAGGTGAGAGATGTAAGGTTCGTAACCTTACTGGGTCAGTTGGGCCCAATAACCGGCCCGTTGACCCACTTATTTTGATATTATTATTATTATTATTTTGATAGATATTTAGGTGGGTTTAGATGGTGAGCGAGTTTCTTTTAGCGTTAGAATATTTCCTTCGGAGTTTCGTGCGATTCTGAGTTCGTTTGACCCTAGTAAGGGGTAGTTTGCAATTTAGGGAAAATTGAGTGTTTTTCAGAAAAATTCTTATCGCTGTGATTTTGAGTTCGTTGGAAAGGTCTCGTCGCGCTGATCATTTTTGTCTTCTGGCTCGTTGTGATCTGACGACCAGAAACCCTTCTAGTATTCATTCTTTCACCGGACCCACTTAAAGGACAAACTTGTCTTTTCCACTCCTTTCTTCTTAATCAAGAGATTAACCTAATCTCTTTTCATTCTCTGCAACGAACGAGAACTCTACCGCAGCCATCTTCTTCTACCTCATTTTTCCAAGGCTCCGGAACTCTTTCCCAGAAAGACCATCTCGAAGATCCGAACCGCTCATCTTCTTCCTCGCGATCTCCTCTTTTCATAGACATCAGTTTGGTAAGATTTCCCTCACTTTCATCTTTTCAATTAATTCTCTTTGGTTTAGATTTAGGCTTGATCCCAATCTTTTCCTTTCTTTTCTTTTCCTTTACGTGTTAGGTTGCGTTTGGTCGGGTTAGATTTGTGAGTTTATTGATAGAGAGCTTCTCCTCGAATTCCCCGATTCCAATCTTCTTCTTGGTTGAGGCAAGTAGATCTGCACTTTATAATTAAGCATGTGTGTATGTTTTCCATTGATTGATGTGTTTTCTTGTTAGATTTCCCTAATTCCAAGCCTGTTTCTGTTATTAATTTGGGGTTAATATGCTAGAATAGATTTTGGGTAATCCTCTGATTTAATTGTAATTAATTCTTTAATTGATGTTTGTGGATATGATGATGGATGGAATGGATCATTAGGAGAGCACGGTGGCTCAGTTTTGTGCAGGTGAGTTTTTGGAAGGATTTGGAGTAGATGGGAAAGGATTTTGGGTGAAATGAAAATACATAAATAAAATAATAAAAAAATACTGCACTGTAGAACATTCGGATGTTCAGAATCTGAACGTCCATAACCGGCACAGGTACATCATGATAATAATAATAAAATAAAAATAAAAAAGAAAGATTCGCTGTTTGAAAGTTCAGAACGCCAGAACTTCAGTTCAAAACGATGAGACGTACTGAACGTCATCCGGTGCAGGTACAGTAGTATAATAAATATATATATATAAATATTTATATTTATATATTTATATATATATATTTAAGGGCAGATTTCTAAGGGCTATATTTTTTAATCCGTCCGTTGGAATTCTACATGTAATATACCGTTGGAAAGCTCTCGAGATGTAGAATCCAATGGTTCTAGTTTCATCATGATCGGAGGTCGGGAAGTGATGTAAGTGATGTAAATATTCAGATTAATGTTTCAGCTCATGTTTTATTGTAAATGAGACTAATAACTTAGGTTTGGGCCTTAGATATTGGAAACCATGAACCTAGTCTCTCACGTGACCATTAATGGGGTTTTGAAATCGTAGCACGTGGCTTGGTGTACTTCGATGGGTTGTCTAGGTATTCGTGTATTGTGTATGGTTTAACCGAATGCGTATGGAGTTGAATCAATCAATGTTTAACATGATTGTACACCCAGGAATTCTTTATAAACATTGTTGATTCGAATTCCCCACGCACTCCGTTAAAACAAATATGGTACATGGATGACAACACTTGCCTATGATTGGATTGTAATCTCTCATTGACTTGTTAATCGTATCCGTTGATTTCGTTCCTTGTACACTCTCTTGGCATAAAACACCTAATTAATTATGAAACATAAACTCTTATAGAATTAGGACAAGGACCTGACTTAGAGTGTACTTTAGGAACCGGGTATCGTGCATTGATAAACATGACTGGCTAGCATGTAAGGGATTATCGTATGGTTGGTTTGCTTTGTATTGTTTGGAATGAGATAACCCCTAAGAACATGTTTCGTCTGTTGAGCTAGCCAGACTTGCTTGTCTTGGTTTTCCCCGCGTGTCAGCACCACTTTATTATTATTTGCATATCATGGCCAGCTGCAGTTTGGGGTTTTATTGACGGGCCGATTAGTCGGACATCGGGGTGGGCAGTCGGCTTTGGACGGCGTCCATGGCGTTGAATAGTTGGGAGCGGGCTTGGACCGTGCTACTATTCCCAGGACCGGGAGCTTGGATCCCCCTGGAGCCGGACTTTGGTATCAGTAGTCCGGATAGGATTGTTACTGGTGATATAATGCAAAAGAGCAAGAGAGAGAGAGAGAGAGAGAAACACAAACGTTTGGAAGAAAAGTGATACCTCCATTGAGGATCGACCAATGCTTTTATAATTAGATTCATCCTAATTACATGCTAAAAATAAGCAAAGATTACATACTAATTACAATCACAATCAATATAATCAATGAATGAAAGAATCCTAATCTTCTATACAAGGCAGTATATCTTTGATACAAAATGGGAAGTCCCACATGTGGGATTCTCTTCATGGGCCCAGATGGGCCTGGTGTACATGGGCTTTTTTATTTCTACACTCCCCCTCAAATTGATGTGGTAAGGCAGAAAACATCAATTTGCTAGTAAGATCATGATGATGCGGTTTGGGTAGAGCCTTGGTGAAGATATCCGCCAACTGATTAAAAGTGGAGACATGAGGTAAAGATATCTTCTCAATAACAACATGCTGACGGATGAAGTGACAATCAATCTCAATATGCTTCGTTCTTTCATGAAAGACTGGATTGTTTGCAATTCTGGTAGCACTGGTGTTGTCACCGTGAAGCGGGGTAGAACGAGGAAGAAGAACACCGAATTCACAGAGAAGACGGCGTAGCCAGATGATTTCAGCACTCGCGGAAGACATTGCCCGATATTCAGCTTCGGCAGAAGACTTCGAAACGTTGGTTTGTTTCTTGCACTTCCACGAAATCAGAGAGTCCCCAAGGAACATACACCAGCCAGTGGTAGAACGCCGAGAGTCTGGACAACCAGCCTAGTCGGCATCAGCATAAGCGGAGAGACACAAAGAATTACCAGAAGGATAGAAGAGACCATGGTGAAGAGTGCCTTTAACATAACGGAGTATGCGTAAAGCAGCAACAAGGTGAGGTTTGTGTGGATTGCTAACAAACTGGCTAACCGTATGAACTGCGTGAGAAATATCCGGCCGAGTCATAGTTAAGTAGAGCAAACTACCAACTATCCGCCGGAAAACTGAGGGATCATCCAGGGGAGAGCCATCATCTGAACTGAGTTTGCAGTTTAATTCCATAGGCGTATCAACAGAGTGAGCATCATCAAGCCTGGAGGAAGTGATCAAATCGGTAGCATATTTGCGCTGATGGACCCTAATGCCAGATTTGTTACGTACAAACTGAAGCCCCAGAAAGTAGGTGAGAGGACCAAGATCCTTCATTCTGAAGTGGCGAGTAAGATGAAGTTTGAGATCTGAAATGCCAGAAACATCATTGCCACTAATAATCATATCATCAACATAGACTAAGAGAAATGTGTAGCCTTTTGGTGTCCATCTAAGAAAGAGAGAACTATCAGAGTGACTTTGACGAAATCCAGCTTGAAGAAGTGCTGTCCGAAATTTATCAAACCAGGCCCTGGGAGCTTGCTTAAGTCCATAAAGGGCTTTCTTCAACTTACAAACATGCTGGGGAGGACAAGCATATCCCGGCGGTGGTTTTAAATACACAGTCTCACGCAAGTCGCCATGAAGAAAGGCATTTTTGACATCCTTTTGCCATAGGGGCCAGTTGCGGGCTGCAGCTACACAAAGAAGAGTGCGAACAGTGGTCATTTTAGCCACTGGTGCGAATGTTTCTTCATAGTCAATCCCATATTCCTGCTTATAACCCTGGGCAACCAAGCGGGCTTTGTAGTGGTCAAGACTCCCATCAGAGTGAACTTTAATGGAATAGATCCATTTACTGCCGATTACAGATGCGCCATCAGGGGCTGGTACCAAATCCCATGTTTTGTTTGCTTCGAGAGCAAGCAACTCCTCAGTCATAGCATCCTGCCAGTAAGCAATCTTTGAGGCCTGTGAATAGGAGGTGGGTATAGGAACACTATCCAGAGAAGTGAAAAGAGCAGGAAAACCATAACGATCAGGAGCAACTGAAGGACGACTAGAGCGTCGCAAGGGTATGATACTATCAGAAGAAGCATTAATACCTGAGGGTGCAGTAGGTGGCACTAGAAGGAGATCAGGAGGAGGAGTCCCCATAGGAGGAACCGTGTTACGCCGGACATAGACATTGATAATAGGTGGTGGAGAGGTAGGTGTAGGGAAAGATGGCATATAAGACACAGCAACAGGGTGATTGTCCAAACGCAAAGAAAAGAAGGGAATGTGTTCCAAAAAAATCACATTACGAGATATTCGCATGCGTTTTTCGGAGTGATCATAACAGAGAAATCCCTTGTGTTCAGTACTGTAACCCAAAAAGACACACTTGGCAGCCTGTGGAGACAACTTAGTGCGCTCTGTAGAAGGAAGGTGAACAAAGCATAAGCAACCAAAAACTCGTAAGTGAGAATAGGAAGGGGCATGGCCAAAAAGAGTTTCATAAGGAGTCGTCTTTCCTAAAACGGAGCTAGGATGACGATTGAGGAGATAGACAGCTGTCTGTGCAGCATCACACCAGAAGGTAGGAGGAACTAAGGATGCAAGAAGGAGAGTACGAACAGTTTCAAGAATATGTCTGTTCTTTCTCTCTGCAACACCATTTTGCTGTGGAGTGTGTGGGCAGGATTTTTGGTGAAGAATTCCTTTATCAGAAAGGAAGGAAGAGAATTCATGGGACATGTATTCGCCACCGGAGTCAGACCTAAGAATTTTTATTTCTTTCTTAAATTATGTTTGAACCATTTTGTAAAACTTTTGGAAAAGAGAAAATACTTCAGATTTGAAGCGCATAAAATAAATCCAAGTAAAGCAAGAATAATCATCAATGAATGTCACATAATACTTAAAACCTGTCCTACTCAAAGTGGGTGCAATTCCCCAAACATCAGTGTGAATAATATCAAAAGAGGACAACGCACGAGTGATGAATAGGAAAAGGCAAAATATGACTTTTACTCAAGCAACACGTTTCATACTTCGATTGAAGAAAAGAGGACACCATTTTATTATCAAATGTAGGTTCTAAGCAACCATTTTTAAATAAAGAAAGTAAATAAGCATTGTTCACATGACCCAGACGACTATGCCACACAGTCCACAATTTATTGAAAAAAGGAGAAGAGGAAGAAAAAAGGGAATGATGTCCAATGTCCAGCAGAAACAGTCGACCATGTTTACTCTCCGTCGCGATCACCTTCCCAGTTTGCCGCCCCTGTATGACACAACCAGTGGAAGAAAAGTTAACACAATAACCATCATCAATGAGTTGTCCTACAGAAAGTAAATTAGCTGATAATTTGGGAACAAAGTAGACATTGGGAAGGTTGATGGACTGGCCAGAGGCACTAGATAAAGTAATGGTACCAATACCAGAAATGAGTAATTGGTCTCCATTAGCAGTAGTGATTTTGTCTTTGCCAAGGTAAGGATGAGAGTCTGTAAAGCTACTTTCTATAGAGGTCATGTGGTTAGATGCTCCTGAATCTAGAAACCAGGTGGATGGGGTGATAGATGCCGACAGAGAGATAGAAGAATGAAAAGCAGGAAATGCTATAGAAGAATGAGTTTGATACCGACCACCATTAAGGCCCATAGAGGCGTATGCTGAGGTCACCGTGTTCTGAATCAGTTCTTGAATCTGAGAAGGGGTCATTGAGATGGACCCGGAAGAGGTGCTTCCCGTATCAGGGAAAGGAGCTTGAACTTGGAACGCAGCGGGAGAGTTATGTTTGGAAGGATTCTGCTTCTGGTGGGGTCCATTCTTGCGCTGTAAACTGCGACAGTTATCAATGAGATGACCAGACCGTTTGCAATATCAGCAAACCAATTTCTTCCGACAGTTATTGGCAATGTGACCGAAGCCTTTGCATTCATAGCATTGAGCAAGCTTCTGATAGGGGGTTGCCAGAAGAGCAGAATCAGTTGAAGGCGGAGCTAGGAAGGCCCTCAGTTCTTCAATAATAGCACGCTGCGAGTGGAGGCGAAGTTCTTCGCGAAGGACTTCTTGGAAGCAAGTATCCAGGTTTGCAGAGACTTCTCTATTCATGAGAGCCGATCGAACAGATTCGAATTCGGGTCGTAGATTCATGAGGAACTGGCTGATGTGGGTGTCTTCTTGTAGTTTAAGAGCCTCTGACAGGAACCCAGAAGAAACAGTTTGTATAATCGTTGTATCCCTTTCAGTCCATAGGGTGAGAAAGCCATTAAAGTATTCCTGCACTGTCTTATCGCCTTGACTGAATTTTGCAATTTCACTATCTAAGTGAAATTTGCGAGCTTTATTTGTTTGATGATAACCTTTCTTGAGATGAGACCACATATCAGCTGCAGCAGTATAAGCTTGAAGAGCAATGGCAAGAGAAGGATCAATGGAGTTAAGAATCCAAGTGATCACTTTAGCATTTTCTTTAGACCAGGTGGATAAGGCTTTTGAGTCAGCCGTATTTGTAGTAGAAGGTTTGGTTATTGAGCCATCAAGATAACCAAACAACCCTTGGCCTTCGACAAAATTCTTTAGATCAAAAGACCAGGCCATGTAATTATTCCCATTAAATTTAACAGGAATGACATCGTACTTGTCCATAGTAGAAGAGTAATAACCGTATGACCAGCAGTGAATCAACAATCAACAAGAAAAGCAGTAATTATGCAAACAGTAGCAAAGGGTGGTCTGATCTGATATAAAATAAAATACTGCAGGAATGATAGCAGTCAGTGCAGTAACAGGCCCAAATCAGTCAGTAATCAGCTTCAATCCGGAACAAAATGCTTGGATCCACAGCAAATAGCAGCAAGCAATCAATCAATATGATCAGAAGTATAAAATAGAAGAAGACAGCAGCATCAGCATACACAGGAGCAACAAAAAAGACCCAGGCAACCACAATTTTTCCTACTGGATCTGGTCGTGGGCCCCACAAGATGATCTCAGCACAGATCAGATTGTATCTCTGGATAGAGGATCAAAAGTACCTCCTACAGTCCAAATCTGATGAGATTTGGAAAAGGATCCACAAAACTGGACGGTCCTGATGAAAACAATCTGACAGGATTTGATAAAAACC
Organism: Umbellularia californica; assembly: GCA_028538565.1. NCBI lineage: Eukaryota > Viridiplantae > Streptophyta > Magnoliopsida > Laurales > Lauraceae > Umbellularia > Umbellularia californica. The sequence continues at coordinate 31,528,336 of JAPQWN010000002.1, forward strand.
GACAGATGAAGAAGTGGATGGAAAATACCTCAACGGTGATGAAAAAAATCCAGAAAAATCCTTAGAAATATCCTTAAGGGTGGACGATCACAACTGTAGAGGTCTTTTGGAGATTCGAAGATGATCCGTGGTGGGCCACTGGTGATTAGGGACACTAACAGAGGTGAAGTTCACGCCAGGAAGAAGATCCACGTCAGGGGATGAATGAGAGAAGAAAATCAATCAATGAGAGGAGATGATTGATCATAACTTGGCTCTGATACCATGATATAATGCAAAAGAGCAAAAGAGAGAGAGAGAGAGAGAGAGAGAGAGAGAGAGAAACACAAACGTTTGGAAGAAAAGTGATACCTCCATTGAGGATCGACCAATGCTTTTATAATTAGATTCATCCTAATTACATGCTAAAAATAAGCAAAGATTACATACTAATTACAATCACAATCAATATAATCAATGAATGAAAGAATCCTAATCTTCGATACAAGGCAGTATATCTTTGATAAAAAAATGGGAAGTCCCACATGTGGGATTCTCTTCATGGGCCCAGATGGGCTTGGTGTACATGGGCCTTTTTATTTCTACAACTGGTACCCCGTGAGGTGGCTTGGACATCCACGGAGTCTCCCTCTTGTGCATTGCATTACATTGGTAGTGATGATTGTTAGTATTGCTAGGATTCCTGTTTATGATTCTGATGGTTATTTACTCATGCTTTATGCCTAGTTCTGTTCCTTGTATTCACTTGATTATACCTGTCATTATTCTTACACTTGATGCATGTTATGTTTAAATTATATTTTGCTTTTCTATTGCTCAACACGTCGTTGACTCTGTTCCTTGGTGTGTAGACTCCTCAAGTGAGTACTACTATGAGGAGCAGGCCGGTGAGATCCCAGAGGATCTCCAACCAGCAGAGGAGGTACGAGAGTGGAGTGCCGATGACGTAGAGTAGCGTCATCACTACCAGGCACATGAGAGATTCACTTTGGGGACATTACATTAGATTTTATTTATTTCATTGTTATCATCGTTGAACCTTCCTTTATTGCTTTCATTGGTTTTAATGGCCTTAGTTTCTGGGATGGCCATTGTAATTAAAATAACTTCCTTTTTAGCTTCAATTGTTTCTTGCAACTTTAAATTTAATTGAGATTTATTATCCATTGTTGATATTAATGTATGAATTTCGCTATTTATTTTATGATTTGAGGTTCAAATATATTATCCTCACAGCGGACTTACGATCCTCGGGCCAAAAAGGGCAAAATTTTTAATTGGCCCAAGATTTCACTCCCCGGATCCGGTTTGTTCTCTAATCGGGTTCGGGGGACGTGACAAGGGGGGTAGCTCCTTCTGCTGGAAATCCAATGTTAGAGAGCAGACCTCGAAGCCAAATAATTTCGGAGCATGCAGCAAACATAGCTCGGTACTCAACCTCGGTAGAAGATTTGGAAACTTTTTCATGTTTCCTGCATTTCCAGCAAATCAGACTATCACCCAAAAACATGCACCATCCTGTTGTCAATCTGCGAGTATTCGGACAACCAGCCCAATCAGCATCTGAATAAACTTTGAGAGATAGAGGATTGTCAGATGGAAAAAACAACCCGCGAGTCGGTGTGTGAATAAGGTACCGAATGATGCGCTGAACAGCAGCCATATGAAGGTGACAAGGAGTAGTTATGAACTGACTCATTAGGTTGACCGCATAGGAGATATCAGGACGAGTGATCGTAAGGTAGATCAAACTACCAACTAACTGGCGATATGTGGTAGGATATGGAAGAAGGTCACCCTCCTCTTTACTGAGTTTGACATTCAGTTCGACCGGCGTATCTACTAGAGCTGAAGTAATAAAGCCAGCCAAGTCAATGAGATCAACTGTGTATTTGTGCTGATTGAGAACTATACCTTTAGTCGATTGATGAACTTCAAGACCGAGGAAATAGTTTAAAGGGCCAAGATCCTTCATGTGAAAAGTCTGATTAAGAGAAGCTTCGAGGTCCTAAATCATTTGTGCATTTGGACCAGTAATAACTGTCATCAACGAAGTCAAGTAGTACAGTAATCCTGGACGGAGCATGATGCAAAAACATAGAAGGATCATACTAGATCGGATGAAAATCCAAGCGGAGACCATTATCTTGAAATTTCTCAAACCATGCATGAGGAGCTTGCTTTAGACCATAGAGGGAGCAACGGAGTTTGGCAACCATACCTTTCTCAGATGAGTACCCCTAAGGCAGACGCATATAAACGTCTTCCTTGGGATCGCCATGAAGAAATGCATTTTTGACATCCATTTAATATAAAGGCCAAGACTGAGATGCTGCAACAGCAAGAATTATGCATACGGTGGTCATTTTGGCGACGGGAGCAAAAGCTTCATCATAATCGATGCCATATTCCTGCCAATTTCCAAGAGTGACAAGGCGTGCCTTATATCGATCCAATGTGCCAACGGATTTTAAATTAAGAGAAAAAATCCACTTACAGCCAATAGGTTTGACACCCATAGGAGACTGGACAATATCCCATGCATGATTTTGCTCTAAAGCCTTTATCTAGTTCATCTAGCATAGCCTGGTTCCAACATTGGTGCTACAAAGCCTGAGAGTAGGATTGTGGGACGGAAGAGGAAGACAGAGTGGCCATCAAGGAAGTATGTGAGAACCCATAGCGGTCTGGTGGTACCGAAATGCGAGTGGAGCAACACAATCAAGGATGGTAAAATGGACCGAGTGCTGGAGGAGGACCAGATGCTGGAGGAAGATTAGGAGAGGGATTCACGGTAGGCGCTTCCTTATTCCATCTATGATATACAAAGTTAGGATTGAATCGAACAACTGACGTGTTGTCAGAAAAACCAGGTAAAGACACCAAGGAGTAGGAGTTAAGAGGATCAAGGTGTTTGTGAAAAAACTACCTTGTTAAAAAAAAAAAAAAAAAAGAGGACATTCCTAGAGGTATAGATGCAATGAATGTAAGGATCATAGCAAAGGAACACTTTCTGGAAGGGTGCATAACAAAAAAAACACGCTAAGCTGATTGAGCGGTTAGTTTGGTTCTTTCAGAAGGAGGCAAATGTACAAAGCAAACCGAGCCAAAAACATGAAGATCATCATAGGATGGAGATGTGTTGTACAACCGGTAATATGGGCTCCGATTTTCAATAGAGGTTGATGGCATACGATTGATAAGATGAGCTGCAGTAGCCAGTGTCTCAACCCAAAAACGAGTAGGAACCGATGATTCAAGAAGAAGGGAATGAGTGACATCAAGGAGACGTCTATTTTTCCTTTCGGCTACTCCACTCTACTGTGGAGTATAAGAAAAAGTTCTTTGAGAAAAAATGCCTTTGTTTTGCAAAAACCATTAAAAATCAGAGGACTCGTATTCCCCTCCTGAATCAGATTGCAAGATTTTAATGCAGGTGGAAAATTGATTCTTGGCATAAGCTAAATTTTTTTTAAAAACATTAGATTTGGAATACAAAAAGTAGACCCATGTGAACCGATTAAAATATCAATAAAAGTCACAAAGTATTTAGAGTGAGCGTGAGAAAGAGCTGGAGCAATTCCCCATACATCACTATGAACTAAATCAAAACACTGAGTGCTGTGTAAAGTGGAATTAGGAAACGGAAGAGTTTTACTCTTTCCCATTTTATAAGTTGCACAATCAAAAGGCACACAAGAAGATAAGGCAATAGATTTATTTAATAAACCAGAGTTTAACATAATGGATAAAACCTTAGAATTAGGATGTCCAAGTCTATTATGCCTCAATTGGTAGTTATCTTTAATAGAAAAACAAAACACATTATTTTCAAATTTATTCCTAGAAAATTTAGAAACATCCAACGGAAAAAAGTTTCCGTGGAATCTGATACTGCGGTGATGGACGTTGTGGGCGGCAGCAAGATTCAGAGATGATATGTCCCGACCTTTTATAGTAACTGCAGACCTTCTGTGTGACGCCCTAGAGTCCCACATCGACTATAGAGAGTAAAGTGAATGGGGTTATATGTAGAGCTTACACCCTTACCTTGCATGAGGCCTTTTGATGAGTTGAGGCCCATTAGAAACAAAACCGTGAGGCCCATGGGCTAAAGCGGACAATATCATGCATGGGTATGGGGTGGAGCGTTACAAATGGTATCAGAGACAACTCTCAACTAGTGGGCGGGTCTCCATGTGGGCGGGCCAAGAGAGCTGGCAGGCTACAGAGACTGACAGGTTACTGCACAAGGACATGCAGCCTCAAAGGGCGTGGATTGTGACTCCCCGGAGTTCCACATCGACTATAGAGAGGAAAGTGAATAGGGTTATATGTAGAGCTTATACCCTACCTCGCATGGGCCTTTCGATGGGTTGAGGCCCATCGGAAACAAAATCGTGAGGCCCGTGGGCCAAAGCGGACAATATCATGCATGGGTATGGGGTGGGGCGTTACAAATGGTATCAGAGCCGACTCTCGGCTAGTTCGAGTGTGGGACTCTGCAGTGGCCTGGTGCAAGTGGGCGAGTCTCTATGTGGGCGGGCCAAAAGGGCTGGCAGGCTACTGCACAGGGATGTGCAACCCTGAGGGGGGTGAGATTATATGTAGAGCTTACACCCATACCTTGCATGAGGCCTCTTGATAGATTGAGAGGCACATCAAAAACAAAACCGTGAGGCCCGTGGGCCAAAGCGGACAATATCATGCATGCGTGTACGGTGGGGTGTTACAAATGGTATCAGAGCCGACTCTCGGCTAGTTCGAGTGTGGGTCCCTAGAGTGGCCTGGTGCAAGTGGGCAGGCCAAGAGGGCTAGCAGGCTACAGAGACTGGCAAGTTGCTGCACAGGGACGTCCAGCCCTAAGGGGGTAGGATTATATATAGAGCTTATACCCTTACCTTGCATGAGGCCTTTTGATGGATTGAGGCCCAACAGAAACAAAACCGTGAGGCTCGTGGGCCAAAGTAGACAATATCATGCATGCGTGTAGGGTGGGGCGTTACAAATGGTATCAAAGTCGACTCTCAACTAGTTCGAGTGTGAGTCCCCTGCCGTGGTCTGGTGCAAGTGGGCGGGTCTCCATGCAGGCGGGCCAAGAGGGCTGGCAGGCTACTGCACAGGGACATGCATCCTTAAGGGGGGGTGGATTGTGACACCCCAGAGTCCCACATCAACTATAGAGAGGAAAGTGAATGAGGTTATATTGATGCAGAACGGGCTACCTTCCACCAATGATCCCACCCAATATAGTTTTAGGATGTTTAATTTTTAGTAACTTCTTAATTTTATTGTAATTAGGATTGGTATGCTGATTTATTTGTTTTCCTAGTTTGATTAGGATACTTTCTATTATTAGATTAGGTTTTCTTAGGCCCTAAGTTACTTTGCCTATTTATATTACATTGTAGAGATGATAATCTCAGGTTTAGAGTTGAATAAAATTGAGATTTTCCCTTGGAGAGGTTGTTCCTCGTGTTGAAGTCTCTGTGGAGATAGTTTGAGGTGTCTTTTGACACGTGCTTCGGCATCTACGCAAGCCCTAACTCTAGGGCCTGCATCAGTTGGTATCAGAGCGAAGATCCACGTCGCTCCGATCACCCTCCGGTCATTGATTGGAGCCTCCTCTGTCCATTACCTTCATCGTCAACATCCCCAAAACCTAGCCACACCTAATCCGTTAAACTCAAACCCATCGCTGTACTCTTGTCCTGAACCCCACCCAGAGATAAAAATAAAAATAAAAAAAAAAGAAGAAAGGGAAAAGGAGAAGAAGAAATCGAGGAGAACAGGGGATATATTACTTACCTGGATCGGTGTTGCATCATTACATCACTGCCTCCTCGCCGCCGCACAGCCCGCCTGATCGCAGCACCGCCGCAGACTGCCACGTATCTCCATCATCATCATATACTTCTCGGTCAAAGTATTTGTTTGCACTGCACCCCTACCGTCTTCCATCCGTTTCACTTTCTTCTAATCTGCAAATCTGAGAGACAGCCCTAAGCCCTTTTTGCATCTTTGCCTTAGTCCACATGACGGGAGAGAGCTCAACTAACTCTGTGACACGTGCCAGACTTTAGACTAGACTTAAGTGTTATGTGGGCCTAAATCTGTTGGGCCTAGTTTTCTTGTTTGGGACGAGCCAGGTCTACAATTTGCAAGATCCGACCCAATTAAAATTGAACCCAACTTGTTTTGAAAAGCCTAGTCAAGTTGTGCAGACACCAGACATCAGCACATCTGATCAACATCAGATTTGACCAAGATCAGCCGTTGGATCTTGTTTCTGCAATATCACAGCTATCCGCGGTCAGATTTTCAATCCGTTTTCATCAACGTGATCGTTGAGAGCAGATTGACACATCAGGTCAGTCAAAGTTTTGAATTTGCATAAACAATAAAAATGCCTCCCAAAAAGCATGTAGAAGTGGAGTCCTCCAATAATGATGATGATTTGAGGGGAACCGTTGCGGAATTATCCGTAAATGTTAACCAACTATCCGCAATGATGGTTCAGATGCAAAACACTCTTGCACAGATTGAAACCTGATTAACTACTTTGGAAACTAATCGGCGTGAGGATAATCATCGGGCTGATGGAGGGCATATTCGGAATCAACGAGACCCACATGCAGTTAATGTTGATTGTGATTTGAGTATTAAGCTCGTAATTCCTGAATATGATGGAAAATTGAAACCAGATGAATTCATGGATTGGTTAGTGTGCGTTGAAAATATTTTTGCGCACAAACCAATGACGGATGGTCATAAGGTTACATTGGTAGCAACTCGATTTCGCAATTATACTGCGATTTGGTGGGTCGAATTGCAAAAGAAAATAAGAAATCAAAATATTGACCCCGTTGACACATGGATCGAAATGAAGAATTTGTTGAAGCAAAAATTCCTCCCTGTGAATTATTCCAGAGATCTTCGTTCAAGTTTTCAAGACTTGAACCAAGGTTCCAAAACTGTTATTGAATATTCTGAGGAATTCCTAACCATGCAAGCTCGTTGTGGCTTGAATGAAACTGATGATGTGTTGGTTGATCAATATTTTCATGGGCTACGCATTGACATACACAAAATTCCCTCCATCTTTTTTTAAAAAAAAAAAAGTCAAAAAGATTCAATACCAAGCAACTAAAAACAAAATACCATCATAACCCACTTATATTTTATTCCCTCTTGATTTGATGCTTTACTTTACTTCATTTCACTTGATTTTAAAAGTAAAATTACCAAACGGGCCCATATAAGGATACATATAATGTATGTGTAGTGATTGATAAGCATCATCTTGAAGCATAGGTTTTGAATACATAATACAACCTAGAACACACAATATTTATGTTCAGAAGAATAAGTAGATGGAATAAAAGTACTGAATGATGAATCTGGATCTACACTTCACAATGCATATCACCTGTTTGATAAAATTTTTGTAATGAATTATAAACTGATTTTTGATGGGTAAGGTTGATTCATATGGTTTGTCATAATGAACTTACATGATGATAAACTGATGCAGCCTTATGAACATTGATAAGGGTTAAGGTATTGTGATTAATCCCATGCTATGGAACCTGAAAATTTAGATGCAAAGTGGGGCAGTTAAATTCTATGATAAGTATGTGATTAATTGAATATCTAAATTCAAAGATGGGGAACTCTATGTGAATGATGCTAGTGACATGTATAATCATAAGACATCAAGAGTCGGTCAAACGGAGATGAGATGAGTTAATGACACCATGGTACTCTTAACTACTAGTACGGTGCGAGGTGACGATCTCGTACCTGGGCTCTGTTACTGATGTGATAATGATGGACAAAACCAAGAAGAATTTGGTTTGCAAGCTGACCAAAATCGCTATATGATCTCAAACAGGCGCCGAGGTGTTGGTATAGGCAGTTCGATTCTTTCATTTTGAGCTTGGGCTTTACAAGATGTAAGGTGAATTATTGTGCTTACTTTCAAAGTTCTAGCAAAGGTGGCCTCGTAATCTTGTTATTATATGTCGATGACATGTTGGTTGCAAGTGCTTGCAAAGAAGACATTGCAATGTTATAAGCTCATTTAGCCAGGGAATTTGATATGAAACTTTTAAAGCCAGTGAATCAGATACTCATGACACAACTCAAGGTCAGAAAGAACAGAAAAATTTGGGTGGCTCAAAAAAGGTCTGTCGAAAGAATTCTGAGCCACTTCATTATGCAAAATTCAAAACCAGTCAATACTTCATTTTCTGTTGCATGTAAACTGTCTCTCAAGGCTCAAGCAATGTCCTGGTAATGAAGCGGAATTGGAAGAATGTCTCAAGTACCATACTCTCACATTAGGCTGCTGTGAAATGGATCCTTCGATACTGGAAAGGTACTTCTAATATTACTCTCTGTTTAGGGGGTGAAAGTTTAAGTTTGGTTGGATGTAGACTTTGCAGGAGATCTTGGCAAAAGAAGGTCAGCCACTGGTTATGTGCTCACTCTGGCTGGCCAATGGCCAGTGGGTTGGATATGAAGGTTGCAATCTATGGTGGCATTATCTACTACAGAAGCTGAATGAATACATGGCATCTGCACATACATGTAAGAAGGTCATTTGGCTGAGAAATTGCTTGAAGATTTTGGTGTTTATCAAAAGAAAGTGGTTATTCATTGTGATAGTCAGAGTGCTTTGCAGTTGGCAAAGAATCCAGCATGCTATAGCATGCTCGTACGAAGCACATTGATGTTCAGTATCACTTTGTCTCTGACGTTGTGAAGGGAAGGTCTCGATGCAGCAGATTCACACCAACGACACTATCGCTGATATGATGACTACGCGTGTCACAAAGGAGAAGTTTGTTTAGTGCAGGACTTCTCTCGGGGTTGTCACTTGATGGCCAGTGGTGTATGGGCAAAAGATCGTCAGGTGTTTTTTGCAATGCTGAAGAAACTAGTCTTCAAGTGGGAGAATGCTCTGCATTGGCTTTACTGTTAGATCCATAGGATCGTGTGAAGCTAAGTTTCTTTCTAAACTAGGACTCTATGCATGAGTTGTATGCTGTGAAGATCCTAAAATTGTGGATCTCATTGCTTGAATATTGTGTGCGTTAAGATTGAAGCCTAAAATTTGTAGAGTGAGTGCATTTAATGTTCTAGAGGTTCTACAAGCATGAGTGCCTGAACGTGAGAGAAAGAAAAAGAAAAAAAAAAAAAAAAAGGCCTCTTGCAATGTTCTCCTTTGATAAGTGAAGAAGAAAGCCTAGATTGCTGCCCCATGGATGTAGGATACTATCCAAACTACATAAACTCTCAAGTCTCTCTTGTTGATTTATTTTCTTTCCTTGCTATTTATTTTAGATCGTGTACCTGTTCGCTGCGAAGATTTTCACAACATATCATGCACCTAGTACTTTAATACCTTCTACAAGAATCATGAACTAGTTGATGACATGACTTTCATCAGCTAATAAAAAAAAATATTACTGATGCACTAGAAAAATACAGCTGGCGAGCAAAACAACAGAGAAAAATAACACACATGGCCAACAAAGATCTAAGAATGAGAAGCTCACCTCATTTGCGTTTCCAGGCATACAAATACATAAGAACTTTGTTCTAAATATTGGGATGTAATATCTTGAGTTACCTGGGCCCCAGCATTAGTTTGGCCCAGGTAGGGCCTTTGTTGATTACTTATTATTAAATTAGAAGGTGTCTCATGTGAATGGTTTTTGGAAAGGGAAGGTGTTGTATAACAACTCTAATTTAGAAATATAAGAGAAGGATTAGGACTACCTCATCCTTGTATATATAAATAAACCAACGACCCCTTAGGTTAGTATTCTATGCTTTTCTCCCTTTTGTGAAACTTGATAAGTTGTTAATTGTTTGTAATTAGAGCCATAATATTTTGATTTATCTTATGCTAGTCATAGTTATTTTATTTGATTTTACATATTCTTTGTGTTTCTTATGCAAAGGTAAAAAGGAGCAAAAAAAGAAGAGAATGATGGGTGTGCATCACCAAGTAGGGCCATGGTGGGTCCCATCCAAGTTGTTTCAGATTTCAAAGACTCCTTTCTAATTCTTTGGCAACTTGCAATTCAAATTAGAAGGAAAGAATTGGATAACAAGAAAGCATAATCAAGTAGGGAAGATGAAACAAAAAAGGAAAAGAAGAATCCTAAGCATGTTACATGCCCAAAGAGGGCTCCACAGTCATTGCAAAAGCTGAAATTCAGAAATTAAAAAGTCCTATTCAAGTTCAAGTGGAGCCCAAGAATGGAGAAGAAAAGGGAGAAAAATAAGGAAAGTTTATAGCAAGAATCCGAGCCAAGTTACAAGTCTAAAAAGGGGTCCCACAATCAATGTGTAGGCATCATATGGACCCATTCTTATTATAAAAGCTTTAGATTCAGTTTCTTGTAATTCATTCTTAGAATTGTGGGTCCATGTGAGGAATTGTCAAGAAGATATAAGTGGGACCAAATTTAGGAAGTTTTTCTAAATAAGAAAGAAGACTCCTAATTCAATCTAATTAGGAAACAAAATTGTTAACAAAGTTGGAGATCTAATCATACAAGGGAACTACTTGCTCAAAGGGGCTCTTGCAATAATTATATAAAGAAGCAAGCTGCTGGACGTCCAAGCACACCATCAGCCATCAACCAGCCACTTCCAGCCATCATACCAGCCACCACCATCACACAAGATAGCAGCCGTACAGCACCTTGAAGCCATCATTGAGGCATATTTTGGAGAACTTCTGGAGCGAGGAAAAGAGGAACAAGCTGCTGGCGGACATCTTCTTCTTCTTCAATCTTCTAGTTTTCTTCTTATGACTCTATTCTCTAGTTTATTTTTCATTAAAGACATGAGTAGCTAAACTTTTAGGGCTAGGGTGTAATTGAAACCCTAGCCTAGTTCTATGTAGTTTCTTTTGGCGTCTTTTAATTAAGAATTCAGTTTTATTGGCTGAGTTTCTAAACCATGTTTTTAATTGATGAGTTGTGTATATACCATGCCAACCATGCCATGTTCAATTAATTTTAAGAGTAATTAACTTAATTTTGATTGATCTTGATGTTAAGCATCTAGGGTTTAGAACCATGAATAATCTAAGTATATGCCATGCTTAGACTCATGCATTTATCATTCCCATTGTTTTTATACATTATGTGTGTTTTGACTAGGACATATGCCATGCTTAGTTTTTGCATCATAATGAACAATTCATGTAGTATGCCACTCATGAATTAGGTTTAGGGGAATAATAATCTAGATACATATGCCATGGTCTAGGTTGATAGATGTCACTAATAAAATATGATTTGTGATTAAAAGATAATAAGGGACATGCATAGGATTGGTTAGGGGAGTAGATGAAACCCTAGTTCATTCACTATCATTGTTTTCAATTCTAATATTAGTTTGTGTGTTTTAGATTAATTTCTACTTAGCTTTTGATAGTTTAATTTACTGTTTTTAGTAGTTTAATTCAAACTTTCATCATTCAATTGTTTCTTTAATATTCTGATTTGTAGTTGCTTTTGACATTGTTTTATCACAAGTCTTCGTGGGATCGACCTCGTACTTACAATTCACTACACTACATAGTGATCTTGTGCGCTTGCGAGTTTTAATTGTGTGCATACTAGTAGCTTATTTCTAGGTTACTTAGTGCATACCAAAATTTGAGAGGAAGATCTTGTTGACTGCAATCCAAGGGAAGAAGAAGAAGAAGGCAATTAGTGAGAGCCCGCATATTGCAAACGCAATGATCACGTACCAGTGGCTAGTGAATCTTCCTCGATGATTACTAATTCATGTTGTAGTTGATGGGTAGATGTTTGAGGAACCCAATTTTGGTAGGATTGTTATCAGTGAATTTGTCGACATGCTCAGACTTTGGGTGTGGTGAATTTCATGGTGGAATAGGATGGTTTGGATTTCCAGTAATAATCTAGCCTTTGATGATGATTCAAGTGGAAAGAATGAGATCAAATAGTGAACCTGTGCAAATTCTGAACTATTATATCTTTGTCACAGGAACAGAATTGCTCACATCAGGGGTTGTGGGACCCCCTAGCCTACTGTATGGTTAATTTGAACCAAGAAGCAGGGGTTACACACCTAGTCGACCAATGTAGTCATGGAACCATGGGAGGTGGGCCCTGTTTGGGCCACTATCTATTTGATTCTTGCAACAAATACGGTAAATTGATGAAAACAGGGCTGGAGGTCTACAACTATTATGGGACCCATCAGTGGGCCTAAGCAAAGATCAGAACCCCACATCTTGTAGGGGACCCATGGGCAACCCTTGTGGTGGACACTAGGGAGTGGGCCCCATCTAACCGTACACTCAGTGAATATTAGGATAACAGGCAAATTGATTATGTGAAAGCGGGCAGCCACTGTTTTGATCCATGGGCCCCTATGAGTGGCCTGATGATGAATCAAATCCAATAATAATACAGCTTACCCTTGGGCGACCTGGAACATGAAGTTTGATCATGGATTTGACCAGTGGGACCCACTGCACTATACACCAAGATGATGCAGGCGTAAGTTGCAAGTTTTGACATAGTGTGTGTGTGGATAAGGCCTGGAAGAAGTTTATAAGTTGGGTCAGCCCTGGATTTTTGTGATATTACAATATAACCTTCTCACTTAAATGAATTAAGGTTTTCTTAGAATAAGGAACTATATGGTTTGTGATTAATTAACTGTGATTAACCAAATGGTTTGTGATTAATTAATATTGTATAATGATGTGGTTATAATTTAGTGTGGGCCACCCCTATACCAATCAATACCAATTATGAGTAGAAGTGGGGCCGTAATCAGTAATTTGTGTAGGGGTTTGATAAACACTACTAAAAGTGTAAATTATTAATAATAATGAATTCTAGCTATGTGATTATGAGATTTTGTGCATTGGATCCCAGATTTGGGATGTTGGACTTGCGTCTGGATGATTGATGGCCGTTGTATTGACTGGTCCTTGGTGGACGTGAATAACGAGATAGGGCCAAGGTGGCTGGCATACATGTATACGATAAGCCTTGATGGCATTGTAATGTGCATGGGCACGAATATGTAAATGGATGTACTTTTAATGGTAATTGATCTATTAATTCAGATTTGTTTATCATGTGATATTATGTTCTATGTTGTTTGTTAATTAGGAAAACTCATTCACCAGTAATACTGATGTTGTATTACCTCCTTCAGGTAATCACGTTATGGGTGGGATAATAAAGCAGAACGATGTTCGGCGTGTAGATTTTGGCATGCGTGGCTGACAAGAGAGAAGGAGAAAAGTTCAATCAGTTAGTAAGGGGAATAGCCCTTATTTAGGAAATTTTATTAGATGTTTTGGGTCATCTTTGAACTGAGTTAGAATATGGAATTTTGATTACTCAGAGATTATTGATATTGTTTGACATTTACAATTTACTTAGAATTATATTTTGAACTAAATGCCTGATTCCTTGTGGAAATTATTTGATGAATGCATCGTGAATATTGCTAAATAATCACGATCCGGAATCCAATACGGCCCCGGAATTTGGGTCGTGACATGGGATATACCTGTTGCATGCTTGGATAAGCCACAACCATGTTCACATATAAACTAGAGATTGGAGAGTGAGCTTAGATAACATTGCCATCAGGTGTTACAAAATTCCTTAAAATCAATATCACAAGGATTATCTTTCTTGGATTATGAAAAATATTCTCTTACACTTTCTTTTTTCAAATGGATTTTTAAAACATTATTCCCAATAAACTATGAAACAGTCGTGGAAGCTTTAGTTCATTCAGATATCAACAGTTAGATGCTTCTGATGATGAAACAACAATTTTATTAGGATGAAGATCAAAAGAAACATTTTAAGCTTATTGTCGTCTGGGAAAAGCACCTGAGATATCCACGGATTGATTCTTTGATGCACTTCATCTAATACTGGTCCCCGCAAAACCGTCATTGGCTCCTAAAACAAGAACCCTATGTTTCTTAACATACTATAATGAGTTATCCGAACAATTCTTCAATGATCATCATTAATAAGTGCAAGTTATAAGGGTACCTAACAATGTCAAAAGTCAACACGTACCTGCCCATCCGATTTTATGGGAAATGTACCATTTGGACGAAAGATATATGCTCCGGAGCCCTTAAACAACAGAAATCATACATAGGAATTATGTTTCTATTGAGCAGCACATTGCAAGCAATGCCATACACTACAAACATTACCAGACGCCCTCATTCAAGAACTAGAAACAAATGACTACCTGGGGATCTTTACCACTTCCATCATCTCCAGAATAAAATTTGTATGATTGTTCAATAAATGTTTTAACCTAGAATGACAACAAAAATCATTAGATATTCAAATAAATCTGAATATCAAATACTGAAAATACTGTTGACCAAACTAAGATTGTGCTAAAAGTGCATTGATGCAGTGACAGATCTGCAACCCACAAGGCGAACACGTCACGTGGGATTTGATACATTTTGTGAGAACAAGAATAAGAAAATACAAACTAGATGGAGAAAGTTAACAGAGTAAAGAGGAAGGAGGGTCTCTGTGCCTGGACCTGGGTCACTTTCTTGGGGCCTGGAAATTTAGCCCAGCCAGACCTGAAGACCTAATGTGAGCCATGGATACTGCCCCAGAGCACCACACCCAGGTGCCTGAAGGGCCAGACACTTCTGCATTTCATCTTGAGCATTGATGATAACTTTAAGAGTACTACACTGCATGGAATTCACAGTGGTTCTATAACGAGAACACAGTCCAATTTATACAAGAATAAGAATAGGATAAGGAATCACTTTTTTAAATCTCCGTTCAAAAACCTAAATCCTCTCTAACCTACTCTAGCATTTTCTTTATCTCTTTCAACCCCACCCCCTCCCCAAATTGGTAACAAAAAGAACAAGCCCTTGATCTCCAGGAATAATTATCTGGCAAAAGCGATTATCGTGCTTTGCTGGTGATCACCATTTGTCTGTAGATTCAATCAATGCCGCATCCCACTCTTTTTAAGTTGTTGATGATGGCGGCCCATTGGATCAGATTTTCCATGATCTCTTGTAGAAGCTTTCAATGTGCAACTTGATAAAAACGACAAGATTGTAAGGCTTGGATCAATGCGTGAAAAAAGGAGGATGCTTGCTTTTTATTGAAAAGGGAAAGGAAAAAAATGATGGTAAAATCATTAAGAAAACGTAAGAGGCAGGACCATGGCCAGCATGATCACAAGATCACTACAGGGCCATGGCTCTGATATGTGTGGCTTTATTACGAGAATACGTCTGAATTTATACAAGAACGAGAATAGGATAAGGAATCACTTGTTTGAAATTTTCATTCAACAACCTAAATCCTAATCTTTCTCACAGACAATTTGGGGAAGAAGAAACACATCAAAATGTTCAAGAGAAAAAAAATGAATACTGATAAGAAAATCATGAAAACTTACATGTACATATCACATTACTTACCGCACTTCTGCTATTGAAATAACAAGTAAGTTTGCCTTCTTTTACAGCATAAAGAAGCCTTAAGTTTCCTTGCCCAACTTCTATGGTACCATTTTGATCTCTTGGTGATGTATGAACTGTTGACATGGATGAACTAGAACCTGCAATTGCAATAGAGAATATTAGCACATGCAGTTTCATGTTCTGAAAAGGGCTTTACCATTTTGCTTTACAATTTGTAAGAATAGTGTACTAAATAGACCATAGACTAGTAATTAAATGCTCACCTGTGCGTTCTGCACTTGAAACAATGTAAGTGCTGAAACCAAAAGGTGAAGCAGTTGCAGAAAATGTAAGCCAAAAATTAGGTGTCTCGCTCGGGGTAATACCCGTGTATGCCCTAACATAATAGTTTCTTAAGCCCACCAAAGCACTGGATATAGGTAAAAGCTGTGATTCAATTTCCTTTCCTTCAGAGTTCAGAACAATAACTGATTCATTGATAACCTGGAATGATTTTGATGGGGTTAGATAAAAATAGCATTTGAAATAGTTCGACAAAAATGGCAAATCTCCTCATTAATATGTTTGTTCCTTGGAACAATAATATCAGTCCAAGCAGTGTTGAGAAATTCGTTTCGGTAATCGTTTCAGTTTGCCTCCGAATCGAAATATTTCGGCCAATTCAGGATTTTGGCGAAACAATTTGGATTTATATTTCGGAAAAATATAAAAATTTTAAAAATATACGTACATATAGAAATAAAACATATGGTTTCATACATATAGTTTATTCTTCTAAATCAACACATAATATGGGACATGTATGATAACAGCAGTTGTAAAGAACAGGGGGCAGATAACAGCTGAAAAAAGAGGGGGCAGCGAGCTTATAAAAAAAAGCAGCAAATTGCAAACTTAGCTAAAATATAAAAGCTATACTGACCCAGCCCAGCCCAGCCCAACCAGCAGATAAAAGGAGGCACGTGTTGAAACGAAAGGGTGCAGATAAAAAGGCATGGCAGGTGTTGACTTCGGTTCAACAGCTCTGGGCAAGAACGAAAGGGCGACCGGCAGCAGGTTGCTTCTCTTGGTCGAATGAAATGACCAGCAGCAGATTCCTTCGCTGCCTATTCTTCTTCTTCTTCTCAAAAGAAAGGGGGCGAATGAGATGCGATTAGTTAGGGTTTCTTTTTTTTTTTTTACTTTTACTTTTGGGTAAAAAAATTACTTTTAGCCCTTCATTTTTTTTTTTTTCTATTTTAAAGGCTAACTACAAATATCAACGGAACTCTGGAATTTCTGGCTAACCACAAATATATATATATGGGTGCTGTTCGGTTCCGTGGAGGGCCGAACCGAAATAATTCGGAAAATTCGGCCAAACCAAACCGAATTTCGTAACTTTGGTTCCAAACCCTTTGAAAAGAAGTTTGAAAATGCCAATAAGATCTCTTTGAAGTGTACGTTGAAGCATTACTGTTGACTTACAAGGTGCATTTGGAACTTGGGTGCACTGCAAACCAGCATATGAGAAGAAATTTGAGCAGAACAAATGATTATTCAAAATCACTAGATGTTAGGAGTGTGTGGAAAGAGGAACCATATCAAGCAGGATGCTGTCTTTACACCTTGTCCTCTCCAAATCAACACCTATTGTGGCAGGTCCAACTTGGAACAGAATGGATGGAGATGTGTGCAGAAAAAGTATCCAATTCCAACCTGCTTAACTTTGCTGCAGACAGTTAAATGTTTGCTTATTTTTCTATATGATAGGGTAGATTTTTGGGTTGCATAACATCCATAGAAGGCCCCACCATATGAACAGACTAGATCACCAGAAGGTTGACCAAATACGTAGGGTTTGTGGGGGCAAGCAAATGGGATGATTGACCAATGTACATTTCCTATCCTATATAACATAATGCTTAGGTATTTACAAGAACAAACCAAACGGGATCTCTTATATATGATGAATGTAAAAAATCTAAAGCTTTAATAGACCTAATCCAATCTTACCCATGATTTCGTAGATTGAGCTTGGCTTGAACAGTGTCGGGCCAAACTGAGTTGAGATAGATATAATTAATCAAGATTGAGCTCAAGCTTGAATTCGAATTGAGCCAAGCAAAGCTGATCTTAAGGTTAACTTGACAAAGCATAACATGCTCGACCCACGTTGAAGCTCATATATTTACATATAGGGCATTATTCTGCCACAGGTACGTCTTGCGAATTGCGTAAGAGGTAAAATTATATGTCCTTTGTGAGACCCACTTCGACACATGTCAACCATAGGAGGGTAGTGTGAAGGAAAGGTCTCATTGAGGATATGATTTTGGGCAAAAATCATCTCAATCAGATCATTACAAACATTGATTTAAGGGAGTCTAATGGTTCCTTGAGTCACAACTTCTATGAAATAATCCAGCAACGTGTATAGTTCAAATTAGTGTCAAATTAGGGTTAGTTCAGGAGTGGTCAGTAAGTGTGAGGGGCTTGGATACATCAAGGGGAGTTCCATGTGGTAGTGAAAAAGTTACCTCTCATTCAATCCATGAAGTATAACGGTTTTAGAATGCATCATGCTTTTTTTTTTTTTTTTTTTTTTTTTTTTTTTTTTTTAAGATTTCAATCCAATGGTGGGTCCCATTCTGATTGTTGTAAAAAAAATGGTATCCATGACATTTGAGGGGGTGTGGTGGGTGTGACACTCTGAGTCTGACGGCCGATGGGGTTGGATGGATCATAGGGCGTCCCACCTGCTCAAAAAAGGGATGATGCTCATATAAGGTTGCTCACCTTGGGGGCAAATCCACATATATACATATATGTAGGTGTACACACACTACCCCTTTGGTGGGCCATCAATATGCTTAGAAAAACTTTTCCTCACTAGCGTCATTGCTAACCTACATTGACATGTCCAAACCATCTCAAAATGGGTTTATGTTATTTTATCACCCATTGATACGACCCCTAAATGCTCCCAAAAGCGCTCATTTCTGTTGGAGTATATAAAGTTGGATCTATGAAAAAGAGAAGAAATGGGCGCTTCAAGACGCATCATCGCTTTCCTTGAGACGTTTTCTGCCACCCACTTGGTGGGACCAAGTCAGCAATGGGTTATGAGGAGGGCTGCCGCCAAGATACAATGAAGCCTAGCTTATGCCTTATGCTAATGTTGATCTGCATTTGCTGGCCCGAAGATCAACTCTGAAACCAGCAGCCCCACAAGGATGCAATAGCATAACCAAATGATCAATTGTATCCAGAGAGATGAAACCCACAGAATGCAGTTTACTGATGCAAGTTATTATATTCCCGCATGAGAATGTTCCAATTTATAGAAATTGGATGGTGAACACGACCGTTCAGAGAGTGTCGTTTTAATCCATATAGACACTGGAGAGTGGCTGTTAGAATTTGAAAATTGCTTTCTGAAACTCTTTGTTTGCGAAAGAGTATAGACATTAAGACGAGCAACCTTAGATAGTTAATAACTACCATAGGACATAACCTTTGTGCTCACCAAGTATAACCTAGCCCATAAACATGCCCACTAGCGCATTTAGTAATCGGATCAACCCAGTCAATAAGGGTCTGGGTATACTCGGGTCAGACCCAAAACTGAAAAATAAGGGCTTCTTTATTCTACCTATAAAACTCTAAGCCCAAGTCCAATAGTTGGAGTCCAAGTCTAGTCGACAAACATGGTTTGTCAAAGGAAACTCTTTTAAATGCCCATTTCATTTTCAACTTTTCCGATGTGGGACTCTATATAAAGGAAAACATAAGGCAAGTCTTCAAATAAAAATTGGTTCTTAAAGGGGTTGTTTTCTATGAGATTCCCTACATGAAATGCTTGAGTATGAAAAATCATTTCCAAGAAATCAAAATCCAAACATTGGACTTCTAATTTATCTCCAACAATCCTCCATAATTTTCAAATATTTCAAACAGTCCCCCACAATTTTGGAAATTTCAAAGAAACCCCCCACAATTGTAGAATGTTCATCAAGACCCTTGCAATTTTATATAATAGAATCTAGACCCCCATAATTTTGAAAAATTGTAAATGGCCCTCACAATGCAAAATAAAAATGTTCTGCTATTGAATCCCGAAATTTAATGCATAAATGAAAGGTGTCTTCTGGACAAGGACCAAAATAGCGGTTGCGGCGGGCGTAGCGGTCAGTGGCCAAAACACTACGTAGCGGTTGCGGTGATACGTAGCAGTGTGGCGGTGTGAATTTTTTAAATGGTCAAATTTTTTTGAATCTTGTATAGCAAAACAATATTGTATTTCTTTAGTGACTTGAAACCATATAAGGGTAGAAATAACTTTAGGAAAGATTATTGAGGAGAAGAAATAGGAAAAACAGTGTTTAAAACTAAAATTACTTGGCTCTATTAGGTTTTAGACCGTAGCGCCGCTATTTTCAAAATAGCGTAGCGGCCTTGACCGCTACGGCCGATAATGCGGACGCTACACTACATAGCGGCTACTATTTTGAACCATGCTTCTGGACTTGAACCTTCACTTAGTGATAACATCTCAAAGTCTCATCGAAGTTCTTGATGGCCATAGCCCTGAATTAGTGACTCCATGTGACAAAGCCAGAAATACTATAATGCATAAAATTTCTCAGCTTTTGAAATTTAGATAAAGCCAACACTATCTCAAGCCATGTACCTATATCCTGGCTTCATGAATGCTATCGAGGAAAACCAGATCTTCCTTAGAAGCGGCCGCACTTCCACATTCATATAGGTGGACCCATCCAGGCGCCCTTGTAACATCAATGCCTCAACATAATTTGTTATAGGTCCATTAAGAGCCTAGCTCACTCTCTTCTTTTCATTTCAAGTCCAAGCATTACTTCTAATGCAGGGATGAAAATGTAAATTTAGTGCTCGCCAATCACATGTTAATGATATACTTTGCTCATAGAACTCAAGATTTGGGGTACAAACACTAAGTCAAGTTTCTATCATAGTTTATCAATTAGTGGGTTTAAACCCATCCACATAGAAGTTTTAAGAACAACATCCCTTGCAAGGCCTTCACCAAGGGATGTGCCAAGTTTTCACTTGACATCACATAATTAATTGTGTTCACACGGATTTGAGCAATCTAGCCAGATATCTCTATTTCTTAGTCCAATATGCCTGGACTTACCATTGAACACTTTACTGTACACCCATGATAGTGTAGAAGTACTTCACAATGCAAAGATATTGGTGGCATTGGTCTAAGCCAAATTGGAATTTCTAAGAGTAAATTCCACAGTCACTCAGCCTCTTTGCCTCTGGCTACAAGTGCAACAAACTCTCACTCCATAGCAAAGTGAGTTATACAAGTTTGTTTCTTAAACCCCCCAAGAAATTGCAGCCCCACCAAGAGTGTATATCCAACCATTCGTGGACAAGAAATTGTCTGGACTAGGGGTGTCACAGTTCGGTTAACCGGTCATTTTGGGAAAACCGTTAACCGGACCGTGAATCACGGTTTTCTATTTTTAAAAACCATAACCGTAACCGTATTTGAAAAAACCATTAAAAACCGAACCGCGGTAAACCGTATTAGATGACTCAGTTACTGTTAATTCCCACTTTAAACAAGGATGAGAGATGCTCTAGCAACATTGGAGACCCATCTTGACTAATCGTATGCAACTGGGTCATGCTCCCTTCGTAGCAAACAAGGATGAGAGATGAATTGGGTTCAATGTTGCAGAAGTCTGTGTAGTGATTCCAGCCGCTTAACACAGCTGGAAAATTCAAAAGCTTCTTGTTACGCATAAGAGTCAGGACCTGAGAGGATTCAAGCTGGTTTGTACAAAGGATGGAGAACAAAACTACAAACAGAATGAGAAGAAACCAAGGATAGTTCACTTTGGCCATTAGGAATTATAACTTAGCAGTTAGATAGCCTCTTTTTGAAGGGTTTTAAGATGCCTGAGAGATCAAGAACAAAGGCCCACCACCACTTATACCAATATTAAAGAGTACTCCATGAAGAATTGATGAAATGCATTGAAGGTATACCTTCTGCACAAAGCCACAGAAACAATGAGAGATGAATAAGAGACTCACATATCTCAAAAAATCAGAATTTTACTATATGATGATAAAGACAAGGAATAGAATTTCTCATGATACCTCAATAATTTTCATCATCTTCTATTCTGAATAAAATGAGCAAAAAGAGTGAAGAGAACTTTAAATATTTTGGGGTTTTACCCTAACCAAGGTTAAATGGTAACTAGAAAAAGTGAAAAAAAATCACAATATTGAAAGGAAAAACAGAGATTTTTTTATCAGCTTTCCTAGCATGGTAAAGTTTGTTGAGAGGAGTTCAGAAGAGAACTCCAGATACATGAATTCTCAACGGATCTTACTTTGTTCTGCTATCTGCTGTTTCAGAGAATCAAGAGAAACAGCTGCAGATGAGCTTGGTCAACACGAAATTCCCACTCAATCTAGCACCTGTGTCTTGAATCTGAGTAGTCTTTTGACGAATTGCTAAACAAATCAGCTGAGGACGGACCCATCATTTACTAGAATCGCTAAACAATGGAATGGATCTGTTCAAGGGTTTGGGAGATGCTCTGGTTTCATCCTTGAGATGAAGATGGGATCATCGGAGGAGACTTTGGAAGAAGATGAAAAGGGATTGAAGAGAATAGGTGCGGTTAGGTCATTTGGATTTGGTAGATCGTTTGTGGCGATTCGTGGGGTTTTCTTCTTTTTTTTAAATGGTGGAGGGATTCTGGGTTTTTCTTTGGATGAGAGGTGGTGGTTACCCTGTAATATCCTGCACATCCTGGGCCCAGGATTAGGCTGGCCCAGGTAGTTCCATAGCTGCTCTCTTATTATGAGATTAGAAGTATTAATTATTTGGAAATTAGAGTTGTCTCACGTGAAGAGTTTTAGAAAGAGTAGGAGTAGTATGACTACACTAATTAGAAAGAGGAATAGGAATAGGAATAGGAATAGGAATCTATTTTATATATATATATATATAGATAACCAACGATCCCTGCTATATCCAATTCCTTTGGAGAAATTCTGAGTGAGCGAATTTTGTGGCTGCAATTCAGGAGAAGGAGAGGAAGGCCAACTGTTGTCCTATTCGTATCTACATATTGCAAAGGCGACAATCACGTATCAGAGGTGAGTGGATCTTCCTAATTGCTTAGATGATCAATTAAGATGATTGATATTGGGATGTGATTCAAACATTCTGTAGTGTTAGTTATACAATGATCTTGTATCCATCGAACAGACATGAAGAAGTTTGTTTTGGTCATCAAAGCATATATTAATGACAGAAGGAATGAGATTAGTGGAATGAGTACAGATCTGTTGAATACGCTTTAATTCTGTTGAATCAGAGACTGGGCGGTAAGACTATAGTTGATGTTTGAGAGTTGTGGGTCCAGATCAGGCCCACAGATCTAGTAGGGTACTGTTGGTCGACTAAGGAAGACCTGGACCGATGTGAAGTGGGCCCTATTTGGGCCCCCATCTATTCGATTGTTTGCAACAGAGACGTCATATCGGGAAAACAGGGTAGTTGGGTCAACATCCACACTGAGACCCACTATCAGATTTGATCAGAGATCAGGACCCTACATCTTGTAGGGGATCCATGGTCGACCATAGGGAACTAGGACATCTAGGGTTTGGACCAATGGGTCCCACTCTCCAATAGAATTAAAAGAACCAGGCGTGAATTTGATGAAAATAGGGCTGAAGATCGTCATCCATGCTGAGACTCACTACCTAAGTTAATCAGAGATTAGGACCCCACATCTTGAAGAGGGCCCAAGGACGACTTGGATGGTGGTGGTCCTATGTGGCCTGGGCCCCATCTGCCCAGATATCCGAAAGCTTCAAGTTTGTTAACTATGAGGCTTATTCATGAAATATGTCGTGTTTGCTGAGACTGTGGAGCCCAGTAAGGATGTTTGAGGGTGAATCCAATCCACTGGAATGAAAGCTTAGCCCTGGGCGACCTTGTATATTATGGCTGATCTTAGATCAAAATAGTGGGACCCACTAGATTTTACAACAAGGTGTTGCATGTGTGAAACACTTGTATTTTTTTAGGTTATATATGTGTACAGGTAAACTGGGAGGACTGTAGGGAAGAGGATAACCCTAGATTTTGAGTGTGATTGATATCTAATCTTCTCAATTAAATTAAATCAAGGTTTAAGGTGATTATAGTTAATTTATGTGGATAGTTGTATTGAAATCTAATGTAATGCTGTGTGATTTTTTATTTGATATGTAGAGTGGGTCATCCTTACGTATAATAACATTAGTCATGATCGGAAGTGGGGCCATTGATTTAATAAGGATTGTATGGGATTGATTTCACACTACTGGATGTAAATACTTTGATTTGTATTTAATGTAATATGTATGAAATGCTTACTGATGTACCTGGAATTATTAGTACACATGAAAAGATGACGGGTGTATGGATTTATTGTGTTAGGCATGGTGTTCAGACCATGTGGGCCATGGAGGCAGTTGTTCTTAGCCATTATGATGGCTGGTCCTTAGTGGACGTGTCTGATGAGATAGGGTCATGGTAACCGGTATACATGTATACGATGGGCCTTTTGAGGCGTGGTAATGTGCATGGGCACGGATTTGTATGTGGATGTACTTTAATGATATTTGATCTATTGATTCAGATGTGTTGATTATGTGATATTATGTTGTATGTGGCTTGTGTAATTAGGAAAATTCATTCACCAGTAATACTGATGCTGTGTTGCCCCCTTCAGGTAATCATAATGCGGGTAGGCCAGAGCGGAATGACGATCAACACGTGAATTTCGGCATGCGTGGCTGAAGGGAGAGAACGAGAAAAGCTTTAATAGTTGATAGAATTATTAGTCATTGTTTAGGAGAAGATATTTAATGTTTTAATCACATTATTGATTTGAGTCAAGACATAATAAGTTTGATTACTCAGAGATTATTGATAATTATAAATGGAAATATATTTTGAACTAAATGCTTGATTCCTTGTGAAAATTATTTGATGTATGCATGATAAATATTACTATATAATCACGATCCGGATATCCGACAGGGCCCCATAATTTGGGTCATGACATACCCGTTGGGGATCAGTGTTCTCCTTGGCGTCATCGTTGTCGCCGTCGTCGGTCTCCGTCAGGGATGGCTGCTTTCCACTGTCGTCGCGTGTCGTACGCCTGGGAGTAGAAAGAGAGGCAAGAAAGGGATAAGTTTGGGAGTTAGGGTTTCGTGTTGTCATGGAATACACTTAAAAGGGATACATATTACATTTAACCCTTTATTTTTTTTAATTAGTATAACGGAGTCAAACATGCACGCATGGAGAGGAAACAATAAGATTGGAGGCAAAACGTGTACCCCTTAGGGTTGTATCCTTCTCATTATATAAGGGTTGATTACCCTCTAATTAGTATCCTAATACAATACAAGTTCCTATTATTGGTATCCCAATATAAAACAAGTTCCTAAAATCAAGCTAACTTAATAAAACAAGTTCCAAGCCTGCGCAGATGGGCTGGATTGAACCCCCCCCCCCCCCCCCCCCCCCCTTCTTCTCTCAAATTGATGTGGGGGAGTCATAAAGCAGCAATTTCGAAACCAAAAATTGATGTCGAGGCTAAGGAAGTCCTTTGGTGAAGATATCAGCAAATTGAAGGTCAATAGGGACATAAGGTAAAGAAATGACATCACGCTTCAATTCATCCCAAATAAGGTGGCAATCCACTTCAATATGTTTGGTGCGTTCATGAAAGACAGGATTCTCAGTGATCCTGATAGCCCCAATATTATCAGCATGGATGTAGGAGATGCTTATGCAAAACTGAGTTCCGAAAGAAGTCCCCGTAGCCATAAGATTTATGAACAAGCCGAAGACATTGCCCTATATTCAGCCTTTGTGGAGGATCGAGAAACACGCTCCTATTTCTTGCATTGCCAGAAAATTAGAGAATTGCTAAGATACATGCACTAACCAATAGTAGATCGACGTGTATCCTGACAGCCTGCCCAGTCAGCATCTGCATAAGCAGTCAACTAAAGTGGATTATCCTTGGGATAAATAAACCACGAGTAACAGTTCCTAACAAATACCGGATAATGCGCTTGACAGCATTTAGATGAAGGTGTCTAGGAGATGTCATGAATTGGCTCACAAGATTGACAGCTTATGAAATGTCTGGGCGAGTGATGGTGAGATAGACTAGGCTGCCCCCCAGGCGCCTGTATGTATGTGGATTAGGAAGAAGATCGCCAGCATCTTTACTTAATTATAGGTTGACCTCTAAAGGTGTATCAACTGGCGAAGATTCATGTAGATCAGCAAGTTCAATAAGATCAAATGTGAATTTGAGTTGATTAAGAAACAGGCATTTGGGAGATTGATGCACTTCTAAGCCCAAAAAAATAATGTAAAGGGCCCAAATCCTTCATATTGAAATAATCCCGGACAAAAGCTTGGATAAACTTGATCATACTATAATCAATGCCAATAATAATATCATCAACATACACAAGTAGAACAGTAACACCAGTAGATGTTTTGTGCATGAACAGAGATGGATCGTAAAGGCTCTAAGTAAAGCCACTAGCGCATAAAAGCCCCTTAAAAGTTTAAAACCATGCCTGAGGAGCTTGCTTTAGACCATAAAGAGATTTCCGGAGGCAACAAACAGAATTTTTAGATGGAGAGGTGACGCCCTGAGGAATCCTTATATAGACTTCTTTCAAATCCCCATGAAGAAAGGCATTTTTTACATCCATTTGGTATAACGGCTAAGATTGTGAGGCGGCAATGGCAAGAAGTAACCGAATAGATGTCATTTTTGCCACATGTGCAAACATCTCCTTATAGTCAATGCCATATTCCTGCCTGTTTCCTAGTGCCACAAGTGTAGCTTTGTGTCTATCCAAGGAGCCATCAGATTTTAGTTTGATGGAGAAGATCCATTTGCAACCGATCGGTTTAACTGCTGAAGGACAATCCACAATGTCCCGTCTGTAATTCTGATCTAATGCATCTAATTCCGCCCTCATAGCCTAGATCCAATTATCATGTTGTACTGCCTGCAAATAAGAACTTGGTATAGAAACAGAGGAAAGGGTTGTCATCAAGAAAGTGAGGGTAAATCCATACCGCTCAGGTGGTCGAGAAGTTTTGGAGAAGCGACGCAGGATATGAGGAGTTGTGGAACCGGTTGCCGGCAGAGGATCAAGAGGACGGGCATCAGCAATGGTAGGTTTTTCCCGATGATGATAAACAAAGTCAGGATTAAACCTAATAACAGTTGTTTTATCTCCGGTAAGAGAACAGGAGAAGAGGGATAAAGACAATCCAAATGAGTCTGAAAAAATACCGGTTTTCAAAAAAAATAACATTACGAGACACCCTCATGGGACAACCAATGGGGTCGTAGCACACAACCTTTTTGATTGGTGGCATAACATAAAAAAGCACACCTGTGAGATTGAGCGGTTAACTTTATTTGTACTGTACGAGGTAAATGAACAAAGCAAACACATCCAAAAGTATGTACATGATCAAACACAAGATAATGACCAAAAAGTTTAAAATGCAGTGTTAATTGAGCAATGGTAGGAGATGGAAGACGATTTATTAAATGGACTGCAGTGGTGAGAGCTTCTGCCTAAAAACGCGAAGGGACTGATGATTCAATCAATAAGGTTCGAGTAACATCAAGGAGATGCTTGTTTTTCCGTTCCGCGAACAGGTACATTGAGAAATGATTCCTTTAGTTTTCAGAAAAGACTGAAAATCATTGGAAACATACTCCCCCCCGGAATCAAAACGCAAAGTTTTAATGCATTTTGAAAATTGGGTTTCAACATAGCTAAGAAAAAATTGAATAGCATTAAGAACATTAGACTTAGAATGCAGTAAATAAACCCAAGTAAACCGGCTGAAGTCATCAATAAACGTAACAAAGTACTCGGTGCTCCGTGTTGTGGAGTGAGGAAAAGGTAAGGTTTTACTTTTTCCTAATTTACAAGCATCACATTCAAAAGAAGCAGAATCAAAAGGTTTATTTAATAATCCAAATTTAAATAAAGTAGACACCGAAGATGCATTCAGATGACCAAGTCTATTATGCCACAACCGAGAACTATTCTGAAGATTAAAAAAAGAAAAAAAAAACTGGTGTAAAAACTTGCTCTAAGTAAATGTAGGAATTGGAAGGGAAAACTGTTTGCCACGCTTAGGCCCCTTGCGATCACTTCCCCCGACTCCGGGTCCTATACAACACAATTAGAAGAAGAAAAAGAAACATTGTAATTATTCTCAACAAGTTGACCCACAGAAACCAAGTTTGTAGCAAGATGAGGAGACACTAAAATATTGGTTAATGGTAAGGGGCCAAGGATATCACTAATAGAGGTGATTGGAAGATGGTCTCCATTGGCAGTTTGAACGGTAAGAGGACCAGTGTAAGGAACAACATTTTGCAGTACTGTGGGTGAAGAGGTCATATGGTTACTTACTCCAGAATCTAAGTACCATGCATGAGACAGAGACGAATCAGTACCTGAGATGTTCATAGATGCCAAGGCATTGATAATCATTTGATTTACCATGTCAGGAGTGAAAGGAGCGAGGGATGCAGATTGTGATGAGGAACCATGCTGTGAAGAAGACTCATACTAGAGGGAACCACTGAAGTCAGAGGGTGCATATTGTTAAGAGGTCGCTGTGCAAGCACTAGGAGCAGACTAAACTGTGTAAGTACCAAGAGCTGATGACTTATAGTTGCGGAAAGTAGAATTGAGACCCTTCTTCTGACATTCTTCAACAAAGTGACCAATGGCTTTACAATACCTGTAGTTCTTTGCTTTGCATTGGTCTGCATAATGACCATATTTTTTTACAATTATAGCACTGAATTTTATTGACGTCCTTGGGAAGTGGTCTGGTGGTAGTAGCATAGGCAAGTGGAGCCTCAGCAGACCTCAGTTGTTCCATAGAAGTTTTGGTAACCAGGCGTTGTTCTTCATGCAGAAGTTCCTGAAGACAGTCATCTAAGCTAGGAAGAGAAGCCCGGCTCATCAAGTTTGATCTAACAGTCTCATACTCCGGACGAAGTTTCATGAGAAACTGGTCCCAATGACTATTTCGTTGTAATGGAAAGAGTTCAGGTAGAAGCGCTTCAGGCACAGTGGCAAACTTGATCTCCTCATATTCAAACCATAGTCTTCGAAACCCATTGTAATAGTCTTGGATGGATAGGGTGCCTTGGGTAAACTGAGAGATGTCAAATTCCAATTGAAATTGGCAGGCAGCATTGCCTTGCTGATAAATCTTTTTAAGGTAGTCCCACATCTCATGGGTAGATTTGTAAGGTTTCAGGTTGAGAATAAATTGCGGTTCAATAGAGCCCAGCAACCAAGTTTTGATTTTGGCATCCTTAGTTTTCCAGGCGGAAATCTTTTTGTCATCTTCCTCCAGTTTACTTTCAAACCCATCAATGTATCCCCACTTCCTTCTAAGTAAATTTGAAACTGAAAGGCCAAGGTGTAATTTTTGCCATCAAAGCGTACCAGGGCAATTTCAGATTTTTCCATTATGTGACACATCAGTCAGAAGAGATAGAAGAGATAAGATGATAGAAAAGATAACGACGCGCCAAAAAAGCTACTCTGAATAGAACCAGAGCAGTGACTGAAGACCAAGGTGCAGAACCAGGAATTAAAGTATCACAGCAGTAGTGCAATACGAATCAGCAGATTGGATCAAGTAGCCACAGCAGTAACAATCAGCAGTAATCAGCAACAAAACAGTAACAACAGCAGTAGCCAGCAACAAGTAGCAGTGGTAAATAGCAAAAACAGAGCTTCTCAGGTACCAGCAGTAGTAAGTACCAGCAGTAGTAAATAGCAGTAGTAAGTACCAGCAGTAACCAGAAATAGAACAGTCGCTGATACAGCAGCTGTTGCACAGAACTGAGCCCTAAACAGGGACTGACGACCCAAATTTGGAGGTGGGTTGTGTACGTGGGCCACACCAGAAGATCAGTTGGCGTGGATGAACCCACAGAAGATTTAAGCAACTGATGGAAGAAGATTCATCCAAAAACATTCCAGATCAAACTTCTTGGACGGCTGAGATGAAATCAGATTAATAAAAATTGATTATTCACTGAATGCAGTAGAAGGCCCTACCTTGGATTAGGAAAAAATTGCCAAAAAATCACCAAAATTACTAAGAATTCCAATTGACCATCATGGGCTGGTTCCACAGAGGTGTTGAAGACGATCTCAGGTTGATCTGAGATGATCTGAGATGATCGGAGATGATCGGAGACACACCAAGGGCTTCCAGACGTGGAAGATGTCAGGGAGGATCTATAGATCCTTGTAACTTGAGGAAACTAGAACACTAGGGCTTGAATCAGTAGATCTGATACCATGTCAGGCATGCACACATGGAGAGGAAACAAGAAGATTGGAGGAAAAACGTGTCCCCCTTATGGTTGTATCCTTCTCATTATATAAGGGTTGATTACCCTCTAATTAGTATTCTAATACAATACAAGTTCCAATTATGAGTATCCCAATACAATACAAGTTCCTAAAATAAAGCTAACTTAATAAAACAAGTTCCAAGCCTACACTAATGGGCTGGATTGACAAACGGTACAGTTAACCGTGTGCCAGTTAACCGAACCATATTTTACGGTTCGGTTCGGTTAATAACCGTGAGTCAATACTGAAAACCGTAACCGAACCGTGAAGTGCAGTTTTTCGATTTTAATTGTTAAGTTGACCCATGTGTTAAGTTGACCCATGAAGGAGCCCAAGGCCCATCAATCCACTCCAGCAAGCTATATCTCACGTGGGTTTGATTTGGTCAATATTTAGATAGCTTTACATATTCTAATTGGATTGCTTTTCCTATTTTAGATTAGTGATTAATGTAATTACCTAGTTTCCTTTGTAAGAGCCTTGATTAAGGCATGTATAATCCTATATATTGGTGATCATTCTCCAAGAGAAGACACGAAATTAATACAATCAGTTTCCAGAAGTCTCATTCGATCTTTGTGTTTTGCAATTGTAAGAATGACATAGTATCAAAGCCTTGTTCAAAGAAATCTTGTTTTGTGATCTTATATAGCATTAAGGCATTAAGGATAGAGAGAAATTAATCTCTCTTGTGAAGATCGACAGATCAAAGATCTGTTTCCAAGAATCCAGACGCTGCAGCATTATCATCTTCATGGTGGCCCACCTCTGATCATCAAAACACCATCAGAAATCTCCCCAGTCATGGTCGCCTGGATTTTCTAGGAATATTGGAGATTTTTTCAGATTTTTTCAGCACTTCCAGGTTGGTGATTTACTCATTCTAGAGATTTTCCAGATTTTTAATATTGTTTTCATCTAGACCGTCCAGAATCTTGGATCTGTGGTAGAATTGGATCATTCTTCTTCCATTAGAAGCCAGAGTATTGTGCTTCCTCAGATCAGTGATCTGATCACTGTTCAGATCTACCAGTGGGGCCCACGTCAAGGTTCAGCACCATTTTTCAGGTCGTCTGGGGTGTTTTGTTGCTTGATTTACTGTTCTGTGTTCACTGGTTGGTCCGATCTTGGTATTGCACACTCATAGTTCTTGTGTCTTCTCTGTTTGCTGGACTTTCTCCTATTTTTCACTGTTTCACTCAGTGTTTTTGGACAAATCTTCATTAAAGATGGAAAAATCTGAGGTTACCTTGATCCGATTCACGGGAAAAAATTACCCCGCTTGGTCGTTTCAGTTCCAGATTTACCTTGAAGCCAAGGAATTGTGGGGCTATATTTCTGGATCTGATCCTAAACCCACAGAAGATGAGAAGATATCCACTTGGCTTACTAAAGATGCAAAAATAAAAACTTGGATACTGAGTTCAGTGGAGCCACATCTGATAATGAACCTGAAATCTTATCCCACTTCTAAAGACATGTGGGGGTATCTGAAGCAAGTGTACCATCAAGATAACTCCGCACGTCAATTTCATCTTGAATGTGCGATTGCTGAATATGCACAAGGGAACTTGTCAATCCAAGATTACTATTCCGGATTCCGAACCCTTTGGTTGGAATATGATAGTATTAAGTATGCAGATGTGGCTGCCGATGTTCTGATCGTAATTCACGATCATCAGGCCTCTAGTCAGCGGGATCAATTTTTGATGAAATTACGGAATAAATATGAAAGTATTCGATCTGCCCTAATAAATCGGACACCTTTACCTTCCTTGGATGTCTGCCTGAATGAACTCTTACGTGAGGAACAGCGCATTTCGACCTCAGCCCATCTGGCTCAACAAAAGACTGAGACCTATTCAGTCGCTTTTTCGGCCAATAAGGCTTTTCAGCCTCCACCTCGAGACTTGAGCAAAACACAATGCTACAGTTGTCAAAAATTTAGGCATCTTGCATCTCAATGCAAACAGAAAGTATGTAGCTACTGTAAAAAGTCGGGACATATCATCTCTGAATGTCGCCGTCGCCCCCAACGTCCGACTCCACAGCATCAGGCTCCACAGTATCAGGCTTCGCTGTATCAGACTCAGTCTCCGACTCCACATGCTTATGTTGCCTCTTCAGATATACCTGCTCCTGCATCTGCGCCTTCACAGCCTGGGCCCCCATCTTCTCTGACTCCTGACTTGGTTCAGCAAATGATTGTCAATGCCCTTTCTGCATTAGGTCTTTCAGGTACATCGCCTCCATCTTCTACTTGGTTTCTTGATTCCGGGACATCTAATCATATGACATATTCCCGGAACCCTCTCTCCAATGTGAAAAAATACAATGATAATCTTCAAATACAAACTGCCAACGGAGGTACTATTCCCATTACTGCTCTTGGAGACATTCCTGGTCCCATCCCTTTGAAAAATGTCTTCCTTTGTCCCAATTTAACTTCTAATCTATTGTCAGTCGGGCAACTTGTTGAAAATAATTGTAACATATCTTTTTCTTCTTCTGGTTGTGTTGTGTAGGACCAGATGTCCGGGAAGGAGATCGCGAGGGGACCTAAGTGTGGACGCATGTTTCCGCTGGATTTCTCTCAAATTCCTAGGACTAGAGTTGCCAATGATGTGTTTTGTTTTTCTATTAGAGATAACTGCTAATTGTAGCATAAAAGACTCGGACACCCTAATTCCAAGGCTTTGTCCCTTATGTTAAATTCTGGTTTATTAAATAAATCTATTGGCTTATCTTCTTGTGTACCTTTTGATTGTGCTCCTTGTAAAATGGGAAAGAGCAAAACTCTTCCTTTTCCTATTTCCACTTCACACAGCACTAGGTGTTTTGATTTAATTCATAGCGATGTATGGGGAATTGCTCCAGCTCTTTCTCATGCTCACTACAAATATTTTGTCACTTTTATTGATGATTTCAGTCATTTCACATGGATTTACTTTCTGCATTCCAAATCTGATGTTTTCACTGTTTTTAAAATTTTCTTAGCTTATGTTGAGAATCAATTTTCCACCTGCATCAAAATCTTGAGATCTGATTCGGGTGGAGAATGTCTCTGATTTTCAAAAGTTTTTGCAACACAAAGGCATTATTTCTCAGCGTACTTGTCCCTATACTCCCCAGCAGAATAGAGTTGCTGAACGGAAAAATAGACATCTGCTTGATGTCACTCGCTCCCTACTTCTTGAATCATCGGTTCCTACCCGTTTTTGGGTTGAGGCACTGGCTACTGCAGCTCATCTCATAAATCGTCTGCCTTCTGCCTCTCTTCAAACTCAAAGCCCATATTACCGATTGTACCAGACATCTCCATCTTATGATGATCTTCATGTTTTCGGCTCCGTTTGCTTTGTGCACTTGCCTCCTTCTGAACGAACCAAATTAACTGCACAATCAGCTAGGTGTGTGTTTTTAGGGTATGCCCCCTTCCAGAAAGGGTACCTTTGCTACGACCCTCACATTCGTCGCTTACAGACCTCTAGGAATGTTGTTTTTTTTTAACAACAGTATTTTTTTCAACAGCACCTTGAACCTCCTGACTCCTCTTTAGTGTCATACAGACGCGCCTCCCAGGGATCCCCCTCCTAATCTTCCTCCAGCATCTAGTCCACCTCCGGCAATTGGTCCTTCTGGGCTTCCTCCATTGCGTCGCTCCACACACATTTCGGTATCCCCTGACCGCTATGAGTTTTCCTATACTTCCTTAATGCCCACTTTGTCCTCTTCTTCCATTCCCCAATCCTACTCTCAGGCTGTGCAGGACAAATGTTGGAACCAGGCTATGCAAGATGAGTTGGACGCTTTAGAGAAAAATCATACATGGGATATTGTCCCCTCTCCTTTGGGTGTCAAACCTATTGGCTGCAAGTGGATCTTTTCTCTCAAGTTAAAACCAGATGGCACTCTCGATCGATATAAGGCGCGCCTCGTTGCTCTCGGCAATCGGCAAGAATATGGCATTGATTATGATGAAACATTTGCTCCTGTCGCTAAGATGACCACTGTCCGCATAATCCTTGATGTTGCTGCATCTCAGTCCTGGCCTCTCTATCAAATGGATGTCAAAAATGCTTTTCTTCATGGTGATCTCAAAGAAGACGTTTATATGCGTCTGCCTCCAGGGTCTTCCTCTGGGACGGGCATGGTTGCGAAGGTCCGTCGCTCTCTTTATGGCCTGAAGCAAGCTCCTCGCGCATGGTTTGAGAAATTTCAAGATGCTCTTCTCTGTTTGGGTTTTCATCCAAGCCAGCATGATCCTTCTATGTTCTTACATCATGCTCCATCTGGAATTACTGTTCTACTGGTCTACGTTGATGACATTGTCATTACTGGTCCCAATGCACACATGATTCATGACCTTCAAGCTTCTCTTCATCAGACATTTCAGATGAAGGATCTCGGCCCCTTGCACTATTTCCTCGGTCTTGAAGTTCATCAATCCCCTACTGGTATAATTCTCAATCAGCACAAATACACGGTTGACCTCATTGACTTGGCTGGCCTTGCTGATTCCGCTCTGGTCGATACACCAATCGAACTGAATGTCAAACTCAGTAGAGAGGAGGGTGACTTTCTTCCAAATCCTACCGCATATCGCCAGTTAGTAGGTAACTTGATCTATCTCACCATCACCCGTCCTGATATCTCCTTTGCGGTCAACCTCATGAGTCAGTTCATGACTGCTCCTCGTCATCTTCATATGGCTGCTGTTCGCCGCATCATTCGGTACCTTATTTGCACCCCGACTCGCGGGTTGTTTTTTCCATCCAACAATCCTCTATCTCTCAAAGCTTATTCAGATGCTGATTGGGCTGGTTGTCCAAATACTCGCCGATCGACGACAGGATGGTGCATGTTTTTGAGTGATAGTCTGATTTCCTGGAAATGCAAGAAACATGACAAAGTTTCAAAATCTTCTACTGAGGCCGAGTACCGAGCTATGTCTGCTGCGTGCTCCGAAATTCTTTGGCTCCGAGGTCTGCTCTCTGACATTGGATTTCCCGTAGAAGGAGCTACACCCCTCTATGCTGATAATACAAGTGCAATTCGGATTACTGAAAATCCGATTTTTCATGAACGCACTAAACACATCGAGGTTGATTGTCACTTCATAGAGATGAGCTTAAACGTGATGTCATCAGCCTTCCACATGTCTCCACTGAGCTTCAAATTGCTGATATTCTTACTAAAGGCCTTCCCCGACCACGGCATCAATTCTTGGTTGGCAAATTGATGCTCGTTGATTCTCCCGCATCAATTTGAGGGGGGGTGTTAAGTTGACCCATGAAGGGGCCCAAGGCCCATCAATCCATTCCAGCAAGCTATATCTCACGTGGGTTTGATTTGGTCAATATTTAGATAGCTGTACATATTCTAATTGGATTGCTTTTCCTATTTTAGATTAGTGATTAATGTAATTACCTTGTTTCCTTTGTAAGAGCCTTGATTAAGGCATGTATAATCCTATATACTGGTGATCATTCTCCAAGAGAAGACACGAAATTAATACAATCAGTTTCCAGAAGTCTCATTCGATCCTTGTGTTTTGCAATTGTAAGAATGACATTAATAACCGTAACCGAACCGTGAAACATATTAACCGAGGTTCAGTTCGGTTATACGGTTTTCCGGTTTTCTTTTACACCCCTAGTTTGGACCGACTTTCCGACTAGCGTCACAATACCCTTCCAGTACAGGAGGATACCCAAGATAGCTCAACCCAGAATGCAGAGTTTTCTTAAGATATTTAAGAACTCTTGAAATAACATTCCAATGCATTAAATCAGGATTACCAGTAAATCTAGTTAGTTTACCCACAGCATATGGAATATCAAGTCTAGTATAGTGTATGGCATACATCAAGCTACCAATAATTCTAGCATATATTCCTCTTATGATACTACCGTTCTTTGATTATAGGCCAGTTTAATGTCTGGATCACATGGAGTTGAAACAGGCAAACTATGAAAATGATTGAACTTTAGAAAAAAAATTTCAATGTAATAAGACTGTGTTAGAGATATGCATCATTATGTTTCAGGATTTTTATCCCTATTATAACATTAGTTAATCCCAAATCTTTCATATAAAAATGAGTCATAAATTCTTTTGTACTATTAATGCAATCAAAATCAGTACCAAAAATGAGCAAGTCATTACCATATAAGTGTACGAATATACCCTCACTGTGAGAGAATTAGGACACATAAATCAGATTCATTTATTTTGAAACCAAATGAAAAAATCACTTCATCAAATTTCTCATGCCATTGCTCAAAAGCTTGCTTTAAACCATAGAGATATTTAATTAATGGGAAATGTTCATATGCATCTATCCCTCACCATTTTTGGTAAGGGGTGTACTTCCTCACTTTTGTATTTGAAACTTCCCCTTTTGGGGTGTCCCTCACCAAAAATGGTGAGGGATGGATGCACTTGAAGACCCCCCTTAATTAATTTACAAATCTTAAGTTCTAAATTTCCAACAATTTTGTATTCTATCTTTCCTAATTTTACCACACATCCACATCAATATTCTCATCTATGTTACACTCATTTTGTGCATGTGTTGCTTCTTGACTGACCAAAATTCTACTCCATAGGTCATAGCTGGTCTGAATCACTATCCTATAACATTTTCCATTTGTTAAAACAGGCCCAAGGACCAAAGTCCATCAGTAGTCAGACCAATGTTATATCTCACGTGGAATTGATTTGGGTCAATATTGAGACAGCTGTTGCCTTCCTTACTTAGAATAACAATTGTTGTAATTAGTTGCTTTGTTAACTTAGATTAGTGATTTATATAATTAGATGGCTTTCCTTTCTTAGAGCCTGGATTAAAGGCATGTAAATACCTATATATTGATGGACGATCTCCATAGAAAGATATACAAATTAATACATTCTCAAGAGTATTCTGAAACTCTTTTCTGTGATCGTGAGTTTGTCATGGTATCAGAGCAAGGCTCAAGGCAGTCTTGATCTTAGACATATTCCAAAGTTTTAAGGGAATAGAGATAGAGAGAATAAGTCTCTCTCGTGCAGCACATAGATCCAAGATCTATTTTCAAGAAATCTTCAGCGACACTGTGCCAGCGACATCTTCCTCCTGCGTCAGCAACGTCCTATTGGTGGTGAAATAATCTGTGATGAGATTATAGGAAGAAGATGAAGACAATATTGGGAGAAAAACTTGATTCCTCATAGAGAGGATCGATTGTGTATTTATAGTTACATTATACCCTAATCAAGGGCAATCAGAATAATCAATAATCAATCTCCTAATCTATACAAGGAAGAGAATAAATCACATAATCTATACAAGGAAGTAGATATGAGAAAAATCAGCAGATGATCCCACACGTGGGATCTTATATACAACGCCCTTGATGGGCTGGGCTGGGCCTAGTGGGCCTAGGCCACATTATCTTCTACACTCCACCTCAAATTGATGTGGTAATGTAGAAAACAGCAATTTGCGAGTGAGGTCATTATGGCACGGCTTGGGAAGAGTTTTGGTGAAGATATCCGCCAACTGGTCATGAGTAGAGACATGAGGCAAGGTTATCTTATCAGTGACAACATGCTGACGGATGAAGTGACAATCAATCTCAATGTGCTTCGTCCGTTCATGGAAGACTGGATTATTAGCAATTCTAGTAGCACTAGTATTGTCCCCATGAAGAGGTGTAGAACTACCAACAATGACACCAAATTCACAGAGAAGACGGCGGAGCCAGATGATTTTAGCACTTGCGGATGACATTGCCCGATATTCGGCCTCAGCGGAAGACTTGGACACAGTGGTTTGTTTCTTGCACTTCCACGAAATCAGAGAGTCGCCAAGAAACATACACCAGCCAGTGGTAGAGCGCCGAGAATCAGGGCAACCAGCCCAGTCGGCATCGGCATACGCTGATAAGCGCAGAGAAGTATCAAAAGGATAAAAGAGACCATGAGTAAGAGTGCCTTTAACATAGCGAAGTATGCGCAAAGCAGCAACAATGTGTGGTTTGTGAGGATTGCTCACAAATTGGCTAACGGTATGAACGGCATGAGAGATATCAGGTCGAGTCATAGTTAAGTAGAGCAAACTACCAACTATCCGCCGGAAAATGGAGGGATCATCCAGGGGAAGGCCATCCTCCGCACTGAGTTTGCTGTTTAATTCCAACGGCGTATCAAAATTGTGAGCATCATCAAGTCTTGCTGAGGTGAGCAAATCGGTAGCATATTTACGCTGATGGACCCGAATGCCTGATTTGGTACGCGAAATCTCAAGCCCCCAGAAAGTATGTGAGAGGACCAAGATCCTTCATCTTGAAGTGGCGAGTAAGGTGGTGTTTGAGATCTGTAATGCCTGCAGTATCATTGCCACTGATAATCATATCATCAACATAGACTAAGAGAAATGTGTAGCCCTTCGGTGTCCATCGGCGGAAGAGAGAACTATCAGAATGACTTTGACGAAATCCGGCTTGAAGGATCGCGGCACGGAATTTATCGAACCAAGCCCTTGGAGCTTGTTTAAGCCCATAAAGTATCAAACGTAGCATCCAGAAGAGATCTTGAATTGTATAATTTTTTGGATGCTTTTCATTGGAGATTCTCTCCTATTATATAGAATACAGATGCCTTATCAAAGGCTACAAATCAGCTACAAATCAGCTCTACAAATCAGCTCTACAAATCAGCTAATCTAATTATAATCTACTATTAATGAAAGAGTATCTAATTACAATCTAATTAAAGAAGGAAGAAGCTGTGCAAAGACTTGACCAAATCCAACGAGATTGGATATCATTGTATTGGGCCCAAGAAGGCCTGAGCCATCCGAGTGGGCCTGAGCCACCTTGTATTTGACACCCCCCCCCCCCCCCCCCCCCCCCCCCCCCCCCCCCCCTCAAATTGATGCTGGGGAATCCACAAGCATCAATTTATTAACCAAGAACTGATGGCAAGGTCGCGGAAGTCCCTTTGTGAGGATATCGGCATTTTGAAGATCAGAAGATATGTGAGGAAGGCTAATCACATCACGCTTGTATTCGTCGCGAATAAAATGGCAATCAATCTCTATGTGTTTAGTGCGTTCGTGGAAAACTGGATTGGCAGTAATACGAAGGGTACTAGTATTGTCTGCATAGAGTGGTGTGGCACTAGCAGCAGGAAATCCAAGATCCGTAAGCAACCCGCGAAGCCAGAGAATTTCTGAACAAGCAGCAGACATAGCACGATACTCAGCTTCGGTGGAAGATCTGGAGACCTTATCTTGTTTCTTACATTTCCACGAAATCAAGCTATCTCCCAGATACATACACCATCCTATGGTAGAGCGACGAGTATCTGGACAACCAGCCCAATCAGCATCTGAGTATGCTTTGAGTGTCAAGGAGTTGTTGGCAGGATAAAATAATCCACGGGTTGGTGTCCGAATTAGATATTTAATGATACGTCGAACCGCAGCCAAATGAAAATGTCTAGGATCAGTCATGAATTGACTGACTAAATTGACTGCATAAGAAATATCAGGACAAGTTATTGTCAAGTAGATCAGGCTGCCAACGAGGCAACGATAAAGAGTATGATCAGAGAGAGGATCCCCACTGTCTTGCTGAAGTTTAACATTGACTTCGACTGGAGTATCGACGGGAGCAGAACCTTGAAGTCCAGCCATTTCAATTAGGTCGAGAGCATATTTATGTTGATGGAGGACGATGCCTTTTTCAGATTGATGAACCTCAAGACCTAAAAAATAGTGTAGAGGACCAAGGTCTTTCATGTGGAAAGATTCATGAAGAGAGGCCTGAAGTTGGTGAATCATATCTGCATCGGTGCCTGTAATGATGATGTCATCCACATAAACAAGAAGAATAGTAATCCCCGTAGAAGCATGATGAAGGAACATGGATGGATCATATGAACTAGGATGGAACCCCAAGTGGCTAAGAGCATGTTGGAATTTTTCAAACCATGCCCGGGGGGCCTGTTTGAGGCCATAGAGAGAACGCCGTAGTTTGGCAACAGCACCCGTGATGATAGAGGAAACCCCCTGAGGAAGGCGCATATACACATCTTCTTTGAGATCACCATGAAGAAATGCATTCTTGACGTTCATCTGGTATAGAGGCCAGGATTGGGATGCTGCAATGGCAAGAAGAGTCCTAACAGTTGTCATTTTTGCTACAGGGGCAAACGTCTCTTCATAATCAATACCATATGCCGATTACCCAGAGCAACAAGACGCGCCTTATACCGAGCCAGAGTCCCATCAGGGTTAAGCTTGATAGAATAGATCCACTTGCAGCCGATTGGCTTAACAGAAGAAGGACACGGAACCACATCCCATGTATGATTTTGCGCAAGAGCATCCAATTCATCCTGCATAGCTTTATTCTAACAGAAGAAGGACACGGAACCACATCCCATGTATGATTTTGCGCAAGAGCATCCAATTCATCCTGCATAGCTTTATTCCAACACTCATGCTGCACAGCCTGGGAATATGAGTTTGGTATAGAAGTAGAAGACATGGTGGCCATTAAGGAAGTGTGGGTAAATCCATAACGATTTGGAGGCACTGAAATCCGAGATGAACGGCGTAAGGGAGGATCTCCAGTTGGACCAGATGCAGTTGGGGGATCGTTAGGGGGACTATGTGTAGTCGCAGTTTTACTCCGCCTCTGATAAACGAAATTAGGATTAAATTTCACAAATGGTGTTTTGTCCGAAAAACCAGGGAAGGAAACAACAGATGAAGACTCCACAGAATCAAGATGTTGTTGGAAAAAATATTGATTTTCGAAAAAGACAACATTACGGGAGGTACGAATGCGCCGTATGTGAGGATCATAACAAAGAAACCCCTTGTGATGACTAGCATATCCTAGAAATACGCATTTAGCAGATTGGGCAGTAAGTTTGTTACGCTCAGAAGGAGGTAAATGTACAAAACACACCGATCCAAAAACATGTAAATCATCATAAGACGGTGTAGATTTGTATAATCGATAAAAAGGACTCTCATTTTCTAAAGAAAAAGAGGTTAATCGATTTATAAGGTGGGCAGCAGTGCTAAGAGCTTCCGTCCAAAAACGTGTCGGAACAGAGGATTCAATGAGAAGAGATCGAGTAATATCAAGAAGATGTCTATTTTTTCTTTCAGCAACCCCATTCTGCTGAGGGGTATAAGGACAAGATTTTTGAGAAATTATTCCTTTTTGTTGTAAAAAAGTTTGAAACTCTGTAGACATATATTCACCTCCCGAATCAGAACGTAAAATTTTAATGCAAGTGGAAAATTGATTCTCAACATATGCTAAAAACATCTTAAAAACATTAAAGACATCAGCTTTAGAATGTAAAAAATAGACCCATGTAAATCTACTATAATCATCAATAAACGTCACAAAATATTTATAATTAGCATGAGACAAATGAGGAGCAATACCCCACACATCACTATGAACTAAATCAAAACACTGAATGCTATTAGAAGTAGAGACAGAAAAAGGAAGAGTCTTGCTTTTGCCCAACTTACATGTAGCACAATCAAAAGAAACAAACTTAGAAAAACCTATTGAGTTTAACAATCCAGAATTAACCATGTGAGACATGGTTTTAAAATTAGGATGTCCA
Organism: Umbellularia californica; assembly: GCA_028538565.1. Lineage (NCBI taxonomy): Eukaryota > Viridiplantae > Streptophyta > Magnoliopsida > Laurales > Lauraceae > Umbellularia > Umbellularia californica. Next base: position 31,570,013 of record JAPQWN010000002.1, read on the forward strand.
AGCCTACTATGCCACAATTGACAATTATTTTAAGCAGAAAAACAAAAATCATTTGCTGAATTATTCCTAATTGGAGTAGATAGATCAAGAGAAAATAAGCGTCCAATTTTAGGCCCCCTCGCGATCTCCCTCCCGGACATCTGGTCCTGCACAACACAACCAGAGGAAGAAAATGAAACATTATAGTTGTTTTCAACGAGTTGTCCAACTGAAAGAAGGTTTGAAATTAAATTTGGACAGTGATAAACATTCTTTAAGGGCAAGATACTGGAAATATCTCCAGTGGCAGTAATAGGAAGATGTCCGCCATCGGCGGTTTGAACATGAGTATTGCCAGTATATTTTTTCAAGCTAGAGAGTTGTGCACTGGAGTGAGTCAGGTGATTTGATGCTCCGGAATCAAGATACCAAATGGAAGAAGGGGTTTTAGATTTACCTGTGATGCCAAGTGCAGAAAATGCATTGACGATCATTTGTTGAACTAATTCAGGAGTGAGAGCAGTGGAAGACGAACCAGGTTGTGAAGGCACAGATGTGGATGTAGCATCAGCAGTAGAAAAGTCCATCTTGGCAGCATAGGCATTGGGAGTCCGAGTTTGTGGACGGCGGCGACATTCAGTAATGATATGTCCCTTCTTCTTGCAGTAATTACAGAATTTCTGATTGCATTGCGTTGCAAGGTGTCCATATTTTTTGCAAGAGTAGCATTGGACCTTGCTCATATCCCGAGTCTGAGGAGTTGGAGAAGACTGTGAGACCTGAAGAGACTGAGTATTCTCTTTTGCAGAGTATGCCACAGGATAAGTCGTAGTGTGCTGTTGTTCCAGATGGGCTTTTGTGCGAATACGTTGTTCTTCTCGCAGAAGCTCATTCAAACAAACATCCAAAGATGGTAATGGGCTCCGGCTCAGCAGGGACGATGTGACAGTCTCATATTCAGGACGCAATTTCATCAAAAACTGGTCCCTGTGACTTGAGGCTTGGAGGTCTTGTATAGTTTTAAGAACATTGTTTGGAATGGAAGCATATTTGATCCCATCATATTCACTCCACAAATTGCGGAAACCAGAATAATAGTCCTGAATGGACAAGGTGCCTTGACTATATTCTGCAATTTCACACTCAAGTTGAAACTGACGTGCAGAATTATCTTGATGATATACTGTCTGCAAGTAACCCCACATCTCCTTGGAGGTCGTGTAGGGTTTGAGGTTCATAATCAGATGAGGTTCCACAGCCCCGAGAATCCATGTTTTTATTTTCGCATCTTTTGTATTCCAAGTAGAAATCTTTTTATCGTCCTCTGTAGGCTTCGGATCAGAACCAGAAACAAGTCCCCATAATTCCTTGGCTTCAGGATATAATTGAAATTGAAAAGCCCACGCTGGATAGTTTTTACCATTAAATTGAATCAATTTAATGTCTGATTTTTCCATTTAAACAGCAATAGAGCCAAAATGCAGCAAATCAGAAGATGTAAAGCCCAAACAGTGTAGCACGAGACAGAAATTGTAGTGCAGAAGATCAAAAACAGGCTGTGTAGATGCCAAATAGTGCAGGATGATAGAACAACTGTCTGTGACCACTTTCACAAAAAAAAAAGGAGCCCAAGCGACCTTGATTTGGAGAGTTGGTTCCCTGCGTGGGGCCCACTGCTTGATCTGAGTGAGAATCATATCCACAAGATGCAGGCAGGATCAATTTATCTTTCCAGTGGTACAAGATTTATTGAAATCCATTCATAATCCAATGTTTTGTAGGGCTGAGATCAAAACAATCTTAGAAAACTAGAACATCACAAGATGGTTCAAATGGCCTACCTCTGATCTTGAAAAAATGCTGAAAAAATCTCCAAAATTACCAGGAGGGTTGGTCGACTATTGCTGTATAGATTGCTGAAGATCCCATGATGATCGCAGGTGGGCCACTATTGATCATATCACTACGAAAACTGTTATGTTTTCAAAAAAACACAGATCCCTGATCTGGTTGTTGTCAAGGTTACAGATCTTTGATCTGTTTGTTTCTCAGACACAAGATTGTGTTTTCCAAGAGCAGCAGGGCTGATCACAGGTGGGCCACAGTAATCAGATGTCAAGATGTTGACGAAGATCTATGTGAAATATGCACGAACAGCCACAAGGAATGACTGTTATCACTGAGATTTAAAAGGAAATTGATAGCTAGAAGATGGAAGACAGAAGACACCAGGAAGAAGGCTCTGATACCATATCAAACGTAGCATCCAGAAGAGATCTTGAATTGTATAATTTTTTGGATGCTTCCCATTATATAGAATACAGATGCCTTATCAAAGGCTACAAATCAGCTACAAATCAGCTCTACAAATCAGCTAATCTAATTATAATCTACTATTAATGAAAGAGTATCTAATTACAATCTAATTAAAGAAGGAAGAAGCTGTGCAAAGACTTGACCAAATCCAACGAGATTGGATATCATTGTATTGGGCCCAAGAAGGCCTGAGCCATCCAAGTGGGCCTGAGCCACCTTGTATTTGACATAAAGAGCTTTCCGCAATTTGCAAACATGCTGAGGAAGACAAGCATAGCCCGGAGGAGGTTTTAAGTAGACAGTCTCTTTCAAGTCACCATGAAGAAAAGCATTTTTGACATCCATTTGCCATAGAGGCCAGTTACGGGCTGCAGCGACACAAAGAAGAGTACGAACGGTGGTCATTTCAGTCACTGGTGCAAATGTCTCCTCATAGTCAATGCCATACTCCTGCTTGTAACCCTGCGCAACCAATCGGGCTTTGTAGCGATCAAGACTCCCATCAGAGTTAACTTTTACAAAGTAAATCCATTTACTGCCAATCACAGAGGCACGTTCAGGAGTCGGTACCAAGTCCCATGTGTTGTTTGCTTCAAGAGCAAGCAACTCCTCAGTCATAGCATCCTTCCAGTATGCAATCTTCGAAGCCTGTGAATAAGAGGTGGCAATAGGAGCACTATCCAAAGAAGTGAAAAGAGAATGAAAGCCATATCTGTCAGGAGCAACAGAAGGACGACTAGAGCGTCGCAAGGGTATGACACTATCAGTGGAGGAAGTATTAATACCTGAGGGTGTAGGAGGCAGTATTGGGAGATGATCAGGAGAAGGAGGCCCCACAGGAGGAACCTTGTTACGCCGGACATAGACATTGGTAATAGGTGGCGGTGGAGAAGTAGTCGCAGGAAATTGTGGCAGATAAGAGACAGCAACAGGATGAGTATCCAAACGCAAAGAGAAGAAAGGAATGTGTTCCAAGAAGATCACATTACGAGATATTCGCATGCGTTTCTCAGATTGGTCATAACATAGAAATGCCTTGTGTTCAGTACTGTAACCTAGAAAGAGACATTTGGCAGCTTGAGGTGACAACTTAGTGCGTTCTGTAGGTGGAAGATGGACAAAGCATAAACAACCAAAAACACGCAAGTGAGAATATGAAGGAGTATTACCAAAGAGAGCTTCATATGGAGTAGTCTTTCCTAGAACGGAGCTAGGATGACGATTGAGGAGATATACAACACAGGGATGAAAATAGCGGTAGCGGCGGGCGTAGCGGCCCGCCGCCAAACCGCTACGAAGCGGGCGATACGTAGCGTAGCGGGGATACGTAGCGGCGTAGCGGTGCGATTTGAAAAAATCGCCAAAAAAATCTGAAAAAATTCCAGAAAATCCAGAAAATTGTAAAATGAAAGAAAATGTGGTTCTTTTGCAAAAGCAAGTAAGAAAAGGGGGCGTAGCGGTGCCCTCAATACATGAGGTCCTGTATCGCTGTATAAATAGAAAATAATAGTAATAATTAGTTTTTTCACATGCTTTCATGTTTCTTAGTCATGCTTAACTTAAAAAGTAATGGAAAGCTCATAAAAAAAAAAAAGAGAACATGAATTCATGAAATAAAAGCATAAGAAATTAAGAATTAAAAAATAAGAAGACTTAAGAGTTAGGTCATTACACAATAGTGACAATACACAATACCCATTAGTCATTAGTGAATATTGAACAGTCAAATATCAATACTTCAACATTCATGATTCAAATTCAATCAAGTGAATGAACTATGAAGTGATCAACAATCAACATTCAACACCAATTTAAAAATGACAAAGAATAGAGAGTTGGTGAAGGATATAGGAATACCTTAATCAATAATCACCACCAAAAGGAACGTCTACCAAGATTCAAGGGGCTATGGTCATCATCATCCCCATTAGTGTTATTATTTGATCCACTGGCACTGGCACCATATTGGATTTGATATTGATGAGAATTGGGATCCACAAATCCAAAGAAGGCAGCTGCACCCGCATCAAAAGAACTTGGAGGAGGTGGAGGTGGACCAGGTGGTACATGTGGATTTCTACCATATTGCGTTTCACCATAGTCACCATATGAGTATGGCCTCAAAGTTGAAGACTGTTCTTCTCATTGTTGTAATTGACCATATGGAAAATAGTCAAAATATTGTGAGGGTCCTTGTCCACTGTAACTAGGGTTCCACGAATCAGTCCATGATGCCGCTTGTTGTCCTCCAACATCTCCACCCATATTTCCTTGCTCACTACTACCTCCAGCCCCAGGTGGTGAATTTCTTCGGCGCCGTTGATAACCACGGCTTGGATCAAATCTTCCAGATGGAGGTAACTCATGTACTTCTTCTATAGGAATGTCATCATCTTCATCATGCTGATAGTATTCACTAGTACCACCTGTCCCACTGTCTCCTGCTCCTCCTCCATCTCCACCATGGCTACTCGAAGAGACGGTGGTGGAACTAACTTTCTCAGAAGCAGGTTCTTTCCCACTCCTCCTAGTCCTACTGGTACCTTCTCCCTGAGGTGGCGGACCTTCTGCAGGTGCCTCACCCATATCCGAATCTATCAACTCTTGAACTGTTTCCTGAAACTTCGGATCTGAATCTAGCAGTGGATCCTCTATCTCGGCTAACCATGGGAGTAAGGGATCGTCCTCTCTGAATATGTGATCCAAATTAATAGGACAATAAGCAGGATCATCCCTTGACCTTCTCTCCCTAATTCTGTTTCTCAACTTCAGATTGTAATGACAATATACAAGCTTGTTGAGTTTCTGCATGGTAAGCCGATTTCTGGCCTTCGTGTGGATCAAAGAGAAAGTGCTCTAATTTCTTTCACAGTTGGAAGATGTTGTAGTTTGACTAAGGATGCGAACAGCCGCTTTCCTTAGATGTGGAGCACTCTCTCCATAATTCATCCACCAATCAGCTGAAATGCAAAAAATAAATAAAGAAAATTAGATATTCGTAACCCTCAAGTCCTTCTAATCAATTAAGATAAATAAATCAAGATTAAAGACTATTGGGTGGGGTCTTCTGTTCATCGTCATACCAGGTGGCATCCTTCCAATCGATCGTATCACAAGAGGGTCAGCAAAGGTTCCTCTCTTTTGTGTATATATAGATATCTACAAAAATGAAAATTAGATATAAGCATGTATGGCAGTATGGCAATTGGCACTTGGTAGCATAATTAAATTCTCTCAAGTAACCACCCACTCACCTCTTGTATTGCATCAATTTGATCATCTGCATCTAACAATTTTTTTAATACCTCCCGTAATCCTACCCGCAAGTCCGTATCTATTGCTTCGGTGTGTAGTTCGACATTGCGGTAATAGAATTCGGGATTCAAAAAATAACCTACATTATAAATATGTAGAATGTACTGTGAGCAAATAAGATAATAGATACATTAGTTAGGAAAACAAAAATGTATCAAATTCAAAGATATATATTAATTACCTGCAGCATGCAATGGATGGTGCAACTGATCGTTCCAACGGGCATCAATAATCTTTATATATTTATCGTGATATCTAACATTTTCTATAATTGATTGCTTTGCCCGATCCATTGCTTCATATATAAAGCCCATTGTCGGCTTGTCATCACCATCTACAAGCCGCAACACTTTAACCAAAGGCTCAAAAACCTGTAATATCTTCCTCACTTTCTTCCAAAACTTATTGTCCCTCATAAGGTTTGGGACTTCAAACCCCGGACCACTAGTTGCATTGCCCCATTTCGAACAAAGCCATTCTTCTGATGCAAACATCTGAATGAGCTCCGTTCTAAACTTTACAAGGCTTTCCATAGCCAGAAAATGAGTTGCAAACCTAGTTATTCCTGGACGCAGCAAGGCATGGTTATTTGTGTATCTTTTCATCAAGCTTAACACCCATGAATGATCATATATAAATCTTGTAATTCCTCTACATGCCTTGATCAATGAAGCCACTTTTGTCTTCCTTCCAATCTCTTCCAAGATGAGATCTACGCAGTGTGCTGCACATGGGGTCCAGAATAAACGGGTCCTCTTCTCCTGTAATTGCAAACCTGCTTTCTTGAAATTGGCGCCATTATCTGTAACAATCTGTACAATATACTCCTCTCCCACACTCTCTACAACTTTATCCATAAGATTGTATATATATGTGGCTGTCCGTCTATGTTCACTTGCATCAATGGACTTCACAAAGACGGTCCCAGCGACTGAATACACCAAAAAGTTTATTAATTGTGTTTGGGTGCCGCTGGTCCACCCGTCACACATGATGGTAACACCATTCTGTTGCCACATGGGCCTAAACGTTTCCACCCAAGCCTTTATTTCTCTGAATTCTTCTTCAAGATATTTAGTGCCCACATCATATACGGAGGGCGCCTGTATACCCCGCCCAGCTTCGGCGGCAACATCAAGAATAGTCTGGAAATATGGGGAATCTATTGCTGTAGGTGGTATGTTCTTGTGAATTAGCCATTTTGATGTAGCTTTGGCCAATCTATCTCTTGCAGCCTTCATTACCCCTTTCATAACACTAGATATTTTTGGTTGTTTATCTCCCTCTTTTCTATGTGCTAGAGGATCAACAGGGGGAGGAACTGCTCTTCTCGTAGAGATAATTTCTACATCAACATCCCGTTCTCGGGTGCTAAATGCCCTACGCAAGGACCCCGCAATGCCCTTACCCTTGCTTGGCACAGATGCAGATGAGCCCCCTGCATCATAATATCTGCTTCCAGCAAATGAACGACGTTCTTGTTCTTCTTGTTGACTCATCAAAGACACTCGGCGTGCAGCCTCCATCTGTTCATCTTCCTCCTCATCAAAGTATTCATCCCCAAATACATCATAACGGGCAGCATCAATATCTTGCCGCTTCTTTTCTTTTATCTCTACTTTTCTAGCTTTATTTTGGCCAAGCAAAGCTTTCATTTCTTCCCTGATTTCCCTTGGTACTTCGGAACAGGCAGCAACATTGCCAGAAACGTGGCCCAAGTGCTGCTTGAATCTTGTAATGCCCCCATTAGTCACTTTCGAACAAAACTTGTATTTGATTTTCAACCTATTTTCCTCAACTGCCTCACCATATCTCCATGCGGGATCAATATTACGAGGCATTTTAAGTTATCAATTTGCAAAGACAAATAGACTGAATACCTGTCTCTTGATATAAATATGATTCATATGAACAAGTAGTATGTTAAAAATTAAAAAAAACAAAGAAATATGTTAGAGGAAACATATATATAATGCTTAGGAATTATTCTCTTGACATTTAATTGGTATTTCATTACTTAAAGTATCAATTTTTTTCAAAAATTAAATAAATCCGAAAATAAAAATTAAAGAAAAATCAAGAAACATTCAAGTAGTGATGAATTGATCTATGAGAAACATAGATCTATCATTTACAAGCAATTTCCAAGTTGTTTCATTGGTTGTCAATGAATATACACATTTTTTTTTTCAAAAAATAAATAAATCCGAAAATAAAAATTAAAGAAAAATCAAGAAACATTCAAGTGGTGATGGATTGATCTTTGGGAAACATAGATCTATCATTTACAAGCAATTTCCAAGTTGTTTCATTGGTTATCAATGAATATACACATTTTTTTTTTCAAAAAATAAATAAATCCGAAAATAAAAATTAAAGAAAAATCAAGAAACATTCAAGTGGTGATGGATTGATCTATGGGAAACATAGATCTATCATTTACAAGCAATTTCCAAGTTGTTTCATTGGTTGTCAATGAATATACACTTTTTTTTTTTCAAAAAAATAATAAATCCGAAAATAAAAGTTAAAGAAAAATCAAGAAACATTCAAGTGGTGATGGATTGATCTATGAGAAACATAGATCTATCATTTACAAGCAATTTCTAAGTGGTTTCATGGGTTGTCAATGAATATACACATTTTTTTTAAAAAAAATAAATAAATCCGAAAATAAAAATTAAAGAAAAATCAATAAACATTCAAAATGTGATGGATTGATCTATGGGAAACATAGATCTATCATTTACAAGCATTTTCCAAGTGGTTTCATGGGTTGTCCATGAGTATTCAAATTTTTTTTATAAAAAAATAAATAAATCCGAAAATAAAAAATAGAGAAAAAATAAAATAAAAATAAAAATATGTGTGCATGATGAAAGGGAAACATGGATCTCATCATATTAGAAGACAAGGAAGTTGAATCTTATAGTTGTAGTTGAATCTTGGAAAAGTTGAAAAAAAACCCAAAAGAAAAACATACCTTGGACTTGGAATGGAATCTTAGGCCTTGAAAGTTGAATCTTGTTGTTGTTGTTACACTTGTTTGTGTTTGATTCTTTCTAATTTGATGTTTCTCACAAGTTGTAATGTGTTGTAGGTGAAAATGAGATGGAAAGTTGAAAATCTGGTGTTTCACTGTGTTTGGAGGCAAAAACAGGGTGCATATGGACATTAGGGCCGGCTGGGGGGGGGTGTCCCTTTTAAACATGAAAAAAGCGTAGCGGCCGCTACGCTTTGTAGCGGCCGCTACATTGCGTATCGGCCGCTACATTAATGTAGCGGTGCGATACGCGTTTTTTTCATTTTATCGTGGCGGACTCGGCCGCCACGGCCGATATAGCGGCCGCTATTTTCATCCTTGATACAACAGTCTGTGCAGCATCACACCAAAAGGTGGGAGGAACTAAGGATGCAAGGAGGAGAGAACGAACAGTTTCAAGAATATGTATGTTCTTCCTCTCCGCAACACCATTTTGCTGTGGTGTATGCGGGCAGGATTTTGGTGAAAAATTCCTTTATCAGAAAGGAAGGCAGAAAAATCATGGGACATGTATTCTCCACCAGAGTCAGACCTAAGAATTTTTATTTCTTTCTGAAATTGAGTTTGAACCATTTTGTAAAACTTTTGGAAGAGAGAAAAAACTTCAGATGTGAAGCGCATGAAATAAATCTAGGTGAAACGAGAATGATCATCAATGAAGGTCACATAATACTTAAAGCCTGTCCGACTCAAGGTGGGTGCAATTCCCCAAACATCAGTGTGAATAATATCAAAAGATGATAATGCATGAGAACAATGAATAGGAAAAGGCAAGATATGACTCTTACTCAAACAACATGTTTCACACTTAGATTGAAGGAAAGAGGACATCATTTTATTATTAAAAGTGGGTTCTAAACAACCATTTTTAAACAGGGAAAGTAAATACGCATTGTTCACATGACCAAGACAACTATGCCACACAGTCCACAATTTATCTAACTGAGGAGAAGAAGAAGAAAAGAGAGAATGATGTCCAATGTCCAGCATAAATAGTCGACCATGTTTACTCCCCGTTACAATCACCTTCCCAGTTTGCCGCCCCTGTATGACACAACCAGTGGAAGAAAAGATAATATGGTACCCATCATCAATAAGTTGTTCGACAGAAAGTAAATTGGCTGATAATTTGGGAACAAAGTAGACATTGGGAAGGTGGAGAGACTGGCCAGAGACACCAGATAAAATAATGGTACCAATTCCAGAGATGATTAATTGGTCTCCATTAGCAGTGGTGATTTTTTCTTTGCCAAGGTAAGGGTGAGAGGCTGTAATGCTACTTTCTACAGAAGTCATGTGGTTCGATGCTCCTGAATCTAGAAACCATGTGGATGGGGTGATGGACGAAGACAGAGATATTGAAGAATGAAAAGCTGGAAATGCTAGAGGAGAGTGAGATTGATACCGACCACCATTAACAGCATAATTGTCCATAGTAGAAAAAACGCAGGAACAATACTAACAGCAAGGGACAACAAATATGTAATAGCAGCAAAGACAGCAACAGCAGCAGCAAATATGTGGCGGCAGCAAAGAGGGCTAACAGTGCCAGCAGCAACAGTACGGCCAACAAATCAAAACAGCACTAACAGTGCAATTGGTCTGTGGACTCCCGGGGGTGGCTAATCACAGAATATAGCAGATGAACAATGCAGGAGAGATGCGTGGGCCCCACAGCTGGACAGCAGCAAATCGAAACAGCAGCAAAAAGAAAATCGTAGCAGCAACTTATTAGGTGGATGCTGGTAGCCAGAGAGTGAGGAAGGTGCAAACAGCAGTGCACAGCAGTAGCAACAGAGCACAGGGAAGCTTGACGTCCCTGTCGGCAGTAGGTGAATCCAGTCGTGGGCCCCACAAGGTGATCTGGACACAGATCAGAGTGAAGAGATGAAAGGAAAGTAGTTTTACGCAACTACTGGAAGTGGTCGCAGGAAGATCAAACCCAGATCCAGGTGTTTGGACGGCCGAGATGAAATCAGTGTGAGAAAATCGACTGACCACAAATGGTGATGGAATCCCATCCTCTGATGGGAGAAAAATTCCAAAAAAATCTCCATAAATATCAATAATGCTGGTCGACCAAGATGGGTATGACTGTTGTTGATATTGTGATCATCGCAGGTGGGCCAGTAGTGAAGCAGAGACAATCAGAAGCACGAACGGCAAGTTCGTCTGTGGATCAATGTCCACGTGGGCTCCAATAGGATCAGTGAGCAGACAGAGGTAGGGGATGGAAGGACAAGCTATTTTCGCAACTCAGGGGAAAATTCTTACTCAAAACGGATCAAAATCCACACATTTGAACGGCGGTGATGTAAACTGCCGGACAAAACTGAAATATCACAAAACAGGGTGGATATCCTACTTCTGATGATCCAAAAATCCTGAAAAAATCTTCATAAATAAGAGAACCTGACGAACAATATGGGCTGCTTCCGCTGCGATGATGATGATGATCATAGGTGGGCCACTGTTGATCAGTGACCGTAACAGAGAGATTTTCATTCCAGGAAGAAGATCCAACCAGGGAGAATGATTGGATTAATGAGAGAAGAAAAAAATCAATGATAGAAGATGATTGATCATAACCTTCGCTCTGATACCATGAAATAATCTGTGATGAGATTATAGGAAGAAGATGAAGACAATATTGGGAGAAAAACTTGATTCCTCATAGAGAGGATCGATTGTGTATTTATAGTTACATTATACCCTAATCAAGGGCAATCAGAATAATCAATAATCAATCTCCTAATCTATACAAGGAAGAGAATAAATCACATAATCTATACAAGGAAGTAGATATGAGAAAAATCAGCAGATGATCCCACACGTGGGATCTTATATACAATGCCCTTGATGGGCTGGGCTGGGCCTAGTGGGCCTAAGCCACATTATCTTCTACAGGTGGCCCACTCTTGATCGATCAGATCAACTTCAGAAACCACCCACTCATGGTCGCCCCATATTTCTAAGTATATTAGTGATTTTTCCAGAATTTTTCAGAGACTCAAGGTTGGTGTTTTACTCATTCTCAAGTTTTTCTAGAAATTTATATTGTTTTCATCAAGACCGTCCAGAATCTTGGATACTCAGTAGAATCAGTTCAAACTTGGTTCAGTATAAGCCAGAATAAAGGGATATCATAGATCTGTTGCCTGATCTGGGGCTAGATCCTTAAGTGGGGCCCACGTGGTGGAAAAAATGCCCCTATCCAGTTCGTCTGGGCTATTTTTTTTAACAGTTTATTGCTGATTGTGTTTTGTCTCTCTCTGCTTGGTTGGATTGTGGTTCCTACACACAGGGAAGACATCCTACATATTTTTTCTTATCTGTGGCTAGTTCTTTTTCCGTTCAAATTGATTTGTTTCCAATTTGGTTGCAATGGAAAAATTTGAGGTCACGTTGATTAAATTCACGAGAAAGAATTACCCTGCCTGGTCTTTCTAATTTCAAATGTACCTAGAAGCTAAGGAATTGTGGGGATTTGTTTCTGGCACGGACCCTAAACCCACTGAGGATGAGAAAAAGATCTCCTCTTGGCATACTAAAGATGCCAAAATCAAATCCTGGATTCTGGGTTCCGTTGAGCCTCATCTGATAATGAATCTCAAGCCTTACCCCACTTCTAAAGCCATGTGCGGGTATTTGAAGAAAGTATACCATCAAGATAACTCTGCGCGACAATTCCATCTTGAATGTGCAATTGCTGAATATACACAAGGGACTTTGTCGGTACAAGACTACTATTCAGGTTTCCGTACACTCTGGTCGGAATACGATAGTATTAAGTATGCGGATGTGGCTGACAATGTGTTGGCAGTAATTCAAGACCCTCAAGCCTCTAGTCAGCGAGATCAATTTTTGATGAAACTGCGGAATGAATATGAAAGTGTCTGATCTGCTCTGATGAATCGGACACCCCTACCTTCATTAGATGTCTGCTTGAATGAACTCTTACGCGAAGAACGGCACCTTACGACCTCGGCTCAATTTGCTCAACAGAAGACTGAAACCTATTCAGTCGCGTTCTCGGCAAATAAAACTTCTCATGCTCCGCCTCGAGACGAGCAAAACCTAATGCTACAGTTGTCAGATATTTGGGCATCTTGCATCTCAATGCAAACAGAAAGTCTGCAATTACTGTAAAAAGTCGGGACATATCATCTCTGAATGTCGCCGCCGTCCACCACGTCCGTCGACACAGTATCAGACTCCACAATATCCGGCTCCGCAATATCAGAATCCACAGTCTCAAACTCCACATGCATATGTGGCTTCCTCGATTATGCCTGTTCCTACATCTGCACCCCCACAGCCTGGGCCCTCATCATCTCTCACTCCTGAATTGGTTTAATAAATGATTATCAATGCCCTCTCTACCTTTGGTCTTTCAGGTAAGTCACCTTCATCTTCTACTTGGTTCCTTAATTCCGGGGCGTCTAATCATATGACGAATTCCCACACCCCTTTCTCCAATATGACAAGTTACAATGGTCATCTTCAAATACAAACTACTGACGGCGGACATGTTCCCATTACTGGTATCGGAGATATCCCTGGTCCCATCCCATTAAGAAATGTTTACCTCTGTCCTAATTTAACTTCCAACCTATCGAGACTTGAGCAAAACCTAATGCTACAGTTGTCAGAAATTTGGGCATCTTGCAACTCAATGCAAACAGAAAGTCTGCAGTTACTGTAAATGTCATTCTCACAATATCAAGTACAGAGATGAATGAGAACTCTTGGAATTATTGATTGTATTGTCGTGTCCTTATTTGAGAGAAGTCACAATTATATATAGGTGTTACAACAAGAGGTATTCTAGTTCTAAGAAAACTACAATCCATCTAGAGATAGGAAAGCTTATTAATAAACTAGCTAAGACAGGAAAGCTACTAATTAAGAATAACATGTCATGTACAACTGTGTCAACAAATCTCTCCACGTGAGATATAGCTAAAACTTCTATGGGCCTTGGGCCTTGGGCCTGTGTAACACCCCCCCTCAAATTGATGCGGGAGAATCAACAAGCATCAATTTGCGAACCAAGAATTGATGACGTGGTCGTGGAAGGCCTTTAGTAAGAATATCAGCAAGTTGAAGCTCGGTGGAGACATGCGGAAGAGTAATGACACCACGCTTAAGTTCGTCACGGATGAAGTGACAATCAACCTCGATGTGCTTAGTGCGTTCATGAAAAATCGGATTTTCAGTAATCCGAATAGCACTTGTATTATCCGCATAGAGGGGAGTAGCACCGTCCGCTGGAAAACCAATGTCGGAAAGGAGTCCACGTAGCCAAAGAATTTCGAAACACGCAGCAGACATGGCTCGGTACTCAGCCTCCGTAGAAGATTTGGAAACTTTTTCATGTTTCTTGCATTTCCAAGAAATCAGACTAGCACCCAAAAACATGCACCATCCTGTTGTCGATCTGCGAGTATCCGGACACCCAGCCCAATCAGCATCGGAATAAGCTCTAAGAGATAGTGGATTATTGGATGGAAAAAATAACCCGCGAGTTGGTGTCCGAAGAAGGTACCGAATGATGCGGCGAACAGCAGCCATATGAAGATGACGAGGAGTGGTCATGAACTGACTCATGAGGTTGACCGCATAGGAAATATCCGGGCGAGTGATCGTGAGGTAGATCAAGCTACCAACTAACTGGCGATATTTGGTAGGATCTGAAAGAAGGTCACCCTCCTCTTTACGGAGTTTGACATTCAGTTCAACTGGTGTATCCATTGGAGCGGAAGCAGTAAGACCAGCCAAGGCAATGAGATCAACAGTGTATTTGTGCTGATTGAGAACGATACCTTGAGGCGATTGATGAACTTTAAGACCGAGGAAATAGTGTAGGGGGCCGAGATCCTTCATGTGAAATGTCTCCCGAAGAGACGCTTGGAGCTTCTGAATCATATTAGCATTAGGACCAGTAATGACAATGTCATCAACATAGACAAGGAGTACAGTGATCCCGGATGGAGCATGATGTAAAAACATAAAAGGATCATACGGGCTTGGATGAAAATCCAAATGGAGAAGAGCAGCTTGAAATTTCTCAAACCAGGCACGAGGAGCTTGTTTCAGACCATAGAGGGAGCGACGAAGTTTGGCAACCATACCGGTCCCGGATGAGCAGCTTTGAGGCAGTTGCATATAAACATCTTCTTTGAGATCATGGAGAAACGCATTTTTGACATCCATTTGATAGGGAGGCCAAGATTGAGATGCAGTAAGAAAAAGAGTAGTGCGGACGGTGGTCATCTTGGCAACCGGAGAAAAAGTTTCATCACAATCAATGCCATATTCCTGCCGATTTCCAAGAGCGACAAGACGCGCCTTATATTGATCTAACATGCCATCAGATTTTAACTTGAGAGAAAAAACCCACTTACAGCCAATAGGTTTGACACCCACAGGAGATGGGACAAAATCCCACGTATGATTTTGCGCTAAAGCATCCAATTCATCTTGCATAGCCTTGTTCCAACATGGATCCTGCACAGCCTGAGAATAGGATTGGGGAATGGAAGAGGAAGACAATGTGGCCATTAAGGAAGTATGGGAGAACCCATAACGGGCTGGTGGGACCGAAATGCGAGTGGAGCGACGCAGTGAAGGATGTCCAGAGGGATCAGGTGCCGGTTGTGGACCAGGTGCCAGGGGAAGATCAGGAGGGGGATCCCTGGTAGGCGCTACGCTGTTCCGTCTGTGATACACAAATTTAGGGTTAAATCGAACAACTGACGGATCGTCAGAAAAACCAGGTAATGACACTAAAGAGGAGTCGTTACAAGGATCAATGTGTTTTTGAAAAAAATATTGATGTTCAAAGAAAACGACATTCCTAGAGGTACGTAAACGACGAATGTGAGGATCATAACAAAGGAACCCTTTCTGGAAGGGTGCATAACCTAAAAACAGACATTGAGCTGATTGTGCCGTTAGTTTTGTCCTCTCAGAAGGAGGCAAGTGCAAAAAACAAACGGAGCCAAAAACATGCAGATCATCATAGGATGGAGAGGTCTTGTACAATCGGTAATATGGGCTTTGATTCTCAATGGAGGTTGAGGGCAGACGATTGATAAGATGAGCTGCCGTAGCCAGTGCCTCAACCCAAAAACGAGTAGGAACCGAGGATTCCAGAAGAAGGGAACGAGTGACATCAAGGAGATGTCTATTTTTCCGTTCAGCGATTCCATTCTGTTGGGGAGTATAAGGACAAGTGCATTGAGAGATAATGCCTTTGTTTTGCAAAAACCGTTGAAAATCGGAGGACACATATTCCCCACCAGAATCAAATCGCAAGATTTTAATGCAGGTGGAAATTGATTCTCAACATAAGCTAAAAAGATTTTAAAAACAGTAAAAACATCAGATTTTGAATGCAGGAAGTAAACCCATGTGAACCGACTGAAATCATCAATAAAAGTCACAAAATATTTATAGTGAGCATGGGAAAGAGCTGGAGCAATTCCCCATACATCACTGTGAACTAAATCAAAACACTGAGAGGTGTGTGAAGTGGAATGAGGAAACGGAAGAGTTTTGCTCTTTCCCATTTTACAAGTAGCACAATCAAAAGGCACACAAGAAGATAAACCAAGAGATTTATTTAAGAAACCAGAATTTAACATAAGGGACAAAGCCTTGGAATTAGGATGTCCGAGTCTATTGTGCCACAACCGGCAATTATCTCTAAGAGAAAAACAAAACACATTATTGTCAAATTGATTCCTAGAAATTTTAGAAAAATCCAGCGGAAACAAGCGTCCACACTTAGGCCCCCTCGCGATCTCCTTCCCGGACATCTGGTCCTGCACAACACAACCAGAAGAAGAAAAGGAGATGTTATAATTATTTTCAACAAGTTGCCCGCCTGACAATAGGTTGGAAGTTAAATTAGGACATAGATAAACATTTCTCAATGGGATGGGACCAGGGATATCTCCGATACCAGTAATGGGAACATGTCCACCGTCAGCGGTTTGTATTTGAAAATGGCCATTGTAACTTGTCATATTGAAGAGAGGGGTGTGGGAATACGACATACGATTAGACGCCCCTAAATCAAGGAACCAAGTAGAAGATGAAGGTGACTTACCTGAGAGACCAAAGGCAGATAGGGCATTGATAATCATCTGTTGAACCAATTCAGGAGTGAGAGATGATGAGGGCCCAGGCTGTGGGGGAGCAGATGTCGGAACAGGCATAACCGAGGAAGCCACATACTCATGCGGAGTCTGAGACTGTGGATTATGATACTGCGGAGTCGGATACTGTGGAGTCTGATACTGCGTCGACGGACGTGGTGGACGGCGGCGACACTCAGAGATGATATGTCCCGACTTTTTACAGTAACTGAAAACTTTTTGTTTACATTGAGATGCAAGATGCCCAAATTTCTGACAACTGTAGCATTGGGTTTTGCTCAAGTCTCGAGGCGGAGGCTGAGAAGTTTTATTTGCCGAGAACGCGACTGAATAGGTTTCAGTCTTTTGTTGAGCAATATGAGCCGAGGTCGTAAGACGCTGTTCTTCGCGTAAGAGTTCATTCAAGCAGACAGCCAAGGAAGGTAGAAGCGTCCGATTCATCAGGGCAGATCGGACACTTTCATATTCAGTCCGTAATTTCATCAAAAATTGATCCCGCTGACTAGAGGCCTGAAGATCGCGAATGACGATCAAAACATTTGCAGCCACGCCTGCATACTTAATACTATCGTATTCCGACCATAGAGTCTCGAATCCCGAATAGTAGTCTTGGATTGATAAGGTCCCTTGTGCATATTCAGCAATCGCACATTCAAGGTGAAATTGACGTGCGGAGTTATCTTGATGGTACACTTGCTGCAGATACCCCCACGTCTTTAGAAGTGGGGTAGGGTTTGAGGTTCATGATCAGATGAGGCTCAACGGATCCCAGAATCCAGGTTTTGATTTTGGCATCTTTAGTATGCCAAGAGGAGATCTTCTTCTCATCCTCCGTAGGGATAGGGTCCTAACCAGAAATATATCCCCATAATTCTTTAGCTTCAAGGTATATTTGGAACTGAAACGACCATGCGGGGTAATTTTTTCCCGTGAATCGGATCAAGGTAACCTCAGATTTTTCCATCTTTAATTAAGAGTGCCAAAAAAAAAGGAACTGAGTGAACAGTAAAAAAATAGAAAAATCCAGCAGCAGAGAAAAGAGGAAATCTCACTGTTTAATAACAAACTATGAGTGTTCTGTAGACAAGATCTGACCAATCCAGTGAAGAGAAAATAGAACAGAGCAATAAATCAGCCTAAAACAGCCCCAGACGACCCAAAATTTTGGTGCTGATCCTCTTCGTGGACCCCACTGATGGATCTGAACCAGGATCAGATCACTGATCTGAGGAAACACACAAGACTGGCTCCTAATGGAAGAAGAATGAACCAATTCTACCACAGATCCAAGATTCTGGACGGTCTAGATGAAAACAATATTAAAAATCTGGAAAATCACTTGAATGTGTAAGACACCAACCTGGAAGTTCTGAAAAAATTTGAAAAAATCCCCAATATTCCCAGAAGAAACAGACGACTATGACTGGGTTGATCTGTGATGACAGTTTGATGATCAGGGGTGGGCCACCATGTAGATAGTACTGCTGCAACGTCTGGATACCTTGAAACTGGACTTGGATCTGTCGATCTTCACAAGAGAGATTAATTTCTCTCTATCCTTAATGCCTTAATTCTATATAAGATCACAGAACAAGATTCTCTTGGACAAGGCTCCGATACCATGTCATTCTCACAATATCAAGTACAGAGATGAATGAGAACTCTTGGAATTATTGATTGTATTGTCGTGTCCTTATTTGAGAGAAGTCATAACTATATATAGGTATTACAACAAGAGGTATTCTAGTTCTAAGAAAACTACAATCCATCTAGAGATAGGAAAGCTTATTAATAAACTAGCTAAGATAGGAAAGCTACTAATTAAGAATAACATGTCATGTACAACTGTGTCAACAAATCTCTCCACGTGAGATATAGTTAAAACTTCTATGGGCCTTGGGCCTTGGGCCTGTGTAACAGTTAAAAGTCGGGACATATCATCTCTGAATGTCTCCGCCGTCCATCATGTCCGTCGACACAGTATCAGACTCCACAATATCCGGCTCTGCAGTATCAGAATCCACAGTCTCAAACTCGACATGCATATGTGGCTTCCTCGGTTATGCCTGTTCCTACATCTGCAACCCCGCAGCCTGGGCCCTCATCATCTCTCACTCCTGAATTGGTTCAATAAATGATTATCAATGCCCTCTCTGCCTTTGGTCTCTCAGGTAAGTCACCTTCATCTTCTACTTGGTTCCTTGATTCCGAGGCGTCTAATCATATGACATATTCCCACACCCCATTCTCCAATATGACAAGTTACAATGGCCATCTTCAAATACAAACTGCTGACGGTGGACATGTTCCCATTACTGGTATCGGAGATATCCCTGGTCCCATCCCATTAAGAAATGTTTACCTCAGTCCTAATTTAACTTCCAACCTATTGTCAGTCGGACAACTTGTTGAAAATAATAGTAACATCTCTTTTTCTTCTTCTGGTTGTGTTGTGCAGGACCAGATGTTCGGGAAGGAGATCGCGAGGGGGCCTAAGTGTGGACGCTTGTTTCCGCTGAATTTTTCTAAAATTTCTAGGAATCAATTTGACAATAATGTGTTTTGTTTTTCTCTTAGAGATAATTGCCGGTTGTGGCATAATAGACTCGGACATCCTAATTCCAAGGCTTTGTCCCTTATGTTAAATTCTGGTTTATTAAATAAATCTCTTGGTTTCTCTTCTTGTGTGCCCTTTGATTGTGCTACTTGTAAAATGGGAAATAGCAAAACTCTTCCGTTTCCTCATTCCACTTCACACACCTCTCAGTGTTTTGATTTAGTTCATAGTGATGTATGGGGAATTGCTCCAGCTCTTTCCCATGCCCACTATAAATATTTTGTGACTTTTATTGATAATTTCAGTCGATTCACATGGGTCTACTTTCTGCATTCAAAATCTGATGTTTTTAATGTTTTTAAATCTTTTTAGCTTTATGTTGAGAATCAATTTTCCACCTGCATTAAAATCTTGCGATTTGATTCAAGCGGGGAATATGTGTCCTCAGATTTTCAACGGTTTTTGCAAACCAAAGGCATTATCTCTCAAAGCACTTGTCCTTATACTCCCCAGCAGAATGGAATCGCTGAAAGGAAAAATAGACATCTCCTTAATGTCACTCGTTCCCTTCTTCTGGAATCATCAGTTCCTACTAGTTTTTGGGTTGAGGCACTGGCTACGGCAGCTCATCTTATCAATCGTATGCCATCAACCTCCATTAATAATCAAAGCCTATATTACCGATTGTACAAGACCTCTCCATCCTATGGTGATCTTCATGTTTTTGGCTCCATTTGTTTTGTGCACTTGCCTCCTTCTGAAAGGACAAAACTAACAGCACAATCAGCTCAGTGTGTGTTTTTAGGTTATGCACCCTTCCAGAAAGGGTTCATTTGTTATGATCCTCACATTCATCGTTTACGTACCTCTAGGAATGTCGTTTTCTTTGAACATCAGTATTTTTTTCAAAAACACATTGATCCTCCTGACTCCTATTTTGTGTCATTACCTGGTTTTTCTGACGACCCGTCAGTTGTTCGTTTTAATCCTAAATTTGTGTATCACAGACAGAACAGCACAGCGCCTACCAGGGATCCCCCTCCTGATCTTCCTCCGGCATCCGGTCCAACACCAGCAGTTGATCCATCTGGACATCCTTCACTGCGTCGCTCCACTCGTATTTCGGTACCACCAGCCCATTATGGGTTCTCACATACTTCCTTAATGCCCACTCTGTCTTCCTCTTCCATTCCCCAATCCTATTCTCAGGTTGTGCAGGACCCATGTTGGAACAAGGCTATGCAAGATGAATTGGATGCGTTAACACAAAATCATACGTGGGATATTGTACCATCTCTTGTGGGTGTCAAACCTATTGGCTGTAAGTGGGTTTTTTCTCTCAAGTTAAAATCTGATGGCTCTTTAGATCGATATAAGGCGTGTCTTGTCGCTCTTGGAAATCGGCAGGAATATGGCATTGATTGTGATGAAACTTTTGCTCCGGTTGCCAAGATGACCACCGTCCGCACTATTCTTTCTCTTACTGCATCTCAGTCTTGGCCTCCCTATCAAATGGATGTCAAAAATGCATTTCTCCATGATCTCAAAGAAGACGTTTATATGCAACTGCCTCAAAGCTGCTCATCCGGGACCGGTATGGTTGCCAAACTTCGTCGCTCCCTCTATGGTCTGAAACGAGCTCCTCGCGCATGGTTTGAGAAATTTCAAGCTGCTCTTCTCCGCTTGGATTTTCATCCAAGCCCGTATGATCCTTCTATCCGGGATCACTTTACTCCTTGTCTATGTTGATGACATCGTCATTACTGGTCCTAATGCCATAATGATTCAGAAGCTCCAAGCGTCTCTTCGTGAGACATTTCACATGAAGGATCTCGGCCCCCTACACTATTTCCTCGGTCTTGAAGTTCATCAATCGCCTCAAGGTATAGTTCTCAATCAGCACAAATACACTGTTGATCTCATTGCCTTGGCTGGCCTTACTGCTTCAGCTCCTGTAGATACGCCGGTCGAACTGAATGTCAAATTTAGTCGCGAGGAGGGTGATCTTCTCTCCGATCCTACTGCCTATCGCCAGTTAGTTGGCAGCTTGATCTACCTCATGATCACTCGTCCTGATATCTCTTATGCGGTAAACCTGATGAGTCAGTTCATGACTGCTCCTCGTCACCTTCATCTAGCTGCTGTTCACCGCATCATTCGGTACCTTATTCGCACACCGACTCGTGGGTTGTTTTTTCCATCCAACAATCCTCTATCTCTCAAAGCTTATTCAAATGCTGATTGGGCTGGTTGTCCGAATACTCGCAGATCGACGACAGGATGGTGCATGTTTTTGGGTGATAGTCTCATTTCTTGGAAATGCAAGAAACATGAAAAAGTTTCCAAATCCTTTACCGAGGCCGAGTACTGCGCCATGTCTGCTGCATGCTCCGAAATTCTTTGGCTCCGTGGTTTGCTTTCTGACATTGGTTTTCCACCAAAAGGAGCAACCCCCCTCTATGCGGATAATACAAGTGCAATTCGGATTACTGAAAATCCTATTTTTCATGAACGCACTAAACACATCGAGGTTGATTGTCACTTCATACGTGATGAGCTTAAACGTGATGTCATCAGTCTTCCACATGTGTCCACTGAACTTCAAATTGCTGATATTCTCACCAAAGGCCTTCCACGACCACGCCATCAGTTCTTGGTTGACAAATTGATGCTTGTTGATTCTCCTGCATCAATTTGAGGGGGGGTAAAACAAGCCCAAGGCCCAAAGTCCATCGGTAGTCATGCCAATGTTATATCTCACGTGGAATTGATTTGGGTCAATATTGAGACAGTTGTAGCCTTCCTTAGAATAACAATTGTTGTAATTAGTTGCTTTCTTAACTTAGATTAGTGATTTATATAATTAGATGGCTTTCCTTTCTTAGAGCCTAGATTAAAGGCATGTAAATACCTATATATTGATGGACGATCTCCATAGAAAGATATACAAATTAAAACATTCTCAAGACTATTCTGAAACTCTTTTCTGTGATCGTGAGTTTGTCATCATTCAATCTCGTTGGTAAGCACTGATCATAAAGCACTCCAGAAGCGAGTCTCTGCTTCAATCATCCGACTCTTATCCTACATTTCAAAATCTTCCTCAATCTCTACATCCTTACAAATGCGGTCATCTGTGACACATGTGTGGGCTAGTTTACTGCCCAGGTCAGGCCAAGCAAGGTTCAGGGCAGGCCACATGCAGGTCTAATGAACCTATTTGCTGAGACGCCGGTAACAGAGGATTTTTTATGACCTCCCCATTGCATCAGCAAGAACACCGAGGCCGCAGCAGATTTGACCATAATCAAGGGCCAAATTTCTTTTTACGATTGTGGAGCAATCTAAAATCAGATTTCAATCCGTTTTTTCCTTCACTATGATAGAGAGCAGATCTTCAACATTAGGTCGCTCAATTTTGAAAAAAAAAAAAAAGCATTAAGAAATGGATCAAAATAAGAAGGCAGAAGTGGAGTCTTCTTCCACGTCTATTAAGGAATTGCTTGAAACCGTTGCAGAGTTATTTGGAACTATTGTTCAATTATCTGCAACAATCACGCAGCACCAAGAAACTCTTGTCTAAATGGATATAAGAATAAAAAAATTCAGAAAACAATCGGCATGGGGATGCCAACCAAGATGATGGAGAAAATATTCGAAATCGGAGAGATCAACCAGCAAATAATGTTGAACGAATTTAGGGATTAAATTTGTGATTCCTGAATATGACGGCAAATTGAATCTGGATGAGTTTATGGATTGGTTAGTGTCAAAAAAAATTTCTCACACAAGTCCATGACCGAGGGACTTAAAGTCACCCAAGTTACAACTCGTTTTCGAAATTATGCTGTAATATGATAGGCCAAGTTGCAAAAGAAAAGGAGACAAAAATATAGATCCTGTTGAGACCTGGATTGAAATGAAAAACCTCTTGAAACAAAAGTTCCTTCGAGTCAATTATTCAAGAGATTTGCGTTCAAGTTTTCAAGATTTAAAACAAGGATCCAAGTCAATTTTTGAGTATTCTAATGTGCTTTAGATGAGGCTGATGATGTTTTAGTTGATCGATGTTTTCATGGGCTAAGGATAGACATACAACATATACTTGCATTATAATTTTTTGATAATGTTGATGAAATTGTCCAATATGCCATCAAAGCTGAGAAGATCGCAAATTATCAAGCCTGAAAAATTAATGGCTCTAAATGGGTAGAGCAAAAGACCCATCAAAATTAAATTCTACTCCAAGTGGTAATTCATTGGAAAAAGCTTTCTCCAAGCCCAAAGGTCAGAATAGAATCACATGCTATCATTGTAAACACCAGGGGCATCGCTCATTTGAATGTCCAAAATGCATAAACCTCATTGAAAACAAAGGTGATGTAAACGACACTCTAGATGATTCTAAGGGTAATGAAATAGAGGCTGTGGAGGAAATAGGTCCAGTGGAGGGTCTTGAAGCTCTCATAGTGCTCAAAGAGAATGCACCTACTATTGAGAAGAAATGGCTACAAAAAAACATTTTTCATTCATCAGGTACAATACATGGCAAAATTGCACAATTGTGATTAATGGCAGAAGTTGAGAGAACATCATCTCTCAAACTCTTGTTGATCACTTAAAGTTGAAGGTTTACAAGCATAGTCATCCCTACTTTGTCAAATGGCTAATGAAAGGTGATGAAGTGCAAGTGCGACATACATATCAAGTTAATTTTGCCATTGGTGAAGATTATAAAGATTCAATATGGTGCGATGTGTTACCAATTGATAGTGGATATTTACTACTGGGTCAACCGTGGTTGTATAATAAGAATGGAACTCATGGAATGCGCAACAATACATACACATTTGTTCACAATGGAAAGTAAGCCACACTACCTCCAAAGAAGCCAAAAATGTCAGAAAAAAGGATCAAGAGCAAATGCCATAAAAGAAGTGCTTCATGTACACCATATCTACAGAGGCAGCATGAAGAAGACCCAAGTCCGAGGCCAAACTCTTCTTTCAACCTTTGGGAATGATGTAGTACGGCAGATCATCACGCGCGTGGGACCACACAGTTTTTTAAAAATATTATTGTTTCCAAAATTTTAGTAGGTTCTATTTTGTTGCTTTCCTACTATGATTAGGAATCTTAGGCCCTAATAGTTTCTATTTGCTTCGATTTTGTTATTTTCCTAGTGTGATTAGGATTCTTAGGCCGTAAGCCATGTTGTCCTATTTATATTACATTGTAAAGATAAAAATCTCAGACTTTGTTTATTGAATAGAATTATCATGGGTTTTTATCCCTTGGAGGTGCGTCCTCGTGTTGAAGTCTCTCTGGAGACATGTTGAAGTGTTTGTAGACACGTGCTTCGGCACCCATGCAAGCCCTAACTCTAGGGCATGCATCATATCTCTTGAACTTCAATTGTCACAGTAGTTTTGTTGGATGATTTCTAAAAATCCACTTATTTATCGCAAGGGTCCTCCACCTATGAGTATGTATTATGTAAGTTTTTTGTTCATTTTATCTTAATATTTTCTTTAAAAAAAAGTGTGTTAGAAAACATTGGGGGATTGTTGAATATTTTCTAAAAACCCACTTGTTTTGCAAAATCTCAAGAGGCACTTGATTATGCTTTTTCAAAATATTTCAATTTTTTTATGCCTTATAAAATTTAAAGTGTTTTCGTGGCCATTGGATGAGAAGTGTCTTTTGGGCTTTAAATGAATGGATGCGACCCAATGGCCATTGGTGTATTATCCTGGTAGGGGTTAGAATGAGTTGAATTAGATTTATTTAGCAAAATCCTTTATTGATTATTTATAATTATGTTATTGATTATTTAGAATTATGTTATGATAGGCCCATTATTTCTAAGTTCTCTTACATATAATGGGACCCAACTTCTTATTCAAAGAAGAAATTGACACTTACCTCATAGGAGACTTGTTCTAGGACTAGAGGACTCTAATCCTATGAGGGATTCTTGTACGATAGAGTTCCTAGATATCTCTGGTACCAGATGACTATTTATAATCCACTCTCCCCTCTAATTCATCCCATATGTCGATCAACAGCAAGTAAATCTCAAGGAAACCCAGATCCTAGGCTAGAGACAAGAAGAATTGGAGAGAATTTGGAGTAGGAAGGACAAGACCGGTGAATTAGAATCTCCTGTGGATGACTTATATCTTTCCCTAAGTCAATAAAGCCAACATAGTTTACACCAGGTGAGTAGATCCCTAAATCTACTTGTGTCGATGGATTTCCATAATGGATTGTTATGTGTAAAATCCTAATGTTTGGTTGATCGACTATTGTATTTATACATAATATAAGATTGATGGCTGGATTTTGGAATTCGGGGTTGATCAAATGTTATTGGGCGTAAATTGATTGAGTCCTATCTTAATTGAAGGATTGCTACAGTACCAAACTGTTATGTCTGTTTAGTAGTTGTTTGTGCTGTTTCCAATCAGCTAGGAAGTTTGAAAACCTCACCTTTAGTCTTAGAAATCAAAATAGATTGTAATATCCCGAGTTACCTGGTCCCAGGATTAGTTTGGCCCAGGTAGTTCCTTAGTTGATTACCGATTATGAAATTAGAAGTGTTGCTTATTATGCAAATAGAAGTTGCCTCACGTGAAGAGTTTTAGAAAGGAAGGAGTTGTATGGAAACACTAATTAGAAAGAGGAAGAGGAAGTAGGAATAGGACTCTATGTTTATAAATATATACACCCATCGATCACCTTAGTGTATTATTCAATTTCCTCCTTGGTTTTGGAGAAATTCTGAGAGACTTGTGGCTGCAATTTAGGAGAAGGGGAGGAAGGCTGACTGATGTCCTATTCGCGTCCACACATTGCAAACGCAACGATCACGTACCAGAGGTGAGTGGATCTTCCTAATTATCTAGATGGTTTAACCAAGATGATTATAATGGGTATGATTCAATTACTCTGTATGGACAAGTATACAATGATCTTCCTAAACTATAGAGTAGATTTAAAATCTATTTTGGACCAAGGAATTGTGAATGAATGACTGTTTGACTTATATAAATCATCTGGAGTGAAAATCCTTGGGCATCCATCGAATTGGGCATGCAACTAATGAAAACAGGGATCTGACGACAATGACTTCATGGACGTTAGAGGGCTGTGGGACCCCATGGCCCACTTGATGAGGCATCTGGACCATGGATCCAAAGGAGGACTCATGGTCGATTCAAGAGGAACTGCACCCAAGGGAGGTGGGCCCCGTTGGCCATCATCCAATGGATTTTTAAGATCTTGGCTTGAAAATGACGGAAAAAGGGTTGAAGGTCGACATCCATGGTGGGAGCCTAAGTCAATCAGAGATTAGGACCCCACGCCTTGAAGAGAGCCCAAGGACGACCTGATAGTGGTGGTCCCATGTGGCCTGGGCCTCATCTGCCTAGATATCCAGAAGCTTCAATTTTGTTAACCATAAGGCTTATTCTTGAATTCTGTTAGTATTGTTGAGACTGTGGGACCACCAAAGATGTCTGATGGTGAATCCAATCCATTAAGAGTAAAGCCGATCTCTGGACGACCATAGACATTAGGTCTGATCTTGGTTTGGTCCAGTGGGACCCACTGGATTTTACATCAAGAGGTCCAGACATGAACTGTTAGTTTATTTTATGTTCTGTGTACTAAGATTAATTCTGGAAAAAGGTTTAATAATTGAGAAAGACCTGAATTTTGGTGTAGAAATATTAAATAACTTCTTACTTTGATGAAGTCAAGTTTTGAGAATTATGATTAACTGTGATTAATTATGATTAACTTTGATTAGTTATGATTAACTGTGATTAATTATGATTAACTGTGATTAATTCTTTAAACTGTGAGCAATTAACTTTATGTTTAGTATGGGCCAACCCTATATCACTCAATATTAGTATGATAAGAAGTGGGGCAGTGATTAGTAAGAGGTGCATAGGTTGGGCCACGCTGCTGCATGTGTGTTCAATTATATTATTTAATATTCATATTCTGGTTGTTATGTGATATTGTGCACTGGATCCCAGACGTGGGATGTTGGACTTTGTGTCCTGGCCGTTATAGCGGCTGGTCCTTAGTGGACGAGAATGGCCATTATGATGGCTGGTCCTCAGTGGACATGTCTGATGAGACAGGGTCATGGTGACCGGTATACATGTATACGATAAGGCCTTTGAGGCGTGGTAATGTACATGGGCACGGATTTGTATGTGGATGTATTTATAATGATTTTTGACTTATTGATTCAGATTTGTTGATTATGTGATATTATGTTGTATGCGGCTTGTGTAATTAGGAAAATTCATTCACCAGTAATACTGATGTTGTGTTGCCCCCTTCAGGTAATCATAATGCTGGTGGGCCAGAGCAGATTGACATTAGCACGTAGATTTCGTCATGGGTGGCTGAAAGGAGAGAACGAGAAAAACTTAAATAGATGATGGAATCATTAGTACTTGTTTAGGGAAAAGTTATTTAATGTTTTAAGCGCATTATTGAATTTGAGGCAGGACATAACAAGTTGATTACTCAGAGATTTTTTTGATATTTATAAATGGGAAATATATTTTGAAACTAAATGCCTGAATCCTTGCGAATATTATTTGATGTGTGCATGGTGAATATTGCTATATGATCAAGATCCGGATATCCGACATGGCCCCGGAATTTGGGTCGTTACATAGATCATCCCTTAATTGTTGGTAGTATTGTTAACATGCAATTGCAACTTAAGTAAGCCCTTGAAATTAGAGAAATCTAGACAGACACGAGAAATCCGCATCACCAGGTCGTCAAAGTGCTAATTTTTTAAACAGGTTGTGGGGCCTAGGTGGGCCACTTGATGTCAAATATGACTGCAAATCTGAAAGTGGACCCTTGGGGAACCCTAGAGGTCATGCCCCATTATGGATTAGGTCGGTGGGGTCCATCATCCAGTTAGCCTAAAAGGAAGAGGCATGATGAAGGTTTCTATGCAAACAAACGTCGAAAAGAATTGGGATTTGCGGCAGGTGACTCGGTATTCCTAAAAGTTTCACCGAAGAAGGGAGCAATGCGATTCAGCAAACAAGGGAAGCTGAGCCCGTGATACATTGGACCATTTAAGATTACAAGGCGCATGAGCGATGGGAATGCTTACGAATTGGAACTACCACCACAGTTAGAGGGAGTTCATAAGGTGTTTTATGTATCAATGTTGAAGAAGTACGAGCCAAACCCGTCTCATGTGCTAGATCTCGAGCCAATGGACTTATAGCAAGATTTATCCTATGAGGAGAGACCCATGCAATTTTAGACACTAAAGAAAGGGTGTTGCGGAGGCAAACAGTCCGCTTAGTCAAGGTACTATGGAAGGATCACGATCACAAGGAAGCTACTTGGGAGATCAAGGACGAGAAGTACCCTCACCTTTTCAATGCATGTATGTTTTAAATTTGGATGACCAAATTTCCCAAGGAGGGGAGTATGTAATATCCTGAGTCACCTGGGCCCCAGGATTAGCATTATTAGTATGTCTCAAGTGGGATCCTTATATGTTTAATTATTTTATTGTATTTCAAGAGTCACACATGGATTGGAATTAGGATAGAGTTGTAACCAACTCAAACTAGGTGTGATGTACGTTTGACTATGTGAGTAGGACTATATGTCCAAGTTGAGTGGGACCCAACATGTAACTTGAGAAGGACTATGACTCTAGGGAGTATTTATTAGACCATCGACCATTCCTTGGTATTCAATTATCTTCTAGCTTTTAATAGAAGAATCTGAGAGGGAGAGCTTTGTGGCTGAAATCCGGGGGAAGAAGAAGGCAATCGGTGAGCAAAGGATGTCCTACTCGCGCCCTCACATCGCGAACGCAACGATCACATACCGGACGTGAGTGGATCTTTCTAAATATTTAGTTGCTTTAATCAGGAGACTGATGATGGTGTATGATCCTATTGAATTGGAATTACTGCAGTTACAGTAATGGTTCCTATGACTATGGGTTACACAGAAACTCTTTTGTGAATCTTAAACATCTCGACTGTGAAGGGTATAATTCCTAGGGAGTTGTTAACTCTTGTTTCTTCTTGAATTGCTAAGTATTTGTGCAATACACAGAACCCAGAGGCCTGTCGTCAATAAACAGATTGACCTTAAGGGGTTGTGGGACCACATGGCCACCGGATGGGAGATCTGATCCAGGGATCTATGAGGGGGGCAATGGGCAACCCTTAGGGTGGAGGACCCATGGAGAGTGGGCCCCACTTGGGCCTTCATCCAATCACAAAATGCCAAGGAGGCGTCTGTCACAGATTCTGTGTCTGCATATCATTAGGCTCTACTGGGACCATCTGGCCACATGATTGGAAATCAATTCCAGCCATCTTGTAGGGGACCCATGGTCGACCCTAGTGATGGTGGACTCATAGGAAGTGGATCCCATTTGTTGTCCTATCTAACAGCCACAAAATTCCCAGGCGAGAGTTATTGTTTGGAAGCCAATAATAACTGTTTTGATCTGTGGGCCCTAGGGAGTGGTCTGATGATGAATCAGACCCATTAGTATAAGAGTTTACCCCTGGGAAACCCTAGAGAGTAGACCTGATATTGATTTAGGCTAGTGGGACCCACTGTACCTAAGGCCAAGATGATTTCAGGTGTGAACTAGTTCCTGTCCTAGTTTCCCTGTGATTAGATATGGCTGGATGAATCTGTAATTGACGTTTGCCCTAGGCTTGGTAGGCAATGACCAAATAACCCTTACATCCAGATTACTTAAGGTTTTAAGTGATTAATTAACTGTGTTTAACTATATGGACATGTGATTAATTAATATTGTGTAATGTTGTGTTTATAATATATAGTGTGGGCCACCCCTACACCAATCAATACCAATTGACTAGAAGTGGGCAGCAATTAGTGAATTGTGTATGGGTTGGATCCACACTACTGATTGTGTAAATTATTAATACTGAGTTCTGGTTATTGTGTGCTTATGAGATATTGTGCACTGGATCCCAGATTTGGGATGTTGGACTTGGTGTCCGGATGATTGATGGCTTCTGGCTATGGTGGCCGTTGTATTGGCTGGTCCTTGGTGGACGTGGATGATGAGACAAGGCCATGGTGGCCGGAGGATATATGTATGATTAGCCTTGGTGGCGTGGTAAGGTGCATGGAGCATGAACATGTAATTGAATGAGCTATAAATTGTACTTGACTTGTTAATTGAGATTTGTACGTTTATGTAATACTATGTTCTATGTTGTATTGGTAATTAGGAAAATTCATTCACCAGTGTTACTAATGTTGTGTTGCCCTTCAAGTAATCACATTGCAGGTGGGCCAGAACAGAACGACGTTCAGCATGTAGATTTCGGCATGCATGGCTGAAGGGAGAGAACAAGAAAAGTTCAGATAGTTGATAGAGGGATTAGCCCTTGTTTAGGAGATTTTATTTAAGGTTTTAAGACATTATTGATTAGAGTCAGAACATAGGAGTTATGTTATTAGTGATTATTGATGTTATTTGACTTTTATAAGTTAATTGGAATTATATTTTGAACTAAATGCCAAATTCCTTGTGGAAGTTATTTGACGAATGTATGGTGAATATTGCTAATAATCACAATTCGGAATCCGACAGGGTTCGAAATTTGGGTCATGACAACATCTATCTATATGCCTGGTAATCAATATGAGTGATGAGTTATATAAAATCGAATCAAGATAGAGGTTAAGACACTGTATTTAAACTTATTCTTCCTAAAATGAGGGGTTAGTATGAAATTGACTTTACACGAATTGAATACCAATAACGAGTCGGTGCGGGGTGTGAAACATTCGAACTTTGTGTAAGGGTTGATATTGACTATGTCGATATATAATGCAACAAGAGAAATTTTGAATCATGAACTATATACCTGCTGAATAATAGGTGAGTATGGACCTACCCATTGGACACCCCTAGATCACTAGCACGAGAGGCTAAGAGTTGGGAACTACATGGTTTTAGGCCATCTGCGAAATATCTCTAACTTTTAGGTCAATTGCATAGAGTATAGGTCAGTCATTTGACTGACTATAGTTTACCCCTTATGTTGCCAGGGGCACCCCTGAGGTGTATGTTTTGAAAGCCTGTACACATGGTGGTTAGGTGGTGCTCCCAAGGTTAGAATTAGAAACCTTAACCGAATTTAACAAACATGTCTCCTTATCATTTCAAGACTCAACCAAATACTTCTTTTATTATGATTTGTAATGACTTGCCTGGGCCCAAAGACTAGTTTGGCCCCGGAAGGACCTTAATTGGTGACTTAGGACAGAATTAGAATTTGCCTCTGGGTGAAAGTTTAGAAAGGAAAGAGAAGGAGTTGTTATACAACTCTAATTAGGAAGGTGATTAGGACTCATTCTCCTCTTTATTTATATATAGAACCCACGTCCCTCTTGTAGTATCAAATTCATTGCTTTGAGAAAATCTGAGAGAGAGAGTTGTGGCTGGATATTTAGGGGAAGAAGAGGAAGAAACCAATCTAAGGGGAGCCGATAGTCGGATGTCCTATGCGTCCACACATCGCAAGAGCAACGATCACATACCAGAGGTGACTGGATCTTCCTAATTAACTAGTTGATTAATCAAGATGATTGATAATGGGATGTGATTCGAATATTCTGTATTGTTAGGTATACAATGATTTTTGTATTCATCGAGTAGACATAAAAGATCTATTTTGGGTCAAGGAATCATATCCGAATGGCGATTAGAATGATACAGTCAATATGGGGTGCAAATCGTTGAGCATCTGTCAAACAGGCACGAAATCAGCAGGATCAGAGACTTGTCGTCAGTGGGTTGTATTGATGTTGGAGGGTTGTGGGACGCCATGGCCCACTAGATGGGGAATCTGGACCATGGATCCAGAGGGGGACCCATGGTCGACCCAAGAGGACCTGGACCCATGAGGAGTGGGCCCCATCTGGGCCGTCATCCAATTGCTATGATGTAACATAGGCGACTGTTACAGGAATTGCAGTCTCTTGTCGTCAGGCACTTTTGGGACCCATCTGGCCACATGAACGGAAATCAATTCCAGCCATCTTGTGGGGGACCCTTGGGCGACCTTTGTGTAGTTGGACATCTGGGTTTTGAACCATTGGGTCCCACTATTAAGGAGGTATAATGAATTCCAGGCGTGAATTTGACGAATACTATGCTGTAGTTCGACACGTGGGACCCACTACTTAAGTCAATCAGAGATTAGGACCCCACGTTTTGTAGAGGGCCCAGGGACGACCTAAATGGTTGTGGTTCCATGTGGCCTGGGCCTCATTTGCCTAGATATCCAGAAACTTCAATTTTGTTAACTATAAGACTTACTGTGCATGTTTATTGACTTTGTGGGCCCTATAAAGATATTTGATGGTAAATCCAATTCATTAAGAGTAAAGCCTATCCTTGTAGGACCTTAGACATTAGGACTGATCTTGATTTGGTCTAGTGGGACCCACTGGATTTTATATTAAGAGGTAATGTTATAAACTGTTGGTTTATTTTATGTTATGTATGTTGTTGAGATTTGTTCGGAAAAAGGTGTAATAATTGAGAAATACCTAGATTTTGGTGTAGAAATATTAAATATCTTCTTACCTTATGAAGTGAAGTTTTGAGATGATTAAGTGTGATTCATTATGATTAACTGTGATTAATCCTTTAAACTGCGAAAAATTAATATTATGGTTATAATAAAGTGTGGGCCACCCCTATATCACTCAATACTATTATGATAAGAAGTGGGGCAATGATTAGTAAGAGGAGCATAGGTTGGGCCCACGCTGCTGCACGTGTGTTCAATTATATTATTCATATTCTGGATGTTATGTGATATTGTGCAATGAGTCCTACACGTGAGATGTTGGACTTCGTGTCTGGGCCGTTATAGCGGCTGGTCCTTAGTGGACGAGAATGGCCATTATGATGGCGGGTCCTTAGTGGACGTGTCTAATGAGACAGGGTCATGGTGACCGGTATACAAGTATACGATGGGCTTTTGAGGCGTGGTAATGTGCATGGGCACAGATTTGGATGTAAATATACTTTTAATGATATTGATTTATTAATTTAGCTTGTTGATTATGTGATGCTATGTTATATGTGATTTATGTAATTAGGAAAATTCATTCACCAATAATACTGATGTTGTGTTGCCACCTTCAGGTAATCATGTTGCGGGTGGGCCAGAGCGGATTGACGATCAGCACGTAGATTTTGGCATACGTGGCTGAAAAGAGTGAACGAGAAAACTTGAATATTTGATAGAATTATTAAGCCTTGTTTAGGAGAAGTTATTAAATGTTTTAGCACATTATTGATTTGAGTCAAGATATAATAAGTTGATTATTCAGAGATTTTTGATAATTATAAATGGGAACTATATTTTGAAACTAAATGCCTGACTCCTTGTGAATATTATTTGATATGTGCATGGTGAATATTATTACATGATCACGATCCGGATATCAGAAAGGGCCCCGGAATCTGGGTTGTGACATGATTTGCACACATACTTGTATGTGTAGAGATCTATTCACTCAGTATTACTGATTGTGTATTTTCGCCCCAATCTTAGGTAAGATAAACATAGAAAGGTAGGATGTGATATCCTGAGTTACCTCGGCCCAGGATTAGTCTAGCCCAGGTAGTATCTTAGTTAAGTTCTTATTATGGAAATTAGAAGTGTTGCTTATTATAAAAATTGGTAGTATTCCTCATGATTGGGTTTGGAAAGGAGTGGAGCTGTATAACAACTCTAAATAGGAAGTTTGAGATGACTAGAATTCCATCTTCCCTTTATATATATATATATAGATAACCAACAACCACTACAATAGTATCCTATTCACCTTGCTTTTGGAGAAATTCTGAGAGAAAAGTCTTGTGGATTGCAAATCAAGGGAAAGAGAGGAAGGCCACCTGATGTCCTATTCGCGTCCACATATTGCCAAAGCGACGATCACGTACCAGAGGTGAGTGGCTCCACCTAATTAACTGGGTGATTAATCAAGATGATTGATAATGGAATGTGATTCAAATATTCTGTATTGTTAGGTATGCAATTATTTTTAAACCCATCGAATAGACATAAAAGATATATATTGGGTCAAGGAATCATGTTTGAATCGTGATTAGAATGCTACAGTTGATATGGGGTGTAAATCTTTGAGTATCTGTCAAACAGGCACAAAATCAGCAAGAACAGAGTATTGTCGTCAATGGGTTGTATTGATGTTGGAGAGTTGTGGGACCCCATGGCCCACTAGATGAGGCATCTGGGCCATAGATCCAAAGGAGGACCCATGGTCGATCCAAGAGGAACTGTACCCAAGGGAGGTGGGCCCCGTTCGGGCCACCATCCAATGGATTTTTAAACTTCTGGAGTGAAACTGGCGGAGAAAGGGTGCTGGTTCGATAACTGTTGTGAGACCCACTATCTAAGTTAATCAGAGATTAGGACCCCACATCTTAAAGAGGGCCCAGGGATGACCTGGATGGTGGTGGTCCCATGTGGCCGGGGCCTCATCTGCCTAGATATCTAGAAGCTTCAATTTTGTTAATAGTGAGGATTATTCATGAATTCTGTTAGTGTTTGTTGAGACTATGGGGCCCAGTAAAGATGTCTGATGGTGAATCCAATCCAATAAGAGTAAAGCCTATCCCTGGACGACCCTAGACATTAGGTCTGATCTTGGTTTGGTCCAGCAGGACCCACTGGATTTCACTTTAGAAGGTTTCAGGCGTGAATTCATTGCTGTAACAGTTCTGTGTGTGTAAAGGTGTATTGGATGGAATTTATGAATGGGGAATTAGCCCTAGACTTGGTATATAATTACTAAATAAACCTTCCATCAAATTAATTAAGATTTTCATATAGTTATAATGAATTGTATGGGTTATCTTGGAATGATTGGTATGATTCTGTCACCTTGATTAATATTCTATGAAGGTGGGCCTCTCCTACATCATCCCTTACCTATTATGATCAGAAGTGGAGTTCTAATCTAATGGGGATTGGTATTGGATTGGTCCCACAATACTGTTGTGTAAATTATTAATAATGATGAACTCTAGTTGTTATGTGATATTGTGCACGGGATCCCAGATGTGGGATGTTGGACTTAGTGTCCGGGCCGTTATAGTGGCTGGTCCTTAGTGGACGTGTCTGATGAGACAAGGTCATGGTGACTGGTATACATGTATACGATGGGCCTTTTAAGGTATGGTGATGTGCATGGGCACGGATTTGTATGTGGATGTACTTTAATGATATGTGATCTATTGATTCAGATGTGTTGATTATGTAATATTATATTGTATGTAGATTGTGTAATTAGGAAAATTCATTCACCAGTAATACTGATGTTGTGTTGCCCCCTTCATGTAATCATAATACGAGTGGGCCAGAGCGGAATGACGATCAGCACGTGAATTTCGGCATGCATGGCTGAAGGGAGAGAACGAGAATGCTTAAATAATTAATGGAGTCATTAGTTATTGTTTAGGAAAATTATCTAATGTTTCAGGCATATTATGGATTGAGTTAGGATATAATAAGTTTGAATTCTCAGAGATTTAATGATAATTATAATTGAAATTATAGTTGAATTAAATGCCTAATTCCTTGTGAATTTTATTTGATGAATGCATGGTGAATAATGCTATATAATCACGATCCAGATATCCGTTAGGGCCCCGGAATTTGGGTTGTGACACAGGAGGATCCCAACAATGAAGAGATTGGATTTGACATTTACAGCTAAGCGACACGAGACTGAAAAATCAAATTAGAAATTAGATAAGTGCAGTGGTAGGTTCATTTAAATTGAGAAGACTGTTTTTTTTATAGTATAATTTATTTATTTTTTAATTTTGGATATTTCCATTGCCATTGTGATTTGGATAATCTTTTAAAATAAGATTGAGATTTTAGGTAAAAGCTTGATTATTTATGCTTCAAATGATTTAACACATAATGATGGTGTTGTGCTACTTGTTGGTTACGATACAGGATCCAACAGGGCCCCAGATTCTAGGTCATTAAAATTAGCTACCTCCAACTTAATATATAAAAGCCCATTCAAGTACTCAAAAAGATTACAGAACATAGCCAATGCAGTCCCTTCACTATTTTCTTCTTCTACAGGAAGAATTTTTATTTTCTCTTGTTTTTGGTTATTTCAGGCAAATCCATATTTTGCCTCGTAAGTGAAGCTCTAAGGTCGGGGGCACATTACATCTTGGGGATGAATTTTCCATGCAAACCACCAATATGTGGGGAAAATATTGTCTTTAAGAAAGGATTTGGTTATTCCATGCACCTTGCCCTTTAGTTTCTGTTTTCTTTTTTCTTTCTCTCTCTACTTCACTCTTTAATTATTTATTTTAATTGTCTATTGACTTTCTTCAATTACATATTCTGAAAGTGCAAGCTAGACCAATGCGAAGTCCTAGAGGGGGGGTGAAATGGACTAACAAAAAAATTTAATTTAATCAAACAATTTAGTCCAAATAAACACAAACACAAACTCGCTTAAATTGCACAAGAATGTATAACTATGAGAGAGGGCAATTAAGTGATCATATGTGAAGTACTACACAAATTATATAAGTTGAACACTCAATGATATGTTAATTTATTCAATGTATTCTAGCACATGTGAATTGTACGTCAAATCAACAAAAATGTGACTAACTAGTATGTGTATCTCACATCATGTCTAGAAAACAAGTAAAGCATAGAGAGACAAGGC
Organism: Umbellularia californica; assembly: GCA_028538565.1. NCBI lineage: Eukaryota > Viridiplantae > Streptophyta > Magnoliopsida > Laurales > Lauraceae > Umbellularia > Umbellularia californica. The sequence continues at coordinate 31,607,205 of JAPQWN010000002.1, forward strand.
ACATAACGATTTGTAGTGGTTTGGTCCTTGACCTACATCCACTCCCAAGAAAACCACACACCAATGATCTTTTGGCTTTCACTGTGAGAGGTTTTCAACGGGTGCACCTCACAAGCCTCTTCACCTAGTTTTTGATACAGTGGTTCAATCACAAAGGTCTACTCGACTACCAACTTTTTTGTATGATGCTTCGAGCACAAAGGTCTACTCCACCACTCTATTTTTTTATAGTAGTTCAATCACATAGGTCGAATCCGCTTTACAATGATGTAAGAAATAATTAAATAAGAACGCTTGCCTCTTTGTGGATAAATCTAACTTGATGCGCGTTCTTTGAAGCTTGAACTTGAACTCCAAGCTTCGACGCCTCGCTTAGCTACTTGGTGATGAAGATGCTCCAATTGTGCTCGACCAAGTGAAGAAGGAGGTTTCAGTCAAGGGTGACTAAGATGTAAAGGATCTTTCCACAATTCACTTTTAAATGAGCTTTGAATGCTCAAATGGAAGGTTTTGAAGGTCTAAGAGAAGTTTGCCTATGAGGAGCAATCACACTTCAAAACACTAGATCCTAATTCCATTAAACACCCTTCTCTTGAGCTTTGAATGCTCTTAGATCTAACTATCAAATCCTAGAGAATAATGCAAGAGGATTTTGAGGTCTCTAAAATGTGATTAACCGAGGGTTAGTTCGTGATTATTGGACCTGTTTGGGAACTTAACTAGTAGAGTGAAGCGAGATAAAGTCTCTATTTTTCAAACAAAGGGTCGCATCAAAAGTACACATTTTCAAAATTCCCTCCTTTTTCAAAAAAATATATATATATCAAAAAGCAACCTCCTTTCTCCACTAAAAAAAAAAAAAACACCCACTTTCACACAAAGTCAAAAATATTCCCTACAAGACAACTAAAGACAAAATATCATCATAACCCACTGATGTTTTATTCTTTCACTATTTAAGGCTGTACTTCACTCCACTCTACATGTAAAATCTCCAAATAGACCCTAGGAGGGCTCTCAAAATCACATTCATTACAGCCACTAAAATGAGACATATATATAAAAGAGCTCATAACGGCTAGTTTCTGGTTAGTCGTAACTGGCAATGGCTAGTCGTTGTTTCCCAATAATTAGTTTAACCAACAGTCAAAGTACCCAATTTGCACAATGGTTGGCTGGATGGTTAGTCATGGAATACTACGGTTAGCCTTAGGCGACCATAGTTAAAAAAAGCTAGAAAATAGCATTATGGACGTAGATCTTTAACGGTTGCCTTCTCGGATCATACGGTTAGCTAGACGGTTAGTCGTATGACATATACGATTAGTCGTTAGGTAACTGTAGTTCAAAAATGCTAAAAGACAACATACTAGACAAGCAACCATAGAGAATTTACAATGACCTTCCGGAGGACTTACAGTTAGCTATACCCCTATTACGGCTAGCTGTGAGGCCTATAGCTAAACAACTGGGTTGCCCAGATTAACCAATTTAACCCTGTACGTTCTACTGTTTGGTTAGGCTTTCTAAGGGCCTATTCTTGGTTTGCCTAAGGTCTAATTTACCTGAATAGGTTGGTGCAAAATGGATTACACCTTGATCAAGTACTGGCCTTCCAAGACTTGATCTACTAGACTTTAACTTGATCTCCCTTGTTGAAGCTTCCATTGGGAAGTGCAAATTTGACTATTACACTTAACATGCTTTTCCTAGAAATTCCCCCTACAAGTTTTAGCTCTTCGTAATGTACATCCCCAATAAAGTGGAGATCCATATATTCTGTCTTTGTACGACTTATCCTAAACCCCTTGGATTTTAAATCCTCCTACCATCTCTCAGGTTTCGTATTCATGATATCTCTCGATTCATTCAATAGTTATTCTATATACATACTATATATATATATATATATCTCATCAAAGCCTTGCCCCAATTATGTTGGGGTCGTCTACATGAATTCCGTTTCTCCATTCCTATCTATCATGAGTCAAATCTCAGATAATTTACACCTTTTAGGTATAATTTTACTGCCTCCATCCACGTCCTATTCGGCCTACCCATTCCTCGTCGGGGGCCATCAACCTGCATGGTCAAACTTTTCCTGACCAGCATGCGTTGGACATGCCCAAACCATCTCAAATGGGTTTCTCTAATTTTATAGCCTATTGATGCTATCCCTAAATGCTCTAAAAAATGCTCATTTCTAATTTTATCCCTCCTAGTTTTACCACACATCCACTGCAACTTTCTCATCTCTACTACATCTATTTTGTGTATATGTTGCTTCTTCGTTGGCAACATTCTACCCCATAGGTCATAGCCGGTCTAATCATTGTCTTGTAAAATTTTCCCTTCAATCTTATTGGAATTCATTGGTCACAAAGCACTTCAAAAGCAAGTCTCCACTTCAACCATCCTGTTTTTATTCTATGTTTGACATCTTCATCAATCTCTCCATCCTTGTTAATTATCAAGCCCAGGTAACAGAATGAATCTCTTCGTGGTATATATTTTGCCTTTGTACGACTTATTTTGAAGCTTTGGATTCTATAGCCTCCCCCCATCTCTCGAGTTTTGCATTCACACCATCTCTCAATTCATCTACCAACATTATATCATCTACCAACAACATACACCAAGGTACCTCCTCTTGAATATGAGCAAGTAACTCATCCATAATCAACGTAAAGAGAACTTAGAGTTGACCCCTGATGCAAACCTATGGTCACTAGGAAGTAGGAACTCACATCTCTCACCACAGGTAGTTCTCACACTCGTTATTGCTGTAGAGACATAAACAAGTCAACTGACCCAACCTGAAAAACCCATCACCATAAGCCCATATCCAACATATCACACGTGTGGAATCTTAGTGGGATTTTGTAGATTGGTCAAATATCCCTTCTTGGAAGGTTGTGTAGTCATTTCTATAATTGCTTGTAATCATAGCCTAATCATAGGATGTAAAGATATCATCATTATTGTAAATTGATACCAGTGAAGTGTATATAAACACAAGTCGATTCCCAACTTTGGGTAAGACAGTATTCATAATTTCTTCCTCCCTTTTGGTTCTTCTCCTCTTTCTAGTTAATACAAGGATCTGTAGATCCTTTTCATGGTATCAGAGCTACTACAACTCTGTCTCTGTGGATCTTCTTGCTCAGTCGACTAAGTAATCAACAGAGGACATTTTCTCTGTTCATCTCCCTCTGAATTAAAGAAAGATCATCTCAGCAGTGCTTCTGATCAACAGAAGAATCATCTCAGCCTTCCAGAACCTCATTATGTGCAAGGAGATATCTCTGTCAATATTCTGTAACCAGTCGACAGCCATCTGTATACCAGATCAAGCAGTGGACCCCACCTCCAGATTGTCGAATCTGCAAAAAACTACAGCAGCAGATTCGCCCATTATTACTTGGATTTCCCCACATTTTTCTGGCATTTTATCAGCCCAAAAAGATACCACAATCTCTATTTCGGCTATCTATTGATCTGACCGTCTGATCAAGAAATGGGCCCACCTCGGATTGTGCAGCTGTCACAACTTCTACACCAAGCTGCTCGCCTATTTACTCTAGGATTTCTTCATATTTTTCTGGAATTTTATCATCTCAAAAGAAGATGAGAAAATAGGATATTCGTCTAACCTGGAAGGCTGATTGAAATGGAAATGAACAAACAGCAAGAAATCCCCATTCTTGCTCCAATTTTTGGACGCCCAACAGCCTATTTTGTTTGCATTTGATTTCTTTTCAGTTTAGACATCAATCACTCACTGGGAAATTCATATATCTATTGCAAATGGACAAGATTGACATCATTCCAATGAAATTTAATGGAACTAACTACCTATCTTGGTCCTTCCATCTCAAAAATTTTGCTGAAGGACAAGGTATGTTAGGATATCTGGATGGGACAACTCCTAGACCCATTGCAGGCACCACTGCCACATCTACCACACCTACTGTAGATGACAAAACCATTGCCACTTGGAACCAACGCAATGCCAAAGTGATAACGTGGATCCTCAACTTAGTAGATCCTTCCTTTTCAATGGCACTTCAAGCCTTTACCACTACTTCTGACATGTGGAACCACATGAAGAAAATTTATCATCAGCAAAACAAGGCTCGAAGATTTCACCTTGATACAGAGTTAGCAAGATATTGCCAGAATGATAAATCTGTCCAGGAATACTACAATGGCTTTCTAGCCCTATGGACCGAGAGGAATCAAATGCTCCTTCAATCTGTTTCGGCAGCTTTTCTTCCTCAAGCCCTCAAATTACAGGAAGAACAACATGTTAGTCAATTCCTTATGAGCCTTCGATCGGAATTCGAACCTATGCGAGCTGCTCTTATGAATAGAGAAATCTCTCCGGACCTAGATACGTGCATGCAAGAGGTTCTCCAGGAAGAAACTCGCATGTTATCTACTCATTCCCTTAATGCGGAACCAAAGGCACTTCTGACACAACCGGCTCCATCATCAGTCGATGAGACAGCCATGTTCACTACTTGTGGACAAAAACCACAGTGTTATGAGTGTAAGAAGTATGGTCATATGGCTCGAGACTACCGGAGAAAATTATTTTGCAACTATTGCAAGCGAAATGGTCACGTCATTTCCAATTGTACACGACGGCCTGATAAGAAACCAGATCAATCTACAAAGCGTGGCCCAACTACTCTTCAGGTTTAACAAAGCACCCCGCTTGACTTGCCATCCTCAGATACAAGGTCAGTCACTCTGACCACTGCTCAGATCCGTGAGATGATAAATTCTTCTGTGGCCTCTGCATTTACCTCCATGGGTATTAGTGGTTTGTCTTCCTCTGCAGCTCTTCCTTCATTTCACTCATCTACTTCCCTCTCATCACCTATCACACACTCAACATGGTTTCTAGACTCTGGTGCATCCAACCATATGACCTCTATAGCACAAAATTTGCACAACACAAAACCATACATGGGTCATGATTCAATCACCACAGCCAATGGTCAACAATTGCCTATTTCTGGTCTGTGAACCATATCCATGGGGACCTTTACATTATCTAATGTTTATTTTGTTCCTAATTTGGCAGCTAATATAATTTCTATTGGTCAACTTGTTGATTGTGGATACCTTGTTCATTTTTCTCCCTCTAGTTGTGTCATACAGGAACAACAAATTGGGAGGGTGATCGGGAAGGGGAGTAAGCATGGCAGGCTCTTTCTCTTGGACATGGGACAACCTTCATTGTTTGCTTCTTCTGTGGGAGTTCAAAATAAATTATGGACCATTTGGCATAAACGCCTTGGTCATTTGAATAATGCAAATTTGCTTTCATTGTTTAAACTTGGCAGTTTGGAAAAATCTGTTACTAGTACTATGTTTTCTTCTTTTGCAAATTTAAAATGTGAGACTTGTTGCTTGAGTAAAAGTCATGTGTTGCCTTTTTCTACTCATCACTCGTGTGCCACTGCTCCATTTGATATCATTCATACAGATGTTTAGGGCATTGCTCCTCAATTGAGTAGCCTTGGATAGAAGTATTGTTACATTCATAGATGATCATTGTAGGTACACATGGATATACTTTTTAAAATCTAAATCTGAAGTTTTTTCCATGTTTTGCAAATTCTACAATATGGTAAGCACTCAATTTCAAAAGACCATTAAGATCCTCCGCTCAGATTCAGGGGGAGAATACACATCCAAAGAATTCACCTCCTTTTTATCTGATAAAGGGATCCTCCACCAAAAATCTTGCCCTCACACCCCACAATAGAATGGGATAGCGGAACAAAAGAATCGACAACTTCTAGAAATTGTCAGAACCCTTCTTGTTGAATCCCTAGTTCCAACTAAATTTTGGTGTGAAACAGCACTTACAGCTATCCATATCATAAACAGACTTCCTAGCACTGTCCTTGGAAAAGTCTCTCCATTTGAGTGCTTATTTGTGTAATAAACCATATACCAATCCAAAAGCTTAAGCTGATAGGTGGAATGCCCATACAGGTATAATAAGACATGTCAAACCTATTACTTAGGCGATGTGGGATGTTACTGGGGCTTGAGCCTGAGATGCTGATGGAATATTCTGTTTTGGCATATGGGAGGGAAGCTTCTTAGGCTGTGTTTCATTCCTTCGCTGCAGGCTTCGACAGTCATCAATCACATGACCGGTCCGTTTGCAATATCTGCAAACCAATTTCTTGCGACAATTTTTGGCAATATGTCCGAAGCCGTTGCATTCATAACATTGAGGCTGCTTTGGAGTTGCCAGAAGAGCAGAGGAATCAGGAAGAGGCGCAAGGAAGGCTTTGGGTGCTTCGGGTGCTTCTAGAATAGTGCGCTGTGAAGTGAGACGAAGTTCTTCGCGAAGGACTTCTTGGAAGCACGTATCAAGATTAGCAGTATTCTCCCTATTCATTAGTGCAGAGCGAATAGATTCAAATTCCGGTCGTAGGTTCATAAGAAACTGGCTAATATGAGTTTCTTCTTGTAACTGGAGAGCCTCAGACAGAAATCTAGAAGAGATCGTTTGGATCAGCATAGAATCCCTTTCAGTCCATAAGGTGAGGAAACCATTAAAGTACTCCTGCACAGTTTTATCCCCTTGACTGTATCTGGTAATTTCACTATCTAGATGAAATTTTCGAGCTTTATTGGTTTGATGGTAGACTTTCTTCAGATGAGCCCACATATCAACTGCTGTGGTGTAGGCTTGAAGAGCCACAGCCAGAGAAGGATCAATAGAGTTAAGGATCCAAGTGATAACTTTCGCATTCTCTTTGGACCAAGTGGCTAGATCTTTGGAGTCTGCAGTACTTGTAGTCTGAGGCTTGGTTATCGATCCATCAAGATAACCAAAAAGGCCCTGTCCTTCGACAAAGTTCCGCAAGTGGAAGGACCAAGACATATAATTTTGCCCATTAAACTTAACGGGAATTACATCATACTTGTCCATGATCTCAGACAGAGAGGGATGAAGAGAACGAAACAGCAATAATCAGCAAGAAAGGCTGAATTTCTGGTGCAGATGGCCAACTGGAGTAAGAAGATGAACTCCAAACAGGAAACGAACCCAGCAGAACAGTGCAGAAAACATAACAGTGCAGAAAACAACCCAAAACAGCAGAAAAAAATGCTAGACGACCACTGTTTTGGTCCTGGATTGGTCACGTGGGCCCCACAAAAGGATCAGACCTTTGATCAGAGAATACAGTCTTATGGAGGAGTCTTTTTACTAATTTCCAGATCAGGTTGCAAGGCAAACGGATGAAAATCCGCAAAATTGAACGGATCTGATGAAAACTATCCTGTAAAACTGTGAAAGCACAAGTGGCAGTAGATGGCCTACCTCTGATGTGCTAAAAATCCGAAAAAAATGCCCATAAATCTAAGAGAGGAGGGTCGACCACTGTGGTAGTGGTTGTAGGTGCTATCGTGATGATCTGATGGTGGCCCACCTTGATCTCCTCACTGCACAGTGAAGAATGTCGACAGTGAAGAATGACGACAAATAGCAAGATGCTCTTTCTAGATCCGTGAGAAAGAATTGCAACTGAGGGATGGAGATATCCCACAGTGCTCTGATACCATGTAATAAACCATATACCAATCCAAAAGCTTAAGCTGATAGGTGGAAGGCCCATACAGGTATAATAAGACATGTCAAGCTTATTACTTAGGCGATGTGGGATGTGGGACTTTCCCAACAATTTGGTTCCCCACCCTCTTACTCACATTTGAGGGTATTTGGCTGTCTATGCTTTGTTCATCTCCCTTCCCTTGAGCAAAATAAATTGACCCACAGGTTGCTCGCTGCATGTTTCTTGGATAAAGTGATGACCACAAAGGCTTCCTTTGCTATGATCACAAGGAACGCCGGTTACGTATCTCACGAAATGTTGTTTTCTTAGAACATGTTCCGTTCTATTCCTCTTCTCCTCCTCCTAATATCCAAGTTTCTTACCTTCCTCACTATCCAGCATCTGACTCTTCTCCAGAAATTACTCAAGTTTATAAGCGGCGCACCAAACAACTGCCTCCAGCTACTCTCATTACCGATCAACCAACCATGCCGACTCCTCAAGGACATGACACTCCTAGTGAAGGTAATCCTATTTTGCGACGCTCTAGTCGTATTTCAGTTCCCCCAGATCGGTATGGTTTTTCCGCGTTATTTAGTTCTTCAAATCCCATTCCTATTCCAACTTCTTATTCTCAGGCTGCTAATATCCCATGTTGACAGATGAATTGTTAGCTCTCAAGATGAACAACACTTGGGACGTTGTGCCTCTTCCGTCGAATACATCTATCATTGGAAGCAAGTGGGTCTATTCCCTAAAAGTCAGATCCGATGGCAGTATTGATCGCTACAAAGCACAATTGGTAGCCCAAGGTTATAAACAGGAATATGGCATTGATTATGAAGAAGCATTTGCCCCTGTCGCTAAAATGACTATAGTGCGATGTCTACTAGGCGTCACGACAGCTCGTAACTGGCCTTTGTGGCAAATGGATGTCAAGAATGCAATTTTTATATGGGCTCAAGGAAATCACGTATATGCGTCCTCCGCCGAGATATACATGTCCACCTTGACATGTTTGCAGACTGAAAAAGTCTTTATACGGGCTCAAACAGGCTCCACGGGCATGGTTCGATAAGTTCCGCTCTGCTATCATTACAGCCAACTTTCATCAAAGTCCAAATGATAATTCTCTCTTCATTCGAAGAACTTCGCGTCGTTGTACTATTCTCTTGATTTATGTTGATGATATGATAATCAGTGGCAATGATGTAACAGGTATTTCCAGCCTAAAAAGTCATCTCATGAAATCCTTCAAGATGAAAGATCTGGGTCCCCTCACTTACTTCTTAGGACTCGAAGTCTCAAGGAACAAGGATGGTATTCGAGTAGTACAAACCAAATATGCTGATGACTTGGTCAAATCGGCAAGACTTGGTGATGCCAAACCCTTTGCCACACCCATTGAACTCAATGTTAAATTTAGCAAAGATGGTGGGCCAGCTCTTCAAGGCCCAACATGGTTTCAACAGTTGGTTGGTAGCCTACTATATCTGACTATGACAAGGCCAGATATTTCTCATGCTGTTCAGACTGTCAGTCAATTCCTTAGCGATCCTCGTAAATCGCATCTCCATGCTGTTTTCCGGATTCTTCGATATGTCAAGGGCACCCATGATCGAGGATTGTTTTATCCGACTACTTCTTCACTACAACTCCAAGCTTATGCCGATGCAGATTGGGCAAGGTGCCCTGACACTCGTAGATCCACAACCGGTTGGTGCATGTTCTTAGGAACGTTGCTCATCTCATGGAAGAGTAAGAAACAAAACACTCTTTCCAAATCAACTGCTGAAACTGAATATCGGTCTATGTCCTCTGCTAGTAGTGAGATTGTTTGGCTTCGTCGTCTCCTTCGAGAGTTTGGTGTTTTTCTCAAAGACCCTACTCCACTTTATGTAGATAACACAAGTGCCATTCGCATTGCCAAGAATGTCGTCTTCCATGAGCACACTAAGCACATAGAAATTGACTGCCACTTCATTCGTCAGCATTATGTCTCTAACAAACTTTGTTTGTGTGTGGGAGTGATTATCTAATACCGAGGTTATCCCTGACCTGGGCAATAATACTGATTAAGGATTACACCGACCTCATTCACCCAGCTCAGCAACGTGCCAGCTGGCACCGGGTTGGAGCTGGACCCGGTAAGTGTACCGGTCACGCTCTTTCTGGGCTCTGCCTCGAGCGTCTCGGTAACAGTACCCGACCTCGAGCAAGCCTGACCTCGGTGACATTCACCTCGGTACACTTGACCGAGATAGGCGTTGGGCATCTAATCTCTATTATGAGATGGGACGGCTACATTACAGGGAGCTCCTAACAAATAGGGTGGCCGCTGGCCATCGATAAGAGCTCCTTCCTATCAGCTGATCACATCCACATTTATGTGAAGGATTTGAGGAGAGATCCGATGGGACAGTACCCTCACCAAGGCTCCTAGGTATGGGCTGATGGAACAAGTATCCTTACCTACCTCCACTATAGAACCTTCTACTCTCTTCTACATATACTTGCATGGTAAGCCATGAACAAGTACGCAATATAGAGCATACACTCTGCTATTTTGTAAAAACCTTCTTCCCCACTTCACCCTAGTTCAGTGATTGCACTAACTCAGGCGTCGGAGTGCCTTCGGCTAGCAGCAACCCGGGGCCCTGACCTCTGTCTTCTCTCCCTTTCAGGTTTCAGGCCATCAGCGACGTTCCCGATCAGCTAAACAGCATCTTCTTAAACCCCATTACCATATAAATCAAGTCCATAATTTTTAGGCACGCACAGTCTGCCCTATGTTCCTTCACATGATCAACTGGCCGACGTGTTCACTAAAGGGCTGTCCAGGGATCGACATGAATATATTATTTCCAAACTGATGCTTTGTTCCACACCGCATCAATTTGAGGGGGAATGTAGAGACATAAACAGGTCAACTGACCCAACCTGAAAGACCCATTACCATAAGCCCATATCCAACATATCTCACGTGTGGAATCTTAGTGGGATTTTGTAGATTGGTCAAATATCCCTTCTTGGAAGTTTGTGTAGTCATTTCTATAATTGCCTGTAATCATAGCCTAATCATAGGATGTAAAGATATCATCATTATTGTAAATGGATACCAGTGAGGTGTATATAAACACAAGTTGATTCCCATCTTTGGGTAAGACGGTATTCACAATTTCTTCCTCCCTTTTGGTTCTTCTCCTCTTTCTAGTTAATACAAGGATCTGTAGATCCTTTTCAATTGCTCCCTCATAAATGTCTTTAATAATTTCAATATAACCTTTTGGAATATTCTTTTTATTTAAAACCCGCCAAATTAAATATCTAGGTACCCAATCATAAGCTTTTTCAACATCGATGAAGACCATATGCAGATTTTCCTATTCGTTTGATATTTTCCATTAACTACTTGAGTGAGAAGATTGCTTCCATAGTTGACCTCCCTGGCATAAAACCAAAATGATTTTCAGATATCTTGGTCTTTTGTCTAAGTCTTTACTCCATTACTCCCTCCCATAGCTTCATAAGTCATAAGTTTAATCCCACGATAGTTGTGTGTGTAATTTTCGCTTGAAGCAGCACTAATCAAATAGCCATTGTAGCACAATTCTGTAAGGGCCACCCAATTTGAGCTGCCACAAATCATGGGAAGGCCTATGCAATGAATGAAGGATGCCTATACAAGGACAGGTGTGGATTTCAGAATAGGAGAGTAGCCTATATATGTCAAATCGGGTGGTTATCAATGCCCGTACCAGTCGCTGTTTATATTAAAAGAAGAGGAGGCGGCAAAAAAGTTTATTTCTTAAGTTCTCAATAGACATAACTTCAGTATGTTGTGTATTAAACTCATTTTGTAGTATTACATAACCCATTAAGATTTCATAAAAATTATAAATACATTTAAATAAACAAGTATAAACTTAAATGTATTGCGTAAGACATATATAAAAAGTCTCTTGACAAGTTAAGATCAATTGAGCCAAGCCAAGGAGGGTGTAGCTTGTGCTGAGCTCATGAAACAATCAAGTTGAGCTCGAACTCGAGCTCAATCAAGCCAAGCCTGGCTGAATAGCTTAAGAGCTGGCTGGCTTGTTTATAGCCTTAGAAACAGCAGTTCATTTATAAACATTTTTGAGAAAATTCATTTATAAACATTCTGATAAGTTGTCTTGAAATGCAGGGAAAGAATGGAGTTGAACTGCAGATCTGCATGCAGCTGAATCTATCAGATCCAGAAAGAACAAATTCATTTAAAATTGGTTGTATTTCTTAATGAACATAGCACGGAATAAAATGGAAATACTTACAGGTATTCGAACAATATCCGCTCTTTTCCATGCAAGAGAATTGTAGACAACAATAACCTATAAAGGAAGGAACAAAAGGTATTAAGAGATAAGAGCAACTTAGTTCTTTTACATTTTTTTTTTAAATAATGAAAAGAAAGTTTTGACCTTACCAAGCTTTTACCATGAGACAAATCTAGTTCTGATGGAGGACAATAACTTACATTCAAAAGAGGACACTGGAAAGGGAAGTTCATACATCAGAACCAGTTGTGTTTTAATCTCAAAAATTAAGACTAGTCAAGATAATTAATGGTTCTAGTTCCAAACTTATCACAGTGTCATTCCAAAGATAGCACCAGATAATTTATGCTCACATACTGATGCCCATGGTGCACTCACATCTTTGTGTAAGTGTACATGTGTGGTTCTATTAGACAGAATGTGTTATAATCAGTTTTTCCAGAAGTCCAAATGTTCTACAATCCAAATTTAAATTGGTTCAAGTATGTCGTAATTGTCAGCATTTCTTACATTCATTTTCTAATGCAATCTATATTAATCTGACCATGATAATAACAACATCTATGAATTATAAAATATTCACAAGCAACAGAGGCAAAAAAAATTTTGCCTGGTCAAACTTAGTTGCAAGGTTTTGGCATCCACTTTTTGATTTTGACTCTGTCAAGCAAGCAAGTGAAGATTCAACTAACTCTGAGGCCTGTAAAACAGTATGTTATAGCATGTATCAGGCATTGTGAAAGAATAATTAGAAGAATAAGAGAATAATTAGAAGAATAAGAGATATCAGGTCCTCATTCCAGAGAATCAAAGAAATAGCTTTAAAAAAAAAAAAAAAAAAAAAAAACCAGCAAGGGTGCATGTGGGATCCAACTTTCTGTAATATTATAAATTCTTCAGGTGGGACTCATCATGAGATGGACTATGCCTGAATATCTCCCCTACCAGAGTGGTGTTTGCAAATGGATAATAAGAGTCAAGGGTAAACATTTAACAAGAGCAAAATCGCACGCATATGGTCATATGATGGTGATATTTTCAAGCATCTTCAGTCCATAATAAGACCCATCATATAATATCTAAAGAGCCACTAAAAGGTCGAATTGGATGTGAAATTTGCGGTGCTGAGAAAATTCGTGAAAAAATATTTCCTTAAGAAGAATTCTGTGACAACAAACTATATTTGTCACCTCCACATAACCTATTGACAGTCTCTTTGCATAATCATTAGCCACATGCTGCTTCTCTGTTCCACTAACTCCATCGTGATGTTGCACAAGGGCCAGAGCATCAGCCAAAGTGTCAGTTTTGGGCCCTGAACTATTTGTGTTCTTGAGAAATTCCAATTGCCTCGCTGCCTGACCATCCATTAGTAATTCAACAGTATTCAAAACCATGGGGAGGTATGAGAAAATTTCTCAATATGGATTGAAAGAGTGGGAAAATCTTACCAGATAGTAAGCACTCATCGCTCTTACATAGCCTTTAAAGGCTGCCCGACTTGTGAAGTACCCTGTATAATAAGCATTTACCCTCTCTGCATATCTGAAAGTTTCAAGGATTTGAGTACAAGATTAATAGAAAAACAAATAACTGAACATGCAGAGGGAATGATCCACTGTTCATCTCACTCAATAAAATAGTGCAGGATCTCATGTGGGGAGCTCGCCAGGTCACCATCAGATAGGACAAGACTATTGTGATTTGCATAGGAAGATATACCCAGATTGGATGACAAGCCATTCTATAGTTATGGCATTCAGGCCGTACTGAATTCACGAAGGCCCCATAGAAAAACACATGGCCCAAGATGAAATCTTGCACTATATTCTTGTTAAAGATGGGGCCTTTATGAGGCCAACATCTGTTAATGTCCACCATTCAGATGGGAGATGACTGCTGCAGATTGCATACAGCTCAAGATCATGATTACATGACCATAGCCATTCGTTCAGGATGGTTTTTAACTCATACTGAATCCATGGAGGAGCCTCCCATCCATCAGTGGATATAGACAGCAGGTGCAAATCTCTCATTATATTATAGTGCAAGATGCACAAATTGGAGCATTCCTCCAATATACCAATTGGAGGGGTGTTCATTGCCTTAATGGAGACCGATAATGATAAGTTACGATCACACACAAGCAATGTCATTGACTGTAAATCAGTGCCATGTTGCTTGATAGTCTATGATGTCACCCTTTTTCTCTTATTTCTTGACAATGCTATGACTGTCAAAAGTTTAGCAAATTCATACTCCCTATCTTTTAAGAACTATGAAATTGCAACTATACATTCAGAATAAACCACTCACGGGAAGAAATCATCAGTCTTGAGTGGCCAGGACTCATTTGCTGCATACTTTGCGTCCGTGTAAATGGATGGCGTTGAATACAGGGCATTTACTCGCCCATCCTAAAAACATCCAAACCAATGACTAAGTAAGGATGTGCAGAATTGTGAAATGAAAATTGGAAGCACATAAAACATAACCCTGTTGAGCAGAACATAACTTGATCATATGTTTTAAAACAAGAAGATTGCAAAATAAAAAATATCATACAAGAATCAGGTCCTACTTTGTAGATCACCAAGCTCGAAAAGGCTGGTCTGATTACCAGATTGGCTACACAAGTAATGAGAGTCAAATCAGGACAGTGGAGTTTCTAGCAACCCACTTTTACATATATTCATGACCCACCTAATGCATAGATGAGCCTGAATTTAGGGCAAGGTACTACATCCCCACCCGATGGATACATGCCCTGTACAGAGCACTGTTGTAGGATTAGCATACCTTTTTATTCAGCAGTAAATCATAAAAAAACTATTAGAAATAAAGCAAGATAATGCAGCTATTGAACCACACTTCGCATATAGCTCAAATTAATGGTCATTGGTTATTAGATTAATTAGCTTCATTACATTTGAAGAATGAAAGTTCGCCAAACATTTCCTCAATGATTCTTCTTCTTTTATTGAAAATAGCTAAACAGTACAATGCCCATTTGCTGGAAAGCTACCAACCAGAAGCTAACTGCAAAAGAAGATATAAAGAAAAAGAAAAAAACAAACACACAAATACAAAGATCAAAGAAGATATGAGCCACCCCGGCTTATGTTCAAGTTGCGATATAAAGTGATGATGTAGGGAGTTCAACTGTTCCATTGTTTTCTAAAATGACATAAACAATATGCTCGGAGAACGAAATTCAATCACGTTTACTTGAGGCCCCAAGACTGTACACAAGTTACAAAAAGAAAATGACTAAACTACCCCTAACAGAACATGTATGTTAAATGTGTCTCTTATCTGCAACAGTAATAGAACTATAACCAAGCAGAATTTCCACCTATGGTGCAGAATTCCACCCCACCCTACCAAAATGAAAGGTGGGGACTAAAAATCCCACACAGCTGTGTGGGATTCCCATACGAGAGCAACCCTTAAAATATAATAGACTATTGCACGTAGCAAACACATCTAGTAACATATACCTCATTGACATATTGAATGAGCTTGTCCATCTGTCTGAACCATGAGTTAGCATACTGGTACGTGAAATCTGTCCCCATAGTCCACATGACATGATTGGTGCGAGTGATGTTGGCCTGAAAGAAGAAAATACAAAAATGCAAAAGGAAAATTCATTAGTATTTCTGGCTGTAAGAAACAAGATGCTTTCTCTGCCACCCCAAACACACTGTATAATAGATGACCCATTTCACAAGAACATCTACTCCACTTGCAATGAGTACGTCCACATGCACATTGAATAGGTAGATCTAAAAAAACTCATTTGGTGCTTACCTGTGATACTGCTGCAGCTACGAAGTCATTCACTCGCTCTTGGACATTGTAATCAAAGAGAAGAATGTTGTCCTTCAATTCAAAAAATACTCCTCTCAAACAAGTCCGAAACCTAGGAGGGGAGGACCAAATTTCCCAAGGAGGGAGTTATGTAATACCTTGAATTACCCGGGCCCCAGGATTAGTTTGGCCCAGGTAGGGCCTTAGTGGACTACTTATTATTAAATTAGAAGGTGTCTCACATAAGTGTATTTTTTTTTTTGGAAAGAGAAGGATTGGAAATTAGGAAGTATAAGAGAAGGATTAGGACTACCTCATCCTTGTATATATAAGTAAACCAACAACCCCTCTTGCAGTATGATATTCAATTCTTTCCTTTGAGAGAAATATGATAGAGAGAGCTTCGTCGTAGGAATCCAGGGGAAGAAAAGGAAGAAGCCAATCGGTTGGAAGACGATCATCGGATGTCCTTTTCGCGTCCGCACATCGCAAGAGCAACGATCGCATATCAAAGGTGAGTGGATCTTCCTAATCAACTAGTGGATTGGTCAAGATGATTGATAATAGCATGTGATTCAATTATTCTATATTGCTATGCATACAATGATTCTCTGTAACCAAGGAGTAGTCATAAAAATCTTTTTTTGAGTCAAGGGAATAATGTAAGACTGGCTGTGAGAATGTTACAATTGATATGGAGTGGAAACTCTAGAACATCCATCGAATAGATGGGAAATTGGTGAAGACGGGGCTTGGCTATTGATTGTCATTTCATTCGTCAGCATGTTATCACTGAAAAGATAACCTTGCCTCATGTCTCTACTCAAGACCAGTTGGCAGATATCTTCACCCAAGCACTTCCCAAACCACGCCATCATGCTCTCACTAGCAAATTGTTGTTTTCTGCATTACCACATCAATTTGAGGGGGAGTGTAGAAGATAATGTGGCTTAGGCCCACTAGGCCTAGCCCATCAAGGGCTTGTACACAGCTGTATATAAAATCCCACGTGTGGGATCATCTTAGATTATGTTGCCGATTTATCTCTTATTTACTTCCTTGTTTAGATTAGGAGATTGATTATTTATTATTCTGATTATACTGATTAGGATGTTTAAGGCCCTTGATTAGGGTATAATGTAATTATAAATATACAAACAAACCTCACATTGAGGGATCAGTTTTCTCTCCAACTCTCGTCTCTTCCTCCTTCCCTCATTACATATAATTACATGGTATCAGAGCCATAATACCTTGGAGATCTCATCTCATCGTTAGAGCAACACAGATAAAGAATCTATGTCTTTTGGAAGCAAAACATAGGTGATAACCTACTGTTTCTTCACTGCGATCATAGTGGCCCACTTGTGATAATCTCGAAATCCACAAGTTTCCTTCCAGCTTTGGTCATCCATCTCTCCTTGTTATTTTGGAGATTTTTTCAGCATTTTTCAAAGATCACAAGTAGGCGATTTGATCCATCTTGTGATAATTCACTTTCTTTAAATAGTTTTCATCACAGCCGCACAAAATCCTTGATTCTGATCGGATCTAAATGAAACTTGAACTGCTGGAAAGGAAATTGGATACTGGTCTCTAGCTACTAATCTGATCACCAATCAGATCCCTCTGTGGGCCCCACGCAAGGATCCCACCTCATTTTCTCAGTTTGTCTGGACTGTTTTAGTGCAATTTTTGCACTGTGTGTTCTGTTTCTGCTTGGAAGCCTCTGCTACTTCTCTAATCTCTTCTACTATTGATGCTACTTATGAATGCTTAAGGCTGATTAAATACTGATCAGTGCTGGTTACTGCTCTGTTAGTGCACTGGTGGTATAAATACTGCTGTATTCGCCCTTTTATAGCAGATCAGAACACCTATTTTTGGTTGGTTTGTATGCTGCTCTCTTTCTTCTTCTATTGTTTTGCTCTATTGTCTCTTACCAACTACATTATTGCCAATGGACAAGTACGACATCATCCCAATTAAATTCAATGGGCAAAACTATATGTCCTGCTCCTTCCACTTAAGGAACTTTGTAAAAGGACAGGGCCTTTTTGGTTATCTTGATGGATCAATACCTAGGCCTTAGATTACAAGTACTACTGACTCCAAAGGCCTAGCCACCTGGTCCAAAGAAAATGCTAAGGTCGTAACTTGGATCCTTAACTCCATGATCCTTCTCTTGCGGTGGCTCTTCAAGCCTACACTACCGTAGCTAATATGTGGGCTCATCTGAAGAAAGTCTACCATCAAACCAATAAAGCCCGGAAATTTCACCTGGATAGTGAAATTGCCAAATATAGTCAAGGGGATAAAACTGTGAAGGAATACTTTAATGGTTTCCTCACCTTGTGGACTGAAAGGGATTCCATGTTAATCTAAACGGTCTCTTCTGGATTTTTGTCTGAGGCTCTCCAATTACAAAAAGAAACTCATATCATCCAGTTTCTTATGAATCTACGACCTGAATTTGAATCTGTTCGGTCTGCTCTCATGAATAGGGAGAATACTGCTAATCTTGATACTTGCTTCCAAAAAGTCCTTCGCGAAGAACTTCGTCTCACTTCACAGCGCACTATTCTGGAAGCACCAGAAGCACCCAAAGCCTTCCTTGCGCCTCTTCCTGCTAACTCGGCTTTTCTGGCCACTCTAAAGCCAACTCAATGTTATGAATGCAAAGGCTTCGGACATATTGCCAAAAATTGTGGCAAGAAATTGGTTTACAGATATTGCAAACGAACCGGTCATGTGATTGATGACTGTCGAAGCCAACAGCGCCGAAATGAGACACAGCCTAAGAAGCCTCCCTCTAATATGCCAAGACAGAATGTTCCCTCCGCATTTCAGGCTTAAGCCCCCGTATCAAATACAGGCAGTACTTCCTCCGGGGCTATATCCATGACTCCTGCTCAGATTCAAGGACTGATCCAGAGCACAGTCACCTCTGTATATGCATCTATGGGCTTCTCTGGTGGTTGGTATCAACCGCATTCTCATTTAGCATCTCCTGCCTTTCATTATTCTGCATCTCTTTCTTCTTCTATCACCTCTTCCACTTGGTTTTTAGATTCAGGAGCCTTAAATCACATGACATCTGTAGAACATAACTTTACAAATTCCCACCCTTACCTTGGAAAAGAAAAAATTACAACTGCTAATGGTGATCAACTACTCATTTCTGGAGTTGGTACCATTACTGGCCACTCCATCACCCTTTCCAATGTCTACTTTGTTCCAAAATTATCAGCCAATTTACTTTCTGTAGGACAACTTATTGACAAGGGCTATCTTGTTCTTTTTTCTTCCTTTGGTTGTGTCATACAGGGGCGGCAAACTGGAAAGCTGATCGCGACGGGGAGTAAACATGGCCGACCGTTTCTGCTGGACATTAGACATCATTCCCTATTTTCTTCTTCTTCTCCTAATTTTAAATAAAATGTGGACTCTGTGGCATAGTCGTCTTGGTCATGTGAACAATATTTATTTACTTTCTTTGTTTAAAATTGGTTGTTTAGAACCCACTATTGATAATAAAATGATGTCCTCTTTACTTCAATCGAAGTGTGAAACGTGTTGTTTGAGTAAGAGTCATATTTTGCATTTTCCTATTCATCGTTCTCGTGCGTTATCAACTTTCGATATCATTCACACTGATGTTTGGGGAATTGCACCCACATTGAGTAGGACAGGGTTTAAGTATTATGTGACCTTTATTGATGATCATTCTCGATTCACTTGGATTTATTTCATGCGCTTCAAATCTGAAGTATTTTCTCTTTTCCAAAATTTTAAAATATGGTTCACACAATTTAAGAAAGATATAAAAATTCTTAGGTCTGACTCCGGTGGAGAATACATGTCCCATGACTTTTCTGCCTTCCTTTCTAATAAAGGCATTCTTCACCAAAAATCCTGCCCACATACTCCACAGCAAAATGGTGTTACGGAGAGGAAGAACATGCATATTCTTGAAACTGTTCGTACTCTCCTTCTTGCATCCTTAGTTCCCCCAAATTTTTGGTGTGATGCTGCACAGACTGTTGTGTATCTCCTCAATCGTCATCCTAGCTCCGTTCTAGCAAAGACTACTCCATATGAAGCTCTCTTTGTTCATACCCTTCATATTCTCACTTACATGTTTTTGGTTCTTGTGCTTTGTCCATTTTCCACCTACAGAGCATACTAAGTTGTCACCACAGGCTGCCAACTGTATCTTCCTAGGTTACAGTACTGAACACAAGGGATTTCTGTGTTATGACCACTCCGAGAAACGCATGCGAATATCTCGTAATGTGATCTTCTTGGAACACATTCCATTCTTTTCTTTACGTTTGGATACTCATCCTGTTGTTGTGTCTTATCTGCCACAATTCCCTACAACTACTTCACCACCTATAACCAATGTCTATGTCCGGCGTAACATGGTTCCTCCTGTGGGGCCTCCTTCTCCTGATCCTATCCCAATGCTGACTACTGCACCCTCAAGTATGAATACTTCCTCTACCGATTGTGTCATACCCCTGTGACACTCTAGTCGTCTTCTGTTGCTCCTGACAGATATGGCTTTCCTTCTCTTTTCACTTCTTTGGATAATGCTCTTATACCCACCTCTTATTCACTGGCTTCGAAGATTGCATATTGGCAGGATGCTATGATTGAGGAGTTGCTTGCTCTTGAAGCAAACAACACATGGGACTTAGTACCGACTCATGAACGAGCATCTGTGATTGGCAGTAAATGGATCTACTCTGTAAAAGTTAACTCTGATGGGAGTCTTAATCGCTACAAAGCCAGATTGGTTGCGTAAGGTTACAAGTAGGAGTATGGCATTGACTATGAGGAAACATTTGCACCGGTGGCTAAAATGACCCCCGTTCGTACTCTTCTTTGTATCGCTGCAACCCGCAACTAGCCTCTATGGCAAATGGCTGTCAAAAATGCTTTTCTTCATGGCAACTTGAAAGAGACTGTCTACTTAAAACCTCCTCCGGGATATGCTTGTCCTCCTCGGCATGTTTGCAAGCTGCAAAAATCTTTTTATGGACTTAAGCAGGCTCCCAGGGCTTGGTTTGAAAAATTCCGGGCAGCAATTCTTCAAGCTGGGTTTTGTCAGAGTCATTCTGACAGTTCACTATTTCTTAGATGGACACCGAAGGGTCGCACATTCCTTTTAGTCTACTTTGATGATATGATTATCAGTGGCAATGATATTTCTGGCAGTACAGACCTCAAGCTCCATCTCACTCGTCACTTCAGAATGAAGGATCTTGGTCCTTTCACCTACTTTCTGGGGCTTGAGTTTTCGCGTACCAAATCAGGCATTCGGGTCCATCAGCGTAAATATGCTACCGATTTGATCACCTCAGCCTATGTTGCACAGATACTTCAAAATGGGCAACGCATCGTGTCGTATCGTATCCGATACTTCACTTTTTACATGTAAAATCCGTGTCCCTGCCATGCCTATGGCGTGTCCTTGCCGTATTTGGGCATCATAGACCTCAGCAAGACTTGATGATGCTCACACCTTTGATACGCCGATGGAATTAAACAGCAAACTCAGTACGGAGGATGGCCCTCCCCTGGATGATCCCTCTATTTTTCGGCGGATAGTTGGTAGTTTGCTCTACTTAACTATGACTCGACCTGATATTTCTCATGCAGTTCATACAGTTAGCCAATTTGTGAGCAATCCTCACAAACCCCACCTTGTTGCTGCTTTGCGCATACTCCTCTATGTTAAAAGCATTGTTACTAATGGTCTCTTCTATCCTTCAGATAATTCTCTACGATTATCAGCATATGCAAATGTCGACTGGGATGGTTGCCCTGATTCTCGACGATCTACCACTGGCTAGTGTATGTTTCTTGGCGACTCTCTGATTTCGTGGAAGTGCAAGAAGCCAACCACCGTGTCAAAGTCTTCTGCTGAGGCCGCATATAGGGCAATGTTGTCCGCAAGTGCTGAAATCATCTGGCTCCGCCGTCTTATTTGTGAATTCGATGTCATTGTTGGTAATTCTATAGCTCTTCATGCGGACAAAACTAGTGCTACCAAAATTGCTGATAATCCAGTCTTTCATGAATGGATGAAGCACTTGTCACTGAGAATATAACCTTGCCTCATATCTCTACTCATGACCAATTGGCGGATATCTTCACCAAAGCACTTCCCAAACCACGCCATCAGGCTCTCACTAGCAAATTGTTGTTTTCTGCATTACCACATCAATTTGAAGGGGAGTGTAGAAGATAATGTGGCTTAGGCCCACTAGGCCCAGCCCATCAAGGGCTTGTACACAGCTGTAGATAAAATCCCACGTGTGGGATCATCTTAGATTATGTTGCTGATTTATCTCTTATTTACTTCCTTGTTTAGACTAGGAAATTGATTATTCATTATTCTGATTATACTGATTAGGATGTTTAGGGCCCTTGAATAGGGTATAATGTAATTATAAATATACAAACGAACCTCACATTGAGGGATCAATTTTCTCTCCAACTCTCGTCTCTTCCTCCTTCCCTCATTACATATAATTACATTGGCATCCAAGGAACATATTGACGTTAAGGGATTGTGGGACCCCATGGCCCACTAGATGAAGCATCAGGACCATAGACCCTAAGGATGATCCATGGTCGACCAAGGAGAACTTGGACCCAAGTGAGGTGGGCCCCATTTGGGCCACCATCCATTTGATTTTTTTATGTTCTCGCAGGAATTGGATGGAAATAGGGCTGAAGGTCGACAATGATTGTGGGACCCATTGCCTAACCTGATCAGAGATCAGGACCCCACATCTTGAAAGGGACCCCTGGGCAACCTTTGGGGGGCAAGGCATCTGGTTTTGGACCATTGGGTCCCACTGTACAATAGACTCAAGAAACCAAGGCGTGACTTAGTGAAGAAATTATCAGAAATTGGTTCTAACTTGTAGGCCCCCAAGATATGATCTGATGATGAATCAAATCCAATAGGTTGAGGGTTTATCATTGGACGACCATGAACTTGAGGACTGATCTTGGGTTAGCCAAGTGGGGTCCACTGGATTTTCATCGAGAGGTTCAGGTGTGAACTGTTTGTTTATCTTGTGTTTAGTGTGGTAAGATGAGTTCTGGAAGGGGTGTTTGTTTATCTTGTGTTCTACGTGGTAAGATGAGTTCTGGAAGGGGTCTATTAATTGAGATGGACATGGATTTTGCGTGGAAATACAAATTAACTTTCTTGCTTCGGTGAATTAAAGTTTGTGAATTATGAGTAACTGTGATTAATGAATTAACAGTGATTAACTGTGATTAATTAATTTTGTGTAATGTTGTATTTATAATGGTGTGGGCCACTCCTATATCACTCAATACCAATTATGACAAGAAGTGGGGCAACAACCAGTGAAGTGTGAGTAGGTTGGGTCCACATTACTGTTTGTACAAATTATTAGTAATGAATTCTCGTTGCTACATGATTATGAGATATTGTGCACTGATCCCGGATTTGGGATGTTGGACTTAGTGTCCGGATGATTAATGGCTTCTGGCCATGGTGGCCGGATAGCAGTTGGTCCTTGGTGGACGTGTCTGATGAGACTGGGTCATGGTGACCGGTATACATGTATACGATAAGCCTTGGAGGCGTGGTAATGTGCATGGGCACGAATATGTATATGGATGTACTTTTAATGGTAATTGATCTATTGATTTAGATTTATTAGTTATGTGATATTATGTTGTATGCTGTTTAGGAAAATTCATTCACCAGTAAAACCGATGTCGTGTTGCCTCTTTCAGGTAATCTTGCGGTTGGGCCAGATCAGGACGATGTTCAGCACGTAGACTTTGGCATGTGTTGCTGAAGGGAGAGAACGAGAAATATTTAAATAATTAGAGGGGTCAGCTCTTGTTTAGTAATTTATATAATGTTTTAGTACATTATTGATTTGAGTCAGGACATAAGAATTTTGATTATTCAGAGATCATTGATATTGTTTGACTTTTATAATTTAATTGGAATTATAGTTTGATTTAAATGCCAAACCTTTTATGAGAACTATTTGATGAATGAATGGTAAATATTGCCAAGTTATCACGATCCGGATATCCAACAGGCCCCGGAATTTGGGTCGTGACAGTAGATCTAAAAAAACTCATTTGGTGCTTACCTGTGATACTGCTGCAGCTACAAAGTCATTCACTCGCTCTTGGACATTGTAATCAAAGAGAAGAATGTCGTCCTTCAATTCAGAAAATAATCTTCTCAAACAAGTCTGAAACCTAACTATTTTAAGTTGTTTAGAATTCCTATCTAATGACTTACTTGAACAATCGGGGATTCATCATTTACTTCAAAAGAAAAACCATCAGGAGGACCATAACCATCCGGAAATGCACCCGCAAAAATCTACAGAGAGAAAAGGAGTGAACCAGTAAAAAAATTAGTGTGTTTGGACAAGCCAATACTGCAATATGTTGCAATGCTTTATAATAAATATAAACATTGATTTCTGCCGAGTATTTTGATTTTCAAAGTTCCAATTCCCCACAATGTTTTGATTGCTATATAATGAAGTTGATGGCTATATAATGTACACATCATGTTAAAAACATACATACATATATATATGGGTGCGACCATACCGACGCTAATGCATTGGATCCCATCAGAACTCCGCAGTTAAGTGTGCTGGGGCGAGAGTAGTACTAGGATGGGTGACCTCTTTTGGAAGTCCTCTTGTTGCACCCCTTTTGTAACTCCACCAGTTTTTACTGCCATTCCCAAGCCCGAGTAAAGGAGGAGGGGTTGCATTAGGTAGGTTGACAGTCAGTGCAAATTTTGTCACAACCCAAACATGAATTCTCAAATTACAACATTTTGGCAAAGGACTAGGAATATGGCAAACTATGAGATGTTTAAGAAGGCAAAGAAAGAATCTAAGAAAGAAATAATGATGCAAAGTTCAAAGGAAATGATGACCTATATAATAGGCTGGGAACAAGAGAAGAAGAGAAGGATAATTTTAAGCTTGCAAAAATAAGGGAAATCAAAAGTATAGACTTAGATCATGTCAAATGTATTAAGAGCAAAGGCCAAAAGGTTTTTAGTGAAGGACAATGATATCAAAGAAATGTAAAGGGAGTATTTTAACAAACTTTTAATTGAAGAATGTAGGAAACATAAGAACAAGAGAGTATACTTCATTAGCTGAATATACATTTTTCAATAGACATAGGGTAGTGGAAGTGAGGAAAGCATTGAAAATAAACACATGAAAGGCTACGAGTCTTGATTAAATTCCGATTGAGGCTTGGAAATGTTTAGGAGAAGTTAGAAGGATTTGGTTAACTAGACTCTTCAACAAGATATTGCTAACAAAGAAAATGCCAGATGAATGGAGTGTTAGAAGCTAGAGAATAAGACTTATTTATAATATGAAATATGTTAGGGGACCTTGGTGTAAACATCAGAATGTTGAGGGGCTTTTTTGTAATTTGCATAAGCTAAAATGTAATAATATAGGAATGGTCAAAAGCCATAGTGGGTTCGACTATTCTTCTTCTTCCCTCTCTAAATCCTCCTCTTTCTCTTTCTGTTTCTTTTTCTTCCCTTTTTCATTTTCCAACAAATCCAACATTAGAATCCTAGATCTAATCCAATCTACAGTTTCAACTTGGTAATAGAGCTAAGCAATGAGGAGAAGACTTGCATAAGAAGAGATCTAGTGGTCTAGATCTATATTTTTTCAGCTAGTTTGGACTGATTCAGCCCCAACTGAACAAAAATATACGTTCGGCTGGCAATTAGTAGGTTGGTTATGCTCTCTAGGTGTTAAGAGAGTGGATTCCAATCATGGTTTAAAATCTCGGTCTCGGTCGCAGTATCGGCCGGGCCAAAAAACCGATATGATATCGGTATCTGCCGCGGTTATCGATCTGCCGCGGTCGTCGCGGTGTTAAAAATTTTTTTAATCCGAAAAAAATTAAAAAAATATTCAAAAAATCCATAATATTAGAAAATGCAGGAGAACAATGTCACTTAACATTAGCAACAACAATAAATCAAAATATCGGTCCCCCTAACTCATGACAGCTTGTATCACGCGCTACTTAAATTTTTAGTTGTTAAAATATAAAGTTATAATATATAATCTCCGAGCCCATTATTATAATTTATAAATTCATCAATATAACACATATCTAAATTTCTTACAATAACCATCACCCTTATATAAGCTTTGTAAAAAGAAATCAGTAGGATGTAGATCCATTAGTAGATTCATTACTGTAGAACACTTCTTTTTTGGTTAAACACAACAATTAGAACAAGGGTGTTTCTTTAATATTTTATTTCTATATTTATAAGTGATCAATGTGACATTAGGCCTAATTCTTATTTGATTAAAATTTATTGAGGGACCATTTAATGTGAGTCATATGTTTGGTTTAGATTATTTTTATAACTAGGCCCTATTCGTATTTTAAAATGAAAGAAAATATGTTCAGATTTTTTTAGGAATGTTGTAGGCTCCATAGGGAGCTCATTTATAAAAGAATGTAAATTGTTAGAAATAAATGCCTCCTTTTCTTATGGCTCTTGGTTAGATTTTGCTCTAATAGAAATAGGTTCAGTGTTAGATTGATGATTAGAAAACCTAAATTGCCCAAGAAGAAAAAGGAAAAAAAATAGTCTACTTAGAGGCTTTACAAAATTTCATTCTAATTAAAGATCACTAAATATGGCCCCTTATGCTAATTAATGCCCATTGTTAAATTGACCCCCTGTTCATGGACCCATCTTCTACTCGATTAAAATTTGGCCATAATTGAAATAAAAAATTCACATCAAACGGTTTTAAAAAGTGGGCCACAATAGAGCCCACATGACTTATGCTATGGACTTATGGTGCAAGACTCACAACCTAACAAAAAAGTTAAAAGACCCTTCTAAGGGTTTTGACATCTGACGTTTCCAATTCCAACCTCCTCTTCACAGAGGCAAAAACGCAGGGAAAAGAAAAGGGAAGAGGGAAAGAGAAGAGGAAAAGGGAAAAAGAGGAGGGAAGAGAGGGAGAGAGGAGGAGACGATGATAGGCCGATGCAGAGGGTGGCCGGCGGCAGGAGCTTCGCCCAACAGGTACTGTACCACATCTTCTCTCTGTTTTCTTTATTTATTTATTTTTCTATAACTGCTTCTTAGGTCTATGGGGTTTTTTTTTTCTTGCAAATGCATCAAATCACTACCAATAGTTTTCTTTCTCTTCCTCATCATTTTCTTTTTTTCTTCCCTTAAGTTTTCATCCGTATCGATCATATCGGCCGTTACAACCGATATTTTGAAAATATTGGCCGTAACGGCCGATATTTTGGCGATATTGACTGACACAATACCGATACCGATATCGCAGTAAAATAGCGGCTCGGTCTAGGCCGATACCGGTTCGTATCGGCCAATACGAACTAGTATCGGCCGATATTTTAAACACTGCTTGCAATCATGGATGAAAATCTCAGATATATCGGCCATGGCGGCTGCTAAATGGTAATTATCGGGTGTCGCACACATAGCAGCCGATACGGGCCGCTACGTGGTGGTGGGGTTTAAATACCCCACCAGCCAGCCCTAATTGCTTCTTTTCCCTATCTTTTCACCTTTCTCTCCATTTTTACTACAATGAATTCTTCTAAGTGCCTCCCAACTCCAAAGTTTCAAGATTTTACCCCAACAAACATCAAATACAATGAATCAACACGAGATCCAAGCTTCCATTCCATCTTCATTAAGATTCTAAGTATGTTTTTCTTTTGAATTTTTTCTAGTTTTGACTTTTGAGATAATCTCTCTAACCAATATAAATCACATGATAATGCTTCCTTGTCTTGCAATATTGTTAGATCCATATTTCCCTTAGATCATGCACACATTTTTTTTTTTTTATTTTTTTTTTCCTATTTTTATTTACGAAATTTTTTTATTTTTGAAAAAAATGTTATTACTAATGGAAAACCCATGAAACAACTTGAAAATTGCTTGTAAATGATAGATCTACGTTTCTCATAGATCAATCCATCACATTTTTCATGTTTTTTTCCTTTTTTTTTCCAAATTGATTCATTTTTTTATTTTTAAAAATGTGATTACTCATGAACAACTCATGAAACCACTTGAAAATGGCTTGGAAATGATAGATCTATGTTTCTTATAGATCAATCCATCACATTTTGGATGTTTATTGAATTTTTTTATTTTTTTTGGATTTATTTACTTTTTATTTTTAAAAATGTGATTACTCATGGACAACCCATGAAACCACTTTGAAAATGCATTATAATTGATAGATCTATGTTTTCCAATGATCAATCCAAAAAAAAAAAAAATGTGCTTTTTATTTGTTTTCTTATTTTCAGATTTTTTAATTTTTGAAAAAAAATATTTTTAACAATTTAAAACCAATCAAATTTATTGAAAATGGCTCACAAAGTATTGAAGTATGTTTCGCAGAGATCAATCCAACACATTTTTTTGTGTTTTTTTTTAGTTTTTTTGGTTCTTTATTTTCTGAATTTTTTATTTTTTGAAAAAAAAATATTTTAACTTATGAAATACCCATCAAATCTCTTGAGAATAACTCTTAAATGCTAGATATATGTTTCCTCCCACGTATTTTTGTGTTTTTAACAATTTTAACATATTAATTTTTCATATTTTATAGGTATTCGGTATAATATTTGTGACATTATGTGTACCAACTGACAATTGAAAATGCCGCGTGAAATTGATCCTGCATGGAGTTTTGTTTAGGAGGTTGAGAATACCGTTTGAAAATCAAGTGTAATTTATGTGGGAAAGTGACCTAGGGCCATTACAAGAATCAAGCAATACTTGGCCCATGTTGCTGGCAATGTTGCAGGCTGTACTGAAGAATTGAGGAAAGTGATGGAACAAATGAGAGCTCTGTTGCCAGAAAAGTAGAAATAAAAGAAAAGAAGCAACATCTGTTATAAGGTATTTAGGGATGAAGCCCTTGGAGATTTTGATGATGAGGATGACCGACAAATGACAACTGCACGCCGAGATTCAATCATGACGCACCAAGAAGAACAAGAGTGTCGTCATCGTGCATCTAATGGAAGAGCATACTATGAAGCAAGGGGTCATCTAGTGTGCCAAGTAAGGGCAAGGGCATTGCGGGGGCCATGCGTAGAGCATTTAGCACCTATCAACGAGATTATGATGTAGAAATAATTTATGCTAGAAGAGCAGCTCCTCCCCCGGTTGATCCTCTATCACATAGATCGGAGGGAGCTAAGCAGCCAAATATATCAAATGTTCTCAAAAGGGCTTTGAAGAGTGCAAAAGATAGATTAGACAAAGCTACACCTAAGTGGCTAATTCATAAGAACATACCCTCTACGGCAATAGATTCCCCTTATTTTCAGACTATTCTTGATGTTGCCACCAAAGCCAGGCGGGGTATACGGTCGCCCTCCGTATATGATGTGGGCACCAAATATCAAGAAGATGAATACAAAGAAATAAAGGCTTGGGTGGAAAAGTTTAGGCCCATGTGGCAGCAAAATGGTGTTACCATCATGTGTGATAGGTGGACCAATGGCACACAAACACAATTAATAAACTTTTTGATGTATTCAGTCGTTGGGACCATCTTTGTGAAGTCCGTTGATGCAATTGAACATAGACGGACAGCTAAATATATATTCAGTCTTATGGATAAAGTTGTGAAAAGTGTTGGAGAAAAGCATATTGTACAAATTGTTACGAATAATGGTGCAAATTTTAAGGCAGCGGATAAGATGTTAATGAAGAAGAGGGCCCATTTATTTTGGACCCCATGTACAGCACACTGCATAGATCTCATCTTGGAAGAGATTGGAAGGAAGAAAAACGTAGCTTCAGTGATCAAGGCATGTAGAGGAATTACAAGATTTATATATGATCATTCATGGGTGTTAAGCTTGATGAAAAGATACACAAATAACCATGCCTTGTTGCGTCCAGGACCAACTAGGTTTGCAACCCATTTTTTGGCTATGGAAAACCATTTAAGGTTTAGAACTGAGCTGATTCGGATGTTTGCATTAGAAGAATGGCTTCGTTCGAAATGGGGCAATACAACAAGTGGTCTGGAGTTTGAGGACCCAAACTTGATGAGAGATAATAAATTTTGGAAGAAAGTGGGAAAGATATTAAGGATTTTTTAGCCTTTAGTTAAAGTTTTGCGGCTTGTAAATGGTGATGATAAGCTGACGGTGGGCTTTATATATGAAGCAATGGATCAGGCAAAGCAAGCTATTATGGAAAATGTGAGATATTACGAAGAATATATATAAATTATTGATGCCCGGTGGAACGATCAGCGACACCATCTATTGCATGCTGCAAGTAATTAATATATATCTTAGATACATTTTTTATTTTCCTAACTCATGTATTTATTGTATTTATTGCCTTATATATAAATTATTGATGCCTGGTTATTTTCTGAATCCCGAATTCTATTACCGCAATGCCCAACTACACACCGAAGCAATAGATACGAACTTGCGGGTAGGATTACGAGAGGTATTGAAGAGATTGTTAAATTAAAGATGATAAAATCAATGCCATACAAGAGGTGAGTGAGCGGTCACTTAAGAGAATTTAATAATGCTGCCATACACATGTAGGGGTTTACCAATGTATTTCTAACTTTCACATTGTAAATATCTATATATACACAAAGGAGATGAACCTTTGTTGAACCTTTTGTGCAACGATCGATTGGAAGGATGCTACCTGGTGTGACTATGAACAAAAGGCCCCACTTAATAGTCTTCATTTATTTATCGTAATTGATTAGAAAGAGTTAAGGATTACAAATATCTAATTTTCTTTATTTATTTTACATCTCAGCTGATTGGTGGATGAATTATGGAGAAAGTGCTCCACATCTAAGGAGAGTGGTTGTTCACATCCTTAATCAAACTATAACATCATCAAACTTTGAGAGAAATTGGAGCGGTTTCTCCTTGATCCACACAAAGCCCAGGAATCGGCTCACCATGCACAAACTCAACAAGCTTGTGTACTACCGCTTACCATGCACAAACTCAACAAGCTTGTGTACTGCCATTACAATCTGAAGTTGAG
This sequence comes from Umbellularia californica, assembly GCA_028538565.1. NCBI lineage: Eukaryota > Viridiplantae > Streptophyta > Magnoliopsida > Laurales > Lauraceae > Umbellularia > Umbellularia californica. The sequence continues at coordinate 31,638,068 of JAPQWN010000002.1, forward strand.
AAACGGAACTAAAGAGAGAAGGGCAATGGATGACCCTACTTATTGTCATGTTACTTTGGATCACATATTCAAAGAGGACAATCCCTTACTCCCATGGCTGGCCAAAATAGAGGATCCACTGCTAGATTCAAATCCGGACTTTCAACAAACGGTTCAAGGGTTGATAGATGAGAAAATGGGTCAGGTGCTTGCAGAAAGTCAACCACTTCAAGGAGAAGGTACCAGTACAAGTGCACATAGGAGTGGAAAAGAACCCACTCATATTGTATCTTCTAACAAAGGTAGTTCCACCACCGTCTCTTCAAGTAGCCATGGTGGAGGAGATGGGGGAAATGGAGGAGGAGACAGTGGGACAGGTGGTACTAATGACTATTATCAACATGATGGCGAAGATGCCATTCCTATAGAGTACGTATAGGAGTTTCCTGAAAATGAAAGATTTGATGTAAATTGTGGTTATCAACAACGTCGAAGAGTCTCACCACCTGGAAATAGTATTGCACAAGGAAATATGGGTGGAGATGTTCAAGGAGAACAAGCTGCATCGTGGAACCCTTGTTACAGGGAACCACATTCGGACTTCTAGCCACATCCACGAGGACCATCACGTTATTCTCAATATGGTCAATTACAACAAGAAGATGAACAATCTTCAGCTTTAAGGTCTTACTCATATGGTGACCATGGTGAAATGCAATATAGATATCCTCCACCACCTCCTCCAAGTTCCTATGGTATTGGTGCCTTCTTTGGATTTGAGGATCCCAAAGCCCACCAATACCAAATTCAATATGGTGGGCATATGACTAGGGGCAACAACACTGAGGATGAGAACGATGTCATTCCTGATAGACATTCCCTTTGGTATTAGAGTGAAGCGAACTAGCCAAGGTATTCCTTCATTCACAAACTCTATAATCAATACTCTATAAGTAGAATAGTATATTGTTTTTTTTATGAAGTTATTCATTACTATGTCATTTCTCTTTTGTTGTTGAATGTCGCAGTATTGATTGAATAATTGTTCACCGGCCACTTCATTGTACATTGTTTGTTATTAAATTCCTAAGACCTAACTCTCAAGTTTTAAGCCTTTACTTCATGACATAGTTTTTTTAAATCAGCCTTTCATTAGTTTCTAAGTTAGCATAACTAAGCAACATAAATACAGGTAGAGCAAATGATCCATTACTATTAGTTTCTATTAATATAGCAATACATGACCTCATACAATGAGGGGACCGCTACGCCCCCTTATCATACTTTTGCAAAACAAACACATTTTCTATCATTTTAAAATTCTGGATTTTCTGGAATTTTTTCATAATTTTTGGACATCTTTTTCAAAACGTGCCACTACGCCGCTACATATCGCCCACTTAGTAGCGTTTTGGCAGCCGGCCGCTATGTCCCCCACTACCACTATTTTCATCCATGGTTGTAATGGTGCTCGATAGTGGCTGGAACATTCTGATTCAAGTCTGATACATGTTAGAAGGTCGGTTCTACCCTCTAGGTGTTCGATAGTGGGCTGGAATGGTGCTTGATAGTGGCTGGAACATTCTGAATCAAGTCTGATACATGTTTGAGGGTTGGTTCTGCCCTCTAGGTGTTCGATAGTGGTATGGAACATTCTGATTCAAGTCTGATACATGTTTGAAGGTTGGAGTAAGGGTAGAATGATCAAGATTGCTGTGTATCGTAATTAGTTGATGAATGGCTGCTGTTCGTCAGTTTGGTGGCTGGTCGGTTGGTGTATGCTCATTTCAGGTTGGAGGCTTTTTGTCTGCTGGCTTTTATTTGAGTCTGACTGTTCATCAACTTGGTGGTTGTTTGTTTAGGTTCCTAGTTAAGTCTATTTTAGGCTCATTTGCGTTTGGTAGACATGTGACATTTGTGTTTGGCAGACATGTGTCGTTTGTGTTTGGCAGATGTGTTGGTAATCAAATGATGTGTGTTGCAGTCAAACAGGTGATTGTCTGATAGTGTGATTTCTAGCATCAATGTGTGAGGTGTCTAGTGTATTTTTGAGTGTTAGTCAAGCACTGGAGATCTGCAGTTGTCCGTCTCACAGGTTGGTGATTTCTTTCCTACTTTTTTGGATTCATCAAATTGATAATTCAGTGGAACCTCAGTTTAAATGGTGTCCAAGGGTGAAAGCTCCACGGGATCCAGCCAACAACTCCTCCCTAATGTTGTTAATCCTAATGAAAGGATAACACCAAGTCTTTTCAATGGTACTAATTATAAGGATTGAGTCTATTCAGCTTAAATGGCTATCAGAGGTTCGAAGAGACTTGGTTATATTAATGGGAGTATCAAGGAACCAGAAAAATGATGATCCTAAATATTCAGATTGGATATCAGAAAACATGTTGGGCATGAACTGGATTCTTAATTTGATGGAAGAAGGAATTGTGAAAAGTTTAAGTATTCTGAGACTGGAAAAGAACTTTGGGAGTCAATCGAAGGCAGCCTATGCTCAAAAGCGAAATAATGCTATAGTTGAAAATGGAGATTGCTAGTTTTAAACAAGGAACTCTATCAATTGGAGACTACTATTCTAGATTCAGGGCGTTGTGGATAGAGTCGGAGTCCTATATGAGCCCTGAACCTTGCTGTGCTAAGAAAAAAGTAAAATTGTTGGAGGATCAACATATATTTGAACTCTTGGGAGGTGTTAACTCAGAGTATGAACCCATTCGCACACAAGTAACAAGTCAGGATTCGCTGCCTTCCATTGGTACAGTATTTGCCCTACTACAAGGCGAGGGAAGTCGTCGGATGGTTATGAATCCCAAACCTGATATCACACCTGAGAGATCTGCTCTTGCAAACAACAATGTGGGTAACACATTGTCAAACGGAGGTAGAGGACGTATCCATGGAAATAATCATGGAGGTGGGCGTAATGGTGGAAGTGGAGGTCGTGGTCGAGGTTGAGGTCATGACAAACTTTTTTGTACTCACTGTGGGAGATACAGACATACTCAGGAAAATTGTTGGAACTTGAATGGAAGGCCAGGAAATGTATTTGCAACATTTTCACCTGTAGCTAAGGGATTTACTGAATCACATGGGACTGATTATTTTGAAACATTTTCACCTGTAGCTAAACTGATTTTTGTTCCGGTGCAATTATCCCTAGCAGCAAATTTTAATGGGCCAATGTACCAACTAGATGTGAAAAATGCATTCATTCATGGGGAGTTGAAGGAAGAGGTTTATATGGATCTCCTACCTGGATTTATTGCTAAAGGACAGGAAGGAAAAGTATGTTTTCTCCCCCTCCCCCTCCCCCCCCACAAAAGCCTGGTTTGAAAGATTGAGTAGAGTTGTGCTTAAGTATGGGTCCAAAGGTGTTATGCAGATCACACTGTCTTCGTGCAAATAAGGAATATGAAAGTGATCATACTTGTAGTGTATGTTGATGACATAGTTATCGCTGGAAACGACGATGATGAAATCTCTCGGCTAAAATATTTCTTGAAGAAAGTTTGAGATGAAGGATCTAGGTTTATTAAAATTTAAAATATTTCCTAGCAAAATGAAGTTGCAAGATCAAAGGCTGGAATTGTTATATCACAAAGAAAATATACTCTTGATCTTCTTGCCGAAACTGGGAAGCTTGGTCCAAAGCCAGCAGACACCCCAATCGTTGAGCTAAATAATGGCCTCCATATTGAAAGTGGAGAGCCACTTCAGGATAAGAGGATGTATCAGAGGTTGGTTGAGAGACAGATTCATCTGAGAATCAAATCACTAGACCTGTCATTTTTTATGCTGTCAATTTGGTCTAGTCAATTTATGTATGCCCCGAGAACTAATCATCTTGCTGCAGTGCATAGGATTCTAAGATATTTAAAAGGGTCACCAGGTCAAGGACTCCTTTACAGCTCTCATGGGCATGCTAAGGCTATGGCATAACCGATGTTGATTGGGCTGGATCCTTGACAGATAGAAAGTCCACCACAGGATATTACACAATGGTTGGAGGAAATCTAGTCTCTAGAAAAAGCAAGAAACAAGTTGTTACTGCTAAATCAAGTGCAGAAGCCGAGCATAGAGCTGTGGCTCATGGATGTTGTGAATTGCTATGGTTGAGAATATTGTTGCAAGGGTTGGGTTTCAAGCAAGCTGGCCCGATGAGTCTATACAAATAGCATCTCAGCAATTAAACTTGCCAGCAATCCTGTCTAGTGTCTACCATGATAAAACAAAGCATGTGGAAATCGACTGCGATTTTATCTGGGAAAATTTTGAAGGGGATGTGTTACTTCTCCAAGTTCATACTGAAAATCAATTAGCAGATTCTCTCACCAAGGCGATCGATATAGCTAAGTTACATCATGTTTTGTCCAAGCTAGACATTGTAATTATCTATACCAGCTTTAGGGGGGGTGTTATAAGTTAGAGGATAGGGCTTATTTATAATATGAAATATGTTCGGGGACCTTTGTAATTTGAAGAAGCTAAAATCTAATAATATAGGAATGGTCGTAAGCCATAGTGGGTTTGACTATACTTCTACTTCCCTATCTAAATGTTCCACTTTCTCTTTTCTTTTTCTTTTTCTTCCCTTTTTATCCTAGATATCCCGGAAGGGGTTAGAATTATAGTTGAATTAATTTTATTTGGCAAAAATCCTTTGTTGATTATATTATGTTATTGATTAATTATAATTATTATATAAGGCTTATTATTCTCTAAGTTCTCTTAATAAGTGGGACCTAGCTTATTATTCATAGAAGAATTCATCACTCCCATGGAACAAGACTTGTGCAAGGAGGACTTCAATCCCAGGAGGGATCCTTGCACGACAGAGTTCCTAGAAAAGTTCCTACAAACCTTAGGTATCATACAACTATTTATAATCCACTTTTCCTCTTATTCATCCCATATACCAATCGGTAGCAAATCACTCTCTAGGAAACCCAAATCCTAGGCTAGAGAAAAGAATAATTAGAGAGAATTTAGAGAAGCCAGTGAATTAGAAGCTTTTGTGGATGACTTATCTCTTTCACCAAGTCAATAGAGCCAACATAATTTACACCAGGAAAGTAGAATTCCTCATACACATGTTGTGATGATGTTCTTGCATGTAGATAAGTGTGTTGATCGATATAAGGCTTGTGTTTGTCCTGTAAATTTGCATTGCTTGATTTTCCCAGCATTGATGGAGCTTAGACATTGATAAATTGAAGTTTTCTATGATTAACTAAATGGTTCAGAACCAGATTAGTAGTGTCGACACCTTAGATCATGGATTTGATGCCAAAAACTAAATTTTTAGATGATAGATGTAACATCCTGAGTCACTGGGCCCAGGATTGGTTTGGTCCAGGTAGGGCCCTTAGTTATTTACTTATTATTGAATTAGAAGTGTTTCATGTGAATGGTTTTTTTGGAAAGGGGAGGAGTTGTGTGACGCCCCGGAGTCCCACATCGAATATAGAGAGGAAAGTGAATGGGGTTATATGTGGAGCTTACACCCTTACCTTGCATGAGGCCTTTTGATGGGTTGAAACCCATCAGAAGCAAAACCGTGAGGCCCGTGGGCCAAAACGGACAATATCATGCATGGGCATGACAATGGTATCAGAGCCGACTCTCGACTAGTTCGAGTGTGGGTCCCATGCCGTGGCCTAGTGCAAGTGGGCGGGTCTCCATGTGGACGAGCCAAGAGGGCTGGTAGGTTACAAGGACTGGCAGGCTACTGCACAGGGACGTGCAGCCTTGAGGGGGGTGGAATGTGACGCCCCGGAGTCCCACATCGACTATAGAGAGGAAAGTGAATGAGGTTATATGTGGAGCTTACACCCTTACCTTGCATGAGGGTTTTGATGGGTTGAAGCCCATTAGAAGCAAAACGGTGAGGCCCGTGGGCCAAAGTGGACAATATCATACATGGGTATAGGGTGGGGCGTGACAAGTTGTATAACAACTCTAATTAGGAAGTACAAGAGAAGGATTAGGACAACCTCACCCTTGTATATATAAGTAAACCAACGACTCTTGCAGTGAGAAATCTGAGAGAGGGAGAGAGAGCTTGGTCATCGAAATCCAGGGGAAGAAGAGGAAGAAGCCAATCGGTTGGAAGACGATCATCGGATGTCCTTTTCGCGTCCGCACATCACAAGAGCAACGATCGCATATCAAAGGTGAGTGGATCTTCCTAATTAACTAGTTGATCAATTAAGATGATTGATATTGGGATGTGATTCAAATATTCTGTATTAATAGGTATACAGTGATTTTGTAACCATCGTGTAGACATAAAAATTCTAATTTAGGACAAGGAATTATATGAGAGGCTGTGGGAATGATACAAATTGATTAGAGTGCAGATTCATGAGAATTCATTGTACAAGGATGAAAATTTGATGAAACAGAGGCTAGTGTCAGTGGCAAGAACTGACGTTAGAGGGTTGTGGGACCCCCTGGCTCACTGTATGGGTGATCTGGGCCAGGGAGTAGTAGGCCTACCCCTAGTCGACCAAGGAGGATATGGACCCAAGGGAGGTGGGCCCTGTTTGGGCCACCATCCACTTGATTTTAATGTTATAGGCGTGAGTTTGACGAAAACAGAGCTGAAGGTCGACAGCTACTGTGAGACCCATCAGTGGACCTGATCGGAGATCAGGACCCCTAGGCAACCTTAGGGAATAGGGACATTTGAGGTATTGGAACAGTGGGACCGACTGTCCAATAGATGCAAATAAACCAGGCGTGACTTGTTGCGGATGTTTTAGAAATCTGTTTTGGATCTGTGGGCCCCAGAGAATGGTCTGATAATGAATCAAATCCATTGAGATGATACTTCAGCCTTGGGCGACCACAGATATCAAGTCTGATCTTGGACTAGACAAGTGGGACCCACCAGATTTTCATCGAGGCATATCAGGCATGAACACTTGTCTTTTCTAAGTTCTGGGTATGTATATGTGGCCTGAATGGAATCTATGAAGGAGGATAACTTTGGACTTTATATGTGGTTGAAATCTAATTTTTCTAATTAGATTAATCAAGGCCTTATGTGAATTATAATTAAATATGTGGATTGTTGTATGGGAATTTTAATGTGATGCTGTGTAATGTTCTATTTATGATAGAGTGGGCCACCCGTACATATACTAAAATCAGTCATGACTATAAGTGGTGCATCAACAAGTAAATTGTGTAGGGGGCTGGGTCCATACTACTGATTATGTAAATTCTTAATAATACTGAATTATGATTACTATGTGATTATGAGATTGTGCACTGGGTCCCAAACTTGGGATGTTGGACTTAGTGTCTAGATGATTTTTGGCTTCTAGCCATGGTGGCCATTGTGTTGGCTGGTCCTTAGTGGATGTGTCTAATGAGAAAGGGTCATGGTGACCGGTATACATGTATACGATAAGCCTCGGAAGCCTGGTAATGTGCATGGGCACGAATATGTATATGGATGTACTTTTAATGGTAATTGATCTATTGATTCAGATTTATTGATCATGTGATATTATGTTTTATGCTATTTGTGTAATTAAGAAAATTCATTCACCAGTAATACTGATGTTGTGTTGCCCCCTTTAGGTAATCACGTGGCGGGTGGGGCAAAGCGAAATAACGTTCAGCACATAGATTTCGGCATGCGTGGCTGAAGGGAGAGAACGAAAAACATTCAAATAATTGTTTAAGAGATTAGCTCTTGTTTTAGGAAATTTATTTAAAGTTCTAGTACATTATTGATTTGAGTCAGGACATAGGAATTTGATGGTTCAGAGATCATTGATATTGTTTAACTTTTATAATTTAATTGGAATTATAGTTTGATATAAATGCCTGACTCCTTGTGAGAATTATTTGATGAGTGTATGTTAAATGTTGCCAAGTTATCACGATCTGGAAATCCGACAGGGCCCCGGAATTTGGGTCGTGACAATAGAATTTAATGATTTGATTCTCAAGAGTTAGTATGAACCTTAACTAAGATTTCTCATGGCAAGAGATCAAAGATCTGCAAGAACCAAGTCAAAATCTGGGATTTTTTGAGTTTCAGATCAGTGATGAAGAGTTTGGGTCGACTGGGGTTGTGGGACCACATTGCCCACCAAATCGAGGACCAGGACCCCACATCCGGTATAGGACTGAAGGGCAACTTGGGAGGATGGGTTCCTTCGAGGATTGGGACCATGGGGCCACTATCCAATTGCTTTAAGGGCCTGTTTCTTTACTAGAATTCCTGACAAGAATTTGCTCTGTTGGGGTTTTTCGGACATGATGTGATATCTTGTCCCTTGGCATTTGAAATGCTGTATTTCTTTCACCAGAATTCCAAATTCCAACCACCTAAAAGATCTCAAATGACCATTTGAAATTTCTGGAATTCCATCCTCAATGCATTTGGTTGGAATTTCAAATGCTCCACCAAGAGGAGGGATTTGGAATCCCACCTCAAGGGGACAGCTTTTGAAGAATTTGAAATTCCTCCAAACATTCTGGAAATTCTGGTAAAGAAATGGGCCCTAAATCTAGGAGGCGTGAGACCAAATCTTAGATATGTCGAACTTCTATCATAACTCTGCAACTGTTCTTTAATTGCAAATAAACCCTGCTGCTTTATATAAATTATATTGGAGCCTTAATGCTTTATTTATAAGTTCCTTTGGAGATTATGGAATCTGTATGTCTAGATTTTCTCTGATGGGGTGACTCAGACATGATCTAAAGACAAATTATTTCTAATTGACGAATTTCAGTTTAATATACATTATGCAATGGGAACCTGGATATTTAAATTGTTGTGTTGAATTCTGGTATTATGATGTTATTTCTGATTATTGTTTATAAGTATATAGTATGAAGCAATTATTTCTGCACTACATAAAGCTTTGATGAGTGAAGATGAAAGGTGTCTTATCCTAGCAGGATAATTTGAAATTATTCTCACGGGTACCAAGAGGGTAAAGGAATGGGAGATATGAAACCGAGAGAAAATCTGTAAAGAACGAATTTTAAATTATCTTATTAGTGATCCTAAAAACCATCAATAAAATTGTAATTGAAATAGTGTGGACCTACCCAGTGGACACCCCTAGATCACTACCACAAGAGGCTAAGGGTGAAGACTGGGTGGCTTTAGGCCATTTGCGTAATATCTCTGACTTTTAGGTCAGTTGCATGGACTAAAGGTCAGCTGTTCAACTGACTATAGTCCACCCCTTATGTTGCCGGAGGCACCCTTGAGGTGTATGTTTTTGAAAGCCAGTGCACAAAGTGGTTAGGTGGTGGTCCCAAGGATAGAATTAGAAACCTTAACTGAATTTAACAAACTTGTCTCCTTGTTATCCCATAACTGGATAAAGCACTTCTTTTATTATGACTTTGCACACATACTTGTATATGTAGAAATCTATTCGCTCAGTATTACTGATTGTGTATTTTCGCCCCAATCCCAGGTAAGTTAAATGTAGAAAGACAGGAGGATCCTGACAACGAAGAAATTGGATTTGACATTAGCGGCTGAGCGACACGAGACTCACAAATCAAATTAGACCTTAGATAAATGCTTTAGTTGATTTGTTCAAATTACAAAGAATTTTTTTTTTGGGAATTATATAATTTATTTCTTTTGTTTGGATTATCTTTTAATTAAAGATTGAGATTTATGGTAAAAGCTTGATTATTTATGCTTCGAATGCTTTAATTTATGTTGAGGTTGTGCTACTTGTTGGTTAGATGCGGAGTCCGACAGGGCCTCGAAACCCGGGTCGTTACATTTTCCAACAAATTCAATGTTAGAACCCTAGATCTAATCCAATCTAGGTTACAACTGTCAATCCAAGCCCAATCTCAGCAGGCCCATCCATTTAGGCCCATTTATTGTACCCTTTTATTGTATTGTACTTAGTCAAAGGAGATTACTTAGTTTGTTGCTAAAGTTTAGGATCTAAGATTCTTAATTGATTGTAATTAGGGAATTGAGCTTTTATATATATGAACAACAGTCGACCCTCAAAGGGACGATACATTGAGCATTCTCTCTCACAATTGCTTTCATTCTATTTCACTGACAACAACTTGTAGAGCAAGTATTGTAATACCTATATATAAGAACAAGGGAGATATGCAAAATTGTACCAACTATCGAGGGATTAAACTTATGAGCCATACCATGAAGCTATGGGAGAGGGTAATGGAGCAAAGACTTAGACACAAGAGTCAAGACCATGATATCTAAAAATTAATTTGGTTTTATGCCAGGGAAGTCAATTATGGAAGTTATCTTCTCACTTAGGCAATTGATAGAAATAAAATTGAGCGAAGAGGAAAAATTTGCATATGATCTTCATCGATCTAGAAAAAGCCTATAACAAGGTACCTAGAAATTTAATTTAGTGAGTTTTAAATAAAAGGAATGTTCCAAAAGGTTATATAGATATTATTAAAATATGTATGAAGGAACGGTAACAAGTGTGAGAACTATACCTATAAAGGGACGTTAGTTCCCAACGACCATAAGTTTGCATCGAAGGTCAGCCCTAAGCCCTTATCCCTTTGCACCAATTATAGATGAGTTACCTACTCATATTCAAGAGGAGGCATCTTGGTGTATATTGTTTCCAAATGATATAGTCATGGTAGATGAATCAATAAATGGTGTTAATGCAAAACACGAGAGATCGCGGGAGGATTTAGACTTAAAGACTTTAAAATAAGTTGTACAAAGATGGAATATATGGATTGCAAATTTGGTGGGCATATAGAAAGAGCTAAACCTACTATGAGAATTGAAGCCCATGAGATAACACAGAGATTCTTTTCGTTACTTTGGCTCGATAATTACTAAGGATAAGGAGATTGATGAAGATTTCGAACATAAGATAAAAGCGGGATGGTTGAAGTGGCAACTTGCTTCTAAAGTGATTTATGACCAACGAATGCAAACAAGATTGAAGGGAAAAATTTTATAGGAAAGTGATTAGACCAACTATGACCTATGGAGCAAAATGTTGGCCAATCAAGAAGCAACATGCGTAAAAAATGGATGTAGCAGAGATGAGAATGTTGAGGTGGATATGTGGTAAAACTAGGAAAAATAAAATTAGAAATGAGCGTTTTGGAGAGCATTTAGGGGTAGCATCAATAGGGGATAAAATTAGAGAAACCCGCTTGAGATGGTTTAGCCATGTCCAACGCATGCCTCCAACAGCACTGGTAAGAAAAAGTTTGGCCCTACAGGTTGATGGCCCACCAAGTGGAAGGCATAGGCTGAAGAGGACGTGGATGGCGGTAGTAAAAATAGATCTAAAGAAGTACAACTTATTTAAGGATTTGTCCTAAGATAGATCATAATGGAGACACAAAAATTCATGTAGCCGACTCCAAGTTGGGACAAGGCTTTGACAATGATGACATATATATATAAGCAATGCAAACGTTCGGTAGTGTTTCAGTGTTTTAATATTATAATATTTGATGACAAGTGCAAAATTTAGCAAGCTAGAAAAGGCGATGGTAACTCACTTGTGAAGATGAACCAAGAGTATTAGAACCCTGCCATACAACCTCAAGGGTCTTATCATCTTTCCTTTTTTCTCTGTCTTGGTAATCAATCCGGCCATAGAATAGTGAATCAAATCCAACCTGAAAACACATCCAGCCATATCTCATCATCAATGAGTCAAGAGACTTATCCCCACAACTCCGGGTCGGATATATCCAGGCCATTTGACATATAGAACCCAAGAAACCAAAAAAGAACATATGATGCATACATTATGGAGTGTATAGAGACTAGATAGGCACAACAATACAGCATTTATGCTTTAATTTTATTCCATTTCTTCATTCTAATAGTAAGATCTCAGCTTTTCTTGTTATCTCCTTTTTGTCTGTTTGTGTGTCTGTGAATGCGCATGCTAGATTGCTCTTCGCATGATTATGTAAGACATACATGACAAATCTTACGTGCATATGCACAGATTTTTATTTTTATTTTTGTTATGCATAAAATATCCAGCCGGTGATTAAGACGAGCATGTTTTGATGACTTCTATAATGGAAGAACACTGGTGCATCAGTTTCCTTTCCCCCTTTCCCCACACACAAGCACAGAGATGAGAGTGTCATGTTTCTCTTGAATTAAAAGAGGAAATATATAATATCCTATTGAGCAGTTTTTTGGCCCAAAAAACTGAGTTCTTTTGGATATCAAATTTGCTCGTATCAATGGTCCAAGGAGGATAGGGCACACATCAACAATTCCCCTTGTTTTTAATGATCCTAACTGTGCTACTGGAAACCCCTAATACATGAAAAGTCCATCCCATAAGGACACCCGCTGAATTAATAGCCTTTATTACAGAAAGGTGGGTCACATCTGTGTTCAGCAAACCGAGAATGGTTCTCTTTGTTTAACAAGTATCCTGTACTACCTTACAAAATACTAAGAAAGGCATACCTCAGCCCCTAGCAGGTAGGCTTGTACTGCTGAATGTCCAAAGGGGTCAATCTGCCAACCAATTCTTGGAGTCTTTCCAAACTCCTGCTTGATAAATCGGTGCCCAAGAGTTGTCTGATCGATCATGTCAATATAATGTGTTGCAGCCTCATCATGCATGCACATACCTCCATTTCTATAAATTCAATAAAATAAAAACACTGATTTATGCATCTGTTAATGTAGAACTAAGTGCCCTATAGTTAATTGCTTCGAAGAGGATAAATACTATAACACTAAACACGCCATCAAATTTGGAAATTCTCATATCAACATGACACATTATGCAAATCACGAAAACTCATTCATTAGAAGGAAGCGATGCAAATGATAGATGACACTGAAAGATGCAATTCTCTATACCAAAAATTTTATATTTGTCAAAGAAACAGTTATCATTGTCATCATCTTAGCCTCATCACATCTATAAATGATATAAAAATGCAACTCATAAAAAAAAATCAATAACAGGTTGAAAGTGATAGAAAGGGTACAAGGATTTTTTTTTTTTTTTTTTTTTTTTTTTTTTATACTTACACAGACAACAAACAGCCCAAAAGTGTATGTCACGTAATAAATGATACATAAAAAATTTAATAAATATTTTGACGATTAATGAAGAGAAACGTTCAAACAAGAAAAAAACTAGAAAAGAAATTTACAGCATATAAAGGCTCATTTTGAAGTATTCAAGCCACTATCCTCTAATTTTACATAACGTGGTGCATTCAGAAAAATTCGATGACTTTTCCAATATGCTTTGCATTTTTAATATTTTCTTTAAAAATTAGCAAAAAAGGATTACTTCTATTAAATAAAACATATCATTCAAAGCTGATATTTACATCCAGTTTCCCATTAATTTCAGCTCCATCCAATGGCAATAAAACACAAGATGGGATAAGGCTTTAATGGCAATGAAAATGATGGCAGTGATGATGATGAAGATACAAGAAAGCAGTAAGAGATTTGACATGAATTCAAGTTGACCCGAGTTAACAAGCTTCTTGACTATGCTTTGGACCCTACTACTCTGCTGTCTCCACCATCGCTGGAAAAATGCCTGCAACGACAATGAAAATGACGATGATGTCAAGGATATAATGATAATAGTTACAACAACAAGCAGCATGACGATTAACTTGCCTGTTCTACGTAGATGAATTTTCGATTTTTATCCATCAACAATGCTGTAACAACAGAATCCAATACATTTTCAACTGAAGCTCCCTATCAAAACACATACATGCAAAACAAATTATGTCCAACATTCATACATTGCTTTCATGAGCAATTTAGTTGAAGCTTGGAAAAAAAAAAGAAAGAAAATTGCAAATTAGAAAAGACTGAAGGTTTGGTACTCCTTAGGGACTACAAAACACTGTAATTCTTGGGATTTCCAGGTTCTTGCTGGACATTCTGCAATCCTTCAATTTCTGGCCATGTTGAAGGTGGCCGGCAAAATAGGAAATTCACATTAAAACCCCTCTATTTTGACTATTTATAAGAGTACCTTAGATTCTTCTCTCAAATTCAAATAAAACTCCTGACCACCGGTCAAATTGGTTTTTTTTTAGCCATTCACCATCCAAGTATAGTTATTCAAAGAGAATAAAAAAATTCTTTTATTTGTTATAGCTATGGTTTGATCCTAGTTCAAACCATGTTATTTTACTGTACTGTAGTGTGAAACCACCTAGAGTGAGAGGACGACGGTGGACCCGGCCCATCTACTGATGAAATCACCATAAGCGCATTCATAAATTGATGCAATAAAGGTCCCTAATTCGAATGAATGGTGGGGCTTCACCCCAATAAGTGATGGGATTCATGCTGGATCTCCTACGTTTATGATTAAATCATCATAGGGCACACCCATACAATGACGTAATCACCACAGCGCATCCAAATTATGAAAGATTGGGCCCCATCATGGCCATAAGGTGATGTAATCTCTAATGATTCGAAGGGGGGGGTGGGGGCGTAACCAGGGGGCTGTCCCCCCCCCCCCCCCCCCCCCCCCCCCTTCTTTTCAAAGAAAAAAAAAACACCAAAACAAAACAGAAAACCACTTAAATTTCATGTTTTCTTTTACATTTGGCCCCCCAAGAATTCTTTTACGTAATGCCAGCCTTCCCTCCGCCGCACCCCCCCCCCCCCCCCCCCCCCCCCCACACCCAATCACCACCCCAAAAAAAAAAAAAAAAAAAAACCGACTCCCCATCCCAACTAAAAGGAAAATTTCCAGATTCCGCCCCTGGATCCACCCTAACAAAGAAAATAATGGCCAGCATACCCAAATAAATGACGGAATCATAGCTGTCACACCAATTTATATTAAGGAATAATTGTGGGCCACACCTTCATTCATGATGGCATCAAAATAGAGCCTATCCAACCATTTTGTAATCTCCATAGGCCTAACCTAATGTTGAAAATCAAGACAATGCTCACTGAGGGAAAATAGAGTTGATCATCGGTCAATAAAGATGTGTTACTGTGTAGAGTCAAAGTACAGGGCTGACTTGTAACTATCAGAGAGTGGAGGGGTTTTATGTAAATCTGAATGCATGCCCCTGACTCTTTCGCTGCGTTCATTTGGGCCCTTGTACACTTTATAGTGCGTAACACCTTCTTTGCAAATAAATAAGTATCTGATCATTTCGGTATACAAAGTCCCTGGTTTTGGAACAAAGCAAGTATGGAAACTATTTTTGGGGTCTTGGAGAAATTTGGATCCAGAACCAGGTCCAAACCCATGCATATAAGATCTGGAATATTTGGATCTGGATCTGGATCACTATTTGTTTTGACCTGAGGATCTGGATCCAGGAGAATTACATCCACAAATTAAAAACATATATAAGTTTTAAGGGCCTTATTTGAAAGTATACTTAACTTTAATCATAAACCATATAATAGCCCCACCTGTATATTTAAAAATTTTATTTCAAAGCCCTTTTGTCCAGTTATACTAATGCACACCACATCTTATTTAAGATTTGAATCCAGATCCAGTTTTCCAATTGACCCAGGATGTCCACTAGGAGAAAATTCCGCAATATCCAAGTTCTATATTGATATGCAGAAGATAATACATATTAATAAATAGGGGAATTTTCAAAACAAATATAAACTTTTGGCTCATTTTCAAAGAGTACATTACGACATGAAATTCCACAATTCTTTCAATCAAATGAAGAGGACTTGATTGAAAGTATTGTGGATAAATTTTATATTTTTTTTAAATATTCAAAGTTTCATGTGGTTGAAAATGAGTCAAAAGTTCTATACCTTTTTGAGAATTTCCCTAATAAATATTATATACATAGGAAAATTATCCTAGCATGAGGTGTGCATTATGAGCACCCATAGTGGGGCCCATCTGAGGGTCCATCTGAGTGGACCACACTAACAGCCCCACCACCCCATAGGTCACATGCCCACTGGGCTTGCACCCATCTGAATGGATTGGACCATTGGATTGACTATACATCCATCCAAATGGACTGGTTGTAAGGTCCTCGACCTAAATAGTGTGTTTAGCTTCTTAATCTTGGTGATTAGCTTAATTAATTGTGATGCCAGCTAATTATGTGGGTTTAGTTCTTGAGCAAGTCTCTTTTATCATTAGGAAGATATCGCGAAGTTTCGTTCGATTCCAAGTGTGATTAGTCTTAATAGGGGGTTAGGTTGTTATTTTTTAGGAAAATTGCGTAGTTTTCCGAAAAATTCAGTTTTTGCCGAATTTGGGCTCGTTGGAAAGATCTCGCCGCACTCATTGTTTTCCTTTCTTGACTTGTCTCAATTCAACGCCCCAAAGCCCCACAAATAATCGCATATCTCTCATTCCACTCAAAAGGGCCAATTTTGACTTTTCATTACTCATTCCCATTTAAACTCAATTCCAACAAAAAATTCATCCGTTCATGTTATTTTCAAATAGGAACTCTGGAAGGGTTCTTCTCTTCTTCCTTCTTCATCTTCCCTAGTTGCATGTGCCATTTAGGACCGAAACTTCAAAGGTTCAAGTGCATCACCTTCTTCCTCTCCTCTTCCTCATCTCCTAGACCCATTTTGGTAAGTTTTCCCCAAACCTGACACTTCCAATTTCATTTCCTCTTGCTGGAGATGTGTTGCATGTTAATGAATTCATCTTCTTTCCTTTCCCTTGTGTTCTTGGACTGTAGGAGAAGCCTTTTTGGAGGGTGGGTTTGGCTAGTGGGTGTGTGGAGAGTTCCTTCTTCAATCATTTTAATTTCTATTCTCCTTGGTTTAGGCAAGTAGATTAGCTTTGTATAATGAGCATGCACGTATGATTACTTGTTCCTTGTCAATCCAATTGCTTAGATTTCTCCTAAATTCCAAGCTTGGTTGTGTTATTTTGGTAATTCACATGCTAATTTAGGGATTTTCGTAATCGGACCTTAAATGGATGGAATGGGTGTTTTAGTAAGTGAATTTGGATGTTTGGAGTTGCCAATGCTGTGAATTTTGAAGTTATACGTGTGTATCTCAGAATTTGGATGAAACAGCTTCAGAATTGGCAATTTCTAGGCGCGTGGTGACCTCCACGGTTAACCGACTTGTCCTAAGCTTGTGTTGCTCGCGGTGACCCCACAGTTAGCCCGCAGCTAACCGCCAAACCCAGACAGAACCGGGTAGGTTCTGTGTCGCCCGCGGTGACCTCGCCGCTAACCGCTTGACGAAAATATTTTCTGAGTGGTATGTGGTTCTGGTCGCGGTGACTCCACGGTGACCTTACGGTTAATAGTGGACCCCCTCCACGACTAACCGTGGATGCCCGGTTTCCTCTTTTGAAGGGGACTTCTAACTTAGGTTCTGACCTTATGTGTGGGACCCCTTGACCCTACCCTTGCATGACCAACTTGGGGAAATGAAAACGGAGCGCGATTAGCTTGGTGTTCTTTGTCGGTTATCCGGGATATTCCGTGTATGGATGTGACTTGACCGAATGCATGTGGAATTGAGTTAATTGGTACCTAACAACTTTTGTACGCCAAGGGCTCACCAAATTACAGCATCGTTGCTCATTCTCCTTAAGCACTCCGTTGGGGACAAGTATGATACAAGATGGACAACACTTGACCTAGGATTGGCTTGTTCCTCACTCTTGACTCGTCAATCATATATCCATAGCTTGACGTACCTTGTACACTCTACTCTTGACATTCGTAGAACTTGTAACATAACTCATAAAACTAAGGTTTGACCGGAGTTAAGAGTGTATCCCTAGGTACCCCGTTATCTCGTACTTGATGGACACATGTGAATAGACTTGCTATGAGGACTACTAGGTGGTAACTTGGAGACTTGTTTGTATCTTGGCTGAACTTGGAGTAGCCTCAATGTATCACAGTGTCTTGTACCTTGTAATTTATCCAAATGTGCTTGTCTCGAATCTTGTGTCACATGCTTTACAATCACCAAGATCATCTTGCATACATGGCCAGCTGCAGTTTGATGATTCTTGAGTGGGCCAGTTCTCAGACACTAGGATGGGCAATCAGCTAGGATGGCGTCCACGGTGCAGGATAATGACAATTGGCTAGGACGGCATTGTTATCCCTATTAGGTAGCTTTGGATACCACTAGAGCCGGACTTTAGGGTATCGGTAGTCGGTTAGGACGGCATTGATACCCCAGGAGATGGCTAGGACATCCTCAGAGCCTCCTCTAGCTTGTGCATTGCATATCACATGGATGGTTATTCTTGTTATATATTGCTAGGATTTACTTTGTTACTTGACTACTGTATTTATTCTTGCTTATATGCCTAGCTTCTTGCCTCGTTATTGTAGAAGATAGTGTGGGCTTTGGCCCACGTGGGCCCACTTAGGCCCACCCCACTGTATATATAAAAATCCCACGTATGGGATCCTTGATTTTGTTATTGATTTCTTGTTGCTATTTTCCCTGTAATATTTCCATACATAGATTAGGAGATTCTTTCATTCCTTGATTTACTCTAAGATTGTAATCTTAACATACTTAGTGCCTTGATTAAGGTATCTATTGATTATAAAATAGGATGGTCGATGATCAATTGATCATTGAGTCTTCTCCCATACTGTGTGTCTTCTTCCTCTCATCTCATCTCATCTCATCACAGACTCTCCCAGAGTCTTACAGTTATATTATAATCATATACTTGTCTCTATTCTCTTTTGAAACATGTTATAAACATCATATACTGCTTATCTTCTTGCCAACACGTTGTTGATCCTTATTTCCTTGGTGTGCAGACAACATCATCTTCTACTTTGACCCGAACACAACGGTGATCCCAGAGGATCCTCAGCCGCAGGAGGAGGACAAGTTACGCGAGTGGTGTGCCGATGACGTAGATTAACATCATCATTCCCGACATCTGTGCGCAATACATGGGGACATACGTTATCGTTGCCACCTAGATTCCATCTTTTGGTTTTTGGTCTTTTGGACTTACTTTATTTTATCATGTATATCTTTTGTACCAGAACCTAGGTTTTTGGGATGGTCCTGATGTGTATATAAATATTGTCAAATACAAGATGGCTCAAGCCCAGGCCCAATATGGTGGTATCCAATCTCGGTGGATTTGGTCAAACATTTGCACAGCTTTCTTCCTTCTTTAATTAGATTGTAATTAGATTTGGTCTAATATTCTTTCATTAATATTAGATTGTAATTAGATTAGCTGATTTGTAGTAGCTGATTTGTAGATCTAATTTGTAGCCTTTGATACGGCATCTGTACTCTATATAATGGGAGAAAATCTCCAATGAAAGCACACGAAAATACACATTCAAATTCAAAATCTCTTCTACATGCTGCGATTGTCAAAGAACGCATTTTTACATAGAGATCTCAAGGAAGTTGTGTATATGCGTCCGCCGCCAGGGTATTCTTGTCCTCCACATCATGTCTACAAGTTGACAAAGTCCTTATATGGGCTCAAACAAGCCCCTCGGGCCTGGTTTGAAAAGTTTCAATCTGCCATCCTTCAGGCCCACTTCTACCAAAGCTCCAATGACAACTCTCCCTTCATTCGGAGATCCTTTCGTGGCTATACAATTCTATTGATCTATGTTGATGATATGATAATTAGTGGGAATGATCATGATGGGATCACTGAACTTAAAACTCACCTCGAGTATTGTTAAAACGAAGGACCTTGGTTCCTTAACCTACTTTCTGGGACTGGAGGTTCAACAGAACAAAGATGGCATTCAAATCACTCAATCAAAATATGCTCATGACTTGATTAATTCTGCGCGACTCGGCGATGCCAAAACATTTGCCACTCCCATAGAGCTTAATGTCAAGCTCAGCAAAGAAGATGGGCATCCTCTCCCAGATCCTACTATATTTCATCATTTGGTTGGTAACCTGCTCCACTTAACCATGACACGGCCCGATATATCACATGTTGTGCGGACTTTTAGCCAATTTATAGGCCATCCTCATAAACCACATCTCCAAGCTGTTTATCGAATTCTCTGATATATAAAGGGTACTCGGGATCGTGGTTTATTTTACCCTTCCACCTCTTCATTACAATTGACAACATATGCATGATTGGGCTGGCTGTCCAAACACTCGTCACTCAACGACTGGATGGTGCATGTTCTTGGGTTCTTCTCTCATCTCATGGAAAAGCAAGAAACAAATCACAATTTCCAAATCGACGGCTGAGGGCGAATATCGTTCCATGTCTTTTGCCTACAATGAAGTCATATGGTTGCATCGTCTTCTTCGAGAATTCAGCATCTTCACCAAAGACCTTACTCCGCTATATGCAGATAACACGAGTGCTATTCGAATTGCAAAGAATACCGTTTTCCATGAGCGCACTAAGCACATTGAAATTGACTGTCACTTTATTCGTCAGCACTTTGTCTATGAAGATATTAGTCTACCCTATATCTCTTCATCTAAACAATCGGCAGATGTGTTCACCAAGGGCTTGCCCTGCGATCGTCATGATTACATTCTTTACAAATTGATGCTCCTTGGCCAACCACTGGATCAATTTGAGGGGGAGTGTAGAAACACAAACAAAGAAGCAGGCCCATGTCTCAAGTCCCATGACCAAGAGGCCCAAAGCTTAAAACCCACGTGTGGGATCACTTAGATTTGGTCGAACATTGTATAGTTGTATGATATCAATCACTCTTATATTCTTTCCTTTCATACTTATATACACATGTAACTAGGATCAATCATAGGCTGTAATCCTATGGTATCAGAATGAGTTCCGACCCTATTGTTCTTGTATAGCTCACGTGGTCGTCATTCTTGTGTAGCCCACGTGACAGGCCCGTCCATGAAATTTGTTGGGCCTGCACGTAAGGGGGATTGTTGGAAAGTCTCACATCCCACGTCGCCTAAATAATAGGCTTGACATATCTTAATATACCTGTATGGGCCTTCCACCTGTCGGCTTAAGATTTTGGGTTAGTATAAAATTTATTACATGTTTAGCTCGGGCATATGGACTTAGTGGGTTCTGGTGATTGAGTAGGTGGGTACGGATCATGGGTACAGGTCTGGACAGTGGGTCGACTGAGTAGTTGAGATGGGTTTGGTTCATATGGGACATTGGAAAAGGTGTGGGTTCTGTGGTTGGTGGGGAAAGTGATTGTGGAAGGAGTGGAGAGGTGTTTGTTTTAGAGGTGAAGATAGGTGAAAATGAGAAAGGTGGTGATGGCCATGAGATAGGTGAGAGTAAGAGTGACTGGTGTGCATGGTGAGTGTGAGATGGGTGAGAAGGGAGAGTAGCAGTGACAGTGAGAAAGACAGGTGAGTGGGATGAGATGGGAGACGGTTGGACAGGTGTGGGCGCTAGCAGGTAAAGGCTGGTGGGCCTGCGTGAGTTGGCTAGGTTGAGATGGACTTGCAGGTGGGTCGGTTTGAGAGGCCACAGGTGGTAGTTGGGTTGGGCTATAGATGGGTGGCAGGTTGTGGCTAGGTTTGAGTTGTAGTTAGGTAGTGAGTTGATGGGTTGGCTTGGAATATTTATAGGTGGGACCAGACTTGGTGAATGGTTAACCAGTGGGCTTAGGCTCGGTTTGTTGTGGTTAGGCAGCAAGTGTTTGGCTGGAGTTTAGAGACTGGGTTCGGTGGTTTGCAAGGAGAGGCAAGAGAAGACAGAGAAAAGAAAGGAGAAAAATGAAAGAAAATAGGGAAAAAAAAAAGGAACGAGAAAAAAGAAAGTACAGAGAAAGAGACAGATGAGGATAAAATGATAATGGGCTGAGAAGTGAGATGAGAGAGCAGTGAAGAGTTTGTAGTGAGGGTTAGGAGGGGGAAGATATAGACGAGACAAAAGGTTATGATGAGAAGATAGGTGATAAGATGTGATGCAGATGGACCTAAGGCCACATGTATAGGGCCCAAGTAGATTTAGTATTTTTATTTCAGTAATTATCAATTAGTTTCTAATTTTATTATAATTAGGATAAGATTCTAGTTTCCTAGTTTAATTAGGTTTCTTAGGGCTTAAGTTACGCTTTTCTTATTTATATGCCATTGTAGACAATTATTTTCAGAGAGTTGATTAATGAAAATTGGGTTTTCCCCATTAAGGTGCGTCCTCGTTTATCGTCTCTACGGAGATTTATTGTATCTTCGGACACGTGCTTCAGCTCCCCTTGTGCTTTGAGCACTTCTTTCACAAGCCCTAACCCTAGGGCCTGCATCAAGATGGAAGATGGGGTGGTGACTTTGAGCGGTGTTTGGATGGGAAGATTTGTATGTAAGAGGAGGATGATGATTGTGTTAAAAACCGTTGATGAGATAGAGATGAGAGTAGATGTGAGAGAGTATGGGGATGATTGTAAGATGATGGTGGAGAAAGAAAGACACTAGTGATGGAAAGAGAGTGTGATTGTGTTGTGTGTGTGTGTGATGAGGGTTGTGAATGGAGGTGTGGTGCTGGTCAATAAAAATAATGAGATAGACCGAATGAAGGATTTCAGCCTTTCTGTTTCAAAAGCCTTGGAAGGGCATTTTCACCATTTTCAGAGAAAAGGGGAGAAAAGTGGCCGGAAAACACCTAAATTAGCCAGTTGTCCTTTATTGAAAGAAAGTTGGAAAACTTAGGCCTATTTCGAAAAGTTTAGATTTTTATGTCCTTTTTGAAATAAGCCAAAAAACTTAAGGCCTCTTTTGAAATCTTCACATATATAAGAGGCACGCTACAAAACGCCGGGAATTTTATAAAGGAAAATGCCCTATTACCTTCAACCAATGTCAAGACAAAGTGTTAGTTCTTGCACTAATTTTTAAGGAGAGATGTTAAGGCATCATTAAGAAGAATACGCCTCTTTCTTCGGCCATAAAAATCTTCACGACTATCATTTAATGCTAGATATATTTTTATCGTAATCTAAGGCAAGCAAGTTCAACCAATTACCTCAATTTTCTCTTTTTTTAAAGTAGCGTTAGAAAACTCCTAGGGATTTTTTTTTTTTTTTCAAAAGACATCCCTCCTAGTGAGGCCCACTGTTATACATGACAACCAGGGAATCTCATTGGATTAAAAGATATGGATAAGATCTACCTTTATCTAAAATTTCAACTCCATTAGAAACATCCTAACACCTTGATCTATGGTCCTAAAGTTCAATGGTTTCAGAGATATCATTTCCTTAGCGTTTCAATCTAACGGTGAGAAAAAGTTGGATGAGTTTCAAATTTGGACTTGTGACAATTCATTGGGAGGGAGCGTTTGAAAATATTGGATTGGCTCCAAATGGGCTCCATGGCCTAAAAAATTAGGGGAGCAAAAAGGGGAGTTTTTTAGAATTTCTCATATATATGAGCACCTTTGAGCGTCGATGCTCCAAACACGTGGTAAGGCCCATTTTACCGACCATCCAAGAGAACTATCAAGTAGGGAAACCCCCCGCCCCCCTCGCCGCCACCACAAACTAATAGTCATGGGTCCCGAGGTTTGGCACCCATCCAAGTGAATTGGACTGCTGGACCAAGTGCGCACGCATTTTGGACGGTGAAAACTTGTTGGTTGTGGATCAAGTGGGAACCGAGGTGATTTGAGCCCCTATCACCTTACACCGGCTGATTTGGGGGAAGATCGAACCCACCCGTGACCCCCCAACCCCTTTGGTCCCATCCCACATTTGTGTGTGAGCAGAGCTAGAAAACTCTCGGTGGATTTTTTTTCGAAAAATGCCCTTCTAGTGGGGCTCACTATTATATAATAGAACTATGGAATGCCGTTGGATGGAAAGATATGGATAAGATCTACCTATATTTAAAATTTCAAATCTATTTGCTTATCCAAACACCTTGATCTATGGCCCTAAAGTTTAATGGTTTTCAAGGCATCATTTTCTTAAAATTCAAATCCAACGGTGAGCAACAGTTGGATGAGTGTCAGATTTAGACCTGTGACAATTTATGGGGGGTTGTGTGTGTGAAAAGATTGGATTGGCTCGTGATGGGCTCCATATACCTCTAAAAGATTTTTAACGAATTTAGACCTGTGACAATTTATGGGGGGTTGTGGCTCGTGAAAAGATTTTTAAGAAAAAAAAAACTTCAAATATCCCTATACCTCTAAAAGCATCTTTAAATTAGGGCTGTCAATCGTGTCATGTTAACGAATTCGGATTATGGGTTAACGAAATCGTGTTAAAATCACCTCAACCCGTACACGACCCAAGCGGGGCAACATAGTGGGGCCGACTTTATGATACATCCGAACCATCCACCTACATGGGGCCTCTTTAAGTACACTAGATCCATCAAGTTTTCACCTATCCAAATGAATTGGACCGTTGGATTGAATGTCAAAGTATTTTTTTTAATATAAAATCATTAAATTTATGGGCCACGGATGAAGACGTTAGAAGCATGGGATTGACCCAAGTCCCATGATCTATCTATCTATCTATCTATCTATATATATATATATACACACATGGCAAGGCTCAAGCTTAGGATAAGGTAAGCTCAAGTATGTGGTGGGGCCTACCTAGGGACCCACATGGGGATGGGGATGGGGTGGATTTCCAGGATTCCCTGCGACCTTCCTCTCTGTAAAAACAAATCAGCCCCAACCATGATTCTTATCATCTCCATCTGAGCCCCAAAGTTTAATTGCCAGCAGTCCATTCGGATCGGTACAAAGTCGATCCAACGGTCCAATAAATTCGGATCTAACCGAAAGTTGGTGGACATGTGCACTTCAGGGGAGTTGTGTGTTTATTGCATTTGGATGGACCAAGGGTGGGCCCCACAAGCTCAAGCTTACGGAATTTTATCCTAAGCTTGAACTTAGGAGAGCCTTGCCCATATATATATATATATATATATATATATATATAGGGAAGCGCTCCTATGAGAGACACTCTCACCAACTTGGTGAGAGATGGGTGGGGGCCTTTGCATTTGAGTTGGTGAGAGTGGATATGGAAGTGAGGGCCCCACCCATCTCTCACCAAGTTGGTGAGTGTCTCTCATAGGAGCACTTCCCATATATATATATATATATATATATATATATATATGGGGGACATTCATGTGCATCTATTCCTCACCGTAGGGTGAGGGCACTTTCCCTTTTTGCACATGAAGACAAGGAAGTGTACCTCACCTTATATACTTGAAAATTCACTTTTATACTTGAAATTTCCCATTTATGGAAGTGTCTCTCACCCTATGGTGAGGGATGGATGTACTTGAATATTTCTCTCTTTATATATATATATATATGGAAAGTGCTCCTATGAGAGACACTCTCACCAACTTTATGAGAGATGGGTGGGGGCCCTCACTTCTATACTCACTCTCACCAACTTAAATACAAGGACCCCCTAACTTAAATGTGAGGGCCCCCACCCATCTCTCACCAAGTTGCTAAGAGTGACTCTCATAGGAGCACTTCCCTATATACATATATATATATATATAGAGAGAGAGAGGAGATGCTCCTATGAAAGATGCTCTCACCTTACTATGAGTGATAAGGTGGGGGCCCTCACATCCATATCCAATGCCAACAACTTAAATGTGAGGGTCCCCACTCCTATCTCTCATAGTAAGGTGAGAGATACTCTCATAGGAGCATCTCCCTATACACACTCACACACTCTACTATGAGAGTAAAGGGTGGGGGAGTGGGGAGACCCTCATATTTAGGTTGTTGGCATTGGATATGGATACAATGGGTCCCTACCTTTGCTCTCATAATAGTATGAGAGTAATTCACCCTTATCATTCATGTGAGCGCACATTATCATGCGCTCAACAGTTACACGATGCAATGTCAGCATAACGAACGCACGATAATTGCACGTGAGGAAGCCCGTTTCTAAATTGGTCATAGGTGGGTTGCATTGTATGAAAAACCAAATGGCCTTTATTCCTACTTTTTCATGCTTTTTATCCAACTTTTTTTTCAAGTAGGCCGTATAGATATCAGGAGCACCAAAAGGAATGGCTGCAAGGCAGTTTATCATCTAAGCCTATCAATTTGGCCCTAAGACAAGGGGCCCGAACCAGCCCGGCCCTCAAAAAGGCCTTGAAATGAGGGTTTTTGTTTCTAAGGAAAAGCCCTAGGGCCGGGCTTGAACAATTTTTTGCAGGCCCTGAAATTTGAGGATATTGTCCAAGCTCATCCCTAGCCCTGGCTCTGGCCCTCCTACTTTAATTTATTTTATATAATATATATTTATATTTATAAATGTAAATATATACTAAAATGCCCTTATCACAGTCACTCAATAGCAATAAAAGGGAAAATGAAGGCAATTTCATACCCACTTATCCATTACAAAAGATCCTAAAAATCCACACACATACTTGGTTCATTTCATCCATATTGAATTATTTAAGTTATGTATTGTACTTAATACATAAGCAATAACTGTTACATGCTTGCTTTTAATCCCTTTCTTCTAGTTTTATTGCTTCTTATTTAGGCTTTTTATATTATTTTTTTTATTTTTTGAGTGAATTGGGTATACTCCTTCCTATTAATAATACTACACTTTTTCTTCCGTAGATTTACTTGGGATGCTAACTAAATCATAGAGGTAATTTGTATGTTCGTGGAACTTTAAGGATATGGAGTGATCCAAAAAATTTTAACTAGATAATTATAACTCTTAATTTTGAAAGTCCAAACTAATAGTATTTCTTAAGTGCATGAATTTTGTGACAGAAATCTAAGAACACTTAATAGGCATATCAGCATTAAATTGAAAATAATGCCAATCAATATAAGACATGTGAATATAAATAGTTTAAAATTTTCAAATATAAGACACTGCTGAATAGGGGTGAAAGTGGGTCGGGCCGTCCGCGGGCTTATAGGCTCGGCCCGAGCTCGGCTCGAAAGGCAAAAGAGCCGAGCTAGGGCCTAGGAGGAGGCCCGTTCGCTTAAAAGGGCCGAGCTCGGGCTTGATGAAGCCCAGCTCGTAAGCCTTAGGGCCTACATATATTAATACACATATTATATATATATATATGTACACTATACAGTAGATAATGCATATATGATATAACATAATCCATAAATCCTAAACCTTAGTTTTAATCCAATATAAATAATCCCTAAACCCTAAACACTAAACCCTAAGCACTAAATAATCCATAAACCCTAAACCTAAGCGCTAAACCTTAAACCCTAATTTTAATCCAATATAAATAATCCCTAAACCCTAAGCACTAAATAATCCATGAATCCTAAACCCTAAATCTATATTAACATTGACCTATATCATTATAAAACGGGTCAGGCTCACAAGCCGAGCCTAGGGCCTCAATCAAGCCGGGCTCGAGGGCCGGCCCTACTTAATAAGAGCCGAGCCCGAGCCAGGATTTTTTAGGCCCTCTCAAACTCGGGCCGGGCTAGGGCCTACTAAAAAATACTAGGCAAGCCCGGCTCGGCCCGACCCACTTTCATCCCTACTGCTAAACACGTGGAAATTCCTTATGAAAAGTGTGAAATAGATAGATTGTTTAACCATTTTCCTTCTTTGACAAAATAAATAAAAGCACGTCCAATAAAAGAAAATTTCCTTAGGCTCCTTTGCAATTGAAGTTAAAAAATTATATCTTTGAGGAGAAGTGCTCCTATGAGAGACACTCTCAATTTAAGTTGGGGGTCCTTGCATTTAAGTTGGTATGAGTGGATATGAAAGTGAGGGCCCCCACCCATCTCTCACCAAGTTGGTGAGAGTGTCTCCCATAGGAGCACTTCCCATCTTTGAGAAATGTGTAAAAAATAAAAATGTAATGGTTTTCGTGTTTTGAGGCTACCCTGCCCCTGTGGTAGTGCAGGCCCTCAGAGGGCTTTGGCCCGCCTAGGCTAGGCCCCGCATATATTGAGGGCAGGGTTAGGACCACCCTGGCCTGCCCCACCTTTCGGCAGCCCTACTATCATCTATGGGCCATCAGTTCCCGAGATCTACAATTTCGCCAACTCCAGCAAATCACCGGAAACAAAAATAAAAAAAAAGAGGAAATGAAGAAAAAAGGGAAGCTACCTGGATGGAATTATTGGCTCCAACGTAGTACTGATCGACGGTCTTCAACCACCCAACGTCGTCGTGAGAGTGGGCCACCAGATGGACGTTGATCTTCCCAGGCACGATCCCGTGCGTCGTGTTGTAGACCATGTACGCCGCATCCGCACGTGCGAGCAGTGCCGCGAGGCAATACAGCAGAAGAAGAAGAAATGGTGTATTCGGCATAGTAGGGTATTAGTTTTAGACGAAGAGTTAACAAGTCCATTGCGAGCTTTTAAAAGGAGGAGGAGAGAGCACTGGCACTGAGAGAGAAGCGAAGGGAACGAGGGCAGAACCGTAATTTGGCCGCCGGCTAGCTTTTTGTCTGCGGAATTTGAGAGACATTGGAACGGGGAGTGTTGTCGAGTCTGATGTCGTTTTGCCGACTGTAGAGTTTTCAAAAGGATGGGGTCTAAGTGAGATGGGACTTGGGAGGATTTGACAAATACCACTTACCGGATGGTAAAATTAGGGCCCGTAGTAAATTCTATCCGCACCAGCGTGTTTTACTGTGTCCGCCCACTTTTCCAATAATCCCCAAAACACCGTCTTCTTCTTTTCTCTTCTCTTCTCTCCTCCTTCCAGTGACCAAACCCTGATGGCCGCCCCATCACCAGCGACTATCTCTCCCTCCGGCGAGCTCCCCTCTCTGCCCCCACCATCACCGATAAGCTGCCCTCTCTTCGAGCTATGTGGTTTCTTGTCCTATCCTTCTATTCTCATTCTCCTCCTCTTTCCCTCCCACCCTCTGCGACTGAACCCTGAGGGCACACTAATCTCAGTGGGGTCAATTGACCCCACTGAGATTTTATAAAATATTTAAAAATAAAAAATTTTATCTCATGAATTGAAGTTTTGAGTTTGACTCCACGTAAATTTTTGAGTTCGACTCCACTCAATTTTAGAGTTTCACCCCCACATTAGCTAACTTTACACATTTTCTTTGTTACTGTGGTAGTAAACAAAAATCACCATAAAATACGGACCACCTAAGTTAATGGGCCAACAGTCCACCAACCACATTTCCAATATGCGCTCTAACAAAGAGTTTTTAGAACTTAAAGGAATTGTTAACATTGCTAGAAAATTAGTGGAGACAAAAAAAAAAAAAAAAAAGGACATTGTATACTAATTGGTTTATTCGCCTCTAAAATTGGTGTTGATTTTACCAGAAGCGACTGCAACGGTAAAAAGGGCTTTTTCAACAATGAAATACGTATATAACAGGTTGCATAACTGAATGGAAGATCAATGGATGAATGACTATTTAGTTACATGTATTGAAAAGGATGTTAGTCGCTAGTGTTCATGATGAAACTATTATGCAATGATTTCAACACATGAAAACTTGTTGAGGGCAGCTTTAGGAGTTTATGTATTTGGATTTTCGTTTTGGATTAAGAACTATTGGTAACAATGTATTAAGATTTATGTTTTTTTTTTTTTAGAATTCAATATTATCTTTGTCAGATTATCGGAAATAGATTATTTAATAATTTTATATTATATTTGCTGAATTATCGAAAGTAAATGACAAATGTTAATAAAGAGAAAAACAAAATTATTCGATTTGCAGATGATAAGTCTTTTGTTGACCCCACTGACCTGAATTTCTAGACCCGCCACTGGCCCCATCACTGGCGAACTCTCCTCTCTGCCCCACCATCACCGGCGACCATCTTCTACTCTTTTTTCGCGTGTATTACTCGCTGGTGGGGTGCACGGAGTTTCAATGCTGTGCACATAAAAATGTGCACATCTGCGAAAAACCGTGCCTATATCATGTGCACGGTGTTTCACACCAGTGCACATGAGATATGCATCGAATTTATGGGTATTTTCGTCTTGGGAATTTTATTAATAAGTTTTTAAAAAAAAAAAAAAGTGGGTGTACTCAGTTATTTTCATGGTGCAGATAGAAATTCTCGAGAAAAAATTGTTTGGCACTTTGGCAGCCATTTTTTGAGAGAGAAAATTTAGAGAGAGAGAGGAGAGTGATAGAATCAAAAAGTATGGGAGATTTTAAAGATATGCAAAAGGGAAGAAAAATAAATTCTACCAAATATCCCTGTTTGGCAAGTCTTCTCGCTATAAAATAGATACGTTTCAAAAGAAGTGATTTGAAATAGATGTTTCATAATAAAAGGCTTGACAAAGTCAAAAGAAACAGGTTGAAATCAACATTTAGGAATGTAAAGGATCTCGAAATTTTATTAATTTTTCAAGATCTATAATGAGTTAGGGACTAATTTCTTACCCCAAACCCATTTTTAGCGTTCAAGAAATGATCAATGGTTTTGATGGTGACTTTGGGCCCCATAGAAGTGAAAAAATAAAATCTAAGTTCTAGCACATTTTTACAAATATCTTGAAATTAGCAACAGATCAACGGCTCAAATTTAAATCCATAGCCATGTTTGATCTTAAAGATATTTTCAACCGTCAGGAACATAATTTGGTGGCCCACAATTAATATAAAAAAAATAGGTAGCCAAAAATACCATAAAAGTGGGTGCTTTTAAACATGTACTTATCAAATGGTTAATCGTTTTTGTCCATTTTCTCGAGATCTACAAGGAATTTGTAGCTAAAATTTATATTCATAGCCATTTCAACCTCCCAAAGAGGATCAATAGTTTGGGTTGATTGTGTGGGTCACACAGAAGTCAGAAAAATATATTTAGTGTTCTTCGTCTTTTCATAAATATCTCGAGATTAACTGCAAATCAACGACTGAAATTTAAACACATTGTCATGCTCAGGCTTTAGCAAATTTACAATGGTTTAGATTATAAATTTGTGGCCCATATTTTATTTTTTAAAAATGGAAAAACGAATAGGAGAAAATCACGTGATACTTGACAGTCTTGACAAAAAGTAGATCTCATGGTTCTCTAGTTTTCATCACTTTTCTCTAGATATGTGAAGGATTACTAGCTCAAATTTGAACCCATACCCATTTTGGGTCTTCCAATGAGGATCAACGGTTTGGATGGTGATCATGGGGCCCACACAAATATATCAAGTTCTGTGATGATCTAACGGTTCAAATTTGGTGTCCTAGCCGTTTATAGGCTTCTAAATACTTTCAATGGTTTGGATTGTGATTACGGGACCTAAAATTAAAAAAACAATGAAAACATAGATATGCCCAAAAGTAATGTCAAAATGATTGTAGCCTCAACGTCTATCCACTTCCGGCTGATTTGTCTTTTTTAAATGATACCGATCTTGAGGTTATCCGAAACAAAGGTAAAACCTCTTTCTACGGTTTCAAATGGAGGCAAGGGAAATACTTTCCAAATGGTCTAAAACCATTTGGAATTCTTTTTAAGAGAAGTAGAGGGTGAATATAGATTTGCCAAACGGGCCCAAAGTTTATTATTTATTCATTCTCCTAATGAAAACATCGGCGAGAGTGATGCCAAATAAACACGCAAAGATGATGAGCAAGAAAAATCCACCGTGGCACCACTTAGTCAGCCAGCCAACAAACTCACAAGTCACAACTGTAAAGGAATAGGAAGAAGACAATTTACAAAC
Source organism: Umbellularia californica (assembly GCA_028538565.1). Classification (NCBI taxonomy): domain Eukaryota; kingdom Viridiplantae; phylum Streptophyta; class Magnoliopsida; order Laurales; family Lauraceae; genus Umbellularia; species Umbellularia californica. Next base: position 31,669,640 of record JAPQWN010000002.1, read on the forward strand.
AACACAATGCAGATCACATGGTTAATTTGTCACAAACCCTTTATTATTAATCAAAATTGTGGGGACAATCCCTTACAAGGATAACATACACAAATCTCTACAACACTCTCATACAAAGACCCTTCTGAATCTCCATATGAACCCCTTGAAGTTTGCCTCTGTCTCTGATTGTTTTCCAATTTGCAGCCATGCGGACTCTTTAAGCAAGTCTTTAGGCAACCAAGCACTTCCGCCGAGGCTAACCGCTTACTAGCTAGGCCCTTAGAACAGCTGTCAATGTCATGCTAGAAGTAACCAACTTTTAGACGGTTTATTTGAGTAGTTGCATGCCACCTGGTCTACCATGACAATTGTTACACCCCGACCCGATATAAGCCTGATTAGTATTAATTAATTGTGCTTTAGCTAAATTTTTATATTAGACATTTCTTCATTTGACCAACCGTTGGGTAATTGGACCCTCATTTGACTTAAAATGATAATAATGCTATTTGAATGGGTTTTCTTGCAAATATCCCTCCCTATCTCCTTATATATAATCTCACCCCTTCTTCTTTCATTCCCTTTTCATTTCCTCCCATCTCACTACTTTCTTTCCCTTCTTTTCTTTTTCTCCTTCAACCCCTTCAAGAATGAGAGCTTGGGCCTTGGAAAGCTAGGAGGGGGACTCAACTTCATCATCTTCTTCATTTTCTCCACTCTTTCTTACTTCATTTTACCAAGAAGCCATCTTCTCTCCATTCTCTTCTCCTCTCAACTAGGGTTACTGTCAAGGTGAGCGCCAAAGACCTTCTTATTGAGATTTTGAGTCGGAAAAGAAGTCAAGGGATTCATAGTTATTCATATATGCATATTCATTCTCATTTTCCATGATTATTGTGATTAGGGTTTGGTAGATTGGGGCTTTTGGGTTTCTTGAACCATAGTGGAAAGAGAATTTGGAAAGCTCTTTAAGGCAAGTATAAGCATAATTTGGACTTACATTTTGTTAATTTCATTTGACTCAAGTATCTATTCTTTCCCAATGATTCTAGTTTTCTTAAATTGATGAACGGATTGAATTTGTTTATGTGGTTTTGATTGAAGAATGAATGGAAGGATTCTATAGTGGATAGAAAGGGAGCAAGGAGGCTCAATTTTTTTGCAGGTTTAAGATTAGAAGAAGTGGAGAGAAGAAATGGAATGGAGAAACATACCAGAAATTCTGGAATGGAATTCTGGAGTGGCCGCTCAAGTGCGCATATGGCCGCTCGAGCGGACCCACTCACTGGGAATTCCGAAATGGAAATGTGTAAAGGGCGCTCGAGCGCACACCCCCTCTGAACACCTCCGCTCTAGCGCACATAAGGCCTCTCGAGCGGACCTGACCCCATTCATTTGGGCTTTTTGGGCCCAATTAAAAGGAATGTTGACACTCCTTGTGTACTTTAACCCTCCTTAGTCCCTCATTTAGTGGATTTTAGTGCTCACCCTTACTTCCATAGGAACTTAGGGAATTTTGGGACCTTATTACTATAGAATGGAACCTTTAACTTTACAACTGGACCAATGGATATTCCTTAGTTAAAACTATGCCATGAAAATTCGTTTGGGAAATTCAGCGTTTTTCTTATAACATGGTGACACCAAATAAGGTAGTATTTCGTTGACTTTCCAGCTTATTTTGTATTGGACGGTGGAGGACTAAGAAAAGGATAATTTAAAGTTGGATAGGAATGATATCTTTGATTTCCCCTAACTAATTGCATCTCATTTTGGAGCACGAAATTCATTTGGATCTCAAATTCCATTCAATAAATCGATAGTGTTATTAGTAATCATTGAGGTTTGATCTTTTTACATTTAGTTCGTAATTTCGTTTTGTATATCCGTATTGACAATCGTTAGAAATGAGGGTTGAGTAAGAAATTGAATAGATGTGATTATCATTTGATTAGATTATGATTAAATGGACATAAACTTACTCAACTCCGCTTTTATTCGAGTATTATTTGATCCTATTGAGTCGGCACTACTTAGCTTCGACTCTGTGATACCCGACGGGGTTACACTTCGTTTAGTTATTTAAGACTACTGCAGTAAGTCACCTAGAGCGCAGGAACTCCAGAATTGGGTAGCCAGTTAGCCTTTGGCTGGGCCGCTGGTGACATTCCAACTAAATTTGCTCTCTTTTGAGAGGATGAGCTTAGGGTAATAGCCAATTTGTATGTTTTCCTTATATTTGTTTCATAATGCATAAATCATTTATTTTTGCACAACTACCTAGTTGATGCGTTTCATTGACGTCTGTCAATTTATCCATCTTAAATTCAATTTGGTACATTATGTATTTCCTTATTATTGCCTATACTTGCTTAATCGTCGTATTAATTATACTGCTATTGGTGTCACAGCCACAGGTGCAACCTCCAACCCTAAAGAGGACGAGGAGAGAGAAAATGATACCCTAAAGGTAACTTCAGGGTTAGAAGAGTGGCCCGAGCCTGAGGCCAAGTGAACTTGTCTTCCACGAAGAGCGTAATCATCTTTTGGAAACTCTTTTGATGTGTGGCTAGCTCCTTTTTGTGTGGGCCACACTTAAATAATAGAAATTCTTTTGTTCATACTTTTGGTATTGATTGTATAGGATTCTTTCTATATCTCTTTTGTAAAAGAATGTAAATAATTGTATAATTCTTTTGTATTGAAACTTGAATATTAAACGGACTGAATGGGATTTTGGTACCTCACATGAATGAATTACAGCTTCCGCTATGTTTAATTGCTTTTGATGTGTTTCAGTGAGTTCTAACTCAAGTATATGGTAAGTTGTTTTTCTCTCATTCGTGTGTTATACTTGGCTCGAGACAAGCACAGCACGCGGGAGTACGTGTGACACACCCCGGAGATTACCCTAGGCCAGGGTGATTTAGGACCGGGATGTGACAACAATTCATCAAAATAGAAGGTTTCTAATTGAGAAAAAGAAGTATAAAAAATAAATAAATAATTATAAGCACTGAAGCATGAATCATTGGTGTAAAATCAAGGGTAAATTAGCGATACATCCCTAATTATTGGGCTATAAAGTCTCCAGTACAGACAATAATTGTTTAATAGCTAAGGTCCCTTGCGCATGGGATTTATTCGGGTGGTGGTCCCTTGAGTGACACGTCATACTTTTTTTATGACTGATTTGCTCTTCTAACCGTTTGTATAGTTGTCATGCGATCTTGTCCTTGTTTATAGCTCGAGCTCATCGTCTGACGAATTTAAATTTCATAAGATGAGTTTTGGATCAAATTTCAAATCTTGAATAGGAGGGATTGATGATTGACGAATTTATCAGTTTCTAGAGCAGGTCGTTTGTACTGCGTGAGGATCCAGTTTCTTCTTCTTCTTCTGACGTTGCTACAAAGTACATTTCTTCTTCATATGAGTTTACAGATCTGATTCACAGCAAACTCAGAATTCATCATTTCAATGAAATTCTTGAGGTAAGGATTAATGTTTTTTATCCGAATTTTAGTTTAAATTCTTCTTCTAATATTGCTATCTGAAAGTATTTCTTCTTTGGTTCTCAGTATTTCTGTTCAGATCTGAATCGAAGCCAAGTCTGATTTTATTACTTCAGTCAATTTTTTGAGGTAAGGATGAATGTTTTGATCTATTTTAGTTTAAGAATATCTTTAAATCTTGTTTTCTGGAATGATTTCTTCTTATGATATCAGTAGTTCGTTGTAGATGTGATTGGAATCAAACATAGATAAATTGATGCGAAAGTGAGATAAATTCACTTCAAATGCAGTTTAATCGATTCCATAAACAGATAAAATCTTGTCAAAATTAGCTAATCTCATGTGTTAGATAAATTTGTATCAGATAACTTCATATCAAAACACAGATAAATTGATGCGAAAGTGAGATAAACTCACTTCAAATGCAGTTTAATTGATTCCATGGACATATAAAATTATGTCAAAATTAGATAAATTCATATGTGTTAGATAAATTTGTATCAGATAACTTCATATCAGACACAGATAAATTGATGCGAAAGTGACACAGAGTCATTTGAAAGTAAGAGAGTATTTCAGCTACAGATGTTGATGTGTTTTGATTTTTTGTATGCAGTGTCTAAAATGGCAAAACAGATTATGCTTCTTTGCAAGTTTGGTATGTTTACCAATGTTGTTATTTTCACTGATAGTATGAGAATGGATGATTTGGTTAATCAAATTTGTTGCAAATGGAAGACTTTGTTGCCCAACAATGTCTACTTCACATATGCATTGCCTAGGCACCCAAAGTGTATGGTTGACAATGACAGAGACTTGTTGAGCTTGTCTATGTTGGCAGTTTCATTGGGATTGGATCGAGTTGATGTCTTTGTATCAAAATTATCTGAATATGATAATGAGGACAATGAGGATAATTTGGATGAATTTTGTGAAGACAGAATGGCAGTAGTGGAGTACGAGGCTACAGATGTAGAGACAGATTTGCTTCCACAGTTCTGTTCACACAGGGAGAAGTTTCTTCTTTCTTCGGATTGGGTGAATGGTATCAGTCATGTTGGACAGAGGTTTGAGGGTGGGGCTTCTGAATTTAGGAATGTGCTGTGCAAATATTCGATTGAGGTTGGGTTTGAGTTTGTGTATGTCAAGAATGACAAACTAAGGATCACAGTTGTATGCTCTCGTCGTAAAAACCAGGATTGCATGTGGCGTGTTCATGCATCACTTGAGAAGTCTAGTGGTTTTTTTTGTGTAAGGTCATTTGATAATGAGCATAGTTGTGGAGCAGCAGTTCGTACATCTAAGAGTAGCCGGATTAGCTTTGAAATTGTTGCTGATTTAATGATCGATCATATTCGAGAAAAGCCAATGACCAGACCCATTGATGTTGTGTATTATTTCCATGCAAATTATGGGCTGACCATTACATACCATCATGCATGGTTGGGGGTTGAAGGGGCCAGGAATAAGTTGTATGGTGATGCATCACTTTCGTTTAACCATCTTCGTTGGTACATTAATGTTGCCATGGAGACAAATCCAGGCAGTCCGTTTGTATTAGATTACGACGAAAAAACCATGTGCTTCAAGCATTTGTTTGTTTTATTCAATGCGATGATTCATGGATTTAATTATGTTCGTCCTCTGTTGTTTCTAGATGGGACATTTTTGAAAGGCAGGTACAAGGGAAATTTGTTGGCAGCAAGAGGGAAGGATGGTAATCAAGGTAAAGTGTGATGTTGCAGATTTTTATTTATTTTTTAATAATGTTGATACTATCTATTTGTATTTTAGTGTTTACTTAACCTTGCTGCTTAATTGATAATAAATGATTTCATGAATGTGGTAGGTCTGTTTCCTCTTGCTTTTGCCGTGGTAGACTCAGAGACTGAGGATAATTGGAAATGGTTCTTGTAGAATTTAGGGAAAGTAGTTGCATATGACCGTTCTATCACTTTTGTTTCAGATAGAAATCCTGGTTTTGTGGATGGTGTTGCACATGTTTTTCCATTTGCTCATCATGCTTTCTGCCTACAACATTTGAAAGCAAATTTGAGAGATAAGTTCTCAGAAGGGTTCACAAATGAATTTAGAGAAAGGATGGTTTTGTTGCTATGTGAATGTGCCTATGCCCCTACTGTACCTTTATTCCATGCGAAGCTGCAAGCATTTAGACATGAAGGTGGTTCGAACGTGGACAGATTTCTCTCTGGACTCTCTCATAGTAGGTGGAGCAATGCTTATTTTAAGGGCCATCGGTATGGTGAGATGTGTTCGAATGCTTCAGAGTCTTTTAACTCCTGGATTAGAGAAGCACGACACCTACCAATTACAAAGTTGGTTGACATGATAAGGGTTCAGATAATGGAGCAGATGGCCAATAGGAGGGAAAAGTCTAGGTTATGGAAGGGAGTCATTTGTCTCGGCATGGATAAGAGGTTGGAGGCTTCTATCAAGCTTGGTAGGCCGTGGAGTATTCGGCGGTCAAGTGACACTGTTTTTTTATGTTCATTCCTACCCATCAGTCACTGTTGATATTTGCAATCACATATGTTCCTGTTATCAGTGGCAGATTAATGGCTTCCCGTGTGCCCATGCATGTGCTACTATTCAAAAGAGTGGAAAGGATCTAAACCTTTATGTGGATCAGTATTTTTACATAGAGACATACAGTCGTGCATACTCTGAATCTATAACTCCCATCCCAACTGTAGGAAAACCAGAACAACGATTGCAAAAGCTGTGATTTAGCCCCCTGTGATGAGGCGTCAACCCGAAAGGCCAAAAAAGAAGAGGATCTTATCAAGAGGTGAGATGACAAGGCAGATAAAATGCGGACGATGTGGGAGGATTGGGAGTCATAATAAAAAGTCCTGCAAGGAACCTATTGAGTTGCCATTGACATTAGGTTGAATTTGTCATCTTTTGTAATTTGGTGATGATAATGTGACTGTCAAATGTATAGAGATCAATTTGGATTTTTTCTATTGAATAAAATTGCAAAGTATCGGTGTTGCTTTGAAATATTGATGTTATCTTTCCTTTTCATAATTAATTTTACATGGATTTCAGTCTACTTCCAATATAATAACAGATAAATTTACCAAACTTTCATTAAAAACTCAGATAAATTTCGCTGATTTTTATTTGAACTCAGATAAATTTATCTGAGTTCCTTTGAGAAAACAGATAAATTTAGCTATATGAAATTTGCAGTTACATGTATATAATCTGAATCCATACTGATGTGATCAAAATCAATCATAAAATACCGCAAGTGCACGGGTGTCTAGATGAGACAGTAGCAAGAACGGGTCGAACCCACAGGGAGCTATTAAAGAAACTTTTAAATTAAGAAAACTAATTAACTAACAATTCAAGAAAAGTTTTGATTTCTTAGATAATAAAAAAAACAACTAATTTAGAAATTCGAAATCTACCAATTAATGAAGATGATTAGAGCATAGGAATCCAATAAGCATCCACCAATTATTTATCAAGTAACCCTAACTTGTTCCAATTTTTACTTCAAATCAAAGACAAATCAATGTTTTTAATTTGAAAAATCTAACTTTAAAAATCCCTTTTTAATTATAAAAATTCAAAACTCAAGACTTCCTTCATCTCATAAAATAATAAAAATAATTTAAGCACCACCCATCAAAAGTAAGCATAAACCATCAAAAGATCTAAATCCAAAGCATGGCCTATCAAACCTAAGCATGACTAGTCAAAAACTAATTTTTACTTTAGAAATAAAAATAGAGATTTGCCTAGGGCACGAAGACAAGCCTATTAATCATCAAGCACATAATCATGGAACACAAATTAATTACTAAACAAATAGAAAGACAATTACTTACCTTCATCCATAACTCTAATCAAGAAAATTAGCCTGCCATTGCAAAGAATGCTTCTTGATTTATCACTAAAAATTGCATCTTTACAACTTCTCCTTCACAAATTTTCTCGTTCACAATAAATCCTTGGACATGGCCCAAGGTTACCAAAAATAAAAATAAACTAATGGAAAAGAAGAGAAAAAGAAAGGAATAGGAGAGAAAGAGAGCTTTGGTCGTATGGAATATGTTATGGGTCTCCATCATGCCTCCTTTTATGCTTTTTGCAAACCCCTTTTAGTAAAGAAGTACTCTCCTTTTAGGTCTCCTTTTTCCTTCTTAGGCAAGGATTCTTTCTTGTTCTCCAAGCTCACTTCTTTCTTTGGAAAGACTTTTAAATTTGAGAGATCTCCTTGCCTTATTAGGTTTCTTGATGCATACACTTTCCTTGTATAATTCCAAGAATATCTCTAAAAATTACATGATGATATAAAGGGAACAAACTTCCCAAATATTGAGATTTCTTGCAATTCCCGCCTACAACTGTAGCAGATAACTTCCCGAGGTCATATCTCCCTCAATATAGCTCTGATTTAGGCAATCTTGGGCTCTACGGATATCTACTCGAAAAGAGCTTTCCAACGGTGGCTGGATTGCGTCGATCCGACACTCGGTTTGAGAGTTATGGCCATTTTAAGTTGCTGCCCCTGAAAAATCCGAGAATAATTATTTAAAAAATGGAAGCTTCTATGTTGGCATGCAATGGGGTGTGTGGGGCCCATTGTGGACTTCCAAGCATGCTTGGACTCTCTCTTTGCTTGCTTATTTGACTTCTCTCTTCTCAAATTTCATCAATGTAGGTCCCATGTTGATTTCTCCTACAAATTGAAAGAGGCAATTTTAACATTAATCATATATAAGAAAATAATTATGAACCATGTATGGGACCCTACATTCCTAGTGATGCACCAAAATGACCAACTTTCCAAAAACAGCACATGGTGCCAAAAATAACAAGATATGAATTGATGAAACCAAAAGCCTAATTTTAGAGTGATAAATGAGATGAGAAAAACTTAATTTCAAAAAGCCATGCAATTCAATGAATTTTGACCAATTTTGACCATTTCTCTAAAAATATCCTCAAATGCATGTAATCATGAAATTAAATGCAATTCTATGCAGTTAAACCTAATTAAGTCCACAAATGCTAATGAAATGATGAGTTAATGACCTAGTTTTGTGGACTTATCACATACCAAACTTAAAGAAATGACACCATGTAAGAAAATGAATTGAATTCTGCAATTGATAAGCATATTTGCATTTACAACGTCTTTCAAACATCTTACATTTGTATCCAAAAAACAAAAAAGATTCCCTGCCATTTGTTTGTTAGTCTTCCTTCAAAGCTGCTTCCAACATCTTACAATTTTTCATATGAACCAAAAAACAAAAAAACAAAGGAAACCCATTGTTGTTTGTCAGTGTTCCTTTAATGCCGCTTCCAACATCTCATAGTTTTCAATGTGAACCAAAAAACGAAAACACAAAAAAATCACAGTTTTCCTTTAGGATGCGAACTTTTTTGCTTCAAAGTCTGCTTTTGTCCAACTGCGGGGCTCGTCATGCAAGAACTTGACTGCTAATTCTGCTCTAAAACTGCCTATGACGCTTTGTGCCAAGTGGTTGTGAACTGCTTTGCCACGAAAGATTTGAGTCATGAGGTAACACACAATGATGCCACAATCAAGCCTGCAATGTGAGATAGTGTTGTCAATTAATTCATATTGTTTTGTTTTCTATGGTTTTATTTGTATATCTGTTTCAATACTTACGACCACTGTTTCTGCTGTGGTGCTCCTTCAATGCTGATCAATGGCTCATTATATGGTTGTGTTTCCTTAATGTTGACAAAGTTGTAATTTTCTATATACTGTTTCTGTGATCACATTATTTTCATTAGCCTCATATATGTTAACTTGTGTCAACCATGATTTTAATGAAGTTAAAGTGAATGACATGTACCGGCAATTGAGCATCTTTGAAGCAGTGATCAATTGCATTTTTCTCCCTTGGCCTCATGGAGTTGTAGTGCATCCACTGGCCTTGTTTTCGATCAAGCAGTAACAGAGTCCAATGGAAAGGTGTTACATCTTTGTTCTTTCCATTCAAGTTCATTGGAAAGTGGACGTATCTATGATTCTGCATCTTGTATGGTGAGATCTGATGATTGAGAATGGTATCTCTCATATGTTTGTTTTCAGCAGTGAGCATTGTCTGTACAAATATAGAATTAAAGAGTATTAATTTCATTTAATGAAATCCATTGCAGACATGCTAAAATAGTTATTTGTGTTACCTAGCAAAGGCTACTGATGAAATATGATTTTTCATCCTCCTCCAGGCCATCCTTTCCCAATTTCTTGAGATCATTTTCAAGCTCTGTTTGCTCGCTGTATAACATTTGTGTATAACTATCAATAACCTGATGGATTGCAGATAGATAATGATAAGCACGTTTTAAAACAGATATTATCTAAGCATTCAATAAATATATGATATTGTTGTAGTAGGTTACTTACACTGCTTGATATATCAGCGCCAGATACGATTGAAATTATGTCCTCATACAACACATTGTTTTCACTTTCTCCCCCCCAAACCGTTGCGCTGCAATTGTACATGTGAAATGTTATTAGCTTGTTTATAATGTAATTGACGACTTTCCAGATTAATACATGATGTCAACTTACTTTTATCCTTCTGTGTCATATATGAGCTTTAACTTCTTCTTCTCAGCTTCATTCAACAGTTTGGAGATTGAGTTTTTGGGGAGCTTAAATGGTTTCTTCTTCTCTGATTTACCGGTAGCTTTGGGCTCCATTTGCTCATTTACGTCGACAAAGTCATCTGACTGAGCAGCAACCATTTTATCTCTTTGTACATTCTTTTGCTTCCTAGCCTTTTTCTGTTCTGGCTCTGAAATATTCATTGATGCTGCATCTCGTCTCTTCTTTACTCTTTTCACCATTGACGATTGTTCTGGCACCTTTTTAAGCTGTACTATCTATCTATTAATATGTAATGCTCCATTTAAATATAAAATTGAAGTGCAATCATACAATAGTCAAATAAATTTTTATCAAACAAATCCAAAAGTTCATAGAAAATTTAGATAAATTCATTACCAAACTCAGATAAATTTAAATATAAGCCACAAATTCATATCAATATCAGATAAATTCATGTCAAAATTTAAAAAAAAATCTTATCAGACCTATATAAGATCATTTAAGACTCAGATAAATTCATTTGAGAAGTCAGAAATACCTTTTCAATTTTACTTTTGTTTGTTGGTTGAGGAGGCTGCTCCCCCATCATTTGTTTTGTTGTTGGATGATAAATTTTGTCCAAACTCTTTTCAACCAAATTTATCTCTGCATTTGCATGAAGAAGTGTAGCTTCTTTTAACATGTTTTCTAACTCAAAATTTGATGCTTCCGTTATTGCAAGTTTATATTTCAGGGCTTTTAATTCCTCTTCTGCGTGTGCAGCTCTTGAAGAATTTCGCTCTGATAGCTGCTGCAGTTGCTTTAGCTGTTCATTAAGGGAGCTGACCACAAGAGATGAACTCTCAATCTTGCCTTTCAGGTCGTTGTTCTCTTTTTCTAGTTGAGCATTTTCACTCGTGACCTTCTCGTTTAATGAAACCACATCATCTCTTTCTTTGGTCAAGATGCTCACCCTTCTTCCCAATTCCATGCTTTCATTTTGTAGATTACAATTTTCTTCTTTTTATCTTTTCAATTCAAACATGATTTTGTCAAGATGAGCTTGGGAGTCTTGTTTCTCTCTGTTTAGCTGATGAACAAGTGAAATTGCCCTTTCTTTTTCTTGAATGACTTCTCTGAGTTCTATGTTTTCCATTGTTGGAGATGGTTGACTTTGCTCAGACAATTTCTTAATGTTGTCTGCTTCAACTTCAGCTAGCTCTGTTGGTGGTATTCCAATCAATGATTCACCACTTGTGCTTCCAATTACATCATTTATGACATGCTCTACAACTGTATCTGTTTGTTGCTTTATTTGTTCATATTGTTCCAACTCTGAAGGAAATGTAAGAAATTCAATTCTTTGTTCAGTCCCAGCCGTTTCTTCTTACCCTTCATTCTCTTTTTGCTCTTCTAATTCAGATATTATCAACGTTTCTGTTATTTGGGCCAGTTGAAATTGGCTGGGGTCATGTTCCTCTGATTTTGATTGTTCAATGGCTTCATTATTTTCAAAATCATCATTAAGGTCAACATCATACTGCATGTTTCCTTCGTCTACTCCTTCAACAATTTCTTTGTTGATTGTTTCAGCTTCTTTATTAGTTGTTTGATTATCATCAGAACTTCTCCTATTCACATACATCAGGAAGCATTTTTCTTCATGCAGTGTCCTCTCCAATTTACCAACAATTACCTAAAGTGTGAGACACTGTTTATTAATAACAACAAGGCATATCAAATTCAGATGAATGTATCTATGCTATCTGTTATATAGTATTACATGTTGAGAAAAATTCAGACAACTTACCAATATATTAATTAACATAAAAAAAGTTCAATTCAGATAATATTACCTGTTTACTATGTAATGTATCCAGCGATTTTTTCTGCAATGTGTTGTTTAATCCCTTAAGATCCCACTTCATCAATCTAGGGAATTCATTAGGTTTGATCGGCTCCAACAACGATGTGTGTTCACATAACCAATATTGTTCAAATTGAGACACAAAAGCATGGTCAAGTTTAAGTTACAAATTTATTGGTAAGTTGTAAAATTACAAATGTAAAATGGTTGTTTGGTTTTCTCACCGGTAGTGCAATTAGACAGCCAATTACGTTATCTGAACCTTCATTTCTTGTGTGAACTGATTGCATGAGAAACTTTGTTATCTCTTGTGTCCAAGCATAATCTTTCATTTCATCATAATTCTCAACATAACTGACATATGGCCATCCTATTGAGTTGCCATGTGTTGAAAAAAACAATGTCACAAGGATGTAAAGGCATATTAGCCTGCACACATCGGTCACATCAGCTTCAGTTGCTCCATTGAGTGCAAAATCCAACTGTTCCTTTATTTTGGGAGCTGACACTCTTGTAATGTTTGAGAATCTTCTTGTTATAAATTCCGACTGTTTCTTCTTTGCACATTTCAAATCCAAGGTTGCTGATCCATGGGGTATTCCAAATATTAGAGAGATGTCTTCTGATGTGAACGACACATAGTGGCTTCCAATCTTGAATTTTCCTTCCGCTCTGTTGTATGTGTCTAGAATTTGCATGATGTCTTTATCATTTTTTCTGCATTTATTCTCTGTAACTTTTTGGTTCAATATGGAATTTATAAGAAACCAGAAATGTGTCTTCTTTAACTCAACTTTATGTGCAGTAGTTATCCTTCCTTTGATGCTATCAAACACTTTGACTATTGATACGAAATTTGATCTAAATTGATAGTGTCGCTTTGCCTGACTCCTTTTTTTTGTGTCATTCCTTTTAATTTGTTTGCTTTCAGCTGTCGGGGTACATGTAGAACTCAAATAAAATTATATGTAACTCATCACAGTCCAAAAGTAAAGTTAGATTAAACCATAACAAAGTCAGATAAATTCACACCATACACAGATAATTTCATATCAGATTCATATAAACCAAGCCAAATGTATTCAAATGAAACCTAATGTAGTCAGATAAATTTACATCAAACTGGAGAAAAAATTCAAATAGATGGTACATAACTTTTTTCTGAACTCGTTATGATTTCTAACACAGATAAATTCATAAAATCTCACATCAAAGTTGAAACAAAATGCAGATAAAATTTATATAAATGCACAGCAAGCTTAGATAAATTACTTTCAAATTCAGATAAATTGAAGTCACAATGAGAATAATTGACAGCAAACAGAGATTAATTAACACAAAAGACAGATAAATTCATATGACTACAAAGATAACTTTATTTTAAAGTCAGATAACTTCATGCCAAAATGAGATAACATATACAAAAACTCAGATAAAATAACAGCAAACTCAGAGAAATATCAAATCTTTCTGAGTTTTCTGATACAAATGTTAACCTCTCAGAAAACTCAGATAAATTTATCTGAATTTTGAAGAACCTGTCTTTGTTGCGAACAAATTTATCTGAGTCTGGACCAAATCAAATTTGCCCGGGCAGATAAATTAACAGCAAACTTAGAGAAATATCAAATTTATCTGAGTTTTCTGATACCTATCTTAACCTCTTTCAAAACTCAGACAAATTTATCTGAGTTTTGAAGAACTTCTCTGAGTTGCGAACAAATTTATCTGAATCTGGACCAACACAAATTTGTTTGAGCAGATAAAACAACAGCAAACTCAGAGAAATATCAAATTTATCTGAGTTTTCTGATACCTATCTTAACCTCTCAGAAAACTCAGATAACTTTATCTGAGTTTTGAACAACCTCTGTTTGTTGCGAACAAATTTATCTGAGTATGGACCAGAGCAAATTTATCTGAACAGATAAATTAACAGCAAGCTCAGAAACTCAGATAAATTTATCTGAGTTTTGAAGAACTTCTCTGAGTCGCGAACAAATTCATCTGAGTCTAGACAGAGTTTGGAAAGAAATAAACTGATTTGAAGTCCTTTTTATTTGAAAAATTTGAAAGTGAGATAAAATGGTTTAAAACTGAGAAAACCCTATCTGTTTCTTGATCGACCTTGCTCTTCCTTTGGTTGCTCTTTCGCTAACTTTTTCCCTTTGCTTGAGGAGAGCGAGGACCTTGTTCAACCATTTTCTACATAGATTTGAACATAAAGAACAGATAAAATCAGATAAGAACGAAATGAAATTGAGTTTTTAGTTTTTTTCAGAAGAAATTGTAATGTACAATCTTGTTTTTAGGAATGGAAGAAGTAGTTTTTCTAACCTTTAGATGATGATTGTAGTCGATCGATTGAGTTTTCTTCTAGGGTTTGTAGTTTGATTCGCTTTCGCCTTTTGCCTCTGAGATTCAGACAAATGTGAGTTTTGCGGTTCTGAAATGGTTTCAAGCGGTTTTAGGCGGAAGCTTTTTTGATGACGTGTATAGGGGCATTTTGGTCTTTCTTAGCGCGTCATTATCACGAGAGGACTGCCGCCGTTTCGAAAAGATGTCCAGGACCTTAGGCTTTAAAATCAAATGATGCGGGACCTACGGCCAAAATCCCCTAAAATCAACTAGTACTAAGGAAGTCTTTCTTTGAAAGATTGATGAATGATAGAAAAAGAAAGAAAATTGATGAATAATGTGGGGTTCTAGAGAAAAGACCACAAAATCAATATCAAAACCACTTCATTCATTTTTTTTTCTCTCTTTTTCCACTGAAAACTACTGATAGAGTAGGTGGAGAAAAATAAGCATAGGATATAAAAAAGAAGCTACTTTTTTCTAAATTTTGGATTAAGGATTCTTCTTATAAAATTCACAAGTGCGAATTATTAGGGATTTTTTTTTCTTTAAAAGAATTGGTGAATGATAAATAGAAGATTGAAGAGATTTTAAATTCCTGCTATTAGAGAAATGACCATGACCATAGAACCATTGTGGTAATGTACATCATCTAATCACCAAACCCATTTTCTTTCTTTTTAAGTTACGGACAACAAAAGCACACACATAATAGTCATTATCTTAAGCAAGTCAAATACCATGGCCATATGATTACTGAAAGTTTATTCACCATTCAACAGAGACAAAGGATCCCATATCTCGCGTCTTAATAAAATAAAAAATAGCATTGACAAAGGAAAGCAGGAGTCATCATAAACCGACTTCATATTTGAGACTTTTCACACTACAATAAGCTTAAATTGATCAATGAAGCTAGTAACGCTAATGACAAAAGGGAGAAACCATGTGACGTGTGAACGGGTTATAGCAATAGTGAAATATATTGGAGACCGAAGTTCTTTCTGACACACTAGTTGATCTTTTGTGTACATGCAAATTTATATAGAAACGAGTTCATACGGTAACCCCCATTCCGCTGGTTCTGTTACTCGGGTTTCATAAAAACAACAGTTTGTGTTAAACAACTGAAACACTGCTCAATAAAAGCAAATGATTCCATATCCATTACAACAAATCTTTATAAGAAACGACAGAAAACATGAATAATCAAATTCCCAGTTCATATATTGAATCCTTTTAAACCATAATGAGCATAAACAGAGAAAACCAATTCCATTACAACCAATCTTGATTAAAAACAAAGAAAAACACGTAAATAATCAAAACCCATTTCATATCTAGATCCCTTTTTCAATGCAATGGCCTTCACTTGCTTAATCCAAGTACCAACAGTCGTGAAAGAAAGAAAAAGGAAAATAAAAAGGAACAATGTTAATGGGCCTACAACTTAAACAACACCTTAGAGACAGTAACGGATCTTTTGAAGGCTTAAGTAAGAATCATGATTCACGAGTTCAACATTCTCAATAAAAAAGAGAGAGCTTCATTATGAAATTCAAAAGTAGGTTCTTTGCTCTCGTTATTACAGCCTTACAGGATAAACTTGATTGGCTTCCTATTTTAAGATGTTAGATCTATGTTGTTTTGCAATTTGATGGTTAGCATATGCATTCATTTTCATCACATTATGTAGATTCAAAATTGCATATTGATATCTTGAAAAATCATGTCTTCAAGTTTGCTCTATCATGTTTTATCAAATCAATCATTAGTAGATTTAATCTTGATTTCAAACATGTTTTATTTGACTTAAAAATCTTTAGAACTCTTTGTAAGACTAGTTTTTCAAAAGATTTTTATGTCAAACCTTTAGAATTTTAAGAAATCAGTCTGTTTTCTTTGTCAGTCAGGATGTCGGTCAGGTGTTGGCTAACTAAATGGTGAACCCAGCTTAACTGAACCTTTGTCGGTTCCATTTCTAGTAAGGTGCATTTTTGTCGGTCAATCTATCAGTCGAGGTTTGGTTAACCGAACTTGCTTCAGTCCTTGACCGAACTTAATTCGGTTCCGAAACTAGAGAGCATGAACTTTCACATTTTTGTTCTGTCGGTTCACTTTATCGACAGCAGTGATGCCACTTGAGTGCCCACTAGTTGAATTCTAATACTCCGTAGACCATATGGAAATGCAATAAAAGAAGCATCAATGCCAAAGTAGAGCTCCTTGGTTGAAGCTCTAGTAAAGGGCATTCCATGATCTACTTGGACTTCAAAAGATTTAGGTAATGTTTGATTCGTAAAAAAGTGGTGGAACCACCATTCCTTTACTTAGAGTCATGATCATTGCACTCGGAGGCGAAGGAATAGCCATTCCATTCTTTCCTTAATTTTTTATTGAGACCGAAATACCCTTTTATCACTGCCCGTTTATGATTATCACATTAATTCTTAACCCTTCTCCCGATCACTCTCCCCGTTTCTACGAAACGAAAATCCCTCGTCTCCTCTCGTTCTCCATCTCCCCCCCCTACGTTTTCAGTCCAAGCGAAGCCGTCGCCGGTGCCACACCCAGTCGAAGCCCAGGTCCCAGCCACGCACATTCCGGTGCCAGGTACACAGTTTCTTCTTCTTCTTCCCCATTTTTTGGTTAAAACTGCTGCAACAGCTCTCTGTTTTTCGCCTAGGCCTGGTTTCGTCTCGGTCTCCATCTCCCTCCTCTCCGTTTTCAATCCAGCGAAGCCATCGCCGGTACCACGCCCAGTCGGAGCCCAGGTCCCAGCCACTCTGTCTCTGGTGCCAGGTACACAGTTTCTTCTTCTTCTTCTCTTCTTCCATTGTTTTTCCCAAATTTTTTTTTATAAAACTGCTGCAACTGCTTTCTGTAGAGATTTTAATTTGCTGCAACTATTTTGGGCCATGAGTCTAACGGTCATGGTCTTTATCTGTTGTTTGCATCGCCACTCCTCTCTGTTGTTTGAATTGTCACATTCTACCCTGTTGCAGTAGCTAACAATGTCAAGTGGATCCTCACAAAAAATTATAAGAAGAGCTCCAAAAGAGCTAAAAAAAACCAAAAAAGATGATGCCTTTCCATAGAAGGGGATATTTTCAAACTTTTCATACATTCAGAGCTTTGGATCCCTGTCACCTCCCCATGTTTGGTGGGTACTTATTAGGTCAGGTGGGCCTCACAAGTTGTCTCGCACGTCAGATCCGTGCGAGACATCCTCAATGGAGCCTTTGTGTTGTCAAACAGACACAAATGCTCTCCATTTTCACGCGATTTGCTCATGTTTTGTGGTTTTATTAGGGTTTAGTGTTCTTTTCTAGTCCAAGCTGTAAATTTGCGGCAACAGTAATGTGAAAGACAAAATCCCTCCATTCGATCTAACCATGAACAGACCTTCCCTTCATGCTCTGAAAAGATCAAAAGATGAACGGAGACATGAAGATCTCACTGGACAAGCTACCGATCAAGCGCTTGGATGCAATTGATGACAGCGGAATTGAACGTTTCCCTCAGTACGATCAATTTCCCAATAAATTTCTTTTCTTTCCCCACCAAATTTTAATCTCGTCGTATTTGCTTGATTTGATTCTATTTTCTGCATTGGCAGCGAAATCAGCCCAGATGAGAAGCGTCTTTCCCTAATTCGACGCATTGATTTCACGCCATTGGTTGAGAAGGATGCGAAGAAGAAGCAGAAGAGCTCGAAGGAGACAGCGGCAGCTGTGCCATGGCCATGGCAGAGCTTGGTGGAGAATCTACAACAGGCTCATCAAGAACTCTCTGTTATCATCGATCTGATCAATACGGTTAGGGATTCTTTGCTAATTGATGTTCTCTGTTGTGGTCTCCATTTCCATTTTGATATTAGAATTAATTTTGATAGGTGGAAGCAAATGATGCAGTAACAGTGGCTGGTATGACAAGGCCAAAGCAGTTGCCTAATGAAGTTTTGTCGGACCTTTCTGTATCTGCTGCAACTAAACTTCAATGCTTTCGGGTATGGTTTTATGTAACATTTTGTGTATAGGTTTGATGTGATTTTTTCATTTGCAAAATCATGTCCTTTTGAGCTGCTTGTGGAGTGATGAAGATTTATGGCAATGATAATTAACTTCTGAAATTTGTGATACTCAGTATTCTGCATGATGATTTGGATTTTAGAACATTGAATCAAATACTTTGTGCTCATGTATGTTTTGTTTGGCAAATGACTGAAATGAGTGCCATAATATGAACTTCTGGTTTGCAGTTTGGTTCTTCATTAGGCTCATGATGGCATGGTGCCACCTTATTTGTTTCTTCTATCAATAACAATTAACAACAAAACTAAAAAACAACCAAGATACAACCACACAACAGATACAACAAAGTAGAAAGTGTGAAATTGAAGTCCCTGTTCATCAAGATGATGGATATAAGACAACCTCAAGGCTCAAAGAACAGATGACTGAGGAAACTGCCCATTGCTAAAAAAGATTACAACCTTTGCAAGATCATTGACTGCGACTAGTTCTGCCATCATCTTTTGTTGAGAGGTTTAAGATTCAAGATGTTATCACATTGACCACCTTATGTCCATCTAGGTTGTATGTCCATCTAGGTTGAATTAGGCAAGTTATGGTTAATGCGGCATGTTAAACAACCACGGATGTTATCACTTTCATTCTCGTGGTTCCTTATCAAAAGAACGAAGTTTCTCTCCCAAGATTTTGGATGTTATTTGTTCACAGGGACCATCTATCTTTATTGTTCTTATGTCGGATACGCAGCATCTTGGAAGATATTTTAAACAATCTGCCAAGGCTTTGGAGCAGCAGGTTGCAAGGGAGGCAAGATTCTATGGTGCTTTAATTAGGTGAATGTGCCTTAAATCCCATTTTTGAGATTATCATATTCATCAATCATTTACTTTTAGTTACATTCTTTTGTTTATCTTCCTGATAGATTGCAGCAAAACTGGAAAGTGAAGCGTCAACGTTTGGCAGCTTCTGCTCCTGGGAGTGAAGGGTTCACAATTGATTTATTTGATAATTCACTGCTAGATACAGTAGCTCCTTTTCGCCCATCTTCTGTATCCACAGTACGGGTTGATCACAACTCAACTGGCATGTTGACGGTAGTCTTGCCTTCAAATTCATGCCGCTCTATACATTTTGGTTTCCTTGGCGGCCATTCAAGTTGTACACCAAGAAGGTTTAGCAAAAGTAAAAATGCTAGTTTGGGCGAACATCCTTCACGAGAAGCCAAGAAAGAAGTTGTAAGTGATGAAGATGTTGATGAAGGTATTAAAGAAGCACATTCAGTCCTCCGTGAAATTCATCAAGCAATCTTTGATGAGCAGGTAGTTTTCTACTTTTCTTTCTGCCATAAACCTTGGGCACATCTTTCTTTGCACTCAGGAAGTTTTTTTTTAAGGAGAACCTTTCCCAGTCAAGTCCGTGGTGGGAAAATTTTCTTTGCTTACCTATGTCATTGGTTTCATATGTTTTCGGTGCACCTTGTCACGATTTTTTCAAGATTTTCCATGCTTTGCACTGCCAACCTTGGAATATGTATATTATTGCTGAAATGATTGGTTTGAAAATTGGAATCGTATTACAAATCGGTCATACCCATGAATCGAATTGAATTGTGGATCCTATCTTGAATCATATGATCTTTTTATTTTTCTAATAGTTATGAAAAGGAATTAAAAATAAAAGAATAAAAAAGTAGTTATTCATAATCCATCTATTTTCTCAATCATAGCAATATAAATACAATGACAAATGAGCCACCATACAATTATATCAAGAACATCATGACATGTATTAATATATAGTAAAAAAGGTAAATAGTTAAATAAGTTTTAGGTATCAATATATATTTATTTTTTATCTTTAAATCAAGATATAAAAGTAAAAAATAAAATCCAAACCATCAATCTTACACAGTAGGGTATCTCTTGAAGTTAAGCAAGTGTTCGTGAGGAAATAAATAGAAAAAGATTAAAAAAAGAAGAACATATAGACAAGCCCCATGCATATAGTCAAACGCTTTAATCAAATGCATTTTTTTATTCATCTCTAAAACCTCCCAGATGCGGTCACTTGCTGTATTAGGACTCCTAGGAACTCAGAAAGAAATAAAAGATAAATTGCTGGATTTGAATGTTGTGGCTCCACGTGTCTAATCAGAGATGCTGAAATTCAGCACTTAGATCATGGGTCGACATCTAGGGCTTATGGTGTTCCTGTTGGGCCTTTCCCTTAGTTTTCTCTGTATACATGAGGCCAATTGGGCCATGGGTCTGTCCTGGCCTACATCACTCCCCAGAATCTCAAACATTCGTTTGCTATCTTATTTTTCTTTTCTTCATTTTTTATTATTAATAATAGAATAAAATGTCCATACAAGGATAAAAGAGAACCAAAAAACAACGAGCCCTGAAGTGCAAGAGTATAAGAGCATGATATTAATACCCAACCAAATAAACAATTACATGGCATAAACAATAAAAGGATCGACCCTATCCATTTGATATTGAAGGACCGGAGCAACATCTTTCAGTCTTTTGAATTCTGAGCACCTTTTTTTATGCTGTCTTCGTTTTGGAGCCCATAACCATTGTCTTGCCCTGTCTTAGTCATTACATTGTGACATTTTTAGTTAATATAAAGGAACACATTGAAAAATTCTTCCTTAGTTCGACTTACAAAGTTTCAACTCAACTTTCATTGCCGTCATTTTCTCTATAATCTCTTGCTGATGCAAATAATTTTGAAATTACTCCTTATTCCTGGGTAAAGACCCACAGCCTTTCTCATCTACAGTTTCTTCTGTTCAACCCACTCAGAAACATTAGGAGAGCGCCTGTCTCCATTCCATGACTTGGCCTCATGTCTTAACTTTTCTATCATTGTGTGGGCCCATCTCTCCACTCTCCATGTTCCAGAACTGGTTAAAAAAATCTCCATGTTTAAGACAGTTGTCTTTTCTCTGTGGTCTGGTTGATTGCCAAAGCTTCCTGCTGCCTGCCCTTGTTCCCCCTTGAAGCTTCATAATCATGCTCTGCTTCTATGTTATGTATAGAGGCTCATTTTCTTTGTTCATGTTTTAATTTTTTTCCCTCTTCCTGTGAGATCATATGCCCTAATACTGAATAGACTCCAACATATGATGATTTATGCTTTTCTCATTTAGTTAGTTATGATGGTTCAACTCCCATTGATTTGAGAATGCGCACAAGGAGTTGAATCTGTCTTGACATACTGTGGGCCACTTCATTTGAAACTGGAGACTTAAAGTCCAACCCATAACTTATCCCATATCAGATTCTTGTAAAGTGCAAATTGATGCAGGCCGATCAAAGGCCAATGCCTGCAAGACCTAATGACCCACTTAATGGGGTCCACATGATCTCCAGCGGTGAGATCGAGTCCTAATATTCAAGCCCTAAACTCTCTTAGGAAAAACACCCAAACTCATGAGAGCAATTTTTTGAATTGTATTAGAATGAGGTCTACCGATTACAATAAAGGCTTCTCTATATATAGAGTAGCATTAATCCTAAACAAGCAACATAGGAAATAGCTAATCCTAATTAGCATATGGAGTAGGAAGGAAATCTTCCTAACAATTAAGTAACATACTAATTTAGAAATTATCTATACTAATAATAGGGATCTCAAATTACAGATCATGTGGACCCCATTAAGCTGGTCATCAGGTCTTGCAGGCCTTGGCCTTTGATCGGCCTGCATCACAAACTGCCTTAAGAAACAACTGTCTTACTGCTCTGTGCAGGAACTACATGACAGGTGTCTCCTCATGCTATGTCAGCATTGGATTTTACTGCCCTTTGCTGGCCCTTGGGAGGCCATTGGCATTGGATTATTTTCACATTTTCTCCTCATGTCATATGTTCCTCAATTTTTGTTTGTATCCCATCTCTAAACCTACAATTGCTACTGGTTTGTGTTCTTTCCAGTTTCCACCCTCTCCAGTAATAACACTGAATTCCGAAGAAAGCTGTCCTTTAGCTCCTTTGCTTCCAGATCTCTTTTTTCTTTGAATTCTACTGTCATCTTCACATGGGAGTCTCACCCATGCAAATTCCACCTTCTTATCAAGGATGAGAATCCCCAATAAGCTGCAACAAAATCAGAAGGGATGTGCATGAAAGGTGTTACCACCCGTGGTGGCCCTTCTAACCCACGTTTTATGTAACAGTAAGATGGTCCTTCGGTCCAGTACAGAGGACTTTGCAGAGTGTGCTAGTCTTCTCATTTTATGAATTTCACATTGGGTCAGTCTTCATTTTGTTAATTTCATTCTGAATCACTTTGTTTAAAAATGTGTTTGAGATAGAAAATGTGCATGTGAACATTTAGAAGCTTGTTCATTTACTGATTGCTGGCATCTAATATCAGGTATTTGATTTAGTGAACCGTGAGGCTTTCTACCCATCTCCAGGAGTTAATGTGACAGGGATAAGAGAAAACTTTATACAGTTGGGAATAGGTCAAGAAGCTTCCATATTCTTATCCCTTGAATCTTCTGAGCAAGATGCTGACCAGATTAGCGACACCACAACCGCTGACAAGAAGCATGATGCCCTTAAAAGGAATTTATTTGGACATCCTAATCCAGTCAGTTGTGAGATTTATTTGCAACAGATTCTTCATGAAAATGTGTTCATAGGAGCGAAGGAGAAACACCCTTTCGCTGCCAGAACTCAAGCATCTGGTCAAACTGTGGGAGATGGGTCTGGTCTCGTTGGTCATTTCTGCATGACTCTTGCTCATAGAATCTTCTCCAACAAGGTTTTGGCTGAGCTGGAAAAGCTGGTAATGATATAAACCTTATTTCTCTCTGTTTTTTATTTTTTATTTTTTATATATATTTATGAAAGAAATGATTTATCTGCCTTTATTCATCAAACGAAAAAGAAGACATGCCATTTCTGATTTGGCTTCTCTTGTCATGTTAGCACACTTCTGCAACTGCAAGATTTGAGCTAGCCTGATGGTGGTCATCGCCATATAGATGCTCCGGCCTGCGAAATTAGACCAGACTAGTCATAAGTGCTCTCGCTGTACAAAAAAAAGTAAACAGCTGAAAGAATTTAGCTGATGGTGTCCACATTTAATGTAATTGGGGACCCACCTATGACTGTACGGTGTACCTGCCTGTTTTGTGGGCCAAATGATCCCAACCTGAATGAGCAGCTTGTGGCATTAGCAGACCTTTACAAATGAAGTGATCTTGGATCTTCATTCTCTTTGAACAATTTCTTTCTTCATCTCTCCAGGTGAGCGGAGTCCCATATCTCCATTTGTTATCTCATCCAACTTGGCATTCTCGGACTTCATCATGGTCTCTCTCTGTGAAGGTTCCTGAATCAATTATTCATGCTGGTCAGCGAACAAGTTCTCCAGATATGCATGATGGAAATAACAGAGTCCGGTCACAGTTTCTCACTAAGGTGGTGGTGAATGATGAATGCATCAGTGTAAGTGGAGAAGGTGCACCCAACGTTGTGGGTTTCTTCAGAGGTGGGTCTATGGATGTCTCCCCGATGAACTGTTATGACTGTGACCTGGCAGATCTTCCTGCGATTCTTCTACAGCAGGTATATGCCTTTATCATCCTGTGAAATCCGAAAGTGCTTTCAGCTATAATGTTGCAGTCTTCTAAATAGATGAAGTGCCCCTGCCCTTTTGGAGTTGAAAATCACTTCGTATTGCAGAATCTTTGGGTACTTTGCTGCTCATGAAAATCACTTGAAATGAAGACAATTTTTCCATTTCTTGAAAGCACAAAGTGCTTGCAAAGCCTTTAAAGAACCCATGCCCTCTTTCGTCGTTTCCTTATTGATTGAAAAGAAGAAAGTGATCCATGCCCATGTTTGATTCCAGTATTGATGAGGGTCTAAAACATGATAGAAGATGCAGTGATGCATACTCATCATGCTGATTTTTAACCTTTCTTTATGAGAATTCTTAAACAAGTTGACCTATACTATTTTCAAGAGAGTAAAAAAGGGTTTGACGCATGCTCTATTAGGGAATTAATTAGGGCAAACACGCACGATCAATCACACAATTGCCTACGTCCACGGGGCTATGAGGATTAATTTTGCTCTCACATTTGCTCAACCATGGGAGAGAGATCTCTCGCCTCTCTCACTTTGAGTCTAGGGTTACCAATTACATCTATATATAATCTCAGCTTTCTTGGTCCTTAATCCTCAAGAAAGCCCCGATACAAAGACCAAAAAACCTTTGACGCTAAACCTGGTCATTGGCTAACCCAATGACCCAATCCGATCAAACTGGAACATAAACCTAACAATCTCCACCTTGGCTTGGATTCCGTTAAACTTGAGCCACCTTGTAGATAAATGACAATGTCTTCCCGTATCTCGTTGACAGGGACCTCCCTGCACTGATGGCGCAATATTCATTCTAAAACATTTTGACATGTTGAACCGACACTTGGAACTTTGAGCAAAGTTCTTCTCGTCAAACTCCACCTCGAACTTTGACGCTCGAATCCATTGATGAGTCCGAGTGATGTTGATGTCTGAATCACTTACTGTCCAGCCTTCAAACTGCCTTGACTTCAGCACCCTTGCGAAGATTCATTTACAATGAACATGCAAGTGGAAAACGGATTGAGAATCCGAGTCCTGATGACTATAACTGTAGAACAACCTTTGCCTTCGAACGATCAAATCTCTGTTTGACCTGGTCTAAATCCCTGTTTCTGATCTGTTAAAACCTCTGTTTGACCACTGCTGATGTATGCATGACATCAACTCTTGCTTACTCCTTCACTATTTGAACTTTGGCAAGATGAACGACATACTACAAAACCCCTCCAATCTGGTCAAATCTAACCCATTTGACCTTGCCTTTGATGATGTCAACGATACTTGCTGATTGGGCTTGCTTTTGTCATCGAATCGTGTTGACCCAATTTTGACCTTGATTTCTTTACCACGCTGTAGATCTCATTACCATGAGCATATTGAAATAAACGGATCTGAAACCCGACTCTGGATGGCTTTGATATTGTAGAAATAATTTTCTGCCCTCTAATTGGTCAAACTTTCCTGTTGACCGTTGAACTGCCAATCCCTTTTTACAACTGTGCATATCTGCTTGCAACGATTCCATGGGTGAAAATGGATCTCCGATCGGGGATTGGATGATCAATATATCGACGAAATACGATTCTGCCGTCAATCCAGTCAAACCCTGTGACCATTCGCCTGCTGACGTGATCTGCTGATGTCACCTGCTTGCATCTGCCCCTGCACTGCTACTGTGCTTATGGGCTTCTGGAACCTGGGTCCGGTCAGACTTGACCCGCTGGAACTGGGGCCTGAATTGAACCCGAATTGCTGGGTTCTCTTATTCCTCGACAGGTTCTAGTTCCAGGAACTGGAAAAGGCAAGAAGACTGAGTCGAAGAGTGTCTCCGTTCCTCTTTCTCTGACGGCAAATGCAGTCCGAACCTCAGATTTCTGTTCTGGTCCGACGATGATGGGATTCTTCTTTGGGACCGACGACCACACGCAGACCTCTATTCTGGTGGTGATGGGATTCTGGATCCTCTATGCGGTTTCTTCTTCGTCTCCGGTTTGATCTTGGCAAACCACATCCTTCCCCGGCTATCTTCTCCAGCCAAACCGAGATTAGCTCTCGATCCTCTGATCTTCACCAAATCTGTATCTTCCTCGACGATCACAAAGATGTTGTATGTGTCTTCCGATGTGCTGCACAATGTCTTCCGATCTGAACCTTTAGATCTCTGCCGATCTGCAGTGAAGATTGGCCTCTCTTCAAACAGAGTCTCGATCCTCTGTTTTCTGGTGATGGCATGCAACACCTGTACTTTCGATTTGCCTGGATACAGAACCTGGTTTTGTCTTCTTCACCTTCATTGTTGTTTCTGCAACAGAGGCCTGAAAACACAGCAACAACAATGGCTCACCCTGCTGCCTATGATACTCGGATACTGCAAATTACTAGTGGTACCCGTACCGATACGGTCCGATACGGATACCGGTACGGGATACGGCAAGATACGGTTGGGATACGGGGGGCCAATTTCAGGATACGGCTTGTGTTATTTTTCGCCCAATATTTCGGCAGATTTTCCATTTTGGCCAATTTATGTCTCTCTTAGTTTGATCAAAAGGGAAAACAAAAAAGAAGAAAGAGGAGGAGGAGAGGAGGAGGAGACCCACCTCATTGAAAATTTGAAACAAACAGTGGGCCTTGTAATATTTGAGCTCTAAATTAAGATAAAATAAGCATTCCACCCAAAATAAATCCCTAACCAAATACTTATATTTATATATTTCTAGGAATGCTGTACCCGTATCCGTATCCTAAAATTTTGAAGTTGAAGTACCGGATGCTCGTTCACGTGTCCCGTATCTGTACCCGTGTCTGTATCCGGGCATCATAGCCTGCTGCTTCTTCTCCGATGGA
Organism: Umbellularia californica; assembly: GCA_028538565.1. NCBI lineage: Eukaryota > Viridiplantae > Streptophyta > Magnoliopsida > Laurales > Lauraceae > Umbellularia > Umbellularia californica. Next base: position 31,696,471 of record JAPQWN010000002.1, read on the forward strand.
GGTGCTGCCCGAAGTGCTGTCCGGCGACATGAGGCATAACCAGAACCCCTTCTCTGGAAACTTCCTCTGTTTCTGCGACGAAGGCGGTGGATTTCTTTCTCTGGTTCAGGCGACTGCATAGATATGTGCTGTCTCTCTTGAGAACGTGGCCTTCTCTGGCGAATGTGACGCCAAAGAGTCCAGATCCTCTGCAGCAGGCTTTGTTTGCTCTGGTGTCTGATCATGATCTACTTGCGATCTTCTTTGACAGATTTGATTTGTCGGATATCGATGGTTGATGAGTGCAGCCCTGCACCCTAGGAAAACGCTCAGCTCCGATGACTCGAGTGACCCTTGACCAAAACTTGAGGAACTCACTCAAAACCATAGGATCTTCAACCTTGCTCTGATACCAATTATTGGGGAATTAATTAGGGTAAACATGCACGTTCAATCACACAATTGCCTACGTTCACGGGGCTATGAGGATTAATCTTGCTCACAGATCTGCAACCTTCTGTGGTTGAGAACCATGGGAGAGAGAGCTAACCCCTCACTCCGAGTTAGGGTTACTGATTACATTAAAATATAATCTCTGCTTTCTTGGCCTCCAAAAAAGCCCCGTACAATGACCAAAATACCCGACTCTAAACCTGGTCATTGGCCAACCCAGTGAACCAATCTGGTCAAACCGCCGTGGTTGAGAACTACAAGAGAGAGAGAGAGCTCTCACCTCTCTCACTCCAAGTATAGGGTTATTGACTGCATCTATATTTAATCTCTGCTTTCTTGGCCCTCAACCCTTAAGAGAGCCCCGGTACAAAGACCGCCCTTTACCCTGAACCTGGTCATTGGTTAACCCAATGAACCAATCCAGTCAAACCAGAATACAAGACATAAACCTAACGAGCTCATCATGCTGAATTTCTTGAGTTAGAATGCATAACAATTGGGATTTGCATCAAAATACTTGAATTTTGGAATTCCTTTAATGAAGAATACTTAGCAAATGTTGAAGCACAATGTCCTTACTAACTAGATGAAGCCTTTTTACCTCATTAACCTTCAAGGCAATTAAAATGAGGGGGACAATTCATATATTGCTATGGTGTGACACTTAAAGTACACTTCAGTACACTTTGTTATGGATCTTCTGAGGAATGATTGTTTGTATCAGGTTGCAAGCCAGGTCATACGTTGGCTTCATGAGGAGGCATTAGTAGTCGGAATGAAAGCAACTAGAGACTTCATTAGCTTGTCTTTTGAGTTGGATCAGGGAGACGCCCTGGGCCTGGTAGCTCATGTGGATCCGGTTGATGCCCGTGGGTGCATCTCATGGTGGTTGGTAATGGAAGATGGGCTGATGGAGGAAGGTAAGCTTCAGATGGATTTCTCCAATGGCGGGTCCGAAAATAGGAGATTCTTGGGGCATTTATCCCTAGAAGCATTATATTCCACATTGATGGATTTGGTCAGCTTATGCAGTAGCGGAAGTCGTTAATGGATTTCCCCTTGTCCTCTTGATGCATTTTCCTCTGGTTATGCCCATGGTAAAGCGTCAGTATTTTACATCTCCTAAAATGCATTATGATTTTTACATTTTAAAAAATGCATTATGGTAAATGTACAGGGATGGATGGTGCAATGGGGATGGTGCAGGGGCTTGTAGAGCAAACCTTCTTCTAATAATGATTAGGTATCCAAGGTCATAAAAAATGACTTGGGGTGGTGATGAGGGCTGCACTATTGAGTCTCTTTAATGAAGTACGCCGTCGAGTCTTTAAAATTTATTTATCATTTGTTTTGATCTTCTGGAATCTGGAGTTGAAAATGTGTCCGGCAGTTCAGAACATAACTGGAGTGCTGTTCCTCCCCTTGTTAGATCAATTTTGATAGTGATTTTTTTTTTTTTTTTTTAAACACTGGTTCAGAACATTGCATTGCTGGCTGCTATTTAGTGTCCTGATTGCCCTACACACATAAACCATGCTGGTTAGAAATCCTTTCTATTCTATTAATTGATCCCCATACAACATGGCTTGTTTGCCATTCTTTTTTATTTGCATCTCCAGTGACTGCACCATCTTTTTGGGAAGTCATAAATCAGCCTCCCTCTTCTTCATTAATGGACTTACCAACTGTATACAGTGTCACTCACCCAGATCATTGCATGACATCTAGTCGCATAAAATGTAATAGAAAGATTCTGTTTGTGCAGTTCACTCTATTCATAGCTTTCATGGTTATGTTACCATACTTGCCGACCTGGACATTCCATCCTGAAGCTGAAACATTTCGCACTGATTGACTTCTCAAGGATGTCAAGTGTTGTGGAAATCTGCTTGCGCAAATGGAGAGGTGCCATACATCACAAGCGTTCTTCTGGGACCTTAAGGAGTTGATGAGGATGATGATTATGTTTCCTTTGACATGAAAAAAAGTCTGTATCAATTTTGATTGGCTCAGTACAGGAAAAGAAGCTGATTTCTATGCACCAAGTATTTGCTTCTTAAGCTAGGCTTCTGCTTTCCATTGCTTCACTTGTTGAAACTGAAAATGAACTGATGTGAAATCACATTAATGAATCAGTTGATTCAAATGTCTTTAGGGGGTCATGGGCGGCATGGGTCACATCTCAGTTCTTAACCAAACCCACCCCACCCCATATATTGCTGCACTAACGTCCTCCCCATCGAAACGAAACCCATCTCCTAATTCCTATCGCAATTGAACGCCCAAATCCCAAGACCGCCCCTATTCGAAACCCCCAAATCGCAAACCTCTGGCATAGGAATCTAGACAGGCGGTCGGTCCCCTTCGGCAGTGGCAGCATCAGCATCAACAGCGTCTTCCCTCCCCCCACTCTCTCTCTCTGCTTTTTTTCAGATTTCTGTGTGGGTTTAGATTTAGATTAGGGCTGTCAAAATGTCACACGACCCATTACCACGACACGAACCCACACGATATTAACGGATTTGGGTTAGCTCTTAATGGGTTCGGGTCGTTAACGGGTCAAATCCCGTTAACACATTAAGATAACGGGTCGTGTATGAATTAAACCAGTAACCCGATAACAACCCTCTTAACCGATTAATTTTTTTTTTTTAAACTTCCTAAATGTAAATAAATTAATTTATATTCATAAAGAAGAAATTGAAATTTATTGTTTTATAGTGGTTTTTTAGGTGGGGATCCACTCGAGATCCTCACTTACAGTTTCATATGGATTATATGTTTTTTTACTTCTATTTTTATATAATTTTTTTTTTAATTTCGAAATAACTTAATTACTTAACCGGTTAACGGGTTGGGTCAGGTAACTTGTTAAATTAACGGGCCGTGTTCGGGTTAGATTTTTTGACCCGTTAAGCTAACGGGTCGGGTACGGGTTGAGGTGATTTTAATCCGAATTCGTTAACCCGTAATCCGAATTCGTTAACACGACACGATTGACAGCCCTAGTTTAGATATAGCACTTCATTCTCAACTAATTCTTTAATTTGTTACATAGAAACCAGTCCGGATTGCAAACATCTTCTCATATGGCAGATATATTGGTGAATAGCTCTGGATTTCCTTAAATATTGATCATGATATTTAGTATAAAAAAAAGGCTTCATCAACATATCATCAAAATGTGAATTCTTACTAGGCATTTGGTAACTATAAAAATAAGCTCTTATTTTGTGATTTAGAGCTTATTTACTTATTAGAGCATTTGGTAAATCTCTAATTGCATTTTCTAATTTTAGAGTCATCTACAAATTTTAGCAACACCCAAATGAAAGACCTGGGTCCACCACTGTTCGGGAACAACAGTTTTTTTCTAGTAAAGAATAATGCCATACTTGATTCCTAAAGATGTACAACTTGCTTTGAAGTAGGCCAATGGTTCAAATAAAGTTGATATTATGGTGGGTGAGCTGGGAACTAAAAATTTCCTAGATGAGAGAATCCTAACCTTAATTTAGTCAATGAAAATAGGCATCATAAAAATTGGGATATGACCCAACTTTAGTATGAAAGAAGACTGAATTGTTTAATGACTAGGATTTGTAGATCTTGGAAGGTTTTTTGTTGGGAAAAAGCACTATACCTATCTGTACTTTGGTATTTTTGTAGAGTACACCCTATATTTTGGTATTTCGGACTAAACCTACCTGTAGTTTTAGTTGACTTGCAAATACAAACGGCCGTGACGGAAGATAGGAAATGACGAATTTACCCTTCCATATATAAGGTCTCTATTCGCGTGTTTTGTTCATTTTCCCATTTTCATTTTGCTGTTAGGGTTTACTTGTCTGGCGATTTTGGGCAATTACATCATCCCCTCTCCATTTGATCATCCCCTCTCCATTTTGGGCGATTTTCATCTCCACCTCCTGCAACCCATCTCCTTCAGCCCATCATCTCACCATTTCTCCACCACAACCTGCGCATAAAGATCAAGATGTCCACCATCCGTTCATCGCCGGACGCATACATCACCGCCTTCCTCCTCCTCGCGCCGCCGGACGCCTCGCCCTGCGCAGGTACACACCTTCATCCCCTGCACACCGTTCGCGTCACCTCCGCCCCTTGCACTCCGCCTGCACACACGCACTGCCGCCGCACCCTTCTTTCTTTCTTTCTCCCTTTCCTCTCTTCCTTCTCGTTCTTTTTTTTTTCTTTCCTCACTTCCTCTTTGATTTCTTTGAAAGGAAACGAAAACTTTCTGTGTGTATTGGTGTTGGAAGAGAAAGGGGAGGAAATGGCTAGCACTAAAAGAGAGGAGGAAGAAGGCTCTGGTGTGGTGTGGGATTTAAAGCAATTACAGGATTCCACGTGTCTGTTTCTCGTTCCATTACCTTTATCGCATTAAATACATCTTCCTTTCTAAGCCAAAGACCCCACATTCATTGGCCCATTCATTGGCTTTTCTGTCAGCATCAGATCCCTCCTTCTCCTTCTCTCTCTCTCTCTCTCTCTCAGAGAGAGAGAGAGAGAGAGAGAGAGAGAGAGAGAGAGAGAGAGAGGCAGAGAGAGAAACGAAGCAACAACGAGTCATTTTAAAAATGAAGATAAAATATTTAAAAATGGCCTCACAAAACCTTTAAACATGGATATGAAATTTCTTTTGGATATGAAATTGTCACTCATCACTTTCTATTCCTCCAAACTCCAAATGGCCTTACAAGGCTCTTAAACATGGTCATTAATTTGAATGACCAAATCATCCCTAGCTGTGATTGAAAATGCAAAGTTGCATAGTCACCATTGACGATGGACTTGGGAATATGGTGGTATGTCCCTACCTCCAGGATGCCGAGAGAGGTCCCTTGCTGTCCTCATCCAAGCAAACCCTTTCAATCATGACTATCTCATTCTATTACCTTTATCGCATTAAATACATCGCTTTGGCCACGAGAACGATGGGTACATGAGTTTTGGGAGTTTTGAGAGGAAGCCATTTGATATGGCTGGACAAGAAATGAAAGACATGCTCTTATGCTTTCCATGTTTTATAGCCTTGTTCAGGGGCAAATATGTCTTTTTGAAAATCCAATTTGGCGCCAGTATGCACCAAAGGCGTTTTATACGGCCTACACCGTTACTACTAACAGTTTCCGTTTATTTTACAAGTCAACTAAAACTACAGGTAGGTTTAGTCCGAAATACCAAAGTATAGGAGGTACTCTGCAAAACGGCCAAAGTCCAGGTAGGTATAGTGGTTTTTTTGTTGTGTTCCAGGCCTTTTGTTGTAGGTCCTTGGGTTAGGGTTGGTCGAAAAGGGCCGAAGCACGGGTTCTGCCCTGTTTTTGGTTCTTTGCTCTAGAAAGAAGAGACAAGATGTGTGTCGGTCTCTGGCCCTTGGTCTTTGGTGGTGTTACTATTGACAATCGATAGAGGGATGGTGGTCTTCTCTAGATAGAATGTCTTCTTCTCTTCTCTAAGCTCTCTCTCCACAATGACCTTGGTTTGGGTAATGAATTTGATGCGGTTCGATTGTAAGTGGGTTATGGTTCTGGGGTCGTCTGGGTTTGGTGGCTTTCGGTTAAGGTGGGGTTTTGGTCAGTGGAAGGGATTTGGAGGATGGGTTCGACACTACAACAGGGTTCAAGGGATGAGGATGAAGGTTCGGGTGTTGTGTTTTAATGGGTTTTTCGGGCTCGGGTTGAGTGGAAGTTGTTTTGGGATTTGGGTTGAGCGGTTAGGGTTGAGGTTCGAGGGATTTGGGAGGCTCGGGCAATAAAGATGGGTTTCGTAGGGATGGTTTTGGACGGGTTTAGGGCTTGTGGGGAAGTGCGGTAGCTCGTCTCCGTAAATATTACACATCTCCACATAGACCATAAATGAGGACGCTCCTCAAAGAGGAAACCTTATTATATTTATCAACTCTAAAAAGTCATGTCTATAATGCCATTTAAATAAGAAATAAAACTTGTGCCCTAAGAAAACTATTTAAAATAGGAAACTAATGAAACTGGAAACTTAATCCTAATTACAACTCTTTAAATAAAATTAAAAACCAATGACTAAATAATTAGTGAAATAAGAAGTCCTAAATTGACTTGGGCCCTACACGTGTGGTCTGAGGTTTATCCTGCATCATTGATCATTTTTGGTATTACATTGGAGGCCAGACTTTCAAAACTAAAAATGTGCATTTTTATCAACCCAAATAAGTTCTTATTATGTGTGAATTTTATCAACCCAAAATGAGTTGGCAGAAGAGATGATGATGTAATGAGCAACTTCCTGTGTTTTCCTAAAGAGCCTTTAGAATAGGTGTCTATGAAGTTTTTTGCGCTGTACATTCACTAATGTGAAACAGGTGTCTCTACCAAGGGATTCTAGAAAAGATCTCTTTCCTTGGTGCTTGATTGAGAAAGAAAAGGCGACGGGATTGAACTCAAGGTCATTGGATTGCTATAAGCATTCTCATCTTGGTACATATATTCAAGAGAGAATTTTACATTCTTGATATTGCAATATAGTGAGACGAACATGACATCATGTCATGGTTTTCGGGGCCTATTTTGTAAAGATAGGGCTGTTGATCGTGTCATGTTAACGAATTCGAGTTATGGGTTAACGAATTCATGTTAAAATTACCTTAATTCGTACACGACTTGTTAACTTAACAGGTCAAAAAATACAACCCGAATACGACTCGTTAATTTAACGGGTTACACAACCTAATCCATTAAGTAATTAAATCATTTCGAAAATTAAAAGAAAATTCATACAAGGATATATAAGGAGAAAAATATATAAGCCACACGAAACTGTAAGTGAGGATCTCGAGTGGATCCCACCTAAAACCACACTATAAAATAATAAATTTTAATTTCTTCTTTATGAATATAAATTAATTATAGTTACAATTAGGGACTAAAAAAATTTTAACTGGTTAAGTGGGTTGTTAACGGGTTGCTGGTTTAATTCGTATACGACCCGTTAATTTAACGTGTAAATGAGTTTGACCCGTTACGACTCGAATCCATTAAGAGCTCATCCGAACCCATTAATATTGTGTGGGTTTGTGTCTTGTTAACGGATCGTGTGGTATTTTGACAGCCCTTTGTTAAGAGACTCAGGTCCATGTCAGTATGGTATCAACATACATACTTGCTCCTGTCAAGCATATTCAAGGGTCATATGCTATCCTTTTGTTCACACTTAACAATTGCATACATCAGTAATGAACTGACCTTCTAACCTTTGGGCCCAGCCAAAAGAACGCAAACAGAAAGGTGACCATTTGTTAACCCTAATGGTCTGTTTGGGAAGGCAGGAAAAGGGGGGGAAGGAAAAAAAGGAGGGGAAAGTGGGGGGGAAGGAAAGAAGGAGTGTGTTTGGGAAGGGGGGGAGGAAAATGGGGGGATGGGGAAGGGGGGGAAAGTTTTTGTCTTTTAGTGGCAAAAATTTCCCCCCCCAAAATGGGGGAAAGTGAGGGAGAAAGAGGGGAAAGGGAGGAAATTACCCTATTGCCCTTAAAATGTCCAAATGGGGGAAAGTGAGGGAGAAAAAGGGGTAAGGGTAAAATGGTCTTTTTTTTCCTACCTCACAAACAAACAATATACTTTTTCCCTTTCCTTCCCCTACTTTTTCACTTCCCAAACAAGAGGAGGGAAAATTAATTTTCCCTCCCCTCTCCTCCCCTTCATTTTCCTTCCCCCTCAAATTTCCCCTCCCCTCCCCTCCTCCCTTTCCAAACATAGCATAAGAATGAAGTCCGCACGATCATCCATCCTTGGACACCATGCTTGACCGTAAAGTAGAATGTACGGATGAACAAGAAACGCGCAAGGGTAGCAATCATGCGGCGACTGCTTGATGTGATTCTTAAGCATTTAATTAGCGGAAGGTACTGCGAAATGAGATCCCACAAATTAAACGTTGCTGTCAAAACCAATGAATACCTGACAGCCACCCAAAAAAAAAAGAATATGAAAGCTTGAAGAATGGAATTAATTTTCTACACCACTCCGAAAGAAAGTAATAGATCGTCTTCACATTAAAGCACTTAAAAGAGGATAAATGAGTTCGTCACATGTGGGAACACATGCAACTGAGACTTGAGTGAGATCTAGAGCATGTTATGGTGCAAAAATGAAGCTAGTTAATGCACAAAAATAAAACTAACCATATCTTTTACTACTAAGTAATGGCCAAGTAACTTAAAGCAAGGACATTATTCATAAACAAAAGTGCCAATGTTTCTGTACTATTGAGTTGATAGTTTATGAAATTTAAGCCAAGAAATCTAGGTCTTAAAATTGAGACTGGAGCTTAAAAAGGTGTTCAGGGCCTACGCTCGAGGCTCTCTTCAAGGAAGGACTTTCGGAAACACTCCACACATCACTCTCTGTTCCTCCTAAGCCCCAAGGTTTGGCTAGCGTTTGAGGCATACTTGTCACAGTAAGAGGCACATTTGTACATCTAAAGGCTTGAGACTCATGTCAGGGTGGGTCTCCTAATAACACACCTCAAGTCCAAGGCATGTCATGTATTTATTTATATTTTTGAACGGACATGTCATATATTTATTTATATTTTTGAACGGACATTTCATGTATTTGGGGTGTACATTTTTCCGCATCAGGCATGTGTCTGTTTATATATTAGTCTCGAGGTTGGGCTTTCCAAAACACTCTGTGCCTCAAGTGGTGGTGAGGCACATCCCTTACATGAGAATAACCAAGGATTAATTCTTAGTTGTAGTCTGATGGTGTGGGACTCGTTTAGTGTCGGGGGCAAGGATTGAAATAGCGGTTGCGGAGGGTGTCGTAGCCCATGGCCAAAAAGCTACATAGTAGCTGTGGCGATACTTAGCGGCGTAGCTGGGTGAGTTTTTTTAAATGATCAAAACAATTCAAATATTGTGTAGTAGCCAATCTTGTGTTTTTTTAGTGATTTGTAACCATATAATGGTAGAGACAACTTTAGGGAAGACTATTGAGGAGAGAAAATAGGAAAAATAATGTTTTAAATTAAAACAGATTGCTTTACTAGGTTTTACACCGTAGCGCCGTTATTTTCAAAATAGCATAGCTGCCTCAATCGCTACGGCCAATAATGCGGGCACTACACTACGTAGCGGCCGCTATTTTGAACCATGGTTAGGGGTGCAAGTATTTACTAGAGCAAATAAGAAAAAAGTCCTAGTCTTTTTTAACATTTGGGGTGTATGTTTTACTGGAAGGCATATGTGTATGCTTGAGTTGTAAACCTCGAACAGAGCTTCTCAAGAATGCATCACACATAGGGGTGGCAAAACTTGAACCGAACTGCCAGCGCATGCAAACTTGACCCACATTCGACCAGCCAAATCCAACCTGCACAAAATATGGGCCGGTCGTGGGTCAAGTTTTCCTGACCCATAAAAAAACAGGTAGGGTTAGGGTTGACCGTCTTACCCGCATGGCCCGTATACATTGTATGCTGTAGTCCAGTATATTTCGTTTCGTTCCTCTTGTCTTGCCATTTGAATACGTATGTAAATACATGTGTAAAAAGAGCAACCTTGCACCGTGCAACTTCCCTTTCCTTTTGAGTTCATTTCCACCCAGGCTTTTACTTGGGAAATCATGAGTTGAAAAGAGTGGGAATCTATAATGGAAACTATCTATTGAAATCCGAATCGCTAAAAATACACTTCCTCTCTATAGATGGGATATCCCCAAGTTTTACTTCAAGCTAAGTTATTCTCACCATTGGATTGATCACTTGATAAAGAAATTGATTAGCATATCTTATGGTGAAAGTTTTTTACATACGTTCCGAGATTTTATCAAATCATGGAAGTCTTTTGTATCGACGGTCCTAAGCATGGGTAAAGGAGGAGGGTTGGTTGACATCCAGCGTTAAATTTTATCAGAGCCCAAACATGAATTCTGAGATTACAACATTTTGAGATCATGCTAGGGCGTTCCCCGCTCTGAGCAACGCATTGCAGCACTGCTCGGTTACGGTGGAAAGCGGGCAAGGGCTACCGCACCATTCTGGGCAAGTGTGACTAAAGAAGTTAGTCAAGTAGCAGAAGAAGAGGGAGATTTGACTTACTACTTAGAATATAGGAACCTCGACAGAAGAGCATAGAGTTAGTCGAGGTAATGAAAAGAAGAAGAGTTAGTGTAGCATGTTCACATGAGACAAAGTGGAAAGGGGATAAAACTAATGAGCTTGATAATGGTTATAAACTTTTTTATGCAGGAAAGAACAATACAAGATATGGAGAGAGTATAGTTGTAAATAATGATTTGAAAGAGAAAATTGTGGAGGGTAAAGAGATTGGGTGAAAGAATTGTAGCAATTAAACTAGTATTAGATGAAGACATAATGCATATCATTAACGAATGTACTCCTTAAGCAAGATTAGATGTTAGTGTCAAGAGCCAATTTTGGATGGAGATGGATAGTTTACTACGAGAAATCTCAACTAGTAAAAAGATTTTTCCAAGATGGGACTTAAATGAACATATAGGAAATGATAATAGAGAATATGAGACAGTGAATGGAGGACAAGGATTTGGAGAAAATAATGAGTTAGGAGACACTGTCTTGAACTTTGCATTAGCATTTGACATTGTAATAGTAAAAACTTGCTTTAAAAAGAGGGGAGCATTTAATTTCTTATAAAAATGGAACTAGCAGGAGCCAGATAGACTTTTTTCTAGTTAGAAAATATGACTAATTGGGTTCTAAAGATTGTAAGGTTATTCCAGGAGGTAGTTTAAGCACACAACATAGGTTAGTAGTTCTAGATGCTTGAATTAGAAGTAGAAAAAGAGTAGTAAATAAAATGTACCCTAAAACAAATTGGAGAGACTTAGCTTATCTGAGGACGTGGATGGAGGTAGTAAAAATAAATATGAAGGGATGTTAGTTATTAGAGGATTTAGCTAAAGATAGATCAAAATGGAGAAACAAAATTCGGGTAACTGATTCTAACATAGTTGGGACAAAGGGTTTCATCAAGATGATGATGATGAATAGGTACACCCATGATTTGGGAAAATAGAACCATTCAATCATGCTTCGATGTTCTAGAACATTGAAAAAAACTTTACAAAGATTAATTTTGTTAGCACATATCAGAAAAATATCAATTTTAGGTAACTATACTATTGAATATCAAATAAAAAGATATAAGAAATGAACATTTACCAAGAACCTAAACCATGGGATCTAGTATCCTCATCCAGAAACCCGGGGAATATTGAAAATGTTAGCACACATATCAGAAAATTTTCAATTGCATAATCCATATTTTTTTAGTAATAACTGCTTGTTGCTCAGGCGTTCTAATCGCTTGCGATCTTCTTCAACCTTCAATAATCCACATTCAAGTCAGAAAAAAAAAAAAAAAAAAAAAAAAAAACAGAAGTGATACTTGCAAAAACAGGAATTTGTAGTTTTGATTCATACACCTGCACTTGGATGCCAGCAGCACCAAGGTCAATTGAAACTGTTTTAGAACCTTCAGCAGCTACCTTTGAATGATAATACTTAACAATTGGTAGTTTGGAGAATACATACGTGTAAAGGAAAACGCACACTAGTTCAAAAAATGCAAGAGTGCTAGAAATAACACTGTGATTGGCAATTAGATGGAGTAGTCATTAGAGAAACATCTTGAATTTTGAGGCATATACGAATAATTGTATGACATGAAAGATTGGACAATACTTTGCTGAAATTTGCATTACTTGATTTGAAAAAAAAAAAGAAGCTCATGCTACAAAAGTAAATACATTTTATTTATTTTGCAGAAGGGATGAACATATTACATATTTGGTGTAGTGTAGTTGTTGTGTAGGACTTGAAAATCAAGTCATACTTACTTTGTTTTAACTTTCAGCCTCAAATCATTATCATGGTAATTTTTTTGTGCATATTTGGAGCATAAAATTCAAAAGAACATTCACACACATTTATCCTACTTAATGTGTTCTGTTATACAATCTCGAAATGTAAAAAATAAATCATTTCTGCCAAAACTCAAAGTTATAATTTGATTTACATTATAACCATGTAGACCCTAATGGGGTGTTTGGCATAGATTATGTTGTTCCGAGTACATACAGTAATAGTTCAGTATTTTGGAAACGGATCCTCACAATAGTGAAACAAAACCACAGTAAAACAAACTACAGAATGTTATCTAGGAATGGAAATCCACTTATTGTTTGAGACATAAAAACAATACTCTGTTGTTGAAATTATAAATCTAAGAAATTTGCAGCAGAAGATTGATCAAGGCTAGTGTTTAACACTAAGTCCTTAAGACAAATTTCGCCCCTGCAATGGTGCTTACAAGTTTCAACAACGTTTGTCTCCCAAGATACAATGATCAGTACCACAACAGTTGCAGCACTACAAACTGTGTGTCCGGCGAACCAAAAGTGCAGCAGTACTCTCTCCTTGACTCTGATGATGACTCGAAAATGCAATGCACAACAACAGCGAATTGGATGATCAAAACTGCATGGACAAGATGCTTTATATAGCCTGCTTCAGGACTCTTTCATGGGATATTACATCTGTTCAGAACAGTGACTGTTCAGTGAACGTATGCTAATTTGGACACACCTCTTGGGATTGGACACACATCTTTTCAGATGCGAATAGACACACCACTAAGGACACATCCCATTTGTAAAAAGGAAAGTTTTATTAAATAAAAATATTCCAAAAAATAAATGGGTAGTGGGCCGAGCCAGGCCCAACTCGCTCGTGAAGCCCAAGCCCAAGCCCAGGCCCGGCCCGTCCCGTGGTGGGGCGCATGCACGCGTGTGTGGTGGTGACCCCACCTTAATCTAAGTCCTCCCTCCTCCACAAAGGTGGGATGCCCATTGAGGCTCATTTTATATTACCAAGGTAAGCATATTTATACCTACGGAATGTTTTGCTCCTAAGCAATGTGGGAAGCAAGTTCACCACTTCCTTTATTTCCATGTTTAACATGTTCAAGTAGTGGTGTTTATGAGGCAATTTCTCATTCACTCCTTAATGGATTAGAGCAACCCAATACACGTCATTAATTTATTCATGGAGTAGATTACATTCCCATGCATTTCCACCTAAAAGGATAAGTGGGTCCCACTTAGTTTTTGGCTCAAACTTGACAAAATTAGTGGTGCTCTTGGCCATTTTTCCAGCAATCCCCCAAATGAATGAAATTGACTGAAAGCAATGAAATGATATGCAGACACATAGAGAGAGTACAATTGGAAATGATCTATATAAAGAAAGGTAGCTTGTGGCCTTGAAACTTCCCTTGTGAAGTACTATCGGATTTACTAGTTGAACAGTGAACAAGATGTCTTGAACTGCTTAGCCTTTTGTGTAAATCGAGAAAATAGAGTTCACACAAAATCTTCCCTGACACAATTGGTTCTCATGATTGTGTTCATTTTGGCCCTGAACAATGCCAAGTTTCATGAGTACTTTAGAGAATTTAGCCTTATTATTCTCATAGAATCGACCCAATTCACACTCACATAGGTGATTCTTGTTAAGAGTATCCTGCTATACCCCATCTGATTAGGCAAGATATAAGAATCATTAAAAGCTTTGCTTATCCTAATTACCACTGCAGGTATCACTATTAATATCATAAGAATGAGCAGGAGATTTTATCTCCATAGTGATATCGTTAAGCCACACACAATTCGATTTTCCCTTTGAACCTAGATCTTGAGATCTTCAGTCAACTAGGTAGGGTTTCCATTATGGCGACTTTTCATTCATAGGCTTTAAGCCCATTCCCCTCGATGAACGATTTACTTGCTCTTTTGCTAAACCTTTGGTAAGAGGATCCACAATATTATCTATGGACTTTATGTACTCAATCGTCATAATGTCATTAGAGAGCAGTTGTCTCACGGTATTATGCCTTCGACGAATATGTCGAGACTTATCGTTATACATTTTACTCTGTGCTCTTCCAATTGCTGATTGACTATCGCAATGAATGCAAATAGGAGGCACAGGTTTTGAACACATTGGAATATCTTTTAGGAATTGACGAAGCCACTCATCTTCTTCACCAGCTTTATCCAGTGCAATAAACTCAGATTCCACAGTGGATCTAGCAATGCATGTTTGTTTAGAAGATTTCCATGATATCGCTGCACCACCAAGTGTAAATAGATATCCACTTGTGGACTTTGGATTTTTTATATCTGATATCCAGTTGGCATCATAGTAGCTTTCAAGTACAACTGGATATTTAGAGCAATGCAATCCATAGTTTTGGGTCTATTTTAAATATCTTAAAACCCTAACTAAGGCCTTCCAGTGGTCTGCTCCTGGGTTACTTGTGTATATACTCAATTTACTAACTGCATATGCAATGACAGGACGAGTACAATTCATTACATACATTAGGCTACCAATTATTTGCGCATATTCTCTTTGTGAAATGCCGTTTCCATTATTCTTGGATAAATGGATACTAATATCTATAGGTGTTCTCGCAGACTGCTATTATCTTCATTACATTTCTTGAGTATTCTCTCAATATAGTATGATTGAGATAATATCAGTCCATCCAATGTTTTAGAAATCTTTATTCTTAGTATGACATCGGTAACACCTAAATCTTTCATATCAAAGTTCAACATTCTCTTGGTAGCTTGAATGATAGCATCATTGATACCCATAATGAGTAAATCATCAACATATAAGCAAATAATGACACAGCCACTGTTAGTGTTCTTGACATATACACAATTGTCACATTCATTGATCTTAAATCCATTTGACATCATCAAACTGTCAAATTTCTCATGCCACTGTTTTGGTGCTTGTTTTAACCCATATAGAGATTTGACAAGCCGACAAACTTTCTTAGTTTGACCTGAAACATTAAACCCTTCTGGTTGTTCCATATATATTTCCTCATCTAATTCACCATTTAAGAAAGCTTTCTTTACATCCATTTGATGTATCTCAAAATTGTGTATAGCAGCAATTGCAATTAACATTCGAACGGATATTATTCTCGTAACTGGTGAATAAGTATCAAAAGAGTACAAGCTTTCCTTTTGTCTGTACCCTTTAACAACAAGCCTGGCCTTATACTTTTCGATTGATCCATTTGCTTTCATTTTTCTCTTGAATATCCACTTGCATCCAAGAGTTTTGCAACCTTATGGAAGATCCACTAGTTCCCACGTATGGTTTTGCAAAATGGATTTAATTTCATTATTTATTGCCTCTTTCCAATATGGTGCTTTGGGATTGGACACTGCTTCTTTAAAGCTTTGAGGCTCATCTTCTAACAAAAATGTTAGAAAGTCTGAATCAAACGTTTTTGATGTTCTAGCCCTCTTACTTTGTCTAGGTTCATCGATCTCTTGTTGGTTTTGATTACTGCTACTAGCAATATCATGAGTTCTTTTTGGAGAACTCGTTTCCTGCGATGGTTTGTAAGGAAATATATGTTCAAGGAACGATGCATTCCTTGACTCAGTAATAGTATTGGGATGCATATCGGGAATCTCAGACTTGTGAATTAGAAACTACGCATTGCTATTATGAGCATATCCAATGAATACACAGTCAACTGTTTTCGGTCATATTTTAACTTTTTAGGTGTAGGAACCGCCACTTTAGCCAAACACCCCCACACTTTCAAGTATTTGTAAGTAGGCATTCTGCCTTTCCATAATTCGTAGGTTGTCTTATTGGTTTTCTTTTGAGGTATTCGATTGAGAATATAATTTGCGGAAATGATAGCATCCCCCCACAAATTCGAGGGTAATCCAGAACTTATTAACATAGCATTCATCATTTCTTTTAAAGTTTTGTTTTTCCTTTTAGCAATGTTATTTTGCTGAGGTGAATAAGGAGCAGTAGTTTGGTGTATAATACCATGCTGTGAACAGAATTCACCAAAAGGTGATTCATATTCACCCCCTCTATCGCTTCTTATCACCTTGATTTTTTTATCAAGTTGATTCTCAACCTCATTCTTGTAATGTTTGAACATTTCCAAGGCCTCATCTTTACCTCTTAGTAAGTAAACATAACAGTATCTTGTGCAGTCATCAATGAATGTGAGAAAATATTTCTTACCACCTTTAGTTTGAACAAACTTTAGGTCATAGATATCAGAATGAATTAACTGAAAGGGTTCAGAAGTTCTTTCAATTGAATGAAAAGAAGTTCTAGTAAGTTTAGCTTCTACACATGTTTCACATTTGATATTTGAATCAAAACTACATTTAGGCAAACATTCCATATTAACTAATCTCCGCAAAGCATCATAGTTAACATGACCAATCTTCCATGCCATACATTAGAAGACACAAGCATATAAGTAGAAAAGTTTTTCTTATTAGGTACAATTGTCATTACATTCATTTTAAAGAGCCCATCGCTCATGTACCATTTTCCCACGTACATCTCAGATTTAGTAAGTACAAACTTATCCGACTCAAATACAAGTTTGAAACCCTTCTTACTCAGTAGTGAGTCTGATACCAGATTCTTACGTATATCAGCTACATGCAGCACATTGTTGATGGTGAGTTCCTTTCCAGAAGTCATTTTTAATACCACCTGTTCTTAGCCTTCAACCTTAGAAGTGGCAGAGTTGCCCATGAAGAGTTGTTCTCCTGTTGATGCATGATAAGTGAAGAACATCTCTTTAATAGAGCAGACATATTGAGTGGCCCCAGTGTCCACCCATCATTCTCTGGTGTTACCAACTAGATTGACTTATGAGACCACAATAGAAAGATTGATGTCTGAAACATCAGGGGAAAGAGTATCCAATTATGTCATGTTGACCTGCACTGGTTTCTTACTTGTATTGCCTTGGTCCTTGCGATTATGACAGTCCTTAGCACGGTAACCTGGTTTGTCGCACACATAGCATTTCCCTTTGAACTTCTTGTTGTCGTTGGGACCTTGTTTTGGACCGTTGGGATTGTTCTTCCTCTTCTTGGGATTCTGCCCATGTTCCACCACATTTGCCTTAGCTTCAGTAAAGGTTTTTCCGGCTTTCTTTTTAGATGCACGATTGTCTTCCTCTATCCTCAATCTGACAATTAGGTCTTCGAGTTTCATCTCCTTTCGTTTATGATTAAGGTAGTTTTTAAAACCCTTCCAAAGTGGTGGCAATTTTTCAATGATTGCTGTCACTTGGAAAGACTCACTAAGAGACATTCATTTTGCATGTATTTCATGGAGAATGACCTGAAGTTCCTGAACTTGATTGATTACTGTTTGGAATCGATCATCTTGTGGTCAAGGAATCTACCAACAATGAATTTCTTCATTCCGGCATCTTCAGTCTTGTACTTTTTATCAAGTGAATCCCATAATTCCTTAGCAGTCTTCAATAAATAGTACACATTATATAATGTGTTGTCTAGTCCATTGATAATATTATTTCGATAGAGGAAGTTAGCATGCTTCCAGGCTTCTACAGCAGCAACTATTTGCTTGTCTGTCTCACCTTTTGTTAAAGCAGGAGCTCCTTCATGGAGGAACCTAGCCAAGTTCAAGGTAGTGAGATAGAACAACATTTTCTGTTGCTATCTCTTGAACTCAGTACCATTGAACTTCTTAGGTTTCTCCCCGTTGTTCACCATAACAGGGGCAGGGGTACTGACTGGAGTATTCTTCTCAATACTCATTTCTGTTTTAAGAAAATAGAAATCACTTAAATAAAACACAGAGTATGCTACACAATTAGAAACTTACGGTACTGTAAACAGTAAACAGAAAGCAAATTACAGAAGTTCTGTAACTCATAAAAAATAGAAACTCAGTTTTGTAGTGCTAGTTTTAGAAACAGAAGATCTAGAAACCAGTAGTAAAACTGACACAAGAAAAAAAAAAACTGAACCAGAAATGCTGAAGTAAAACTGATAACAGAGTGTATTCAGAAAGACAGTAGAAAAATTTGTCTTAAGATTGTTGTCCCGAGTACATACAGTAATAGTTCAGTATTTAGGAAAAGGATCCTCACAATAATGAAACAAAACCATAGTAAAACAAACTACAGAATGTTATCTAGGAATGGAAATCCACTTACTATTTGAGACAGAAAAACAATACTTTGTTGTTGAAGTTATGAATCTAAGAAACTCGCTTCGAAGATTGATCAAGGCTAGTGTTTAACACTATGTCCTTAAGATTCTAAGAAACTCGCTTAGAAGATTGATCAAGGCTAGTGTTTAACACTGTGTCCTTAAGACAAATCTCGCCCCCGCAATGGTGCTCATGAGCTTCAACAACGTTTGTCTCCCAGGATACAATGATCAGTACCACAACAATTGCAGCACTACAAACTGTGTGACCGGCGAACCAAAAGTGCAGCGGGACTCTCTCCTTGACTTTGATGATGACTCGAAAATGCAATGCACAACAGCAGCGAATTGGATGATCAAAACTGCATGGACAAGATGCTTTATATAGCCTGCTTCAGGACTCTTTCATGGGGTGTTACATCTGTTCAGAACAGTGACTGTTTAGTGAACAGATGCTACTTTGGACACATCTCTCGGGGTTGGACACACATCCTTTCAGATGCGAATAGACACACCACTAAGGACACATTACATTTGTAAAAAGGAAAATTTTATTAAATAAAATTTCTCCAACTCGCGCGTGAAGCCCAAGCCCCGGCCCCCGGCCCGGCCCGGGGAGGGGCGGGGCGGGGCGCGCGCGTGTGGTACTGGTGACCCTACCTTGATCTTGGTCCTCCCTCCTCCACAAAAGTGGGCTGCTCCTTGGTGCTCATTTTATATTACCAAGGTAAGCATATTTATATCCAATGAATGTTTTGTTCCTAAGCAATGTGGGAAGCAAGTTCACCACTTTTTTTGTTTCCATGTTTAAGTTGTTCAAGTAGTAGTGTTTAGGGGTCAATTTCTCATTCACTCCTTAATGAATTAGAGCAACCCAATACATGTCATTAATCTATTCATGGAGTAGATTACATTCCTATGCATTCCCGCCTAAAAGTATAAGTGGGTCCCACTTGGTTTTTGGCTCAAACTTGACAAAACTAGTGGTGCACTTAGTCATTTTTCCAACAGATTATTAGTAAGATTTCCAGCCAATAATCTTGGAAGAACGTCAGTTGAAGATTCTAATTTTCTAAAACTATAGATATAACCAAGTCCTAATTAATTTCCAAGTGTTAATTACAATAACTTAAAGGAAGAGATATAGTCATTTGGCAAAGTTTTCTCAAGGTAAAAGCTTTAATCATGCAAAAAAAAAAAAAAAAAAAAAAATCCACAAGTAAGTTATTAAGGGATGGTATGTTTTTAGCTCTGTGAGCAATACACAAACCTATTTTTCCAACATATATGCTTAAAGGGACCAGTACAACCCAACATATTTAACACAAAGGGTTTTATGTAGTTTGCAAATGGGTTTACCAGGGCTTGAACTTTAATCCTATGGGCAGGAGCCAGGCAGAATATTATGGTCAATAACTACATGGGTCGAGCTTGGGCAAGCATTGGCCTGGCCCGACACGTGAACACCATAAAATTGAACCTAAATGTTTAAACATATTCTTGAATAACCATTGTTAGGGAATGATTTTTTTTCTTCCTTATTTTCAATATTTGTTAGTAATTGTTATAAACTATCACGTTAGTAATTATTTATCAAATAGATCTAGAACGAACAAAGATAATGGATAATTAAAAAGAATTAAAAAAAAAAAGGAATATACATGCTGCTTTCCGAAGGCCGCCTTTGGTATTTTTAAATGCTGCCTTTATGACAAGTCTAAGTGCAAAGGCTATAGTCCCAAATGTAGCTAAACCTGCCAAAAATGACTTAATGACACAAGAACAAGGAAAATAAAAAATGTATCAAGAGGAATAAAAAAATTTTCAGTAAAAGCTTGGAAAGATGTTTTCTAGATCCTAAGAAAAGGAGTACTAGTTAATTCTGAAAATCTCAAGAGTTTGATTCCTCTCTAAGAGTTTCAAACCATCACTACTTTAAATCTCTAAAGGTAATCCAAATGTTGTGCACCTATTGTATTTAATCTTTTTTTCCTTTAAATTTGCAGTGTGTCTCACGACCAAACACTACCAAAGAGAATATGCACATGTAACAATAAGCAAATTACCTGAAGGGGTTCAGGACTCCTGAGAGATAGATCACCAATCATTCCACCTTGAACATGACCTTCTGCAACTCCAAAAGTAGCACATATGGCACACTAGCCAATATAGGGTCCAATCCCTCCACTTCCAGATGTTAGTATATTCCACTATGATTGGAAAAACAACGAAGCAATGTTAATTTTGATGGAAACATGTACTGTAAGAAGAAATATATCATACTTGATTGACTATCAAATGACATTACTAGTTCATCTAGTAACCACACATGTAAGTTGTCTATTTGCAAGTCACAAGTTGTGCATCTCAGATGTAGTCACTAATGAGAATTTTCTAAAAAGTAGTGAACAAAATGGGGTCTAGAAAATAGATTGTCTGGCTCATAAATGGAAAATGACTATAGCTAAAGGAAGTACATTACTAATGTACAATAAGAAGAACTAATTGTTGCTCTAAGTACATACAGAAATAGATCAGTATTTTAGGAAATAGATTTGTATAAGAGTGAAGCAAACAACAACTAAACAGAATTATAGAATGTAATCTAGAAACGTAAATCCACTTACTATTTGAAGACAAAAACAGATCCTGTTGTTGAAGTTATAAAGTCCAGAAACTCACAGAAGAAGTTGATCAAGGCTAGTGTCTAACACTATGTCCTTAAGACAAATTTCGCTCCCACAACGATGCTTACGAGCTTCAATGGCGTTTGTCTCCCAGGATGCAATGATCGATCCACATAGTAGGAGTACTACAAACTATGTGACAGAGAACCAATAGTGCAAAAGAACTCTCTTTTGACTCAGATTGATGACTCAAATGCAGTGCAGAAGTAGTGAATGGAATGAGCAAGATGGCATGGACAAGATGATATTTATAGCTTGCTTCATGTCTATTCATGGGGTTGCAACTATTCAGTGAACAAATGCTTCTCTTTGGACACACCTCTTGGGTTGGACACACCCTTTCATATGCCAATGGACACACCCTTTCATTTGGAAAAAAAAATTTATTAAATAAAATTTGTCTAAAAAAATATAAATGGGTACTGGGTCGAGCCAGGCCCTACTCGTGCGTAAAGCCTAGGCCTGAGCCCAGTTCAGTTCAGTGCAAGGCAAGTGGTGGTGTTTAGGAGGCAATTCCTCATTCACTCCTTAGTGGATTAGAACAACCCAATACATGTTCTTAATCTACTCATGGAGTATATTACATTCCCGTGTATTCCCACCTAAAAGGATAAGTGGGTCCCACTTTTATTTTGGCTCAAAGATGACCAAAATAATGGTTCTCTATCCATTTTTTCCAACAATCCCCCACGTTAATGAAATTAACTGAAAGTAATGAAATGATATGCAGAGACACACACAGAGAGAGTACAAGTGGAAATCTTCTATATAGAGAAAGGTAGCTTATGGCCTTGAACCTTCACTTGTGAAGTGCTATCGGATTTATTGGTTGAATAGTGAATATGATGTCTTGAACTATTCAGCCTTTTGCGTAAACCGAGACAATAGAGTTCACACAGAATCTTCCCAGACACAGCCAGTTGGTTTTCATGATTGTGTTCATTTTGGCCCTGAACAATGCCTGATTTAATGAGTACTTTAGAGAATTTAGCCTTATTATTCTCATAGAACCGCCCCAGTTCACACTCACATAGGTAATTATTATTAAGAGTATCCTGCTATACCTCATCTTATTGGTCAATATATAAGAATCATTAAAAGCTTTGCTTATCCTTATTACCGATGTAGGTATCACTATGAATATCATAGGAATGAGCAGGAGATTTTATCTCCATAGTGATATCGTTAAGCTACTCACAATTCGGTTGTCCCTTTGAACCTAGATCTTGAGATCTCCAATCAACTAGGTTGGGTTGCCATTATGGCGACTTTTCATTCATAGACTTTAAATCCATTCCCCTCGATGAACTGTTTTCTTGCCCTCTCCCTAAGCCTTTGGTAAAGGGATCCGTAATATTATCTATGAACTTTATTACTCAAACGTCATAATGCCATTAGAAAGCTGTTGTCTCACGGTATTATGCCTTCGACGAATATGTCGAGACTTACCATTATATATTTTACTCTGTGTTCTTCCAATTGCAAATTGACTGTCGCAATGAATGCAGATAGGAGGCACAGGTTTTGACCACATTGGAATATCTTTTAGGATTTGACGAAACTACTCAGCTTCTTCGTCAGCTTTATCTAGTGCAATAAACTCAGATTCCATAGTGTATCTCGCAATTCATATTTGTTTCGAAGATTTCCACGATACCGCTGCACCACCAAGTGTAAATAGATATCCACTTATGGACTTTGAATCACTGGATATCTCGAGTAATGCAATCTATAGTTTTGGGTGTATTTTAAATATCTTAAAACCTTAACTAAGGCCTTCCAGTTGTCTGATCCTAGGTTACTTGTATATCTACTCAATTTACCAACAGCATATGCAATGTCAGGATGAGCGCAATTCATGACATACATTAGGCTGCCAATTATTTGCACATATTCTCATTGTGATATGCCTTTCCATTATTCTTGGATGATTGGATATTAATATCTATAGGTGTTCTCGCTGGATTGCTATTATCTTGATTATATTTCTTGAGTATTTTCTCAATATAGTGCAATTGAGATAATATCAGTGCATTTGATGATTTAGAAATCTTTATTCCCAATATGATATCGGCAACACCTAAATCTTTCATATCAAACTTATTGTTTAACATTTTCTTGGTAGCTTTAATGATATCATCATTACTACCCATAATTGGCAAATCATCAACATATAAGCAAATAATGACACAGCCATTGTTAGTGTTCTTGACATATACACACTTGACACATTTATTGATCTTAAACCCATTTGACATCACCAAAACTGTCAGATTTCTCATCCCACTGCTTTGGTGCTTGTTTTAATCCATATAGAGATTTGACAAGCCGACAGACTTTCTTAGTTTGACCTGAAACATTAAATCCTTCTGGTTTTCCATATATATTTTCTCATCTAATTCACCATTTAAGAAAGCCGTCTTTACATCCATTTGATGTTTCTCGAAATTGTTTATCGCAGCAATTACAATTAACATTTGAATGGATGTTATCCTGGTAACTGGTGAATAAGTGTCGAAATAGTCCAAGGATTCCTTTTGTCTATACACTTTAACAACAAGCCCGGCCTTGTACTTTTCGATTGATCCATCTGCTTTCATCTTTCTTGAATATCCACTTGCATTTAAGAATTTTGCAACCTTGTGGAAGATCCACTAGTTCCCATGTATGGTTTTGCAAAATGGATTCAAGTTCATTATTTATTGCCTCTTTCCAATGTGGTACCTCGAGACTGGATACTGCTTCTTTAAAGCTTTGAGGCTCATCTTTTAAAGCTCTATTTTTCCTTTCAACAACACCATTTTGCTGAGATGAATAAGATACAACAGTTTAGTGTATAATACCATGCTGTGAACAGAATTCACCAAAAGGTGATTCGTATTCACCACCACTATCGCTTCTTATCTCCTTGATTTTCTTATCAAGTTGATTCTCAACTTCATTCTTGTAATGTTTGAATATTTGCAAGGCCTGATCTTTACTTCTCAGTAAGTAAACATCACAGTATCTTGTGCTGTCATCAATGACTATAAGAAAATATTTCTTAACATCTTTAATTTGAATAAACTTTAGGTCACAGATTTCAGAATGAATTAACTGAAGATGTTAAGAAGTTCGTTCAATTGAATGGAAAGAAATTCTAGTAAGTTTAGCGTCTACACATGTTTTACATTTGTTATTTGAATCAAAACTGCATTTAGGCAAACATTCCATATGAACTAATCTACGCAAAGCATCATAGTTAACATGACCTAATCTACCAAGCATATAAGCAGAAGACTTATTCTTATTAGAAATAATGGTCATTACATAATCTTAAAGTGCCCATCGCTCGTATACCCCTTTCCCACGTACATCTCAGACTTAGTGAGTACAAACTTGTCTGACTCAAATACTAGTTTGAAACCCTTCTTACTCAGTAGTGAGCATGATACCAGATTCTTACGAATATTGATAAGTTCTTAAAAAGGCATAATTTCATCATCATTTTAGAGTAAGGACTTTGTTAGACCCCGACCCAGACCAACTCGATTAGTACTAATTAAGTGAACGTTTAGTCTTAAGTGAGTATTAGTACTAGCGGGGTTAGAATGTGATTAGACTTAATCTGGATCATAGCTTTGGGGATTTTGAGGACGTTTAGTATGAGTCAGACACGCTCAGGGACGCCCTGAGTACACGTGTAAGGATGGGTTTTCGTCCTAGATATCTTGTTCGATTGTAATTTTTAGTTCTCTTGAATGGTGTTATTATTCGTGACAACTTTCGTTTTTAGCCTACATGCATTTGAGGCCCAGAAAACCCAGTTTTGTCCCATTAAGGGTAAATCTGTCTTTATATGCAAAAATCTGGGCACACTTTTTGAAGTTGTGAAACTATGTCAAAAGTATATTTTTTCGAAACTAGATTTTTCGACGATCGTTTTGTTCTTCTTCGTCGACTCCATCCGGGGTCCACAAGACCATGTTTTAAGCGTTTCAAGTTCCACTGCTTAGGGGACCCACTTCCAGACACTATTTATAGTCTCTTACTCTCTCTCCTCCATTCTTTTCCCATTTCCTGCAACTGCGCTTGCCCTAGAGTGAAGAAGAGAAGAAAGCTTCTCCTTGGTCTTTCTCCCTTGGACTTCATCTAGCAAGAGAGCTTCAATCCACGATCCGACTCCGCCATTCTCTTCTTCTCTTCTCAAGCTTCGTTTGGAGTGTTTTTGAAGCCAAGCCATTACACTATTCATCATCTTCTACCTATTTTCCTCTTGTTTGGCTAGCTCAAGGTTGGTGTCTTCTTTCATCCTTTCCATTTGATGTTCTTTAGCTCATTTAGAGCTTGTTTATCATGATTTCAAACCCATTTTCGAAATGGGGGTTTGTGGTGCCCAAAATGATGATTTTTGTATGCTCTATTTTGGGGGTTTTGTGTAGATTTCGTGGAGCCACCCTCATTGTTGGGTTTTGTGAAGCTTTCTTTGGCTTTGGATTGAGGCAAGTGAACTCTTTGGGATCTTTCATGTTTATTGCATTAGGGTTTCATTTTCTTCATTAAGATATGATTTTTGTGTTAGTTATCTTAATGCAAGTTATGTCTACATTCTTTAAAGCCATATATTTCAGTTTCTCTATTGGTATTGCCATTAATGATTTATCAAGTTCTTAGAACCATGTTGCTCTTGCAAGTTTGTGAAATTTGTACATGGAAATGTCTTGATGTTTTCTAAATGGATTGAATGGTTTAATTATGGATTGAATGTGGTTTTTGACCCTTGGTGAGCATGGTGGCTCAGGGGTTTATTTGGTTCAGAAGTGAGGAGAAGAGGGAAGAAAAATGCAAGAGAATGGAAGAAGGAAAGTGCAGTTTCTGCACTCAGACGCGTCCAGACAGTAGCCTGTTCGCTCGAGCGACCATAGGGTCCGCTCGAGCGACAATGCCTCTATTTTGAAGGGTTTCGGACAGAAACCTGTCCGCACGAGCGAACTTGTTGGATGGCTCGTGCGAACAAGTTTCTGTCTGGGGTCCGCTCGAGCGATGGTTTGACCGCTCGAGCGAACCTGATGCTCAAAGTCTTGGACTTTCAATATTTTTCTAAATTTTCTTGGAAATTGAAAACTAGACTATGCTTTAGACTTTTAAATTGACATTGTGTAAATTGGAACTCCAAAATGTACCTCACCTTCGGGGACACCAAATTATGTAAATTTCTGACATTTGGGTTTCAACTTCACTAAGGTCAGTGAATAGTCTTAGCCTATGCTTGATGGACCTTGTTTACACTCTTGTTTTAATGCCTCATGCATCATTGTGTTCTCGTTTGAATTTCAAGTATGAATTCGTATTTAAGACGTGTTTCAAGATGTGTTTCAAGAATCAAAAAGGGAATCATTTCTTATGTTTGTCAAGCATTAATATTATGCTATTTTGCTAGTTTTGTCAGGATACGTTTGATAAATGATTTCCCTCTTGTTTTGTCGTGTTCTCGAACGTGTCTTGCGTGTTTTGTGCATTCATGATATGAGTGAATACCACTGAGCTTGGACTGCCCTTTTAGCTTGATCCACTACCTGGGGGTCCTTAAACATGTGGACTGTCTGCAGACTAGTCGTGTATTATATTACACATCGTGCGTGTTCGTGATCCGGTTCCGCGGCCGGATACCCCGTCTACCTTGTGTGGCGTGGGATCGTGTTTCTCGTGTCGTGCTTGTCGTGCGTGCTTGCTCTTGTCATCATGTATGACGGAGAAAGGATGAGCTCAATGTGGATTTATCTTTTCATGATATTATAAGTATCCATGCTAATTTCGTAAACTTGAAACATGTATCTAAATCTTGAACTGTTTTAGTAGTATTTCTCATATTCATGCCTAAACTATTTATTTGCCAAACCGTCGTGTTTGATGCTTGTTATTTGGTGCCCAGGTGCAGGAGAGCTCACGTTTGACGAGGAGTGCCCGGAGGAGGCTGTTGAGCCACCCCCAGCACGAGAGTGGCAGCCCAACGACGTCATCTAGACGCCGGTCGGGACTTTGATTTTCTCGCTCACCTAGTTGGGATTATTCTTTTGGGATCGATTGTTGTATTGGCCTTTGTTGGCCTCTCTTGGTTGTATAACTTGAATTAATATACTTTGTTGAATGTTGAAACTTAATCTTGATAGGAATGCGTTGATGACATTCCCTTTTAATACCTAGTCTTGATTTTATATGTTCTCTTGTATCTTCTTGTCTAAGAATTGTGTGACATGTTTTGCTACACGCTTCCGCACATTCATTCGTGTGAGCTAGACCCGTATCTTGGGATCCTCACAGCGGAAACCTGTGGGAAAAATAAACAGCGGCGATGTGTTTTGTGTCGGTTAATCACATCGTCGCGCAGTCGCGGGCCCGGGTCTCGGTCTGGGGTCGCGACAGGACTGATATCAGAGCGGGACTTGTTTCAGGCACTTAAAAGAAACTAGAAATCTTAAGAACGTGGCGAGGATTCGTGAGTTCGTTAGAACGTTTGTTTAGGCCAAGTTTACCAACCCAATTGTGCTTGCATATGTGCTAACAAATTGTCTTGCAGCATCATGCCTCCGAGAAAAGCTCCCAACCATCATACTTCTGGTAGCAATCAGAATGAGACAGAATCGTCTAAGAATCCTACTGCTACTCAGTTCCAAGCACTAATGCAAGCCATGATAGATCAACAAAAACAAGCAAATGAAACTCAAGCGAAATTTCAAGAGCAAATGGCAAAGAAAGATGAGGAGATGGCTCAAGTACAGAGGCAACTTCTGGAAGTCCTCCAAAACAGACCTCAACATCAAGCTCCACCAAATGTTGTGTACCAAAATAGAGTTGATGATCCTAATGCTCTCTTTGAGAGATTCAGGAAGAGGGGACCCAAGGAGTTCTCGGGTCAAGAGGACCCTTTGACCGCAGACGACTGGCTTACCAACACAGCAAAAATCTTTGACGTTTTTGTTTGCACAGGCAGGGAGAGGGTCAATCTCACAGCTTCCTTGTTCTATGGGCTTGCTGACTCTTGGTGGCAGACTGTTAAGGAGCCATACCAGGTCATGGCAGATGAGGTAGCTTGGACGACCTTTAAAACGCACTTCACGGACAAGTATGTCCCTTCTCATGTTAAGAGACAGAAGGCAATCGAATTCCAACAGTTGAAGCAAGGAAGCATGTCAGTTATGGAGTATGTTACGAAGTTTGAGAGGCTTGCTCGCTATGCTACCGAGCTGATAGATACGGAGCACAAGAAGATCGTTAAGTTTTTGGAAGGGCTAAATCCCATTCTCAAGAGGGATGTCTCGGGAGTGATTCCACCAGTTACCTTTGATGAGGCAGTTAGTCGGGCATATAAGTTCGAAGAGTTCAACAATGAGATAATCCAGGATAGGAAGCAGCACTACCAGCAACAGAACCAAAGGCAGCAAAGTGGCAAGAAGCTAAGGCAGGAACAGACTCAGGTTAGACAGGGTGGTTGCAATCACTGTGGCAAGAATCACCCTACCCACGAATGCCGCAAGGCAACGGGTGCTTGCTTTAAGTGTGGGGGAATGGACCATGCAATCAAGGATTGCCCACACCTTCAGAGTCAAACCAACCGATATCAGCAGCCAAGGCAGATGGCACCGCAGAATCAAGCAGTACCTCAGAACCAAATGAGACCACCACAGCAACAGCAACAGAAAGGCAGGCAAGTACAGAATCAGAATACTCGTCCACCTCAGAATAGGAACAATCAGGGCAGGCAGATTCAGCAACAGAACAGGCCACACCAGCAAGGACGTGCATATAATATCAACCGTGCTGACGCTGAAGCAGCAGGTGACGTCATAGAAGGTAAACTTCTTGTTTGTGGAGTAGAAGCACAGATCTTATTTGATCCAGGATCCACACACTCTTTTCTATCCCCTTTGTTTCCAAAGAAGATTGATGCACATCATACAGAATTGGATTACATTTTGACTGTCACTACACCCGTAGGTAGACAGGTTGTTTGTACCACCTATTACCCTAGTTGTCCGATTTTGTTAGGAGATATCAGTTTACCGGCCAACCTCATCATTTTAGACATGCATGATTTTGACATTATCTTAGGCATGGATTGGTTAGAGACCTACCATGCTACCATGGACTGTTTTGGTAAGACCATTACATTCAGATTGCAAGGGCCACAGACAGAATTGATGTTTCAAGGTGACAGGAAGAAGTCTTCCAGTGGTTTCATTTCAGCGTTAAAGGCTAACAGATTGGTGGGCAGTGGTTGTGAAGCGTTTATAGCGTTTATCACGGAGGATAAACAGTCCCAAGGGGTGGAGGATATCCCCGTAGTGTGTGAATTTCCGGATGTTTTTCCAGAAGAAATCCCGGGTTTACCACCAGTTAGAGAAGTTGAATTTACTATTGAACTCCTCCCAGGGACTGCACCGATCTCAATTGCACCTTATAGGATGGCTCCTGCTGAGTTAGGTGAATTGAAACTTCAGTTGCAAGAAATGTTGAGCAAAGGTTTTATTAGGCCAAGTGTTTCACCGTGGGGAGCGCCAGTTCTTTTTGTGAAGAAGAAGGATGGAAGTTTTAGAATGTGCATCGACTATAGAAGATTGAATCATGTGACCGTCAAGAACAAATACCCCTTGCCAAGGATAGATGAATTGTTTGACCAATTACAAGGAGCAGCACATTTTTCCAAGATAGACTTGAGGTCAGGGTATCATCAGTTGTGGGTTAGAGAGTCTGATGTGGCGAAGACAGCTTTCCGAACGAGATATGGGCATTATGAGTTCTTAGTGATGCCTTTTGGTTTGACAAATGCACCCGCAGTCTTCATGGCTCTCATGAACAAGGTCTTTGCAGAGTTTTTAGATCACTCTACAGTGGTGTTCATCGATGATGTCCTCGTGTATTCTAAGAGTAAGGAGGAGCATGAAGAGCACTTGAGGACGTCATTACAACTTTTGAGAGACCATCAGCTTTATGCTAAGTTGAACAAATGTGAATTCTGGCTAGAGCAAGTTTCCTTTTTGGGTCACATCATTTCAAGAGAAGGGTTAGCAGTTGATCCGGCCAAGATAGAAGCAGTCATTGAATGGAAGAGGCCTAGCAGTGTGACAGAAATCAGAAGCTTTTTGGGGTTAGCAGGATATTATCGGAGATTTGTTCAAGGTTTTTCGTCTATTGCAGCACCATTGACGAAGTTGACCCAGAAAAATGTACCTTTTGTTTGGACCGATCAGTGTGAAGGCAATTTTCAGGAGTTGAAGAAAAGGTTAACCACAGCCCCAATCCTCACATTACCATCGGGCAGCGGTGGATTTGTTGTGTTTACGGATGCGTCCAGCGTGGGATTAGGGTGTGTTTTGATGCAAGATGGCAAAGTGATTGCCTATGGCTCGAGACAGTTGAAGAATCATGAGGTTAATTATGCAACTCATGACTTGGAGTTGGCGGGAGTAGTTTTTGCTTTGAAGATGTGGAGGCACTACCTCTATGGAGAGAAATTCGAAGTCCATTCAGACCACCGAAGTTTACAATATTTGTTTTCACAGAAGGAATTGAATATGAGGCAGAGACGGTGGATGGAGTATATAAAAGATTATGACTTCCCAATCAAGTATCATCCGGGCAAAGTGAACGTTGTGGCAGATGCATTGAGCAGAAAATCAGCAGTTATGGCTAGTTTGAGAGGAGTTAGTGTTTTCCAACAGTTTGAAGAACTTGGTGTGGAGGTACAACACTTGAGGAGAGGTGTTTTGTTAGCAAACATGACAGTGTCTGAACCTACCTTCATCTAGAGAATCAAAGATAGTCAGTTGCAAGACCCAGAATTGGCCAAGATTGTAGATCAGATTGCAGAACGTCCAGATTTCAGGATTTCTGAAGGAGTGTTGTATTTTCGTGGCCGGTTGTGTGTACCAAATGTTGATGATTTGAAGAATGAAATGATGATTGAAGCCCACCATACTAGATACTCCATACATCCGGGTAGCACGAAGATGTACCATAACTTGAAAAACAGATTTTGGTGGAATAATATGAAGAGAGAGATAGCAGCTTTTGTGTCTCATTGCTTGACTTGTCAGATGATCAAGGCAGAACATTAGAAGCCTCCCGGTTTGTTACAGCCTTTGGAGATTCCGGAGTGGAAATGGGAGCACATCACTATGGATTTTGTCTCCGGTTTGCCTAATACCAAGAGAGGGAACAATGCAATTTGGGTTATAGTAGACCGTCTTACGAAGTCCGCGCACTTCCTTCCGATGAAGACTGGGAATATGATGCATATGGCACCACTTGCAAGACTATTCATCGATGAGATCGTTAGTAAACATGGCCAACCCGTCTCCATCACTTCCGACAGAGATAGTAGATTTGTTTCGAGATTTTGGAAATCTCTTCTTGAATCCATGGGTTCCAAACTTCAGTTCAGCACAGCGTATCATCCTCAGACAGATGGTCAGTCAGAGCGGACGATACAGACTCTTGAAGATATGCTACGAGCTTGTGTATTGGATTTCAAGGTTCAGTGGGATGAGAACCTACCTCTTTGTGAATTCGCGTACAACAATAGCTACCATTCTAGCATTGGAATGGCACCTTTCGAGGCACTCTATGGTAGGAGATGCAGAACTCCAGTCTGTTGGGAAGAAGTCGGTGTGCGTAGTTTTCATAGACCGACGATAGTTGGAGAGACAACCGACAAGGTTAAGCAGATTCAGGACAGATTGAAGATCGCTCGAAGCAGACAGAAGAGTTATGCTGACACTCGCCGGAGAGAATTACAGTTTGAAGTGGGTGACAAGGTATTCTTGAAAGTCTCACCGGTCAGAGGCACTTTAAGATTTGGGAAGAAAGGAAAGTTGTCCAGTAGATACATTGGCCCATATGAGATTTTGAGCAAGATTGGAAATGTTGCATACAGACTTGCGTTACCGCCGGAACTCTCCGGGGTACATAATGTTTTTCACGTCTCCATGCTCAAGAAGTATGTTCACAGTCCTTCTCACATTATTCCACACGAGCCTTTAGAAATTCGAGAAGATGCGTCGTATGTGGAGAAACCGGTTAGAATCATCGACACCAAAGAGCATGAATTGAGAAATCGGACTATCCATTGGGTCAAAGTACTTTGGGAAAACCACGAGCCAGAAGAAGCCACATGGGAATTGAGAGATCAAGTCCAGAAGAAGTATCCACACCTGTTACCAGAGGTAAGGTTATTTATATTTGGCGGACCAAATATCCTAAGGGGTGGAGGATGTTAGACCCCGACCCAGACCAACTCGATTAATACTAATTAAGTGAACGTTTAGTCTTAAGTGAGTATTAGTACTAGCGGGGTTAGAATGTGATTAGACTTAGTCTGGATCATAGCTTTGGAGATTTTGAGGACGTTTAGTATGAGTCAGACACGCTGAGGGACGCCCTGAGTACACGTGTAAGGATGGGTTTTCGTCCTAGATATCTTGTTCGATTGTAATTTTTAGTTCTCTTGAATGGTGTTATTATTCGTGACAACTTTCGTTTTTAGCCTACATGCATTTGAGGCCCAGAAAACCCAGTTTTGGCCCATTAAGGGTAAATCTGTCTTTATATGCAAAAATCTGGGCACACTTTTTGAATTTGTGAAACTATGTCAAAAGTATATTTTTTCGAAACTAGATTTTTCGACGATCGTTTTGTTCTTCTTCGTCGACTCCATCCGGGGTCCACAAGACCATGTTTTAAGCGTTTCAAGTTCCACTGCTTAGGGGACCCACTTCCAGACACTATTTATAGTCTCTTACTCTCTCTCCTCCATTCTTTTCCCATTTCCTGCAACTGCGCTTGCCCTAGAGTGAAGAAGAGAAGAAAGCTTCTCCTTGGTCTTTCTCCCTTGGACTTCATCTAGCAAGAGAGCTTCAATCCACGATCCGACTCCGCCATTCTCTTCCTCTCTTCTCAAGCTTCGTTTGGAGTGTTTTTGAAGCCAAGACATTACACTATTCATCATCTTCTACCTATTTTCCTCTTGTTTGGCTAGCTCAAGGTTGGTGTCTTCTTTCATCCTTTCCATTTGATGTTCTTTAGCTCATTTAGAGCTTGTTTATCATGATTTCAAACCCATTTTCGAAATGGGGGTTTGTGGTGCCCAAAATGATGATTTTTGTATGCTCTATTTTGTGGGTTTTGTGTAGATTTCGTGGAGCCACCCTCATTGTTGGGTTTTGTGAAGCTTTCTTTGGCTTTGGATTGAGGCAAGTGAACTCTTTGGGATCTTTCATGTTTATTGCATTAGGGTTTCATTTTCTTCATTAAGATATGATTTTTGTGTTAGTTATCTTAATGCAAGTTATGTCTACATTCTTTAAAGCCATATATTTCAGTTTCTCTATTGGTATTGCCATTAATGATTTATCAAGTTCTTAGAACCATGTTGGTCTTGCAAGTTTGTGAAATTTGTATATGGAAATGTCTTGATGTTTTCTAAATGGATTGAATGGTTTAATTATGGATTGAATGTGGTTTTTGACCCTTGGTGAGCATGGTGGCTCAGGGGTTTATTTGGTTCAGAAGTGAGGAGAAGAGGGAAGAAAAATGCAAGTGAATGGAAGAAGGAAAGTGCAGTTTCTGCACTCAGACGCGTCCAGACAGTAGCCTGTTCGCTCGAGCGACCATAGGGTCCGCTCGAGCGACAATGCCTCTATTTTGAAGGGTTTCAGACTGAAACCTGTCCGCACGAGCGAACTTGTTGGATGGCTCGCGCGAACAAGTTTCTGTCTGGGGTCCGCTCGAGCGATGGTTTGACCGCTCGAGCGAACCTGATGCTCAAAGTCTTGGACTTTCAATATTTTTCTAAATTTTCTTGGAAATTGAAAACTAGACTATGCTTTAGACTTTTAAATTGACATTGTGTAAATTGGAACTCCAAAATGTACCTCACCTTCGGGGACACCAAATTATGTAAATTTCTTACATTTGAGTTTCAACTTGACTAAGGTCAGTGAATAGTCTTAGCCTATGCTTGATGGACCTTATTTACACTCTTGTTTTAATGCCTCATGCATCATCGTGTTCTCGTTGGAATTTCAAGTATGAATTCGTATTTAAGACGTGTTTCAAGATGTGTTTCAAGAATCAAAAAGGGAATCATTTCTTATGTTTGTCAAGCATTAATATTATGCTATTTTGCTAGTTTTGTCAGGATACGTTTGATAAATGATTTCCCTCTTGTTTTGTCGTGTTCTCGAACGTGTCTTGCGTGTTTTGTGCATTCATGATATGAGTGAATACCACTGAGCTTGGACTGCCCTTTTAGCTTGATCCACTACCTGAGGGTCCTTAAACATGTGGACTGTCTGCAGACTAGTCGTGTATTATATTACACATCATGCGTGTTCGTGATCCGGTTCCGCGGCCGGATACCCCGTCTACCTTGTGTGGCGTGGGATCGTATTTCTCGTGTCGTGCTTGTCGTGCGTGCTTGCTCTTGTCATCATGTATGACGGAGAAAGGATGAGCTCAATGTGGATTTATCTTTTCATGATATTATAAGTATCCATGTTAATTGCGTAAACTTGAAACATGTATCTAAATCTTGAACTGTTTTAGTAGTATTTCTCATATTCATGCCTAAACTATTTATTTGCCAAACCGTCGTGTTTGATGCTTGTTATTTGGTGCCCAGGTGCAGGAGAGCTCACGTTTGACAAGGAGTGCCCGGAGGAGGCTGTTGAGCCACCCCCAGCACGAGAGTGGCAGCCCAACGACGTCATCTAGACGCCGGTCGGGACTTTGATTTTCTCGCTCACCTAGTTGGGATTATTCTTTTGGGATTGATTGTTGTATTGGCCTTTGTTGGCCTCTCTTGGTTGTATAACTTGAATTAATATACTTTGTTGAATGTTGAAACTTAATCTTGATAGGAATGCGTTGATGACATTCCCTTTTGGTACCTAGTCTCGATTTTATATGTTCTCTTGTATCTTCTTGTCTAAGAATTGTGTGACATGTTTTGCTATACGCTTCCGCACATTCATTCGTGTGAGCTAGACCCGTATCTTGGGATCCTCACCGCGGAAACCTGTGGGAAAAATAAACAGCGGCGATGTGTTTTGTATCGGTTAATCACATCGCCGCGCAGTCGCGGGCCCGGGTCTCGGTCTGGGGTCGCGACAGACTTAATCATCAAATCATGCACCATTTTAGTAACAAATCATGATTTTATGTTTATGCATATCAAAGTTTGAATTCGAGTCAAAATTCATTTAAAAACCGAATTTTCACATAAAATCATGAATTTCTCTATTTTTGGCATTAGAAGTCATGAATTTCTCATAATTTTCTATTCACACATGAAATGATGAATTGTCTTTGCACCATTGATTTAATTAAGGAAAACATGATAAAATTGTGATTTTTTATGCATCTATTAGTGTGAATGGGAGCCCGCATCTTGCAATGTACTTCTCCTACATAATAGATAATTCTTTGATCGTTGATTATATTATTTGTATTTTTGTAAGGGAATTTCAGAAATTGGAGCCTGCAGAAGAGAATTGATGATGCAAATGCACCATGAGAACCATCTACTTTTGGCATGAATTCCAAGGTAGGGGTGGCCATGGTTGGGTCCGCTGTCATATGCAAAAATTCAGATTTAATCTCTTGAAGATAAGTTCTAGATTTGTCGGCCATGTAATGAGGTGTCCTATCTACTCTCCAATAAATATTGCTTAGATGTCATGGTGGATGACTAGGATTCAAAACAAGCCAAACAAAGAAGAAACAAATTCAAAAGAATCCAGCCAAGGTGGAGGACGTCCATACATGGTGTGGAGTTCAAAAAGTTGCATATTTTCAAGTTGCGCCTACTTCTATTCCATGTTTGGAATTAATTTCAGATTTGAGATGCTTTTTAAGGAGAAAGTGGGCCCATGTTAGGAGATTCTAAAGCCACGAAGAAGTTTAAAAAAATGGAAAATCTTGCATATCAATCCAAGTTGGAAACTAGTTCAAAGATTCAATAATTTTAGCACTAAGTTGTTAAAGTTAACTCCAAGAAGATAGGCCTCAAGATTTGAAGTTTGCAACCCAAGAATTATCCTAAGACATCACACGTCCAAGCCCTCCATACTAAGCATCACACGTCCAAGCCCTCCAATCAAAAGGTTCATAAAAGATTTTAGTGTCATTTCTAGATCATTATGCAACCTTCTGCTAAAGGAAGCAGAATTTGAGTGGACGGAGGCATGTCAAGCGGCTTTTATCAAGCTTAAGGACATGTTGACGACTGCTCCAATTATGCAACCTTTTGATTGGAGCCTGCGCTTTGAAATCATGTGCGATGGTAGCGATTATGCGGTTGGGGCCGTTCTTGGGCAACGTAGGGACAAAAGGCCATATGTAATTTACTATGCTAGCAGAACTTTAAATAGTGCACAGATCAATTATTCTACAACAGAGAAATAATTATTGGCCGTGGTCTATGCACTGGATAAATTCCATTCCTACTTAATTGGATCCAAAATTGTGATTTTTGCTGACCATTCTGCGCTGAAGTATCTTCTTTCTAAGAAAGATGCCAAGCCCTGATTGATCATATGGATCCTTTTACTCCAAGAGTTCAATATTGAAATCAGGGATAAGAAAGGAGTAGAAAACGTGGTGGCTGATCATCTTTCTAGGCTTGTTCTTTCCAAAACTTTAGAACCCTTACCAATCCAGGTGACTTTCCTTAATGAGCAATTATTTGCCACATTTTCCCATTCTCTATGGTATGCTGTCACGACCCGGGCCCGAGATTGGACTAATCAGGGCCTAACCCGGATCGCGATGTCAACATACTTACTCTCGTAAATCTCGAATTAACCGAAGTTAAGATGAAGACTCACAAGGGATCTAACATACATACTTGTCAAATGTACATTTTTGCGGAAACATATATATACATTGACAACAATTGACTTTACATTACAAGTAAGGTTCACATATACAAAAATATAATCCAATGAAGTCCACCACTGCATATTCACAATACAATGCAGGGGACATCTAATTACAACTCAAAATGATATACAAAATATCTATCAAATGATTCACAAAATGATCTCCAAAACATTCAAAATCAACGCCCTCCGAACTATGCCCACTCCGCTAAACCTCCTGGAGGTATCGGATGGGCCTCCTCCGCACGCGGCGCGGCCTCTGCAAGGCCGGGATGGGCAACTGGGCCTGTAATGCCATCAATAACACTATGAACACGACGGTTCAACAATGTATAAACACATTTATGATAACACATGCTAAACTTGTCCATTATCAATATAACAACTTTAGACAATTACATCTGGGTTAATGCAACATCCTGTACAGTGTAGCCCATTGATACTCAATGGCTAAATTTATAAATACAATAGTGTTACTATCATTCAGTTCAACGTCTTCCCAAAGGAAGCATTATTCAATTCATTTCATTTATTTCATGTCATTTCGTTTCATTTCGTGTCTTCCAACGGAAAAAACTTAAGCACAAGGCGGAAGGGCAAACCGTTCATGGCCTGGCTTTGTTTTACTTTCGTTTAATCAATTCAATTAAGCACAAGGCGGAAGGGCGAACCATTCATGGCCAAGGCTTCAATATTGTTTCAGTTTTCCTTACATGGCTTATCAATTCATTGACTTTTCAGTCTGTATGTGGGATCTACCAGTGTCTTGATCAGAGATCACTGGCATCACCACGGAGCTCCGGAACACCCCAATCATCTGCTGCAGCAGGATTATTCATTATTCATTGCATTTATTCATTGTTCAATGGTTCATTGCATTTATTCATTGTTCAATGGTTCATTGCATTTATTCATTGTTCAGTGGTTCATTAGATGCAATCATTATAGACTCAAGGGGATTAGCTGAATCATTAATTATTCACGGTCCTATTTGTCTCTATCCCAATTTAGACAAATTCTGGGTGTAATTATTAGTTACTAAATGCACGTGTTATTTTCGATGGACATCACATTTATATTTAATATGTGCATTTAGTCCCCAAAAATTTTCCACCCACAATATCAAAATCCACTGGAAGTATCAGGTTCGCTCGAGCGGATCCAAGTTCGCTCTAGCGGACCCAAACAGAACCTACATCGCATGAGCGCACATAATGTTCGCTCGAGCGGATACTTTTCGCGTCAGACAGTAACTGGTTCGCTCGAGCAAACTCCCAGTTCGCTCGAGCGAACTGTCCAGAACTCCATTTCTGGAACTCCGAACATTCACTCCTCCATTCATTCATTTCAACCACCATTTGCATGCCCATTTAAGGATCTCCTATCCTCCCCTCATCCATCATTTAATACACAAATAGCACTTCTATTCCATCATTAATACATCACAAAATCCATGCAAATCACATTCAACCTAATCTCCATTTCATAAGAAAGAAAATGGGTTTTGAGAACCCATCTCTAATAACTCAAGAGAACCTGAAGATTAGCATATTTGATCATGAGAAAGCATTTATACTTGCCTTTAAAGCCTATTAGCAAGAAACCCCTTTGATAGCTTGACTTTAAGACGAGAAATCCCCAAATCCAAATCCTATTTCCATAAAAACACAAGAAACACTATCCTATGAGCTAATTGGCTAGAAATCATATCTAATCACTCATTATAACTTGGAAACTCACTAAAATGATCATCTACTTACTTGTAGTTTTAAGGAAAGGAATCCTTGAGCTTTTCTCCCAAGCTCCAAACACTCCAATGGAAGAAAACAGTTGAGGAAGAATATGAGGAAGAAGAAACCTCCTTCCAACCACTTGACAAGCCTTCAATCTCCACTCTAGATGGGAAGGAATGGGAGGAGAAATGAAGAGGAAAGAAGAGAAGTTGCCTAGGGTTTCTCTTGAATGAAATGAAGTGGAATGAACTCAAGGGTTCATTTCAATGCTTATAAGGGTATTTTGCAACTAGACCCCCCTTTTTCTTTCCTATTCTCCATTTAAGTCAAATGAAAGCTCACTTGAGTCAATACTCGTCGGATGACTTCGAGCCTATTATGAAAGTTAACGTACTCGTCGAGATATACGTGTTGGTATCAAGAGTTTCCGTATTCGACAAAATACGTATAACTCCGTATTTACGGAAAAGGCCTTGTTCTCTTAGTTTGAGTCTAAAATCTCATTCAATCCATTCAATCCCCTTCATTATCATTTCATTAAGCTTAACTCAATCATTTGAGACTAATCTCATCGAGCTTAGTCATTAGCCATCATTAGCCTCATTAAACGTGACTAATTAGCATTAACTTCAATTAATTAGAGTTAATCTTGATTAACTCGGGGCGGGGTCTCACATATGCTGACATTGCTAATTATCTAGCTTCGGGTGAAATTCCAAAAGAATAGACGCAGCAAGATAAAAATAAGTTTTTCACTAAGGTAAAACAGTTTTTCTGGGATGAACCATACATTTTTAAATACTGCCCAGAACAAATCATTAGGAGATGCATTCCTAACCGAGTGACAATAATAATATGGGGGAGATGAATCTCCAAGTACAAGGATCAATGAAAGATAACAACAGTCCAACCTAAGTAAATGATCCACTTTCAGATTCAGGTCTATCTCAGGTAATTCGATCTTTAAGTGAAACCATAGATGCTAAGGAATATTGTGTTTGGTGCTTAGAAGTTATGAGCATCATTGGTAACGTATAAAGGTCGAATCATCTTAGATTACATAACCTGAACCTTAATTATTGGACCCCACGAGTCAAGGTTGAGCCACACCATTGACTCGTGGTTAGCACAGTGATGGAAGTCTATTTGGATGGTCAATGGGCCCCACAATCGATCACAACATGAGAAACCAAAATCTGGAAAACTTACTGTACACAGTGTGCTCGGTCGATCTCCAGGCCAGGAGGTCGACCGAGCACACTGGAAATTCCAATAATTCAGGACTTTACCTGAAGGGTGAATACTCTCTGATCCCAGTGTGCCGGGTTGACCCCCAGGCCAGGAGATCGACCGAGCACACTGTGTATCATTTTGCCACTCTCATGCTTGTGGTGGCCATTTTTCTGCTCAAAAGGCCGCTCATAAAATTTTGCAATTTGGATTTTACTGGCCCACTTTATTTTAAAATGTACATGATTTCTGTAAGGCATGTGAGTGGTGCCAAAAATTGGGTTCCATTTCCAAAAGGAATATGATGCCTTTAAACCCACTTTTAGTCGTTGAGTTATTCAATGTCTAGAGTGTAGACTTTATGGGACCTTTTCCCCTGAGCTTCGGTTTTCATTATATTCTCGTTGCAGTCAATTATGTGTCCAAATGAAATGAAGCAATCCCATGTAGGAATAATGACGCTAAAACGGTCAAAAAGTTTATCTTGGACAATATCTTTTCCCGTTTCGGAACTCCGCGTGCCATCATTAGTGATGGGGGCACTCACTTTTGTAGCCGCATCATTGAGAGTTTGTTTAAAAATTACGGTGTTACACATAAGTGGCTACCCCCAATTACCCTCAAACATGTAGGCAGGTAGAGGTCTTAAATAGGGAAATCAAAAGAATTTTGGAGACCACGGTAAAACCAAATCATAAGGATTGGTCAATGCGGTTAAATGATGCTTTGTGGGCTTATCGAACTACATGTAAGACCCCAATTGGGATGTTTCCATATTGGTTTATATATGGGAAAGCTTGCCACCTTCCGGTGGAGCTTGAACATAAACCTTATTGGGCCATAAAACAACTGAACCTTGACCTAGACAAGGCTGGAGAGAAAAGAGCCCTTGATCTAAATGAATTAGAAGAATTGAGAAACGAGGCTTATATGAACTCAAGAATTTACAAAGATAGGACTAAGGCCTTTCATGATAAACGGATATTAAGAAAGTCATTCCATCCATTTCAAAAAGTCCTCTTGTACAATTTTCGACTTCATCTTTTCCCTGGAGAGTTAAGATCTCGTTGGACAGGCCCTGCATTATTCAAGAAGTATTTTCATATGGGCAATGACCCTCATTGATCCATCGAATGGTACATCTTTTAAAGTTAATGGACAACGTTTGAAACCATTCTTGGAGATTGTTCCTCTAGAGGAAAATGAAATTCCTCTGATCTATCCTTTCTATCAGGATTGACGGGCATTGGATCTAACAGTGGCCCACACCTTTGTACATTATGCATATATTTTTTCCTGCCTTTTCTTTGTCTGTTTTTTGTCTCACATTGGACAGGTTTCTATGGGAAAGCTTCATTACTCCAGGTGCTTTCTACCCCTTTCTTCCTTTTACATTTTCACCTCATGTTACATGTTATTCTTTTGCATTTCATGTATGACATCGAGGACGCTGTCTAGTTTAGGTTGGGAGGTGGGAACAAGCACACTTGTCCGATTTTTTTTTTTTCAATTTTGCATAGTCTTCTAAGAAAATAAGAAGGGGGTTTTCAAAAGATCTTGACGATTCGAAGATGTCTAGAAATATGGAATTTCTGAATTTTTGGAAGGAAGTAAAATGAAGGTTCACAAAATTTTTGAAAAATAAAAAGAATATCGAACTTTGTTTTTCATTATAACACGTGTACATCATTTCAAAAGTTTTGGATAAAAAGATTTAAGTGTCATTTTCAGAGTTCTTTCAAGAGAGAAAAAAGAGACGATTTTCTGTAATTTAGCCATATGAGTTCTCCTTGTTCATCGGTAAGATTAGGCCAACCAAAACAAGTGAATTAATTCGGGAGAATTGAAAAGGGCTTTCTATTGTTGAGGACCATTTAAAAAATAAAAAAATGATAGGGATGCACAAATAGGTGTTTACAAAAAAAAGTGTTTAGTTATAAGTCTTGAAAAGAATAAAAAGTTGTGTGACTAATTTGGGTTCGTAGCCTTTTTAACCTAAGCTAGTAAGCCTATAGGGTTATTTATATACCTAGTGCCCTAAAGACATCTGTTTTAGGAGTCATTGGCCTAACGCTCGGTAAAGTTTAAAAGAATACCGAACTTTGTTTTGGAAGTAAAATGAAGGTTCACAAAAATTTTGAAAGATAAAAAGAATACCAAACTTTGTTTTTCACTGTAACACATGTACATCATTTCAAAAGTCTTGGATAAAAAGATTTAAGTGTCATTTTCAGAGTTCTTTCAAAAGTGAAAAAATAGACGACTTTATGAGATTTAGTCATATGAGTTCTCCTGGTTCATCGGTAAGGTTAGGCCAACCAAAACCAATGAATTAATTCGGGCGAATTGAAAAGGGCTGCCTATTGTTGGGGATCATTTAAAAAATAAAAAAAAATGATAGGGATGCACAAATATGTGTTTAGAAAAAAAAAGTGTTTAGTTATAAGTCTTGAAAAGAATAAAAAGTTGTGTGACTAGTTTATGTTCGTAGCCTTTTTAACCCGAGCTAGTAAGCCCGTAGGAGTATCTATATACCTAGTGCCCTAAAGACATCTGTTTTGAGAGTCATTGGCCTAATGCTCGTTACATGGGTTAATTAAAAAGCTTAAGGGACCTAGGCATTGCACAGTTACATGTGTGTGTTTCAAAGAAAAAAAAATAAGAGAGATGCATCTTGCGGCCTTTGAAAAAATAATAGTGCGAAAGCCATCATAGTAGCCTTGAGAGGAGACTTGTATTTTCCCTGAATTTAGGAAAGTTGGAAATCCTGAGGGAGAATTCTTTTTTCATGGCATTGTCATGGAACATTCAAAATTTTGATTTGATGTATACACTTGCACAAGGCACCCAAAGTTGGGTATAATTTTTGAAAAGATTTGAAAACAAAAACGTGAACCAGATTTTGAAAAGTCTGAAATTTTGATTATTCTAGGATTCAACGCATCCGATCTAACTCAATCGTCTTTTGAAAAATTTTCCGTTGACTTCCTTTTATTTTTAGGTAAATGAATTTTGTGGGTATATTCACTGCAAACCCTCACAAGGCACAATTCATCCACTAGGGGTAACCTAGGGGTTTAAGGGCTTACTGCATACGCTAAATGCAGCTGAGAGTACCAGCGAAAGTGGTGTTTTCTTTTTATCTTTGCATTTAGTTTATATTAGATGAGGCTAGATGACCTACCCTAGTTCGCATATTTTGCTCGGGACTAGCAAGATGCTGGTTGGGGGGGGGGGGGGGGGTGTAATAAGTCCTGAAAAATGCACAATCCCATCATCATTTTAGAGTAATATTTAAAGACTTAATCATCAAATCATGCACCATTTTAGTAAAAAAATCATGATTTTATGTTTGTGGGCATCAAAGTTTGAATTCGAGTCAAAATTCATTTAAAAATCGCATTTTCACAGAAATTCATGAATTTCTCTATTTTTGGCATTGGAAGTCACGAATTTCTCATAAATTTTTATTCACACATGAAATGATGAATTGTCTTTGCACCATTGATTTAATTAAGGAAAACTAGATAAAATGGTAACATTTTATGCATCTATTTAGTATGAATTAGGGCCCGCATTTTGCAATGTTCTTCTCCTACATAAATAGATAATTCTTTGATCATTGATTATATTATTTGTATTTTTGTAGGGGAATTTCAGAAATTGGAGCCCGCAGAAGAG
Source organism: Umbellularia californica (assembly GCA_028538565.1). Lineage (NCBI taxonomy): Eukaryota > Viridiplantae > Streptophyta > Magnoliopsida > Laurales > Lauraceae > Umbellularia > Umbellularia californica. The sequence goes on from JAPQWN010000002.1 coordinate 31,740,231, forward strand.
AATTAATGGTGCAAATGCACCATGGGAACCATCTACTTTTGGCATGAATTCCAAGGTAGGGGCGGCCATGGTTGGGTCTGCTCTCATATGCAAAAATTCAGATTTAATCTCTTGAAGATAAGTTCTAGATTTGTTGACTATGTAATGAGCTGTCCTATCTACTCTCCAATAAATGTTGCTTACATGTCATGATGGATGGGTAAGATTCAAAACAAGCCAAACAAAGAAGAAACAAATTCAAAAGAATCCAGCCAAGGTGGAGGACGTCCATGCATGGTGTGGAGTTCAAAAAGTTGCATATTTTCAAGTGGAGCCTACTTCTATTCCATGTTTGAAATTAATTTTAGATTTGAGATGCTTTTTAAGGAGAAAGTGGGCCCATGTTAAGAGATTCTCAAGCCATGAAGAAGTTTTAAAAAATGGAAGATCTTGCAAATCAATCCAAGTTGGAAACTAATTCAAAGAGTCCATAATTTTAGCACTAAGTTGCTAAAGTTAACTCCAAGAAGATAGGCCTCAAGATATGAAGTTTTCAACCCAAGAATTATCCTAAGACTACATCACACGTCCAAGCCGTCCATACCAAGCATCACACGTCCAAGTTATGTGGGGACCACATGCATCTAAAGATTTGTTTTAAATCTGAAATTTCATATTTAAATTGTTTCTTAGCCAAAGTGGGACCCTTTTCAAGAGAAGCAAGCTACAAAGAGAAGTTTAAATTGAGGACTTTTGGTGGCAAGTCAATCAACAATGGAACTCCAAGAGTGTTCAATCTCAGCCCTCCAAATCCTATCCAAACTTGGACCTCACACTTCAAACCCTTCCAAACCCAAAACCTTGCAACCCAAGCTATCAGAAAAATATAAAAAGACCACAAAAAGGGCTGCACGTCAATACCATTCCCCTCATTCCTCTTGGATGACCAGCAACAAACTCCCCCTTTTCCATTAATTTTTCTTCATCTCTCTTCCTCCCATCACTGCTTCATCCAAGGCTTTCCCTAAGGCACACCACCACTTGGATTTTGTCGCACCGCCACCGCCGTTGCTATCGTTGCTTCACCATTGGACTAGCCATTCATCATCTTCCCTTGCTTAGATTTCAGATCACAAAACGAGAGCCGGTTGGGTCACCGTTCAAGACTGCGAATTCTTCTTTTGCGTTTAGTGTTTCATGTGTCTAGGGTAAGGTTGGATGCACTTTATTTTGATTCAAATAATTTTGTAATGGTTATTTGCTTGTAATGGGTCTTTCATTAATAACTCAAGTTTATGGGATCTTGGTCTTCACCAATGGGTCAACATCGAATCTTTGTTCATAGTGAGAGTGCGCACTTGGTGCAGTTATCTTGATTTTTTTATGGCATTTAGCAAAGTAACCGTTGAAAAATTTTAGAATTAAAATCCTTTTTTTATACTCTAATGTTGTTCTATTTTTTTTATGCATCTTAAAACTTATTACAATTGGTTGGACTGACAAATCTTATGGGCCCAATCCTGTTTATAATTTAACCAAACGGGCTGGGCTGAACCGGGCTTTTGATCAATTTTTGGGCTCTCTAGCAAATGTTTGGCCTAATTAAATTAAATTACATGCACTCCTTATACAGGCCAGGCCAGGCTTTCTTTCACTTAATCTATGCCCAGCCTAATTATTAAAAGGGCCCAAATTACATATTGAAGCCTAGCCTAAAGTGGGCTGGGCTGGGATCGGGCTTGTGCTGGCGTGACCCATGAACACCCGTACTTTCAAGTTTTAACACAACTCTACAAATCTATTAGTAGTCTCTGCTTTTTATCTTTCAAGAATTGTGAAAGCATATTTCTACAAAATAAAATAAAATAAACAAATTAGAAGTCTTTTCTTCTAGGTAGAAAAAAAAAAAGGGCGCAAAAAGCATAAGTGTTTATTTTGTTTTGGGTTACCGCAGGGGGGGGGGGGGGGGGTGGGAGTGCGGTGGAATGGGTTTGTTCATTTGGCGAGCTTCAAATCTATACATAGTGGCAAGGAAAGTAACTGTTACAAAAGTAGTATCTATTACTTAACTGGCCTATGTTAGCAATGATTTAAGGTTGATAATTTGTTCATGAATGAATGTTTTGAGTTGGCATGATAATTAATAGAGATGAGGTTTCATTGTAGACCACAACCATAATAATCAATGAATATCTTAAGAGTAAAAACCATGATTGGAAAGCAGCAGAAGAAAATGAATACATTACCGGGAATATGGCGCTATAGTAATCTAAGGTTGTCAACATGCTGTTCCATGGAAAGAGGCTACCAGTTCCTAAAATCCAACATACAAGCATTGCAGTGTACTTCCCCTGTTGATCACACAAAAGAGACACTAAGAATCTCTCTTAAGCCTCAAACCTTGATTGCGACATTTTCATCATTAGAAGTCATGGCTACTTCCCACCAATGAACCTGCAACAATGAGAAGAGAAGCATATGATAGTACCAAAAAGATCACTAATGGCTTTTGTGAAACAACCTTCTTTTGAAAGAAATTAGACAATCACTTCTACTAATATGCAAAGAGTAATGTGTTCAGCAGGCAATTTCCCACTACAATTTTAACAAGTGTATATTTGCACAAAGAATAAGACCATGTCATGCTTTAATGTTTCATTACTTTTTCCTGACATTCCATGGAGAATATTTATGCTTGGAATAATATTGAAAAATATAAGGTTTCTAATTGAGAAAAAAAAAGTATAAGAAATCGGAAAGTAATTCTAAACAATGAAGCATGAATCATTGGTGTAAAATCAACTAGTATTGATGAAGTATTTCTTTGAAAGATTGATGAATGATAGAAAAAGAAAGAAAATTGATGAATAATGTGGGGTTCTAGAGAAAAGACCACAAAATCAATATCAAAATCCACTTCATTCAATTTTTTTTCTCTTTTCCACTAAGAACTACTGATAGAGCAGGTTGAGAAAAATAAGCACGCGTTAGAAAAAATAAGTTACTTTTTTCTAAATTCAAGATTAAGGATGCTTCTTATAAAATTCACAAGTTGTAAATTATTGGGGAATTTTTTTTCTTTAAAAGAATTGGTGAATGATAAATAGAAGATTGAAGAGATTTTAAATTCCTGCTATTAGAGAAATGACCATGACCATAGAACCATTGTGGTAATGTACATCATCTAATCACCAAACCCATTTTCTTTCTTTTTAAGTTACTAACAACAAAAGCACACACATAATAGTCATCATCTTCAAGCAAGTCAAATACCATGGCCATATGATTACTGAAATTTTATTTACCAATCACCATTTAACAGAAACAAAGGAACCCATATCTCGCGTCTCGATAAAATAGAAAACAACATTGACAAAAGGAAATCACGAGTCATCATAAACCGACTTCATGTATTGAGACTTCTTCACACTACAATAAGCTTAAATTGATTAATGAAACTAGTAACGCTAATTAAAAATAAAGGAGAAACCATGTGAAGTGTGAACGCAATAGTGAAATATATTGGAGACCAAAGTTCTTTTTGACACATTGGTTGATCTTTTGTGTACATGCAAATTTATATAGAAACGAGTTCATATGGTAACCCCCATTCTGTTGGTTATGTTACTTAGGTTTCATAAAAACAACAGTCTGTGTTAAACAACCGAAACACTGTTCAACAAAAGCAAAGAAATCCATATCCATTACAATAGATCTTTATAAGAAACAATAGAAGACATGAATAATCAAATCCCCAGATCATATATTGAATCCTTTTAAACCATAATGAGCATAAGCAACAAAAACAAAGAAAACCAATTCCATTACAATAGATCCTGATTAAAAACAAAGAAAAACACATAAATAATCAAAACCCATTTCATATCTAGATCCCTTTTTCAATGCAATGGCCTTCACTTGCTTAATCCAAGTACCAACAGTCATGAAAGAAAGAAAAAAGAAAATACAAAGGAACAATGCTAACATGCCTACAACTTAAACAACACCTTAGAGATAGTAATAGATCTTTTGAAAAAACCGAAAGGCTCAAGTCACGAGTTTAGTATTCTCAATGAAAAAGAGAGAGCTCCATTCTGAGATTCAAAAGTAGGCTCTTTGCTCTCGTTGTTACAGCTTTATAGGATAAACTTGATTGGCTTCCTGTTTAAAGATTCAGCGAGCAACAAAGGCCCGTGCTCCTATAATAACATATATTAAATATTGGTATATAACCCGTGCTCCTATAATAACATATATTAAATATTGGTATATTATTTTATACACATAATAAGTATGAAAGAGATATTGGGCCACAATTGCATTTTTTTAATACATAAAAAATATATTAATGCATCGATAATGAATATGTAATTTAGAATAAGCTAACGGAAAAAAATATCTATTGAATTTAGTTAGAAAAAAAAAGTAGGAAAAAAGTTGGTCCAAGTTATGTAAATGATGCTAATTCAAGTTATATAAATGATGCTAACTGAGGGTGAAGGACATGGTAGTGTTGTCAGGATTATATGCTGCAAGGAATTAAAGAAATACTAATTAGCTTTCTAGAAACTCTACTGGAGTTAGGTAACTCATCTGCTTTCCTCCTCCTCAACTTCCTTGGCTAAAGGAGGAGTAACTGATTCCATTTCACTTTGTACCCAATCATGCATGCCAGGTACTGGGTGTATCATACTATTATATGCCCTCAAATACATCTCCTTGTTGTAGCATGAATGAATGTAATCTTCAGTAGCGGAGAGCAAAAACCGAATCGACCGATTTACCAAACCAAACCATAGCCGAAATTTAATTTCGGTTCGGTTATTTCGGGTAAATGTCCCGGCAAATTCGGTTATATAATTTCGGTTCGGTCAATGATCTTATTTTAACCGATTAACCGAGTTATATGCAATTTTATTTTGAATATTTTTATACTTACATACCCATTACCCAACCCATACATAACGTAGCCCAACCACATTAATATACTTACATACTCACTACCCAGCCCATACATACCCACAGCCCACTAATTATTGATCCATGACTCCATGAGTCCATGACCTGATGACCATGTAAAGATTTGTAGGGTTTTCTATTCTAAGTAACTTCGAGTCTTCGACCTAAACCTAAATGATTCGTTCTTTGTCTCTCTGACCAGTGACCTCTCTCCACTCTTCTCGTCTCCCATCTGACATGAGCATCAAAAACATTTCTGTCTCTCTCAACTCTCGCCTCCCATCTACTCTCTCGGCTCTCGCAAACGGCAGTCGTCTCTCGCCTCTCATCTCTGTCTCACGGAGTCGCCGACGACAAGGGTGAGATTTGGTTGTGGTAATTTTTTCTTTGTTATTTGTGAGATGTTTGTACCCACTTATTTGTAGTAATTTTTTTTGTTATTCTGGGAATTTATATATGATTCTGGGTTTGTGTTGTGAGATGTCTATAACTTACAAAAATTTCAATTGTGGCCCCTGAGAAGGCAAATATATTTATTTACCTGTGTGAAGCTTTTCTAAGTTAATGTCTCATGTTTGTACCCACATATTTATACAATAATATTTCCTTATATGAAGTCTGTTTTTCTCTGCAAATCTGTATAATTGATTCACTCTCTGTTTTAGATGACGCATGAATCTGGTTCCAACGCAACTCCGGAAACTGGTGGAGCTGAAGCTGATGCACCAAATATTGTTGATGGTGCTATTGATGGTGCTAAAGGGAAGAGGAAGGACATGGAACCTAGAGCACTAGCTTGGAATCACTTCACCAAATTAAAAGTCGTGGATGGTCGCACTAGGGGTAAGTGTAAAGGTTGTGGTAAAGTATTCCTACCTGACTCTAAGTCGAATGGCACTAGTTCACTTAATTACCATATGAGTCGTTGCAAGCATATTAAAAAAGTTGAGGGGACAAGCCAATCGCAATTGTCAATTGCAAGTGGGGGAGAATGTGAAGGTGGGAGGATAGGTACATTAGGATCTTGGAAGTTTGAGCAACAAGCTAGTAGAAACAAACTTGCTAAAATGGTGGTGATTGATGAGTTACCTTTTAAGTATGTTGAAAATGCGGGCTTTAGGGAATTTGTTGCAAGCTTGCAACCTCGGTTTCGTGTTCCATTTCGGTGGACAGTAGCAAGGGATTGCTATGATTTGTTTATAGAAGAGAAGGCTAAGTTGAAAACCTTTATAAAATGTTCATGCGATAGAGTTTGTTTGACGACTGATACGTGGACATCATTGCAAAGGATCAACTATATGTGTCTCACGGTACATTTCATAGACAAGGAATGGAAATTGCATAAGAAAAATTTGAATTTTCCCCCAATTAATAGCCACAAAGGTGATTCAATTGCTAGGGCAATTGAGAGGTGCTTGGTTGAGTGGGGAATAAGTAATGTGTTCACCATTAAGGTGGATAATGCTAGTTCTAATGATCAAGCAATGAAGAATTTGCAGAAAAAATGGCAAATAAAGATGGAAGTATATTGAAAGCTAGGTACCTTCACATGAGGTGTATGGCACATATAATCAATTTAATTGTGCAAGATGGGTTAAAGGAGATGAATAGGTCTATTGAACGTGTTCATGGGGCTATCAAATATGTGAGGCATTCTCCATCTAGGATTGCTAGATTTAGAGAATGCATTGAAATGGAAAAAATTGAGTGTAAGAAATTCTTGTGCCTAGATGTAAGCACTAGATGGAACTCCGCGTATTTGATGTTGGAGTCGGCGCAAAGGTTTATACCGGCTTTTGAAAAGTACGTAGACTTGGATCAAATGTATGCAACTGAACTACAAGCGGGAAAGGGAGTTCCTGAGAATGATGATTGGGAAAAGGTGAAAAAATTTGTGATCTTTTTGAAACACTTCTATGATCTAACTTTGAGGATTTCTGGAACTTCATATGTGACATCCAATCAGATTTTTAATGATATCGGTTCAATACATTGTCTTTTGGATCAATGGAAGAACGGTTTAGACCTTGAAATAAGTATAATGGGGAGTGCAATGAAACTGAAATTTGATAAGTACTGGGGGGATTTTGGGAAGATGAACATGGTTATATATATTGCAGTTGCTCTTGACCCTAGGTTTAAGATGGAGTATGTGGAATATGTGTTGAAAACAATGCAGCCAGGGCAAGTGGGTGACAAGATGGTGAATGATGTGAGAGCTGCCACTTCTGATATGTTTAGTGACTATCAAAAGAAGTTCTCTTCTTCAAGTGGGCAGTCTGTTGATAAACCCCAAGCTCTAAACACACCGGCACAAGAAGAAGCGGGTGAACGCTTCACAAATGTCTACCTTTCTAGTTTTAAAAGGTTCAGATATGAAGTTAGAGATGAAAATAGAACAGAGTTAGACAAGTACTTGTCTGAAGGAATTGAAGATGCAACTGCTGATTTTGATATATTGGGATGGTGGAAACTTAGTACTTCAAGGTACCCAATTTTATCACAAATGGCTCGTGATGTGTTGGCCATTCCAGCATCAACTGTTGCTTTTGAATCTGCTTTTAGTGCCGGTGGACGTGTCCTTGATCCATATAGAACTTCTTTAACTCCGAGGATGGTGCAAGCATTAATTTGTACGAAGGACTGGCTTACTAGAGAACCCATTTGTAGCTACTTGGAGGAGGCATGGAAGCAATTGAGAAATTAGAAGAAGGTATTCATATGGTGGTTATAAATTGTATACGAGTCGTTGCAATGCATCTATGTATTTTGGCATAATTTTAGTACTAAACTTGTTATATGTTTTATTATGTATTAGATTTGTCTAAACTCGGATTGGAGCCGGACATCAATGATGTATGAGTTTGAGGTAATACATAAATATTACTCTTTTAAATTCAGTTCAGTTGCCATCTGCCAAGTTCTGATAAACTTGTCTCATAATTGTTTATTCATTCACTGAAAGAGTGTAGAAGAAAATAGGCAATAAACAATCATTTCATGCATCCTTTATTTTCTTCAACTTTCCGTCAATAATTTTTATGAAATTAATGTTTTCTGAAGCTCCAAGTTTTATTGAGTTACTAGTACTATAAGATGCAGGTCATTATAATTATTAATGTATTTTAGATTTGATCCATGTTATAAGTTAGCAACTGCTTATTAAAATGGTTTGAACTTTGAAAGTACTTCTACTTGGTAAAAAAAATAAGATAGAGTAAGATAGAGTGAAAATATGCATACTTCTTCATTTGTTCGTATGAATATGATGCATTGGGCTCTTCTTGGGGGAGGAGAGTGGATTAGTGGAAGTAGTTTTCTGCTGCCTTCATTAGGTGACTCTTCTTGCATTGAGTGAATTTACTCTGCTGAGTTATCTGAATCAGTTTTTGTAATTGCAGGCTTGCTTTTTATGCTGTTTGGAACTTGGAAGTGATACATGTTGCTTGGCTGCTTGCAGGCTTGCTGATTTCAGACTTGTGGTGCTTTTTACACGTTGCCGATTTCAGACTTGAAATTCTTGGACTTATTAATGTTATCTGTTGTAGACTTATTAGTTGGAGTGTTGTTTATGGTTATTGTCTATTTGTGTAATTGTGTTTAATGTATTTTCAAGCACTGCTATGATATATCATTTATGGATAATGGATTTATGGGCCAATTATTAAGCCCAATTTCACAAATGAAATGTATATAATATAGCAATCTAGTTCTAAATTTTCAAAAACTTGGGCAATTATTAAGTCCAACAAAATGCATCACATTAACGAATTGACCGAAAACCGAACCTATATAATTCGGTTCGGCTCGGTTCGGTTAAAAGTTTTACAAAACCGCAAATCGGTTCGGTTCGGTTAATACATTCTACTGTAAAAAAAATCGGTTTGGTAAAAAATTCGATAAATAACCGACCGAATAACCTAATGCTCAGCCCTAATCTTCAGGCTTTTCTTGATTCATATATATACATGCTATGGCATGCTTACAAGGTATCCCAGTCAAATCCCACATTCTTCATAAACATATGTTCTACTTCTAATATAAACAACAAAAGTTTTGGCAAAACAGTCAACCTCAAACTCACCTCTGCCTGATCAGTTGGAAAACAGTGTCTGCTATCATTCTTGTTCTTTTCCAACTTTTCCAATATCCTTGGACAGACTGTCCCATCATACTTGGTCATTCCTTTCAACTTCACTTGAGTTTTGTTCATAAGCTTCCTCTTCACACACTCAAGCAAATCAACTATTGGTTTCTCCCTTGCTTCAAGTATGTAAATGTTGAAAGACTTATAGAGGTTGTTTGTTAATGCATCACATTTGGCCCTTGTGGAAAAATGAGATTTGGCCCACCTGTTTGGATTATCGGTTATTAGCCAATTATATGCAACCTGGTCCATCTCTTTGATCCTCTACATATTACTATCAAATTCTCTTGGTGATCCACATGATGCTGCAGCCCATATAGCATATTTAAACAATTTTTCTCTAAAAAGCTTTTTGAAGTTGTTATACATATGCTTCAGGCAATGTCTAATTTCAACAATAGGAACAACTATCTCAAATGCCGCATCAAGCCCTTTCTTTCTATCAGACATAAAAATCCAGCCCATGTCACCCCCCATCTCCGATGTTATCAATTAATAATTTCAAAAACCAAGTCCATGAGTCCATATTTTCAGCCTCTACAACAGCCATTGCAATTGGGAATATATTTTCATTCCCATCTCTACCTATTGCAGCCAGCACTTGTCCACCATAAATACCTTTGAAGAAGTACCCATCTAGACCAACTATGGGGTCTACATCCACTCACAAACCCTACCTTTTGTACCTCGTAATAGACATACAATCTCTGGAAATATGGAATTCTATTCATATGAGGTCTTTGTGTCACCACAAATATGCTTGCGTTGGGATTGTACTTCTGGACAGTGACACAGTAGTCCTTCAATTTAGTGTATTGTACTCTAATATCTCCAGAGATGTTATCTGCTGCCTACCTCTTGGCTCTATACAACTTATCCTTCGACAAATCCACATTTAGTTCTCTTCTCAACTTTTTCTGCATTGTAGGGATTGACTGTTTCGGATTGTCACTCATCCTCTACTGGTATTTATTAGCTATATAGCTGGAAGTAATCGAGTGGCTTTTAAACTTCATACCACATATATGTTTGGGCTTGAATGTCTTAATTTGAAATGTCATCTCACCCTGCATGGGTGATGCATGAATCCTAAATCCACAATCAGATTTACATACAGTGTGATTCTCTTGTTCTCATTTTTCAAATATTTAATGTCATAGCCCTGCCTTACAATCCATTCAACAAGCGAATGTCTGAATACTTGTGGACTTGAAAATATCATACAACTTGAGTTGAGGATTCCCTATATTAATCGGCTCATTAAAGTCAGGCCATTTAGACATGTTTTTCTCATCAGATAAGCTGTACAAAGATTGAAGCTCATCCCCATCCTCAGCATCTATAATCCAGTTCTCATCCACTGGTGCTTGTTAGTTTTCAGTCTGTTCTTCTTCCACACTCTTAGCTTTATGAGGTTGTGATTCCTTTTCACAAGATCCTCTAAAGATATCCTCATCATCCGCCTTCTCAACAGCCTCATATAACTCGGAAGGTGCATCGACATTTAATCTGATGTGGTCACTCTCAACCACACTGTCATCATCATTAGAGTTATCATGATGATTATGTTGCTGATCTTGGTCATCATCACTGCTTCATCAACAGCATGTTAATCCTCAACATTAGCAGCATAGTCCAAAGCATAGTGAGGTGCACTGCTAGTTGATGCAATTTTTGCTGCAGGTAATTACTTCAAGGCACCTTTGGTGTGGATATTTTGCATTAGGATCTTCCTCTTAGGTGACACTACCGTCAAAGGTTCATATCCCCTCTCTACATAAATAGTCAAGACTTCACTGCCCTTATAAAGTTCTAATAGAACAACTACATCCTTGTCTTATTCAATCCGCCTCAGACCATTATCAAAACCCAAGGTCGGCACCTTAAAATACATTGAATTGTTCGCTGGGTACCCTAATTCTATCACATAATCCCTGAAATAAAAAAATGATGCTTTATCAATATCAAAATCAATGATTTCATCTACCACACCCCCAATGTATACACTATTTGTTTGGTCTGTAAAATAACCACCATAGTGGAATCAAACTGTGACTTCATCAAACAACATTTGCATGTAAACGACAATTCTTTGAGGCAAAAATTCATATAAAATAACAAAGAAAATTCCATGTGTGACAAAACCATGGATATAAGAAACATTTAAATGTGTTACTGTGGTCCCCTCCATGTGTGACAGCCACCATGGATATCAGACAAAACTAGCCGACACAGTGCAGACGGGTGGAGATTCCATTCCACCAACATTAAAAAAATAAAAAACAAAAGAAATAGATAGCACAAGAGGGGACCATTTTCATACAACATCACTATATCAAACAACGAAAGGTCCTACATCCACTCAAGGCTTCTGAAAAGCGAAAAACTCATCCTCGTTCACTAAATGAGACAAAGAAAGGGACACATTTTGAATTCAAATTTCACATAGAAATCATACAAACCCATTAGCAACTTTAAAATCCATGCACGTAGAGATGTCAAATTAAGATGATTGTTCAAAACCCTAAACCCAAAACCCTCGGCATCGGAATATACATGGCATTATTAAGGGTTTGAGATTTTACCTCTGAAAGCATTGATGTTATTGATGGATATCACTATGATTTGTAGAGCTTCTTACTGGATATGAAGATTGCCGTGAAGGAGGGGCGGTTTTGCCCAAAGTCGCCTCGCCAATAAAAAAGAACCCTAACTGCAAGCGAAAAAGGGGAAAATGATCGAAAGGGGCCAGACACAACTTAATATGGAGGGGTAAATTCGTCATTCCACCTTTTCCATCATGGCCGTTTCTATTTGCATTGTGATTTAAAATATAAGTAGTTTTAGTACAAAATACCAAAGTACAGGGGGTAGTCTTAATTTTGAGAAAAGTACAAGTAGGTATTTTGCTATTATCTCTTTATTATATGCAAGAAAGTGAAATACCCAAGATTGGCTATTTCCACTATATTTTATGATGTGGGCCTGCTGGTTCGTGTTCATTAGCAATGAATGCATCCATCCCTTAGACCTATTACTTTTCGGTTCTAAGATTTTTTTTTACTTGGTTTGTAATCTCATCCTAATCTTGTCTTAAACTTGACAGTAGGGATCGAAGTGAAATTTGGTCCAATAATAATAATTCATGGGGGCTTACATACATGAGAGGTTAGATTTCTTAAGTGTGCTGCATTTAAGACTTGTATCTTATATCTGTAATTAGGGAGAATGTTCTCCCGCGAGCAAACTGCACATTGCTTAGATGCAGTTATGATTGTGGGGTCTAGTTAGATTAATGTCTATCAATGCAAAGGATAAGGTGGAGCCAAAATAAAATCAGCCCCATTAGATTATATATCCTAGAGCTTGATGTTATTTATTTCTTTTTATAAAAAAAAATTAGCTCTTGATTTAACCGTTTTAAATTTTATGGCATCTTAACCATATGGTTGTTCGATATTCAATCCAATGATGGGTGAAATTTCTGGATCACAAGTCATGGGATGGCAAGATTATCAAAGTGTATTGATCAAAGGTGGGCCCAAGTAGTGGGCCCCGTTTAAGTAGAGACTCGAATTTGGAAAATAGAAGGGCGAGGAGGTTTGTACTAAGAGGAGGGAGGCCACGGGGTAATTTGGGATTTGAATGAGCCAAACCTAGTTTCAATGTCAAGCTTGGCCTGGTTCGGGCTTGAGTTGGATTATAAACAAGCCCCGCTAAGGAAGGAATGTTGGTTTATTCCTGTGAGAACTTCTCTCACAATACAAGGAATTGGGCTCATCTGGGACCTCACTGATCATTAAAGTTTCTTTTTTTGATAACGCAGGGTTTCCAGCCCTTTGGGCCAGAATAATCCCTATGGGCCCAGGAGAGAAAGCCGGGTAAAATTCCCCTATGGCCTCAGTGTGGTAGAGAAGTTTCGAACCCACAACCTCCGAGTACAAACCGTGGTCCTAGGCCAACTAAGTTATCCCTCGGGGTTCATTGATCATGAAAGTAGGGGAATGGAAAGATCCATATGGAGAATTTCGGATCAATTCGATACGATGCCCATAAAGCAACGGTCTGGTCCATAGTCCATTCAATGGGTGCAAATCCTTGAGTCCGGTGACCATCGGGATTCTATATGTATGAATGAGTTAGAAACATACACATACACACTGACATAGCTAAGAATGTCAAGTGGATCCTCACCAAAAAATTATAAGAAGAGCTTTAAAAGAGCTAAAAAAAAAAAAAAACCAAAAAAGATGATGCCTTTCCATAGAAGGGGATATCTACAAACTTTTCATACATTCAGATCTTTAGATCCCCGTCACCTCCCCATGTTTGGTGGCTACTTATTATATGGAAAATGGTCGGTAAACTACATGGGCCAGGAAAAGACTTATATGTAAAATGGTCTGCAAACCAACCACAAATAGCATGAGAGGAGTACTCAAAAGAGAGATGTTGCGCTGCAAGATGAATGGCAGTTGACTAGGACACCAAATCTTCCCCAAGATTTCTCTTTATCAAACAAAAACAAAAAAAAAATCTCTTTCTTTATTTTAATTTTTTAATTTCTACGCATCTCTTATGGGTTAAGTTTGGCTCAACCCAAGTTGCACCCCCACTAATAATTTCTCTAATCGAGCTAAGTTGGGTGAATGTCCTCTCTTAATTTAGATCCATGGACCCAATCCATTTTCATTCAAGTGGGTTTATGATGAAGAAGAGGATGTACCCAATCCTTGAATCCTTCTAATCATACAATCATAGAAACACAAGGGCATAGCTGTTAATATCGTTTCGGACATCATTTCGCTTTGGCTTGCAAAATGAAAAGTTTCGGTCGATTCGAGATTTCGGCGAAATTTTTTGGAATTATATTTCAGGGCAAATATAACATAATATATATACATATATAAGTAAAAAAATAGAAAAAGTAATAAATATAAATTTAATCCATTATAGTAATTTTTTTGGAATTATATTTTGTGAAAATATAAGAAATACAAAATATCTGTGTAAAAAAAGTAAAAAAAAATAATTATGTAAAATTTTATTTGGGCTGTAATCCCGAATTTCGACCGATATTGACCGAAATTCAAACCGAAAAGTTCGTACTGAAATTTTATTTCGGCCACTTGACCGAAACGAAAAATTTTGGCCATTTTATCCAAAACGAACGGAAATTAATAACCATGCACAAGGGAGATCGGTTCATCCAAGTAGGGCTCAAATGGCCAAATATGATAAGTCCCCAGCCCACACTATTAATCTACGGCCCTCCCATCGATCTTGTTCGTGCGGCCCAGAGCCAAAGATGAAAGAGGCGGTGCGTGGGGTGCCCCTTTAGGCCTTTACCCTTTTAAAGATAGCGTCTCACTCCGGCTGAAGCAGCAGTAGCAAAACCATCTTACATCGTCTATTGTCTCTCTCTACGTAGGCTCCAAATATCGCATCGCATGGAAGACAGCTTCAATTGTCGGGTAGACAAGATCTTCGGGTCTCTCTTAGGATCGTCTTCGTCGTCTTCATCATCTTCTTCTTGTCCATGGACTCTCTCAGACGCAGAAATCGAGCGCAAGCAATGGAATCGAGACAAGGGAGATTCAGATCTCTCCCCTGACACATACCAACAACGCACTCCTTCCTCTTCTTCTTCTTCTTCTTCTTCTTCTTCTTCTTCTGTGTTCAATGGTTTCTTCTCTTCGGAGCAGATTAACAACAACAACAACAACAACAGAAAACCTAGCGGCTCTAAGAAACCGATTGAAGACGATCTAGAAGATCTCGATGATGATGATGTTGATGAAGATGAAATAGAAAAGGAAAGGGATCGGCCTGAAGAGGACTGCGATAAAGAGGAGCTGGAGATTAGGAATGGCATCGGTACGGATTGTACTCTCGACTATGAGGTTAGGGTTTTATCTTCTTTCGTTTCTTGATTTCGTTTTGAATAAAAAAAATACCATTTTTACCTCAAGGTAGCTGTGTGTGTACTGTGTATGATTTGTCTATTCTGGTGAGAGCCATCCGCATATGGTACCATGCCAAACTTGCTAATGAGGCTCACCTAAGTGAGACCATGTCAATCTCTGGGGAAGTGAGGGATTGGAACACCTAAGGTTGTGCAAAATATCAATCCCATTTTATCATCTTGATCCCTTGACCTGTTGCAGTCAAGTTTAATAGCTTTACAAGGCATCATTGTTATGGACATCAATCCAAGGGTGTGTTACAGTTGGATTGTCAAATTTGCGCTTGTAACAGTTAATAGAAGGGTAGTGTGTTTGAGGGACCTAACTTGATAATAGGTGGGCTAAAATAGCCGAACTGCATGGTTCTCAATTGAATATTTGTATGTAGATACACTTTCATACATGCATTCATACATATATGTATGTAGCTTGTCATTTTCTGGGCTATGTTGCCCATAGAGGTCATGGGTGACAGCCATATCTGACCTTCCTAGGGTGTTGTGGCCGGTCCCAATGCAGTGGTGCAGGTCATTATAATATTGGAGCAACTGGGATGTACTTATGAAGCGAACAAACAATCATGTCTACCACCTACTCCAAGGATCTTAGTTGCTCATTAGGGTCTTAGTCATTTGAAAGTTATCGGCAACATCAGTGTGTGTGTCTGTGTGTGCGTGAGAGAGAGTGCCATCAATTGAGTGGATCCCTTCAGCTCAGTTGAGTGGTTTCCTTTGCTTCAGGGTAACCTATCCTATGACATAGGAGCAAATGGTCAATGGGTTGCATCCTAGATCAAGCATTATCGTTTTTAGAGAAATTGGACCAATTCAATCGTACTTTGACATGTCTTTTAAAGGGCCCAATCAAATGGATTGAATCAAATCATAAAATAGATGGTCCATATAGTTCCAACTCAAATTTAAGAGTACTGATTTAATTTTGAGATTAAGCAAATGGCCGTCTAGACCTAATGACACAACTTCCATATCTAATGGGCCCCACAATCCTTTAAAGTGGAAACCATCCCGAAGTGGCGTGCCTCCTATCTTCTCTCATGCACAGTTGATTTGCAAATTCTTCATTCCTATTCTAAATGTAATTAAGCCTCCTTTACGATAAAGCAGTTATGCTTAAGAGGAAGTTAGGGGTTGTAGCTTTATCAGTTACCATATGTGGATATGATACCCAAAATGGAACGCTTGCTTTTTGTTGTTCGTTCTTTGAGGATTTGTCACCGTTCATGATTTGGGTAAAATAAGACTCTTTAGGGCCCGTTTGGTAAATTCACTTCACTAGTGAAGTAGGGTGAATGGTCATTTCAAGAGACAATTAAAGAAAAGGAGTCAAATCAGAAAGTACCATATTTCAAAAAACACCTCTACTTTTTATTTTAACCAAAAAAGGTCAAAATCTCACTTTTCCATGCCACTAAATGACAAGAAACCTATGACACCCGGATACGACATTTGACCTATGGTACCTATACCAATACGGATCCAGGTATGGGATACAGCAAAAATGGTTTGGATACAGTGCCCAATTTCAGGATATGGCACGAGTTAGGTCATTCAGGTCGGAGCGACCAAAACTGGTTGATTCCAGTGAAGTCGACAAAAACAGCCACCATCGAGGATGGGGAAAAAAAAATGCAGCAGCAGCAGCAGGCAGGAAGGGGGAGCATACCTGCTTCTGTGTTGCTGCTGCCTCTCACTACTACTTGCTGCTGCTTCTCGCCATCGCCACTGCTTGCTGCTGCTGCTTCGTCTTCATCTTTCCTTGCCGTCGCTTGCATATGCTTCGGCTTCGTCTTTGTCGGGTGGAAAGGGATGCAAGGGTTTTTTTTTTTCCACCGAGATGAAAGTTGAAAGGGTTAAAAGGGGAGAAAGGAGTTTTGCCCTTTTAATATTGCTGATAAAGTGTAGCAGACCCATTGTAGGCCTATCTCATTGAAAACCTGAACCATATAAAATCTTCAGTGAGGCCCATTTATTAAAAACCTAAATCATTTAAACTCAATCTAGTTCTGTCTTAAGGGCTTTTCCTTTTTCTTTTAGGGTCTTTTGTTCTAGCTTGTCAGTATACAAATCATGTACTACTTGCTTTTCTAAATTACCATTCAAAAATATAAAATAAAATGGGCCCTAGCTAATTTTTCAAATTTCACTCAAATATAAATAGGGTCCTAACCAAATTTCACTCTAGCGGAAAATTTGCGCCGAAGTATAAAATGGGACCTAGCTATATCATGATGCTGTACCTGTATCCGTATGCTAAATTTTTTAAGTTGGCGTGTCGAATCCCCGTTCTCCATTCCTCGTGTCCATGTTTGTACTTGTGTCCATATCTGGGCATCATAGCAAAAAATCATCTTTTTTATAAAAAGTCAACGAAGTTACATTCTTATTTCACTAAATATCAAAAAAGAATACTTTTTTATTTTGACCCATATTCTTTTCTTGTCTCTTAATTTGACCCTTCACCTCATTTCATTCTAATAGTGAAGTTACCAAACTAGCCCTTAAGAAAGAATCTAT
The DNA here is from genome assembly GCA_028538565.1 of Umbellularia californica. Lineage (NCBI taxonomy): Eukaryota > Viridiplantae > Streptophyta > Magnoliopsida > Laurales > Lauraceae > Umbellularia > Umbellularia californica. The sequence continues at coordinate 31,757,816 of JAPQWN010000002.1, forward strand.
TATGATTTAGATGGTCCAAGTGGTTGGCATCTACACGGCAGCAGGTGGGGGCACAGCTCTAGGAATTTCTAGTGCACAAGTTGCACTCTAGATCTGGATAAGACTTGAATCCACGTGGGACCACCCAAGATAGTTTAGAAAAAAAAATTCTCTAACTATTTGTTATGATGTTTCTAATTTTATTTGAAGAGTTGTGATTAGGATACTTTCTAATTTTGTTTGCTTTCCTAGTTTGGTTAGGTTTTTTAGCCCCTAAGGTTACTTTTCCTATCTATATGCATTGTAAGAGACTTAGATCTTGGTCTTTTGATTATTGGAATAATATCTTGTGTTTTCCATCCCTTGGTGGTGCGTCCTCGTTAATAGTCTCTGCGGAGACGTATGATAGTGTCTGTGGACACATGCTTCAGCACTTTATCATGCTTCCACACCTCCACACAAGCCCTGCATCAAGACTCCATACTCTTAACCCTTTTATTAATTTCTTCTCATGTTTGAATGTAATCAGGATCTCTTAAATAGGGTTTCTATTATCATTGGGATTGCAATTAATGGTTGAGATCTATCTAGCTTTTAGGGTTTCTTTTCTTATTTTTATACAACAATATTTTATATCCATGAAAAATGTTGGCGGGAGGATTATTCTTCAATTTATATGAAAACCAAATTGCTGTTTGCACTTTTATAATTTCCTTCTCCTTCGTTTGAGTTTATCCCATTGGACTGAAGGTACTGTTGGCAGATTTTGGCGATCAACAGTGAGCGAGTCGCTACTTTCCTACTTGTTTGAGAGTATTTTCTCTTCATTAAAGATCAAGGTTCAATGTGTTCGCCACAATCGGGATTTATGCTTCCTTGACTACGTTAATTGGTATCAAAGCAAATCGATCCATACGATTTTTTTTTTTTTTTTTAATTCCATCTCCCAATTAATGCCTCTTCTACATGGACATGTTGCATTTGGTTGAGAGCAATGTATAAAAGTCATATGACCTGCATGATTTGAAAATCCAGAATCTTCGTAGGCGGGTCAAGACCTTCACTTTGGCGTTTGAATCAAAATTGAACCGTCAGATTAGTTGTTTGATAAGTTGGCCTATGAAAGTGATGATTTTTTTATTTACGATGATAGACCAGATGATGATAATGATTTTGAGGATTCGAAGTATCATGATGAGTTAAATGAAGATTGTGATGAGGAACATGACATGCAGATCTAGGATGCATATGAATATGATGATGCCCCCATGATCAAATATTTGATATATCTCAAGATCATGGTTTTAATGATAAAATAATTTTCGATGAGCATTAAGATTATGAGGAAGAAACTCCATATGTCAACGACGAGCAAATTGACTTGATGGATGGATTAGATTTCACTGATGTCACTTTGGAGGTTGTTGTTGAGATAGATGATAATTTGAAGGGTGCGTATGTGATAGATTTTGCAGATAATGAGAAGCATATAATATTTGTGCTAGAGAATTGTTATTTAGAATTTTAGATCCTCTTTGTGAAGGGATCCAATGGCGAGATCTATCATAGATTGAGTTAAGGCCCAGATGGATTGCACCAGTCAATCTTCCAAACTAAGTAATGACAAATCTCCATATCTTCAAGTGCCACCAAAAAATCAAAACCGCATGCGGAAGAGGAAGAGAAAACGGAAAAGAAAGCGTAGAATGGTGGATGTTGACTCAAGGTCGAGTCGTTTTGAAGCGAGAGAGTCTGATGCAGGAGTGAATGGTTAAATTTTGGTGGGTCACATTCTAGATCAAGCACTATTCTTTTTAGAGAAATTTGACCAATTCAAGAGTACTTTGATCTGTCTGTTAAAGGGCCCAATCAAATGGATTGAATCAAATCATAGAATGGATGGTCCGGATAGCTCCAACTCAAATTTAGAAAGTGTTGATTTAAGTTTGAGATTAAGCAGATGGTCATCTAGACCTAATGACACAAACTTCAGTGGCTAATAGCCCCACAATCGTTTAAAGTGGAAATCATCCGGAAGTGGTGCACCTCCTATCTTCTCTCATGCACGATTGGTTTGCAAATTCTTCATTCCTATTCTAAATGTAATTAAGCCTCCTTTATGAGAAAGCAGCTGTGCTTAAGAGGATATTAAGGGGTGTAGGCTTGTAGCTTTATCAGTTACCATATGTGGATATGATACCCAGAATGGAAGGCTTTTTTGTCGTTCATTCTTTGAGGATTTGTCACCGTTCATGATTTGGGTGAAATAAAACTCTTTAAGAAAGAATCTACTATGATTAAGATGGTCTAAGTGGTTGGCATCTACAAGGCAGCAAGTGGGGTCTACAACCCCTAGAAACTTCCAACGCAAAAGTTGCACCATAGATCTGTACGAGACTCCACGCTCCAATCCTTTTCTTACTTTCTTCCCATGTTTGAATGTAATCAGGAACTCTTAAATAGGGTTTCTATTATAATTGGGATTATGATTAATGGTTGAGATGTAAACTAGCTTTTAGGGTTTTCTTTTCTTATTTTTATACAATAGTATTTTATATGTATGAAAAGTGTTGGCGGGGAGGATTATTCTTCAATTTATATGAAAACCAAATTGCTGTGTGCACTTTTATATATCCCTTCTCCTTCGTTTGAGTTTCTCCCATAGGATTGAAGGTACTAGTGGCAGATTTTGGTGATCAACGGCAAGCGAATTGCCACTTTTCTCCTTGTTTGAGACTTTTTCTTTCATTAAAGATCAAGGTTCACTACAATGGGATATCAAGGTTCACTACAATAGGATTTATGCTTCCCTGACTGCATCATCCTATGATGAGGTTAATAGGATGCATTGATTCCCTTGCTTCACATCTCTTAGGGTTCTCTTTTCAATGCTTATTCCATGTTAGGGTTTCGATAAGTTTGTCACTAGGGGATGAGATGGAATGGAGAGAGTGAGCCATTTGATAAGGAAGTCTTGTAGGGGAAGATGTTGCCACGGCAGTCGTAGAATAAAAGTGATCAAGTGAAGGAAAAAATGGAAGTGGTCAGAGGAGAAACTATATAGCTCTCTCTCTCTCTCTCTCTCTCTCTCTCTCTCTCTCTCAAGCAGCAGTGCAGTGATGTATGCAGCTGAGGCATCCTAATAGATCGAGTGATTCGAACCTTGTTCCTTCATGACCCAATCAATTCGATCAAGCATGCGTGTGTGTTTTTGAATAACCTGTATAGTATATCTATAGTAGCTAGTAGTTAATTCATGAATTGAAGAAAATGGGCCCTTTTAACTCAGTGGTAGTAAAATCATCGTGAGGAATAAGTCATTTATTCAGATCTATAGGAACTTAATGGTATCTGATAATATGTAACAGAAGCTGGTGTCGTCCAGACCTGAAGCACTGTAATACGCAGGTTAACCTGATCTAAAGCTCTGTAATACATAGGTTAACCATGTTCAGGGCTGTGCTGTGCTTTCTCACAGACATGTGTCTTTGTTTTTCACTTTGGGAGTTACATGTGTTAATAGTGGTGGTGTGAGTAATGGACTTTTTATACGTTTCCTTTTTTAGCCTCTCCCACATCAACTAGGAATGTATGGTAGGACATTTTCTTCACATTATATATATGGAGCCCTTCTTGCTATCACCATCTTCCTTTTGGTGAGTGAGCCCTTCTTGCTATCACCATCTTCCTTTTGGTGAGTGTCTATAAGCAGGGAATTTTGAAAGGATAAATACTAAATTTGTTTCCTCATATCTGTGTTTCTGAGAATCTTTTTCCCGTGCTTGAGTAGTGTTGTACATAATGCGTTAGCAGTCTGATCAATTCAGTACCATGACCTGCATCTCTGTTCAGATTGTTTTTAGTGCTTTGCACTTCAAATTGTTGAACATGGTGGTTGCTATGGTGCCTTTTCAATCCAACCACTGCTAATGAGGTGCCTTTTCTATCAGCAGGGGATTTTTTTTTTTAATGTTAACTATCATTAAAAGAGGCTAAACAGTACAAGAGATGTATACTGAAAAGTAAAACAACCACAAACACAGGGAGGTTAACAGCACTACTATGACTACGTGTAAGCCATAGAAATCCCACTAACCAAAACAAAAGCCCAAAAGACAGCAAGGGTAAAAGGATAAATACTATCAGCAGGGGATTTTGAAAGGATAAGTACTAAATTTGTTTCCTCATATCTGCGTCTCTGAAAAAAATTTCCCCTGTGCTCGAGTGTAGTTGTACATAATGCTTTAGCAGTCTGTCAATTCAGTGTCATGATATGTGCATCTGTAGTCTGATTGTTTTTAGTGCTTTGAACTTCAAATTGTTGAACATGGTAGTTGCTATGGTGCCTTTTCAATCCAACCACTGTTAATCAGGTGGCATGGATTCCTTGCAGGGTGTGGTATTGGTCTATCCTTCTGTTTCTATTATGTTATGAGCAGTGGACTTCCTTTTACCATGCACCATTTTTGTTGATCTTTGTGACTATGAGAAGTTGGATTCTTACAAGTTCCATTCAAGCAATTGATTCTTGATTTTTGAATCTTGTGCTATTATCTAATAATCATTTGAGGAGTGGTTTAGACTATCTGATTATGAGTGGTTAGACAAGATCATTACATGAGATATCACTCTAGTTGCAGTTTATTCTGATTGAGGCTAGGGGTCAAGGTTGTTGGTTAGATTGAGTAGAAAAGGAGTACTCACAAAGCTGACCTCAGATAGGTAGATATACTTGGTTTATGAAATTTAATCCAACGGTGGGTATAATTCAGATTAGTGTGTGTGTGAGGGCTTGATTTATTATAGGGAATTCCATGTGGTGGCATAAACGTTACCTCTTGATGCAAGCCCTATGGTTAAGGCTTGTGTCTAGAGTGCTGAAGCACAATAGGGTGTCGAAGCATGTGTCTGTGGACACTTTGACAAGCATCCATAGAGATGATAATGAGGATGCACCTCAATGGGAAAAACAGATTTCTATTAATCAACTCTCTCAAAAATAAATCTATTACAGTGCATATAAATAATGTAAGAAATCTTGATGGCTAAGAAACCTAATAACCTAACTTAGGAAATAAAATAAGAATCCTAATGAAATTGGATACTTAATCCTAATTACAACTCTTAAATAAAATTTGGAAACTAATGACATTTGATAAAAATCCTAACTTAACTTGGGCCCTTCACATGTGGCCTGAGGTGTATCCTACATCATTCTCCCTAGCTTGGAAAGAACTCGACCTCAAGTTCGGTAAATGTTCGCCTGAGTCAAAGATCAATCAGAAAAACTTCTAATCGGTTGGATAATTTTCAGCTTTTGTGTATAGCGTCACGTAGAACTAACTGCTTTTGATGGCCGAATTTTGTGTGGATGTGCGATCGCACCGTTGGATTTGTCATGCGTAAAATTTGCACCATCAAATCACAATCTCCAAGTTTCCATTGTTGATCCCCGAGGACAAACTCAATGTGGGGGACTTCAATAACCTTTTCATCATTCCGTGTTGCTTGCGGCTCTTAATCATCATTGCGCATAGAAGAAAATTCAAGCTCCTTTTTGTTTTTTTGCTCATGCTTTGGGTCTAGAATCTCAATGTCGGTATGGATATTGTCTGTCACAGGTTTCAGAACATGCCCTTTAGTTATTTGCCGCAGACGAGACCGTTTACCATGTGCTCAACACGAATTGCTTCCCAATATGCCTCATGAATATTCTTGCAGTCATTCATTCTCTCCACTATATCCGGTCTCAAGCCTTTGATAAAACTAATTAAATCATATTCCTCGTCATTCTCTAATCCACATGCATCTTAGAGCCTTGAAAATTGGTCAGAATATTTGACAATGGACAAATCTCCTTGTCTCAAAACAAGAAATTCCCGAAAATAGTCTTCATTCTCAGCATACTATATTCCATATTTAACTGTATATTTGGCTCTTTGAAGTGCATTGTAGAATTTACTCATGGAATTTCATATTGGCTTGGATGTAATAATGGACTGACCCAGTGTCGTAGATCTGTGCTCCAGGAATACGCTGGCTTTCGTGGATTTAAAATCCAACCCTTAAATAAACTTAGGAAACTAATGACATATAATAAAAATCTTAAATTAACTTGGGCCCTAAACATGTGGCCTGAGGTCTATCTTGAATCACCTCTTATGGATTGCATGAAAGGTACCTCTCAGCATAACATGCCCGAATCCAGTGCTCACCTTGCACATGGCATGGACCTGACTTGGGGTCCACTTGATCACCAATCTGAGGGGCCACACATTTGACCCCCTTGACCTGATAGTCACTGATCCCATGGGTTTGCACCCATCCAAATAGACTGTACCATTGGGCGCGCACCATCAAGTGCGCTAGTTGGCTCCAGTACCCACCCACCCACCCAAACACGTGTGCACTACCCAAGTCCGTCAGCCATAGTACAACCTGGGATTGATCCTTGGTTGCTTCAATGGAGAGGGAGATGCCTAACCACTGGTTATCAATGGATAGACTGAATGCTTGTTGACTATCTGATTATGGGCGGTTGGACCAGTTGCCAGATCATGGTCGGAGATATTACTGAAGTAGCATTTGTTCTGATTGATGACTTCATATTGCTGGAGATTAAAGAAAGATCATTTATCTTAGCAAGCATGATGGGAACTGGGAACTGAATATTGAGGGACTACTTGGTTATGGGTGCTTGTTGGACAAGATCATTATTTAAGATATTACTTGAGTCAAATTTTGTTCTGATTGAAGCTAATGGTCAGAAGAATTGCTGGTTAGATTTAGAGATTCAGTAGAGATTCAGTAGAAATGTACTCACAAAACTGACCTCGGGTAGATGGAAACTGAATATTGGTGACAGCAGGTAACCATAAACACGTGTGGGTGATGTGGCAACCTCATCCGGATATAGTGGCATATTGATGTTGCAAGTTTTTACTATGTTCCAGATATGTCAAAGAACTTGATGTCAATGTGACAGATTACCAAAGCAAGGCACTTACGTCTATGGACCCTTAAAAATGAAGGTTCGTAATGTCCTAGTTACTAACAACCTGTAATGAAGGTTCATAATGTCCAAGTTACTAAGCACCTGTAATGAAAGGGCTATTTATGTTTATAGGATGCACTGTATTAAAAACCTAGACCTATATGCATAATAGACTTTGTGCATGTGGGTGGTTATAAATAGTTAGTGATGGCAAAAGAATGGCTAATGTGGTTCTAACTACGGAGATCTGAGATGTCTATTGTTGTTCGATTTCAAAATAAGGCCCAAATACAACTGTTCTAACAATTTCTTGTTCAAGAATTTGTAGCCCTTGGAATCACTTCACTTTAACCTTTTAATGTGGTTTATAAAGTGAAGGACATCATTGCTTTTACAATTTAATGTGGTTGTGCACAGTGAGCACATTGTTCGAAGGTAATTACTGTATGCTTTATCAACATATTTTGGCAGTTCTCTGGGATCTGTGTTAGTAATTAAGATTTGGTTTTGGACGTAGTTGTGTTCCCTCTCTTTTTAATTAGTGGAAGGATATGTTCTTGAGGAGTTTGTTACTTTGTGGCTATGACTAAGGGTGTAAAGAGTGGTGAATTTAGAGTGAATTGTAGTTATTGACATTTTATTTTGCTCAGTTCTCTTCGCCAAGGGTGATCTATCTCCTCGTCTCCTCTTATTTTTAGCTCAGTTCCTCTATTTTTTTATGATTTGTTTTTCCTTTATTGTCGATCTAGGGTTGCGTTCTGATGAGGTGTAACTCTCACAGCTCGTGTGAGAGGTAAAATTATAAGCCCCTCTATAGGTAGGAGTGTGGGACCCACTTGGATACATGCCAATAATGGGGGGATAGTGTGATGGAAAGGTTTCTTTTTTGGATATGAACCTCTCAACCTTTGATTTAGGGGTCTTAAAGTTTAACGGTTTCTTAAGTTACAATGTTACATATTTTATGAAATTCAATCCAATGGTGATTATAATTTGGATTAGTGTCAATTAGGGCCATTGTGAACTCATGGTGGGTTACTGTGATGGGGTTGGAGCGGTCATGGGGGTCACATGTTGGCGCAGCCTTGGACCTTCAATCGAATAGACCAATCTCTCAGAGGAGGTTGATTGAATCCAACAAAGGGATTCCACACAAAAGAACACTTACAGCCATGAACTCATGGGAATAACTCACGTTAATAGATTTGATTGAATAAAAGCATAGAAAATAACAAGAGGGTTCTTCTCTCTCTCTCTCTCTCTATATATATATATATAAAACACTATTTCTAAACTAATCAGGACATTGAAAATAGTAAAATACTTAATCCTACTCAAAATAGAATTTAGAAAGCAATTCCTATTGAGCAACTAATTAATATTACTAATTTAGATAAGGATAGGGATCTCTGATTCAATTAGAGATCATGTGGACCCTGTGAGATGGTCCATCAGGACCTGCGGGTCCTAGTCTTCTGTCGGGATACATCACATGTGGTGGGAAGAAGTTTACTTCTGACACAAGCCATGAGAGGTATCTCTTAGCAAAAAGTAATCCTGTAGGGGTAGCAAAATTCGGCCCAACCACCAACCCTACCTATATTTGACCCATATTTGACCTCTCATAACCGGACCCATATCATATGCGGGTCAGATTTATAGAATGGGTTGGGTTAGCTTTAACATGCCTCCCATACCCTCGCTTTATCATTTGATTGGGCCTGAAGATGTCTAGCACAAGCAACCCTGTTTTGCAACTGTAGCTCACCCATTGTACCAAATGGCCTTTAAGGACCATAATCACGTTATTGATGAGTCTATATCATCTGAGGCTTTGACTTTAAAAAATTCTAAGTTGAAGTAGTCAAACTCCACTAAGGGGCCCACTTATTGAAAATCTGAGCCATAAAACCCCTCCCACCATATGGGTATCCCGAAATTTTACCTGCACTAGAGTAAGTCCCACCTAAGATTGACCATTTGATTTAAAAAAATGTGGTTTAACACAATCTTGTGCATTTTCAAGATTATCATGTTTTCTATCAAGCAAAATCCATGCAGCTGACCCAATATATAGCTTTGAGATGACCCCTTTGAGGTAAACTTTGGGGTTGGCTCAGATTTTTAATAGGTCAGCCCCACTACGAAGCCCCACTCCTTCAACTCAATATTTTTTCAAATGTAAGCATCTGACTTGCTTTTGTTGTAGAGAGACGAGGGACAAGGGCTTTCTCAGCCCTTATTTTGAGTTTGGATCCTATGAGGGTCTCGCGATGTGTGTGTGAGACAAGGGGTCTACATGGCGGGTCCACTAATTAAAAAATCTGAACTCCCTAAAATGAACCACCTCTAATTTTGATTCTGAAAAAATCTGTCCAATCAAGGTTGGTCCCGCAGTGAGAATAGGCATATGATTGATGATGTATCAAACACATGAAATTTATCTATATGTTATATATGTGTTTTATTTATACTGAATCTGAGTGGGACCAACTTCTATTGGTATAAAATTTGGCCACATCTCATGCAGGGGAAGGGTGTTCCAATTTGATCAGTTTAGATTTCTCAGTGCTGGGCTCCACTATGGAATTTCCATCTGTCTCGCTCAGCCATTGGGTCTCAGACGATCCAGACTCATTTTTGGAGAGAACATGTACTCTCGGATGCCTCTTCCTTCCTCCCCTCGCCTTCTACTTTTTCTCTCTTTCTTTTTCCTGCTTTTTTTATTCTGATGGCAGCGGGTTAGGAATTTGGGTGGGGCTGACCTTCATTGGATGCAGGTAGAAATTGTCTGACCTGTTTCTATCGCAGATTGGATACAGGTTGGGCTTCATTGTTAAGTGTGGACCAACTGCAGTCAATCCAACCCGTTTTTAACCGACCCTACTTTTTAGCTACCTCTAGTCAATCTATCAGTCATTCTTCTTTTATATTCTTTTCTTTTCTATATTATCAATGGTGTTTATAGAGAAGCTGTTGAGAATTTCTGCATCAAAGTGGATGTGATTCACCATCCAAAAGGTCTAGTAGTCTAGCCTGTGTTGATTTTGGAATTCCCGTCAGGTGGCTATGATAATCCAATGAGGGAGAATTTTGGGCAACATGCAATCCACAGTTGGACCCTCCAATCCAACCATCCATCATAGGTAAGGCCACTGAAATTCATCCTCACCATGTTATGATGTGGTGAGCTTGCATTGGTTCGTTCCCCATTGTCAAAGGTTATCACTTTAGGGTACATTTGGTAGCACACAATCTGATTAGGTTCGAACATAACAGAGAGCATACCAGTTCTTTGACCTGATGTTATGTTAAGAAGTTTACATCTCTCTTCCCCACCGCATTAAAATTGAAAAAAATAGGAACAATAACCAACTCATTGTTGATTACCTATGAAGCACGGACACGGATACGGGACACGGATACGATACGTGTCGGATACGCCGATACGTCATTTCTCAAAAAAAGTAGGATACGATACGCCGGGGATACGTTGAATTTTTATTTTTTTTAAATATTTTTTATATGACTTTGTAATAAAAAAAAACTAACGTTATTTCAATCAAAATAGCCTTAAAATATGCACTTTCATTGATTTAATCATCATCAAACATTACATTCAATACTTCCAAGTTCCAAGTTCAAAATCCAAGTTTCACCAATTACTACAGAAATATAAACATACAACCCAAACAAACAAACATTAGATCTACTTAAACTTCAATTGCCTGACCACCAGGTCCACCACCATCACCATCTTCACGAAAGAACACGGCCTCCAATTCTGGTTCATCAAGGGAGAGTTGTGCAATCTCAAGCTCTCCGGCATCCTCAAATGAATCAAAAGCATCTCCAGCAATATCCCACATCTTGGTTTCTCCTTTTAGATATTGTGGAGTTCTTCTTGAAAGAAGGCGAAGATTGCTATGAATGAAAACCAAGTCTTCAGCACGTTTTGGTGTCATCTTATTCCTTCTCACCGAGTGCACAAAGGAATAAGTACTCCAATTCCTCTCTGCACATGACGACGAGGAAGGTTGCACAAGTAGCTTGAAAGCTAGAGTTTGAAGCAAAGGTGCACATGCACCATAAGTGACCCACCACCTTTTAGGATCCATTTCATAGCGATCACGAATGGAATCAACATCCGCAAACTCTCCTGACTTGCTAGAGAAATCAGCAAATTGTGTGATTACCATTTTGCGCTCCTCCAAATTAGGAAAATATTTTTTAAGGATTTTCATTCTTTCTCTAGCAACCTCCATATCTCTATGTGGAGCAACTCGACTAGGATCCTCATGAAGCCAATGCTCGCTATAGTACCTTGAATAGGAAAGAAAAAGAATTAAGGATAAGTTTAAGACTAGAAGTCAAGACTAAGAGGGAGAAAAAAAAAGACTTTAAGAGGGAGAAAAAAAGTTCAATACTAGAAGTTACCTTGGATTTAGTGAATGAGCTAAGCAATGGAGAGGAGTGTTGTTCTTGTTCCAACGATCCACAAGAATTTTATGCACCACTTCATAAAAGGTAGATGCCTCATCAAGTCTCTTTCCTTCATGCCTATAGATTGCACCCTTCACTTTTTCTATCATGGTATCCCACATGTCATACACCAAGTGAAGACAAGGCTTATCCGTGTCACAAACCTTTAGCATATCATATATAGGAGCCGTAAAAGAAAGTATGTAAGTCATTTTGTCCCACCAAAGGTCATCTAACACAAACTCTTTCACAGCCTTGGCTCTCTCCTTATCATCCTCTCTGTAGGAATTCCACCTTTCACTAATAACCATGGCTTGAAGACTACCTTTTATGAGCTTGAATCTTTTAAGCATGACAAGGACCGAAGCAAAACGTGTACTTGCAACCGAAAGCAACTTCAAAGGGACAAATTCATTAAAAATAGCCAATCTCATGGAGTGATTCATGATAAAGTTCTTAACAAACACAACATCCTCAGCCAAGTCCGTGATCCAACGACACTCCTCATATGTTAGTACATTGTTTTCAATATTCTTTGCCATACAAATGTTTTGCAAGGTAAGGTTGAGTGTATGAACCACACATGGTGTCCAAACAATATTTTCAAATTGTGCTTCAATGAGATGCCCTGCACCCGCACAATTCTTAGCATTATCAGTTATCACTTGAATCACATTTTGGGGACCAACCTCTTCTATCACTTCTTTCAACAGCCCATAAATGAAATACTTATCTTTAATTTCACCCGTACAATCCACTGCTTTAAGGAACATAGGCCCACTTTCTGTCACCGCCATAAAATTAATCAAGGGCCTCCTTTGTGAGTCACTTCATCCATCACTCACAATGCTTACACCCTTTTCTTTCCATGTGCCTTTAATTGGTTGTAGCAATCTATCAACATGAGCCCTTTCTTGTTGGAGTAGACTTGTCCTTAGCTTATTATACCCCGGTGGCACATAGCCTGCAAGAACATTGTTTGCGGCAAATTGGATACAACTCACATAATAAGGGCTCCTTGCTAGGTGAAATGGTAAGCCCGATGCATAAAACATCCTAGCAATGTCCGCATCCATTTGGTCACGCAACTTCAAGTTAAATGACTTCCCAATAGCCGTATTAGTGTCACTTGTACTCCAACTTCCACTTCCACTCGCCTTCCTTTTTTTGGATTCATAATCCACAGTAGAAGTTGGCAATGGTACTTTCTTGGGTGCATTTTTCCTCAATCTCTCATTGCATTCGTCCTCTAACCTTTTCATCTCCGCAATATCACTGCTCTTAACTTTTGGACAGAATGCAACAGCATGACCAGCCTCATGTATCAAATGAGCCCTCACCCTAGTGTATGAGCTTCTCTTGGTTTGATGGCAAAAATTGCATTGCCACGACACATTTCCCCCTCCTTCACCAAGCTTTTGCAGTTTTGTCACATACCTCCAAAGAGGGTTGTGAGCGTCTTCTAATTCAATAGCTGGAGAAGACGCACTAGCACTACCACCCGTACTAGAAGCCATTACAGTAAACTTTGGCTGCTGGAAACACAAAATATTGGCCCCATCAGGCCACCTAAAATCATGGCATTGCCACTAAGAAAAAAAGAAAAAAAAAAAAAAAAAAAGAAAGAAACAGCAGCAACAATATAGCATAAAAAAAAAAAAAGCAGCAGCAGCAACATCATAGCATCAAGAAAAAATGTAAAAAATGAAACAGCAGCAGCAGCATAAATATAGCATAAAAAAAAAAAAAAGCAGCAGCAGCAACATCATAGCATCAAGAAAAAATGTAAAAAATGAAACAGCAGCAGCAGCATATATCCAAATGAAGCAGCAGCAGCATATATCCAAATGAAGCAACAGCCATTACAGCATATATTATAGCAGACACAGCCACAACCACAGTAGAAGCAACAAACAAAAAAAAGAAAAAGAAAATTGCAGCAGCAATCAGCAAACATCCCAATCGAAAGCAAAGACAAAAATCAGTAGAAAAAAAAACCCTAAAATCCAAATGATTGAAGGGGGAAGAAAAAAGAAGCCCTAGATACAACCCCAACGAAAATCAACAATACAGATGAAGGGAAAGAAAGAAACAAAAGGAAAGAAAGAAGAGAAGAACCTGAAGGTGGAGAGCAGCAGTTGCAGCAAGCCGACAGTTGCAGAAAGAAGAGAAAAGAACCTGGTTTCAGCAAGCCGACAGCAGCAGCACAGCAACAGCAGCACGAAGACAGCGGCAGCACGGCGACGGCAGCAGCGAGGCGGAGGCGACGTCGACAGCTTTCCCTTCCCCTCTCTTCTTCTTTTTTTTTTTCCTCTCCCAGAGCCCAGGTCGTCTTTTTTTTCTTTTTCCTTTCTTTCCTTCAACGAGCTCGACCCATCTTTTTATCTCTTAAGTTAAAAACGTGTCTTGTGGGGGACACGTGCGTGTCCCGCACGTGTCCCCCACGTATCCGACATTTAAATTTTAAAAAAAAATCTGGATACGGATTGGGCATATCCCATACGTATCCAGGGCGTATCCGGGCGTATCCGTGTCCGATACGTCCGGGATACGGATACGGGACCCTTTTTTATGTATCCGTGCTTCATAGTTGATTACTCCTAATTTACCTTGGGAATTATGGCAAGTGCTTGTGAAGATTTATGGTGGATGAACAGGATATTTGTCTTTCGCACCACTATTAACATAGTGGAATGAAGGACATCAGCCTGTCTAATATTATAACTATCTGCTATTTGGGATATATTCAAATGCTCTTGGAGCTATCTGCCAATGGTGGTTTCCTTTGCATAGATTCCACTTTTTCTTTACAACCCCCAACCCCCCCAACCCAAAAAAAAAAAAGCCTGGTACTGGACATCTGCCCCTGTAATTCCTATAATTGACTGTATTTTGGCAGCATACTTTGCACTCTTGAATTTCTTTTCTTGGCTTGTGGAATTCCAAGAAATGGAAATAAATTGCAACCTGTAAGATCGCTAGTGTTTTGTATGTAACGTTAAGGATGGATTGATCATTCTACTATCATATTACTGATTGCTTTGGTATTTCTTGATTTGTTAACGTAAGCTAATACATCCCATTGATTGGAGTCTGTTCTGCAGGAAGAGGAAGATGAATATGACAAGGTGGCAGTTGGCATGGAAAATGCTGGTGACCGTGTGTACATGAGTGGCATTTCAGATTATGGGCCTCATGTGAACTATCATAACATACTTCTTGATTCATTTGAGGAAGTCAAGATGGTGGGTAGGGACCCACGTGCAAATCACTTGGCTGCAAGGGCTAGGCTCCAAGAAGATGAGGAAGCAGCTGGGAGTTTCAATCCTCTTCAGGCTCATGATGACAAAATGCACACTGTTGTGGATTCTGAAGCCAAATTAACTGGAGATGGTGGCAATGTGAAACCTATTTTGAAAAGAAAAGATAATCATGTTGATTCAAAACCAAAAAAACGTGTCAGATTCAACACTGGAGACACAGACAATTGTGAGAAGGAATCAGAACAAGCTCAGGAAAACTTGATGGTTGCTCAGTTTGGGGACAACACTACCACTGTTGAAGTGAGTAATCCACTATCTGATAATGTCTCTCAAGTTCCAGATTATATACAAAATCCTTCAAAATATGTTTGTTATAGTTTTGACTCGACAAATGATGATGATGAATCTTACCTGCGTGGTTATCAAGACTTCCGCAAAACAGTAGCAAACATGTCATCTTCTTTGCAGCTGGAGAATGCTGCAAGTCCTCCGAAGTCGGTGACTTTTACACCTAGAAAGAAGACAGGTGGTCCTATCATGATGGATGATGGATCTGAAGTTAAACAGAACCGTGAAGACTCTAGTATGGAGTCAGCACAAAGGGTGATCTACCCTGTCAGCATTGCAGTAGAAGCCCAAGAAAGTGAGGTGTGTGCAATGGAGGAAGATGATCTGGAAACGCCCAAAGGAGAAAATGGCATTGGCTTTCGTAAGTCAGATCGCAAGTATCGGTCAAAGGTGATGTCAGATGACTCCAGTTCTTGACTCTGTCTTTATGTTTGGTAACTCTAGTATTTGTATTCACTAGATGCTGTACTGATGTTTCTTCACAATCCGTTTTGCTTATGAATTATATAGCTGACTCTTGCAACTAGAAGAGCACTAAACTAGGTGTTTCTTCTTGTTAATTAAGTGATCTGGTGCCCAAGGCATCAATCCTAACTAGGTGCCTAGTAGTCTGTGATTGACCTGACTGCGGCAAGTTGATGTGTGTTCAGTTGTACTGAATGCTTGCCAGGCGTGACTTGCTGGGACCTCCACCTATTAGTGGTTGGTTTGGTGGTGGCTTATTTGTGTTGGTGGCGTGTGAAGATTGTGGATTCAGATCTTGGTCGGGTTTGGGTTTTTGCCTGCTGGGTCCAGCTTTAATTTATGGTTGATTTTGATTCTATTGTTAAGATATCATAGATGCCGCACATGTGGCTCAGCCAATACTGTGCATTTCGACAAAAGAATGAAGTTGCGAGTTTGATATTATAAAACCCAACCCAACCACCCATACTCGGTCACTGGGCTGGTCAGGTATGGATGAGGTGTGAGCCTGTGTTGGTATGTTTTTACTTGGAACCACATCAAACCTGCTCTGCTGCCATCCCTTGTTGGGTGCCCAGTGTGCTGTTTCATAATCATTGCTTTTGTTCTGTTTTTATTGATATTCCATTGTACACACACACACACACACACACACACACACACACACACACCCACCCCCCGGAACAACAGGGAGATTTTATACGTTATAAGCGTTTGGAATAAATCAAAGGTCAATATTGTTGCTATTTCTGTGTTTTGATAACTTACTACACCAACCAACTCTCGACCTTTTTCAGATAGATGTTTTCGTTTGTGAATGGATTTAATTGAATGCGCCACAGCCCAGAAAGTGGAGTCTTTTGACTGATTTATGTGTACCCACTTTTCTTGAAGAGAACTGGTTGGACAAATTGTGGATTGCACCTTATTCACTCATCAAGCCACTTAATCAACATATCTGGCAGAAGTGTCGATCAAATGGTGAATCTCTCTCACTGTCCTGAAGTGAGGTATCTTATCACTGGCCCTCGCATTGATTTGTTGGGATAAGATACTTTTGTGGCCTGTTTGCTTGCATAAAATACATAGGTTTTGGTACAATAAGTGATTAAAAATGAAGATAGATGGTGAAAATACAAATGGCCATCAAATAACATCTCCTTTAATGGAAAGTAAGGGAAGGTGGCAGATGAATACCCAACCATCACCTTACTAATTCAAGTCCTTGGAAAGTCGATGTCCCATTTATAGTGCTATCTTATCTCCTCTGCCCATCTCATATCATTTTCAGTTCAGTGGAGCTTGTGTGACCATGAATTCCTATGTATTCTAGTGCTTACAAACAAGATGGATGGTGTAGCCTATTCTAGTGCTGGGTTGACCTGATTTGCGCCTGGATCTGAGCATTCTCTCCCTAACCTGATTTGCTCACTCATCTGATCATTTACTGCATGTCTGGAATCACTGAGGGGCCATGGACACCCCTTGCCCCATGTAGTTCTGCCTCTGCTCATGGCTCCACCAGATAAATGGGTGTGATTTCATGAATAACCTAGTCGGTAAGAACTGAGCAGGATTATCTTCCCATTTCACATGAACAGAGTTTAACCCTTATTGAAGGCAATTGATACCTGATTTATCATGTTGGTGCCCACCTAAGTGTGACCAAACCTGCTAATTAACAGACATCTGGATGCGAATCAGTCCAATTTTACTTCAATAAGAATGATATGAATGGTTGGATTGAACATGTCAAACACAGTTCAATTTTGATGCTTTAACAATATAGCAACCCATTTGAAGTGAAATCTGGGACAGTACTTTTATAAATGGATCCTGGCGAGATGAGAGGGTGATAAATTAGAAATTCATATATAGTACTTCAATATTATGTGAGGATTTGGAGGCCATCCATATCGGGGGAGTTCTCGGTGACAACATTTTACATGAGATAATCTTTATAGAGTTTCCCCATCCCTCGTTTGGTTGGGGTTAGTTCCACTTTGGGTTGAGGCTTTTTATTGGCTAGCGGTTGCTGCAAAGGTCTTTGACGGCAGACAATTGGAGGAGAAGTTTGACAGATTCTAGCATTTTAGATGCTGTGCCAAAAGGAGGCGGAAAATGTTAACCGTCTTTTTCTTCATTGTGAGTTTGCTACTGGTGTTTGGGGTCACTTCATTAGCATATGTAGAGTTACTTGGTGTTGTCCGGAGAGGATTATGGAGGTGGCAAAGTCTTGGTCGGGAGCGTAGTTTGTGGTGTACCGGTGTCTTCTTTGGAGGATTATTCCATTTATTATCTTGTGGCCCATCTAGAAGGAAAGGAATGACAAATTTTTCAGGGTCACTCCTCTTCTTTGGCAAATTTGATTGCTTCTATCACCTTGAGGATTGCAGAGTGGGCCTTGGTTATGGAGTTTTCATCTTTTAGCATTAAGGATATCATTCTTAATTGGGAAGCTTCTATAGAATGCGGCCCAATTAGGGTGAGGAAAGTTGTTCATTGGTCTCCTCCCCCTTTTGGAGTGTTAAAGTTTAATGTCATTGGCGTTGTGAGAGGTGAGCGAGGTATTGGTGATGTTCTTTGCAACAGTAAAGGTGAGGTCCTCTTTATGTTTTCGAAGCCAAAGGCTATTCGTAATTCTAAGGAAGAGGAGGAGTTGACTATTTTGGAAGCTTTTTTATGCTTCTCAAGGAGTTTTCAAGGTGACCTCCTTGTGGATTGTTAGAGGGTTATGTTACTAATCAACATGTGTGTGAACTAATTTGTGATTATGGTAAAAAATTAGTTCATGTGAGAGCTAATTAGTTCATGTAAAAAATTAGCTTTCATTGTTTTTATCTAAGTTAATAGCTAATTTAACTTCTCATGTGAGAGCTAGCTCTCATCATCTTACGGTGAGAGACACCATAATGGGGCCCACCTATCACCAATTCAAACCATCCACACACACGAGACCCCCCCAATGATGTTGAAGCCTATGGATTTGCACCCATCCAAATGGAATGGACCGCTAGATCTAGGGTAAAAAAAATTCTTTAATATAAGTCATTAAACTTGTGGGCCATAGATCAAGGGGTTATATGCATGGGATTGAGCCCAAACTTGATAGCTGGGCCCATCCAGGATGGCTCTTTCCATCCCCTAGTCCCATGATCAGTGGGGCCCTGGTCGGGTGGGCCCCATCATGGTGTCCTATAGACGGTGAGAGCTAGCTCTCACAAGAGCATTTCCCTTAGTTAAATGTCTACTTATAAATTATATGTAGTCTACATAAATGAGAAAATGACTTCTAAATTATCAAAATGTCTTTTGACCGACAATTCAAATCCTAAGGTGGGCCCACTTAAAAAACATGATCATTGTGAGATCTCATAAATAGTGTAATGATAGTGGGCCATCTTAAATAATAGTGGACCCACATAATCCCCATTAAGTCCAAGTAAGCTATCCACCTTGAGATCCATTGGTGAAATATGTGAATAATGCGGTTCTATGGATTGGATGTGATGAGTGCATATATATATTTATATATATATATGGTCAACTCTCCTAAGCTGAAGCTTAGCTTATCCTAAGTTGAAACAGTGCCGGTCCCACAAATTAAAGTCGACTATTATTGCTTTTTGCATAATGATCATCTCCAAAATCAAGATAAATCCAATCAAAACTGGATTTTCCAATTCCATCATGCAAAAAATAGGCATAATAAACTTTGATTTTCTATTTCAATTTAGGATAAGCTAAACTTCAGCTTAGGAGAGCCCTTCTCTCTCTCTATATATATATATATGTATATATATAGGGATATGCTCGTATGAGATATGCTCTCACCTTACTATGAGAGATAGGATGGGGGCCCTTACATCCATATCCAATGCCAACAACTTAATGTGAGGACCCCCACCCTATCTCTCATAAGTAAGGTAAGAGATGCTCTCATAGGAGCACCACCCATATATACATATATACACGCGCGCGCACGCGGAGACAAAAGATGTGTTGGCTAAGTGAGTCACTTATGGTGGATTCCATTTAGATAAGGATAAGATAACGCAAAATACTCGCAAGATGTTTAGGGCCTGTTTTGGATGCATACAAAAACACAAGAAAACAATATTTTATAGAATATAATATTTTGTATTTTAAAAAAGAAAATCTTGTGTGTTTGGTAACTCAAGCAAAACTTGAAGAAAAGATTCCTTTCTCTCAAAAAGCTCAATATTCTCTCGTACGACCCCCCCCCCCCCCCCCCCCCCCCAAAAGAAAACTTGCTACAAGATAAAAATGTTTTAAAATGACAATTACAAAGTCGTAGAGTAAAGGAAAGACTTTAGTTCACCAAATCCATTATAATGTGTATGTTTACATAGAGATGTCAAATGGACCGAACAGTTGATGGCACGGCCCACTAGGCATGGGCCATGCTGGGCCGAGGGAACGGGCACGGCCAACTGCGGGCCGACCCATCCATAAGGGTTGGCCCGCCTGGCATGCCACAAAATGGCTATTTTTTTTAAAAATTGTCCATTTTATCCACACCCCCACAATAGCCATAAAACGGTCATATAAGGGGTATTTTGTGTCATTTTCAATTTTACAAAGTCCATAAATACTCTTAAATGCTCTAACCCTCCCATTCTTCTCAGTGGAATAGGTCGAGTTTGACCGGATCACTTAAATATCTAAAAAGATAAAAAAATTAATCGGAGAAAAAAAATTAAAGAGGCACGCCGAGCACGCCTGGCACGGCCCGGATAAATCCTTGGCGGGTGTTGTGCTGGCCCGATAGATGAGGCGGGCCGTGCTGGCCCGGCCCCGTTTGACATCCCTATGTTTACATAATGGTAAAGTAAAAGTAAATCTCACAAGCCGGTAAAGGTGTGGTAAAGTAAAGGTCAGATGAAGTACATGAAGTAAAGTGGGAAGGGATGGTAAAGTAGTTTCTTTTTTTTTTTACTTTACTTTATCACATTTTATCGTAGTTTTATATGGTAAATAAAAAGTGAATTGTTTATGGGTGTGGTAAAGTAAAATAAAGATTGATGTCATATCATAGTAAAATGTGAGGTAAAGTAAGGTCGGATGAAGTACGTGGTAAAGCAAACTGGGAGAGAGTGTTAAAAAGTAGTTTTTTTTATTGACTTTACTATACTTTACCATGAATTTATGTGATAAAAGAAAAATAACTTATGGTAAAAACATGAAAGTTAAACTTTACTTTACCACGTTACTTTTTTATCTAGACGTGATAAATTACATATAAATTAAAATATTTAATAAAAAAATATTCTTATAATGTTATTTACTTTAATTATAACACCTACCAAATAGCTCAACTTAAAATCTGTAATATTCTTCAAAAATTGCCAAACAGTAAAAATATTATACTATTATAATATTGCATTATTGTATTCTATACTATTTTATTCTTGTGATATTTAAATCTATAAATATTTTATTCTTGAGATTGTGAATTATAATTTTTATTACTGATGTGGATAAGAGAGAATTAGAACCTTTTTTTTTCTCCAACGTGTGTAGCTTTACACTTTCCTCTTTTGGAAGGAAAAGAATGCTCACTTCCATTGATTTCCGTGATGAAATGGGCTGCACTAAAACATCAAATACTTAAAGAGGATTTTACCAGAAAAACCACTTTAGGTGACCAGTGGGCCTAAAAGTTCATTTTAACCAACCTTGCACCAGATCAGTCATTTTGCTTGAAAAGGGGGTTTTTTTTTTTTAAATTTTTTTAGCACTTTCAACTAGCATCCCTAACGACCTTAGTTTTATGACGTTAAGGGTCCCTAGGGACCTTGCAGTATGCACGAATTAGAATAAAATAGACGTGTTTGCTTGTGTGTCGTTGTCAACAAATCTATTTTCCTTCACTACGTTCGTCTGCACCCATTTCTTCCGACCAAGCCGTCCAACCGTGGTCCCCTCCAACATCTCCTACTCTTCGCCCTCTTACCAATTGTGGTCCGCTCCCACATCCTCTTTCTCGAAGATATGTATTGTTGAATGCTCCCCTTTGGCCTTTTCTGAGTCGTCTGGGCTGGATTTCTTCTCATGATCCTTGAGTGGGCCTGGTTCATCTCATAGTTATAGATAGACTCATAGATCCCTCTTGCTTCTCTCTGTTTTTTCTTTTTCCATAGAAAACATAGAAACTGCCCAGAGAGATTTTCATTTCCCACATTTGCTGCTGCTCTTGTTCCATTTCATTTCTCATATCCCCCAAAATCAAAATCCTTGTTTTCTTTTGGATTTCTGTTTTCTGTTTGCTTCACACACACACACACACACACACACACACACACTATACGGAGGAGAAGGTGATGGCGACTGTGGCAACGAATATAGGGATAATGGATAAAGCGTATTTCGTGGGAAGGAACGAAATCCATATGTGGATCAATGCGACTCTCCATCTCCATCTTACCAGAATCGAAGAGGTTTCTTGGTTCCTTTCCTTTCCTTTGCTATGATTTTATTTCAAATCTTTTTTTTTTTTTTGGGAATGGATTGCGTGTTCATGGATCTACTATAATTTCTTTTGCAATTCTCTTGAAATTGGATGCTTTTTGAGGACTGTATTTTAGAGTGGAAATGCGTGGGATCGGATTTTCTTTTTTTTTTTTTTGGGTGGGGGTGTGGGGGGGCATTCTTTCCGCTATAAATTAATTATCCAATGTGAATGTTTGGTTTCAAAGATCAGATACATTGCGTGTAATTAAGGGTGCAAAAATGTCATGCTAACTTTGTGTCTCTCTGAGGGGAGCCGAACATGTTGTGGACTTTGATTTCCTCTCTAGAGTGGGTCTAAAAGGACACCCGCCAACAATGGCGCCTTTTTTGTTTTAATTTGTGTACACCGCAGGGTCCCTAGGGACCTTAGCATTATAAAACTAAGGTCGCTAGGGACGCTAGTTGAAAGTGCTAAAAAACACATTTTTAGGCAAAATGACTGATTTGGTGCAAGGTCAGTTAAAATGATCTTTTAGGCCCACTGGCCACCTAAAGTTTTTTTTTTTTATCCTCATAGTTAAATGTTGTACGAATTAGAAAAAGAGGGTTTCCACTTTTGCACTTCCACAAAAACCTTTTTTTTTTTTTTTTTTTTTTCTGCTGTCGGAGGGTTCCAACCCTTTGGGTTGGACTAATCCCTCCGGGCCCAGAGGAAAGCCGGCTAAACTATCCTGTAACCCCAGTGTGGTAGTGTAGTTTCAAACCTATAATCTCCCAGGTGCAAACCGTGGTCGATGCGCCCTCAAGATATAAGAATTTATTCCTCACTATGTTTGGGCTATTTTTAGATTTTTGAAAATAACAAATTCAATATTATTGTCAGGGAAAAACGAGTCCTTTGATTGGATGGATTGAAATCATAAAAATTCTAAAAAGAAGACGCATTCCAATTAAAATGGTTAAAATTAAAGAGATAATAGTGAAGATTTACAATTTTCTATCAAATAAACTCCCATTCGGTGGGAAATAAATTCATGGCCATCACCTTGCAAGGAAAAATGTCCTTTGCCCGTTACCTCTCTAGGTCCATTTGTTTTCATTAGATTATATAAGAACTGAATATATATAAATTCATGGACGTCACATGAGCTCAAAATAGATATGAGGTGAACAAGGAGGAAAATAAGGTGGAGATGTGAATGAGACCTTAACTTTCTTAGATATTGAATTCCTGTGTTGAATGGCTTGGTATTCATAAATCTCTTATTTCTTTGATGGAGAATATTCATGTGTATCTATCCTCACCATAAGGTGAGAGACACTTACAAAATTGGAAATATTCATATGCAAAAGAGGAAAAGCCATATACAGTCATATAAAGAAAAAGAATGTTAATGTGCAAAGAGGGAAGCCATGTAAGTATCTCTCACCCTACGGTGAGGGATGAATGCACATGAATGCCCCCCATATAGGTAAATATTCAAGTGAGAATTGGTTCCCACTTATTACATGAGAACTTTTTTGCGGGGCCCAACTAGCAGCCCATCCAAACCAAGCAACCAATAGGGAACCCCTGATAGTCACTAATCCCAAGGATTGGCACACATCCGAATGGATTGAACCGTTGGATTGAGGGTCGAATGTTTTTTTGAATATGAAGCCATTAAACTTGTGGGCTACGGATGGAAGGGTTAGGGGCACAGGTTTGGGGTCAACCAAAAGATTTTTGTGGGGCCCAATTGTGGAAACTGTTCAGTCCATTTGGATGTGTGCTAATCATTGGAATTAGACGGGGGTTCTTTATTGGGATAAAACCTATGCCATAACCCCTTCATCCATGGCCCACAAGTTTAATGGCTTCATATTCAAAAAAATATTAAACCATCGATCCAACGGTTTAATCCATTCAGATGTGTGCCATTCCTTGGGATTAGTCACTATAAGTGGTTGCTAGGTTTGCATGGGTTGCTAGTTGTGCCCGCAAAAAAATTCTCATATAATAAGTGAGAACTAGTTCCCATTAGGCCTGTCCATGGGACGTGTTGAAATGGGTAGAAAGCCCGACCCAGCCTGGCCCGTCCTAAGACCGAAAATACAGGGCTTTTAAAAAAAAAAATTTGAGCCCAGTTGGCTGGGCTTGGACAATACATTTTAAAGCCTGGCCAAAATGGGACTGGGACTGGGCAAAAAAAACCCAGCCCGTTCAGGCCCCGCCCCGCCCGCCCGCTGCAAAGTCATTTAATAATAATTATTTATATATTACTGAAACTGCCCTCACTAATAGCAAAAACGGCTAATTAGGTTTTAACCAATCCTACATTACTTTAACTTGACTCATATAAGATACTTGACTCATACAGGTTTTAACCATTCCTACATTTTTTGACCCATATAGCCTATAGGATACTCATTCATTTCTATTGATTTTCTATTGTCACCGGCAGAAAAAAAAAAAAAAAAAAAACTCTGCCATATTGCCTTTTGCATTGCATTGCCGGTCCCAAGCTAGGAAAAAAGGAGAAGGGTTTAAAGTCCGGTTCACACCGGGTGTCTGGTGACTGACTGTAAGAATAATTAGAAAATAATTTGCTTATGTCCAGGATCTAGCTAAGCCCAGGCCCGGCCTTGTCCTAGCCCGGGCCCTATGGATTGGGATTTGATGTAGGCCGTTCAATTTAGGGCCGGGATTGTACAACACCCGACACGCTCGTCTTAGTTTGGGGACGGGATTGAAGAACCCAAGCCCACGCACGGCCAGTCGCATTGACTGGCCTGTTTCCCGTATATAGGTTTTGTGTATATGTAACTCCCCCATTTCTAAAACACTAGTTACCCTGTTTTCGTTTCCCGCTCTCGGAGAAATGGAAGAAGGAAACGAGAATGTTTTCGAGGAGAAAAGAGATCTGTTGAGAGACCGATTTCGTCTCTCCCTCATTTCAATTGCAGAATCTGAAGGTCAGAAATCCAAACCCTCTTCTCTTTTACTTCCTTTTCTTCTCTTCTTCTTCATTATCTCATTAATTTGAGTGTTTTTTCTGTGAGTCATCAACAGCCAAAAATTGCGAGTTGGAGATATCCCAACCAATCATGGCTTGCATTTCTGACCTCACCTTCAAATTCGCAGGTTTGTACAAAAACCTAAGGAACGTTTATTTTTACAGCATACAGAATACCATTTTCCGTGGAAATTGAATTGGGTTTCCAAGGAGAATGACTTTCTCTCTTGGAGAATCTTTTGTAAGTATAAAACAGTGTTAAACCCATTTTTTTTAATAGAATCTTTCCTATGTAATCTAATAGATAGAAAGTGTTCATTAGCTGAGAGGCAGAGAATTACTTAAAGAATCCTAAGGAAAATGTGCTCCTTAGCAAACAGCCCCTGAAGAGGTGATTTCTGGGAATTCATTTATTACCTAAGGATGTCTTTTAGTATCCTAGACGTTAGATCCATGCTGTAATTCAATTAATCTCATCATCTTAATAGGGCGTGGTGCGTGCAAAGAAAATGGAGGAGGATGTATTTCGTGAGGAAATGGAGACCCTTTTAACTTATGTGCAGAACATGATAGGTTTAGAGTTCTATGCAGTTGCTTAAACCGAATATGAAATACATATCTCTTAATACTGCAAAAGCTGATTTGTTGAATTTGCAAAAGAAGGATGAGGACAATCTTTGTAAAGAACTACTGAAAAAGTCCTAGTAGAATGTGTCCAATATTATACTTGTGGATCGTTATTACCATTGATGGGTACATATGTCTCATGGCGCATTTCATCGATGAAGAGTGGATCTCACAAAAACTTGTTTTGAATTTTCTGTTTCGTCCAATCAGAATTAGCCAACTATGTAAAATCTCATCCCAGCTAATGCACTAACTCAATTGCTTCCTTGGAATGAAAAAAATCATGAAAGATATTTTACACGGTTGGCTAATTCTAACTGGACGAAACAGAAACAGGGGATCTGAGCTCGTTAGTTATATGTCTCCTCACTCAGGTGTAGCAATTGCAGAGAAGATGTCATTGCTATTAAGTGAATGGGGAATTGTGACGAAGATATTTTCTATGATTCTAGATAACGCTTTAACAAATGATGTGTTTGCTCAAGTAATGAATACTCTTCATTTTAAAAAAATGTAATGAATAATCTGCTTAAGTTGATAAATGCCACTTTCAAGTTACGGACAATTTTTTCATGTGCGTTGTTGTACACACATATCAAACATGATAGTTCAAGAAGAATTGGAAGTGTTAGATGTGGCAATGCAAATGGTTTGAGAAATGATAAAATACCTCAACAGTTCACAAGTCTGAAAGGCTAAATTTTTAGATCGTGTTGGCACAAATGTCATTGACAACTAGGAACGGTCCTCGTCAAGATGTTCCTATCGTATCCAAACCAAACCAAGCCTTTTCCCACTAGGTGGGGTCGGCTATATGGATTTGACGACGCCAATCAAATCTGTTTAGGGCCATGTCCTCCGTTAGATCCATGTAGGCAAGGTCATGTTTAATAGTTTCTTTCCAACTTCTCTTGGGTCTCCCTCTCCCTCTTCTACTCCTGGCAATCTCTATGCCTTCACACTTTTTAACAGGTGCTTCCATTGGACGCTTTTTAACATGGCCAAACCATCTTAGTCGATTTTCTCTCATTTTATCTACAATTGGTGCCATTCCTACTTTGCCCCTAATCTCCTCATTCCTAATCCTATCTCTCCTTGTAATCCCGCACATCCATCTTAGCATTCTCATCTCCGCAACTTCCATCTTCTTAACATGATTATGCTTTACTGCCCAACACTCTGATCCATATAACAATGCTGGTCTTACCGCCACCTTATAATACTTTCCTTTAACCCTGAGGGGGACTTTCCGATCACACAAGACCCCTGAAGCACTCATCCATTTGGTCCACCCGGCCTGAATCCTGTGACTTACATCAGTATCAATCCCTCCATCCTGTTGCACCATTGATCCAAGGTACCTAAAGTTTTCTTTCTCTACAATCTTTTGTGTGCCTAAACTTACTTCTATGTTACCAAGTGTCCTACTTTGGCTAAACTTGCACTCCATATATTCCGTCTTGCATCGACTTAGCCTAAACCCTTTTGTGTCTAACGTTTTCCGCCATACTTCTAGCTTAGCATTCACTCATTCTCTCGTCTCATCTACTAAAACGATGTCATCTGCAAATAACATACACCACGGCACCTCATCCTGAATATGTCTTGTAATCTCATCGATAACTAGGGCAAACAAGTACGGGCTTAACGCTGAGCCTTGGTGTAGACCAATCGTGATAGGAAACTCCTTAGTCTCTCCGCCAGTCGTCCTTATAGATGTCATGGCTCTATCATACATATCCTTTATCGCCTCAATATATGCGACACACACTCTTTTCTTTTCCAGTACTCCAAATAGAATCTTCTTAGGAACCCGGTCATAGGCCTTCTCCAAGTCAATGAACACCATATGTAAATCTCTCTGGCCTTCTCTATACTGTTCCATTAACCTCCTCAGGAGAAAGATAGCCTCCATGGTTGATCTCCCAGGCATGAAACCAAATTGATTCTCTGAAACGTTTGTTGTTCTTCTTAGTCTTCTCTCAATAACTCTCTCCCATAATTTCATCGTATGGCTCATCAATTTAATCCCGCGGTAGTTCGCACAGTTCTGAATATCTCCTTTGTTCTTGTATATGGGTATAAGAATACTTTTCCTCCATACATCAGGCATCTTCTTGCTCTTTAGCACTACATTAAAAAGTTTTGTCAACCAACTTATGCCATTCTCTCCCAAGCACCTCCAGACCTCAATAGGGATACCATCTGGCCCAACCGCTTTCCCATTCTTCATCCTTTTCAATACTTCTTTAACTTCTTCCCTACTGATTCTCCTATAGAACATATGATTCGATTCTTCCCTAGAAATGGTAAGCTGTCCCAATTGTATGTCACTACTACTGCTTTCGTTAAATAACTTGTAGAAGTAGCTCTTCCAACGCTCCTTTATCTCATCGTCCCTTACTAATACCTTTTCATCCTCATCCTTAATGCATTTAACTTGGTTTAAGTCTTTGGTCCGCCTATCTCTGGCTTTAGCAAGCTTGAATATCTCTCTTTCGCCTTTCTTAGTGTCAAGTCGCCTATATAGCTCCTCAAATGCCTTTGCCTAGGCCTCACTAACTGCCTTTTTGGTTTCTCTTTTTGCTTCTTTATACTTTTCCAAGTTTGTTGCATTTCGATCCTTTTGCCAAGTTTTAAAGCTCTCTCTTTTAACTCTTATCTTGTCTTGAACGGCCTTGCTCCACCACCATGCATCCTTCTGTGCCGGAGCACCCCCTTTGGATTCTCCTAAGACTTCTTTCCCTATCCTCCTAATACACTCTGCTACCTTATCCCACATATTATTTGCACTCTCATTTATCGCCCAAACGTCTTCCTCTAGTACTCTATCCCTAAATGCTAGTTGGTTATCACCTTTCAAGTTCCACCATTTAGTCTTTGAGCATCTATACAACTTCTTTTTTGTAGTCCACCTTTGTAGCTGCACATCTATGATCAACAACCTATGTTGGGAAGTCAAGCTCTCCCCCGGTATCACCTTGCAATCTTTACAAGCTAAGCGGTCTCTTTTCCTAGTTAAGAAGAAGTCAATCTGTGTCCTTGAGGAGCCACTCTTATAAGTCACCAAATGCTCCTCTCTCTTCCTAAAAAAGGTGTTAGTCACCATGAGATCATAAGCCACTGAAAAGTCCAAAATATCCTTCCCTTCTTCATTTCTATTACCGTATCCAAGTCCCCCATGTACTCCTATATATCCATCTACGTCGCGTCCTACATCGCCATTCAAATCTCCTCCTATGAAGACCATCTCGCCTTGGGGTATCTCTAGTAGCACTCCTTCCAAGTCTTCCCAAAACTTCTCCTTATGTCCATCTCCTAAGCTCACCTGGGGGGCATAAGCACTAATTACGTTCACTATCTCTTCTCCTAACACTAACTTAATTGCAATAATCCTATCTCCACAGCGCTTTACATTAACTATATCTTCCTTTAAGTCCTTGCTCACTACTATGCTAAACCCATTCCTAACTCTATTAAGTCCCGTATACCATAACTTATACCCAGTCCTCTCGATCTCTTTAGCTTTCTGTCCCACCCACCTTGTCTCTTGCAAGCAGGCAATTGCGATTCGTCTCCTTTCCATTGTATCCACCACTTCCATAAGTTTCCCAGTTAGGCTCCCAATGTTCCAAGTACTTAATCTCAGCCTTCTATTTTGGGCTAGCTTCCTTACCCCCCGCACTCGACCAATAAAGTGTGGGGACCCTTGCCTATTTAGCACTGCACTCGGGCGCCGATGCAGCGGTCCTTGCTCATTTATCACTGTACTCGGACTATACAGCGCGTCGCTAAGTAGGGGACGCCCCAACGAAATATCATTAGGTCTCAAATCCATAAAGAAATCCGACTGAGTATTGTGCTGGCTGTCGGCTACCTAACGCACAACCCTCCTCCTTTGTTCGGGCTTGGGACCGGCTATGTCAAGGATACCCCAACATAGGCGGAGTTATGATGTTCCTATTGTATCAACGGGCATTTTGTTATTTACAGTCAGTAGATGTAAATTATAAGAATTGTTCAACCTCAGATGATTGGAATAGATTGAAGGGTTGTCTAAATTTCTTAAAGTTTTTTCTGACTTGAAAATATATTTTGGGACAGTGAATATACAGCTGCTAATTTATGTTTCTATTGAGTTTGAAAAATCTAAATGCATTTGAAGAAAGAGATTGAAATGCATGTGTTTATGGGTAGCATTTTCTGATAGATGCAAGGAAAGCTACTTCTTTGCTCTATGTGATTGTTCTATATGATGCAATCATTATTCATGATACAGTAGTCTGTAGGACTGTTTAACAAGGTGAGCCCTATAAGCTTGACTATTCAAGCAAGGATCGGTGACTATTCTTGAAAATTTACTATAAGATAATATAATATCTAGATATATAAATGTAACTATGTATATCTATGCACACACATATCAAGCGGAGTTAAAGAGTTCCTAAATTGAGCTCTGGCTCATGAGGCAATTGAGCTGAGCCATGCTCGGTTTGATAAGCTCACAAGTCGTGTTGGAGCTCAACCAAGCAATCTAGCTTGGCTTATTACAAATTTACAATCCCTATTGGGCATCGTAATTTGCAAGTTGCAATCTCATATAGCGGCTTTGCCCTTCTAATTTTATGATTTCCCTTCATTCTCTTTTATTGATTGCTTGATTTATTTTTAAGCCCACTTGTTTCTATAACATGAACTAATGTAGAGCATTTGTCCTCTTTATAAAACCAGAACAGCTGGCCAAGGACCTTCAGCTATTTGCACAACATGCCGATCGAAAAACTGTGAACATGGATGATGTCATACTTGCTGGTAAGCATATCTAAGTCTGAGGTTTTTGATGTTTTTATTATTATTGGTGTAAGAAATTTGCTCATTTCTAAAGACCAGATTTATTTCAACGTTAAGCAGTCATGGCTAGCGTCTTGAATATGTACAAGCAGGGGCCATGATTTGGAAAGCGATACATTCTAGATTGTCGCTTTGATTGGACAACCATGATGAACCATTCTCTTTGTTTATGTAATTCAGTCCCTTTATTGAAGTGGTGCAGGCAAGATCAAGGTCCCTGCCTGCCAACCTTTGACACAACATTTTTGGTTCTTGCACAACATCTGCAAGGCTCACACCTAAAGAAAAGTGAAAATAAAAAATAATTAAATCAATATTGTTTTACATTACTAAGAACTGACTATTTTTTTTTTTATTTTTATGCACACACCCTATATAAAGTTAAACAAGTACAAATTCTAATAGATCTAGATTACTTAATATTAAAGGAAACTAAAACTTATGATTTGATCTAATATAGTAGGTTAGAGTTCTAATCTAACTCCACCACTTTTAGCAAGTTTATCACAACTTATTCTCACAACTCCTCATTGCAAATAACAAGATTAATTTCAATACTAATCAATCATGACTAGGGTCTGATTCTTGAATATGTACAAGCAGGGCCTTGATTTGAAAATCCAAACATTCCACAATTGTTGATCTGATCAGCCCTGCCATGAATAGACCATTCCTGGCATCTCCTTGCTTATGTGATTCAATCCCTTCAGGGCCTGTTTGTTTAAATATGTGGTGGGGTAAAAAAGAGTTAGATGTTACATCATGATAAAGGTAAAAGTTATGAAAACTAAAAGTAGAGTAGTAAATAGTTTTTTTGGATGGTTGTTGTAGAGTAAAATGAACTTTACTTTGCCACGTTTGATAGTTGTCTTCTTAAAACTTAAAGCAGTGAAGATCAATGAAATATTTTAAGGTTTTTTGGAGAGAGAAAGAAAGAACAATAGAAAATAAGGAGAGATGAATTAGTTGTATGGTAGTCTAGGTTAGATTTCCATAGACCCATCTTATTTCATATTTAGAGAAATACAATATTACACAAAGGTCCTTGTAGGATTCTGTAAATACATAGAAGCCCTATAAATGAAAAACTGTGACTTGTTTCTCTACATGGATGACTTGTCAGAAGTAAAGTTCCCCTTAGGATGGTCTTGATGGACCCCTAGGGACCCAAAGAAGAAACAATTGGACTGTGGGTATAATTCACTTTTCACAATGGTAGAACTAATATCAGTTATCATAGACCTGTAGAAGAAGGAAACACTTGGCCATTGACTCTTATTAAAATTAGGTACAATCAATAGCTATTATATCTAGATATTTGAATTCCCTAATTTGCTATAAGAAATAAAGATATATAATAATCACTGAAGATAATCATCTATTTCTCCTCACTGGAGACTGTAATGGTTTTGTAATGTTTCAATCATGAAAGCTTATCAAAGTGGTTAACTATTATAAAGGAATTGAAATTCCTCTTGTTATCTGAACGATTATACATGCACGGGAAGATTGATTTCTCTGGAGAGAAGCTTGCAACTCCCTTGTTGGACACGATCAATTACCCAATTCATATGAAGAGTATTTCTACGAAGGTGAGCATGTTCATGGATTGACAATTTGGCATCTCCAAACCCCACGAGGAGAATAGAAACTAAAAAAAAAAAAAGATAAAAAAGGCCATGGAAGACCCAGAAGCAGCACATCCAAATCCCATTCGAGGAGAAAAAGTAGGAGACCAGAAATGAAAAGTGAAAAAAAAAAAAAAAAAAGAAGAAAGTAAGTGGCTGTATACCTGGATTGGCTGGGGAAAGTAGTGAAAGAAGGTTGGAGAAGGCCAAGGGAAGTAATCCAAGAAGAATATGTTGTTTCAGGGAGTTGGGCTTGAGATGACAACATCTGGGATTGGGTTGAAAAGAGTAAAGTAAAATATATTATATATTGATGTGGCGGGTGTAGTGCAGGAGAATGGTAGTAAATGTAAAAGAGAAAGTAAAAGCTGGGCACTGACAAATTTACTTCAGGTGTTCGCTGTATCACATGCTAACACGGTAAGACTTAACAATCTAACTGTTAAAATAACTTTCACTCGCTATTCACTATACCATATCTTAAACAAACAGGCCCTCAGTTAAAAGTGATGCAGGCAAGTCCAAGGTTCTTGCTGACTTTGTTGCAAGAATTAGATTCTTGCACAACATATGCAAGGATCACACCCAGAAAAAGATAAAATAAAACAATTTAAAACAGTATTATTTTTTATTAATAAGAACTGGAATCTTTGTTGTGCATACATCCTTTTATATAAAGTTTGAAAAACACTCAGATCCTAATATATCTAGATTCCACCACTTTTAGCGAGCCTTATCACAGCTTATGAAGGACTCCTAATTACATTTAAACAATAATAAAAGATTCCTAAGAGAGAAAAATCTATTAGTTTTGTTTTAGGAGGTTAACCTTCTTGATTCTTGATTTGTTGGACCACTTGTGGGCCCCATGTTTGAGGGCTACGTAATTCCCTCATGATTGGAGGAAACTTGCCCTCAAGTTTTTAGGTGGCACCATTTTCCTCCTAGATCAAACACCAAATGGACCATGACTAAGGTTTGTAGTTTCAATTTGTTTGGATATTCCATTTTGATTTGAATATAAATAATGGTTGATTCTTTTTTTCTTTAGTTGAATTAGATTGTAGCCGGCGGTGAATGGTCAGATCTCTCCAGACACTTAGTATGATCATCCAATCAAAAGTCTGTTCCAGCCGTCATTCTAAAAATTGAAGTCTTATCCCAAATCGTTAATGGTTTGAATTGAATCATGTCGTGAACTATATCACAAATAGTAGGATTTTCTATTTTTGTTGTACAATAAAAAATAGTAGTTATTGATTATCCATTTATTTCCATGAGCCTATACATAGGACAAAATCCTATACGTAGTACATTTGAATACTTTCTTCATATGCCTTTTCCTCGTTTATGTCTAAAACCTTACCTCATTCCCAAGAATTAGTAGGAGGTTTCATTTATTTTTAGATAACCTCTTAAAAATACTAAAAAAATTACATAATATTAACATTCGACTGTATCTATTCTCACCTGGATGAATCACTTGGATTGTAAAATTTAATTATCAAATTGTAGGATTCACACCCAAATCTTAAGATTCATGTGTAGATGAGATTTGGGGTGCGCTTTGGTGCAGCAACGCTGCATACAAATAGTATGTAGCGTCTTTCTCCATGCAGTAAGAACATGCCACATCAACTTAAATGGATGAATTCAAGAACGTATCCAAATGATCCACAAACGACGAAAACTTCTCTTTCGCCTGCCTCTATCCCAATGAGTGGAAACCAAAGCTCTCATTTTCTGTTGATTAGTAGTTCAAGTAAGTTTTGAATGAGCCCCTTGAAAGGTTGCTGCAAATAAATGAATGATTGTTCTACGTCTCCGAGCTATATATCTTCGTCTAACTCTGGTCATTGAATCAGAAGAAACTTTGATGAATAACTAATTGATTTCTTTTCTTTCAGTCATTCTTTTCCCCTCTCCTGGTTTATTAATAACAAAATGGTTTCTTCCGATGTATAAAATTCAAATTCCAACGGGTTTGCTATGGAGAGAGAGGGTGGGAGAGGGAGAGGGACACTGAGAGGGAGAGAGAGGGTGGGAGAGGGAGAGAGACAGGGTGGGGAAGAGAGGGATGGAGAAAGAGGGAGAGGGAGAGGGAGAGTGGGTGACGGCGATGGGCGGAGGCGGGTGGGGAGAGGGATGGCGAGAGTGAGGGGGAAGAAGGGGAGTGTAGAGAGAAGGTTAGGGAGAGAGGATGGAGTAATTTGGGAAAAAGTGGGTGTGTAGAGCGAAATTTTGTAAATTTTTTGACTTATTTGGGGGTGTGTAGAGAGAAGGGATGTGCTGAGAGAAGTTTGGGCTGTGGCATTAGCAACTTTCTTATTAAGGGCTCCCAATTACACAACAAATAAAAAAGGATTCCTAAGAGGAAGATCTCATAGTTATAATAGATTTTCTTTAAAGTTAAAACTTCTACTTCATTCATAATTTGCTGGAACCCGTGTAGCCCCCTTTCGAAGGACTGACATCATGAAGGCATGTAATAGTTGGTCAGCTAGGATGGCCATGATCATCTAATCTGGGGCTTTATCTGTCCATTCTGGGCTAATGAATGATTTGCACGATAAAGCTATCAACTGAACATGAGGACATTCAGGCCCAGTGAAAAATGCTATCAGTTGAGTTCCATTAAGGTGAAAATTAGATACATATGAATCTGGAATTCTGGATCCAGATTTGTTTATTTTGGCTGTGTATGGATTTTGGATCTTGACTATCCAAGGTTTAGTTCTCCTGATTTATCATATCTAAAATCCAGATCTACTGGTTTATAATCTAAATTCTAAATATATTGCATCCCGATAAGTGGTCCTCAATGTAGCAAAATAAAAAAAAAAAATGCATCCTGATAAGGAACATTTTTAGACAACCTGATTTACAATTTGAAAATCTCCAAAATTATACTACACAAATTAACTTGGTAGAATGCTTGATATTGGTATCATCCATTTTTTTTCAGAAGAATCTTTTCCATTGTCTTCCTCATATCATTGGTATTGTGAAATTGAAGAACCTATCTCATTTTTAAAAAATATAATTAAACTCTAAATGGGTCTAGTGAGTGTCAAATACAATGGAGATAAAAGGACCAAATCTACTCCTTTTGTTATCTAATTGGATTCCAACCATTGACTTTGGTCTGAACTGATGAGCCCAAACATAATTCTTATTGACACAATGCTGGCTGGAGTCTGGACCATCAGCATCTGACCTTTTGTTCACACTATTGCAGTAAATGAATGACTATGATTACTGTTAGTTGATCAGTCTGCAATTGATTGAATTGTCTCTGAACTGCTGAACTTTTTTCCTTTTGGGGTTTTGCTTTATTTTTGGTTACATTGCAGCTTAAAAGTCTGTCCATTTTGTTTCAGCCCATAGAAATGAGCATGTTGCTACTTTGCTGAGGTCTTTCTCCAATGACCTTAAGGAAAAAGAACCTCAAGGTGGAAGGAAACGAAAGAAAGCTTCAAAGAAGAAGCAAGATGATGTTGTTATTGATGTAATGGATGTCTCCTGATGTTAGAAAGACATGAAAAGCAGGTACCTTTCTGCTATGCATATGGGTGGATGTAATTAAGGGGATTCTCTGTTTTTTTTTTCTTCATAGGCAATAACAGTAGTTTTTCTGAACCATTTTTCTTTTTTAATTTTTTTTGGTGTCAGTCTCTGTTCTATTCATTCAAAGGATAGTATAGGGTGCAACACGCAGCCCACTGGTCCATTGTTTTGTGGCGAGACATTTTCCTGTCATAAAAAAAAAAAAAAATTGAACTGATTTCCTCAATAGGGATGATTTAAGTTTCCTATGGGAGGGTTAGGATTTAGGAATGTAGGATTCCCCTCTATCATTTGAGCAGTATTTTAGAGAAATATAGAATGTGGGGAATTTGTGTATCCCTATGAAGGGTCAACACAGCTCTCTCTCTCTCTCTCTCTCTCTCTCTCTCTATATATATATATATATATATATATATATCTATGGAGATGCTCCTGTGAGAGATCTCTCACTTTAAATGAGAGATTGGGTGCGGGCCCTTACATCCATATCCAATGCCAACAACTTAAATGTGAGCCCCCCCACCACTATCTCTCATATAAGGTGAGAGATGCTCTCATAGGAGCACCTCCCATATATATATATATATATATATAGGGAAATATTCATATGCATCTATCCCTCACCAAAAATGGTGAGGGATAGATGCACTTGAAGATCCCCCATATATAAATATAAAACTTTGTGTGCTATTTGAGGATGGAATGTTATAGGTAATATTATTTACAGCCACTGTAATATTCTAAGAGTAGAAAGTTGACTCATCAATATCCATGTGAGGATATGCCACATTTACAATTGGCTTAGCAGGCTCTTGGGTCCATTGTCTCTACACCCCCCCTTAAATTGATGCCAAGTGGAGCAAAGCAGTAATTTGGCGGTCAAAAAGTCATGCTGAGACTTTGTCATAGCTTTTTTGACATGGTCCGCCCATTGAAGATGATAGGATTCATGGGGTAGATGAAGAGCCTTGGACAGAATGCTCCCACGAATAACATGGCAATCCACTTCTATTTGTTTGGTCCGCTCATGGAACGTTCGATTGTTAGCAATTCAAATAGCACTTGTATTATCAACAAAAAGTGATATAGGCCCTTGACTAAATACACCAAATTCACAAAGTAGATGACAAAGCCAAACAATTTCACTTGCAGTAGAAGACATAGTCGTGTGTTCAACTTCAGCTGATGATTTTGAATTAGTAGATTGTCTTTTACATTTCCAAGAGATAGAAGATGTTCCTAAGAACAAACACCAGCTCGTAATTGAGCGACAAGTATTAGGATAACCAACCCAATCAGTATCCGCGTAGCCCTAAAACCAAGTGTCATTGATATAAAAGAGCATGAGAGAGAGAGAGAGAGAGAGAGAGAGAGAGAGAGAGAGAGAGAAACTTTTGGAAGAAAAGTGGATACCTCCATTGAGGATCGACCAACACTTTTATAATGAGATTTATCCTAATTACATGCTAATAATCAGTAGTCATTACATTCTAATTACAATCAGAATCAATATGATTAAAGAATAAAAGAATCCTAATCTTCTATACATAGAAGTATATCTTTAAGACAAGTTTCATCCAACACACGTGGGATTCTCTTCATGGGCCTAGATGGGCCTAGTGTACATTGGCCTTTCTATTTTTACACTCCCCCTCAAATTGATGTGGTAAGGCAGAAAACATCAATTTGCTAGTAAGATCATGATGACGTGGTTTGGGTAGAGCCTTGGTGAATATATCCGCCAACTGGTTAAAAGTAGAGACATGAGGTAAAGATATTTTCTCAGTAACAACATGCTGACGGATGAAGTGACAATTAATTTCAATGTGCTTCATTCTTTCATGAAAGACCGGATTGTTGGCAATTCTTGTAGCACTGGTGTTGTCACCATGAAGCGGGGTAGAACGACCAATAAGAACACCGAATTCATAGAGAAGATGGCGTAGCCAGATGATTTCAGCACTAGTGGAAGACATTGCCCAATATATGGCTTTAGTAGAAGACTTCGAAATGGTGGTTTGTTTCTTGCACTTCCACGAAATCGGAGAGTCCCCAAGAAACATACACCAGCCAGTGGTAGAGCGCCGAGAATCTGGACAACCAGCCCAGTCGGCATCAGCATAAGTGAATAGACACAAAGAATTACTAGAAGGGTAGAAGAGACCATGGTGAAGAGTGCCTTTAACATAACGGAGTATGCGTAAAACAACAACAAGGTGAGGTTTGTGTGGATCGCTAACAAACTGGCTAACCGTATGAACTGCGTGAGAAATATCCGGCCGAGTCATAGTTAAATAGAGCAAACTACCAACTATCCGCCGGAAAATAGGTGTTTGCTGTTTAATTAAGTAGAGCAAACTCCATCATCTGAACTGAGTTTGCTGTTTAATTCCATAGGCGTATCAACAGTGTGAGGATTTTCAAGCCTGGTTGAAGTGATCACATCGGTAGCATATTTGCGCTGATGGACCCTTATGCCAGATTTGTTATGCACAAATTCAAGCCCTAGAAAGTAGGTGAGAGGACCAAGATCATTCATTCTGAAGTGGCGAGTAAGATGAAGTTTGAGATATGTAATGCCAATAACATCATTGCCACTAATAATCATATCATCAACATAGACTAAGAGAAAGGTGAGCCTTTTGGTGTCCATCTAAGGAAGAGGGAACTATCAGAGTGACTTTGGCGAAAACCAGCTTGAATGCGTGCTGTCCGAAATTTATCAAACCAGGCCTTGGGAGCCTGCTTAAGTCCATAAAGAGCTTTCCTTAATTTACAAACATGCTGTGGAGGACAAGCATATCCCGGAGGTGGTTTTAAATACACAGTCTCACGCAAGTCGCTATGAAGAAAGGCATTTCTGACATCCATTTGCCATAAGGGCCAGTTGCGGGCTTCAGCTACACAAAGAAGAGTGCGAACAGTGGTCATTTTAGCCACTGGTGCGAAGGTCTCTTCATAGTCAATCCCATATTCCTTCTTGTAACCCTGTGCAACCAATCGGGCTT
Source organism: Umbellularia californica (assembly GCA_028538565.1). Lineage (NCBI taxonomy): Eukaryota > Viridiplantae > Streptophyta > Magnoliopsida > Laurales > Lauraceae > Umbellularia > Umbellularia californica. The sequence continues at coordinate 31,796,498 of JAPQWN010000002.1, forward strand.
TGTAGCGGTCAAGACTCCCATCAGAGTGAACTTTTATGGAATATCCATTTACTGCTGATTATAGATGCGCCATCAAGGGCCGGTACCAAATCCCATGTTTTGTTTGCTTCAAGAGCAAGCAACTCCTCAATCATAGCTTCCTGCCAGTAAGCAATCTTTGAGGCTTGTGAATATGAGGTGGGTATAGGAGCACTATCCAAAGAAGTGAAAAGAGCAGGCAAACCATAACGGTCAAGAGCAACTGAAGGACAACTAGAGCGTCGCAGGGGTATGATACTATCAGAAGAAGCATTAATACCTGAGAGTGCAGTAGGTGGCATTGGAAGGGGATCAGGAGGAGTTCCCATAGGAGGGACCGTGTTACGCCGGACATAGACATTGGTAATATAAGACACAGCAATAGGGTGATTGTCCAAACGCAAAGAAAAGAAGGGAATGTGTTCCAAGAAGATCACATTACGAGATATTCGCATGCATTTTTCGGAGTGATCATAACAAAGAAATCCCTTGTATTCAGTACTGTAACCCAGAAAGACACATTTGGCAGCCTGTGGTGACAACTTAGTGCGCTCTGTAGAAGGAAGGTGAACAAATCATAAGCAACCGAAAACTCGTAAGTGAGAATATGAACGGGCATGACCAAAGAGAGTTTCATAAGGAGTCATCTTTCCTAGAACGGAGCTAGGATGACAATTGAGGAGATACACAGCTGTCTGTGTAGCATCATACCAAAAGGTGGGAGAAACTAAGGATACAAGGAGGAGAGTACGAACAGTTTCAAGAATATGTCTGTTCTTTCTCTCCGTAACACCATTTTACTGTGGAGTATGTGGGTAGGATTTTTGGTGAAGAATTCCTTTATCAGAAAGGAAGGCAGAGAAATCATGGGACATGTATTTGCCACCAGAGTCAGACCTAAGAATTTTTATTTCTTTCTTAAATTGTGTTTGAACCATTTTGTAAAACTTTTATACTTCAGATTTGAAGTGCATGAAATAAATTCAAGTAAAACGAGAATGATCATCAATAAATGTCACATAATACTTAAATCCTGTCCTACTCAATGTGAGTGCAATTCCCCAAACATCCGTGTGAATAATATTAAAAGATGACAACGCACGAGAGTGATGAATAGGAAAAGGCAAAATATGACTCTTATTCAAGCAACACGTTTCACACTTTGATTGAAGGAAAGAGGACACCATTTTATTATCAAAAGTAGGTTCTAAACACCCATTTTTAAACAAAGAAAGTAAATAAGCATTGTTCACATGACCAAGACGACTATGCCACACAATCCACAATTTATTGAAATTAGGAGAAGAATAAGAAAATAGGGAATGATGTCCAATGTCCAGCAGAAACAATCGACCATGTTTACTCCCCGTCACAATCACCTTTCCAGTTTGCTGCCCCTGTATGATACAAGCAGTGGAAGAAAAGTTAACACAATATCCATCATCAATAAGCTGTCTTACAGAAAGTAAATTAGCTGATAATTTGGGAACGAAGTAGACATTGGGAAGGTTGATGGACTGGTCAGAGACACTAGATAAAGTAATGGTACCAGTACCAGAAATGATTAATTGGTCTCCATTAGCAGTAGTGATTTTGTCTTTGCCAAGGTAAGGGTGAGAGTCTGTAAAGCTACTTTCTGTAGAGGTCATGTGGTTAGATGCTCCTGAATAGAGAAACCAGGTGGATGGGGTGATAGATGCAGTTAGAGAGACTGAAGAATGAAAAGTAGGAAATGATATAGGAGAATGAGTTTGATACCGACCACCATTAAGGCCCATAAATGCATATGCTGAGGTCACCGTGTTCTGAATCAATTCTTGAATCTGGGAAGGAGTCATGGATACAGACCCGGAAGAGGTGCTTCCTGTTTCAGGGAAAGGTGCTTGAACTTGGAACGCAGTTGGAGAGTTATGTTTGGAAGGATTCTATTTTTGTTGGGGCCCATTCTTTCGTTGTAAACTGCGAAAGTCATCAATAAGATGACCAGAGCGTTTGCAATATCTGCAAACCAATTTCTTACAACAGTTCTTGGCAATATGACCGAAGCCTTTGCATTCATAGCATTAAGCAGGCTTCTGATTGGGGGTTGCCAGAAGAGTAGAATTAGTTGAAGACGGAGCTAGGAAGGCCTTCGGTTCGTCAATAATAGCACGCTGCGAAGTTCTTCGCGAAGGACTTCTTGGAAGTAAGTATCCAAGTTTGCAGAGACTTCTCTATTCATGAGAGCCGATCAAACAGATTCGAATTCGGATCTTAGATTCATAAGGAACTGGCTGATGTGGGTGTCCTCTTGTAATTTAAGAGCCTCTGACAGAAACCTAGGAGAAACAGTTTGAATAATCATAGCATCCCTCTAAGTCCATAAGGTGAGAAATCCATTGAAGTATTCCTGCACCGTCTTATCGCCTTGACTGAATTTAGCAATTTCACTATCTAATTGAAATTTGCGGGCTTTATTAGTTTGATGATAAACTTTCTTGAGATGAGACCACATATCAGCTGCGACAGTATAAGCTTAAAGAGCAATGACAAGAAAATGATCAATGGAGTTAAGAATCCAAGTGATCACCTTAGCATTTTCTTTAGACCAGGTGGATAAGGCTTTTCTGTCAGCCGTACTTGTAGTAGAAGGTTTAGTTATCGATCCATCAAGATAACCAAACAATCCTTGACCTTCGACAAAATTCTTTAGATGAAAAGACTAGGCCATATAATTATTCCCATTAAATTTAACAAGAATGACATCATACTTGTCCATAGTAGAAAAGTAGCAACCGTATATCAAGCAATGAATCAGCAACCAAGGACAACAACCAGCACAAAAAAAAAAAAAAAAAAAAAAAAAAACAGCAACTATGTAAACAATAGCAATGGGATGATAATAGTGCCCAAGAAAAAACAGAGCAGCGTGCAGACTAACCACAAGGTGGTCTGATCTGCTATAGAAGGTAAATACTACAGTAATGATATCAACAGTGCAGTAACTAGCCCAGATCAGTCATTAATCAGCTTTAATCCATAACAAGTGGCTTCCACAGCATACAACAACAATCAATATTATCAAGAGAAGAAGAAGATAGAAGAAGACAGCAGGAATCCAGCATACACAGTGCAAATTTTACTCAAAACACAGCCAGGCAACCCAGACTTTTTGGCTTGGATCTGTGTGTGGGCCCCACAGGGTGGTCTAAGCATAGATCAGGTTTTATCTCTGGAAAGTGGATCAAAGTTACCTCCTTCAGTCCAAATCTAATGAGATTTGGAAAATGATCCACAAATCTGGACGGTCTTGATGAAAACTATTCGACAGAATTTTATTAAAACTGACAGATGAAGAAGTGGATAAAAAATACCTCAAAGGTGATGGAAAAATTTGAGAAAAATCCTTAGAAATATCCTCAAGGATGGTCGATCACAACTGTAGAGATCTCTTGGAGATACGAAGATGATCCGTGGTGGGCCACTGTTGATCAGTGACACTAACAGGGAAGATTTCCACGCCAGGAAGAAGATCTATGTCAGGAAGACTTAGTGGATTAATGATAGAAGAAGATTGATCAATGATAGGAGAGGATTGATCATAACCAGAGCTCTGATACCATGAAATAATATAAAAGAGCATGAGAGAGAGAGAGAAACTTTTGGAAGAAAAGTGGATACCTCCATTGAGGATCGATCAACACTTTTATAATGAGATTTATCCTAATTACATGTTAATAATCAGCAGTCATTACATTCTAATTACAATCAGAATCAATATGATTAAAGAATAAAAGAATCCTAATCTTCTATACATAGAAGTATATCTTTAAGACAGGTTTCATCCAACACACGTGGGATTCTCTTCATGGGCCTAGATGGGCCTAGTGTACATGGGCCTTTTTATTTCTACATTAGTATCCGCGTAGCCCTAAAACCAAGTGGAGAGGAAGATAAATAGAATAACCCTTTATGAGTTGGCCCATGGATGGAACGAAGAATGCAATGAATCACTGTGAGATGGTTCTTGTGGGGACTACTCACAAATTGACTAACAGCTTGTACAGTGTAAGGAATGGCAGGATGATTAATTGTGAGGTAAATCAAACTTCCAACTAATCGGCAATATAATGTGGCATCTGAAAGAGGATTACCATCCTCCCTATTGAATTTAACGTTGATCTCTATTGGTGTGTTAGGAGTTCTTCCATCAGTGAATGCGGACATGGATGGTAAATCTTTGGCATACTTGTGTTGATGGATGTAGATGCGAAACAGAGTATGTTTAATTTCCAGACAAAGGAAGTAAGTTGAGACACCAAGGTCTTTCATTTGAAATGGCTTCATGAGATATTGTTTGAGACCACAATTCCAAATGCATTATTTTCACTACTAATAATATCATCCACATACAACAATAAAATGGTGCAACCTCGGCGAAAAATTATGAGTGATCATTATAACTTTGATGAACTTGTGCTCTGAGAATGGCTTGCCGAGACTTGTCGAATCATTCCTGAGGAGCCTGTTTGAGTCCATAAGGGATTTCTTCAAGCGACATCATTTTGGGGGGACAATTGGAACCAAGTGGACACACATGCACAGTTTCATGCAAATCACCATTAAAAAAGGCATTCCTGATGTTTATTTGCCACAAGGGTCGAGAACGAGCAAGAACAATGCTTAAGAGGGTTTGTGCAGTGGTCATTTGGCAATCGCGGAAACGTTGTTTCATAATCTATCCTATATTCTTGTTTGCAACCTTGTGCAACCAACCAAGCGTAGACTCACTTCCAATGATAGAGTTAGAAGAAGGAAGTGGAACAAGATCCCAATTGTGGTTAGCCTTGAGAACAACCAATTCTTCAGCCATAGCCTTCTGCCAAAAAGGTTCCCTGGTGGCTTGTGAATAAGATGAAGGGATAAAGACAATCCAATGTGGTAAAAAGTGAAGAAAAACCATGTCTATTGGGGGGTTTTGAAGCATGAAGATCGACGCAAAGGTGGAGGTGTCAGGGAAGAAATAATACCTGATGATGGTGGAGCTGAGTCCGACAGTTGAACAGGAAGCAGGTATGGTGTAGCATGGGGAGGAGCCTGAGGACAACGAGCTTGAACCTTTAAGGGGAGGAGAAGACTGTGATGGTGATGTAATTGAAAACACAAGAAGGAAGGATATATACTGATTGAGGGGCCCAACGGAAAAGAGTAAAAGGGAACATGCTCAAGAAACACAACATTTTGAGAGATTCAGGTATGGCGAACTGTAGGAAGATAACAAAGAAACCCTTTCTGATCATCATTGTATTCCACAAAGACATATTTAGCTGATTCTGCAAAAAGCTTGGTTTGTTCATGAATTGGTAAATGGACAAACTAGAGAGAACCAAAGACATGTTAGTGAGAATAAGAAGGGGAGAAACCAAATAAACATTTAAAAGGAGAAATGTTATTCAATAGTTTGATGGGAAGTTTATTTATAAGATGAACTGCAGTGTGTGCAACTTCACACCAAAAGGTACGAGAACTGATGATTCAAGGAGAAGAGCCCGAATAGTTTCCAAGATGTGTCAATTCTTTCTTTCAACTACCCTATTTTGTTGAAGAGCATGCGGACAAGATTTTTTTTTTTTGGAGGATCCCTTTTGTAATTAAGATGGAGGAGAATTCAGCAGACATGTATTCTCCCCTTGAATCAGAGCAGATATTTTTTATGGACTTTTCAAATTGATTTTGGATGAGATTATACAATTTTTGAAAGGTAGAAAAGCCTTCAAATTTCTAGCGCAGAAAATATATCCAAGTATAGCAAGTATTATTATCAATAAAAGTCACATAATATTTATATCCAAGTCTACTTAAAGTGAGTGCAATTCCCCATACATCAGTGTGAATGATATCAAAGGGGGCCACAATCCATGAATTATGAATAACGAAAGGTAAAATGTGACTTTTACTTAGGCAACACGAAGTGCACTTGGAATGTAAAGGAGAAGAAGACATGCTTTTATTTAATTTAGAAAAATTCAAACATTCATTGCGAAAAAGAAATAACGATCTATCATTATGGAGATGGCCCAATTGCTCATGCCAAAAGGATCCATTCATTATTCTGAAATAGTGAAGAAGCAGTAGGAAAAGGTTGCAATCTATATATACCATCATCAAGTGAACAAAGCAAGGAAATTCTTCTTGCAATTACGATCAATATGACCATAACCTTTACATTCAAAACGTTGGACCTTTTGTCCTTGTGGTGTCAAACTTTAATTTTAGTGACAATGAAGGCTTTGGTGCCATCGGTGATGCTATGTCGAGATTGTAGCCAGGTTTCTTCCTGGAGAGCTTACTGAACACATGTTTTGAAGGTCGGATATACTTATCTATTCATGAGGGCTGAGTGAACATATTAAAACTCAGGTCTGAGACTCATAAAAAATTAGCTTATATGAGACTGTGTTAGACTACAAGGACTTGAAGTTGGTATTCCTTAGTAGTAGTAGCAAGGATCATTCAGGGCATGTTTGTGTAGCCCATTTCCGCGGAAAAGGTTGTAGTTTTATGCGGAAAACTTCTTTTTCATGTGTTTGGTCCTACAATTTTCTGCGGAAATGCTTTTTCGCCACGTCAGCTTTTTCCTTCCTAGGCATGGAAATAGACTTCTTGAGGGGGGGATATGGGAAGTCCATTTCCACGGAAAAATTACCCCCCAATTTCCTCTCTCTCCCCCTCACTCCACCCGGCCACCCTCTTTCTTTTTCCTCCCCTCCCAACCCCACCCACCTCACACACATACCAACCCACCCACCCAATAGTTTTCACTAAAAAGTGGTTTTCACTAAAGAAATTCATAGCTGCACTAAACAACATTAGCACTAATTCATCGAGGAAAACCTTTTTGCACCGAATATGAATTTCTAATTTCCTCAGAAAACTATTTCTGAGGAATTTAAAAACCATAGAATTTGCTGATGTGGCAATTTCATCTTTCCATGGAAGTTGCATCTACACAAACGTGCCCTGAGTCTTCAGTCCATAACGTTAGAAAGCCACTATAATATTCCTGCACAATCTCATCTCCTTGAGAATATTTTGCAAGTTTAATATCGAGGAAAAATCTCCTTGCTTTGTTCACTTGATGGAAAATAGATTGCAAATCTGACCACATCTCAGATGTTGTGGACAAGGATTGAAGGGGGACAACAATAGATGGGTCAATGGAATTTAGAATCGAAGCTACTACTTTATAGTTATTTGTTCGCATGGAGATTTATTTTTCTCACCCTCTAGTACAAATCCATCCAAGTATTCCAACAGACCTTGTCTGGCAACAAAGTGTTGAAGATGGAAAGCCCATCTATTTTAATTCTTCTCATTAAACCTTATTTTAATAGAATCACTTTTGTCCATTACAGAATAGTAGAAAACAATGACTTTTTTCAGGGACAACAAAAAATCGTGACGATATTATCGACTGGGCGAGCACACAGCATGCTACTGGAATGTGATTTTTCCTCAAACCAAAATGAAAATCCCAATTCTGACTGCAGGATTATTACGGTAATATAATGTAGCAGTTTGTCACAAAAAAATGAATCGGATCTGACGATCGATTACAAATCTCAATGATTAAAATAGCCTCTGAAAATGTCGCAACAGAGCAAGGAGATAAACTAACCTTGTACGCTAAAAAACCCCAGAGAAAAAAATTTCAGGAAATCCAAAAATATTCGATGATTCTGCTAGGTAAATCTCGCCTTGATTTGATTATTTGATGTTGTAAGCCCCTGACCCGTTAATTGAATGATTGGTGTTAATTAATTGTGTTGTTAGTTCACTAAGCGAGTTTAGATGTTATTTGACTAAGCTTGAGGGTTAGAATAGATTTTTAATCGCTTTGGGAAATCTTGAGAGCCTTTAAACCTAGTCGGAGACTTATATGGTCTTATTTGTAATTTCGCGAAAGTTTCGTGGGTTATTCATGAATTCTGGAAAATTCTATTCTTAAGCCTATCAGATATAGGACATCGTACCCAACAACTTTTGTGTTCATTCCGTACTCATTTGAAGCCCCAAAACCCTTTATTTTATGACTAGTGCAATAGGCTTGTGTAATTAAAAAATCATCAAATTTTCTAATTAGAAATATTTCTAAATATTTAAATAAATTATAAATAAATATTAATATATAACTCATAATAAAGATGGAAACTCATTAGAGAAATTTTAGGCATTTGGAAAATATTTAGGGAAAGATAAAGTAAATAGTAAAGATCTTAGGACCTTAATTTGATTATTTTTGTGCTTAGCCATAAATTGAGTGTCATTTCATAATTAAATGTGGATTTTGGAATTAATTGGCTTCCACAATGAGCCTCACAAATTAATTAATCATATCAAATATCCAAAGAAAAATAAGGAGAAAAATCTCCATAATGAGCCCCACAGATTAGTCTTACTGAATATTGAAAGGACAGTAAGGAGAAAAAAATAGCAGAATACAGCCTATGAAATGGCCCCCGCTCTGGTATCAAAAAAGCTCTTCGTGTGTTGGTATAAAAAAAAAAGTGGCCCCCGTTAATTGTGAGTTCAGAAATAAAGAAGACTTTGATTTCATAATGGGACTCATAGATTTCTTTGGTTAAATTAGTAAATATAAATGATAATAAAAAAAATCGTGATAAAGATGGAGACTCATGAGAGAATTTATTTGGTTAATTAGTAAATATAAATGATTATATATTAAGTGTGGATTTTGAAATTAACTGGCTTCCATGATGGTCCCCATGGATTAACCATATCAAATACTGAAAGAAAAAATAGAAAAAAAAAGTAGCAAAATATTGACTACGAAAGTGCGCCAAATTTATGCAACTTGGATATGACATGAGGGTTCCACAAATTGATATGCAATACCATTTACTAGATACATGTTCACCGATTACTAAAATCATAGCCAAAGTGCCTTTATTCTGTTTTTTTTTTTTTTTTGTTAGTTTAATAATGCGTGGGGCCCATTGAAGGCAACTAAAGAGAAGTTATTACTCTATGCTATGTTTTAGGGAAGTGATAAGTATCTGATTTCAAGAATATCTTAGATTTGCATTGAGATATTTTAGGTGATGGAGTATTGGAGAATTTGAGTTAGTTTGGTGAGATTAGATTAGAAAGGTAATTCTGGAATGTAGCATTGCAAAAAGTTTGAGGATGCGTCACGTGTCGCTCTCTCAGAGAATGACCTGTTGTCTTTATATATATAATTCGAAAAACTCTGGGGACAGTCGTCTGGAGACAGACGGGAGACAGACAGCATAGCTTTTCCTCTTTTTCTGATTTTTTTTTTTTTTAATATGGCTGAGTTTGCATAGTGTCTTTCTGCAGTCTGTCTACAGACGACTGTCTGTAGACTTACTCATATAATTCGAGCATGAATAAGGGTAAATCGTCATTTCTAAAAAACTAAACTTTTCTGCGAAATTTCTGATCATGCCATACTTTTGCTCGTATGAAACTAGATTTAATTTCATAAAAATTTCGTTCTTTGACGTTTTCGATTCGAGGCTCAAAAGGCCTTCGTTTTCGTGTCGCAGGTCGTTTAAGTTGTGAGTCCCACAAGCCCCCATTATATATAAAGCCATCAGCCCCTTTTTCCTCCTTCACTTCCCTCTTCTTTCGATCTCTAGCCTCCCAAGCTTTGCAATAGCTGACACTCCCCTTCTTCTTCTCATTTCTTTGCTTCAAAGCTCGAAATCTAGACCACCAATCGTCAAACGAATGCTGGCAACGAGTTCTCCATCTTCTCCATCTCTAGGCCTCATTTTCGTCGACAACCGACCTTGGCAGCCCTTTCTACCCATCTATTCCTCCATAATCAGGCCACCTATAGGTAAGGAATCCTTTCCCCGCCTCCATATTTTGAGTCTACAACACATTAAGCACCCAAATTCGAACATGCAAGTCTTTCTATCATCGCCATCTTGGTTTTCCATTTTTGGGTGAATTGTTGGGTGATTTTTGGGGTTTTTTCATTTTAGGAGCTTCCAACCATTAAGAGGATTTTTTTTTGGAGTCCTATAAACCTAAGGAAAATGTTTAGATTGGATTTTCGAGACATGCATGCTTTTTATGTTGAATTCCTTTTCTATTCTATGTATATGTTAGTGTAGAATGCATGTTGATTTTCTTCTCCTTTTCTTGTGTTATTGGTGATGAAATGGTGAAATCTTAGTGCTTGATTAATGGGAAATCAATGGTTGAAATTTCCCTAAGTCCCCCCACCGAAAGCCCTAGTAGAGGACCGTCGGGAGTACAAAATTTGTCTCCTAACTGTCCGCGGGCATACCCCATGATCAACCATGGTAGGTCCCACGGTCGACCGTGGAGGTTCCCACGGTTGACCGTGGAACTCACCACGGTGACCGTGGGCCGCCGACAGTCCGGGTTAAGTTACCCGACTGTCCACCCTTTTATCCTGTTTTGGCCTCGTTTGGCTCGTTTTCTACTCGTTTCACCCCCATTTGAGTTGTAACTCATTTTAGACCCAAATTAGGCGGCTTTTAACTCTTCCAAGTAATTAATGATTTGGTGAGCACCTTGGACTGTAGGGGAATAATGTTGGAACTAGTGACCAAAACATGATGTAATTGGAGTTTGTGGATTGTGGGGAGTCGTTTGAGCAGATGGTCATCCATGAGGGTTGTCCGAAAGCATGTAGGTGAACTTTGAAGTTGGAGATGCATATAATTAGGACTTTGGGTTCACCAAACACTACCCCACACACAAGGGAATTGAATTATTGGCGATTGAATCCCAAATGTGCGTAAAGCCAAAACCAATTACCTAACATGTTAAGCCAGCCCGAAACTTAGGATAGTGACTTGTAATGGTTCTTTGACTATATTATATCATTCTATCCCATCTTTATTGTTACTTGTCTCTTCGCGTACACAGGGTACGCATCTCTTACATGTTAATGTGATTCTGTACGTCGACCTTTCGTACCCAGCCTTATATTAGTATGTTAGTAGGATGAGCCAGTTTTGGGGTTTAGTAAGCATTTAATTGCCCTGCTTCCCCTTAGGAGATATGATCCACAATTGTGGTGTACTGGGGTTAGGATGCGTGTAGTCATTGCTCGGCACCCTCCCGATCGCCCGAATCCGACCTTTTTCTTCTTACCCATATCGTGTCGAACCATGCCATGCCAGAATGTTGCCCCATTTTGTAGAGAACCTTAGGCCTTGTTTAATCCATGCATCACTTCTGTCATGATGTTCAGACTAATTCTTTCCCGTAGAATAGTAGTGTGTCATTTCTACTCCACGCATGTGTGATGTATCGTGTATGACCATTGAGGGGTGCCCGATCCCATTTGTGTGTTCACATATATGATAGCTTGACTGATAACTATCCCACACTTCTCTTGTCATCCTCAAGTTAATGTCATGCCAGTGGCTCCCCTGTAGAAGGGCGTTGGGTCCCGTAAGGGACTGGGTATGCAGTAGTGTACATGTCTCGTTCCAGAGGCGGCATCACTAAGCTTGGGTCCCGTTCAACTTAGATCCGGCTGCTTTGGAGTCCTTAATTCATGATCTCCAATCGAAAGATTGGTTGTTGCGTGTTTTGCCTGGAACCATGGTCGGTGCCGTGCGTGGCCACCTCTTTGTGGGGCCGGTGTATTTTATTATTATATAAGTATGCTATACTTGCCTGCATGGTGATTCATGCTCGAGTGCTCCTGTCACCATGTGTGATGGAGAGGATATAGCTGTGTCGTTTGCCATTTTGCTAGGACGTGTGTTAGTGATATTGTTTCATTATGATTCCATATTATTTTTACTTAGTTTGATTATTCACTCATAATATTGCCTAGGTGTACCTTCTTATTGGAAATCTATAAATTTATATTCTGTCATTATTTTTACTTGTTGCAAACATGTTATTATTATTCATTTTAAACACCTACCAAGTCGTTGTGCTCGATACTGGTTTAACCTTAGTGCTGTAGGTATTGCCCCCGATGCCTTTGAGGAGCATGCAGCAGCCGCTGAGGAGCCACAACTCGTAGGTGAGTGGTGTGCCGATGTTTTCATTTAGACATTGGGTTCTGCGCTCAAGTGGTCAATCACCTTTTGGGTGTGTGTTATATTTTGGGTATTCTTATGTACTGGCATTTGTTGGCCTTATTTTGGAAACTGTTGTAATTAAACTTTACTTTGTTGTAAGCATGCAACTTAAACTATTTTTTTTTTTTTTGGAATGCCACTCATTTTATAGCTTTACTTTGGTGTTTGTCACTTATTTTAACGTTTATATCCTGGTTACCAGTATTACGATTTTTGCTATAAGTTTCTGTCAAAATATATTACTTTTAATTTGTGAGGCATGCTCTAGATCCGCATAGCGAAAACCTGTGGGAAATCGTGTATGCGAATTAAATTTACTTCCATCATTCCCCGTGCACAGCCATGATCCCAGATTACATACCGTAATTAGTGCTAACCCCGTCCAATGGTCACGATAGATGTGGAGTGATGAGTGTTAAATATTACATATTTTATCCCTCATTAGTTCGAGTTTTATCGGCATCTCATATGTATATCATTTGCTTTACACATAGATATTATCATTCCATCACATTAACAGATTATTGGATTATCATGTATAAATTTGATTATTTATAGCGCATTTTTATGTAATTTCTCTTGTGTAGGTGGACCCCGCGACTACCCCAACCTTCTGGCTAGTGTTCTAAGGCATTAGTAAGAGATTTCAATAAAGAAGTTACATGAAGAAATCTTGGTGAAATGTTGAAAAATTCCAAAATTAAAGGAGAAGACTATGGATAAAAGAAGTCATTTTCTAACATAAAGGATTGGTTGGTTGTTAGAAGGATTGGTTGGTGTATTGGTTAGAGATTGGGTTGGTATGGAATAGGTTATGGGTTTAAATCCCAACAATTGCATATTATTTTTTTTACATATAAAATATTCCATCCAACTCACCTCTCTACCAATCAAAGCTTGTCATAGCACAAATCCATGTGAAAGGATATGAGCCAGTCAAAAACCTCCAACATGAAGGACCATATAAAGCAAAACGCGCATATGGTTTTGGAAGGTAAGTTTGTTGCAACCAATCAAATTGAAGCTGTCCATGTGAAAGCAAAAGAGCCAATGAAAAGCCTTCAAATCAAATTGAAGCTGTCCATGTGAAAGCAAAAGAGCCAATGAAAAGCCTTCAAATCAAATTCAAGCAATCCATGTGAAAGCAGATGAGCCAATCAAAAGCCTTTAAGTTGCAATCAATCAAATGGAAGCAATCATTGTAAAATGAAATGAGCCAATCAAATGTCTTCAATGTTCCTATAAATTGGAATGTATTTATAGGGTATAGAGGGAAATCTTTTGGCAAGTTAGTTTTTTTGCAATTTTATTTTTACTTTTAGATTATAATTAGGAGCTTCTTTGTAACTAATCTAAAGAGATAGTGTATAATTGAATATCATTAATGAAGATTTGGAACTCTTTCTTGATGTTTAGTGGCTAAAGATTTTGGATTACTCTCCTTTTGAAGCTAAATAATATAATTAGTTCAATTACATGCATGTTTTAGTTCAAATTTCCTATTTGTACCTTGATTGATTAGTAGATTTTAGATCTAATTATGCTAATCTATCTCATTTCTCATGCTCTATCTCTACACTTGATGCTTGGATAATTTCAATTGATGCTTTGTAGTTGGATAAGTTCTCTCACATAGCATGCTTTAGAGCCTTTATCTTTGATATTTTGTAAATTGATTTTGATAAATTATTAATAGAATAGTTAAATACTGATTTAGGATCTTGGCTTTTGATTTTCTTTACTTTAATCGTCATTGCTATATCATCCAATCCAATTAGGTAAGAGATTGCTCATTGGATTGTAGATTTGGAGTTGAATTAGAACATGGATTGGTTGGATTAATTAAATACTTAGTAGATTTTGGATTGCCTAATCTCTTATTTTATTATTGTTAATTTAAATCTTTGCTTGATTTGTTATTTTCACTTCTAGATTGTTTTATCTACATTTCACACACTTGTTTTAAAACTCTACACATTTCACATCACATCTTCACGTTAAATCTTCTATTTCTACCACCATTCATCCACTAGTTTAGTGTAGTTTATTAGATCTTATTAATTTCATATTTTAGATTGTTAATTAGTTGTTTATATTATATAGTTTATTAGTTTTAATTATTCACTTCAATTGTTTATATAAGTTGTGTTTTAATTCAATTCTACTTAAATTGGATTTATTGCTTCTTCCATCCTCTCTCCATGGGATCGATAATCCGGACTCTTTAGTCCTTTACTACTTGACGGCATCTTAGTCTTATGGTTAAACGTTACACATCTAAGTATCGATCATGGAGTCCACTTGTTGATTGCACGAACTTTCCTCCACAACAGTGGCACTGACTATAGGCTTGATGTACAGAAGCACAGAGGCCTTGATGACAAGATTGATCAGTGCTCAAGATGACTGGATCGATAATTAAGAAGCTTCGAATCACAATCTTACTACACGATCTGGCGTTTGCAGATCTCGATAAAATCGACTATGAGACTTTTGAATCTGGACCACAATCGCTGTAGAAAGCTGATTGAAGAACCAGAGACGATGAATAGAGAAGCCTCTCATACGATTTGTCTATTCGACCCAAACGAGGTAATTGAACAACAATTTTTCTGTTCGGCACAGACGACGTAGTCAAACCCAAGGTCTCCTAAAACATGGTATGTCTGTTAATAATTTAGACTCTTTGCTCTGATACAATATCATTTAAGCAGTAGTTCAAAGAAATATAGAATGTGGAGAATTCATGTGCATCACTATGAAGGGTATATGAGAACTAGGTCTCACGATGCTTCCATGAGAACTATTGGTGGGGCCCTCCTAGCAACCCATCCAAACCGTGCATAAATAGGGACCTAGTTACAAACGATATACAAATAGGAACCTAATTATATATAACTTTATGTGACATTTAAGGAAAATTACAAACGATGAATACAAATATTATTAGACTGAGAGTATGGAATGTTACATGTAATATTACAGCCAAAAGAATGTGACTCACATATTCAACTGGATTCTTGTAGATCTAAGGATTGTGGAGCCTTGTAAGGTGCTTTTACATACCTAATGGTCTCATTTGCAACGAATGATGAAGACAATGGTGGAGAGGTGAAGATGATGCCTTAGGACCCTAACCGAACTTCTCCTTCTCCTCTTTCCCTTTTCTCTTTCTTCCTCTCTTTTCTTATTTTTTTATAATATTAAAAACTTTATTGCACCAAAAGAACTTACAAAATAAAATGGAAGTATACAAAGACTGTCCAAACAAACACGATAACCAAGTACAAGCAAAATCTAAACAAAACTATACATCAAAAGAAATAGAAGAGTGAAAACCTCCTTCCCTTGTAAGACCATCCGCCCTGTCATTTCTCTCTAAGAATATGCTTAAAAGAGGCCTCCATCTGTCTCAAAATATCTTACACTTCCACCCAATCAGCTAGCCTCAAAGAATGAATTGCCTTTCCAAAACCTAATTGAATAGAGAGAAAAGAACCACCTTCAAGAAAAGGTTTGAAACCTCTCATCCTAAGCAACTCACGGCATCCAATTAAAAGAACAAACACGATAACCAAGTACAAGCAAAATCTAAACAAAACTATACATCAAAAGAAATAGAAGAGTGAAAACCTCCTTCCCTTGTAAGACCATTCGCCCTGTCATTTCTCTCTAAGAATATGCTTAAAAGAGGCCTCCATCTGTCTCAAAATATCTTACACTTTCACCCAATCAGCTAGCCTCCAAGAATGAATTGCCTTTCCAAAACCTAATTGAATAGCGAAAAAAGAACCACCTTCAAGAAAAGGTTTGAAACATCTCATCCTAAGCAACTCACGGCATCCAATTAAAAGAACAAACACTTTAGCTTCCTAGCATCCAACCAATCCATAGGCATAGAGAAATTCCTAACAATGTTTCTATTCCAATCCCTAATAACACCATCAAAGCCGCCTCTTTGAACTCCACACAAAAAACCACCATCAAAATTCAATTTGAGGGTGCCAAGAGGAGAGCTCCACGGCAATTTATGCACAACTTTAGAAACACCAACCATTGTTAGAAAATTGCCATTCAAGATCGATTATCATCATCCAACGAGACACCAAATTCTTTTCACTTGCTCACCCATTTAGACACCCGCCCAAACAATTGACTCCACAATCTCCTCAACAAAAGAAGAGATATTCCTAAAGGATATTATTTTTTTTTCCGACCAAAGCTTCCAACAGGTAGCATATACAACTAATTTCTAAAGAATTTTTTTAGCAAACAAATCTACTCCCCAAATGCCATTGAAGAAAAAGACCTTTAATAGTTCTAGGCATGACCCATTCCATATTAAACAATTTAATGACTGCTATCCATACTCTGTGCAAACTAACAATGAACCAATAAATGATGCACTGTTTTCACTTCTTTTAAGCACACAGGACACCCATTGCTGATAAACAAACTTCTTCTCCTTAACATATCAATAGTCAGGACTTTTTGCTTCCTTGCCACCCAATTGAAGTCGATCCAACCAATGTGTCGACACCAAAAACCGATCCACCCAAGTCATCATTGCAACCTCTTGCAAATTGGACCACATAAATTCAACTCCTCCAAAGGGAAAATCAAACAGATCATGGAAATTGATCCAATCATTAAATCATGCATGACCAGAGTAAAAGAGCAACCTCCTAAAGAGACACTTTATCCTCTTCCAACTAAAAAAGATGCGTCTGCACCTCAAAGACGAGAAAAAGAAAAGTGATGAATATTACACATGAATCTCCAAGGATTTGGTCCTTTCAATCTTGTACGGGGCCATGAAGAAAATGCCTCCGCCTGACCCAGGTTCTCCATTCCCCCCTCTCCTTCCTCCTAACACCATCCCCCCGAAGCCACCGAAGGCACAGGCAGACTCCTTACCTATATTGCTAGACAATCCTCCTACGCAACCCCAAGAGTCCACTCTTTTCACAGAACCCCCTGACATGCGCATGGAGACAGACCGGAGTTCTGCCCCACGCTTCTTCCGAGCGGCGCTTTGCCCAACACCGACTTCTACTATCCAAGCTCTAGGTTCCAGCATTCGCTGCTTACCAGCCAGTCCATAGCCACACATAGATGAAGAAACTCCGGTGGTACTTTTCGAGGAACCCCTCTTGGAAGACAGCCGCCTTAACTTGCAAAACACCCTAATTAGTCAATTTCTTGAACGTTTTATCCCCACCAGGGTGCTATCACAGAGACTCCAAGCACTCTGGCGTCTAAAAGGTGGCCTTGAGGTGTTGGAACTCCCGAGGGGATTCTTTCTCTTCAAGTTCACATCAGTGGCGGACCTTTGCAGAGCACGTGAGGGCTCCCCCTAGACGGTAGTAAGTTCCTCGCTGGCTGCCACTACTTGGGCCCACAACTTTGACCCACAACGAGCATACCTGAATATTGCGCCCTTATGGGTTCATCTTCCTCGACTGCCACTTGACTTCTGGAGCAAAATGATTCTGCGACGTGTAGAAGCCCCACTCGGCACCTATATTCAAATGGATCAAGTAACACAAAGCTTGGGATGACTGAGGAAAAAAGCCATTGTAGCATGGATACTGGTTGAGACAGACATGTAGACATCGCTTATTCGAGAGGTTATCCTCAAATTTGGAACGGAGTCCAGGATACAGATGGTTGTTTATGAAAACCCACCACCGAAATGTAAAGCTTGCAGGAGGCTCCATCGGAGGGCTCCTCCCTATATGTTTTGCAACCATGCTCCACCACGTACGTCGGATCCAAAACCAGATGACAAGGGTAAGGCACCACTGAGCATTCAAGACGAGAAAGAAGACATCCCCAGAAGGAGATTGGCAATAGGTGATCCACGGGGGACGAGGAAGACGACCCCAGATGGGCCTGGACCATCACCGTTTGCCTCAAGGACCCAAGGTCGGCCCAAGGAAGATCCAATTAGATCATGCTCACCAATTAGCCAAAACAACGAACCACGTGGCAGCATGGCAACACTTAAATATTTTTTTTTTAATTCTTTCCTACTTACATCTCCATTCTCCATAGGTTAAATCCATTTAAATCTCGGTTTGACTAAAGTTCTGAGGTTGGATACGACTTATGAGTCATTTGGGTTCTGATTGGAGGCAAATTACCCCACCTGAGCCCAATCTTTTTTGAAAAAACAAAAATAAAACAATTTTCTTTTGGAAGATTTAAGTGAAGGTGTACTCTTTTGATTTACAAAATCCCCCCTCCAAACACCCCAATTTACACTCCCCACCCCTCTCCCTCTTTCTCTTATGGGTTAAAATATCGACAAATACCGGTTCGTATCGACTAATATGTATTGGTATTGGCCATGAGCGAAATGATAATTGACATTATAGGTAACGGTCACAAATCTATGAAATATCACCATAATATTGGTTGATCTTGGTCAACATATTGAAAATATCGGTCAAGACCCATATAACGGCCAATATGATATACAATGTCCGTTTCTTCCTCCCAGAAAAAGGAAAAGAAAAAAAGCCCTCAAAAGAGTCCCTGTCAAACCACTAAAATGCTAAAGATAATCATAACTCATTATATTTTATTCTCTCTTGATTTGATGCTTTACTTCACTTTACATCACGTCACCGTATATCCAAACAGGCCGAGGTTTCGGTCTTTTGAAAGGGCCAAAAGTTGAGGCCCTTCTAATATTCGTGTTATTGTTTCCTTTTGTAGATACATGGTGCAAACACGTGGGGGCCATAGCAGACCACACCAATCATAAAACTAAGATGTACATCATACCAGCTAGTATCTCATGTGTATCCCAAGTAAATTTCATTCTAATTGGGGATTGACACCCTTTCGAATTGGTCTTATTTTTAACTTCAATCGAATTTGACAAATCTAAAATTGGGTCAATCTCCCATTAGAATGAGATGTGTATGACAAGGCTAATTATTTTGAGCGGCTCAAATTTTTAATTGGTGGGCCTCATTCCATAGACCTTCTATTTTTCTATTTTTGCTTTTTAATTGTAACCCTCTAATGCATTTCACCCATAAAAACTCTAACCACTAAAATAAGTGGTCCCATATATGAATGGGCCCTTAATAAATTTTCCTATAATAGGACTTGGGCCTACTATTAAATTAACTTTTTACATGCTAATAAAATATTAAGAAAAAAATCAAGTTTTTTAAAATAGCCAATTCAACAATTGCTTAAGTTATATAAAATGAAAATTTACAAAGATCATATTAGAGGAGGCATTTATTTTGATAATTATTCTGAGTGGTTTGGATTTATACAAAGGCCACATTAATGGATTTATAAATTATAAAGCTAGTAAAAAGATTAAACACTAAAAAGTTAGCACAATTACTAGTAAAACATTAAACAACGATAAAAGATGTTTTGAGTTGGGGGGAACGATATTTTACTTTATAGTTGTTATTAATGGAAAAAACATTATTTATTAGTATTTTAAAATATTCTAGATTTCTTGGATATTTAAAAAAAAAAGACTTTTGGAGGAAAAAAAAAAAGGTTTTGACATATTAGTCCCCCTTAAATCCGATTTTTTCTATCTCATAACTGATATTCAGATAATGTTACTAAAGTCGCTTGCTTGACTCTAGTCAATAATTCTTTTTAACCTTTTTGCCCCAGATCTCATGATATAATGGGAACATGGCATGTCATGGAAACCGATGTATCCCATAATTCCCATGATGTCATGACTTTTATGATTAACTTAAGAGAAATTTTTTTCGAAATGATAAAACTCCTGAAATGGTGGTCACTCGCTGGTTGTAGAAAGCTTATTATGATAAATAAACTTTAAAGTCCATCACATGAGGGACTATCTCATAAGATAATGTCAAGGGATATGATGTAAAAAAAATAAAAAATATTGGCCAGAATCAAACGACTGTATAGCATTATCTAAACCCTAATCATGAAATTAGAAAACTGTTGTGGCAAGAGAGAAACTAAGAGAGAATATTAGAGGGAGAATAAAGAGAGTTTTCTATTATCTCATATGTGTGTGTAATTCAAAGGTAAAGATACCTATATATAGGCAAAGTAACCCCACAAAAGAGGAAACCAAAATCTAATCCTAACTTATCCCAAGTAGGCATCCACCTAAGATCCATATCTTATAACACTCCCCCTTGGATGACCACCATTCAATGATAGTTGCCTCATTAAAAACCTTGCTAAGGAAAAATTTAGTGGGAGAAAATCAAAGCGAAGGGAAAAAGAGTACAACATTCTTCAAGATCATTGAACTGGTGTTGGACATGCATAATGTTGCCTCATTAAAACCTTAACTAGGAAAACCCAGTGGGATAAAACCTAGAAAAGGAAAAAGAGTACAGCGCACAAATGTCCATGGGTAGCATACTTTAGGATGCTCCCTGATAAACCACTCCCCCTGATGATAGCAACCATTTACATAGTTTGATGGTGAACTCTACGCATGTTAATCTCTTATACAAACTTCTGGAATACTAATTTTGGCAAAGATTTGGTAAACATATAAGCCAGGTTGTTACTCGAACAAACTTGCTTGACTTCAATTTCATTGTTCTTCTGAAGTTCATGAGTGAAAAAGAACTTCGGTGCTATATGATTAGTCTTGTCTCCTTTAGTGAAACTTTCTCAAATCTGTCTTATGCATGCTTCATTATCTTCATAAATAATATTCAGGATACCTGCAATAGAAGGTAATTGACAAGAACTACGAACATGCTGAATCAAAGATTTTAGCCACACACATTCCTTACTGGCTTCATAAAGAGCCAAAATTTCAACATAGTTGGAGGAAGTAGCTACCAAAGTCTGTTTAGTAGAACGCCAAGAAATGACGGCATTACAATTTAGAAACACATAACCTGTCTGTGATCGACCCTTATGAGGATCAGAGAGATAACCTGAATCTGCATATCCTACCGAACTGGAATCCTTATGATCGTAAGCATAAAATATTTCAAAATCAGTTGTTCCACGCAGATATCATAGGATGTGTTTAATGCCAATCCGGTGCCTTTGAGTTGGTGCAGAGCTATACCTGGTAAGTAGATTCATAGAAAATGCAATATCTGGTCTAGTGCATTGTGCCAAGTACATCAAAGCTCCAATAGCACTTAAGTATAGTACTTCGGGACCCAATACCTTTTCATTTTCCTCGATGGAACGGTATGGATCATTATTTATATCAAGAGACCGTACAACCATAGGGGTGCTTAATGGATGTGCCTTGTCCATACTAAATCGTTTTAAAACCTTCTCGATATAATTAAATTGATGGACCAACATCCCACTAGAATTTCTCTCGATTTGCAATCCGAGACAGAATCTCGTTTTTCCAAAGTCTTTCATTTCAAACTCTTTTTTTAAATAATCAGCAGTCTCTTCGAGCTCTTCTGGAGTCCCTATCAAATTTATGTCATCCACATAAACTGTTACTATTGCAAATCCCTTCAAGAATTTCTTTATAAATAGACACGGGCAAATGAGATCGTTTGCATACCCCCTTTTAGACAATTATTCACTAAGACGATTGTACCACATTCTTTCGGATTGCTTCAGGCCGTACAATGATCGTTGTAATTGGATTGAGTACGTACTCCTTGGCTTTGCTTTAGGCAAAGGAAATTCTTCCGGGATTTTCATGTGAATTTCTGTGTCTAAGTCCCCATACAAGTAAGCAGTTACAACATCTATGAGTCTCATTTCTAGATTTTGAGAAACTGCTAAACTTATCAAATATCTGAATTTCGTTATATCCATAACAGGGGAGTATGTTTCCTCATAATCTGTTGACACCAAAAAAGTCAATATGTCTCCTCAACACCAAGAAGCCTCCTGAAGCTGCATCCTGCTAAAAATAGGCAAGGCTACTTCAAGCATCAGATTTTGTCAGAATCAGACAGAAACTGAGAGGTCCTTCAAGACAGCTAAGAGAGGGGTACACCTGAGGTTTCGGGTCATTCCGACATCGTTTGGCCCAACTTCACCGCTCCGACAGCTAAACAAGCGCTCCCGGCGGCGACATCATCGAAGACGTCAAAACTTCGATCAGAGCCTACGGATGACTCCAGCATGTCTCAAAAGGGCTCCATGCCAAATTTCAAGTCAAACCGACAACGTTTGACCCTCCATCAATGCTCGAGCAGCAAAATAAGCCTCCGGCGGTGGGAACCATCGAAGCCTTCGCTCATCAAACCAAGTGCATGAGTGGCTTCAACGTGCTTCCAAAAGGCTGCACGTCGAATTTCAGGTCATTCCGACAACGTTTGACCAGGTTTCGACGCTCCGAAAGAAAATCAAGCCTACCGGCGGCGGAGCTCCCCGGGACCATGGTTTCCAAGACAGAGCCTGTGGATCATCTCAAAATGACTCCAATAGGTTCCCTGTCAAATTTCAGGTCAATCGGACATCGTTTGACCGCACATCAACGCGCGGCATCTCCCTCGCGGCAAAATCAAGTCTACTGGCGACGGGACCCCAAACGGCTTCAAAACTCAAACAAAAGCCTATGGTTGGTCTTATTTATTGTTCAAGAGGCTTCACCT
The DNA here is from genome assembly GCA_028538565.1 of Umbellularia californica. Lineage (NCBI taxonomy): Eukaryota > Viridiplantae > Streptophyta > Magnoliopsida > Laurales > Lauraceae > Umbellularia > Umbellularia californica. The sequence goes on from JAPQWN010000002.1 coordinate 31,819,191, forward strand.
CAAATTTCAGGTCATTCCGACATCGTTTGACCAAGTTTCAGCTTCTGGCGGAAAATCAACAGCTCTACGCGACAAAGTCTTCGGCTTTCTCGGAAAATTGGAAACTTTGCACTCTAAAAATGCAAGGATTCTCATCAGGTTTTCTACAGGGAAATCAAGCCAATAAATGAGAAGAAATGTCAGGAAAAATACAGAAGAAAACGGCGACGAAAAAGACCGCAAAACGTACCAAAAAGGGGAGAAAAACCCCCAGGGTCGCCGGCGACCATGGAAGTCCGGGTCACCGGATTTTTCGCCGGTGACCCGTTTTTCCGTCCCTTTTCGCGTTTCGCGCACTTTGGCCCCTGTGGTTTCTTGAAAATGTGATTTTTAGTGCTTGAAATTGACTCATATCCGACGACATCTCAGATCCGCCGTCAAAAGCATAAAATCATCATTGATCGCTCCAAGATCGCCGACCGGTTGACCTAAAAAGTGCTCTTTCTGTCCGACCGATCGAGAAATCGACAAGACAGATGTCACCGGCCCGCTGCTAGCTATCAATGTCTGAAATTACACGGTCATCCGATGTCCATCAGCATGTAGATCCATCGGTGATCATCTCCAAAAGAATCCCAAAAGACGCGGCGCGGCCCGCGACTCTTCAACTGCTCGGCGACCATTTAATGCAGTTAATTGACTAGCTTTATTGCAGTCATTAATTCATTTCTTTGGACGGCCCAATCAGAAGCAAGCATCCAGGAGTTACAAATCAATTAAGTCATGGCATTCAAGCCATGAAACTCCTCCCATTATGGTAATTAAGGTGATTAAAAGCCCTTAATCTCCATCGGCCAATCAGATTTAAGGAAAAAGGAGTTACAAAATTAAGAAATAAATCTTGTAACTCCTCCCATTAAAGCCATTAAAGCCCATAAACTCTCCTAATGGCTACCAAGAGCCTATAAATAGGAGAGCTTTCCAAGAAGAAAGGGATCGGAAAAGGACGAACGGAAAACCGAAGATCGAAAATCAAAAGGTGCAGAGAATCCCGAATTCCAGACAGACAGAGTCTAGAGAAGGAGAGAAAATTCTGCAGAAATTCTACATCAAGCACCACTACAAGGTGACAAAAAGTCCCTTGGGGGGTACTCCCCCCCAAGGTCCTTGCCTTCTCCCGCTGCCTCCAATGGCTTAGACGTGGCTTTTCAGCCCGTCTACTTAGCTTTTTATTGGACATAGGACCTTCTCTTGGTCTTTGTCCTCTAAAAACCTGAGGTTATAGCCAAGCCAAGCGAATCAAGATCATCCTCTGTTCTCATCTGCATGGATGATGGCGAAGCCCATACATGGCTTGCGACCGTCAATCTGAACGAGTCCCCTACAATCTCCTGAAAAGTTAGATCCTCCTTTTCTTGCTTTTCATTGTAGTTTGTATTTTTCTAAAAGAGACAAAAATCACAACTCTTGTCTTTCATTATTGATGAGAATTGTAAATCGGCTATAAACGCCAAAATCGGCTATAAATGCCAAACAAAATCGCCTTTCACGGCAAACCAAGAAAATGTCTATTTTCTTAAATATTTGTGCAATGGAAAACTTGAAAGAAGTTGATTTCCTTTTTACTTGCGAAGGTTGATCTCCGGATTACCACTTGCAATTCCAAGTAAAATGGAAAATCTGGCACACCCATATAAAGAAATGTTGATGCACGCTTCAGCCCCCCGGGCGCGAAAGGGCCGGACCCGACGGACTCCCACGTCCGTCGACCCCGGTAGCACCCTCGGCAGGAGCGCGTTCCATCATAATCAATCCCAGGTTTCTGCATGAAACCTTGTGCCACTAATCGTGCCTTATATCTGGTAATTTCATTCAGCTCAGTCCTTTTTCTTACAAACACCCACTTGTAACCTATAGGGTTAACATCTTTTGGGGTTTGTACTATAGGTCCGAACACACCACGTTTGTTAAGAGACTCTAATTCTATTTTGATGGCATTTTCGCATTGTGGCCAATCCTTTTTTTGTCGACATTCATTTATAGAACGTGGTTCTGTGTCCCAATCATCATCATCATGGATGTCCTTTGATATTTGTGTAGCTACCGCATATGTAAATGCGTCATCGATGATAATCTCATTTCTCATCCATATCTCTCTTGAATAATTGTAAAGTATAGAGATCTCTTCATTCTCCGGTACCGGTGCCTATTCAGGGGCTTCCAAAGTCTCACTAGGGACTTCCATTATTCTAGAGAGAATAAACTTTTCCATAACCTCTTCAGAGCATTATGTGCCTCTTCGGGAGGAACCTCTTCAGGAGCGTTACGTGCCTCTTCGAGAGGATATGATGATGATTGCTCATTTCTCCTTTTCTGTGGAGCTGAGTCCTTCGAACTTATAGGTCTGCCAAGCTTCTAGCGTATCGCAGATTCTTTTGCTGCCGTATTTTGGTTTTGTCTTACAGGGACATTAATTCTGGCAGGTGAATTCATAACTGGCACATGTGACTTCGTCACCTTTGCTGCATCGTTAAATGCATCAGGTAATTTGTTTGTAATTTCTTGCAAGTGCACAATTCTCCGTACTTCATTCTCACATTGTGAAGTTCGGGGATCCAGATGAGACAAAGTGGAAGTATTCCATGTTAATTCTCTTCGTTCTTCAGGAACAGTTTGTTCTTACAGGAACAATACGTTCTTCAGGAACTATCTTATCTCCCCCTAATGGCGGGAAGATTGTCTCATCGAATTGACAATCGGGAAAACGAGCAGTGAAGACATCTCATGTTCTTGGTTCTAGATATCGAATAATCGAAGGAGAGTCATAACCTACATATATTCTCAATCTACGTTGTGGTCTCATTTTAGTATGCTTAGGGGGTGGTATTGGGACTTGAACTGCACAACCAAACTTGCGTAAGTAGAAAATATTGGGTTGATGTCCTAATATAAGTTGTGCAGGAGAATTTTGATGATAGGCCGTGCGCCGAAGTCGAATTAACATTGCTGCATGCAACACAGCATGTCCCCAAGTACTAACCGGTAAGTTGGGCTGCATCAGCAGAGTCCTAGAAATAAGTTGGATGCACTTGATCATGGATTTAGCTAAGCCATTCTGGGTGTGGACATGGGGGACATGATGTTCGACTACAATTCCTATAGACGAACAGAAATCATTAAAAACCTGTGATGTAAATTCACTTGCATTATCAAGTCTTATAGACTTAATGGGATAATCAGGGAAGTGAGCCCTCAATTTAATAATTTAAGTTAATAGGCGGGTGAATGTTACGTTCCTAGTTGAAAGAGGCAAACATCCGACTAATGGGTGGAGGCATCGATCAAAACCATAAAATACTTAAAAGGTCTACTAAGGGGGTTGATTGGTCCACAAATATCACCATGTATCCTTTGTAAAAAGGATGGAGCTTCGTATGCAACTTTAGTAAGAGAGGGTTGGATGATCAATTTCTCTTGTGAACATGGGATACATAAGTATCCACTAGGGAAAAACTAAGTGCACTTTCTTCAGGGTAATATTACATGACAATCTTCAATTATCTGTACAGGTCCAGCTATTATGGATACCTTTCGTGGAATGGACATCAATTCTGAGAAAAATTTATGATTTTTCAGAATGGTGTGTGTTATGGCATTATCTACCAAACATAGATTGTCCTCAGTTCCATGATCCATACCTTAAACAAAAATAATAAAAACATCATAACTATGTAACCATATGATTAAAATAATTAAAAAAAAATACCATAAATTAGGACATGAATGAAGTTTTCTATCAAAACAAAAAAAAAAAAATCTAAGAAACATGCATTTCAAATGAACTAAAAGAAATTTAAGTTTTTAATGTTAAAAAAACCATGGGTCTTCTAGACCATACCAGGGGGTGCCCCTAAAAGATTATTAAATGCCTCATTTTCCAGATGTTGGTTATCTGCATCTTCAAATAAGTCACGAGTCTCCAAGTTTGTAATGTCAATTGGAGGACTCTCTGATGTCATTATATCCCAATTCCAACTTTCTAGATCATTTGTCTCCGCTGAATGGATAGAGGCCTTGTATGCTTTGTATCGTTCCACTACTTCCTTTGGTGCACGGCAAGTGCGTGACCAATGCCCACTTCTTCCACATCTGTGGCACGTGTCATCAGGACAGTGGGAAGGATTTGCCGGTGGATTCTGGTTGTTCTTATGCTGAGGGTCAGACCACTTTTGGTGATTTTTGAATTTTGGTGGATGACCTTTGAAACCACCTCGCTTGGAGGAGTTATGTCGTCCACCTCTACTGGAGGAATTATGCCTGCCATTCCCCTACCTCTGCCTCTGTTTAAGTTAAGACTGACATTTACTTCAGGAACTGCCAAAGATCCAGTTGGTCTGGAGTTATGATTGTTCATTAATACGATTGAATTCTGTTCAGCGACTAGGAGGCATGAGATAAATTCTGAATATTTGGAGAAACGTCGCTCTCGATACTGTTACTGCAGGAGCACATTCAAGGTATGAAAAGTGGATAACGTTTTCTCCAACATCTGCTCCTCCAAAACCTTTTCACCACATAATCTTAATCTGGAAACAATATTGAATAGAGCAGAGTTGTATTCAGATACTGTTTTATAGTCTTGTAACCTCAGGTTTAACCATTCATTCCGGGCTGTTGGCAGTATGACCATCTTCTGGTGATCATATCTATCCTTCAGGGATTTCCATAGGTCTGCTGGGTCTTCCTCAGTAAGGTATTCATGTTTGAGGTTGTCATGTATGTGGTGGCGTAGAAAGATGAGGGCTAACGCCTTTTCCTCTGGGGACATCTTGTTACCTTCTTTTATGATTTTTCCCAATTTCTTGGATTGCAAGTGAATTTTAGCATCTAGTTGCCAAGATAAGTAATTGTCTCCATTTATGTTAAGGGCTTTAAAGTTAAATTTAGCCAGATTTGACATTATGCAAGAATCCTTTGGGACTTGTAAAAGAGTGATTTGCACGTTTCTCTCTCTGGATGTCCTTTGGGTTTTTGACACAAAGAGTGACTTTGCACGTTTCTTTCTCTGGACGTGGGTTGTAGAACTAAATTGGCTTTTACGAAAAAAAAGATTTTCTAAGCCTCGTGCTGATAACGTGTTGTGGAAAGAAGAGAAACCAAGAGAGAATATTAGAGGGAGAATAAAAAGAGTCTTCTATTATCTCATATGTGTGTAATATAAAGATAGAAATATCTATATATAGGTAAAATAATTCTATAAAAGAGAAAATCAAAATCTAAATCTAACTCATCTCAAGTGAGCATCCATGTGAGTTCTATATCTTGTAACAAAAACATGAGATTTAAATAGAACTTGAGAAAAATTCCACACAGTGAAGACCGACACCATGTCAATTTTTGGGTCGCCAGGTGCCAGGACCACGCTCTCTCCCCATCATACCATCTTCTCCGTACGTTAAAAGATCCTCAGACAAACAAGAGAAACAAGAGGAGAGAGAAATCGTCTTCCATCCAAACTCATGCAACTATTTCCTCATACCGCACCCTATACCCACGGCACGCGTTCCGTCAAAACGCTAAATTAACGGCGTCTTGTCTTCTTCGTCTCCTCGCGTTTTTAGGACCCCCCTCTGCTAACTAACTAACTTCCTCTCTCTCTCTCTCTCTCTCTCTCTCTCTAAAACACAGTAATTGTTTGTTATTGTTACTATAAATACTCAAACCACACCCTCTTTGGCTCTTTCACATCTCTCTCTCTCTCTCTCTCTCTCTCTCTCTCTCCTCCGAGCGAGTGAGCGAGCGAGAGAGAGATCGGACCCGACACATCGTCTTCTCTCCATTTTTCCGATATATCACCCGATACGCTACAGTTTCTTTTCCTTTAGACAAAACAATAAAGATTGATTTTATTCTGTGCAATCTCTCTTCCCCGGTTTTGTTTTGGTTGAGTAGGGAAAGAAACGGCACAGATACCAACATCTCTCTATTACACTTACGTTACCTTATGCCCATGCTCTAATCTATCCTGCGCACTGTTTCTTTTATAAGCAGCTACTCTTTGGAGGGAGGGATTTCGTGGAGAGGAGGGAGAACTTCATGATCTGGTAAGAGTTCTACACCTAATTTTGATTCTCTCTCTCTTGTCTCTTTTTTTTTATTGTTTGATGTTTGGAGTTGAAAAGCTGCTATCTTTGGCTGATTTTGGGTTGGATTTTGGGGGGGTTCTGTAATGGGGTCGTGTTAGAATTGGGGATTTTGTCGTAGGGGATTTTGGGTTTTTTTTTTTCAAGGGAGTGATTTCGTGGTTGCATTGTTGGATATCTGCAATTTTTAAAATTTTGGATTTCATGTTGGTTTAGATAAGAGAAAATGATAATAGTACTTTTTTTCTTCTTTTGAATTATGGGGTCTTTTGTTGTTTGGATAGAGAGGTTGTTTTTTTTTTTTTTCTTAGAACATTGTTGGGAAAGGGGGTATCTTTGGACGCTACATTTGGATTTTGGAAATATGGGGAGCTGGCAGTTCAGGTTTGATGTTTTGGAACTTGAAATTTGGGGTCTTTGATCCGGTTTGTCATGGATTTGGGAGGTTTTGTTATAGAATTGGTGCTTGAATTGGGGCTTTTGCAAGTAAGTGATTCCAATTTCCCAATTACTGGTTTTTCTCTCATTCTGTTCTGAATTAGGTTTTCCATAAGTGGATGTGCATCTGTTTTTTTTTTTTTTGGGGGGGCAGGGCGGGGGGTGGGGTGGGGTTGTTGGAAGGAGGCAATTTGTGATTTCTATTGCTGGAATTCTTTTGGGTTTTTCCAAACTTAAAGAGCCTTTGGTTGTTCTGATCAATCTCTTGGAATTCTTTTGGTTTGAACTATTTTTAATTTGTGTGTTGGGAATTTGGTTCTTCAAAGTTAGTTTTATTTCTTTTGTGTTTTTAGGCAGGTAATTTTAGGATTGCAATTGTTGGATTTCTGCGTATTCTTCCACTTCATATTGAATTGGGACTTTATTTTGTTAAAATGTCTGATCTTTTATGCTTTTCGAATTGAGACTGGTTTGATTTATCTTGCTTTGTTGGGATTTAGGCATTTGGATGCCAGTAATTTGTTGCTTGCGATTGTTGGATTTCTTGGTCTTGTTCCACTTCATGTTGATTTAGTGATAAAATCATAAAAATGCCTATTATTGTTGAATTGTGTGATATTGTTAGCTTTCCATTGCGAGATCAGTTTGATCTTTTTCCCTTGCATTTTTGGGAATCGAGTTTTTATAGGATCTTCCATTTGAATATTGGAATTTTGGAGGACTGAGACATTTCACTTTTGACCTGTAGCTGTATAATTTCTCTATTTTCTTCTTGGGGTTTTGGAATTGTGTATCCTTTTTTGTAGAAGTTTAAAACTTTCCATATTTTTCTTGGAAAGATCTTATCTTTTCAGATTCTTTGTCCTCGTTGTTGATAAAATTGCTCCTTTTCAACTGAGTCTCTTTCTCTCTCTCCAAAAAAAAAAAAGAAGTTCATGGACAAATATCAAACTCTGCTCTTTTTCAAACAATCGCGCGAGCGAGAGAGAGAGAGAGAGAGAGAGAGAGAGAGAGAGAGTTTTTTGAGTTATGTTTAAGGGTTATGGTTTCCAAATCTACAGGACGCCATTGGAAGTGATGGATCAGGGAGGTGCCTCATCATTGTTTCGGCATTCATCCTTCTTCTCTAATGAAATTCACTATCCTGCAGAGGTATCAAACTCTACATGTATTTGATATTTTCGCAGCATGCTTTTGAAATTCTAGTTCACTTCAGTTGTGTTTGGTTGTACCTCAAATTCCATATGGTTATTCATATAACTGTTTGGGATTGGATGACAATTTGAAATCATATAGTCTCAGTGTGTATGGGAACTGGGGAGCCAAATTGGAAATATATTGTAGGCCGTATGCTGTATTTATGATTTTCTGCCCAGACTGATCCCACTCAATGTAGCTTCCAGCTTATCTTGTATTTCAAATCCATTGTCAAATAGATGAATACCTTAGAAAATACTTGAACGACCAGCAGTTTGGGTCATTACATTTTCTTAGCAATGCTTCCAATTCCATTATCCACGAGGTGTATTGTAGATGTTTCCAAAAATTGCAGAGGGTTTGAATATGCTGACATAATGATGATCTTCTATATCACTTGGTATTTGAGGTGGGTGGCATATGAACTGGAATGACATATGGCAGCATTACTAATTTTCTTGTCAAGGACAGATTGCTGTTTTTTTACCAAATGTATTCTAGTCAACTTCAATCTGGAGGAGTATATGCCAAAATGAACCATTCGTTCTGGTCCCATTCTCTTGATTTTTATTGGAAACAATGCAATTTATGTTGTTGTATTCCGATAACATGTTTCCATTTTTTTATTTATTACTTATTATTTATTTTTATTTATAATCTTTTGCAGAGACAGGTTGGATTTTGGAAGCCCGATTCTGTTTCAGATCATGGTGAGTATCTTTCGTTTACACCTTGTGGGTTCTATTGGTTTTTATCATGGAAGGCACGTCTTGCATACAATCTGAACATGTACAACTCCATGTCACAACATGCACGTGGACCTGAAGACGATTTGATTATTTGATGATTTTTTAGTTCTGAAATAGAAAGTTAAAATTATCCAGAGTGTAAACTGGGCAGAATGATAATGAATGGGATTCATTATGTGTTCTCTTGGCTGAACCAGTAGCATTTGTCCTGCAATCACGACAACCATGGAAAACCTGAATTTATTTCTTTATTTATTGAGAATAGTGGAATTTTGATATTCTCATGGCCCTGAATTGTGCTATCTCGCTTGTGGATATACCATCATGGGATTCTTCACCAAAACCTGAAGAATTTAGTACTTCATGGCTTAGTCTTATTTGGTTTGGTGAAATTCTACTTGCAAGTCATTGTGAACACTTTCAGGTTCTTGTGGATTGACATATCTCAATCTTTTCCTTTCCATTTTTATTTCGCATCGTTCACATCGTATGGATGTGGGGACATGATCGTGTTAGTTTCCTCCAATCTGTTCACTTTAGGCGCTACAAATCACCAGTTACTGATAAATGAGGAGCTAATATATGTATTTTCTCCATTTATTATTCAGTAGCAATGGAAGGAGTGTCATTGATCTCGAGCAACAAGGCTAATGCTTTGTCACTACTGGATAAACACCGGCCAATTGGAGCACCTTTAATGGAATCCTTGGACTTCTCTCAGCCGTACATTGTAAAAGACCAAAAAGACAAGCTTAGCATCAACCGACACGTTGTTGGTGCCGAGAGAACATCTCTGTCTATGACTTCATGGAAAGTCGTCGACCACAGTTTAGGATCACATGCCAATTTGTATCCGCAGCCTGCTTCTTTATTTGTGGAAGGAAACAAAGCTGAATTGAATGGGCCTCAATATGAAAACAGTCTCTTCTCAAGCTCTTTGTCAGACATTTTTAAGAAAAAGTGTGAGTTTAGCTTTCCACTTTGATGTTTATTTAGGCATTATATTTTTCTGCTGTTGCCACAGTGGAAGTTGGAATGGTTAAAAGTATATGATAAAAGTTATTTCCTTGATTTGCACATCCAAATACTGCCTTTTTAGTTGGTTTTTGACGCACTCCAAATGTCAACAGGCTTTCATGTTATGTGTACCCATATATGTTTTGGAGTTCGACAGTCAGAAGTTGGTAAGCCTACAAGGCAGAGACATTTTTCACTCAACCATTTTTACCAATAATTGCTGATGTTAATTTTGAGGTGGAACTGTGATGTAATACGGACAAGGCCAAGTCAACTAGGCCAATCAATTGACCCATTGGTCAACATAGTCCATTGGTTCAGTTCACAGTTGATGCAGCCTGACAGAAGACTAGGACCCGCAGGTCTTAATGGACCATCTGATGGGGTCCACATGATTTCTGATTCAATCAGAGATCCCTATCCTTATCTAGATTAGTAATATTACTTAGTTTCTTAATAGAATTGCTTTCTAAATTCTATTTAGAGTAGGATTAAGTAATTTCCTATTATTAGTATTCTGATTAGTTTAGAAATACTGTCTTCTATATATACAAAAGAACCCTCTTGTTATTTCTCATGCATTAATAATCAATTCAATTCAAGTAACGTGAGTTATTCCCATGAGTTCATGGCTGTGAGTGCTGTTTTGTGTGGAATCCCTTTGTTGGATTCGATCAACCTTATTTGAGAGGTTGGTCTATTCGATCGAAGGTCCGGGGCTACGCCAACAGTCCCAATTCGACCAAGAGCTACTGTCGAGTTCTAATTTTATCCTATTTCTATTTTCTGTTATTGCTTGATTCGAATTGCTAATTTTTGAGTTTCCTCTTCTTCTTCTACTTGTTTTTTTTTTTTTTTTTTTTGTATAGTATATTTGAGTTTCCTCTTTTATTTAGGTTTCTTTAATTGTTTAGGAAAGTCTTAGTGTCCAAGCAAGAGAGGGAACAATCATGCACTTGCAGATGCTTATTTCAATTAATCATAGATGTCTCTGAGATTTTCTTTAATAATCGTGTTCCTCATTGTCTTGAGTATGCCCTAGTGTTGGAATCCTTATTTGGATTCGATCAATTCAATCGAGGATTTGGGACTGTATCAAACTTAGTAATAGTATTCCTCTTGGTTGTGTTATTTCTGATCTTTGTGCCCCAAGCTCACAGGATAATGGATAGATCATAGGAGTCCATTTTGCCAAACTAACTATAATCTGAAAAGGCGCTCAACTGAGTATGTCCAAGTCCTAGAGAGGAGGGAGAATAATTTCAACGTCTAAGGGTTCCGAGCACACAATTTAAAATCTCTTATAAAAAATAAATATTAAAAACAAGTGCGGAAGCGATAAGAGTTCAATAAAGCTATATCAACAACAGTGAATATAGAATTAATTCTAACTTATTAACTGCACAAGTAATGATAATCGGTCTAAATATAAAACATTCTGCTCATACATCCCAATCCCATACCATGCATATAGAATAAAAAAAGCAATAAAGAGATGTAGGCACAACGATTTTATAGTGGTTGGGTTCCCTAACTGATGTCCATTCCTAGGAGCACCCACGGTTTCTTGGTGTTCACCATTTGAGCTTTTCCAACAAGTGCACCTCAAACCCATACAACCTAGATTTTTTGATGCAATGGTTCGATCACACATGTCTACTCCACCAAACTATTTTATTATAGAGGTTTGATCACAAAGGTCTCTACTCTTCTTTACATATACAATAAAGAATGGAATAAAATCAAATGCTAATAAGTGTGAATATTACTTGAAGATCACATTTGATGCCACGATCCGGAATCCATACTCGAGCTTTAGCCACCGCCGAGGATGAAAATAGCGGGCGTAGTGGCCATTAGCCAAATCACCATGTTGCGTGCAATACGTAGCGGTTGCGGCGATACATGGTGGTGTAGCGGTATGAATTTTTTTTAGTGTTGAAGATTTTTTGAATCTTGTGTTTTCTTAGTGATTTGGAATCATATTAGGGTACAGACGACCATAGAAAAGGTCATTGAGGAGCTGAAATATGAAAAACGGTGTTAGAAATTAAAATTGCTTGGCTCTATTAGGTTTTAGACTGTAGCGCCGCTATTTTTAAAATAGCATAGCGGCCTCAACCGCTATGGCCTATAATGCGGGCGCTACACTACGTAGCGGCTGCTATTATGAACCATGGCCACTGCAACAACCGATCCTGGGTGATGATGATCTCCCAATATTGCTCAACCAAGATGATTAGAAGGACATGGATCTACGTTTTGGTAGATGTCCCTATAGATTGAACTGATCCTAGATCAAGATCTATTCCACCGAAACTCTCTCAGATGAGCTTGAATGCTCACTATGATTTTCATATGTAGGATTTTGAGAGGGTGGAAGATGGTTTGCAGGCTAGAAGTTAGGTTTTACTTATTTTCAAGAATTCTCTCTGGAAAGCCTTTTGATAGTCGTGTATATAGATTTGGTTCTATAAGGCATATATTTATAGACTTTGAGCTTCAATTGACCGGGGTATAACCTTCGGACGCCCAAGGTGCCAAAACATGTAACACAACTCACGCACAACTGCTAGTTTGACTCAAATCCAAATCTGCTTTGGTTGACTGAGGGACAGTTCAGTCTCCCGAGCAGAGACCCTATGAACCTCAAAAACATGCTCTTTGGAGAATAAACCGAAAGAAGATTTCGGTCTCCGAAGGGGCCTCTTGGTCCACTGACAGCATCCCGCTTCGAGCCCCTAAGACCACCGGTACTCAAAATTGAGCTCTCTAGAATTTAGACTGAATAAAGGTCTCGGGCCCCCGAAGGGTCCTTTGGTCCATTGAACCAATAGGCTTGGTCCACCGAATATCCTAAGAAGCCTATAATTAACTGGGCTTTGACAGAGTTGCTAGCCAGTAATCCCAAAACCAATTGGTGATAGGAAACGGCACAAACAACTACTTAACACTCCCGCTTGGATCCGAAGCAAATGCCCACACAAGATTATAACGCGGCATGGGGCCCTCTTGCCCTACGCATTTGTACCCGCACAAACACACAATGCGGCGTGGGGCATTTTTGCCTTGCATGGTTTCGAACTTGAGACCTCTAACTCTGATACCATGACAGAGTTGCTAGCCAGTAATCCCAAAAGCAATTGGTGATAGAAAACGGCACAAACAACTACTTAACAGGCTTCTCTACAAATTTTTCCAGTTTGGTTCAATGTCCTAGGGCCTGTTTCTTGGAATTTCTAAGGGTCCATTTACCTGATGGTAGGCACATATTGAGGATATGACTTGATGTAGCAAGGCCTTCTATGACTTAGCCTTCTTCTATGACTTAGCCTTCTGGACTTGATCTTGATCTAACTTGAATCTTTTCTAGAGCTAGCTTCATGGAATAGTCACGGAATTGACAACCCAAAGGAAGTGACATTTAACTATGACACTAACATAATCTGGAGTACATCAAAATACAGACTCTATTAAACAATTGATTAATAATTGTGGTGTCCTCTGGCTTGATTAATTCTATTACCTTAATTTTTTTTTTCTTTTCTATTGATGCGTGCAGTGAGATTATCATCAACTGATGTTCTGTTCAGTCACTCTATCGAAACAGTTACCTCCCACTTTGAGGAAGAGGTGCCTCTTGAGTCTCTTAAAGAAATTGAGGCTCAAACAATTGGAAACCTCCTTCCTGATGATGATGATTTGCTTTCTGGAGTTCTTGATGACTTTCAGTATCATGCCCAACCCAATATTGGAGATGATATAGAAGATTTTGATCTTTTTAGCAGCGTTGGGGGGTTGGAATTAGAAGCAGATGATGGGTTAAGTTGCTATGGAGACAACATAGGTGCAGATCTTTACAGGGGGATTAGTAATGATCAGTATGGTGGATCCAACAGCCCTTTTCCTGGAAAGCATCCTTATGGAGAACACCCTTCAAGAACACTTTTTGTGAGGAATATTAATAGCAATGTCGAAGATTCTGAGTTAAGGGTTCTTTTTGAGGTATTGTTTGTTATTCCAAATCTACAAGTTAATGGAATTGTTTTTTTTTTTTTTTTTTTTTTCGTTTTCTTTCTAAGTTTGAGTTTACCTGGTTTTGACAACTATTTATGCATGCATTCAGCAATATGGAGATATCCATACCCTTTATACTGCCTGCAAGCATCGTGGTTTTGTTATGATTTCTTATTATGATATAAGGGCGGCATGCAATGCTATGAGAGAACTTCAAAGCAAGCCATTTAGGCGCCAGAAGTTGGACATTCATTTTTCTATTCCTAAGGTATACATTTTTTTGTCAGTAACAAAAGCTTTTATTAAATTTTTTTACAAAAAAAGTACAGAATGAGAAAACAGCCCACAGTATGAGTATCCCTAATGCATACATCTTTGCTGATTCTTTTTCTCTTAAGTACTTGGATTTTTATGCATATGTTAATATTTTCCATTCAATGTAACCTTATTTTCTGTTACCTCAAGGCCTTTTCTGTATGGGTCTGTCTACCAAATATGTCTACAGTCCACTATGCCTACATATGACATAGCTTTCAAGTGGATGATTTCTTGACCATGGCCATATATTGTTAGGATAATCCTTCAGAGAAAGATATTAACCAGAGTACACTTGTGGTATTCAACCTTGATTCTTCTGTTTCAAATGATGACCTTCGCCAAATATTTGGTGTTTATGGAGAAATTAAAGAGGTAAGCTTGCTGACTTTCCACTTGCATGCTTCCTTGTCAAATTCTTTTGGTATACTGTCAGCATTGCTCACTTTAATTTCTCATGTACAGATCTGTGAAACTCCACACAAGTGCAATCACAAATTTGTTGAGTTTTATGATGTAAGAGCAGCTGAAGATGCATTTAATGCTTTGAACAGAAGAGACATTGCAGGGAAGCGGATCAAAGTTGAACCTAGCCGCCCTGGAAGTGCAATACAGTGGTATTGTCCAAACACACTTATGCTCTCTATTTCTCTATTTTTGGGCTTCTTGCACTTGGAGTAAAATTTTATAATTTTTGTTGCTGATTTTTGTATTTTTATTTTAAATTTTCTAATTTTTTTTCACTGGACTATCCTTTTGAGTGACGTGGTCATCCCCATGACCAAATTTGCACTTTAAAAATTCTTCACATGCATCAAAGAAATTAAGACCTTTGTCGTGGTTTGAGGCATCTGTGGAAATAGGAAACTTGTAAAGGGCACCTAGCAGTTAAAGATGCCTTTTTTTTTTTCAATTATAGCTTCTCTATTTTTTTAATTGGTTACATGACTTGAACCCACAACCTCAAGGTTAATAGCTTCTCTTTTGAAAATGAGACCTTGTTCAACTTGTAAAGCAATTACTACTTCATTCTTTATTCAAGGATTAGCCGTTCACTTACACAGTTGATGTGCGGTTTTAATGGTTCAACTTTGCCTGGAGTCGCTTTGTGAAGCAGCAATATATTGATGCTGTCAAAAAGTTTACAACCCTTCAAATAATAAATAAAAATGTCAGTCATATTTCTGTTTGTCATAAAATTATACTGTAACTGCTTTGGATCAAATTTACCAATGAACTTTTGCTTTGGATATGATTGAACCTATGATCTAGTTCTTGCAGAAGGGAGCTCCTGCTGAGCTTACTCATTCCATAAATTCCATAACTGAATGAGCTATGTTACAGGGTTTTACATTAAAATTGAACCATGAGATGAACTCCCAACACCTTGTGGTCTGTCAGCTGGCTAATGTTCTCTGTACTTTCTTGTGTTAACTTGTGTAAATGCTAATGTTTACTATTTTTGTTGTCTGGAAGGAGGAACTTGGTGGTCAGCTGTGTTTTTTTTATAGTCTTCAATGCTTCTAAACACACTAATTTCTTTAAACAAATTCCGTAGCCATGATAAGGAGCTTCTTCATGAGCTGTATGGGGCACGGGAATCTGATGTTAATTTGGTTTTTTCAGTTATCGGGTTCATTATAGTTTCAAGTTTCATTGAATGCAACAGTTTCATTGATTGGTGGATTCCTTTTCCTTCCATGCTGACAGTTGTCAACATTCTTTTCTTCTGTCCTATTATATGCTAGCGGTTGGATAGTTAAAGACTGATCAATTATATTTTTTCCTTCTGTGGTTGTGGGAACCAGCTGGTGGATAGCAAGGGCTGATGGCTTTGCATGCTTAGACCTTAGTGTCCAAATACTGACATTTATATGTAACTAGTTGGACAACTAGGACTGTTTTCTTAGAATTTTCTCCTTTGGTGATCTCGGGATCCAACGGAGGACATGGCCCTAAATAGATTTGATTGGCGTCGTCAAATCCATATAGCCGACCCCACCTAGTGGGAAAAGGCTTGGTTTGGTTTGGTGATCTCGGGATCCAGCTGATGGATAGTCTGGACTGACAGCTGCTGTGCAACATGTCAGGTTTGATTGCAGGATACCAAATACATTAACAAGAGTGCTGCACTCAGATTAGCTACAAGAATGGATAAATCTTGATGTGGGAAATGTCTTTGGTGAACATTTGATCTTTTGGTTATCGCTTATCTTCATGTTTGCTATTGGCGATATGTTTTCCAATGTACATGTTTATTCTTGATATTCAATTCTGATGAGTCATACTTTTGCAGTTTGATGCAGCAACTTTCTCTAGGGTCAGAGCTTGAGGTTGCCAGTGGGATTCGACAGCAGGGGAGCCCCCCTGATAATTCACCACCAGGATGCTACGGTATGCTGCTTGGTTGCTAGATTACCTTCCTTTCACATGTAAGATTATGCTATTTATTTGATAAATTGTGTGCGTTGTTGCATTTTTTTAGGACCTGTGCCACCTAAGGGAATTGCATCAAATGGCCTTGATAACGTCATTGTCCGTGGTCTATATTCTACAATCAGTGCTCCAATTAGCTCATTAGTTAATACAACGTTTCATGGGTTATCTTCTAGTCTTCCCCGTAGTTTATCCTCTCCGGTTGGGGTTGCATCTGTTGGCAATCACAGCAGTCAAATGGGCCTTGGCGAGCATAGTCATTCGCTGGACCAATTGAAATTTGGTTTCCAGTGCATGCCACTTGAAGGTGTAACCAATGGTGTTGCTTACAACTCACCATGTAGCATGTCCGCAATGTCAGCAAGCATGAATTCCCTACCTTCTGAAGGAATTGATAACAGGCACATTCCTAGAGTAGGCTCTGGTGGGCTCAACAGTCACTCTTTTGAGCTCAACAATGGTGGTGAGTGCAAAGAAGCTTTTGGTGGTGCTTTCTTTCATATTCATTGAGGAAGTAATATCATGATCACGGAATGGACCATTTTCTACTAACTCTCCCCTATAAGCTGATCAAAATCAGGTTGAAACGATAACTAATGATCCACATGGGTGCAATTGGACAGTATCATTTGGTGGAGTAAATGTTTTGGGGGCTAGTTGAAGCCTCCATGCACCCATCGTATGAATGATGGATCACAGAAAGGTGAATCCCACATGTACAGTTTGTAAGGCTGAGCAAATGCTCTACTAAAATGTGGTACATTTTCTGTTGCTGTGGTTTGAACTGGCTGGAAGCTTGAAGCCTTCCCTGGATTTGGTTTTTAGGATTGACCTAGAGCCCACACTGTAATTGCTTGGTTCAGCTAGATCTGGTTTTGATTCTGTGGCCAATAGAAAAAGGTCTGGTTTTGACTCTCTAACTAATGCATGAATCTTCTCCTTTTGCAGTTTTGGGTGCTTCTGGAAGTGGAAGTGGCCCGCTTCATGTAAATCAATATGTTCTCTCTAACTCGTATCAGTCTCATCCCTCAAGTTCCATTATGTGGGCAAACTCACCTTCATCTTTCAATGGCATCCATTCTCAACCCCCTCATCAGATGCATGGCATTCCTGGAGCACCATCTCATATGATGAACAGAGTCTTACCTTTACCCCACCACAGTCATGTGGGTTCAGCACCTGCTGTTAATCCTTCCCTGTGGAACAGGAGGCGCACCTATGCAGGGCATTTGCCTGATACATCTTTCCATGCGGGGTCTCTTGGAAGCATGGAATTTACTGGCAACTCTAAAATCCATCCATTGGAATTAACTTCTCATAACTTATTTTCACATGTTGGTGCAAATTGTATCAACCCTTTGATGTCCTCTCCAAATGTTGGAATGTCTTCTCCTCAGCAGAGGTGCCAAATGTTCCCTGGCAGAAACTCAATGATTCCAATGCCTTCTCATGATGCTCCTAATGAGCGTGTGAGGAGGAGGAGAAATGAAGCAAATTCCAATCAGGCTGACAACAAGAAACAGTATGAACTTGATTTTGACCGCATATTGCGCAGGGAGGACACCCGGACAACGCTTATGATAAAAAACATCCCTAACAAGTATGTGAGAGTTATCTTGCTTCTGTCATCCAAACTAGTTACATGCTTTCTTTACATCAAATCAACCATGGTATCTGGTTGCATTTGGATATACCCTCTATTATTGCAATGTTCTCTTCTGGTCATTGGGCCCACTAGTGGGCATATTTCAAATGGGCAGCTCTAATCATAGTTGTCAATTTCATTTTGGACTATGTATCAATTAGCTCTAAACTGAAATACCGATTCAGAATTTTGGTGAAATGTTTCAAGTTTCGCTTCTCAATAAAATCATCACCATCATCATCAAAGCCCTGTCTCAACTATGCTCAGTTGTCTGTATATGTATGTATGTTTGTTCACACACACACAGATATATATATATATATATATATATATGGAGTGTAGAAAAAAGGAACATAAAAATCATATACATTTAGTTATTCTACTAAATCAATGATGCAATGTATTATTTCTACATGCCAAGTGAATAATTTATAAGCTATGTGTACTTGACAATGTGAAATCAGACATGCATTCTCAGATCTCAACTCATAATATGGCATGCAATTATTTGGTAGTTTGCATATAGTTGGGGCCTTTACATATATTTCTAAGAAAAATTACAAAAGCACCTGTGCTCTTTAAACAAAAAATACATAAAAAAGTTGACCAAAATGAACAAAATGTTAAAATGGAACAAAATATACCAAAATACAGGACAAGATGTCTTACATGTGTAGTTCTGTACAGCCAGTGGTCTGAACAGAATTTATTGGCCTTTTTGGCTGAACTGAATTGAAATTGACAACTACAGCTCTTTTACAAGCTTAAACCCAGTTGTTATCGATGTAGGTGTCCTTAGGCAATGTTCCGCTGCCATTGTTAGCTAATATTGCGCAAGATTTGGTGCTGCTTGAGACTGAATATTTTAAATTTTAACATTTTTGTTATTGTTATACCAGAGAAAACCATGCAATATCTGGTATTCTGCCTTGAAGTGGTCCTTTTTATTTTTATTATTTTTTTTTTCTTACATTGGGTTGTTATTTTGCTCATCATTACAGGTATAATTCTAAAATGCTCTTGGCTGTGATAGATGAAAACTATCGGGGGACTTATGATTTCATTTATTTGCCAATTGATTTTAAGGCGAGTGAACTTCTTTACCCAATGAAATATCTTGTATCTGTAATTCTGTTGATCTAATTTTCTCTTGTGGTCAATCTACTAACTCTATTTTTCATTTTGCCTACAGAACAAATGCAATGTAGGTTATGCCTTCATCAACTTGACCGATCCTATGAAGATCATTCCATTTTTTCAGGTTCGATTTATTCACTAATCACTACATACTTGTGAATTGATCTGAGAACCAAACTTGTGGAAATCTTTTGTTGCAAAACCTGTACTGCTTTTCCCCGGGTGGCCTTAGCCCTTAGCTTGTTCCTTCATTCTTTCATTTGTAGGCTGTAGCTGTAGCCTGGGTGTGTGCATATAGAAATCCACTTGTCGCTTGGGGATTAGGCACCTGCCTAACACACAAACAACCATAATAGCACTGATGGTGGGGGACTTGGGGTGATGTGTGTGAGAATTTACCATAGCAGAAAAAAGGGAAAGGGAGGAATGGAGGAATCAGTGTAGGTGCCACATCTGGATTCACCCAGAGCAGTTACCCGGACATCTTTATGTGCTTTGAGGGGTACCTGGTCAATATTTCTTGAATTTCATGATAAATCTCAGGAGAGTCTCAATTATTTTTATTTTGTTTTTTATAATTTTTGGTGATCTGTAACTGGTAAAATTTATTCCACTTGATGGGGAAAACACAAGCACATTACATACTAGAAAACCAAACCAAACCAAACCAAGCCTTTTCCCACTAGGTGGGGTCGGCTATATGGATTTGACGACGCCAATCAAATCTGTTTAGGGCCATGTCCTCCGTTAGATCCATGTAGGTAAGGTCATGTTTAATAGTTTCTTTCCAACTTCTCTTGGGTCTCCCTCTCCCTCTCCTACTCCTGGCAATCTCTATGCCTTCACACCTTTTAACAGGTGCTTCCATTGGACGCCTTCTAACATGGCCAAACCATCTTAGTCGATTTTCTCTCATTTTATCTCCAATCGGTGCTATTCCTACTTTGCCCCTAATCTCCTCATTCCTAATCCTATCTCTCCTTGTGATCCTGCACATCCATCTTAGCATTCTCATCTCCGCAACTTCCATCTTCTTAACATGATTATGCTTTACTGCCCAACACTCTGATCCATATAACAAAGCACATTACATACTAGAGAAAAAAAGAAAACTAAACACAAAGGCATACAAACATTCTATGTTACAGAACCAACACCAAAAAACACAACCACTGAACAGAAAGTCAACAAAACAAACTACATTATAGGAGAAACAATGGAGGCAGCGCATCATGTGCTGACTGAAGAAAATGCCAGAAAACCACATTCATAGAAGAATACAGAGATTTGATTTCATTTAAGTAGGTAAAGATTAGAACTTCCAATGACCCCCAACCACACCAAAAATCCTATGAAATCGCAGTGGACAAGTCATTTCCTATATATAAAAAAAATACTGGACTGGTCTTAGGAGAGTTTATAAAATGTTGATTGCTTGATGCACAGCTTCTATTATTGTTTTTCTTCGAAGAAAAAGAACAGAGAAAAAGAAAAGAGAGTAATACAATTTTGTTAGTTCATATTTATCCTTGCCTTAGCTAATGAAGTAAAATTTTGCAGTCATTTAATGGTAAGAAATGGGAGAAGTTCAACAGTGAAAAGGTGGTATCACTTGCATATGCTCGGATCCAGGGGAAAGCTGCTCTCATTGCTCATTTCCAAAACTCCAGCTTGATGAATGAGGATAAACGATGTCGGCCCATCCTTTTCAACTCCAGTGGTCCAAATGCAGGTGAACCGGTAAGGTTGCTTTCTCTTATTGTAAATTTGACCAGTGCCTCAGAAACAGTAGGGCCTTTGTACGGCAGGTTTAGATTCAACCTTGGCTTAGATCTTTTTCTTCTTTTTTTTTTTTTTTTTTTTTTTTGCGTTGTGAAGAATCAGCTGGTTCTTCCAATTAAAATGGTTTTCAATGGATTGAGTAAGCAGAAACCCAAAGGGTGTGTGTGCGTGCTTGGATGTAACTCAATTTGCAATAGGATTGGGTTTTTGGCAGAAGAGATAATTGCACATTCCACCGTCTGTGGTGAAGTGCAGAAGCATAGAAAATGCACTAGGGAGATGTGTGTGCTTAGATCTATTTTTTTGCTTGGCAAAGAATCAGCTGATTCTTCCAATTCAAATGGTTTTCAATGGATTGAATAAGCAGAAACCCAAAGGGTGCGTGTGTGCGTGCTTGGATGTTACTCAATTTGCAATAGGATTGGGTTTTTGGCAAAAGAGATAATTGCATATTCCACCGTCTTTGGTGGAGAGCAGACACATAAAATGCGCTGGGGGGATGCATATTTTCTTCTGCTGAATCTGTGGATTATGTGAATAATCCCCTAATGCTCAATATATATTTTTTCACACACAAGCGCATGCATACATACATATAAATTATCCTAGCGCACCTCTCTCTCTCTCTCTCTCTCTCACACACACACACACACACAAAAATTATCCAGTGCACACCTCATAGTGGGGCCCACCACACACAAATTATCTGGTGCCCACCTCATAGTGGGGCCCACCCTCTCTCTCTCTCACACAAATTATCCGGTGCACACCTCATAGTGGGGCCCACCTGTTGACCCATCCAAATGGACTACACACGCAAGACCCCTGCTGAAATACACTGGTCACTGTTTTTCTACACCCATCCGAATAGATTGCACCATTGGATTGATGGGTCAATTATTTAAGGGGTGAAACTTATTGGCTGTTGATGAAGGGGTTAGATGATCGGATGGGGTTCATTTTTTTGTACACTAGGCGCCAACCAGATGTAGAGATCCCCTCAGTCCCATCCCCAAGTGGAGCCCTGTGTGGGCTCCACAGTGAGGTGCGCATAGAAGCTTTCGTGCACACCGTGCACATAGAGTGGACCATAAAACAAGGACCCCTTGGGTAGTCACCGGTCTGGGGGTTTGGCACCCATCTGAATGGACTAGATCATTGGATCGACTGTGCAGTCGTTTTGCCCTCATTTTGGATGATGAAAAATTGTGGGCTGTTGATCGAGTGGTTAGTATCATCATCCGAGCATACATCACTATACACAAGTAGGGGGAAGGGAGATGTCCCACAGAGACATCCTCCAGTCCCCAACCCCCGGTGGGTCCCAGGGGCGGGGGTGTATAAAGAATTTGCATAAAGAATCCACTTCTTGTTGGCAAGGAGGACTGCTTTTCAGTGTCGTGTGTTAAATGTTTTTATTCACTTTCTTTATTCTCTTCAGGAGCCCTTTCCAATGGGGACCAAACCTAGGCCTAGCAAAACAAGAACCAGTAGCAACGAGGATAACCATCATGGAAGCCCTTTGACATCTTTGAGCGGGGAGGATGGAACAGACTCTTCATCGGGTTCCGCAAAGAGCACAGAGTGAGGAAGTTAGTTTCCCAAGCACTAACCTTACAACCGAGACCAGTAACACCGCATCCACGACAGTTTCTACTCTTTTTCCAATTTCTAGCAACTACTTACTAAGGGAAGGGGGTCCTCATATATATATATATATATATATATATATATATTTTTGGGAGCTTTCAAGAAGCTTTTAGTTTTGGGACCGCAAGCGTAACTGAGGGAATTATGATTTTTGTCACTTCAAAATTTAATAGTAACATGGACCAAGGTGGAAAGAAGGTACACAGAGAAAGACGGAGTCCAAAATTTTGGACGGTTTCATCATCACCATTGTCATCACCATCATCATTTGGGATGGTTTGAAGAATACATGTACAGGTGGAGTATGTAAGTGAGCGACACTGCTTTGCGCTGCGGTTTGAAATGGCTTCTCTGCTTGTGTATTTCTTTCTGTTGGTCTTCATTTTATTTTATTTTTCATTTGATTGTACCCCATATAGTTTGTCTGTTTTGGAGTGTAAGGGTGACTGAGAGATCCGTGTTTTGTATTGTATCTTTCAGTTTTGATGAAGTGTCTGTAGTTGTGTACTGCTAATACTCAAGAGGGAGATGATGGTGGTCCCTTTAGCTGTGGAAAATATCTCTCTCTCTCTCTCTCTCTCTCTCTCTCTCTCTCTCTCAAGCATGTGGGAGATGTGTGCTTCTGTTTTATGTGTCGCTGGGATCACTTGGAAAAGTTTTCCATAGTTTACAGAAGTGCTACTCGGTGGACATTTATTCAAGTTTTGCATAGTAGTGACTGCCGTGCAATGGGCTGGTCGCCTCTCTGTGATGTTGGGTCCGAATCATATGGTGTAAACCCATGAAGAGGACGGATTACTCCAAAATATATTCCGTGCAGTGGCCAGGCCAGCGGCTGTGCCTGTCCTTGACCCTTTTCTCAACCTATGCACGTGGGGTCCAAAATATCCTATACCCATGGCCTGAAGAGAGAAGGAAAATTTCAAAATCATCCTCAAATCTTTCATGTTTTCAAAAAAGGACAATAAAAATCATTTATTTCAAAAACATTCTTTAACTTTTCAAGGTTTCTTTCAATTGGGTCCTCGCAGTTAGCAACCCCTTGTCCTCTTTTTCTGGATGACTAAACACCACTTTTCCTTCCCCTTTCATTCTATCGCTCTCCTTTTCCTCCCTCTTCCTCTTCCTTACTTCCCTTCCCCAAACACCACTGATAACCACACCCCTAGTAACAAATCGGCACCCGACAACCACTAGTTGTTGCCAAGGGTCGCTAATGTTTGTCAATGAAGGGGAAGTGAGGAAGAGGCAAGATGGAAGGAAGAAGTAAAAGGAGAGAATGAAATGGGAGAGGGAAAGTGATTTGGAAAAGGCCCTATCCCTTTCTTAAGAGAAAGGGCAATTTAGTCATTTTAAAAACAGGGAGAAAGTGTCATTGGAGGAGAGGGCTTGTGGCCAAAAAGGACTCAATTGAAAGTTGGAAAACTTGGGGACAATTTTGAAATAAACAATTTTTGCTTTTCTTTTGTTTGAGACTGAAAAAATTTAGGACGTTTTTTAAATTTCCCAATTTCTTAATTTTTTTTATATCAACCAATTAGTTATTTTTTTTGTAGTTTTTATATGGCCGTTCGAATTTTTCTTTTCTTTGTAACGTTTTATTCTTAGAACAACTGGCTTTAGAGTTGCAAAGCGGTCGGGTCGGGTCGGGTCTGGTCGGGTCGGGTCAGATCGGGTCTGTGAGACGGAAGCATGTTGTATACGGATCCAGATTTGGTTTGGACATAAAACCTATTAGATGGTTCCGTATTTGTGGGGAGCAAAAATTTAAGGATCCGGACAGGGAGCCGGTTTGACTCCACCTTAGGATTTCAATTTCGGAGTCATCAGCGACAATGAACAAACCTTAACTGTTCAAAAAAAAAAAAAAAAACTCAAATCAGAAGAAAACCTAGGGCCTTTTTGGCATTGTTTCTATATTTGTTCTTGAATCTGTGCTGAGACTGCACATCGTTTCTATATTGTTCTAGAATCTGTGCTGAGATTGGATTGTGCTATAAGACTAAACTGTGCATAACTTGTTTTCAATTATATTTATTAAATCAATAGGGGAGGTGGGCCATGGAGGGAGCCACGTCAGCCCTGAAAAGTCTCTTTTTTCAAAAGAATACAAAAGAAAAAAGTACCTTCCTATGGACCTCCTCCCTCCCCAAATCTCCTTCCTTAATTCTAGGATGATTTTGGCTCAACACCGTTTCTAATCCATTAAAATCATATCTCATTGTTGGCCAATCTAAAACTTCAAATTCCTAATTTTTATCTGAACTTAAAATTAAACTAATCTTAAAACTTTCTTAAAATCTATCCTCTTTCTTAACGTTGCAATGAATCTTCGCCGCACCAACATCAGAAACTTAATATCAATATCAATTGGGGTGTTCTTCAAGAGGGCTCTTCAACGCAGCAAATCATCAATAGTACTTAGCAGCAACAACACCACCACCTCCCCGTCCTCTCTCTATCTTCGAACTGTAGGCTCTCTCTTGATTTTGTTGATGAGGAAGAAGTGAATAGAAATTTTAGTTACTAACATTGATTAATAGTAAAGGATTGATTTTTTTGCTTTGTGGTTGTATAAAGTGACAGAAGCAGATCTTTTTTAGTTGTCATGTGTTTTTTCTTGTTTTTTGTGGTGGAAATTTATTTGGTTTCATTAATGATGTATCACCATTGTTGGTAAATCGGCAATCTATGAAGATGAATGCATTAAAACTTGAACTTGTATGAGAAAATCCCTCTTTGGCAATCTAATGAACGCATTTCTTTCCTTTTCTTTTTTTTAAAGGAAACATAACCAAAGGGCATTCGTTTGCAGGTTCTGTGTGCACGTGGCCACAATTATAATTAGTTATTATTAGGTGGTCGTCATGGGTGTTGGAATAAGAGTGATCAGGAGAGAGGAGTTCTCAAATAAAATTAGGATCAATCTCAATGAGTTTTATGTAGACATAAAATATACGATTATTCAACATGGGTAGAGTCGACATTTTATTATAAAAGAGAATGAGAGGGAGCATGATCAAGACAGAGAGCTATATGAAAGACAATTATATAATTCCAGCTGCAGTGGAGGTTAAACTTCTTACACTTAGCTTTGGCATCGTATTGTGCGACACTGAATGCTTTGGCTTAGATTTAGGTTACTGCACCTCTCATCACATCACATTTAAATTCAAATAACTTTTTTCATCTTTATCCTTTCTTAAACCCCCCACCCTTCATCTTTATCCTATTCTTAAATCGAGACTGCTGATCATAAAAATAAAAAAATAAAAAAAATAAAAAAAAACATATGTAGAAAATATTGATCACAATAGAATTTCCTTATGCTCCTTTACAAAGGTCATGATACCAATACCACCCCAAAACGGGTAAAAATGTAACCCTCTGTTTTCTCATGAGTTTCTTATGGTTCTATAAGGATTCAAAGACAATAGCACAGTGCCTCACATGTATTACGATTTAAGAGGATCATCAAACAGAACTAATGAGTCTGGCTAGGAAAAAAAACAACTGCTAATTCTAATTGTTGGACCAGAAGTTTATAATTTATTCTTGCTAAAAGATACGCTAAACCCATGAATCAACCCAACTCATTGGGTGACTAAGGGTAGGCTTGAATCTGGTAGGCCTAACTTGGTCAGAAAGTGGGCTATGTGGCCCCCTAGCCTCTCAAAGACTAGGGGGGCGTTCATGAGCCGAGCTAGGTGAATCTGTCTTTGTTGTTTTTTTGGCTTTTTTCTTGGTTGGGACTTGTAATTCTTGAATGTAGCAAGAATGCATATTAGATCTTAGTTGATTTCCATTTTCATTTTCCATCATTGGAAAGATAGGTTGGCTGTCCACCTCTGGAATAGCAGTTTGTACTTGTTATTCAAAGATAATAAATTTTAATATTAAAAGATAATAAATTTTTTTATCTAGATTTATTTTGTCTTAATAATATTTCAAAGATCTCTTAAATCATAATATGTTTTAATTTTTGGCCTGGGCTTAGCACGGGCGTTTGTTGCTAGTATTATTTTAAAATGTTTAGCTTAGAATATGCGGTGTGGAATGTGTTCCGTAACATTATGGAGACACTGTTTAACTTAATTCTATTATTGTTGTACATGGGACTCGCCTTTAAAAATTACAACATTGTGCCTACTTTCATAGGATTTACAATGTGAGCTGACATTTATAGGAATCACAATGTGGGGCCACCTTTTGTTATTATGAACATGGGACCACATGATAACTGGGTCCCATTTTAGAAATTGCAAAGAAAATCATGTTGTGTACATTAACTAACTTTTAGGGTACCACGGACTATCCCATAACATTTTATTTTATTTGTAGCATCTTTTTATTTTTAGAAACATCTATTGTAGGTTGGAACGTGAGAGTCAATTGTATAGACAAAGAGAAGGCTAAGAATTCTATTCACATGAAAAAAACTATAGAGAGTAAAAATAAGACCCTTCTTCTCAACCAAGACTTCTGAAGCCCACTTTTTATGTATTTTGTTTATTATAAACTAGCAACAAAGGCCCGTTCTTAGCCCGAGCCCAAAAATGAGAATATATTTAAATTTTATGTTATTTTTAAATTTAAGAAAAATATATTATTTAATAGAAATGAAGAGTACCATCATATCAAAATAATGTAATGTAAAGAATCTTTAAATTAAAGTAAGTTTATGCAAAATAATAATTAATGAATTTAGTTTCAAATACAAAGATGAATAATAATGAATTCAAAGTTTTGAAGAATAGGAAAATCGGACAATTAATGCTCCTTTTATTCTGATTGAATAGAAATGAGTGCAAATAAACCTGGAATCCACACACTCTTTTGGGTTTGAAAGTTAGTATATATAGAAAGAAGTCTAAGAAAGAAGGTGTTTTATTCAAAATTGACTTAGAGAAAGCTTATGATCATGTGGAGTGGGACTTTGTGGATTACATGTTGCTTAGATTTGGTTTTGGGGAAGTTTGGCGCAATTGGATACATGAGTGCGTTTCTACTACCTCCTTTTCAGTTCTTGTCAATGGCTCACCCTCCAAGTCACAGCTTCAAAAGGGATTTGGCAGGGAGATCCTCTCTATCCTTTTCTTTTTACAATTGTGGTGGAGGCTTTGAGCTCTCTTCTGGTAAAAGTGAGGGACTTGGGTATCATCGGTGGTTTTGAAATCGGGCGTTGTAAAGAGGCAATTACACATCTTCAATTTGCAAATGATATCATTCTTTTTAGCTCAACCAAAAGAGAAGAAATCTTAGCCATTAAGAGAATACTCTAGTGTTTTCAGTTGGCGTCGGGATTGAAAATAAACATCTCAAAGAGTTTGTTGGTGGGAGTTGGGTGCTATGAGGAGACCGTTCGGGCGTTGGCAAGTAATTTTAAGTGTAGGGTTGGGAGGCTTCCCTTCCTTTACCTTGGGATGCCTATTGGTGCTAAGCCAAGATCCAAGTCGTTTTGGGATCCAATAAATGAGAAATTTAGCTAGAAAGTGTCTTCTTGGAAGAAGCTTTACTTGTCATTTGGTGGAAAATCACTCTTATTAAAGCCTGCCTATCCAATCTTCCAGTTTATTATATGTCGCTCTTTAAAAGGCCAAAGGTTGTGATTGCAAGGTTGGATCGCATTCGAAGGAATTTTCTATGGGATGGTGAGGGTGATAAGAAGAAATTACATTTATTAAAGTGGAGTAAGGTGATTAAACCTAAATCTAAAGGGGGTCTTGGCATTGGTAGTTTGGAAAATAAGAATTGGGTGTTGTTTTCTAAATGGTTGTAGAGGTTTGGGGAGGAGGAAGCTCTCTAGCGTAGGGTGATTGCTCTTAAATATGGAGAAGATAAGTGGGGGTGGTGGCCAAAACAAGGGCCTAGCTATTGTAGATCAGTTGTTTGGCGGGTTATTGCTTTAGTTGAGAAGGATTCTAATGGGGGGGGGGGGAGCTTTGTACAATGGGTTGGGTTCTGTTGTGGGGAATGGGAGAAGTGTAAGGTTTTGGTTGGACGATTAGATGGGCCTTTGTACAGGTTGTTCCCTAGATTCTTTAGATTAGATTATCAGTCAATAAGTAGGCTTAAGTCAGTGATTGTTACGAGATGATAAATGGTAGTATTGTATGGAGGGTGTCTTTTATAAGGAGCTTGAAGTTGTTAGAGGAGGGTTCTTATAAGGAACTGTTTAGTCTTTTTACTAACTTGTTTCTTTGCAGGGACTCTGAGGACGCTCGGATTTGAAAACCTTCTATTTTCAGAAATTTCTCGGCAAAAGCTTTCCTACTAGCCTTGGAGGGTTTTCACCCTCAGAGGGATCCTTATTCCTTTGTGTGGTTGGGGCTAGCTCCTCCACGGGTCAAGGCATTTGTCGGGTTAGCTATGATGGCAAGACTTCCCACAGTGGATAATCTAAGAAGGAGAAGGATGCCTTCTTTAAACTTCTCTAACCTTTATGTGATGTGTGGCAGGGAGGAGGAGACCATTAACCAGCTTTTTATTCATTGTGAGTTGGCTTCTACAATTTGGTGTAGCTTTCTTGAGAGATGCGGTATGGTTTGGTGTTTTTCAAAGACTTGGTGTTTTCCGAAGAATATTGCGAATGTGGTGGAGTCTTGGCGAGGTGGGTCTTTTGTCATTTGTGGATGAGTCCTATAGATGGTGACTTATTTCACTATCTTCTGATCTATTTGGAAAGAAAGAAATGATAGGATCTTTAGAATCTCTTATTCTTTGGCAGGTGATTTCTAAGGTCACCTTGAGGATTGCGAAATGGGTACTGGTTAGAAAGAAGTTCCCTAATTTCAATTTTGATGATATTCTTTCTAATTGAAAGCTTACATGGGCTGTGGCCCTCCTAAGGAGAGGAGATCCGTCCCTTGGTGTCCCCCTCCTTTTGGGGTTTTAAAGTTCAATGTGGATGGAGTTTCTAGGGGTAAACCGGGGTCAGCAGGGATCGGAGGTATACTTCGTAATTTTAAGGGTGAGGAATTACTTATGTTCTCAAAGAATGTGGGCATATGTGATTCTAATGAAGCGAAGGTTTTAACTATTTTGGAAGGCGTTAGATTGTTTTCAAGAAGATTTTGGGGGTCCCTTGTTGTGGAAAGTGATTCTTCTAACACAATTGCTTGGGTGTCCAATTGGAAGGCTCACCCTTGAAGGTTTCAATTTCTTTTTAACAAAATTAGGGAGCTTTCATCTAGCATCAATCTCTCCTTCTCTCGTAAGGTCAAATCCACCAAATCTAATGCCGAAGCATTAGCCAAGCAAGGGGTTAATGGGGGTGTCTCCTTAGGTGGGTGTGATTTTGTAGTTTTTTTGTTGGTAAAGGTGTGATTTTATAGTTTGGGTGGTGTTTGGGTATGTTCTTGTCATGGGGTGGGTGTCATCTTGTAGTTGGGGTGTGAGTGGGACAATAGTCTTGTACTTTCTCCCTCCCTCCTTTATTTTGTTATTTCTTTGTTCTTGTTTCTCTTTTAATAAAATTCGAGTTACCGTTCAGAAAATAAATAAAATATTTCAATGAGTACAAAACACGTGCATATGTAATATGATTGGAAATCTTTACAACTATGTAATGTTATCACTAGAAGAGATAAAAGAGAGAGATACAAAGAGATTGATTGGGACAGAGAGGAGAGAGTAGGAATGGGCTATATAGACTGTTGGGGGGAGAGAGAAAAGACAGAGGGAAAGGGAGGGGTCTGTGAGGGGCGGGTGAGAGGTGATTGGGTCGGACCTATGGCTGTGGGGGAGACCGAGAGGCTGGGAGCAAGAGAAGAGAGAGAATGGGAAAGGTTTGTCTTGCCTGGTTGGAGGAGAGAGAGAGTGGAAGGGAGAAATAGAAGAGAGTGGAAAAGCAGTATTCTCCCTGAAAGGTTTCTGAAGACTACAAGAGTCCACACGAGAGAAAAGTCGATGAGGTATTTTTCTTAAAACGCAAGAACAAAGCAGAGTGCCAGTGAGTTGTTCCTAAATAAAAACTAAATTTAATCATTTTTCGTTTTCTACTATAGCGGGACACCTTTTAGAGATCATTCCAATGAAAATAAATTTTGGAACACTTTATTATACTTACCAAACACGGTTTATACGGTCACAGAAACAACCCGTTGGCATGATGCCAAACACACCTTGAGGAAATGACCAAAATGCCTTGGTTTAGAAACAAATCTAGGTTTAGGTCCATCAGTCAGAACCTATATAGGTCTAGACCCGGTCTTGATTTCTTATTGGATTGAAAGACCGTGATTCCGGGTCCAATTTTCTACCAAAAACCAAAATTAGGTTCAAAGCCCAATTAATTTCATGTTGAGGACAGCAGAGTAGCGGAAAATGGGATGTCCATGTGGCTTCATCCATCCACAGTGGGTTATTATCAAACAAATGTGCATTGCTTGATCCGACCAAAAACTAGATTCAATAAAGCAACAAATTATAGACTTATGTAATATAAAAAGTATCTAGCAAGGCCTCTTTAATTTGAATTCTAATATCAATAAAAGGCGAAAGAAAAAAGAAAAGGTAGAATAATCAAGCACAATAGGTGCCTTCTTAGAGCAATAAGGTCAAAGAGAAGGAAATAAATGTGAATTAGGGCGTTGTCTTTTAGATAGAAGTAAAAGATTACAAAGTCTTTATATTTTTTAAGTTGAGGATTTTACTTGAAAAAGCACTTAATGTGGCTATTGGACCGAATCAGACAAATTATCTAAACATACGCCGAATAAGGCAATTCACCCCGAGACCCATTTTTCTTACCACTTTTTTCAATGGTCGATATCGACTCTCATTTTAAGTGTTGAGGGTCGATATCGATCCTAGACAGACAGAAAGAAACAGTTTTCCTCATCTTCTTCCTTCTTCCTCTCTTTCCCAAACCCAATCCAATGATGGAAAAATAGTTTTTGGGGCCAGTTTAGATTTGTGCGACTCTGAAATGAATCACTCTTGGTAGTGTGCTTCTTGTACATTTCCCATGTAGTTCTAAGAGAGCGAGGACACAATATGGTTGGAGTTTAAGATAGACCCAATCTCCTACCATAAGCTCCCTATCAGTATAATGCTTATCATATACTTGTTTCATGCGTGACTGTGCTGCATGCAGATGCTCACATAATTCCTTTAAAACCTGCTCTCGTGCCTTTAATTCATGATCAACTACTTCCAACTCGGATGCATCCAGTACTCGAACATGCCTTTAATTTCTGAACCGCCGAGAAGCCGACAAATGACAGTCATCAACATTCAACACTACTAAGAGTGATTCATTCCAGAGTAGCACAAATCCAAACAAGCCTCAAAAACTATTTTTTCTATCATTGGATTGGGTTTGAGGAAGAGAAGAAGAAGAAAGAAGATGAAGAAAATTATTTCTGAAAATTATTTCTTTTTGTTTGCCCATGGTCGAAATCGACCCTCAATACTTAAAATGAGGATTGAGGGTTGATATCGACCACCAAATAAAATGGTAAAAAAATGGGTTTTGGGGCAAATTGCCCTATTCAATGCATGTTTAGATAATTAGTCTGATTCGGTCCAACGGCCACAATAAGTGTTTTTTCGAGTAAAATCTTCTTGAAAGTTTTAGTAAAAAGATTTTAGGAGGCAAAGAAGAAGAAGAGTGCTGCTACTGGCACACCGTTTTTTCCTTTTCCCCCACAATTTCTCTCCACACACATTTGAAAGTTTTTAAAAGTACATTATTACTTTTCACACATAGTCAAACTTCCTAAACTACCCATCCCTCCATTTCCCTCTTTCTTCCCACACACATCTTCATCCCTTTCCTCTCACACACAAATCCCTCTTTCTTCCACATCACCGGCGAGTGGATTTCTCCGGCGTTCCTCCAGCGATCCTCCGGCGTTGCCCGTTGTCTCCACCATCTCCTCTTTCTAAGGTAAATGCATCCCTAAAATACATTACCATTTATTCTTCTTCCCCATCTCTTTTTTACCTCTTTTTCCATCTTAGATTACCTTTCTTTCCATGAAAACTTGTTATGGGGATATATTCTAGTTCAATATATGTTTTTAGAAACAATGTGAGTGAAGATGGGTGCATTCCGGCTGCAAGGAGTGGATCTGGTCAAGGGTTCTTGAACCCATTTCTGCGAATTGTTCGGTCACATAGTGCGTTTGTTCGGACCTGAAAGTCCGAACAAAATCACTTTTTTTGGACTTTCAGGTCCGAACATTATAATAATGTTCGTACATCTATGTTTGAACAAAGTGAATCCTCACTTGGTTTGTAGGCCCTCGGATATAATAAACTATAAATACTTCCAAGCCCATAATAAATATATAAACTATCATATATATACTTCCAATCCCATAATGACTACCTGGCCTATTATCCCTACTTGGTCCAGAGCAACAAACTCAAGCCAAATAGAAACTTGGTCAACCCAAGACATGCAGGTCCAGTAAATAGAAAAATAGAAACTTGGTCAACACAAACAACCTGTTATATTTTTGCTTTTTTTTAATCCATGTGGCTTTATTTATGGTTTTTTTGTTATTCTTCAAAAACTTTATTTCTATATTTCAGATATGGACCGACCAGGCTCTTTTAGGGTACGACCTACCGCTTCAAGTAGGAGGCGACGCCACCGGGTGGAAGAGATTGTAGAAGTCCCGGCGTCCCTGATGAGGAAGTTGAAGAACAACCTGAGATGGAAGAGCAACCAGCTCCGGAACAACCAACTCCGAAGCAACCAGCTCCGGGGCCACAAGATAGGTCCTTATTGGCTAGCTTTGATACACATATAGCTGGGTACATTTGGATTCAACAGGTGTGTTTCACTTGTATCATATCAAGTTTGATTTATTTGTTAATTTCTTTAATAATGTATCAATGGTTGAATGCAGGACGGAGGAGCATTGAAGTGTCTAAGCCATGGCCAGAAAGTGCCATTGTGGCAACTAAATGAGTCTGATAGGTTTAAAGAGTTGGTATCAAGATCTAGATTGGCTCCGTTAGTGACTGCATCATACCGCTCTGTTAATAAGATTATTGTATCAGGCTTTGTGGAAAGGTGGCAACCTGAGACTAACACCTTTCACATGCCATTTGGTGAAATGACCATCACGTTAGATGATGTTGCATCCATCCTAGGCATCCCAGTATGGGGCGAACTGTATCTTATAATGAAAGAATGACATATGAAGAAGCTCAAGCACTCCTTGTTGATGCACTAGGAGTAGAAGCGACTGAAGCACATGAAGAGCTGATGCAAGTACGGGGCCAATCTGTTAGATTGGAGTGGTTGCGAGAAAGGTTTGCTGGTGTATCTGACGATGATGGGGATGAGATGGTTGACTGTGCAGTAAGAGCTTACATTCTGTACCTATTGGGCTGTACATTGTTCACAGATAAGAGTGGCACACGAGTGCCGATCATATTTCTTACTTTACTGGTGGATTTGGAGGCCATATGTTCATATGCATGGGGTACTACTGCACTATCATACTTATACAGGCGGTTGGGGTTAGCAACTCGGCATAAAGTGAAACAAATAGCCGGTTATTTGGCTCTACTGGAAGCTTGGGTGTACGAACACTTTAAATGTTTGGCTCCAACTCAAAACATTTACTATCAGTCTGACCAGCCCCAGGTTCATCGATGGGTTCCTCGTAGAGAATCTGCTCATTTACAAGGATTACGGGAGAGACTTGATTTAATGAGCACTGACATGAGAATTACGCAGTTTTTCATGTACATTAAGTTATCTTTTTGTATTATATATTTTCATATCTTATGTTTCGATTGCTTATTTTCAGGTGACATGGGACCCATATCGTGATGTTAGGCAATATCACCCTTTCAATGAGGTGGCATACTACTGTGGATGCATCAAGTGCATGGACATTATTGAGCCTTATCATCTGGACATGGTCCTTAGACAGTTTGGGAGAGTTCAGACAATTCCTTCACCGCCATTAGCCCCTATTCGCGTTACACGAGGTTCGACTGCCCGTGAATACCACATCGCGTATCAATACATCAATCAAGTTTGGGAGGGATGACCTAATCACCTACTATCTGCATTGAACCGTGTGAACCAGTTAGGCGACCAGGAGATTGCGTACCCGGTTACATGAAGTGGTACGCACGAGTATCGTGGAGGATATTACAGAATCCAAATTTCACTCTAATTTTGCACCTCGTCCCCAAGAAACACATCCTAGTGACATGGTTGACTATGAGCAACGTAATTCGAATGCACTGTTCATTCTTGATGAAGTGACAGGAAGGGGTGAGGAGCATTGCTTGAAGACCCGTGGGGACTGTATACCCATGTGATTTAGGTGAGCCATGTGTTACGGGGAGTTTCAATTTCCGATGCTCAATGAACATTTCGACATCCATATATGAGTTCACAAAGCTACACTCGCACAAGGCCAAGGAGGGGAAGGGACAGCTGAAGGAGTCTGAAGTCATATTTTGATTGACCCTTGACTTAACCATTGTTATATTTATTTTCCTAGTTAGAATGGTTGTTTTAAGACTTTGGTTGTACTTGTTAATCATCTAGTTGACTATGGTTGTACTTGTTAATCATAATCTAGTTCAAAAAATGATATCTTTGATTACTTCGGACCAAATCATTCATTAAATGCATTCTTTAAGATTCAACAAAGCATTCATTAAATGCAATTTAAAAAAGTAAAATACATTCCGAAGTCCATCAAATGTTTTAAAAAAACACCACCATCAAACATAAACTTGTTTGGATGACCGTGTAGTTTCATTTAATCCAAATCAATTGTCTCACATGTTAAGACATCTGGAGTTACGAGCTCTCTGAAGGCTACAATTCGATCCTTTTATGGAGTCTCCCAACCTTTCGCGCAAGAATGATGAAATTGTCTCCACTTATTTGCAATAGGCAGAACTGGATGACCAGGTACTAAGAATAACTGAACAAAATGATTTTGATTAACAAAACCTATTGCTTGCTCGTTCCGAGAAGGCGTCGAAACAGGCACAGACCGCAAAGGGAGGAAAGTCAGATATTGTTCTGTGCTCAAGTGGTATAACACCAAATTATAACGAGACGCTATGAGATGCCCCATGTCAGGCATAGTCATCCAATTGTCCATAGATGGGTTGTCATGAAAGTGTGATAATGTTTCAACCAATTCCTCAACTCTGTTCTCCTCCGCATATAATTGTTTGTAGTAGTCTACATGTGCAAGCAACTCTTGTAATAAATCTCTCCTAACTTATCTCCATTCATCTTCGACTAGGTCAACCAATCCAGCTATGGCTCTGAAACCACAGTTACCATCAGCTGCGACGTCCTTTACATGTCAAATGTAAGGTCTCAACCCCACAGGAAATGAGAGAACATAATTATTGATGCTCTTTGACCTTGTGCGAATTGCACAGATCTTTTCCCTTCTCTTTGGTTTATTTTCCAGCCGTCTTTTATCTTTAACTTCTGTCATTGCAGCTAATCTGGGAGAGTAGCTATCCTATGCAGACGGTACCAATTCAAAAGTGCTTGGATCTCGACAAGTTGAGGTGTCAACTTTCATACTTGGTGTACCTCTTGTTCTTGAAATTACTTCGGGTTCTATCAAATGAGTACTGTCTCGTTTTGTAAGTTCTCGTATCTTCATTAAAAGTTGCAGTTTTCTCGTGGAATCATACTCATTGAACCGTTTTTCAAGTAACTCCAAATCTGCCTTACAATCCAAGCCCATTGAAGAACTTCTCGATGGGGCAGTAGGCAACATGTCAAGTTTACACCAATGCGGATGTATACAACTTAGAGGAATAGGCCGCCCTTGACTTATATATTCTGCAATCTCGTGTGCATAAGGTAATCCGTGTGTGCGTCGAATAACACAACCACAAACACCGGCATCAATTCCAACTAGGTGAGCTCTCTTGGTTTCTGTTAGGATTTTTTCAAGTGCATTTTTAGAGACATTACCACGAAGCTCTTTGTAGTCAGCCGATTTGGAATTATGTTGCACAATTGTCTTACTTTTCTCAAACGAAGCTTTGATACCGGTATGCTGCAACTCAAGCAAACTGTGGATTTTAGTCCATACCGCTTCAAAATTTTCTTGACTTGATCCAAGCTGCCTCTTAAGCTGTGCATGTGAACTCTCAACCCTGCATAGGATTGTTAAGAGGTTAGGCATAATAATTAATAAGCATAAATCAATTAAATAGTATTCCCAAAAGAGTACCCGTTCAATGTAGTATTCCCAAAATGGACACAATTGTCTGTCCATGCCGAGACAAATCTCTCCTTGTAAGCATCCAACCAACTGCCTTTCATGTAATTGAGTGCATCAGGATACGTACTGAATTCTTGACTTAGCTTATTTAGTTGTTCACCAAACTCCTCTTCTGTGGATGAAGACACCAACATATTCCAGCTCATAATAAACCTTCTCATTTTTCTTTCGTTTCAAACAACTTTTTGCATCTCGCCAATACGTTTCTATTAATGTGCCATTTGCATAATAAATGAGTAGCATCCAGGAATACTCTGTTAATGGCGTTCATGAGTGACAATTCTCTGTCCGTCACAATGACATCGGGAAGAATACCATCACCAATAATAGAACGCAATACACCCAATGCCCATGCATAATTTTCTTCATGTTCCGCATGAAGGTATGCAAAGCATACAGAAAAATTCATGTATGTGGATGTGACTCCAACAACCTCCAATAGAGGCATACGATAACGGTTGGTCTTGTAAGTACAGTCCATTATTAAAACATGTGGAAATACACGAAACAAATCTAAACTGCTTGGGTGCGCCCAAACCAAGTCAGTTACAATCTCGCTATCCTCGCAATTTTTATGCCATTCGATGTAATTATGCTCTCCTAACTTCCCAAGCAGTTGTTGCATCTGACTTCTTCCACCCCGCTCATTAACTTTATATCTGTAGCGCACATTGTATATTGTCTTCATTGTGGTTACGTTTAATTCACTTCTTTGTTTCAACGTAACCAAAATTTCTTTTGGTCTAACCATGCTCTTGGACATATCAACCAGCAACTGAGTTCCCTCCGTTGATAATCTGCCTGCAAATGAATGCCCCTCTAAATGTTCTGCTGCCGAATGATTATGCACGCCACATACGACCTCCAACATCCAATCATCATTTGAGTCTAGCTTTATGCCCTTTAATGCGAAAGGGCATCCACATTTTTTTGAACCGGTTTGTTTGATCCTTTTTCGCTTTTGGCTCTCTTCATGCTTATATTGTCCATTTCTCTCGCATGCAAGGAGTACTCTAGCTTTGACACCTATCCGAGCAGCATTTGAAACCTTTATCACAATGACAAACCCGTTTTTCCTTCCTACAGCACGAGCCCAATTGATCAACGAATCGCGACTGTGAAATATCTACAATAAACAAATTTAATACGGATTTAGTAACAAATAATTGTAATTTGAATAATAAATTCATAGTTGGACTAACCTCTTGAGTTATAAACTCACTAGTTTAATCCATGACAAAGTCCGATCCAACCTGACTTTCCTGCGTAGAGACTTGCAAAAATAGAAATTGAATATCATTGTCCGGTCCTGAACATCTGAACATATGGTGGATGTTCGGAACTTTAGGTCCGAACATACCTCATATGTTCGGATGTTCAGGTCCGAACATATGAGGTATGTTCAGACCTGAAAGTCTGAACACATCGCGATTCTGCAACTTATTCTGGGCGAGAAAAAAATTAAAAAATGAGGCATAAATACAAAGAAAACACAAATAAACAAAGGAACTGACATTTCCACTACTACTTTGATTTAAAGGCACAATTTGATTGTTGTTTTCTTCCATCATTGCACTAGAAAATGGAGGAATGTGAGTGAAGATAATGTAAGGTCTGCGACCTTATTGGGTCGGTTGGGCCCAATAGTAGGCCCATTGACCCATTTATTTAGCTATTATTATAATTAATTGTATTTTAGATATTTAAGTGGGTTTAGATCATAAGCGAGTTTCTTTTTATGTTAGATTAACGTCTACGAAGTTTCGTGCGATTCAGAGTGCGTTTGACCCTAGTAAGGGAGTAGTTTGCCATTTAGGGAAAATTGAGTGTTTTTCCAAAAATTTCAATCGCCGTGACTTTTGGGTTCGCTGAGAAGGTCTCTTCGCGCTGATCATTTTTGTCCTTGGCTCATCACGATCCGACGATTGCAAACCCTTCAAGTGGTCCATTTCTTCACCGGACCCACTTAAGGGCAAATCAGTCTTTTCCCCCTCCCTCTCTTCTTAAGCAGGGATTAACCCTAGTTCTTTATTCGTCTCTGCAACGAACAAGCTACAGCAGCCTTTCTTCTTCCTCTCATCTTCTCAAGCCCAGTACTCCCTCAAGAAGAGATCATCTCGAAGATCTGGACCGCTCACTTGCATCCTCTCGATCTCCTCTTTCCAGTAATCTTAGTTTGGTAAGGTTTCACTTAACCTCATCTTTTCAATCACCTTCTCTTTTGGTTAGATTTAGGTTGTTCCTGATCTTTTTCCTTCCCTTCCTTCTTCTTTGCGTATTAGATTGCTTTTGAGCGGGTTAGATTGGTGGTTTTCGCAATAGAATGTTTCTCCTCAAGTTTTCCCCAATTTTCAATCTTCTTCTTGGTTGAGGCAAGTAGATTTGCATTGTATCATGGATCATGTGTGTATTTTCTTTATTGATTGGCTATGTTTTCTTGTTAGGTTACCTTAATTCCAAGCCTGTTTGTTATTGATTGGGATTATATGCTAGATTAGGTTTTTAAGGGTTTCGGGTTAAATAAAATATTGTAATTGGTGGTTATAGGTTGTGTTTAATTTGTTGGAGATGATGGAAATGATGAATGTGATAATTGGGGAGGTTGGTGGCTCATTTTATGCAGGTTAGCCATGGAT
Organism: Umbellularia californica; assembly: GCA_028538565.1. Lineage (NCBI taxonomy): Eukaryota > Viridiplantae > Streptophyta > Magnoliopsida > Laurales > Lauraceae > Umbellularia > Umbellularia californica. The sequence goes on from JAPQWN010000002.1 coordinate 31,858,581, forward strand.
TAGCCGGAGGAAAAAGGGCAAGAAAAACCATTTTTCGGCCATTTTCGGGGTTCAGGTTGCAGTTCCGATCGATCAGACCTACAGTCCGGTCGATCGGCACTGTTACTAACTGTGGCTGATTTCAGACCGATCTGTCCGATCGATCGGACTACTTTTTTTTACAGCACATGGAAACTTCGAATATGTATAACTTTTAATCCGTTCGTTGGAATTCTACATGTAATATACCATTGGAAAGCTCTCGAGATGTAAAATCCGATGGTTCTAGTTTCATCACGATCGGAGGTCGGAAAGTGATGTAAATTTTTAGATCACTGTTCCAACTCATGTTTTATTGTAAATGAGACTAATAACTTAGGTTTGGACCTTAGATGTTGGAAACCATGTACCTACTCTCATTTGACCATTAATGGGGTTAAAATCGTAGCACGTGGCTTGGTGTGCTTCGATGGGTTATCTAGGTATTCGTGTATTGCACATAGTTTAACCGAATGCGTATGGAATTATTTCATTAGATGCTTAACATGATTGTACACCAAGGAATTTTCCTAAAAGCATCGTTGATTCAATTTCCACACGTACTCCGCTAGAACATGTGGAATACAGGGATGTCACCACTTGCTTAGGTTGGATTGTAATTCCCACTTGACTTGTGAATTCTATCCGTTGATATTATTCCTTGTATACTCTCTTGGCATAAAACACTTAACTAAGTATGAAATATTAATTCTTGTAGAATTAGGATATGGACCTGACTTAGAAATGTATCGTAGAAACCCTGTGTCATGTATTGATAAACAGGACTTGCTAGTAGGGAAGGGATTATCATGTATTGACTTGTCTTGTATTGTTTTTTAATGAGATAATCCCTAGGATCATGTCGTGTGCATTGAACTAGCCAGGCTTGCTTGTCTTGGTCTATCCTTGTGTCAGCACCACTTTGTTTTATTGCATATCATGGCCATCTGCAGATTGGGGGTTTATTGATGGGACGGTTACTCGGACATCGGGGTGGGCAGTCGACTTTGGACGGCGTCCATGGCGTTGAATAGCTGGGAGCGGGCTTGGACAGTGCTGCTATTCCCAGGACCGGGAGCTAGGATCCCACTGGAGCCGGACTTTGCTATCAGTAGTCTGGTCTAGATTGTTACTGATACCCCGAGAGTTGGCTTGGACATCCTTGAAGTCTCCCTCTTGTTTCTTGCATTGCACTGTTTGTATAGTGGTTATTGTTAGATGATGTTATGATTCCCATTATTGCTTCTGATGGTTATTATTCTTGCTTTATGCCTAGCTTTATTTTTCTTGTATTCATATGATTATGTACTTGTCATTATTCTATACTTGATGAATGTCATGCTAGATTATATTTTGCTTATCTTTTGCTCAACATGTCGTTGACTCTGTTCCTTGGTGTGCAGACACCTCAGGTGACTACTACTATGAAGAGCAGGCAGGTGAGGAGATCCTCAACCAACTAAGGAGGAACGGGAGTGGCGTGCCGATTACGTAGAGTAGCGTCATCGATCCTGGCATGAGAGAGAGTCATGGGGACTTCATTAGATTATATTTTATTCATTCTTTCTTAGTTCTCGTTGGACCTTTCATACTATTGACTTCTTTCTATTGTTTTTAATGGCCTTGATTATTGGGTTGGCCATTGTAATAATTTAATACTTTGTGTAGTTTTATTTTCATTCCTTTGAAACTTAACATTAAATGAGATTTATTAGTCATTGTTGATATTCCATATGCTTAAGATTGTATGAATTCCACAATTCTTATTATACTTGGGGCTTGAAACATTATATCCTCACAGCGGACGTACGATCCTTGGGCCTAAAGGACAAAAATTTTAATTAGTCCTAAATTTCACTCCCCGGATTCGGTTGTTTCTCTAATCGGGTTCGAGGGACATGACATGATGGTATCAGAGCCAGGTTGGTTTCTCAGGGTAAAAATTGTAGAAACCATAGGACGCGTGTGAGGACTCCGTTAGTTAGTAGGTTGGTCTTTTAGTTTTATGTCTAGCATTGTATTGTTAGATTGAGGCATAGTGGAACTAACCTTGAATATTGCACAAGGCAATGGCCGGTAGATCAACTCGATCCGGTAGTGTGCCACCACCAGAGGGTAGTTCCTCTCAGAATGGCTCAGATAATCAATTCCACCAATTCATGGCAGCTTTCATTCAGTCCCAGAAAGACCTGGCGGAACGGAGTAACAAGCAGAATAAGGATCAGGCTGTGTTCAAACTTCCAAGCTCAAATGCTGGAGGTAGTACAGAAAGTGGGCCAGCCACAACCTAAGGAATATGAACTCAACGATTTAGTTGAGAAGTTTAGGAAGAGGTTTCCACTCGAGTTCCATGGCATAGAGGACCCCGCTGATACTGATGAGTGGGTTGTTCAGATGGACAAGATTTTTGAAGTGTTCCAGTGCACGGGGGTTTAACAGGTGCAGTTAGCAACCCACATGTTCCGTGGGGCAGAAGAAAGATGGTGGAAAATCGTCAAGAACCCGTATGAGACAGTTGCTGAGGATGTAGCCTGGAAGACCTTCACAAAGCAGTTCCAGAAGAAGTTTATCCCCGAGCATTACACAGATCAAAAGATGGAGGAGTTTGAGCGATTAGTCGAGGGTGATTTTTCGGTGCAGGACTATGAGATTTCCTTCACCCATCTATCTAGATTTGCAGAGGCTCCGATTCAACCCGAATCTGAGAGAGTTCGGAGGTTTATCAAAGGATTACGAGCAGACATTAAGATGCAAGTTCAGCGCAGCAGGTTGACCAATTACGATGATGTAGTCAAGGAAGCATACTGGGCAGAGGAGTCTTTGAAGGATGTGATTGCATTGGAGCAGCTGAGGATTTTGGCGTTGATGCCTCAACCCAAGTCACAGAGTTCGTCATCCCATCATTTTCAACAACCAGCACCGAAGAAACTTCGGTTCGAGCCAGTGCCGAGACAGTTGCCACAGCGGATCACTTGCACCTATTGTGGGGGGGAGTCATTATGCTCGCGATTGCAGGAAGTAGTCTGGAGCATGTTTTCATTGCAGGGACCGATGGCACAAGGTTCGCAACTGCTCAGGGAAGACAAGAGTGGCACCACCAACATTTCCAGCTCCGGCACCCAGGCCACCACATCCTGCACAACCGTTGAGACAAATGCCACCTGCACAGGCTAGACCCCAGCAGCAGCAGATGATAGTCAAACCACCCCAGCCACCGTATCAGCGACCTCCAGTACCACAGCAGTGATTTCAGCAGAGGCCTCCGGCATTACCCAGATTCCAAACTCGTGGTCCTAGGCCACAGCAGCAGTACCACAGCAGCGCCCCCAGCAAGTAGGGAGAGCTTATGCTCTGACGCATGAGGAAGCAGAGGCTGCGGGCAATGTTATAGAAGGTATACTTTTAGTTTGTGGATTTGATGCTAAAGTTCTATTTGATCCTGGATTTACACACTCATTTGTTGCACCAGCTTTTGCACTTCACTTAGGGGAGAATAAAGAGACACTACCTTATGATTTGATAGTAGCCACCCTGGTAGGTAGGTCAGTTCCTTGTAATGTCATCTACCCTAGATGTAGTGTTCAGATTGGAGAAGTTCAGTTGACCGCCAGTTTGATCATCTTACCAATGTCGGAGTTTGATGTGATACTTGATATGAATTGGTTAGCAGCGAATCGAGCAGTGTTAGATTGTTTTAATAAAATCGTAAAGTTGCAGAGTGCAGACCGTAGTGTTGAGTTTGTTGGCGCAGAGAAGCCCATCTCCACTCGATTAATTTTAGCATTGAAGGCAGAACGGTTGATGAGGAACGGTTGTGCGAGAATTGCAACCAGGTACAACACCTATTTCGAAGACAAAGAGTCCAAGACCGTTGATGAGATTCCAGTGGTGCGAGAATTCCCAGATTTGTTTCCGGATGAGATCCATGGTTTGTTACCTGTTCGTGAGTTAGATTTCACGATAGAATTGCAACCAGGTACAACACCTATTTCGAAGGCCCCATATAAGATGGCTCCAGCAGAATTGAAGGAGATGAAGACTCATATAGAAGATCTGTTGGATAAAGGTTTCATTAGACCCAGCGTTTCACTGTGGGGAGCTTCGATGATATTTGTGAAGAAGAATGACGGGACAATGAGGATGTGCATAGATTACAGACAATTGAATCAGGTGACTGTTAAGAATAAGTACCCATTACCGAGGATTGATGAGCTATTTGATCAATTGCAGGGAGCTCAATTCTTTTCAAAGATAGATCTGCGTTCCGGTTATCATCAGCTACGAGTCAAGAAGAAGGATGTTCCTAAGACTGCATTTCGGACGAGATATGGCCATTTTGAGTTTCTTATGATGTCTTTCGTGTTAACGAACGCACCAGCAATTTTTATGGCATTGATGAATAAGGTGTTTGCCCCTTTCTTGGATCAATTTGTGGTCGTCTTCATAGATGATGTGTTGCCCAAGAGGATGAAGAAAGTAGAGAGTGAGAAGTGGAGGGTGAGATAAGTTGCTTAGGAGAAGAAAATGTTGATCTATGAGTGAAGATGAGTTGTCCAAGGAAGATGGAGGAAGTGGAGAGTGAGAACTGGAGAATGAAATGGGTGAGAGAAGAAGAAGAAGGGCTTGTGTGTGAAAAGAGAATGGGTTTTGAAGTTTTGTGGAATTTTGGATATTTTGGTCATTTCATGAAGGGGTAATAATATAATAAAAAAATGATAAATTAGCCGTGTTTGAAAAGTAAAAATGGGTGTGCCAATAGGATTTCAAAGCAGCACTCAAGAAGAAATTTTGAGAAGGGGCAAAGGACCAAAATGTCGCTAACATTTTTAAGGATTTTTTTTCTTATCTACCATCCATATAATTATTATTTCCCAATGTAGCATCCGATCCTAAATATTTCCCAACCTACCACTCCAAACTTACCTGGCAAATCCAACCCTGAGCACTGGTTTTCAAAAAATAAAAAATAAAATCTGTTGTACAACAACACTGAAGTTGTTCCCTGCCACTGGATGGTACCATGCATTAAAAACAAGAAGAATAAAAACCATGTGAGTCCAAATTGATCACTGGATGGCCACTGAAGTTGATCAATGACAGTCCACACTTCTCACTTCTCACTTCTCACCCACCAACTTATCCACTCTCTCTCTCTCTCTCTCTCTCTCTAACAGAAACACATGACATGCATTCAAATAGATTTGCTGATACTCATCATTTGGGCTGGAGATAAAATCAGACCCATTGATTATGGGGTGTTCTTTTTTTCTTTGGAAAGATTTGGCAAAAATGTCACTTTCGGTTGGGCCCACTACTAATACAAAACTCACGTTGGTCACCACAACTTTTAAATCAACTATTAAAAGTTAATAAAATTAGTTCTTCAAAAAGTTAATAGTGGCACCACAACTTTTAAATCAACTATTCATTTTGACTTGTAGAGTTACAAAACTCACATCCATGAACTATTTAAACATTTAGTAATTAAACTAGTAAACATAAATAATATAGTAATTAAACATTCATTAATTAAACATTCAATAATTAAACACTCACTAATTCCTATTAGGACAAGACCTCTTTGTGTATCCTACAGTGTGACAAAGACCACAACGATGGGGTCTGCGAGCACCATCCCTAGCATCCATCTCATTGTGAAGGCGAGTGGACTGAGGCCGACCTTTCTTACTCCTCCGCGAACTACGATCTGGAACAATAACTGGGCCATAGTAAGTGGGCCAGGTTGACCGGTCTAATACTGGAAAAAACATCGGAGCCCGAGTATTGAGATAACTCTGCATGGAATAAAACCCGTTCACGAACTAAGACCGATTAATTCTTTGGACAGAACATACAACAATAACATGCGAACAAGGGTAATGATAGATTAACCACTCGTTGCATGTACATGTAGCATTGCCCAAGTCAACAACATTTGATAGTCGAGGCCTGGACGGATGGCTTAATCTTGATGATGCACGTTTCACTTCAAATACCCCTGGTTGATGATGAAACATTTCCACCTCATATGCATTTGATTGTTGTCTCAAACCCTGCAATTTCAAATCTATCTCTGGTGTGAATTCAGCTCCAGAAAAAGCCCGAGCCTGACCATCTTGTCGATGGAGGGTATAATATGCATTACACCTATAGAAGGTTAGTTGCACCAACGCTGTGATTGGTAAAGCACGAGCAGCTTTCAAGACACCATTAAAAGTTTCAACCATATTTGTAGTCATGTGTCCCCACCTTTTGCCTTCATCATACAACAATGTCCGAGATGCCAGAGGAATCTTTCGTAGCCATCGGGTAACAGCTCCATCATTGATGGTGTCAATCTCGGCCCATAATTTTTCAAACTGAACTTGTTGGGTTAGTAAGGACATCCTGTGGACTACATTCTTCAACTCCTTGTTCTTGAACACAGTGTTGAAATTACTGGCTAGATATCTGATATAGAAACGGTGATAAGCCAGTGGCTCTTGCCAACCAAGATGGGGATCTTTCATGGCATTGATGATGCCGATATGTCTATCAGAAATGACACATAAACCTGGTCGATCCGTGACCTTATCTCGTAAGCATGCCATAAACCAGCTCCATGAAGAGTTTGGTTCCCCCTTTGTTACAACAAATGCTAATGGAAATAGTTGTCCATTCCCATCAAAACCTACAGCAATCAGCAATTTCCCCTGATATTTCCCATATAAGTGAGTACCATCTACACATATCACCGGTTGGCAATGCCTAAAACCTTCAATTACAGGACCAAATGCCCAAAATACTCATTTGAACATTTGGGCGGTTTGTTTGTTCACAATTCCAGAAAACAACCGTCCCCGGATTTGATCTTTGGAGTGCATCCATGAACTCTGGTAGAACCTATACGACTCATCCCAATCACCAAACAACTGAGCAATAGCCATTTCTTTTGCAAGCCACGCTTTCTTGTAAGAAATTGTGAAGTTGAACCGTGCCTTTATGACAGCAATAATAGCACCGATGGCAATAGACAAATCCGTGTTTACTGTCTCTTTGATATAATCTGCAATGAAACCATAATCAAGTTGAGCATGGTCCCGGTTTATAATAGGATTTGAACAAGTATGAACAGGCTGTAGTCTCGCAATCCTAAAGAAATCATGCCCATCGGGGATCGATGCAGTCAGTTTCCAGTTATAGCCACCTCCTTTTCTGCACTTCAAGATAAGACGACCAGGATCAGAGTGTGTTACTTTGTATTGCGCATGTGCTTCAATGTGGTACATCTTCACTGCATAAATAAGTTATGCCTTCGTTGCAAATTGTGCTCCGACATACAAATTTTCATTTGTATTTTGGAGTTGAACTTGTTGTTGCACCCACTGACTATCCACAGCTTGGTTGGCCCAGCTAACATCTATAAATTCTAGAGCTGGAGGCTCCATATGGTGAGCAGATGTCCCAGCACCCATACTGTCATGAAATTGGGAGTATGCAGAGGGCCCTACGTCCATACTGCTCTGAAACTGTGAGAATGTTGTAGGCCCTGCACCCATATAACCATGAAACTGAGATTGCTGGCCAATCTCATACTGATGCTCATCACCATCATCATTCTCCAAGATCTCGTCTTCTTCTTCAGAATCATCAGATCGAAGATCATTGTGGCTGAAAGTATCAGCGCTGAGAGCACATATATCCTCTTGTGATATCAAATTCGGAATTACATTTAAGTTCACTATGCTTGCCCTGAGATCCATGGGAGATAGGAGGAAAGGCAGTGACTTTGAGTGTGAAATTGATAAATGAGCTATGGGAGATAAAACATTGTTGATAAATTATTTAAAGCGGATAGAATTTCAATGCTTTTGGGTTCATGTGCAAACCTGCCGAGCTCCCTTTTGCTGACACGAAACGACTGTCCCACTCCCTTCCAGGCCTCTCCTTGCAGCCCACGCAACTTTCCTCCCTCTCCTCTTTTTGCAGTAGCCGCGTGGACTGTCATTGATCGTCTAATTTGGACTCCAATAATAGATGGTTTTTATTCTTCTTGTTTTTAATGCATGGTACCATCCAGTGGCCCACCCTTGAAAAATCGATTTTGAAATGCTTATCCCAAATGATCAAATGATGAGTATCAGAAAATTTATTTGAATGCATGTTATGTGTTTCTGTTAGAGAGAGAGAGAGAGTGGATAGGTTGGTGGGTGAGAAGTGAGAAGTGAGAAGTGTGGACTATCATCGATCAACTTCAGTGGCCATCCAGTGATCAATTTGGACTCACATGGTTTTTATTCTTCTTGTTTTTAATGCATGGTACCATCCAGTGGCCCACTCTTGGAAAATCGCCTAGGACAAAAGTCTTCACCCCCATCACGTGTTGTAGCAGGGAACAACTTCAGTGTTGTTGTACAACAGATTTTTTCTTTTTTTTTTTTTTGAAAACAGGCTGACCAGTGTTGCCGTCCCCATCACAGAATATTACATGTGTCGACTCTGAAATAGACTCGATTGAAGGGGCCAGCGTTGCCATTGTCTAATCAGCAGTTAGTCATGGCCCTATGCACGTACAGCAGATTTTTTTGTTTTATTTTTTGAAAACAGGCTTACCAGTACTCAGGGTTGGATTTGCCAGGTAGGTTTGGAGTAGTAGATTGAGAAATATTTATGATCGGATGTTAGATTGGGAAATAATAATTATATGGATGGTAGATAAGAAAAAATTTTCATTTTTAATTATTTTGACTGCATATCAATACGTGTCTGCAGGATTTCAAAATTGATGCTATTACGTCAGCCTAATATTTGGATTGAACCTTTTGATTCGGGATGGATAACCCTACTTACTTCTGCACCAAGCCTGGTCGGGGCTATCTCTAACCTAACCCGAGAGCAAGAATAAGTACTACACGGTTTACATTTAATAGCATTAAACGCCTCCGGTACTTGCGGCTGACGCATTTGACAGCATTTGGAAAGGCGACAGTGCTGACCAATTTGAACTCTATTATTAAACAAAATTTGCCCCAACACATTACACTATGGCCCCTGACATCCGACTCAAATGTCATTGAAGCTACCGTGCAGCTTTTTGGCCTTCCAAACCTAGCATAGGCTCTTTGGCAGTCAATTCCTCTTCAACGAAACAGGGAGATATCAGCTCGCATCAATATCACCTTTGGTCGTGAGATGAGACACTCAGACTTTACAGTGGGGTTTATGGCAGATGTGCTCTTGCTTTGCAAGGTATACATACGTTAATTTTTCGGGTGGTTGTCATCTCGTAATTAGGGTTGTGAATGCACCTTCCAACTCCTTTGCTTTATTCTCCTTACTTCTAATGAAATCTGGAAAAAATATATATATATGCTTTATCCATTCTGTAACCCCATTTGTACTTCAGCTTAGGATTCAAGCCCATTTCTAGGGCTCGGTAAATTAAGTCCAAAAATTTATAGCACAAGAACAAAACACCATCAAATTTAAGGATTCTTTTTGCCTCATTAATCTATGTCATATTCTCAATATCTTAAAAAACCCAGACAAGGTGTAAATTAGTTTAAGCACAAACCCAATTCTTAAGGCTCAAATATGAGCTGCACTAACACAAAATAGGAAGCACTTGTACTATTTAGTGAATAGGCCCAATTTCTTTGATCTATTTGTTTCTTCTCTAAGAGGGCCATTAAAGCCAGAAGCTTGTCAAGATGTCCACCAAGCTATATGGAAAACTTTTGGAACTGGGTATCTTTAGGCAAGCCCCATCCAATACGCGTGCACCTTGTTAGGCGACTCATATGGGATCTTTAAAACCCCGTTTTGAAATCTTCTTTTCAAGTAAAAGATTTGAAATCCATTTGAACTATGTATAAGGAAGCAGTCACGAGGCCCACATCATAAAATCTTTAGCTTGACAGCAGAAAATTTGTCATTTGAGATTAAGGCAAGAATGGCGAATTCATCAGAGGTTTTTTTTTTTTATATATCCCCCAGGTTTTTAATATTTGTAAATAGGCCCCTGCTTTGGCATCTTAATACCTTTCAATTCCCAACTTCCAAATACTGAAACCACGGGCCTATTTACAAATATTAGAAACCTCAGGGAGGTATATACAATATAACTCTAACCATATTAAAGTAGAGTGCGAATCTGTTGACCGGCCAAGTCATGTCCTATACAATTGCAAATCTTGGTATATACACTCCCCATGAATCCAGAGAGAGAGAGAGAGAGAGAGAGAGAGAGAGAGAGAGATTGACATGAATTTCTATTTTCTACAAATGTCATATCATTAGTAAGAAGGGGGGACTCACAACTAGTGTTAGTAACTTTGAGAAACCAAGTTAAAAGAAAGGCTGGCAAGCCTTAATTTCTTTACACAATTACAGAAGGAACTCTCAAAATTCTGACAAAAGATATGAAATTCTCGGTGCCCACCATCTACAAACCAGCTTATCTTCCACAGTGCTTATTCTATTTGGAAAGACCTCAGCGATTGCGCCAGTTGCATGCCCACCACTACATAAATGTATGCAAAAATTGATAATAAGTTTTGACAAAATAAAATATTGTCAGTACAAAAAATGTATATTGTTCGAGTTACTTGTGTGTGTGTGTGTGTGGTGGAGGGGAGGGGAGGGGAGGGGAGGGGGGGGGGGTCTATAAATACATTACTACATCAGAAAATACACAGCCACAATTTACCTCATCTTCATCATTTTCCCTTATCTCCTTGTGGGCTTCTAGTGCTAGGCTATCTCCTTCAAAACATGGACTAGTACTTGAACACCCAATGTTCTTGCTGGTAGGATTTAGATCTGGAAACTCTGATAAATTAAACTCACCTTCATAACCAATGGATGAACTTACACTACAGCTGCCACATACATTATTAGCAGCATCATCCTCCCATGCCAGTGCTTCAAATTGATTGGCTTGCTCCCGCTTAGCCAATGGCTTAGGCCCTTTTTTAGAACCAGCAAAAAGGTTCGGCCTCGTACTAGGAACCGAAGTACTGTTTGCATTTCCAATTGATTGTTGTCTGTTAGCCAAATTATTTGGAGGATTGATCCTTACACCACTGTTGCAAGTTGCAGTGAACAACACTATCAGACGTTCAACTTGAGTGTGATCCAACTCAAACCAGAAATGGCTGCTAGTATAAAAGTTGTCACAGATTATAGGCCGAAACTGCATTTCTTGCAATGGTTGGCACCGAGTCCGGATACACATGCGAACCTTAGCAAAAGCAAATAGCACAGAATTAGAAAAGAGATGCCTTCCTTGATCCTTACATATTATATGAAGTTTAAGTATCTATAATAAATGAAGACAGTTTATGATAAATACCTGTGAAGGATACGGCGTCTCTGAACCATTTTCAGTCCAAGCATATGGGTCGATATTCATCTTCCCACTACTTGCAGATTCAAAGATGCCATGTAATTTCCGATCGCTATAATTGAATAAGAATAGTGGCAGACCAGGTTCAACATTCTTTATATATGAAAAGTGCGCTGCAGGTAAGCCTGTTGAACATTGACACAGCTTGCAAGTACTCTTAGTACCAGAAGTATATCTAGCATATGGTTAAAGCAAAATGATTTTACATGGTGCAAAAAAGAACAAAAATCTTGTCTCCTGAAATTGTTTGACCATGTCAATTACCTAGGGTTTTTCTTTTCTTTTCTTTTCTTTATATTTCTTTTTTTTTTTTTTTTTTTCTCTAGTGCCTCACAGTCATGGGATCTGAACTCCAACCGTGAGCTGGAGATTGAACCCAGATCGTAGCCTTAGAGTGGCATGCCTATGCCACTGACCAATCAGCGCATTGGCCTAGGAATCCATATTAAATCACATGAATGGGGTTGCAAAAGTTCCAAATGCATAATATGTATATAAAACTTGCATTATAGAAACTATTGGTTTAGCTTGCAACCATCTTTCTGTTTGAAATTTGAATAGCCCACAATCAATTTACAGAAATGAAAACATTCTAGCTTCCAAATCTATCATGCTCTTGCATAAAAACAATTGATAAACCTGAAAGAAGCAATTTCAGGAACAAGTAAATGACCCTCTAGAAGACCAATGGACATTGGTACTAGGTAGTTGGTACAACTCTCCGTAGAGATAGTTCAGGCATGAATATTGGCCTGTCTGCATGGTCAACCAGGAATGAAAAATGCAAACATATGTTCAAATATCTATGCACGGCATTCCTTCAATCGAGTATACAAGGGATTGATCTGATCCCCCTTAAAAAGTGAAACAAGAAACTAGGAAGCAATTTGAAAACGCCTCTTGAAAGATTTTTTAATGCTTACTTTTGATTTGAGGCCGTAATAAATTGTAAAAACATTTGCCTGCGTCTCATCAGGATCATAGTATGGTATTGAATGTCCATGGAAGAAGTTCAACGTTAGTTATAAAGGGTGAGGTTGGCAGAATATCTGGGGGGTTGAATGCTGATGAGCACCGACTTGTACTACGCACTGAGACTGGCTTTTTCAATAGAACAGATAAGGACGATTCATAGGTCCATTTCATGTTCTTTTCCTATGAATCCTCACAGGCAAATGCCAAGGCAGATGTCATTACAAAATAAGGGGCATCTTGTCTATACACCACAATTGGATTGTTGTTCTCTTTACAATTTCTCTGAGATAATAATTTTTAACCTTTATTGATCAAAACAAATGCAATATTTGTTGTTCAAAAACTGCACTCACGTGTTCAATTTGTGGTACTCCAAACAGGCCCAAAACAGAATGAGAGATAAGCTTACAATTACCAAACTCCAATTTTGAAATAAAAGTTATTTCATGATCAACGAAGAGGATTAAAGCGCAGCTTACCAAATAGCTGCTTAGATAGACACTCAGCAATTGTTTGGTGCTTGCACCCGAAAATAACACCAGCAAGATCACCCTTCCTCAAATTTCTGGCAGACACACTAGAATTCACTGTTGTAGGGTAAGAAGGAATCCTTTCATTTCTGGTAAAAACCTGTGTCTTTTTCCCTCTGCCCATTTCTACCACTTCAAAATAGAAAATTAGTGATATCTCAAAATAGCATTTACCACAGTGAAACAATAAAGAGAGCATAAGAAAATAACCTAATTAAAAACCTCAAGAATAGCATAAGTAGGTTCTAACAATGGGTGCCTCACTCCAACTCAATTTCACCATGCACAATGAGTTAGATACATGAACTAAATATGTTAAAAAAATAAATAAATAAAAGTGTTCAACACACCTATACAACACAATATAACCCACGTACCAACCAAAAAGTATAAAAGAAGGGGAAGAAAGCAGACTCTTTCAGTTTCCCACTTGAATGAGCTAATTAATTGGTAGGCGCAAAGTAAACATATAGACCTACAAATAAAGAACCACACTTCCATTGGAATGGCAAAGTATAAGTACCCCCATCATCAAGACCCCTTCAAACTGAGAAGGAGGGGTTGCCCAGTATTTGGGACCCCATTTCTACCCCGAATGACCAAAGATCAAACCCTGGGTCTCTCCCTCGTCACATGTATGGTTACTCTCATGGGTCCAGACCCCTTGGCTTGGATACCAAAAAAATAAAATTTAAAACTCCTTCAAACTAATACTACTTCGATTCAGGATCACCCAATCTTTTGAAATGTTAAATTGACAGAATTTGGTAAAGCCAAATTGAATACAATAAGGAGGAAATGTTGCAACATAAGGAGAATTTTCCCCTCCGATTGGAGGACATGTGTAGTCAGGGGCGGACCCAAGACTAGGCCCGGGGGGCCTTCTCAAATCACAACCCCTAAGATTAATATGCTTTAATTAATTTATATAATAATTTTATAACTCAACCCCCCCCCCCCCCCCCCCCCCCCCCCCCCCCAAATTGTTTGCACAAAGTATAAATATATATAAAAAAAAAAAAAAGAAAGAAAAGACCAAATTGAAATGGGCCTTGATCCATCTCCTCAAGTCCCAAAGCTAGAAAAGGAAAGCTCATAAGTCCTTTATCCCTTTGTAAATTGTAATGCAATTAAGTTAACAGCCCCTGATTTGTCGATGAATAACTTAAGCCATTCAATTGCTCATTGTTTGGTTGAGATGGACAACCGTTTGGCTTGGGTCTTGAATTTTGAGAAGAAAGACTTCTGCTGCATCAACCCTAAAGTCCCTATCCCTATCATCTAACATTCTAATAGGAAGAAAGAAAGAACTAAAGAAGAAAGCTACAGACCGCCACTGCTCACACAACTGCCCGCCGGCCTGATCCAATCAAAGTCATTAGAGATCAGACGATTAGTTTGTGTGCCGTGTGCGCCGGTGGCTGTGGTTGGCTGCAGGCAAACTTCCAGTCTTTTATTTTAATATATTTATCATGCTTGAATTTGGATGTATGTCCAGAAAAAATATAAAAAAATATTAGCTATCTTGATTTATTAAAATATATTTATTTAAGCTTGCACCCCCCCCCCCCCCCCCCCCCCCCATGATGAAATCCCGGGTCCGGCCCTGTGTGTAGTCCAGCTTTATCGAGCCATTGGGCCCACCTTTGTCAATATAATTCCTTTCACACTCTTATCTCTTCATGATTTACGATCATGCCTAATTTTATGTTCTTCAAATCTTTACTCACCTCTCGATTCAATCTAAAGAAACTATATAGTTAAAAGACTATTAAAGTTTAGACCGTTAAATCAAAGGCTAGGATAATCAGATGGTACTTTTTTTTTTTTTTCGAGACCCTTGTCCAAAAATAAACCTTTCTATACATTGGGACTCGCCATGGGCGGACACACATAGGGAGCCCCCACCCAATTGGCAAAATGTCCATGAGGTCCCTAAGCCCAACTAGTCCAGCCCCCATCTATTTCCCCAAACTCTCTCTCCCTCTCAAAAATCCCTAAACTGATTAACACTTATTTAGTTATATACAATGGCCAAGAAGAGGGAACCAATGGTTGTCTTGGGTTCATTCATTTCAAAAGGAGAACTTTGTTTTAGAAGGATAGAAGAACGAGAAAATAGAACTTGACATAGTATTGGCTCTTTATTTTGTATGGTGTTATAAAAAACTAGTATGATTTTTTTTAATAGATCTTAAAACTCAGGTAACATGTATCCGTCACTAAAACTCATCTTTCAAGTTATCATTTTGAATAAAAAAAATTATTTTTTCAAGCCCCCTTCAAACGAAAATCCTGGATCCCTCGCAACCCCTATTATAGGAATGCATCCAAGTGGGCTCCACCAGCTCGACCAGACATACACACACAGTACGTATGTGGTCAGCTTGTAGGTGAAAACCCTCCTGCAACCTGGCTAAACTGACAAAGTGGTTTATCAAACAATGTCAACGGATAGCCTGGGCCAAGTGTGGAGATGAAGATCAGGATTTAACCGAAAGCAAAATATATATATATATATATAGGGAAATGTTCATATGCATCCATCCCTCACCATTTTTGGTGAGGGACACCCCAAAAGGAGAATTTTCAAGTACAAAAGTGAGGAAGTACAAAGGTGTACTTCCTCACTTTTGTACTTGGAAATTCCCCTTTTGGGGTGTCCCTCACCATTTTTGGTGAGGGATGGATGCATATGAACACCCCCCATATATATATATATATGGTTAGTTCAGGTGAAAACCACAAAATGCTTGAAAAAATTCATACAAAATGCATACTCATGGCCACAGAAATGGGCAGGGCAATTTACACTGGCGGAACTAGCCCACCCCAGAAATTTTCAAAAGCCCCTTTACCTTGTAAGGTTATTTTAATATAAAAAGATTATATTGGACCCTAAGAATTTATTTTTTCACATGGTGGCCCCCAATCCAAATTTCTTACAGTAAAAAAAAAACAAAAAACAAATGAACATCATTGATCAATCATATCTAATAACTCCAAAGAAGCCCAAGATCAAGATTCATTACCTCGCTTCAACTTCCAAATGATATCTATAGATAGCTCATTTCAAAGGTGAGGTCTCTTCTTAACTGATCATGTCATTAAACATCTCACCATAGAAAAAACAGCAAACCCAACTTAGAATACTTCATAAATAAAACTTGGGATGATTTCAGAGGAAATAGTAAGCTCTCTCTTCTTGCTTTCGTTATTGCAGTGGAAATATCTACGTGGGGGTGGGGAATCAAAAACTGATTTCTACTTCAAGAATGGAGCAGAATCTGATTTCCTTCTTTTTTTCAATAATATAAAAAGAAGAATACACAGAAACAGCAGATTTAAATGGAGGAAAAGAAGAAATGCATACCTTCAGATTGCAAGAAAAAGGATAGATGAAGATGAAGATGAAGATGAAGCAGAGATAACAACTAGTCGCTAGAAAGTAGATGTTGGGGTTTTTGAAGAAGCAAAGGTGGGAAATGGAAATGGAAATGGAAATGGCGTTTCTGGTGGAAGGAGAAAAGTCTGAAAAGAAACGGCAAGTATGTGTGAGTACCGAAGCAGTACTTGCAACGGGCAGTAGCGCGGGTTTTACTTTTTGTTGCACAAGCAAGCTTCTTCCACCGTAACCGGGCGAAAGAAACAAAAGGCTTTACTACACTTGATCTTACCCAAAAGGCCGAGAAAGGTATAAACAAACAAAAGGCTTTACAACTACTGCACACTGCACGTCGTCTGGTATTGTACTCGCAGCATCCTCTCACGCCAAATCAGCTTGTCTGCTCCATTAATAAGAATTTGCAAATACTGCACCTCGTCTCTACTCGATGCGAGTTAATATTATGTGGGCCCTATTATAAATATAGAGATCTTCCCATACAGCATCATTAGTGTTGTTTATTTTTTTTTGTATTACCTTTCAGACTAGAGTCTTTGACGGTGAGCCGAGAAAAACTTGATTTTGAATATTCAAGAACTAATTCCAATGTATCCCTCTCACCTAAGATGAGTAAAGCTACCGGAAATGGCCCACGAAAGTACGTTTCAGAGAAAACATCTTCACTTATTGTGATGAGGGCATGATTGGAACTTTACTAGTATACTTATAGTGAATTAAAGCCTCTTTTATACTGAGAAGAAAAGACCAATGACTCATATCAAAAGCACATTAGCTAAAAATTTTCTCATTGGTTTTTTCAAAAAAAAAAAAAAAAAATTAAAAAGTAACTTCTTCTTTCACTAAAAGATAAAAAAAACCTTCTTTTCATACAAAAGTCAGAAAAATTCCCTCATCAAGCCACTACAAATAAAAGACTACCATAACTCCCTTATATATTTATTATCTTTTCATTTGTGCTTTACCTCACTTTACATCAATTCACCATCCCTCCAAACACGCCCGCAATTTGACGTTGAGAAAAAGGGCCCGACCCTGCCGAGCCCTAAAAAAGCCTTTAAAATGAGGGCTTTTATTTCTAACGAAAAGTCATAGGGCCGGGCTTGTACAATTTTTTATAGGCCCTGAGATTTGAGGGCCGGGCTTGGACAATAGTGGCCCTGGCCCTGGCCCTCTTATTTTTATTTATTTTATGCATAATATGCCCTTATCATAGTCACTTTGCAATAATATGGTGGATATGAAGGCAATTTCATACCCACTTACTCATTAAATAATATCCTAAAAATACATACATATATACATATATACATACATACTTCAATCATTTCATCTATATTTAATTATTTAAGTTATATATTGTACTTAATACATAATTAATAAGTGTTGCACAGCTGCTTCTTATCACTTTCTTTTAGTTTTATTGCTTCTTATTTAAGTATTTTATATTATTTTTATAAAACATTGTTGGTGCAAAAGGGGTTGTACTCATTTATATTAATAATGATACACCTTTTCCTCTATAGAGTTGCTTAGGATATCAATAAATTCATAAAGTTGGTTTGAATGTGTATGGAACTTTAAGGATATCAGGTAATCCAAACATCCTTTTAATTAGATAATTATAACTCTCAACTTTTAAAAATTTAAACTAATAGTATTTTTTAAATGTATTTATTTTTTTTACTGAAATCTAAGAATGCGTAATTGTCATATCAATGTTAATTAAAAATAATGTCAATTGCTAAAAGTATGTGAGTATAAATGGTTTAAAACTCTAAAAAATAAGACATTGCTGGAATGATTTCATATGCAGAAATTTATATGAAAGTCATATTAAAGGTGTGAAATAGATCATACTCTTCAATCATTTTCCTTCTTTGTCAAAACAGATAAAATCATATGTCTAGATTCCAACCCAAGTCACCAAAGCACGTATGACTCAATCCGATAAAAAAAACTTTTTAGAGATGAATTATATTCTCCCAATGTTTTCTTAATGGTTCGTTTGCAATTGATATTAAACAAGATAACAGATGTGTTTCTTCATGATTTCTTTGCAATTGAGGTTAGACAGGATAACGCTCGATCACACTCATAATGCTCGATCACACTCAGATTTTGGTAATAATGTTAAAAAATAATTTTCTTATTTTGAAGCCCTGCCCTGGCCCCGGCTTTCGAGGGTCGGGTAAGGGCCTAGATAGTGAAGGCCCTCCGACGGCTTTGGCCAACTCAGGCCCGGCCTTGTATATATTGAGGGTAGGGCTAGGAGAATCCCAGGCCCAGCCCGGCCCAGCCCTTTGACAGCCCTACGCCCGAGGCAAGCATAGAGTCCTTGGCCAACTAGGCTGCCACTCGTTGGTTATGAAAGTTCAGGATCCGAACCCTAGAGGGGGGGGGGGGGGGGGGGGGGGGGTGAATAGGGTGAGCTATAAGTTATTGACTAATTATGCCAATTTTAAACTTCTTTAAAACAATTAACCACTTATGATGATTAACAAACTAAATGCGGAAGCTAAACAAGAATCACCATAAGAAGCAATCACCACAACACAAGATTTATAGTGGTTCGGCCAACGTGCCTACATCCACTACCGGCTTGTGAATCTACACCCCACCGGATTTCCACTATTTGTGCTTTTCAATAGGCTAAGCAGTAACCTCTACACTATGCTTTCCAAGGATAAGTAATAACCTTACAATATTATTTTTCAAGGCTAAACGTACAACAACCTTTACACAATGCTTTTCTAGGTTAAGCAATAACCTTTACAAGCAAGGGTTTTCTTTTCAAGATTAGTGTCTTCAAAACACTTCAAGAGAATACAATTAGGCTCAATTAAAATGCCTCTAGAATAGGCAAATATGAAGGTGAAAATCAAACTCACACAAACACTATGAATGCAAAGATGTATGCTTATGAAGTGAGTGTGTGGAAACTTCAATCAATATTAAAAGTTTAAGATCAATCAATGTATGCTAAGAAGCATTCAAGGGTTTAATGCATACAAAGATTTGATTGAAGTTTAAAGCAAGTCACTTGTAACTAATTAGGGTTTAGACAAGTGAGCATGCTAAGTGTTGTTTTCAAGAACTAGTGCAACAAAGGTTTAGGATTGTGAAAACAACATGGATGATTCAAACAAGTTCAACAAAACATGTTATCAAACAAATCCAAGATTTTGACAAGAACATGCATTAAAGTTTTAAAGCAAACTTGTTTTGAAATCAAAGTGAAGAATTCAAAGTTTTAAATCAAAGTTTAAATGGTTTAGAATTCAACACAACATAGTTTATATGATAAAAAATATTTACCAATAGTTTAGTCAAAGCATAAAACATACGTTTAAGATTAAGCAAAGCTTACTCGGAGATTTAACTTCATTGATCCAAGCTTTAGCTTTCCTTAATGGCCCTTAACTTTCCTTGGCTTGATTCCCTTTCTTTGGTCTTAATGTGTGTCAAAGAGGGCTTCTTAGATCATCAATAATCATCACATTTGGCCATGGAAAGACTTTATTTTTATAGAAATTTTGGGCCAACGGCTACATGTCGGTTAGCCGACATCCAGGGGTCGGTTAACCGACACCCCCAACGGTCACAGGCCAACGGTCATATTTTCGAAAATTTACTGACCAAAAAGCATGGTTCGGTTAGCCGACATGTTCGGTTAACCAAGGCCTGACCGACACCCTAACCGACAATGTAAACTTGGTCAGAAAACTCCTCTCTAGTTTTCTAATCGAGAGAGCTTCGGTCAGGTTCAGAAGCAAGGTCGGTTAACCGAGCCCTGACCGACATGCTGACCGACAGAAAAATGATTGTAAAATTCTAACTTTCTGTTTTTCTGGACAGCATGCTTTCGGTTAGCTACTTTCTATTGTCGGTTAACCGAGACCTAACCGACAAGCTGACCGACGTGTAAATTATATGAAAATGCAGCTCTCTGGTTTTCTGACCGACATGATGTTCGGTTAGTTCATTTTCTATGGTCGGTTAGCCGACACCTAACCGACACACTAACCGACATCAGAAACACCCTTTAGAAAAAGCTAACCGAGTGAGTTCGGTTAGGCTTCGGTCCAAGGTCGGTTAGCCGACACCTGACCGATAGGCTGACTGACAGTATGGTCAGACTGTTTTCTGAAGTTCTGAAGTTTCAAGAAAAATCTAACTTTTGAAATACTTTGAAACACAGAATGTAAAAGGTGTTTTGGCAAACTAATTCATCAAGAAAATATATTTAAAAATAAATTTAAATTAACCATAAAGTAGTTTTAATAAAACATGTGTAGGTTAATTTAAAGGAATGATTTTCAAGATGAAAATAGTGAAATGAGAAGAATATGATGCAAATGTTAGACATCAAATTGCAAACACAACTTAGGGTCTAACAGGTTATGGATAATTCCTCATTGTGATGAAAGTTAAGAAAATCTTGCAGACATTCTACGTATGATGCTCTATCGCGAAAATTCAATTGGATTATGGGATATCTCGCATAAAATCGCCTTGTTAAAAAAAGTTAATAGACACATTTTTTTCCTCTATTTCAAGGCAATTTTATGTGATAATATAAAAAACTTAGTGATATCGCAAAAAAGTTTTGTTATATTTCAAAAAAGTATAAGTACCAAAAACTTTTAGGAAAATTTCTCGTCGTTTGTCACAAGGTTTATCCATGACAATTGGTGGATGTAAGGAAAATACCCCATATAAATTGGATGTTGCTTCATGTTGATTGGATTATATGGTTGATTAAGGAATGGCCACCACCTTCTCTTTTCAAAAATTTAAGCTCTAAGCTTTTATTTTTATTTTTCAAAGGTAAGTATACAAATTTTCAAAAAGGGAGTACATTGTACAAAGAATTGAAGAGGCAGTTCTAAATTGGTAGCCCTGATTTGTTCATGTTTGCATTGAATATACATCAATTTACATCTCGGCTATTATTACTAACCTCAGCTAAAAGGGGATTTGACCGTACAGGTTATAAAATACCCTGTATTTTCTAAAATGGCGTTGACTAAAAAGTTATACCAAATATGGTTATTGTACAGTAGTCCCCATCTTTTTTTTTTCCAGTTTTGTCCCTAGAATGTAAAAGGTAAACCCACCCT
Source organism: Umbellularia californica (assembly GCA_028538565.1). Lineage (NCBI taxonomy): Eukaryota > Viridiplantae > Streptophyta > Magnoliopsida > Laurales > Lauraceae > Umbellularia > Umbellularia californica. Next base: position 31,880,016 of record JAPQWN010000002.1, read on the forward strand.
TGTAAAAACTCATTCGAAGCCTCTTTCCCCTTGTCACAGTTTCACCCTAACACTGTTACAAACGAAAACCCAGTCCCATCTTCTTGAGTCCATCTACTGTGAGACTGATCGATTCCATCTCGATATCGCAAAGGGGGTGTTCGTCTTCAACATTCTTGCAGCGTTTCTTATCTCTATTTTGTGAGTCTTCTTTCTTGTTCTATTGGTTTCCCTGTCTATAGCAGGAAGTGCAACATGCATTTGTCTTTCTTCTCTCCCATTTTGCTTCACATCGAATCAGCTCTACATAAAAAACGAAGAAGAACAGAAGAAGAAGAAGAAGAAGAAGAAGTGTTTCATAAAACACAGAAGAGGTATTTTTATACTCTGCTGTTTCTCGAACAAGTCTTGGAAGCTTGTTCTTGAAGCTTTCCATATAGATTGTCATGCAGGATTAGGAGAAGAATGTGCTTTTTGAAGCTTTCCAGAGAGAGAGAGCATTTATTGAAGATTGTCTGAGGTTCTGAGATGGTTGGGTAGAGTTTTTTTTTGGAGTCTAGTAAACAGATGGAAATTTGAATTCAATTTTGGTTCAGGTTGGGCTATGCAAACTTGGGCTCAGCCTGGCCCAAGTTCCACTCCTAGGATCCATTACAGCCAATGCAGATACACATTTTGGATTTCATTTTGTCATTCTACTAATGCTGACCTATTCCGATGTGAATGCTTCCTTTCACAATTTTCATTCTACTAATGCTGACCCGAGTTACAATATTTCATGAATGTGCTATTTCTGTTGAATAAAAGGTGTTTCACTAACTGGCTTGGCAACAAAATACAAAACTAAACTAAATAGACTATCTATGCTGATGTTAAACATGAAATAAAATATAGAACTAAACTAAATGCTTTATTGTTCTATTAGTTCTCTAGCCCAATACAGACATATTTAGGTGACTATCTATGCTGATGTTGAATGGATTTAGTTTGGGACGTGTTCAGAACTAAACTTAGGTTATGACCACTTGAATTCATGCACTCTCTGAATGGTGTTCCTAACCTGCTAATTATTAAGGAAAAGCTTGAGACATGCTATATGCTAATGGGTCTCTAATAATGTCACTAAACAAACAATTAGCAGTCATTTTTCTTCAAACTTAAAAAGTCCTCAACTTCTCTAGGCTGTTCTTTCATATCTTAAAATGTGGTGTCTATTTTATAGCCTTAGATCAAATGATTGGAGGGTTTTGATCTCCAGGGAGAGTCCCTTATGGTAGCTGGGTAGGATTTTTATCCTTGCATTCAAATCCTACTTTGAAGTGGGCAGTTGTGTGGGACTCTCTAGGTGAAACTTTATTTGAAAGGGGCCATGGAGCCTCCACCAACATTGCTGGGGCTAGGGGTCCTTCCTACATCTTTATAGTCACTCACCACACATGTGACAACCTTCTCCAGCTCCAGGCTACTCCGGAGGATCAAGACAAAACAAAGGTAGGCCTATCTTGCTTCCCCAGATAGTGACCTGTCCAGACAAACTTGTACATTCAAATGGCCAACAATAACATCCTCCTCAGCATTAGAGTTATATCATGTGGATCTTTTATAATCACTATGATGTATTTTGTTCAACCAAATTTCTCATTGTCATTGCAACTCATCTTTCCCTTCTATTAATAATTATAATATACTTGGGCCTTCTATCATTTAAGGCAAGGACTACATCCCTAGTTATCTAATCAGTTTTTTCAAAAAATATGATCATCTAACATGGGGCCCTAGTTTTCAATAATTTTTATCATAGATCTATTGCACTAATATTTGCACACTAAAGCTTCAAAGTATCATTCCCATCTTATAATTATTCAAGAAAGAAATATATAAAGACAATTATGAACATTGGAAATATCCCATGATCTCCGTCATGAGTCACAACAATGAGTAGCACGCCAGGATATTTTCCACGCAGGTGTGTCCCATCAACTGCAATTAATGGCCTCAACGTGGAACGAAATGATTCTATACTTGATCCTAAAGAAAAGAAAAATCTGCAGAATGTTGAATCCTCTTCTTGGATCACATGTGTCACAGTGCCAGGATTAGTCATTCTCATTTCATGGCAATAGTCTAGTAATATGTTGAATGATTGTTCATATGAACCCCGTATCTCATTGAGTACTATCTCTCTCGCCTTCCATGCCTTCTTGTAGCTAAGTTGAACCCCAAACTCCTTTGAAAAGTCAGTTATAATTTCTTTGGGTGTGTATGACTCATGGATACCTAGTCTGTCTATGATCCACCTTACAATGAATCTAGATGTTGCTTCACCATGTCCAAGCCCCATCATTGGCTTCGAACAAGTATGAGCACCATTATATGTCCTAACCTGAAATTCTGGGCTAGAGTTAACGATACGCCAAGGATAGTTACTTTCACTGCACCGTGCTGTAATTTCTGTTGGAGACGTTCTCAAGCGTTTTATTGCAAAATTATCATACATTGCAGCTTTTGCAAGTGCTTCTCTAAAAGAATCGCAGTTTGAAAATTTTCTTCCCTTCCACATCTCATGCATGGAGTTAATATTTTGATCATCTCCCAAAACAAGGGAATCGGGTACCAATGTGTCTACTAGATTCAAATTTAGAGTTGCATTACATGGCTCTCCAATAATCTCTTGTTGAACAGAAGTTATCTTTGGTTGTTGAGGAAGATGCATATTCATATTCAAGCCAATCAAGTTAAATGGATCACTGTGACTATCTTCTTCAAAAATTGATTCAAGACTATCACCATAAGAAAATGTTTGTGCTCCATCATCATTTATGCGTGTGGTTTCATTTTAGACTATCTTGTTGAACAGAAGCTATCTCTGGTTGTTGAGGAAGATGCATATTCACATTCAAGCGAATCAAGTTAAATGGATCACTATGACTATCTTCTTGAAAAATTGATTCAAGACCATCACCATAAGAAAATGTTTGTGCTCCATCACCATTTATGCGTGTGGTTTCATTTTGATGATCATCAAATAGTGATGATCTATTCAAATCTATCTGAATTGATGGCGTCACTAGAAGATTATTCCTGCATAATTAATTGAGCAATAAGATCGCCTTCTTATATAAAAATATTTCAAAATTAAATAGATTTCAATGGTGTTAGCCATAGCATACCTATGGGAACAAACCGTTGCTTCAAGAGCAACTCTTTTATTGCCAACTTCCGTAAATATTCTGCAACTTGTGCGTGCCCTCAAAGATGTGAGACTTGAACAACTTCGAAATGAACAATAGGAAGAAGTTCATGAATAAGAGGAAATTTAGAATTCATTAAGAAAAAATGTATAAAATAAATAAATACGTACCGTGTAGTGGGCTTCTTAGTTTTTTCTAAAATTTCTGAACTTCTATAGAGATACAACAATATGGGGTCAGTTCATTCACGATTTAATTTAAGCATACTCCGCATATCTCCATCGCCTTTTAGATCGACCAATGTGAATATCCGATTGATATGACACATATATCGTATCAGTGGATACTCATCTTCTTCATCCCAGTTCGTCTCTGTAATTATTTGTCCAACTACTGCATTATAACTTATGTTGTTATCCAAGAATATGATTCTCTACTCGCCACCCATGTATATCGGATTTAGATGATCAATATCCAAATTCCCATTAAAGTGCAATATCAAACATATTTCATTTTCAGACATCCTGAAATAACAAAGAAAAACAAAATTGGATCAAATGTTAAAAAATTGATGAGCAGAATTCTAAGACTTTTCTGATAGAATTGGAGTTCACCACATATATGTTATAACTCACACGCGCACGCATAGACGGATATATATATATATATATGCCTCGTGTACTGCCAAGGAGATTAATTAAATGCTACCGACGAGATGAGACTCAATAGAGAAAAGATGGCTGATGTCACCATAATTGAGAAGATTCTTCGATCGATGACCTTGAAGTTTGATTATGTGGTGTGTTCGATTGAGGAGTCAAAAGATCTTGACACACTCTCAATCGATGAATTGATGAGTTCATTAATGGTTCACGAACAACGGATTAATCAACATGTAGCAATGGAACAAGCATTGCTGTCACAAATCTCTTTCAGCACCCAATTTTCAAAAAAGAAAGGATTTAGTTGAGGAAGGGGAAGCAGCAACAACGATGATCAATTCATACAGGATAATCAAGCTCTTGATCCCAAAAACAGAGGCAGAGGACGAGATAATCAACATACAGGAGACCAAGAATCATACCCATTTGATAAGTCAAAAGTTAAATGCTACCGGTATAACATGCTATCGATATAACATGTATGTTCATTATCGTTCCGAATGTCAGACAAGATTATATAAAGAAAAGGGTGGAAAATCAAATTTTGTAGAGAAAGAAGATGAAGTTACACTTCTTATGGTTTGCAATGTAACGGAAGAAACCCATCAGAGCATATGGTACTTGGACACAGGATCAAGCAACCATATGTGTGGAAACAAGTCCATATTATCTGATCTGGATGATTCTTTTCAAACCTCTGTAAATTTTGAAGATGATTTCACAATTTCTGTTATGGGGAAGGGCAACATTAAAATCCGGACATCCAAAAATTCACAGCAAACCAGTTCAAATGTGTTTTATGTTCCGGGTTTGAAAAATAATTTGCTGAGTGTGGGTCAACTTCAAGAAAATGGTTACTCTGTCCACTACTGAAGCTGGATTTATTGCTGCCGCATTCTGTGCTTGTCAAGCTATCTAGTTGAGTAGACTCCTTAAAGAACTACACTATCCCCAATAAGGTCCCACTCCAGTCTACTGTGATAACAGTTCAACAATCAAACTCTAAAAAAATCCTATTCTACATGGAAGAAGTAAACACATTGATGTACGGTATCATTTTTTACGTGATCTTTGAAAGGATGAAACCGTTGATGTAATCTACTGCAGAAGTGAGAATCAGTTTGCAGATATTTTGACCAAGCCCCTTAAACCATCCATTTCGTGACACTGCGGTAGCTATTTGGAGTGTGTTCGATGGATACTACGGTTTGATGGAGGGTGCTTGATGTTTATCTCTAAACTGATTGTCAGAAGTGCATTTAATTTAAGAGAGGCTATTAGGAGTTTAGAATAAGTCTCGTTAGACCAAGAATTTAGGAGAATTTGTTTGAGTCTGTTTTTAGTTTATCAAAATAAAATATGACAAAAAAAAAAAAAAGGACAAACAAGAAGACAATAAAAAAAAAACCCATGTTTTTTTTCTTTCTTATTTTTGGCACAGAGGTAAACATAATGCAACTCTTGGTTTCCTCATCCCATCACATGAAGATGGTTTCATGAGAAGTAGTTCCCAACAAGGGCACATAGACAGCAAAATCTCACAAAATATTGACATCATGGTTCTATCCCTTGTTTAAGCTAAATTCATTACAGCAAAGAAGTAAACAAATGGAAGAGAAAAAGAAGAGCAGTAGTAGATAAACCTTCATATGCTTTTGAAGAAATGAAAGAGCGATCGCTTAATCCTCTTGAGAACCTCCCTCTAACGATGGAGACAGCCATAGAAAAACAATGAGGGAAAACAACATGCTTTCTGCTGGGAATGGAGGAAAAAAGGGAGGGAAAACGAGTAGTGTATATAGTGACTGTTCATTTTCTGCAATTTTGCAAATATTTGCGATATCGCACAAAAAGGGTAAAATTAGAAGAAAAAAAAAAAAAGAGGCTCTCTGTATGATCCCCATATTTGGGATAACTTTTTAGTCAACACCGTTTTAAAGAACGCAGGGTATTACATAACCTGTACGGTCAAATCCCCTAGCTAAAACCATATTAATACTTGCCCACTTAATTGAGGTTGTTCTCCCAAGCAAAGTTGGAAGATTCGGTGAGTTGTCTTTGAACTCGCCCAAGTCACCATATATTGACAAAAAAACCAAGTCAAACACATGTGAACTTAACCGGCTTACTTCATTTTGATGTTTATTTTTAAGTAATTATGCTCGAGATTTGGAGTCAACTATCAAAAAATGATGATTGGAATTTTATTTAAAACTCATATTCGATCTTTTGTATCTGATAGTTGGAAAAAGAAATAATGTAAGATGCAATATTTTCTTCTTTTAGTTTCATTAATTCTTGAATTTGAAATGACGACCATGAATACATGTAAATAAATGCAAATTTATATTTTAAATCTAGTTGATCTATTTTTAAGTATTTCTCAACTTTTTTTAATGACTCTCTCACGACACCTAATTGACTCTATTGAGCCAAATTATTTGCGATGGGCGAGTTAAGTCTGAGCCATGAGTTTTCCAAATTTACTTCTAAGTAAAGTCTCTTGAGTTACTATTATCTCTATAAAAAAATATTAGAATCTTATCAAAATCTTGAGTATTCTTAAGATATAATTAAAACATGTTTCATCAATAAATAATATTAAATAGTCAAATTTTAAATGAATATAAAATAAAACACTGTTCAAAGTAGTTTGGGCAAACCATGGAAAAAAGTAGATCCCCCACCCAAGTGACAACCAAGAGATTGATCCTTTTTTTTTAAGGAGGTGTCTCACCATTTAGCTACTAATAGATTGTTTTTACGGCGAATTCACGAAAAGGTGCCATATTTTTAGATCAAGAGAAAAGTTTATTTGAATGGGGCTCACAAAAAAAAAAAAAAAAAAAGGAATATCACCGGATGGCCAGCCCACACCAATCACAACCGTCCATCCCCATGGGCGTTTACCTGATTGATGAAAAAGAAGTGGAAAAAAAAAAAAAAAGGCAAAGAGAAAATGGACACCATCCATATTTTCATATAAAGCTTTATTGGTGGTTTTCTCCACCTGCTTAAATAAGCCTAAAAAGGTAAACTATCCCTGAGTGACCTGACCCTTCACAGCTACCATGCTTTGCTCTGCATAGTATGCAATAGAGACACTTTAGTTTCGCCCCAAATGAATAAAGATAGATTCCTTTTAAAAAGGATTCCCTTCTTTTCAGTTACTATAACCAGCAATTGGGGAGAAAGTGGTATTAACCATTTCTGTGAAAGAACATCCTTGGAGTAGAATCCCAAAAATGGCAACCATCCATCCACAAGAGGGGACCAAAAATTTTCATACTGTATTACTATTGTAGGTTTCAGTCCAAATAAGGTTCGGCCCAAGATAGCAGATCGATTAGATGACCCATTCTGCTGCATATGATCAGCAGGGCCCAAAACCAAAAAAAAAAAAAAAAGAAGAAAAAAAAGGTTTTTTGTGGGCCATCAGCACCAGCTCCAAAAAATATAAAAACTTTTCCAAAATGTCACAAGTAGTGTTGACTAATATAATTATTTTCTCAGAAAAATGTAAAAGTATTTTCAGTCTCTGGCTTTTTTTCTTGGGATTTTTACAAGAAAATTTTGGTGGAAAAATCAAATCTTAAAATAATTAAAAAAAAGATCACTAAATGTCACTAAATATACTGCTTAAACGAACTTTATATGAATTTTCTATGGATTTCCCATTTTTATTCTACATTTTTTTCATTTCCTTAGCCATTTATTATATGAATTAAGGGCAATAAGTGTTGGTTGGATAGAAATTGGGCATCCCTCTAATCAACATTCCAAGCGCTATCCTTCGTCTACCATGGCTTCAACGTGAAGAAAGTTCTAAAAAACTCAAGCAAATAGTGAAAATAATGTAAAAGAAATTCTTCGAAGGAAATAAACTTTGGATCAAAGAACTAAAACCCTGAAATGTGGTATGAACTATCAAACATACAAATGAAGAACATCCAGCCATAAAAATGTGGTAGTAATAACTTAAGATGTCCATATATAAATACGGATACGTATATTGATATGAAAATTAGAAATACGACTCCTTACTTTTATTAAATGTAGGACACAGATATTGATACGGGTGTCCTAATGTTTTTATTTAGATCACTTTTGATTAAATGAAATTATCATTATTTTCATTCCTTTCTAATATTTTTCATGGTGAGAAATAAAAATATTAAAATAATTATATAAAATAAAAGATTTTATAAGTAGGATATGTTAAATTTATTTCCTATAAAAATGTTGATGAGGTATCAAATATCAATACAAGTATCATAACCCTCCCATACGAATACAGTGACCTTATACGAATATCATACCCCATAATATCTTTCCCACTTCCACGATTCACAAGAGTGTCATGTGCAGTAAGCCAGATTGGCACATTAAACTAAGGGATAATAGCAGAATACCTACCTATACTTTGCTCAAAATGCAGACTACCCCCCTGGACTTTGGAATTTTGTACTAAACCTACCTGTAGTTCTAATTAACATGCAAAATGAACGGATTCCGTCAGTATTAACGGCGTAGATCGTATAAATGGTGTCTGGTGCATACTGGAGGCAAATTACTCGCCGAAAAAGACTTATTTACCCCTGAACCTAGCCTCTGGAAACCCATGTGGGCTAACATCACCGCTCTCGCGGATTTCGCAGGTGATACACCCCGTACTCTACTCTCAAACACCATCAATTGATTTCTTTAGCTTCTGCAAAGAGGCAACAGCAAAACCATATAATCTTTTGGCTCTATTTCGATCCCCAGGAGCAGTTACTACCCCAAATCCAGCAATGGATTGAATTCGCAATACAAATAGCAGTGAAATGAAATATGGGTGTTAATGCTTTTGAGATTTTCTTACAGAGTCGAGCGATCCATTCCAAGAAGTGGAGATTTGAATCATTCTCGGATGGCATTTGTATAAAAATCCACTTGTGATTGTTACAGCGGAAATTTTCCCCATTAACCTGTAAAAGTCATAAAATCAACCTTTGAACTCTTCATCTCTTCATCTTTTTTTTTTTTTTTTTTTTTTTGTATCTAATAATGAAAAGAACAAAAAGAACTGAGATAAAGAATGATTACATAGGAAGAATCTCACCCTTCTCCATAGCTGTAGACCTCATGTGACCTCTTGAAGAAGACGTCTGCTCCAAACTTCTCTTTGTTATAACTACTGCCTGCTCGCTGGCATTTGAAGAAATTGCAGAATCCATCTTCCCATACAAGAATCCTAAAACCAGAAACACTAACAGAGCTCTCCGCCATCAAACCACTGTCTCTTGAAGAAATCCTCGAACCAGAGCCAAAGCCTCCTCAAATCCCTCCTTCCCTCCCCAAGCCCTTCGATGAAGATGCTCCCCAAACCCTCAAATGAAGATGCTCCCCAAACCCTCCGGGATCATTTTACAACGTCTTATACAAGAGATGGAAACACAATTTCACTATGGAAAATTGTTTAAATTGAAACTGAAACCGAACGAAAATGGAGAAGAGGGCGAGATTGAGAAACCCTAGTAGGAAGAGGAAGATGAAGGAGGAGGAGAGGAAAGTTGGAATCTTGGACTTGGGCATTTGGGAATTAAGGTTTTGGAATTGGATTCAGATGAAGTGAGTCTTTGGGGAGAAGAAAACCCTAGCCGCAAGTGAAAAAGGGGAAAATGATCAAAAACGCCAAGACACTTCTTATACAGAGGGTAAATTCGTCATTCCACATTTTCCGTCACGGCCATCTCTATTTGCATTTTGATTTAAAATACAAATAGGTTTAGTACAAAATACCAAAGTATAGGGGGGTGGTCTGCATTTTGAGCAAAGTACAGATAGGTATTCTGCTATTATCCCTTAAACTAAATTAAATGATGCAGCCGAGTACTTCAAGAATCTTGAACATATCAAATCGGATGTCAAACAGTCCAATGGGGTCTAGTCCAGTTAAGGCCCTGTCATGTCAACTGGTTCATACAGATTCAGTAGACTTAGAACTGTATAGTACTCTTTGAGAAAGCGAGATATTTTGGACTTCTCTCAACCATGGTACTGCTCAGCATCACCAATAAAAGATGCCAAGTTGTGTCAAATTGGAGATGCCAAATTTATTTTGGTAACTGATGTGGCAAATTAATACTTTATAATTTGACCTCTCTATTGAAAGGCAACTTTATCCCACATGCCAAATCTAATATTTTATTATTATTTTTATTTTATCCTATGTATATATTAAACTCAACTCATTCACAATAATTTATTTTAAAAAAATTATATAAAATATAATTTGACATCTTACTTTATCACTTGTCAGATTTGACATCTTACTCGCATATGCTAAGGGCCCGTTTCTTTACTAGAATTTATAGAATTCATGTCTGGAGGCTGTCTGGGATTTTCAAATGCTGGAATTTTGAAATGCTACTGAATTCTGTCATTTCTGAATTCCCTGTTTCTTTTATATCTGACTTCTTATCTGAGAATTTCTGAATTCCTAAATTTTCTGAATTCCTTGTTTCATAACTATGAGGATTTATAACTAGAATTTTATTTTTGTCTGTATTGTTTTTTGAAATTTAGTTGCATTATTTTAAAATTTATTGGCATCTTTTTAATTTTATTGTGCTTTTTTAAATTTATTTCAAAATCTCATTAATAGTAATTTCATTAATCGTGGCCAATTAAATAGTAGCTGGCTATATATTATTAATGACTTATCCCACTAATCATGGGATATGATTTATTTTTAAATAGATAAGAGCTTTTAAAGAAAGGGCAATTTGGACATTTTAGATTTTCAAATTTGGAAGAAGGACTTACCACACTATGAAAAGAAAGTGTGGATCTAAGGCTATAAAATCAAATGTTCAAAGGACCTTTGCCCAATTGCCCCTTAAAAATAAATCTATCTTTAGCTGCATTAGTTTTGACTTTTGAGCCAAATCTCACTCCAGTAAGAATGGCCCCACTAATAGATGCCACTCCACAAAACTATCACGAAACTCTTTGGAGCAACATTCCATTTAAATCTATAGGCCCAATTTGGATCTTTGTAAATAGAGTGTATGGATCAGAATTTAGGGGCTCATGGGCCAGATCCAGCCCATGCAAAGCTAATAAAAAGATAGCCCATTTGGATGATGGGCCTAATCTCAATCCCATATATAGCCCACAGACATGAAACTAACCTAATCTCAATCCCATATCCAGCCCACAGACATAAATTAACTAAGGCCCCGGGCTGATTCCATTTACGAAATACCTTCACTGTTTGTGTTACTTATGTTGGGCCTGATGGTAGGGTTATTAATGCCCAGGCACATCCAACAAAATTGCACTAGATAATAAGGCCTGGATGCTGCCGGAGTTTTTGTGAGGCTCTCCGGAATCCCAGAATTTTGAAATCCCCTTAGGAGAACTGGCATTTCGAAATGCTGCTTTTTAAGCATTTGGAAATGCTGGGATTCTAAAATTCCTAGAATTCTCATAAAAGAACAATGAATTCCTGACAGGAATTCCGGTTGTCTGGGAATTCCGGAATTCCTGTCAGGAATTCTCCCAAAAGAACAAGCCCTAAATACCATCTCATATGTAGCATACCTATTTTGTGAAATTCCATGCCAAAAGAAAAACCAAGTGGCAAGTGGCATGTCACCTTAGATGGCTTCTTTGGTTCAATGGGGTCTAGTACGTCAGGCCATGTCTTGTCAGTTGGTTCATAGAGATTTAGTAAAGATTGAGAAGTGTACATTACTCTGCATATGAGAGAGAGATATTTTAGGGTATAAAGTCAAGTAAAGTTAAATCAATTTAAAGATCCCATCAAAAGCAGGTTTTACCAAAATTCCCTCCATCTTTCTCCAAAAAAAGTAAAAAAGTAACTACCTTTACATACTAAAACACAAAAATATCCCACTTTTCCATAAAAAAGTAAAAAAGATTCCATAACAAACAACTAAAAACAAAATATCATCATAACCCACTTATATTTTATTCTTTTTTTAAAATCAACTTTACTTCACTTGACTCAATTAGTAGAGTTACCAAACGGGCCTACCCATCACAATTCGTCTGGACTAGCTAATCCAGGTAGGATGAGGAGTGAGGACAATTCCCAGCACCATCTGCCAAATTGAAAAAGAATGCGTCTTTGCGGGTCCATCCAAAAGATACAATGTATGATGCATCATAATAACCTAAAAAGTGCAATCCAAATATTTTGAAATATAATGGGAAAGGCCCCTCTTGAAACATTGCCGGTAGGGGTGAAAGTGGGTCGGGCCCGCGGACGGCCCGTTATAGGCTCGGCCCGAGCTCGGCTCGAAAGACAAAAGAGCCGAACTAGGGCCTAAGAGGAGGCCCGTTTGCTTAAAAGGGCCGAGTTCGGGCTTGATGAAGCCCGGCTTGTAAGCCCTAGGGCCTACATATATTAATACACATATTATATATATATATATATATATATGTACACTATACAGTAGATAATACATATATGATACAACATAATCCATAAATCATAAACCTTAGTTTTAATCCAATATAAATAATCCCTAAACCCTAAACACTAAACCCTAAGCACTAAATAATCCATAAACCCTAAACCTAAGAGCTAAACCTTAAACCCTAATTTTAATTCAATATAAATAATCCCTAAACCCTAAGCACTAAATAATCCATGAATCCTAAACCCCAAATCTATATTAACATTGACCTATATCATTATAAAACGGGTCAGGCTCACAAGCCGAGCCTAGAGCCTCAATCAAGTCGGGCTCGAGGGCCGGCCCTACTTAATAAGAGCCGAGCCCGAGCCAGGATTTTTTAGGCCCTCTCAAGCTCGGGCCGGGCAAGGGCCTACTAAAAAATACTAGGGCCGAGCCTAGGGCCTGTCAAAGCCCGGCTCGGCCCGACCCACTTTCATCCCTAATTGCCGGGTTATTTCTTCCAAGAGGTGCGTCAAACATTTCCACAGGAGAGAAACATTCACATCCATTTCCGCCTCCAACGACAAATAAGTCTGCCTCGTGCTCCGGCTAAGCTACCCTATCTTTAAGTCAATGGTGGCCATATATTAGTCATTGGGCTATACCGTTTAACTAAACAACAAAAAAATTAACATGTCAAGGCCTCGCTAAGATAAAATTTTGTCATAACAAAAAATTAGTCGATAGAAAAAACCAATAATGCCAGTGTTAAACTAGATGTCTCCAACCCCGAGGGGTAGCTCAGTTGGCGTAGGACGACGGTTTGCACTCGCAAGTTGTGGATTCAAAACTGCACTACCACACTGAGACTATAGGGGAATTTTACCCGGCTTTTTCTCTTGGGCCCGTAAGAATTATTCTGGCCCAAAGGGCTGGGAATCATGCGTTATAATAATAATAATAATAATAATAATAATAATAATAATAACAACAGATGCCTCCATTTATTCCACCACCAATTACCTAAATGTCACCATCCAATACTGTTGCACAAGCATATGAAAGCAGAGAACTCATTGGCTAAAGGGGTATTAGGTTGTAATTAGAAGGTTAAAAACTCGTGGTGCAAAATAAACTCATGAAACTTCAATCTGTAATCTGCAATTGAGTTGAAAAAAGAAGGAAAAAAAAAACCCTTCACAACCAGTGGAGAGAGAGAGAGAGAGAGAGATTGTAGCCAATGAATGGTAAGAAAGAGTTGCCAGAAGCCGAAATAAGAAAGAAAATCACTGGAACAGAGGAAGGAGGAGCGTGGATCACTGAAAGTAGGTGGTCAGCAGGAGGTCACGAGAGACCTCAGGTTGAAACATTTAAGAATCCAGACCTTGACCTGATTACTCACCAGATCCCAAATCAGGTTCCAAATCCAGACCTTGACCTGTTTACTTACCAGATCCAAAACCAGGTTCCAACTTCCAAATCTAGATCCAATCATTAATTGAAACCAAAAATGGGTTCCAGACCCCTATTCCAGGTTGGATATGCTGGATGACTGGAAAATCAGAAACCCATTTGCAAACCTAGCAACAGTGGATTGACCCACATTGGACACTCACCCTTCTCTATTGCTGGCCCACTGTATATAAAGGGCAATCATCATCCACCCCAAGTCAGATAAGTAATTCATGTTTAACAGAGAGATTCCATATTTAGGAACTGACCCATCAAAGTAGTCAGGGTCGCTGCTTCAAATACATGGTGGGTGCCCATAGAGTGATGACAATTAGTTATAATTCAACTAAAGATCACATATGCACTACAGTACAGCCAGGTGGTGAATCTGATGAGGAATCTCGGCCATAGAACATCCATGAGATAGAAGCATAGCTCAGACTACTCCTGGGCAATGGAGTCTAAGGGTGTGTTTGGCATCGTGCCATATGGATGTTCCCATGTTCCCACGAGATATGGTTGTTGAAAACACGTTTGGTATGTGTAAATGATTGTTCCGAATTTTATTTCCACGGGAAGGAATCTCAAAATCTTAACCCGCTAGCATAAGAAAGTTGGAACAAAAAAACTTTGTTTTTTTAAAGAAACAACTTGCTGGCACAATTGTTTCTTTCTTATCTCTTGCATTTTAAAGAATATTATTTGAAAATCTTAAATCCTCTTACTTATCCTAATTGTAGGCCCTACGTTCACAATCACAAAGGAGGTGGCCCCACTTTATAATTCCTAAAAGTGGGTCACATGGTCACAATTACAAAAGGTGGGCCCTTATTATAATTCTTTAATGGTGGGACCACATTATAAATCGTTTATAAAGGTATGCATCATATTGTAGTTTCTCTAGGTAGGTCTCGTGTCCACAATCACATTTTAATGGTGGCCCCATATTCAGATTTCTAAATGTGGATACCACATTGTAATTTTTAAAGGTGGGTTCCGTGTTTACAATTAACAAAATGTATGGCCCCACATTTTAATGATGGCCCCATGTTCGGATTTCTAAATGCGGGTACCACTTTGTAATTTTTTTAAAGGTCGGTCCCGTGTTCACAATTAACAAAAGCATGGCCCCACATTATAATTCCTATAAAGGTGGGCCCACATTGTAAATTTTATAAATGTACTATCCCCCATGTTTTAATTTTTAAAGGTGGGCACCACATTCCAATTTCTAAAGGTGGACCCCGTGTCTACAATTACAAAAAATGTGGCTCCACTTTGTAATTCATAAATATGAGTCACATGGTCTTGTTTACAAAAGGTGGACCCACATTATAAATCCTATACATGTGAACCCATATTCTAATTTCTAAAAGTGGATTCCATATTTACATTTACAAAATGTTGGCCCACATTATAATTCCTATAACGGTGGGCCCCATTATAAATCCAATGGATATAGGTTCCATGTTCTAATTTTTAAAGATGGGTACCACGTTGAGACTTCTACAGGTGGGTCCTATATATGATTATAATAGTACTGCAAACAATAAAAGGTAGGGTCCCACATTGTAAATCCCATGTTTATTACTTGGATCAAAACTTTTATAATATTACCAAACAAGTTCCGTACGGCATATTTTCAGTAGAGTAATTTCATATAATATTGCCAAACAAGTTCCGCAAAGTATAGGCTCGGAATAATCTGATCTCAGCACAACCTAATCCGAGCACAAAATTGGGAACAAGAGAATGATGCCAAACAGGGCCTAACATTCTGCTGAGCAAAAACTCGGTCAACTTACCAGTGTTACTGTACTCTATGCTTCCAAGCGACTTGGGCAAGTAAAAGTTCAAAAAATTTATGATGCATGCGGTGTAGAATAGTAAGAAAAATAGCATTGAATTTAGCTATGATACCGTCGGTTTAAAAAGATCCTTAAAAGCCCCTAGTTTTGGCCATTACCCTTTTTTTTGCCTGCCGGAGTCCCGCACTTTGTGCAATGTGGGATTTCCAGCCACGCTGCATTAAAGAGGAGGGATCCAACGACATCAAGTGAAGGGCATAACATA
This sequence comes from Umbellularia californica, assembly GCA_028538565.1. NCBI lineage: Eukaryota > Viridiplantae > Streptophyta > Magnoliopsida > Laurales > Lauraceae > Umbellularia > Umbellularia californica. The sequence continues at coordinate 31,895,787 of JAPQWN010000002.1, forward strand.
ACGAGATACGAGCCATGTTCCTAAAGAGTGAAAATCCCACAAGGCAGCTGTGCAGGACCCGTAGGAGAAAATCGCCCATTGTCTTAGTAGGTTTCTATGCACAAGTAAGAAAAAACTAATCTGATGTACGAATGCAGTCATGTACAAGATTGAAAACTATAAATCCATCTGTTAGAAAAAATTCAAATTACACATTGTTTGGAAACAGCTGAGAAGCTCACCATCAACATAGCAAAGCACACTACACAACTAGTGAAACAGAAGAATTTCCCTAGACCTTGAGTTCTTTGTTGGTAAACCTTGTTGTCTGTGATCCCATTTATGTGCTCCTGATATGTTGACAGCCTGCAGTAGAAATGTATGGAAGACAACTCAAAACAAGTACACATGCAAACATGCCTGATCCACCCCAAGCTCGGGGTCATGGTCACTTACTTGAAAAGCTGAGTCACTTGGGATAGAGAATGTCATAGTGGCCAGGCCGGTACAGCAAGGTCAGTATGGGTTTTGCTGGGTTACTTGTAGCAGGAATAAAATCATGATGGTTCACAATGACACCACCATTATCGCATGAGCTGCGGTCAAGGTACACCACGCGGATTGGAACTCCTAATGCATCTGACAAGGCAGTGATGTGGACATGGTCACTCTCCTCTCCCATAGGCTCCACCGAAGACTTGCAGAACTGTGCCGATAATGCTAGTCAGGAAAGATTATTTTTCTAAAGTACCAGAAAGCCTGCCATGTAAGCATTGACACAAGTGTGCAGCCTAGACCATTCATTGAAGCTAATGTGCATTACTGTGAGCATTGGGGTCCTGGCATGTGGTGTTTGCCAGCTTGGTGTGTGTGGGTGTGTGCGCACGCGCAAGGCGGTCCATGTGTGCATGAGAGAGAGAGAGAGAGAGAGAGAGAGAGAGAGAGAGAGAGATTCTGATCTTTTTAAACTTCCAAAGTTCTTCCGGGCAGGAAGAGCAACTTGTGTTAAATTTCACCTCACTATGGAAAGAAAGAAATATAACAGGAAAATGATCATGCACTTCTGGGACACCCATAGCACAGTTTGAGGTCCAAGTTGCAACCATGAAGTTGCAGATTCGAGCAATATTACCAGACCAAAAACAAATATGCAGTCTCGGCAATATCGTGTTGGAGACTTGGAAAGACATAAGATGCTATTTAGAGAAGGGTGTTTCAGCATAGAATGCTGAAGAAATAAAGCCCAGGACTGACATCTTACAGTCGGGACATGGATCCCAAGTTGGAGAAAGATTTCTAAATTAGAGGATCCACTTAACTGGATTGGCAACTTTATCTGAAAGCAATCAAGCCTGCTAGGAAAGGGTGCAATTCTAGGGAGATAATTGGTCAAGGACAAGAACCTTTAGCTAACAGCTTGGATGTACTATTATATTTAATCAAAACGAGGAAGTGTTAATTCTTATAAAGGCAAAAAAACATGAAGAGATTCTAGGAGCGGATAATCATGGAACATCACTTTCATAAGGAAGTTCATAGATACAAGACTAACTCTCATATCTCTCATATAAGCCCCTAAGGATTTTTAAGTTTCTAATTTTGACAAATATTAGGATTTGGTTCTTCACCTCCCATAGAAAATTCTCGTGTGTTGCGCTATTGTTGGTCACTTTGCCTATGTCTTCCAACTTCCTACTTTTATTATTTCATCATCTTCGACCAATTAAAAGTCAAAGCTTTCTCCTTTACACTGCTGCCGCTAATAAAATTTTGACAAATAGGCCACATAAGAAAAGGAGAACCCTCTTTTCCAAATATATGCCTTTTGAACAGGACTAGTTCTTCAATTGCGCGTCTTTGTCATCATCATCATCATCAAAGCCTTGTCCTAACTATGTTGGGGTCAGGTACATGAGTTTTGTTTCACCATTCTAGACTATCCTAGGCCACTATCTCAGAATTCATATTGTAACTACCCAATTACCATCATGGTTTGAAAATTCTTTCCCTTCCTACTTTCAGTGAGATACTCATGATCATCATCAAAATACTATCCCTTCGATCTTTGGTCAGCTTTGTTAGTTTTACTAATCCACTCAAACCTTATATCCATAATCTTTGTAACTTAACATTCAAACATGTCTTTCCTCACTATGTAATTCCAGGTCTCCATAGCTCTCCCGACTTCTCCTAGTTCCTTGTAACTTCAATATTTCATGCTGGAGTTGTTTCTGAACTTGTACATGCCCAGACTATCTCAAATCGTTGATTCCATTCTATTGCAGCCACTCAATTCTATTCCATTGCAGCCACCTGTAGGTTTCTTTTGTAATCATTCCTGATTCTATTGTTCTGTTACTCTACAAATAAATCTTTGCACATACACATATCTGCGAAAAGTACTCGAGCTTCATCTTTTCTTTGTGGCCCTACGCAGATATATAAAATAGTCTTAGCTGTTGTAGAAAATGCCTCCTTAATAGAAATGGTACATAATGACATAACAATATTAACTTGAATCTATCCTCTTTGCAGACCTTGAAATAATCCGTCTTATACAATTTCGATATAGCCATTAAGGATGCATTTTTTTCCTTCAATGTTATAGCCAATTTAATTGCCCAGCGCCTTATAGTTCAAGAAGAATTTTAAGTAATGTTTTCTTCTCTAACTTTTCATGGGCTGTTGTAACAGAAAAGCAACTTCTTTGGTAGATCAACCTTGCATTGACATTCAGGTCCTCCTAGGAGATTCTCTGAGGGCATAGGAAAAAGAAGGAAAAAAAATAAAATAAAATAACAAAGCATGGCCCATATATTCTAAACCGCCAATATAACTCCCTCTCCTTAATCTAGCACTCGGTAAAATTTCTCTCCAATAGTAGGGCTGACCCTGCGATTTTTCTACTGTCTAACATGTGATCCTCTCCTATTTTTTTCCTTTTTATTTGGGTATTAATCATGTGTATGGCATGTGATCCGTCTGACATGGGCCAGATTCCAATTAAAAATGAAATGTTACCCAATGCAAGAACAAGGCAAGAGGTTATTCTGAGTGGTTTAGAGTAGGGGTGGGGGGGGGGGGGGGGGGGGGGGGGGGGCGCGGGCGTGGTGGTGTGGGGTTGGTGGGGATGCTCCCCAAGATTCTCTAGGGGCAACCTTCATAGGATTTAAATTCACTTTGCATAAATCCAACTAGTTCTCTGAAATATTATGTTCTTGTTGTAGGTACTGCTCTATCACTCTCTGTTTAAGTTTAATCATATGTTTGCTCTCCAGGTAAAAAAAAAGAAGGAAAGATTCATCATATTACTCACAAGTTTGATAGCTCTAAATTTGAACACTTGTACGCATCTCTTTTGTTCTCTAGAAAATAGAAAGGGTCAAGAACGCACATTATTCCTTGGGGATTCTTGTACTCCATATTTTATCTAGCAACCAACAAACCAATGGCAGGTTCACTTGTCAAAATCATAATTTTTTGGGTATAACATCTAGTTCTCGTTCAATTAACCTTGTCGTTACTTCTACTATTTTCATTGACACAGCAAATTCTTTGATATGGTCCTAATTCATAACACATTCAAAATTATTATTATTATTATTTTTTGTTTACAAAAGAATGGGAAGGCCCACTACATAATTAGTACTCCTTGATATTAAGATTTTGTTATTAGATAGATGGTTGTGATTAGATCTAGGGTTTAAAGAGTTTTAGGACTTTATATATGCAATGTAATGGAATGTCTAGAGCGGGCTTGTTTATGATGTTTTTTCCCTCCATTAAAATTCCTTTGTGTGCAATTCTCTCTCTTCTCGTATTGGATGATCATCTCTCACTGGATTGAAGATATCTATGGTGGTTTTTACGCGAACAACAATAAACGAATCTCTACTTTCTCCTTGTTTGAGTGGATTTTGTTTGATTGATTATCGGGGTATCTTGAGCTCACAATCAATCAATCAGATTTGGCTTCCCTTGATTGCATTAATTTGTATCAGAGCCAAAAATATTGATTGTTAGTTTGATTTTCCATTCTCTGTTATTATGATGCCTCCCCATAAAGTATGAGGTAGTTTTAGGCACAACCTATGATCCCCAGATATGGCATAGATACAGCAGGGACACGCCATGGACACAACAAGGACACAGATTTTACACATAAAAAGTGAAATATCGTATGTGATGCGGCGCAATACATTGCCCATTTTGAAGTACCTGTGCATCATAAGGCACAATGTTGAGAACGATGTTCGTAACCCATAGGACCCATAAGATCTTGAAATCCAAAATCTGCATAAACAAGTCAAGAATCTGAATGGGCATTCGGATCAAATCAAATCCTGAGATAGTCGTTTGATGAGTCAGCCTATTAAGGTGGTGATGACTATTCTGATTTTGATGATGAATCATATATGATAGATCATATGATAATGGTAGTGATTATTTTATGATGACGAATCAGGTGAAGATCGTGATGGGGAACTTGACACACTGATTTGGGATGTATATGAAGATAATTTTGGTGTCCATGATAAGATCTTTGATATATTTCAAGATAATGGTGTTAATGATTAAAAAAAAAAAATATGACGAGTGCCAAAATTATGAATAAGAAACTTCAATTGTCAATGATGAGCAGAGTGATCTATTGGATGGTGCAGATAGCCGATGGCACTTTGGAAGGCTCAGATGTGACAGGCTGACAGCTGATAATTTGAAGGGTGTGTTAAAGCTATCACCACATGAATGATAACAGAAAATATTGCTCCCTCTAAATAGTGCCCTGAATCTAAAAGATTTATGTAAACCTATCCAGTAGATTGTAGCAGCCCCAATCTAAGGATATTAATTGTAGTTGCTCCAAAACAAGGGGATCTTGATGTAATTATCATATTCAAGAATTATAAAAGGGGCAATCCATCCATTGGAATGGTACCCAATTCACTCAAAAACTCCTGCACTTTATTTTTAAAACTTTGTCATGGTATAGGAGGCCCCTAATATTGAATTAACTCTTACACAATAGGTTTTTAGACAAAGGAAAACAATCCGTAAGCCTTTCTTGCTCTGTTCATTGATCTTGTCGATCAAAGAAGGAGATTAGAAGGTCCGATGGACTCTCCTTACAGCTCGGCTAAATCTCCATTCAGTATTCCCTGCCATTGATAGCTTGAGAAGATAGACATCTTATTGATTTTGCATCAGGCAACCTAATTGGTTGATGAGATTCAAGATTTTGCTTGATTCTACTCCGTCATCATCTATTTCTACTCGATCAACTTCATCTCAAGTTTTTGGAAACTGCTGCATTAGTGGTGGGACACCACTTTTAATCTTTCTTGCTTGGATTCTTCATCTACAAGGATCGACTGCGCATGTTAGGATAATTGCAAAGATCTTTTTAGGGATTTTTCGATCATCCAAGTTAGGCATTCTCCAATTTTATGTTTGACCAAAATATTGGCCCGTTTTTAATATTTGCCATAAAAAACCTAGGATCTAACTTAATTGTCCCAAGGAGTCATTATTGCCCTAGAATCAAAATAGATCTGATCTGATTCATGAACCGACTCCTTCATACATGGTCATCCCTTTTGTGTTCTGTTGATCTATTCTTCTGAATATTTTATACGAAATCAAGGGCTACCATATTGTTCAATAAGTTGATAAATATCAAATTGAATACTTTTTAATACTCTTGCAGTGTTAGGGCCTCATAAGACATTTGATTGATCCCCATTCTGCATCATTTTGTGCAATTTACTTTATTACTTCTACTAGGATTAGTTTAGCAACTTACTCAGATTGTTATGGCTTCAATTGAAAATTCTGTAGTTTCTCCCATTCAATTTATGAGAAAAAACTACTTTGGATGGGAATTCTAATTTTTGGATGTGTTATAGAAAAAGAGAAATGGGGGCACAATGATGGATCATATCCAAAACCCACTAACCCTACCGACTCAACCCCAATGGGAAACCCACAATGCTAACATCATAAGTTGAATCTTAAGCTCAAAAGATCCCCAAATCTTCCTTGATTTGCAATCCTATAAAACTGCTGAAGGATGTGGGAGTATCTCAAGAGGGTCTAAGAGAATTCAGCTCAGGGATTTCAACTTGAATATGAAACTGCAGAATTTAGTCAATATACTCAGGGCAATAAATCTATTCAAGAGTATTATCTCAGGGATTTCAACTTGAATATGAAACTGCAGAATATAGTCAATAGACTCAGGGCAATAAATCTATTCAGAGTATTATATCAACAGAATGAATTGCTCATGGAACTTTGGCTTGAGTTTGAAGCCATTCATTTCAATCTCATGATCTGCCAACTGTTTCCAACTTCAGACACACGTCCCAGTGAGCTCCTTCATGAACAGTGATGTCTGACTCCACCTTGGAAAAATAGAAGGGGGTCTTCCAATGTCCTTGATGTTGCTTTTGCAAGTCAAGCCAAGCTGCAGAATTATGACGTAGCTGAAGTTCGGTATTGTGTATTCTGGTCTCGAGAAAATTAGGATTTCAAGCATCCAAAATTGGGTGTGCCCCGCACAGGTACAAATTAATTTGTTGGTTCCTTCCTGTAAACTGGTAATTCTAAACTAGATTCCGTTATTTCAAAGGAAGGAACTGCAATGGAACACGGTCCTTTCTGATGTGGTGCAAGGCCACCCAATCTAAGATGTTTCAAGAAAATTTTCAGACATTTCAGTAGCAAACAGAGCTCTGGCCATTGTGCAAGTTATTTCCGTTAAGATGAGGGTAGCAAACATACCTGATCCACTGTTCCGTTGGTCAAGCCCAGAACAAATGGTTCAAAAAACTCGGCGCGTTTACGTATTTCACCAGAAGTGACAAATCTGAAGAACATTACAACTAACCAACAAAGCATATTATGAGAAACATGAAATGCATAATAAACAAGTAACTCCTTGTGTAATTTCTCCTACCATAATCAGAAATCAACTGATCCCGGCTCCTCTTTACAAGCTCATCATGGCTGAAATCAGAGAGAGAATATTGGCCTTTTTAAATGGTAAATAAAATTATTACTAAGGAAGCTCAAAAATCCATCAATCACACATTATGCACCAGAGCAGTGCAAGATGCACCCTCTTTAGCCAACCCATCTGCTACCAGAAGGGCATTTTCATCCCACCCATTGGCATCCCAATGATTATATAGGTTCCAACATCTCCACTTCTCTGGAAAGTTTAGAAGAAATTAAAAATGGAAGACAGCATTATATATTACATACTTCCATTTGATCTATCGATTAACAATACCAAGGGAAAAAGATCATGTAAATTACCTTATTGAATCTTCTTTTCCCTGCAGAACACTTACCAGCTGCTCCAGGAATAACTGAAAATTATGTTTACTAGGATCAGAAAAGGAAACTCTCAAGGGAATCATTTGAGGAACCAAGAGCTCTAATAATATGGCATCAGAATCTGTCAATGTTGCTTAAACAAGATAAAATGTAGAGATAACAGTCCTGATGTATCATTATTAATAGTAGGGATACAGTACTACAGACTGCCTATCCAAGAGAGGTAAGGGGAATGCTGAAATATCTTCCATTTATTTCTTCTATAGGTAGGCAACTCAAACCCATAACCCCATGGTTGCAACAGTGAGCACCCTTTCCAACCATGTTACAGGAACTTGCCTCTTCAATTCAATAATAAAATATCCTAGTCCCTTGATCAATGTTTAAAAGTACAGCTATGGTGATGGGACCTAATGATGGATGCAGTTTTCATGCATTTAATAAGGATGCCTGGCCTTTGGAGCACACTATTAGCAACCTAAGGAGTCTTCACACAAGGGAAACAATTGGTCGAAGTTAGCATTTTAAAAAACGTCCGAGTCTGGCTCAACTCAGACTTGGACATGGCTGAGTCACTTCATAAGGGATCAGCTGAGTCAGGACTGCATTTGTTGAATGCTTTTTTTTCTTATTTTCTTTTTTTTAATCATTGCATTTGTTGAATGCTTCTTTTTCTTATTTTCTTTTTTTTAATGGTTGCATTTGTTGAATGCTGCTCCTCCAATGGTTGCTATTTCTCTGCAATCCTAATTTTCTCTCTTCACACCAAATTCTTACAAGTAAACAAGGAATAATGATCTCCCATCTTCATCTCCATCAACCCATCTCAATGATCTCCCATCTTCATCTCCATCAACCCATCTCAATGATCTCCTTCACCTCAGAGACCACTTCTTGCAAATAATGAGACAGAGAGAGGTCTGACATCTAAATCCAGATGCAGTAGGAGAGATGAAAAGGAGTGAGAGATCTGACACCCTAAACTGGAGGTGGTGGCAAAATTGGGAAAGGAAGAGAGATGATCAAAAAGAAAATAACATATTAAATCCAAAAACAGTGGAAGATGGGGAAAAGATTAAAATAATGAACATAAAATAGATAAATAAAAAAAAGGACCCCAACTCGACTAGACCCAGCCATCGCTGAGTCTAGTGCCGAGTTTGAGTTTTGACACACTACTCAAAGCGCTCACAATAATGAGAGGGAAACAGAAAGTCTTTCATTGATCCACAAACGACAGATTAAAAGATATTTTATAGAAGATCTAACCTGCCTTTTACGGTCCTAGATATGGTTTCCTTTCCCTCAATAAATTGATTATGCCTATCTCTTTATAATTGCTGGGGTTTTTTTCCCCTCTTATGTCAATCAATTGTCTTAAAGTGATTACATGTCAATCAATCTTGTTAGATTTAAGATATCTTAATCTTAGAAATTTTATTGGATAGTACAAAATAAGAAAGTAGGTATAGTAGGGCTTTGGGCTGGTTGTCTATTGGATAGTCCTAATGGATCATCATCTATGGGCTTGGTCCGATGCCCATTATATTTAGGCCCATTATGGGCTGGCTGGCAGTGGGCCTATGCTTGGGCCTCCTTTTGCAGGTCTTGAGTGTTAGTGTCGTAGTCAGATTTGCACTTCCTTAGGTTGTCAATTTCGTGTCTTAGTCCAAGACCTTGCCTCTGGAAGTGTCATCAAGGGAGATCATGTTCGGTCCAGGAAATCAAGTCTAGGAAGGCCTGTGTTTCATCAAGATGTATTCCAATTTGTGCCAACCTATTCAAGTAAAATGGACCTTAGGATTAATCAAGAATAGGCCCTAAGAACCCTGAAACCAACGGACAAAACGTAATAGGGTAAAACAAGGCTAAACTGACCAGATGATCAGTTCCTGGCTTCACGGCTTACCTAACAGGGGTACTGCTAACCGTAAGGCCTCCGAGGGCCTGCTACGGTTTCTTTTATAGAAAGGTGATTTTTCATCATTTTGAATGGGAGTCAGCTTACGGCTAACCATAATTGCTATTACGGTTAACCGTAAGGTCACCATAAGCCAACCGTAAAAGCCCTTTGATCTGCTCACGGTTACTTTTTCATAACTGAGCATTTCCAACAGCTTTGACCTACGGTTAGCCCACGGTTAACCATATATCTTCCATGGTTAACTGTGAGTCAACCGTCGTGCAAATTGGCCCTCTTTGACTGTTAGTCAAACTAGCTGTTGGGCTAAACATAAACTAGCCATTGAGAGCTCCTCTATATATACTTGAGCAAATTTCAATGGCTGCATCTTTTATGATTTTGAGAACTCTCTTCCTCTACAAGCTTGCCACTAAGTAACACCTCACAAGAGCTCCCAAAATCCAATTCCACTCACACTTAGGCTCTTAAAAGGCATATCAAAGAGCATTCAAAGCTCATACAAGTGTGGTTAGTGGAATTACCTTTCACTAGGGCACCCTCTCAAGCACACATAGTAAAAACCAAATCACCCTAGATCTAGACCTCCTCCATTACTTGGTTGGGTACTCATTGGAGCATCTACATCACCAAGGAACATTGTAAGGAGGCTAAAGCTTGGAGTTTCTATTCCGTGCATAAAGGAGTGCACTCAAGGCTGTAGAAGATAACAGGCTCTAGGCCCAGCCCAACAAGGCCCATGTACAATCCCACATGTGGGATCTAGTTTAGATTATGTATAGCTGATTTCTCTCCATTGTATAGCTGACTTCTCTCCCCTTAATTCCTTGGATAGACTAGGAGATTCTTTCATTATTATCTTTGTATTCTTAGCATGTTTAGAGCCTTGATTAAGGCAAAATGAGATTATAAATATAGTCAGTCGATCCTCCATTGAGGTATTACTTTCTCTCCATACTCTCTTATTCTTCTTTCTTCTCTTATTCCATATTATAACATGGTATCAGAGCTTTCGTTATGATCAATCCCTCATCTCTCATTGATCAAATACCTCCTCTGGCGTGAATCCTCTCTCTACTACTACTGATAGTGCCTGACGTGTCCATTGATTAACAGTGGCCCACCACTGATCAACTTCTTGTCACAAAGCAAAGATGAAAATAGTGGTAGCGGCCCTCCGCCAAAACGCTATGTAGCGGGCGGTATGTAGCGGCGTAGCGGTGCGATTTGAAAAAATCGTCAAAAAAATCTGAAAATTTTTGTGGAAAATCTAGAATATTGGAAAATGAGAGAAAATGTTCTTTTTTTTTTTTTGCAAAAGTAACTGACGTAAGGGAACGTAGCGGTCCCCTCATTGTATGAGGTCCTATATATCTGTGAAACCTTGAGAAGAACTCTCCATATCCACTATAATTCGGTGAGATCGTGTGTTTTTTGGTGTTCTTTTAAAGTTTTAAACATAAAAGGGTAGAAGAGTTGCATAAAAATGTTATTTGGAGAGAAAAAGAAAAGAAATAAGTATCATTATACATTTTGAAATTTTTTGAAAAGTAGGAAAATTTCACACTCCGTAGCGGCCCTATAGCGGGCGTAGCGGACCGTAGGGGCTGCTTTAGATGTGAACAGCGCTAAATGCCATTTAGCGTAGCGGTCTTCACTGCTACGCCCGATATAGCGGCCGCTACGCTACTTTGATCCATGTCACCAAGAGACTTCCACAGTTGTGATCGCCAGTCCTTAAGGGTTATTCTAAGGATTTTTTTGGATTTTTTTATCACCTTTTGAGGTAGGTTTCAAACTCTTCTTTCTCTGTCGATTTTGATAAATATTTGTCAGATAGATTTCATCAAGACTGTCCAGATTTGTGGATCTGTATCCAATCCTCATCAGATTTGGACTGGAGGAAGTAACTTTGAACTCCTTCAAGAAGTTCAACCTTGATCTAAGATTAGACCACTCGGTGGGCCCCATGCACAGATCCTTTCTCAGTTCTCTAGTTCGCTTGGCACTATTTGGTGGAATTCTGCACTGTTATGTGCTAGTTGATGCTGGATTCTTCATCCCCCACTCAATCTACAATCTTCCTGCTGTATTAGCAGATTTATAGCAGATCCATTCAATTTTGCTTTCTGCTTCTTTGCATATTGACTGTTTACTTCAGATCTGAGGGTTGATCTCTCCTTTCAAATTGCTGATTTGCATGCTTTCTACTAAATTCTGCAATGGACAAGTATGATGTTATCCCAATTAAATTCAATGGGCATAATTATATGTCCTGGTCCTTCCATTTAAAGAACATTGTAGAGGGACAAGGGCCTTTTGGTTATCTTCATGGATCGATAACAAAGCCTCAAACTACAAGTACCACTGACTACAAAATCTTAGCCACCTGGTCCAAAGAAAATGCTAAAGTAATCACTTGGATTGTTAACTCCATTGATCTCTCTCTTGTTGTGACTCTTCAAGCCTATACTACAGCAGCTGATATGTGGGCTCATCTCAAGAGAGTCTACCATCAAACCAATAAAGCCCGGAAGTTTTACTTGGATAGGTGAAATTGCCAAATATACTCAAGGGATAAATCTGTGCATAAATATTTTAATGGTTTCCTCACCTTATGGACCGAAAGGGATTCCATGTTGATCCAAACTGTCTCTCTTGGATTTCTATCTGAGGCTCTCAAATTACAAGAAAATCACATTAGCCAGTTTCTTATGAATTTACGACCGAAATTTGAATCTGTTCGGTCTGCCCTCATGAATAGAGAAATTTTTGCTAATCTTGATACCTGCTTTCAAGAAGTCCTTTGCGAAGAACTTCGTCTCACCTCACAGCGTGCTATTCTTGAAGAAACAAAGGCCTTCCTTGCGCCTCTTCCTGATGACTTTGCTCTTCTGGCAACCCCTAATCAAAAGATTACTCAATATTACGAATGCAAAGGCTTCGGTCATATTACCAAAAATTGTTGCAAGAAATTGGTTTGCAGATATTGCAAACGCTCTGGTCATCTTATTTATGACTGTTGCAACTTACAGCGAGGGAATGAGACACAACAGAAGAAGCCTCCCTCCAATCTGCCAAGACAATATTTCAACAGCATTTCAGGCTCAAGCACCCTTATCTGATACAGGAAACACTTCTTCCGGGGTTGTATCCAAGACTCCTGCTCAGATTCAAGAATTGATTCAAAACACAGTTATCTCAGCCTATGCATCTATGGGCTTTAATGGCGGTCGGTATCAAACTCATTCTACTCTAGCATCTCCTACCTGTCATTCTTTAGCATCTCTTTCTTCTCCTATCACCTCATCCACATGGTTTTCAGATTCTGGAGCCTCAAATCACATGACAACTGTAGAACATAGCTTTACAGATTCTCACCCTTATCTTGGAAAAGAAAAAATAACCACTGCCAATGGTGATCAAGTACTCATTTCTGGAGTCGGTGCCATTACTTTATCTAGTGTCTTTGGCCAGTCCATTACCCTTCCCAATCTCTACTTTGTTCCAAAATTATCAGCCAATTTACTTTCTGCAGGACAACTTATTGATGATGGCTATATCATTCGCTTTTCTTCCTCCGGTTGTGTTATACAGGGGCAGCAAACTGGGAAGGTGATCGCGAAGAGGAGTAAACATGGGCGTCAGTTTTTGCTAGACATTGGATATCATTCCTTCTTTGCTTCTTCTTTTAATACTTTCAATAAATTGTGGACTGTTTGGCATAAACGTCTTGATCATGTGAACAATGCTCATTTAATTTCCTTATTTAAGATTGGTTGTTTGGAATCTCCTATTGATAATAAAATGATGTCGATCAAAGTGTGAAACTTGCTGCTTAAGTAAGAGTTATATTTTTCTTTTTTCCATTCATAATTCTCATGAGTTATATTTTTCTTTTTTCCATTCATAATTCTCATACATCGGCATCATTTGACATTATTCACTCTGATGTTTGGGGAATTGCTCCTACCTTGAGTAGGACGTGTTAAGTTGGCCCATGACCCATGAAGGGGCCCAAGGCCCATCAGTCAATCGAGTCCAGCAAGCTACATCTCACATGGTTTTGATTTAGTCAATGTTGAGATAGCTGTACATATTTTAGTAATTGATTGCTTTCCTACTTAGATTAGTGATTAATGTAATTACCTAGTTTCCTATGTAAGAGCATTGATTAAGGCACGTATTTTCCTATATATTGGTTGGTCGTTCTCCAAGAGAAGACGCAAAAAAATTAATACAATCAGTTTTCCAAGAACTCTCATTCCATTTTTGTATTTTGCAATTGTGAGAATGACATGGTATCAGAGCTATGTTCAAGAAAATCTTGTTTTTTGATCTTATATAGCATTAAGGCATCAAAGATAGAGAGAAATCAATCTCTCTTGTGAAGATCGACAGATCAAAGATCTGTTTCAAGGAGTCTAGACACTGCGGCAGTCTCATCTTCATGGTGGCCCATCTCTGATCATCAAACCACCATCAGAGATCTATCCAGACATAGTTGCATGGATTTTCAAGGAATATTGGAGATTTTTTCATATTTTTTCAGCACTCCCAGGTTGGTGATTTACACATTCTAGAGATTTTCCAGATTTTTAATACTGTTTTCATCTAGACCGTCAAGAGTCTTGGATCTGTGGTGGAATTGGATCATTCTTTTTCCAGTAAAAGCCAGCCTATTATGATTCCTGAGATCAGTGATCTGATCATTGTCCAAATCCATCAGTGGGGCCCACGTAGAGGATCAGCAGCCAAAATTCAGGTCGTCTGGGGTGTTTTTGGCCTTTTTTATTGTTCTGTGTTGCCTTTTTCTTCACTGCTTGGTCGGATCTTGGCTACTGCACACCGCATAGTTTGTTATCCACATTGAGACTTCATATCTTCACTGTTGCTGGATTTTTTACTGCCTTTTCACTGTTTCACTTAGTTTTTTGCCAATCTCAATTAAAGATGGAAAAATCTGAGGTTACCTTGATCCGATTCACGGGAAAAAATTACCCTACTTGGTCGTTTCAGTTCCAAATATACCTTGAAGCTAAGAAATTGTTGGGTTATATTTCTAGATCTGACCCTATACCAACGGAAGATGAGAAGAAGATATCCACTTGGCTTACTGAAGATGCAAAAATAAAAACATGGATACTGGGTTCAGTGGAGCCATATCTGATAATGAACCTTAAACCTTACCCCACTTCTAAAGACATGTGGGGGGTATCTGAAGCAAGTGTACCATCAAGATAACTCAGCACGTCAATTTCATCTTAAATGTACGATTGCTGAATATGCACAAGGGAACTTGTCAATCCAAGCCTATTCAGGATTCCGAACCCTATGGTCGGAATACGATAGTATTAAGTATGCAGATGTGGCTGCCGACATTTTGATTATAATTCGCGATCTTCAGGCCTCAAGTCAGCGGGATCAATTTTTGATGAAATTGAGGAATGAATATGAAAGTGTTCGATCTGCCCTAATGAATCGGACGGACGCCTTTACCTTCCTTGAATGTCTGCCTGAATAAACTCTTACGCGAGGAACAACACATTTCGACCTCAGCCCATCTGGCTGAACAAAAGACTGACCTACTCAGTCGCGTTTTCAGCCAATAAGGCTTCTCAACCTCCACCTTGAGACTTGAGCAAAACACAATGCTACAGTTGTCAAAAATTTGGGCATCTTGCATCTCAATGCAAACAGAAAGTATGTAGTTACTGTAAAAAGTCGGGACATATCATCTCTGAATGTCTCCGCCGCCCACAACGTCAGACTCCACAGCATCAGGCTCCACAGTATCAGCTTCAGTCTCAGACTCCGCATGCTTATGTTGGTTCTTCATATATGCCTGCTCCTACATCTGCACCCTCACAGCCTGGGCCCTCATCTTCTTGGACTCTTGAATTGGTTTAGTAAATGATTGTCAATGCCCTTTCTGCTTTTAGTCTTTCAGGTACCTCGCCTCCATTTTCTACTTGGTTTCTTGATTCCAGGGCGTCTAATCATATGACATATTCCTGTAACACTCTCTCCAATGTGACAAGATACAATGGTAATCTTCAAATACAAACTGTTGACGGAGGTATTATTCCCATTACTGCCCTTTGAGACATCCCTGGTCCCATGCCATTGAAAAATGTCTTCCTTTGTCCCAATTTAACTTCAAACCTATTGTCAGTCAGGCAACTTGTTGAAAATAATTGTAACATATCTTTTTCTTCTTCTGGTTGTGTTGTGCAGGACCAGATGTCTGGGAAGGAGATCGCGAGGGGGCCTAAGTGTGGACGTTTGTTTCCGCTAGATTTTTCTAAAATTTCTAGGACTAGAGTTGCCAATGATGTGTTTTGTTTTCTTATTAGAGATAACTGCCAATTGTGGCATAAAAGACTCAGACACCCTAATTCCAAGGCTTTGTCCCTTATGTTAAATTCTGGTTTATTAAATAAATCTATTGGCTTATCTTCTGGTGTGCCTTTTGGTTGTGCTACTTGTAAAATGGGAAAGAGCAAAACTCTTTCTTTTCCTAATTCCACTTCACACAGCACTCGGTGTTTTGATTTAGTTCATAGCGATGTATGGGGAATTACTCCAGCTCTTTCTCATGCTCACTACAAATATTTTGTGACTTTTATTGATGATTTCAGTCGGTTCACATGGGTTTACTTTCTGCATTCCAAATCTGATGTTTTCACCATTTTTAAAAAAATTTTAGCTTATGTTGAGAATCAATTTTCCACCTGCATCAAAATCTTACGATCTGATTCGGGCGGGGAATATGTATCCTCTGATTTTCAAAAGTTTTTGCAAAACAAAGGCATTATTTCTCAGCGAACTTGTCCTTATACTCCACAGCAGAATGGAGTTGCTGAAAGGAAAAATAGACATCTGCTTGATGTTACTCATTCCCTACTTCTTAAATCATCGGTTCCTACCCGTTTTTGGGTTGAGGCACTGGCTACGGCAGCTCATCTTATCAATCGTCTGCCTTCAGCCTTTCTTCAAAATCAGAGCCCATATTACCGATTGTACCAGACATTTCCATCTTATGATGATCATCATGTTTGCGGCTCCGTTTGCTTTGTGCACTTGCCTCCTTTTGAGCGAACCAAACTAACCGCACAATCAGCTCAGTGTGTGTTTTTAGCTTATGCGCCCTTCCAGAAAGGGTTCCTTTGCTACAATCCTCACATTCGTCGCTTACGGACCTCTAGGAATGTTGTTTTTTTTTAACAATATTTTTTTCTAAACACCTTGAACCTCCTGACTCCTCCATGGTGTCTTTACTTGGTTTTTCTGACAACACTTTAGTTGTTCATTTTAATCCTAACTTCGTGTACCACAGACGGAATACAGACACTCCTCTAAGGGATTCCCCTCCTGATCTTCCTCTAGCATCCGGTCCACCTCCGGCATTTGGTCCTTCTGGACTTCCTCCATTGCGTCGCTCCACTCGCATTTCGGTACCGCCCGACCGCTATGGGTTCTCCCATACTTCCTTAATAGCCATTTTGTCCTCTTCTTCCATCCCCCAATCTTATTCTCAGGCCGTGCAGAACAAATGTTGGAACTAGGCTATGCAAGATGAATTGGAAGCTTTATAGAAAAATCATACGTGGGATATTGTCCCCTCC
This sequence comes from Umbellularia californica, assembly GCA_028538565.1. Classification (NCBI taxonomy): domain Eukaryota; kingdom Viridiplantae; phylum Streptophyta; class Magnoliopsida; order Laurales; family Lauraceae; genus Umbellularia; species Umbellularia californica. Next base: position 31,912,656 of record JAPQWN010000002.1, read on the forward strand.
TGTGGGTGTCAAACCTATTGGCTGCAAGTGGATCTTTTCTCTCAAGTTAAAATCAGATGACACTCTAGATCGATATAAGGCGCGCCTTTTTGCTCTCGGAAATCGGCAGGAATATGGCATGAATTATGATGAAACGTTTGCTCCTGTCGCCAAGATGACCACCGTATGTATAATCATTGTTGTTGCTGCATCTCAGTCCTGGCCTCTCTATCAAATGGATGTAAAAAATGTGTTTCTTCGTGGTGATCTCAAAGAAGACGTTTATATGCATCTGCCTCCGGGGTCCTCATTTGGGACGAGTATGGTTGCTAAGCTCCGTCGCTCTCTTTATGGTCTGAAGCAAGCTCCTCGCGCATGGTTTGAGAAATTTCAAGATGCTCTTCTCTGCTTGGATTTTCATCCGAGCCAATATAATCCTTCTATGTTCTTACATCATGCTCCGTCCGGGATTACTATACTATTGGTCTACGTTGATGACATTGTCATTACTGGTCCCAATGCACAAATGATTCATGAACTTCAAGCTTCTCTTCATCAGACATTTCAAATGAAGGATCTCGGCCCCTTACACTATTTCCTCGGTCTTGAAGTTCATCAATCCCCTAACGGTATAGTTCTCAATCAGCACAAATACACGATTGACCTCATTGACTTGGCTGGCCTTACTGCTTCAGCTCCAGTCAATACGCCAATCGAACTGAATGTCAAACTCATTAAAGAGGAGGGTGACCTTCTTCCAGATCCTACCGCATATCGCCAGTTAGTGGGTAGCTTGATCTACCTCACGATCACCCGTCCTGATATCTCATTTGCGGTCAACCTAATGAGTCAGTTCATGACTGCTCCTCGTCATCTTCATATGACTGCTGTTTGCCGCATCATTCTGTACCTTATTCGCACACTGACTCGCGGGTTGTTTTTTTCCATCCAACAATCCTCTATCTCCGAAAGCTTATTCAGATGCTGATTGGGCTGGTTGTCCAGATACTCGCAGATCGACGACAGGATGGTGCATGTTTTTGGGTGATAGTCTGATTTCCTGGAAATGCAAAAAGCATGACAAAGTTTCTAAATCTTCTACCGAAGCTGAGTACCGAGCTATGTCTGTTGCGTGCTCCGAAATTCTTTGGCTCCGAGGTCTGCTCTCTGACATTGGATTTTCCACAGAAGGAGCTACCCCTCTCTATGCCGATAATACAAGTGCAATTCGGATTACTGAAAATCCAATTTTTCATGAATGCACTAAACACATCGAGGTTGATTGTCACTTCATACGAGATGAGCTTAAACGTGATGTCATCAGCCTTCCGTATGTCTCCACTGAGCTTCAAATTGCTGATATTCTTACTAAAGGTTTTCCCCGACCACGCCATCAATTCTTGGTTGGCAAATTGATGCTCCTTGATTCTCCCGCATCAATTTGAGGGTGGGTGTTAAGTTAGCCCACGACCCATGAAGGGGCCCAAGGCCCATCAGTCAATCCAGTCCAGCAAGCTACATCTCACGTGGTTTTGATTTGGTCAATGTTGAGATAGCTGTACATATTTTAGTAATTGATTGCTTTCCTAACTTAGATTAGTGATTAATGTAATTACCTAGTTTTCCAAGAACTCTCATTCCATTTTTGTATTTTGCAATTGTGAGAATGACAGGACAAGATTTAACTACTATGTGACCTTTATTGATGATCATTCCCATTATACTTGGATTTATTTTATGCGCTTGAAATCTAAAGTATTTTCTATTTTTCAAAGATTTTATAACATGGTCCAAACCCAATTTAAGAAAACAATCAAGATTCTTAGATCCAATTCCGGTGGAGAATACATATCTCATGATTTATTGGCCTTCCTTTTTAATAAAGACATTCTTCACCAAAAATCCTGTCCGCATACTCCTCAACAAAATGGAATTGTGAAAAGAAAGAACAGACACATTCTTAAAACTGTTCGTACTCTTTTAATTGCCTCATTAGTTCCTCCCAATTTTTTGTGTGATACTACACATACTGCTGTATATCTTATCAATCATCTTCCTAGTACTGTTCTAGGGAAGACTACCCCTTACGGAGTTCTCTTTGATTGTACCCCTTCATACTCTCACTTGCGTGTTTTTGGCTGTTTGTTCATTTTCCACCTACTGAGGGCACTAAGTTATCACCATAGGCTGCCAAATGTATCTTTCTTGGAAACAGTACTGAACACAAAGGGTTACTGTGCTATGATCAAATCGAAAAACGCATGCGAATATCTCGTAATGTAATTTTCTTGGAACAAATTCCATTCTTTTCTTTACGTTTGGATAGTCATCCTATTGCTGTGCCCTATCTGCCACAATTTCGAGAGCCTGCTTCTCCATCAACTATTCCCAAAGTCTATGTCCGGCGAAACACGGTCCCTCCTATGGTGCCTCCCTCTCCTGATCATCTCCCAGTGCCACCTACTAAACCTTCAGGTAACCATGCTTATTCTGATAGCATCATTTCTTTGCGACGCTCTAGTCGTCTTTCCGTTGCTCCTAATAGATATGGATTTGCTGCTCTCTTTACTTCCTTGGATAGTGTTCCTATACCGACCTCATATTCACAAGCCTCGAACTGGCAGGATGCTATGAATGAAGAATTGCTCGCTCTTAAAGCAAACCAAACATGGGAATTGGTACCGGCCCCTGACGAAGCATCTGTGATTGGCAGTAAATAGATCTACTCCATCAAAGTTCACTCTAATGGGAGTCTTGATCGCTACAAAGCCAGATTGCTAGCGTAGGGTTATAAGCAGGAATATGGTATTGACTATGAGGAGACATTTGCACTAATGGCTAAAATGACCACCGTTCGTACTTTTCTTTGTGTAGCGGCAGCCTGCAACTGGCCTCAATGGCAAATGGATGTAAAAAACACATTTCTTCATGGGGACTTGCGAGAGACTGTTTACTTAAAACCTCCTCTGAGATGTGGTTGTCCTCCAAAGCATGTTTGTAAACTGTAGAAAGCTCTTTATGGACTTAAACAAGCTCCCCGGGCTTGGTTCGATAAATTCCGGGCAGCAATTCTCCAAGCCGGATTTTGTCAGTCATTCTGATAGTTCCCTATTTTTGAGATGGACACCAAAGGGCTACACATTCCTTTTAGTCTGTTGATGATATGATTATCAGTGGCAATGATAATGCCGGCATTACAGATCTCAAACACCATCTTACTCGCCACTTCAGAATGAAAGATCTTGGTCCTCTTACCTACTTTCTGGGGCTTAAGTTTTTACGTAAAAAGTCAGGCATTAGGGTCCATCAGCGTAAATATGCTACAGATTTGATTACTTTGGCAAGGCTTGATGATGCTCACACTTTTGATACTCCTATGGAATTGAACATCAAAATTAGTACGGATGATGGCCCTCCCCTGGATGATCCCTCTGTTTTCCAACGGATAATTAGTCGTTTGCTCTACTTAATTATGACTCGGCCGGATATTTCTTATGCCGTTCATACGGTTAGCCAGTTTGTTAGCAATTCCCACAAACCTCACATTGCTGCTACTTTGCATATACTTCGCTATGTTAAAGGCACCCTTCATCATGGTCTCTTCTACCCTTCTGGTACTTCCCTGCACTTATCAGTTTATGCGGATACTGACTGAGCTGGCTGCCCAGACTTTCGACGATTTACCACTGGTTGGTGTATGTTTCTTGGGGAATCTCTGATTTCATGGAAGTGCAAGAAGCAAACCACCGTTTCAAAGTTTTTAGTTGAGGCCGAATATAGGGCGACGTCATCCGCTAGTGTTGAAATCATCTGGATACGCCGTCTTCTTTGTGAATTCAGTGTTCATGTTCGTAGTTCTACACCTTTACGTGTTGGTAGTTCTACACCTTTACATGGGGACAATACCAATGCTACCAGAATTGCCAACAATCCGGTATTTCATGAACGGACAAAGCACATTGAGATTGACTATCACTTCATCCGTCAGCATATTGTTACTGAGAAGATAACTTTGCCTCATGTATCTTCTTTTAACTAGTTGGCAGATATATTTACAAAAGCACTTTCCAAAACGCGTCATCATGATCTCACTAGCAAATTGATGTTTTCTGCCTTACCACATTAATTTGAGGGGGAGTGTAGAAGATAACATGCTCTAGGCCCAGCCCAACAAGGCCCATATACAATCCCACACGTGGGATCTAGTTTAGATTATGTATTCTGATTTCTCTCCATTGTATAGCCGACTTCTCTCCCCTCAATTCCTTGTATAAACTAGGAGATATTCTTTCATTATTATCATTGTATTCTTAGCATGTTTAGAGCCGTGATTAAGGCACAATGAGATTATAAATATAGTCAGTCGATCCTCCATTGAAGTATCACTTTCTCTCCAAACTCTCTTACTCTTCTTTCTTCTCTTATTCCATATTATAACAAAGGCATCATCTTTGTCTAGAAGCAAGCGTTCTTCTTTTATTTTCAAATTCATATACATTGTAAAGTGGATGAGACCTTTGTGATCGAACCATTATAAACAATAGGTTAGTGGAGTAGACTTTAGTGATAGAACCACCGTATCAAAAACTCTTAGATGTAATTGGTTCGAGGTGAACCATTTTGAAAACCTCAAATAGTGAATACCATAGACCAAGGGAACGGTCATAACAGGAGTGGATGTAGGTCATGTTGACCGAACCACTATAAATTTGGTGCGTCCATCTCCTCTTGATTCATTTCTCATTGGCATATCTTTTATGATTGTGAGATTTGCATGCTTGTTTACCTTTACAGGTGTTATAACTTAGCATATCTTTTGAAATTATATCACATTGCTATATTTTGAATTGCTCTTGATCACTTCATTTCCCTTTATCAAAGTTATATCATGTGATTCAACTTAAGCTATCATTAATTGTGTTTATTACTTATAATTCATTTTTGAGACTTTAATTTGATCGATCCCCACCACCCCCACAAAAAAAAAAAAAAAAAAAAACAAAATAATAATAATAATAATAATTTCATTGAGGCCCAAGGCTACATCAGCTGTCCCCGACTTTAAAACACTACACCGCTGTGAATGGATAGCCCATTACTGCTCATAGAAATCTGTATTTTGTTTCTAAAATCTTTAGTCATGATCCATGTCCATGATATAATGTTAAGTCTTCCATATTAAATGTGGGGCTAACATTCCAATTTCGAGGTAGCTCTAGGACAGGCATTAGCACTGACCTTGATGATCTTGAAAGGGGCAGCAATTTATGGTTGCAACTTTTTTGAACTTTCCAATTGGAAATTGTTCAGAATGTAGTCCAGCCATAACCAAGTCACCCTCATCCCAGCTTCCATATATTCATTGTGTATCCACATGTTCCTTGTATTTCTCTTGATTTAAGGCCATTTGTCGACAAACGTTTTCATGGATATCACTAATGTGCTTGGTGAAGGCTTCAGCATTCTCACAAGGGTGTAATTCTGTAAGAAGTGACACTACAACTAAGGTCAATTGGCCTGTGGGGTTGGATACCCATCACCACTTCAAATGGCGACCTTACGATGGAACAGTTAATTGAACTACTGTGCGCAAATTCGGCCATTAGCGTCATTACATCCCACTTCATGACACCCACCAAGCTCCGAAGATTTCTATGGCTTCAATTGATAACCTGGGTTTTACCATCTGTCAGGGAATGGTATGCGCTAGAATCCTGTAGCTTGGTATTCATCATCTTCCAAAGAGATCGCCAAAAGTAACCCATGAATTTAACGTCACGAGCTGAAACAATAGCCTCTGGAACTCTCTGCAACTGAACAATCTCCTTAAAGAATAGTGATGCTATCTTTACACAGTCATGAGTCTTATTGCAAGAGAGTGCAATTTTAAACTGATCAACCATTGGAAAAATTGAATAAACTTTCTTTTAGCATCTTTGGTATGCCAAGAAAGAAGTTGATACTCAAGTCCTACCACCTTTCATGTGGAAAAGGTAACGGAGTATAAAAATTATTGTTATTTTTCTGACTATTGGCGGCATGACATATCTTGCATTCTGGAAGCAATGTAGCAATTTCAAGCTTCATGTAAGGCCAACAGAATCTGTCTATGACCATACAAAGCGTCATATCTCAACCAGTGTCCACCTAGTCCTCTTACATGTATCCCTCAAAACTACATGCTCGTGAATAGATGTCTTTGGTAGACATTCTTGAAACTCCTTTTGTAGGTCTTGAGACCCATGGCCGCGTGATCATCATCATCATCATCAAAGCCTTGTCCCAACTATATTGGGGTCGGCTACATGAATTCTATTTCTCCATTTCAATTTATTTTGAGCCAAATCCTTAGATAAGTTGCACTTCTTCAAATCTATGTTTACTACTTTCATCCACATCCTCTTTGGCCTACCCCTTCCCCTTGGTGGGCCATCAACCTGCATAGCCAAACTTTTCCTTACCGGCGTCATTGTCGGCCTACGTTGGACATGCCCAAACAATCTCAAACGGGTTTATCTAAGTTTATCCCTTATCGATACTTCCCCTAAATGCTCTCGAAAACGCTCATTTCTAATTTTATCCTTTCTGGTTTTACCACACATCCACCTCAACCCATGGCCACGTAATGGTTAATAAAAACCAAATACTTGATTTCTAAAATCATCTAATCTTGAATAGTACTGGGGCCGAGTCCTTGCTCACTCCATAGGCAATGACAAGTATTTTTTTTTTCTCACTTCTTTTATTTTGTGTGTTTATGTGTTGTGTTGAGGTTGACTTCCTTAAATGGACATGATCATAGTCACTGCATTACCTATGTCGGTAGGATACGATCTGTGCATCGATACTCAATACTACACCAATACTTCTAGCCTTCTAGGGTACAAATTTAGAATATGCTAAGGTGTTGAGTCAATTATTTTGTATAGTTTCTTAGTTTTCATGGATGGTAGTAAGGATGGATCTGAAGAAGTGGGACCTATCCAATTTGGCTAAGGATAAACTGGAATCAACAAATAGAATCATGTAGCTGACCCCAAACATACTTGGAAAAAGGCCTCTTGGATTTCCAGAAGTGCATAGTCGTTACCCTGAACCATGAATATGTGCCCATATCTGTATCCATATCTGTATGTGGGCATCACAGAGTTAGCATCCATTCGTTTGTAATGGTAGGAGTCCATGTAACTGATACACAATGCACTAAAATCAGGGGCTTTTTTTAAGCTTAACTTCCTGGGTTTGACAAGGAATGACTGTTTATAGTGAAGGAACATTAAGGGCATACAGCATACCATCGAAAGTCACTAAGCATGCAATCAGAACCTAAGGGATTCTTTGATGGTTGAAAAACAAGAAAACAGAGATTAGGAATTCTGTAGTAGGTGGAGAAAGCAGGAGAAATGTTTGAAGAAACACCAGGCTTTTCCCTAGTCCCACTTCACCCACCAAACCAACCCCGCCCTGGCCAAGGAATTGACACTTTGCTTTCGACTTCATACCTTCCCTATGATACACAGGTATTTCTATGTGCCAAGTGTACTCATATTGGATGGATATGATATTTATATTGGTACTTGTACTGCACTGATACCTCTAAGGCACAAGTTTAGTATATCCTACTGTACTATGTCCATTAATTCATATAGTTCTATTAGTCATACCTTTACTGCACTGATACCTTAGGGCACAAGTTTAGTATATCCTGCTGTACTATGTCCATTAATTCATATAGTTCTATTAGTTTTCTTAACATAAAAACGTCAGATAGGAAATGTAAACAATGATTCATTAGTTTAGAAATGTTCTAAAGAAGAAAATTAATACTTTGTATAAAAAGATTAACATAAAATATGAAATTTCATGTTATGGGTAGCATAGACTTATTCGTGTTCTGAATTTCCAAAAGTGTTGAGGCGTATTGATGCAAGATAGACCTCAAAGACCACATGTGTAGGGCCTAAGTTAATTTAGGATTTTTTTTTTATTATATGTCATTAGTTTTCTAATTTTATTTAAAGAGTTGTAATTAGGATAGGTTTGCTTAGTTTCCTATTTTTATTAGTTTTCTTAGGGTCTAAGTTATATTTTCCTATTTATATGGCATTGTAGAAGTTAAGATTTCAGAGTTGAGTAATAGAATTGGGTTTTCCCATTGAGGTATGTCCTCATTTAGGGTCTCTGTGGAGACTTGTTGAAGTGTTTGTGGACATGTGCTTCGGCACCAATATTGTGCTTCGGAACTCCATGCAGGCCCTAACTCTAGGGCCTGCATCACGTATCCCTAATCCTCATAACTATATTCATATCCATATTAAGGCATCCATAGTTATTATGTGCCCTGTTTTGGTCCATTAGCCTGGTATATGAAAAATGTCAAGGTTCATTCTACATAATTCCGTACCCAATTATCCAAGCTGGAAGGCCCTAATTGGGGACCCTAGAGGCAAAGTGATGTGGCGGTCGTCATTTTTGGCGGTGATTTGGACGATTTGGAAGGAAAGGAACTCAAGAAGTTTTGAAGGAATTGCATCTAGCGAGAGTAGACTGGTGGAGAAATCAAAGTTTTTAGTAGCTCTTTGGATGTCTATTCCCCCTTCTTTTAGAGGATACTCCTTAGATCAAATTGTGTATCATTGGAAAGAGTTGGCCTATTCTCATGCAGGGTCTTAGTTTGCTGGTTTTAGGGTTCTTTTCGGTTTTCCTGCTTTGCTGTCTTTTGTTTTCAGTACTTATCTCTTGTACCATTTGCTTTATTTAATGAAAGTAATCATTCAAAAAAAAAAAAAAATCCCGTACCCAATTTTCCAAAATGACATAACAACATGCAAACACAATTAAAAGAAAGCAACTTCATAGACTTACAGAAAAGAAATCCTCAAATGTGAAATCTGCATATCCCAGACTCTGAAGTGTCTTCTTGCATTGTTCAACACTTGTAATAATCCGGTCAACTTCTGCCTTGTCTTGAGATTCCAGAATATGCTCCTAATTCCGTAACCTCACAACCTCTTATCAGCTAAAACGAGCACCTAATTCACCCAAATTACAGGAAAACAAAAGAAACAAAAAATAAAAAAATAGAGATTTCGAGATTATTAATACCAGATACGCAAACATAAAGCATCGAAAGAAACAATTTCCATCTCCGCGAGTCCGCCTCATGGCAGCATATTGTTCACCAAGCATCTGCATAATGAGTCATTATCATGGGAAAAACAGCATCTAGTCAAGAGATCGTTTTCAAAGTAGCACAAAAATAAGAATGTCGGAAAAGGAAAACAGCATCCATTGCACATTGGTTTTAGTACAAACCTTGATCTTTTCTTGTAAGATAGGGCTGCCCAACTGATACTCAGCTGCTAATGCAGAGAGAGGTTCCTGCAGGAAAGGGAAGAATTGTTCATGAATGACTAAAGGCTTCAAGATCAATTCCACAATTGAAAAAAAGCATAGAAACAATGTACAACCATTCAGCCAGTCAAAAACTAAGGGTATGTTTGCCTATTTCCTTGTTTCCTGAATTGCAAACATTTTGATTATCTCAACCTTAACAATTTGGCTATTTCCACAGAATGGATGTTCATCAGTTCCAATTTACAGCAATAAATAGTATTTCTAATACTTTTGTATTTGAAAAAATGTGCACAATATACTTTTTAGTGTTTATGTGAAAGGTATGAAAAGTGAGCTCCATGACTAAAAATGGGCCTTAATCGGGCTTGCACCTTAATGAGCAGGAACTCGGGATCTAGTGTAAGAGTCGAACACAAGGTCCAAGTACGAACCCTTCAATCCTTAATGGGATCAAAATCAGGCCCAGGTACGTCTGGCACAAGCCTACGAATATGGCCGAGTGGAAAAGTAGAACCTTTAGGCATCATTCGATGGGCTAGCGTGAAGTGTAATCCTCCTTGGACGTTAGCAGATGTGGCGGAAGAGGTTCAAGACCTCACTAGGTGGCTTGACTCCCTAACATTGATTTGAATCCCATCCCCATACCTACGTCTGTATTACTTAACTCAATGGTAGATTTTTAGCTAAAGCGGAATTAATCATGAGTTTGATAATAAATAATTTTGTTTCACCCTCTTCCTGAGTTTTGTGGGTGCTTTGCTTTTGTCATGTTTTCTGAATGCTATATCCTTTTTGTACTGCTATATGGTTTCTTTTGACAAAATTTTAGTAATCATTCAAAAAATATTAAATTTTTACATAAATGAATATTGAAGAAGCTCTAATAATGATTTTGAGCAAAGGGAAAAAAAAGACAACTATTGTCGGATTGGTTTCGAATTAAGACGTGGCACCTAATGCACAGTGTAATATCCAGAGTCACCTACCCCCCCCCCCCCCCCCCCCCCCCCATGATTAGCATTATTAGTGTGGCCCAGGTGGGACCCTTAGATGGTTATTTATTTTAATGTATTGAAAGAGTCGCACGTGAATTGGAATTAGGAAAGAGTTGTATATCAACTCAAATTGGGTGTGATGTGCGTGACTTATGTGAGTGGGACTATATGTCCAGTTTGAGTGGGACTCAACAAGTAGTTTGAGAAGAGCTATGATTCTAGGGTGTTCATAATAGACCATCGACCATTCTTTTGGTATTCAATTCTCTTCTCCTTCTTGAGAGGAAAATCTGAGAGCGAGCTTTGTGACTGGAATCCAGGGAAAGAAGAAGAAGGCAATCAGTGAGAAGGCGATTAACAGATGTCCTAATCGCGCCCTCACATTGCGAACGCAACAATCGTTTATCGGAGGTGAGTGAATCTTCCTAGATACCCTAGATGATTTACTTGGATAATTGATAATATGGTATGTCTTAACTGTTGCGCAGTGCTACTGTATTCAGTAATTCTCTTGTAATTAGGGATTAGATATAGACTCTATTTTGAGTCATGGAGATCATGTAAATCTTGATTATCATAGGTATATCATTATCAGGTGTTTGGTGTTTGTTTTCTTTTAAATCTCCAAATATTTTTGAACATCGATCTGGATTCATGAAGACAGAACCTAGATGTCAACAGAGGAATGGAGAGTCTGGGGTTGTGGGACCCCTGACTCACTGGATAGTAAATCTGGTCCATGGATCCTGAAGTCGACCCATGGGCGACCAAGGCAGTGCTGGACCCATGTAGATTGGACCCTGTTTGGGCCACCATCCAAGCACTTCAAAACTCAGAGGCGTGAGTGAAGAGGAAAATCAAGGTTTGGTCGACAGCAGTTGTGGGACCAATGGGTCCACCAAATCTAGGATCAGGACCCCACATCTTATAGGGGACCCAGGGGCAACCTTTGTGGTGGTTGTCCCATGTGGAGTGGGCCCCATCTGCCCCACCATCTAGAAACTTCAAATCTGGGAATCGTGAGGCCCATTCATGGACCTGTTTGTAACTGCTAAAGCTGCAGGACCCAGTAGGGCTACCTGATGTTGAATCAGAACCATGGGATCTCTTGTGGGGCCCTGGGCGACCCGAGAGAGTAGGTCTGATCATGCTTTAAGTCAGTGGGACCCACTACACCTTATGCCAAGATGTTTAGGCGTGGATTACTTGTTTTTAGGCTGTGTGTAGTAGAGGCCTGGGAGGAGTCTATAATTTAGGACAGCCCCTGGACTTTGTATTCAACTACAATATAACTTTCCCACTAAGATAAATTAAGGCTTTATGTGGATTGTGATTAATTATATGGACTGTGATTTACTATATGGACTGTGATTAATTAATGTTATGTAATATTCTGTTTATAATATAGTGTGGGCCACCCCTATACCAATCAATACCAATTATGATTAGAAGTGGGGCAGCAACCAGTGAATTGTGTAGGGGTTGGATCCACACTACTGATTGGGTAAGTTACTAATAATACTGAGTTATGCTTGTTATGAGGTTATGACACATCGAACCCTGGATCCTAGCTGTGGGATGTTGGACTTGGTGTCCGGATGATTGATGGATTTTGGCCATGGTGGCCGTTAGATTTGTTGGTCCTTGGTGGATGCGGATGATGAGACAAGGCCAGGGTGGCCGGTAGGCATGTGTGTGATTAGCCTTGGTGGCGTTGTAATGTGCATGGGACACGAATATGTAAATGGATGGACTTTTAATTGTACTTGACTTGTTAATTTAGACTTGTATGTTTATTTAATGTTATGTTCCATGTTGTTTGGGTAATTAGGAAAATTCATTCACCAGCGTTACTGATGTTGTGTTGCCCCCTTCAGGTAGTTACGTTGCGGGTGGGCCAGAGCAGAATGACGTTCAGCCTGTAGACTTCGGCATGCATGGTTGAAGAGAGCGAGCGAAAAATTTTAGATAGTAAATAGAAGGGTTAGCCCTTGTTTAGGAAATTTTATTCAATGTTTTAGGACATCATTAATTTGAGTCAGAGCGTGGGAATTTTGCTTATACAGTGATTATTGATGTTATTTAATTTTTATAAATTAATTGAAACTATAGTTTGATATAAATGCCTAATTCCTTGTGGAAGTTATTTGATGAATGTGTGGTGAATGATGCCAAATAATCACGATCCGGAATTTGACAAGGCCCCGGATAGAAAGCTTTGTATGCAATGGAGGTAAAAGATATGGTACCAAACTTGATAGGTGTCAAATCTCTGAATATGAAGCGGCCAGACTTTTCTTTTATGATGAGGGTGTCCCCGTGGTATTTTTACCCGACAGGAGTTTGATTTCGACCATGCAAATGGCGCAAATATCCTTTCACATTGTAATTTCGTCTTTTCTGCACATCTTCTTTTGAATGGTGTCTAGTAAAGGGCTGATATAGGTCAAGCTCTTCCCAGACGGCTCAGAGGCTAGAATAATTTGTTTGAATGATAGTTTATTAAGGCCATATAAAAGGTAAAAGAACAATACACTGGAAAGCTACCACAAGGAACCACCAAACAAACAAAAATAAAGCATACAACAGAGGAACAAGAACTCCATCTATAAGTAATCAAACTCTGACAATTGACTCCTTCAGCCAAACGATATGCCACCAACTTTCAGAGAATGGAATAATACAAACTAATAGGCCTATACCTTGTCAATGAGTTGCAATATTTAGGTGTAATTCTTGCCATATTATTTTTTTGGGAATGTGTTTTTCTAATTAAGTCCCATAATTCCCTTGGTAGTTTTCCTACGCCATAGCTATTATTAATCCAGGACTGGGACTACATAAAGTGAAGTTGTCGCCCACAGGAAATGGTCCACTTCCCAGTCTAGATATTTGGAACCAGTTTTGGATGGCTCAGTTACCAGACCAATTATGCACCCTAATTTTCCTTTCACCCCTATAAACATCTAAACCGACAAGAACCAAGAAATAATTGGTCCTATTCTGCTTACAGGAAGTGCTCTGCGAAAAATTAAATTTTCTACTTGGCTGAGAATCCAAATAGTTCCTTCATTTGGTTCTTCTGGTTTAGTGTCCTCAGGCATAATGCAACCAACACCACCCAACACTTGGTAAACCCAGACCAAACAACAATCCTGAAGCACAGCATCTTGACCCAGAAACTTCAGCAAAACAATCAATAAATTGATGCACACAAATAACTATACTTTTCTGGTTTAAATCAGAGACCAACTCACACTGATTCTCAGAGCGCATGTATTAATAGATCTTATGCAAATAACAGAACAACAGCTAAATGCCTTTATCATCAACTGATTCAACTCATAACAGATCCAAAGTAGAGCAACTTGTCCAATTACAATCATCTGATTCGGCATTCATAACAGCCAAATGAATCTGTTGATCAGGAAAAGAACTTTCAGAAACAGAACTGTTTGGCAGCAAGCAATTTTGGGGAATCATCTACACTTCCTCAATAGCAATCATTGCTAAAAAAAGAACAATGTAGGCAAGGCACAAGGCGATTAGGCGCTGACCCCAGATTGAGCTTGAGGTGAGAAACGCACTCCTAGGTGTAAGCCTCATTTTTTTAGACGTACAAATTACCACACCATTATTAATGGAAAAATATCAAGAAAAGAGGAAAATTTGTCATATGGTCTTTATCAATCTAAAGAAAGCCTGCGATAAGGTACCTAGGGATTTCATGTGATGGGTTTTAGAGTAAAACTACCTATGAAGAGACGGGCAAATTCCCAGTGATTGTAGGTTTGTATTAGGAGTTAGCTTTTAGCCTTTATCTCTTTGCACTGATTATGGATGAGTTAGAGGTGTAAATTGGCCCAGGCCGCCTTTGCCTAACACGGCCGGCACACCGGTCGACGTGCCATATCACGGCCAATGGCCCGCCGTGCCATGCTAGGCTAGGGTGCCCTAGGCCGTGGCCGGGCCAAAAATTAATGTTAATCTTTTATATAAATGAAAAATGAAACTTCAAATAATTAAAATTCTATTTTTCATTTGTAAATTAGCATTAATGTTTGTATATTTATTTTCGTAATTTCAACTTTATTTCAAGTTGAAAGCCTTTAAAGTCCATAAAGTCTCTTTCGATTTATATAAACAAATAAAAAAAATTAGGATGGGCATGTGGGCCAGCCCGTGGGCGGCACGGCACAGCTCAGCTGGAGCACGACACGACATAAGTCATGCCATGGGGCATGTTGGGCCAACCCCCAGCCGAGCTGAGCCCGGCCCATGAATCTTCACAAGCCGTCCAGGCACAATTGGGCGGGCCAGTCAGCCTATTTTACACCCGTAGAATGAGTTAACTACTCATATTCATGAAGTACTTTAGTGTATATCGCTTGCAGAAGATATAGTGTAGGTGGATGAATCAAGAGATGGCAAGGCCAACCCCAGCCGAGCTAGGCCCGGCTTGGCCCAGCCCATGAATCTTCACAAGCCGTCTAGGCATGACTGGGCCGTCCAGTCAGCCTATTTACACCCCTAGGACGAGTTAACCACTAATATTCATGAAGTACTTTAGTGTATATCGCTTGCAAAAGATATAGTGTAGGTGGATGAATCAAGAGATGGCAAGAACATGAACTTTGAGAGATGGTAAGAGGCTTTAGAATCCAACTACTTTAAAATAAGTCGTACAAAGATAGAACATATAAATTGTAACTTCAGTAAGGATGTGCAACGAGCTAAAAACTCCCATGAGAATTGAAGCCCTAGAGATACCACAAAGACACGCATTCCGATACCTTGGCTTGATAATTAGTAAGGATGGAGAGACTAAGGAAGATGTCGAACATAGCAAAAGAGTGGGATGATTAAAGTGGAGACTTTCTTCTGAAGTGCTTTGTGATAGGCGCATACGAACAAGTTTGGAAGGCAAAGTTTGCAAGACAATGACTAGATGAGCTATGACTTGTGGAGCACAATGGTGGTCAATCAAGAAGCAACACATGCAAAAAAATAAGTAAATTAGAGGTGAGAATGTTGAGATAGATGAGTAGTAAATCTAGGAAAAATAGAATCAGAATGAGCACTTTCAAGAGCATTTATGGGTAACATCGATAGGTGATAAATTAAGAGAGACTTGCTTGAATTGGTTTGCACATGCTCCTTGTAGGTCAGCACCAGATTGACGGCCCACCAAGGAAAAGGGGTAGGCCGAAGAGGACATGGGTGTAAGTAGAAAGGATAGCTTTGAAGAAGCGCAACCTATCTAAAGATTTAGCTCAGGATAGATCGGAATAGAGAAACATTATTTACGCAGCCAACCCCAATATAGTTGGAACAAGGATTTGATGATAATGATTTGGTTGAATTTCTATTATACATTTACCATGTATAAGCTTATTCAAAATAATATCGAGTCCACCAAAGGGAGAAGAAACGAAGAAAGACTATTACAATCGACTCTTTGTAACAGTTGACTATTATATTAGCTCAAACAAGAGAGGAGGAGAGGGACTGTGGTGTGGGGAGAAATGAGGAAGTGGTTGGTTGCAACATGTGGGAAACTATTAGAATCAATTGCAAAGGCAGAAGAAGAGAAGAAATAATTGTGTTTCTGTAGCATCCTCTCTCTATCTTCTCTCCTTTCCTTCTTTTCATTCACAGGGAGTTTTTCTCTTTTTTTTTTCTTCACAAAAACCCTGGGCCCGTTTGGCACTTTACTAATACAATCAAAGTCAAGTTAAGCCTCCATTTTCCAGACAAGATGTCACATCAAATACACTTTATTCAAAACTCCCCCCATCCTTTCCATACAAAAAGTCAAAAATCAACTACCTTTATCCGCTAAAATACAAAAAAACTCCACTTATCCATACAAAAAGTCAAAAAGATTCCATAACAAACAACTAAAAACAAAATACCATCATAACCCACTTATATTTTATTCTTTCTTCAAAATCAACTTTACTTGACTTGACTATATTAGTAGAGTTACCAAACTGGCGCTAATAAAGGAGCAAGTATAAAACACCTATTTAAAAACAAAAACAAAAAATTAAAATGAAAATAATTAAAATGAAAATGGCCAATCCCTAGGAAATGCCAGGGCATGCTTGGGCATTAGAGCTTAGGTGCACACCTAATTACAGAGACTATCCAGCCCTCAGGTGAGGTGCAAAGGGGCCCTAGCAAGCCTTGGCACTCCCAAGCACACCTTCTACACTAAAAGAGAACATTATCACTCTCAGAAAAGGCAAAATGCAAGTCCCGAAAAGAAACTATTAGATCAAGGCATCAAGCCCTAACAATCACCTATTCTAAACCTTAACATCAATTTCCTGAGAATCTTTTAAGAAGGAACAAAGCATGCCTCTAGAGTATTTGAAAAACACCAAAAACATTACCAAAATTCCCCAAAAGTCCTCAGATTTTAGGTTCTCATATCCTCTTCTTTATCTCTGACACTTAACCGTACGGCTTACTACAGCTTCTAATTTCCCAGCTTTCAATGCCTGATTAGAGCCTAATACTTTGATACCATAAAGATGGTGATCATACGCAAACCAATAGTTAATTGGTAAATTAATTGCCTTTAGACTCGCAGGCTTTCTCTAAATCACTATAAATCCAAGGTTCAAAATATAGGTTTTGGAAGAAGTATGGGCCGATGGTGGGCCGATGGCCAGTCCAGAAACTTACAGGGCAGTGGAGAGATATATTAGTTCTCAAAGCAATTTTTTGGGTAAAAAGCTTCAAAAAGGAAGAAGAAAAAACTCATATATCAACTAAAATGGATGTATTTGTCCAACCCTAAAACATAACACAGGTCCTATACCATTGTATGATTTTTAATGAACAAAACTCTTGTATGTATTCATTAAAACAGTTTTGGTCATACGCATTATGTAAAAATAAATAAATAAATAAAAAACTGTTAAACATATTCACCTACACTCATGTTATGCATGTCTTCGAAGTTAAAACATAATAAAATGTCAATTGACAAACAGATGAGACAAATTGGCATTATAATTTAATATCTAGTATGTACTAATCAATACTTACAAATCAAGAAAAAAA
This sequence comes from Umbellularia californica, assembly GCA_028538565.1. NCBI lineage: Eukaryota > Viridiplantae > Streptophyta > Magnoliopsida > Laurales > Lauraceae > Umbellularia > Umbellularia californica. The sequence goes on from JAPQWN010000002.1 coordinate 31,930,061, forward strand.
AATTCATTATTGACCCATTTACTCAATAGTGATTAGTGAATAGTGAATAAAATGACTCCCAACTAGTGACTACATGATAACGATTCAAGAATGAAACATGAATAGGGATATTTTACCGATTAGCTGTGCCAAATCGAAACTCCAAATATGCATTACATGTGGTCAACAGCTAATATCTACCCAATAAAAAAACATATATTTCACTTGTTTTTAGTTTTGAAAAAAAAAAAAAGACCATAACATATTCATGTACAGGCTTCATTTTTAATTTATATCTTCAAATTGGTGTCTTTGAAGTAATTTTGTTGCTAGAGAACCCGAAACCCCTTTCCCCTTTTTCCTTTTCTGGGAAGAGTCCAAAAGAGTGTAAAAGAAGAGACAAAAGGGGTTTCACCTGAAGCATATCAGTCATATTAGCCGATAATGTCAGCTGATACAGTTGATGCAGGTGAGACGGCAGATTATATATGGTTTTTGCATCAGTTCTATACAAATGTGTATCAACCATTATTTTGACCCATATTTTGTGATCGGAAATCCATTTTTCTCTTTCAATAGAAAAAAGATAAGGGCAGATTTTAGATGTTTGGTTTTTTAAAATACTATACAATCAATCTAAGAGGACAACAGGATTTCCACCTAGATTGAAAACCCTAGGTAGTTAGTTTCCCTTCTTTATATACTACTTCATGAGCTCTCTTAACAAGAAAATGACTTTTCTTTGAATCAACATTGCACAAACACAAACTATTTCTTGGAAACCTTAGATTCTTGTCTTAAATGTTGTCATTCAACTCTCTTCGAAGTTCCATCATATAGTACAGATTATTGAAAGCTCAGTAGTTTAGGCAATTCTGGATATCCTTTTTTTTTTAAATAATAACTTTCAATAAAGGGTGATCCTTTATCTCCATTTTTATTTACTTTGGTTACTGAAGCTTTAGGCACTTTGCTTGCTAAGTCGAAGGATATTGGCCTTATAGAAGGATTGGAAGCAAGTCGGAATGGGGAACCTATTACTCACTTACAGTTCGAAGATGACACCATGGTGTTTACTTAAGGCAATGTGTGATTTCTTTAAAGAGGATCTTGAGATGTTTCCAACTAGTTTCAGGCCAAAAGGTTAACCTTTCAAAAAGTATGATTGTTGGATTGGGTTTTCGGAGGAGACGGTCAAATCTTTGGCCTCCACTTTTGGTTGTAGGGTTGGAAATTTTCCAATACAGTACTCGGGGTTGCCGATAGGGGCCAATCTAAGATCAAAGGCTCTTTGGGATCCAGTGGTGAAGTTTGAAAAGAAATTATCTACGTGGAAAAGACAATACTGATGTTTGGGAGGGGAGATAAAATGGTTTGGAAGCCTGATGTTAAAGGTAACCTTTCGGTCAAGTCTTTTTTTAATAGCTTGACTAAAAATTCTGATAGAGTGGCTGGTTGGCACAGTTTTCGGAATCCTTCTGTTCCTCCAAGAGTTTTAGCTTTTTGCTGGATTGCTAGGTGGCATAAAATTTTGACTATTGACAAACTACGTCAACGAAACCATATTATAGTTAATGGGTGCCCTATGTGTTTAAAAGATGAGGAGTCGGTGCATCAGTTTGATGATCCATTGTCCTTTAGCTTATTGAGTGTGGATCGAGATCCTTGGCATGTTTGGTATGCAGTGGGTCATGCCTAGGGCAGTTGATGACATTTTTCATCAATGGCGATTTAGGTGCAAGTATATTCGTGGCAGAATCTTATGGAAATTAATGTTGTATGCTACACTATGGAAGCTTTGGCTGGAGAGGAATGATAAATTATTCAGGAATAAAAGTAGCTCTGTGGATGAGGTTGTTCGGTCTATTGTTTGGTCTATTTCGGAGTGGGTACGGACTAAACCGAAGCTTGAAGGTGTTGATCTGAGTGATTTCAATATATCTAGGGTAGATGTTTTGAGAGGAGGTTGGAATGCTAAACCTGTGAATAGAGTGCTTTGGTTGAATCCTCCATGGGGTGTTCTAAAGCTAAATTTTGATGGAAGTTTTGGTCATTCTCTTAGTAGAGATGGAATTGGAAGTGTTATTAGAGATTGGTCTTGTGTGGTTGTTTGAAGCTATTCAGGGCCTATGGATTCGATTGATGCTAATGAAGCTGAACTTTTTTTGCTCTTTTGATTGGCTATCATGAGTTGCGTAGGATGGGATGTGTCACTGTTATTCTTGAAGGCGATTCATTTTCAGTTATTCAGTGGTGTTCTGGTCAATCTTCTTTTCCATGGTGGCTAGCGGATTGGGTGGAGGAAGTGCTGGATATTTCTCTTCAATTGGGTGCTTGCTTCAATCATATTTTAAGATAAGCTAATGTCATGGCAGATGCTCTTGCAAGGGAGGGAGTTTTTATTTCTTCTCTTACTTTTGATGTATAGTATCATTTTTGCTTTGGAGTTTTGTTTGAGCTGGCTGTTGTGGCTAATGTCAAAACAGCCATATTTCTGTTCAATTGGGTGCTTGCTTCAATCATATTTTAAGATAAGGTAATGTCATGGCAAATGCTCTTGCAAGGGAGGGAGTTTTTCTTTCTTCTCTTACTTCTGATGTATAGTATCATTTTTGTTTTGGAGTTTTGTTTGAGCTAGCTATTGTGGCTAAGTCCTATTTTGTTTCTTTTTCCAACTTCATTAAATTTTATTGTTATAAAAAAAAAAAAAAGAACCAATACTTGTCTTCAGGGGGAAGAATTACTTTGATAAAAGCAACCCTATCAAATCCTCTGATCTACTATATGTTTTTGTTTAAGATGCCAAAGATGGTGGTTGATAGGTTGGACTGTTTTAGAAGAAATTTCCTTTGGGACAGGCAAAGTGATAAGAAGAGAATTCATCTGATGAAGTGGTGAAACCAAAGTTTGCAAGTGGTTTAGGTATTGGTTGCCTTTCATAAAAAACATTTGGCTTTATTGGCGAAGTGGTGGTGGAGATTTGGGGAAGAAAAGGAAGCTTTGTGGAGAAGGGTTATTTTGTGTAAGTATGGTGAGGATGTGAGGAATTGGGTCCCAAAATCTGTCCCTAGATATAGGGTGTCAGGTAATATTGCTAGTTTGGGGGATGTTTGTGGAATTTCTTCATTGTGACTTTGCAACTTTTATTTAGAAGCATTTTCTCAAGGTATGTGGAATTTCTTGGTTGGTCCGTTTTTGTTCGATGATTGGTTGAGGGTGGGGGTTTTATATGAGCTTTTTCCTAGATTGTTTAGAGTTGTGAGTAACAAAAATGCGTCGGTAAAAGAATGTTATGTTCCTTCAAGGAATAATGTGTCTCGGGTTGTTTCTTTTAGGAGAGTTTTGCGTCAGTATGAAGTGGATGAAAATGAGTCTTTGTTGGGTCTTCTTTCTATTACTTTTATTTGCAGGGATGAGCAGGATTTTCGCATTTGGAAACCTTCCCCTTCGGGAAAGTTTTCGACCAAGTCCTTTTATATGGCCTTGGTAGGACCTTCTCTCACTCAGGCTCCTGGAGCATTTATGTGGTGTGGTTTGGCTCCTCCTAGAGTTGAGGTTTTTTGCTGGCTAGCAATAGCTGGCAAGGTTTCGACTGTTGATGTTCTTTGCAGGAAAGGGTTAACTCTGGAGAATATTGCGGATAGATGCTCGTTATGTGGGAGAGAGGATGAAACAATCAACCATTTATTTCTTCATTGTGACTTTGCAACTTTTATTTAGAAGCATTTTCTCAAGGTATGTGGAATTTCTTGGTGTCTTCCTAGTTCTCTTGTTGACATGGTTAAGGCATGGCTGTTGGATCCTTTTAGTGCAAATGTATTCCTTTTGCTATTCTTTGGTCTATTTGGAAAGAAAGAAATGATTGAATCTTTAAGGGTTCTCACATTGCAGTTGAGGATATTGTTCCTTTGGTGACTCTTTGTTTGTCTAAGTGGTTGTTATGCAAAAAAGAAATTTCAAATTTGAAGCTAGATGACATTGCTCGAGATTGGAAGGCTTGCGTGATGTCTAGTCCATCCAATGGAAAGGTCGTAGTTTCTTGGAGTCCTCCTCCCATTGGTTCCTTAAAGTTCAATGTTGATGGTGTAGTGAGAGGTAAACCAGGTCGAGCTAGCATTGGAGGAGTTCTTCATAACTACAAGGGGGATGTCTTATTCATGTTCTCCAGACATGTTGGAGAGAAGGGTTCCAACGAAGCCGATATTCTAGCTATTTTAGAAGCTCTTTGCTCATATTCTAGAAGATTCTTAAAAGATTTAATTGTGGAAAGTGATTCCCTTAACGCCATTTATAAATTAATTCTAAAAAGGGTCCATGGAGATTTCAGTTTATCTTGAATGAGATAAAATCTCTTTCTTCCTCCATTCCGGTGACCTTTTCCTGTGTGAGTCGATCAACTAATTTTATAGCAGATGCTTTGGCCAAGCAAGGGGTTGTTATGATTTTGGCCTTAGAGGCTTCTCTTTTGTAGTTGTTTCTGTTGTCTGGGTATATGTCTCCTATACCTAAGCTTGGTTTTTCCTTTTCTTCTTTTTTGGTGTAAGTTATTTTTTTTCTTAATATTTTTTGCGTTATCGTTAAAAAAAAAAAAAATTAAAGCACTTCGGTACAAAAGGCTTATACCGACAGAACAAACAAAGACCCAAAACAAGAGAGCACCAACACTAGAGACAGTCCAAAAAGAAAAACTCCCAAAGCTACAACACCCATCCTGGTCCCCAACTTAAGAGAAAACTATATCCTTCCAATTGGGCAATTCTGGATATCTTACCTTATCATTATGAAAAAGGGACAGTACTGCTCTTTCTTCATTCTTCCAGTGTTATTCTCGTACTTAAAACGTTGTTAACCAACCGGTAAATCAACCCAGGTCACTTTCGCGCATTAAACCCAAATTTGACAAGTCTATTAAGTAATACCATCTGCCCTCTAATGCGCTCTCATTCTCATCTTTGCCCTTAAACCTAAATTTGACATTTCTTGATTGAATCTTTTTCATAATCTGCTTTTGTTTTTAATAATTGGTATGTTCGAAATGCATTCTCTATCTATCCTTCATTTCCTTTCCCTCCGCAAAAGACCCCTGGCTCTCCATGGATCCAATACTACTCCATTACCATTCACGTAAGCGAACTGCACCAATGGATCCGTACCATCCAACCGGTGCACCTCTTGATGAGCCAGCCATCACTCAGAAAATCACACCCTTAGGAAATTCAGAACAATTAAGTTGCTCAATCTACTCATTCCTCTGCAAAATCCCTATTTCTTTCTCGAGTAATACGATTCCCACTCACTCAAACCTAGTAACTGTGACAAGAGCACCTTCCAACAGCGAAAACTTCCTACTTAAAAAAGCACAAAACCGTATTGAACTACAGCTGTTTGGATGTACCCCTAATTTCCATCAAATCGATCATTTCATTTCACAACCCAAACGAACAGATCCACATCCATCTAGATCCGCAACTAACGTCAATAGGAACATCCAAACATGCTCTTAAAGATTTAGATCGAGATCGAGATCTCGATGATAAATGAGAAATTAGGGTTAGGGAGGTAGGGGGAATGAGAATTACCTTGTCGGAGACAAATGGCATCTTCTCAGCTTCTTCGTTGCGGATCTGAGAGTGCTGATGCATGATGTCGTCGTCCCTGATGGTGGCCCAGTCATCAGCGGACAGGATCGGAACGTAGCTGGATGAGACGCAGTCCATCGCCTCATCGGACGGTGTTGATTTCCCCTTCACTTCTTCTTGACCCTGCTTCATCTCTCTCTCTCTCTCTCTCTCTCTCTCGATCTCTGTATACTCAAGTGAGAGTGAGTTCTGCGGAGGGACTAACAGCACAGAACGAACGAGTTTTTATGAGATATAGAGAGCCCTACTCAGAGAGGGTACGTGCGTAGGGTTGCAACCCGGACGGTTCCGGATGGGTCCACAAAACCGTTGGGCTCCGGATCTGATTTTGAATCCAATTCTATTTTGTTGGTTTGGGACCCGCTTTTGATAAGAAAATTTGGATCCGGTCCAATTAGAGGACTCAAATTTAAATTCAAAATTAATTCTATTTTCTTTTTATTTTTTATTTTTTTCTTAAAATAAATATATTATTCAACTTAATACAGTACATCAAGTCTGCAACATCCAGTTTTATACGTGAGAATGCTAAAAAAGAGTTTATTTTAAAGTATAAATTGCAATATCAAAAACTCATATGTCGGATCTCAAATCGGAACCTATATGGACTCAAAATGGGACCTATTTACCAATCGAAACCTAAATTAGGTTTCGAATTCAGACCCGTTTATGAATCGAAACCTAAAATAGATTCCAAATGGAACTTCCTGGTAATTGGAAAATCGAATATCCATTTGCAACCCTATATATATATATATATATATATATATATATTATTTTATTTATTGTATGTGAGGGGCACTTTGTTTGATCACAGCCGCTCGTAGGACTCAGGCCAAATGGATTGATATGTACCGTTGGATTGGTTATGAGTTGAAAGCATTACTATTTTTATTTTCCGAGAGATCGAGCCAATTGAGATGGACGACTAAAATGAATGGATGTGATCTTAGAAAGGTGGGCCCCACACAGGATAAAATCAGATATTATTTGTCAAGGGCATAATCTGAGAAATCTGGATCAGATATTATTTGTCAAGAGCATAATCTGAGAAATCTGGATCAGATATTATTTGTCATGAGCATAATCTGAGAAATCTGGATGTTTTAGATTTGTTAGAAGATGGGTCCCACATAAAGGCCTTGTCTTAGCCTATAAAGGCCGACAAAGGTAAATAGAGGCCTCATCTCATCCAATTGATAAAAGGAAGACGCTAAAGCGTATAGATGGTATGAAAGGCACACCTAAAAGATTTTTCCTGTTTTTGTAACTCTTGGTCTTGTGAACTAATTTAACAGATTCTGATTGATATTAGCATGGGAAGTTGCATATAAGAAACACTACTTCTTGATACAAGTAGATTTTAATGGAAATAAGATTTCTCTTAGGCAACTTTCATCATTGGAAACCCCTTTTATTCTCTTATAAGGAAATGAAATAAAGCGATATGGCCTTGCATTATACGAGCATGATCATTCCTATGTAGGGCTATATGGCTATAGGAGAGTTATGAAGAGTTACATATGATGTGTGGGTAGTCGTTCTTAAGTCACGGGGAAGAAGCAATGAGTCATGGGGGGTTACTTGGTTTGCCTATGAGTACGAGTATTTTTCATATTTGTACAAGTGTAAGTAGTGGGTGCAGTTATTTGTAGGAGTGTGAGTAGTGGATGGAGTTGTGGTAAGTTGGTTATAGAGAATGGGTCAAATTGTTGTAGTTATAAGTGCATGTATTTTATATTTAAAGATGGAGGAGATTAATGAAAGAGATATCCTATCTTTTAGCAATTTTTTCTTTAAGTTGTTGGAGGTCAAAGTTCCTCTCGAAGTGAACCTACAAGTTTTCTTTTACTCTAAAGAAAATAGGGTGAAAGAAGAAGAGTACACATAACATAAAGAATCATAAAACCTCCTTTAATCCTCACTCCTACTCTTATTACGATATAAAAAATCGAAATGCATCTTAACTCCTCCGAGTGTCCTCATATAGAAACAAATAGATATTTGCACACAACCAAAATTCTGCTCGACTCTTCCAACTTTAATCCTAATATAGAAATAGAGCATTATATTTTATGAATAAAACTGAAACGCATCTTACTCCTCTAACTTTCTTATATGGAAATGGATAGACATTTTTTTTTTACATTCATTCATGCATAAATTGTCCATGCCATGTTGTTAGGCATTCCACTTATGTTCTTACAAAGTCTCTGTAAAGTATTATATTCTTCACACCACAACAGCCTCAAGACTCAAAAAACACCTTGCCTTCACTCCTCTCTCAAATAACGAGAATTCCTTTCGTGAGTCTTCTTCTTCCAAAGAAAATAGGCTTTTATGGCTGCAAAGATAGCAAGTGAGAATTGACTTTGAATCCTTAGTCGTTCAATGTAAAAGAGCATATCCCGGTCACCATCTTTGCAAATTCTGGACCCAGATTCTTTATGCCATCCAGGGGCGGACCCATGTTATGCGACGTGGGTGCAGCCGCCCCAGGTAACTTCTTCAACTTCCTTTAAAAGGGCCAGGGTTGTATGGGCTATGCACCCATCGAAACCTAAGTCAACACCACCGCATGACCTGTGTCGCCCCATCCTAATATTGAGAAGTCCATTCGATTTCATTCAAACCCCCATCTCAAATCCGCATAAGCTCTCCATAAAAAGGCACTAATTAAGGATTCGTCTCCGGTAATGGCAGCAACAATGTCGTAGACTCCCTCTTTCTATCTAGCTATCTCTCTCATCTCTCTCTCTACAATAGAAATCCCCAAATATGCATCCTATAACGCAGAAACGGAGAAACCTCTCTCTCTCTCTCTCTCTGAGTTTCTATTGTCATTACTACATGAGATGTGCCTTTTGAGTTTCTACTGTGAATTCTATATTTGAGTTCCGTCTCTTGATTCCTTCATGGTCTGAAGTTGTTGGACATGTGGTTCATGTTAGAAAACCTTGGGTTTTAAAACCCTCTATGGAAGCAATCTAATAAAACTGTAAACATCAAATCTAAACCAGTAGAGTAGTTAAATGGTACCTGATTGTGCCATCTTGAAACTCTGATCCAACAGAAGGTTAATCTTCAATGGAGAATCACAACTCTCTTGTGCTTTGCCTTTCCTTCTCCAGTAAGTGATGGTGGCAGAAAAACTATCGTAAGCAAGAGAGTTACCCGGGTTACCTTTTATAAGCCTTAAATCTCTCATTCCATCAAAAAGAAAAATAATTCTCTAATTGTCCCTTTGAGTTAGCATTGAATGGCAACTACTAAATACCCTTTAAGACCATAAATGGAATCCAAACAGGGAGAGAACCATTTCATAGATTTGAAGTTGTGGTCATGTGGGGCACTACAAATAAATCGATCCAACATTCTCTCACTGGATCAATATGACCACAAAACAAAACAAACAAAAGATTTTTGGAAAAACTAATTTAGAAAAATGACCTTGACCGGTGATCACCATTTTTTGAAAAAAAAAACACTTGCCATGATAACTTTTATGCTAAGTCTTTAATTTGGATTAAGTAAATCTGATTATGTGAACTATGGCGGTTATATGTCTTTAACGACGTGCTTCCTTCCATAATTACTACAATAACATTATTACTTAACACAATCCTTAATAATGGTAAAATAGGATGATTTTCATGGAAATCCTATTTATTGGGTACAATAATACTATTTTTCTTTAATTTTCTCACTTTATACACTTCAATCACATGTGACAATAATTTAAATAAAGTAAAAAAAAAAAAATACGAAACTTATTTTAGTGATAAATATGACAGTGTCTTTACATATCTTCAACAAGGCAGTTCAATCAGGCCTATATTTCTAACATGCTTTTTGTAGTCTTTTGGCGCCAATGCCCTTGTCAAAGCATCTACAATCATGAGGCTTGTTGGGATCCCAACGATAGACACTACCTTTTCTTTTAGTACAAGGTATTTTGCTTTCAGAAATTTTGATTTACTAGAAACCTTGTCATTCTGAGCAAATCTTCTTGCAGCGTCATTATCACCATAAATCTTCAAGAGCTCAGAAATGGTGTCCATAACACCTAATCATGAGATAAAATCACGCATCCATAAAGCATAACCAGTGGTTTCAAAGCATGCCATGTATTCAGCATCAAATGTGGATGGAGTCACTAAAGTTTGTTTTGTACTTCTCTATGAAACTGCTCCGTCAACAAAAAGATGTATCTTGAAGTTGACTTTCTTGTATCGAGGCAACCGGCGAAGTCAGCATCCGAATAACCGACCACTTCTAATTGATCGGACCTTCTGTAAGAGAGCATGTGGTTTCTTGTTCCACTAAGTTATCACAAGACTTTCTTAACTCCTATCCAATGTGCCATTCCCGGATTAGTTTGATATCTAATAAGCATGCCAACTGCAAAACTGATATCGGGTCTAGTGTATGTTTGTGCATACATTAAACATCCGATTGCAGCAGCATAACGACAAGTTTCCATCTATTGCCTTTTAATTTCATATCTTGGACATTGTTCTTTACTAAACATGTCACCTTTTATCATAGGTACATTTTGTGCCTTACACGATTCCATAAGAAATCTCTTAAGTACATTTTTAATATAGGTTCCTATGATAACCCAAGTAATCCTCGAGGTTTGTCTTGATAAATCTCAATTTCTATTACAAAGGTCGCTTCACCCATATCTTTCATATCAAAATTGTTCTTAAGATATTCCTTAGTTTCGTAAATTATTCCAAGATCATTACTAGCCAATAAAATGTCATCGACATATAGGACTAAAATCATAAATCGGCTTCCACTAACCATGGATATATATAATGATCAACGGTATTTTCAGTAAAATCAAAAGATGTAATAATGCGGTTGAACTTTAAATACCATTGTCTGGAAGCTTGTTTAAGACCATACATCGATTTCTTTAATTTACAAACTAGTTTATTTTCGTTCTCTTTCACGAAACCTTCAAGTTGTTCCATATACACTTCTTCTTCTAGATTTTTATTTAAGAACGCTGTTTTGACGTCCATTTGATATAATTCTAAGTTGAAGTGAGCTACAATCGCCATAACATTTCTAAATGATTCCTTTTTAGACATCGAAGAGTAGGTTTCGTGATATTCTATACTTTCTCTCTGAGTAAAACCTTTGGCCACGAGTTGAGCCTTGAATAGTTCAACTTTCCCTTTGGAATCCCTTTTGGTTTTAAAGACCCATCTACAACCAACGGCTTTGGAATCCTTAGGCAGTTCAACGATATCCAAAACTTCATCTGTGTCCATTTTTTCTAACTCATCCTTCATGGCATCTTACCATTTATCGGAATTCTCATTTTCAATGGCTTCCTTAAACGTCTTAGTATCTTCTTTAATGCCAATGTCAGATTCTTCCTCTAAATACACAACATAGTCATCCGGAATAGCATGTTTTCTCATTCGAGTTGACCTCCTTAATATCTCAAGATCATATTCATTGATGCTTTGTTGTGTATTTTGAAGTGGATTATTATTTTGTTCAGGTAATATCTCATTAATGGGATTTTAAAAATTTTATGGTTGTTGTTCCTCTTGATAATCATTAACTTTGATATTAAGTGGAATAACAACTCTACTTTGTTCAATAGGCAACTCTAGTGGCTCCCTTATTTTATTGTAAGTCACAGTTCTATTATGATCATTCCCACATTTCTCATGATCCTCTAAAAATCTGGCATTTCCAGATTCAACAATTCTAGTTGTATGGCTCGGACAGTAAAACCTATACTCTTTAGACCTTTTCGGATAACTAAGGAAATATCCACTGATTGTTTTAGGGTCTAATTTCCTTTTTTGTGGGTTAAAAATCCTCACTTTAGATGGACAACCCCAGACTAAAAAAACGATTTAACCTGGGCTTCCTACTGGTCCACAACTCGAAAGAAGTTTTGGGAACTGCTTTCGTAGGAATACGATTCAATACATACATTGTCACCTTTAGTGCCTCTCCTGACGTTGAATCGGGTAAGTTGGTGTTACTAACCATACTCCTTACCATATCCATTAACGTTCTATTCCTTCTTTCTGCTACACCATTTTGTTAAGGTGTGCCTGGCATTGTATACTGTGCTACAATACCTTCCATTTTTAGAAATCTAAGCAAATGGGCCCTGGTTACGACCCGATTCAGTGTATGTACCGTAATACTCACCACCTTTATTGGATCTCATTACTTTAATTTCATGTCTAATTGCCTTTCCACTTCTACCTTGAAAAATTTAAAGACCTTTAAAGCATCAAAATTTCTTTAATCAAATAAACATAACCATATTGTGAAAAATCATCTATAAAAGTGATAAAGTATTCCTCTCCCGTAAAACATAGAACATGAATTTTACTACATATATCTGTATGAATAATTTCTAAGAGTACAGAATTCCTTGTGGCACTTTTCTTGTTTGTATTGATTTCTTTTCCTTTTATACAATCAATACAAACACCATAATCGGTGAAATCAAAATTGAGCAATAAACCATTAGTCACCAATCTTTTTATTCTCTGTTTAGAGATATGCCTTAATCTTTTGTACCATAGCCTTTGCTAGTTCTCATTTAGTAGCTCTCTTTTCATGCCGATGTATAATCCATAATTCATGTGAGGTGTGTGTAAAGTTTGTTCATATGTAGAATCTAGTTTTAATCTATATAAACCATCACACATATAACCATTCCCAATCAAATATATTAAATTGCTAAAAATATACATAATGCCATGTTCAAAGTTGAAATTAAATCCATTACAATCAAGTTTGGAAATTAAAATCAAATTTCTAAAAATACCAAGAACCAAGAAAGTATTTTTTAAATCTAGGACATGACCAGTGTCAAGCACAAGCCTATAAGTGCCTACAGCTTCGACCCTTGATTCCTTCTTATTCACCATCGTAATAGTTTTCTCGCTATTATTTGGAGTCCGCCTTGAAAGGAATCCTTGCATACAACTAGATATATGAATGGTTGCTCCAGAATCGACCCACCAAGAATTTGATGGGATATTAGCTAAGTTGGTTTCTTGACATACAAAAGATAGATTTTTTCCTCTTTTTTCAAACCATCCTTTACGCTTTAGGCAATCCTTTTTAAAATGTCCGTTTTTTCTACAGAAAAAACATTTCTTATGTGCACCTTTCTCTTTCCTGTTGGGTTTTGCTTCCTGAACATTGGCTTTCTTTTTGCATTTTCCTTTTCCTTTAGACTTATTTTGAAAAAAAAAAATTAACAATAAGTTGTCCCTTAGCCTTAAGCCTCCTTTCTTCTTGATCAGCTTTTGCGATCAACTCATTCAATGACCACGGAGTTGAGCTCTGGTTGGAGGCTACTTTAAATGGGCCAAACTCGGGAGGAAGAGAATTGAAAATGAATTGCACCAAATATTTTTCAAACATGGTCATATCAACTTCTTTCAATTTAGAAGCGATATTTGTTATTGTAAATATGTGTTTTTTTACTCCCAATGTTCTATTATATTTTATGTTTGTAAGACGGCTAATCAATGATGCACATAAAGCTTTATCATTTATTTAAAATTGACCTTTTATAACTTATAGTAGGTCCTTTGCATTTTCTTTCGCTTTGATGGAACCTCTAATGGTCCTCGAAATTGATTTTGTAATAATTTTTATTACAACCTTATTAGCCTCAATCCATTTAAAATAGTTAGCCCTTTCATCAACTGAGCTCGCATCCGTGGGTGTTGCTGGCTTAGGCTCATCCAAAGCCATATCAAAGTCCAAATAAGTAATAGCTAACAATAACATGTCCAGTTATTCAATAAAGTTTGATCCATCTAGCATGGGTATATTCCCTAAAGTCGAAAGTGATGCCATGGAATTTGTAACTGAAGAAAAATAAACAAGCAATACTAAGTTATGTGATGTTTTAAGTTTATCTATGCAATATACTTAAATTTTAAAGTGATATGTACATCATTGTAAACCCACATTTGGGTTGGAAAAACAATATGTAAATATATTACTTTTCTTTGAATATGACCATGTTTATAATATGTAATGTGATTGTATTGAGTATATATTTATTTGGGTATAAATCAAATACAAGCAAAACACATTTATTAACCATGTCATATTCCAATTTCAAATTATGGACAATCGTACCTTTGGGCTTAATCGAACAATTTCCTTTATGAAATTGCAATTTTTAAGTGTTGTCATATTCAAACAGTAGAGTTTGTACTTCCTCAACTCAATTTAGGGATTTAAACAATTATTTATAATTGGGTCGCTTTGGCAGCTACCAAGTTAAGAAATTGTTGAATTTTTTAAATTGATAACAACACTTAAGTGATAAAGTTAATTCATTCGTTCATTAATTGTGATGAACCAATCAATCAAAAATATTGGTCCATATGCACCATTATATATAATTTCCAAATAACTTTATTATATCACATTTAAGTTGATTAGGAATCATTTCATAGGTCAATGGTCAAAATTATCATTAATTGATCATTGATCAATACCTAATATCTTTAATTGATTCACCATAACCATACATCCATCCAATCCAAGAAATAAATAACTCTAAATATTAAACCATAGTAGCATATCTGAATATTAACAATAAAATAGAATTCTGATTTTGCTAAATAAGTAAAATTAGCAGTGGAAGTACAAAAAAAAAGAGTTAAGCATAATGTTAAAATAAAATATGCTCTAATTTAGAGTGATTAATCAGCCCATCAGATCTATCCATGTGACAGATCTCAATGCCATCAATACACAGAAGAAAACGGATCGTCGATCCATGTCCAGATGTGTCTTTTTTTTTATCAAAATAATATATGTACCGTTTATTATTGACCAATCTATTCAATCCTGAAATTGATCAATGAATTCAGAATGTTATATATGTCCAACACTATCAATTTAACGGCTATGGTAGGATTGAATAAGCAATATATAAAATAATTAGAATCAAACTTTAATGATCAATCTAACTTGATCTTGACCAATCAATGCCCAATAAAAAGTTTCAAAACTCAATTAGACCATATTAATGTCCGATAGAATGATTTGATGGTAAAAAATATCATCAGAATAATCAAAACCATCGACCATACTATAATATACAATTTCATAGTTCAAGGTCAACTTTTAAACTTTGATTTGGGTCACTCTTGAAGCTTATTTTGGTCAATTGAATGTACAAATATGTACCGTCTAATAAGTGGGTCCAACTGGAAAAACTTCACTCCAAAACTGAAATGGGCTTAGTGACCCTGCTCAACCCACAATTGGCCCATAAACTGGCCCAGACCAGAAATTGACCTAGTCTAGAATTCTCATGAATGGCAGACTAGGTCAGGTTGGGCTGAACTAGAACTTGACCCGGTCGGCCACACAAAATGAGGCAAATCTCATTTGGAATCAAAATATCATTTGGAATTAAAATCTCTTCAATTGAGATTTTGACACAAAAGGATGTCCTGTGTGCTGTCTTGCGCACGATATGAGCAGGACAGCATACGACCAATTTTTTTTTATTTTTTTAAAATAAATATCATAAAAATACATATCCCTTATTACTTTTCTGACACACTCTTATGTTATCATTATCATGCTACTGTCCAAAAAATGATTACAATAACAAAAAATGAGATTACAACCTCTTATGTAATTCTTAAATAAAAATAATTTAAATGATAGAAAATAAATCTTTTCTTCCCATCTCTTTCAGATTGGGTTGGGCACTGTAATCTTCATTTCTGAGGCTATCATTATCCAATAAATTGAATACCATTTATCAAATACCCAAAAAATTCTTTCCTTTCAGTATTTAGGTATTTATTCCTGAAGAATCCAGAAAGCATCGATAAAACGATAATAGATCATTGGATTGAAACCAGCAGGCTTTGATACCAAATGTTAGAAAACCTTGGGTTTTAAAACCCTCTCTGGAATCAATCCAATAATTCTGTAAACATCAAGTCTAAACCAGTAGAGTGGTTAAATGGTACCTAATTGTGCCATCTTGAAATTCTTATCCAACAGAAGGTTGGTCTCTAATGGGGAATCATAACTCTCTTGTGCTTTGCCTTTTCTTCTTTGGTAAGTGATGGTTGCAGAGAAACTATCGTAGCCAAGAGAGTTACTCGGGTTGCCTTTTATAGGCCCTAAATCTCTCCTTCCATCAAGAAGAGAAATAATTCTCTAATTGTTCCTTTGAATTAGCATTGAATGGCAACCACTAAATACCCTTTAAGACCATAAATGGAATACAAAGAGGGAGAGAACCGTTTCATAGATTTGAACTTATGGTCATGTGGGGCACCATAAATAAAACGATCCAGTCGTTCAACCTTACTCAAAGTAGGAAAGCTCCTTACTCAAATTCAACGAGAGAGTCATGTTTATTCATAAATAATTTAATAAATATTTAAAAATGAACCAGTTACTTATAAAATATAAATATACATTTATTTACCTGCATTCATGATAATTAGTTTAAATTAATAAATTTATATATGCAAGAAAGATAGATTAGGTTATATATATGCAAGAAAGATAAATTAGGTGAAAAATATCTAGCAAAAGTTCTGCACCACCCAAACAAAATTCCCGGATCCGTCACTGATGCCATCCATATAGCTACTGCAATAAAGATCTTTTATAAGAATTCCATGACATTCTTTGTGTCATTTCTGATTTTAAGAAAGAAGTTGGAAGAAGTGGCCATTATCTTTGATTTTAATTTGGCACTAGCACAATAACCCGTGCTTAGCACAGATATATCCATACATTTCAAATTCAATATCTATATATTTAAAATCTAAAATATTCATACATTGCAAATTAATATATATACAATAAAAAAAGATATATGAAAATTGAATGAATGATTATTACAAATTTTATATTTATAAATTTAGAGAATTTTAATTTATGAACTTGTACTTGTGAAATTCCCATTCAATGCGACAAACACTTAAAATTTGGTTTTTAGAGAAAAATTATAGAAATAATAAAAGAAGAGAAGAATATGAAAGTACCATTTTTGGAAAATGAAAAGGAAGTACAGAAGAAAGGGAATGGGAGAAATGGGTTATGAAGGGAATTACAAAAAGTGATGTTAGAAGTGGAGTCGATGAGAGTTCATAACTGAGTAGTAGTTATAAAGGATAACCGATTGCACGTAATATGGGAATAATGGTATAGTGGTTCTAGATAGTGGGATAACCTTTAGTCAAAATTACAAGACATGGTCAAAATTTAAGTGGGATAACCTTTTGTCAAAATTACAAGACATGGTCAAAATTCAAGCCAAATCCCTTGGCTATAATATATTACAATTTGTGGATTTTTCTTTCTTTTTCTAGTTTTTCAATTGTTGGGCCAATTATTATTATTTCTTAATTTATATGCTCGGGCCTTAAAAGAATTTACATAGGTCATGTTTTCAGTTTGTAGTTCGAACCATCGTGAGCATTCAAACTCTACACATCCATCTACTTGCCATCTCTATTGAATAAGTATTTTGGGGCATTTACCAAAAAACCTCCACTAAATATGAAAAGCACAACTCAAAATCCAAAACTTTTATAATATCAGATGAAGACCTCACGCCTAAATCCTCTTAACTTTTTTTTCATTTTGCCCATTATTCGTTGATGTCAATGAAACCCATAACCCCCAAATCGATAAAATAGAAAAAAGAAGAAAAAGAATAGGAGAATAAGAGGAGAAGGAGAAATCATGCAGAAGCTTGATCTTCCTTCATCCCATCATCAAGACTCGAGAAACTTAACCTACACCTTTTCCCATCTCTAATCTTCAACCACCTTTCTCATCTCTTCTCATATTCTCCACTCATCTTATATTATTTTTTGGTGAAAGGTGAATGGAAGGGTGGTGCCATGTCTTTTTTGTATTTGAGGAACCATATCTTTTTTGTTTAGTGTAAGACCCCGACTCGAGTGACCTCGATTAGTACTAATTAAGTCGTATGTTAGTTCTAAGCGTGATTAGTAGATTTTGATTAAGTTGGGATTAGAATAGCTCTTTTATAGCTGTGTGAATTTTGAGTGCCTTTTTGACTTAGTGAGACCCTTTGGGGTTCCTTTAGTGACTTTGCGTGTACTTGGGGATTATTTGAGATTCCAGTAATTCGTATTTCAATCTCGTTCTACTCATCTCATTAATCTATACAACTTTCGTATAGATCCCGTCTCCATCCGGAACCCCGAAACCCGACCTTCCTAACATCAAGGGCAAAACAGTCTTTTTACACCAAATCTGGACGCAAAGTTCAATGTTCCTGAAATCCTTGAAATATATACTTTTTAGAAATCAGATATTTTGACGATTGTTTTTCTCTTTTTCGTCGAACTCATCCGAGGTCCCGAAAGCATGATTTCAGCCCTATAAGAGTTACTAGAAGTGGAGCCCATCTCACTTGTTGTATAAAAGGAGAACTCTCCTTCTCTTCTTCCTTTTCCAGCTCAAACCCAACCCAAGCTAGGGTTTTCCTTTTTATCTTCTCCTTCTTGCTCTTCCATCTCCAAATCACTACGTACCTTGCATCTCTTGAGGATTGGAGGTCACCACCTTCTTCCTCTCCCTGAAAGCTCCCTCTTGATACCGTTTGTGGAGGAAACCGCCCACTTCAAAACCTTCTTTGAACCATTCTTGTCCATTTGAAGACCCTACAAGTAAGCTTCTCATTCAATCTCTTAGATTTGTGTTCTTCTAGCCCTGGAAAAACTCCATCTCCATTGTTACAAGTTTTCTCTTCTCCATTCTTGATTTTTGACTATTAGGATTTGTATTTGGGGGTTTTTGTATGTCTTATAGGTTGTCTCTGAGAAGGACTTGATTAGAGCTTGTTTTGCTAAGCTTGGACCCAAGGCAAGTGGATGAATAGATATTATGAGCATTAAATGGTTTTTATGAGAAATGTGGTTGATTTTATTATTTCTATTCATGCTATTCTTGACTTGCATTGATTTTGAAATAAATGCACATGAAAGAGTCTTATTAGCTCATTTATTGTCTTTGAAAGGTTGGTTTATAGTTTTTGTTTATCTCTTGGATATAGCACAAATGAGTCCTTGTGATTGGTGGTTTCTTCTCATTCTCTTGTGATTGTTGTGGTTAAGAAAGAGGTGATTGGATGAGTATTTATAGAAGTTTTGATGATGGTTTGAATAATGTTTGAAGGAGGCACTCGAGCGAACCCTCCCAGAGAGTCCTTCCAAAGAGTCCGCCGCTCGAGCGAACCTCAGTTCCGCTCGAGCGATGGGTACTGTTCACTTGGGATTATGTTGGGAGCAAGAATGAAATGTTTAAATGTTTGGGAGAGATTTATTGGGACCCCCTTTGTGTCGGGGATGTTTATTAGGCGTTGTGTGAAGCCCGTTTGAGAAAGAAACCATATCACGAAGATTCATTAAAGTTTTGAAATTACCAAGGTGTATAAGGAGCCCGGAATGTCTCCAAAACTCAAAGAGTACCAAGTCTATACTGAAATTGACATACGGGACCCCTATTCACATTGAACTAATCTTGAATCCCGCTACTCGTCCCGAAATTTTGAAAGTTCAATTGTATTCCATTGTTCCCGAATTTTGATATGCACTCCCGAAATTCATGGTTTATGATTTATCATTCCCGAAAACATTGAAATTACAATTGTAGCATTTTGCTAGTGCCGATGCATTACCTGATATTGAAGTGACGCTTGTTCATTCGAGCACCCCCGTCCCACCCATTTATATGATTGCATCTTATGTATTTTTATACATGTCACATTTCTATTGTGTGACCTGTGAGTCGGCACCACTAAGCTTAGACGACATTGTCGGTTTAATCCACTGACTTGGAGGTCCCTCTCCCGTCCCGCCAGCTGCAATTTGGATCCCGATACCCGGTTATTACCATGGTCCCGTCCCAATACCCGGCTTGCTACTGTGGTTCCCGATACCTGGCTCTCTACCGTGGTCTTGTCTGGTATAATTATATGTATATGTATATTTCATTGAATCTCCTCACCTCGTGTGACAGAGATCAACGCCCGATGTGCTCTTGTCACTTCGGTGATAGAGGATTTAGCTTTGTGTAATTGTCATTTTCCTAGATCCTGATTCCTTGGTACCTTTACATGCTTTTAAATTGCATATTTACTTTCAAACAAGTGATGCATTTCTTTTATGAGAAATATTGTTTAAACAAGTTTTAAATGTTTTCCAAGGTAACTTCACGTATTATTGTATTGTTATATCCTTTCACCCACCTGCCAGATCGTCATGTTTGACCCATTCTTTGGTACTCAGGTCCAAACGCCGATTACCCCGAGGCGGAGTTTGAGGAGGCGGTCGGAGAACCGCAACGCTTATTTCAGTGGCATGCCGATGATGCCGCTTAGACATTTGGCTGCCTCGAGATACGATACACTTTTGGGAATCGTGGATAACATATTCTTTTGAGGAACTATTTGGTTGTACTGGCCTTTGTTGGCCTTTATTTTTGGGGAATGTTAACTAACTAATCTTTTGTATAAACATTAACTTTACTTTTGGGGAAAATGCTTATGAATATTGCTCACTTTGATATACTTTGTTTTATATTGATGTGTTACCAGTCTTGTTGATGAGAATGAGATATAGACTTGATTTGCTACAAGTTTCCGCACTTAAAAAAATATTATGTTGTGTGAGATCTTCACCGTGGACACTTGTAGGAAATCACGTACACGGGTGGCACCATCTCATTGACTCGTGTACGTATTAGCCAAAATAAATATATGTTCAATGGCATTATGGCATCATCATCCAAATTCAAATTCAGTCCCGATCCCAGATCAGGCCCGCGGGCCTGGTCCGGGGTCGTGACATTTGGCTTGCATCTTAATGGATTGTATTTAGATATTACCATACCATATATATTTTTTGTGAATAGTGAATGACGAACGATGGAACCATGTTTTTTCAATAGTGGTGGATGCTTTTTTTTTTTTTTTTTTTTTTTTTTTTTTTTTTTTGTGGATGTATGAACTATGGCCTTTTATAATGGTGGAAGTAAATTTTAGGGGATGGAAGAACTGTGTTTTTATTTGATTAGTTTGTATTTTGGTGAATGATGGGTGGTAAATGCAAATGGACAGGTATATGAAGTTCACGTGAGACTAAAAGCCAAATCTGATAAGATATAGGAAAACACAATATTTGTCGATATCAACTAATTATTTGATATATTAGTTGAAATCGACGAATAGACACGGATGGACAATTTTCATGTCATTCAAGAAATACAATATTCGTCGATATCTACTAAAAATCCGTTGATATCAACTAATTATTAGTCGATATCGATGAATAGTCATTGATAACTAAATTTCAGGTCATAAAGAAAAATATAGTATTCATCGATATCGACTAAAAATTCATTGTTATCTTTAAATAATATGTCGATATCGGTGAATAATCAATGATATTCAACTTTTCAAGTAAGTGTGGAAACACGTCGATTTAGCTAAAAATTCATCAATATTGACTAATAATTACTTGATATCGATGAAAAAACCACTTTTAATTTTCAAACTATGAAGAAGTCATGTTCCTATCAACTCCCTCTTGACAAATTCATTTGGAAAAAAATGATATATATTGCATTTCAAGTTGTTTTGAAGCAAAACTAGAACATTCAAATCATAGACTTCCACATTAACAAACATTTG
The DNA here is from genome assembly GCA_028538565.1 of Umbellularia californica. Lineage (NCBI taxonomy): Eukaryota > Viridiplantae > Streptophyta > Magnoliopsida > Laurales > Lauraceae > Umbellularia > Umbellularia californica. The sequence goes on from JAPQWN010000002.1 coordinate 31,951,406, forward strand.
CATTAACGACCCATTCCACATCCAAAACAACAACAATCCACATAAAAACCATCCACATGAACAAATTGTTTCACAAACAAAGCAATATTCATCTATATTCTAACCATCGACATTAACAAATTGCAACCATCCATATTGAAACGTGTTCCACATCTTTTTTCTTTGCTGGAAAACATTTTCCATATTCATATCAACAATGATCCACATCAATAACCATCAACTTGAACAACCTATTCTACAAACAAATCAATACTCATCTACATTCTAACCATAGATATTAACAAATAACAACCATCCACATCAAAACTCGTTCCACATTCCAATCAACAAATATCCATCCACTAATTCGTCGAATCCATTATGGAATGTGCACAACATCATAATTAACTTTGTAGATTCGAACTCACACATGCATGTCCCTACTATAACTTAGTGACCTCTCCTGATGAATTGATGGTTTATAGATGAATTGTAGTTTTTGCACGCTCAACAATTGAGTACTCAAAATTTATCTCTTGGATAAAAGTAACTCTTTTGTTATATCAAAGAATCTTGTTGATGCGTGCTGCTCCAATTCCCAATCTCTATTCTTTGGATAGGTGTATATAGTGGAGAAATTTAAATTGGCGGGCAATTCTGTTGTTTGGGACTTGTTTTTTTGGAAAAACCTGATGAATTTTGAAATTACAAATCTTTCTAGTTTGCTTAGGTTGCCATTGCTCTGATTCCCCATAGGATCACCATCCACATTGAACTTCTATCCTCCTGCTTCTAGGTCGTTCTCTCTCTCTCTCTCTCTCTCTCTCTCTCTCTCTCTCTCTCTCTCTCTCTCTGTGTGTGTGTGTGTGTGTGTGTGTGCAACGAGCTTCCATGTCTCTCTTTATTTATTTAGCCCACATTATCATCCCTAAAGTCTTCTGTCAACAGAAAGCATTTCATGATCCTCACTTTGATGATATTGATGAGGATATGGAACGATCTTTTGACTATTGAAGTCTCAGTTATTTATGTTTTCTGATCAACATTAGCATCACTTTTGGTAATACCTTCCAAAGCATTTAGCCTCTTCTAAAATGGAATGTTGCCTAAATTCTTCAGCTTTTATGGTAAAGAATGCTGTATGCTGAACAGCCTTAGAAAATGATACTGTGGCGATTGGGTATAACTTTAGGTGTTGAATAGATATAATCATTCATCTTCTAGTTTGGATAAATAATGTAAGAAAGCACAATCAAGTGTTCTTCTCCTCCATCGTCATCATCATCATCTTCTTCTTCTTCTTCTTCTGGTACAAGAAACTATGATGCAGGCTGATCCAGCTGAGCCAACCCCCAAGGCCCATGACTGGGTCGGATCGAGTCCATGAGATCCTTATCCTTTAGATTTTATTTGGTTGATTAGCAGTTTCTATTTTTGTTTTTAATTATGAGTTGTGATTAAGCAGAATTAGAAAGTGTGATTTGTTTTAAATTAAGGAGGATTTCTAATCATGGAAGGATCCCTCTATAAATAAGTATATTGGGGATACCCAATGACAGAACATTTGTTATTGAATATAATTTATTTTGAGTTTTTTTTTAAGAATGTTGTTTTCTACTATTGTGGGCGTGCCCTAGTGCTTGAATCCTTCTTTAGATTTGATCAACCTCAGATAAGGTGTTGATCTATCTGGTCGCAGATTTGAGGTTGCACCAGATTGGTATCAGAGTCGAAAAATTGCTTTATTTATCAGGTACCTATTCTCATCTAATTATTTTCAATTCCACCTTCAACTTTCAACCCATTTGACTCCCTGCATCAATCCCAAATCCACTTCTTCTCCAATCACTATCACCCAAACACAATCACTTATATCCAACAGCCCTAAACCTAGCCAGGCTCTACCTCACACCTCATCACTCCAACCCATATCCCATTCTCCAATCCTTGTCATTCTAGAAACCCCAAACTGAATTGAAAAAAAAAAAAACTGCAATACCAAATCCCTTTCGATTCAAGACTCAAAAGTCCCCAATTGCTCAGGCCTTAAACCCAAGTCCAATTGGCAAAAGTCCCCTTAAACTGTCCAAGTTCTAAATGAAATTTCCTATTTCCAAACCCAAAATTTCCAAAATCCCCTTTGAACCGTACCCTAATTTTATGAATCTGATCCCTAATCCACCAAAAACCCTAATTTCCTAAAGCCCTAAACCCAATCGACCCCAAATCACCCCTTAATCCAATGCTTGGTTCAAAATCGTAGTGCTAATTTTATTTACCCCAAAAAACCCCAAAAAATAGAATATTCTAAAATGGTAGAAAACAATATCTTTCTCCATTAGTAAATACTTTAAAGAAAAATATCGGTCCCCCCTAAGTCATTACATCTCGTATCAGTGTCTTATTTGATACTTATAAAGATTGCTATGAATTCAATAGGCTTACATGTATATATTAAAATAAGTCCAAATATCATAAATTTTACGATATGCATTGCAACCATAATTTTGTACTAATCATTAGTGTAATTAAACACTTAAAGTCAAGAAACTACTACTAGTAGTATAAATGTGATGGAACGCGCTCCGAATGCCGTGGGTGCTACCGGGGTCGGCGGACGTGGGAGTCCGTCGAGTCCGGCCCTTTCGCGCCCGGGGGGCATGAAGCGTGCATCAACATTTCTTTTGTGTGGGTGTGCCAGCTTTTCTATTTTACTTGGAATTGCAAGTGGTAATCCGGATATCAACCTTCGCAAGTAAAAAGGAAATCAACTTCTTTCAAGTTTTCCATTGCACAAATATTTAAGAAAAGAGACATTTTCTTGGTTTGCCGTGAAAGGCGATTTTGTTTGGCATTTATAGCCGATTTTGGCGTTTATAGCCGATTTACAATTCTCATCAATAATGAAAGACAAGAGTTGTGATTTTTGTCTCTTTTAGAAAAATACAAACTACAATGAAAAGCAAGAAAAGGAGGATATAACTTCTCAGGAGATTGTGGGGGACTCGTTCAGATTGACGGTCGCAAGCCATGTATGGGCTTCGCCATCATCCATGCAGATGAGAACAGAGGATGTTCTTGATTCGCTTGGTTTAGCTATAACCTCAGGTTTTTAGAGGACAAAGACCAAGAGAAGGTCCTATGTCTAATAAAAAGCTAAGTAGACGGGCTGAAAAGCCACGTCTAAGCCATTGGAGGCAGCAGGAGAAGGCAAGGACCTTGGGGGGGTACCCCCCAAGGGACTTTTGTCACCTTGTAGTGGTGGCCGGTGCAGAACTTCAGCAGAGTTTTTCTCTCTTTTTCTTTCTCTCAGATTTCTGGATCTGTGGTGCTTTGGAAGTGATCTCCGATTGATCGATCCGGATTTCAATGGAATGCTCTCCTATTTATAGGCTTTTGGTAGCCATTTAGGAGAGTTTATGGGCTTTAATGGCTTTAATGGGAGGAGTTACAAGATTTATTTCTTAATTTTGTAACTCCTTTTTCCTTGAATCTGATTGGCCGATGGAGATTAAGGGCTTTTAATCACCTTAATTACCATAATGGGAGGAGTTTCATGGGTTAAATGCCATGAATCAATTGACTTGTAACTCCCAAATGCTTGCTTCTGATTGGGCCGTCCAAAGAAATGAATTAATGACTGCAATAAAGTTAGTCAATTAACCACATTAATTGGTCGCCGAGCAGTCGAAGAGTCGCGGGCCGTTCCGTGTCTTCTGGAATTCTTCTGGCGATGATGATCGATGGATCTTCATGTTGATCGACATCGGATGAACATGTAACTTCAGACAGTGATAGCTAAGAGCGGGCCGGTGACATCTGTCCTGTCGATTTTTCGATCGATTGGGCGGAAAGTACACTTTTTTGGCCGACCGGTTGGCGAACAATGTTGATTTTGATACTTTTGGAGGTTGACCCGTGATTTTAACGGATGTCGGAGGACATGAGTCAATTTCAAGCACTAAAAATCACATTTTCAGGAAACCACAGGGGCCAAAGTGCGCGAAACGCGAAAAAGGACGGAAAAACGGGTCACCGGCGAAAAATCCGGTGACCCGGACTTCCATGGTCGCCGGCGACCATGGGCCGGCGACCCTGGGCCATGGTCGCGGGCTGCGACCCTGGGGGTTTTTCCCCCTGTTTTTGGTCCGTTTTGTGGTCTTTTTCGTCGCCGTTTTCTTCTGTATTTTTCCTGACATTTCTTCTCATTTATTGGCTTGATTTCCCTGTAGAAAACCTGATGAGAATCCTTGCATTTTTAGAGTGCAAAGTTTCCAATTTTCCGGGAAAGCCGAAGACTTTGTCGCGTAGAGCTGCTGATTTTCCGCCAGAAGCTGAAACTTGGTCAAACGATGTCGGAATGACCTGAAATTCGAGGTGAAGCCTCCTGAGCAATAAATAAGACCAACCATAGGCTTTTGTTTGAGTTTTGAAGCCGTTTGGGGTCCCATCGATGCTTCACTTAATTTTGCTGCGGGGAAAATGCCGAGCTTTGATATGTGGCCAAACGATGTCCGATTGACCTGAAATTTGACGGGGAGCCTATTGGAGTCATTTTGAGACGTTCCATGGGCTCCGTTTTGGATGTCATGGTCCCGGGTTGCTCCGCCGCCGGTAGGCTTGATTTTCTCTCGGAGCATCGAAACCTGGTCAAACGTTGTCGGAATGACCTGAAATTTGACGTGCAGCCTTTTGGAAGCATGTTGAAGCCACTCATGCACTTGGTTTGATGAGCGAAGGCTTCGGTGGTTCCCTCCGTCGGGAGGCTTGATTTTGCTGCTCGAGCATTGATGGAGGGTCAAACGTTGTCGGTTTGACTTGAAATTTGGCATGGAGCCCTTTTGAGACATGCTGGAGTCATCCGTAGGCTCTGATCGAAGTTTTGACGTCTCCGATGATGTCGCCGCCGGGAGTGCCAATTTAGCTGTCGGAGAAGCGAAGTTAGGCCAAATGATTCTGAAATGGCCCGAAACTCCTTGTGTACTCCTCTCTTGGCTGTCTTGAAGGATCTTGCAGTTTTTGTTTGATTCTGACAAGATTTGATTTTTTGGAGAAGTTGCATTGCCTATTTATGGCAGGTTGCGACTTCATGCAACTTTCTTGATGTTGAAGAGGCAAAGTGACATTTTTTGGTGTCAACAAATGCCCCCTCGAGGTACAGCGACGAGTTGCTTGACTTTTGTAGTCGATGTGCCTCGAAGAGATTTTTGAAGGAGAGCTTGTGTCTTGACCAAGAGTCTTTGAGCAATCTTTCATTTGGTAGAGTAGCCTTTGAGCTTCCAGGGGAATTTTATGGTAATGAAAGGAATCAAATACCATCTCGAGGCAAAGTTTTGAAGATGACATCAGGGATGTGGATTTAGGCTTTTGTTTTTGACCTTGTGACCTAACAAGCTGTATGTGGCAGGTTAGGGGGGTCGGGTTTTGGTTTTGACCTTGTGACCCAACAAGCTGTATTTGGCAAGTTGGGGGATCATGATTTGGTTTTTGGTTTTGGTCTTATGACCTAACAAGCTGTATGTGGCAAGTTAGGGGACCAGGATTTGGTTTTTGGTCACTCTTTGAGACTGTGTGGGTCCATTGGAGTGGTTTGGATTTTTTGTTGAATGTCAATTTCAAGATTTTGGCTCAATTTGGTTTATGAGGCTGGATGGTTTGATTTTTGGAAGCTCATGGGGCTTGGAATTTTTTGCATGGTTCAATCAACTCAAAAGAGGCATGGAACCATTTTTGTATGCTCTTGGTAAGAGGGATTTTTTTTCCTGACTAAAAGCCCATTTTTTTTTTTTTTTAGTGCCTAGGTGGTCAAACCTGGCTCATATGGGCTAACCCATGGGACCTTAAGCTTTTTAGGATGGCTTAGATCTCATGTGGGGCCATTTTTGTAAAGAATATCTAAAGATATCTCATTTGGATAGAGAATATCTAAAAATATCTTTATGGGAGAGAATCTCTCATATTCCCTTAATTTGGGAGAGAATATCTCAAGGTATCTTTCTTTTTGGGAAAGAATCTCCAATCTCCTATTTTGTTGGAGAGAATCTCTCATTGATTGATTTTGGGAGAAAATCTCTCAAAGACATCTTTCTTTTTGGGAAAGAATCTTTCTAATTCCTTTTCTTTTGGTAAGGTTACTAATTAGTAACACTTACCTTTCTTTTTTGTTTCCTTCTTTGATTTGCTCTCTTCTATAAAAGCAAGGAGGAGGATAGATCTCTTGCCCTTATTGCTTTCTTTTGCAACAATCTCAAGAGAGCTCCAAGACCAAGAGTTCTTTTTCTTCAAGGATCTTCAAGCTTTTTTCTTCTTCTTCTCCATCAATGGCTTCAAGTAAGTTTTCTCTCTTTTTCTTTCAAGAAAACTCCATGTAGAGAATAGGATGGTAAAAAAAAGTGTCTCTTCTCTTTTTTTTTTTCTTTTTTCTTTTCTTTCTATTCTTCTTCTCTTTTTTTTTCCACGTGATTTCTGTTTTTTTTTTTTTCGTGCTTCTTTCTTTCTCTTTTTTTCTTTTTGCACGTTTTCTTTCTCTTTTTTTTTTTTAGAAAGTTTCTCTTTTTTTTTTAATAATGAATAATGCGTTTTTATGCAAATCTAGATGTTCATGCATGTACTTTTTGTAGATTTGAATTTGAGAGCACGATAGCATACCTGAAAATCTTTGCAAATTTGGGAATTTGGAGCTCGCAGCGATGTTGAGCCCTTCTTGATTTTGCTGAGATTTTGAGGTTTCGAAAGTTTGGAGTTTCGGAGGTCGCAGCGATGTTGAGCCCATCTTCGAACTTTCTATTTCTTTCGGGGTATTTCCCTTTTCTTCAGAATTGCCCCGGAACCATGCCAAAATTTCGCCAGATTTTCTTTTAGCGAAATCCTGTCATTTTGATGATGATCTTTTTTTTTTCTTTTCCAACCTTTGCAGGTGGTTCCTCCAGAACGAACAAGGGTAAAGAGCCTGCTACAAGTGTACCTCGTCGATCCGCCAGATCTTCTAATGTGGCTGTTCAGCAGGCCTGGGAGAAGGTATGATTCTTCCTTTTTCTTTTTCTGCTTCTTTCATGGGGCTTTCCATGTTTTGATTTGTTTTCTCACGCTGCTGCTGCTTCTTTTTTTTTTTAGCAGAGGATGAAGACTTGGCGATGCCTGAGGTTCCGACCGATGAGGCGGTGATGGAGCCGGTTATGGCATCTGAAGAAGAACCGAGGGACTCTGGAATGATTCCAGAATCTCCAATTGGTATAACTTCTTTCGCTTTCTCTTTTTTTTTTTTTGGCCTGCGACTTGATTTGCTAACATTTTTCTTGTCAGCTGACTTACCACAGGATTCCGATGACTTTGAACCATAAATGGACGCAAATGTTGATGATGCTTCCGATGAGTTCATGGAGGAAGAGAGTGTTCCGCCAGTCGTCGAAGAAGGTACTTTGTAGTGATGACTCTGATGATTTTTTTTTAACAGGATCATATTCATACCTTTTTGTGTTTCATTTGCAGGTTTTGAAGTGACAGAAGAGAGTCCATCGCTTTCTTCAGAACCAGAGCAAGGGATGCCAGAGGTTGATCCGGAGGTAGAGACTCCTACAACCAGTCCTAACGCGATAGAGGAGATACCTTGTGCTGAGGTTCCTTCTCCAGTGGCTCCAAGTGGAAAGAGTTCTTTTCTTACTCTTCCAATGGGACCTGACATGAGCAGCCGATCAACGGAGAAGGGTGAATCTTCATCCAGTTCGTTTCTTCAATTTGCGAAGAAGGTGCTGGCTCGGGTTTTGAGTTCTTGGATCAAGACTCTCTTTTCTGGACACCTGGATGCCGGATTTGGCATGATCCCACATGTACAGGAGATTCTCACTGATACCGAAGATGTTGGCCTGGATGTCACAGGTGCCAGGGCGATCGTTGATAGGATCATTATACTGGGTGACAAGTGGTTTGAGACCATGGATTTCCCTGACGACCAATTCTTCAAGGAGATGTTCTTGGACCCTGCTGATAAGGCTAAGTCCGACCTGAATGAGGTTACACAGAGCAGGAAGCAGGTAGTCCGAGAGAAGAATAAGGAAGAGCTAGTCATCCTTGGATTAAAGCGCGATCTTGACATCCTTGATGGAGAGGTCGAAATGGCCAGGAAGCATTCGAGCATTTGAAGGCACAAGTTGATGCTAAGTGGACTGCTATAACAAAGGCTCGTGACAGGGAGAGTACTCTGATTCGCAGGGTTGCAGATGCCGGTCAAGTTCTCGAGAGGAGGACTCTAGAAAACGAAAAATGGCAAACTGCTGGGGAAGAGCTTCCCGTTGTTAAAGAAGGGTTACGGCATTCGCCAGCATCTCATGGCAAGTTCCTGAAGAAGCGTGCCTTGGAAACTCTGACGGCTGATGCCAAAAGTTTGCTTGAGGAGCTGAAGCTTTGGCTGGAGACCATTTTTGGCTGAGCTCCTGATTTTTTTGTAGCAAAAACTATTCTTCTTTCTTTTGGTACCACATGTATAAAATTTTTTGGTACTTTTTTTTTTGTAGTGCTTGTGAACACTTTCTTCTTTTTTTTTTTGGCACCACATGTATTTTTTGGTACTTTTCTTTTCTTTTTTTTGTTTTGTTTTCCCTACGTTCACTCAAATCTTTTTGTGATGAAAGCAATTGCTAAATGGGATTTGATCAAATGCTTTGTCATTTTGTGAAAATCTTTTGTCAAAAAATTGTTTTGGCATGGGAGCCTGATTTTGGTTGTGGCGTGAAAGCCGCTTTTGAGATGGCATGGAAGCCGAAATTTTATGGCGTAAAAGCCAAAATTTGGGTCAGCATGGAAGCCGAAATTTTATGGCGTAAAAGCCAAAATTTGGGTTGGCACGGAAGCCGGATTTTTGTGGCATTTACAGCCAGTTTGGTGGCATTGATAGCCAATTTGTGGCACTGATAGCCGGTTTGGTGGCATTGATAGCCGGGTTTTTTTGAAAGCCAAGTTTTGGTTTGTCGGCGTGAAAGCCGATTTTTTGTGGCATTGATAGCCGGTTTGTGGCATTTATAGCCGGTTTTGGCGTTTATAGCCGAGTTTTGGTTTTCAAAATGCAGGTATCGACTAAATGTCGCCTCCCCGCTGAATGGTCTTGCAAGTATCGATGGAATGTCGCTTCCTTGCTCATTCGGTTTTGCGAGTATTGATGGAATGTCACTTCCTCGCGGGTTAGGTTTTGCGAGTATCGATGGAATGTCGCTTCCTCGCGGGCTGGGGTGCAAATATCGACTAAGCGTCGCTTCCCTGCGTTTCCCAAAACTTTTGGTTTTGCGGGTACTGACTTGATGTCGTTTCTCTGTGATTTTTTGAGGTTTTCTCGAACCATTTGAAATTTTGGTTGTGGATAGCAACTGGTATGTTGCATCTCCACGATTTTTGAAATTGGGTTGTGGATATCAACTGGTTTGTTGCTTCTCCACGATTTTAGGTTTTCTCGAACCTTTGAAATTTGGGTTATGGATATCAACTGAAATGTTGTGTCTCCACGATTTTTAGGTTTTTTCGAACCTTTTTTTGAAATTTGGGTCGTGGATATCAACTGATATGTTGCGTCTCCACGGTTTTTGGATTTTGCAAGTATCGACGAAATGTCGCTTCCCTGCGATTTTGGGTGCAAGTATCGATGGAATGTCGCATCCTTGCTTTTTTTCAAAATTTTTGTTTTGCGGGTACTGACTTTGATGTCGTTTCCCCACGATTTTTGAAAAACCATTTTTTTTTTGTTTAAAGACACAAGGGTCGTAAATTTTGACCTAGAACCATTTGGCGGTAAAAGGTAAGGTGGACTAGGGTGGAAATCCCTGAATCCGGATTTTTGTTTCAAACCATGAATTTTGGTTCAAGGATCGAAAGTTTTGGTCAAGTCAAGGAGAGGCTCCTAAACTTGGATTTTTTTTGTTTTTGAACAATGAAACGATGAAAGAAAGCATTGTTTTTGAATCTCTAGAAATTTTGACATTTGATATGAAAATTCTAAAGAGAGTGGGTTTGACGAGCGAGTACCTGAGAACAGGTTTTGGCCATACAGGCATTGCTCTTACCCAGTTGGGTAAGTCTTCAAGGGTAGTACCGCTTTAAGAACTTGCCGTTGATAGGCAGCATACATCTGTCGCCTTCCATGTTTAGGAGGGCATATGCGCCGTTGGAGAAGACTTTGTCGATGACGTAGGGTCCCCCCCATTTTGGTTCAAATTTGCCTTTGGATTTGTGTGCGAAGACCATTGGTCTTTTTACCGCAAGAACCAAGTCACCCTTTTTGTAGGCGCGTTGTCGGACCCTTTTGTCAAAAGATCCTGCCATGCGTGCTTGATAAAGTTCAATGCTTTGTCGAGCTTCGAGCCGTCTCTCATCGAGATTGTCCAGCTCATGGAGTCGCAATTTGACATTGCTTTCTTGAGTCATGTCATTTTGTAGAGATACCCTCAGAGAAGGAATTTGTACCTCTAGGGGCACGACAGCTTCGCATCCATAGACCAAGGAGAATGGTGTGCTATGGGTTGGTCCTCGAACGGTGGTTCGATAGGCCCACAAAGCTTCAGACAGTTTATCGCTCCAGTCTCTTTTGTGACTAGAGACCATTTTCTTGAGGATTTTGCAGAGTTTCTTGTTGAAGGCTTCTGCTAATCCGTTTGCTGCCGGATTGTATGGAGTCGAAGGACAGCTTTGAATTTTGTATTTGTCGCAAAACCTGTAGAATCGATGATCCCGGAATTGTGGTCCGTTATCATGGACGAATCTTTTAGGTATGCCGAAACGACAAATGATGTTGGTGCGTAGGAATTGAAGGATTGATGAGGTCTTCATTTCGTTGAACGCAAATGCTTCTGACCACTTGGAAAAATAATCCGTTGCGGCGAAGATGAAGCGATGACCTTTGCTTGAAGGGGGAGAAATAGGACCTATGATGTCCATACCCCAGGCTTCGAAAGGCCACGAGATTGCTGTAGGGTGTAGCCATTCTGGAGGCATGTGAATGTAATCTCCATGAACTTGGCATAGCTGGCAGCGTTTGGCAAATTGCATTGCATCAGCTACCATGGTAGGCCAATAGTAACCTAACCTTTTTATCTGATCATAGAGCGTAGGACCTGCCTGATGGGCTCCACAAAGACCAGCATGAACTTCTTTAAGTGTTTTTTCGGCCTCTTGTTGTGACAAGCAGCGTAGAAGTACTCCGTTGAAGGATTTCCTGTAGAGGATTTTTGAAGGAATATCCAAATGAAAGTTTGGGGCTCGCCTTTGAATGCTTACCTGTTCTTTTGGATCTTCAGGTAGGATTCCGAACATAGTGTAATCAATGAACGGATCCCTCCAGTCGCCGATTGAAGTTTGAAGGATAGAGATCCGACCTCCAACCACTTGGTGGCATTCAGCAACTGCTTGGTGTGTGTTAAGAGGAGGGAGGATCTTTCTCTCACACACTGTAATTTGCATGCTTTCCCCTTCCTGGATCGCCATTGATGCGGCAAGTCCGGCCAGGGCATCTGCACGGATGTTTTCACCTCTACGAATGTGGGTGATGTGACAGATGTCAAACTTTTGCAGAAGCGATTGCGCCTTGTTGTAATAAGGCAGCAGATCGGGCTTCCTGACTTCATATATCTGATTCATCTGATTGACGATCAGTTGAGAGTCTCCAAAGACTTCCAGCATAGTGATACCAGATTCGATGGCGAGTTCCAATCCTAGGATCAGAGCTTGGTATTCAGCTGCATTGTTTGTGCATGGTTCCAGTAGCGAGAAAGCGTGTGGAATCATGTATTTGTCAGGGCTAACAAAGAGGATGCCAACTCCCGAGATCAGCTGTCTTTTTTCATTTGTCTTGGTTGCACCGTCAAAGTACATGTCCCAGGAGGCATTTGGTGAGGAAGTCTCCACGTTGTAGACAGGTTCGTCTGGAAGATCATCTCTGAGTGGAGAATCTTTAGGCAATGGATGCTCTGCGAGAAAGTCTGCTAAAGCTTGGCCTTTGATTGCTTTTTGTGGCACATACCTAATATCAAATTGTGATAGAAGGATGGACCATTTTGCCAGTCGGGCATTGAGAGAACCAGCCTTCGTGACAAGGACCTTCAAGAGGTTGATCCTCGAGACCAGGTAGACTGTGTTGGAAAGCAAGTAGTGATGTAGCTTTTGTACGGCGAACATCACTGCAAGGCATTCCTTTTCGACTGGAGAGTAGCGATGCTCTGCACCTATTAGCATGCGGCTGAAGTAGTATAGAGCAGCTTCTTTTCTTTCATCATTTTCTTGTGCAAGCAGAGCACCCAGAGAGTGATCAAGGGCTCTTGTGTACAAGATGAATGGTTTCCCAGTGGCAGGGGCAGCTAACACTGGAGGTTTGGTCAGGTATGACTTGATATCTTGAAATGCGGCTTCACAGTCGGCATCCCAGACAAAGTCTACACCATTTTTCATCAATCGAGAGAATGGACGACACTTCCCCGAAAGATTGGAGATGAACCGTCTGATGTAGGCCAATCTCCCTTGGAGCCCTTTTAATTCTCTCAAGGTTCTTGGAGAGGGCATTTCTAGAATAGCCTTGACTTTTATGGGGTCAAGTTCTATTCCAGCTTTCCGAACAAGAAATCCGAGAAACTTACCCGACGAGACGCCGAAGAAGCATTTTAGAGGATTCATCCGCAGTTTGTGTTTGCGGAGTCGGAGGAAGACTTCCCGAAGATCTTTGAGATGGTCTTCTTTTCTTCTGCTTTTGACGGCGAGGTCATCAACGTAACATTCGACCGTCTTGTGCTGCATATCTTGGAATATTTTCATCATAGCCCTCTGATATGTGGCACCAGCATTTTTCAGACCAAATGGCATGACAGTGTAGCAATACACGCCAAATGGAGTCCGAAATGAAGTGTGTTTTTCATCTTCAGGATGCATCTTTATCTGATTGTAACCAGAGAAGCCATCCATGAAAGTCATTCGCTCGAATCCGCAGGTATTGTCAATCATCACCTCCGGTATGGGGAGCAGGAATTCATCTTTAGGGCAAGCGCCATTCAAGTCTCTATAGTCAATACAGACTCTGATCTGCCCATTTTTCTTTGTCACGGGGACAATGTTGGCCAACCATTCTGGATGTTGTTCCTCACGGATGAAGCCGACGCTTTTGAGCTTTTGAACTTCTTGTTCGATTTTATCCATCACATCTGGACGGAATCTTCTTTGGCCTTGTTTGACAGGCTTGATTTCTTCTTGAAGATTGAGTTTGTGGACTGCTACTTTGGGGTCTAAACCAGGCATTTTAGCATAGGACCATGCAAAGCAATCAACGAACTTACGAAGAAAAGCGATATACTCAGGTAACTCATCATCCTTTATATTCTTGCTTATGAATACAGGACGTGGGTTATCTGGTGTTCCTAAGTCTATCTTTTCAACAGGATCTTTTGTTAGAAGGTTCGAAGGTGGCTCCCCCACAATATTTTCGGAGGCTTCCAGCTCAACAAAACCTTCTGGGATTCCAAGGGCATTTGTAGACCGAGGGTTTGTTCCTTTCCACGGGTCTTCTTGATTGGTGATCTTCTCAAGGCTTGCTATGAGATGGTCCCAATTGCCTGTTGAAACTGGGTCGAAGTAAGGTACTTCTTTTTGAGATGAGGGCTCTTCTAGGTCAGAGTAGCACAAGTCTGTATTATCGGACGATTCCTCTTTATCATCAGAGAAATCGTACCAATTGGATGAGCTTCCTGGATCTTTGTCAGGTAACTCTTTAAAGAGATATCTAGGGAGATCGATGTCTTTATGGATTTGAGATGTTGAGGCTTGGTCGGTAAATCGACTTTTAAGCCTTTGTGTCAACTGTCTCAGGGGAGTGTCAGGATCATACCCTAACCCATGTGAAGACTTTTCTACATATCCGTAGAGTCTCCAATCTTCCAGCTGGCTTTTGGTCAAGGCGGGCCCCAATGGGGTGAGAATACCGCGGCCTTCTCCCAAACCGACTGGGTTCTGAGCGTCAAAGCCCATTTTCTTCATGATAGCTTGTGCCACAGGACTATATAGAGATAGTTGAGGCATACCTTCGTTTTGGAAAGGTTCAAGCAAGGAACTTGATGAAGAAGCATCCGATCTATGAAAGAAGATTGGTCTTTGCTTTGGTGATGTTGCCGGAACAACAAAGGTAGCAGACGTAGGATCTTCTACATCAGCAGGTGTCTCCATCGGAGTGAGAGCAGGCTGAACTTGCTGAGTGTCAGCTTGGCCTGACGATGCATCGTCTTCTGGCTCTGAGTCCGAGTCTGTGTCTTGCATGATAGACACGAGAGAAACAACAAATTTGCCCCCAGGCTTTTGCTTTGCCTTCTTCACTCTGGTTGTGATGACCAAAGGTTTTGAAGATTTGAGGGAGATGACGAAGGGAGATTGACTACTCTCTTCTAATTTGCCGGAGGGTTTGTTTTCTTTCGGTGATTTTTGAGGAGCCTTGCCTTTATCTTTCTGGAGATTTTCAGCAGGGGGTGCTATTTCCTCTTTTTCTTCTTTTTCGCCTTCATACATTTGGGAGTCTGCGAAGTGGACTTCTTTACCTTTGAAGGGTCTTCTGTCCGCAAACACTCGATGTACCATGCCGTCGTCGCCGACGAACTTGATGCATTGATGTAGAGTTGAAGGGACAACACCATTCTCGTGTATCCAGGGGCGTCCGAGAAGGATGTTGTAGCATGAAGGGGTTTTTATTGCATACACAGTGACTTCAGAGATAAGATCACCGATCTGCAATTTGAACCTGATTTTGCAGATAGGCCTTTGAGTACTCCCATCGTATCCAAAGATAGATACAGATGTGTGGCTTAGCTTGCTGGGTGGGATGCCCAACTCTTCGAGAGCCGAAGTGGAGATGAGGTTGAGTGCAGAACCTGGGTCGACCTGAACTCTGTGTATAGGCATTTCCTTGATGTACCCTGTGAAGTACAGGGGTCGGTTGTGCCTTGCTTCGCCAAGTAGGAGGTCGTCCTTTTTGAAGGCGATAGTTGCACTGGCTGCTTTTTGCACCGAGAGGCATTCAATGCATGATCCCTCAGTTTTCTTTTCTCCCTTTGAGGAAGTTTCAGAGTTTTTGACCCGGTAGTCCATGTCAATTTGGAGGACTTGCGGGGCATGTTTGTCGACATCCTCATTCAGTTTTTGTAATTCTGAGATGAGATTATCACGAGTGCGTGGAGACATTCGTAATAAATCCAGGATGTGCAGTCGTGCAGGTATGTGTTTGAAGTGCTCGATCAAATCATACTTGAAAGCCTCCTTAGGGCCTGCATGTTCATCATTGTTGCCACTGGGGGCGCTTACAACATCTTTTCCCGAAGGATTTACATAAGTAAAGGAAGATTGGTTGTAATTTTTGTGGTAGTCCCGGCCCGAGCGGGTGCCTCTACCAACTTCGAGAGCTTCTTGAGAAGGGTCTTCGCTTGGAAGATTGTCTTCATGATCAAGAGGCTGTCGTTTTTCATCTACTGGGGATGCATCTGCAGCAGAGTTGCCATCCTCAGTGATTGTGTTGCACGGAGCATTTTCCGGGAGCGAGTCCTGAACAGCATCCAGCAGCTTTTCTTCTTCGTTGACCCATCCATCATCCCAAGTTGGGTTTTCTTCATGATGATGAGTCGGGAAGAGCGTGAGTTCTGAAGTCACAGTCTCAGGGGACGAAGCCTGAGAGGGTGTCATCTCTGTGAAAGTCACGCGAGACGAGGTAGCCCCAGAAGATATGGTGCTAGGTGTCGCCGGTGTGTAAGTGATTTCATCAGATGATGCATCGGAAGAGCTATAATCCCGAATTATCACATTACAGGCAGCTCTTAAAGGAGACGTTGTCTGCTCGGAGTCAGACTCATCCTCAGATGTAAGAGGGTCGTCTACCCAGCAATTTTCTCCATTTTCAGGAATTGAGGGAGGAGGTACCTGGTGGGCTTCAGGGACTTCCGGCTCTGGATTGTGAGAAATCTTGTTGACGCGGTCTTGCTCTTGTTCTAATGCGAGATGCTGCAAGATCCTCGCATATTCTTCAAGATCAGGCATGGGAGCCAAATCTTCTTCTTTGTCTGCTCTTTGTGGCTCAACATGGTTGATTTCCACTGGAGCAACGACGGGTACTGGCTCAACAGCATTTTCTTGTACAGCCTCTTGGTCTTCCTCATCATCAGACCAGGATCCTTGTGGCTGTAAGGGGTTATACCAGATTACTGGCATAAGGTGAGTTTCAGGAACCCATTCTTCGTCGGAGAGATACTCTCCTGTTTCAAGAGATTCCTCCCACTCGCCGGTGTAGTTGGGCTCGAATCCATCGTCGGTGTCGCTGGACTCGTATCCATCAATGGAGAATCCAACTATCGAGTTGCAAGAGTATGATGCCCCCTGCATAGCTTCTTTTTTGAATCGAGGTGGCATGAAATCACTGAGAGTGAAGTTTCTTACCGCCTTTGAAGTCTCTGGAAGGGACATTTTTGTTGCCCCGAATGAAGTGGTAGAGGAGGCCTCTGCCTTTTCATGGACTTCTTGTTTTCGCTGGGTCTTCTCTTGCCGTTTGAGCCTGAGGAGATGTTTCCTAGCCTGCCTTCGCTGTTGAGCTGTCGGCTTTGTTTTTACGATCTCCCAGTTTTCATCTTCCAGGAGATCGGGATGTACCCATATGGGTTGTCCGTCTGGTGTCGGGTAAGGAACCAACACTTCGGACGTTTGAATTTTGTTTATCACCATGAAGGAAGTAGTGATCTTCTTCTTCGGTGATTTTGGTGTTTGTCCACATGACACCATGTTGACGGAGGCAGTCCCATAGTTTTTGTCAAAGGTGATGACTCCGTTTTTCCACATCTCGTTTATCTTCTCTCTCACAACAAAGCATTGATTGAGAGGATGCGAGACCATCTGGTGGTATGGACAGTACCGAGGATCGTTGGTTTTGCCAACATCACCCGGTCTTTTGGGTTCAGGCAAGGTGAGCTTGCCGTTTGCTAGGAGAGCCTCAAAGATTTCTTCAACATTTTCATCGAACGGGTATTTCTTTTCTACTCGCTCTTTGAAGGCATCAGAGAGTTCAGGTCTCTTACCTGCAGCTCTGTTTTCAGCTTTCTTTGGTTGCTGAGGAGCTGACTTGGTTTGCACATTGAGGACCTCTTTCTTCTTTGGTTTAGAGGTTGCAATGGCGGTTGGCTCTTTTCTTGATGACTTCTGACTGTTGAGGTCTTTAATCACCGTTTCAGCTTCCATAGAAGCTTCCAGGAGTTCTCCCAGGTTTTTTGATTTGTTACCGATGATCATGGAGCGTATTCTGGCTCTCATGTTGTTTCGGCAGATGTCGACTAGCGACGCCTGTGGCAATACATCTGAACATTTGTATGCCATTGCTTTCCACTTGTGAATGAAGTCATAAGTTGACTCATTCTCTCCCTATTTTAGGCTGCAGAGCTGAGCCATAGTAACAGGATGATCCTCACCTTGGAAGTGGGTCAGGAAGCGTGTCTCCAGCATAGCCCAGTTCTGAATGGAGTTTTCCGGCAGAGTGGAGTACCAATCGAAGGCCGTACCTTTTAGGGTACTTGCAAAGAGGCGGATCTTGAGTGCATCTTGATCCGCGATAGCTCCCGTCAAAATCTTGAAGTGGATGACGTGCTGTCTGGCTGATCCTTTCCCCGTATATGTTTGGAGAGTAGGATGTTTGAATTTTGTGGGGAACGGGACCGAGTCCATCCATAAAGGATATGGTGGCTTGATCCCATGCTCCTTGAGTATATCCTCTTCTTTTGCTTTGGCGAGGATACTGTCTACGTCCTTTTTGGTAAGGGCGCGTGACTCATTTTCTTCTCCATTTCCCTCGTTATTGCTATGATTCGGAGGAGGCTCATTGTTCACCTGATTTTGGACAACAAGGAGAAGGATTTCCATCAGAGTTTCAATCCTCTGCTGGCCTTGTTCCAACTGCTGGATGCGTGTGAGTGCATCATCTTGAGGTGGATTCTGAGGTGGTGGCTCAGAACTTGTAGCCAAGACGTTCATCCCTCGGGATTCGAACGAAGAAACCGTCCTGGTGACTGAGCTGAGGCTCATTCTTTTTTATGAAGAGCTTGATGAAGGATTACTCTCCCGTCCTTGGCTGGAAGGGGCAGGAGATTCTTCGGGATGTCTTTGTGTCCTGGTGACGCTACGGGTCACCGGACGTCGGACATGGATTTTTGATGCTAACTTTTGGCGTCTTCTGGTTTTTTCAACCATATGGACGGCAGCAACTTGGTCGGGTCTTTCTTTTTCGACCCATTTGTGAGAGACTTGAAGTGTAGGAGGCTGGGTCCGTTGCTTCTCTAGTCTCTTTTGTCGATATGACGCACGGCGGCGTGCTCGACGAGCAGCTTGAGCTTCGGTCAGCTCTGGCTGGGTTCTGACGATGAAGGATGTGCTCCCTCGGGCGCAGCAGCCGAGCTTGTCTTCTTTGTAGCTAGGCAAGGACAGGATCCGGACCCGGTCCTTTGCCTGTTGCAGCGAAGCTTTGAACCTTTCGAGTTCGGCCCCTGTAGAGATGGAGGGTCGAACTGAAGGAGTGTAGGCCTTGGCAGGTGCTTGTAGAGGCCTGGTGATGCATGATCTGATTTTGGGCCTGTAGGAACAAGCTGGCTCATGCTGGGTTGACTTGGGAGTCAAGTTGGAGATGGGTCTCTCCTCTTTCATGTAGGCAAGAGGGTAGAACTGGTTCTTCTTGAGTGGGGCCAGGTATGCTGGCTTGGTGGAGGTTTGAGACCTTCTTTGTTTTGGGGAAGGTCTTGGAGACCAAGTCTTAGGGTAGACCTGGTTGGTTGTTGGTCGAGACTTCGCGGGGATGCCGCGGGTTTCGGGCTTTTAGGCACTCGCCTTTGGTGTCACGGGAGTGACACGTTGAGGGGCGATCTTCTGCTTTTTAGCAGGCGCAGCTTGTTCTTCGGGAAGTGGGAATGGTCCCAGTGTCCCGAAGACGATGGTTCGGGGAGTCGAGGTCGACCCGGAGTTCAGAGAGTTGCCGAGGGAGTTGACGCTTCGGCAGCTGGCAGGGCGCTTGTAAGTGCGCTCGGTTTGCTTCTGTTGAAGCATGAGCTGGTACTTGTTTTCATCGAAGATAATGGTTAAGGCTGCCATTGTTAGTTTCGAAAAAGTTCTGAAACAAGACCACATCCATTAGTAATCACAAGAATATAATGATCATAAATGGGAATTTCTATGGTTGTCTTTTCAAATCGCTCAAGGGACATGTCCTAAGCAATATGAAGAAGGCAAAAAGCCATAGAGGGTACAATTGTTCTGGTTGCAAGCATGGTAGGCTCGAAATGAGCGTTCCAATGACTGCTAGAAGCAATTGTATACCTAAATTCGACTTATCAAGAAGCGGAGCTTGCTCGAGATAAGAAGAATATAAGGTAGGAGTTACAAATGTGCCGGTCACAGATACAGTAGACCCTGAAAGGGCGTACTAGTACTGCTATGCACAAATGTTGGAGATCGCATTCATGAGATGGGATTCTTTGTTTTGAAAGGTCAGAAATGGATTCGTCAAAGAGAGCAGGTGGCATTCCGATTCAAATACGGGCTCAACGATTTCCGCGAGCGCCAGTACTCAGAAGGGAAGAGACCACAATTTCTCGAATCTGAATCCAAAAGTGACGAGTTTTTTTTTTTTTTTGAAATGTCAAGATTGGTTCCATCAAGGAGAGCAAATAGTATTCCAATCTGAACACGGTCTCGGCGATTTCCGCGAGCGCCAGTGCTCAGAAAAGAAGAAACCAAAATTTCTCAGATCTGAAATCAAAAGTGACGAGTTTTTGAAGATTTTTTTTTTGAAATCATTTTTTTTATTTTATTATTTTTATTTTTTTTAAAAAATATATATATTTTTATATATATATTTTTTTATTTTATTTTTTTTTGAAGATTTTTGTTTTTTTTTTAAGATTTTTTTTTGAAAATCTTTTTTTTTTATTTTTTTTATTTTTAATTAATTTTTCTAAGATTTAAAGACGAGAGAGTACACATAGGCCTCCTAACCCGGTCTTATGAAACCTCAAATGATAGAATTGCCCTCAGGTAAGGGTAGGATTACTTAATGAACTCGTTTGGAGGACCCTTGCCTAGAACAGTCAAGCTGTCTCCACACTCTGGACAAGGCTTTTCTTGAATCAATCGTGATCAAAGAACGCAATTGGTTTAACCTTAGTGGTCTATGTCTTTTTTTTTCAAATCCCAAATAGACTCATCGAAGAGAAACGATGGCCCAAAACCTTAGTCGAACGGGCTCAACATTTCTACAAGCACCAAAGAACGATAGGATAGGATCAAAGTTTCTCAATTTTGAATCCGAACTAAGAAAACTGATTTATTTATTTATTTTTTTTTTGAAATCTCTAATGAACTCATCGAAGAGAAACGATGGTCCAAAACCTTAGTCGAACGGGCTCAACATTTCTGCAAGCACCAAAGAACGATAGGATAGGATCAAAGTTTCTCAATTTTGAATTCAAACTAAGAAAACTGATTTTTTTTTTTTGAAAAGAGAAAGAATGGAAACAAACTCAAAGAAATAAAAATTTCCAAAAAATCCCATCTCATTTTTTTTAGGATGCAAAATCCAACATAGGCTACCAGCTAGAAAGTAGCCAAGGAATCCGGAAAAGAAGTATAAGCATAGAGCAAAAAGTATGATATGCAAATATTTCATTTCCGAGCACCGTGTTCTCAAATGAACGAGTCCCACCGGGTGTGCCAGCTTGATGGAACGCGCTCCGAATGCCGTGGGTGCTACCGGGGTCGGCGGACGTGGGAGTCCGTCGGGTCCGGCCCTTTCGCGCCCGGGGGGCATGAAGCGTGCATCAACATTTCTTTTGTGTGGGTGTGCCAGATTTTCTATTTTACTTGGAATTGCAAGTGGTAATCCGGAGATCAACCTTCGCAAGTAAAAAGGAAATCAACTTCTTTCAAGTTTTCCATTGCACAAATATTTAAGAAAAGAGACATTTTCTTGGTTTGCCGTGAAAGGCGATTTTGTTTGGCATTTATAGCCAATTTTGGCATTTATAGCCGATTTACAATTCTCATCAATAATGAAAGACAAGAGTTGTGATTTTTGTCTCTTTTAGAAAAATACAAACTACAATGAAAAGCAAGAAAAGGAGGATCTAACTTCTCAGGAGATTGTGGGGGACTCGTTCAGATTGACGGTCGCAAGCCATGTATGGGCTTCGCCATCATCCATGCAGATGAGAACAGAGGATGTTCTTGATTCGCTTGGCTTGGCTATAACCTCAGGTTTTTAGAGGACAAAGACCAAGAGAAGGTCCTATGTCCAATAAAAATCTAAGTAGACGGGCTGAAAAGCCACGTCTAAGCCATTGGAGGCAGCAGGAGAAGGCAAGGACCTTGGGGGGGTACCCCCCAAGGGACTTTTGTCACCTTGTAGTGGTGGCCGGTGCAGAACTTCAGCAGAGTTTTTCTCTCTTTTTCTTTCTCTCAGATTTCTGGATCTGTGGTGCTTTGGAAGTGATCTCCGATTGATCGATCCGGACTTCAATGGAATGCTCTCCTATTTATAGGCTTTTGGTAGCCATTTAGGAGAGTTTATGGGCTTTAATGGCTTTAATGGGAGGAGTTACAAGATTTATTTCTTGATTTTGTAACTCCTTTTTCCTTGAATCTGATTGGCCGATGGAGATTAAGGGCTTTTAATCACCTTAATTACCATAATGGGAGGAGTTTCATGGGTTAAATGCCATGAATCAATTGACTTGTAACTCCCAAATGCTTGCTTCTGATTGGGCCGTCCAAAGAAATGAATTAATGACTGCAATAAAGCTAGTCAATTAACCACATTAATTGGTCGCCGAGCAGTCAAAGAGTCGCGGGCCGTGCCGTATCTTCTGGAATTCTTCTGGCGATGATCATCGATGGATCTTCATGCTGATCGACATCGGATGAACATGTAACTTCAGACAGTGATAGCTAAGAGCGGGCCGGTGACATCTGTCCTGTCGATTTTTCGATCGATTGGGCGGAAAGTACACTTTTTTGGTCGACCGGTTGGCGATCAATGTTGATTTTGATACTTTTGGAGGTTGACCCGTGATTTTGACGGATGTCGGAGGACATGAGTCAATTTCAAGCACTAAAAATCACATTTTCAGGAAACCACAGGGGCCAAAGTGCGCGAAACGCGAAAAAGGACGGAAAAACGGGTCACCGGCGAAAAATTCGGTGACCCAGACTTCCATGGTCGCCGGCGACCATGGGCCGGCGACCATGGGCCAGGGTCGCCGGCGACCCTGGGCCATGGTCGCGGGCTGCGACCCTGGGGGTTTTTCCCCTGTTTTTGGTCCGTTTTGTGGTCTTTTTCGTCGCCGTTTTCTTCTGTATTTTTCCTGACATTTCTTCTCATTTATTGGCTTGATTTCCCTGTAGAAAACCTGATGAGAATCCTTGCATTTTTAGAGTGCAAAGTTTCCAATTTTCCAGGAAAGCCGAAGACTTTGTCGCGTAGAGCTGCTGATTTTCCGCCAGAAGCTGAAACTTGGTCAAACGATGTCGGAATGACCTGAAATTTGAGGTGAAGCCTCCTGAGCAATAAATAAGACCAACCATAGGCTTTTTTTTGAGTTTTGAAGCCGTTTGGGGTCCCATCGATGCTTCACTTAATTTTGCTGCGGGGAAAATGCCGAGCTTTGATATGTGGCCAAACGATGTCCGATTGACCTGAAATTTGACGGGGAGCCTATTGGAGTCATTTTGAGACGTTCCATGGGCTCCGTTTTGGATGTCATGGTCCCGGGTTGCTCCGCCGCCGGTAGGCTTGATTTTCTCTCGGAGCATCGAAACCTGGTCAAACGTTGTTGGAATGACCTGAAATTTGACGTGCAGCCTTTTGGAATCATGTTGAAGCCACTCATGCACTTGGTTTGATGAGTGAAGGCTTTGGTGGTTCCCGCCGCCGGGAGGCTTGATTTTGCTGCTCGAGCATTGATGGAGGGTCAAACGTTGTCGGTTTGACTTGAAATTTGGCATGGAGCCTTTTTGAGACATGCTGGAGTCATCCGTAGGCTCTGATCGAAGTTTTGACGTCTCCGATGATGTCGCCGCCGGGAGCGCCAATTTAGCTGTCGGAGAAGCGAAGTTAGGCCAAATGATTCTGAAATGGCCCGAAACTCCTTGTGTACTCCTCTCTTGGCTGTCTTGAAGGATCTTGCAGTTTTTGTTTGATTCTGACAAGATTTGATTTTTTGGAGAAGTTGCATTGCCTATTTATGGCAGGTTGCAACTTCATGGAGCTTTCTTGATGTTGAAGAGGCAAAGTGACATTTTTTGGTGTCAACAAAATGTACAATACTCAATTATTCATTAACCAAGTAAACTATGCCTGAATTTCAACTTTCAAGTAACATTTACTATTACATCAAGATTAATTAATTAATTAAAACATCGGAGTATGAACATAAGGTATTGTGGTTGTGAAGGGAAGACACCATTATATGAGAATCCAAAAAATCTTGCAAATCACTTGAGTTTTGGTGAAAAAATAAGCTTAGGAAGTTCTAACATAGTCTTAAAGAAGCTCCATAAATGGTTTGGGAAAGAAAGAAATGAAAATGAAGAGGAAAGAAAGTAAAAAAAAAAATTATCGTTGACAGATATTTTTACCATTCTTTTCAAAATATCAGCCGTTATGGACCATTATATTGACCGTTATGGATTGTTATTTTTACTTTTTTTTACACTGTGACCGTTATGACCGTTATATTGTAAATATCGTAACCATAACAGTTGTTATTTTAAACTATGATTTAGTGCCTGCTCTTTGTATATATATATATATATATATATATAGAGAGAGAGAGAGAGAGAGAGAGAGAGAGAGAGAGAGGATGAATAATAATTATAGAAGCAGTTTCTATTATTGTTTTAAATTATGAGTTGTGGTAAGCAGAATTAGAAAGTGTGATTACGGAGGATTTTTCTGGATTTCATAGTCAGGGAAGGATCCATTTATAAATAAGTATATTGGGGGTACCCAAGGACAGATCATTTGTTATTGAAGATAAATGATCCTAAGTTTTCTTTCAAGATTGTTGTTTTCTATTGTTGTGGGCGTGCACTATGTTGGAAATAAGTGGGCCTCGTGGATAGGTTTAAAAAACTTTTGACCCATTTGATGCAGCGATTAGTTATCCATAAGGCTTCAAACCAAATCCAGTATCCAATCCTTAAACTCATCAACCAAGATCAGTAGATAAACTATCTCTAAGATAGAAAATAGCATCACCATGCAACCACAATAAATCTACAACATACAAGGAAGTAGATTATACCTAGGGAGCTCGGTCTAATAGAGAAGTTGACAACTTGTTGGATGAAGAACTCTTTCTTTCTAACAAATTAGAATATCTAATACCCAATCGTCTTCCACGCTATGTCCCGTATCAGATCTCTTTTCTCAAGGAGATGGGTGGGATCTCCAAAAGAAAACAACTAGAAGCTCTAAAGAAATCCAGAAGGGAACTAGAAGAGGGAGAAGAGGATGGCATGCAACTCTTGGACAAAATAGGGGTGGATGTCCAACTCTATGGGATTAGGGTAGTGGACGTCCAAGAGGGGAGGTTCCCTATTTATAACCCATTAAGGCAACTCCTCTTACTAATTAAAATAGTAGTCTCACTTCCATTAAGAATTAGTAATTATCTCCTTTTCCAATTATTATAGAATTCTCACTTCCACAACAATTAGTAATTTACTATTACCACTATCAGAGGTCTCACTTCCAATAGAAATAATAACTTTCTATTTCCTTTCCTTTTAGAGTTCAACTAGAATTAGTAACCATTTAATAATTGGGCTAGCGTGGGGACCACTAGGGATTCCATAGAAAGCTGACTCCAATTGGGACACCGCGACCCTACATGTCATGTGCAATATGGGCCTACAATTAATTGCAAATAACTCCACTATATAAATGCAATTGAACTTTAGTTTTAGGAATAAATTACAAAAAAGACCCTAAACTTCCCTATGACCGCAAGTATGCCCCTCTATCTATATCCATGGATCAATTGGATCTGTCCACCACATTGGATTCATATCTTATTATCCTTGAGACTCAATTAATTATAGTGATCATCGGTACCTATCCAATCAACTCTTAATTGGAATGGGTGTGCACTTACTAATGATAAATCCACTAATTGACACAAAGGGATAATGATGATATATTTTATTATGACCATTAAATGTTCTCACAGTTCTACTACCACGTACCCAAGACACCGAAGTGTTGACTTACAATTGGCCTCACTCATTGGTGACTCAAAGCAAATGAATAGACAAAAACTTGAGTTCATTTTAATGTCTCAGGATTATGAGCCTATTGCTAGGGAATTATGAGAGCAGACCTTAAAGTAAAGACAGTGTTTCTCATGGTCCTTTAATACATCCAATGTACCAGCACCATGATCTAGAATCTTATATTCTGATGATTGAGACAAATCACACTATCTCGTAGTGAACAAAGTGCTACAACCTTGTCAAATGAGATGCCCAATCTCATCACTGGTTATGAAGATATTTAAGTATAAGATTTGCGACACATGTCTCCTGTATGTGGATCTTATCCATATACATGTATTACATCTAGTATACTTGTAGACTTTAGTTCATCTCATTAACCATCATGTCATTCGTATTGGTTATGTATGAGTAAGTAATAAAACACCATTCATCTCATGAAAGGAAAGCATGATTATATTGATAAATAAAGAAATAAATCAATTTATTACATCATCTAATAGATTGAGACCATATAAACTAACACAGTAGTGCTTGAATCCTCTTCTTGATTCTAGGAACCCCATTTAAGGTGTTGATCTATTTGGTCGAGAAGATCTGAGTTTGTGCCAAATAAACATAGGCAGTGCATGGCACATTCGTTGCTGTTGGATAACCATGATTTTTTTCTTACTTGTGTTAAATTATTTTGGGTATATCAATGACTTTTTTTGAACTTGTAAAGGATTTTTTCTATGTAGGATTTGGGAAACTCTGATGATCAAGAAGACTATATTCCTTTTATTGCTATTGTTGGTCGACCAAATGTCGGGAAAAGTAGTATTTTGAATGCTTTAGTCGGAGAGGATAGAACAATTGTTAGCCCAATCAGCAGGACTACTCGTGATGCTATTGATACTGCATTGAGTGGACCAGATGGGTAGGTTTGTGTCCTCACTCCTTAAGAATAGCTTATTCTTGAATGTTTAAGAATTAAGACCATCTGTGTTTAGCTGATGCACAAATGAATCTAATGGTTGATGATGCACTGAGAACATCAATAGCATAGCATGTATGAAAATACCTTTGTGGAACAATGATAGTAGTGTAGTAGGGTTTCAATCTTGCACTACTTTCCTTAAAAACTAATTATACATCTTTATCTCTAGCAGTCCTCTCTTTCTTCAATCTCCTAGTTGAATACATTACTAAACTCACGAATGAAAACTTTAAAGTGTAAAAGTGTAATTACTTGGTGCAAGCCCATTTGATATGAACATGAGCACATATTCCTTTTACAGCAATACTAGGTGTTTTACATCAATTCCTTGCAAGTACCTTGTATCCCTCACTCCAGTGGAGTTGAAGCATTTTATTGGCAGCAACAACCGAGTCCTCATCTAACATCGCTTTAAAAGGGATAAGTTTGCGTTGCCGAGTATTTGTTTTGCGTTGGGAGGTGAAGGAGTCACTAGATCTCCTCTTTCTTCACATTAACTCCAAACTTTGGCATCTTTTATTTTATTTTCTTATTATTATTGATAGTTTTGGTATCTCAAAAGATTGAACTGTGGGTCTTCTTAAACCACGGATTTAGTACTGTACAAATAGATTTATTTAGAAAAAGCTTGGGAATAATAGATGAAAGGGATAAAAAGAACAATGTGTATCTCTGACTAGTCTAATATAGCCCCTGGTACCTTGGGAAGCACCGACTCTAGTAGTGCAGAAGTTGAATAATGAGATAGTAGCTTTATGGGTAATTCAGGTTCATTTGGGTGCAGGTATCCTTAGATTAGAGACTATGATGGATAATGAGGTTCATATTTATGGGACCAGTTGGCATGGGAGATATTAATAGGGGGCTTAAATCTTGGCCTTTTTGTAAGGTTTGAGACCACTTTGTGGATTATTTTAAGGTCCTACTATTTTTTTTGGTTGTTGTTGTTATGAATTGAGTGCAAAGCTCCATGGATATTCAATTTATATTGTGCATGCAGTTAGAGACTAGTTGGTTGTGCAGTGTAGTTTGTCTCTTTCCTGAAGTTCGACATATTGGCTAACGAAGTTGATGTCTCCAACTTGGGGCTTCATAGAGTAGCTTCTTCTGTTTGTTGGACAGTACCACTAGTTTTCAGTTTTGAGTTTGATGTCTCCAGTGGTGTGTTTGTATGTTTCATTTTATCAATCATTTGTACATTAAATAAAATTATATTCTCTCACAAGAGAAGAGGAAAATGATGTTCATAATGGCAACCTTTAAAGACCAAAATACTGACACATCTTTGCATATTTACTATATTGCTTGAAGTAAAATTGGTTTCTAGATAATAACTCATCAGTGTGACATGTTGACTTATTCCTATTTGAAAGAGTAAATGACCCAATCAATTATACTTAGGTGGGTTGAAAGGTACAATGAAAATTTTACTCGATTACTAAAGAACTTGGTGTATAAGTGATGTAAGGTCAATTTCGTATAGGAGAAATAAGATTGGGCAATTCTACCTCTTAATATCGTGCTCGCTTTTTCTCCTTTTAGACGGATAGCCTTTCTGGAGAAGATTATCTGTTTAAGAACCAAAACACAGTGAAACTCGATCGGTTTGCCCGACCAAACTTTTTCTGAAGCTCAAGTTAGAATCCAATCCCCCATAATCAATCTTCAATCTCCCTCTTATATCATTCTCACCTAGATCTTTGGGCGCCCTTTTGCACTCGTCCTCAACCGTTAGTCATGGCGATCGAGGTGCTCATGGCCTCCCATCGTGGGATGATCTTGCCTCTTTGGTTCAGTTCCCCTTTCTCCTCTTCTGCCAGCTGTCCCCCACTTCTTCTATTCTCTCCCCACTTCACATGTTGGACGGTTTGGGTTAGTCTCGGCCAGTCTCGCAATTTGGGTTAGCGTCAATCCGAGCCTGGATTGATTCTGCCGGTTGGGCTGGCATCGGCCCGAGTCTTGGTTGGATCCACAAGTTGGGTCGGTTTTCACAGGTTGATCCGAGCCTGACTAAAATCTGCTCCAATCATCCAGTACCGCTTGGGAGATGGTACGCCTCCCCTTTGAATTGCAATCTTTTTCAGCTCCTCCACTGCCACATCGGTCTGGTCGGTACCTTGACCACTGGCTACTGACTGACCCAACTGTGATTGCTATTTTTGGTCAGCCTCTTTGCTTGAACATTCGCCTTCCTCATCCACCTTTCTCGCCTTCCCTTTGATTGCTGCGATTAAGCAACTCCTGGAAGCTACTTGATTTCCATTGTTCCTTTCAGTGTTGGAAAACGGATCCTTTGATGATAGGTCAATGGGACCGCCTTCATGCAATGAATCCATGTTCGCCCCATAATGGCGTTATAGGGGGACGGTACATCAACCACCAAGAATTCCACGCCAAGCAAATAGGGCCCGCACCGACTTGCACAGTGACTAGACCCATCGGGTGTATTGCTTGTCCACTGAACCCGAACAAAGGTATTGAGGTCGGCCTCAAATATAACTGCTTCAAACCGAACTTATCAAATAACTTAACATACATGATTTCCGATGAACTCCCTGGATCTATCAACAAACTTCGGACATCATACTCTTGCACTTGCAGGGTTAGCACTAACGCATCGTTATGAGGTTGGATCACATTTCGCAGATCCTTGTCCATGAATGAGATCTCCCCTTTTCTTCGTTCGACCTCACTGACAATGCTCGGCTCAGTCGTCATTTGATATATCTCTTTCAGGTGAGCAACCATCTTCCTATGGTTCCTGATAGATCGGGTTGTTACCTCGGCGAGACTTATGGCCTCATGTACTACATCAATCACTCCAACATGTGTCTCCTATTCTGGATTGCCCTTCACCTCTTTTAGAGCTGAGCTCCCCGGAGCCCTCTTTGCCTGTGGATCCTCCACATATTCTTTCAGATGTCTCTCCTTTACTAGGTCTTCCAGGTGTTGTTTAAGCATTCGGTAGTTCTCCGTCAAATGTCCGTTTTCGTGGTGGTAAGAACACCAGAGGTTAGAATTCCAGCGCCCTGGGTCGCTCACCATCTTTGAAGGCCTCCTAAAGTATGGCTTATCCTTGATCTGATTCAGGATCTTGTAGATCAAGTCCTTGAAGATTGTGAACACCCTTCATAGGCTGATCTCGTGGGCTTAGCTCAGGTTGCTCTTCCTTCTGATCCTTCCCTGAACTGTCTTCTTCTTTTTTTCCTGGATCCTTCCTCTGTCGGGCGAGCCCATCTTGGCTCTGTTGTGCCCATGTCTTCTTCCAACTTTATGAACTCCTCGATTCGCTCCATTAGCTCTCCTTGGGTGGTCGGGGACCGCTTTGTTAATGATTGGCCAAGCTGGCTCTCCTTCAGCAATCCGAGCTTGAAAGTCGCCACTACCACCTGCTCATTACTCCCCTCTATCTCATTATAGAGGCACCCGTAACGAGCGTTGAACTCTTTTAGGTTTTCCGAGCTCTGCTTCTCGAGGGATAGTAGTGCCCCAACATCCTTCGGTTGCTTAGAATTCATCACAAAACGTGTGACGAATGACCCCGCTAGCTCTCAAAAGTTGTAGATCAACCTTGGCTTCAGACGTGAAAACCATTTTAAGGCGAGGTCTCCCAAGCTCGAAGGAAACACCTTACACATCAGCGGCTCATTCCCCATCCATAATGCCATTGAGTGCTGAAAGTGTTAAACGTGGTTGGTAGGGTCCGAGGTTCCGCCATACAGCTTTAGCTTGGGAATCGTGAATCGCCGAGGTGGGTCCGCCTTCTCTATCTCTTTTGAGAACAGAGATTCGAAATTTTGGGCATTCCTCATGTACCTTGGTCTGGTCGGGTTTTCCAGTGGGAACCTTCGGTCAATCAGTGACCTTTCTATTAGAGCTTGTACATTCTTCTCGGCTAGTCCCCATTTGGACGCCTTCCTCCGTGGAGCTTCATCGTATCTTGCGCTTTGTGTTAGGACTCCAACATTCCTTTCTCTTCGGGGTCGGGAATTTGAAGTTTTGCTTCCTTCGTGAAGAGAAAGGTCACTAGCAACATTTGAGGACGAGCAACTAGTAGTACGGTGGAACAACATGAACCTGAGGAGCTACTACTGGACCAACATGAAGAAAGAGAAAGGTCACTAGACATAGAGAAGAGCACGAGCAACATTTGATGACGTCTCTACAGTTGTTACTGGACAACCAGTTGTACGTGAAGCTTAGCAAGTGCGAGTTCTGGTTAGAGCAAGTGGTCTTCTTCGGACATATCATCTCTAAGGACGGACTAGCAGTGGATCCAGCAAAGATAGAAGCAGTGGTGAACTGGGAGAGACCGAAGAATGTCACAGAGATTCGAAGTTTTCTTGGTTTAGCAGGCTACTATCGCAGATTCGTCAAGAACTTCTCTACGATTTTAGTGCCTTTAACCAAACTGACGAGGAAGGATGTACCGTTCGTATGGTCAGATGCTTGCGAAGACAGCTTCCAAGAGCTGAAAGAGAGACTGACGACAGCACCGATCTTGTCTTTACCTTCCGGGAGTGGTGGATTCGTTGTCTTCACTGACGCTTCAGGGACATGCATAGGATGTGTTCTGATGCAAGAAAGGAAAGTCATCGCCTATGGATCACGCCAACTTAAAGAGCACGAAAAGAAGGATGCTACACACTACTTGGAGCTAGTAGCGGTCGTTTTTGCGTTGAAGATGTGGCGGCACTATTTCTACGGGGAGAAGTTCGAAGTACATTCGGACCACCGTAGCTTGCAGTACCTGTTCACCCAGAATGACCTTAACAACTGATAGAGGCGATGGATGGAATACATCAAGGATTACGACTTCCCTATCAAATACCATCCGGGAAAGGAGAACGTCGTGGCAGACGCTTTGAGCAGGAAGACCGCCCTCGTCAGCTTCCTAACAGCAGAGGTGTGTGGATTGATGTCTTCAGGGACTTAGATGTCCAGTTTCAGCCACTCAGTGACAGAGTTATGCTTGCTACTATCTCCACATGGGAACCAGAGTTGCTTGGAAAGGTCAAGGACAGTCAACGCAACGATCCCAAGCTTGTCAGAGTAATCGAGCAAATTGACCAGAGGCCAGAGTTTAGATTGATTGGTGGAGTGCTCTACTATCAGGACAGATTGTGCGTGCCAGGTATTCAGGAGCTGAAGGACGAGACCCTAGTAGATGCGCATCACAGTAGATATTCGATTCACCCTTGCAACACCAAGATGTACCAGAACCTGAGGAGCTACTACTGGTGCAACAACATGAAGAAAGAGATCGCAGGCTATGTCTCTAGATGCTTGACGTGCTAGCAGATCAACGCCGAACACTAGAAGCCGCCAGGGCTACTACATCAGCTCGATATACCCAAGTGGAAGTGGGAACACATTACCATGGACTTCATCGCAGGACTTCCGGTTACTAGGAGACGCCATGATGGCATATGGGTTATCGTCGACCGACTGACTAAGTCAGCTCATTTCTTGCAGTTTCGATGAGAGTAGGACTCGACGTCCTAGCTAAGTTGTACGTGGAAAAGATCATCTCTTTACACGGAGTTCCAGCATCGATCGTGTCAGACAGAGACCCGCGTTTCACTTCTCACTTCTGGGAGAGCCTACAACAGGATTTGGGCACCAAGTTGAGCTTCATCACCGCCTACCATCCACAGACGGACGGACAGACTAAGCGCACCAACCAGACATTAGAGGACATGTGGATGGCTTGTGTCTTGGATTACAAAGAGAACTAGGAAGACTGTCTACCACTTTGCGAGTTTGCCTACAACAACGGCTACCATTCGAGCATCAAGATAGCACCTTTCAATGCTTTGTATGGCAGGAGATGCAAGACCCCAGTCTGTTGGGAAGAAATTGGTGACAGGAGTTTCCATGGACCATCCTTAGTCAGCGACACCAGCGAGAAGATCAGGCAGATAGTAGATAATTTGAAGATCAGCCGTAGTCACCATAAGAGCTATGCAGACAATCGGCGTAGATCTCTCGAGTTCCAGAAGGGAGACAAGGTGTTCTTAAAAGTTTCCCCAGTCAGAGGTACCCTTAGGTTTGGCGAGAAGGGTAAGCTAGCGTGGAGATATGTCGGGCCGTTTGAGATCAGGTCCAGGATCAGAGAAGTTGCTTACAAGCTTCAGCTACCGCCAGAATTGTCAGGAGTTCATGATGTCTTCCATGTCTTTATGCTGAAGAAGTATGTGGAGGACCCTACGCATATTCTTCATCATCAGCCACTCGATATTCAGCCAGAAGCTACATACATCGCCAGACCAGTCGCTGTCATCGACACCAAGGAGCAGGTACTCTGGACCCGAACCATTCATTGGATGAAGGTTCAATGGGAGCACCACACTCCAGAAGAGGCTACGTTGGAGTTGCGTGACCAAGTAATGAAGGACTACCCACATCTTCTACCTCAGGTATGTTCTTACTTTGTTTTTACATTTGGGGACCAAATGTCCTAAAGGAGAGAGAGATGTGAGGCCCCACCCTTGGTGGGCCCTCATTTTGAATTTGAATACTATTAATTATGATAATATAGCATAATTGTACTAATTAATAGGGGGTTAGTAAGGGTATATAGATCTTTTCCCAAGTCTTAGTCTACTTTATAAGATTTAGGCATATTGTGTATTTTATAGATTTATAGAGTGTCTTTTTATAATTTTTTTAGGGTTTTAGGTGTCGAGGCCCTTGCTAGTAAATAGGTTTTTATAAAGGGGGTTTTCCACACTTGAGAACATTTTAGAATTTCCATCAAATGACCTAAATGCCCATGTCCTTATCCACATTCCTATGCAATCAAAAAGGCCCTTTTGGTAATTGTCTCAAAAGCCCCAGACTATATAATCTAAACTATTGCATTGGGAAATGAACCCTAAATTCACTCTCATTTATCCCTAATTTACCTCTCATTTCACAAAACCCTTAGTCCAAAGCCCTAATTACAAGGAGGCCATCTTCTACCTCTCTTATCAATCTCTTTTTCTTCTACTAATCAAGGTAAGGCTCCTTCCTTAGCCAATTTCCATATGGTTTTCTAGGATTTTCTCTATCCCTAGGTTTCTTTTCTAATCTTTGGTTCTCTTGTGGAATGGGTACTAGACTTGGTAGATTGGATTGGTTTAGATAGCTTGGATTGGGTATTCTTACTATTTTCTCTTACAAATCCGGATTTGAGGCAAGTACAATATACTCACCTAGCATAGAATGCATGATTTCTATTATTGATTCTATATTTCCATTTCAATTATGCTAGAAATGAGTAGATCTACCTTTGAGCTTGTTTTCATGGTTTTTGGCCATTGATGGATGAGTTTATTTCATTTGGAAGATCAATGGTCCGGATGGATTGATGGATGGTTGGGCATTGAAGTGTTTTTATGATTTTATTTGTTTATTTGATGAATGGAGGTGAATGGAAATGATTTGGACATAATTCGGATGAAAGGGGTGACCTATAACAGTTCCTGTCATGGAAACAGGGAGGTTCCAATTTCCTTGCGTTAAGACCGGGACCCAGGTGGGCCACATGATGATCGATCTTATCTATGGATATGATAGAGGACCCACGGGCGACCATAAAGGGGCTTGTCCCATAGGGAGTGGAAACCCCTGGCCCACTCTCCATTAGCTTGATCAACAGAGGATGTGATTTTGGAAAAAAAAAATTAGTTTTGCAGCACATGATTGTGGGACCCACTGGTTGGTCTGATCGCCGATCTGGTCCGTCCATCGGGCCGGAAATGTTGGGGTGATGTTAGGGATGTGAACTCATGTGAGGTGGACCCCATTTGGTCCACCATCCAAAGCCCCAAAGATGGCATGGCGGTAATGAATAAGAAATGGGGTTTTCCGTTTTTTTTAGACTGTGGGCCCAGGTGGGTCACCAACTTTGATTTGGACCCTACATCTCATAGTAGGGCCCTGGGCGACCTTAATGGTGAGGTCTGATCTGGGCTTGGGTCAGTGGGGCCCACGATTTTGTTAAACAAAATAGTCCAGACGAGAGACGTGTTCTCGGTTAGTAATATTCTGTTGCAGAACGTTTGGGATGAAGAAGATGATAATGCTGACTGCTGACATGTGGATAAGTGAGAAACAAAAAGTAGTAGTAGTATATGATGTACTCCATGGGTGCATGAGAAGTGTAGTCCTCCCCATGTGACATAAATGTGGAATGATGGGTGGTATTGTGGTTCGAGGGTGCATGGGAAACCATGACCACTTTTGAATATTCCACCCTTTTTCTTTGAGTTAGTTATACCTTAGCCCATTTGTTTCTAAAATTAGAAATAAGTCTCATAGTTTTTAAGGAAGCCAATTAGAATAATTTAACATACTATTTTTATAATATTTCTTGATCCCATTAATTTTAGAAATTAGAAATAAAAGACTCCTTAGCATTTAATGAACTTCATTAGATCCTTAAACTATTTTGAATGTAGAAAAAGTATTGGATGAGTCTTCAGGTTCTCTAGAATTATAAATTAAGATTTTTATGTATCATTAATTGTAAATTTATATTTGAATGGTGTCTTTGATTATCAATGTGCTAAACTAAGGTTTGATTTCTCTATTATTATTATTCTTTAATTATCCTGAAATTTCCCTTAGTTCTTTCTTTATATGTTAAATTATATTATTGTACCCTATTAATTGGATAAATTATATTCATTGACCATCCAAATGAACTTTCATCAATGTGCCAAGTACGAGTCAATGGTGTGGCTCGACCATGACTCGTGGGGACCACCAAATAGAGTTTAGGGATTGGAATTGTCAGTGATTCGACCCTTAAACGTAGTCAAAGATGCCCGTAACTTCACGAGCAGCAAATATAACATTTTTGGCATCTGAGACTGCAGTTAGGGATCCAATTATCAGATGAGGCCTTGAACTTGAGAGTGGACCATTACCTAGGTTGGACCCTTGCTTTATTCCATTTGATTCTATTACTTGGAGGTTATTATACATTGTACTTCTCTAATTTCCTTGTTCTTGTTATAAACCTATTAATGTAAGTGGAAAATGGAGGACCTGAACCTAGGATTAGTTAGAGGTGACCTGGTGATGTTATTAGTGATCAATAACCCGTGTTTGTGTTTAGGCGGGCCCTCATACGGCTTAAGTTGGGATGTATAATACCCTAGGTGAAGAGGTTTGATTAGGTTGGACTTGTGATTCATTATGGATGAGAATGGACTGACTAGTATGGAATTGTGATTTTGATCTCTCCCAGACTGTTTAGACTAAGGCCATGGCTTGATGGGCCTTAGTATGGATCCAATGATTGGACTTGGACTTGGATTTGGACTGTATTCCATGGTATTGTACTTGGACCTCTTAGGGATTTGCTAGGACCTTGCTCGCGTAAGGTAAGCCTAGACAGACACAGACCTGTATTTGATTTCCTGAGTCGACACTAATTCACTCAGTTGTTCTAAGCTCAGCCTGTTGACTGATCATCACTGATAGGAGCTATTTGAGTGTTGATTGATGAGCTATGTTTTAGAGGGACGGTGCGATACCGATCCAGTCTCCCGAGTGATGAGTGTTTGAGATTGATGAGTGATTTGCGGGGTTAGTTATTCCCATCACTAGTGAGATTTCCCCACCGCGACTATGTTCAGTATGGGAGGGCCGCGACATAAAATCCCACGGTATCCAGCTTGTGTGAATGTGCCATATTGTGTAGATAGATTGGCTTATCTTATCTTCCTAATTCTAAATGTTTATCTTGCTCAATTGCCTAACATTTGTACCTTGGATATTCTTATTGATCTTATTACTGTCTCTATTCCTTTGATGCATACATCCTATGTTATTTGTATACTGTAACTTACTAGATCCTTGGATCTGACCCATTCTTGGTGCTTAGGTGATGACTCCGATTATGAGGACGACGCGCTCGTCGAGGCGCCCATAGTTGGAGACTATAGATGGGGACCAGCCGACCAGGGGGTCGAGCTGGAGGATGGAACGCTTGTACCGGGGGATTGAGTGATTATCTCTTTTGGGTTTGAGTGTTTTCTTATGTGGTGAGCAGAGAGTTAGACTAGTATGTTTATAAATATGTTCTTAATTATACTTTGAGATTTAGGCTGGACTTCAGCCCTGCTACACTTGATATATCTCTATGATACCTTATGCTTCTGCTTTACTCATTATACTTCCGCAAATTTAACCATTGATTATATGTCGGTCAAAAAGTTTTAAATTGGACCTCATTGCGGACCTACGATCTTGGAAGTTCCCGTGTTTTTCGGGAAGTAGCGCGCCAAATTCGAGTACCTTGATGGTTTTCTCGGTATTCTGAATTGGGACGTTACACTTACACTCATCAAGTAAATGTCCAAATTTGGGCACATTCCTAGAGCTATTTATTGGGAAGGTACAGGGTATAATCATTATGGTTCTTAGAACTCTGCTTAAAATTATGGTGTAGATCTCTAGTGGTCGGTTTGATGACATGCAATTTATATTAGTGAGCTGTGTTTCTAAATGATCATTTTGAACTTCCTTTTGGTGCCTCTTTCATTCTGTTCTTGAAACCTCCAGGATGCAAAAGGGATAGTTTTGTAGTAAAAATGGAGAAAGAAGAAAAGAGAACCCTGGTCAAGAGACAGGAAAGGAAGTCAAAACCAACCATTTGTGATTGAGTAGCTTAAAAAGCCTCAGTACTGCAGAGCCATCCTTGGCCCTAATACCATTTTGTCACAGACCCGTCCCACCAGCTCGATATTATCCGCTTTAGGCCTTTGACCCGCACTGTTTTGTTTATGGGGCTGATCCGCAGGTGTCCCCAAAAGGCCTCAGTACTACAATAGGCAGGGGTCTGCACTTATAATCAGGATCCGGACGTCTCACTTTTCCAATGTGGGATTGGGTTGTTACATGTAATAGCTTGGTGGCTAGAGTATTGAGATGAATGTACTTACTTGCATCTTATCCCCTGGCCGTACAGCAGTTGTAGATGTGAAGGCTGCCATAATTTGTTCTTCCAGACCATGAATCTGATGAGTCCAATTGTGGAGAGTCATAAACCAAATAGACCAGCTGGGACTGTCCTACCCATCCAATGTTTAGTCTTTGATAGCGTTGGATATAGTACACCTTTTGTCCATTCATTTGCATTATTCCGTGCTGATCTCTGTAAACCCAGTCCAGGGAACTCAGTTTACCAGTAAGGATCCATGTGACTTGATTTATTGTTGGAGGATTCATGTGTCAGTGCATAGCACAGTTGGAAGGTGCTGATTCTTACAGCCATTAGGTGGCAAGTTCAAGCCAGGTTAACAATTAAACAAAGAAAAGAAAAGAAAAAAAAGAACATAGAAAGGGACTGATGCGTTGGATAAGCTTAGGGTACTTTGGATGATCCTGTGCTGCCAGATGCAACATGTGAGCTCTACCCTGTTCGATTCTAAATCACTTTTATCATATGCTCCCATGTAGAAGCACTGGTCCATTTTTTTTCTTTTATTTTTTTTAATTAGAGCGATGTGCACTTGAATTGCTCATGTATGAAATATATTATTCTTTTAGGAAAAGTTTCAAAGAAGTATAAGACTTTTTTGTTCATTTTAAAAAAAGTTCATGAAGATTTGTATAATTCAAAAAATTAGAAAGTCAATCAAGTCATGTCCTTAAATTCTTTTTTGGAAAAATGCAAAAATACCCTTATGACAAGTTTTTGTATTTTCTTAATCTTTTTTCATCCCCAAAACCAACCCAAAAACCACTCCGTAGGCCTCAAAGATCAGATCAAATGCTGATGGTGGGGTACTTCTTTTAGTTTGTAAGTCACTTGTATACCCTTTTTTTTTTTAATAACCATCTATGCATGAAGGTAGCTAAAGTGAGCTCTACTAGCTTGTTTGGGGTTGGATTTGAACATTTTTGTTAAATGATTTATTAAAGGGAAAACTTGAAAAAGGATTTAAGGATATTTTTGTCATTTTTCAATTTTTTTTATGGTGATCAAGGACTTTAGATTGAAAAAAAAAAGGGACATTTACTACAAAAATCCCCTTAAATAGGGTAACCAAAGTTGAGGACTTTAAACTTTTATAATGACGGCCAAGAACCTCCAGCCCAAATCATCTATTTTTTTCCCGTTTTGTCCTTTTTTTTTTCGTTGGTGTCAACCTAACTAGTTCCCTATTTTGTCATGAGTAATATTTATTGACATCAACAAAACATTTGTCGACATCAACATAAAATTGTGTTGACATCAACAAAAATGCCTAGTTATTACAATCAGTGACCTTGCGAATTTGTTGACGTCGACCAAAGATTCGTCAACATCTACATAAAATTGTGCTGACGTCAACAAAAACGCCCAGTTAGCGTCAACAAAAATTTAGTTTTATGTTGTTTAGGGTTTTGTTGACATCGAGCAATCTCTCTCTCACTATGATTGAGAAAAAATTGGTAGGGCGTTGATCTCCTTCTTCTCCTTCCACTCATTCTTCTATTCTACCATTGCTATTGATTTGGGGGTGAAGAATTTTTTTTTAAGGGTTATGTTGACATTAACTAACCAAGGGCAAAAATGGACTGAAATATTGGATTTTGGGTTGGAGCTTGTTGGCCGTTTTTATAAAAATATAGGGTCCTCAGTTGTAATTACCCAATTTAATGTGATTTTTGAAGTAAATGTCCCCAAAAAAAATATGAAAAACTATTATACGCTTTTGAAATATTCAAATCTTTATCTACTTTTTACAAAATGAGCTAAACGTTTTTATACTAGTTTGAAAATTTGCCCTTTTTTTTAATACATGATCAATCCTGATGATGCACAAATTGGCTTTGCACACCACCTGTCAAGTAATTGGAAATAAAGGCAGTAATTAAAGTAGAGAGAGAAGACGAGAAGTATAGTGGTTCGGTCAGTATGACCTACGTCCACTTCTGAATGGCTGAGGTCGCCGGATATTTTATTATTTCAAGTGTGCAGGGAGAGCAGATAGTACAAGCTTTGAGAGGGAGAGGAGAGTTGTGCTCAGGTGTCTGTCTCATGCCCCCCAAGTGTTGGTGGGGCTTACAATTTATAGTCACCCCCTAATAGATTGGGGCGACTTTACAGCAACTAAGTAAGCATTTCGGTGGAGCTTACGGATTCTTCTCAATGGGTGAGGTAGTTGAGGTGCTCTCCACGAGACTTGGTAAAAGATGAGATGAGGGTTGACTATTTCCAGGGCGTGAGGGTGAGGCTCCCGGATGCTCTCTTGATGACGTGGCCACGTTTATGGGTTTCTTTGGCCCTGGACCTTATTGGGCTCACCGGGTCTTTATAAATTTGAGCCCTGGGTCGGCATGATTAGGCCACTTGGGTCTGACCCATCATTTGCCCCCCAATGCCCCGCTTCTAAGGAAACTTTGAGAGGGGGGCATGTTAGATACCCAGACTCCTTCTCCATTCATGAAGCATTTCGCCTCCCAGCACACCTCCAGTCTCTTCCATTTCTACTTGGGTTTTTAGGAGAGTCCTTGTCCTTCAATTTGGGTTTTTTCCTCTTTAAAAACCCTAGGCTATAAATAGGAGCTTCCTTCTTCATTTCCCCCATTTCATTCATCTAGAGATTGAAAAACCCATTCTTATAACCCTTGAGAAGCCAAGCTTTTCCCCTTCCATTGAAAGGAGGGAGGTAGGATATGAAGTCTTCGGGGTGATTGAGCATCCGGATGAGCAAGGTGCAGCAGACGAAGCCGCCCGCGCAGTGGTCGAACAACCCATGAAGGAGACGCACAACGTAGGCCTGGGCGCTGCCAGCCCAGGCGCCACCGCCGCTGGCCTGGTCGTTGCCTGCCCAGGCAGCACTGGCCTGGGCACTGCCAGCGCTGCTGCTGGTTTGGACACCCCTGGCCTGGGCGCCACTGGGTTGGACGCTGCCAACGTTGCTACTGCAGGTGTGGGCGCCAGGAGGCTGGGCGCCACTGGGCAGGGTGCTGCCAGCGCTGCTGCTGGTCTGGGCGCCAGAGGGCTGGGCGATGCCAGCGCTGCTGGTGGCCTGGACGTCGCTGGCCTGGGAGCCAAGGGGCTGGGCGCCACCAGCCCAGTCACTGCTGGCCTGGACGCCACTGGCCCGGGCGCCAAGGGGTTGGGCGCCGCCAGCCCAGGCGCTGCTGGCCTGGGAGCTGCCAGCCCAGGCGTTGATTGGCTGGGCGCCCTAGACAATGATGGGCTGGGCGCCCAAGGCTCCGAAGGTGCTGTCCACGGTGGGCGAGCAGATTGGGAGCAAGCCTGGGCGTGCAGGAGCAGGGACTACTGGGCGCTTGGGGTACTGGCCTGGGCGCTGATCTAGGCGCTGTTTTGGGCGGTTAGGCAGCTGGGCGTGCTGATCTAGGTGGCCAGACAGCTGATTTGGGCAGCCAGGCACGCTGATTTAATGTAGTCCCTCAGGTTGCAGATGACCTGAGTTTCAAGATCCTGCCTAGAGATGTCAAAAACAATGTTATTAAAATGTTTAACATGATTACCTGGAGAGAGAGGCTGCTTTTGCGAGAGCAAAGACAGAGTTTGAGGATTGCTCGTGAGAGAGCTACACTTTTTGAGATCGAGCTTTTGGCGACCCGCGAGAGAGCCGCTAAGCTGGAGATAGGCTGCCTGCTTGAGAGCAGTACAGAGGCTAAGCTTTTGGCGACTCGCTAGAGAGCGGCTCAGCTGGAGACATAAGCTGCCTGCTTGAGAGCAGTGCAGAGGCCAAGCTTTTGGCGACTCGCGAGAGAGTCACTCAGCTGGAGATAGGCTGTCTGCTTGAGAGCAGAGCAGAGATAGACCAAGCTTTTTCGGCGACTCGTGAGAGAGCCGCTAAGATGAGTATATAGGCTGCCTGTTTGAGAACAATGCAGAGGCATGTCAAGCTTTTGGAGATCCGTGAGATGATTCACCTCGCTTGGACCGATTGATTTCCTCAGAGTTCATATATTTTTGAGCTTTTGCCAATAGTTCTGGCATGCTATTTGGTGGTCGCTTCATTACTGAAAAGAGGAAATTCGATGAGCGGAGGCCTCCCAGAAAGGCGGTCATGATGACTTTGTCATTGGGCTCCTCGATTTGGAGGACCTCCTCGTTAAATCGAGTGAGGTAACTCCTCAGACTCTCTTCTTGATCCTGTTTTATGCTGAGCAGATGGGTGGTAGGCTTCTGGTGGCGGCGCCCTCCAATAAAGTGCGACACGAAGGACCTGCTCAGCTTAGCAAAGGAGGCAATGAAGCTGGGGAGAGATTGGCAAACCATTGTCGTGCGGAACCCTTAAATGTGGTTGGGAACGCCCTACACATGATCTCGTCGGGGACATTATGTAGCTACATTAGAGTTTTGTAAGTTTCGAGGTGGTCCAATGGATCCTTTGTTCCGTCAAAGGTCTCCACGGATGGCATTTTGAACTTATGAGGAAGTGGGTAGTTCGCTATGTCGGGTTTAATGGCGTGTCTGTTCGCCTTACTAGGTAGTCCACTGTC
Source organism: Umbellularia californica (assembly GCA_028538565.1). NCBI lineage: Eukaryota > Viridiplantae > Streptophyta > Magnoliopsida > Laurales > Lauraceae > Umbellularia > Umbellularia californica. The sequence goes on from JAPQWN010000002.1 coordinate 31,993,125, forward strand.
TCAGGTCTTTGTGCCTTCATAGCATTGAGACGTCACCCAGTTGATTTTGCACTTCTTTAATTTTCTCGTCCTAGCGATTGGGGGCTCCTCTGGAATGATCATGAAAACGACTCCCATCCTCCATGCTTTGGTTTTCACCCTCATCCTCTTGGAGACGAGGGTCTTCCTCATGGGAAGCAGAAGGAGGAGGTGGAGGTTCTTCATGATGGGCTCCCCCATGTGGGGCGCCCAGGGGGACTCCAAAGAGGGCGCCCAGGGGAGCACCCCGGTGTGGGGCTCCTGGATGCCCCGAGCGTGGAGCTCTTTGAGGTCCTCCAAGAGGTACTCCACCCAGTTGTGCTCCTCCTTGTCCGGCGAGCATGAGTTGCAGGATCTGCTGGTTTTGGGCCACCAGCTGTTGCATGGTCTCCAACATTTGTCGAGGGTTTGGAACAAGAGCATTTGGGACGGGATTGGTAGGCGGAGGAGCACCCTCCTCCTCTCGTGATGGATTATCCTCTGGTCGATTCATCGATCTAGTGGTGATCACCATAAGTTCAACGGAGAGAGTGTTTTGAAGTGAGAATTTCAGTTTTTTCCCACAGACGGCGCCAAACTGATGATACACAAATTGGCTTTGCACACCACCTGTCAAGTAATTGGAAATAAAGACAGTAATTAAAGTAGAGAGAGAAGACGAGAAGTATAGTGGTTCGGTCAGTATGACCTACGTCCACTTCTGAATGGCTGAGGTCGCCGGATTTTTATTATTTCAAGTGTGCAGGGAGAGCAGAGTGTACAAGCTTTGAGAGGGAGAGGAGAGTTGTGCTCAGGTGTTTGTCTCATGCCCCCCAAGTATTGGTGGCTTACAATTTATAGTCACCCCTTAACAGATTAGGGCGACTTTACAGCAACTAAGTAACCATTTCGGTGGAGCTCACGGATTCTTCTCAACGGATGAGGTAGTTGAGGTGCTCTCCATGAGACTTGGTAAAAGATGAGATGAGGGTTGACTATTTCCAAGGCGGTGAAGGTGAGGCTCCTGGATGCTCTCTTGATGACGTGGCCAGGCTTATGGGTTTCTTTGGGCCTGGACCTTATTGGGCTCACCGGGTCTTTATAAATTTGAACCCTGGGTCGGCATGGATTGGGCCACTTGGGTCTGACCCATCAAATCCCATGGTGTATGGCATCCCTTATGGTGTAAAATCTGGGCCAGTTCCTGTACAGGGGTTCAAGTGATTAGATGAGTCCTTAACATGTGAAACCAGACTGATAGCTGCTGTTGCCACCGCACTGATGGTAGCGAGGGATCGTTTCTCATTAGAATTACACATTCAGGGCAGTTGAGTTTTGAGGATCGAAACAAGCCAATGCAGCCCAATCAATCTAGCTCCAACTAGTCATGGCTCAGATGGGCTGCTTTGATAGGCAAAGGACAATGCAAGGTGCTTTATATTCACATATTTTGACAATGGGCCCGTAAGGATTTATCCTACTGGGGCCACAGAATATTTATCTGGCTCTCCCTGAGCCCGTAGGGATTAATCCGGCCCAAAAGGCAATGTCTGGCTGATCTTAATTCCATCATCATGTGTACTGATTAGAGATATAGATGATGTTCCATACATGGGAGTTTCAATGTTATAGTTTATGAACAAAAACTATATATTTATTTATTTTCACTCTTGCGAGAGCTGCTGATAGTGCTTGTTTTATTCCTGGTCCTCTTAGGCGTGCTGCCTAAAACTCTCATTAGTCGGTTGGCCCCAAACATATTGTTGGGAGACTTTTGGGAAGAATTGATTGATTTAATAAGAAAGTGTCAATTGAAGTTCTGCTTCATGTGTTTTCCTTTAATTCTAAAACACCCTCCATTTAAAGGGTTAGATCATCAAATTAATGTGATTTTGGACTATGGTTTCATAGAGTGTCTTTCTAGCTCCATCTTATGGGCCCCAACCATGGTTGGACCACGGTTAAAAGGTTGCATTCAGGTGATCAGGTCAAAGAACTGCTTCTTTCTACTTCCAAGTTTGATCTTTGGTTTTACCCAAAAAATAAGCTCCACCTTCAGTGGGCCCACTGGATGTTTGGTCTAGATCACCCATTTTGTCTCGGATCATTACCTGAAATTTTTTTTAGGTGTGTATCACATTCACATTGTACCAGACATGTAAGAAGATTCCTCGTGTTATTTCTTCACACAGTTTTTTGTCTGTTATTTCTTCACTTTTTTTATTTTGGTACAAAGGAAAAGTCATACATGAAGAAAGAGAGACACACCAGACATTGGAATCTCAAGCAGCTTTCTTAAAATACAAGTCACTCTTTCTACATTTTCTTATATTTGCATTTTTCACGTGAAATTGCACTTAGGGTTTATGAAGCTAACTGCCCAACTGCCTTCTTCCAGAATGCATATATATATATATATATATATAGAGAGAGAGAGAGAGATCTTCAAGTGCATCCATCCCTCACCATTTGTGGTGAGGGACACCCCTTTTGGGGAAGTTTTAAGTACAAAAGAGAAGTACACCTCTCTTTTGTACTTGAAACTTCCTTAAAAAGGGTGTCCCTCACCACAAATGGTGAGGGATGGATGCACTTGAATATTATCCATATATATATATATATATCGGAAGTGCTCCTATGAGAGACACTCTCACCAACTTTATGAGAGATGGGTGAGGGCCCTCACATGGGGTCCTTGCATTTAAGTTGGTGAGAGTGGGTATGTAAGTGAGGGCCTCCATCCATCTCTCATAAAGTTGGTGAGAGTGTCTTTTATAGGAGCATTTCCCTATATATGTATATGTGTGTGTGTGTATGAATTGTTTACATGTTATCCACACACATGCTTATACAAATATATATATATCATTTTTGGGTGGCAACATGCATGGCCGGACTCACATATTCTTTTGGGGGTCATCCCCATATGACCTGTGTCTGCCTCCATATCACCTGTGTCCGCTTTCAAAGTTCAAATAAAAATTTTGGACCCACTACCAAAATCCACATAAAAACTCTGGGTCTATCATCAAAACCCACACAAATATCCTGGATTTTCCTATAAAACCCAACTATATATTTGTCTCGTGTCCCTCAAGTGAAAATTTTGGGTTAGCGACTGGTGTTTTGGATGTGGCCCACCCCTGCGACCCACATCATGGTCCCATTTGGGTTCAAGTAAGTTCATCGTACAGATCGAGTTTGTTGCACCATCAAGTTTATCACACCAGATGAGCTCCCATGTATGAGATCTTAACATGCACACTCAAGGACCGCAGCAACCTGTTTGCTTAAAATGATGAACATACGTACTTCTACTTACATGTATTTTACGTAGGGAGAGTGACTAAGAGAGATCATTATGTAAAGTCGAAGCAAAATCTCTTTAGCTTCAATACAAATCAATCTCCCTCTCCCCCCCACCCCCTCCCTCTTTCTCTCTCTCTCTCTCTATGTGATGATTAGCTTGTGAGTGAAGAAAATGCATCGAAAAAGACTAGAGCTGGATTCAAAGACAAGGGGACAAAACAAAGTCTCTCATTTTCTAATGTCACCATCCAAACCGTTTCCACTCCACCCAACAACTAAAACAAACCTCTCTCTCTCTCTTCTCCAAGTTCTACGCTAACCCCACAGCCATCACCCTCATCATAATCATCATCCCCACTAGAAGAAGCCTCCTTTGTCGCTTCAACATCTCTCCAGTTCTCTATCAAACAAGTTGGAAAAGTGGGACTTGTACAGGACGTACTCCCAAGTCACTCACAGGTCGGGATGAGGAACCCAGATCACAATGGAAATAACAGCAACAAGAAGAAGTTGAGAAAGGGGTTGTGGTCCCCGGAGGAGGACGAGAAGCTCATGAACTACATGCTAATGAATGGGCAAGGGTGTTGGAGCGATGTTGCAAGGAATGCAGGCTTGCAGAGGTGTGGCAAGAGTTGCAGGCTCCGTTGGATCAATTACTTGAGGCCCGATCTCAAGCGCGGCGCCTTCTCTTCTCAGGAAGAGGACCTCATAATCCAATTGCATTCTATCTTAGGCAACAGGTAACTCTCTCTCTCTCTCTCTCTCTCTCTCTCTCTCTCTCTCTCTCTCTCTCTCTCTCTCATATGAGATGATCCAAATACATATCTCACTCATAATTAAAAAAAAAAAAACCCTCACATACTAAAAAAAAAAGGAAAAAAAAGAAATTAAAATCCAAATATCTCTCTCTATCTGCAAATGGACCCCACCTTTATGCCAACTGCCCTCTCTTTGGCTGACATGTAAAACAAAATGTACCTCCATGTTTGTGGGCATGGCCTTCTAATTGAGGTAACTTTGATATTGTTGTTATTGAGATTTTGGGGCTACCTGTTGAGTATGTCCGTAATTGTGTAGATATGCAAAATCAAACTGGAAAAGGAATTGCTAGTATTGCTAAAAAAATTTTTATTTGAAATATTAAATATAAAGCTTGTTTGTTTGTATTAGAATAGATACGATTTATACCTTATGTGGTTAAAAATGAAGATCAATAGTAAGTTTTCAAAAGATGAGCATCAAATAACATTTGCTTTTAGAGAAATAGAGTCAAAAGAAGATAGGACATGATTAGCACGGACCCAATAATTCTTCCTTGGGAGGCACTATGTAGAAATTTTTTTTGGAGGGCCATGTATAAAAAATCGCATGTAGTTTTTAAAATATATAGGGTCTTTTTTAAAATTTTGATGGACCATATGTAAAAACATATAAAATCTTTAAAAGTTAAAGTGGTTTTTAGAAACTTCTGGGAGGGACATGGCCTGCTAGCCCCCCTTAGAAACTTCTGAGAGGGACATGGTCTGCTAGCCCTATTCTTGTCCACCAGTAGAAACAAATACTCAACTATCACCCTAATAATTCACCCTAATATACATCTCTACCTTTTATCTTTCATCTCTTATCTTTCATCATTCACCTCTTTAATAATCCTTTGCTATAGTTCATTTTACCATGAATTCCTAAATATTTTAATGCAAACAGAGAGGTCCTTGTTTATTTACAAAAAAGGCCTTTATTTGCATATAAGAATTTAATACATAGATATTCATTAAATGAGTGGTTAAAAATGAAGACCAAGGTGAGTTTACAAAAATGACCATCAAATAACACCCCCTTTAAAAAGTGAATCTAAGGGAAGACAGGAAATAAATACCTAGTCATCACTTTAATAATTCAAATTCAAGTAAAGTCAAGTCTCATCTCATCTATATTGCTAGATCACATCCTTCACCTCTCACCTCATATCATTCACATTTCACCTCTTTAATAATCCTTTAGTGGAGTTTGTTTGACCATGAACTCTTGCATATTTAATTCCTATGTATTTTAATGCAAATAAACAGGCTCCATAAAAATAAAAAAGGAAAACCATGTTTTATTTTCAAAAAGTGTACATTATTTGCAGCATGGCTCATTTATGATCAATCCAAACCTCTCACTCCTTTCTCCTCCTAATTGGCTGGAATTCCCAATTGAAACTATTCAGCCGTCATTCACAGTTGGATTCAATTAAAAATAGCACACCATGAAAAACCAGTAAAACGTTAGACCTTTCAAATGTGTGGTTGTCATTGTCATCATCATCATCATCATCTTCTGATAAGGATATTTTTTGTGAACCCTGATCCACACTAATGTAGAGACTAACTTTATTAATATTCTCATAGCATATGCAATCTGATCTAAACTCCATATCCAATCTCCTTATTATTATTATTATTTTTATCTGTAACTAAAACATTCATTTAGAGAAGGAGAGAATACAAAAAGACAAACAACAATGAGGCAGGAACACAGAAAAAGAAAGAGAAAAGAAAATCAAACTAAAGGGTACAGCAGCATCTCCTTAATATTCTTTATTAACTAAGTCTTTTATGTTCCTCGTTGTCTAGTAATTGAAAGCAAACCATTTAATCTCAGCCTCCACGGACGATTGGTGATGATCCTAAAATCATCCTTACTCATTGTTGGATTGTATCTATGTTCCTATCTCTGTCTACTATTTTTGGATAACATGCACTAAACTACGATTTTTTTTTTCACTCAGTTTTCCTTCAGAGTTTTTCTATGGTTGCTAACTAATTTTTTTTTCCCAATGAATGAAGATGGTCTCAGATTGCGGCGCGTTTGCCTGGGCGCACTGATAATGAAATAAAGAACTTCTGGAACTCAACAATCAAGAAGAGACTAAGAAATTCATCATTATCATCATTTTCACCAAACAACAGTGATTATTTGGAGCCTCGAGAAGCCATGGGAGGTTTCACATCTATTAGTGACCATGATATTATGACCATGTGTATGGACTCATCATCGTCATCTACACCAGTCCAAGCTGTGAGTAGTCTATGCAATCAATTCTATCAACAGTTTGATCCGTTACCGCACCCTGAGAACATTTACGACATGACTGATTTTGCGACTGGCTACTATCACATGCCCCCATACTTGACACAAGTTGGTTTTGATGGGGGGTTTAAAGGAAATCATGGGATCTATGGAACTGTTCATATGGGGGAAGAAGACGAGATATATGTTCCCCCATTGTTGGAGAGTGGAAGCTTAGAAGAGCATGCTATTACCAACAACATCACTGACACTCAAACTAACGATAACAACAAATACAAAAACAACAATAATACCAATACTACCAACAACAATAACATTGAAGAGGATAACATATTTGGGAATGAGAATTATTGGGATGCTGAAAACTTAAGGATGGTTGAGTTGGATTTGGAGGATTTGATAGGGAATTTCTCCTCTACCTTTTCTTGAATCAACGATGTGTTTTTCATTTCTTATTTTGTCTGGGGTTCCCTTTCCTTTCCAAAAAAAAAAAAAACCCCAAGTCCTTGTCAAAATGAACTAAGAAAGAAGTATGCATTTCAAACTGACAATTTTCCCTATTGGTTTACTTTACGCACTTATTTGGGTGTCCCCAGCTTCCAATGTTTTTGTCAGCCATGAAACAGACGGGCATTTGGTGGTCGTAGAAACGCCTATTTTCTTAGAAATGTTGTCACTTTTGTAGTATGAAAATCCTGGGATTGGTGGGCATCCAGTAATAAAACTTGAAACCGAAATGCGAGTGGGTATATTCAAAGAAGAAAAGGTAATCATGTTGTGGTAAAATGTATCTATTATTTGATGTACAAGAAGGTGAATTTAGGGGACAAGAGATGTTATTAGTGGGAGGTAAGCAGGATTTACACACATTAATGTGGAGACTCTCTCTCTCTCTATCTCTCTCTCATGTTGTACTAAATACTTCTAGTCCTGTATTATTCAAAAAGGAATTTGTGTTTGTGAAAGGGCATGTTTTCTTCAAATGGGGTCTTAACAAATAAATGAAATGGCCACTTGAAAGCAGATTGATGAATACTTTTTAGTACTTTTGTAACGCCCCACCCCCTACATGCATGCATGATATTGTCCGCTTTGGCCCATGAGCCTCACTGTTGGGCCTCAACCCATTAAAAGGCCTCATGTAGGATAAGGGTGTAAGCTCTATATATAATCCCATTCACTTTCCTCTCTATAGTCGATGTGGGACTCCGGGGCGTCACAATCCACTTTGGGGCGTCACAATCCACCCCCTACACGTCCCTGTGCAGTAGCTTGCCAGTCTCTGTAGCCTGCCAACCCTCTTGGCCCGCCCACTTGCACCAAACCACGGTAAGGGACCCACAATCGAACTAGTCTAGAGTCGGCTCTAATCAGGGGTGGAACCAGGAATTTTGTTTAGGGGGGGCCAAAGAAAAAAAACTTTTAGTAAAATTGAAAAATTTAGCAATAAAATATGCAACAATCAAATTATTGAAGTTGTGCTCGATGTTATTTCAGTGAATTGAAATCATCAATAATTGTCGAAGTACTAAATTTCACTGCAATTTCCTTTTCAATATATACAATTAAATAATCTGTAAGAAATTCATCTTCCATTTTGTTGTGAAGTGCAGTTTTAACAATTTTCATAGCTGAGAATGCACATTCTGTTGTTGCTGTTGAAACTGGACGAGTTAATATAAGACATATCAATCGATATATGAGATGATATAGATATCTAACTTTCTTCTTTCTACTAATCCTCTGCAAAGTTCAGCTATAGTCTTCATTTCCTTCATGGATGGTGAGGTACATCACGCTCATAATGTTGTAGCTGAAACTTCAAATGAATTTTTTTCTTGATCGTTAAAATCTTGAGGATAAAATTGATTCACAAGATTGCAATTATCATCAATTTTGAATTACATGTAACCATTCCTGGGATCCAAGGCAGAGTTAAGAATGATAAGTTGCACGGTACGTTCATTAAACTTTCTATTTAACTCTTGTAATTGAGAGTCCACTACGGCAGTAAAGATATCCACTCGATAATGATTCTCCATTGTAATTGGATATTGTTGGCGGCGGCCTCTAGTTGCATTATATTGAGCATCCATATCAGGAATATCTATGTCATGTTCTTTGCAGAACAACATTACTTTATCAAGTAATTTATTCTAGCCACTTTCCCTCAATTCTTGAATAATCGCTTTTGTAGTAGAGACTAAGTGCATAGAATATAGAATATCTTGGGATTTGAGCTGTAAAGCTTGGCACAAATCATTAGTGACTCCTAATATTTCTTTCATAAGATGCAAGTTAAAGACGAACTCAAAAGAAGTTATTGAATCATAAGTTGAGTTTGCATCCCCACGTTGAGTATATGTAGATCCAACATCAATGATATTCTTAAGAACCGAACACGTTGCTTTATACATATTTAATAAGCTGCATAAAGAGTTATAATGAGAACTCCAACGAGTATCGCATGGCCGTTGCAAAGTGCCAATTTGATTAAGCCCTTTACCAGTTTCAACTTTATCAATTGCAATCATGCGTTCAAGTTCAGCAGCTTGAGCAGCTTGTAACTCATCATGACGCTTGCAAGATGCACCAACAATATTGAAGATAAAATTTAGTTTCGAGAAAAACTGTTGGATAGGAATAACTTCGCTGGAAGTCACAACCAAAGTCAACTAAAGACGATGCGTTAAACAATGAACATAGTATGCATATGGGCAGTCATTCAAAAATAAAGCTTGCAACCCATTCCATTCACCGCGCATGTTACTTACACCATCATATCCTTGCCCCCGAATATCTTGAATGCTTAGATTATAATGAGAAAGGAGTGTTGATATCTCTTTTTTTAAAGTTTGTGATGCTGTATTTTTAACATGAACAAGACCAAAAAATCTCTCACTTATATAAAACCTTTTTTTGTCAACAAATCTTAAAACAAGAGCCATTTGCTCTCTCTTAGGTTGACCTCGAGCTTCATCCACAATAATATAGAATCTTACATCATCAATTTCCTCTGGAATTGCATTTTGAACTTTCTCTGAAAAAATACGTAAGATTTCTTTTTAGATTTTAGGTGAAGTATATGTGCCATTTCCAGGGGCTTTATCTAGCACAACATCCGCAACTTTTTCATTATATGACGGTAAGATTTTAATCATTTCAATGAAATTACCGCGGTTATTAGAGTCTGGATGTTCATTGTGACCTCTAAAAGCACACGCTTGAAAAGTAAGCCATCGAACAACATCTATAGAGGTCTTCAGTCGCAATCTGTTATTTGCAATTTAGGTAGAAGACTGTGTATGAAGTGCCTTCTTAATATGTTGCAATTGATTCATCAAATCTCTACAAGATTGTTCAGATGCATTATGTGGTGAGTTTGGTTCTTTTCCCATATGATTTAAGAAAGCACACTTCTTTCCATCATTGACTTTCTTCCAGTTACGAAATCCTTCAATGGTGAAAGCACTTCCTCCAACACGTCCAGTTGTCTTTTGTTAAATAGAAAGCATGGGAGACCAAATGGTGCATCCTTCACCGGAGAATACTCTAACCAAGAAGGAAACATTCTAAGCCAAGAAGATTGAAATCGTCGTGGATGTTTTTCTGATTCAAAAAGCGGATAGACAGAAAGAATATGTTGATAACGCCCGGCTTTGATGTAAGCATGTCTAATTTCATCTTGTTGAGCAAGAGGATATTCCCAATTTTGATGGCGTAATCCTGGATCACGCTCTAAAGAAGCAATATCAATTTCTATAGATTCAACTCTTGGATATTTTGAAGGGCATGAAGTTTGTGGTTCATGAAATAAATCATTAGTACTGGAGGGTGATATTGTACTATCCTCTAAATTTTGAGCATTTTTTCTCTTAAAAAAAAGAATCAATAGTTGATGATTTAACCATGGTCAACACTCCTATAAAAAAAACCAGAAATTAAAATCATATAAAACAATTAAAAAATTATTATTAACTACAATAAATGAAAAAAAGTAGAATTCAAATCATTATTATAAAATAAAAGAAATACAATGCACAAATATCCAATCATGTAATTTATTTGACATGAAATCTAAAATAGAGCAGTGGATCATCATATCAACTAGCATATGAATTTCATGCACCGACAAGTTCATATAAAGCATCATGGGATTTGAAAAAAAATCATGAAGGGCATTAAAATCCAACCATTGATGATAGATCCTAAGCATTTAAATGAAGCTAGAATTATCAAGCATGAAGATAATGGCCATAAACAATTGAATATTTGAATTCATGTGATAAGAAGATGGGATATGCATATAGTGATAAAGGGGGTCATCTACTTACCTTTGTGTACAAAGGCCCACTTGATTTGATCTTGATTGAGAGTAGAAGTGAGTGATAATGATTATGAAATAAAGCCACAACCAAAAGAGCCCACTAAACCATCCAATAAAGCACTTTCTGATCTGATATTACATGCAGTCTCAAGTGTTTCTTCCCATCAGGTTTTTCCCGAAAGCCTATCTAATGCTACTCATCAAGTCAAGGTCCTGGCCAAGATGATGGTGTTGCATCAGGGGATGTATTGATTTGGGGTGAAGGTACTGAGGATGGGCTAGAGGATCAAGAAGAGTTGCAGAGGGTTGGACTTTGATCTGATTGTAGATTTGCAAAAGTAGGTCACCGTTTGCACTCTACAAACTGCCTGTTGTCGGAGAAGAAATACTATCACAATTCACTAGTCGGATTCGAGAGAGTCACTGAGTCAGACAGAGAAAGGAGTCTTTCTCGATCTGATTTTAGACGCAGGAAAGAAAGCAGGTTGTCTTTCCATTCCTTGCATTGCAAGTCATTCCTTTCCTACCGTTTCCTTCCCCTTTCCTTCATTCCTTTTTTATTTCTTTCCTTGGTAAAATTATCTAAGATTGTGGGAATCAGATTTTAAAATTGATAAGGGGGGGCCAGAGGATCTCTCCACATGGAGATAATGGGGCATGGCACCGCCCATGGCTCTAATACCATTTGTAACGACCCAACTTAGGCCTAATACCATTTGTAACGACCCAACTCAGGCCCGATGCAATATTGTCCTCTTTGACTCATGGGCTACTCGACCAGAGGACCTGGCCCAAGCGCATCCAATCTTGCCTCAAGGCTTTAAAATGCGTCACACCAAGTTAGGAGGGCATCGCACATTTAGCCTTCACTTTGGACTCAAGGCTTTAGAACACGCACAACTAGAAAAAGGACTTTTAGCGGCCGCCAAAAGCCGTCGCTAAAAGTCCACTGGCGGTCGCTAATACTCTTTAGCGACCGCGGCGGACGGGCCGCGAAAACTTCGTCGCTAATAGTATTAGCGACCGCCAGCGATCACCGCGAAAAGAAATTTTTTATTTTTATTTTTTAAAATGTATTAGCGACCGCCATTGGCGGTCGCTAATAGCTTTAATTTTTTTTTTAAATTGACCATTAGCGACCGCCAGTAGTTATATTTTTTTTAAAATATTTTTTTGATTTTATTTTTCTAATTTTCCTGCTTTTTTTTTATACCTGTACATGAATATATTATATCAAACTATGAAAATCAATTAAAAATACTAATACCAAAGAAAGTCTTATATTAGTGATATTCAAAACATTAAATTCATTATAAAAGTTTCCACAAATTATATTAATTACAAAAATAAACAAATTGTCTGAGAAGGCTGTTGTCGGAGAAGAAATACTATCACAATTCACTAGTCAAATTCGAGAGAGTCACTGAGTCAGACAGAGAAAGGAGTCTTTAGCGATTTGATTTTGGACGCAGGAAAGAAAGCAGGTTGTCTTTCCATTCCTTGCATTGCAAGTCATTCCTTTCCTACTGTTTCCTTCCCCTTTCCTTCATTCCTTTTTTATTTCTTTCCTTGGTAAAATTATCTAAGATTGTGGGAATCAGATTTTAAAATTGATAGGGGGGGGGGGGGCGCGGGAGGATCTCTCCACATGGAGATATTCAGATCTTGGGGGGGGGGGGGGGGGGGGGGTTGAGGGCATGGCACCGCCCATGGCTCTAATACCATTTGTAACGACCCAACTCAGGCCTAATACCATTTGTAACGACCCAACTCAGGCTCGATGCAATATTGTCCTCTTTGGCTCATGGGTTACTCGACCAAAGGACCTGGCCCAAGCGCATCCAATCTTGCCTCAAGGCTTTAAAATGCATCCCACCAAGTTAGGAGGGCATCGCACATTTGGCCTTCACTTTGGACTCAAGGCTTTAGAACACGCACTACTAGAAAAAGGACTTTTAGCGGCCGCCAAAAGCCGTCGCTAAAAGTCCACTGGCGGTCGCTAATACTATTAGCGACGAAGTTTTCGCGGCCCGTCCGCCGCGGTCGCTAAAGAGTATTAGCGACCGCCACGTAGCGGTCGCTAATACTATTAGCGACCGCCGCGAAAAGAAATTTTTTATTTTTTTATTTTTTTAAATGTATTAGCGACCGCCATTGGCGGTCGCTAATAGTTTTAATTTTTTTTTAAAATTGACCATTAGCGACCGCCACTGGCGGTCGCTAATAGTTATATCTTTTTTTAAATATTTTTTTATTTTTTTTTCTAATTTTCCTGCTTTTTTTTATACCTGTACATGAATATATTATATCAAACTATGAAAATCAATTAAAAATACTAATACCAAAGAAAGTCTTATATTAATGATATTCAAAACATTAAATTCATTACAAAAGTTTTCACAAGTTATATTAATTACAAAAATAAACAAATTGTCTGAGAAGGCTACCGAGATCGATCCGATGCTCTCAAACCTGAAGAGAAAAAGGGAAATAAATATTAATAGTTAATTATAAAAATTGGCAATATATAGTAAAAATAAACAAAATGAAAAATTAAAATTAAAATTTTGATATAGAAGTCAAATTCACAACCAAAAATACAAATGACCACTTAAACCACACCCATCAAAACAACACCTCAACCAGTCATAATCACAGATCACCACCAAAATAAATCAAATATTATAAGTAAATTGAGCAATGATTAAGAGCTTGCTAGTTTTATGGATGAGAGCCTCAACTTGAGCTCTTGTCTGAATGGGTCATGCTAAAAAGCTCCAAGGGCCATTAGGTATTATCTCATCCCATAGTATGGTGATATCTCAATTTCATTACACTTCATATGTTTCTTATTTCATGGTATTTTTTGGGTCTGTTATCTTCCATAAGGACCTGTGCAAAGGTAAGTATCTACTTTCTTGAGTAGTTAAGTGGTTTAAGAACAAGGAATAAAACAGAGAGATCTCTGTTCAAGTTCCTTTTTTCTTTTTCTGTTTTGAGCCAAAGACTTTTTTTTCTAATTCATCAAAGTGATTCCAGAGAATGGTTGCTCTATTTTGATTATGGATTTGTGGGTTTTCATCATTTTTGGAGTAATTGGCACTAGATATTGAATAAGGAACTTTTTCTATTTTTTTTTATTTTATTGAGCAGAAGGTTTCATTTTCCACTATATATGTAATAAGTGATTCAAGGAAAGTGTTTTGATGTTTGGGGTATTCTCGCAAGTGCAGGGAATCCAGTCCATTGAAAGAAGGGCAAATGGCTCACGACCATCAGCAACGGCAGCACCACCACCATAAAAGGGACAGCCCCCTTGATGATCCTTTCTTGGCATGTTGTTGCTGCCCATGTTATATGATTTCCTATGTGTTTAGAGGGACTAGAAGATGCATGTTTGTTTGCTGCTACCCCATCTTACAATGCTTTGGCTTGGATGAATGGAGACACCAACACCAACAAAGGCGTTTTCATTGATTCCCATCTTGTGGGTTCCTTCTCTATTGAAGTTTTAATTTCTTACATTTGGTTTGGGAGGGATGTAGAACTATTTTTAATGATTCAGTGACATCTTGTAATTTCATCAGTTCAAAGTTAAAGTTGTTTTTTTCATACATGTTTAGTAAGAACTATGCAAATGAATTTACTTGTCTTTCACGTGCTCCTGAAAGAGGAGTCGGAATCCCGAGCTGTCAGTTCCAGCAGGTCATGGATGGCTATGGACCCATGCCCGTCCAGTTTCTCGGGCACTGGAGCCCATTTGCCCGGTTTGGGCGCTCGGAGGCCAATATACTAAGTTTGAACTTAAACCTACATTTCGACAGTATGGGCAATCCGGGAGTCGGAATCCCGAGCTGTCAGTTCCAGTAGATCATTAATGACTATGGGCCCGTGCCCGTCTAGTTTCATGGGCACCGGAGCCCGTTTGCCTGGTTTGGGCGCTCGGAGGCCCATTTACTAAGTTTTAACTTAACGTTTTAACTTAAACCTACATTTCGACACTACGGGCAATCCGGGAGTCGGAAACCCGAGCCGTCAGTTCCAACAGGTCATGGATGGCTATGGGCCCATGCCCGTCTAGTTCACGGGCACTGGAGCCCGTTTGCCCAGTTTGGGCGCTTGGAGGCCAATGTACTAAGTTTTAACTTAAACCTACATTTCGACAGTACGGGCAATCCGGGAGTCGGAATCCCGAGCCGTCAGTTCCAGTAGGTCATTAATGACTATGGGCCCGTACCTGTCCAGTTTCACGGGCACCGGAGCCTGTTTGGCCAGTTTGGGCGCTCGAAAGCCAATTTACTAAATTTTAACTAAACGTTTTAACTTAAACCTACGTTTCGACACTACGGGCAATCCAGAAGTCGGAATCCCGAGCCGTCAATTCCAGCAGGTCATGAATGGCTATGGGCCCGTGCCCGTCCAGTCTCACCGGCACCGGAGCCCGTTTGCCCAGTTTGGGTGCTCGGAGGCCAATTTACTAAGTTTTAACTTAACGTTTTAACTTAAACCTACGTTTCGACACTACGGGCAATCCGGGAGTCGGAATCCCGAGTCGTCAGTTCCAGCAGGTCATGAATGACTATGGGTCCGTGTCCATCCAGTTTCACAGGCACCGGAGCCCGTTTGCCCAGTTTGGGCGCTCGGAGGCCAATGTACTAAGTTTTAACTTAAACCTACGTTTCGACATTACGGGCAATCCGGGAGTCGGAATCCCGAGTCGTCAATTCCAGCAGGTCATGAATGACTATGGACCTGTGCCCGTCTAGTTTCATAGGCTCTGGAGCCCGTTTTCCCGGTTTGGGCGCTCGGAGGCCAATGTACTAAGTTTTAACTTAACGTTTTAACTTAAACCTACGTTTCGACACTACGGGCAATCCGGGAGTCGGAATCCCGAGCCGTCAGTTCCAGCATGTCATGAATGACTATGGGCTCGTGGCCGTCCAGTTTCAAGGGCACCGGAGCCCGTTTGGCCGGTTTGGGCGCTCGGAGGCCCATTTACTAAGTTTTAACTTAACTTTTGAACTTGAACCTACGTTTCGACACTACGGGCAATCCGGGAGTCGGAATCCCGAGCCGTCAGTTCCAGTAAGTCATGAATGACTATGGGCCCGTGCCCGTCCAGTTTTACAGGCATCAGAGCTCGTTTGCCCGGTTTGGCGCTCGGAGGCTCATTTACTAAGTTTTAACTTAACTTCTGAACTTGAACCTACGTTTCGACACTACGGGCATCCCGGGAGTCGGAATCCCGAGCCGTCAGTTCCGGCAGTACTTTATTGAACTTCTACATTTATAAGTTTCCATCTTTTTAAGTTTCAAAACTTATAAGTTTCTAAAACAACTTAAAAGATTTCTATACAAGTTGAAATCTGGAATTAAAAAAATAATTATACCTGGTCAGGATCAATCGAGGATGCTGGATCATGACTGCCCTCTCCAGTCGAGTCATGTCTCGCCCTGTGGCTGCTGCCACCATCTAGTGCCTGTAATTATTTTTTATACAGCAAAAAATAATTAAAAAAACATAATATTGACACATCAATGACATAATTAACAATTTAAACATACAAAAATTTTTCTTACTAACCTGAGTAGTGGGTGACGGGTCTGATGTGATCGAGCTGCGACTCTGTGATAGACGAGCCTCCAGCTCTGCTATATCAGATCTCCACTTGGCCCTCATCTTTGCCCTGACCCGCGCCTCCATGGACTGCAGCAATTGCTGGACCTCCTCATCTGTATGGAGGCGTCGGCCCTGGGAGGAGCTAGCACCGGATGACTCCGCTCGCGCGATGTGCGAGCGTGGAATACCCGTCCCATATGTGAGCGTGTATTCGTGCCCGTCCCGGTCAATGACATCGTGGAATATCTCATCCCTCCGCGATGGCAAACTGCGCTCCTCCTCGGGCAAGTCCTCCAGACTTGACTGAAATTATGCATGCGTAATTGATTCATTTAATATACTATCATGCATAACAAGACATAGTAATAGACAGATAATATAAGCGGTTCAATATAAAAACTTACGATGATAGCTGCAACTTCCGGGTGGCGAGAATCTCGAGAACGCATCCAGATAGACATCCTGTCGACCGGACCGCCCTCTGTCCGCAATTGTTTGGTGGAGAGTCATATTATTAGTATAATATCATACAAAATGACAAAAATACATATTACATGTACGATCTAACTTTTTACCTCGTGGCGGACCTGCGTGATGTGTCGAGTCCCCAACTTGTGTGCGGGACCTTGCATTGCGCGGTTCCGCGCATTCATAGCAGCCTCTCTCTGTTTCAATATTATCAGTTAATTTTTGTTAGTTACGTTAGTCACTAGTAAATTGTTAAAATTAAAATGAAAAAATTACAAGTTTCTCACCTGTGCCTCATCGCTCGTCCAGTATCGAACGAGCTGAGTCCACTGATCAGGGAGAACGCCCCTCGGAACTCGCGTCAGTATGTCAGGGGCATCCTGGTGTGGCTTCCAGTGCTGCATCTTTATTTTATTTTTATGATCTTTCCATAGGCACTTCGACATGCAAACTGGCCGAAAGAGATCAGGACATGCCCTCAAATTTTCCTGAAAAGGACAAATAATTTTTCATTAAGTTATGGTTTAAATTGATACGTCCTGAGGAGAAATGTTAAATTATTACCTTAACCTGCTGCCAGGTACGATCCAGTGTCTCCATTGGGAATGCCTCCCAATCGAGTGTAGTCAAAGGGAATGCATATGGATCCTGGACCATATGTCCCAACTGGCTGATGAGCTCGCGAGCATGCGGACCCACCGGATGCCACGTCTCATCAAACTCCACGTCAATAGGATGATCAGAATTCCACGTCCGGATCCCTCTAGTAGGGCCGCTCCCCCTACTGGAAGATGGGGCCGTGCTCGTAGCACCTGTTCAAATTAGAGATAATCTAATTAAATTGAAATAAGATAACTTGCTAGAATTAAAATGTTTTAATTAAATAAACTTATACCGGTCTGTGTATCGGCCGATGCAAGCCGAGACGGTGGAGCTGAAGAAGTCGACACTGAAGCGTCCACTGGGGTAGATGGACCCGGATGAGACGTTGATGGCCTACTCGGTGGGGCCATCGAACTAGACTGTGCGGCATCCGCTGTCGGTCTAAGCTCCCCAGATCGCATGCTGGCCTGGGCCTGGCGCAGCAACTCGTCCATCGTCCGCGGACAATGTCTCCTCTTTCGACCAAACATATCTGCTCGAACGGGTCTAAGATTCACTAATGCATGCAAATGAATAAAAGTTGCAGTGGAAGGTTCACAACCAATATATTTCCTTAATTCTCTCCTTAATTAATATATTTCCACTGATGGACCCGAAAAGGGGAATCTTCCGTCCTCTCCCTCCGCACCCCGGGGGCTGACCTGGGTCTCGGCGGAGGAGGGAAGATCTCGGGCATCAACATTTTTTTGTACGGGTATGCCAGATTTACTTTCTACTTGGAATTTAGAATGGTGATAATCCGGATATTCACCTTCACAAGTGGAAAGGAAATCAATCCTTTTTTCTAACTTTTCAAATTGCATTAATATTAAGAAAAGAGACAAGTTTGTTTTTTTTAAAATGCCGTAGGAGGCGTTTTGTTTTGTTTGTCGTAAAAGGCGATTTTGCCGTGAAAGGCGATTTTACAAAACTCATCAGATGTGAAAGACAAGAATTGTGATTTCTTTTTGTCTCTTTAAGAAATACAAACTACAATAGAAAAGTAAGAAAAGGGATCTAAGTTCTCAGGAAATTGTGGGGACACGTTGAGATCGACGGCCGCAAGTCATGTGTGGGCTTCGCCATCGTCCTTCAAATGAGAACATGTAATGCTTTGATTCTTTGGCTTGGCTCCTAACCTCGGTTTTTTTAAAGGACAAGGACCAAGAGGAGGTCCTATATCTAATGAAAAACCAAGTAAACGGGCTGAAAAACCGCGTTTAGGCCACGTTGGAGAAGGAGGAGACCTTAGGGGGTGGCCCCCCAAGGAACGTTGATCACCTTGTGGTGCTTCTGGGAGCAAAGTAGCAGGACTTCGTTTGGATTTTTAGAGCTTGCACTTGGGATCTATTTTCATCATTCTTTCTTCTTGGAATGGACCTCCTTTTATAGGCTTTTGGTAGCAATGAGGTGTTTATTGGCATTGATGGCCATGATGAAAGAATTGATGAGGTGTTACAAATTGATTTTGTAACTCCTTTTTCAAGGCTTGTGATTGGCCGATGAAGGTAGTGGGCATTTAATCACCTTTATGCTTCATGATGATGGGAGTTTCATTGGTTTAATGCCATGATTGCTTGGATTTGTAACTCCCAAATGCTTGAATCTGATTGGGCCGTCCAAAATAATGAGTTAATGACCACATTAAGTTGTCATAAACGGGTCAATTAACGTCATTAAGTGGTCGCCTAGGCATGTGAAGAGTCGCGGGCCGCGCTGCGCCTTTTGAGATTCTTCTTGTGATCATCACAGGTGGATCCACGCATTATTTGATGTCGGATTGCAATGCAATTTCAGACATTAGTTGATATTGGTGGGCCGGTGACATCTGTCTTGTCGATTTCACGATCGGTCGGACAGAAAGTGCAATTTCTTGGTCAGCCGGTTGGCGATCTTGAGGCGATCGGTGATGATTTCGTGCTTTTGACGGTGGATCCGAGATATCGACGAAGATCATTCGTTCTCAAGCATCAAACATTAGATTTTCAGAAAATCACAGAGGCAGGAACACCCGAAACGCGAAAAGGATCGAAAAACGGACGTTTTGGTGCAAAATCCGGCGACCCGGATTTGCAGGGTCGCCGACGACCTTGGGCCAAGGTCGCCGGCGACCTTAGGGATTTTTTGCCCTTTGGTCGCCGAGCTCCGTTTTCGGCCGATTTTGCATCTTTTTCGTTCCTTTTTTCTTCTGTATTTTTCTTGACATTTTTCCTCAATTATTGACTTCATTTTCTTGGAGAAAACTTGACGAGAACCCACACGAAATCGGAGCACAGAGTTTCCCATTTTTGGGGAAAGCCGAAGACTTCGTAGCCGATTTTCCGTCAAGAGTCGAAACTAGGTCAAATGGTGTCAGAATGACCTGAAAATTGAGGTGAAGCTTCTTGAGCAGTGAATAGGACCAACCATGGGCTTTTATTTGAGTTTTGAAGCCGTTTGGGTCCCCATCGATGTTTCACTTGATTTTGCTGCGGGGAAAATGCCGAGCTTTGATATGTGGTCAAACGATGTCCGATTGACCTGAAATTTGACGGGGAGCCTATTGATTCATTTTGAGACGTTCCATGGGCTCCGTTTTGGATGTCATGGTCCCGGGTTGCTCCGCCGCCGGTAGGCTTGATCTTTTCTCTGAGCATCGAAACCTGGTCAAATGTTGTCGGAATGACCTGAGATTCGACGTGCAGCCTTTTGGAAGCATGTTGAAGCCACTGATGTATTTTGTTTGATGAGTGATGGCTTTGGTTGTTCCGCCGCCGGGAGGCTTGATTTTGCTGTTCGAGGATTGATGGAGGGTCAAACGTTGTCGATTTGACTTGAAATTTGGCCCGAAACCTTAGGTGTACCCCTCTTTTGGCTGCCTTGAAAGATCTTTCAGTTTTTGTCTGATTCTGACAAGATCTGATGCTTGAAGTAGCTTTGCCTGTTTTGTAGCAGGATGCAGCTTCACGAGGCTTCTTGATGTGGAGGAGACATAGTGACTTTTTTTTGTGTCAACAAATGCCCCCTAGAAGTACAACGACGAGTAGCTTTTTGGAGTCAATGTGCCTCGAAGAGAAACTTGGAGGAGAGATTCCAACTTGACCAAGAGTCTTGAGCATTTTTTTTTTTTGAATAGCCTTCTGAGTTTCCAGGGGAATTTTATGGCAGTGAGAGG
The DNA here is from genome assembly GCA_028538565.1 of Umbellularia californica. Lineage (NCBI taxonomy): Eukaryota > Viridiplantae > Streptophyta > Magnoliopsida > Laurales > Lauraceae > Umbellularia > Umbellularia californica. Next base: position 32,013,714 of record JAPQWN010000002.1, read on the forward strand.
GATCACGTACCATCTCAATGCAAAGTTTTGAAAATGACATGGGGTGTTTGGATTTTGGGATTTGGATTTTGGTTTTTGACCGTGTGACCTAACAAGCTGTATGTGGCAGGTTAGGGGGTCGAGGTTTGATTTTGATTTTGACCTTGTGACCCAACAAGCTGTATGTGGCAGGTTGGGGGGTCAGATTTGGTTTGTTGGTTTTTTATTTTGATTTTGGTTTTGGTCTTGTGACCTAACAAGCTATATGTGGCGAGTTAGGGGACCGGAATTTGGTTTTGTGAAATGTCAATTTCAAGATTTTGGCTCAATTTGGTTCATGAGGTTGGATGGTTTGGTTTTTCGGAAACTCATGAGACTTTCTTTTCTCTTTTTTTTTTTATGGTTTCATCAACTAAAAAAGGCATGGGACTTTTTTTTTGCTCTTTTCTTTCTTTTTTTTTTTTTTTTTTTTGCTCTTGGTAAGAGGAATATTTTGACTAAAAGCCACTTTTAGTGCCTAGGTGGTCAAACCTGGCTCATATGGGCTAACTCATGGGACCTTAGGCTTTGGAGATGGCCTAGATCTCATATAGTGTCATATTTGTAAAGAATATCTAAAAATATCTCTTTTGTGTAGAGAATATCTAAAAATATCTTACTTGGAGAGAATTTCAAAAGATTCTCTCAAAATATCTTTCTTTTTGGGAAAGTAGCTAAATTTTAGCACTTACCTCATTTCTTTCTCCTTGTTTCCTCTTTTGGCTTGCTCTCTTCTATAAAAGCAAGAGGGTTGGTGCTTTTGCTCCATTGCTTTCTTTTTGCAAGAAATCTTCAAGAGTGCTCTGCAAGATAAGAAGTGCTTTCTCTTCTTCAAGGATCTCCAAGCTTTTCTTCTTCTTCTCCATCAATGGCTTCAAGTAAGTTTTCTTCCTCCTCAAGAATCTCCATTGTAGAAGTAGCTTCTTCATTTTTTTTCTTTTCTTCTCTTCTTCTTTTTCTCTTTTTTTCTTTCTTCTTCTTTTTTTTTCCACTTTTTTTTTCTTTTCATGCACGTTTTCCTTCTTTTTTTTTTTTTTTTCGTGCTTCTCTTTTTTTTTTCTTTCTTTCTTTTTTTTCTCTTTTTTTTTCTTTTCACGGTTTTCTCTCTTTTCTTTTATTTTTTTCCGTGAATTTTTTTTTCTTTTTGTTTTTTTTTCCACGCTGATTCTTGTTTTTTTTTTTTCAGCGTTTTTCTCTTCTTTTTTTTTTTGTTGTGTTTTTTTTTTTTTTTGTTTTTCTTCTGGCTGTACGGACAGGTCCGTACGGACCTGACCGTACTGGCAGTGGGCCACGGCTTGTGGGCGAAATTTTTTTTTTTTTTTTGCTGAGATTTTTTTCTCTCTTTCTTTTTCTTTTTCCTTGTTTGCTCACTTTGATAATGAGGCTATGCAATTTCAATATGTATGCATTTTTTTTTGTTTGATGCATCAAGATAGAAGGCTAGAGTCTCTAGGTCAAGCCAACATGATTTTTGATTTGGACAAAGTTTGATTGGTTTTGACCAAATTGGGTTGGAATTGGTCAAACTTTGGTCAAGATTTTCCTAGCATTTAATGCATGATGATATTCTTTGATGCATGATTTTTGTAAATGGATTTGGAAGTATGATAATGCATACCTGAAAATCTTTTGCAAGTATCCGGATTTTGAGCTCGCAGCGATGTTGAGCTCTTTCTCGGTCTTGCTGGATTTTGTGGAAGTTTTGCAATTTTTGGATTTTGAAGCTCGCAGCAATGTTGAGCTCTTTTCCAGATTTTGCGGAAGTTTGATGAGATTGGCTCGTTCTCGCAGCGATGTTGAGTTCAAGCCTTCTTTGAGAATTCTCCACTGACTATGAGCTCACAACGATGTTGAGCTCATCTTCAGGCTTCCTATCTTTTTCGGAGTATTTTCCTTTTCGTTGGAATTGCCCCGGAACCATGTCAAAATTTTGCTAGAATTTTTGTAGCAGAATTCTGTCATTTTGATGTTGATTGATCTTTTCTCTTCCATCTTTTGTAGGTAGCTCTTCTAGAACGAAAAAGGGTAAAGGTCCTGTTAATGACGCACCTCGTCGGTCTGCTAGATCTTCCAATGCTGCCGTTCAGCAGGCTTGGGAGAAGGTCCAGTTTGTTGAAAAGAACTTGGAAGAGTGTGATTCCCTCAATCGTGATGAGATGAGACAGCGATTGATCGCTTTCAAGGATGAGGAGTTCTATAAGATCATGGTAAGCAGTCGTCCTTGGGTTACAGACGATCCGAACGTTGTGCTCAAGCCTACCTTCTTCTTTGATGATGCAGTCCCCGACGACTTGACATACCAAAGGAGATGTTTTCAGTTCTCTTACACAACAGATGGTGAGGAGAGAACTATTTCTACCCGGTCGTCTTTTGATCGGACCATCTCGATCCTGAGCCTTTCTCCCACGTGCCCTAAGAGGGAAGATCCTCTGAGCTGGGTGAAGAGGACCAGTGTGATCAAGACTGGGGTTTTTGTTGGAGGACCTTCTGGTTTTGCAGAGAAGCCACCTGTCCATATGGGCATGTTGATGCCAGCTAGTGGCTACCAAGGTTCTGATCATCCATCGGTTGATTTGAGGCCGGTGGGCCTTGGCGTTTTTCGGGGTGACGGCAGCAATTGGGTGAAGCCTTTTCGACTTCGTGGCCGTTTCAGTGCTGACTCGAGCTGGGAGTCATGGACTGATCACACCCTGAGGATTGGCGAGGCCATTCTTCTGGAGGCCGAGATTTTTGATGCGGTCCGCGCTTTTCGGCAAACCGTCGTTTTCTCCGATGAGGCTTTCATGACCATGCTGGAGTCATTCATTCCACAAATCAACACCTTCATTGTGACGAATGGTGAGATTGATTTTTCTTTGAAGGAGCTGAGCGCCATCACCGGGTTGCCTATCCTCGGCAAACTCTATGAGGAGTTTATTCCCATTGACAGCGTCCTTGAGGAGCAGTCTGAGAGTTTAAGCTTGTGTACTTTCAGCTTGTCGCCTTCTATGATTTTTTGAAGGAGAAGGAGGGCTCGAAAGTTAGATGCAGCAGTTGGAGAAGTTACAGCTCCAACTTTTTTGACAGCGGGGATTCTTCTGAGGGCATGGCCCAGGATGTTAGGGCTAAAGCATCAAGTTTGAAGAAGATCGTTGCTATGCGAGAAGATTTGAAGAAGTTCTTCGCAAGCACGGATGCCATTTGTCCTGACATTGCGTTGCGGAGAGATCTCGCTGTTTACCTCACTTACTGGCTGGGTGAGGCTGTTTTTGCTGGAGGAGATGGAACACACATCAGGCCTCACTGTATTTTTCCGGCTTGTCAGATAGCGTTTGGAGAGCGGCTGGCTTTGGTTCCTGCTCTTTACTCCTATTTGTGTACCGAACTGCAGGCTGCTGCTTTCCTAGTTCGGCTTGGGCTTCCCATGAACAGGGTGTTTTCTGCCCATATCTTCTATTCGTGGTATGTATACCACTGTCCTAGCTACCATCGTTTGGGAGTTGCACAGGACGAAGATCCCTTTATGATTCGTTTGGCTAGAGGGACAGCGGTTCCCGCATCACTTTTATCTGTCCGTTTAAGGATCCGACGATTTAGGGACGTCGAGATTGGGCAGTCTTCGGTGAAGCTTTCTCCGGGCTTGCCGAAGAAGGATTTTGACTTTGGTGTCTCCCGTGATTCGACCAGGGCAGGGTCGGGAAGACACTATGCTTTTACGGACGCGGAGAAGAGGTGGCTCTTCAACATATGGGTTGGTACGATGGTGTACTGTAGACATCTTTTTGTCGATATCCAACCGTATGTCCCTTCGCGTTTTGCATTGCAGCTTAGCTTCTCTCAAGGCGTTGTTGGAGTGCCTTCGAGCATGGTGAAGTGTTTTGGAGGTCTGCAGGATGGGAGAAATGCATGGGCTTTTTATAGCGCCGAGGACTCTACCGCCATGATTTCCTATCCTGAGCTGCCCACCTTCCGGACTACCGGCTTCACGAAGTGGTTCGTGGAGAGCTTCTCAGTACACCGGGGACTTTCTAAGAAAGAGCTCGATGTCAAGTAATCTCCTGGGAAGGGTCTTGGAAAATCAGATGGTGTCCGCCGGGAGGAAGTTTTGGCCTTCCTTTCTGGAGAGAAGCACAACATAGGCTTTCTCAACGGGCATGACATCATCAGATCAGGAGCTGCACAAAGGATTCCTGGTGAGGTCTTGAGACAGCTGGAGGAGGAGGAGGCCGAGATCGATGCTATGATACAGGCAGAGCATACGAAGGCTTTCATGGAGTCTACTGAGAAAAGTAGACCATCCAGTGAGGGCTCTTGTGAGAGGCCTGATTTTGATAGTGGGGCAGGATCGTCGAGCAGATTGACCCGCCGAGGCAAGAGGAGGAGAGGACAACGCCGTAACATAAGACGGCACGATAGTCCTTCTGATCTCGAAGTTCCTCTCACCATTGCTGAGGAGGTGTTTGAGGATGCTGACGAGCCTCCGGAGAAGAGAAGCAGAGAAGAGGAGATAGCTGGTATGATCCCCTTTCTTTCCTTTTGTTTCTTCCTTCTTTTTTTCTTTTTTTCTTGTGAAAGTTTTTGTTTTGATCCGCTACTTCTTTTTTTTTAGCAGAGGACAATGACTTGGTGATGCCCGAGGTTCCGGCCGATGAGGGAATGACGGATCCAGTCGTGGCATCTGAGGAAGAGCCCAGGGACTCTGGAGTGGTTCCAGAACCTTCACCTGGTATGATTTGCTTTGGCTCTTTTCCTTTTTTTTTGTTCTTTTTGCTGTCATTTGCTAACATGTAGCTGACTTGTCAGAGGATTCCGACGATTTCGAGCCATCAATAGACGCAACTTTTGACGATGCTTCGGATGAGCTCAAAGAGGCAGAAAGTACTCCGCCGGTTGTCAAAGCAGGTATATTTGCAATAATAATCTTGATATATTTTTGGCAAGATTATATTCATACCTTTTTTGTCTTTTTCCTTGACAGATTGTGGAGCAGCGGGAGAGGTTCCCCCGCCTTCCTTGGAGCCAGAGCAGGGGATACCTGCTGCCGATGTAGAAGTAGGGGCTTCTTCTTCTTTCGACGAGTCAGCTTCTTCCGTTGGAAAGAGTTTATTGATTACTCTTCCAATGGAGCATGACGTGGGCAATCGAGCACCAGAGCATGGCGAATCCTCATCTGCACCGCACCTTCAGTATGCAAGGAAGGTGTTGAAGACTGTCTTGAGCTCATGGGTTGAGATTCTTTCTTCAGGTCATTTGGAAGCTGGTTTTGGCATGATCAAGCATGTGCAGGACATCCTTGTTGATAGTAAAGAAGTCGGTCTGGACATCACAAGCGCCAAGGATTTTGTTGAGGAAATCATCGCCTTGGGGAACAAATGGACTGAGACCAAGAGTTTCCTACATGGTGACTTCTTTGATGAGATGTTCACAAAACCTTCCAGCAAAGTCAAAGCTGAGCTGACTGAGGTCACGAAGACTCGAAGGCAGATCGTTCGGGAGAAGAATGTTACCGAGTTATCCATCATGGGGCTGAAGCAAGACTTGGACCGCCTTGATAAGGAGGTTGTCGAGGTTAGATAGCGTCTTGATCTTTTGGAGGAAGAAGCTGCTGCCAAATGGACCGCCATTGTGGAGGCTCGTGACAAGGAGGGGACTCTCATTTGCCAGGTTGAGGAAGCTGAAGGTAATGTCCGGAGGAAGACTCAGGAGCATGAGCAGTGGCAGGTCCTCTAGGAAGAACTTCCTCGTGCTGCAGATGGGTCACGGCATTCGGCCGCATTTTATGGGGACATTTTGAAGGAGTGTTGCCTAAAAACTTTGGAAGTTAAGGCCAAGGGTTTGCTTGAGGAGTTGAACCTTTAGTTGAAGACCATGTAGGATTGAGCTCCCGAGTTGTAACAAACTCTTTTTCCTTCCTTTTTTGGTACCTCCATGTATAAACAATTTTGGTACTATATTTTGTATCCCCTTCCTTTCACTTAAATTATTTTTTGATGAAAACAATTTGAGCAAAAGTTGGCGGGAATGTTTGTTTTGATTTTGATCAAAAGGTTGTCATTTTGTGAAAATCTTTTGTCAAAGGGTTGTTTTGGGCATGGAAGCCAATTTTGTAGCGTAAGAGTCAAAATTTGTTTTGCGGCATGGAAGCCAAAATTTGTTTGTGGCATGAGAGCCAAAATTTTTGTTTGTGGCATGAGAGCCAAGGTTTTTTGTTTGTAGCATGAGAGCCAAGGTTTTTGGATGGTGCGAAAGCCGATTTTTGGAATGGCATAGAAGCCGAATTTCATTTTATGGCATGGGAGCCAAAATTTTTGGATGGCGTGAAAGCCGAATTTTGGAATGGCATAGAAGCCGAATTTTGGAATGGCATAGATGCCGAATTTTGTTTTGTTTGTCTTGGCATTTATAGCCGAATTTTGGCATTTATAGCCAGATTTTGGCGTTTATAGCCGATTTTTGGCGTTTATAGCCGAAATTTTCTTTTGTTTTGGTATTTATAGCCGACTTTTGGCGTTTTTAGCCGAATTTTGTTTTGTTTTGTTTTGGCATAAGAGCCAGATTTTTGAAAACCAAGTTTTTGTTTTGTTGGCATGAAAGCCGATTTTGGCATTTATAGCCGATTTTTTTTTTGTTTTGGCATTTATAGCTGAATTTTGGCATTTATAACCGGATTTTGGCGTTTATAACAGGATTTTGGCGTTTATAGCCAGATTTTGGCGTTTATAGCCGAATTTTGGTTTTCAAAATGCAGGTATCGACTAAATGTCGCCTCTCCGCTGAATGGTCTTGCAAGTATCGATGGAATATCGCTTCCTTGCTCATTCAGTTTTGCGAGTATTGATGGAATGTCACTTCCTCGCGGGCTAGGTTTTGCGAGTATCGGTGGAATGTCGCTTCCTCGCGAATTGGGGTGCAAATATCGACTAAGCGTCGCTTCCCTGCTTTTCCCAAAACTTTTGGTTTTGCGGGTACTGACTTGGTGTCGTTTCCCCGCGATTTTTGAAATTTGAGGTTTTCTCGAACCATTTGAAATTTGGGTTGTGGATAGCAACCGGTATGTTGCGTCTCCACGATTTTTTGAAATTTGGGTTGTGGATATCAACTGGTTTGTTGCTTCTCCACGTTTTTTGAAATTTTGCAAGTATCGAATGGGGTTCGCTTCCTTGCGATTTTTGGGTTTTGGAAGTATCGAATGGGGATCGCATCCTTCCAGTTTTTTTTTGGGTTTTTTGGAAGTATCGAATGGGTGTCGCATCCTTCCGGTTTTTGGGTTTTGCGAGTATCGACTAAGTGTTGCTTCCCCACGGTTTCTAAAAACCAATTTTTTTGTTTAGAGACACGAGGGTCATAAATTTTGGCTTAAAACAATTTCGATTGTAAAAGCCAAGGTAGACTAGGGTGAAAATTCCTGAGTCCTGGTTTTTGTTTCAAACCAGGAATTTTGGGTTCAAGGATCAAAAATTTTGGTCAAGTCTGGGAAGAGGCTCCTAAACTTGGATTTTGGATTTGATTTTTCTTTTGAACAATGAAACGATGAAAGTAAGCATTGTTTTGAAAGTTTTTTTTTTTTTTGAAACTTCAACATAAAGATGAAAATTTCAAAAAGGGTGGGTTTGACGAGCAAGTACCTTGGAAATAGGCTTTGGCCGTGTAGATAACACTCTAACCCGTTTGAGGAAATCTTCAAGGGTAGTACCGCTTCAAGAACTTGTCGTTGATGGGTAGCATACATCTGTCTCCTTCCATGTTTAGAAGAGCGTATGCACCGTTGGAGAAGACTTTGTCGATAACGAAGGGTCCTTCCCATTTTGGTTCGAATTTGCCTTTGGATTTGTGGGCAAAGATATGGGTCTTTTTACTTTAGGAACCAAGTCACCCTTTCTGTAGGCGCGTTGCCTGACCTTCTTGTTGAAAGATCCTGCCATGCGTGCTTGGTACAACTCAATGCTTTGTAAAGCTTCGAGTCGTCTTTCATCGAGATTATCCAGCTCTTGGAGTCTCAATTTGACATTGCTTTCTTGCGTCATGTCATTTTGCAAAGATACCCTTAAGGAAGGAATTTGTACTTCCAAAGGGACAACAGCTTCGCATCCATAGACCAAAGAGAATGGTGTACTATGGGTTGGTCCTCAAACGGTGGTTCGATAGGCCCACAAAGCTTCTAGTAGTTTGTCGCCCCAGTTTCTTTTGTGACTAGAGACCATTTTCTTGAGAATTTTGCAGAGTGTCTTATTAAAGGCTTCTGCTAGTCCATTCGCTGTTGGATTATATGGAGTCGAAGGACAACTTTGGATTTTGTACTTGTCACAGAACCTGTAGAATTTGTGATCCCGGAATTGTGGTCCGCTATCATGGAGGAATCTTTTAGGTATGCCGAAGTGACAAATAATGTTGGTGCGCAAGAACTAAAGGACTGATAAGGTCTTCATTTCACTGAGCACAAATGCTTCTGACCACTTGGAGAAATAATCTGTAGCGGCGAAGATGAAGCGATGACCTTTGCTTGATGGGGGAGAAATAAGACCTATGATGTCCATACCCAAGGCTTCAAAAGGCCATGAGATTGCTATTGGATGTAGCCATTCTGGAGGCATGTGGACATAATCTCCGTGAATCTGGCATTTTTGGCAGCGCTTGGCAAATTGCATTGCATCGGCTGCCATGGTAGGCCAATAATAACCTAGCCTTTTTATCTGGTTGTAGAGCTTAGGGCCAGCCTGATGGGCTCCACAAAGACCAGCATGTACTTCTTTGAGAGTTTCCTCAGCCTCTAGTTGTGACAAGCAGCGTACGACTACTCCGTTGAAGGATTTTCTGTAAAGTGCTTTTGAAGGTATATCCAAATGAAAGTTCGGGGTTCGTCTTTGGATGCTTACCCGTTCTTTTGGATCTTCAAGTAGGATTCCGAACATGATGTAATCAATGAACGAATCTCTCCAGTCGTTAATCGGAGGTTTGAGGATGGACATCCGACTTTTAACCACTTGGTGGCATTCAGCAACTGCTTGGTGCGTGTTGAGAGGAGGGAGAATCCTTCTTTGACACACTGTGACTTGCATATTTTCCCCTTCTTGGATCGCCATGGATGCGGCGAGTCTGGCCAGGGCATCTGCACGGATGTTTTCACCTCTGAGGATGTGGGTGATATGACAGATGTTGAATTTTTGTCGAAGCAACTGCGCCTTGTTGTAGTAATGTAGTAAATCAGGCTTCTTGACTTCATATTTCTGATTCATCTGGTTGACGATCAGTTGAGAGTCCCCAAAAGCTTCCAACATGGTGATGCCAGATTCGAGGGCGAGTTCCAATCCTATAATCAGGGCTTGGTACTCAGCTGCATTGTTTGAACATGGTTCCAATAGCGAGAAGGCGTGTGGAATCATGTATTTGTCGGGACTGACAAAGAGGATGCCAATTCCCGATAGTTGCTTTCCCTTTTCATTTGTCCTGGTTGCACCGTCAAAGTACACGTCCCAAGAAGCGTTTGACAAGGAAGTTTCCACATTGTAGACAAATTCGTCTGGGAGATCATCCCTGAGTGGAGAATCTTTAGGCAATGGATGCTCTGCGAGGAAGTCTGCTAGAGCTTGGCCTTTGATTGCTTTTTGTGGTACATACCTAATATCAAACTGTGATAGAAGGATGGACCATTTTGCCAGTCGGGCATTGAGAGAACCTGCTTTTGTGACAAGGACCTTTAAGAGGTTGATCCTCGAAATCAGGTAGACTGTGTTCGACAGCAGATAGTGACGCAGCTTTTGTACGGCGAACATTACTGCAAGGCATTCTTTTTCGACGGGGAGTAGCGATGCTCTGCACCTACCATCATGCGGCTAAGGTAATATAGAGCAGCTTCTTTTCCGTCGTCGTTTTCTTGTGCGAGCAGAGCACCCAAAGAGTGGTCGAGAGCTCTTGTGTACAAGATAAATGGTTTTCCAGTTGTGGGGACAGCCAGCACTAGAGGTTTGGTGAGGTATGCTTTGATGTCTTGAAATGCATTTTGACATTCCGCATCCCAGAAAAAGTCGACGCCTTTCTTCATCAGGCGAGAGAATGGACGGCATTTCCCTGATAGATTGGAGATGAACCGTCGAATGTAGGCCAGCCTTCCTTGAAGCCCTTTTAATTCTCTTAGGGTTCTTGGAGATGGCATTTCCAGGATAGCCTTGACTTTGGTGGGGTCAAGTTCTATTCCAGCTTTCCGTACTATGAATCCGAGAAACTTACCCGATGAGACACCGAATAAGCACTTTAGTGGATTCATTCGCAATTTGTATTTGCGAAGTCGGAGGAAGACTTCTCAAAGATCATTGAGATGGTCTTCTTTTCTTCTGCTTTTTATGGCGAGGTCGTCAACATAGCATTCGACCGTCTTGTGTTGCATATCTTGGAATATTTTCATCATACCCCTCTGATATGTTGCACCTGCATTTTTCAGACCAAACGGCATAACAGTGTAGCAATACATGCCGAATGGTGTCCGAAATGATGTATGCCTTTCATCTTCAGGATGCATCTTTATCTGATTCTAGCCAGAGAATCCATCCATGAATGTCATTCGCTCGAACCCATAGGTGTTGTCAATCAACACCTCTGGTATGGGGAGCGGGAATTCATCTTTAGGACATGCATTATTCAGGTCTCTGTAGTCGATACAGACCCTTATCTGCCCATTTTTCTTTATCACAGGGACAATGTTGGCCAACCATTCAGGATGCTGTTCCTCGCGGATGAAGCCAACGTTTTTGAGTTTCTGAACTTCTTGTTCAATTTTTTCCATCATGTCGGGACGGAATCTCCTTTGGCCTTGTTTGACAGGCTTGATTTCTTTTTGCAAGTTGAGCTTGTGGGCTGCTACTTTGGGATCTAAGCCAGGCATTTCGGCATAAGACCATGGAAAGCAATCAACGAACTCACGAAGAAAAGAGAAATACTCGGGTAACTCATCATCATTTATATTCTTGCATATGAATACAGGACGTGGATTATCAGGTGTTCCCAAGTCTATCTTTTGAACAGGGTCTTCTGTCGAAAGGTTTGAAGGTGGTTCCTCCACAATGTTTTCGGAGGCTTCCAACTCAACACAACCTTCTGGAGTGCCAGAGGCATTTTCAGACTGAGGCTCTGTTTTTGTCCATGAATCTTCTTGATCAGTATCCTTCTCAAGGCTATTCTTTTCAAGGCTTGCAATGAGATGGTCCCAATCATTTGCTGGAATTGGGTTGAAGTAGGGTACTTCTTTTGGAGACGATGATTCTTCTGGGACAGAGAACCGCTCGTCTATGTCATTGGGCAATTCCTCTTTATTATCAGAGAAATTATACCAATTGGAGGAGCTTTCAGGATTTTTGACGAATAACTCCTCAAAGAGATATCCAGGGATATCGATGTCTTCATGAGATGTTGAGGCTTGGTCGGTAAAGCGACTTTGTAGCCATGGTATCAACTGTCTCATAGGAGCCGTAGGATCATATCCCAACTCATATGAAGACTTGCCTTTTTGAAGGTGGATTTTTCAATCTTCTGGTTGACTTTTGATCAGGGTGGGTTCCAATGGTGTGAGAATACCACGGCCACCTCCCAAACCAGTCGGATTTTGAGCGTCGTAGCCCATTTTCTTTATGATAGCTTGTGCCATTGGACTATACAGGGATAGCTAAGGCATATCTTCGTTTTGGAAAGGTTCAAGCAGAGAGTTCAGTGGAGATGCTCCTGATCTGTGGAAGTAAATCACTTTTTCTTCTGGCGAAGTTGCCGGAATAACAAAGGAAGCAGACGTAGGATCTTCTATGTATGCAGGTGTCTCCAATGGAGTGAGAGCGGGCTGATCTTGCTGAGTATCAGCTTGGCTCGATGCTATGTCATCTTCTGGCTCTGACTCTGAGTCTGTGTCATGCATAATAGACACAAAGGAGACAGTGAACTTGACCCCAGTCTTTTGTTTTGTCTTCTTTGCTTTGGTAGTGATTACCAAAGGCTTTGGAGATTTGAAGGAGACGACGAAGGGAGCTTGGCTGCTTACTTCGAGTTTGGTGGAGGGTTTGTTTACCTCCGGTGATTGCTGAGGAGCCTTGCTTTTATCTTTCTGGAGACTGTCGGAAAAGTGAATTATTTTTTCCTCCTGTTCTTCTTTTCCATCTTTATACATTTGAGCATCTGCAAAATGGACATCTCTGCCTTTGAAGGGCTTTTTGTCTGCAAATACTCGATGTATTAGGCCATCGTCGCCAACGAACTTGATGCACTGATGTAGAGTTGAAGGGACGACACCATTCTCATGTATCCAGGGGCGTCCAAGGAGTATATTGTAACATGAAGGGGTCCTTATTGCATATACGGTGACTTTAGAAATAAGATCACCGATTTGCAATTTGAACTTGATTTTGCCGATAGGCCTTTGAGCGCTCCCGTCATATCCGAAGATGGATACGGACGTGTGACTCAGTTTGCTAGGTGGGATGCTCGGCTCTTCGAGTGCCGAAGTAGAGATGAGGTTGAGTGCAGAACCTGGATCGATCTGAACTCTGTGTACTGGCATTTCTTTGACGTACCCCATAAAGTACAAGGGACGGTTGTACTTTGTTTCGCCTAGGAGGAGGTCATCCTTGTCGAAGGCAATTGTTGCACTAGCTGCCTTTTGTACCGAGAGGCATTCATTGCTTGATCCCTCAGTTTTCTTCTTTTCTCCCTTTGAGGGAGTATTTGATTTTTTGACCCTATAGTCCATTTCAATTTGTAGGACTTGTGGGGCATGTTTGTCGACATCCGCATTCAGCCTTTGTAATTCTGAAATGAGACTATCACGAGTTTGTGGAGACATTCGCAATAAGTCAAGGATGTGCAGACGTGCAGGTATGTGCTTGAAGTGCTCAATCAAGTCGTACTTGAAAGCCTCCTTCGGGCCTGCATTTTCATTATTATTGCCACTTGGGGCGCTTACATCTTGTTTTCCCGAAGGATTTACATAAGAAGAAGAGGGTTGATTGTAATTTTTGTGGTAATCCCGGCCAGAACGGGTACCTCTACCAACTTCAAGAGCCTCTAGAGAAGGGTCTTCTTTTGGAAGATCGTTCTCAGGATCAAGAGGTTGATCATTTGCTGAGGACGTCTCTGTAACAGCATTGGCGTCTTCAGTGATTGTGTTGCACGGAGCAATTTCCGGGAACAAGTCCTGAACAGCAGCCGGCAACTTTTCTTTATTAGCCCAGACATCGCCCGTGAGATCGGGTATCTTGGACCATTATACTGAGTTTTCATTGAAGAAGATTTCATTGGCAGAAGTTTCTTCAAGATGATCAATCGGGAGAGGCTTGAGTTCCGATGTCACAGCTTCAGGAGACGAGGGTTGAGAGGATGTTATCTCAGTGGAAGTCACCTGAGAGGATGTAGCTCCGGAAGATACGCTACCGGTTGGGGAGTACGTGTCTTCGGAAGCTTCAGAGGCACTGTCGTCCTGAGCTATTGCATTGCAGGTTATCCTGACAGGGGATACCCCTAGTGCAGATTGTTGGGAATCGGACTCATCCTCAGATGTGAGAGGATCATCGATCCAACTGTTTTCTCCATTTTCAGGAGTTAGGGGAGAAAGTTCCCGCTGATTTTCAGGGACTTCCAGCTCTGGATCATGACGAAGATTGATGCGATCTTGCTTCTGCTCTATGGCAAGATGTTGCAAGATTCTTACATATTCCTCAAGATCAGGCATGGGAGCCAAATCTTCTTCGTCATTTGCTCTTTGTGGTTCGCCCATGTTGTGCTCCACTGAAGCATTTGCTGGTGCTGGATCGACAGCGTTTTCTTGAACAGGGTCCTGGTCTTCTTCATCATCAGACCAAGATCCTTATTGCTGCAATGGGTTATACCAGATTACTGGCATAAGATGAGACTCGGGAATCCATTCCTCGTCGGAGAGGTGTTCTCCTATTTCAAGGGATTCTTCACACTCATCGATATCACTGGCAGTGTCACTGGACTCGTATCCATCCATAGAGAATCCAAATACCGAATTGCAGGAGTATGATGCCCCATGCACATTTTCATTTTTGTATAGAGGTGGCATGAAATCATCAAGAGTGAATTTTCTTACCGCCTTGGAGGTTTTGGGAAGAGATTCTTCCGTCGTCCGTAGTGAAGTAGTGGAAAAAGTTTCTACTTTTTCAAAGACTTCTTGTTTTGGTTGAGACTTTTGCTGCTGTTTGAGCTTGCAGAGTTGTCTCTTGGCTTGCCTTCGCTGCTGAGCGGTCGGCTTTGTTTTGACGATCTCCCAATTTTCATCATCTAGGAGATCGGGATGCACCCATATAGGCTGTCCATCTGATGTTGGATAGGGAACCAATTCTTGGGACGCTTGAGCTATTTTTATCACCTTGAATGAAGTAGTGATCTTCTCCTTCGGTGACTTTGAAGTTTGCCGACATGACATCATGTTGATAGAGGCGGGGCCATAGTTTTTATCAAAGGTTATGACTCCGTTTTTCCACATCTCATTGATCTTCTCTCTCACAACAAAGCATTGATTGAGAGGATGTGAGATCATCTGATGGTATGGACAGTATCGGGGATCATTGGTTTTGCCAACATCTCCCGGTCTTTTGGGCTCTGGCAAAATGAGTTTGCCATTTGCTAGGAAAGCCTCAAAGATTTCTTCAACATCTTCATCGAACGGATATTTCTTTTCTACACGTTCTTTGAAGGCATCAGAGAGTTTAGGTCTTTTATCTGCAGTTTTGTTTTCAGGTTTCTTTGGTTGCTGAGGAGCTAACTTAGTCTACACATTGAGAACCTCCTTTTTCTTTGGTTTTGAGGTTGTAACAGTAGTCGGCTCTTTCTTTGATGATTTCTGACTTTGAGGTCTTTGATCACCATTTCAGCTTCCATGGAAGCTTCGAGGAGTTCCCCCAGGTTCTTTGATTTGTTGCCGATAATCATGGAGCGAATTTTTGCTCTCATATTGTTACGGCAGATGTCGACTAGCGACGTTTGTGGCAGCACATCTGAGCATTTGTACGCCATTGCCTTCCATTTGTGAATAAAGTCATATGTTGATTCATTATCTCCCTATTTTAGGTTGCAGAGTTGAGCCATAGTAACAGGATGATCCTCACCTTGGAAGTGGGTCAGGAAGTGTGTCTCTAGCATAGTCCAGTTCTGGATGGAGTTCTCCGGCAGAGTGGAGTACCAATCAAAGGCTGTACCTTTTAGGGTACTTGCAAAGAGGCGAATCTTGAGGGCATCTTGATCCGCAATGGCTCCCGTCAGGATCTTGAAATGGATGACATGCTGTCTGGCTGAACCTTTCCCAGTATATGTCTGGAGAGTAGGTTGTTTGAATTTTGCAGAGAACGGAACCTAGTCCATCCATAAAGGGTAGGGTGGCTTGATCCCATGTTCCTTCAATGTATCCTCTTCTTTTGCTTTCGCGAGGATATCGTCCACATCCTTTCTGGTAAGGGCGCGAGACTCTTTGTTTTCTGCATTGCCCTCGTCATCTTCATGATTCGGAGGGGTTTCGTTGTTAGGTGGCGGACGCTGTAAAGTGAGAATGAGGTTTTCCATCAAAGCCTCAATTCTCTGTTGTCCTTGCTCCAACTGCTGGATGCGTGCGGTTGCATCATCATGTTGTGGAGGCGGCTTAGAACTTGTAGCCAAGACGTTCATCCCTCGGGATTCGAACGAAGAAATCGTCTTGGTGACTGAGCTGGGGCTCATTATTCTGGATGAAGAATTTGAGGAGTGGTTACTCCGGTGTTCTTCGCTTGGTGAAGTGGAAGATTCTTCCAGATGTGTTCGTGTCCGAGAGACGCTGCGAGTCACTGGACATCTAACACTGATTTTGGTTGCTGACTTCTGGCATTTTCTGGTTTTGCCAACCATATGAACAGCAACGAATTGGTCGGGTCTTTCTTTTTCAACCCATTTGTTTGAGACGTGGAGAGTAGAACGCTAGGTTCTTTGTTTCTCGAGGCTCTTTTGTCGATATGCAGTGCGGCGACGCATACGATGAGCAATTTGAGCTTCAGTCAGCTCTGGCTGGGCTCTGGCAATGAAGGATGTGGTCCCTCGTGCGCAGCAGCCGAGTTTGTCTTCTTTGAAGCTGGGCAAGGATAGGATTTGGACACGGTCCTTTGTCTGTCGCAATGAAGACTTGAATTTTGCGAGCTCGGCCCCTGTTGAGATGAAGAGTCGACTCACGGGAGTGCAGGCTTCAGCATATTTTTTGCGAAGGCCTAACGATGCAGGATTTGATTTTGGGCTTGTAGGAGCAAGCCAGCTCATGATGATTTTGTTTGTTTTATGGGTGGAGGGTAGGTCTCTCCTCTTTCATGTAAGAGAGAGGGTAGAACCGATTCTCCTTGAGAGGGGCCAGGTATGCTGGCTTTGCAGATGTTCGAGACCTCCGTTGCTTTGGTGAAGATCTCGGTGACCAGGTTTTGGGGTAAACCTTGTTTCATGTGGGTTGAAGCTTTGTGGGAACGCCACGGGCTTCAAGCTTCTTGGTGTTCGCCCTTGGTGCCATTTTAGTGATACGTTGCGGGGCGGTTTTCTGCTTCTTGGCAGGTACAGTGTCTTCTGCGGGAAGTGGGAATGGTCCCAGCGATCCAAAGACGATGGTCCGGGGAGTTGAAGTTGACCCGGTGTTTGGAGAGTTGTCGAGGGAGATGACGCTTCGGCAACTGGCAGGGCGCTTATGCTTGTTTTGCTTGTCTTGAAGCATAAGCTGGTAGTTGTTCTCATCGAAAGTGATGGTCAATGAAGCTGCCATTGTTAGTTTTGGAAAACTTCTGAAACAAGACCAAATCCATTAGTAATCACAAGAATATGGTGATCATAAATGGAGAACAACTATGGTTTTGTCTTTTCAAATCACTTGAGGGGACATGGCCCAACCCAAGGACGATGAAGAAGGCAAAAAGCCATAGAGGATACAATTGTTCTAAAATGCAAGTATGGTAGGCTCAGAGTGAGCGTTCCAGTGACTGCTAGAAGCAATTGTAGACCTTAATTCAAATTACCGAGAAGCAAGGCTCACTCGAGGTAAAATGATATAAGGTTGGAGATACAAATGTGTGGGTCGCGAATACAGTAGACCCGAAAGGGCGTACTAGCACCGCTAGGCACAAATGTTGCAAATCGCATCCTTGGGAAGGACACGAGATGGGATTTTTTTTGAAAGGTCAAAATTTGGATTCATAAAGGAGAGCAAATGGTGTTCCAATCCGAACAAAGGCTCAACATTTCTGCGAGCGCTAAATTCAGAAGGGAAGGAACCAGGATTTCTCGGATGTGAATCCAATAATGACGGAAGTTTTTTTTCTTTGAAGGGTCAAGATTGAATTCATCAAAGAGAGCAAATGGTGTTCCGTTTCGAACAAAGGCTCAACATTTCTGCGAGCGCTAAATCCGAAAGGGAGGGAACCAAGATTTCTCAACTCTGAACTCAAAAGTGACGGAAGTTTTTTTTGAAAGGTCAAGATTGAATTCATCAAAGAGAGCAAATGGTGTTCCATTCCGAACAAGGCACAACATTTCTGCGAGCGCTAAATCCGAAAGGGAAAGAACCAAGATTTCTCAACTCTGAATTCAAAAGAGACAGAAGTTTTTTTTTTTTAAAGATTTTTTTTAGAGGATTTTTTTTTAAAGGAGCACATAGATTTCCAATTCGATCTTATGAAACCTTAGTAGATAGATCAGCCCTCAGGTAAGGGTAGGATTACTTAATGAACCCGTTTGGAGGACCCTTGCCTCGAACAATCTAGCTGTCTCCACACTCTGGACAAGGCTTTTCTTAAATCCACTTTGATCAAAGAACGCAACTGGTGGAACCTTAGTGTTTTTTTTTAACTCTTTTTTTTTTGAAAGGTTTTTTAATGAACTCATCAAAGAGAGCGAATGGTGTTCCAATCCGAACAAAGGCTCAACATTTCTGCGAGCGCTAAATCTGAAAGGGAAGGAAACCAAGGTCTCTCAAATTTGAATTCAAAAGAAAGAAAACTAATTTTCTTTTGAAATTATAATTTTTTTTTGAAATCCCAATTGGACTCATCAAAGAGAAAAGATGGCCCAATCCCCGATATGAACTATAGCTGCGAACATTTCTGTGAGCTATCAAGTTCAAAGAGGAGAGGATCAAAATTTCTCAAAGTTGAATCTTGAGAAAGAGAGATCAGTTTTTTTTTGAAAGAATTTGAGATGATGGTGTTTTTTTTTTTTTTTTTGAAATCCTAATTGGACTCATCAAAGAGAAAAAATGGCCCAATCCCCGATATGAACGATAGCTGCGAACATTTCTGTGAGCTATCAAGTTCGAAGAGGAGATGATCAAAATTTCTCAAAGTTGATTCTAAGAAAAGAAATCAGATTTGTTTTTTTTTTTTATGTGAGAAAAAACAATTGAAATCCCATCCCATGTTTTTTTTAGATGCAAGATGCAACATAGGCCACCAACTAGAAAGGAGCCAAGTGATCAAAGCATCACGTTCTCAAGTCAACTGGTCCCACCGGGTGTGCCAACTTGATGGACCCGAAAAGGGGAATCTTCTGTCCTCTCCCTCCGCACCCCGGGGGCTGACTTGGGTCTCGGCGGAGGAGGGAAGATCTCGGGCATTAACATTTTTTTGTACGGGTATGCCAGATTTACTTTCTACTTGAAATTTAGAATGGTGATAATCCGGAGATTCACCTTCACAAGTGGAAAGGAAATCAATCCTTTTTTCTAACTTTTCAAATTGCATTAATATTAAGAAAAGAGACAAGTTTGTTTTTTTTAACATGCCGTAGGAGGCGTTTTTGTTTGTTTGCCGTAAAAGGCGATTTTGCCGTGAAAGGCGATTTTACAAAACTCATCAAATGTGAAAGACAAGAATTGTGATTTCTTTTTGTCTCTTTAAGAAATACAAACTATAATAGAAAAGTAAGAAAATGGATCTAACTTCTCAGGAGATTGTGGGGACACGTTGAGATCGATGGCCGCAAGTCATGTGTGGGCTTCGCCATCGTCCTTCGAACATGTGATGCTTTGATTCTTTGGCTTGGCTCCTAACCTCGGTTTTTTTAAAGGACAAGGACCAAGAGGAGGTCCTATATCCAATGAAAAACCAAGTAAACGGGCTGAAAAGCCGCATTTAGGCCATGTTGGAGAAGGAGGAGACCTTGGGGGGGTGGCCCTCCAAGGGACGTTGATCACCTTGTGGTGCTTCCGGGAGCAAAGTAGCAGGACTTCGTCTGGATTTTCAGAGCTTGCACTTGGGATCTATTTTCATCATTCTTTCTTCTTGGAATGGACCTCCTTTTATAGGCTTTTGGTAGCCATGAGGTGTTTATTGGCATTGATGGCCATGATGAAAGAATTGATGAGGAGTTACAAATTGATTTTGTAACTCCTTTTTCAAGGCTTGTGATTGGCCGATGAAGGTAGTGGGCATTTAATCACCTTTATGCTTCATGATGATGGGAGTTTCATGGGTTTAATGCCATGATTGCTTGGATTTGTAACTCTCAAATGCTTGAATCTGATTGGGCCGTCCAAAATAATGAGTTAATGACCGCATTAAGTTGTCATAAACGGGTCAATTATTGTCATTAAGTGGTCGGCCAAGCATGTGAAGAGTCGCGGGCAGCGCTGCGCCTTTTGAGATTCTTCTTGCGATCATCACAGGTGGATCTACGCATTGTTTGATGTCGGATTGCGATGCAATTTCAGACATTAGTTGATGTTGGTTGGCCGGTGACATCTGTCTTGTTGATTTCACGATCGGTCGGACAGAAAGTGCA
This sequence comes from Umbellularia californica, assembly GCA_028538565.1. Lineage (NCBI taxonomy): Eukaryota > Viridiplantae > Streptophyta > Magnoliopsida > Laurales > Lauraceae > Umbellularia > Umbellularia californica. The sequence continues at coordinate 32,033,478 of JAPQWN010000002.1, forward strand.
CTTTCTTGGTCAGCCGGTTGGCGATCTTGAGGCGATCGGTGATGATTTCGTGCTTTTGACGGCGGATCTGAGATGTCAACGAAGATCGTTCGTTTTCAAGCATCAAACATTGGATTTTCAGAAAATCAAGAAGGCAGGAACACCCGAAACGCGAAAAGGATCGAAAAACGGACGTTTTGGTGCAAAATCCGGCGACCTGGATTTGCAGGGTCGCCGAGCGACCATGTACCCAAGGTCGCCGGCAACCTTAGGGTTTTTTGCCCTTTGGTTGCCGAGCTCCATTTTCGGCCGATTTTGCGTCTTTTTCGTTCCTTTTTTCTTCTGTATTTTTCTTGACATTTTTCCTCAATTATTGAATTCATTTTCTTAGACAAAACTTGACGAGAACCCGCACGAAATCGGAGCACAGAGTTTCCCATTTTTCGGGAAAGCCGAAGACTTCGTAGCCGATTTTCCGTCAAGAGTCGAAACTAGGTCAAACGGTGTCAGAATGACCTGAAAATTGAGGTGAAGCTTCTTGAGCAATGGATAGGACCAACCATGGGCTTTTATTTGAGTTTTGAAGCCGTTTGGGGTCCCATCGATGCTTCACTTGATTTTGCTGCGGGGAAAATGCCGAGCTTTGATATGTGGTCAAATGATGTCCGATTGACCTGAAATTTGACGGGGAGCCTATTAGAGTCATTTTGAGACGTTCCATGGGCTCCATTTTGGATGTTATGGTCCCGGGTTGCTCCGCCGCCGGTAGGCTTGATTTTTTCTCGGAGCATCGAAACCTGGTCAAACGTTGTCGGAATGACCTGAGATTCGACGTGCAGCCTTTTGGAAGCATGTTGAAGCCACTCATGTATTTTGTTTGATGAGTGATGGCTTCGGTGGTTCCCGCCGCCGGGAGGCTTGATTTTGCTGTTCGAGCATTGATGGAAGGTCAAACGTTGTCGATTTGACTTGAAATTTGGCATGGAACCCTTTGGAGACATTCTGGAGTCATCCGTAGGCTCTGATCAAAGTTTTGACGTCTTTGATGATGTCGTCGTCGGGAGCGCTTGTTTAGCTGTCGGAGCAGTGAAGTTAGGCCAAACGCTGTCGGAATGGCCCGAAACCTTAGGTGTACCCCTCTTTTGGCTGCCTTGAAAGATATTTCAGTTTTTTTCTGATTCTGACAAGATCTGATGCTTGAAGTAGCTTTGCCTATTTTGTAGCAGGATGCAGCTTCACGAGGCTTCTTGATGTGGAGGAGACATAGTGACTTTTTTTTGGTGTCAACATCCACGAGCACTCCTACAGTCTTACTAACAATCGAAGAATTCAAAATAAACAAATTATTTCATAGCAATTAACAAAACTTACATATTGGTTTACCATCTCTACATGGACCCAGGCTGGTTTTTTAAATACAGATGGTTGGTTTTTTAACATAGAACTAATCATTCTTAGGTCAGTACAAGTGTGTAACTGAACAAAAGAATGAACAATGAAACTTTAGATCACATAAATTCAAGAATGAACAGATGTGTTCACATGTAAGGGAGGAATCTGACAATGTTAGTTGATACTACAAGCATACTTGTTCTAGGCAGTGAACAAGATGGAGGTGCTGTTCTTTCTTGTTCTTTCTTTTTTTTGAAATACCAATGAATATTTAATGACAAAAAAAGCAATGTGCATGCTTGGGAATTACAAATCCAGCAGAGTCGCTCTGCTTGGGTATGGAGCATTGTACATCAAACTATAAAAAGAGTTAATTAAATTAAAAATATCTTACAACCTGAGAGACTAGGCTATTCCACAAAAAAACAGCATAACTCTTGCCAGACCACTTCATTCTAGGGCCTTACGGTCTCCAAAGTTCTGTGAAACTGAGTTCTTCACTCAAAGTTCCATAAGGGATCCAAAAAAAGACCCCAAGTCATGCCAAAATTCTATAAATGATCATAAAAAAAGATGGTGCATTGAAGTGGTGGATCTTCACCTTCATCTTATATTCTTCACCTTCATCATTCAATGGAGCTCATTTGACTTTGAATTCTTATTTATTTTATGCAAACAAACGTGCCCTTAATTAGCGTGGCCGTGCCTCACTGAGAACCCATTTTGATTCGACCATTTATGTACTTCATTTTGAGATCTGAAGGCTATTTCTTTATTTAAGAACAACTCCATGGATAAATAGGCTACAAGTTTTAATTACCAAAACCTTTTTTAAAACAACAGGGACTTGTGGAAAACAACTAAAAACCAATGTCTAGACAAAAAAAAAAAAAAAAAAAAAAAAGAGACAATCAAACAAATTTGATCATGGTCAAGGAATCTATAAAAAACTTGAAACAATTATAATCCAGTTAACAATTGATAAATTGAATATTAATCTAAGTTCAATCTTCTTCCATTTACTTAGATTTTGCTGCCAAGTTTGGCATTGCACCACTTGATTAAGGCCCAATTGAATCAAACCACTCAACTCGGCGAAGTTTTCTTGTGTTTGGTTTTCAAGCTTCTAATCAGTGCCCAAGATTCTTCTCATACAAGAGAAAATTGGAAATCTTGGAATATGGGTGAGTCAATTCATTGTGTATAAGCATTGTTACAGTCACTATAACATATGCCTTTTGTTTTAATGTTCATGAATGATGACACCATTCTTATCTACATATGAAATAAAAAATACAATTTTGCTAGAGTACAGAAGTTCAAAGAGACTAACCTAAACATGTGGATTACTTATTTTTTATTATTATGATTTCCTAAAGAGTGTATAACATTTACAAGGCACTTCTTCTATCATGTGAATTGTCATGTTTATTAACTAGGAAGTAGGCACTCTCTCCATGATATAGAACAAGGCCAAAATAGCCAGCCCAAATTTCAAAGATTATTTATCGTATAGATTGAAGGGCTGTGATTGATGGTACCACTGGGAGATCTTATCCAGGAGAAAAGGCCCATCAAATCAACAACCTAGATTATCCAGGAGAACATTGGGGGTTGTGTGTGTGTGAAAACTTCAGAAATCATCCCCCACCAAATTCAACTTTAGACAAGCTAGTTGGAGAGTATAATCTTGGTGATTATGTTATAACTGGAGATGGAAAAGTGCGTTTACATTCATCAGCATATGAACAGGGAAAAGTATTGGAAAGGAAAAAGGAACCTCCCTGATCAAATGATAGGCAAACAGAAGTATTGAGTAAAAAAAGATACCAATAAGATACTAAAAAACATAAAGCAAACAGTAGGTCCTGGTCAATAGAATTACATTGGACTCCTGAGTTAACACAATAGTTATCAGGATTCAAATCTCAATATGAAAACAAAGAAAACCCATGTAAAATTTATTGAATAGTTATTAAAAAACCCCTTTAAAAATGAAAAACTGAAAAAAAAAAAAAAAAAAAGTTGTCCCTCCTCCCCATAGAATGAAAATAAAGAGATTGAAAAACCTAAAAAAATTGGAGGTTAATGAAATGGAGTGAAACGAAAACTTATAAGGGGCCTCTCTATGGGATAAATTAATGTTGAAGTAAACCTCCCCAATAGGAAGAGAAAAGTGTCAGTTTTCGAACAGAAGCACGCCACAGCTACAGGAGCAGTATAAAAGTATGATCCCATCCAATAATATGTTGAAGTAAGCTTCTTCAATAAGAAGAGAGAGTATTCCAGACTGAGATTCTTAGTGGCAGGCCCCATCATGAATGACCCTATCCAAGAATTTGACAGGTGGAACAATAAAATCACTAATTCTGTGCAAATGAATGGACAATAGGAAGCCTTTGTGGTGAACTACAGGTTGTAGGAAACAATCTGTGTGCAGCAATGCTGACTAGATAACACAAGCAGCAGCAAGGCAGGGTCCCTATGATACAATGCACTGATGCAGCCTGTATACAACTCGCAGAACACACTAAACAGTATACATACCCACACCCCACGTTCACAAATCACCCAACAAGAAGTAGGAAGAGAAATAAAGAGAAGATCAGGAAATCAAGAGAATAGAATCTGAAACCAGCAGCTAGCAGTTCAACATAAAAAAGGCAACTGAACCAATAATGTCGTTCTTCAACAAAACCTCTCCCCAAAACTCTCGATATAGAGTTATGTTCTGAGAATCTAAATTAGGCCATTGACAAAAATAAGCTATGAAAAGTCCTGAAATACCCATAACAACAACTGGGCCAAAACAATCTAAAAAGAAAATAGAAAAGGGAGAGTTGTTGGGTTGTTCTTTTTGGTCACCCAAAGGGAAAGACCAAAGGAAACCTCAAATCAATGATAGTTGACCACCAACATTCATTTTGTTTAAAGCACAAAGACCTCAAAACCATTTGATAATCAAACTCCCATAAAACATGTAAGAGTGGGGAAAACCCAACAAAGTACTCTCACAAACCAAGGTTCTGAACGAATCAACCCACCAAAATAAAGCAATCCAAAGCTTTCACAAAAAAGACTTGAAAAAAGAAACCCATGTCAAATCAATCCCAGGTTTATGTTCTGGACCAAAAGCTCAAATCAACCCTTTGAACCCCAAGATGCCTTCATCTCCATGTCTTCCAAAACCCCATGAACACAGCACAGATCACCCACCACTTGATGCCTAAACCAAAACGGCATTCTCCAACTTTCAGATCAAGCAGTTTGATTCCAAAATCCACATTTTTCCTCTTCTAAACGAAAACGAAAGAAAGATTGCTTTTTTCACAACGAATCCAAACATCCAAAGCCAAAATAGAATCCCAGACTTCTTATCTATATAAATCAAATGAAAAAGCAAATGAAAAAAAAAATTACATACCAACAGCTGTAGTAAGAGATTGATTGGTGCGAGCTAGGGTTTCGGCGGTGGCGGCTCCGACTTAGAGAGGGGGAGAGAGAGTTCAGGTGGCGGCTCCGGCGCGCGGGAGTGCCGTGCAGAGTGAGAATAGAGAGAGAGAGAGAGAGAGAGGGAGAGAGAGGGGGAGAGAGGGAGAGAGAGGACCGGCGGCTGGCTGCTCCGGCGAAATAGTCGCTGGTGCGGCGGGAGCAGGGGAGCGGGAGAGGAAAAAAAAGGGTGGGAATGAAAAGTGGAAAAGAAGGAAGGGAAGGAAAAGTGGAAAAGAGGGAAGGAACGATGGGGGCTTTAGCGACCGCCAGTGGCAGCCGCAATGGCGGTCGCCCGCGTTTTTACTGCGCAAAAGGTCATTTTTCTAGTAGTGACGTCACACCAAGTTAGGAAGGCATCGCACATTCAGCATTCACTTTGGACACTCACATGAGCGATGTGGGATGTAACAATCCCCCACCCTCAGAGGAGGGTCGTCTTCAGCTCTGATACTATTTGTAACGACCTAACCCTACATGCATGCATGATATTGTCCGCTTTGGCCCATGGGCCTCACGGTTTTGTTTCTGATGGGCCTCAACCCATCAAAAGCCCTCATCAAGGTAAGGGTATAAGATCTACATATAACCCCATTTACTTTCCTCTCTATAGTCGATGTGGGACTCCGAGGCATCACAATCCACCCCCCGAATTCTGAGATCTTTGGGACCCTCAGATCCTTGAATGTAAAACTTAATCTCTAAGGCATCATCCGACGTATTGGGCAACGCGATGTGGGGTCACCCAAACGCGGACTTAGCCCTCTTTATGGGTATGACATTGGGGACTAGGAACTCCTTTGTGCGTGATAACTAGACTGCAGCTAGTCTCTTATGGCTTCAGGCCCTTATGTGTGTATTATTATGGCTTCGGGCCCTTATATGTGTGATCATATTGGACCTGGTCAAGGCTTAATTTTGACGGGTACTTTTGTGTATTATGACCGTGGATATGCCTTTTCTTATATTAGATCATGTGATCTATAATTACTACCAATATTCATGAATCCTTGCGAAATTATTCTTGCACCATTGTTTAGATTATCTTATTAATATTTCCTAGTATTTCAATATTATTGGAATACCCTTGAATTAACAGTAGTTATTCATCATACACAAATTGCTATTGTTTGATTGAATAATCGTTTGATATAGCTCTATAGTCTGTTTACTTGTGGAATTTTTTGCTCATATGTGAATTATACTCATTTCTTTTCAGATGTTGAGGTTTCCCCCAATAATGAAGAATCTTTGCTTGATGGGACGAGTGAAGCTTGAGAAGCAAATCACTATTTAGCATTTTAGATTTCATTTTCACTTTAGTGACTTAATTGGACCATGTTATATTTCTTTGGATATCTTGAGACTATTGAGCTTTATCATCATTGCTCAACTTTATTAATAGTAGTATGTTCATTTGATGCATTAATTTAAATTAGTTGATTTAGATTTTCCACTTTATGCTTATTAAGAGGATTGACCCTTCATGTTCAATATGGGATTGTCGCATTCTGAAAATCTGAGGGTCCCAAGGTCTCAAAATTCAGGGCGTGACAGATTGGTATCAAAGCCGAGGACGACTCTTCTCTGAGGGTGGGAGATTGTTACATCCCACATCGCTCATGTGAGTGTCCAAAGTGAAGGCTAAATGTGCGATGCCTTCCTAACTTGGTGTGATGCATTTTAAAGCCTTGAGGCAAGAGTGGATGCGCTTGGGCCAGGTCCTCTAATCAAGTAGCCCATGAGCCAAAGAGGACAATATTACACTGGGTCTGTGTTGGGTCGTTGCAAATGGTATTAGAGCTAACTCTTGACTAGTTCGAGTGTGGGTCTCTTGCCGTGATCTGGTGCAAGTGGGCGGGTCTCCATGTAAGCGGGTCAAGATGGATGGCAGACTACGGAAACTAACAGGCTACTGCACAGGGAGGTGCAGCCTTAAGGGGGTAGATTGTGACTCCCCGGAGTGGATTATGACGCCTCGGAGTCCCACATCGACTATAGAGAGGAAATTGAATGAGATTATATGTAGAGCTTACACCATTGCCTTGCATGAGGCCTTTTGATGGGTTGAGGCCCATCAAAAGTAAAACTGTGAGGCCCATGGGCCAAAGCGGACAATATCATGCATGGGTATGGGGTGGGGCGTTACAACTTTATTATTTAAAGAGGAAATGTGGGTTTTGGAAGAGCATGTTTTTCTTCAAATGGGGTTTTTACGTATAAATGAAATGGCCAGTTGAAAGCACATTGATGAACAATTCCAGTCTTGTTGTATGTTTTTCAAAAACGAAATGTGGGTTTGTGGAAGAGGATGTTTCCTTCAAGTGGGGTTAATTCAAGTGGGGTTTATACATATTAATGAAAAGGCCACCTACTTGAAAGTACTTTGCATCTTACTCTTGCTCTTCCTGTGGTGCCACCACTCTTCATGATTTAGGCTGTCAACTCTAATTAAAGCTTAGATTCCAAAAAGAATAATGATCAACATTACCAGCAATCGATATCAAGGAGATAACAACCTGTGGTAATTATTGGGAGTGGAAGGATATGTAGAACTGGAGACAAGAGCATGGTATATGCCCTCAATAGATCTTCTTTGGAGGGTAAATATCATGATCAGGCGAATGGATGGTGCATGTACTTGTCCTCTTAATCATCAATATTTTTTTTTTATTCATCAAGTAACCATAATAAGTTCTACAAAAAAAAAAAAAATAAATAAATAAATAATAAAAAATAAAAATAAAACAACATAATAAGTGACAGCAAACAGACTCTTGATTGAATAGTGTTGGCACTTTAATATCACTATAGAGGACAGCTTTAACATGTCACACCAAAAAGTGTAGCCCAAATTTATTTATTTTTTTTTTTAATTTTTTGGTAGACAGAAACTGCTTAACCTTTTCCCTTGTTTTATAACTGTACCCATTGGCTCCAATATAAGTAGGGCCCTCTGCTAGATTGACTCATGTTGATGACACAGTCACCCATATTGTGTCAACACATAATTCTCTATCTTTGGATTTTCAAGTATTTGTTTCACATGCATGTGATCATTGCTTACTAAAGATTTGAATGAAATTTGGCCAATTGGTGGTACCAGTTTTTTTTTTTTTTTTTTTTTTTATTTTATTTTATAACTTTTTGGTCAGTAGAAGTGCAACCCTGACAGAATCCAAATTCTGACGTACGAAATGCACAAGGAACAACTCAGTCAGGGGCCATCATGGGCCAGTCTAGGCCAGCTCAAGACCGGCCCATGCTAGATATGGGCTATGCTTTCGGAAATGGATCGAATTGGGCCTGATCTGGATGGGCCTTGACCTACACACACTCTCTTAAACACCTTAAAATGCGGTCCAATCTGCCCCATTGCATATACAATAAATGGCATAATATATAATAGAAAAATAGGTTGGGCCTTGGACTTTCAAGTATCCAAGCTGGATATGAGCCTGAATAGTAGACCTAATAATGAAGTAAGTTGTGGTTGGGCTTGGATGACTTCCTGCAGGACCCATGTACATCTCCAAGTACATATCCACTAGGTGAAAATAGAGGTTGTAGTGTGTAATGTTAGTAATTGTTGCATTACCATTTCCCTGGGCCTTTTTGGTAACCTCATTAGTAAAGTGAAGTAAGGTGAATTGTCAAATTTAGAGAAAAGAAAAGAAGAGAGATCAAATAAAAAGTGTGATTTTTTTTTTTTTTTGTCGTTTTTTGAGAAGAGAATGTAGCCTTTTTACTTCTTTGTTTTTTTCTAAAGAAAGGAAGAGGTATTTTTTTTATCTTTTAGTGGCATTAGAAAGTAACTTTTAAATTATTTTTTTTTGTTGCTAAAAAGTAGAGGTATTTATAAAAATATGGTACTATTGATTTGACCCCTCCTATTTCATTGTCTCTTGAAATGACCATTTACCGCATTTTATTAGTAAAATGAAGTTACCAAGATAAATGAAGGCCATGCAATATTAATATATCAATAAGATTTTGGTGGAAGATTTAATAAAACAAAAGCAAGAAGACATCAACAGCTTCTGTATTGTCCACGTGTTTACATGTGCTGTAGAAATGAAAAAAAAAAAAAAAAAACAGTTGAAAAATTCGTTGTGTGAGAGATTCAAACTCCTGAACTTAGCTGGCAGACGCCTTAACCGCTCGGCCAAAGCCACGATTTGGAAGCATGCGTACACATAATAATTTATTTATTATAGTTATTCTTACACAAATCCACCAAGAATCACTTGCATCTTGATAAATCTGACTGCTGAAAACTTGGTTTGCTCATAAGTAAGGGTTCATGCACTTAAATACTCTAAGTTACTTGGAAGTGGTGAGAAGTGTTCCCTTGTTAAGCATAACTCCACAGGTATTTAGAGTGTTATAGACTTTCATGCTATTCTTCCAATTTTATAATATCAACTTGGGTTAAAGTAGCTTGGATTAAAAGAACTTTCGTGTTGTTCTTTTTTTCTTTTTCTTTTTTGCAGTGAACCCAACCTATGATCAATCCAATCTTTTTATATACACTATCTTCCGTACTTTGACACTTAATTTAACAAATATTATATTTGATTATGCATATTCACACTTTAAAACTTCAAGTCTGTTAATTTAGGGTTAATATAAAGGAATGAGACATTTAGATTACACCCTCCCGTGTGTTTCACTTAGTAGGTGGGACTGCTGCTGCTCCTGCCTTCTTCTTCTTCTTCTTCTTCTTCTTCTACTACTACTACTACTACTTCTATTTCATAACTCTAATTGAAATGATTATACATGTAAATCCAATTATTTGTAATTTTGTTTGCTTATAATGAGTTACTAGCATGAAGCCCCTGTGCATCGCACAAGTTAAGTCTTGAATAATATATTAAAACTAATATCCCATCCATATAAATATATTTATAACAAACTAATTAAAAAATTCAGATCAACCAAAACATTATGAAAACCAAACCTTTCATCGCTTAATCCACGTCAGCATACATAAAATAAAGGATTTATATGCATTTATGCTCGTTGTGAATACTATATAAAAACTTTAAAAATAACCTTAATTTATAGAGTTAGAAGGCATCCCTTTGAATTGGGTTACATCAACACAAATGGGCCCAATAAACATTTTATTGAAAATGTACATATTTAGCCCAAGAGACACCTTATATTGAAAATGCACATATTATGTATTGAAATGACACATTCACAAATGGGCCCCAATAAGCTGATATGGCTTCTCCTAAGGCCAGAATGAATTTTTTTTTTTTTACAACCAACATTTAGCTTTAAAGAGAAAGAATAAGTTTATTTATAACAAACTAATTTAAAAATTCAAATCAACCAAAAAATTATGAAAACCAAACCTTTCATCGCTTAATCCACATCAGCATACATAAAATAAAGGATTCATATGCATTTATGCTCATTTTGAATACTATATAAAGACTTTAAAAATAACCTTAATTTATAGAGTTGGAAGGCATCCCTTTGAATTGTGTTACATCCACCCAAATGGGCCAAAATGACATTTTATTGAAAAGGCACATACTTAGCCCAAGAGACAGACACCTTTTATTGAAAAGGCACATATTATATATTGAAAGGATACATCAACAAATGGGCCCTAATAAGCTGATGTGGCTTCTTCTAAGGCCATAATTGAAGTTTTTTTTTTACGGTTTTTTTTTTACAACCAACATTCAGTTTTAAAGAGAAAGAATGTTTCCTTGAGAGGGAAATGCAAATGTTAAGGGATGTCTCTGTACGTGAAGGATTGAATTTGTCCTTGGAGTCCTTGGATATACCATATGCTGATGTGGTTCAAGGAGAGGAGAGATTTGCCTCTCTGTTTTCCTCTATTTCGTCTAACTAACATCCAGCTTTAAGGTATAAAATAGACTTTTGGTAGCAGACCTGAGCCCTAATATGCAGTCACCCAATCCATGTGTTTTTATTATTTTTTTATTTATTTTAGACATTATTTTTAATTTAAAAATCAATTTAAGTGGGACTTAATTGTGATTCGCAAGGGGTTTTCCAATTTTTATTATTAATTGAATCATTTTTGTTCCTAGGTTTATGAGTTGATTATTAATTTAAATATTAATATTAAATAACTATTTGATGATATTTAACCCTACATTGTAGGGGCTTTCATGCTAGTATTAATTATACACAAAAGTCTATGAAATCGCAAAGAATTGAAGGCACCACTTCCTTAGGTTGAATTCCAAAAATCCACACGTCTTAGTTAATGAATGAACAGTGAATTGGGCGTTAGTACGGAGGTTATGTTATAAGATATGGATCTTAGGTGGATGCCCACTTGAGATGAGTTAGGGTTAGATTTTGGTTTCCTCTTTTATAGGGTTACTTTGCCTATATATAGGTATCTCTACCTTTGTATTGAGACACATATATGAGATAATAGAAAACTTTCTTTATTATCCCTCTAATATTCTCTCTTGGTTTCTCTTCTTTTTACAATACGTTATCAGCACGAGAAAAAAAAATCCTTCATAACCCTCTTGCGTGCGTTTGAGAAGAAAACTCAATCCTTGGTTGACGTGCAACATCAAGGATCTTTACAAGCTTTTTTGCCGTGAGTAAGAGGAAAACTCAATCCTTGGTTGACGTGCAACATCAAGGAACTTTACAAGCTTTTTTGCCGTGAGTATAGAAGAACATGTAAGAAAACTACCTCATTCAGTAAGTCCTCGATGTGCGTGTGGAATAAAATTGTTATATATATAAATGTCAAAGATGAGTCCACATAGGATCACAAAAGATAATAAAACAAATACCTTTGTATGTGCCTCGGTTTGCGTGCGAGAAAGCAACAGTGAACATGATTTTTTTTTTCTGTTTCCTTTCCGGTTTTTAGTTCACAAGAACACAGGAAACAAGAACATGTGATTTCCTTTCCGGTTCTGCCATGTTTTTATTTTCTTTACACACAAACGAGGCAAAATAGTTTGAATTTATTATTCATATTCTTGCATGATTTTTTTTTAGACTGCGATCAAAGTTTGGTTATTGTTCATATTCTTGCATGATTTTTTTTCTTTTTAATTTATATTTATTAATATTATGAATGGAACCAGAAGTTCTAACTTTGAACCTGAAGTTCACTGATCTATGGACCAGAAGTCCGAAAAATTGGAATAATGATATGAACTTACAGATTCATATCCATAAAATCATAAAGACATGAAATTAAACCTGAAGTTTTGACAGAACCTAAAGTTCTGATCATTTGTTAGAACCAGAAGTTCTTAAATTAAGCCCGAAGTCTTGACAGAACCAGCAGTTCTGATTCTCAAAGTTATGAACCTGAAGTTCTAAATCTAGCCTGAAGTCCTGACAGTATCAACAGTTCTGATTCTCAAAGTTGTGAACCTGATGTTCTAACTTTTCTTTGGCAAAATTCCTTTTAAATCCTTTCCTTGATTACTTCTAATGTTAGAATTTAATTTTTTTTCTTTTCTTCTTTTTATTTTATTGATTATCTGCACACGGTTAACTTAATAAATATTTCTTATTACAGTTCTTGCATAATGTCAAATCTGGCTAAACTTGACTTTAAAGCCCTTAACATAAATGGGGACAATTACTTATCTTGGCAACTGGATGCTAAAATCCACTTGCAATCCAAGAAATTGGGAGAGACTATAAAGGAAGGTAATAAGATGCCCCCAGAGGAAAAGGCGTTAGCCCTCATCTTTCTACGCCACCACATACATGACGATCTCAAACACGAATACCTTACTGAGGAAGACCCAACAGGCCTATGGAAATCCCTGAAGGATAGATATGATCACCAGAAGATGGTCTTTAATAATCTTTTGGGGGCACCCCCTGGCATGGTCTAGAAGACCCATGGTTCCTTGAATATTAAAAACTTAAATTTCTTTTAGTTCATTTGAATTGCATGTTTCTTAGACTTTTTTTGTTGTTTTTGATAGAAAACTTTATTAATGTCCTAATTTATGTTGATTTTTTTAATTATTTTAATCATATGATTGCATAGTTATGATGTTTTTATTATTTTTGTTTAAGGTATGGATCATGGAACTGGGGACAATCTATGTTTGGTAGATAGTGCCACAACACACACCATTCTGAAAAATCAGAAATTTTTCTCAGAATTGATGTTCATTCCACGAAAGGTATCCACCATAGCTGGACCTGTACAGATAATTGAAGGCTCCGGAAGAGCCCATATGATGTTACCTAATGGTACCCATCTATTCATTAATGATGCTTTGTTCTCAAAAAGTTCCCGAAGAAACTTGATTAGTTTCAAAGACATCAGAATGAATGGGTACCACATTGAGACTGTAAGTGAAGGTAACAAGGAATACTTATGCATCATTACTAGTATTGGAAGCCAGAAGCAAATATTAGAAAAACTAAGTGCACTCTTTTCAAGGTTATATTACACGACAATCTCCAATGTTGAATCCCATTCTGTTATGTGCAAAACAACAAAGTTGAGCCCGAAGCTCAGTGATCCTAAGGCTTTACAGCTTTGGCATGATCGGTTAGGTCACCCTGGGGCTACTATGTTGAGAAAAATCATAGATAACTCTTTTGGGCATACCTTAGAAAACCATCAATTGACCATACCTAGTGGATACTTATGTATCCCATGTTCACAAGGAAAATTGATCACCCAACCCTCTCTTTCTAAAGTTGCATACGAATCCCCATCCTTTTTACAAAGGATATAGGGTGATATTTGTGGACCCATCAATCCCCCTAGTGGACCTTTTAAGTATTTTATGGTTTTGATCGATGCCTCCACCCGTTGGTCGGATGTTTGCCTACTTTCAACTAGGAATGTAGCATTTGCCCACCTATTAACTCAAATTATTAAACTGAGGGCTCACTTATCTGATTATCCCATTAAGTCTATAAAACTTGATAATGCAGGCGAATTTACATCACAGGTTTTTGATGATTTCTGTTCATCTATAGGAATTGTAGTCGAACATCATGTCCTCCATGTCCACACCCAAAATGGCTTAGCTAAATCCATGATCAAGCGCATCCAACTTATTTCTAGGACTCTGTTGATGCAGTCCAACTTACCGGTTAGAGCTTGGGGACATGCTGTATTGCATGCAGCAATGTTAATTCGACTTCGGCCCATGGCCTATCATCAATATTCTCCTGCACAACTTATATCAGGACATCAACCCAATATTTTTCACTTGCGCAAGTTTGGTTGTGCAGTTCAAGTCCCAATACCACCCCCTAAGCGCACTAAGATGGGACCACAACGTAGATTGGGAATATATGTAGGTTATGACTCTCCTTCGATTATTCGATATTTAGAACCAAGGACAGGAGATGTCTTCACCGCTCGTTTTCCCGATTGTCAATTCGATGAGACAATCTTCCCGCCGTTAGGGGAAGATAAGATAATTCCTGAAGAATGTATTGTTCTTGTAGAACAACCCGTTCTTGAAGAACGGCGAGAATTAACATGGAATACTTCCACTTTGTCTCATCTGGATCCCCGAACTTCACAATGTGAGAATGAAGTACGGAGAATTGTGCACTTGCAAGAAATTACAAACAAATTGCCTGATGCGTTTAACGATGCAGCAAAAGTGACGAAGTCACATGTGCCAGGTATGAATGCACCTGCCAGGATTAATGTCCCTGTAGGATAAAGTCAAAATACGGCATCAAAAGAATTTGCGATACGCCAGAAGTGTGGCAGACCTATAGGTTCGAAGGACTCAGCTCCGCGGAAAAGGAGAAATGAGCAATCATCATTATATCCTCTCGAAGAGGCACGTAATGCTCCTGAAGAGGTTCCTCCCGAAGAGGCACATAATGCTCCTGAAGAGGTTATGGAAAAGTCTGTTCTCTCTAGAATAATGAAAGTCCATGGTGAGACTTTGGAAGCCCCTGAAGAGGCACCGGTACCGGAAAATGAAGAGATCTCTATACTTTACAATTATTCAAGAGAGAGATGGATGAGAAATGTGATTATCATCGATGACGCATTTGCATATGCGGTAGCTACACAAATATCAAAGGAAAATGATGATGATGATTGGGACACAGAACCACGTTCTATAAATGAATGTCGACAAAGAAAGGATTGGCCACAATGGGCAAATGCCATCAAAACAGAGTTAGAGTCTCTTAACAAACGTGGTGTGTTCGGACATATAGTACAAATCCCAAAAGATGTTAACCCTGTAGGTTATAAGTGGGTGTTTGTAAGAAAAATGAATGAGCTGAATGAAATTACCAGATATAAGGCACGATTAGTGGCACAAGGTTTCCTGCAGAAACCTTGGATTGATTATGAGGAAATATACTCCCCTGTTATGGATATAACAACATTCATATATTTGATAAGTTTAGCAGTTTCTCAAAATCTAGAAATGAGACTCATGGATGTTGTAACTGCTTACTTGTATGGGGACTTAGACACAGAAATTCACATGAAAATCCCGAAAGGATTTCCTTTGCCTGAAGTAAAGCCAAGGAGTACGTACTCAATCCAATTAAGGTGATCATTGTACGGCTTGAAGCAATTCGGAAGAATGTGGTACAATCGTCTTAGTGAATACTTGTCTAAAAGGGGGTATGCAAATGATCATATTTGCCCGTGTCTATTTATAAAGAAATTCTTGAAGGGATTTGCAATATTAGCAGTTTATGTAGATGACATAAATTTGATAGGGAATCCAAAAGAGCTCGAAGAGACTGCTGATTATTTAAAGAAAGAGTTTGAAATGAAAGACCTTGGAAAAACGAGATTCTGTCTCGGATTGCAAATCAAGAGAAATTCTAGTGGGATGTTGGTCCATCAATCTAATTATACCGAGAAGGTTTTAAAACGATTTGGTATGGACAAGGCACATCCATTAAGCACCCCTATGGTTGTCCGATCTCTTAATATAAAGAAAGATCCATACCGTCCCATCGAGGAAAATGAAAAGGTATTGGGTCCCGAAGTACCATACTTAAGTGCTATTGGAGCTTTGATGTACTTGGCACAATGCACTAGACCAGATATTGCATTTTCTGTGAATCTACTTGCCAGGTATAGCTCCGCACCAACTCAAAGGCATTGGATTGGCATTAAACACATCCTACGATATTTGCATGGAACAACATATTTGAGAATATTTTATGCTTACGATCATAAAGATTCCAGTTTAGTAGTATATGCAAATTCAGGTTATCTCTCTGATCCTCATAAGGGTCGATCACAGACAGGTTATGTGTTTCTAAATTGTAATACCGTCATTTCTTGGCATTCTACTAAACAGACTTTGGTAGCTACTTCCTCCAACCATGCTGAAATTTTGGCTCTTTATGAAGCCAGTAGGGAATGTGTGTGGCTAAAATCTTTGATTCAGCATGTTCGTAGTTCTTGTCAATTACCTTCTATTGCAGGTATCCCAAATATTATCTATGAAGATAATGAAGCATGTATAAGACAGATTCGAGAAGGTTTCATTAAAGGAGATAAGACTAAGCATATAGCACCGAAGTTCTTCTTCACTCATGAACTTCAGAAGAACAATGAAATTGAAGTCAAGCAAATTTGTTCGAGTAACAACCTGGCTGATCTGTTTACCAAATCTTTGCCAAAATCGGTATTCCAGAAGTTTGTATATGAGATTGGCATACGTAGAGTTCACCATCAAACTATGTAACCGGTTGCTATCATCAAGGGGAGTGGTTTTATCAGGGATCAGCCTGAAGTATGCTACCCATGGACATTTGTGCGCTGTACTCTTTTTCCTTCTCTAGGTTTTATCCCACTAGGTTTTCCTAGTTAAGGTTTTAATGAGGCAGCATTATGCATGTCCAACACCAGTTCAATGATCTTGAAGAATGTTGTACTCTTTTTTCCTTCGCTTTGGTTTTCTCCTACTGGGTTTTTCCTTAGCGAGGTTTTTAGTGAGGCAACTGTCATTGAATGGTGGTCATCTAAGGGGGAGTGTTATAAGATATGGATCTTAGGTGGATACCCACTTGAGATGAGTTAGGGTTAGATTTTGGTTTCCTCTTTTGTAGGGTTACTTTGCCTATATATAGGTATCTCTACCTTTGTATTGAGACACATATATGAGATAATAGAAAACTGTCTTTATTCTCCCTCTAATATTCTCTCTTGGTTTCTCTTCTTTTTACAACAGGTTACAATTTTTAACTTTGGAACCAGGGTAGAACTAGGTACAATAAGCACATGAGTGCGGTTGCACCCGTTAAGCCGCGGTGCACTCCCAAAATTTATATGAAAATTTTGGGTCCACTTCAAAAAAATCCAAAAACCATGGGTCCACACTCAAAATCCACATGAAAATCCTTGATTTGCCCCCAAACAAAACTACCTATTATGGTTTGCTCCTCTAAAACGAAAGTTTTGGGTCCGCCACTATTTGGAATTAGAATTTAAATGGCTACTTACATGCAGGTGTTCCCATTGGCTTGTGTTCCTACACCTTTTCTTTCAGGTTCTCTTATGCATTTTTTTTTTCAAAACATAGCTTTTAGCGGGCTATACAATAAAATGCCGCTAATGTGCTAAAATGAAAATACTGCCTGCTTATCAAAAGACCGGGAGAGAGAGAACAGTCGTACAAACATCAATGAACAAAAAAATGTGTGCACTAGTCTTGCCTAGCTCTCATGCTTTCATCTAAATGCATATATTCAAACTCAAAAGTTCTTGGGATTATAGAATTAACCACTTTTATATGGACAGATTTACAAATAGCAATTGCTAATCGGAGAAGTCTATCAATAGATGGACATTTTTTGAAACTTTTCTACGCATGAGGAGGTCAATGTAATTCGCAAAGGTAGGTTTTCTGGAACTTGGATGTCCTACCATCTTTGTATTTAAGCACAGTGGGTGATGCCTAATTAAGAGTATTTATTGCCTCGCCTAAATATATATAAACATAGATATATTTGTTTATCTGGTTCCTTACTTTCAATGATAATAAAATTGTAATAGATCTGAAGATAACTGCTAAACAAATTCACCTTTACCAACAATCCACAAAAAAAAAAAAAAAAAATCATTGTCAGGATAGTATTAGGAGAAGATTATAGGGATATTCTCAGTTTTTTTTTTTTTTGTCCATACATCATCTGGAAAGGATCATTGAAATAAAAATTAATTCAAGCAAAAAATGTAGCATATGTATATAAATGCGACATAATTTAAAAATAAAGAAAAGAGAAGTTTAACATATCTTATTTATTATTTAGTTATTAGTATATATTAAGTATTGTTTCAATTTAATTTTAAAAACTACAATTGTAGGATTATAGTTAGGATTTGTTTGTCATTAACGATTCCTTTGAACGCTCACATATGAAATCATATATATCTGCTTTATTCTCATTCATTTTCTTACTTTAAAAGTTGTGCCTCATTCGCGGATGTCTCTCATGGGGCCCCTAATGTGGACTCCATTGTGGGACCTGCCTAGAACCATGACAATCAAGAGGGAGGTGTGAGGATCGAAAGATCAAGATAGGAAACATGTGTGCAAAACTTCATCTATGTTATATCTTAATCTCTTGACCTATGGCCATTAAGTTTGCCGGTTTTAGAAGACATCATTTGTCTTTAGGATTTCAATCCAACGGTAAGTAACAGTTGGATGCGTCAAATTCAAGCTTGTGCCAATCCATGGGGGCGATAGTGAGTGTTAGGTGGTGTGGATTGATCACATAGAGGATCCCACATGCTCAATAAAAAAAGGGGGTCCAAGATTTCTTCCATGCATGGTTTAAAAAATCGGCCGATATGAACCGGTATCGGCCCATACCAAACCGATATTTGGCCGATAAATCGATGTCGGTAACGATTGCAAAATATCTCCAAAATCTCTATCTATCTCAGCCGAGATGAACATAATATCATTATTACCTATATCTCGGCTGATATTTTCAAAATATCGGCCAAGATGTTGTATGGTTGACAAAAACCCTAGTTTTCTTACTTTCTTCCCATCTTCTTCTCTTCTTCTCTCATCTCCTTAGAGTAGCAGCGGCCATCCATACTCCATACTCCATAGCTCACCTCCATCACTATTTCTTGAAGAAAACATTTTATTTGGTAAGAGAAAATCAATTTAACTCCCTTAATTTTACTATTATGTGTTTTTTTTTAGATAAATCATAGAAATGAATGTAAAAGATCATTGGGTTTGTCACATATGTTGTGTTCTTCACTTAGAAGTTAGATCTGTTAGACCCTAAGTTGTGTTTGTAATTTGATGTCCAACATTTGCATCATGATCATCTCATATAATTTCTCACAGGTTTATCTTGAAAATCACAGGATTTTAAATCAACTTGATCAAACTCTGTTTCAAACCTTTTGGTTGATTTTAGTCTTATTTTGAAAAGTTTTTTCTTGATAAAACCTTGTCTCAAACACCCTTACATTCTGTGTTTCAAAAGTTAGATTTTTCTTGTAAACTCAGATCTTCAGAAAACAGTCTGACCATACTATCGGTCAGCCTGTCGGTCAGGTGTCGGCTAACCGACCTTGGACCGAAGCCTAACCGAACTCACTCGGCTAGCTTTTCTGAATAGTGTTGCTGGTGTCGGATAGTGTGTCGGTTAAGTGTTGGTTAACCGACCATAGAAAATGGAGTAACCGAACACCTTGTCGGTCAAATTTCAAGAGAGCTGCATTTTCATACATTTTACACATCGGTCAGCTTGTCGGTTAGATTTCGGTTAACCGACAATAGAAAGTTGCTAACCGAAAGAATGTTGTCCTGAAAAACAGAAAGTTAGAATTTTACAATCTTTTTCTATCGGTCAGGACTCGGTTAACCGACCTTGCTTCTGATCCTGACCGAAGCTCTCTTGGTTAGATTTCCAGAGAGGTGTTTTCTGACCCTGTTTTCATTGTCGGTTAGGGTGTCGGTCAGGCCTCGGTTAATCGAACATGTCGGCTAACCGAAGCATGCTTTTTGGTCAGCAAAATTTCGAAATTATGACCGTTGGGGGTGTCGGTTAACCGACCCCTGGATGTCAGCTAACCGACATATAGCCGTTGGCCCAAAATTTCTATAAAAGGAAGTTCATTCCAAGGCCAAAGGGGATGATTCTTGAAGCCATTTCTGAGGTGTACTAAGGGCAATCAAAGAGGAATGAACTAAGAAGGCTAAAGGGTCATTAGTAAAGCCAAGCTTGGATTAATGAAGTTCAATCACCAAGTAAGCTTTGACTTTTCCTAATCATATGTTTTATGCTGTGTCTAAATTATTGGTAAATGATTTTTAGCATATTAACTATGATGTGTTGAATCCATTCCTCTCTTAATCTTTGATTTAAGTTATTGGATTCTTCACGTTGATTCAAATCAAGTTTGTGGTAGAAAACTTCTTAAACATGTTTTATCAAAATCTTCAATTTATGTTATAACATGTTTCACTAACTTGTATGAATCTTCTTTGTTGTTTTCAATCTTTAAAACTTTAGTTAAATTACTTTGATTTTGAAAACAACATATCACATGCATCACATGTTTAGACATAATTAATTTCATACAACTTGCAAGCTTTGGATTTTTATATCTTCAGCAAGTTTGTACTTTGTTCATGAGATTTGCATATCACTTCAATCAAATCATGTTATGTGCATTAAACTTTTAATTGCTTCAAGCATAAACTGATTGAGCTTTCATTTTAAACCTGATTGAAGTTTTCACACACACACATCATGAGCATTCATCTTTGCATTTTATAGTGAGTTGTGTGAGTTGATTTTCACTTTCACATTCGCCTATTTTAGAGGCAATATATATTGTGCTTAATGTATTTCTCTCCTAGTGTTTAGACACCTTCTTGAGAAAGAAAAACTATTTGTATGAAAGGTTTTTGCTAAGCCTAAGAAAAGCAAAGTGTTTAAGGTTATTGCTTAGCCTATTAAAAAGCATAAATAGTGGAAATCTGGTGGGGTGTAGATTCACAAGCCGGTAGTGGATGTAGGTACGTTGGCCGAACCACTATAAATCTTGTGTTGTGGTGATTGCTTTTGTGGTGATTGTTGTTGTTTAGCTTCCGCATTTTATTTGTTAATCATCACAAGTGACTAATTGTTTTAAAGAAGTTTAAAATTGGCATAATTGGTCATTAAGTTGTAGCTCACACCCCCCCCCCCCCCCCTCTAGGGTTCAGATCCTGAACTTTCAAGATCTACACACTTTCATGCTAGATCTACTCATATATATGATTTTGGGTGTAGAAAAATATTTTTTTTAGATATTCTTCTTTGAAAAAAAATAATTGTTGGAATATTTATGATACTAAATAGTAAATAATAAATACTAATGGCTTATTAATAGTGTATAGATGATAGATCTGTTATATGAAATACTGGAGAAGATAGCGAATTGCGACACAAACATGACTCATAACTCAAGGTAACCGATATTTTGATTTATTGTTGTTACTAATGGAAAAAATATTGTTTTCTAGCATTTTCTAATATTCTAGATTTTTTGCGTATTTTTGTGAATTTTTTTGGATTAAAAAATATTCACACCGCGATCGATATGATATAATATCGGTTTTTCGGCCAGACCGATACCGCGACCAAAACCAAGATTTTAAACCATGCTTCCATGAGAGATGTCCATAGGTAAGCATGGCCCTCATAAATAAACATGGTTCGTGTAGCACGGGCAAGCCATCTATAAACTTTGTCCCAAACCAGTTGAGATTAACATCTATGATATAAAGAAAATATCTTCCTCTGTTTAGGTTTTAATAATTAACATATGGTCTAAGATATGTTCCTTCAATACATAGAGATGGAAATTTGTAACTAGAAACTTATGCCTGATTTGTAGCTTAGTTTATGTAACACATCAATATCTACTAATTAATAAAAATAACAGAACCACATTACATGGCAAGCCTACTGCCTACCCAAAGTCAAAGAAAATTTCTAGTAGGTGTGGGCCTTTTTAATGAAGTTTTGAATTACCCCTAAACTGCAGTACCTTGGTTCAAGGTCCTGAGATATTGGTTAGTTTGTAGACATGGGCAAATAAATCCTTATGTTGTTCAAAGAATCCAGTGGTATTTTAATCAGACAGTTAAAAAAAAAAAAACACAACCTTAACATTGACCTTTTCGTTTCTCAACTTCATAAACTTCATTCCTTTTGGCTTATATAAGTCTTTCTGATATATTTTCTGCTATGGTTCCCAGTTCTTGTTTTATTGCTAGAATATCTTTTCACTGGTAAAAATTCAATACAAATACATAGAAAATAAGAATAGAAAAGTGTCAAGTCATTAAATACGACAGGCCTCAAATACCACACAGGCAAGCATCTCCCCCATCACACTTCAGCAGCAAACAATAGAATCCGACAACCACCCCAAAATGGAAAAACCAAATAAATAAACCACCCCATATCAGAAACCCAAAATACCTTCCATGTGAGAGCAGGAAAAACAGAGAGATCGGTATCATCTTTAAAGCCTTTGAAATCGAATTCCAATTGTACACAAAAGTATTTGAAATAAAAAAGAACGAAGGTTCCACCTCCCTAAACTGAAAATACATGTACCCATAGATTTGCGGATGAACAATGAATCGGAGTTATTATAAAGCTTTCCGGTTTTTGCTTTGAAACCCTACTTAAAACCACTCCAAATCAGAACCATTGTTAAGAGCAGTAAAAACAGAGAGAGATGAAGGAATCTTTGAACGGCTATATAATTTAATCGGGTACCTGAGCAAGATCATCTTCTTCTAGCCTCGGAGAGCTTTTCATTCGATGAATTGTTGGGGATGATGTGGATAGCAAAGAAATCATGGGGCTAATTTAGAAACGGAAAGGAAGGTGATGATGCACAAATTGGCTTTGCACACCACCTGTCAAGTGATTGGTAATTAATGCAGTAATTAAAGAAGAGAGAGAGGCACAAATTATAGTGGTTCGGTCAGTATGACCTACGTCCACTTCTGAATGGGTGAGGTCGCCGGATATTTTATTATTTCAAGTGTACAGGGAGAGCAGAGAGTACAAGCTTTGAGAGGGAGAGGAGAGTTGTGCTCTGGTGTCTGTCTCATGCCCCTAAGTGTTGGTGGGCTTACAATTTATAGTCGCTCCCTCACAGGTTGCGGCGACTATACAGCAACTCAGTAACCATTTCGGTGGAGATCATGGATTCTTCTCAACGGGTGAGGTAGTTGAGGTGCTCTCCACGAGACTTGGTAAAAGATAAGATGAGGGTTGACTGTTTCCAAGGCGGTGAGGGTGACGCTCCTGGATGCTCTCTTGATGATGTGGCCAGGCCTATGGACTTCTTTGGGCTTGGACCTTATTGGGCTAACCGGGTCTTGTAACATGAGTTGGGCCCTTGGGCTTGGCCCATCATTTGCCCCCAATGCCCTGTGTCCAATGGAACTTGGAGAGGAGGGCATTCGTTTGAATTTTCGGCTGAGTTCACAACTGCAAAAACTTCAGGAGGCCAAAACATCTATTTTTAGGCCTTTTTTGGACTTTTAACAGCATCAGTCACAGCTAAAGGCGTGAGTCTTGTAGGTCTCGCCGAGAGCTTCGATTTGATATATTATAAGCCTCATTTGGAGTTACGAACCAAAATTTATGGTGAAAATAGCGAGCAGGCGTGCTGGTGCACGGTTCTGGGTGAGCAGGAGGTGCTGGGCGTATGTGCTGGGCGCCCGGGAGGTGCTGGGCGCCCCTGGTCTGGGCGCCTAGGAGGTCTGGGTGCCCCTGCCTGGGTGCCTGGGAGGTCTGGACGCCCAGAGGGCGCCTGGGATGTCTGGGTGCCCCTGCCTAGGCGTCTGGAAGGTCTGGGCGCCCCTGGTCTGGGCGCTTGGGAGGTCTGGGCGCCCAGAGGCGTGGGTTTCACTACTGCTACGGGCGTGGGCTTCGCTGCTGCTGCCGGCGTGGGCTTCGCTGCCAAGGGGCTGGCTGCAGCCAGCGCGGGCGCCAAGGGGCTGGCTGTAGCCAGCACGGGCGCCAAGGGGCTGGGCGCCCCAGGCTCCGAAGGCGATGTCCACCATGGGCGAGCAGCTCGTGTGCTGTCCAGGTAGTTGATTTGGGCAGCCAGGCAACTGGTTTAGGCTGCCAGACAGCTGGTCACGCTGATCTAATGTAGTCCCTTGGGTTGCAGATGACCTGAGTTTCAAGATCCTGCCTAGAGATGTCGAAAACAATGTTATTCCAAACATTTAAATGTTTAACATGATTACCTGGAGAGAGAGGCTGTTTGCGCGAGAGGAAATACAGAGTTTGAGGATTGCTCGTGAGAGAGCTACACCTTTTGAGATCGAGCTTTTGGCGACCCGCGAGAGAGCCGCTAAGCTGGAGATAGGCTGCCTGCTTGAGAGCAGTGCAGAGGCCAAGCTTTTGGCGACTCACGAGGAGCCGTTCAGTTGGAGATATAGGCTGCCTGCTAGGGAGCAGTGCAGAGGCCAAGCTTTTTTGGCGACCTGAGAGAGGGCCGCTAAGCTAGAGATAGGCTGCCTGTTTGAGAACAGTACAGAGGCCAAGCTTTTTTGGCGACCCGCGAGAGGGCCGCTAAGCTGGAGATAGGCTGCCTGTTTGAGAACAGTGCAGAGGCCAAGCTTTTTTGGCGACCCACGAGAGGGCCGCTAAGCTGGAGATAGGCTGCCTGTTTGAGAACAGTGTAGAGGCAGGTCAAGCTTTTGGCGATCCGCGAGATGATTCACCCTGCCTGGACCTGTTGATTTCCTCATCATTCATATATTTTTGAGCTTTTGGCAATAGTTCTGGCATGCCCTTTGGTGGTTGCTTCATTACTGAAAAGAGTAAGTTTAATGACCGGAGGCCTCCTAGGAAGGCGGTCATGCTGACCTTATCATCGGGCTCCTCGACTTGAAGGACCTCCTCGTTAAAACGAGTGAGGTAGCTCCTCAGGCTCTCGTCTCGATCATGTTTTATATTGAGCAGATGGGTGGCAGGCTTTTGTTGGCGGCGTCTACCAATAAACTGTGCCACAAATGATTTGCTTAGTTCAGCAAAGGAGCCTATGGAGGCCGGGGTGAGTTTGGCGAACCATTGTCGCGCTGATCACTTCAAGGTAGTTGGGAATACCCTACACATAATTTCTTCGGGGACGTTGTGCAGCTGAATCAAGGTCTTAAAAGTTTCGAGGTGGTCCAGTGGATCCTTTGTACCGTTAAAGGTTTCGACGGATGGCATCTTGAATTTTTGAGGGAGTGGGTAGTTCACCACGTCGGGTTTGAATGGTGTGTCTGTTCACCTCACTAGGTAGTCCATTGTCTCCGCTCCCTGTGCCTTCATGGCATTGAAGACATCACCCAGCTGATTTTGTATTTCTCTGATCTTCTCGTCCCAGCGATTGGGAGCTTCCCTGGAGTGATCATGGAAATAACTCCCATCCTCCATGCTTTGGTTTTCACTCTCCCCCTCTTGGAAACGAGAATCCTCCCCATTAGAAGCAGAGGGAGGAGGTGGGAGTCCTCCATGATGTGCTCCCCTCGGAGGTGGGGGTCCTCCAAGATGGGCTCCACCCGGAGGTGGAGGTCCTTCATGCTGGGCATTCCCCTGAGGGGCGCCCAGGGGAACTCCAAAAGGGGAGCCCTGACTTGTATGGGCGCCCAGATGAGGAGCTCCTCGGCGTGGAGCTCTTGGATGCCCTGGGCGCGGTGCTCCTTGCAGTCCTCCAAGCGGTACTCCCCCAAGTTGTGCTCCTCCTTGCCCTGCGAGCATGAGTTGCAGGATCTGCTGATTTTAGGTCACTAGTTGCTGCATGGTCTCTAACATTTGTCGAGGGGTGGGAGTAGGAGCATTTGAAGCAGAATGGGTCGGTGGAGGGGCATCCTTGCCCTCTCGCGAGGGATCATCCTCAGTTCGATTCATTGATCTAGTGGTGATCACCATAAGTTTAAAAGAAGAAGTCTTTTGAAGTGAGGACTTTAGTCGTCCCCACAGACGGCGCTAAACTGATGATGCACAAATTGGCTTTGCACACCACCTGTCAAGTGATTGGTAATTAATGCAGTAATTAAAGAAGAGAGAGAGAGAGACACAAATTATATTGGTTCGGTCAGTATGACCTACGTCCACTTCTGAATGGCTGAGGTCGCCGGATATTTTATTATTTCAAGTGTGCAGGGAGAGCAGATAGTACAAGCTTTGAGAGGGAGAGGAGAGTTGTGCTTTGGTGTCTGTCTCATGCCCCCCAAGTGTTGGTGGGGCTTACAATTTATAGTCGCTCCCTCACAGGTTGGGGCGACTATACAGCAACTCAATAACCATTTCGGTGGAGATCACGGATTCTTCTCAACGGGTGAGGTAGTTGAGGTGCTCTCCACGAGACTTGGTAAAAGATGAGATGAGGGTTGACTGTTTCCAAGGCGGGGAGGGTGACGCTCCCGGATGCTCTTTTGATGATGTGGCCAGGCCTATGGACTTCTTTGGGCCTGGACCTTATTGGGCTAACCGGGTCTTGTAACATGAGTTGGGCCCTTGGGCTTGGCCCATCAGAAGGAATCCAAATAAAGTTTCTAAGATTTACTTAGTTTAAGTATTTATAAATAAACTCCTATATTGCCACTAGTGAGAACGGGAGTTCTTTTTTCAAGGTTTCCTATTTCTATTCCAATAAGAGTTTCATTCGCCTTCTATTTCCTCTTTCTCAATTATCCCCCAACAAAGGAGTGAAAAGCTCTCCTTTCAACATAGCCATCTCTATCAAGGTATTTTTTGATTTGTGATTGATTTTTTCTGTACATGAAGTCTCTAAATACATATTATTATATGAACTTACCCAACATGTTTTAGTGATTCACTTAAATAGCAAAGGTAGGTTAAAGATTTTTCATAATACATAGAATGCTTTCACTTAGCTAAGGCTGGAGATGAACTAGTTTGGATGTTTTGGTTCGTTGGTGCTTAATAGAATGATTGTATAGGTATCACATCGGTGGGTTGGTGAGGTGAGGTGAGGTGAGGTGAGGTGAGGTGAGGTGAAAGGGGTTCTTTGATAGAAGGATATAGGTATAAGCTGCGTAAAAAAGATGATGGTATGTGATATCTCTTCTTCCCACATAAAATATCAAAATACCCTATAGGCAATTATTTTTCCCTGTGCTGATTGTAATAGGACTTTCAATGGGTAAGATCAGGCCTGCTGCTTAGTTGAATAGGGCCGAAACTGCTACCCTAACTCAACTGATTCAAAATTGGACCCTTCAAGAACTAAATTTGTACAATTTTTTTTTTTTTTTATCTACTAGGCCCGCCTTATTCTAAACTACTCAAAAATTGTTCCTAGAATGGATATTATTGCATCAATATTGGGTTTGGCCCAGTCAAGAAATAGAATTCATGTAATCAATCAACCACTAACATAGTTGGCAAAAGACTTAGGCGTAGGCAGAGGTGGAGGTGACAACAATGATGATGATGATGATGATTAGGCCCACTGTCATAGCAACTGGGTACTCGACACTCTCTTTCATTTATTTATTTATTTTGGGTATTCTAGTCGCATGTTTTACATAGTTGATATGACAGTGGCCGAGTTATAATACCATCCTCTATCTTGAATTGTAGTTGGGCTAACGAATAGAACGGAAAAGACCGTGAATTTATTCTTGTCAGAATCCTACAATTCATATCCCAAATCCTACGATTCATATCAAATCCTAAGAAAAACGATATGTATCTATACAACGAATCACATTTTCAAGTTAATCTTAAGATTCAAGTGTAAATATTACGATTTGATGTCATTTAATTGAATCATACAATTCGATTAATTCATTTGAGTGAGAATAGCCACAACCAAGAGGTTACTATTACTAGCATTTTCTTTTTCTTTCTTTCTGTTTTTTTTTTTTTTTTTTTTTTTTCTGGTTAGCATTTCTATCTCTAAAAGCTTATTTAGTGATCAATGAAATCTCTTATTGAGGATTTTTTCGATTTTTTGGGTGATTTTAGATATGAATAAAGAACAAACATTTGACTAAAGCGATGGATTGTACACACAGGGTTTGTCCTACATTTCAATTTTTTTTTTCATTAGCACCTTTTTAACTTTAGGAGACACTGTATCATGTCAGATTGATTATTTGAATCCTATTTTTTATTTTTTGATTTAAAGAGAATAATAAAACTATTGCAACTAGTTTATTTTTTCTTGTAGCATTGATATCTTAAACATATTTAACTTTTTTTTTATTAATATATGCTACATAAAATTAATGTGCAATTTTTTTCATCCTAGATTTTCACGACCCTGTTTTCGTTTGTTCGTTTATTCTTTTGCATAGGAATTCTCAAGATCCGGTATGGAAGTAGGAAACAAGAAATCGGGCCCATGGCTTGTTTTCCAACATGGGAAGCGTGAACGAACTCAAACCTTCTTTAACATGGCATTTAGAAGCTACCACGTGAGAAGTGTAAGACAGATGCATAAGGAAGTTGTTAAGCTTTCTTTTTGTGGTTGGTTGTTACTAGGAGACTCGTCCGGTAAATTTTGCTTGTTCAATCCTTTATCATTGGTTGAAATCAAGGTACCACAACTTACAAGAGAACACCATGATTGCAAATGTGTTCTCTCATTACCACCTACGGATCCCAATTGCCAATTAATCTTGATTAGAAAAAAGGCTCCTGTAATTTACAGAGAATTCAATGAAGGTTGGTTTGATCTGGATGACGATGATGACCATTTTGAATTGGTCGTTAGTTGCAAAGGAACAATATATTTCCTAACATTTCAAAACAGGTTTGGTGTTATCGATTTTGATATCAGCAATCATCACCCTACAATGAGATTTCTAGATGCAGAGAGTCCCAGATTTCCTTATTGGGGTCTACCTGGAACAATTCCTTGTTGAATCTTGTGGAGAGGCATTTCTTGTATGCCAAGTTTTTTATTGGAAGTAACATATGGCCTCCGATTTCTTAGTTTTCAAGATGGATTTCTCTCATATGTTGTGGGTGCAAGTGAATAGCATTGGAGATGGCTTCTTGTTCTTGAGCAAGAGTGGTTCGTTGTCATGCTCTGCATTTGAATTAGGACTTAAATGTGATCAATATTTTTCTACTTAGAAGAAGACATAAGCTTGTACTCGTACCATATGAAAGAGAGAAGCATTTCAGTTGATTTTACCTGCCCAAATGTACAACCCCCATGGAAATCACCTTTTTGGGTAATGTATACCTGCCAGGAGGTAATTGAAAACATGCGGCACCATGATGTTCACGTTAATGTAGACATGGAGAAGGTACAGCCTATAAATACTCATAAGAGGGTAGATGCAGTAAAGGTGGCAAAGGGAACTGCCATTGAGAAGATATCTATAGATGAGAGACCGGCCAGACCTTCCGATAGAGATTGTAATCTTAATTACAACGAGTCTTACTCCATTGGCTTATGCTCGGATGCGGTCTCTCTGCAAGAGTTGGCGGTCCATTGTTCCCCCGGCATGGTCGCCTCTTACACCATTTCTCATCTTTCAAGAAGAATAGATGGTCTGCACAATTTCTTTGATCCATTGAAAAAGAGAGTTTATGCTGCAAACATCCCAGAATTACATGGTGCAACCTTTCATTGCTCAAAGGGCGTTGGTCGCTAGTTTCTCTTGATGATAGATCTTCTTTTTTCTTTAATCCCTTTACTAGAGAAAGAATCAACCTCCCAGAACCTGAAAATTTGAAAGCCCCCTTTTCAACCATGTCTTTCTCATCTATGCCTACATCTCTAGATTGTGTTGTTTCTGCTATTTTGAACCACATTCCCTTTGATAATACTTTGATCAGCACATGTAGTCCTGGAGCTCAGAGTTGGCATTCATATATCCGATGGAAGGGAGTTAATCCACTTTTCAGGTAGGTTCTACCAATCCCATTTTCTACGGTGGTCTTTTTTTATAGTTTGGGTCTGCAAGGAAATTTGGGGGTCTACAATGTTAGTGAAAATACATGGAATGTTCTTAAAGAGCCAAAGCCACTAATAGGATGTTGCTTTTTGATCGAGCATGAAGGAGAGCTAATACTTGTGTATACTCATTAAACTCAAATTGTCATCTTCACTCTTGATCAGTCTAACATGGTATGGGTGGAAGTTGAAGGCTTGAAAGACCTGACACTGTTTTCTAGTAAATCGGCTTCTTTTGCAATGAAAGTCGGCAAAGAACCAACGGGTGCGATTAGAGACATGGAGAACAAAACTTTTTGTTCTAGATTTCGCTGAGACTCCGATGATGCTTTGATCTACTCCATGGAATCGAAGTCGCACCAGCTTGACTTCTACAGGTCCAAGGAATTTCTCAAGTGCACTTGGATTGAACTCCCTGGATTAAAATTTGGATTGGACTCTCAAGGTAATATATTAAGTGTTACAAGTAGATTTTGGTGAATGAGGGGGAAAATCCCAATTATGGTCAGTTCTTAACTTTATCATTTCTTATATGATGTATCTTTCTTTTGTTTAAGTTTGCCCTTGATATTTATGTGAGATCAAATTTTTTGCACTTGGGAAATGATTGCATGCTGCTATCTCTGTTCTTGCTTGTTTCAAGTAGTTTGTATTCCCAAATTTCAATATGCATGAAGTTCTGTATGCTCTTGGATTCAATTGTGCATGAAGATGATATTTAATATTACGAAATACTCATTTTTTATGCATAGAAAAAATCCAAGGATTTATATCACTTTGAATGGAGTGAAATTTGGTCATTGCAACTTCAGCAGTGGCCA
This sequence comes from Umbellularia californica, assembly GCA_028538565.1. Lineage (NCBI taxonomy): Eukaryota > Viridiplantae > Streptophyta > Magnoliopsida > Laurales > Lauraceae > Umbellularia > Umbellularia californica. Next base: position 32,064,093 of record JAPQWN010000002.1, read on the forward strand.
TGCGATCTGAACACCTTCGATCCATCAAAGGTGGGCTGTGTACTGGTGAAGAAAAGTGCATAGTCGCCAGCATAATGATTATTCTTGAATGCCATGTATTATCATTGCTGTAAAAGTTAACGTTAGTGGGAAAAAGTTAAAGATACATTGGCCTTTCATTGATTAGGTAGAAAAGAGTTGCGAATTATTGACTTTGACTAATGGCACCCTTAAGTTGTTTGCATTCATCTATCTATAAAGATTGAATCCTCCACTAATGAGGGTACAATCTTCAAGCATGGTTTATCTTGCCAATCCCTTTTTTTTTTTTTTTTTGTTTTTTTTATGGTTTTTACCTTGCTAATCCCTTTGTTAAATGGGTTACAGTACTAAGATGATCTGGATTTGGTTCTATATTTGTTTTATAATTAGGGAATGCACTGGGGTCTTGGATCATGACCTGAGATATAAGATTCAGACAACTAATGGTTTGGGATCTAAAATTTGTCAAACTCAATTAACAGCTTGGAAACTCAATTCATTCGACTTGTGCCTTTCTTAAAAATTTCCCCAAAGAAATGTACTCTTTGAACAATCCAAGGCTTATAAATCAAAAAAGAACAAGAAAAAAAAGGGGGGAAAATATCGCGGATAACATGCTTCAAATATTCATCACAACAATTTAGTGAGTCCTCAAAATCAACAACTGCATCAAATTCGCTCTGTTGTTCAATTTAAAGATCAATTCAACATTTACCCATCATTGCACATAATTTCACCATGTTAAAATGTAACTAAATTTGTTCGCAATGATTGCTGACACCAAAAAAGTCACTTTGCCTCCTCAACATCAAGAAGCCACATGAAGCTACATCCTGCTACAAACAAGCAAAGATACTTCAAGCATCAGATCTTGTCAGAATCAAACAAAAACTCCAAGATCATTCAAGACAGCCAAAAGAGGGGTACACATGAAGTTTCGGGCTATTTCGACATCATTTGGCCTAATTCACTCCTCCGATAGCTAAACAGGCACTCCCGGCGGCGACAGTGTCGAAGACATTAAAACTTCGATCAGAGCCTACGGATGGTTCCAAAATACCTCCAAAAGGCTCATTGCCAAATTTCAAGTCAAACCAACAACGTTTGACCCTCCATCAACGCTCGAGCAGCAAAACCAAGCCTCTCAACGGCGAGAACCACCGAGGCCATTACTCATCAAACAAAGTATGTGAGTGGCTTCAACATGCTTCCAAAGGGCTACACATCGAATTTCAGGTCATTCCGACAACGTTTGACTAGACTTCGATACTCCGAAACAAAATCAAGCCTACAGGCGGCGGAGCCTCCTAAGACCATGACATCCAAATCGGAGCTAATGGATCATGTCAAAATGACTCCAATAGGCTCCCTGTCAAATTTCAGGTCAATCGGACATCGGTTGACTGCACATCAAAGCTTGATATCTTCCTCGCAGCAAAATCAAGTCTAACATTGACGGGACCCCAAACGGCTTCAAAACTCAAATAAAATCCCATGGTTGGTCCTATCCACTGCTCAAGAGGCTTAACCTCAAATTTCAGGTCATTCCGACATTGTTTGGCTTAGTTTCGACTCTTGACAGAAAATCGGCTACAAAGTCTTCGGCTTTTTCAAAAAATGGGAAACTTTGTGCTCTGGTTTTGCATAGGTTCTCGTCAAGTTTTCTCTAAAAAAATCAAGTCAATAATTGAGGAAAAATGTCAACAAAGATACAGAAGAAAAAATGAACGAAAAAGAAGAAGAAACGGCCGAAAAACGGAGCGGCGACCAAAGGGGACAAAACCCCCATTGTCGCCGGCAATCCTAGAAGTCCGGGTCGTCGGACTTTCCGCCGGACGGCCCGGTTTCCGATCTTTTTTGCGTTTCGAGAGTTCCAACCCCTGTGATTTTCCAAAAATCCAATTCTCGATGCTTGGAAACGACTGATCTTCGCCAACATCTCGGATCCGCCATCAAGAGCATGAAATCATCACTGATCGCTCTAAGATCGCCAACCGGCTGATCAAGAAAGTACACTTTCTGTCCGACCGATCGAGAAATCGACAAGACAGATGTCACTGGCCCACTGACATCAATCAATGTCTGAAATTGCATCGCCATCCGACATCAAACAACGTGTGGATCCATCGGCGATCATCACAAGAAGAATCCTAAAAGACGCGGCGCGGCCCGCGACTCTTCAAATGCCCCGGCGACCACTTAATGTTGTTAATTGACCCGTTTTATGACAACTTAATGCGGTCATTAATTCATTATTTTAGACGGCCCAATCAGATTCAAGGAAAAATGAGTTACAAGTCCAAGTAATCATGGCATTAAAACCATGAAACTCCCCTCATCATGGAGATTAAAGGCGATTAAATGCCCATCATTCTCCATCGGCTAATCACAAGCCAAGAAAAAGGAGTTACAAAATCAAGAAATAAAAACTTGTAACTCCTCCCATCATGGAGCATCAATGCCATCAAAACTCTCATCATGGCCATCAACGCCCATAAACCACCTCATGGCTACCAAGAGCCTATAAAAGGAGGTCCATTCCAAAAAGACCGACACCTACCGACACCAAGACACATATACACACATCCGGAGTCTAGAAAATCCTAGAGAAATTCTGACGAAGTCCCGCTATTCTGCTGCAAGAAACACCACAAGGTGATCAAAGTCCCTTGGGGGACCACCACCCCCCCAAGGTCCTCTTCTCCTATCCAACGTGGCCTAAATGCGGCTTTTCAGCCCGTTTACGTGATTTTTTATGGGATATAGGACTTCCCCTTGGTCTTTATCCTCTAAAAAACTGAGGTCTAAGCCAAACCAAAGAATTGAAGCATCAAGCGTTCTCATCTGAAGGATGATGGCGAAGTCCATACATGACTTGCGACCGTCGATCTGAGCGTGTCCCCACAATCTCTTGAAAAGTTAGATCCATTTTCTTCCTTTTCTATTGTACTTTGTATTTTTTTAAGAGACAAAAAAATCACAATTCTTGTCTTTCATTATTGATGAGATTTGTAAATTACCTTTCACGGTAAAAATCGCCTTTTACGATAAAATTGTCTTTCACGGCAAACAAACAAAAAATCGCCTCCTACAGCATTCAAAACAAACTTGTCTCTTTTCTTAAATACTTATGCAATTTGAAAAGTTAGAAAGAATGATCGATTTCCTTTCTACTTGTGAAGGTGAATTTCCGGATCATCACCACATCAAATTCCAAGTAGAATAGAAAATCTGGCATACCCGTACAAAAAATGCTAATACCCGCTTTTCTCCTTCGCCGGACCCCGGCATCCCCTGGGGCGGAAGGAGAGGACGAAAGGCCGGGTCCATTAATGATCAATCAAGTAGTGTATGTTGCTTAAAGTAAGATGCCTATTCTTAGAGGCATCTTGTATGAGGAGTTAGATTCATTAAAAGATTACGTGGAAAATTTTGCTTAAAATTTTAACCACTTAATGTGCATCACCTATTTACCTTGGGTATACATTCAGGTTGTTCCCCACTACTGCTATTTCTCTCTCATGTGTGTGAATTTCCCAACTCGCACGTGCAGGTTCTCCCTTCACATGTGCGAGCCTCTCGGGTCCTAGCCCCCTAAAGTGGTATACCCAAAAAGGAAAAAAAAAGGAAGAAAGAAAGAACCTATCATATGCTCTAAATTGCTTTTTAAAAAACAGCCAAAAGCATCCTCTTGAAAGCAATATAAAATCAAGATTCTAAATTTATATATTGAAAGGCTATGCTGAGTCTAGAAAATCGGAAAAAACTATCATATTACTAGACTCTCTAGAAAAACTACATTGGGTTGTGCTGCTTTCACTCGCAACCCCTGCTCAAGTTCAGCTGGGCCTAGTCTCTCTTCTTTGGGAACCCAATTATCTTCCAGGCGCACATCTTCCATCTGTGTATGTTCATGGCAACAATAGAGATTGGCATAAGAAGATGACATGTGAATGAAATAAACTAGTAAGTCAAAGCGATTAATGATTCTAGCTAATGATTTAGGCTTATTCAAATCCTTCAAACTTTGTTGCCTTTACTCAGTACCTGTTACTTCAATTACCTATAATTCTGGTCACCAATTTAACCCCATTTGCTCTATTGTTTCGAGAGGTTTAGTTATTGGTACCTCCTATTGTTAAAGTTATATATATATATATATTTGTTGGTTGGCGATTCCAAGAAAAATTATTACCATGAATACTCTTAAGCAAAAGAGTAATACATTAGCAAATTGTAGCCAGATTTGTCAACTGTGCAAGAATATGGATGAATCCATATACCATCTTTTTCATACAATCTGGTTATGCAAATAGCAGTAGCGGACCCAGGATTTTTACTTGGGTGGGGCTAAACTTTTACGTGACTTTGTTAACTTTTTTCACATTAACATTGTGAAAAATGTATTGTATTTAAATAGACACAACTTTTTCCATGCTTGGATCTCCTGCCCAATTGAAGTACTTTCTCACTCCCTCTTCCAAATTCAAGTGATCATCAATTCATCATCATCAAAACAACCTAAGATAACATTTCCTTTAATCTTAGGTGTTTGGATAACTTGCAACGATGATTTGGGTAAGCACCCATGTACCCAATTTGGGTTCCCAAAGGGGTTTTATTTGGATTTAAGGAATTTGGTTACCTACACTTACCTAGCTATAAAAATCATTCCTATGATCATGAGCTCGTGGCAAAGAAGAAAAATCGTCACATAAATGTAACTCAAGTTATCTAAACATGACTCATAAGGCCTGATTTATAATGAATTGAAGTTTAAAGTGTGCCCAATGGTGATTTGGTAATCTTGGGACTTATAGATATGCTTAGATTTGGTGATTTAGGGCTTAGAGTTTGAATTAGGATTTAGATATTTAAAGTTTGAAATTAGGATTTGAAAAATTAAGGGTTCAAATTTAGGTATAGAGTAATTAGGATTATATTATTCCATTTGAAGAGAGAGGAAGATTGCTTTATTTAGGGTTATTTGGTGAGAGGGAGAGACTAAATACAAGAGAGCTGACAACGAGAACTCGATCGGTGTGACGATCTTAGACTCTTCGTAGAAAGAGATCCGCGTAAAGAGGATATGGTACTCTCGGTGGGAAGAAGATGTCCAAAGAGAAGCTGAGTGTTTTCACCAAAGTTTTGTGATGTGGGGCGATTACAATATTTAAACATGGGGCAACTATTTATTAGACATACATGGGAGAGGTTCAGGCCATTTAAATATCATGCAATTTCAAATTTGACCTGGGACGGGTAGGTCTGCCCCTGGCATATAGGATATGGGGTGAAACTTTTGCATTATGCTTTGTTTGGATAAGTGCAGATTTTTTGGAAGGTATGTTCAGTACATGGAGGGTAGGTTTGTTTCAAGTTAAGAGGCAAGTTGCTATGAAAGATGACACCAGAGATCACTTGGTCTCTATGCAAGTGTGCAAAGAAAGAAACAACAGGTGGTTAAAATGATAAAGGCTGACAATCCTTGCTCATTGGGCCATATTTGAAAGGAATTCAGGGGAATCATCAATTCACATGATATTTTGAGCAATTGGAAAGCTTCCATGTATTTGGGAGGCAACAAAAACAAATTATGGGTGATGCGAGCAAACTAGACTTGCAGGATTAGATGGCAGTTTAGGATACAAAAAGGGGCCAGTGTTGCATTCAATTAAAGGTCTAGTGAGGATATTAGAGTATAACTATGTGAATATTTTGACAATGGGAGGCATTGAAGAGCAAAGATTTTGCTTGACAGTTGGTTGTCAAAGGCAAATAAAGAATGCAATAAGTTGGGTGATGAAGAACACCACTGCATCTGTAATTTATTTGAAATGAGAATTGGGATCTAGTTGTTGAACTATCTTGTTCATTCAGACACGTTCTTGGCACTGTTAATGTGGTGGCATATGTGTTGTCCAGGTCGGGAATTGATATAGATAGCATGACCATTCTCTAAACCGGACTTTGTACATCGAGTGTATGAACTTTTCTGCATAGGACTGCCTCCGCTAGAGTGGCCTATCTCGTGAGCTTTTTTGTTTTCCGAAACAAATAAAAGAAGTGGTCAAAATAGATTGTGTATTAATACAAAAATTCGCTACCAGGTGCAGACATAGTGGTGAGACACAGATGAGTACCTATAATGGTTGGGTGCAACCTGAGCAGGGAACATAAGGTTTCGGGCCAATCTGAACCCCTTCTGAGTTGCAGAAGGGGTCAACTGGAATCGTCCCCAACCCTAGTTTACATTAGTATGTCATACCCAGCCTTCCCTGGACTTCAACCTAACACAAATAGAATTGGGTTTTGATTTCAGTCCTGACTCAACCTAAATCCCCAAATTACACGGTCATGCCTAGTCTAGGACTGTAGATGAACACATTTACATCAAATACTCACCCAAGTATCTCACCATCAGCGCTAGAATTCATTGAAACCTGATCGATGGTTAGGATTGTATTTAGGAGCTTCTTTATGTCCACTGTAAGACAAGATGAATTCAATCTTGGGCAGTTTTCTTAAAGTTGGGTCTAATTGCATATTTTGCATTTGCTTGTTTCCTCTCATGAGGTGCAGATGGATAGATGAACTAGTGTCTTAATTTGAGAAAATGGTTTTTTGGTGATCTCATGAGAGTAACAATTCAATATAGAGAGGAAACAGGAAACATCATTGGGTGAGGCTTTCTTGATTCTTAACCAAATTATTTCAGGTCCACTCACCATTATGCGGTACTCAAAAGGGATTAAGATTGATTCCATCGATTTTATGTTGTAGATCTTGAAATCATCACCGGTATACAATGCAACTAGCACAGTAACCAGTGTTCAGCACAGGGATGTTCGGCTTTTATGCATTAAAAAATATCTATAAATTGTGGAAAGAAAAGAAAAGAAAAGAATAAAAGGTTATCATGAAATTACCTGTTTATGTAATCTATGAGCTAATGAGATAAAAAAGGAAGAGAAAAGAGAAGAATTGGAGAAGAAAGGGAGTGAAGTTCTGGATAGAAAGGGAGATATTACAGAAAAGGAGGAGTGTAACTTTCAAAAGTGGAATAGTGGGAGGAGACGTGAGTGGTGGTTTCAACATAGTTGGTATGAGATAAGTGTGGAGAAAACTGAAAATATTTTTAAAATGAGTAACTTATTTTCAAAATTGTAATTGAGGGTCAAAATCCAACACAAAACCTCCTAGCTTAATATAATATAATGGCAAAGAGTTTGTAGTCAGTGAAAATGGATCTTGGACCAGATTGAATTAGGCTCAAATCCTTGACCCAGTTTAGACCAGACCTTCAACTTAAGACCAAATCTTTTTTTTGTTGGTTGACATTTATTGATTGAAGTCCATTCATTGGATATCTAAAACTATCTAACCTTCAAGCTAAAAAAAAACCTATCTAACCGATTTTGTGGATGGGTCATTAGGTTGTACCTCTTAGTACGGTTGATAACGGGTCCACCAAGGGGCAGAACTTGTATAATCCATCATGGGCCTGATCTAAGCTAGATAAATAATATTGTAGGGCCTTCAATTCAAGTCTGTGTCCAACATGGATTGTAGAACCTGAATCTTTTACGCCCGATAAGGGATGTAGTAGGCTCGTGTTCAATGTAGGCCCAACCAAGTCTAATTTAATGTGAGTAAATCAAATCTCCCGGTTGGGTTTTACGCCCAAGTCTAACTATATTTATTTAGTAGTGGTGTTGCATATGTGCTGTACATGATCATTAGCAAGCGAGTGCAGAAAAACTGGAGGGAGCTCCGTCTTGGAGCAGTGGGTCCACAAAAGGATGTGATGGGGTGCGGATAGAGCTGTAAATGGGTTGGTTCCGAATCCGAGTCCACCATTAAGAAGAAGGTAGACCCTGACCCGGATCTGTTTCGGAACCGGTTTCTTGGCTACGGAACCAGAACCGGAACCATATATGAGATCGGTTTGGAACCGGGTCCGGGTCTAGGTAGAAAATGAAATTTAAAAACATGATTTTTAGGAGAAATTTTCAAAAATTGAGGTAATATGTTGGGTCTTGGGTCCATGGGTCCGAACCAATGTAGAACCGGACCCGGACCCATTTACTTATTGGTGCCTAAATAAGGACCCAGACTCGGTTTTTAATGAGTCAGAACCTCCGAATAATCGGAGAATTGAGGAACCATTTACATCCCTGGTCGTGGAGTAGAGTTTATAAATTGGGTGTGATTCAAGTTTCATCACTGCTGGAGAAGAGTAGTGGATTATGGCAAACTTCTTTTATGTTTAGATTTCTGCTCCTTTATTTGCCTAGTGGGTTTTTTTTTATAAAGAAAATGGGTAACAACTATCATTAAAAGAAGATGAGAGAGAGAGAGAGAGAGAGAGCGCGCAGCACCATGAGCAAAATAGGTACAGGGGCATGTGTACCCCCACCCACGCCTCCCAAGAAATACCCTCTCAAACAGATGTAAAAAAAAAAGAAAAAGGAAAAGAAAAGAAAACGATACTCTCTCAACCCCTATTTGGTTAAAGCATTAGTTATAGAGTTGACAAATGTAAATTCATTATAAAATAAAATGCCAAGATCTCATTAAAGATAATTGAAATTTCCAAGGGCCAGCTTTCCGATCAAATACCAATGCGAAAGAATTAGACCCATGCCAGTGGGAATTTTCAACTTTTTTATTTTATCTTTTTTTTTTTTAATTCAAACAAGCGTTTTTAGAAGAAAGTTCAATTAGAAAACGCCAAAACCTTCAATGGTGGGCCCACGAGAATTTGATGTTTAATTTCAAACGATAGGACCAATAACCACCAAGCAGGACAGGTGGGCCAAACCTGTCAGCTTCAAATTGGCAGAGCTCAATGCTCATTTCATGTAATGTTGAATGTTCACCAATCCAAAGTCCTTTTCCATTTAGATACCCTCAAATGTTTAAGGCACACCTAGCTAAATTGGGGTCCTGTAATGGTTTAGATTTTCTTCATCCCATTAGTTTGTGTTTGGTTGACAGATCTAAAAATGAAATCATGCTGTATCATCAATTGATGATGAATTGGGATTTTGTAATGATGTGGACATTCTCATCTCATGATTCCATATTAGTTGACAGAATGGAAATCTCAGAATCTCGTAGATTCTAAAACATATTTTTTTACTTGCTTTTTTATCTCATTTGTGAATTCTGTTTAACAAAAAAAAAAAAAAAAAAAAAAAAAAAAAAAAAAAGAATCATCATCAGGTAATGAAATTTATTGAGAAATCTCAAATTTATCTCCACATGAGATGATTACATTCCATTCCATTCAAACAAATGGACCTTTCCTAATGTCGAAGGAAATTGACATTGGATTCTTTTCACTTTCCATCAAATGTTTGATTCTGAAGAAATTGACATTGAGGTCTCCTTCTATAACGAGTTTAGATATGCCAATTCCATAATAGCGGATGTGCTAGCGAAGTAAGGGGTTGATAGGCTTTATCCTAGAGATAGGAGTGATAATGTAATTGGGTGTCTTGTTTTTTGAGGTTGAGTGTATTGCATCTCTCTTGCACCTTTTTCATTCTTCTAGATGCTTATTTTTAATGAACTCTTTCGTTACCATTTCAAAAAGAAAAAAGAAGTGAACCAATAAAAACAAAATAGAAACATGAAATGCATGGGAGACAAAAACTTATGGACCAGAGGGGAAAGAGGATCAATTCATTAGAGAGAACAAGAGATTACAATTTTGTATATGAGGACATGTCAAACCCACAAGAATCCATTAAACTGATATCTTACACAAAGTCCTTAAACCACCTCCCACAAAAAACCAAAGAAGTCCCTGTGCTCCAACACACACACACACACACAAAATAAAAAAAAAAGAAGTTACTTCTTAATTAGAACTTGTGTCTCACCATTAATTTCAACCCTCATCACTTGCATAATATAATCCATCACAATGTCCCTACCACTTTTTTGCCTTGATTTTCATGTGCGAAGCTTGGTTAAAGTCCATTCAAATTGATTTTATATTTTGTCATGTGCTAAGCAACAGGACTAGATTCTTTCATTGAATGCTGGGATTTGTATGTTTTTGTCATGGAAGTAACCTGGAGCCAATACTTCTGATGGTTCTTTGACCAGATCTTGAATTCAAGGACCATTCGTACAAAAAAAAAAAGGACCATAAAAGAGTTCAAAATTGTAGACTTGTAGTCGCTAGTATCTTCTGTTTTTTTTTTTTTTTTTTTTTTTTTTTTTTTAAACCTGACGTTGGATAGAAAAAAAAAATAAAATTTGCATAGGTTATTTAAATCCACTATGGGGAGCGAAATATGTCTACATGCATGCATACAGTAAGAACGTAACTAGAAGCAGGTACATATGTGATATAACTGTACTATCTGTGAAGTAATTGATATGGATAGACATTAAACAGAAAATAGTAAGACACTAACTTGATAAAAAAGACACATGGCATGTTTGTGGGTAATGGCATGTTTGTGGGGCCCTTGGCCCTACCAAATATAATGAGGGTGTGTAGATTTTGCCATTTCCCGAAATGCAAAATGTTGTTCAGATAATGCAGTGGGTGGTCCATAGGGTCTCTCCTTTGTTTTCTACATTGGGCCCACCTTAGACAAATTCAAGCCTTCACGCTGATGGTTACCCTATGAATTGGAATTATTTTCAATTTGACACTGACCTAACCATTAACCAATTCAATCACAAGAAATAAATGCTATAACAAAAATATCATTTGATTGAGGCTTTGTAACTGAGAGTTACATCTATCTGATAATGTAATAGCAAAATGTCAGCAATTGAAGGATAAATAACCAAAGGGAGAATATAAAAAAAAAGGTGAAATGATAGATCGGTTACTCTATCCACGGTGTGATTATATGCGAGTGTTGGCTCAACTAGAGAATGGCTCTATACACCAGAAGGACATGCTATTGTATAAAGAGTAATTGATTTCTAGTATGCTTTTCTACACTTTATTTCTGTTTCGAGCAAAGTAAAAACCGTGAAATAAAGAGGGAAATGGCAGAGACATTAGAGGCACTAAGAACGTTCTTGATGCATGAAGAGCAAACCGGACTTGAAAATCTGAATACCCAATCCAAACTGAGTCAACCTGACTTAACCAGAATTGCAATGTTTGAGTAGGATTCTGGTATGTATGATTGGATTTCATTCAAGTCACGTTCAAGTTCGGATTTACGCACTCACAATTGGGGTAGGACCTGGGATGAGCCAATGTGCAACAAACCCAATATGCTATGCTTCTTCTAGCTATAAATATATATGTGTGTGTGTGTGTGCGTGTGCGTGGGCGCGCGGGGGGGGGGGGGGGGGGGGGTATTTGTACGACTTCAGAACAAAAAACGAAAAGAAAAAAGATACTGCTCTAAGGAGGAGAGAACTATGGTCTGGGTTTTTTGAAGCAGAAAAAGATTTCAGCATTGAAAATGTTTCACTATACCAAACTCTATAATATCCACAGCTACTTTCAAATGACCCCTCAATATTTTATTCTTTATCTAAAGATCTTTTTCCTAAACTGCATGACCGTTTAATATCTAAAATCCTTTTAAAATGCCAAAACACTTATGGTTGAATGGTGTTGACTGTTAGTCTCACACGTGCCCAGGAATCCATTCCCGGGTCCTTGTGAAAGTATCACTCTTAGACCAGTAGCCCAACTTAGCAGAAAAAAAAAAAAAAGACTTTTTAAAGCATCTTGTTGCTCTTTGTGCTGAAAAGGATAGTCTTTTAATCTCAATGTTTTGTCTTTAATCTCTCATGCACAGAAGCTCATTTTAGCTCCTTGTTGCAAAAGGAAAACTGGTTAGTGGAGTAGTTAGCAGGATGAAAGAAACTAAAGAAAGAAAAGGAAAAGGCATATATGCAACTCAGATCTTCAATATAATCCTCCCATCTTATGGGAGAAGCTATTTGATGAGGAAGAGGGTGTCTACCAATCATTGAAGGAACTCAAGCCTGATCTTTTAAACTGAATGACTGCTCGCAAATGCAGCCTGGGAAAGGATTTGCATAGAAGTTCTCCTCAAGTTTCGGGGCCTTGCCAGGTATCCTTCGATATGGTCCTCCAAGTCGATTAGCATGTAATCGCTTCACTTCTGATGAGAACTGCTCCCATGACAGTTCACCATTATCCATACTGTCAATTACTTTGACAAAATTCTTCCTGGAATCAAAACAAAAGTGGTAAACTTACATAGCAATTGATAACAATGATGCATATGTATGTAACCAAAACAGAGGTTTTTGAGTATTTAGGTGATTTTGTCGCATACCAATCCAACCCAGTAACCACTAGTTAAAGATAACATCTTTTTGTTGCATTGAAACATATAAATGTAAACTCATCTGACTGACATTAAACTTGGTAAATGTGGATGTTTGTTCATTCCATTGTTATTGGTCTCCTGTTGGGTGGAAATCACAAAGCACTATTAGGTGGGGATACTTTGCCTTTCACACTTCAAATCGTTATCAACTCTGATCCCTCATTGATAAAGGTTGAAGAAAAGTAAAACCAGAATGCACCTACTGCAATTTCTCGGTGGTAAACATCTACTCTGTTAAAATATCTAAACGCAATAGAGAGGATTATATTATTTGATACCTATCGGGGTCGATGGTCTTGCGGAAATCTTCAAACTTTCTGTGACCTTGTACAGCTCTAGCCATATTACCATCATATGTGTAAACAAAAACATTGCTCTCAAGGGCTACAATGTAATCCAAGGCCGCTAGCCGGTTATGATAGAGTTTGAAAGGCTCCAATTCCTCCTCTGTCGCTAGATTAAAATGAGTAAAGATATTTGGGTATTCAGACTGGAGTGTAGTTATGCTATTGCTCCCATAAATCACCCCTGCAACAATGTAGATTTTTGTTGATGAAGGATACCCCATGGCTTTTAGAAGGAGAGCTGCTTCTCTAGGAGTCATTGGACAGCCTCCATTGATTCTCCTTTCCTCACTATTGATATCTTTCTCTTTCCAGTGCGTAACATTGTAACGCATGACTCGAAGATCCTCTGCCTCTTCGGCAGTAAGGTTGTGGGTGCAGCCAGTAAATGCAAGCATATCCTTCTCATATCTGCAATTCAATTAAGAATGAGTCAGATCTAGAAATCAATCCAAACATCGAGTACAATTTGAAGAATTCAAAAGGAATGAATGGCTAGCCATTTTCTTTCTTTGTGCTTGGAGTGATGTAGAAATTGAACAGGGAAGTTGGATAAATATTGTTTTATGGCCTTTTCCACCCCAAACCAATGCCGAAGAATTAATATTCCCAAGGAATTTGTCCATGGATTATGGAAATGATAATCATCTTTGGATCAAAATATTCAAACTACTTGCGATTTACGGTACCCACAAACACATCGTGTCTTGTAAAGATAACGTTTTGCATGAGCACCTAGATAAAATGGATACCTTAAATGAAGAGCAATATAAGGGCTGCCATTATTTCTCAATCTAGCAACTAATTTCCTTCCAAGCTCTTCTACTTCCTCTGTATACCGGAGAGCTACATAATTTGCTCGGCACCTAAGTCTCTGAATCCAATTAGCGAGATCGTTGTTAGCTAGTCTAGAATCACTGTGGGTTAGCTTCAACACCTTGTGTTGCTTCAATAACTCCAGCATATCCTTAGTATAGTAGATGGCCTGCAAAAATATGTTGTCCACATTTAAAAAAGAAAAGAATGAAAAAAAAAAAAAAATGTTATGCCAACATTCTCCATTTGCATCTATTTAGAAGGGATGTTGATATGCAGACCTTGGACCATGAAACAGGAGCCTTCACAATAGGTTGAATTGCCGCATAATCAGGTGGCAAAGACTCGACTATCTCAACTTCATCTTTCAAGACATCTATGAAGCGTCGCCAGTCAAAAATATCTTTGAATTCACTGTAATCCGATTTATAAAAGGAAAATATCAAGGCCTTATATAGCGCATTTTTCAGATCTACCCAATACCACAAAAGAAGTTACACGTACCTTGGATCTGTCCAAAAGGATTGGTGATCCAGGGAAGGAAGAACCAGTGTTGCATTCATCATTTTTGCCACAGCAACCATATCACATATCTGTGGTTCAGGTCACATGAACATTATCATGTTAGTAGTAGTTCATGAAGGCATCACCCCATCCGCAGAGTCTCCTAATGGCCCATTGTCTACAAGTAATGCACTGGCCTCATGATCTAGACCATTCAGCTAAAGGAAAACCATGTGGATAAGGGATAACTAAAGTACTTTTAAGTACAAAATCTCACATTAATCTCTATCATTTGATCTTCCTCTTCTTTTTCTCAGGTGTCAATTGTAAGGCAAATGTTTCCAGTAAGGAAAGTATCTGAGGCACCACCCATCCACAATGCAGCCCATTGGATATGTCATGATCACAATAAATATATAAAAGATTCCCCACTTTGAGGAAATTTTATATAAGCATATAGTTACCCATTGATGCATCAAAACCCTAAGACTCCTCTAAACTTCGAATGGTTTCTGCTAACTAGTAATATCAAAACTATTTCAAGAGCTCGAATTGACTTAGTGCTCACTGAGTTGCGAACTAGAAGACTTGGATGTAATCACTACAAGTTAGGTATAACATATATAGCAGGAGGATGTTGGCCAATTAGGAAACAGCATATGCAAAACAATGAGTGTAAAACTTAGGAGAATATTGAGATGGATGTTTGGTAAAATAAGGAAAGATATAATTAGAAACAAGTGCATTTGGGAGCATTTAGGGTTAGCATCAATCAATAATAAATTAAAAGCGACTAGTGTGAGATCATTTAGACATGCTCAACATTAGACCAATAGCAACTCCAGTGAAAAAAAGCTTCTCTATGCATGTTGATGGCCCCTAAAGGAAAATGGACATACGAAGAAAACATGGATGGCAGTAGGGATAGATCTACAGAAATGCAACCTATCCGAGCAGACTGCAACATTTTTTTAGGACAAGACTTTGACAACAACAATGATATATAAATGAGGAGCGCTAGAAAACTCCAAGGGAGTTTTTTACAAATATGTTTGTATGTATTGCAAGATACTGTGCAAAGTTGATTTACCCCAAATATCAAATTTGAAGTCAATCTGATGGCCCTAACCCCTTGATTCATGACCCACAACTTTAACAACTTTAGATCAAAAAAAGAATTTTGACTCTCGATCCAATGATCCAGTCCAACATTTCGGTACAAATCCTTTGAAACCAGGGGTAGGGGGATTTAGATGGCCCATATATATCAGTGCACAGTTGGGTCCCACAGGCTACCTTTGCAATGTAAGACTGAGTGAGGTGGATGCACAGGGATATTTGCCATATATACATAACATAAAGTTAATTTAAAATCAGCATAGAACTTATACACAGCTATCTTAACCAACAAAAGGTCAGCACATACTCCTGTTCTCATCTGGTTCAGGCCACCATTAGCATGAACCAAAATATAGCCATTGGTACCCATTGTAGGACCTGACAGAAAACAAATGCAGAAGACTCAGTCTATATTTCTGTTAGAGTGAAAAAACATAATAAATCGGGCATGTAAGATAATAATACAAAAAATGGACTACTCCACATACTTATTCTGTCTATCGGTTGAGTAATGCATTGATAGTAATTGTCACTTCTTGGTTTCAACCATATATCTGGAATCTGTAAGCAGGAAGGGATAAAGTGTTAAGAGGTGAATTCTGTAGGCAATAAAACCAACAAAACATGGCCATCTAGTCTACAAGTCAAAGACACATGTTCCATCTGAAAGATAGAAATTGGTCTGGAAAATAAGAGGTCCTTGGCCAGTACAGAACCAAGTTCACATGAACCTGAATTGCAGCGCAATGGGACAGCTTCATACTCAAATTGGATTAATAAGCCATTGAAATTGACAATATAATTTTCCAATTGTTCAAATCAATGGCTAGTTCTTGGATGCTTTAGGGCTTGAAATTTTCAATTAGAGAATGTAAAAGATGGTTAGAAGGTAGGGAGATTTTTTGCTCCTCTTGAGGAATTCTACAATGACATTATCACTCAACTTTCATCAAAAACTTAAATGAACCAACCATGAACATGAATATGAACCATAGTTATTAATTTCGTTTCATTTCGACCTGAATTTTTCGTTTCAGTCAAGTGGCCGAAACGAAATTTCGGCCAAAACTTTTCGGTTTGAATTTCGGTCAATCTCGGCCGAAATTCAAGGTTTCGGCAGATTTCGACGAGTTCTTAGAATTTTTTATTTTTTTACTTTTTAACACATGTATTTTGTAAATCTTATATTTTCAAAAATATAATTCCAAAAAAATTACTATAATGGATTAAATCTATATTTATTACTTTTTTCTATTTTTTTTTACTTATATATGTATATATATTATGTTATATTTTCCCCAAGATGTAATTCCAAAAAGTTTCGCCGAAATCTTGAATCAACCGAAACTTTTCATTTTGCTCAGGTTAGAGCGAAATGAGGTCCGAAACGATATTAACAACTATGACATGAACATGAACATGCACACACACAAAATACTTAAAAAACATAAATTTGAAAAAACTCAGAGATTATGAAAAGAAACATGAAACTAGATAAGAACAAGTTTCTCTCCACTCTTATCTTCAACAATCTAATTGAACGACCACACACTTACAAAACCACCACTGTCAACATCAATGGAAACCAACTAAATAAAAACAGAGTAGTGGGAAAGCACTTATATAAATTAAATCCATATTAGAAAGGAACGATGTATTCCTAGTTCATCAATCTCCAACATCCTTTTAAATCAAACTCTCATTACAAAGAACACCTACTTAAATCCTGCATCCAAAATAAAAACTTAAGAATATAGCTAAACAAAGGATTATAGGAAGGCCCCATAGCTAATGAAACCGAGGAAAGCTTCCAAGAAGCAGAAAATAGAGAGCCCACGAAACCCAGAATCCAAAACAGGAAGCAACATTGAATTCCTCATCTTGCAATATCCCACAATGCTCCGAGGATCGGACATTTGTTTTAGCAAATGTCCAAAAATTGCATCCACAAAACTAACTGAAAGATGACTAAGTGACCAACCCATTGGACTGCAATTGTGGGCTAAGCCGGGCTTTTGATCAACTTTGTGGGCTTTCCATCAAATCTTTGGCCTTACTGAACCAAATTACGTGCACTCCTTATACAGGCCAGCTCAGGTACGGCTTTGGGCTTTCTTTCACTTAATCCAAGCTTGGTCTAAAGCGGGCTAGACTGGGATTGGGCTCGGACTGTCCTGGCCCATGAAAACCCCTAGTGGCTGGTAGGAGAACATTTTCCTACAATTGACGGATGGCTATATAAAAAGAACTTAAAGTATATTTAGTTGACTAATCATTTTCATTTGAGGATCATATTTATCAAACAAGGGATTTCTAAAACAACATTGCCGGATCATTAATTTTTCATACATTTGATCCATTGATTGCGGTCACTGAATTAAGAAATTTATGTAGTATTTAATCCTTAGTGTATCATTCATAACCAACCTTCCACTAATTTTTCTCCGACCCAAATTTTATTGGTGCCCACCACCAGATTGATGATACCAAATCTAAAAGTGGGACAAACTAGGTAGGCACATGTGCCCTAACAGGATCTTGCGAGAAAGGATATAGAAAAGAAAAGTTTTTAATACAGAAAAGTCAAAATCTACAAAAACAAAAGAATCAATTTCCTATCAAGGTACCCATTCCCCAAATGACTATCTATACTACAATGGAAAAAAAAACCACTAAATTTAAGGCCTATTTGGTGGAGTAGACATTATTTTGAAGAAAAAATAAAATATAAGTGGGTTATAATGGTATTTTGTTTTTAGTTGTTTATTATGGAATCTTTTTTACTTTTTGTATTGATTGTGGAGTTTTTTTTTTTTTTTTTTCTTTTTCCTTGTCTTTTAGTGGAGAAATGATGTTACTTTTTGACTTATTTTTGAAAAATATGGTGAGAAATTTGCATTAAAGTACTTTTGATGGGACTATTTTTTAAGAAATGGGGGATAACTCTAATAGTAGAGTTGCCAAACAAGCCCTATTGGGCCTGTTTGGATGTATGATGAATTGAAGTATGGTGAGGTGAAGCATCAAATAAAGAAAGAATAAAATATAAGGTGTTATGATGGTGTTTTATTTTTAGTTGTTTGGTTTGGAATCTTTTTGACTTTTTTTTATAGAAAAGTGGAGTTTCTTTGTCATTTAGTGGAGAAAGGAAGTTGCTTTTTTTTACTTCTTTTTGAAAAATTCGGAGGAAATTTTGAAATTGTGTACTTTTGATATGACCCTTTGCTATTTCTTGTCTGGATTTACTTTACTTTACTTTAACTAGTTAATTGCCAAACACACCCCGAGTAGACTCTTCCATTGGTAAACTATATTCAAAAAGAAATATTTTGCATAATCAAACAGATTTCTCAATCTTTAGAATCCAACAATATAATCTAATTGAATCAACATAGATACAACAAGAGATTGATCCTTCGATGTATTGGATAAGGACTTAAGCAGTGTGGGTTTGTGAAACTCTAAGCATGTACTGGAGAAAGAAAATAAAAAATAGAATCTTTCAATCTTAGTATCCAACAATATAATCTAATTGAATGGTCATTCATTCACTCATTCTTCCTACAGGCCAAAAAATCCAAATCCAAATAAATAAAATCCAGTAGCAGCAGACGGAAAAGAAGATGGAATGGAATGGAATGCGACTCACCGTGGCCTCCGCTGGCTGTTTCTGCTGCAGAAACACATCGGTCTCCTTGAACACATTCTGCTTCGCTGCTGCTGCATCAACTCTTCTACGTAGAACTAGATGCTCTCTTTCATTTCCTCTCCACTCTATCTCCAAATAACTCATATTCAACCACACCTTCACAAACAAAGAAATCACCGCCAGCACCATCAAACCCACCAGCAGTCGTCTCCATGCCTTCGCTCCCCCTCGCAAACTCACCGGCCGAATGACTGCCGTCTCCATTGCCCACACAATACAATTCGAAAGCTTCCACCGAATGGATGTGTAGCGTTGCTCCTCCTTTCCTCCTCCTTGATAGATGCTACATTTCTCCAAGTCAAAAATGCGTCGCCTTGTCATTTTACCTTTATCTATGATGATGGGTTCCTGTTCCTACCCTCCCAGTTGCCAGAGTTGGCGACGTTTTTAGTCTGGAAATGGAAGGGAAGAATGATTTTTTGTTTCGGTCGTACAAAAGCAAATGCTATCTATCACTCTCAGAAATTTAGGTAACCACTACTGCACAAAGTGTAGATATCGGATTTTGTTTAAGCAGAAGTTTGAGAGTATATCTCTGACATTTAAAATTCAAATAGCTTAGATCACCATGTTATCTTGTTAGTCACTCCCATGGTAGTCACGTTAATCACTTCTAATGTGGACTAAAAGTAACAAAAAGAGTCAAGCCATTCGTTTTAGATACGATCAATCAGATAGTTGATAATTTTGATGAAAATTTCTTAATGATGATGGAGAAGGATTGGACAGGGATTTTGAGTGGAAGCAACCTTCTAATCAAGGATGGGCAAAATGAATAATCTTTTATGATAGCAAAGTAATAATCATGGACTAAGAGGGTCATCAAAAGGGGCCCACAAAAGTGATCAGTAAACTTGACATTAATGCACATCAAATTCACCACTAATTTCTAAATTTTTTGAAGAAATAAACCATCACAACAAGTACGGTTTTGTGTGATATCACATAAGTTGGATTTTTGTGCGATATTACATCAAAGGACATGTTTAGAACTTGCATTCATCCTTCTTCCTATAACCACTAATAGGATAAAAATATTTTGGTTAGTACCTTGCCGGTTAAATGATACTCTTAAAACTCATATACAGTCAAAATCCCTTTCATCTACGCCCCCTTGTGGTGCCCACCTAATTTCTCTCTTGTGGGGCCATCAAGAATCAAAATGGTCTCTCTTGGTTAGGTTGGCCTGCCGGCCAGGTGTGATACCGTCAACCTAAAGATCCAAATCTTGGGCATATGTGTGATACTGAGACGCCAACACCACTCAACCATGAGTGTGTTGGTGAAATGGTCTCATTATAGACGAGAGTCATTTGTCCAACGAAGAGGCCGGAAGGGTTGGATGACTGTTTATCGGTTGGATTATGGGATGGTAATGAGTGTAAAAGAGGCACAGCAGTCAAAGGTGGGCCAAAATAAGCTCCAGAGAGTTAGACAATTCGCATATGGTTCAGGTTAGGGTCGGGCTGAAATTGCAGAACTCATGCAAATTCGAGACCCATTAATTAATCAATATTGGATACCATGGGTCCTATTCTACTCATGTACCATATAGGGGAGTCCAAGAATTAGCCACATGAAAAATCACATTTATTGGAAATTCTCAGCTGTCTGATCTACTGCCAGTGTACCACAAACATATCGTCCGTGGTATTTTTTTAATGTACTTTTATGCCAACTTTTAGTACATTTATTAGAAGATAGTAGTTCATAAGAGTATGAAATCTATTATAAGTGGAGGAAAAAAAGAAGAAACTATTAGATAAATACATAGAAATATCTAAATTCACCCTTGATTAATCATTTCATGCAATGCGTGTGATGTCTGTGGACTAACATAATAATACACAAGCCACAATATCGCTGCTCATGTTATACACAAGCAGTGATATCGTTGCTCAGCAAAACAACAATGAAAAAAAAAAAAAGCAGCAGGAAGGCTTTTATGGTCTATATTTAGATTTAAGGGATTTTTTTGTCTTCACCCACTTTAAGGAGATTTTTCGGTAAAACCCCCTTAAAATAAGTATTGATTCAAAATAAATAAATAAAAAGACTACCGTTTTCTCATCGGGCATAGTGATGATTGATGGATGAGAGGATGCAAGAGAAGAAAAGGAATTATTTTTGGTAATCTTGTTTTAAAGTTCAATGGCTGTGAGAATCTCTTTCTCCAATCTCCACAAGAAACCGTATCTTTAATTCACTTTCACTCTCAAGCAAGGAAGAAATAATGATTTCTTGTGGTGGTGATTTTCCTCTCAAAAAATAAAGATTCTTTAAAGTCACCTTTTCTCCCATTTTTTAAGGATAAATAGGCTTCCTTTCTTTTCTCCACATCTCATAGTCTTTACAAGTAATTCGTTTATGATGGATTCGAATGCGCAGTCTTTGGCATGCGGCCGGAGATCTACGTGCGTTCCGGCAATTGAAAAGCTCCGTGGATCTCTTCGGCTCTTGTCTCTCCTATGGGATGGAATAATACCAACCCTAGGGCTCCCTTATCTTATATAGACAAGTCCCAAAGAGTCACATTTACTAGAGATTTCTTTGCCAAGAAACCCACATCGACCAATCATATTGGGAGTCTTATTAGTGGGACTAGATCAAGTCTTACATTAAGTGGGGTTG
This sequence comes from Umbellularia californica, assembly GCA_028538565.1. NCBI lineage: Eukaryota > Viridiplantae > Streptophyta > Magnoliopsida > Laurales > Lauraceae > Umbellularia > Umbellularia californica. The sequence goes on from JAPQWN010000002.1 coordinate 32,085,590, forward strand.
TATTCTTTATTGGCATCAGCCCTGCTTGATCTGACGTGGGACCCGTGGCATGCAGGCCACACGATTTCCTATAGTTTAAACCTAAAACAGGTCCCCTCTCCAAACCTCACTCTTTTTTTTTTTTTATCTTTAACCTAATGGGACTATTACCTCATGTGGCACCCGCTAAACCCATACAAACGCACACCAAATAAAAATGGGGCGGGTATTTAAAGTGGGTTTCAAATATAATGCATGGGGAGCAAACCCACACCTTATGCTACTCCAACTCCCAGATTAGTCATACAAGTATTGTTCACTAATACAGGGTACAATCATCTGCTATATGACTACATTAGTAAATTTTATGAGCCATCAATATAGGAGAGAGCCAGGGAGGAGCATTAGTGGCATTTACTTATATCAAAACTGTTCGTGTTACTCTCAATTGAGAATGTACAGGAGAAGGAGTGTTAAAATGGGATAGAGACTAGTGTGACAACGCAATACTTTTTTCTTTCATAAATCAAAAGGAATAATATGTATCCGTTGCATCCCTGTAGATCTCATTCCAAGTTCTAACTCATTGGAATCAATCTGTTCCCAATCTATGGGTGCATACTCAACTATGGCATTATTTGAGTGATTCACTGATGGACTGAGATTGTAAAGATGGGAGGGATTAACACACTCATCTGATGGACTGAGACCTAAATATCTACCCCATCTATAGATATTGTTGATGAAGTTTTCTTGGATTTATCTCTAGATTGGTCAACTCAATAGCCCAATGTGTGCAAAAATAATATAATATGTAGTAGAAATAAATAACAAAAGCACACACCACAAGGACACCAGATATAACGTGGAAAACCTGAACTGGGTGAAAAACCATGCATCTGAACTGGATCAACAATCAAGCACTATGAATCTCGCAATTACAAGATACTCACAGATCCCTCTCCAGATAATCACTACCTAAAGACCGCAGTTACATCTTGTGTAACTTCACGCCTCAATGACTTTACACCGTTGATTGCAATTGATTCAACCTCATTTGACTCCTCAGATCTTTTACGAAAGAAGATGATCTTCTACAAGGGATGTAGAAGAAACCGCTCTCTAGATTAAATCTTGCAGCACAACTCTTCAACTGAATCTCTAAAGATGAAATCTCCCAATTAAGTCTTCCGACTGATCAGAATAATGAGAGATAGTTTTGTTAGTCTCCTTGATCTATCTTTAGGGCAGCCATAGAGTTCTTTAAATAGGCTTAGGGCTACCTAAGATAATTAGGACTCAAACAGGCAGTTTGAAAGAAATTAGAATTAAACTTCTAATTCGTGCAGTCTTCTACACCACAATTCGATCGATCGGGCTAACCTTCCAATCGACTGAGTACCTCTGTTGAGTGAGAGGTCATCGATATCCGATCAATCGGGTAGTGCACTTCCCCACTGATCTGCATCCATTCCTCTTTGTGCACATGATCACCAGTCCATCTATAAAAATGAAAAATACAACTCAATGAATCCAAAGTTTTATCTAACCCATAAATAAGCCAACACTCAAAATCCTAATAGTTGAGACACAAGCATTATGCTTTGTATGTTAAAAGCAAATCCCCATTAGAAGATGGCATTCAATGAAGTCAGTGCAAGCTCAATGAACATAGACAATCCCACCACCTGCTACCTGCTTGTCCTTTCCAAGATCTTAGCTCCAATGAACCACAACACCATCCTCATAGACCAAGAGGAAGACAATTGATGGTCCCAAGGGAAGAGAATTGTTTGACCATCACATCCATTATTGTTTCTTTCTTCGGATCTTTCTTTCTCTATTCGGGAATGAAAACTTGAGAAGAGGAAGCGGTCCTGGTTTAGGGAGAAATTCTTACACCCAAGCCAAAACGTTTATTTATAAAGACAGACCATGGGACAGATGGATGGTTTACATTTCGTTGGAACGGACAATGAGGATTGAGTAATTTTTTAAGTGTACGCATTGCTAGGTTGGGTGTGAATTGGTTAGTTGAGATGGGTTTGTATGGTTGGACTTGAACCTATTGGTTAAAATGTGTCAGATATACATAAGCCACACTCAATGCAAGGCAACCCGATCGATCCGACCCATGCAACCCATTCTCCTGGATGTTATTTATTTTCGGCTACCATTAAATGCGGGGGAGAGCTTGTGAATTAATTGTTATGAGTCCACCCAACAAATGAAAGAGATTAGTGCATAGTATTGTCCCTTCGACTAAATGCTAATTAATTGTGATTAGTGTTAATTAAATAGGTTTTAGCACTGATTTAGCAATCGAGGTCGGTTTGATCATGTTTAGACTGGGTTTCGACTTGGAAGTGGTTGTTTAGTCATTTCGGTCATTATCAAGGGCATTTTGGGTATTTTAGAAAAATACAATTTTAGGTTCAGTAGATAGCCCAAATTATACTGAGAAACTTTCATGTTCAGCTCGTGGTCATTTGTCGTTCGAAAATCCTTCAATTCACTAACACCTCCCTTCTTTCTTGTTTTTTGAAGAGTCTGTTGCTTTCCGATAAACAAAGAAAAACAATTGTGGTAAAAACCCTTTTTGGCTCATCTTCTTCAATTCTCTTATGGCTTTTCCTTCCTTTTTCATCTTACCATATTACTTTTGATATGGCAATAAGACATATATACTTCCAGTCCATTCTCCTTCTTCTGAGCACTTGATCAACGACTAATAAAGTTTTATTGTCTAAAAGAGTGCACAATTGATCCATCAGTCCAATCCACCTCGATCGGTGATTACTAGGAGGTCCTTGTTTATTGTCCACCCAGTTGGATAATGGGTTTGTTTGGTAAAAATACTTGTAGGGTGAAGTGAAGTGAAATGAAGATTGAAGAGAGAATAAAATATTAGGGAGTTTAATCATAGTATGATGAAATTTTATTTTTAGTGGCTTGATAAGTAATCTTTTTGACTTTTTGGGTAAAAAGTAGATGGATTTTTCTCTTTTAGTGGTATGAGAATGTTGCTTTTTTACTTCTTTTTTTTTTTTTATAATGATGGATGAAATTTGTACTTTTGTTATGACCCCTAGTCTTTTCTTGTATGGTGAAAGGAGGCTTTACTTCACTCCACCTTACTAGTGAAGTAGCCAAACAAACATAGTCACCTTTTTGGTAAAAGTCGATTTTTTGCTCTTATGCTTAAAAAATTGTCATTTCGACTTTGTCGTGTACATAATATTGTTTTGAGAAACTTATGTTAAGACTCCATGTAAAGCCACTGGCCTTAATTAGGAGATTAACGTAATTAATTAGGACTAAAGTTATTTAATCATGGTTAGTCGTGTATTGCGTTGGTTTTAGCGTTGAAATAGTTTCATTAAGTTTCAAGGCAATCAAAGTGAGTTTGAGTGTAGTAGGGGTGTTTTGTAATTTAGAAAACTAAGAGGGGTTAGATGCAATTTCAGGAACTTAGCATAGCTGGGTGCATCGGGTAGTTCTCATCATGCACGTCATCTTTCATGTTGGGCTTGTCATGATTCGGGTGCCCAAAACCCATCAAAAAGCCTATGTTCAGTTTAGCCCCAAGAAGCCCCTATTTGTAATTCCATAAATCTTTCTCTACAAAGCCTAACAACTCATTTTCTCTCTTTACCTCGTTTCACTTCTCTTCCTTCTTCACTCTCTATTTCCTCTCGATTTTCCCCTAAAAGCTCCAGTCTGCCAAGGATTTCTTGCTCAAGACATGCCTTCCAAGCTCTCAAGTCCATCATCACCATTTCCTCCAATCTTTTATCCATCCTTTTCCCTTTTATAGGTAAGTTACTTTCCCAAACATCATGTAGTTTATCTCTATTCATGTTAGAGTGATGCATTCATGCATGGCTTAGAGGTTTCTTTCTTCTTCTTTGGCATGTTGGAGTGTGACCTTAGGCTCTTGATTTGAGTGCGAGGTGGTGTGAAGCTAGAACTTGGAAACCCTAAGCACCAAAGAGGGGTTTTCATGCAAAAAAGTAAAGGCAAGTAAATAAATATTTGCAACATGGAATTTATGCTTTGATTGTTTGATTCTATGTTTTATTCATGATAGCTACCATTTCAGAGATCATTTATGTGGTAGGTGATGGATATGGTTTGTAATGGGCATTAATAGCGATTGATGAAATAACCCCTAAAATAGTGGATGGATGTAGTAAATAGGTGCCTTGGATTGCCCATTGGAGGACAAAAGAAACCCCATACTTGTATTAGCAGAAGGCTCCCCTGAGTCTTAAGGGATTCAGTTATGGATTCGAGATTCTAGGAGTCATGGTTGACCATGGAGTTTGCTGCTAGCTCCTAGAAAGCTAATTGTAGGTGTTCACGATCAGTCGTAGGACAGCCCACGGCCAACCATGGATCTTATTTATTTGAGGATTACAATTGAACTTGAGACCTTGACTGACATAAAATGAACTACACCCTAGAACAATATTTCCAATCAAAACCCTAATCAAATATTAAACAAAAGCCTCAATGACAACCCTAACAAACTTAAATCGGCTGAGACCGAACTGAAACCCTAAATAGATATATGAACTTATATAAATAGTTGAAGTTCAAGATGCAATATATTTCCATATGCTTTTAATGGAGGAGACCCTCACAATTTATACATGCTAATAACAACAATATCCAACATATAATATCATTCATTCAAATCAACTAAGTCTCTAATCAATCTTTAGCCAACCTAATTTTATCTCAAAGAAGATGATCTTCAACACTCCTGGAATCGCAAAAAAGAGTACGATTTTTAAATAAAATAAATAAATAAACTCTTGTTCTTTCTTGATATCTTGAATGATTATTTCTTTGTTGATGGTCACTCTACGTCTGTAGAGTTCGTCATTATCACAACCCTGCCTTTTTGAGTTTGTCAATGTTAGTAGCCCACCAGATCAGTGTCACGATTCTTCAAAAAGCATTCATCATTCGGCTTGATAAATGCGGTGAAGATCTTAAGGACCAGATTATGCATAAAAGATTAACAATTCTGGACTTTTTTTCACAAAAAGAAAATGATGTGGCTGACTGGATCACAAGATCATCATCAGGCCACAACTCTTATACCATGTGAACTTTTAAGAAATGTCTATGTTTTTATAAATCCATCACAAGTCATATATATATATATATATATCCATCGTAAGTCATATATATATGAGAGAGAGAGAGAGAGAGAGAGAGAGAGAGAGAGAAAGAATAACAATCAAATCGAATCTAAAGTTCAAACTAATATAATGCTTGTCTCTAACAATATAACAAACCTAATAAATCTATCGATAAACCTAGTCTCTGATAGACAACATAGACTCTATAGGCATATGGAGATTAATAGAGTTGTTGGTAATTCAATACCTAGGAAGGAAGGGCCCAGTGGACTTGGCATAGGTATGATTTTCATATTTGATAATTAAATGACGGGGCTTCAATGTTTGAGTGTTAGTTGCCTGTATTTGGGCCTACCTTACATGGGTATATAGTGGTCATGAAAAATTGCAGCACGTGGAATGAAACATTCAGTGTGCATTTAGCATCTCTCCTACAACAAATGAATGGAATTAAAGGTACCTTGGGGTAAAATTGTTTTCTTTTATTTCTTTGAAAAGTCGCATTCGTAGAGGCAAGAGGTGACGTTGGAAGGCCCCTCGCATTACGGGACAAAACTCTCATCCTCCCTTTTTTTTTTTTCTATTTCTCTCTTCTATTGTCCAACTTCTTTCTTTTTGCATGGTTGTTGCCCAGCATTCTTCTTCAAGATTCAGCTCATTTTGACTTCAAAGTACATAACCATTTATCAACGGTTACTTCTTCAACCCATTTACTTTTTTTTTTTTTTATTTAAGTTCAAATGTTCAATTGGTGCTTCTTGGATGAGTCAATATATTTATTTATTTTTATCTAGATGTTTTGTGCTTTTTTTTCATCAAATACAGGTTGTTTTTTTTCTTGATTTCATGTTGTGAATTTATCATCTTTCTTGATGTCTCATGGTTTTTTTCTCCTTATATATGTTCATTAATGGGTACTTCGTTGGATGGGATTTGCCCTTGAGTAATTGACTTGTATGAGCATTTGATTTATATTTAATACCCTTTGGATACCCCTAAGTACTTGACTTCTATGAGGTTATGGGTCTCTCTAGACAGGGTATCAAGCACAAAACATAACAGATCTCCATTGGCAAGTGGCTATTTCAAGGTCAACCGATGATCTTTGCCCAACCTGAGAGACAAGGGCAGAGAGAGATGCATCTAGCCTGTCAATATTGATTTTTAGATACCGATGCATGTTATTAATTGTTAACTAGTTTTATTTAGTTCTGTTACAATATTTGGTTGTTTGTGGTTGTAATTTGTGTTAGGGTTTTAGGAAGGAGTTCTAGATTGGGTTTTAATAAGTATTTTTCGTTTTGATTTAACCAAACAAATGAATAAAGATCAAAGGACGTTTTGGTTCAAAGTTTGTTTCCAATCTGTTAGGATTGGAAATAGACGCATCATCTATGAGACAATCACACAATCAATCCACCAATTACACAAATTTACGTGGTTCGGCAAATTACCTACATCCACAAGAGATTAACGCCGTTCACTGTTATTGAAGATTCCCACAAGAGTACAAGCACTCACTGTCTCTCTTGTTATCTCTCAATTTCACCCTTATTACAATGCTCTCACTACCTAGTATAAATATATGAAACCCTAAACCTCTAGACACCCACAACCGTCGGATCTAGCCTTATAATGATGATCCAGATTAAACCGACATATTACAAATAAGGCCCTGTAATTAAATTAAGTTTAGATCAGGCTTCACCAACCCATCAATCTCTCACTTGAAGACTGAATATATTGAATGACTTTGACAATAACTAGACACGGCTAAGAATTTCGATACCTCATCTTCATGCTTGAACACTAACTTTAATGTTCGATTTTTCTTGTCTCTTCTAATTCTCATGCCGAGAATTTGATTTGTAGCACCCAAATCTTTCATTTCAAATTCCTGTAACAACTATTTCTTCAAATTGTTTATTTCATGCATATTTGAACCTGCATCAAGCATATCATCTACGTACAAGAGTAGAATAACTTAACAGTCATCAAAACTTTTGAAATAACAACAATGGTCTGCATGACACCGTTTATAACCCGTGTTACACATAAACCTGTCAAATTTAAGATACCATTGTCTTGGGGCTTGCTTTAAACCGTATAAATTCTTTTTGAGCTTACACATCATTTCCTCCTTTCCTAGTAAGCAATCCATATGGCTAATGCATATAGATGTCTTCTTCCAAGTCACCATGGAGAAATGCAATTTTCAAATCTAATTGCTCAAGATGTAACTCTTCAACCACCACAATGCTCAAAACACTTCTCATTGTGTTCAATTTAATCATAGGAGAAAATGACTCAGAGTAATCAATATCTGCTTTCTGCTGGAAGCCTTTTGCAACTAATATGGCTTTGTATCGCTTGCTACGTCATATTCTTCCTTCAATTTGTACACTCACTTGTTGTGCAATGCTTTCTTTCCCTCAGGCAACTAAACTAAGTCCCATGTCTGGTTTGATGATAAATATTGCATCTCATCTTCCATGGCTTGTTCCCACCTATCCCGAATTTCAACCCGCAATGCTTCTTCATAACATTTTAGCTCACCACCATCAGTTAACAAGTAGAACAAAGAAGGTGAATAACGCTGTGTAGGCTTAGGAGTCCTAGTGACCTTCTTGCCGAGGCAGGTGTTTGAGGGTCCACCTACGGGTTTTCGTTTTCATGCACTTCAGGTACATAATTTTCAGAGGTGTCATCTACGTCTAAATATTCATTTCTATCCTCCTACACCTTGTCATTGTTTTTATGCATCACTTTCTCATTGAATATCACACTTCTGCTTTTAATGATTTTTCTATTTTCATCATCCCAGAAGCGATAACCAAACTCATCAGAACAATATCCAATAAAAGTGTATTTTTCCTAGATTTAGAATCTAGTTTATATCTTTTTTCAACATCAACAAGAACATAAGAGATACAATTAAATCCTTTTAAGTGTGAAAGGTTTGCCTCTTTTCCGGTCAAAGCTTCGTCTGGTAGTCCACCATCCAAAGGTACTGAAGGCCCTTGATTGATCAAGTATGCAGCAGTATTCAAAGCTTCTACTCAAAACTGCTTGGGCAATCCAGCATGCAGCCTCATACTTCTGGCACGCTCAACAATTGTTCTGTTCATACGCTCTACCACACCATTTTACTGTGGTGTATTGGGAAATGGTCTTCTCTCGCTTAATGCCATTAATGGCACAATACTCTTCAAATTCTTTGCTGCAGTACTCTTCCCCATTATCAAACCTTAGGCATTTCAGTTTTAAACCTGTTTTATTTTCAACCAAAGCTTTCCACTTATTGAAAACATCAAACACGTTAGACTTGTGTTTTATAGATTATACCCATAATTTTCTGGTAGCATCATTAATGAATGTAATAAAGTAAGAAGATCCACTAAGAGAAGGTGCCTGAGTTTGTCCCCACACATCCGTGTGTACTAGTTCCAACATTTCTGACTTCGGTGGCCTGCCTACTTTAGAGAATGTAACTTTCTTCTACTTTTCGAAAACACAATCTTCACAGAACTCTAAGTCCAATGACTTGAGTCCTTTCAGCTTACTTTTAGAATGAAAAATCTTCATCCCTTTCTCACTCATGTGTCCGAGTCTATAATGCCATGTGTTTGAGTCAATGCCTTTATCTGCAGCTGCAATGGAACTTGTAGAGCTGTTAATCAAGTAAAGAGTTCATTCTTTCTTACCGCAAGCAACAACCATACTCCTTTTTGTAACTTTCCAAAAGTCATTTGCAAAAACAATTACGTGACCAAAGCTAGCAAGCTGACCAACTGATATGAGGTTTCTTTTCAGGCTGGGTACATGCCTAACATCATTCAATTGCCATATACCTTCGTTTGGCAATTTAACCTGAACATCTCCCTTGCCAGTTATGTCACGAGGTTCATCATCACCAAGATCAACTTTACCAAAGTCACCTTGTACATAATTTTTCAGAAATTCTTTATGTGCAATAGCATGAAAGGACGCACCAGAATCTATAATCCAAGATTCAGATTTATAATCAAAAGCAAGAATTAAAGCATCTCGAACAGTATCACTTGCAACATTTGCGGAACCTTCATCATTCTTATTACCGTTCTTTTGCTTGTTTTTCTTTGGTGGAGCTCTGCAGTCCTTTTTCAAATGTCCTTTTTTGCCACAATTCCAGAAATCGATCTCGCCTTTTGACAATCTTGACTTGCTCCTTGATTTTGATCTTCTACGGTTTTGCTCTCTCTCAAAGGACCTACCTCTGTTTTCCATATTCAATGCACTTCCTGATGATTCACCTGAAGGTTTCCTGCTAATTTCCTCATAGAGGATAGAACTCACAACGTCATCAAATTTCAGTTTGGTTAATCCTGAAGAATTACTCAGTGATGTAACCATACCATTTCAGCTATTTAGTAAAGAAGATAAAACCAACAAAGCCCAAATTTTATTTTCGAATTTTATGTTAACCGTGGATAACTGGCTCATGACCTTGTTAAACTCGCAATAACCCCACCTCCAACCATCTTCATGTTAAGCAATTTTCTCATCAAGAAAACTTTATTTGAGGCAAAAGTTTTTTCATACATTCGTGATAGGGCATCCATAACATCTTTAGTGGTTTTCTCCTTTGATATATTGAATGTGACAGACTTTGATAGAGAGACGAATTGTACATAAGGCTTTCTTGTCGAGTACATCCCATTCTGCATCTGACATTATTGCAGGTTTCTTGGCATTTCCACCAAGTGGCAAGTAGAAATTCTTCTAGCAGAGGAGAACTTCAATCTGCATCTTTGAGTACGCAAAGTTTGTGCCATTAAACTTCTCAATTGTGAGCTTTATGCCGTCTGTCATGGCTCCCACTCAAACCAAGCTCTATCTACTTGATGAATTTCTCTGCCTGTTAAACTATCAATCCATTCCATCTACCTTGTAGATCTCGTCGATACGAATCCCAAAAAAAAAAAAAAAAAAAGAAATGCAATTCTGAGTCCGGATGGCTTCAGAAATCAAGAAATAATTTTGGGCATCCGATTAGTCAATCCTGCTGCTAATTGTACTCCTGAGTCAACAGACTGCTCCTGGGCTTCTGCGAAACGGGTCGAGCTGGACCCGAGTCAGGTCGAACTGACATGGACTTGTCTCACAACGGACCCAACTGGGTCTTCTTCTTCCTCTATTTGAAAATTGTTCTCTGCTACAGAACGGAGAACGCATCCCCCTAGTCTCTTTTGCGGCTGTCTTCCGGGATAACGGTGGGAGGGCTGCTGGACTAAAGGCAGCAGCGACGGCGATAGACTCTGGCGACGGCTGCAATCATGCAGCCACGGAACTCCGACGAACATGGGCGATGCAGATCAATCCCAGAACCTCGTTAACGATGGGCGACGGCTACAGCGACGGAACCCTTGTTCTTCGGTCAATCCGAGGAACAAAACCTGGGTCCTGAAACTCTCCTTCTTCTCAGATGAGAAGTTCTGTGTAGCGACAGTAAACAGATGCGAAGCCCACCTTTGATCTGCAACATCGACTTTCTGTTTACTGTGGGGTGAAATCAAGAGATCCAGACGATCTCTTTTCTGGGATTAAACCCAATCTCGATCGTGATTGCGCGCAACGCCAAACCTTAAGAAAATCCTTGGCTCTAGCTCTGATACCAATTATTAGGATCGGAAACACACGCATGATCTATGAGACAATCACATAATCAATCCACCAATCACACAGATTTACGTGGTTCGGCAAATTGCCTACATCCACATTGATTTACCCAAGGTCTTGATTGATTCTACTCTTTTAAAGATGAATACAAATACACAATTATCTTTTTTTTCTCTTTTGTCATTAGTAATGTGAAGAAAGTATAATAAAATAGTGACTGAGTTTTTTAGTTGACCATCGTTAGACCCCTCAAATAAAAATTCTAGGTCCTCCACTGGCTTCCTATATATGTTCCTATCTTACTTTCAGGCCTATGGGCTATATCCACGACTGAATGTAGACTAAATAACTAGAAGAGTTAACCTAGGGCTAGCTTTATCTCACCTTGACCCAGCCCATTTGCATAAGTGTACTATTAGACATACAGGTACATACTCATATGAAGAAAGGCATTTGTAAAAATTTGCACATCTGATCTCATTTTGAAAATATCTGTAATGATGAATGATTTGGTTCGCATTTAACACAGGACCTATGCCAAAGAAGAAAAAAATATGTTGAGGACACCAAGTACTGTGAGTTATTATTGGTTAGCCTCCTTAGCCATTGAAGGCAACTACTGTGAACTGGGTCATTCATTTTTATTGCTTTCGCTCGATTGACTATTGATTAATAACTAAGTCCTTGGCTGGCGTATCTTCTTTTTATCTGGTGGGGGCAATGGCCTTGTTGAATAGGAAAGACGTCAATTCTTCCTTAAAGTGGTGAATTTTGGTTCAAACCGCCAAATAATTTTTGTTCGGGCAATGATCTAAACCAAATAGTCCCACTAAAGACTTCAAACCATTTTAACTTAACTTTCGGATTATAAGCCATCTGAAATGAAAATTTGAATTTCGACAAAAGTCTATGATGATAAAGGACTCACTAAAGGCATCGTATCAACATCCGACCCTTCCTGTACAATGGGTAGATGTTCTACCATTTCTACATCTTCTAAACTCCCCGCTATTTCTGCATGTACAAGGGGAATAGGTATGGACTCCTTTGGAACGGGCATTTCTTTGATGTGCTCCGAAACAACAGGAGTCAGGGAAGACACTACTAAACTATCTATCTCCTCCACACCTATTTGTACAATGTGAGGAGGTGAAGGAGGAAAGATGCTTTCTATGAAAACCTCCGGCGGTAGCTGTATAATAGCCGGGATAGAAGACTCAGCTGACTCAGACACACTTTGTACAGGAGCTGGATCAGAAGAAGGAACAACAAAAGAATCTACAAGAGGGATAGAAGGAGGAATTTCAATTGCAGCCTCAATCTGCTGCAGTTCCTCTTGCATAGGAAGTTGTGGGGCCTCTGGCACATAGGGCTCATCAACAAAATCGATTTGCCTCCTACAAACCAGAGACGATGCCGCAGCTGTCCTACCGTCATCCCCAGAGGCATAATCTTCGAAGGAGGAACTGCAATGGGTGAAGGACGGGCAACTTGGGAACCCGACGGCGCATTCTTATCAGCCTCTCTGTGTGAAATACCCGTTCTACTCTTAGAAATTGGACTGATAGCTATGGGTGCCCGGGAAGCCAAGGATTTTCTTTTTCTCTTCTCGCCTTTGCTTGTAGAGGAGGTAGCACCTTCATCAATTGCCTCAAGGGACTTGAAGGTGCCTGAAATAGGTGGTTGGGGTTGATCAGGTCTCTTCCAACTGACCATGGTAGACTTATTCTCAACTCCATACTTGTAACCATTGTAAGGAGCACAATAGTCAATATCGTCATCATAATGATCGATCTTCCACTCGTGAGCACCGTGGACATGTGCGTCCAAATGATCCCGGTCAATAAAACCGTCAGCGTTTGACTCCAAGATGACTCCCACCTTGAACAATCCGTTTTTAAGAGCAGAACGGATAGAAGTTTGACTAATGGAATACCACTCAGCAGAACTGGAAGTGTAGACTGGAACTTCATACTGTGGCAGTTGAAAGGAAGCGCCTATGTTAAAGGCATAGAAGAAGAGCCAAGCATTCAGCGCATCTTGGAGAGTACCACTTTCGGTTACTCCCCTAATTCGGCTCAGATGCCCCAATGTCCCTTGTGAATTGCTGAATTGTCTGTTGAATCGGGCCGAGACATAAGGTTGAATGTCAATCAATCCATCTCTACAAAAGACCAAATCCGAAGGCCGGATATAGAGACAAGCCATTCCTTTTCCCATGTGGTCAGTGGTAGGATCCGGGTATGAAAATTCTCGTTGTCAATAGGAAACTGGATTCTAATGAGACATGTACACTGCAAATCCCGTATCACCACCGATCTTTTGCAGATGTCATAAATCCTGTGGTTCGCCACAACTCTTCTAGCAGCCGCAAGAGAAAGACCAATGTCGCTCCCTGTCGGATGTGAATATTCATTCCCCCCGGGGAGGGGAAATAGCCATTAAACTATATGAGATATTAAAAAATTTACATCGAAAATGCGGATTCCAACTACCCTCAAAATCGATGGATCACGATCGCCAGCTATGGGTACGGCCGTAACACAGTACTTCGACAAAAACTGAAAGAAAGCAGGAGAAAATAGGATGGGTTTTTCTTCTCGTCTAATGTACTGCGAGCAACACACGACGGTTGTCTTGTCACTTAATTTGGGTCTTTCAATTTGGGTCAAATTACGGGTCTCATAATAGGGTCATAGTGAACTAGGTACAGGAGATCTACATTTACAGGCATACGGGTTAATTGAAATTAAATTCAAGTATTCTAAAAATAAATGAAATAAAATAAATTAGGAAAAAAAGGGGGAAGGCGCCAAGTATTTAGAGGATTAGCTCTGTTCCCAGGGACCTCCTTCCATGTCCCTTGACAACCAAGGGTTTGAAGGCTAATTCTTCAAATCAAAAGAATGATGCAAACGAAGTTTCGAGTTGTGATTTATGTGGGTTTGCATGCGAAACGCAAGTGATAAGAGTGCAATGCCGATGATGGACCAAGATTAACTAAAAGTGATCGATGATGGGCCAGGATTGATTTGAGGGTGGCGAATGATGGGCCGGGATTGATTTGAGGGTGGCTGATGATGGGCCGAAAGAAAATAAAATGATATTAAGGGTGTGTAAAATCACTCATCTCGTCTCGCTATTCCCATTAATTCGGATTCTTGGAATCAGCCTTCATTCCCTTTAATGTTTGAGTTCAAATGAATATTTGGCACCGGAGGGGGAGGAAAAGAGAAGAAAATATTTTTGGGTTTGATTTGTTGGTTTTATGGTTTTTTTGGATTTTTAATAATCGGGGCTAGAAGGGCCTAACTAGGGGACTTTTCTACTTGGATTTAATCTAACTAATCCATTTTCCTAATGGATCTCTATCCTATCCCAGGGTCCTAACTACCCTCATCCGCTCTCTTGATCCCTTAGCGGGGCCCGAAGAGAGAGTGGGGCCTAATTAGTTGGAGTTTAAGAAACTAGAGTAGTCTAACCTAGCTAGGGGGAGACCTAGATCTGGGTCTGGGGTCCGACCTAATCAGTCTAAACTATTACTTAATTTCTAACTCCGATTTATTAATATTTTGGGGTTTTTAATATCTTTTACTTTATTTTTGGTCGAGGAAACTACGAAAAAAAGGACCCTAGATGGCCACTAACCGAAAAAGATACCACTAGCCAATATTACACGGAAGTGGTCTTCTGTGACCACTTCCGTTTTTTTTTTTTTTGTTAAAGATTTAAACGTGTGACGACGTTGTTGCTTAATATCTCATCTAAATATGTGACGACGTCGTCGCTTAATTTCCTGAAACACTATTTTTCTCATTTTTCCTTTTTTCCTCCCATCGTTTTCCCCATTCCTCCCAATGTGTGGTTGCCTTTGCGCCTGGTGGGATCATTTTCTGAGGAGTAGATAAGGGCTACAAACATAACGCTTGGAAATATTATGTACTCAAAGGTTATTGCAAGCTTCGAGACCAGAGGCTCGCCTCTCAGAAACACCTTGAGAAGATGAAGAAAATCCCTTGAGTTTCTGGTTTCTGTGGTTGCAGTGCAGATTTGTTGCAGGCCTTGTTGTAGAAACAGGAAGAACAAAGAGACGAAGAGGGTTGGGCTTTGTCGAGGACGCACAGGCTTCGTCGTTGTAGAAGATGATTGGAAAAGGGTTGACCTCGTGCTGCGTTTACAGATAAGAAAGAACTGGGTAGGGGATTTGGGCCACTACATGCCTGCGCAACAATGGGGTTTAGGTATACAAGGCGATTTCTATGATCTATGAGAGATTAATTGTGATAGGGAAGAAGAAAGGGAAAATAGCGAAAATGGGGTTTCAGGCGATTAAGCAACGATGTCGTCGCACGTTTAAATATTTAATAAAAAAAAAAAGGAAGTGGTCACAGGGGACCACTTCCGTATAATATTGACTAGTGGCCTCTTTTTTGGTTAGTGGCCATTTAGGGTCCTTTTTTTCGTAGTTTCCTCTTTTTGGTCTTTTGGGTTTTTATTATTTTTATTTTGGTTTTATTTATGTGGCCTAAAATCCTAAATTGAACTTTCCAATCTTAATGAAATGGGAAGAAGAGGAGAGAATAAATTGCTAATCTTTTTATTTAATAATTAACCTTACTGATTTAAAACTTCCTAATTAAATTCCATAATCCCAATGAGAGGAGAGGAGGAAAAGGGGCTTAATTATTAAACCTAACCTAATTTTTTTAATTAATCTAATACATAGGATTATATTTTTTTATTCTTTTTGGTTTTTTTATTATGAATTATGCAATTCTAATTTTTATAAAGAAAACAAGAAGAAGAGATAAATAAAACGCAGTCCTAACTTTTATAAAGAGAACGAAATAGAGAAATAACATGCAACATGATTATAATGCATGGGCATATTTTAATGCATGAGCGTTTTGAGCAAGTTGGAATAAATGGTAAAATGGAAAATTTACCTAGGTGCATCAGCATATTAGATGCATGAATGTGTGAAACATATATAAAAATAATGACTAGAGAATTAAATTTCAGCGAAAGAAAATGGAAATGGCAGGGATCTATGCATGCATGGACTCGGTTTAGATGAATGGGGTAGCCAGGTGGGCGGGGTTGGATAGATGTGACATATTAGGCTTGTGCAAGGTGCAGAAGAGGGCTGTGGAGTGGGTGAACAATGGTGACAGTAGACATGGGTGTGTAATTGTGACAGTAGGTGGGTGTACAACGGGCGCTGGGGGGTGTGTGTATGGTGCGAGGAGAGTGCAGCAGTGAAGAAGGAGGGAGAAGGGAAGAAAAAAAGAGAAGAAAAAAAGAAAGAAAGAAAGGAAGGAAGGAAGGAAGAAGAAGTGCAATGGAGTGAGATGCAGGGGAAGGTGGAAGTGGGTGCACAGTGGGAATGGTGATGCAGAGGTGCTGCCTAAGAGCAGGTGGGGAAGCAGAAGGTGCAGTGGCGGCAAGGCGATGCAGGGTGCTGAGTGAGGAAGTGAGAGGGAAGAAGAATAAGAGGAAAAGGAAGAGAGAGAGAGAGAGAGAGAGAGAGAGAGAGAGAGGTGACTGTGTAGGTGGTGTGTGCAGGGGGAGTGCAGTGGCAAGGGCGGAGAAAGGAGGGAGGAGAGGTTTGGCTGTGTAGGTGGGTGTAGGTGCAGGGGGGAGAGAGAAGAGAAAGAAAAGAATAGAAAGGAAAGAAGAAGGAGAAGAAGAAGAAGAGAGAGAGAGGGAGGCGAAAGAGAACAGAGAGGGTGCAGCCGGTGTGTCCAGGGACAGTGCAGCGGCAAGGGAGGAGAAAGGAGGAAGGAGAAGATGGGTGCGCAGGTGCTGTGAGAGGAGAAAGAAGAAGAAAACGAAAGAAGAGGAGGAAGAAAGAAAGAGAAAAAGAAGAAGAAAGAGAGGGTGGTGCTAGTGGAGTGCAGGGGAGGCTCTTACCTGTTTCCAGAGTCTGGCAACTAGAGCGGAGAGAGTGATGGAGAGGAGGGCTGCTGGGTCGCTGGACGCAAGCAATGGAGAAGGCGCAGATACCGTGGACGCAAGTCTGGCTACGTACGAGGGGCGCTTCCTGGAGTCTCGATCTGCGACGGGAGCCCGGGATCGATCTGCGCCTTGGTTGCGAGATGGAAGATGAAGATGAGTGAATGCTGCGCAGGGATGGCGATGGAGTGCAGCAGGGGCTATGAGGGTGGAGTGCAGCAGCGTGGGAGAAGGAGGAGAGGGGTTCTGCGCATGGGTTGTGGATGGAGGATGAAGGTGAGATCGTTCTGGGAGATGGAGGAGAGGGGTTCTGCGCGTGAAGAGGAAGATAGAGATGAGAGGGTGAGAGGTTTAAGGGGGAGGGAGTCTTCGGAACTGGGACTTTGCTTCCCAGATCTCGTGGACTCTCTCCCTCCCTTCTGGAGGTGATGGGCTAGCGATCTGGGCCAGGTCGGGTCTAGCCAAGGAGCTTAGGTGAGTTGGGTTCCAGGTCGGGCCGGATTGGGTCAGGTTGACTCGGTTTGGGCTAGAGTTTTGGTCCAATTTAGGATCAGGCCCATGGATTGGGTTTGGCTCTGGGTTTGGACTCAACGCTGTAAAGTAATTTTGCCGACAGTTGGTACATGAGATGACTTAAACTTCACTGTACAAATTAAATTACCAAAAGGCAGCAGTTATGTGAGAAATGGGGTACCCAACAAACTGGACAATCCATGTGAATACCTCCCTTAAATGAACTCATGCAGGATTATTTTTCTAAGGGCCAGATTAATTGCTTAATATGCATAAGATTTTTTTTTTTTTACTAACGGAGGGTTCCCAACCCTTTAGGCTGGACTATTCCCTCCGGGCCCAGAGAGAAGCCGAGTAAAACCCCTGTGGCCCCTAGGTGATAGTACAAGTGAACTCAACCTTCGATTCCTGAAGTGGGGGGAATCGGGGGTCGATACCAAGACCTTTAGCTCCCGAAGAGGGAGGAACCGTGGTCCTGACCACTCGGCCAACCCCTTGGGGGTTTAATATGCATAAGAATTGAATACATGAGAATTCATGGTCAAATGAGCTCCACTTGAGAATTATTAAAGGGGATGATGGTTATTTTTGGATATTCACCTTGTTTTGTTTATTTTTAACCATTTGAAAAATTACAAAATTTTAAAGTTATAAAAATCCAAAATCTTAAAATTCTTAAGAATTTAATTATAAGAAACAAACATACCCTCTAAATGCACGTTTGCACAACCACTTTTCTACAGAAAAAGCGTAAAAAGTGAAAATGCCTTTCTATAGAGAGAAAAGTTCTACATTTTGTACAACTGATTTCTCCTCATAGAAAAGCAGTAAGATGAACTAAAATCTTCATGTTGTGAGAAGAATTATTCCAATGAGAGGGTCAAAATGGATTTTGTGCCAAATGCGAAAAAGGTTGTCCATGGACCTAGTTTTCTGCATCGTTGCACAAATATGTAATAAACCATGTAGCAACCCGAAAGCTTAAGCTAATAGGTGGAAGGTCCATATATGTATATTAAGACATGTCAAGCCTATTACTAAGGTGATGTGGGTTGTGGGACTTCTTAATACTCTCCTTCAGGTGCGGGTCTAACAGATTTCATGGACGGGCCTGTCACGTGGGCTATACAAAAACGACGACCACGTAGGCTATACAAAAACAACGGGATCGAAACCCACTTTGATATCATGTAATAAACAATGTACCAACCCAAAGTTTAAGCTAATAGGTGGAAGGCTCATATAGGTATATTAAGATATGTCAAGCCTATTACTAAAGTGACGTGGGATGTGGGACTTCCCAACAAAATATGCCCTAAAAAATTTCAAAATAAAGCTTACATCAAATAATAGACTAATTCCAATAAAATTAATTGTCAAAATAAGAAGAAGTAAAATACCGTGGAGTCTTTTTGTTTTTTAAGAAAATCTGAGACAGAGACTTAAGAAAATGTATGAATAATTTGAAATAAATCCCCCACTTTTCCCAGGTCAACCATTTATTTAAAACAAATAAAGTTGCCTGGGGCGGCATGATTCGTTTCATTGAAACCATTGATATGGTGGACCTTACCATACATGTAGGATGAACAAGGTTGGATTATCTTAATAACATATACTAGTTTTTCTCAAGAGGTTTCCAAGCATAGAAAGATATTTTCCATCAAGGGATTAATGTGGGGCCTATAGGTGTCATCCATAGGGATCAACCAACTTGCGGCCATCCCTCTCCATGGGCTGACCCTGTGCTGAGAAAAGATGAATTTGAACAGGCACAGGATCTCTAGCTCAAAGTGAGGAGAGGGGCCAAGGATATGAGCAGAGGGAAGAAAGATGTGGGAGATAGTGATGGTAAAATTTGAAATAATTTAACCATTTTCAGAAATAGAAGTATTATAATCATAAATATTCAATTACATGAAACAAACAAACCTCTAGTATCTGACTTTGTATGTCAATTGGTTATTGGTTATTTAAATTGTCCAATTTACTTCAAACAAAACTTAGAAGAGAAGGTCATGAACAAGAATGAAGGAAAGGTTAAGTGCTTTAGACATTGATGTCTACTTCATAAGATTAACCTTTTATTCATTTATTTCTAAAAAGAGACAAATGGCTTTAGTATTGATTCACTTAAAGTCATATACATGTTTGAATGAGTTTTAAGTGAAATAGCCCGTACTTTTAGACTTACCAAACGAGACCAGAAAGTCAAGTCGGTGCAATAGAAGAGGTATGATGTTGTCTCTATTTTGAAGCAAGCCCGCTAGGCCTCGATAGGAGTTGCTAAACTCTTATGTAGCTGCATAAGTAGATAATTCAGTCATCGATCCCTAAGTAGCCATGTGATATCAAGAGTTGCCAACCAACTCAGCAACCCCATGTCACAATAAAAGAGTCATGATGCCGTAATTTTTTCAACAAGACCGCTAGGCTTCAATAGGATTGGCTAAACCCTTAACATGATAGAAGCGTTGTAGTTGGATTGGCATATAACATTAGTAACATGTTACAATAATATATGTTTTTTTCTTGAATGAATGATGTGAAGTTTGAAACTTTTCTTGCACACTTCATTTTGTTTAAGTGACTCCTGAAAATCAATTGCATTAGTGATTCCATCAACTTAATCAGTGGACTTAAATTTGAATGGAACGATTGAAATCAGAAGCAGAGCAGCAGCCTCATCTCGAAATGTCCTAAAATGCGCATCGCAACCCATAATCCCTTAGATTCTGTTTTCGTACACAGGTGTCGTACGATACGCACGAAGTTCGGGCCGGAGCCTTTTCGAGCGTCGAACTGCCTAAAGTGTTTTCCAAACCCAAGATTCGCCCCAAAACCCGTTTTAAACCGAAAAGCATCTCGAAATATCCTAAAATGCGCATTTCAACCCATAATCCCTTAGATTGTGTTTTCGTACACAGGTGCCGTACGATGTGCACGAAGTTAGCCTAGAGTTGCTTGGAGAAAGCACCCGTTGACACCCATCAGTCATCAGTGGAGTAATGCAAGATGGTAAAGCACACTAGGTTCGTGCTTCATCAATTCGATTTGCCGCAATTCCTAGGACCTATACCTCACTTTTTGCTATACTTCTCTTCTTTTAATATTGTTTTCTTCCTACTACCTTTTTTTCGAGGTGAAGGAATACAAGAGTTCCAACTTCTTCCACGTCACTGTATCTAAAGTTCTCAAAGAATATCATTGTAAAATCCAAAAGGTTGATGTCACATCCCGGTTCCGAATCACCCTGGCCTAGAATAATTCCTGAGGTGAGACACACATACTCCCGTGATACTGTATCTGTCTCGAGCCAAATACAACACACGAAGGAGAGAAAAACAACTTTTTCCACATATGAGTTAAACTCACTAGAACATATCAATAGCAATTAATTCTAGCAGAAGCTGTAAATCATACATGTGAGGGTATCAATTCCCATTCAGTCCAATTAATACTTCAAATTTAATATAAAAGAATTATATAATTATATACATTGTTTTACAAAAGAGGGTAATAAAAGAACCCTACACAAAGACGACCAAAAGTATAAATAAAAGAATAACTACACATCTAAGTGTGACCCACGTAAAAAGGGGCTAGCCACACACTAAGGAAGCTCCCAAAAGATCATCATGCACTCCGAGGAAGACAACTAAGTGGCTCCGGGCTCTGACCACTCTTCTAATCCTGAAGGTACCTCTTGGGTAACCTTCTCTCCCTCTTTGGCCTGTTCAAGGCCAGGAGCTGCACCTGCGACTGTGACACTAAAAGTAGTATCATCAATACAACGATCTAACAAGTATAGGCAATAGTAAGGAAATACATAATGCTACAATTTGAATTAAAAGACAATTAAATTAATAAATGTCAATGATAAGTAGTGATTAGTCAAATTGTGCTAAAACTGAAAATTTTATGCTTAAGAATCAAATAAAATGAAAACATACAAATTGGCTACTACATTGAGCTCATCCTCTCAAAAGAGAGCGAATCTAGTTTGGATATCACCATCGGCCCGGCCAAAGGCTAACTGGCTACCTGGTTCTAGAGTTTCGGAGCTCCAGATGACTTATTGCAGTAGTCTCGAATAACTAAACCAAGTTCAACCCCGTTGGGTATCATAGGGTTAAAGCTAAGTAGTGCCAACTCGATCGAATCAAATAACAATCGAATATTGATTGTATTTGAGTAAGTTTATATTCACTTATTCATAGTCAAATCGAATAGGAATAACACATCCCGAATACTTACTCAATCCCACATTTCCAATAAATACTGAATCGGATACATAATACTGAAGTTACGAATTAGATGTAAGCAATCGGACCTCAATGAATACTAATAATGCAACCAATCTACCAAGCAGGATTTTGATGTCTACAACGAAATTGTGCTCCAATATGAAATGCAAAGGTTTTAAGGGAATCAATATATTTTTACAAACCAATACCAGACTATCGTTTTTAGTCTTTTATCGTCCAATACAAGGTAAGTTAGGAAGGTCAATGTTTTACTACCTTATTAGGTGTTACTATTTATGAGAATTACGTTGAATTTCCAAACTAACCTTCATGGCGTAGTGTTAGACTAATGAAGACCCATTGGACCAATTAATAAAGTTATCGGTTCCATTTTTAGGGTCATAAAGCCTCAAAGGTCCCTAAATTCCTATGGAAGTAAGGGTGAGCACCATAATTATCTATTAAAGAGGATTATGGTGGTTTATGATAGGTTAGGGGCAATAATTCACCCTAAAATTGGGTCAGAAAAAGCCCAGTTTACAGCTTTAGGTTCGCTCTAGCGGACCCTCATCTAGAAGGTTGGTCGCTCGCACGTCCCATTTCATTCGCTTAAGCGTGTGTTTCAGAAGGATGGTCGCTCAAGTGGACCTTATTCGCTCGAGCGGACCCATCCAGAAAGGTGGACGTTTGAGCGATCTTTTTGTTCGCTCGACCCATTGCTCCAAAAGGAGGTTTGCTCGTGCAAAAGCTCCAGTTTGCTCAAGCGAAAGCTCCAGAATCCCAGGTTTCAGAATTTTCTTCCGTTCCTTCTCTCATTCACTTCCATTACATTCTACTACATAACCTGCATAATGGAATGAAGCCTCCATGCTTCCATTCACCACATAGTCTCCATCCAATTTCATCATTTTAAACAAGTCATAAAACAATCTAACCCATTATTCCTTAAAAGAGTAGATTCTTGAAAGAAGAGTCTTATTGAATCAAATGAAATTAAACAAAATGTAAATCCAAATATATGCTTATACTTGCCTCAAATGAGCTTTCCAAATCTTTTCACACACTCTAGCTCAAAGGGACCCAAAAATCCCCAAATCACAAACCCTAATCACAATGAACATGTAAATGGAAATGAATATGTGTGCATGACTATTCAAGAGACTCTTGACTCCAATGTAACTTAAAAACACAAAACAGGGAGGTCTTGGCTCTTACCTTGACAAAGAATCCCAATTTGGAAGGAGTAGGGAAGAAGACACTACTAAAGGATTGACTTTTCGCGGTGCAAAAACGCGGGCGACCGCCAGTGGCGGTCGCTAAAAGTAGTATTAGCGACCGCCAATGGCGGTCGCAGAAGCGGTCGCTAATGCCCTTCTCTTAATCCCCCCAGCTTCCCTTCATTTTCACTTTCCTTCACTGTTCAGTTTTCACTCTCGCGCGCGCTCTGCTCTTCCCGTGCTGTGCCCTCGCTCTGCCCTCACGCCGCATCGGCGACACCACCGCCGGAGACCGCCTGCGCCGTCGCTCTCCCTCTCCCTTTCTCTCTCTATTTCTCTCTCTCTCTCTCCTTGTCTCGCTCTGCACCCATCGATCTTCTTCTTTCCCACTTCCTTTTTTCCTTCCCACTCTCTTTTTCCCCTTTTCCCCTCCCGCGCACCTACTCCAGACACGAATCACTGCTCCAGCGGTTCTCTCTCTCCTGCGGTTCTCTCTCTCCCGGATTCCCTCTCTCTCTCTCTATTTCTCTCTCTCCATCCCTCCCTCCCTCTCGCTCTGCACTCTCTCTCTCCTGCGGTTCTCTCTCTCTCTCCCTCTCCCACTCCCTCTCCCTCTCCCTCTCCATCTCTATTTCTCTCTCCCTCTCCCCATCCTTCCCTCTGTTCTCGATCTGCACTGTGCCCTCCCACGCGCCGGATCCGCCACCGCTGAAACCATAGCTGCTGGTATGTATTTTTTTTTTTTTTCATTTGTTGTTTCATTTGATTTTTCATGTGATTTATGTATTTCTCCAATTTTCTTCTGTACTCATTTGTTTTTTTTTTTTTCATTTGATTTATGTAATACATTTGATGCATGTCACATTTTATGGAAACTGATTTACCTTTGGATTTTGAATTATGACCCAACTCTTGTTAGATGAAATTGGAAAACTGTTATTTTATTAATCACCAGATCACTGCTCTTCTTACACGAGATCTGTTGGAACGTAAATCATACCCAATGAACCATTGAAATGTAAAACTGTAGAAATGTCAAAGGTTTATATTAGTCCTACGAATGCTTGGGATCATTTTGAGCAGGAAAGAGGACCTCCCATGAGGAATCTAGCCCCACAACAAATGACCCACCCTGCAACTGTGGAAAATCAACACCATCCACTGACATGGAGTGGTGTCCTACTGTGACACCCACCATCACATTACCCCACTCGAACTGATTGACAGATCCTAGCCACCCACCAGTATCTATCTTTACAGAAGCTAATATTTCATTGTTTCCAAAATATGGGACAAAAGTGTAAACAAACCACTTTCAATTATTTAACATTTTGTGGTGACAATAGAAACTCCATCAAAACTGTGCTGCAACAGGGAAATGTTACTGTTTATAAAATGGTCCATATATTATTGACCCGATATAACGCCAGAAAGCAAACTTTCAGATCATATTTTGTCAGCAGGACAATGAGTGCGACATAGGTTGTGGCCCATAAGACCAACAAGGATGCTGGAAAAACCATACCACCACCTTTTCCTTCTTCTTAGTTGGCCATTTACTATTGGGGGATGATTATTATTTTTACTTTACTTTCTAACCGATTGATTGTAACTTGTAAGGTTGTAAACACCCATTAGTTGTATTGTTAATTGTACCTCTGTTAATATACCCACCATGGTCATTAGCTGCATTGTTAATTTCTTCTCAGTTGGCATTAGTAATGGACCCACCATAGTCATGGATTTCTCCCGGAGGGCAGCATGACCTGACCCGAATGCAACTCATAATATACGGCTAGGTTGCGGACAAGGAAAACCTGACCTACATTTAAACGCGTCAAGTTACCTCACAAATCACTCAACCAATGTAACTTATTTGAACGTATGATTTTTGGATGGACTGGCATGTCTATACCCATTTAAATAATTCCGTCGCTTAAGTTGCAAGCCATGACAAGAAATCATGATGTCCGTAATAGATATTAACCACAACAATCATAATATTGTAATGATTTTGAAAACATTCAACCCAAATTGACTTGCATTCAAGATAATTATGAATAAATGATTCCTAATGGTTTTGCATATTCCGTTTATGTATGTAACGCATAAATGACGCTTGAAAATAAGGCCATTTGCACTGATATTTGTATTTCAAACCGTTTAATTTATTTAAAGCTCAATATCTTAAAGCCGATCATCTTCGATATCCATGGATTTTGAATAATTTGTGAAGAATTTTCAACTTATAAATCTAATTTTCTCCACTTCTAGAGACCCCAATTAATAATCTGAATTGTTCCATGTTTTTGTATTAACAAGAGAATGAAGGTGTTTAAGTTTCATGCTTTCATTCTACATGGATTTTGAATTTTTTTAATCAAATATAAAAAAATCTCAAATGAATCTAAAACCATCAAATGTACTCATAATATGTAACATTTTTTAATGTGTACTCCCACAATCTGGGTCATCCATTTGATGGGTACAGTTGTCCTATCCATGATTTTGAATTTTTTGGGACCACAATTCCTCCAAGAAAATGGGTGGTTTAGATCTATGAATGCTGTGGCATTGACACAAAACCTTCTGTAACCCTTTTTGTACTTTTCTCATATTTGGGTCCCCAAGATTTTAGATGAAAAGAAAATGAATATATATGTGTGTGGGAGAGAGAGAGAGAGAGAGAGAGAGAGAGAGAGAGAGAGGTGTAGTTGTAGTAGAATGGAATAGATTTGGACTTGCATGGCACGTGTGGATGGAAAAGTTAAAAACAAAAGGGCCATGTTGAGTGAACAAAGGGGCACGTAAGGGAGCTCATGTTGTTATTATTTAAATAAGGCTTTAATTAATGGTAGGGTTATTATTTAATTTCGTTAAATATTAGGTTAATTAATGGTACAAACAAACGACCCGACTGCTATATGTGGTTTTATATTTGAAGATTTGATTTGTTGTGAACCTTCCACTGCAACTTTTATTCATTTGCATGCATTAGTGAAACTTAGACCCGTTCGAGAATTGTGTACGACATCTGTTCGGTAATCCTTGACGCGACGGATTGGGTCTTTGACTATATTCGTTGTTCTTGTGATGTATATTCGAACTTTGTCGTATGCGATTCTTGAATTGTCCAGTTCGGACAGTTTGGGAATGTAATTTTCCATTTTATACTCAATGGCTCATGCAAGTCTGATATTAGATAGAGTTTTGGTTGACGTCCCATTGTTCTCTGAGTACATACATAGGTACGACTGATGTTGTATCTGTGTCGTGTACTTGGAGAACCACGCGGACATGCTGCCGAAATTTTGTCTGACTAGGGGACGAAGCATTCGAGTTGTTGAGTGCAAGTTGGATCGTGCATTCTCGAATGGGATAGGACCAACCACCCTGTAGTAATGAGTTTGCAGTTTATGGATAGGTGATTTGCATGATGCACGGTACCTTGGGCTAATTGTACTGCAATCATTTTAGATTTCCACAGAAATAGTTACCGAGATGGACAAGAGCTGGATTGATTTACCGAATAGGATGTCCAGGAAATACATGGAGGGGATTAACTAGTTCATGGAATTTACCAATGGGTTTGACAATGAGTTCATCAGTTGTCCATGTAGAAAATGTGCGAATCGTTATTATTACAGAAGAGAGCTTGTCCGAGAGCATCTGATTCTGAACGGATTCTTGAAGCAGTACAAGAATTGGATAAGACATGGAGAAGAGTATGTTTCATGTCGCAAACGGGTTAGAGATGAAGTTGAGGTGGATGATATGTCAGAGACCAATCCGATGATCGCGATGCTAAATGATATCGCATGCGGGTTGGCACCTGAATACACAAGCTGTGAGACTGACGGCGCGGGTGGGAGTAATCCTCGCTCCGGTGCCGATGAAGAAGCCATGAGATATTTTGAAATTCTAGACGATGCACAGACAGAATTGTATCCCGAATGCAAGGACTTCAGTAAATTGTCCTTTATTGTTGAGTTG
Source organism: Umbellularia californica (assembly GCA_028538565.1). Classification (NCBI taxonomy): domain Eukaryota; kingdom Viridiplantae; phylum Streptophyta; class Magnoliopsida; order Laurales; family Lauraceae; genus Umbellularia; species Umbellularia californica. The sequence continues at coordinate 32,112,305 of JAPQWN010000002.1, forward strand.
CTGCATTTGAAGGCATTGAATCAGTGGTTTGACACGTCCTTTGATATGCTCCTCCAGTTGTTGCATCGAGCGCTCCCGTCCGGTGCAAAACTTGCTGAGTCCTACTATCAGGCCCGCAAGTTAACTGAAAATTTAGGCTTCACGTATGAGACTTTTGATGCATGTCCAAACAATTGTATGTTGTTTAGGAATGAGAAAGCCCATCTTGATACGTGCATTGTCTGTCAGTCATCGAGATGGAAAGAGGACGGGGTTGGTCACAATCGTCAGAATTGTTCTACAAGTGTTATCAATCGTGGCAAACATGTGGCAGCAAAGCAAGTGAGATATTTCCCACTTAAGCCTAGGCTGAAGCGGCTTTTTATGTCATCAAAGATTTCTAAACTGATGAGATGGCATGCCGAGAATAGCAGGGAAGATGGTAAGTTAATCCATCCAGCAAATTCCCCAGCGTGGAAAGACTTCGATCGGAGGAACCCAGACTTTGCCTTGGATTGTCGCAATGTGTGGCTTGGTTTGGCTGCAGATGGTTTTAGTCCATTCCGATCCATGACTGGGGCAAATCATAGTACGTGGCCAGTTGTTTTGGTGCCTTATAATCTCCCGCCATGGATGTGTATGAAGCAACCTTTTCTGATCCTATCCACACTTATAGATGGACCACGAGGACCAGGGGACAAGATTGATGTATATATGCAACCTTTGATTGATGAATTGAAGGAATTATGGGTTGATGGTCTGATGACATTTGATGCCGAAAGCAATGAAATGTTTAAACTCCGCGCCGCATTATTGTGGACAATCAATGACTTCCCTGCTTACGCTAACTTGTCGGGCTGGAGCACAAAGGGAGAGTTTGCATGTCCTTGCTGCAATCAGGAGAAAAAGTCAACTTGGTTGAAGCACGGCAGAAAATGGGCATACACGGGTCATAGACGTTTTCTACCTCCATTGCACAGGTTCAGGAAGGACAGAGTGTCATTTGACGGCACTCGAGAATATGGTCCAGCACCTCGAAAAATGACGGGAGTTGATTTGTTGGCACAGCTGGAGCAGGAGCAAGTACGCACCGTGTATGATTTTCAAGATTTACTGGCCCTCCCGCTTCCTTCGATTACCGGTGCAAATAGAAGGCGAAGTCATAATTGGAAGAAAAAAAGTATTTTCTACGATCTACCATACTGGAAAGATAACTTACTGAGGCACAACTTAGATGTTATGCACATCGAGAAGAACGTATGTGATAATATATTGTGGACCATTCTCGGTGTTCAGGGAAAGTCGAAGGATGGTGTCAATGCACGTCGTGACTTGGAAGAAATGGGCTTGAGAAAATCATTGCACTTGCAGATGAGAGAGACCAACAAGGCGTACATGCCTCCTGCACAGTACACGATGAGTAAAGATGAGAAAGATGTCTTCCTCTCTGTTCTGAAGGGTGTCAAGGTTCCTGACGGGTACTGTTCGAATATCGCTAAGCGTGTGAACATGAAAGAAAGAACATTACAGGGTCTGAAGAGTCATGACAATCATATTCTCATTCAACAGTTGTTGCCTATCTCCATACGGAACTGTTTGCCTAAGAATGTTGTAGCGCCGTTGATTGAAGTTAGCAACTTCTTCAGACAACTCTATTCTAGAGTTCACCGAATTGATGAGTTGAATGGTCTGCAAGAGAGGATTGCTGTGACATTGTGTCATCTAGAAAAAATCTTTCCACCTGCATTTTTCGATGTCATGGTTCACTTGACCATACACTTAACCAGTGAAGCCCTGCTTGGGGGCCCCGTCCAATTCAGATGGATGTATCCGATCGAGAGGTACATGAACACATTGAAGAGGTATGTTCGTAATAGAGCTCGTCCAGAGGCATCCATAGCTAAGGGGTATTTGATGGATGAGTGCACAAATTTCTGCGCAACATATCTCAATGATAATATTGAAACAAAGTTAACCAGGCCCTCGCGGATTAATGATGGTCCAGTTGGGGAGGGCACACCATTTGAGCTCAACAATATTGAGTGGATTCAAGCTCACCGATGGGTGTTGTTCAACACCCCATCTGTTGTGGCTTTGACTCAGTAAGTTATCACTCATTCATAACTGTAACTTGTCAATTTCTTGCCTAAATTATCGTAGTTGTCATTAACACGTGTTATGCATCGCAGGACACATATCGATGAGCTCAAACGGGACATGCCTCGTGCTACAGCTCCTGAAATTCATCAGTCCCATTATCGGTCATTTCACGAATGGTTCAAGAGTCACGTACGTATTCAATCATTAGGACAAATTTAACTTGTTCCTGTCATATTACTTTCAGGTAGTGATATTCAGTGATTACATGCATTGCGTAGGTGTGTAATTTACGAAGAACCAACGATCTTAATTTGACCGATGAAATGAATCAGTTAGCTGATGGTCCCTTCAGAACGGCCCGACGTTACACAACTTGTGACGTCAACGGTTTTCGATTTCGCATCAAGGATGTAGATGAGAAACGAGCCACGCAAAATAGTGGGCTCGGTTGTCCATCTGTCGATGCTGGTTATTACTACGGCCGGTTGAAGGATATTGTTGAAGTTGTATATAGCCATGGGTTAAAATTTCTATTGTTTAAGTGTGACTGGGTGGATCCCATCCGAGGGGTGAAAACAGATAATTACCAGTTTACATTGGTAAATTTTAACAATTTGTTATACCGGGATGATCGAATAAGTGCCGAACCCTACATACTGTCCTCAATGGCGGAGCAAGTTTACTATGTCAGAGATCCGAAAGATCCTAACTGGCAGGTTGCAGTTAAAATGTCAAGGAGGGGAGTGTATCAGATTGAATGTGATGAGCCAGATATTGATGCATTCGCTCAACAAGTTCTTGATCAGAATGCACTTGTTCAACGTGATGAAGATATTAATTGGGTTCGGGAAACTATTGAAGGAGATACAGTTGACTTACATGTCCAGTAAACGGTTGGGAACTAATTCACCAATGTTATCATTCAGTGTAATTTCTTTTTAAATGTTAATATCAATTATCTCGTTAAATTAATTTATCTTACAAACATTTGAACAGATATGTCAGGACGAAAGAAGAGAGATCGTCCGCGGACCATCGACGAGTTGCTGCGTCAGGCCCAGGCCAGTGGGCCATCTGGGGACCCTACTCCTGCACAGGGTGTCGCCCAGCCTAGTGAGATGGCCCCACCCTCTAGGCCATCGACCTCCCAGCCTAGTGAGATGGCCCCACCGAGTAGGCCATCGACGTCCCAGCCTATTGAGACATCAGCTTCACAGACAGGTACATGTTTATATAGTTAGACATTTTAATTCTAGCAAATTAATTTATTTAAATTCAATTAGATTATCTCTAATTTGAATAGATTCTATGAGCACAGGCCCATCTTCCAGCAGGGGGAGAGGCGTTGCCAGAGGGATCCGGACGTGGAATTCCGGTAATCCCATTGATGTGGAGTTTGATGAGACCTGGCATCCGGTGGGTCCACATGCTAGGCAGCTCATCAGTCAGTTGGGACATATGGTCCGGGATCCATATGCATTCCCTTTGACTACACTCGACTGGGAGGCATTCCCGGTGGATACACTAGACCGTGTTTGGCAGCAGATTAAGGTAATAAGTTAACATTTCTCAACCGGATGTGTCAATTTAAATCATAACCTAATGAAAAATTATTTGTCCTTTTCAGGACAATGTGAGGGCATGTCCTGAGCTGTTCCGGCCAGTGTGCATGTCTAAGTGCAGAAAAATGTGGAAAGATCATAAAAATAAAATAAAGATGCAGCACTGGAAGCCACACCAGGATGCCCCAGACATACTATCGCGAGTTCCGAGGGGTGTTCTTTCGGATCAGTGGACTCAGCTCGTCCGGTACTGGACGAGTGAGGAGGCTCGGGTGAGAAACTTATAATTTTTTTATTTTAATTCTAACAATTTACTAATGATAACGTAACTAACAAAAATTCATTGATAAATGTTGAAAACAGAGAGAGGCCGATATGAATGCGCGGAACCGCGCAATGCAGGGTCCCGCACACAGGTTGGGGACTCGACACATCACACAGGTCCGCCACGAGGTAAAAAGTTAGATAGTACATGTAATTTATATTTTTGTCATTTTCTATGATATTATACTAATAATATGACTCTACCAAACAGTTCCGGACCGAGGGCAGTCCGGTCGACAGGATGTCTGTCTGGATGCGTTCTCGAGATCCTCGCCACCCAGAGGTTGCAGCTATCATCGTAAGTTTTTATATTAAACCGCTTATATTATCTGTCTATTACTATGTCTTGTTATGTATGATAGTATATTAAATGAATCAATTACGCAGGCCCAGTTTCAGTCACGTCTGGAGGACTTGCCCGAGGAGGAGCGCAGTTTGCCATCTCGGAGGGATGAGATATTCCACGATGTCATTGGCAGGGACGGGCACGGATACACGCTCACATATGGGACGGGCATTCCACGCTCGCACATCGCTCGAGCGGAGTCATCCGGTGCTAGCTACTCCCAGGGCCGACGCCATTATACATATAAGGAGGTCGAGCGATTGCTACAGTCCACGGAGGCGCGGGTCAGGGCAGAGATGAGGGCCGAGTGGAGATCTGATATAGCAGAGTTGGAGGCTCGTCTATCACAGAGTCGCGACCCGCTCGCATCAGACCCACCACCCACTACTCAGGTTAGTCAGAAAAAATTTTGTATGTTTAAATTGTCAATTATGTCACTGATTGTTTCAATATTTACGTTTTTTTAATTATTTTTTGATGTATAATAAATTATCGCAGGCACCTGACGCTGGCAGCTGCCACAGGGGGAGACATGACTCGGCTGGAGACGGCAGTCATGATCCAGCATCCTCGACTGATCCTGACCAGGTATAATTATTTTTTTAATTCCAGATTTCAACATGTATAGAAATCTTCTAAATAGTTTTAGAAATTTATAGATTTTGAAACTTAAAAAGCTGGAAACTTATAAACGTAGAAATTTAGAAAGTACTTCCGGAACTGACGGCTCGGGATTCCAACTCCCGGATTGCCCGTACTGTCGAAACGTAGGTTTAAGTTAAAACTTAGTAAATTGGCCTCCGAGCGCACAAACTGGGCAAACGGGCTCCGGTGCCCGTGAAACTGGACGGGCACGGGCCCATAGTCATTCATGACCTGCTGGAACTGACGGCTCGGGATTCCGACTCCCAGATTGCTCGTAGTGTCGAAACGTAGGTTTAAGTTAAAACGTTAAGTTAAAATTTAGTAAATGGGCCTTCGAGCGCCCATACCGGGCAAACGGGCTCCGGTGCCCGTGAAACTGGACGGGCACGGGCCCATAGTCATTCATGACCTGCTGGAACTGACGGCTCGGGATTCCGACTCCCGGATTGCTCGTAGTGTCGAAACGTAGGTTTAAGTTAAAACTTAGTAAATGGGCCTCCGAGCGCCTATACCGGGCAAACGGGCTCCGGTGCCCGTGAAACTGGACGGGCACGGGCCCATAGTCATTCATGACCTGCTGGAACTGACGGCTCGGGATTCGACTCCCGGATTGCTAGTAGTGTCGAAACGTAGGTTTAAGTTAAAACGTTAAGTTAAAACTTAGTAAATTGGCCTCCGAGCGCACAAACTGGGCAAACGGGCACCGGTGCCCGTGAAACTGGACGGGCACGGGCCCATAGTCATTCATGACCTGCTGGAACTGACGGCTCGGGATTCTGACTCCCGGATTGCTCGTAGTGTCGAAACGTAGGTTTAAGTTAAAACGTTAAGTTAAAACTTAGTAAATTGGCCTCCGAGCTCCCAAACCGGGCAAACGGGCTCCGGTGCCCGTGAAACTGGACGGGCATGGGACTATAGTCATTCATGACCTGCTGGAACTGACGGCTCGGGATTCCGACTCCCGGATTGCTCATAGTGTCGAAACTTAGGTTTAAGTTAAAACTTAGTAAATTGGCCTCCGAGCGTCCAAAATGGGCAAACGGGCTCCGGTGCCCGTGAAACTGGACGGGCACGGGACCATAGTCATTCATGACCTGCTGGAACTGACGGCTCGGGATTCCGACTCCCGGATTGCTCGTAGTGTCGAAACGTAGGTTTAAGTTAAAACGTTAAGTTAAAACTTAGTAAATTAGCCTCCGAGCGCCCAAACTGGGAAACGGGCTCCGGTGCATATGAAACTGGACGGGCACGGGCCCATAGTCATTCATGACCTGCTGGAACTGACGGCCCGGGATTCCGACTCCCGGATTGCTCGTAGTGTCGAAACGTAGGTTTAAGTTAAAACTTAGTAAATTGGCCTCCGAGCGTCCAAAATGGGCAAACGGGCTCCGGTGCCCGTGAAACTGGACGGGCACGGGCTCATAGTCATTCATGACTTGCTGGAACTGACGGCTCGGGATTTCGACTCCCGGATTGCTCGTAGTGTCGAAACATAGGTTTAAGTTAAAACGTTAAGTTAAAACTTAGTAAATTGGTCTCCGAGCGCCCAAACTGGGCAAACGGGCTCCGGTGCCCGTGAAACTGGACGGGCACGGGACCATAGTCATTCATGACCTGCTGGAACTGACGGCTCGGGATTCCGACTCCCGGATTGCTCGTAGTGTCGAAACGTAGGTTTAATTGAAAACGTTAAGTTAAAACTTAGTAAATTGGCCTCCGAGCGCCCAAACCGGGTAAACGGGCTCCGGTGCCCGTGAAACTAGACGGGCACGGGACCATAGTCATTCATGACCTGCTGGAACTGACGGCTCGGGATTCCGACTCCCGGATTGCTCGTAGTGTCGAAACGTAGGTTTAAGTTAAAACGTTAAGTTAAAACTTAGTAAATGGGCCTCCGAGCGCCCATACCGGGCAAACGGGCTCCGGTGCCCGTGAAACTGGACGGGCACAGGCCCATAGTCATTCATGACCTGCTGGAACTGACGGCTCGGGATTCCGACTCCCGGATTGCTCGTAGTGTCGAAACGTAGGTTTAAGTTAAAACTTAGTAAATGGGCCTCCGAGCGCCTATACCGGGCAAACGGGCTCCGGTGCCCGTGAAACTGGACGGGCACGGGCCCATAGTCATTCATGACCTGCTGGAACTGACGGCTCGGGATTCCGACTCCCGGATTGCTCGTAGTGTCGAAACGTAGGTTTAAGTTAAAACTTAGTAAATGGGCCTCCGAGCGCCTATACCGGGCAAACGGGCTCCGGTGCCCGTGAAACTGGACGGGCACGGGCCCATAGTCATTCATGACCTGCTGGAACTGACGGCTCGGGATTCGACTCCCGGATTGCTAGTAGTGTCGAAACGTAGGTTTAAGTTAAAACGTTAAGTTAAAACTTAGTAAATTGGCCTCCGAGCGCACAAACTGGGCAAACGGGCTCCGGTGCCCGTGAAACTGGACGGGCACGGGCCCATAGTCATTCATGACCTGCTGGAACTGACGGCTCGGGATTCTGACTCCCGGATTGCTCGTAGTGTCGAAACGTAGGTTTAAGTTAAAACGTTAAGTTAAAACTTAGTAAATTGGCCTCCGAGCTCCCAAACCGGGCAAACGGGCTCCGGTGCCTGTGAAACTGGACGGGCATGGGACTATAGTCATTCATGACCTGCTGGAACTGACGGCTCGGGATTCCGACTCCCGGATTGCTCATAGTGTCGAAACTTAGGTTTAAGTTAAAACTTAGTAAATTGGCCTCCGAGCGTCCAAAATGGGCAAACGGGCTCCGGTGCCCGTGAAACTGGACGGGCACGGGACCATAGTCATTCATGACCTGCTGGAACTGACGGCTCGGGATTCCGACTCCCGGATTGCTCGTAGTGTCGAAACGTAGGTTTAAGTTAAAACGTTAAGTTAAAACTTAGTAAATTAGCCTCCGAGCGCCCAAACTGGGAAACGGGCTCCGGTGCATATGAAACTGGACGGGCACGGGCCCATAGTCATTCATGACCTGCTGGAACTGACGGCCCGGGATTCCGACTCCCGGATTGCTCGTAGTGTCGAAACGTAGGTTTAAGTTAAAACTTAGTAAATTGGCCTCCGAGCGTCCAAAATGGGCAAACGGGCTCCGGTGCCCGTGAAACTGGACGGGCACGGGCTCATAGTCATTCATGACTTGCTGGAACTGACGGCTCGGGATTTCGACTCCCGGATTGCTCGTAGTGTCGAAACATAGGTTTAAGTTAAAACGTTAAGTTAAAACTTAGTAAATTGGTCTCCGAGCGCCCAAACTGGGCAAACGGGCTCCGGTGCCCGTGAAACTGGACGGGCACGGGACCATAGTCATTCATGACCTGCTGGAACTGACGGCTCGGGATTCCGACTCCCGGATTGCTCGTAGTGTCGAAACGTAGGTTTAATTGAAAACGTTAAGTTAAAACTTAGTAAATTGGCCTCCGAGCGCCCAAACCGGGTAAACGGGCTCCGGTGCCCGTGAAACTAGACGGGCACGGGACCATAGTCATTCATGACCTGCTGGAACTGACGGCTCGGGATTCCGACTCCCGGATTGCTCGTAGTGTCGAAACGTAGGTTTAAGTTAAAACGTTAAGTTAAAACTTAGTAAATGGGCCTCCGAGCGCCCATACCGGGCAAACGGGCTCCGGTGCCCGTGAAACTGGACGGGCACAGGCCCATAGTCATTCATGACCTGCTGGAACTGACGGCTCGGGATTCCGACTCCCGGATTGCTCGTAGTGTCGAAACGTAGGTTTAAGTTAAAACGTTAAGTTAAAACTTAGTAAATTGGCCTCCGAGCGTCCAAAATGGGCAAACAGGCTCCGGTGCCCGTGAAACTGGACGGCCACGAGACCATAGTCATTCATGACCTGCTGGAACTGACGGCTCGGGATTCCGACTCCCGGATTGCTCGTAGTGTCGAAACGTAGGTTTAAGTTAAAACTTAGTAAATGGGCCTCCGAGCGCCCATACCGGGCAAACGGGCTCCGGTGCCCGTGAAACTGGACGGGCACGGGCCCATAGTCATTCATGACTTGCTGGAACTGACGGCTCGGGATTCCGACTCCCGGATTGCTCGTAGTGTCGAAACGTAGGTTTAAGTTAAAACGTTAAGTTAAAACTTAGTAAATTGGCCTCAGAGCGTCCAAAATGGGCAAACGGGCTCCAGTGCCCGTGAAACTGGACGGACACGGGCCCATAGTCATTCATGACTTGCTGGAACTGACGGCTCGGGATTTCGACTCCCGGATTGCTCGTAGTGTCGAAACGTAGGTTTAAGTTAAAACGTTAAGTTAAAACTTAGTAAATTGGTCTCCGAGCGCCCAAACTGGGAAAACGGGCTCCGGTGCCCGTGAAACTGGACGGGCACGGGACCATAGTCATTCATGACCTGCTAGAACTGACGGCTCGGGATTCCGACTCCCGGATTGCTCGTAGTGTCGAAACGTAGGTTTAAGTTAAAACGTTAAGTTAAAACTTAGTAAATTGGCCTCCGAGCGCCCAAACCGGGCAAACGGGCTCCGGTACCCGTGAAACTGGACGGGCACGGGACCATAGTCATTCATGACCCGCTGGAACTGACGGCTCGGGATTCCGACTCCCGGATTGCTTGTAGTGTCGAAACTTAGGTTTAAGTTAAAACTTAGTAAATTGGCATCCGAGCGTCCAAAATGGGCAAACGGGCTCCGGTGCCCGTGAAACTGGACGGGCACGGGCCCATAGTCATTCATGACTTGCTGGAACTGACGGCTCGGGATTTCGACTCCCGGATTGATCGTAGTGTCGAAACGTAGGTTTAAGTTAAAACGTTAAGTTAAAACTTAGTAAATTGGCCTCCGAGCGCCCAAACTGGGCAAACGGGCTCCGGTGCCCGTGAAACTGGACGGGCACGGGACCATAGTCATTCATGACCTGCTGGAACTGACGGCTCGGGATTCCGACTCCCGGATTGCTCGTAGTGTCGAAACGTAGGTTTAAGTTAAAACGTTAAGTTAAAACTTAGTAAATTGGCCTCCGAGCGCCCAAACCGGGTAAACGGGCTCCGGTGCCCGTGAAACTGGACGGGCACTGGACCATAGTCATTCATGACCTGCTGGAACTGACTGCTCGGGATTCCGACTCCCGGATTGCTCGTAGTGTCGAAACGTAGGTTTAAGTTAAAACGTTAAGTTAAAACTTAGTAAATTGGCCTCCGAGCGCCCAAACCTGACAAACGGGCTCCGGTGCCCGTGAAACTGGACGAGCACGGGACCATAGTCATTCATGACCTGCTGGAACTGACGGCTCGGGATTTCGACTCCTGGATTGCTCGTAGTGTCGAAACTTAGGTTTAAGTTAAAACTTAGTAAATTGGCCTCCGAGCGTCCAAAATGGGCAAACGGGCTCCGGTGCCCGTGAAACTGGACGGGCACGGGACCATAGTCATTCATGACCTGCTGGAACTGACGGGTCGGGAGTCCGACTCCCGGATTGCTCGTAGTGTCGAAACGTAGGTTTAAGTTAAAACGTTAAGTTAAAACTTAGTAAATTGGCCTCCGAGCGCCCATACCGGGCAAACGGGCTCCGGTGCCCGTGAAACTGGACGGGCACGGGACCATAGTCATTCATGACCTGCTGGAACTGAAGGCTCGGGATTCCGACTCCCGGATTGTTCGTAGTGTCGAAACGTATGTTTAAGTTAAAACGTTAAGTTAAAACTTAGTAAATTGGCCTCCGAGCGCCCAAACCGGGTAAACGGGCTTCGGAGCCCGTGAAACTGGATGGGCATGGGACCATAGTCATTCATGACCTGCTGGAACTGACGGTTCGAGATTCCGACTCCCGGATTGCCCGTAGTTTCGAAACGTAGGTTTAAGTTAAAACTTAGTAAATCGAACTCCGATCGCCCAAAATGGGCAAACGGGCTCCGGTGCCCGTGAAACTGGACGGGCATGGGACCATAGTCATTCATGACCTGCTGGAACTGATGGCTTGGGATTCCGACTCCCGGATTGCTCGTAGTGTCGAAACGTAGGTTTAAGTTAAAACGTTAAGTTAAAACTTAGTAAATAGGCCTCCGAGCGCCCATACCGGGCAAACGGGTTCCGGTGCCCGTGAAACTGGACGGGCACGGGCCCATAGTCATTCATGACCTGCTGGAACTGACGGCTCGGGATTCCGACTCCCGGATTGCTCGTAGTGTCGAAACTTAGGTTTAAGTTAAAACTTTGTAAATTGGTCTCTGAGCGTCCAAAATGGGCAAACGGGCTCCGGTGCCCGTGGAACTGCACATGCACGGGCCCATAGTCATTCATGACCTGCTGGAACTGACTGCTCGGGATTCCGACTCCCGGATTGCTCGTAGTGTCGAAACGTAGGTTTAAGCTAAAACGTTAAGTTAAAACTTTGTAAATGGGCCTCCGAGCGCCCATACCGGGCAAACGGGCTCCGGTGTCTGTGAAACTGGACGGGCACGGGCCCATAGTCATTCATGACCTGCTGGAACTGACGGCTCGGGATTCCGACTCCCGGATTGCTCGTAGTGTCGAAACGTAGGTTTAAGTTAAAACGTTAAGTTAAAACTTAGTAAATTGGCCTCCGAACGCCCAAACCGGGTAAACGGGCTCCGGTGCCCGTGAAACTGGATGGGCAAGGGACCATAGTCATTCATGACCTGCTGGAACTGACGGCTCGGGATTCCGACTCCCGGATTGCTCGTAGTGTCGAAACGTAGGTTTAAGTTAAAACGTTAAGTTAAAACTTAGTAAATTGGCCTCCGAGCACCCAAACCGGGTAAACGGGCTCCGGTGCCCGTGAAACTGGATGGGCACGGGACCATAGTCATTCATGACTTGCTGGAACTGACGGCTCGGGATTCCGACTCCCGGATTGCCCGTAGTTTCGAAACGTAGGTTTAAGTTAAAACTTAGTAAATCGAACTCCGAGCGCCCAAAACGGGCAAACGGGCTCCGGTGCCCGTAAAACTGGACGGGCACGGGCCTATAGTCATTCATGACTTGCTGGAACTGACGGCTTGAGATTCCGACTCCCGGATTGCCCGTAGACTTGAAACGTAGGTTTAACTTTCAAAATTTTAATTTTATTTTTTCATTTTTTTCGTTTTTACTTTTTATTGCCAATTTTTATAATTGCCAATTAATATTTATTTTTCTTTTTCTCTTCAGGTTTGAGTGCATCGGATCGATCTCGTCAGCCTCCTCAGACAATTTGTTTATTTTTGTAATGAATATAATTTGTAGAAACTTTTGTAATATTTGGACCTTTTGTAATGTTTTGAATATCATTAATATAAGACTTTGTTTTGGTATTAGTATTTTTAATTGATTTTCGTGGTTTGATATAATATATTCATATACAGGTATACATTCATGTACAGGTATAAAAAGCAGGAAAAATTAGCAAAAAAAAAAATATTTAAGGAAATTTAAAAAAAAAATACTATTAGCGACCGCCACTGGCGGTCGCTAATGGTCATTTTCTAAAAAAAAATAAAATTATTAGCGACCGCTAATCCACTATTAGCGACCGCTAATGGCAGTCGCTAATACATTTAAAAATTAAAAAAATTAAAATTTTTTTTTTTATTGTCGTCGCTGGCGGTCGCTGGCAGTCGCTAATACTATTAGCGACGAAGTTTCCGCGGCCCCTCCTTCGCAGTCGCTAGGCGGTCGCCAAAGACTATTAGCGACCGCCAGTGGACTTTTAGCGACGGCGTTTGGCGGCCGCTAAAAGTCCTTTTTCTAGTAGTGAGAAGATGGTTTCTTGGCCACCAAGGTGAGGAACAGGTGAAGAAGAGGGAGAAGATGAAGATGATGAATAAGACTCCCACTCCTAGCCTCCTATTACACTAGGAATCACCCTCAATATGATGATGATGGAGAAGGAAGAGAAGGAGAAGGAGAGTAAAGAGAGAAAGGGAATGAAAAGGTAATGAAAGGAGGGTAAGGTTTTATATAAGAGATAAAGATGTATCTTTTGCGAGAAAGTCCATCAAAACTAATATATTTTCATTTTGAGTCGAATGAGGGTCCAATTATTCAACGGTTGGTCAAATGAAGTAATGCCTAATACGAAAATTAACGTACCAATCGAAATACACGTGACAATGCCAAAATGACGTGTAAATGATGCAAAAATATGAAAATAAATATTTACGAAAAAGCCCTTGACTCTATCCAAGCAAGTCAACTTTACTCCAACGCACCTATTCAAGGTTCAAGACTCAACTAATTAACTCAGTCTATAGGGGGTCAATCAACCCTAATTATCATACTTAGTAAATAAACACAGTTAATTTAGCTAAAACAAATTTAATTAGTACTAATCAGGGTTAAATTGGGTCGGTGTGTAACAGTTGAACAGTAAAAGTAATGCATACATAAATGACAGACATAATTGCATTAAACTTGAAGGCTGTTTTATTTTAAAATAGCCTCAAAAAGACCGCTGACTTTGCCATTCTTCTTACCTTCAAATAATGAATTGTTTGTCTTTATTCATACTTTCTATGGAATTCACTTTACTGACTCTATTTTAAAGTTCCTTCAGCTAAATTGATAACCAAGTAGACAAACATATCACAGATGTAAAATCCCAACTTTCGAACTTTTTTTATTTTATCTTTTACCTGACTAACTCCTTAGGCTTAAGCTTACCATACCCCCTTAACTAGCTCATTTGAAAAAGGGAAATTAACAAAACCCACTTTACTTTTTCAAAATAACAAATGCCCCCTCTATATATAATAGCTGTTTACAAAGACACCTCTCTATACTTCTCCACAACTTGTCATTTTTTTTTTTTTTCATTTTTTTTCCTCATTCTATTTTGAATAGTTCCATCACTTCATCTATCTTAAATCAGAAATCTGAATATCTTTTTCCAAGTTCAATAATAAAAATATCTCCAAATATACAGAAGGATTTATTTATATTTTTATGAGTTTTTTAATTCATTCTAAGATTGTTGTACTATAATTTGTAGTGAGAATGCATTTTTTAATTACTTGATAATTCGATATGAAGATATTTACGACTTGTTAACACCAAGCAATATAGTGGAGGGTCTTAAACGTAGCATTGTAACTTGGACATTTTAATTATTAATCAAGTTAAATTGCATACTTAGCTTTTAGTGTATTTTTAATGATTTAAGAAATTTGCGATCTTTGATTTTTAAATTTCTGTTTTTTTATTATTTCCCATTGAATTCCAATTTTTCAAAAGGTAAATAATGATATTCAATATTTTTTTATTTTCCATTATTTTAATTTTCTTCCAGTGTATTTTTTAAAGTTTAAAACTTAAATAAACACTAATGTAACTATGGGATTTAACCCCCGGGTCCTCAGTTGACTCTACTCCTGGCTTGCTGAGCCAAGCTCAAGTTACATGTTGGCAAGCTATGAATTTTGACAGGAAAAATTTTCTTAGTTTGAATTTTGAGAGGAAGTTAAAAGCAGAAGTAGGGTTTTAGCAAGCTTGATCAGCCAAACCCCTTTAACTATATTTAAGCCCTCTTTGGTCTGTGCACTGTTATAAGAAATAAGGGCCCGATAGTAAAATTGGGCCAACAGCATAAAGTTCACCAACATGATGGAGGATGGTGTTTCTTTCTAATGAGATGCCATTCTTTCTGATTTATGCAAGATGGACAATCTAGGTCATTGCATTATGTGCCTGTAAACAGTAAACTGTTTATTTTTTCCTACTAAATTTAAAACCCTATCAGTGGGCTAGAAAACACCCAAAAAGGTACCATTATTTGGAAAGAGTCAAGTCCAGGTGTCAAACTCTAGAATTATCCAGTTACCATGGGTTCCAATTCTCCCGGAATGACCGGAATTTTTGATGATGCATTGAACTGATGAAGTCAAATTGGCCTTCCTGCCACTGAATACATAGGATTGATGAGACTTGTATTTCTAACCAAGAAGTATATTTGAATCTTAAAAAATGACCATCAAATTACCTCATGAAAAATGAATTGATGAGGTAGAGAAATGAATCCCCAACTACCACTCTAATAATGGAGATCCTATAAAATTGAAGGTTGCTTCTGCTCTTCTCTCACCTCTAGGATAATCCTTTGATAGAGTTCATTTGATTATGAGTTTTTGAATATTCTTTGCTAATAAATTGATACATAAGGAATTTTTAAAATCGAAATTGCTCTAATGAAATATATCTTCCTCCCTTGTATGGTCTCTTCTCAAATTTTATTTCCAATGGGTTCTGCTCTGCCCATCATAATATTGAACATGCATAAAGCACACAAATAAAATATTACGAAAAATCATATAATTTATGTGCAATGAATCTAGAAGTAGAGTCTAACTCTTATTAGAGTGAAACGTAGGGCATATTTTTTTGCATTGAATGAATAGGACTCGAATCCATAAGAGTCCATGCCTTAAGTGGTAAAAGAAATGAATATCAAAAGTTTATATCTAAAAAAGAGCATAAAAAAACCTCTTTCGCTATCATAATAGAACTAGCGAGAAAAACCCATGCTTAGCACGGGATCTGTAAGTTGTAATATTAGAAATTTTAAAAATCTGAAATATAGAGTGTCATTTATAAACTTAAAGGTTTGAAATAAGAAATCAACAAAGTTAGTATAATGTACCTCTAGTAAAATAAATAAATAATTTTTTATTAACTTCATATTTTTTTAAAGAAAAATAAAGTTGCATCCACCTAAGTAGAAGAAAACTAATGTTAAAAAAGGAGAAACAAAAGACCAAGACCATCGAAGCAAATGCAAGGAAAAAAATAAATCAGTTTTAAAAGAAGCAGACATCTATAAAACAAAGGAGATTCATATTTTCATAAATCGATTACTGTAAAAGTTGATTTTCATTTATACCTTTGCATTGCTAGCAGCAAAAAAACATCTCCGACCCCAAGTGCGTCCATCATTCCCTATCATAACATCATTTAAAAGTTTGTTTTTTTGGGATGATGTAAGAAACTAAAATTAGTATTGGAAAATGGAAAAAAGCAACGCTCTTCATATATTGTTCTAATACAATATTTTCACTAAAACTTTTTCAGAAAACATGAAAATTTTATATATGTATGTGTAAAAACATCAAATTAAATATCTTGCAGGTCTTATTGCATCATTATATTCAGAAGAGAATAAATATGTACACACAAATTCAATTAAAGCCCTATAAAACCAATGCAAAAGAAAATCAGTCTTATCAACCAATCAAGGAAGTGGAAATTAGCCATTCAAAAAAAAGGAATTGGAAATTAGCATACAAACGAAATCAAAACTTAAATACCTTGCAATGTCGACAGGCAAATCACCACGGATGTCTTCCAATGAGCCTTCTTCCATTTTTTGTTTTGTTTGATATGCATCTTCTTCTATTACCCACACATCTTCCAATGGGACATATTACATGCACATTGTCACCAAACTACAAATCCAATGACTATTTACAAACCAAGTCAATAGATTTTCTGAAAAAAGAATGAAAGAAAAAAAAAAAAAAAAAAAAAGACCTCAATAGATAGCCAACCAATGTAATAATGCTCGTCCCTTAAAACCTAAAAGCTTTTATTCATTCATACCCATCTTCTAGTGTGCCATATATCTTTTTTTTTTTTTTTTTCTTTTATCTGATATCAATCTTCTATTCCTCATACATCTCCCAATGGACCATATTACATACCCATTATCAGCAGACTATAAATTCCATAATCATCTAATAATGCTCCTCCCTTAAAACCTAAAAGTTTTTATTCATTCATACCCATCTTCCGGTGTGCTATCTTCCATTTTTTTTTCTTTTATCTGATATCAATCTTCTATTCCTCATACATCTCCGAATGGACCATATTACATACCCATTATCAGCAGACTATAAATTCCATAATCATCTACAAATATCAACATTACTTGTGATTTGGGGTGCATAAACATTCAAAGGAATGCTAACTCAACCGCTGATGCAATTTGGATAATTTACATAGATCCACTCTTCCCTATTTTGGTATGTTTGTCCTACACAAGATTTGTTCACACTCATAGTCTCAGTAAAAGTGCTCCCGGATAAAACCCATAATGAATTGGTTTCAAATGCAGTTATGCACAAAAATTGGAAAAATGAAACGGTTCAAGGAGTGATGAGAGAAGGTGAAAATCAATTGTTAATCAATGGCTTCCGGAAACAGTCAAAATCGATTTCAAATTGGCAATTGGGAGTAACAACAAGAAGATAGAAGAGTTAAAATTCAAAATTAATTCCTTCTTTATGTCGATTCTAGAAACAGTAGTGGGGTTAATGAGACAGGGGAGAGAATGACATTTGGAGGAATTGAGGGCATCAATGATTGAAAGAGAGTGATCGTTTGAATGTTTTAAAAGAGGGTCAAAATGGAATGCGAAGTCAAAATCAATTGACCTAATTTCTCAATTGGAACAGTCACTTTCATATATATATATATATATATATATATATGTATATATATATATATTAAGGGAAGATGAAAAATAAATAACCGGCCATTACCCAAATAATTCAAGTCTTATGAAGGAAAGTCAAGGTCCTATCCATATCACTACTTTATATCTTTCATCGCTCACCTCTTTAATAATCTAAAATGGATCTCATTTGATCCTAAATTCCTATGTTTTCTAGGTAAACAAACATGTCCTTGGAGACTCATGGACGATAGAGGAACTTATTTTGATTGTTCAAAATCTTACTAAGTGGCCCCACTATAGAGCATCACTAAAGATTTTATGATTATAATATCAAGGGATATATAGGCTCGATTTATAGATTTTTAGGCTCTCTTCTTTCCTTTTTCTAAATAAGAATTTAATTCAATTAACCTTTTGCATATGGCAAAATACGGGCACCGTTTGGCAACCATAGAGTAATCCTCTATTCTAAGAATTTCTTGTTTTTCCTATATGATGTTATCCTCACTTTAGGATTTTTCCCATAAAACTCCGAGTTTGGCAAACACAAGGGATCTTTGGATTTACATATATTAAAACAAATTATCATAAGGTTTTTGCAACTTTCACACAAGGCTTAAATTTTGAACCCCCAGCTCTTTTGGCCTTCTACAGATGATGAATGGTTCGAATTTTTATTGTGGGGCCAACAAAAAATTATTTTTAAGGATGTGGATATTTTTTGCAAATATCTCAAAATAAATGAAAAATCAATGGCTGAAAACTGAGTTACTCCCCATTTTGGACCTTTTAAACATGATTAACGGTTTGGATTGTGATTTCGGGACACGTAAGGTGGGGTTCCAAATAAAAAACCAAGAACCTCTAATTACCACACCGATCACTATTCTTCCAAATATCTAACTGTTCATATGAATTTTAGTGATGTTGATGATCTACGATCATCCATTTTTAACATATTTCCCATCATCCATGATGAGTCAAGCTGCCAAATTTTGACCCATAGTCATTTTAGTCCTTTTGAAGAGGGTGAATGGTTCAAGTTTTATAAATGGGACCTATAGAACTCCAAAAATTAAGATCCAATGATATGGAATTCTTTTTTACAAAATATCCCAAAACATACAGGGAGTCAATAACTAAGATTTTACTACATAACTGTGTTGGACCTTCTTAACATGAATAACGATTCGGATCTTGATTGTGGGACCCATAAGGTAGGGTTCCACAACAAAAACCAATTACTCTTAAGTTAGCGCACCGTTCATATTCATCTGCTTTTGTGTTCTATTTTTGCGCTTTGGATTATTCATGAAATCTGACCTGGGGAGATCGGATCCGGGAAGTCAGCTGAAACGATGAGTTTTTTCTATTTTAAGGACCCTTTCTACATGGTGAGATTTGTTTCCAGACTTGGATTTTCTTTAATTTTGAGGAAAATCAATGAGAATTCCTCTGCGTGTACATTACCAAATGTGTCTTAAAAGATGGGCTCGTAAAAGGTCAGTTTAGATTGAAACCATAGCCCATGAGCCTTAGACCTGAATTGTAACTACATCCATTACCATACATGAGTTTGGTCCATCCACACAACCTTTTTAATAACCAAATTCATATTGAGAGTAGTTTCATAGAAATGAGTAATTAGGAGTTCTAAGAAGTATATTCCTAAAAGGAGGGGGTGCTAATGGCTAGGCCAGTCCCGAGCTTGCCCTGGGCCTATCCCGCTTTGGGCTAAGATTGTGTAATGCCCCACCTCATACCCATGCATGATATTGTTCGTTTTGGCCCACGGGCCTCACGGTTTTGTTTCTGATGGGCCTCAACCCATTAAAAGGCCTCATGCAAGGTAAGGGTGTAAGCTCTACATATAACCACATTCACTTTTCTCTCTATAGTCAATGTGGGACTCCGAGGCGTCACAATTGGGACTTAGGTTTTAGTAGATGGGTTGGAATTGGACTTAGTGGTAGAGTATGAAGCCTGGCCCAATTTAAATATACAAATAATTATACGGGAGAGATAAAAGGGAGACTCAAATACATGACTTCTCAACACAAGGTAAAATGAGTAGACTAGTTGAGCTACAATAAGATGCAGTGGGAAATGGTATTTTTATTGTAAAACTCTAACTAAAACTGGGCTCGGGCTTCAACATTTCAAGGTGGGCTGGGCATGGGCTCAGGCTAATAGTTTATAAGTCGGGCCGTGCTTGACATTCCTCGGCCCGGCCTATGAACGGTCTTTCTGTTTGTGCAACGGCATGTTCCACGAAATTGGGCAGAGACAAAATCTGGCGCTTCCTCAACACTATTTGGTGCAGTGCAAAAACAAAGTAGAAAAGGGACTTTTAATGCGCGGTTTCCTCCAAAGATGGAATCCTAGATTGGTAGGAATGCGAGTTTCATGGACGTTAACAAATGTACCCTAAAAATGGTTATTGAATTTTTATTTTTTATTTTTGAAAAAAAGGGGAGATCGTTTGATGTTCATTTCATAGATTTCTCATATTTTCTCCTTTTGCTACATGAAGGACTTAGAGTCGTGTACTCACACAACATGCCACTGATGAGCTAAGCTACAACAAAGACCAGCATCTTCTGTTAGTTTGGCACTTTACTAGCACAGTAAAAGTCAAGTAAAGCCTCTATTTTTTAGACAAGATGTCACATCAAAAGCACTTTAATTTAAAACTCCCTCCATCTTTTTCAAAAAAAAGTCAAAAAGCAACCACCTTTATCCACTAAAATACAAAAAAACTCCACTTTCTCATACCAAAAGTCAAAAAGATTCCATAACAAACAATTAAAAACAAAATACTATCATAACCCACTTATATTCTATTCTCTCTTCAAAAATCAACTTTACTTCACTTGACTCTATTAGTAGAGTTGCCAAACTTTCCGGAATTGGTTCGGGCCCAGAAGGTGGGGTCCGATGGAGTTTGGTCGGGTTGTCATCACCGAGACTCAGGTTTCGCAGATTTCGATCCGCTCGTCGAATTTCGGAGTTCTACACATCGGCGGAAAGCTCTCGGCAAGTAGGTCATGATGAGCTGACTTTTGGGGCAATCAAAGGTCCAGAAATGATAGGTGATTTTTCAAGTGGGCACCCTTGGGTCGTGGGACCCGTTGCTACGATTTTTGATCTACTCATCGGATTTCGGAGTTCTATATATGGACGGGAAGCCCTCGACGAGAAGAACGCGGCGAGCTAACTTTTGGGGGTGATTAGAGATCTAAAAGTGATAGGTGACTTTTCTGGCAGGCGTCCCGGAGATGCGGCACCCATCGTTATGATTTTAAAATTCTGATTTTCACCCCGACAACTAACTTGGTCCTTAACTGCCTTGACTGGTACCTTGCACACTTTGGCTACTTAATTTAATCTCAAGGCATTTTTCAAGGAGGAAAGATGCATCCTAATTTCTTCCAATTATAATTGGTGATTTAGAACCTGCTTGGAACATCATTAACTAGGCTGGCCTGAATCACTCCTCATAAGGTGCCAAAATGAGGTGCCTACACTCCCGTTTGTGATGGCCTTGTAAAAAAGGAGATCTCCCCGATTCTCCAGATGGTGCAAGCCGCGACAATGGTACACAGACCTGGCATAGAGAAGATGCTCCCCATAGTACCGGTTATACGGCTTGGCATAGCGCACCAGAAAGCCAATCATCTTCAACCTTGTGCACAAGTAGCTGACCAGAGCCGGAGCTAGAGCATACCTCCTCCAAAAGCTATTGGCAGGCTGGATAGATGCAGCTAGTATGGACCTCTTTGCATGCAATGGGGAAAATGACTTTGGACAACCAAACGACTAAGTACATAGTGTAACTAGTGTAACGCCCCAATTCCGAATACCGAGAAAACCGTCAAGGTACCCGAAGTTGGCGCGCTGCTTCCCGGAAAATCCAAGTTTTTCCAAGATCGTAGGTCCACAGTGAGGTCCAATTTAAAACTTTTTCAACAATATTATAACAATGGTTAAGTTGCAGAAGCATATGAAGTATAGCGGAAGTGAAGTAACAAAAGCGGAAGCAAATGTAAGTATCACATATCTATGTCAAATGTAACAAGGCTGAAATCCAGCCTATTGTGTCAAGTATGAAAAACCACATGTTTATTACATATTCAACTACTACCCTGCTCACTACAAAAATCACTCAAAACACAACAAAGGAAGTGTACTCTCAAACACCAGGTGCCGGCACTCCGTCCTCTAGCTCGATTGGTCCCCATTCATAGTCACTAGCTACGAGCGCCTTGACAAGCGCGAGCGCACTGTCCTCGTAATCGAGGTCGAAACCTAAGCACCAAGAATAGGTCAGATATAAAGATTTGGCAACTCACGGTATACAAGTAACATATGATGTATGCATCAAAAGAGTAGAGACGATCATATAGTTAGAGAGAATAACAAGATATAGAATCTATGCAATTAAGCAAGATAAGCATTTAAAATCAAAGTAATATGGTATTTAATTTAACACAACATGGCACATTCACACAAGCTGGATACCGCGGGATATTATGTCGCGGCCCTCCCATACTGAACACAGTCGCAGTGGAGAAATCTCACCAGTGCTAGGGAATGACGAGCCCGGCAAATCATACTCATCAACCTCACCACACTCATCACTCGAGAGACCGAACCCGGTATCACACTGTCTGTCTAAAACATAGCTCATCATGATAGCCCACTCATCACTCAACACTCGAAATAGCTCCTACCAGTGATGATTAATCCAAAGGCTGACCTTAGAACAATTGAGTGAATGTCTATGCCGACTCTAGAAAACAATGTAGGTTTGTGTCTATCTAGGCTTTGCCTTATGTGAACAAGATCCTAACAAAGTCCCTAAGAGTAGGGATGAAAGTGGG
Organism: Umbellularia californica; assembly: GCA_028538565.1. NCBI lineage: Eukaryota > Viridiplantae > Streptophyta > Magnoliopsida > Laurales > Lauraceae > Umbellularia > Umbellularia californica. Next base: position 32,134,587 of record JAPQWN010000002.1, read on the forward strand.
TCGGGCCGAGCCGGACTTTGACAGGCCCTAGGCTCGGCCCTAGTATTTTTTAGTAGGCCCTAGCCCGGCCCGAGCTTGAGAGGGCCTAAAAAATCTTGGCTCGGGCTCGACTCTTATTATGTAGGGCCGGCCCTTTGAGCCCGGCTTGATTGAGGCCCTAGGCTCGGCTTGTGAGCCTGGCCCGTTTTATAATGATATAGTTCAATGTTAATGTAGATGAGCATTATCAAACACTCCAATGTTAAGGGAGTCCAATTCCAATACTCCATAATAGTTCAATGTTAATGTAGATGAGCATTATCAAACTCCAACAATAATACAAATCAAATTAAACTCCAATAGCATCATAGAATAAAATAAAATATTTGGCTAACATCATAAAATAAAGGTTTAGGGTTTAGGGTTTATGGATTATTTAGTGCTTAGATTTAGGGTTTAGGATTCATGGATTATTTAGTGCTTAGGGTTTAGGGATTATTTATATTGAATTAAAATTAGGGTTTAAGGTTTAGCGCTTAGGTTTAGGGTTTATGGATTATTTAGTGCTTAGGGTTTAGTGTTTAGGGTTTAGGGATTATTTATATTGTATTAAAACTAAGGTTTATGATTTATGGATTATGTTATATCATATATGTATTACCTACTGTATAGTGTACATATATATATAATATATTTATTAATATATGTAGGCCCTAAGGCTTACAAGCCGGGCTTCATCAAGCCCGAGCTCGGCCCTTTTAAGCAAACGGGCCTCCTCCTAAGCCCTAGCTCGGCTCTTTTGTCTTTTGAGCCGAGCTCGGGCAGAGCCTATAACGGGCCGTCCGCTGGCAGCCCGCGGACGGCCCGACCCACTTTCACCCCTACCTAAGAGGTCCAAGTACCATTTCAATCCATGGAACACAGTCCAGATTCAAGTCCAATCATTAGATCCATACTAAGACCCATCAAATACATGGCCTAGTCTAAAACAGTCCAAATGAAGTAACAAGTCCATTTCCAATAATAAACAGTCCATTCTAATCTATAATGAGTTATAAGTCCATAATAAATAACCTCTCCAACTTAGGGTATCACACATCCATACTTAGGCCATGAAAGAGCTTGCCTAGCCACAGACACAGGTCAGTGTTCACTCAATCACATCACCAGGTCACCTTTAAGAAATCCTAGGTTCAGGTCATCCATTTCCCATTTAATTAACAGTTGTAAGCAATAATAAGGACATAAGGGTAATAGTAATGCAATAAGTGAAATAAACCTCCAAGTAAGAGAGTCAATGGGAAATATCAACAGTCCAACCTAAGTATTGGTCCACATTCAGGTCCAAGTTCATCTAAGGTAATTTGATCTCTAAATGAAGTCTCGGATACCATGGATTCTGTATTTTGTGCTCCAAAAGTTACGCACATTTTTGATGATGTTTAATGATCGAATCATTATTAAATCCATAACCTAGACCCTACTTAGTGGTCTTTACGAGTCAAGGTTGAGCCACACCATTGACTCGTGCTTGGCACATTAATAGGAGTCCATTTGGATGGTCAATGGGCCCCACAAACGATCATAACATCAATATAGGCTGAACTCAGAAATCTCAGTCTGCAGGGTCGGGTCGACCTGCTACATAGAGAACAAGGCTGAAATCGACTTGAACTTTGGTTTTACCAATGTACCCGGTCGACTTGTTGGCCAGCCGGTCACCTTGTACACAGGTATCCTTTGATCAAACGGAGTACAGGTCACTTCCCAGACCTTATGATTTTTAGTGTACTCGGTCGACCTGGCACAGGGGTTGGTTAACCTCAAGCACTGATTTCCTGAGTCTGAAGAAATTTCCAGCTCTCAATTAATTTCCTACATGGCCTGTGTTTTCGGTCGACTGAGCACAGGGTTCGGTCGACCAAGTACACAGGACTGAGAGTCTTGTAGAAAAATAATTGGGACTTAGTTTTTCCCCAATTACAATGTCTCCGATCGACCGCCCAGCAGGTCGGTCAACCAAGCACACAGGCCTGTTACAAATTCCAGACTTCTGGAATTCTTCTTTTTCAACCCAATTTCCATCCAAAACATATCCAATCTCATCCATTCATCATAAAATATGAAAAGCACTTCAATATACATCTAACCATCCATCCTTGGGCCATTGATCTTCCAAATGAGATAAACTCATCCATCAATGGCCAAAAACCATGAAAACAAGCTCAAAAAGGTAGATCTAGCATACATATATCAATTGAATTGAAATTTCAGATAAAAAAAGGAAAACATGCATTCTAAGCTAAATAGGTATATTGCACTTGCCTCAATCCAATAGTTGTTAGACCCTAAGTTGTGTTTGCAATTTGATGTCCAACATTTGCATCATGATCATCTCATTTCATTTCTCATTGGTTTATCTTGAAAATCACAGGATTTAAATCAACTTGCTAAAACTATGTTTCAAACCTTTTGGTTGATTTTAATCTTATTTTGAAAAGCTTTTTTCTTGATAAAACCTTGTCTCAAACACCTTTATATTCTGAGTTTTCAAAAATGATTTCAAAGTTAGATTTTTCAAAACTGAAGGAACTCAGAAATACAACTGACCTGTTGTCGGTCAGCTTGTCGGTTCATGTCGGCTAACCGAGAAAGCGAGCCGAGGTCAACCGATGGTTGTCGGTCCGAATTCCAGAGAGCTACAAATTTCAGATCATCTCTGTCGGTCATCGCGTCGGTTCATGTCGGTCAACCGACAGTTTATAAAAATCCAGACCGAGAGCTTGTCGGTTCAAAATCCAGAGAGCATCATTTTATTCATCTTTGTGCTGTCGGTTCGGTTGTCGGTCCGATGTCGGTCGACCGATAATGGCGGTCAACCGACAATGACAATTTGGTCAGAAAAATTTGAAAAATATGACCGTTGCCATTAGACCGTTGAACCATCGGTCAACCGACCCCTAGTTGTCGGTTGACCGACAGGTATCCGTTGGGCCAAAAATTCTATAAAACTTAGTTCATTCCAAGGTCAAAAGAGGATGATTCTAGAAGCCATTTCTGAGGTGTACTAAGGCAAATCAAAGGGAATGAACTAAGAAGGCCAAAGGATCATTAAGTAAAGCTAAACTTGGATTAAAGAAGTTCAATCACCAAGTAAGCTTTGACTTTTCCTAATCATATGTTTTTATGCATTGTCTAAATTATTGGTAAATGATTTTTAGCATATTAACTATGATATGTTGAATCCATTCTTCTCTTAATCTTTGATTTAAGTTATTGGATTCTTCACCTTGATTCTAATCAAGTTTGTGGTAGAAAACTTCTTAAACATGGTTATCAAAATCTTCAATTTATGTTATAACATGTTTCACTAACTTGTATGAATCTTCCTTGTTGTTTTCAATCTTTAAAACTTTAGTCAAAATACTTTGATTTTGAAAACAACATATCACTTGCATCACATGTTTAGATATAATTAATTTCATACAACCTACAAGCCTTGGATTTTCATATCATCATTAAGCTTGTACTTTGTTCATGTGATTTGCATATCACTTCAATCAAATCATGTTATGTGCATTAAACTTTTAATTGCTTCAAGCATAAACTGATTGAGCTTTCATTTTCAACTTGATTGAAGTTTTCACACACACACATCATGAGCATTCATCTTTGCATTTTATAGTGTGTTGTGAGAGTTGATTTTCACTTTCTCATTCGCCTATTTTAGAGGCAAATTATATCGTGCTTAAATGTATTTCTCTCATAGTGTTTAGACACTTTCTTGAGAAAGAAAATCTATTTGTATGAAAGGTTATTGCTAAGCCAAAGAAAAGCAAATTGTAAAGGTTATTGCTTATCCTAGAAAAGCACACAGATAGGTTGTTGTTTAGCCTTAAAAACATCATTGTAAGGGTTATTGCTTAGCCTTTTGTAAAAGCATAAATAGTGGAAATCCGGTGGGGTGTGTGATCACAAGCCGGTAGTGGATGTAGGCATTGAGGCCGAACCACTATAAATCTTTGAGCAATGGTGAATGACTTGTGGTGATTGATTTGTTTATCTTCCGCACCTTTTCTTGTAATCATCACTAGTTGGAGTTTAATTTGAAGAAAATTAAAATTGGAAATCAATTTGTAGCTCACCCTATTCACCCCCCCCCCCCCCCCCCCCCTCTAGGGTAAGGATCCGGAACTTTCAATAGTAAGAAGATAGAGAGAAAAGAGAGATCCAAGGTCAAAAATGTAAATCCCAGCTCCTATGGCTTTCCAATCACTCACACTAGCCCAAAACTTAGATCTAAGAAGAGCTCTAACACCCAAGCCCACATCCACATGAGAATTGCAATAAGAAAGAGAAATCTAGAGAGAGAAAGAGGAAATTCTAAGGAAACTAAACTAGTAGGGGGTACATACCTTGACGGGAAGAGGAAGAAGAGACTAATAAGATAGAGAGAAATCCTTAGGAGAAATTGCAGCTTGTAGTAGATGATCATCTGCTTTCTCTTGTAGCTAGGGTTCTAAATCTAGTGTTTTTATAGAGAGAAAGGAAGGAGATGAGAGAATTGGTGGGAAATGAGGGAAGAAGAGAGAAAGGAGATGGAAATGAGAGCTGAGAGAAAGTAGCATACGTATGAGATGAGGTTTAGTTATATAGGTTATGTTGGGTGGCTAATGACCAAATGGTCCTTCTCGGTTTAATGGAAAATGAGGATAAGTACAAGGGTAATTGGGTCTTTTGGTAGGGTTTCTAGAAGCTTCTCAAGTGGAAAACCCCTCCTAATAATCTAATTACTAGATAGGGCCTCTAGATAACTAACTAACTCAAACAATTATAAAAGACACCCTATGAAACTTACAAAATACACAAAATGCCTAATTAGGAAAAATACCTATCGACCCTTACTAATCCCTATTAATTAGAATAATTAGATATTATTGGCTATAATATAGTATTCAAATCCAAATTGAGGGTCCACAAGGGGTGGGGCCTCACACATAGCCGCAAGGCGCCTCTTTGGCATACTCTCAAAATAAGTTTTCTCCAAATAAGAAGAAAATTCAGGACAATCCACATAAGAAGTGGTGTACTTTGGTTTCTTTCTTCTGAGACTCGTTGGAAAAGGTTCAATAATTACCACCTTTTTTTCTGAAAAGTCTTCGGGCTTTCCAAGAAAGTAATCCTCTTGCCTAGTCCCTTCGGCAGCATATTTTTTATCCATGCCCACGCTTTAAACTTGTGGCGACTGTCGCGGGACATTTCTGCCAGAGCAAAGACTTGTTGAAACACCACGCGAAGCTGCTCGGTCTTTCTTATAGAAGGGCAAAATAGTTCCACTATCACCATGCAAGCTTCTTTGGCTTTAGAAGGCACCCATCGAGATGTCACCCTCATAACACCAAGTACACTTGGATCTGCGAGAATGTTGCTGCATTGTTCCAAATCTTCCCAGACCATAATTCCCAAACACGGGAAAGGGTGAACCATCCTCTGGGGTTATGTTTCTTGCCAACCTAGGCGTTGCCGTCTCCTCCCAGAATCCCCAAGCCAATGGTCCTGAGCTACAGTACATTGCATCCAACACCAAGAACCATTCTGCATGGAGCCAGCATATCAAATTCCATTATGGCAGATTCCTTGAAGCCAGGTTCCTCATGTTGAAAGATACCGGTTTTGAAGGTATGTTTGCCGGTTCCCCAAGCAATCTTACCATCATCCCTGGCTGGTATGGTCGGCTTGAGGCTCAGAGCTGAGGAACCTCTCTTGTAAGTATGCTCTGTGGAAACTGTAATAGTCTCCTAGATAGAATGAACAAAAGAGAAGGTGATGTGCTCAGTGGAGTGACGCTATTCACGATCACTGCTGTCACAAAAAATGGATCCGGGTTTCTTCAAGGAACCCCTGATGACCATCACTCCAAACAGTGTTTACCAAAAAATCCTGATATAATTGTTTGGTCCTAGGGGAAGTCAGTAACTTGGTCCTAAATCTCTCCATCTCAAGCCCGACAATACTGTCCACATTATGAGAAATATGCTTCATCATGGCACGACCCTCTCACATTATGCTGTGAGGAGAAGGAGAAGCTCGCATAGTCTCAACAGCAGGGACCTGCGGGACCTCAACAGTAGGCCACTTACCTTTGGCAATGACAGCAACATCAGCAGCAGAAGAGGAGGAAACAACATTCTTGTTTGTTAAAAAGAAAATAGAAAATGTTAAATTCAAGAATTTGTAGAAATTTTGGCAACACTTCCCCTTACTTTAAAGGCGGGCCAAAAAAACCCAGAGAAAATAAATGTACTGGATTCTCAACCTCGGCAGGGCAACAAAGTGCTGTTGACACCAAAAATGTCACTTTGCCTTTTCAACATCAAAAAGCTACATGAAGCCGCATCCTACCACAAACAGGCAATGCTAATTCAAGCATCAAATCCTGTCAGAATCAAACAAAAACTGCAAGATCCATCAAAACAGCCAAAAAAAGAGTACATATGAAGTTTTGGGCCATTTCATCATTATTAGGCCTAGCTTCACTCTTCCAGCAACTGAACAGGAGTTCTCGGTGGCTACAGCATCGAAGACATCAGATCTTCGATCAGAGCCCATGGATGGTCTCAAAATACCTCCAAAAGGCTCCGTGTTAAGTTTCAGGTCAAACCGACAACGTTTGACCCTACATCAACCCTCGAGCAGTAAAATCAAGCCTCTTGGCGGCGAGAACCATCGAGGCCATCACTCATCAAACAAAGCACATGGGTGCATGGTCGCTGGTGACCTTGAAAATTCGGGTTGCCGGATTTTCGCCAAAAGACCTTTTTCGGTATTTTTTCGTGTTTCAAGATGTCAGGCCCCTGTGGTTTTTCAAGAATCTAACTTTTGATCCATGGAATCCGTCGATCTTCATCAACATCACGGATCCGCCGTCAAAAGCATGAAATCATCATTGATCGCTTCGAAATCGCCCATCAGCAGACTAAGAAACCACACTTTCTGCCCAATCGATCTAGAAATCGACATGACCGATGGTACCGGCCCACTGGTAGTAATTAATGACTAAAGTTGCATGGTCATTCGACATGATCAGCATGAAGACCCATCAGCGACCATCACAAGAAGAATTTCAAAAAGATGTGGCACGGCCCGCGACTCTTGAAGCACCTCAACGACCACTTAATGCAGTTAAATGACCAATTTTATGTGATAAGTTAATGCGGTCATTAACTCATTATTTCGGAAGGCCCAATCAGAAGCGAGTAAAAAGGAGTTACAAGTCAGCCATAATCATGGCATTAAACCTCATAACTCTTCCCATCATGGAGCTTAAAGGCGATTAAAAGCTCTTAATTCTCAATCAGCCAATCAGAAGCCAAGGAAAAGGAGTTACAAAAATGATGAATTAAAACTTATAACTCCTCCCATCATGTAGCTTTAATACATTTAAGGCTCATAAACCCACCTCATGGCCACCAAAAGCCTATAAAAGGAGGTCATTTCCACCATTCCAAGAGCCAGAAAAAATTGATCGGAAAGATCCTGGAAAAATCAATCAAAAAATCTATACATAAGAGAAAGCTCTGCAAAACTTGCTACAACAACCTCTCCTCCCTTGAAGAAGTTCTGCAGCAACTACAACTACAAGGTGACCAAAAGTCCCTTAAGAGGGCTACCCACCCCCCTCCCCAAGGCCTTCTCCTTCTGTCTCCACGGTTTACACGTGGCTTTTCAACCCGTTTACTTAGCTTTTTATTAGATATAGGACATCCTCTTGGTCTTTATGCTCTAAAAAAATCTGAGGTTTAAGCCGAGCCAAGTGAATCAAAAGCATCCTTTGTTCTCATCTAAAGAATGATGGTGAAGTCCACACATGGCTTGCGACCGTCAATCTGAACGAGTCCCCACAATCTCCTAAGAAGTTAGATCCCATTTTCTTGCTTTTCATTGTATTGTGTATTATTTGAAGAGACATAAAAAAATCACAACTCTTGTCTTTCATTATTAATAAGAATTGTAAATCGCCTTTTACGACAAAAATTACATTTCACGGCATTCAAAACAAACCATGTCTCTCTTCTTAAATATATGTGCAATGGAAAACTATAAAAAAATTGATTTTCTTTTTTACTTACTAAGGTGGATCTACGGACGACCACTTGTCAATTCCAAGTAGAGTAAAAAATCTGGCATACCCGTACAAAAAATGTTGATGCTCACTTCCACCTCCGATTGTGAAATGGTCAGACCCCACGAACTTTCACGTCCGTTAACCTCGGTAGCGTAGCGAGCTGCAAAAAAAGCGAGTCCATCAAATTGGCACACCCTGCGGGACTCGTTCATTTGAGAATATAATGCTTAGAAAAGAAATGTTTGCATATCTTTTTTTTGTTCTATGCTTATACTTCTTTTCTAGATTCCTTGGCCCCTTTCTAGTTGGTGGCCTATGTTGGATTTTGCATCTAAGAAAACATGATAAAGGATTTTATGGAAATTTCTAATTATATCTTTGAGTTTATTTCCACTCTTTCATTTTTTCAAAAAAAAAAAAAATCAGATTTCTCATTTTTGGATTCAACTTTGAGAAACCTTGATCCTTTTCTCTTCGAACTTGATAGCTTGTAGAAATGTTTGAAGCTATCGTTCGTATCAGGGAATAGGCCATTTTTCTCTTTGATAAGCCAATTAGGGATCTTCCAAAAAAAATCAGATTTCTCATTTTGGATGCAACTTTGGGAAACCTTGATCATTTCCTCTTCAAACTTGATAGCTTGCAAAAATGTTTGATGCTATTGTTCGTCTAGGGGAATGGGCCATCTTTTCTCTTTGATGAGTCCGTTAGAGATCTTAAAAGAAAAGAAAATCAGATTTCTCATTTTTGGATTCAACTTTGGGAAACCTTGATCATTTCCTCTTCGAACTTGATAGCTTGCAGAAATGTTTGATGCTATCGTTCGTATCGAGGAATGGGCCATCTTTTCTCTTTGATGAGTCCATTAGGGATCTTTAAAAAAATCAGATTTCTCATTTTTGGATTCAACTTTGGGAAACCTTGATCCTTTCCTCTTTAAACTTGATAGCTCGTAGAAATGTTTGATGCTATCATTCGTATCAAGGAATAGGCCATCTTTTCTCTTTGATGAGTCTGTTAGGGATCTTCAAAAAAATCAAATTTCTTATTTTTGGATTCAACTTTGAGAAACCTTGATCCTTTTCTCTTCGTACTTGATAGCTCGTAGAAATTTTTGATGCTATCTTTCGTATCGGGGATTGAGTTTAGATTCGAGATATCTTGGCCCCTTCCCTTTCAGAATAAAGCTTGTAGAAATGTTTGAGTTGGCTTCCAGATCAGAATACCATTTGGTTTCTTTGACAAATTCGATTTTGACCTTTCAAACTTCCGTCACTTTTGGGTTCTGATTCGAGAAATCTTGGTCTCTTCCTTTTGGAACGAAGCTCGCATAAATGTCTGAGTCGGCTTCTGGATCGGAATACCATTTGCTCTCTTTGATGAATCCAATCTTGGCCTTTCAAAAATATCCGATCTTAAGTCCATCCATGGATGCAATTTCCAAAACTTGTGCCTAGCAGTGCTAGTACGCCCTTTTTGGTCTACTGTATTCGCAACCAACACACTTGTTCCGTCCAACATTTGTGCCTAGCGGTGCTAGTATGCCCTTTTGGGTCTACTATTTTCGCGACCAACACATTTGTACCTCCAACCTTATATTCATCTTACCTCGAGTGATCTTTGCATCTCTATGATTTGAATTAAGGTTTACAATTGCTTCTAGCAGTCACTGGAACGCCCATTCTGGGCCTACCATACTTGCGATTAGAACAATTGCACCTTCTATGGCTTTTTGCCTTCTTCATGTCACTTGAGTCGGTCCATGTCCCTCGAGCAATTTTAAAAGACAAAACCATAGTTTCCCATTTATGATCATTATATTTTTGTGATTACTAATGGATGAGGTCTTGTTTTAGAAATTTTTTGAAACTAACAATGGCAGCTTCTTTAACCATTAGTTTCAACGAAAGCAAGTATCAACTCATGTTTCAACAGAAGCAAAACACGCGCACTCACAAGTGCCCTGCCAGCTGCCAAAGCGTCATCTCTCTTGGTAACTCTCTAAATTCCTGATCGACCTCGACTCCCCGGACCATCGTCTTCGGGACACTGGGATCATTCCCACTTCCCATAGAAGAAACCACACCTGCTAAAATGCAGAAAATCGCCTCTCAACGTGTCCCCGCCATGATACTAAAGGCAAGCATCAAGAAACCCGAAGCCCGCGGCACCCCCGCGAAGCCTCAACCAATAAGCAGCTAGGTCTATCCCAAGACTTGGTCCCTAAAACCTTCGGCAAAACAAAGAAGGTCCCAATCATCCACAAGGGCAGCATACTTGGCCCCTCTCAGGGAGAAATGGTTCTATCCTCTTGCCTACATGAAGGAGGAGAGACCCGCCTTCCGCCAAACAAAGAAATCAACTCAACACGAGCAGGCCTATTTCTATAAGACCAAAATCAAATCGTGCATCACAAGGCCTCTGCAAGAATCTACCAAGGCCTACACTCCTTCGATTCGACCCTTCATTTCTATAGGGGCTGAACTCGAAAGATTCAAAGTTCAGTGCGACAGGCAAAGGACTGGGTCCGGATCCTGTCCATGCCTAGCTTTAAAGAAGACATGCTCGGCTGCTGCGCTCGAGGGCGCACATCCTTCATCGCCAAAGCCCAGCCAAAGCTGACCGAAGCTCCAATTGCTTGTCGTATGCGTCGTCGTGCGTCATATCAACAAAACAAACTAGGGAAGCAGAGGACCCAGCATCCTACACTTCAGGTCTCTAAAAAATGGGTCAAAAAAGAAAGACCCAACGAAGTTGCTATTGTCCATATGGTTGGAAAAACCAAAAGACGCCAGAAGTCGGTAACCAAACTTCATGTCCGACTTCCAGTGACTCGCAGCGTCTCCCAAACACGAAGACACCCGGAAGAATCCCTTGCTCCTTCAAGCCAAGGACAGTGGAGTAATCATTCCTCAAGCTCTTCATAAAAAAAAATGAGCCCCAACTCAGTCACCAGGATGATTTCTTCGTTCGAGTCCCGAAGGATGAACGTCCTAGCTACAAATTCTGAGCTACCTCACAATCCACCTTTTGATGAGAGGCCGCATGCATCCAACAATTGGAGCAAGGTCAGCAAAGGATTGAGACTCTGATGAAGAACATTCTTCTTGCCTTTCAGCATCAAGAAAATAATGAACCTTTGAATCATTAAGATAACGAGGTAAATGGAGAAGACAATGAGTCATGCACCCTTACCAAAAGGGTGTGGACGACATTCTCGCCAAAGCAAGAGAAGAGGATATACTCAAGGAATATGGGATCAATCCACCATATCCCTTATGGATGGACTCGGTCCCATTTCCTACAAAGTTCAAGCATCCTACTCTCCAAACATATACGAGGAATGGATCAGCCAAGCAGCACGTCATCCACTTCAAAATCCTGATGGGAGCTATCGCGGATGAAGATGCCCTCAAGATCCGTCTCTTTGCAAGTACTATAAATGGTACGGTCTTTGACTGGTATTCCACTCTACAAGAGGACTCCATCCAAAATTGGGTCATGCTAGAGACACGTCCTAAGTCACTTCAAAGGTGAAGACCATCCTACTATTATGGCTTAGCTCTACAGCCTAAAACAGGGGGAGAATGAATCAACTTACAACTTCATTTAAAAATGAAAAGCTATGGCGTACAAATGATCTGATGTGTTGCCACAAGCATCGCTAGTCGACATCTGCCGTAATAACATGAGAGCAAGGATTTGCTCCATGATCATTGGCAACAAATCAAAAAACCTGGGAGAACTCCTAGAAGCTTTCATGAGGCTAAAACAGTGATCAAAGACCTTAACAGTCAGAAGTCATCAAGAAAGGAACCGACCGCCATTACAACCTCAAAACCAAATAAAAAAGAGGTCCTCAATGTGTAGACCAAGTCAGCTCCTCAGCCACCAAAGAAAGTTGAAATTAAAGCTGCGGGTAAGAGACATGAACTCTCTGATGCCTTCAAAGAGCGAGTAGAAAAGAAATACCCGTTTGATGAAGATGTGGATGAAATCTTTGGGGTTCTCGTGGAAAACGGTAAACTCATCTTGCCCGACCCTAAAAGACCGACAGATGTTGGGAAAAACAATGATCCTCTATCTTGTCCATACCACCAAATGATCTCGTATCCTCTCAATCAATGCTTTGTTGTGAGAGAAAAGATAACTGAGATGTGGAAAAATAGAGTCATTACCCTTGACAAAAACTATGGGTCTGCCTCTGTCAACATGTTGTCATATGGACAAACATCTAAATCACCAAAGAAGAAGACCACTAATACCTTCAAAAGGTGATAAAAAGAACTCAAGCATCCCAAGAGCTGGTTCCCTACCTTGCACCAGGTGGACAACCTAAGTGGGTGCATCCTAACCTCCTAGAAGATGAAAACTGGGAGGTTGTCAAAACAAAGCCTACATCCTGACATCGAAGGCAGGCTAAGAGACTTTTCCTCAGGCTTAAACAGCAGGAGAAAGCTCAACCAAAACAAGAAGTTCATGAAAAGGCAAAGACTTCCTCTACCAATTCACTGGGGGCAACAGAAAAGTCCTTTCCCGAGACTTCAAAGGCGATACGAAAATCCACTCTCAGTGATTTCATGCCACCTCAATTCAGAAATGAAACGATGCAGAGGGCATCATACTCTTGCAATTCGATAGTTGGGTATTCCATGAATGGATACCAGTCCAGTGACACCTTTGAGTGAAAGGATTCCCTTGAAACAGGAGAATACATCTCCGATGAAGAATGAATTCCCGAAACTCACCTCATGCCAATAATCTAGTAGAACCCCTTACAGCCACAAGGATCCTAGTCTGATGATGAAAAAGACTAAGAGGTTGTCCAAGAAAATGTTGTTGACCCAGCACCTGCCATTGCTCCAGTGGAACCCAACCATGTTGAACCACAAGGAGCAAACGAAGAAGAAGATTTGGCTCCCATGCCTAATCTTGAAGAATATGCGAGGATCTTGCAGCTTTTTACCCTAAAACAAGAGCAAGATCGCATCAGCGAGCCTCGTCGTAACCAAAATCCAGAACTGGAAGTCCCTGAAGACCAACAAGTACCTCTTCCCTCAACTCCTAAAAATGGAGAAAACTGCTGGATAGATGATCCTCTTACTTCCGAGGATGAGTCCGACTACCAACAGTCCATTTTAGGGATGTCTCCTATCGGAGCTACCTGCAATGTGATAGTTTGGAATGATAGTTCCTCTGAAGCCTCGTCTGTTGAGGCCACTTACTCTCAGACCACATTTGGTAGTATATCTTTTGGAGCTACTTCTTCTCAAGTGACTTCCATTGAGATGTCGCCTTTCTAGACTTCGTCTCTTAAGACCGTGACATCAAAATTCACACCCCTCTCGACTGATCATCGTGAAGAAGCTCCAGCTAATGATGCGTGGGCTGATGAATTGATCAACAAAGAAGAAAAGTTGCTGGATGCTGTTAAAGACTTGTTCCTAGAAAATGCTCCATGCAACTCAATCACTGAGGATGGCAACTCTGCTGTAGACACATCCCCAGTAAATGAGAAGGATCAACCCCTTGATCCCGAGGGTGATCTTCCAAACGAAGACCTTTCTCAAAAAGATCTAGAAGTTGGTAGAGGTACCCGCTCTGGCCTGGATTACCACAAAAACTACAACCAATCTTCTTCTACTTATGTAAACCCTTCGAGAAAAGACGTTGTAAGCGCCCAAGTGGCAACAATAATGAAAATGCAGGCCCCATGGAGGCTTTCAAGTATGACTTGATTGAACACTTTAAACACATACATGCACGATTGCACATCCTAGATTTATTACGAATGTTTGCACACAGTCGTGATAATCTCATTTCATAGTTACAAATGTTAAATGTGGATGTAGACAAAGATGCCCACAAGTCCTACAACTTGAAATGGACTATAAGGTAAAAAAATCAGATACTTTAGGAGAAAAGAAGAGAACTGAGGGGTCTTGCACTGAATGCCTCTCGGTTCAAAACGCAATAAAAGCAACAATCGCCTTCACTAAGGAAGACCTCCTACTTGGTGAGACAAGGCACAACCGACTACTGCACTTCACAGGGTACATCAAGGAAATGCCAATATACAGAGTCCAGATCAACCCAGGTTCTGCACTCAACCTCATTTCCACTTCGGCTCTTGAAGAGTTGGGTATCCCACCCAGCAAGTTGAGCCACCCCTTTTAATTGGGACTTAGACTTTCTAGTACTCTAGCAGTTAGTTTCATTTACCCCATTTCCTGATCACATTGGCAAAACCGTGTAAGTTGGGATTTAGCCTCATTGTGATCACCGCAACCACGTGAGGTTGGATCTTTTTAGTGAGCTTTCTCCACAATCACGCTGCACAACCACGCAGTTGAGAGAATTTAGCTGACGTGGTTTGCTAATTTGCTAATATTGTATATTAAACTAGATTTGTCTTGAATTGATCCTTATGCCATTGTTATTATTATTCAAGCATGATCTAATTAGTTAACTTGCATTATAATTTTGCTAAATCTATCTATCATTTATTCCTATTTGAAGCAACATGAAATGTTATTTATATTGAGCTACTTGCTAGGTTATTGAGAAACCTGAATTAGATACACTTGGTATTGTAGGTGACCGATCCCTCCCCTTCTCTCGGAGTTGGAGATTTGGCTGAGGAGCCGTAGGGCATGAGTGAATGGTGTGCAGATGATGTCATCTAGACACCGCACCGTGTAAAGCTTATTTATATATGTATGTATATACATGTATATATATAAGGAAATTCTAAAAAATGCCCCACTTTAAAAACGCCCCTTTTTCCGCCCCTCTTTTTCCGGTCACGGGGCCCATGTTAAGTTAATCTAATCTTTTCACACATACTACCCCCACATGAATAGTCATCTAACTTTTTCTCACTGTTGGATTAAAATCATAATAAAATGATGCCTCTAAACCATTAAATTTTAGGGTCATGGATCAAAAGGTTAGGATGATCTTATGGACTCAAGATTTTGCATATAGGTAGGCCTCATATGGATCTGTCCATCCAATAGACTTCCATGATCACCATGCAATCCAGTGGGCCCAACAAGGAGGGTCGTTTTCTCCTAAAAAATGCCCGAGCGCTGTGTAGCGCTGCCCATATATACATACATACATATGTATAATGTATGTATGTATATACATATATATATATATATATATATATATAATCTTTTGGGTTTTAGGAGTTATATATATTGGCCTTATTTTTGTATGGCCAATGCTAATTAAAATACTTTTGGAATCTTTTGTATATGTTCTAACTTCAAACTGTAATGCAAATGCTCTTTTAGAACTTGTGCACTCTAATATTCACCATTCTTTAATTATGTTTGATAAGTCCTTAAAAATGCATAATTTCATCATCATTTTAAAATTAATTAAGGACTTAATCATCAAATCATGCACCATTTTAGTAAAAAATCATGATTCTATATTTGTGGGCATCAAAGTTTGCATTCGAGTAAAAATTCATTGAAAAGTCGCATTTTCACATAAAATCATGAATTTCTCTATTTCTTGGCATTGAAAGTCACAAATTTCTTATAACTTTATTAACACATGAAATGATGAATTTTCTTTGCACCATTGATTTAATTAAAGAGAACTTAATAAAATGGTGAAATTTTATGCATCTAGTTAGTGTGAATTGGGGCCCGCATCTTGCAATGTTCTTTTCCTACATAAATAGATAATTCGTTGATCATTGATTATATTATTTGTATTTTTGCAGGGAAAATCAATTTCTTGGAGCCTGCGCAAGAAATGAATCAATTAAAGAATTCAAGATGGATGGCCAAAATTCAAAACAAAACAAGAAAAGAAAAGAAAACAAAGGAGTGCAAAAAGATATGGATGTCCATGCATTGGACGTTCCAATGTTGTGTGCACATAGTGGGGCCTACTTCCTTGGTTGCTATGAGATTAAATTCAGATTTAAGGATCTTTCCAAGAGAGAAAGTGGGCTCATCTAAGGATATTTTTCCAGCCATGAAGAGTTCAAAAGATTGGAAGATCTTGCTAAGCAATCCAAGTTGGAAACAAATTCAAAGAGTCCAAGATTTTATCCAAGATGACACCACAACTTGATCCAATCAAACAAGTTTCCAAGCTTTGAAAACTTTCAATCAAAGAGAATTATCTATACAAGTGTTAGACGTCCAACACTAGCCACCTACAGTTGTATCACACCCACACTTGGGCTCATCTCCATTGCAAGTTTGAAAATTGAGTCAAGAAAGAAAGGAAAGAAGAGAAGGAAGAAGCACTACAACAATTTGCACTTTTAGCGACGTTTTTTAGCGATGCTTCTATAAATTCGTCGGAGAGTACTCTTTACCGACGCATATAATTTCGTTGCTAAAAGTTTAACTTTTACCGACGTTTTAAAATAAGCGTCGCTAAAAGTGGGCCTTTTATCGACGTTTTGTTTGGAAACGTCGGCAAAAGAGACTACCATTCTTTCAGTGGACAGCAGAAAATGATACTCTTTTATCGACGAATAAAAAACGTCCAAAAAATCTAATTTTACCGACGTTTTCTTGTGAAACGTCGGTAAAGGATGACACTTTAGAACTTGAAAATGAGGTCTTTTACCAACGAATTAAAAACGTCGGTTAAATCTACTTTTACCGATGTTTTTTTATAAAACGTCGGTAAAAGATCAATTGTAGACATTCACCGACGTTTTTTAAAACGTTGATAAAAAATTAATTTTAGAAACCCTAATTTTAGAACTGCATAGGAATTTAGGAAATGAAGACGTTTACCGACGAATTGGAAACGTTGGTAAATCCCTTCAATTTTCCCACACGTTTTTCTTCTCCCGCCACGAAAATCCCCCTTTTCTCATCTGTTTGCTATTTCTCTCTCTGTCTCTCTGCTCGCTCGATCTCTCTCTCGCTTGATCTCTCTCGCTCAATCTGGTCTCTCTCTGCTCTCTCTGTCGCTCTCGGTCTCTTTCTCTCTCTCGCTCTCTCTCTGCTCTCGCTCTCCCTGCTCTCTCTCTGCTTTATCTCTCTGCTTTCTCTCTCTCTCTGCTTTTTTTCTCTCTCTCTCTCTCTTTGCCCGAAACCGATCGCCGCTGCCTCTGCTCGGTTCCTCTCTGCCTCGCCGATTCAAGACTAATTTCAGAGAAGGTATACGAAACTCTATGAATGTCTGTATTGTTTGGTTTTCCTTCTTTTTCATTGCAATTGATTCACTTGGATTTTCTTCTTTACAAAATTTCAGGTATTCAAGCTGCTCCGAGGAAGCAGGCCGTAACTGCAGCATTTTAGCTTTGTGAAAGAGCCACTTCTGGAAGTAATTTTGGTACTCCTTTTTTAATTTTTTGAATATGAATGGATTTTTGAAGTGAAGATTTTGTGATTTTACGTTTTGAATGTGTATATAATTAGAAATGTAGAAATATAGAAAGTTTGGGTTCCTGCCCTTTTAGTGGTGCAGCCATACTGTTTGCAAAAACATTGAAAATATGCTGGTATTTTGCTTAGGGAATCTTGCAAATAAAACTTTGATGATACATGGAACTATCTTCCTTATTAATGTGATACTCTTTCACAATCACCTTTTTTGGCTGGAAATTTCTATCGATCATCTTGATCATGGGCCATTGTTTCAATTAATTGCCAAGTATAGAGCATTACCATGCGGATTCCATCAATCAGATGAAAATAGATAAGGCAGGTTTGTTATGTGTAATGGTCAGAAATATAGATGGTTACATGGGCTATACACCATCATATTTGCCCATGTCAAGCAAAATGAGATTGTCAAATGAAAAAAAAAAAAAAAAGAAGTCCATGACACCATATTTATGCCTAGAGAAGGTTTGATAAGTTTGACTGAAACAACATGGTCACAGAGTAAGATGCCAGACTTAGTTGGGTCTCAATGATGGAAATGGTAATGTGGCAGGGAGAAATCAATCAACATGATCAGCATCCATATGCTACACGATAAGTATACAACCATTCTGCAATAAATATTATGAATAGTTACACAATTCATTGGCTATTACCCTTTAGGACTCATCTTTGACCACAACCCCATCAGCTTTATGGCAAAATAGTGACAACAGCTCTTTATTATGGAACTGCTTTTAGGTGGTTGTTTTGTGGTCAATGGTTAGATGAATGTAATTGGGGTTGGGGTTCTAATAATAAAATGGATACTGTAGCGGGTGTCGTGGGGTGCCTTTATATCCTCAATGGCGTAATTTTCACATCATTTTGAATTTTTGCAATATAAGGATGTATATATTTTCTGTTAGTTCAATACATTGAACGTGCACATGAAAAAAAAAAAAAAAAAGAAAAAGAAAAAAGAAAGATCTCAACAAACCTCATTAAATGAAAAAAAAATTTGTCTCTAGAAGCTGGATTTATCAATAGTCATTACTCTTGGAGAATGGCTTGTTCAAGGAGAGCCTGTAATACAAATTTTCTCCAAAGCTTATTCTACTACACCCAAGCTATGCTTGAAGCCAATGAAGGTCCAACGAAGGCTAAGCCCATTTTGGAAGGGGCCATTTTCCTGTTTTGGATGTGGGGACTGGGGGTGGCTTTGTTGAGGCTAAGTATTCTGAATAAAGCTAGAGGGGATTCACCAGTGAAAAAAGTTAAAGGGTGACAAGCTGAAAGTAGGAATTCAATTTTCTTTTTGATGTCATTGTTATTGCTTAGCCATTTAGGTTCTTAGGAGATACTTACTAATGACAATCAGCCTATACTTGAGACATTGTGAAATCACAATGGTAAAGCCTATACAAACTTTCTTATTCATAGTTTTGGTCATTTCAATTTTCTATAAGTACAAATACTAAATCAATCAATTTCTATATTTTAGTAAGTAATTTAAATACACTCTTCCACAAATTTTAAGAAGTATATCTTCTCCGCTCTTGCACATGCTTAAAAACTAAAACAATACTAAACAACCCAACTCCTCAGGCTGAACATTGCCAAAACTTCAATTAGAAAAACTATAACTACAAAATCCAACAAAAACATAGAGACAGATATTATACAAACTTTTAGGGCATATGGATGCTATATATTGGTGTTATTTACTTTTTAAGTATACTTTATGTTGTACATAATGGATGTTGATCTATTAAAGCATCACACTTGGCATAACATAGGTAAGAAAATTGGTGAGGGGAATGATGGGAAGATCTACTCCTTAGGCACAAACACCAATAATAATAATAATAATAAATCAGTCCTATAAATCAATGAATGTATTCCAAAGAACTAGTGAATGTTGTTGGTACCGTGAGTTGCTACCTTTGAACTTGAATATGATCCGTCCAAGCCACGCAAATTTTGCACTCATCCAACTATTAGTCACTCTTGGATTAAATGATGCTTCTCTAAAATGATTAAACTCGAGGGTGATCGATGAAAGGATTTGGATGATCTAATAGAGTCGATATTTCAACTTAGGTTTCATTCAAATCTGTTGATCCCTCACTCCCTCATAATTGGCATGCTTACGAGAGGTGACCTTTTTTTTATAACTCGGGGTATCTCCTGCCCAGCCCAGTCTAGGATAGGAGCCTTTGGCCCTGGGCCCAAGGGACACTCAATTCTAAACATGTGAGAACTAAGTAGCATCACACTAGGAGATAGGCTGTTTGTTATTTTAGGTAGATTCCATGGAGCAGTTGTTTAACCATTTAACATTTATGTTGAGGTATATTGCTGCATTTCTAATATTCAAACCAATAGTATAAATGAGTCTTCTTTTATGGTACCAAGTAACAATTATTCACTTGTAGGTACCCAATGAGATTTTTTTTATTTTTTATGCAACATGTGTTATGTTCGGCTTGTTTGATATTGTGAAGGCTCTATTTAGTGAAGTGAGAGGAAAACTGGAAACACAAGATATTGATCTTATTATGAATTGAAGACTTCTAAGATAAATAACATATTTATCTTCATTGGAAAACAGAATTGAAGTAGGCCCAATGAGCTGGACCTCATAAACACATTCAATCTATTCAATATTGGTGAGCAAATTCTATTTCTAATTTCTAATTTCTAATTACTTGTGATTAGGTCAGATATGGACAGGAGTTGGATATTACATTATCAGAACCGATTTAGTGCGGAGTACATAGCTGGGGTGATCTCATTTATTGATTTTGCAAAGGCGAATTCGGGAGGGGCAGTGTTGATTAATTGCCCGTGTAACGATTGCTGTAACTATCGAAAGCAAGACTATGAAACCGTGAGATGTCATTTGTACATTCATGGAATGATGGTCTCATACCTACGGTGGATATATCACGGAGAACCTATAGTTCAACCCGATGATTAGAATGATAGCGATGATGAATCAGAAGAGAATCAGGATGAATACGATGAGTTGATAGAGGACCATCGTAGGGGAACTTAATTGGAGGAAGATACTCAAGAGACGGATGACGTGCATGATTTTGAAAATTTGTTGAAGGCTTCACAGCGTGGCCTGTACCCAGGATGTAAAAGCTCAGATACTCTGTTATCATTTGTCATCAAGATATTGCATGTGAAGGTAAAAAGTGGGTGTAGCAACAAGTTGTTCGACAAGGTCCTGCAGATTTTTAAGGACTTCTTACCTGAAGGTCATGTGGTGCCGGCCTCAGTTTACGAGGCAAAGAAATTATTTCGTGACTTGGGCATGGGATACAAGAACATAGATGCCTGCAAACACAATTGTGTGTTGTATTGGAAGGAGAATGCTCAATTGGATAAATGTCCAGAATGTGAAGAGCCTAGGTACAAGGTCAATGATGGCAAGCGAAAGAAGATCCCTCATAAGGTGCTCCGTTACTTCCCATTGACACCGAGGTTACGCAGATTGTATATGTCTAGGAAGACAGCCACAGAGATGAGATGGCACAGTGATAAGCGCGTTGACGATGGGATAGCGCGGCATCCGGCTGATTCAGTGGAATGGAAAGAATTTGATAAGAAATATCCAGAGTTTGCCCAAGAGACACGTAATGTGAGTCTGGGGTTAGCCACCGATGGATTCAATCCTTTCGGTAACATGGGCACCTCTTATAGCATGTGGCTTGTCATACTTATGCCCTATAATTTGCCACCATGGATGTGCATGAAGGAGTCATTCTTGATGATGTCATTACTTATTCCAGGACCAAGCTCACTGGGAAACGATATCGATATATATCTTAGGCCCTTGGTTGATGAGTTGAAGGAGCTGTGGGATCATGGTGTATCGACTTATGATGACTCCACTAAACAGACCTTTCAAATGCATGCGGCTGTAATGTGGACGATAAATGACTTTCATGCCTATGGTAACTTGTCTGGGTGGAGCACAAAAGGTTATAACGCTTGCCCCTCGTGTAACGACAGCTCGTTAGGGGTGAAGTTGAAAGATAAGATTGGGTATATTGGCCATAAAAAATACTTGGAACTGAACCACCATGGCGTAGAAGCAAGGCCTTCAACGGTCAGCCTGAGCGTGAAAAGATTTCTTTGGATTTACCGGGGTAAAAGGTACTAGATCAGCTAGAAGAACTAGCGCCGATCAAGTTTGGCAAGAATAACAAAAGACCGCGTGACTTCGGAGAACTGAATTGGACAAAGAAAAGCATCCTATTTTAATGGCCCTGCTGGAAGTGCAAAAAACTCCGACACAACCATGATCCTATGCACATTGAGAAGAACATATGTGTAGCTTTGGTTGGAACAATTTGGGGCATAAAGGGCAAAAACAAGGACACCGAGAAAGCACGTAAGGATTTGAAAAATATGGGCATCACGCCAGAGTTGCATCTAGTGGAGAGGGGCGATGGATCCAGCTTGAAGCCACATGCCTCGTACACTTTGGAGATAAAACATAGAGATGGATTTTATGAATTCTTGAAGTCGATCAAATACCCAGACGGCTATGCGGCGAACCTCTCGAGGTGTGTAACCTCGAAAAATGATAAATTAGCTGGCTTAAAGAGCCATGATTGCCACATCCTTATCCAATGCATCCTTCCTATTGGCATGCGCGGCTTTCTGAATAAAGATATCTGTACAACATTGTTTGAGTTAGGCAGCTTTTTCCAAGACCTCTGCTCGAAAACACAAAGACGCGATGATTTGAAAAAATTGGAGGAGCAGATAGTTTTAATATTGTGCAAGCTGGAGAGGATTTTTCCTCCTACTTTCTTTGATGTGATGGTTCATCTATCGGTTCATTTGCCACGCGAGGCCGTGCTTGGTGGACCGGTGCAATATCAGTGGATGTACCCGATAGAAAGGTAATAGTTGATGACTATTGATTAATTTTTTATGTATTAGTGCAACTAACTGCCTTGCATTGAAAATCGTAATTGTTATCATTGGTTGTCTAAAGGTTTCTAAAGACCTAAAAGGGTACGTTCGCAACCGAGCTCGGCCTAAGGGTTAGATCCTGATATCGTTCTTAGTGATGAGTCAGCAGACAAGGATGGCCAAGACGAGGATGAAACACCGGCGGAGTACGAAAATGAAGAAGAAAATGATGTTCATAGTCATGAAGATGATGACATGGAATCGGGAATGATTTTCTAAAACTTAGGCTCGAAATCGGCCCGCCGGGGGTCCGGAACGGGAGCCGGCCCCTGGAAAAATCGGGAACCGGCACGAGCACGTTGCTCGAGGGTAGAGTGATTTGTACGAACTTACGGTTCGCCGATAGGACTCCCTGTTAGAGAATTAGAAGCGAAAATCGACAATTTTCCAACACTTAGGCTGGAAAACGGCCCGCCGGGGGTCTGGAACAGGAACCGGCCCCCGGAAAAATTGGGAATTGGCACGAGCACCTCGCTTGAGGGGTAGAGTGACTTGTACGAGCTGACGGTTTGCTGATAGGACTCCCTATTAGAGAATTACAAGCGAAAATCGACGATTTTCCAATATTTAGGCTAAAAAACGGCCCGCCGGGAGTCCGGAAGGAGAACCGGCCCCAGAAAAAATCGAAAACTGGCACGAGCACCTCGTTCGAGGGGTAAAGTGACTTGTAGGAACTGACGGTTGGCAGATATGACTCTCTGTTAGAGAATTAGAGGCGTAAACATCGGATTTTCAGACACTTAGGCTCGAAAATGTCCCGCCGGGGGTCCAGAATGGGAACCGGCCCCCGAAAAAGTCGAGAACCGGCACGAGCACCTAGCTCGAGGGTAGAGTGACTTGTAGGAACTAACGATTCGCAGATATGACTCTCGGTTAGAGAATTAGAGGCCTAAACATCGGATTTAACATCGGATTTTCCAACACTTAGGCTCGAAAACGGCCCGCCGGGGGTTCGAAATGGGAACCGACCCCCGGAAAAATCTGGAACTGGTATGAGCACCTCGCTCGAGGGTAGAGTGACTTGTACGAACTGACGGTTCGCTGATAGGACTCCCGGTTAGAGAATTAGAAGCGAAAATCGACGATTTTCCAACACTTAGGCTCGAAAATGACCCGCCGGGGGTCCGAAATGAGAAGCGGCCCCCGGTAAAATCGGGAACCGGCACGAGAACCTCGTTCGAGGGTAGAGTGACTTGTAGGAACTGACGGTTCGCTGATAGGACTCCCGGTTAGAGAATTAGAAGCGAAAATCGATGATTTTCCAACATTTAGGCTCGAAAACGGCCCGCCAGGGGTCCGGAGCGGGAACCGGCACCCGAAAAAATCAGAAACCGGCATGACCACCTCGCTCGAGGGTAGAGTGACTTGTACGAACTAACGGTTCGCTGATAGGACTCCCGGTTAGAGAATTAGAAGCGAAAATCGACGATTTTCCAACACTTAAGCTCGAAAACGGCCCGCCAGGAGTCCGGAACTGGAACCGGCCCCCGAAAAAATTGGAAACCAACACAAGCACCTCGCTCGAGGGTAGAGTGACTTGTACGAATTGATGGTTCACTGATAGGACTCCCGATTAGAGAGAATTCGAAGCGAAAATCGACGATTTTCCAACAGTTAGTCTCGAAAACGGCCTGCAGAGGTTCCGGAACGGGAACCGGCCCCCGGAAAAATCGGGAACCAGAACGAACACCGAGCTCGAGGGTAGAGTGACTTGTACGAACTGACGGTTCGCTGATAGGACTCCCGGTTAGAGAATTAGAAGCGAAAATCGACGATTTTCCAACACTTAGGCTCAAAAACGGCCCGCCGAGGGTTCGGAACGGGAACCGGCCCCCGGAAAAATTGGGAACCGGTACGAGCAGCTCGCTAGAGGGTAGAGTGACTTGTACGAACTGACGGTTCGCTGATAGGACTCCCGGTTAGAGAGAATTAGAAGCGAAAATCGACGATTTTCCAACACTTAGGCTCGAAAACGGCCTGCCGAGGGTCCGGAACGGGAACCGGCCCCCGGAAAAATTGGAAACCGGAACGAACATCGAGCTCGAGGGTAGAGTGACTTGTACGAACTGACGGTTCGCTGATAGGACTCCCGGTTAGAGAATTAGAAGCGAAAATCGACGATTTTCCAACACTTAGGCTCGAAAACGGCCCGCCGAGGGTCCGGAACGGGAACCGGCCTCCGGAAAAATTGGGAACCGGTACGAGTACCTCGCTAGAGGGTAGAGTGACTTGTACGAACTGACGGTTCGCTGATAGGACTCCCGGTTAGAGAATTAGAAGCGAAAATCGACAATTTTCCAACACTTAGGCTCGAAAACGGCCCGCCGGGGGTCCGGAACGGGAACCGGCCCCAGAAAAATTGGGGAACCGGTACGGGCACCTCACTCGAGGGTAGAGTGACTTGTAGGAATTGACGGTTGGCAGATATGACTCTCGGTTAGAGAATTAGAGGCGTAAACATCGGATTTTTCAACACTTAGGCTTGAAAACGTCCCGCCTGAGGTCCGGAATGGGAACCGGTCCCCGAAAAAATCGGGAACCGGCACGAACACCTAGCTCGAGGGTAGAGTTACTTGTAGGAACTAACGGTTCGCAGATATGACTCCCGGTTAGAGAATTAGAGGCCTAAACATCGGATTTTCCAACACTTCGGCTCGAAAACGGCCCGCCGAGGGTCCGGAACGGGAACCGGCCCCCGGAAAAATCGGGAACCGGTACGAGCAGTTCGCTCGAGGGTAGAGTGACTTGTAGGAACTGACGGTTCGCTGATAGGACTCCCGGTTAGAGAATTAGAAGCGAAAATCGACGATTTTCCAACACTTAGGCTCGAAAACGGCCCGCTGGGGGTCCGAAACATGAACCGACCCCCGGAAAAATTGGAAACCGGTACGAGCACCTCGCTCGAGGGTAAAGTGACTTGTAGGAACTGACGGTTTGCTGATAGGACTCCCGGTTAGAGAATTAGAAGCGAAAATCGACGATTTTCCAACACTTAGGCTCGAAAACAGCCCGCCGGGGGTCCAAAACGGGAAACGACCCCCGGAAAAATCGGGAACTAGCACGAGCACCTCACTCGAGTCAAAATTAACTTGCAGGAAGACAGCTCGTAAATCGGACTCCCAGTTAATGAATTAGACCTAAAAATGTTGGATTCTTAACACTTAGTCTTGGAAATAGGCCGTTGGAGGTTGAAAACGGGAATCGGCAATCGGACAGCCCAGAAACCGGCACGGGTATCTTGTTCAAGGCCGAAGTAACTTGTTGGAATTTACGGTTAGTGAATCGGACTTCTGGTTATCGAATTAGACACAAAAACCGCCCGATTCTCAATACTTAGGCTGGAAAATAGGCCGCCGAAAAACTTAGGAAAAGATATTTATATATATATGTACATGTTTATCTTTCATAGTTTCATTCGTTGAAAAGATTCTAATGTTATTGTTTTTTTTTCATTGCAGATTGATTAACGCATTGCGGTCAGTTGCAGACTTTTGGGGGTGTTTTATTCTTGTTTGTTTATTTGTATATGTATATTAAATATTTATTTTGGACTGTATCATTGTTGATTATAATATTTGGTTAATGAAATGAATGATTAGATGAAAAATGGCGATGATTGTTTGTTAATTTAGCACCTTTTGTTTTAATGCATTTTTTATATTGAATATAGGTAGATGAACAGGTATACTTCTGATACAGGTGTATAAACAGCTTTACAGGAAAATTATATTACAAAAACGAATATGGTATTTAGCACCTTTTGTTTTAATGAATTTTTTATATTGAATATAGGTAGATGAATAGGTTTACTTCTGATATAGGTGTATAAACAGCTTTGCAGGAAAATAATATTCAAAAAACGAATATGGTATTTAAAAAAAAAAATAAAATCACTTTTACCGACGTTTTATTTTCATCGGTAAAAGTGGTTTTATTTTTAATTTCTATTTTACCGACGAAACTAAAACGTCGGTAAAAGTTGTTTTATTTTTTTATTTTTCCTTTTCGCTTTACCTAAGAAAATAAAACGTCGATAAACGTATTTTAATTTTTTATTTTACCAGACAAAAATAAAACGTCGTTAAAAGTTTTTTAATTCCTTTTTATTTTACCGACGAAAATAAACGTCGGTAAAAGTCATTTTGGTTTTCGTTTTTTTTTTCTTTTTTTTTGTACCGACGTTTTATGTTCGTCGGTAAAAGTGCCGATGAAAACAACCGTCGGTAAAAGTATTTATTAAATTTTTAGAAAATTAAAATAATATTACCAACGTTTTGAAAACGTCGGTAAAATTCAAATAATCGCCGGTAAAGAGCAAATTTTTGCCGACGAAAATATATTTCGTCGGTAAAGACCTTTACCGACGTTTCAGTGACTTTTGGCGACGAAAAATGTCGTCGCTAAATGTGCAGTTTGTTGAAAAAAATTCAAGAAAAGATGATCAACAAAACAGGCACATCCATTGCTTGGTTTTATCCAAGTCATACATTATTCAAATCATGACAATCCCACATGGACCACAAGCCATCAAAGCAATATAAAAAGAACACAAAGAGCTGGACGTGCAGAATATATATCACCACATTACCTTGGATGACCAGCAACCAGCCCCTCCTCCATCACTTTTTCTTCATCTCTCATCCCATCACAACTTTATCCAAGGCCTTCCCTAAAGCATACCACCACTTGGATTTTTACACCGCCGCCATTGCTACCGTCGTTCTACCATTGGACCAGTCATTCACCATCTTCCCTTGCTTGGATTTCAGATCGCAAAATGAGAGCCAGTTGGATCGTCGTTCAAGACCGTGAGTCCTTCTCCTTAGTGTAATATTTCATGTGTCTAGGGTAAGGTTGGATGCACTTTATTTTGATTAAAGTAATTTTGTAACGGTTATTTTCTTGTAATGGGTCTTTCATTAATAAATCAAGTTTTTCTTGATGGCATCAAGCAAAGTAACTATTGCAATATTTTAGAATTAAAATTCATTTTTTATTCTCTAATTTTATTCTATTTTATTTTTATTTTTATGCAACTTAATAATTATTGCAATTGGTTGGACTGACAAATCTTATGGTGAATGTAGCAGTTAGATTAGGTTTCTAAATTAGGATTTTTCTTTTTCTATGATTGTAATTAATTTTTTAGACTTGTAATTAATTTTTTTAATTAAAGTAGGATATTTGATTTGTATATTTTTTTAGGCTAGAACTAGTTTTTCAATAGGACAGGTTTTGCGCGATTAATTACTCCATATGGATCAACCTTGCACTTAGGGCCTACAATCAATGTTCAACATCACGTCTATTGTCTATTACACTAGCTCCCACTGTAAACTTCATTGGCTCAAGGTATTTGGAACGTCCTCACACAAAGAAATCTGTGAGAATCATATGTGTGTGCAAGCAAAACTTTATGGCAATGCCTAGGGCTTGTTTGGCATCTCTACTCTTTTTTTTATACATCCATCTAAAATAGAGCCATTAAAAAAAGAGCCATAAAAAAAAGAGGTTAGAATAAAAAAAACGCATTTGATAACGTACGAATCTATTTTAAATAACTCGCCTCTATATTTTAAGACCCAAAAGCTCTATTTCTCATCTGCCCATTTTTGGAGTATTTGAATTTTAGAGGATTTGCCTCTAATTGTCTAAAGCGGATAGAGTCTAGAATCTTGTGCCAAATGCTCTAATTGTTTAAACATCTGTCCAATTTAGACATTTAGAGAAATAGAGGCATGAAATAGAGATGCCAAACATGATCCTAGTGTGCACAATCGTGGCCTCGGAGTGCAGACCGTGTCAACAGTGATTCGGTCTGAGGATATGATAGGTTTCGTGATTAGTGAAGATGCAAAAGAAGTCTAGCAATAATATTGGAAACCTTATCTATGCACAACCAAGTTCAAAAAAACTAATGAAAAAGAAATTATCAAAAACACAAACAAAAGAAATATTAGCTATAAAATACAATGTTCTTTTTTTTCTTAGAAGGCAAAAGTATAAAAAAAGGGACATCATAAGAAATAGAAAATGCTAATATAATAATTCAGAATGAAAGAAAACAGAAACAAAGAAGAATAGAATAAAACATTAATTTACATTTACCCATTTTTACAAGATCAAGTGTCACAAAAAACAATCCTGAGAGGTAGCTCAGTTGGCTTAGGACTACGGTTTGCACCTGGAGGTTGAGGGTTCGAAACTGTACTTCACATAGGGGCCACAATTAAGGTTGCAAACTGGACAGTTCTGGATCGGAACCATAGTAGACCCAGATCCGGACCCGTTTCTAACTAACGGTTCCGGATCCGGTTTTGACTCAGAACTTATTTTGTTGGTTCTTGACCCGATTTCGATAGGAAAACCTGGATTCTGTTCTGGAACCAGGTCCGCCTAGAGGACTGTAATCTAGTTCCAAAATCGATTCTAATTTCTCTTTATTCTTTATTTTTCTTAAAATAAGCATATCATTCAACTTATAACAGTGAATCAAGTCTACTACCTCCAGTATTATACATAAAAATGTGAAAAAAAAAAAAAAGAAGAGAGAGTTGATTTTGAGGTATAATTTCCAATATCAAAGGCTCAAATGCCGAGTCCCGGGTCCACGAGTCGAAACCTAAATGGATCCGGAACCGGACCCGCTTATCAATCGGCAACTAAATTGGGTTCCGGATTCGGACCCATTTGTGAATCGGAATCTAAAATAGGCTCCAAACCTGATTTTTTGCGGGTCGAAACTTTCGGATAATCAGAGAATCAGATACCCGTTTGCATCCCTAACCACAAGGGATTTACCTAGGTAGGGATTATCTTGGCCCAAAGGGTTGGGACACCCTCCGTTATAAAAAAAAAAAAAAGTAAACACAATAAACCAACTTGACCAACAGTAAACGGCTCATCTATGACCAATTGACCATTTTTCTTAAGTTGTAACAATAGTTATTAATAAATTACAGGAAGTAAAAAAACAGACTTAGATTCAGTGGCATTTTGATCAATTTAGATGAAATACTCTGGATTATGACAAGTTCAATGAATGCCATATTATAATATTGTCAAATTAACGAAGGCGATCATCAAAAACAAAAAAAAAAACCAAATGATTTTATGTAAATGTTGTATATTAGAGGTAGTTTATTATAAATAAATCTTCCAATCATAAAATAGAAAGATTTTCAGAATTTGGCCATTCGTCGCGAAGGGTCCTTGTAGATTGTACAGCACAAACTTGGTCTTCCCGCTACTTTTTAAATTTTTTTGTACTTTTTTTAAGAGACAATAGCGTCGCCCAAAAAATTTTGGGTGCGTCACCCCTCACATCTTCTTCTTCCATCTCCTTCCTATTTCTTGATAGCCCACACTCCATTTCTCACCCAACCCGTGAATACAAGTTTTCCACTATTCATATTAGTGGTAAAGCTGCGAATATAAGTTTTCCACTGTTCATATCAACAGTGGAAAAGAAGCGGATATAGGTTTGCCACTGTTCATATCGATGCAGAAAAGCTGCGAATACTGGTTTACCCCGCCGAACATCCTTTCCCTCTCTTGTTTTCTCATGGATGGGTTCATGGGTTGAGGGTAAGCTCTACATGATGATGTGCGAGTGATAAGTCCACGAAATTGTAGTTTTCATTCATCATTTTATGTGACTTTGTGGACTTAATTAGAGTATTTTCCTTTAATTTCATAGAATTTTACAATTTCATACATTTGAGCATTAAAGTTTGAATTTTAGTCAAAATCATCAATCTTTCATGAATTTTATGAAATCATAGATTTACATCATCTTAGGGTTACACCAATTAGTTTTTTTTATTCTTGCATCATCAATTAGTTCATGAAAAATCATACAGTTTGGTGTGTTCATGTGCATGATTTCATTCGGGTCCCATGCATGACATTTATAAATTTTATACATTTTATGGCTGAATTATTTTTTTTATTCTTGTACGGAATCTTCAGTTTTTTTGAGACCCACTTGAAGAGAAATTAGAGAAGAAAGAAAGAGAAAAAAAATTAAAAGAAGAATAGTCCATTTTATGTTGCAAGTCCAAAAATGGGGTCCACCATGCATTCAAAAAGTTGCTTCAAATCTGATTTTCAGATTTAAGAATTTTTTTATGAAGATCCAAGTGGGCCCTTGCAAAAAATTAAAAATGCAAATGGAAAGTCAGAAGAGTATGCAAAGGAAGAAAGCAAAATTGGAAGGAGGCTCACGAAGAAAAATAAAGAAAGTGCCCAAGCACTTTGGAAGTCTAACCAAGGAGTCCCCCACATGCATAGACGCTCTATATATTTTTAGAGATTTTTTCTTATGTGCACAACTTTTGATTTTCTTATCCACATCACCAAGCATTCTTGGGAGATATTTTTGGAATCATATAAGGAAAGTGTATGCACCAAGGACATCTAAATTAAGAAAGAGAATCATCTCTGTGTGGGGATATTTCTTCCCTCTTATCCTCCCTTGCCAAGTGTATGGCCCACAATGGCCTGATGGGACTGGGCCCAGAAGTCAGGCCCGATGGGACTGCAGAGTGGGCTGTGATGGGATCAGACTCTGATAGAGCCTCCCTCTTGTCCCCTCTCTTCCTCTATGTATACACAGCAACAGCTCCAGAAGCTAGAGGACCAACAAACACCACACTCACTGGTACGCCATTTCTTCTCCCATTACATCTCCTACCTCTGTTCTAGTTCTGCACCTGCAACTAACAAAGGCATCAGAGAACCCTGCGCTGCCCAAGCCAGGGTCCTCTGACTTTCTCCTTTTTCCCATTTCAGGCTCGAGGCATCGGTTCTCCTATCATCATCGAGGAGCTGCACTCTCCATTCTCCTCCAGTGGGCCACAAATTCACTCCCCCCCGGGTCCGTGAGTTTTTGTGCGCTTACAATTGGCGCCGTCTGTGGGGAATCGATCAAAAAGCCATCTTCCCAACTTCTCAAACACCATGCCTCGAAGAGCCAGAATGGGACGAGTTGATTTCAGCAGCGGTTCTTTCTCTTTCTCTTCCTCTCTCTTTCTCTTCTTCAGATGGAGAAGTCTGTGGCTGTGAGGCCACTTCCATCTCCTTCTCCATATCATCTATGGCCTCTTCAAAGGGCAGAGGGACCGAGAGGGTGAAGCGGACTTTCCAGCTCGGCGAGTCTCCCAGTTCGGGACACCAGCGTTCTGACGGACTCAAACTGACGAACTCAAAAGCCAGGGTGGACCTCCCTTCACGTACAGATATACTGGTAAGGAACACATATTGGATTTCCAGCACAGAAAGTCCCAGTTCGGCAACGCCCGAGGCCACTCCCTGCTCGGACCTCTCCCAGCTCGGTAGACTTTTAGCTCGGCAGTAGTCTCTGGCCAGCAGACGTCTCCATGTCCGCAGGTACACCGTCTCGGTTTGCACAGCCAGCTCGGTTGATCCAACTCGGCAGCAAACTCCATTTCAGCAGCCAGTCAATCAGCAACCCCAGCTCGGTTGCAGACACACCAGCTGGTCACCACCCCTGCTCGGTCCCAGCTCAGCAGGATGATCTCGGCGGACGTCACCAGCAGGTCCGTTTCAGCACGATCACCTCGTCTCAGCTCCCAGATCGGCAAGCTGAGCTAGCTCGGGAGAGATACCCATCTCGGCAAACTCCCAGTTCGGCAGCCCCAACTAGCTCAGCAAGGCTTGACGAACGAGTCAAGCTTGCGCTTCGGCAGAGCCTGGCGGAGGCTGGTCTCTGTCTCGCCCGGAGTCACTACAATGATTTCGGATCGTCTCCCATTTCGGCAGACGTCTCCAGACCAGCTGGGGAGATGTCCCCGTCTCGGCAGAGGTCTCCAGCTCGGTTCGGCTCCCTCTCTCAACTCTCCATTGCTGGATATTGCAGGAACCTGCTTTCGATTGCAGTCTCATGCTGAACAGAGATGGAGGAATCTGATTTCAATTGTTGCCAGAGAATTCGAAACATTTGCATTCTAGCCCATGTTGACCATGGCAAGACGACGCTTTGTGACCATCTGATCGCATCGTCCGGGGGTGGAATCCTCCACCCCAAGCGAGCGGGGCGACTTCGCTTCGTGGATTACCTCGATGAAGAACAGCG
Source organism: Umbellularia californica (assembly GCA_028538565.1). Taxonomy (NCBI): domain Eukaryota; kingdom Viridiplantae; phylum Streptophyta; class Magnoliopsida; order Laurales; family Lauraceae; genus Umbellularia; species Umbellularia californica. The sequence goes on from JAPQWN010000002.1 coordinate 32,167,138, forward strand.
GCAAGCAATTACAATGAAGAGCTATTCCATTGCTCTTCACTATAATGACTACTCCATCAACCTCATCGACTCTCCTGGCCACATGGACTTCTGCAGTGAAGTCTCCACTGCTGCCCGCCTCAGTGATAAAGGCCCGTGGCGGATCCATAGCCGTGGGTCATGAAAACTGTGCCCTTGATGGGACAGTCCAAGGGGATGAATTCCTTTTCACTAAAGGCCCCCCAGAAGAAACCAAGTTTGACTTTAGAGATTGGTGCTTAAAAGGGCGTTGGGATTTGGGTTGTGTTTCCTAACATCACTTCATGGGTTTGGTGATCCTAGTGACCACCACAATTGGTGATCTTATTATCCACTCCCCTGACATCACTTCATGGGTTTGGTGATCCTAGTGACCACCCCAATTGGTGATCTTATTATCCACTCCCCTGAGTTCCAATGTTTTACTACACTTGTAACACATGCACCTGCAACAGTCAACATGGGCCACCACCTTATACCACACGTATATGTAACGTGTCATGGGTATATGAGAGATGTCATGCACATATTTCGGAAAAAACACGCTCGGTAATGGCACCAGCGTCGGAAAAAATCAGGCTCGGTGATGCCACCAGCCTCAATAAAAATATTACACTGGCCTCGGTAAAAGTACCAGCCAGTTACGTCCCGATTTCGGAAAATCAGGCTCGGTGATGCCACCAGCCTCGATAAAAATATTACACTGGCCTCGGTAAAAGTACCAGCCAGTTACGTCCCGATTTCGAAAAATCAGGCTCGGTGATGCCACCAGCCTCGATAAAAATATTACACTGGCTCCGGTAACAGTACCAGCCAGTTACGTCCCGATTTCGGAAAATCAGGCTCGGTGATGCCACCAGCCTCGATAAAAATATTACACTGGCTCCGGTAAAAGTACCAGCCAGTTACGTCCCGATTTCGGAAAATCAGGCTCGGTGATGCCACCAGCCTCGATAAAAATATTACACTTGCTCCGGTAACAGTACCAGCCAGTTACGTCCCTTATCTCGGCTACGCGCCAAATTCCGCCTACGCGGCGACAGACTACACTGGCTCCGGTAACAGTACCAGCCAGTTACATCCCTCATCTCGGCTACGCGCCAGATTCCGCCTACGTGGCGACAGACTACACTGGCTCCGGTAACAGTACCAGCCAGTTACGTCCCTTATCTCGGCTATGTGCCAGATTCCGCCTACGCGGCGACAGACTACACTGGCTCTGGTAACAGTACCAGCCAGTTACGTCCCTCATCTCGGCTACGCGCCAGATTCCGCCTACGCGGCGACATACTACACTGGCTCCGGTAACAGTGCCAGCCAGTTACGTCCCTCATCTCGGCTACGCGCCAGTTTCCGCCTACACGGCGAAGGACTGCACCTCTGGTGACAAGCCAGCAGGTCGTGTTGCTCAAACTCGGATATGGATAAACCATCAGGCTATTTAGCTTTCAAACTTCTAAAGGGTTGAATCACCCTAAAGAAGTTAAAAGCTGGGGGGCTTTGTGTGGGGATATTTCTTCCCTCTTATCCTCCCTTGCCAAGTGTATGGCCCAGAATGGCCTGATGGGACTGGGCCCAGAAGTCAGGCCCGATGGGACTGCAGAGTGGGCTGTGATGGGATCAGACTCTGATAGAGCCTCCCTCTTGTCCCCTCTCTTCCTCTATGTATACACAGCAACAGCTCCAGAAGCTAGAGGACCAACAAACACCACACTCACTGGTACGCCATTTCTTCTCCCATTACATCTCCTACCTCTGTTCTAGTTCTGCACCTGCAACTAACAAAGGCATCGGAGAGCCCTGCGCTGCCCAAGCCAGGGTCCTCTGACTTTCTCCTTTTTCCCATTTCAGGCTCGAGGCATCGGTTCTCCTATCATCATCCAGGAGCTGCACTCTCCATCCTCCTCCAGTGGGCCACAAATTCACTCCCCCCCCGGGTCCGTGAGTTTTTGTGCGCTTACACACCTAAACCAGCAAATGACACCAATTATTAATTATACAATTTAAAGAATCAATTACGAGGATACATGCTTATGTATATATAAAGTGTACACATTTACCATGAGCAGCGTCAAATGTTCAGTAATTTGTCGCACATCTGCCCTCGTGGCGGTCCCCAACTGGCGATAGAAATATGCCAGTGCGGTAGTAAAGATAAGTATTAGATGGGGACTCTAGTTGATGACTTATCGGTGAGGAGTGTGCAACCTAACAAATACAGAAGATAGCCTCTTGCTGCACACTCTACATACTCAACAGATGACGCAGGAGTCACATTGCCGCACACACGTTTGATCCACCCCATCCTAACTACCCCACCACGTGCCACTCTCAACTCAGCTAAAGCAGATGCCCTATCCACATCTAGTCCATGCTCAAGTAAATCTACTTGATCAGTAAATCACATACTTGTCGATGCATAGACAGGAATACTCGATACTGGGATCCTGAGGAGAGTACCGACATCATCTAAGGTGATCGTCATCTCACCAAATGGCATGTGGAAATTAATTGTCTTAGGCTGCCATCTCTCTACAAAGCTCGATACCAAAGGGTAAGGGATATACCGGTAGGAGAAACACTTTAAGTCTGCCGATCTAGATTCTTCAATAATAGCACAAAAACGAGGAACATGAAGATCATCCCCATCCTCGTGCAGAGGTATGAACCAATCCTTCAGCTTATTCCAATGATTGATACATTTGAGCGGGTCACGTTCCTACACATTATAAGTAAAATATTCATTAATATTTGTTATTATAGACTTGAACACATCTTATTTGAAAAATGATTAATTAAAACATAATAAGAATGCAAGTGTACCTGCCTGTTCCATATCGATATGGCTACGTGCGTCCTAACACTGATAAGGACAGATAGGTCCGCCGGATTGCCAGGAATAGGACTGGGGAGACCCTCCCCGCTGCCGCTTCAGGAGGACGGGACGGCTGTGCCTCCTCATCTGAGGAATCATCCTCTAAAGAACTGTCAACATCCTCCTTAACCGGCTCCGATAGTGGATCCTACTGCAATCGACGTCTTCGTTCAGACACCGTTGACGGCCAACGGTCGAAGAACTAGCATGCACACCTCGGCCACGTGATCTCGCAAAACCAATCTTGGCCTGCACTCTCGATGGCTTGCTAGAAGAACTACCCTGTCCACCGGTCGTCAAAGAGCTGCCACTAATATGGCTAGATGGTCTTCTCGACATTCCTTCCAATCTGTTAAAAATGCAAATCAATAAGAGGAAACAGCGTAGAGATATCATATTTTTATACTGCTCTATTCAAAAGGACAGTAAACTGATTCCGCACGGCACAATGAAATAATTCAATTTTCAATTTGCACGTTTCCATGGAACCGTGCAGATCTTATATGTTCGATCATTACATGCCGTGCAAATAAAAATTGCATGGCTTTGAAGGCCCGTGCACATATATTTGAATTTTCTTGTCTGTGCATGGCAACCGCACATTGTGTTGTTTGCACGGTTGTAAATAAACTTTCACGAACTGGTTGCACGGTTAGTCGTGCAAACATTCCGTGCACATTTCTGGATTGCCAAGTAGATCACAAAATAGTGGAAAATGAGCCATGGGTTTTCAACTTCAGACAGGGTTTAGACTTCAAAACTCCCATCCATCTCATTCATTAGGGACTTCCCTATCTATCGCAAACGACCATACTCTCTAATGTATAAATTACAATCTAAAAACATATACGAAAATGATAAATCTATGACAAGAAGAAGAAGAAGAGCTGACTTGTTTGAGCTCAACAGACGATGGATGGTGAGGAGAGTTATGCAGTAGGGAAGAGGTCGACGCGTCCAAAATGCTAAAAAATTTGAAAACTGTCTAGGAGGGATTCGGAATAAAAATGGAATGGGTGTGATGAGCTCAACTAGGTAGTTTGGGTATTATGGTGGGTGGGCTCAACAAAACCTTGACAAAAATAGAATGGGTGTGGTGAGTTTAGCAAGTGGGTGTGTTCAACAATTGTGGTCGGTGCATTTATAACTTCCCTTTGCAGTTTCCTATCGTCTTCTGAAGATTTTAGACTGACAAGTTACATGTGAGGCTCCACAGTGGAGGTCTACGAGTGGAGGCCACTATAAAAATATCTAAAGACGGCTGTTTATTTGCGAATGTAATTAATTTTTTTCCTCCGTAAATATTGTTCAGTTTTTTTGCCATGCCTAGCACAAAGTATTTAGAGGATTTTTTGGAAAAAATCTAGGAATTTGGTTAGTCCTTGTAAAAGGTCCCCGCAGATTGTAAGATACAAATGAGGTCCGTGAGGACATCTTTTGTTTTTTTTTTTTTTTAAATGCTGAAGGGTGCGACGCTAGCGTCACTCATGTATGATAGGAGCAGCGCTAGCATCTCTCTACACGAATTTCTTAAAATATAAAACCCCCTTTGTTTCTTATTCCTCTTATTTTTTTCCTCTTCTCCCACCTATTTCTCTATCTCCCCCACTCCATTTTCTCCAAATCATCTTGGAAAAACAGTATCACGTGTTTTATAAAAAAATTACTACCGACTGACATACAATTTCTTTCTTTTTGCTTTTCATATTCTCCAGATTTATCTTGAAAGATAAAAGAGAAGGGCAAGAAAAAAAATGGCAGACATAACATAGAAGGATGGTTCCAATAACAATCTTATGCTCGCCCAAAAACTTAATATGATCTTTATCAATCATATAATACATCAAGTGCACGGGTGTCTAGATGAGACAGTGGCAAGAACGGGTCTAACCCACAGGGAGCTAATTAAAGAAACTTTTAGATTAAGAAGACTAATTAAACTAACAATTAAGGAAAGTTTTGAGTATTTAGAAATAAAAGAAAGCAACCAATTTATAAATATGAAATCTACCAATTAATGAAAGTGATTAGAGCATAGGAATTCAATAAGCATCCACCTCATAAATTACTTGTTCCAATTTTTACTTCAAACCTAAGACAAATCAATGTTTTTGACTCGGAAAATCTAACTTAAAAAACCCCTTTTTAATTATAGAATCCAAAACCCAAGACTTTCTTCATGTCATAAAATAATAAAAACAATCTAAGCACTACCCATCAAAAGTAAGCATAAATCATCAAAAAGATCTAAGTCCTAAGCATGGCCTATCAAATCTAAGTATGAGTAGTCAAAAATTAATTTTTATTTTTAGAAATAAAAATAGAGATTTGCATAGGGCATGAAGACAAGCTTATTCATCATGAAGCACATAATCATGGAACACAAATTAGAACTACTAAATAAATAAAAAGGTGATTACTTGCCTTCATCCATAGCTCAAATCAAGAAAATTAGCCCACCAATTATCATTAAAAATTGCATTTTTACAACTTCTTCTTCACAACAATTCTTCTTCACAATAAATCCTTGGACATGGCCCAAAGCTACACAAAAAAAAAAATGGAGAAAAGAAGAGGGGAAGAGAAGAAAAGGGAAAAGAGGAGAGAGAATCGTTGGGATAGGTTCTCCTATGGGAGTCTCTAATCATGCCTCCCCCCACTTTCCTTTTATACTTTGTGCAAAACCCTTTTTAGTAAGGAAGTACCACTTCTTTAGGCCTCTTATTTTCTTATTTGTAGGGATTCTTTCTTGTGCTCCAAGCTAACTTTTCCTTTGGAAAGACTTTTGACTTTGAGATTGTAAGCGCACAAAAACTCACGGACCCGGGGGGGGGAGTGAATTTGTGGCCCACTGGAGGAGGATGGAGAGTGCAGCTCCTCGATGATGATAGGAGGACCGATGCCTCGAGCCTGAAATGGGAAAAAGGAGAAAGTCAGAGGACCCTGGCTTGGGCAGCGCAGGGCTCTCCGATGCCTTTGCTAGTTGCAGGTGCAGAACTAGAACAGAGGTAGGAGATGTAATGGGAGAAGAAATGGCGTACCAGTGAGTGTGGTGTTTGTTGGTCCTCTAGCTTCTGGAGCTGTTGCTGTGTATACATAGAGGAAGAGAGGGGACAAGAGGGAGGCTCTATCAGAGTCTGATCCCATCACAACCCACTCTGCAGTCCCATCGGGCCTGACTTCTGGGCCCAGTCCCATCAGGCCATTCTGGGCCATACACTTGGCAAGGGAGGATAAGAGGGAAGAAATATCCCCACACAAGGTGTACGAGCACTTTCCATTTGCCTGTCCTCCTGCACAGTACTGGGGATATACTGCGGGAATGCCTCTAGCGAGCTGCTGGAATCCTAGTCAGGTTTCAAGGATTACGAGGGTGAACATACAGCTGTTGCGTGAGAGGTTGGACACCCTACATCCGAGTGAGGTGAGCAACCAATAGAGGCCTTCACATATATTTTACGTTTTTTACTATTACTTTTAACTATATTAATTTTTTGTTTCATTTATTTCTCATAGGTGGCTTGGGATCGGCACAATGCTGCGAGGGCTCAGCATCCATTCCATCAGATATCTTTCTTTTGTGGTTTCTTAAGATCTCTAGATGTCATTGAACCCTACCACCCACACAGAGCTCTCTAACAGTTGGCTTTGTACAGACCACCCCACCCACACCGCTCACTCCCATTCGTGCATCTCAGGGATCTACTGTTGGAAAATATAAGGTCTCATACAGATTTCTAGATCAGTATTGGGTTACGTGGGAGGATCATATCTTATCTATAGCGCACCGCAGCCATCGAGTGCAACATGCATGGGAGTGTGCATCCGACTACCTCGAGTGGTTTTGTAAGATTTCATACCCTTGATTACAGAACCTCGATTATCATTCCCACTATGACCCAAGTGAGGGTAGAGATGACCCGATTCCAAGAACGATGAGGGTGTACACTTTTTTCCAAACATTATGTATCCATTTTTCCAAACTATCTTAAGTATTGACACATTTCATTGTTTGTTACAGATCCTTCGAGTGAGGGACCATCTTCATGCCACGATTGTGCAAACGAAGCAGCCAGTTGAAATCTATTACTGGGTGCAGACCACCCTCGAGATCTTGGATGGCTTGCTGGTGATGTATCGATGACATACGTAGCCATAATTAGTTATGAGATGTGGGCTGTTGGATGGGTCTTTTTTTTAGGATTTATAATAGGAACTAATTGATATGTGCATTCTTTTTCTGATGAATGTTGGATGGGCCTTCTTTTTTATGAATGTTGGATGGGTATAGTCCCTGATGAATGTTGGTGTATTGCTATGTTCATTATTTTGATGAATGTTGGATAGGAACTTGTATGATTTTGATCAAAATTGAATGAAATTGCTATGTTCATTATTTTTATATGTTATAATATAAGATTCTACGGCCAACAGGTTCCAATGATATAGCAAATTGCACGGCACTATAATGTTGTATAAATAAACATTACAGGGTATTAAATAACCGTGCAATAGCAAACTGCACGGTACTTTTCCTCCGTGCAGTATGTCTTTTGCATGGCATTGTTGTTTCGAGCAAGGGTCTAAAAAATTAATCACACAACATAATAACATAAATTTTGCATCCATTTCATCAACCATCCGTTAAAAAAACATGTATGTGTTTGTTTACATCAAATTGGATATAAATATTTAATCGCTGTCAAGATTAACCAACTCCTGTATTGTGACATTTCTCCAATTATATCTCTGAATTGCTCGATGCACTTAGCATATGGGAGTTGCCATCCGTTTGCATTAGGATGGTGGTGTCTAAGCCAATTTGTAGCAATGGGAGGCATGGGAGCCCCGAGTGTCATGAAAATTTGAACAAAATCATTGCCATTGACCAAGCCAATCGTGATAACTGTGGGAGAACTTGATGGAATTGGGGATGATCTCAAAGGCAGGGAGGTAAGGCACTGCTGTAATGAAAGGTGGATCAATACAACATTATAATATGAAGATATCAAGTGACCCATGTCTAGCATTGTTATCCACCGATCAAATAAAGGATTGCTTTCATAGTACCACAATCTGTAATGCAACTCTCCAACCCTTTCCTTTCCTCCATATACCAATGAGTAATAATTTTGATACATTTGCAATTCACTGTTCAAATCCATTCTAACCTGCATCCAACTATTCTCGCTCATGCTCAGAAGCTTAAATCCATTCTAACCTGCATACAACTATCTTCTCTCATGCCCAAAAGACCAGCTATAGCTTTGAATCTACAGTTACCATCAGCTGTAACATCCTTAACAGTCTGGATATAGGGTCCTAGGGACTAAGGAAGCAAATGTAGAAACGTGCATGACTGAGTGCGACAGACACTCAGTTTCTCCTTCTACTTCGTTACACCAGTACTGCTTAATCTAGCTGGAACTTTATCTTTTTATCGAGAGTACATACTCGAAAGCAGATGGCTCCCGACGTGTAGACCGATCCAACGTTTTTTTTTTTTCGATGATGATTGACCACGAGTATTCAATTTAACATCTGGTTCAAGAAGAGAAGTAGAATATTTGTATTTTACCGCTCTGATCACTACTCTGAAATCTCTTAGCAATCAACTCGAACTCGAAAGTTGTGGTCAACTCAGGGGTTTCGTTCACCCTAGTGGCCTCTAAATTGAGCTTCTGATATGTAATTGGCAATTTTGTGTATCTGAGAGCCTTCTCTTATGTACTCGGCAATTTCGTGTGCACATGATAAACCATGAATCCGTTAATTTACGCACCCACATGCCACCGATCCTGGACCAATATCACCAGCTCTTATCGACTCATTTAACACTATATCTAAAGCATTCCTTGATAGAAATCCTCTCAACTCACGAAACAATGCCGGTTTGAACTTATTTTGCACGGTGTTCAACTCTTTTCAAAAGAAGCCTTTATCTCCTTAAAGAGAAACTCAAGCAAGGCATGAATGACTAGCTAGGATGAATCAAAGCTACAGCTCAATGTACTTAGATGTCTCTTTAATTTTGCATGTGCACGTTCAGCCCTGTTCGTAGTGACGTTCCCAAAGTGCATATGCCGATCCGTCCAAGCAGCCACAAATTGCTCTTTATCTTAATCAACAACGACTTTCCTTATGCTTAATCAACAACGACTTCTTTACATAATCAACAGCATGTGGATACCCGCTGTAATTATGTTCCAATGCAATTAAATGTTTTATGTAGTCATTTTCAGTGAGAGAGACTACCAACATGTTTCATCAAGAGATAAATGCGTCCCATCTGTTGTTGGTCTAAAAAAACTTCTTACAATTTACCAAGATGTTCCTAGAAATATGCTGCCTGCAAATAGGTTTGCTGCATTAAGAAAAACAACATTGATTGCATTCATTAGCGCTAACTCTCTGTTTGTGACAATTACACGGGGCGGAATGCATCCATCCATTAATTCCTTAAGCCTTTCCAAAGCCCAGCTATAATTAACCTCCCTATTTGATTCAAGGTACACAAAAGCAATGGAGAATGTCAGTTGAGTAGATGTGACACCAACAATGTCAAATAAAGGAAGTCGATATCTATTAGTCTTGTAGGTGAAATCCATTATCAAAACTTCTGGAAATGCACGTAATCACTCAACAGATGATGGATGTGCCTAAAATAAGTCCATGATAACATCTGTTATGTCGTTGTTAGTGTGATATTCAATGTAGTTGTTCTCCTCCAAATGCATCATGAGTTACTGCATCTGTGATCGACTGACCATCTCTATTACCATAAACTTCCGACGAGCATTGTAGATACTCTTCATCGTAGTGGTGTTGTGTACATCCCTTTTCAGCAATGTTCGAAGGATGTTTCTCGGCTTCACCAAACTCTTAGACATATCAATCAAAACATTGATTTTTTCCTTCAAAAGCCTCACAGCAAACGGGTGCCCTTCGAGATGTTGTGTGTTTGGATGATTGTGTACCCTACAAACCACTGTTACCATTCAATCATCGTCAGTTCCAACTTTCTGTCATTCAAAGCGAAAGGGCAACTACACTTCTTCATTCCCATTGCCTTATTAGGATTTCTATTTTCGAAGACCTTCGATGGACCCTTGTCACCATCACTTCTCTTACAAGAAAAAAACTATTCTCGGCTTCCTACTATCTCCGCCAATATCTAAAGTTTTGATTGCAATTACCAAGCCATGTTTCTTTCCAATATCCCTTGTCCATTGGATTAGGCCCTCTCGGCTTCCGAATATCGTATTAGTGGTGAAGACATTAGTAAAATCCAAAAAACACTCACTAGACCGGTTGAATCAATCTCTTGAAAATATGATTACAAATTTTTAGTTTATCAATGCACGAGATTTTACAATCGTGCAATATTATATTGCACAGTTCATATAGGCCGTTCTTAATAGATATGCTCTATTTCCTGTGGTTGTTCAATAATATTTTATCCGGCATTATAGCGCCATGCAATAATACTTTGTTCAGTATTATAGCGTCGTGCAATATAACTATGACCGGTCTTCACCGGCCGAGCATAACTTTAGTGGCACGGAATCTCGATTAGGACGCGAGGAAAAAAAAAAAAAAACAAGCTGGAAACGAAGTCAAAACATATACCTCCTCTTGGTAGATCGTCAACTACTTATCCATATTGAAAATGCCTACTTTCGATACACAATGTGGTGCAGGGAGATGAGTACTTTCAAGATCGTTAAAGAAATGGAGTAGACATGAGGATACTTCTAAGAGTTGAAGAAGATGATGGGGAATGAGATGAACATTAATGAGGAGGAAGGAGTGTAGACGAGTAGTGACGAGACAATGGTAAAAGGGAGAATAATGCAAAAGAAGAAGAGGAGGAGGTGAGAGTAGAGAAACCGAAAAGCCCCACGGCAGAAGAACCGAAGGAAAATGAGAGGAAGTTGATGGTAAAGGGCCATTTCGTCCTTTCACTTGAGGGCATTTTGGTAATTAAATTTTTTATAAAAATTCTGGGTGTGTTAGGAAAAACCATGGTGCGTTCAGAATCACCCAAATGCAAATGCATCTTGCCATGCGAAATGAGTGACCGGAGAAGAAGAAGATGAGAATATCCGCCGTCGGCCAAAGCTCCTCCCCATTACCCTTTCCAGCTGCAGGAGGAGGAGGAGGAGGAGGAAGAAGAGGCAGAGAACAACGAATAGCACCACCTCCTCTACCCTCCTCCAGACCTCCTCTTCCTCCTCTAAAAGCCCAAACCAAAAGACAAAACCCTAAACAATTCCTCCTCCTCCACCAGCAGCGGCAGCAGCAGCAACAGAAACAAGACCCGGGACTCCTCTTCCGTCAAAAACTCCTCTACCTCGAACGCCACCTCCATATCGACTCCCTCAAAGCCCTCTCCCAAAACCCCCACCTCCGCTCCGCCTCCCTCGACTCCCTCCTCTCCGTCGAGCACTGCCTCTCCTCCTTCTCCATCGACCGCTCCGACATGGCCCGCATCTTCGGAATGCACCCTCAGCTCCTCACCTGCAACCCCCACCACCACCTCTACCCTGTCTTCCATTTCCTCCTCGACGACGCCGCCATCCCCTTCCCCGACATCCGCAAATCCATCGCCCGCTGCCCCCGCCTCCTCGTCTCCAGCGTCCCCTCCCAGCTCCGCCCCACCCTCTACTTCCTCCGCCGCCTGGGTTTCGTCGCGCCCCACCATGCTATCACCTGCCAGACCACTCTCCTCCTTGTATCCAGCGTCGAATCGACGCTCATCCCCAAGCTTGATTACTTGCAGTCTCTGGGGTTTTCCTATCGAGAGGTTGTGAATATGGTTCTTAGGTCGCCGGGATTGCTTACTTTTAGTATTGAGAATAATTTCCGGCCGAAAGTTGATTACCTGTTGAATGAAATGAAGGGGGAGGTCAGGGAGTTGAAGGATTTTCCTCAGTATTTCTCTTTTAGCTTGGAGGGGAAGATTAAGCGTCGCCACCGCCTGCTTGTGCAGCATGGGTTCTCAATGAGGCTGGCTGATATGCTTAAGGTTAGCGACGGCGAGTTTAATGATCGCCTGGTGGAAATGCGGCTAAGGAGGATAGATGATGGGCAGGAAATTGGCTACTTGTAGCTAAGTACCATTCATATACCATGTATTAGCTCACCACTTCTCCCTTTATCCATTTTTATATATCTATGTCTGTCTGTCCCTTTGTTTATGAAAGAAAAGCAAACAATTGATTGTTGATGAATCTTTTTTCTCTAGCCAGCAAATGTCAAATGTACAGTATACAAGTTGGATGGAATATCCCCCACCCACCCACAAATTTTTAAGCAAATTGTTTGTACGCGCGAGCTTTCTCCTGTTTAAGGATTTTGGATGAATGTCACTACCCTTCTCTGTATCACTATCATTTACTAAAATGGTGGTCTCCTATGGTAGAGAAATCATTAGTTCTCAGTGTACTGAAACTATGACACCTCTAGGCAGTTTATAGTTTGTGTGAAAACTGAAGAATATTAGTATTTTCAACAGTTGGAAATGTATTTCTTTTGAAGTTCTGCCTTCTTTTATTTATTTATTTTTGCACTTTCCTGAGTTTGAGTCGGTTCGATATGTTCAGTTGCTGAGTCCTCTTAATGGCATTTTTATTTGCATTGGTGAGAATGAAACAGGATTTGGGTGTGGGATTTTTTAGGGAGTTTTCTTCCAAGTCCTTTTTCAAGGCTTTCTGCCCATCTTCTTCAGGTGTTTTGGCATATTAACTAGATTTTTGAATGATATAGCCTTGCTTCTAGAGTTGACGCCTTTTGTTGCTGTAATATCTCTAAGAAGCTCCTGACGAAGGAGAAACTAGCTGGTAGGGGTGTGGGGCTGTCTAATTCTTCCGTCCTCTGTACTTTATGTGAGGAATGGGACAGATTCATCTTCCATATATCTGTGAACTGTTCCTTCCCTAGTAAATTATGGCATGCTTTTATGAGGGAGCTCAACTTTTTTTGGTGTTGGCCAGTTTTCATTTGGAGATGGTGCAAAGCTAGGATTCATGTCCCTTTGAGAAGGAAAAAGTTCTAGTTCACGTGGAAGGTTGTTTTGGCTGGAATTCTTTGGTCATCATAAAAGGATAGATAATGAGGTCTTTAAGATCCAAAAACTGTTGGTAGAGGGGATTTTCAAATCACGAAAAGTGAGGCTAGCAAGGTGGATTTTGGCGAGGAAAGATATTCTTCATGTTATTATTTTACAATCTTATGCAGTTGGGAAGGGCTAAGATTTGTGGTGTTCAGATGTTTTTTGCTGCAAGTGAAGTGGTTGCCTCCTATTAGCACCTTAAAGTTAAATTGGGTGGTGAGTCTACTAGAGATAAACCAATGTTAGTGGAAATTGGTGGGGTATGGTGATCATAATTGTCACATCCAAGAGGTTTACTATGGGCTGGTGGGTAACGAAGATTCCAATGACACAAAACTATAACTATTCCCAATGTACATTGGGTTTTGCATAGCAGTTTTCCACAAACTTTGTTGATATAGGGGATTTATTAAATGATTCGTGTTGCACTAAGAAGTGAGGGACTGAGCCTTTGGCCCCATGCTTTGTGTCTGATGAAATTAACTTTGTTGATATAGGGGATTTATTAAATGATTCGTGTTGCACTAAGAAGTAATGGACTGAGCCTTTGGCCCCATGCTTTGTGTCTAATGAAATTAAGTTCGTTCTAGAGTGGGTCCACTTAATTCATCTTTTAGCATAACGAAAGATTGTCTAATGTGATGATAAGTAAATTCACAGGGTCCGGAGTAGAAAGACATCAAGAAGTTGGAGGGCTCTTTTTTGGCCACAGATTGGTGGTTATGTTAAGGGGTTGATGCGTATCTTGTAAAGATTTCTTGTCTTCAGAACTTTAATGCATGGTCTAGGTTCTTGTTGTTTTCATATCAATGATTTTCTGTTACTACAATTATACGCCTAGGTTCTTGTTGTTTTCATATCAATGATTTTCTGTTACTAAAACTATACATAAACAAAACAGTGTCCAAAAAACTACTTTTCTACTTAAGCAAAACACTTAAGAAAGTCCTTTAAGTAACAAATAAAGGAATTGACATGGGCACCATGTGGCCTGACCCATTTTGTACTTGCATCATATCCCCTTAGTTGGCTGGGAGAAATTTGACTTTGGAGTCTGTGACTGCCATCCTCTCTAATAAAATAGTAGATGGCTAGTGACTTGCATCATATCCCCCTTAAGTTGGCCAGTGACATTTTCCCCTGTTTCTTTGCCCTATTGGCCTATGCATAGTGATAGGGTTTTCTTTTTCACCAATGGTGTTGAGCTATAGCCATTCTTGAATGGTTAGTTTTTTACGTAGATACTATAAAACCATTTTATGTAGGAGGTCTTTGGATTTGGTCCATGGTGGACACTCTCCAAGATTCGACCCTGATCAAATGTATTTAAGTGGAACATAGTCCAAATCGAATCCACCCTACTGAACCTGGACCTGATTCTTGGCATAGTGCATGACATCCCTAATGAATCACTGGGACTTTCCCTAACGATTTTTGTCGCTCATGCTACTTTCTTTATGGATTAAAGCAACCTCCTCGAGGATGGTTTGAGAAGTTTGGGCACACTCTTCTTCTAGTTCACTTTAAGCAAAGCAAGAATGATTCATCCATGTTCATTTGGAGCACTTCTACTAGAATTACTATTTTACTTATCTATGTAGATGACTTCATTATCACAGCAACGATTCTACTATCAATTGTCAGCTCCAATAATCCCTGCATGCTTCTGTCCATATGAAAGGTTTAGGACTGCTCACATGCTTTTTGGGTTTAGAGTTCTCTGATCCTGTAAATGATTTTTAATAAATCAGCACAAGTATACCAAAGACCTTGTTGCAATGGCTCAATTAGAGAATTCCTCTCTTCTTGACACTCCCTTGCAACTCAATGTTAAGTATCATTGATATGATGGATACCTTTTTGATCCCATAAGCCTCGTTGGAAGCCTTGTATACTTGAACATTACTTGTCTTGACATTTCACACGCAGTCAACATCATGACCAAAATGAGACATCTTCACTTGGCAGCCTTTAAATGGGCATTCAGTATATTCTTGGGACTCCAAAGCATAGAATTTTTTCCTTACTGGATCCGATCTTTGCCTAAGTATGTACTGTGATGCTAACTGGTTGGATGTCCAGGCACTCGTTCCAGGACAGGTTGGAGTTTTGATCTTGGTTCTGCCTTGATTTCTAGGAAATGCAAGAAACAAGACACATTATATAAGTCTTCTACCGAGGCCGAATATGCTAAAGTTAGATTAAATTTATTTATATCATTTTGTATAAATTATGTGGGACCCTCTAGAGCCACATGCCTAGCCATAGGCTTGTTTGGGCAGTTGTAGTATTTAATTAAAGTCCTAATGTGGTAATAATTATAAGTTAGTAGCCCAATGTAAATTAGAAATTAGAGTTCTATAAAGGGGGCTCAAAGTAGTTGTATTCTGATACAAGTAGGAGAGGAAGTCTTCCAACACCAGTATGGCCCATAGTGCAAATAAGAAGAATGCTTTCCCTAAGAGGTTATACAACTTGTAGTCGTAAAAGAAGACTCCAAATCCAAGCCTTTATAAAACCATTCGATCCTCATCTTGCATGTCTCCAAACGAGGTTCTCTCTCTTGCCCCCTCTGCCCATTGATTTTCTCTCTCACAAGCTCCCCTTGCTTCCTCTCCCAAACCTTAGAAGGACCCATCTGATCTCTGATTCCAACTACTAGAAGCCCCAATTGGAGGAATCTATAAGAAGACTTGAAGTAAAAAAGAAGAAGACAGAAGGGAAGTTTAGGGTTCACGCAAAACTCCCATCAACCAAGTAAAAGACTCTCTTGACATATTCCAGGCAAGCGGACAATCTCAAATTCACAAAACATGCATAAGTCCTCTTGATTCCCTTATAATTTTCTAATTCATAAGCTCTTGTTGAATCTATACGTAGAGTACAACATCTTGGGTTGGCTTTTCGCTTGAAATTACCGTGATTGGTTTCTGGTTATTAGGACTTGAAGAAATCATTAACCAGAGTTTTAAGAACATGACAATGGGTTTATCCCCTTTGGCCGAACCCTAGAAGCCAAGGATTCTTGACCATACGACCCCTTTCTCATTATGGGGCGGGGCAATTAATTTTGGGTAGTTTCATAATATATTTTTTTTTTGAAAGGTAATGAATTTTAGTAAAGATAAGTAGCACAAGAGACATATACTGAAAAGCAGAAAAGCTAAAAAAAAGGAGAACTTCCTGGACAACAAAGTGAAAGACTAAAAAGAAGCAATCTCAATGAACAAATCTGATCTCGCAACCCCTTTTTTAGCCAAACAGTCAGCAATTTCATTAGAAGACCTCTTGACGAGCACAAATGAGACATTCAGGCATTCATCTTCAAACCTAGGTCCACCATTTCCTCTGAAATGTTCGCGAAATGCCAAGGGGGCCTAGAAGAGCCCGAAGCCCGCCTGATAGCACAGGATGAATCCCATTCAGCAATAAGATTAGACAAACCCAAACGAGCTGTTTGGCGAAGACCCATCTCAAAGCAAGCAATTCAACTTCATTAACCGAACAAAATCCATATGGACCAGAGAACGACAACAATGAAGACCCAGAACTGTTTCTAATAATGCCTCCAATACCAATCAATCCTGGATTACCCCCAGCACTCCCATCAAAGTTAAGCTTCAGAAACCCTGCATTTGGAGGAGACCACCTCGGAAAGGACCTAGGACTTCAGGGAGAGGAAAGTACAATCTCATGCCAACTAAGCATCATAGTGTCTATGGACATACCTTTGAATTCTGGAAGAACAGACACCCAAGTAGCCACTTGAAATTTCACGCTCCGCAACACCTTGACCACCGGAGAGGAGTCTCCAAAGCATCTTTTATTTCTTTCTTTCCATATAGCCCAGATTATAGCTAAGAAGGAAACTCTCCAATCTGTTTACCTCTAGCTGGGATCTTAAGAAACTTCCAGGCTTGGAATAAGGATCCGAGCGACAAAGCAATGCCCAACTCAAGCCAAGCCATTGGAAGACAGCATACCACAATGAATGAGCGAAATCACATGACACCATCAGGTGATCCACAGGCTCCGCTTCGTTAAGATACACCAAAATAATGTTTCTTTTATGAAGATTATCCTTCGTCAAGATGCATCCAGAAAGGGCCAACCATGCGAAAGCCACAACTCTCGGAGGAGCCTTAAGCTTCCAGATGTCTGCAAAGGGAGAGGGAGAGGTGGAAGCTGTGTCAAGGACGTAGAAAAAATATTTCAGCGAAAACAAGCCACCAACTGTCCATTTCCACACCTGTGTATCAACCCTCCCCAACGGGACATAGACATCTTCCAATAAGGAGAGCAGAACGTTTAGTTGAGTCATCTCAATCTCTAATAGATTTCTTCTAAAAGTGGGCCCCCAAACAACTCTATTGCTCACTTTAGAAAGTTACAAACTGGTCATAGCTGAACCTTCCATAGTACACCGTTACAGTTTTGGAAATTGAGATGCAAATGGGGTAGATCCCACCCAAGTGTCATTCCAAAAGTGGATCATGTCGCCTGAACCCACTATGAAGCAGATCATAGCTTGGAAGTCATCTTTGACTGACAAGATGCGCCTCCAAAGGTGTGAGATTCCGGATTTAGGCAGCTGGAGGTTAGTTTCATATTACTTATTTCTTAAATTTTATTTATTACCTTGTTTAATTTAATTTGATTGAAATGTTTACTCATGATGCTACAAAGTGGAAATCTGAAAATCAAGATTTGGTGTGTTTTAACCTTTTAAGATTTTCCTAACATGTAACCTCCTAGGTTATCTACTGTTTTTACTAATTTAGTTTAGTAAAATGCTCATTAATCATCTTAAAATTGAGTAACATATGACCCTTAAGGTGCATGTTGGAATGCTGGCTGGTATACTGGAAACGGTTGCACAAATTATGAACCGTAGGAGGGAAAGACTGATATGTAGGTGACAACACAGCAACCAGTATGCACACCAGCTGAATGTATAAATGCCCAACTCACACTAGTGGACTAATGAACATGCCTTTTTATAGGTAGATTTCATAGTGTTGAATCAGAAATGAGAAAATCATGTTGGCTGAGATCTAGCAGGTGTACGAATGTCTTAGCAAAAACTGCCTTTGGCATTAGGTTGGTGAAATTGACTGAAAACTAGAGTCCTTGCCACTTGTCCAAATTGACTTTGTGTATCCCATCACCTGATCCAACCAATCATTGATGTGAATTCATATAGACAAAATGGCATGCTTAGGTAGTTAAAGAAATTATGTCATCCTTGTCATTCATAATATTTCTAACTTGGGACGTTGGCTTGACTTACGTAGTAAAAGACCGTTGTACTCTATTCTTGTGGATCTTAGTAATTCTGCTCAGTTTTATTCTTGGTTTAAGAAAAATAGGGCAGAAGGTATGTCTTTTATTCCTTGCCTTGTAAGCTGTAATCTCTTCATTTGTAACCATAGAATATCAGGAATGCCTATAATTTTACACTCATGATATTTTTGATCTAGGGACTTGAAGTCTATTTTGTTGGGCCTGGACCTAGAACCCCAATGTATTTGTCCGTTTAAATGAATACCAGTAAGGCTTCTATCTGTTAAATATAGAACTTTGATCTTGACCTCATAATAAATGGGCACCACTAAACTGCTTAGCTGTAGTTTAGCCTTATCTGAAGTAAATGGTATCCCCTTGATGGCTGTTGTTCCTATAAGGGAAACCCCTTTCATAGTTCTTGTTTACTAAAAGGGATGTTTCGAAACCACTTAATATTTTCTGCCGGCTCTTGTTCTCTTCGGAAAACCTTGATAATACTCTTGCTATTTTTGGGCGGCTCTTGTTCTCTTCGAAAAAATCTCGTTATTTTTGGGCGGCACTTATTCCCTCTGGACTGAGACCCTTGTTTATATTAACTTGGCTGATGTAGTGTGCCCTTTTGAATTATATGCCTTAATGAATGTATAATATAACTTGTGATCTTGCGTTAATAATTGTCCTAAAATCTTTCAAATTCTATCTAGCACTAATAATTATTGTAGAATCTCGACAACTCTATCTTGCACAATCTTGCATTGTTATATTAACCTTGACGTCATGCAATCTTTTATTTGTCATTATTTTATTTTGCATGATTGCGTGTGGTGTTTACCTAGGCTTGTTTACTTGCTAGATTTTTATAAATCTAACCCACTCCCCCAACACTTCTAGGTGAGGAAGTAATACTGGATCCTGAAGATGATGTTTACAGAGGGGAAACATGAGAATATAAAGAATGGATCGCGGATATGGTCTAGAGATGTCAAGATCATTTGAAGACAAACACTTCTAGGTGAGGAAGTAGTACCGGATCCTGAAGATGATGTTTATAAAGGGGAAACATGAGAATATAAAGAATGGATCACGGATGACGTAGTCTAGAGACGTCAACATCATTCGAAGACAAACATTTAGATTTGCTTTAGTTTCATTTATATATTGAGTGGTTGTATTAAGACCCCAGATTTGGCCAAAATTTTTATATGATTTTTGATTTAGTTCATATTTGGTTAGACAATTGAGTTATTAATGAAATAGATTTATTATTACTTGCGCTATGTTATTAAATATCTGTTGTGTGATGTTTGTATAAAGAATTCAGCAGCGTTTCCATTTGGCCTAATCTCACGAATATGGAAAAATTTAGTTTGTGAATCCGAAAGACAAACTTATACTAGAATTCAGGTTTCGGGTTGTGATAGAATGGTATCAGATCCACACAAGTTTCTAGGGTAATATGACACTTTAGGACCTTTAGGATGCAATGTGAGATTTAAGTAGATGCTAGATGGGTAGAGATCCTAGATGAATAAATTATTTGGGAAATCCTAACGTTGCTCATTTTACAAACAAATGGCGTAGGACAAGGTGACAATAACTAGAACAATAATAACATGGATGGTATATTCCAAATGTTCCTCAAGCCTTCACGGCATCCCAGTAGAATCAAACAGAAGTACAAAATCATTTCAATACGCAACTGCTAGAAGCCTTTAACAATGTCATGTAACGACTACAAAATCTGGAACCTCAACAGGTCCTGTAACAATGTCTTGGCTCCCCATGAAGCTGACCAAAATCCATTATATGAGAAAGTCTGAAAAATGGGAGTGTCGGAATTTGAGGTAGGTACAGACCCGATGCAGGCAGATGTATGGATGGTGCGGATAGAGAAGATATTTAAGGTATTCAAGTGCACCGGATGACAGAAGGTGTCATTGGCTGCCTACAAGAAGAAGAATAATAATAATTAGAGAGAGAAGCAAGTAAAAGAAGATTGAAAGCAAAGAAGCATACTTGGCACATCACCACTACCTTTATCTTCAGTGCCTCCATAGTCATCAATTGCTTCAACAAGAAGCAAAGACCTCCTCTCCACCTACACTTCAGCAACTAGTAGGATAAAGAATGGTCGAGGCCTTCCTATCTTCGTCAAGCAGCTACTAAAAGCAAAGGGCCTAGAGGAGGAGATTTCTCTTCATATTCGGCGAACAACAAAGAAGGAAATAGAGGCTAGCGCTTTATTTCTTCGTCCTTGCATGAAAATTGAGCCAAAGACAAGAAAGAGTTTTCCCATATCTTCACACGTGCCCGTACTGCGACAGGTCTAAGCTCAGTCTTTGGGCTTAATTTGGGTCCGGTCCAACTCAACAGTGGAAAAAAAATCAGGTCAAAGGCCGGTTGACCGGATTAAACAGTCCAAATTTGCTGTGCTGATATTGAAGTTATCTAAACTTCTATTGACAATCCGTTTTCATGTGTACACTTCTATCAAGTTACTTATTGCAAGAGCACTATATTTTATGTTCTTGTATCCTGGCCAATCTGAAAATTTTGGGTTCTCCAATAAACTTCAGAGAATCATGTATGAATCTAAGTATGGGGATTGGTATTTTGATAATGTGTTATATAATAGGTTGGGGACAAGAGAAGGAGATAAGGATATTTTTAAGCTTGCAAAAATAAGGGAAAGGAAGAGTAAAGACTTAGATCATGTCAAATGTATTAAGTGCAATGACCAAAAGATTCTAGTGAAGGACATCGATATCAAAGAAAAGTGGAGGGAATATTTTAG
Organism: Umbellularia californica; assembly: GCA_028538565.1. Taxonomy (NCBI): domain Eukaryota; kingdom Viridiplantae; phylum Streptophyta; class Magnoliopsida; order Laurales; family Lauraceae; genus Umbellularia; species Umbellularia californica. Next base: position 32,188,225 of record JAPQWN010000002.1, read on the forward strand.
CAAACTTTTAAATGAAGAGAGAGAATACTTCATAAGCAGAAAGTACTTTTTTTTCCTGTAGAATTAGGGTGGTGGAAGTGAGGAAAGCACTAAAACAAGGGATTTGGTAAACTAGGCTCTTCAATAAGATATTAATGACAAAGAAAATGGCAGATTAATGGAGAAGTGTTGTAATACCTATATATAAGAGCAAGGGAGATATACAAAACTGTACTAGCTATCGTGGGATTAGTCTTATGAGTTACACTATGAAGCTATGAGAGAGAGAGAGAGAGAGAGAGAGAGAGAGAGAGAGAGAGAGAGAAGAACAAGATATTTGAAAATCAATATAATCTAATGCTAGGGATGTTAGCTTTGGAAGCTGTCTTCTTACTTGGGCAATTAATGGAAAAATATTGAGCTATGAAGCTATGAGAGAGAGAGAGAGAGAGAGAGAGAGAGAGAGAGAGCAAAGATTTAGAAGATCAGGATATCTGAAAATCAATATGGTTTTATGCCAGGGATGTTAGCTTTGGAAGCTATCTTCTCACTTGGGCAATTAATGGAAAAATATTGAGTGAGGAGGAACAATCTGCATATGGTCTTTATCGATGTAGAAAAACCTTATGATAGGGTACCTAAAGATTTAATTTGGTGTGTCTTAAAAAAAAGGAATGTTCCAAGAGATTATATTTAAATTTTTAAAGACATTTATGAAGGAGCAGTAACGAGTGTGAGCTACGTGTGGAGAGACAGGTGAGTTCCCAGTGACCATAAGTTTGCATCAAGGGTTAGCCACAAGCCCTTATTTTTTTGTACTGATTATGGATGAGTTAACCGCTAATATGTAAGATGAGGTACCTTAGTGTATGTAATTTGCAAATGATATAGTGTCGGTGGATGAATCAAGAGATGGTGTGAATAAAAAACTCGAGTGATGGCGGGAGGCTTTAGAATCCAAAGGCTTTTAAATAAGCCGTACAAAGATAAAATATAAGGAATTATAACTTCAGTGGGTATATACAAAAAGCTAAAACTTCTGTGAGATTTGAAGCCCATGAGCATGAGATATCACAAAGAGTTTCATTCTGTTACCTTGGCTCAATAATTAGTAAGGATGGGGAGATTGATGAGGGTGTCGAACATAGGATAAAGCGAGATGGTTGAATTGGAGACTTATTTTTGGTGTGCTTTGTGACCGACGAATGCAAATAAGATTATTGGGAAAATTTTAAATGACAACGATTAGACCAACTTTGACTTATTGAGAAGAATGTTGGCCAATCAAGAAGCAACATGTGCACAAAATGCATGTAGTAGAGATGAGAATGTTTTAAGTGGATGTATGGTAAAACTAGAAAGGATAAAATTATAAATGAATGCTTTCGAGAGCATTTAGGGGTAGCATCAATGGGGGATAAAATTACAGAAGCCCGTTTAAGATGGTTTGGGCATGTCCATTGCAGGCTGACAACGGGGCCGGTAAGGAAAAGTTTGGCCATGCAGGTTGACGGCCCACCAAGGGGAAGGAGTAGGCCGAGGAGGATGTGGATGGAGGTAGTAAAAATAGATCTGAAGAAGTGTAACTTATATAAGGATTTGGCTCAGTATATATCATAATGAAGAAATAAAATTCAAATTCATGTAGCCGACCCCAACGTAGCTGGGACAAGGCTTTGATAATGATGCTGCTTCTAAATTGCTTTGAGCAATTCCTTAGTTTGAAGCTAGACAACTTAACAATTGATGAATATGCTTGCCAATTTTCGAAGTTACAATATTTATGTGAACTAGAGGAGAGCTAGACATATGATTTAGATTAGTCTTATCGGTGGTTTGAGACCGGACATGTTGGAGAATATGAAATACTGCAAGATCATTGGATAAGCATATAGAGAAGCAATTCATGTTGAGTGCATGCTTAGACGGTCTCACACGAGACAATTTAAGTCTCAAGAAGGAAAATCTCAGCAAATAACAAGAGCCCATATTGTGGAACCCATGCCCAGAGGATATCAAGACTGACATTGAGAAGAAAGAAACAAAAGATTGCGTGACAACCTCGGATAAGGTAGCATGTGCAACTCCTGAAGAAGGTCATACTTTGGAAGAACTAAAGGACAAAGGGACTGACAATGTTGATCACAAGATGCAAACAACATAGGATTATAGGAAGAGAAACAAACATTGAAGACTTGGATATGGTTAGCAAGGAGACTCACCGTCTGATGGATGTTAGCGTAAGCTCATTTCCAGAAAAGCCAATTAGATAATTAGAGGAAAAAGCTATTGCTCAGGAGGTTGCGAATGACGGTCAAATCATTGAGGTTTCCCACATTGATATCATCTTTGAGAATCGACCATTGAAATTAGAAGGTTATGAGCTAGGCCAACAATTGAAGCATCTAATGGTCAATCACACATCCCTGCTGAATTCTCATATAAAAGAAACAACAACTGCGATCTACTTCTAGGAGGAAAGGATGGTGTCAAGCTTTGAACCCATGCAAAGAGATTGAAGATCAAGAAAAACATCAGAAAGTTGTATTCGTGACTTTCGACCTAGGAGGACATTTACAAAGCTCGAGGTCGGGTTCTCTCCAAGATGGGGAGAACTGATGCAGGACAAACCCATCATCCATGGGTTGATTAACCTTTGGGCCCAGTCCATAGGCCCAACGGTTTAGCCATTTATTTTAATTTATTGTGACTATTTAGAGTTATTTGTTGATTTATGTAATTAATTTAAGTTATTTAAGTTGGATGCTTTAATCTTGGCTGTTAAATGTGTTTAGATGGCTAGGATTAGTTCTTGGGTTATTGCTTTGCTTATATAAGGTTGTAATGCCTCTTTTAGGGTGAATGATCAAATGAACAGAAAAATTGGGTGTTTTTGCTATCTCTCCTGCAATGAAAATGGTGTGATGCCACTAGGTGTGAAGCCTCGTGACTCTTCCCCTACCTGCTCCGCATCAATAACTCACTAAATAAAACCCTTACAGTTTTGGGCAAGTATTAACTATCATGTCCAACCTAGCCATTTACAACTGAAAACAACTCATATGACAATATTTCAGTTTTGGGCAAGTGTTGAATATATTTTGTGCACATTTTTATCAACAAGAGTCACTTAACAGGCACCAAACATGCTGGTTTGGTACCGGGGTATGTTGGGGAACAAAATGTTTTTTCCCTCATTGGGAAGTAAACTCATGCACACACCCTCAGACACACACCTATTCCCTAACCAGCTGAGCACCAGATGGGGATGAACAAAAATGGTTTTACCCATTTATTAGATATGTATATTGGGGCTCCTTTGGATATTGACATGTTTGACTCGGGAAGAAATATTTCTGTGGTCATTTCCTGAAGCCGGTCATGGAATTCCTATTGCGGTTTCTTTCTTATGAATCTATTAATCACCCATTTATGGTCAGGATGAAGAGAGATTGGTATGGAGCAGCCCTCAAGACTCTTTTGTTACAATCCAATGGAAGTACAAAAAAATTGATTGCATTCCTAACTGCAAGGTCTTTTAGGCTTAATGAGCCTTTCCACTCTTGATCATAGCAGCACATGTAACATAGACCTCATCCATAACAAGGTTATAACATAGACCTCATCCATAAAAAGGTTATTTGATCATTTTGTATTTTTATTTTTAATCATATAGTCCGTTTGATCGTTTATCCCACATACATTTACTTGAGGCAAGATAGATGATCTGTTGCCTAAGGTTTGACCCATATATCCATTTGATCACATATGGCAACAATCCCACTACTAAGCAGTTTACTTGCTACTTCTTTGCAGTTGTCTTTACATGGTAGATCACAATAGTCCACATTCCCTACATAACCAAATCAGTGCTTCAAATGAAGGGAGATCATAGTAGAGACAGATGCCTATTCTGGCCACCAATCTCCTGCATTTTCGAGTTTACTTTTTTTTATTGATGAGTCTTGTAGTGAGTGGTATTATTTTCCAGTTGGTTTATGGGTGCTTACAAATATGTATACCAGTCTGCAGAAAATCAATTCCTGCTGTGGCTAAACAACTGCCTTAAAATACCTACCATTGAGAAACAAGCAAGTCTTTTGTATCCTGTCAGGAAAATAGAACTGTTGCGCTTTGCTAAAATATCAGGCGCAAGATCTAGAATCTGGGCTCGTTTATGTATTGATGATTAATTTCATGTGTCTGCTGTAAGACTGCCTGTTTATTTACTCAACTCTGTGCACTTTACTCACATTTGGGAGAAGAAAGGGCTGTCAAACTCTTAATGAGTCGGAGGTGGTAGCGACTTTGGAAGCTATTCATATTTTTTCTTCTCGCTTCAGTGATGGTTTAATTGTTGGGAGTATTTCATCCAAAGGTATTTCCTGAATGAAGTGTACAGATGCCCACCCTAAAAAAATTCTGTTATTACTTTGCAGGAGATTTAGGCGCTAACTTCATCTCTGCTAGTGAGTTTTCAGCATGCGATGTGGTATAGCGGTTGCTTTGGCCAAACAAGGGCTAGAGAAGGTTACACCTTTTGGTTCTCCAGTTGGGTTATAGTTTTTGTTTGCTTATGGTAAAATGCTCTTAAACCTATGCCTTTGGTTTTGGTGGTTCGCATTACTGTACCCGTCTTATGTACTCTCCTTTTATCTGATAAAGTTTCAGTTACTGATAAAAGGCCATCTGTTATTTTACAAAATGAGCAGAAGATATAGAGCATGAAACATCATATGTATACACATCCATAATAACCTATTACTACCTGGATACCTGCCATACCAGACTTAGTATTATATACAAGGACATGGCTAAAACAAGTATGGACAACCATGGTTCAAAATAGCGGTCGCTACGTAGTGTAGCTCCCGCATTATCGGCCGTAGCGGTCAAGGCCGCTACGTTATTTTTGAAAATAGTGGCGCTGCGGTCTAAAACTTAATAGAGCCAATAAATTTTAGTTTTAAACATTATTTTTCCTATTTCTTCTCCTCAATAGTCTTTTCTAAAGTTATATGTACCCTTATATGGTTTCAAATCACTACAGAAATACAATGTTGTTTGCTATACAAGATTAAAAAAAAATTGACAATTTAAAAAATTCACACTGCTACACTGCTAGATATCACCGCAACCGCTACGTATTGCCTGCTACGTAGGGTTTTGGCCACTGACCGCTACGCCTGCTGCAGCCACTATTTTGATCCTTGTTGACAACTGAATCCCATAGAGAACTCCACACAATCCAACAGAAGTGCTTCAGTTCCTATCAACCTCTAGCCCCTAGCCCAACTTCCGCAGTTAAAGTTTAGGTGATGATGCAGCTGAACAGCTTGGGCCTGAGCCCGGCTTGATTCCTTTTGTGGAGAAATGGAACACAGTTGTCTCCACGAGGCTATGGAGGTAATGACTAAGATGGCCGAAGATGTATTGCTGTGGGGGACCTTATCACAAATGCCGTTGTTCTTAGTCTTTGCTTGTTCGTGTTTGGTTTCTGGGTTAATCGGTGGTCCATCTGGGTCAGCCAGGATCAAGGTTTAGGGGTATTTTTGGTAATGTTTACTAGGTTTTCTTAATAGGGATTGAGAAAGGCAAAGCTATTATATAATGCAACTTGAAAACCCTAATCCTTTGCGAAAAAATAAAATAAAATCCTTTGGGTTTTGTTTAGCACAAACAGTAAAGGCGGCTTTTTTTAGAGTGGGAGAAGTAAACTTATGATGTGACACCAGTTACCTTTTACTCCTCCAGAAGCCTTTTCTTTTCTTTCTTTCTTTCTTTCTTTTTTTTTTTTTTTTCACAAAAAAATGTGATAAAGTGTGGTGCAGTAGACTTTATGACAATAAAAATGCCTTTTAATCGACAGTCACGGTCTCGCCTATACTTTACTTCATACCATCCAAACAAGGATTTTACCATACCTCCACTTTAGTATACTTTACCTTTACATTTTCCATCATTTGACATCCACCTCAACTTTACTTAGCCCATTTATACAAACAGGCTCACAGGAAAGAGGAAAAAAAACAGAGGAATAATATCGTAAGAATACCCTTTGATTTTCCCTTGCGTGTGCTTGATTGAATTTTCTTTTTTGCATTGTGGCTATGCATCAGTTGCAGGTTGCCGCCACGTAGAACAAGTCGTATCAGAGAAATGTTCAAATCAAATTGGTTTGATTGATGTGATCAATAGATTTGGTTTATTGAAGGAACCTCTTTTGATTTTTTATAAGGAAGTAGAATACTATTCGAGTCAAGCCTTGTGTGAGGAAAAAAAGACCAAATACTGATTTGTTCTTTATCTGCAGGCCAGGCCTGTTTTAAACTCATAGGGCTACAAGTGCACAACTGCAAGTGGGTTTATGAAGATTTTAAGAGAGCTATGGCTGTCGTATAAGTCAAAATGCCAAATCACAAAATCTCTACATGATGATAGGAAGTAGTATAGTTACAGGTGGAGCAGCTTCAAATGAAAGGGCACTGTCGGTTCAGGTGGAGCTAGATGAGACAAAATCATCCAAAAGGGAAGATGGCACAATTTACTCTTGCAAAGAAGCATCTAGCGGAAGTCTATAATTGCAAGAATGACGATCTGAACACCAGGCCGAAAGTAAAGAGGGGATGACTTATAAAGACTTGGAGGGATAGTGTATGTGGTAAGAAGATTTTTTTTATCTTGGCAACTTGAAGTGGATACTCGTTATGTTGCAATGATTGCATAGCTCGCAAGGACGACAACAAATAGTAGAAATCACTTGAAAAGAACAAGGCTGGGAAGTTGGCGAAACTATCCAATGGAAGAAAAGCTTCAAAGTATGAGCGGGTGTTTAGAAGTAAAGAAATGCCTCCAGAGAAGTTCATGCCTTGCTTGGACTTGATGGATGGACATTTTGTTGAAATTGTGTGTGCACCCCGAGCAAAGGACATGACCTTACAACAAGGTACTTGAGTGTGAAGACGTTTACAGTTGTCCTCAAGGTGTCTCGAGCTCGACAGAATCTTGGAGATTGTTGGGTTAAATTTCTTGTATCTGGGTTAAGATGTAGTTCATCTGGGTGGGCCAGGATCTAGGTTTAGGGTTTAGGGTTATTTTAGTAATGTGTATAGAGTTTTTAGGGATTAAGAAAGGAGAAATTATTTAGATGATGTAACTTGTAAATCCTAACCTTAAAGTAAAAGACAAAAAGAGGGGGAAAGCCGAGAGGCTCCTCTTTTGCCGTGGACATGGACATGCACTTAATTACATAAATGTTGCTGTGATTTTTCTCCTTTGATTGTGCTTGATTGGATTTGCTTGTTTGTATCGTGGTTCTGTGTCGATTGTAGGTTCTACTATGTGAGCACAATTTGAAAGATTTGAAGCTGGGTTTGAAGGTTCTTGACCAAGCTTTGAGGAGATGTATGGAATCTTACCAAAGGACCGTTCCATTCACGTCTGTTCATATAAATTATGTATATTTTTATATATTTTGCGTGAAAGGGTGTGAACCTTTTATTATATTGTCTCTTCAAGACATCCCTTCAACATTTATATGAGTGAAACCCATTTAGTTTCCAAGGACAAATGAAGTCCTTTTTGTTTGATGGAGTCCTTTTTAAGAGTTATTGTTTCTTCGGACAGACTTTTTGGCGAGTCCACCTACCTTGTGTGGAAATCACTGTCTTCAGAAAAGCACATTTTATGTAGTGTGCCTTGTTGTCTCAGCTTCTTCTCTTTCAATTATATATTTTAATTAATTGCGTATTTCGAATTTCCCATTTCTCGTTTTCTGTATTTTCCCCTACAATGTCGCAGTGATGATTTCCACATCAAGAGAAATGTGCAATTATGAGTAAGTGAAAGTCAAAAGTTTTATAATACAGTGCAAGGTGTATGGTTTGACTTATTTCAACTATGATTTGTTTTTCTTTTTTATTTTAGATTTTATCATGTTTATTTTTTCTATGAAAAAAAAGTAGTAATGTGTTTCATAAAACCTCTTTTGAAAGAGCCTAATTCTAAATTTGTCACCAATAATTACTGACTGGTACATGTGACATTTGGAGTCTTGGAAATCCTGATCCTTGAGATTAAGAGATGGACATCCCACCCACATGGCAGCCAAGGATGGGGTCAGGTTTGTTAGTGGTTTATTTAATATTTTCAAATAATATGAAAAGATACATGGGTTAGGGGAGATTTGAAACATGTTTTAGGAGAATCTCCATCTTCATTGCCACTGTACTATTGGACTCTCAGATGAAATGAAATGCACTCAGTAATCTATAAAGTTAAGATAAATGGGGTGGATGCACCCAAAAATCCAAATCCGCCCCGAACCCATCTCGGGCTAATGAATGAAAAACCATGTCCGACTCAAACCCTACCAAGATGCTACCAAACCCGCCCTAATTAGAGAGGGTTGGGGCAGGTCCCCTTTAAACCCGACCCATTGCCATCCCTACGTAAGTTGTGACTAAGACGGTGAATGAATTGCCATAATAGTAACTTGTAAATAGGTTGCATTTTTGCTATTGCTCTTTGTTGCTTATCCAGTCTTTAGATAATCACGTAAGATCACATTTCCATCCCATAAATGGGAGAATAGACCCCCCACTGTCTCCATGCTTATGTTGCTGAACCATGCTTCAGGCCAAATAATGTTGAGGCGATCAGATTTGTCTGGGCCCATTCATCAATGAAGTGACCAAGAAGATGAGATTCAGGATCCTGGGAATCTTGATCATCGAAATTAGGAGATGGGACCCCCCATCTAGATGATTCTTGATCTGATCATAGAGATCAGGATCTTGGGAATCTTGATCATTGGTGAAGTTGCAGGTTTCTGATTTTGCAAATATAGAGTAAAATGAAGTTGATTTTACATGTGGAGTGGAGTGGAGTGAAGAGAAGTAGGTTGAAGTTAACGTAGAGTACTTCACTTTATTTAGATGCTTATTTTGAAGTTAAGGTTTGGAGTAGAATCAATCCACTTTTACTTAAGGAAATGGAAGTATTTAGATTTGAAGTGAAATTGAGTATATGTGACTCACAACATTACTTCATCTATTGGGTTAAACTCATCTAAATAGGATAGAGTTTAAATTTTAGATTGTTAGGACCCATTTAACTTTACTCTACTCTATTTTTTGCCTATCCAAACAGGCCCAAGGTTTACATATGATGACATTTGAAGGCTTTGCAAGTCTTGCATAATTTCTCTGGGATATACAAAGTAGCATAAAGCATTAAAGAAAGTTGAGGAGATATATTATATATATAAGGCATATAGATGTGCGACTTATTTATCTACATGGAAATTGAAGGCCCGCACAAAATCATCTCACATAGATGTTTCTTTACTAGAGTCTTCATGCAAAATAAGATTCTCAGAGTCAACTTGGTGTAGTGGTAGGCATTTTCTATGTGAAAGGGGACCGCAAGGTCCTAAGGGTTCCAACCATGGTGTTTACCTTCAAAAGTCAAAAAAGCTAGCCAGCGAGGTAACTTCCTAAGCATGCCCAATAATAATAATAATAATAATAATAATGAGGGACTTGTTAGAAAAGAGAGAGACTAAGAGAAAGATGATTAGAAGGAGAAGAGAGAGCTTTTCTGTTATCTCAATATGTGTACAAATACAAAAGAGAGAGCCTATTTATAGGCAAAGTTCCCTCATAATTGAGGAACTCTAATTCTAACCCTAACTCATCTTAAGTGGGTATCCACCCAAGATTCATATTTCGTAATACTCCCCCTTGGATGACCACCATTCAAAGATAGTTGCCTTATTAAAAACCTTGCTAAGGACAACCTAGTGGGAAAAACCCAAAGCGAAGGGAAAAAGAGTACAACTTTCTTTAAGATCAATGAACTGATGATGGACGTGCATAATGCTGCATTGTTAAAACCTTAACCAGGAAAACCCAGTAGGATAAAACTTAGAGAAGGAAAAAGAGTACAGCGCACAAATGTCATGGGTTGCATCCTTCAGGATGCTCCTTGATAAACCACTCCCCCTGATGATAGCAACCATTCACATAGTATGATGATGAACTCTGCGCATGTCAATCTCATATACAAACTTCTGGAATACTGATTTTGGCAAAGATTTGGTAAACAAGTTAGTTAGGTTGTTACTCGAAAAACCTTGCTTGACTTCAATTTCATTGTTCTTCTGAAGTTCATGAGTGAAGAAGAACTTTGGTGCTATATGTTTAGTCTTGTCTTCTTTAATGAAACCTTCTCGAATCTGTTTTATGCATGCTTCATTACCTTCATAGATAATATTTGGGATACCTGCAATAGAAGGTAATTGACAAGAATTATTAACATACTGAATCAAAGATCTTAGTCATACACATTCCCTACTGGCTTTATAAAGAGCCAAAATCTCAGCATGGTTGGAAGAAGTAACTACGAAAGTCTGTTTATTAGAACGCCAAGAAATGACGGCATTACCATTTAGAAACACAACCTGTTTGTGATCGACCCTTATGAGGATCAGAGAAATAACCTGAATCTGTATATCCTATAAAACTGGAATCTTTATGATCATATGACTAAAATATTCCTAAATCAATTGTTTCATGCAAATATCGTAGGATGTTTTTAATACAAATCCAGTGCCTTTGAGTTGGTGCGGAGCTATATCTAGCAAGTAGATTCACAAAAAATGCAATATCCGGTCTAGTGCATTGTGCCAAGTACATCAGGGCTCCAATAGCACTTAAGTATGATACTTCGAGACCCAATACATTTTCATTTTTCTTAATGAAATGGTATGGATCTTTCTTTGTATCAAGAGACCGGACAACCATAGGTGTGCTTAATGGGTGTGCTTTGCCGATAACAAATCGTTTTAAAACCTTCTCAGTATAATTAGATTGATGGACCAACCAACCATTAGAATTTCTCTCGATTTGTAAGCCGGGACAAAATCTCATTTTTCCAAGGTCTTTCATTTCAAATTCTTTCTTTAAATAATCAACAGTTTCTTCGAGCTCTTCTGGAGTCCCTACCAAATTTATATCATCCACGTAAATTGCTAATATTGCAAATTCATTTAAGAATTTCTTTATAAATAGACACGGGCAAATATGATCGTTTGCATACTCCATTTTGGACAAGTATTCACTAAGACGATTATAATACATTCTTCCGGATTGCTTCAGGGCCGTACAATGATCGCCTTAATTGGATTGAGTATATACTCCTTGGCTTTGCTTTAGGCAATTGAATTCCTTGCAAGATTTTCATGTGAATTTCTGTGTCTAAGTCCCCATACAAGTAAGTAGTTTCAACATCTATGAGTTTCATTTATAAATTTTAAGAAACTGGTAAACTTATCAGATATCTGAAAGTTGTTGTATCTATGGCAGGGGAGTATGTTTCCTCATAATCAATCCCAGGTTTCTGCAGGAAACCTTGTACCACTAATCGTGCCTTGTATTTGGTAATTTCATTTATTTCATTCATTTTTCTTACAAACACCCACTTGGAACCTACATGGTTAACATCTTTTAGGGTTTGTACTATAGGTCCGAACACATCATGTTTATTGAGAGACTCTAACTTTGCTTTCATGGCATTTTCCCATTTTGGCAAATCCTTTCTTTATCGACATTCATTTATAGAACGTGGTTCTGAGTCCCAATCATCATCATCATTTTCCTTTGATATTTGTGTAATTACCGGATGTGAAAATGCATCATTGATGACAATATCATTTCTTTTCCATTTCTCTCATGAACAATTGTAAAGTATAGAGATCTCTTCATTATCCGGTACCGGTGCCTCTTCAGAGGCTTCCAAAATCTCACCAGGGACTTTCATTATTCTAAGGAGAATGGATTTTACCATAACCTCTTTAAGAGCGTTACGTGCCTCTTCAGGAGGAACCTCTTCAGGAGTGTTACGTGCCTCTTCGAGAGGACATGAAGATGATTCCTCATTTCTCCTTTTCTGCGGAGCCGAGTCCTTTGAACCTATAGGTCTGTTATGCTTCTAGCGTATTGCAGATTCTTTTGCTGTTGTATTTTGACTTTGTCATACGGTGATATTAATCCTGGCATATGCATTCATAGCTGGCACATGTGACTTTGTCACCTTTGCTGCATCGTTAAATGCATCAGGTAATTTGTTTGCAATTTCATGTACGAGCACAATTCTCCGTACATCATTTTTACATTGTAAAGTTCGTGGATCCAGATGAAACAGAGTAGAAGTATTCCATTGTAATTCTTGCCATTCTTCAGGAACAATACGTTCTTCAGGAACTATCTTATCTCCTCCTAACGACGGAAATATTGTCTCATCGAATTGACAATCGGGAAAACGAGCAGTGAATACATCTCCTGTCATTGGTTCAAGATATCGAATAATCGAGGGAGAGTCATAACCGACATAGATTCCCAATCTACACTGTGGTCTCATCTTAGTACGCTTAAGACGTGGTATTGGGACTTGAACTGCACAACCAAACTTGTGTAAGTGAGAAATATTGGGTTGATGTCCTGATGTAAGTTGTGCAGGAGAATATTGATGATAGGCCATGGGTCAAAGTCGAATTAACATTGATGCATCCAACACAACATGTCCCCAAGCACTAACTGACAATTTAGACTGCATCAGCAGAGTCTTAGAAATGAGTTTGATGTGCTTAATCATGGATTCAGCTAAGCCATTCTAGGTGTAGACATGGGGGACAGGATGTTCGACTACAATTCCTAGAGATGAACAAAAATTATAAAAAAAAATATGTGATGTAAATTCGCCTGCATTGTCAAGTCTTATAGATTTAATGGGATAATCAGGGAAATTACCCATAAGTTTGATTATTTGAGTTAATAGACAGGTAAAGGCCATGTTCCTAGTTGAAAGTAGGTAAACATCCGACCAACGGGTGGGGGCATTAATCAAAGTACCTAAGAGGTCCACTAGAGGGATTTATGGGTCCACAAATATCACCTTAACCTATCATGCCAAAGCTGTAAAGTCTTAGGATCACTAGCTTTGGGCTTAGTTTCAGCTTCGAACTTGACTTTGTTGTTTTTGTTCATAACCGAATGTGATTCAACATTGGAGATTATCGTGTAATATAACCCTAATGAAAGTGCTCTTAGTTTTTTTAGTGTTTGCCTTTTGCTTTCAATACTAGTAACAATGCATAAGTATTCTTTGTTACCTTCACTTACAGTCTCAATACGGTACCTATTCATTGCAATGTCTTTGAAACTAATCAAGTTTCTTTAGGAACTTTTTACGAATAAAGCATCTTTAATGAATAGGTAGGTACCATTAGGTAACATCATATAGGCTCTTCCGGAGCCTTCAATTATTTGCATAGGTCCAGCTATGAATGATACCTTTCGTGGAATGAACATCAATTCTGAGAGAAATTTCTGATTTTTCAGAATGGTGTGTGTTGTGGCACTATCTACCAAACGGAGATTGTCCTCAGTTCCATGATCGACCTTAAACAAAATAATAAACTAATATAACTATGCAATCACGTGATAAAATTGAAAATAATTAAACCATTCACCATAAATTAGGACATTAAGGAAAATAAAGATCCCCATCATAAAGGAAAAGTAAAAGGAAAAACATAATGAAACCTTAACATCAAAAGTAATTAAGGAAGAAATTTAAACATGACAAAAAAGTTGGCCATTGATGGAACGCGCTCCGAGGCGCCGTGGGGCGGCTACCGGGGTCGGCGGAACGTGGGAGTCCGTCGGGTCCGGCCTTTTCGCGCCCTGGCGGGCCCTGAAGCGTGCATCAACATTTCTTTGTGTGGGTGTGCCAGATTTTCTATTTTACTTGGAATTGCAAGTGGTAATCCGGAGATCAACCTTCGCAAGTAAAAAGGAAATCAACTTCTTTCAAGTTTTCCATTGCACAAATATTTAAGAAAAGAGACATTTTCTTAATTTGCCGTGAAAGGCGATTTGTTTGGCATTTATAGCCGATTTTGGTGTTTATAGCCGATTTACAATTCTTATCAATAATGAAAGACAAGAGTTGTGATTTTTGTCTCTTTAGAAAAATACAAACTACAATGAAAAGCAAGAAAAGGAAGATCTAACTTTTCAGGAGATTGTGGGGGACTCGTTCAGATTGACGGTCGCAAGCCATGTATGGGCTTCGCCATCATCCATGCAGATGAGAACAGAAGATGCTCTTGATTCGCTTGGCTTGGCTATAACCTCAGGTTTTTAGAGGACAAAGACCAAGAGAAGGTCCTATGTCCAATAAAAAGCTAAGTAGACGGGCTGAAAAGCCACGTCTAAGCCATTGGAGGCAGCAGGAGAAGGCAAGGACCTTGGGGGGGGGGGGGGGGTGCCCCCCAAGGGACTTTTGTCACCTTGTAGTGGTGGCCGGTGCAGAACTTCAGCAGAGTTTTTCTCTCTTTTTCTTTCTCTCAGATCTCTTTCTGATCTTTTTTTCTGATCCTCTGATTTTCTCCTCTTTTTTCTGATCTTTTTTTTCGATCCCAATTTCAATGGAATGCTCTCCTATTTATAGGCCTTTGGTAGCCATTTAGGAGGGTTTATGAGCCTTAATGGCTTTAATGGGAGGAGTTACAAGATTTATTTCTTGATTTTGTAACTCCTTTTTCCTTGAATCTGATTGGCCGATGGAGATTAAGGGCTTTTAATCACCTTAATTACCATAATGGGAGGAGTTTCATGGTTTAAATGCCATGAATCATTTGACTTGTAACTCCCAAATGCTTGCTTCTGATTGGGCCGTCCAAAGAAATGAATTAATGACTGCAATAAAGCTAGTCAATTAACCACATTAATTGGTCGCCGAGCAGTCGAAGAGTCGCGGGCCGTGCCGTGTCTTCTGGAATTCTTCTGGCGATGATCATCGATGGATCTACATGCTGATCGACATCGGATGAACATGTAACTTCAGACATTGATAGCTAAGAGTGGGCCGGTGACATCTGTCTTGTCGATTTCACGATCGGTCGGACAGAAAGTGCACTTTCTTGGTCGACCGGTTGGCGATCTTGGAGCGATCAATGATGATTTTATGCTTTTGACGGCGGATCCGAGATGTCGTCGGATATGAGTCAATTTAAAGCACTAAAAATCACATTTTCAGGAAACCACAGGGGCCAAAGTGCGCGATACGCGAAAAAAGACGGAAAAACGGGTCACCGGCGGAAAATCCGGTGACCCGGACCTCCATGGTCGCCGGCGACCATGGGCCATGGTCGCCGGCGACCATGGACCGGCGACCATGGGCCATGGTCGCAGGGGCCTGCGACCATGGGCCATGGTCGCAGGGGTCTGCGACCCTGGGGGATTTTTCCCCTTCGGAGCCCGTTTTGCGGTCGTTTTGATGTCTTTTTCGTCGCCGTTTTCTTCTGTATTTTTCTTGACATTTCTTCTCATTTATTGGCTTGATTTCCCTGTAGAAAACTTGATGAGAATCCTTGCATTTTTAGAGTGCAAAGTTTCCAATTTTCCGGGAAAGCCGAAGACTTTGTCGCGTAAAGCTGCTGATTTTCCGCCAGAAGCTGAAACTTGGTCAAACGATGTCGGAATGACCTGAAATTTGAGGTGAAGCCTCCTGAGCAATAAATAAGACCAACCATAGGCTTTTGTTTGAGTTTTGAAGCCGTTTGGGGTCCCGTCGATGCTTCACTTGATCTTGCTGCAGGGAAAATGCCGAGCTTTGATATGTGGCCAAACGATGTCCGATTGACCTGAAATTTGACGGGGAGCCTATTGGAGTCATTTTGAGACGTTCCATGGGCTCCGTTTTGGATGTCATGGTCCCGGGTTGCTCCGCCGCCGGTAGGCTTGATTTTCTCTCGGAGCATCGAAACCTGGTCAAACGTTGTCGGAATGACCTGAAATTCGACGTGCAGCCTTTTGGAAGCATGTTGAAGCCACTCATGCACTTGGTTTGATGAGCGAAGGCTTCGGTGGTTCCTGCCGCCGGGAGGCTTGATTTTGCTGCTCGAGCATTGATGGAGGGTCAAACGTTGTCGGTTTGACTTGAAATTTGGTATGGAGCCCTTTTGAGACATGCTGGAGTCATCTGTAGGCTTTGATCGAAGTTTTGACGTCTCCGATGATGTCGCCGCCGGGAGCTCCCGTTTAGCTGTCGGAGAAGTGAAGTTAGGCCAAATGTTGTCGAAATGACCCGAAACTTCATGTGTACTCTTCTCTTGGCTATCTTGAAGGATCTTACAGTTTTTGTTTGATTCTGACAAGATTTGAATTTTTGGAGAAGTTGCATTGCCTATTTATGGCAGGTTGCGACTTCATGCAGCTTTCTTGATTTGAAGAGGCAAAGTGACATTTTTGGTGTCAACAAATGCCCCCTCGAGGTACAGCGACGAATTGCTTGACTTTTGTAGTCGATGTGCCTCGAAGAGATTTTTGAAGGAGAGCTTGTGTCTTGACCAAGAGTCTTTGAGCAATCTTTCCTTTGGTATAGTAGCCTTTGAGCTTCCAGGGGAATTTTATGGTAGTGAAAGGAATCACACACCATCTCGAGGCAAAGTTTTGAAGATGACATCAGGGATGTGGATTTGGGTTTCTGTTTTTGATCTTGTGACCTAACCAGCTATATATGGCAAGTTAGGGGATCGGGTTTTGGTTTTGACCTTGTGACCCAACAAGCTGTATGTGGCAAGTTGGGGGATCATGATTTGGTTTTTGGTTTTGGTCTTGTGACCTAACAAGCTGTATGTGGCAAGTTAGGGGACCAGGATTTGGTTTTTGGTCACTCTTTGGGACTGTGTGGGTCCATTGGAGTGGTTTGGATTTTTGTGGAATGTCAATTTCAAGATTTTGGCTCAACTTGGTATATGAGGCTGGATGGTTTGATTTTTGGAAGCTCACGGGGCTTGGAATTTTTTGTATGGTTCAATCAACTCAAAAGAGGCATGGAACCATTTTTGTATGCTCTTGGGTAAGAGGGATTTTTTTTTCTTGACTAAAAGCCCATTTTTTTTTTTAGTGCCTAGGTGGTCAAACCTGGCTCATATGGGCTAGCCCATGGGACCTTAAGCTTTTTAGGATGGCTTAGATCTCATGTGGGGCCATTTTTGTAAAGAATATCTAAAGATATCTCATTTGGATAGAGAATATCTAAAAATATCTTTATGGGAGAGAATCTCTCATATTCCCTTAATTTGGGAGAGAATATCTCAAAGTATCTTTCTTTTTGGGAAGAAATCTCCAATATCCTTTTTTGTTGGAGAGAATCTCTCATTTGATTGATTTTGGGAGGAAATCTCTCAAAGACATCTTTCTTTTTGGGAAAGAATCTTTCTAATTCCTTCTCTTTTGGTAAGGTTACTAATTAGTAACACTTACCTTTCTTCTTTGTTTCCTTCTTTGATTTGCTCTCTCCTATAAAAGCAAAGGAAGGTAGGATCTCTTGCCCTTATTGCTTTCTTTTGCAGCAATCTCAAGAGAGCTCCAAGGCCAAGAGTTTTTCTTCTTCAAGGATCTTCAAGCTTTTTCCTTCTTCTTCTCCATTAATGGCTTCAAGTAAGTTTTCTCTCTTTTTCTTTCAAGAAAACTTTATGTAGAGAATAGGATGGTAAAAAAAAGTTTCTCTTCTTTTTTTTTTTCTTTCTTCTTTTTTTTCTTTCTTTCTTTTCTTTCTATTCTTCTTCTTTTTTTTTTTCTTCTTTTTTTTTCTCTTTTCCACGTGATTTCTTCTTTTGTTTTTTTTTTTTTTTTTTTCACACGTTTTTTTTTCTTCTTTTTTTTTTGTGGGCCGTACGGACAGATCCGTACGGATCTGGTCCGTACGGCCACGTGGCCTGAATTTTTTTTTTTTTTTTTTTTTTTTTTTTTTTTTTGAGAAAGTTTCTTTTTTTTTCTTTTCTTTCTCCCCTTTTTTTTTTTTGAGAAAGCTTCTTTTTTTTTTTCTTTCTTTCTCCCTCTTTTTTTTTGAGAAAGTTTCTTTTTTTTTTTTTTGCTCATCATGATAATGCGTTTTTATGCAAATCTAGATGTTCATGCATGTACTTTTTGTAAATTGAATTGAGTAGCATGATGTGATAGCATACCTGAAAATCTTTGCAAATTTGGGAATTTGGAGCTCGCAGCGATGTTGAGCCCTTCTTGATTTTGCGGAGATTTTGAGGTTTCGAAAGTTTGGAGTTTCGGAGCCCGCAGCAATGTTGAGCCCATCTCCAAACTTTCTATTTCCGTCGGGGTATTTCCTTTTTCTTTGGAATTGCCCCGGAGTCATGCCAAAATTTCGCCAGATTTTTGGTGGGACAAAGTGACCCCTTTTTTTTTTTTTTTTTTTTTTTTTTTTTTTTTTTTTTTTTTTAGCGAAATCCTGTCATTTTGATGACGATCTTTTTCTTTTCCAACCTTTGCAGGTGGTTCCTCCAGAGCGAACAAGGGTAAAGAGCCTGCTACAAGCGTACCTCGTCGATCTGCTAGATCTTCCAATGTGGCCGTTCAGCAGGCCTGGGAGAAGGTCCAGTTTGTTGAGAAGAACTTGGAAGAGTGCGATTCCCTCAATCGCGATGAGATGAGACAGCGATTGATCGCTCTCAAGAATGAGGAATTCTATAAGATCATGGTAAGCAACCGTCCTTGGGTTATGGACGATCTGAGGGTTTTGCCCAAGCCTACCTTCTTCTTTGGAGATGCAGTCCCTGACGACTTGACATACCAAAGGAGATGTTTTAAGTTCTCTTACACAGCTGATGGTGAAGAGAGAACTATTTCTACCCGGTCGTCTTTTGACCGGACCATCTCGATCCTGAGCCTTTCTCCCACGTGCCCTAAGAGGGAAGATCCTCCGAGCTGGGTGAAGAGGACCAGTGTGATCAAGACCGGGGTTTTTGTTGGTGGACCTTCCGGTTTTGCAGAGAAGCCACCTGTCCGTATGGACATGTTGATGCCAGCCAGCGGCTACCAGGGCTCTGATTATCCGTCGGTCGATTTGAGACCGGTGGGCCATGGCGTTTTCAGCGGTGACGGCAGTACTTGGGTGAAGCCTTTTCGATTTCGTGGCCGTTTCAATGCTGACTCCGATTGGAAGTCATGGACTGACCACACCTTGCTGATTGGGGGCGCCGTTTTGAAGGAAGCCGGGATTTTTGACGCGGTCCGCACTTTTAGGGAGACCGTGACTTTTTCCGATGATGCCTTCATGGCTATGTTGGAGTCTTTCCTCCCTCAGACCAATACCTTCGTTGTCACGAATGGTGAGGTTGGTTTTTCTCTGAAGGAGTTGAGTGCTATTACTGGATTGCCCATCCTTGGCAAACTCTACGAGGAGTTCATGCCGATTGACAGCGTCCTTGAGGAGCAGTCAGAGGAATTCAGGCTCCTATACTTTCAGCTCGTCGCCTTCTATGATTTTTTGAAGGAGGGCTCGAAAGTGAGATCCAGCAGTTGGAAGAGTTATGGCTCTTCATTCTTCAACTTCTTTGACAGCAAAGAGTCTTCTGATAGCATGACCCGGGAAGACAGGAAGAAGACTTCGGTCATGCAGGAAGAGTTGAAGGGTTTCTTCGCGAGCACAGATGCCATTTGTTCTGACATTGCATTGCGGAGAGATCTTGCTTTTTACCTCACTTTTTGGCTGGGTGAGGCTATTTTTACTGGTGGAGATGGGACGCACATCAGGCCGCATTGTATTTTTCCGGCTTGTCAGATGGCGTTTGGAGAGCGGCTGGCTTTGGTACCTGCTCTTTACTCCTACTTGTGTACCGAACTGCAGGCTGCTGCTTTCTTGGTTCGGCTTGGGCTCCCTATGAATAGGGTATTTTCAGCCCATATCTTTTATTCGTGGTTTGTATACCACTGTCCTGGCTTCCACCAGCTGGGTGCTGCACAGGATGATGATCCTCTGATGATTCGATTGGCTAAGGGAAAAGCCATATCCGAATCACTTTTGTTTGCCCGCATGAGGATCCGACGGTTCAGGGACGTCGAGATGGGGCAGTCTTCAGTGAAGCTTTCTCCGGAGTTGCGGAAGAAGGCTTTTGATTTTGGTGCCTCCCGAGACTCTACCAGAGCAGGGTCGGGAAGGCATTACCCTTTGACCAATGCAGAGAAGGAGTGGCTTTTCAGCATACGAGTCGGCACGATGGTGTACCGTAGACATCTTTTCGTCGACATCCAGCCGTATGTACCTTCTCGCTTTGCGCTTCAGTTGGGCTTCTCTCAAGGCGTTGTTGGAGCGCCTTCGAGTATGGTGAAGCGTTTTGGGGGTTTACAGGATGGCAGAAATGCATGGGCTTTCTATAGTGCTGAAGACACTACTGCCACGATTTCTTATCCTGAGCTGTCGACTTTCCGAACTGCCGGCTTCACGAAGTGGTTTGCGGAGAGCTTTTTGGCATATCGGGGGCTTTCCAAGAAGGAGCTTGATGTAAAGCTGTCTTCTGGAAAAGGCATTGGGAAGTCGGATGGCGTCCGGCGAGAGGAAGTTTGGGCCTTCCTTTCTGGAGAGAAGCACAAGATAGGCTTTCTCGGTGACCAGGGCGTCATTGGTTCTGAAGCTGTTCGGGAAGTACCTGATGAGGCTTTGGAGCAGCTAGAACAGGAGGAAGCTGAGCTCGACGCTTGGATGCAAGCGGCACAGAGACGAGCTTCCGCGGAGTCTACTGGCGAGAGCAGACCATCCAGTGAGGAGTCAAGTGAGAAACCTGACTCTGATAGTGAGGCGGGTTCTTCTAGGAAGCGAACCCGTAGAGGTAAGAAGAGGAGGAGTCATCATCGCAGCGAGGGGCCACATGAGGACTCTCCTGACATGGAAATCCCTCTTACCATCAACGAGGAGGTGCCAGAGGCTGTCGACGAGCCTCCAGAGAAGAGGAGTCGTGGGGAAGAGACCATTGGTGAAGGTATGATTCTTCCTTTTTCTTTTTCTACTTCTTTCATGGGGCTTTCCATGTTCTGATTTGTTTTCTCACCCTGCTGCTGCTTTTTTCTTATTTTTTTTTTTAGCAGAGGATGAAGACTTGCCGATGCCTGAGGTTCCGACCGATGAGGCGGTGATGGAGCCGGTTATGGCATCTGAAGAAGAACCGAGGGACTCTGGAATGACTCCGGAATCTCCAATTGGTATAACTTCTTTCGCTTTCTCTTTTTTTTTTTTTTTGCCTGCGACTTGATTTGCTAACATTTTTTCTTGTCAGCTGACTTGCCACAGGATTCCGATGACTTTGAACCATCAATGGACGCAAATGTCGATGATGCTTCTGATGAGTTCATGGAGGAAGAGAGTGTTCCGCCAGTCGTCGAAGAAGGTACTTGGTAGTGATGACCCTGATGATTTTTTTTTGAACAGGATCATATCATACCTTTTTGTGTTTCATTTGCAGGTTTTGAAGTGACAGAAGAGAGTCCATCGCTTTCTTCAGAACCAGAGTAAGGGATGCCAGAGGTCGATCCGGAGGTAGAGACCAGTTCTGACATGATTGAGGAGATGCCTCGTGTTGAGATTCCCTCTCCAGTGGCTCCAAGTGGAAAGAGTTCTTTTGTTACTCTTCCAATGGGACATGACATGAGCAGCCGATCAGCGGAGAAGGTTGAATCTTCATCCAGTTCGTCTCTTCAATTTGCGAAGAAGGTACTGGCTCGGGTTTTGAGTTCTTGGGTCAAGACTCTCCTTTCTGGACACTTGGAGGCAGGATTTGGCATGATCCCACATGTACAGGAGATTCTGACTGACACCGAAGAGGTTGGTCTGGATGTCACAGGTGCCAAGGCGATCGTTGATAGGATCATTGCACTGGGTGACAAGTGGTTTGAGACCATGGGTTTCCCTGACGACCAATTCTTCAAGGAGATGTTCTTGGACCCTGCTGATAAGGCTAAGTCTGACCTGAATGAGGCTACACAAAGCAAGAAGCAGCTAGTTCGGGAGAAGAACAAGGAAGAGCTAGCCATCATCGGATTGAGGCATGACCTTAACGTCCTTGATAGGGAAGTTGAGGAGGCCAGGAAACGTCTTGAGCATTTGAAGGCACAAGTCGATGCTAAGTGGGCTGCTATAACAGAGGCTCGTGACAGGGAGAGTACTCTGATCCGCAGGGTCGCAGATGCCGGTCAAGTTCTCGAGAGGAGGACTCTAGAAAACGAACGATGACAAACTGCTGGGGAAGAGCTTCCCGGTGTAAAAGAAGGGTTACGGCATTCGCCAGCATCTCATGGCAAGTTCCTGAAGAAGCGTGCCTTGGAAACTTTGACGGCTGATGCCAAAAGTTTGCTTGAGGAGCTGAAGCTTTGGCTGGAGACCATTTTTGGCTGAGCTCCTGATTTTTTATAGCAGAAACCATTCTTCTTTTTTTTGGTACCACATGTATTTTTTGGTACTCTTTTTTTTGTAGTGCTTGTGGACACTTTCTTTTTTTTTTTGGTACCACATGTATTTTTTTTTTTGGTACTTTTCTTTTTTTTTTTTGTAGTGTTGTGAACACTTTCTATTTTTTTTTTTTGCTTTGGTACCACATGTATTTTTTTTTTGGTACCTTTTTTTTTGTTTTCCCTACGCTCACTCAAATCTTTTTGTGATGAAAGCAATTGCTAAATGGGATTTGATCAAAAGCTTTGTCATTTTGTGAAAATCTTTTGTCAAATAATTGTTTTGGCATGGGAGCCTGATTTTGGTTGTGGCGTGAAAACCAATTTTTTGTGGCATTGATAGCCGGTTTGTGGCATTTATAGCCGGTTTGACATGAGAGTCAGGTTTTTTTTTGTGTGGCATTTATAGCCGAGTTTTTTGAAAACCGAGTTTTGTTTTATTGGCATGAAAGCCGATTTTGGCGTTTATAGCCGGAAATTTTTGTTTTGGCATTTATAGCCGGATTTTGGCATTTATAGCCGAGTTTTGGTTTTCAAAATGCAGGTATCGACTAAATGTCGCCTCCCCGCTGAATGGTCTTGCAAGTATCGATGGAATGTCGCTTCCTTGCTCATTCGGTTTTGCGAGTATTGATGGAATGTCACTTCCTCGCGGGTTAGGTTTTGCAAGTATCGATGGAATGTCGCTTCCTCGCGAATTGGGGTGCAAATATCGACTAAGCGTCGCTTCCCTGCTTTTCCCAAGACTTTTGGTTTTGCGGGTACTGACTTGATGTCGTTTCTCCGCGATTTTTGAAATTTGAGGTTTTCTCGAACCATTTGTAATTTTGGGTTGTGGATAGCAACTGGTATGTTGCATCTCCATGATTTTTGAAATTGGGTTGTGGATATCAACTGGTTTGTTGCTTCTCTACGGTTTTTGGATTTTGCAAGTATCGACGAAATGTCGCTTCCCTGCGATTTTGGGTGCAAGTATCGATGGAATGTCGCATCCTTGCTTTTTTTCAAAATTTTTGTTTTGCGGGTACTGACTTTGATGTCGTTTCCCCACGATTTTTGAAAAACCATTTTTTTTTTTGTTTAAAGACACGAGGGTCGTAAATTTTGACCTAGAACCATTTGGTGGTAAAAGGTAAGGTGGACTAGGGTGGAAATCCCTGAATCCGGATTTTTGTTTCAAACCATGAATTTTGGTTCAAGGATCGAAAGCTTTGGTCAAGTCAGGGAGAGGCTCCTAAACTTGGATTTTTTTTTTTGTTTTTGAACAATGAAACAATGAAAGTAAGCATTGTTTTTGAATCTCTAGAAATTTTGACATTTGATATGAAAATTCTAAAGAGAGTGGGTTTGACGAGCGAGTACCTGAGAACAGGTTTTGGCCATACAGGCATTGCTCTTACCCAGTTGGGTAAGTCTTCAAGGGTAGTACCGCTTCAAGAACTTGCCGTTGATAGGCAGCATACATCTGTCGCCTTCCATGTTTAGGAGGGCATATGCGCCGTTGGAGAAGACTTTGTCGATGACGTAGGGTCCCTCCCATTTTGGTTCAAATTTGCCTTTGGATTTGTGTGCGAAGACCATTGGTCTTTTTACCGCAAGAACCAAGTCACCCTTTTTGTAGGCGCGTTGCCGGACCCTTTTGTCAAAAGATCCTGCCATGCGTGCTTGGTAAAGTTCAATGCTTTGTCGAGCTTCGAGCCGTCTCTCGTCGAGATTGTCCAGCTCATGGAGTCGCAATTTGACATTGCTTTCTTGAGTCATGTCATTTTGTAGAGATACCCTCAGAGAAGGAATTTGTACCTCTAGGGGCACGACAGCTTCGCATCCATAGACCAAGGAGAATGGTGTGCTATGGGTTGGTCCTCGAACGGTGGTTCGATAGGCCCACAAAGCTTCAGACAGTTTATCGCTCCAGTCTCTTTTGTGACTAGAGACCATTTTCTTGAGGATTTTGCAGAGTGTCTTGTTGAAGGCTTCTGCTAATCCGTTTGCTGCCGGATTGTATGGAGTCGAAGGACAGCTTTGGATTTTGTATTTGTCGCAAAACCTGTAGAATCGATGATCCCGGAATTGTGGTCCGTTATCATGGACGAATCTCTTGGGTATGCCGAAACGACAAATGATGTTGGTGCGTAGGAATTGAAGAACTGATGAGGTCTTCATTTCGTTGAACGCAAATGCTTCTGACCACTTGGAGAAATAATCCGTTGCGGCGAAGATGAAGCGATGACCTTTGCTTGAAGGGGGAGAGATAGGACCTATGATGTCCATGCCCCATGCTTCAAAAGGCCATGAGATTGCTGTAGGATGCAGCCATTCCGGAGGCATGTGAATGTAATCTCCGTGAACTTGGCATAGCTGGCAACGTTTGGCAAATTGCATTGCATCAGCAACCATGGTAGGCCAATAGTAACCTAATCTTTTTATCTGATCATAGAGCTTAGGACCTGCCTGATGGGCTCCACAAAGACCAGCATGAACTTCTTTAAGTGTTTCTTCGGCCTCTTGTTGTGACAAGCAGCGTAGAAGTACTCCGTTGAAGGATTTCCTGTAGAGGATTTTTGAAGGAATATCCAAATGAAAGTTTGGGGCTCGCCTTTGTATGCTTACCCGTTCTTTTGGATCTTCAGGTAGGATTCCGAACATAGTGTAATCAATGAACGGATCCCTCCAGTCGACGATTGAAGGTTGAAGGATAGAGATCCGACTTCCAACCACTCGGTGGCATTCGGCAACTGCTTGGTGTGTGTTAAGAGGAGGGAGGATCCTTCTCTCGTACACTGTAATTTGCATGTTTTCCCTTTCCTGGATCGCCATTGATGCGGCAAGTCCGGCCAGGGCATCTGCACGGATATTTTCACCTCTACGAATGTGGTTGATGTTGCAGATGTCAAACTTTTGCAGAAGCGATTGTGCCTTGTTATAATAAGGCAGCAGATCGGGCTTCCTGACTTCATATTTCTGATTCATCTGGTTGACGATCAGTTGAGAGTCTCCAAAGACTTCCAGCATGGTGATACCAGATTCGATGGCGAGTTCCAATCCTAGGATCAGAGCTTGGTATTCAGCTGCATTGTTTGTGCATGGTTCCAATAGCGAGAAAGCATGTGGAATCATGTATTTGTCGGGGCTAACAAAGAGGATGCCAACTCCCGAGATCAGCTTTCTGTTTTCATTTGTCCTGGTTGCACCGTCAAAGTACATGTCCCAGGAGGCATTTGGTGAGGAAGTCTCCACGTTGTAGACAGGTTCGTCTGGGAGATCATCTCTGAGTGGTGAATCTTTAGGCAATGGATGCTCTGCGAGGAAATCTGCTAGAGCTTGGCCTTTGATTGCTTTTTGTGGCACATACCTAATATCAAATTGTGACAAGAGGATGGACCATTTTGCCAGTCGGGCATTAAGAGAACCTGCCTTTGTGACAAGGACCTTCAAGAGGTTGATCCTTGAGACGAGGTAGACTGTGTTGGAAAGTAAGTAGTGACGTAGCTTTTGTACGGCAAACATCACTGCAAGGCATTCTTTTTCGACTGGAGAGTAGCGATGCTCTGCACCTACTAGCATGCGGCTGAGGTAGTACAGAGCAGCTTCTTTTCCCTCACCATTCTCTTGTGCAAGCAGAGCGCCTACAGAATGATCAAGAGCTCTTGTGTACAAGATGAATGGTTTTCCAGTGGCAGGGGCAGCTAACACTGGAGGTTTGGTCAGGTATGACTTGATATCTTGAAATGCGGCTTCGCAGTCGGTATCCCAGACAAAGTCTACACCTTTTTTCATCAATCGAGAGAATGGACGGCATTTCCCCGAAAGATTGGAGATGAACCGTCTGATGTAGGCCAATCTCCCTTGGAGCCCTTTTAGTTCTCTCAAGGTTCTTGGAGAGGGCATTTCTAGAATAGCCTTGACTTTTATGGGGTCAAGTTCTATTCCAGCTTTCCGAACCAGGAATCCGAGAAACTTACCCGACGAGACGCCGAAGAAGCATTTTAGAGGATTCATCCGCAGTTTGTGTTTGCGAAGTCGGAGGAAGACTTCCCGAAGATCTTTGAGATGGTCTTCTTTTCTTCTGCTTTTGACGGCGAGGTCATCAACGTAACATTCGACCGTCTTGTGCTGCATATCTTGGAATATTTTCATCATAGCCCTCTGATATGTGGCACCAGCATTTTTCAGACCAAATGGCATGACAGTGTAGCAATACACGCCAAATGGAGTCCGAAATGAAGTGTGTTTTTCATCCTCGGGATGCATCTTTATCTGATTGTAACCAGAGAAGCCATCCATGAATGTCATTCGCTCGAATCCGCAGGTATTATCAATCATCACCTCCGGTATGGGGAGCGGGAATTCATCTTTAGGGCAAGCGCCATTCAAGTCTCTATAGTCAATACAGACTCTGATCTGCCCATTTTTCTTTGTCACGGGGACAATGTTGGCCAACCATTCTGGATGTTGTTCCTCACGGATGAAGCCAACGCTTTTGAGTTTTTGAACTTCTTGTTCAATTTTATCCATCACATCTGGACGGAATCTTCTTTGGCCTTGTTTGACAGGCTTGATTTCTTCTTGAAGATTGAGTTTGTGGACTGCTATTTTGGGGTCTAAACCAGGCATTTCAGCGTAGGACCATGCAAAGCAATCAACGAACTCACGAAGAAAAGCGATATACTCGGGTAACTCATCATCCTTTATATTCTTGCTTATGAATACAGGACGTGGGTTATCAGGTGTTCCCAAGTTTATCTTTTGAACAGGATCTTCTGTCGGAAGGTTCGAAGGTGGTTCCTCCACAATATTTTCGGAGGCTTCCAACTCAACGAAACCTTCTGGAGTTTCAACTGCATTACCAGACCAAGGCTCTGTTCCTTTCCATGGATTTTCTTGATTGGTGATCTCCTCAAGGCTTGCTATGAGATAGTCCCAATCGCCTGTTGAGTCTGGTATTTCTTTTGGAGACGAGGGTTCTTCTGGGTCAGGATGCCACAAGTCTGTATTATCGGACGATTCCTCTTTATCATCAGAGAAATCATACCAATTGGATGAGCTTCCTGGATCTTTGTCAGGTAACTCTTTAAAGAGATTTCCAGGGAGATCGATGTCTTCGTGGACTTTAGATGTTGAGGCTTGGTCGGTAAAACGACTTTTAAGCCTTTGTGTCAACTGTCTCAGAGGAGTATCAGGATCATACCCTAACCCATATGAAGACTTTTCTACATGACCGTAGAGTCTCCAATCTTCCAGC
Source organism: Umbellularia californica (assembly GCA_028538565.1). Lineage (NCBI taxonomy): Eukaryota > Viridiplantae > Streptophyta > Magnoliopsida > Laurales > Lauraceae > Umbellularia > Umbellularia californica. The sequence continues at coordinate 32,215,750 of JAPQWN010000002.1, forward strand.
TGGCTTTTGGTCAAGGCGGGCTCCAATGGCGTGAGAATACCGCGTCTTTCTCCCAAACCGACTGGGTTTTGAGCGTCAAAGCCCATTTTCTTCATAATTGCTTGTGCCACAGGACTATATAGAGATAGCTGAGGCATACCTTCATTTTGAAAAGGTTCCAGCATGGAGTTTGATGAAGAAGCGTCCGATCTATGGAAGAAGATCGGCCTTTGCTTTGGTGATGTTGCCGGAACAACAAAGGTAGCTGACGTAGGATCTTCTACATCAGCAGGTGTCTCCATCGGAGTGAGAGCAGGCTGAACTTGCTGAGTGTCAGCTTGGCTTGACGATGCATCGTCTTCTGGCTCTGAGTCCGAGTCTGTGTCTTGCATGATAGACACGAGAGAGACAACAAATTTGCCCCCAGGCTTTTGTTTCGCCTTCTTCACTTTAGTCGTGATGACCAAAGGTTTTGAATTCTTGAGGGAGATAACGAAGGGAGATTGACTACTCTCTTCTAATTTGCCGGAGGGTTTGTTTTCTTCCGGTGATTTTTGAGGAGCCTTGCCTTTATCTTTCTGGAGATTTTCAGCAGGGGGTGCTATTTCCTCTTCTTCTTTTTCTCCTTCATACATCTGGGAGTCTGCGAAGTGGACTTCTTTACCTTTGAAGGGTTTTCTGTCCGCAAAGACTCGATGTACCATGCCGTCGTCGCCGACAAACTTGATGCATTGATGTAGAGTTGAAGGAACAACACCATTCTCGTGTATCCAAGGACGTCCGAGAAGGATGTTGTAGCATGAGGGGGTTTTTATTGCATACACAGTGACCTCAGAGATAAGATCACCGATTTGCAATTTGAACCTGATTTTGCCGATAGGCCTTTGAGTGCTCCCATCGTATCCAAAGATAGATACAGATGTGTGGCTTAGCTTGCCAGGTGGGATGCCCAACTCTTCAAGAGCCGAAGTGGAGATAAGGTTGAGTGCAGAACCTGGGTCGATCTGAACTCTATGTATCGGCATTTCTTTGATGTACCCTGTGAAGTACAGGGGTCGGTTGTGCCTTGCTTCGCCAAGTAGGAGGTCTTCCTTAGTGAAGGCGATGGTTGTACTGGCTGCCTTTTGAACCGAGAGGCATTGGATGCATGATCCCTCAGTTTTCTTTTCTCCCTTTGAGGAAGTTTCAAAGTTTTTGACCCGGTGGTCCATTTCAATTTGGAGGACTTGCGGGGCATGTTTGTCGACATCCTCATTCAGTTTTTGTAATTCTGAGATGAGATTATCACGAGTGCGTGGAGACATTCGTAATAAATCCAGGATGTGAAGACGTGCAGGTATGTGTTTGAAGTGCTCAACCAAGTCATACTTGAAAGCCTCCTTAGGGCCTGCATGTTCATCATTGTTGCCACTGGGGGCGCTTACAACATCTTTTCCCGAAGGATTTACATAAGTAAAGGAAGATTGGTTGTAATTTTTGTGGTAGTCCCGGCCCGAACGGGTGCCTCTACCAACTTCGAGAGCTTCTTGAGAAGGATCTTCGTTTGGAAGATTGTCTTCAGGATCAAGAGGCTGTCGTTTTTCATCTACTGGGGATGTATCTGCAGCAGAGTTGCCATCCTCAGTGATTGTGTTGCACGGAGCATTTTCCGGGAGCAAGTCCTGAACAGCATCCAGCAGCTTTTCTTCTTCGTTGACCCATCCATCACCCCAAGTTGGGTTTTCTTCATGATGATGAGTCGGGAAGAATGTGTATCCTGAAGTCACAGTCTCAGGAGAAGAAACCTGAGAGGGTGTCATCTCTGTGAAAGTCACGTGAGACGAGGTAGCTCCAGAGGATACATTGCTAGGCGTCGTCGGAGTGTAGGTAATCTCATCAGACGACGCTTCAGAAGAGCTATAATCCTGATATATTACATTACAGGAAGCTCTGATAGAAGATGTTGCCTGCTCGGAGTCAGACTCATCCTCGGATGTAAGAGGATCGTCAATCCAGCAATGTTCTCCATTTTCAGGAGTTGAGGGAGGAGGTACCTGATGGGCTTCAGGGACTTCCGGCTCTGGATTGTGAGGAATCTCGTTGACGCGGTCTTGCTCTTGTTCTAGAGCGAGACGCTGCAAGATCCTTGCATATTCTTCAAGATCAGGCATGGGAGCCAGATCCTCTTCTTCGTCTTCTCCGTGTGGCTCAACATAGTTGATTTCCACTGGAGCAATGACAGGTGCTGGGTTAACAGCATCTTCTTGTGCAGCCTCTTGGTCTTCTTCATCATCAGACCAGGATCCTTGTGGTTGCAAGGGGTTATACCAGATTACTGGCATAAGGTGAGTTTCAGGAACCCATTCTTCATCGGAGAGATATTCTCCTGTTTCAAGAGATTCCTCCCACTCATCGGTGTAGTTGGGCTCGAACCCATCGTCGGTGTCGCTGGACTCGTATCCATCAATGGAGAATCCAACTACCGAGTTGCAAGAGTATGATGCCCCCTGCATGGCTTCTTTTTTGAATTGAGGTGGCATGAAATCACTGAGAGTGAAGTTTCTTACCGCCTTTGAAGTCTCTGGAGGGGACGTTTCTGTTGCCCCGAGTGAAGTGGTAGAGGAGGCCTCTGCCTTTTCATGAACTTCTTGTTTTTGCTGGGTCTTCTCTTGCCGTTTGAGCCTGAGGAGATGTTTCCTAGCCTGCCTTCGCTGTTGAGCGGTCGGCTTTGTTTTGACGATCTCCCAATTTTCATCTTCCAGGAGATCGGGATGTACCCATATGGGTTGTCCGTCTGGTGTAGGGCAAGGAACCAACACTTCGGACGTTTGAATTCTTTTTATCACCTTGAAGGAAGTAGTGATCTTCTTCTTCGGTGATTTTGGTGTTTGTCCACATGACACCATGTTGACGGAGGCAGTCCCATAGTTTTTGTCAAAGGTGATGACTCCGTTTTTCCACATCTCGTTTATCTTCTCTCTCACAACAAAGCATTGATTGAGAGGATGCGAGACCATCTGGTGGTATGGACAGTACCGAGGATCATTGGTTTTGCCAACGTCTCCAGGTCTTTTGGGCTCTGGCAAAATGAGTTTGCCATTTGCTAGGAGAGCCTCAAAGATTTCTTCAACGTCTTCATCGAACGGATATTTCTTTCCTACGCGTTCTTTGAAGGCATCAGAGAGTTCAGGCCTTTTACCTGCAGTTTTGTTTTCAGCTTTCTTTGGCTGCTGAGGAGCTGACTTGGTCTGCACATTGAGAACCTCCTTCTTCTTTGGTTTAGAGGTTGCAACAACAGTCGGCTCTTTCTTTGATGATTTCTGATTGTTGAGGTCTTTGATCACCGTTTTAGCTTCCATGGAAGCTTCCAGGAGTTCCCCCAGGTTCTTTGATTTGTTGCCGATGATCATGGAGCGGATTTTAGCTCTCATGTTGTTTCGGCAGATGTCGACTAGCGACGCTTGTGGCAGTACATCTGAGCATTTGTACGCCATTGCTTTCCACTTGTGAATGAAGTCATAAGTTGACTCATTCTCTCCCTGTTTTAGGCTGCAGAGCTGAGCCATAGTAATAGGATGATCCTCACCTTGGAAGTGGGTCAGGAAGCGTGTCTCCAGCATAGCCCAGTTCTGAATGGAGTTCTCCGGCAGAGTGGAGTACCAATCGAAGGCCGTACCTTTTAGGATACTTGCAAAGAGGCGAATCTTGAGTGTATCTTGATCCGCGATAGCTCCCGTCAAGATCTTGAAGTGGATGACGTGCTGTCTGGCCGATCCTTTCCCCGTATATGTTTGGAGAGTAGGATGTTTGAATTTTGTGGGGAACGGGACCGAGTCCATCCATAAAGGATATGGTGGCTTGATCCCATGCTCTTTGAGTATATCCTCTTCTTTTGCTTTGGCGAGGATACTGTCTACGTCCTTTTTGGTAAGGGCGCGTGACTCATTTTCTTCTCCATTTTCCTCGTTATTGCCATGATTCGGAGGAGGCTCATTGTTCACCTGATTTTGGACGACAAGGAGAAGGTTTTCCATCAGAGTTTCAATCCTCTGCTGGCCTTGTTCCAACTGCTGGATGCGTGTGAGCGCATCATCTCGAGGTGGATTCTGAGGTGGCGGCTCAGAACTTGTAGCCAAGACGTTCATCCCTCGGGATTCGAACGAAGAAATCGTCCTGGTGACCGAGCTGGGGCTCATTCTTTTTGATGAAGAGCTTGATGAAGGATTACTCTCCCGTCCTTGGCTGGAAGGGGCAGGAGATTCTTCGGGATGTCTTTGTGTCCTGGTGACGCTACGGGTCACCGGACGTCGGACATGGATTTTTTATGTTGACCTTTGGCGTCTTCTGGTTTTTCCAACCATATGGACGGCAGCAACTTGGTCGGGTCTTTCTTTTTCGACCCATTTGTGGGAGACTTGAAGTGTAGGAGGCTGGGTCCTTTGCTTCTCTAGTCTCTTTTGTCGATATGACGCACGGCGGCGTGCTCGACGAGCGATTTGAGCTTTGGTCAGCTCCGGCTGGGCTCTGACGATGAAGGATGTGCTCCCTCGGGCGCAGCAGCCGAGCTTGTCTTCTTTGTGGTTGGGCAAGGACAGGATGCGGACCCGGTCCTTTGCCTGTTGCAGCGAAGCTTTAAACCTTTCGAGTTCGGCCCCTGTAGAGATAAAGGGTCGAACTGAAGGGGTGTAGGCCCTAGCAGGTGCTTGTAGAGGCCTAGTGATGCATGATCTGATTTTGGGCCTGTAGGAACAAGCCGGCTCATGCTGGGTTGACTTGGGAGTCAAGTTGGAGATGGGTCTCTCCTCTTTCATGTAGGCAAGAGGGTAGAACTGGTTTTCTTTGAGTGGGGCCAGGTATGCTGGCTTGGTGGGAATTTGAGACCTTCTTTGTTTTGGGGAAGGTCTTGGAGACCAAGTCTTGGGATAGACCTGGTTGTTTGTGGGTCGAGGCTTCGCGGGGGTGCCGCGGGCTTCAGGCTTTTGGGCGCTCGCCTTTGGTGTCACGGGAGTGACACGTTGAGAGGCGATCTTCTGCCTTTTGGCAGGCGCAGTTTGTTCTTCGGGAAGTGGGAATGGTCCCAGTGTCCCAAAGAAGATAGTCCGGGGAGTCGAGGTCGACCCGGAGTTCAGAGAGTTGCCGAGGGAGTTGACGCTTCGGCAGCTGACAGGGCGCTTATGGGTGCGCGCGCTTTGCTTCTGTTGAAGCATGAGCTGGTGCTTGTTCTCATCGAAGATAATGGTTAAAGCTGCCATTGTTAGTTTCGAAAAAGTTCTGAAACAAGACCACATCCATTAGTAATCACAAGAATATAATGATCATAAATGGGAATTCCTATGGTTGTCTTTTCAAATCGCTTAAGGGATATGACCCAAGCGACATGAAGAAGGCAAAAAGCCATAGATGGTACAATTGTTCTGACAGCAAGTATGGTGAGCCCAGAATGAGCGTTCCAGTGACTGCTAGAAGCAATTGTAAACCTAAATTCGACTTATCGAGAAGCAGGGCTTGCTCGAGATAAGAAGAATATAAGGTAGAAGTTACAAATGTGCCGGTCACAGATACAGTAGACCCTGAAAGGGCGTACCAGTATTGCTATGCACAAATGTTGGAGATCGCATCCATGAGATGGGATTCTTTGTTTTGAAATGTCAGAAATGGATTCGTCAAAGAGAGCAGGTGACATTCCGATTCAAATACGGGCTCAACGATTTCCGCGAGCGCCAGTACTCAGAAGGGAAGAGACCACAATTTCTCGAATCTGAATCCAAAAAGTGACGAGTTTTTGGAGATTTTTTTTTTTGAAATGATTTTTTTTTTTTTTATTTTTTATTTTTTATTTTTTTTTTAAATATTTTTTTTTATTTATTTTTTTATTTTATTTTTTTTTTGAAAATTTTTTGTTTTTTTTTTTTAAGATTTTTTTTTTTGAAAATCTTTTTTTTTATTTTTATTTTTTTTTTTAATTTTTTAAGATTTAAAGACGAGAGAGTACACATAGGCCTCCTAACCCGGTCTTATGAAACCTCAATTGATAGAATTGCCCCCAGGTAAGGGTAGGATTACTTAATGAACCCGTTTGGAGGACCCTTGCCTAGAACAGTCAAGCTGTCTCCACACTCTGGACAAGGCTTTTCTTGAATCAATCGTGATCAAAGAACGCAATTGGTTTAACCTTAGTGGTCTATGTCCCCTTTTTTTTTTATAAAAATCCCAAATAGACTCATCGAAGAGAAACGATGGCCCAAAACCTTAGTCGAACGGGCTCAACATTTCTGCAAGCACCAAAGAACGATAGGATAGGAACAAAGTTTCTCAATTTTGAATCCAAACTAAGAAAACTAATTTTTTTTTTATTTTATTTTTTTTTAATTTTTTTTTTTTTGAAATCTCTAATGAACTCATCGAAGAGAAACGATGGTCCAAAACCTTAGTCGAACGGGCTCAACATTTCTGCAAGCACCAAAGAACGATAGGATAGGATCAAGGTTTCTCAATTTTGAATCCAAACTAAGAAAACTGATTTTTTTTTTGAAATCTCTAATGAACTCATCGAAGAGAAACGATGGTCCAAAACCTTAGTCGAACGGGCTCAACATTTCTGCAAGCACCAAAGAACGATAGGATAGGATCAAAGTTTCTCAATTTTGAATTCAAACTAAGAAAACTGATTTTTTTTTTATTTTTTTTTTGAAATCTCTAATGAACTCATCGAAGAGAAACAATGGTCCAAAACCTTAGTCGAACGGGCTCAACATTTCTGCAAGCACCAAAGAACGATAGGATAAGATCAAAGTTTCTCAATTTTGAATTCAAACTAAGAAAACTGATTTTTTTTTTTTTTTGAAAAGAGAAAGAATGGAAACAAACTCAAAGAAATAGAAATTTCCAAAAAATCCCATCTCATGTTTTTTTTAGGATGCAAAATCCAACATAGGCTACCAGCTAGAAAGTAGCCAAGGAATCCGGAAAAGAAGTATAAGCATAGAGCAAAAAGTATGATATGCAAATATTTCATTTCCAAGCACCGTGTTCTCAAATGAACGGGTCCCACCGGGTGTGCCAGCTTGATGGAACGCGCTCCGAGGCGCCGTGGGGCGGCTACCGGGGTCGGCGGAACGTGGGAGTCCGTCGGGTCCGGCCCTTTCGCGCCCTGGCGGGCCCTGAAGCGTGCATCAACATTTCTTTCAATCAATGTTTTGGGTTTAAAAATACCATCCATTGAGCGTGTACGCATAACATGAGGACGTTGCGGTGGATGCTTCATTGTATGTGATGTTTGAGCACTAATCACATTGGATGTCTCATGTGGCATAGTGGACCCGTGAGCATCATGTGGCAAAGAATCGACTAAGGATTGAGTTTGATGCATGGAACTAGATGCATGTCCTTTGGTAGATGTGATGCTTCTGTGCCTTAATATTGGAGAGGCGGAAGAAGTGGGATGCATGTCCCATGGAATGGGTATGGCAGTTGACAGATGGTGCTCATTGACAACAGGTTGTGAAGTTGGAGAGGCAACATGTGTTGACTCCAATGTAGATGGTACAACCACCTCCTGTTGGGATGCAGTGGAGTGATGTATAGTGGCAGGATCAGAAACATCAACCAAATGGCATGGGGCTGAATCCAAGTTGGACCGAGTGATTGGTTGTAATGACCCATCAGCAGTGCTGTGTTGTCCATGCGCAGGTGCCAACTGCGTGCTGGGTACTGTAGGCCGAACATAAGCTGATGGTGATCCTGAGCCTAGACTAGGCTCCACAACAGTATCATTTGCAGCAGAATGGTTTGTCATGCCAGTCACAGTGCCAATATTATAGTGACCAAGTAGAACCTGATCACTTGATGTAATAGGAGGGTTATAATTCTGCACATTGTTAGTAATAAAAGGATAGACTTTTTCATCAAACACCACATGCCGACTCATATAAATTCTTTTGGTAACTGGGTCAAAACATTTATATCATTTGTGATTGCGCCCGCAACCAAGAAAAACACATGGTATGGTATGAAAAGACAATTTCCCAACATTGTAAGGTCGAATGTACGGAAAGCAAACACATCCAAAAGAATGGAAAATATTGTAATCTGGAGTTTTTTGGAAGAGTTTTTCATAAGGAGAAATTTGGTTTAGCACACGGGTAGGCATTCTATTAATTAGAAATGTTGCGGTATCAAATGCAGCATTCCAAAAAGACAATGGAACACCGGACTGTGCCAAAAGAGACAATCATGTCTCGACTATATGTCGATGTTTTCTTTCAGCTATCCCATTTTACTCCGGTGTATGAGGACATGAAATACGATGAGAGATGCCATATTGAACTAAAAAAATTTTAAAGCTTGTGCTAGTAAATTCTCCTCCACCATCAGTCTGTAAAGATTTTATTTTGTGATCAAACATGTTCTCTACCAATGACTTAAAGCTTAAAAATATGTCGAACACTTGAGACTTAGAAGTAAGTGGAAATAGCCAACAATATCTACTAAAATCATCAATAAAGGTCACATAAAATCTAACACCACTCAAGGATGAAGCTAGAGAATATCCCCAGACATCTGAATGAACTAATTCTAAAGGAAATGACGAAATAGACATAGAGTGCTAAAAAAGTAACCTCGACCGTTTCCCCATTTGACAGGCAGTGCAAATAAACTCTAACTTGGAAGCGCCACCGATAGAGAGAGAGAAAACAATTTGCTTGAAGACTTGATGTGAAGGATGGCCCAACCTATGATGCCACAGACTACTAGAGATGCGAGTACTACTGAAAGCAGATGGAGAAGCAAACGATTTATTCTTGGTGCATGATGTCAGATGAAGAGGATAAAGGCCATTATTGGTCACTCCGTGGAAGAGGATCTTCCCCGTTTTGTTTTCCTTCACATAGAAACCAGAAGATGTAAAAATAAAATAACAATCATTGTCTTTGGTGAATTGAGAGACTGACAATAAATTTTGAGAAATATTAGGCACGTGTAGGATATTATGTAAAGAGACCAAGTTACCTTTAGAGAAATATTGAGAGGAACCAGTGTGTGAGATGGAAAGACCCTTACCACTACCAACAGCAAGGCTATCATTACCCACATAGTCTGAATGGAGGGAGAGATTATGGAGATCTGGTGTCACATGATTAGTAGCCCTTGTGTCTGTGAACCAGGTAGTCTCCCCTTGCTTTGAAGCAGCCATAGCTTGAAGTTTTTCTGGTGGTTGACGCCCTTGAAAGGAGAGATCCAATCTATTGAAGCAGTCAAGGGCTGTGTGCCCAATACGATTACAAATCTGGCATGCAACAGGAACAGGCTTCTTGTCATGTTGGTCGGAAGTAGTCTGAGTAGAAGGGCCACCCCTAGAATTGGCGTTACGGCCTCTACCACGACCGCGATAATTAGACCGGCCACGTGACCCAATGCGTCCACCAGAAGATGTGTAGAAGGCAGTTGCAGGTGATACAGTAGCAGAAGAAGAATTATGCAATTCTAACTGCAATTCAAAGGTAAGCAGTTGACCAAACAATTCTTCAAAATTAATCGGCGTTTCGCGATTATCAATGGAAGTATGGACAGAATCATACTCCGGACCCAATCCATTCAAAACTTGATTACAAAGGTCATACTCACTAATAGGTTGGCCAACAGCCTCAAGAGTATCAGCAATACCTTTCATCTTGTCAAGATAATCAGTGATAGAAAGGCCTCCCTTCCTTTGATTCTGAAACTGGTGTTTAAGTTGCAATACTCGGGACCGGGATTGGATTAGATGCAATTTTTCCAATCGTTGCCAAACGTCTCCAGCGGTTTGGAGACCAACGACACGTTGGAGAACTTGAGTGGTAAGTGTAGCATTAATCCATAAAAGAACAAGAGAGTCTTGTTCTATCCATAACTCATATGATGGGTTCACAGATGTGATGGGTTTATTATCAGCATCAGATAAGAACTTGTTAGGGCAAGATGCAGACCCATCAACATACTTCAGCAGTTTATTAGTACGAAGAATTGGCAAAAACTAACTTTTCCAAAGTAGATAATTATCTCGATCCAATTTTATAGAGATGAGACTAGCAATGTTCGAGATTGAGATGGTACCTGAGAGAGAGCTACTGCCAGGGGTCGCCATTAAGAAGGACAAGTTTCAAAAAAAATAAACCACTAACGGGTGGCAACACGTGTTGCAAAGATAAACACCAGCAGCAAATGGCAACCACTGCAAACACACAAGTGTATGCAAATACCCAGTAGCAGCAAATGGATCTGTAAACATACAAATCTACAAGTTAGATCTGTATTACACAGATCATCAAGGACTTGAATAACTACCGCCAAGTCACAAATATAGCAAATAGATCCACATAGATCTGAAACTAATTGAAGACAAAGGCAACTGATCCGTGCAGATCTGCAACTTTGTAGGCACCGGATAGTGAAGAAAAAGAATCCACAGGACTGGTTTTCTCTGATACCATGAAAGCTTTCAATGATCAAAAACATAAATATATTCTTGTATTGAGAGAGTATTTATAATACAATGATGGAGATCTTTAAGATCCTTAGATCCTACAAGTCAGGGATGTGATACAAAGATATTTTCAGAAAGATAAAGATGGAAAACGATAGATCTCTATCTATGATGATCTGGAACCATATCTATCATAATTTGTGGAATGATAGGTAAGGTGGGCCACACTTTGCCGATTGAGATGAGGTTGTCTAACAGTTAGGACCCATTTGGATTGAGGCAAGTGAATAATCTGATATTGAAATGCAATTAATTGAATTTTGTTTCTTCTTAGAGTTTTGATTTGAAAATGCTATTTCCTTTGCTTGATTTCCTTAGCTATGTAAGGCTTGATTCCAGAATGTTTCTAGCGCTTAACCTATGTTCAACTATCTACATGATTTTGTTTAAATTAGCATGGAAAACAATTTTGGTTTACTGATGGTTTCATAATGCCGGAGGTTCATTTCTTGATTTCTGTGTCTTTTTACGATTAGTGTTTGAGTTCTGTACTAAGCTTGTGCATGGAATGAGATATTTATATTTGGTGTTGAATAGAGGTTGGATTGAGGCTAGAGGAGACTCAACTATGTTGTTGGAGGGTGTTTGATTGAGAAGGAAGAATGAAAGTTCAGAAATGTTAGAGAAGGGAACAAAATCCCTCACCTGACGAAGTGCAGGCAGAAAGCCTCCTCGCTATAGCGAGCCAAGCCACTGCTTGCGCAGAGAAGCCCCTCATTATAGTGAGGGTATCCTCGCTAGAGCGAGAGGAGGTTCTGTCCAGGGGGTGTTTTGAGCACTGTTTGTCCCATTTTATTGTGTTATGTGCCCATTACCCCTCCTTCCTCGAATGGAATGTCAGAACAAAAAATACACTTGACTATGAAATTCGAGCGAGAATTCAGAAGAACCTTTGTATATGAATTACCCAGAAATATCTTGAATGCTATCAAAGTCTCGCGGTGCACTCGGAGATCTCAAATGCCGGATAACTTCAAAAGAATCAAATTCATTATTATAACATGACATTTGGACTTTGAGTGCTCATTGAGATGGCTCTGGGTAAGCCATTACAACACAATTAATTACCTCATCCCAAGTTAGTAGATTTATACGTCCTTCTTATGAATCGATTTGAAAAAGCTTTGAGTGGTTTGCCGCGTTTTAAAATATCGGTAAGGCTACTCGTTTGATTTGTTCCATATTTGTTTGTTCGTACTTTGTTCAGAGTAGTCCTTTTATCGATTTGAAATGTACTTCAACGATTTGCTTTGTATCAATTTGGATTTGGTCGGCACCACTAAGCTTGGGTCACCTAGTCAGGCTGATCACCCGGCTTGGCATCCTCAAATATTTCGCCAACTACAGCTTGGACACTTTGTTTAATTGCTATCTGTTCGGCGGCGGACTTTGATTGTTACCCCATCTATATTGGGCTATGATTGTATCATCTGTTTGTTCCGGCCATTTTATATGGCGACGGTTATTGATTGCTCTTGTTACTTCGGTAATAGGAGAATATAGCTCAATGTGGGTTGCTGTTGTTTTGTTTAGCTCGTATCACTCTTTTAAATGTTCTCATTGTAAATGATTGAATTTGGTGTTTATCTTCTTTATTTCATCGTTACTTATGTTTAGACTTTCAAATGTATCATTATGATTTTGGTTCTCCAGGTGAAGGAGGGTCAACCACAAGGAGCGGTGCACGGCGGGGAAGTTGTGGCAGTAGGAGAACTTGTACAATAACAACTATAGTCCTTAGGTCGACGTATTGGCTCAGATAAAGGAGCTGTGAGTATAACTTGTAACCATTCAATAGTGATTGGTTTTTCTGATCATGGTTTTTCTCCCAGTAAGGATTTCCAGGTTAAATTTGTGTCTGCCTTCTTGTGGTGATTGCTTGGTAGATAGTTATTGCTAGTTCTATCTTATTTGGTTGATTACGTCCGTTGTACATTAGTTATTAAATTAGCATCCATTCTTGCAAACGCACTTTCACTATGAAATTGATTTGTTCAAAAGATTGGAATTCTCGATCATTTTTAAATTTTTTATAAGATGTGTGTGGTAGAATGGAAACTCAATTGTCCACAAATCACAAGCCTAACTTATTTTGCCATATTTTTTTAGGGATTTTTACTAAAAAAAAAAACCTTTGAAGTTGAAAAAAATGATAGAGGGCCCAAACACTTTACAATGACGACAAATGTCTTTTCACTACTGTTTTAATTTTTTATTTTTTGACAAATTTGTCCCCATTCCACGATATTTCATAAACTGTCTCTTTTGTATATTTCCGGAAATTTGCATGTCAGATTATTCCGTGATGTAGTAGGATGGAGGCCCTCAACTATCATTATGAGATGTTTGGGCCCTTCATCATTTTTCTCAAAGTTAAGGCCTTTTTTTGGTAAGTTCTCTATTTTGAATTACTTTTCTTGAGAATTATAAATATATCTTAATTAAAAGTGTGTGTGTGTGTGTATATATATATATATATATATATATATGTGCCTACCATAGCCAACCTGAAGCTTAAGTTGAACCCAGTCAACATTTTTAAGGAAGGAAAAAAAAAAAGAAAGGAAGAAAAAAAATTATGAGCCAGCTTAGCATGTTTTCCCAATAAGCTAGTTGTAAAAATTATTATAATTTTAAATGTTGCGCCGTCTGTGGGAATCGAACCCACGACCACATGGTTAAAAGCCATGCGCTCTACCAGCTGAGCTAAGACGGCTTATGTACATCTGTTTGACATTTGATTATCTATAATAAGATTGTGTTAGTTACAAAACTAAATAAATAGGACTTATATTCGAATCAGTTCCATTTAAAGGATTTTTAAAGAATGTGAACTGCCAATGTTCATTGAAAAACGGACCAAAAATATAGGGCTCAACATCGGTTGAGTTCCAATTAAAGAAGGTGGAGTGTGAAATCCCTCAGAGAAAAGTGGGGAAACGAAGTGCTCGGTTAAAGGGGAGATTATTTGGTCATTTTTGTATACTTGCCTTGGACCTTCATTTTTCAACCACCTATGATATGAGTTCCCGTGTATTTAGTTCTTGTGTGTTCTATGCAATCAAAGAGGATCTAAGTCTTTTTCTTTTTATGTCAAACAAGTCTCCCAGATCAAACCTAGGTCCCTAGAGTGATCTCTATCGAAGATTTTGTGATCTTCTCGGATGCAGTCTACGAGGCTAAGGAGGGGAATGCCTCTTTCGGATTTGTTATGAAGTCTAATGATGTTATTGTGGATGCAGATGCTATTGAAGGACCCAAAGTCTCCTCTTCAAAATAAGCCGAATCAGGCAGTCTTAATTAGTTACTTTCGAAGAGACGGATAAATTGTTTTGACAGAGCCCAGGTTGTGGTGGATACTAAGGAAGTGGTGAAATCTTGAATGGAGGTAGTGATTGGTGCATAAACGCCACTATTTCAGATATTAAAGTCTTGGTTGCTTCTCTATGTTTCGTAGACTTTGAGCATATTTCTAGGACTCTAAATGAATAGGCACATCCGCTTGCTGTGTTTTGCTACTCTACTTGACAGGACAGGATATAAGTTGGGAGGGCTTCAGTTCAAGTTTTGGCTGAGGGCTGAGGTTTCACCCTCTTCCTTTTGTTTCCGTTGCTCTTTTTTGTGATACCCTGTCTATCCTGTTTCTTTATTTTAATATAGTGCTTTTTCTATAATAATAAAAAAAAAAAAGTCTCCCGGATCCAGCCTACTCCTGAACCCTGACACATAATGGGCTGGGTTCTCAAGATTTGAGATTTCATCTCGGGCGAAGTGAAATTCTGAGTGTATGTTTGAATTGAGTTGTTGCAGTTTAGGCCCTAATAAGAATTTTAAAGTCCCATCATCAACGGATCAGCTATGCTTTCTTCGCATATATAAACTTGATAATATCATCCTAAAATGAAAGACTTTGGCCCCATGCAGGGTTGCATGAAATGCAAGGTAGAATTATATATATTAAAGCAAAGGGAGAGATGAGCTGTGGGGAGTGCCACCTCACCCCTGAAAATTCTCTCCTTTCAGAGAAATACCAAAGAAAAAATATACATAAACATATACAGCCTAGGCATTGACGTGGGACATTGCAATCATCTCTTTCCATCGTATCTCATTGTTGCCTAATCTAAAGCTTCAAATCCCTAATTTCTCTCTAAACTTAAAATTCAAACTAATTCAAAAGTCTTTCCTAAAATCTATCCTCTCTATTATCATGTTTCATTATCTCTCCCTAATTTCTCTCTAAACTTAAAATTCAAACTAATTCCAAGTCTTTCCTAAAATCTATCCTCTCTATTATCGTGTTTCATTATCTCAACAAACACATCGTTGCAGTGAATCTCCCCAACACCAACACAATATCAATATTGATTGGGGTGTTCTTCAAGAGGGCTCTTCAATGAGGGCACACTGTCAACGAGGTAAACATTGTACTAATTTGTTGGTTCTATTGCCTTTAATAGTTTCACCACATCTGGTTGTCATATCCTCAAAATTCCTTTTGGTAGATGGTTGTCATATTCTCATTATAAGCATGCTTCTCTGTCAGGAAGGTGATCCGAGGCTTTCATCTTTTGGTCTCATGAAGAATACAGAGATGGGAAAAGTTACAACATGAACTTAGCTTTCACCCCTCCTGAGTATATGAAGACAAGTATGAATAAACTTTACAATTGATGAAGTTTTGTTCAAAGAAATGTGAACCAGACACTTCAAAACAGGTGTAGTTTCGACACTCCCTCTGTATTTCGATAATGCTTTGGAATTTTCCTTTAATTGTTCTTTTTGTTAAAATCATTTTGATCTTCTGTTTTCTTCAGGACTAGTATATATATCAATGCGCTGATGAGCGCTTGGCATTTTGATTCTGGACTATTCACTTGATATTAGCAAGACACATGTCAATCTGGTTGATAAAAGGCTACAGAAGCTGATATATATAGTGGACAGCTTGATAAGAAGGAGTTAGATAGGTACAAACAGCGTCAACATGAAAACTCTATTACTCATTAATATGTACCAACCTTTAGTTTGGTTGATTGGTTTCTGATCACTCTTCTATTAAGCCAGTCTCATTGGAGAGATTTATAGATTTGAAATTTGTCCCGAGCCTTTATTACTTGCATTAAGCTCTGAGCCTTAACCCTGCAAAATTTTCGTTTTAATCATGTTTCTTGCATCAAATCAGTTTTTCCAACTTGACAATTTAGTTTGTTATTGTTATTTTTTTACAATTCATTTAACTCTTTTTTTTTTTTTTCGACTTGAATTATGAATAAAAAGTCCTCAATCCTTTCTCAAACTTACTTTTAATTAATTATTGAGATCCAAACACAGTGTGAAGTTTTCAATAACTCAGTACAAGTTATTAATATATTTCACTTAATACAAGGTGTGAGGTTTTCAATGAATACAAGATATTGCTATTCATATTTTAATGGGGGTCCATTCCCAATTCTCCCCCTCAAAAAGTAGAAGATAAAATATGATTTTTTTTTACTAATGAGAAACTTATGCTATGCATGTTGGGCCCATGTCTTCAACGATGCATATTGTTTCTCTGGCAATACGTAACATAATCTCAATCAAGGTTAAAATAATTAAAAGGTGCATGGCACATATCCTGAATAACATTTACATAGCACCGATGATGTGGGCAAGGCCGCAAGAGTTCAGAAGGGAAGCTTTGGACCAACAAGGTTGGAATTTGGGCGAGCCGTGCCAGTTTGGCCCAGCTCTGCCCATATTGCATGTTGGTAAGCCTAGGCTACATTTCAGCCCAACCTTGAACCCAGGCCTGAGTTTCAAAGTGGGTACATCTAATATATGTATTATCTGTCATATACAGCTCTGTTACATTTGTATCATATATTATGTTTTGTTTTGAAGCAAAATTCATTATTTAATATTTTCCATAAACATATTTTAGTTTAAAGATTCTTTCATATTACATTATTACGGTATAATAGCTTTGTGCAACTATAATTGTGCCTCGGTGTCTATATAATACTCTTCATTTCTATTAAATAATTTCTTTTTCGTAATTTTATTTTATATATATTCTCAATTTTGGGCCCGGGCTAAGCTCGGGCCTTTGTTGCTAGTTATATATATTAAAGTAAAGGGAGAGGTGGGCTGTGGGGGGTGCCACCTCAGTCCTGAAAATTCTCTCTTTTTAGAGAAATACTAAGAAAATCATATAGTGCTTTCGCTTTAACCGTGTGAACAACTAGCTTTACCAAATCTCCTTCCTAAATCTCTCATACAAACCTCTAAAATGTCTCCAATACTTCATCTCAATTCTTCATTCCCTAAAATCTCTCTTCAATGTATTCAAAATTGAATATTGCATCTGTCACGCCCTTCTCTTCTCTTCAGTTTGGATTAAGATAATTTTGTTAGATGCACCCAAAACAGGACATCCATACTACCTATCCAGGTGGACCCCATAAACTAAGAAAGTTATGATATAATTTAGAGCTTTTTGTATAAACCCCACTAAGGTTTCTAGGATTTGTATATAGGCCCCTGGGGTTTTTTGTATTTGTAAATAGGCATCTCATTTTCCTTTTTAATACCTTACATCTATAAAACAAAAATAAGTATATTATTATTTATAAAAATATCATTATTTTATCTCAAGTCCTAATGTTTTCTCAATAACTCTCTTATGCACGTGAGCAGGGGTGGACCCAGGTACAAGGGCCTGGGGACTGGAGTCCCCACCCATATCTAAGAAAAGTTTAAAATTCCCCCTCTCCACACTGCAAATTCTAAAATTTTTTTTTTCTTTTTACATTTTCCCCTTCCCCCATAGAGCCAAACCCATTGAGTCCACGCTTTAAAAAACTATGGTGGTTGGAAAACTATTGATTTTATTTGTGGGGACCACTTTGATCTCCCTATTGATAGCCACCTTCAAAAAGCACCACCATCTAGCTTGGCCCATCAAACCAACGGCACGGATGATGGAACACCCAACAAAAGGGACCAACCCAATATGGAGTTGTATCAAGACCATTAGTTTCATGATCTAGATCGTTAATTACAAGGTTGAATCCAACGTTCAACAAACAGAAAATAATGGACTCTAATGATCAATTATATTTGTTTTTAAAATACATATTAAGAATACATTTCATTTCTAATAATATATACATGAAATAGTATAAGGGTTGATGTGAGACCTGCCTTTAATAATTGTTGCAGACAAGGCCACCTTTAAACACATCATGATGCACCTTAATGAATTAGGATAAGAGACCCACTTTTAAATATTACATCATGTGACCCCACCAATGCTCCTTGGAACACCACAACAACAGGGGCCTACTGTCCAAATGTTCAATTGGACACACCTTTAGAGTATCCATTAATATATTTTATTAGCCCGGGCGTTTGTTGCTAGTATCCATTGATAGTCATTTATCTAAGAGACTTGACCCCCAAAAAATTGTGCTATTGATCCTATTTTGGGCCCAATTGACAATCACATGTGAGGGAAATGCCCTTGTGAGAGTAACTCTGTCACTACAATGAGTGTAAGGTAACTTTACTCTCATAGTAGTGCAAGAATTTACTTTACTCTCATAGTAGTTCAAGAGTTACTCTCATAGAAATATTTTCTCACATGTGATGCTACCTGGTCAACCTTTGATTAGCAGGACCTTTCATTATTCCTTTAACAAAAAAAAAAAAAAAAAAAAAAAAAAAAAAAAAAAAAAAAACAGAAGAAGAAAACTATTCATTATTCTGTTGACATTGAATGTAAATTTTTTTTGTATTCGTTCCTTTTCCAGCTGTCGATTTGGATGCAGTTGATAAAGAGTTGCCCACTACTGCATTCACCAAATGAATGCTCCAGATCGCCAAACTATAGTCCCCAGAAGGGACAAACTCAGCGAGTCATTGATCGGGTGGGTCCCACCATTGATCCAAGAGGGTTCGGTGGCTTTTAAGCTAGTTTTGGTGCTTGATAAAAAAAAATCAACATCGACAACACTAATTCCTATTTCATTAGCATTCATTGGGTATTTATAAAACTTGGTAACAAACCCCTAAAACCAATCTAATCTTTAACAAATTTGCCTAACAAACTATTAATATCCAATTAGCAATGTCCTCTAGCATGTGGGCCATTATTAAACCAATGGACCATGTAGACTAACATCAGAAAGTGGTTATAAATCCATGGGCTTATTTATCATCCCATAAGACCCGCCAGTTAATGAATGCTTGGATGCCAGAGAAATAGCTCAAGCTCTGCAGAACCCAACATATTGCAATAAGGAAAGATTCGATCAACACAATCATCAATCCTAGTTACGGATATTAAACTCGGTTAGATAGGACTTAGGTATGATCGATTCTCCTTGATATAGACCGTGGGTAGGATTCTCCTTGACCGAAAATTGATTCTTTTCTTTTCCTAGGTCCCACTCTAATCTCCCTGCCTTCTAAGATAATGGAGAAAACAGTTGAAACTCAATACTAGAACCTAAACAAAGGCATACAACTGTGGGGCGCATTCTCAAGGTTCCAAGGCATTTATCGGACTCTCTCCTTATTTGAGGTTGTAGAGATCATGTGAGTGGGGCCCACTATGTCTGAATTATTTCAAGTGGGACGGTGACTCCGCAAACTACTTCTACTGCTATTATTATTATTATTATTATTATTATTATTATTATTATAAAATGCATGAACATGTAAAATCCCACTCAAGAATTTAAGTAGTTATGAAATAGAAAATTTGTGGAAAATTGCATGAACTTCTCGGGCAAAATTTCTAAGATGAAAGAAATAGAGAATTCATAAATCCCAGGATTCAGAAGCATTTTAGAATTGCAGCATCTCAAATTCTGTAAATTCCAGCAGACAGGAATTCCAGAAATACCTGCAAAGAAACAGGCCGGCCTATTTCTTTACTAGAATTTCTGATAGGAATTTAAGATGTTGGCGTTTTTTGGACATGATGTGTCATCTTGTTCCTTAGCATTTGCAAATGCCTTGTTTCTTGCCGTTTCTTACCGAGTATTTCAAAATTCCACCAACTTGAAAGGTCTCAAATGACCTTTGGAATTTTAGGAATTTCGGCCCCTTTTGGTGGGATCTCTAGATGCTCAAGTCCAATGGAGCATCCAGGAATTCCACCTTGTCTAGGAATTCAGAAATTCCCAAACAAGAATTCCTTGAATTCCAGCAAAGAACCCTTAATCGATAAAAAAAAAAAAAAGACATATGGAATGGATTCTTCCAAATTAGTCAAGGAACTCAAATTAGGAATGTCCTCTAGCATGTGGGCCATTATTAAACCAATTAATGGGCCATGTAGACTACATCAGAAAGAAGTTCTACATCCATTGGCTTTATCAACCCATAAGAACCAGTTCATGAATGCTTGGATGCCAGAGAAATAGCTCAAGCTCTCCAGAACCCAACATATTGCAATAAGGAAAGATTCGGTCAACACAATCATTAATCCTAGTTATGGATATTAAACTAGGTTAGATAGGAATTAGGTATGATTCTCCTTGACATAGGCCTTGGGTAGGATTCTCCTTGACCAAAAATTGATTCTTTTCTTTTGTTAGGTTCCACTTTCATCTCCCCCCGTTATAAGATAATGGAGAATTAGTTGAAACTCAATGCTGGAACCTAAACAAAGGCACACAACTGTGGAGCGCATTCTCAAGGTTCCAAGTCATATTTAGGTCAGTTAGGGACTAAAATACTTGATCTATGGGTACAATTCTAAGGCCATTGGGGACTAATGAAAATGGTGCAAATATGAGTGCTTAGCACCATCAATTGGTTAGAACAACAAATGGCATAGAATTGATCAAAAAAAGAAAAAACACATACGGAATGGATTCTTCCAAATTAGTCAAGCAACTCAAAGAAGGATCCAAGAATTTTTCAGTATAACAAAAATGATTTTTCCTTTACGCTTCTTTGTTTCATGTATTTGAGTTCTTAAGAATTCTATAACCTTTATATTTTTCAGTGGTTTTTAATGAATAATCCAATGTTGAATGTCCAAAAAATGACTATAAGAAACAAATCCTCAGATTAAATAAAGGAAAGATGAGAAATGGATACGCAACCGTAGAAAAGTCAAGTTTTCATAGTTATCTTACTTACCTCACATCCTTCACCCCTTATATCTTTAATATTTTTTCAGTAAAGCTCATTTGACCATGATATGTTCCTCACTCCTCAGTTCTCAGTGAACTCTTTCTTCCCTAAGTTATTCATCCCTTGTATGAGTGGTGTTTTCTCGATCATTGAAATCTCCCTTATTAAGTGGATCTCTAATAAAACAAAACCAGTTAGTAAATTTTAGTGAATGTTGTTGGGGCTTAAGCATGTCTTTGGTGGACGATGTTCTCATGAAATACATAAAAAAAAGCATAATTTTCATGATATGCTTCTTGCTGCTTGACTGCTAGTATAACAAGGGCCGCGGGTTTTGGTTCCTGTAATACAAGATAGGTTTAGGCAAGGGCGGACCCAAGAAATCCAACATGAGGGGGCTTCATGTAGAAGAAATATTGGAGAAAGGGTCAAATATAAAAGAGAAATATATTAATTTAAAGAAATTGTAATGGGATTTTAAAAATGGGGCATTTGACGATAGGTCCCTAAACATTTCACTTTATGGGATTAGATCACAATCCTTTTTCATAGTGTGACAAGTCCTTTTTCAAAATTTGAAGACCTAAAATATCTAATTTACCCTTTCTTTAAATCATATCCAATGATTAGTGGGATATGCCATTAATAATGGTCAACTACCATTTAATCGGCCACGATTAATGAAATCACATAAATGAGATTTTTAAATAAATTCTTAAAAAACACAAAAAATTTTCAGAAAATGTCAATAAATTTCAAAAGGACTCAAATAAATTTCAAAAAATGCAATAATTTCAAAAAACGAAAGAAATTACAAAAGAACACAGATAAATTTAAAAAGACTCAAATAAATCAAAAAAGATCCAAATAAATTTCAAAAAATATAAATAAATTTCAAAAGACTCAAATAAATCTCAAAAGATCCAAATAAAATTCAAAAGATGTAAATAAAATTTCAAAAGACATAAATAAAATTTCAAAAAATGCAATAATTTAAAAAAAATGCAACAAATTTCAAAGGAACGCATATAAATTTAAAAGGGCGCAAATAAATCTCAAAAGATCAAAATAAAATTCAAAATTTTGATACATTTCAAAAGACGTAAATAAAATTCAAAATATCCAAATAAAATTCAAAAAATATAAATAAATTTCAAAAGACACAAATAAATTTCAAAAGACGTAAATAAAATTAAAAAATTCAAATAAATTTCAAAAAATGCAAATACATTTGCCAAAACTAAGATAAACCAGTTTTCTAAATTTCAGAAAATTTTGCCAAAAACTCAAGTATTTTTGCCAAAACTCAGTTAAATTTATTTAAAAAAATAAAAATAAATTTCAAAAGACACAAATAAAACTAAAAAATGCAAAAAAATCTCCCAAAAAACTCTAATTTCAAAAAAACTCAGTTAAAATTTCCTAAAATGGAGATAAATTTGTCAGAAGCTCAGATAAATTTGTTGAAAATTCATATAAATTTGCCAAAAACTCGATAGATTTTCCAAAAACTCAGATAAATTTTTCAGAAAACTCAATAAAATCAATAAAAAACTCAGCGAAGGCCAATGGGTGGCGAGGCGATCTCTCCAGTCTTCTTCCTCGATCATGGCGGCAAGTGGACAGCAGCGACCACAGAGTCCAGATAGCTCTGAAAATCAAGAATCAATTCTGGCTGTCCAAACTAGTGAAACTAGCCTGGACTGTATTGATGCTGTCGCGCTAATGTCAGCACCTGCCTACTTACTGTTTTAGATCTGGGCTTATGCAGAGTGGGCGAGTCGAATTTGACCTAAACCAACACGAGACCTGGGACACCCAAGATGGGTCGTCTTCTTTCTTTCTTCAACGATTCTGTTATGGGACAGAGCCAGCAAACCACACAGGTTCAGAACACCAGTCTCCCAAAATTCTCTGTCTCCCACTTCAACCTCTCCTCCACCAATCTCACTGCGGACTGGGACGTCCTCTTCTACGGCTCCACCCTCCTTGCAAACACCACTCTCTCCCCTTTCTGCTAGGGTGAGAACAATGAAATCTCCATCACTGTCCACATTGCCGCCCCTCAAGTTACACCAACAACGATGCTGCTCAAGGCCCGGCGAACTACCATGCCTACGGCAACATCGAATTCCATGTGCAGCTGCTCTTCTTGATGGTCAGGGTTTAAACTTGATAAAATTAGTGATCTGAGTTGAGTATCCGAATTCATGTGAGCAAGATAAGTTCCTCTTGGTGCATCTCTTAACAAGGAATAACCATCTAAAGGTCACTATCCATTTGAGATCTTTTTTGGAATGATAATTTTATTAAAGATAAACACTGATACAGTATATGTAAGCAAAACAGTAAAGCAATAAAGAGAAGAGGGCGCTGATAAATATAAAGAAAACTAAAAAACTATACTGAAAAGTTCATCTATTTGATTGTTAAATCCTTTCGACTTAGTTGAAGTTGGTCAGGAAACAAAATATTAATAATTTTATATGATCAAGTGCTTATCTTGTACTTCGGTGTGGTTGCAGGTCGACTGCTGCTTCGCCAAGCCTAATGTCACGTGGGTCTTCTCTCTCCGGCGACGATGAGTTGTTAGCGGCGGCACAGTCGAATCAACTATAGCAAACAGACGAATACAAGGTTTTGTTACAGAACCTATAACTTGAAGAAGAAGAAAAGGGCTTTGGCCAGGTTTTGTCCATGTCCGGATTGAAGAAGAAGAGGGAGAATAGAAGATTTAAAATTTTAAATTTTAAAATTTTATGCCTAATCAGTTGAAAGAGCAAATCAGTCATAAAAATGTCTGAGATGGCGTATCTAGGGACCTCTCGCTAAAATATGTCCAGCTGTATGGACTATAGACATTAGAGAAAAAGTTGTTGGACGGGAGGCCTTTCAAAAGCCTGTTTTACTCTTTAAAAATTTTAAACTTTTCACACAAATGGGTGGGGGCTTAGCCCCAAGGTAGTTTGTACATGGGTCTGCCCATGGATTTAGGCATCCCAATATCGGTAAAAGAATTCTGCTATTTTATATCCGATAAATTTGGCCTAGTAAGAGCCAATCTGCTCGATAGATGTGTCATTTAGTAAGAGTCAATGCTGAATAGAAAATTATACTCAATTTACTTCAATGCTTTGAGTTCACATGGAACAAAACATTTCAAGAATTATTTGTTGCATAAATGAAACCAATCAAGTGAGTAGAAAGCTTCAAGAATTATTTGTTGCATAAAGCTGATCAAGTGAGTAGATGAAACCCTTCCATCCATTGGGCTAATGCCATAGTATGAAAGCAACTTTGTAGGTCTTATACATGTAGTTATACAACCCAAACCAAATTAAGCATAAATAAAAACTAACTTATTATGGTTTTAAAATTGCTTGAATGATCATGGCACCTTTGGGTCAGCCTCCACTTTAAAATTGCAAGTACTTCCAATTACATAATATGAAGCCGGCTAATTCCAATTGAGAATTCAGCCACCTTATGTCCAAATGATTTTGAACACTATGAATTAGCTTTGACTCCCTCCCACGTTATTTTTCCTAATCAATTGCAATCGAACCATTTCTTCTTCTTTCTTTAATTTTAATTTGTTTTTATGCCTTTCCCACCCTGACTGTCGCTGATCAAAGGACCAGGATCCGAACTCTCGCGGGGGGGGGGGGGGGGGGGGGGTGGGGGGGTGTTAACCAGTAATGTCAAATATTTGAGTTCTTTAACTAAGGAACCACATGTGATGTTTATAGAAACTAATGAGCGGAACTATATATCATAAACGTCCACCATGAAAGATAAACCGCTCAAAACAATAAACAAATTTATAGTCAGCCAAGTAGCCTATATCCACTCTCGGCTTATGTCTCCGCACCCAACTGGTATTCCACTAAATAAATGAAAGTTTACGGTTCACCTCAAACCTTATAACCACTAATGCTTTTCAAGACTAAGCAATAACCTTACAATCACAAATGCTTTTCAAGGCTGAGTAATAACCTTTACATCAATGTTTTTTCCCTCTAAAATGAGTCCAACAAACACTTAAAGAGATAAAATTAAGTACACGGATGTGTCTCTAATATAGTCTGATTTAAAGTGGTTATCCAATTGAAAACATACACGAAAGTGATGATGCAAAAATTGTAGATCATTGTGTATGAATATGTCACCTCTAATCAATGAAAGTGAAAGTTCATGAAAAAAAAAGCCAATCCAGATGACTTTCAAAAGTGATAAACCATGATAATATGATAGAGGTAAAACATTAAACACATATTTAAACAAGAACCGAACTTGATGTTTAAAAATAAAAATAAAAGACTAGTAAGTTTGAACATATATAGATTGAAAAACAAAACATGTATATAATAATCATTGTTGAATCCATAATAATAAGCAAAATTGAAGGTGCATGTTATGGAAATAACACTTAAAAGGCTTCAAATCACCACATAAGCATGCTATGAAAGAGAATCAAAGATTTTAGCAAAGCATGAAAACTTAAAAAATAAATTAAAGTAACTCCGTGTGAATCAAGTGAAGGACCCTTACTTTAGTTTTTCTTTTCTTCATTTCTAGTATCACCCAACTTGAAACCCTTGGCTTCCTCCTTTTCCACTCAAGTCTTGAAACTAGCTTTGAATTTATATAAAAAAAAAAAATGCAAATGTACTGTGGCAATGTTACTGTGGCAAAAATATTTAAAAATCAGATTTTAAAAAAATGATTGTTCAAAACAAGCTACTCCGAAGAGATTTACACATCTTAAAACTAACAAGATGATAACAATGATTTTCAAATCATGATCCTATGATACCTAAAAAGCTATGCATGAAGAATCGTCAATCTTATAAATTGCATCATACCATAAGCATGCACTAAATAAGATGGTACATTTCCAACTTTCACACTCAGTCTTTACAAATTTTGCATTGCAAATATAGTTGGTTGCTTGTTTGTGCTCAACACGAATCTCTTTTTGCTAGTACCACTAAAATTACACGAGAAATATAGTCATCATTCTTACATCAACCGGTCCTCATAAGTCTTTCATAATCAAACCACATTGGTGGCTATCGAACTAATTAAATATATGGAGCACAATTGAACTAGTGGATCATATGCCACAAAGCAATTATTGGGTCATGGGCTATGCATATGGGTCAACCAAAATGCATGTGCTCATTCTATCTAATCATGCATGAAACAATCATGCTACTTATACCAACTGCAGCATCTTATTGGATTTATATTCATTTGAGCCACAAACAATGCTAAAGGCCTATATACATCGTACGTGTATCTTCCTAGATGTTGGGCCTCCTGACTTAGGGAAAACATTATAGAGACTTTTTAAATACTCTTATGTGAATCATCACCAAGCAGTTGCATTGTCATGGATACATTATATTAGCACAAAACAAAGCCCAACTTCATACACACTAAGATCTAGTGGCCCATGGTCGTAATTACACACATTGTGACTGCAAGCTTGCTGTTGGTAAGCCCAAATTCTCATTGATATTTTGTGGCCTTGTTATTTCTAATTCCCTAAACATATTGATAGCATAACCTCTGGCTAAATATGCATAGATATAAATAGTTTCACTCGTGTAACAAACAAGGGCCTGGGCCAGTACTGCAGATACTGGCCCAGACACATTTGAGAATTATGGGCTGATATATACAGCTAATATGAGCTGCTATCTGTTAGAACCTATGTAAAGATAGACTTATATTGGCGTATGTTGTGCCATCTTTATCTATCAAAACACATGAACTTGACATCCAAATTAGCTGTAGACATTGGTAGAATCCATGAGAATGATCTCATTTATTGAATAAGACCCTAATGAAAAAAGACCAATCTCATCACTATCCATTGACATGCAAGAGCCATGAAATGAGTGTCCAAAACATCATGTCGGTGCACATGTTTGAAGGCATCTTATATTCGACATCTAGAAGATCAAAATATTATTGCTAGATCCAAAAGGCTTGGTTTAATTTTTTTTAGTTGTCATAAAAATCAGGGGGTCACATGCAAATTAGCCATTTCTGAAAAGAGGGGACTAATGGGATTCACATGGAGGCTATAGATTCAACATCCAGAAGATTAAAAAGATTGTTGTGTGCTTTTTGTAATTGTCATAAGAACCAGGTGGTTATATGTAAATTAAACTTTTCTTAAAGAAGACTAATAAGATTCACATGTGGACTTCAGCTTGTTGATTGAGACCGCTGATCTGATGGGGCCACCACTGTGGGTGTAAATGGTTAGAGTGTTACATCTACAATATTTTTGGCCTGGCTAACCTGGTCAAAGGCATGGATCACACCCACCATGCGGATCCTCAACAAGCTAACCTTTTTTTTTTCTTGTTTTTGTTTTGGAACGCAAGATTCTTCCGAAAGATACACCAAGGGAGCATTGAAGTAGTTATTATTTAACTAACGTTGGGAGAATTGAAGTAGTTTTTTTTTTTTTTTTTTTAATATGTTGGAGACTTTCTAACAGTGACCTTTCAAGAAAAAGTTTATTCTTTCAAAGAAATTCTTTTAATCTTTCAAGGTTTTTTTAATATTCCAAAAAAAAAAAAAGAATCTTTCAATGAAAAAACCCCATAAACATTAAACAGGTGGGTCTCATGATTGATAGTGAATGTAAAAATTGTCTCGTTCATTTGAGAACTAATCTTACCCACAACAGATGGCAAATGTTAGGAGTTAGGTCTTTGTCGTCAATGGTTAAGATCGTTTGTTGTCATAAATATGTCATTTTCAGGAAAAATAGTTTTTTTTTTTTTTTAAACTCGAGTTTCTCCTGGGCTATTATATATGGAAAAATGTCAAGGGAAATAAATTATTTTTTTAATTTTTTAGAAAATTAATAAATAAATATAAAATAACGACAAAAACTATTTTTTATAGATTTCTCCTACTTTATCATATTTCTTTCTTGCAATTTCTGGTGATATTTTTATTTCTGGCAATATCTTAGAAAGCACAGCGTAAATAACTGAAAAATATTGTATCAAGTATGTATGGTGATATTATTGTGATATTTCTAAGATATTTCAATATTTTGATATTGGGAGTGTTTTGAGTCTGGGTAAGGAGCATCTCAGGTCCAAATTTGATCATGGGCGTACCTAATGATCAATCTGAGGGTTTTTTCACACTAGGATCCCCTTGAATTACATTGATCTCATGGGTTTACACCCATCCGAATGGACAAAATTATTGGATCGACTAATTTTTTTAATGTAAAGTGATTGAGCTTGTGGTTGTTGATCAAGAGGTTGGATCGAGGTGGGCCCTAAATTTGGTACATGGGTAGGGCCCATGGGATTTTTATGGGCACATGCATCTCAAATAAATTAGTCTTATGGTTCTTTATTACCGGCATATGGGCTTTTTTTCCCTAGGTGTTAATTTTGTATAGGCTTTCAGCTTAATATTTCTATTCCACGGCTGTGGTTATTGGCAAAAACTTATTGAATCTATCGTTAGCCTATTACATATGTAAATGGGATATGTGCATATGTTGGGACGCAAGTGAAACTGAACTCCCTGTTTGTCAAAATCACCATCCTTTTATAGCAAGTGATGGTAAATCAAACTTTGGCTTTGTTATATGATATAATAATGCATGCTCTTGTGGATGCAGGTTCAATGGATGGACCTAAGGTCTCTTCATCCAAAAAAAAAAAACCCGAAGAGAGAGCAATTTTATTGGCTTTAGTTGCGGTCAAGATGTAGAACTTTCAAAGAGCCGTATTTTGTCTGATGCCCTTGAAGTGTTGTGGCGGTCAATTATTGCAAGGACTAGTCTATTGACCCCATTTTGCTTAGACATTTCTTCTATTGCTAGGTCTTTTGAGTTCTGGTTTTTCTCATATTCTTAGGAATTTTAATATGTCGGCTCATGATTTTGCGAAGAGAACTTATGTTTTGGGTGAAGATAGAGACTTTAGCGGTGGTGGTTGATTTTTCCATTTCTTTGGTCTTTATTTGTGCTTTAGTCTCATTTTTTGTCTTCATGAAATTTCTTTCCACCAAAAAATAAAAATAAAAAAAAACATGAGTAAATGAGTATACCCAACTGTTCCAAATGAAATTTGGATTTTTATTAGACTTTTTCATGATTTTTTTTTAATTCATTAAGATCTAAGGTATGAAACTAAACATCTCGATTCTATTCTTAATATGAGAATATTGAATGGTTTGGATCATGAAGTGGGGGTCTACAGAAGTCCAAAACATCTGATCTAACAATCTCAAGTCCCACATTACTCAAAATCTTATCAAGGTTTAAGATAATCAACGTCAAAGTTTTAGGTCAAGGAAGTTTAATGCATAAATTAAACGGCTTGGGTTACAAATATGGGCCCACATTAATAAAAGACGGCTGTTTGTGAAAAACATTGCACTTCAACCGTACAAACGCCTTTTGCATTTTGGGGATGTGAATTGCAGTTGCACCTGTAAGGAGCGATCATGATACCTTATGTATGGCCTCATTTACCCACCTCGTCTATACACAACATGCATAAATCTGCACAAATAAATGTAACACATGTATGGATGTGAATTATTTATATGTGCAAATGAGGACAAAAAAGGGACCCTCCTAGTGTTTGGATGGTGAATTGATGTAACGTGAGGTGAAGCATGAAATTAAAAGAAAATAAAAAATAAGGTGTTATGATGATCTTTTGTTTTTAGCCGCTTGATTGGGAATCTTACTTTTTGTGTAAAAAGATGATATTTTTTTTTTTTCATTTAGTAAAAAAGGATGTTGCTTTTTTACTTTTTTTTTAAAGGAGGGAATTTTGAATTTGTGTACTTTTAATCCCCTTGTCCTTTTCTTGTCTATACAATGGAGATTTTACTTCACTTTAAATCTACTAGTAAAGTCGTAAACACGCCCAAGAAATATATTATAATGGCTAAAATCAAAATAACAAAGGTTAAGAAAAAAAGATGAAGATCATAAATGGCCATCGTATAATCTCTCTTTCAATGAAAAATAAATTAAGGAGAAATGAATAATAAACACCCTATCATCGCCCTAGAAATTAGATCGAAGAATTAGATGGAACCCATCCATCTCTCACATGCATCCTTCACCTCTCACCTCCTTGACAGTTCTGTCTTGATAATCTTATTATAACAAACACACGGGTAATAGCTAAAAAGGCTTAGACTCGCAACCCCCCAATCGATAAAGTGAATTTACATTTCTTGCAAAAAAAAAAAAAAAAGTTACATTTCTTGCCAATAAGCTCTTGGCAAGTTGTTTTACATATAAAAATATTAATATCATCTTTTACATTTTTATAGGGATTTTTTTGAGAAGATAAATCTATTGTACCTTTGTAAAACGGCCATGGACCAAACATTTTTGTTTATAAAGTTGCATTAAATATTTTGTCCCTCTGTTATTTTAGAAAGGCATGATGGACATTTTTCATGAAAAAAGCCCTTTCTATAGTATATACGGCATGCGTTTGAACATTACTTGGATGTACTATTTGGGAATAAACCCACCAGAAAAAAACTGGTTATAATCGGGTCCGAAAAAGGGTTATACACCCTGATGTCCTTTGGTTGTTCAGGCAATCGAAGGGTCACCCTGTTGGTATGGTACATGCATGCTGACCTTAGTGCAAACTACAATGCATTGTGGACCATTACCTATTGCAAAGTTTGCAACATCAAAATGGTTCATGATTAGTCAATTTGCATATAATGTGTTGGAAATAGGTGGGCCTCTAGAATAGGTTTCAAAAACTTTTGACCCACTTGACTCAGGGATCATCTATCCAAAAGGCTAAAAACCCAATGCAGGATGCATAACCCTAAATCTCATGATCATGTACAGTAAATAAATCTATCTAAAAGATAGAAACAAGCATACAACAAACATCCATAAAATCTATAACATGCAACGAAGTAGATAATACCTTGGAGCTCGGTTGTGCTTTAATGGAGAAGTTGATTCTTTCTTTAATGATGAAACTCTTTCGCTTGTCAAATAAGAATCTCCAAGACCTTTTGATCTTCCACGCTATTGCCCGTATCAGATTCTCTTTTCTCAAGAAAATAGGTGGGATCTCCAAGAGAAAGCTCTTAGGAAAACTAGAAGAGAACCAGTAGAGGGAAGAGAAGAAGAATCATGTGCAACTCTTGCACAAGAGGGGCATGGGCGTGAATCCCTAGGTTAGGATATACTTGGACGTCCAGCCATCTATTCTCCTCTATTTATTGCTAATAAGCAAGCTTCTCTTTGTTATCTAATTGAAATAGAAGTCTTACTTCCCTAACAATTAGTAACTCTCTTATTTCTAATTAAAATAGAAGTCTCACTTCAATTATAATTAGTAACTTACTATTACCATTATTAGAAGTCCTACTTCTAATAGAAATAGTAACTTTCTATTTCTTTTTAGAGTTCTACTATAATTAGTATCTCTCTAATAACTTGGGCTAGCGTGGGGACCACTAGGGATTCCTTAGAAAGCTGGCTCCAACTGGGACACCGCGACCCCATATCTCATGTGCAATCCGGGCCCACAGTTAATTGCAAATAACACCACTATATAAATGCAATTGCACTCCAGTCTTAGGAATAAATTACATAAAAGACCCTAAATTTCCCTATTACCACAAGTAGGCCCCTTTATCAATATCCATGGATCAATTGGAATAAAACTGTCTCTTCCAATCTTAGTTCCATATCTTATTATCCTTGAGCCCCATTACTGTGATTATCGGTACCATCTAATTAACTCTTAATCGAGATAGGTGCGCACTTACTAATGACAAATCCATTAATTGGCACAAGGGGATAATAGAGATAGATTCCATCTTGATCATTCAATGTTCTCACAGTCCTACTACCACATACCCAAAACACCGAGGTGTTGACCTATAGTTGGCCTCACTCATTGGTGACTCAAAGCAAATGAATAGATAGAAACTTGAGTTCATCAATGTCCCATGATTGAGAGTCTATTGTTAGGGAATTATGAGAGCAGACCTTATTATTGAGATGGAATTCCGTAAGGTGCTTCTCATGGCCCTTCAATACATCCAATGTACCAGCACATTGATCCAGAATCTTCCATTCTGATGATCAAGACAAATCACACTATCTCATAGTGATCAAAGTGTTGCAACCTTATCAGATGAGATGCCCAGTCTCATCACTGGTTGTGAAGATATTTTAAGTATAAGATTTGTGACATATATCTCCCGTGTGTAGATCGCATCCATACACATATATCATATCTAATATACTAATGGGACCCGGTTCAACTCATAAACCATTATGTCATATGTATTGGTCATGTGCATAAAGTAATAAAATAGCATTCATCTCATGAAAGTAAAGTATGATTTTATTGATAAATAAAAAAATTAATCAATTTATGACATCAATTGATGGATTGAGTCCATCAAAATGGTTCATGATTAGTCAATTTGCATATAATGTTCATATCGTTCTCAAAGATGGATTGATGCTCTTCAACAAAAGCATATATATATTTATATCTGTGTGTGTGTGTGTGTGTGTGTGTGTGTTGGGGGGGGGGGGGGGGTGTGGTGGTTCGTTTCGTATTCCTATGCATCCATCCCTCGCTAGCTGGTGAGGGACAATGACGATTACGAATCCATCCCTCACTAGCTGGTGAGGGACAATGACGTGGAATCGTCATGGCCGTTCAAACACTCTAGAGATCGGATGATTTTATAGGTTCCTTTATATAGTCTAAGTTAGGGCCGTGACAAATAAAAAAACGAGGGGATCGATCACTGGTTTTCGGTCCCTTTCTTCTCCGATTTGCTCTTCCTCCTTCCTCTTCCTATTGTCTCTCTTCTCCGATCCCACTCCCTCTCTTCTCCAATCTTGATCCCGTCCCATCTTTTCCAGTGGGATCTTCCGGCTCCCCCTCTTCCTCTTCCCCCCTTTTCTCTTTTCATGCTCCTCGACGGCTATCAAAGGTTCGTTGCATGCTCCCAGAAGGCCATCGAAGGAGTCCCTCTGCTCGGCCATCAAAGGTTTTTTTATTTCTAGTTATCAAAGAAAGGGTTCCTCATCATCCCAGATTCTCCTTGAGAGAGAGCTTTTGCTCCCAAACCATAGATCGAACGAAGAACCCTCTACCTGCTCGGATGAAAGTAGTTTTCGATCTTCATGGATCCTGTCGAAGATCTTCAACTACTTCTCTCACCACCTTTCTCCATATTTGAGAATGTAATGGCTACTGCGTCATCCCATTAGACCCATTTGGCAGCCCTCTTCGAGTGTGTCCCTCTTTCTTTCCCTCTCTAGCAGTCATTCCTTTTTTTTTCCCGTCCTACAATGGTTTCATGAAGCCTTTTTTTACTATTAGAAGATGCAATGGCAGGGACCCATGGCAATCTCCATTTTTTTACCCTTTTTTTTTTAACTGTTTTACTGTTGATATGAGGTAAACCTAATATCAATATTTTTTAAAGTTAGTTGATGTTAAAATTTTGATATGTACTTTCAGTTACTTTCTTTTTTTCTTCTTTTTAATTTCTCAGTTAGTTGAGTGCATGTTTATTAAATAATTTATTGCATTGAATTATTTAATACCCACCCATAATTCTAGAAAACTAAATCTTTGGAAAATAGAGAAAATTAATTATGTCTGAAGTTATTATTGTGGATACTTGGATGTATTGCTGCCACTTAATCTTTGATTACCTGATTATCCAAGGGCTTGTTCACCCTAGATCCAATATGAGCCCCATCGAATGTTACATCTTGTAGGATCAAAGTGAATTCATTTAACCCAATGACATCTTCACTCTAATTAATGAACGGGCTAAGTTTGCATTGATCCTATAAATGTCATCAATAGTGTTCAACCCTCACCGAACCTTGCCTGGCTGACCCATCATATTCATGTTGATGGGTGTGTGCGATGGCCCTTTAATCAAATTCATATTGATTGAAGTATGTCAATTGGTCGTAACAGGGATACAATTAAGTTAGTTTCAGTCCAAATTTGCAATCAATTTTTTTTTTTACTGTGATTATGGAAGATGTTGGAGTGTTATGCTTGAGATGTCCAATTATTTAAATCTGTTTTGTATCCTACATTCAATGAATTATAAATGATTGATTCCTCCATAGAGGTGGTGTTGGTTCTATGAATTTTTTTTCGAAATAAAATATAGGTGGAACCAGCTACCTCTTCAGAAAGTTATATCATTTCTTCTAAATGTTGATGATGAGAAATGCCCAAAGTCAGGAATGTTTCTTTCTAAAATAGATGAAGCATTTGGTTTCTATAATACTTACGCTAAAGACGCGGGATTTAGTGTAAGAAAAGGCTCGGATAAAAACAGGATTGATGCAACAACGAAGGAGAAATATATATATTGGAAGAGATTTGTATGCTTGAAAGAAAGTCATAGTGTAGAGAAGTCAGGTTCTAACATTGACTATGAAAGGAGTGTTATGGAAACACGAGAAAATTATGGTGTGGAGTTTCAAGTTAAAAAAAAAAAAAAAAGAGGGGGAAATCCAATTATTTGGTTTGTATGTTGTCGAAGAACATACTCATAAGTTAAGTACTCCTCATAAGCGACATTTGCTATGATCACACTGAATAATCACTCCTATACAGAAAATTTTGATCGATACTTATGAAAGTGCTAGTGTTAAGACTGCAAATGTTATGGTAGTATTTGAACTGCAGGCAAATGGTTTTGAAAATATAGGGTTCACCGAAACTGATATTCACAACCATAACATGGATAAACGAATAGAGAAAATAAACAATGATGGTCAGCTGGTATATCAGTATCTGCTAAATTGTAAAGAAATGGATGATTGCTTTGTTTTTCTATAGAGAGATTCAGGCAAGCATATAACACATATCTTTTGGTCTGAGCATCTTTTCCAGCAATCTTATCTTGTTTTTGGAGACGTTGTGTCATTTGACACAACCTATATGACAAACAAATA
Source organism: Umbellularia californica (assembly GCA_028538565.1). Lineage (NCBI taxonomy): Eukaryota > Viridiplantae > Streptophyta > Magnoliopsida > Laurales > Lauraceae > Umbellularia > Umbellularia californica. Next base: position 32,250,372 of record JAPQWN010000002.1, read on the forward strand.
TAACTTAATCTTTAGTGCATTCACAAGCATCAACCACCACGGTGGTTCAGTTCTATTTGGTTGTGGTCTCATTACAAATGAAAAGCTTGAAGCATTTGTGTGGTTGTTTAAAAAAATGGCACGAAATAATGTTCGCAGGACCACCAAAGGCATTTACAACCAATCAAGATCCGACAATGACGAAGGACATTCAATATGTTATGTCAAACACACGCCATGTGTTAGTTTGTATGGCTCAATTGAATTAGCAAGTCTTGGTTAATCGGGCCCCTGGATTGCCCAAGTTGTATTCTGATTAGAAGTAGGTCTATTATAATAGTTCTACTGTGATTAGAAGTTGGGTTTGGGTGTAACAGGGTTTGGGGCTGATATTATAAATAGAGACATGGAGTCTCTAGAATGGACACCCTCTGATTGCATAGTGATTTCTCATGTCTTCTTCGTGGACGTAGGCCAAAAGCCGAACCATGTAAATCTCCTGTGTTCTTGTGCTTGATTGATCTCTTCTGGTAGACCCTAGATCACAACAAACTGGTATCAGATCAACTTTAGAGTGATCGGAAGAAATCCGATGAATCGGATCTCGGAGGGTTTGATCGGAGAAGTATTGACATCAGATCAGAGGCGGATTGCAGAGAAAATGTCAGAGATGTTTTGGTCGCAGAAACGCCGCACATCGCTGCCGTTGTCGCCGCGTGTCTCCCACGCCGCCGACGCAGCCCGCCGCCCGTTGCCCGTGGTGCCGTTGCGCCGTTTCTGAAGCGAGGAAGGTAGAACAACAGAAGCCGCCTGTGTCATGTCGTCTGGGTTCTGGTTCTGAACCAGAACGTTGGAGAAGAAGAAGGCTTTAGGTCTGATCCGGGTTGGGCCTAGTGAAGGTCATCCCGACCCATTTTCAGCAGAGCCCAGTAAGGAAGTCCAAGTCAGGCTAGTACAGGTCAGCCCGACCCGCATGCAGAGAAGCCCATTAGCAAGGAAAAGCGCTAGTACAGTCGCTGACGTCAGTAATACGTCAGCGCGGTACGGTCAAGGCTGATTTGACCAAATCAACGGCATAAATTGTTTTTCACGATATCTTGACGATCCGGAGTCCGATTTGAGATCCGTTTGAACCTACGGAGTCGTCTCGAGGAGATCTACACAGTTACTGTAAAAGATTTGTGGAATGGCTGCTAAACTTGAGATTGAAAAATTCGACGGAAACAATGACTTTGGTCTATGGCGTTTGAAGATGTACGCTTTACTGGTATAGAATGGGCTGCAGAAAGCTTTGAAAGGTAAGAATGCTTTGTCTGACAAACTGTCAGATGAAAAAAATGATGAGTTGCTGGAGATGGCGTACGGTCAAATCTTGTTGTTTTTTAGAGATGGTGTACTGCGAAAGGTTACTCAAGAGAAAATTGCTGCTGGCATATGGCAAAAGTTGGAGAACTTGTACATCACGAAGTCTCTCACAAATTGCTTGTATCTGAAGAAGCGATTGTTCACCCTACAAATGCAGGAAGGTACGTCTGTTTCAACCCATCTTGATTCTTTTACAAAAGCTATTTTGGATCTTGAAAATATAGATATTCACATTTATGATGACGACCAAGCCATCATATTGCTATGCTCTTTACCACCCCTCGTATGAGAACTTTGTTGATACCATGATGTATGGTAGAGAAACTCTTTCTAAAGAAGATTTTGAGTCAGTCTTGAACTCTAAGGAGTTGAAGAAAAATGTTGCATCTGGAAACACTGACAGTTCCGGAGAGGGTTTGGTAGCGCGTGGCAGGACAGAGAAAAAAAAGCAGAATAGAAGAGGCCGATCTAGGTCCAAATCAAAAACTAGAAAATTAAAGTGCTTCAAATGTCACAAGGAATGGCATTTTAGAAAAGATTGTCCATAGCGAAAAGGGAAGCAAAAATCTGATTATGGAGAAATTGCCGGAGTTGCAACCGAAGTTGCAGAGAATAATTCTGATGGTGCAGAAGTTCTTTCGGTTACTGTTGGTAGCTCAGCTATTGAATGGATTCTTGATTTGGGGTGTTCCTATCATATATGTCCTTACAGAGATTGGTTTACCAATTATCAATCGATTGATGGTGGTAAAGTGCTTATGGGAAATAATACAACATGTGAGGTTGTTGGGATAGGTGCAATCAAAATCAAAATGTATGACGGTATTGTGAGAACTTTGTCAGATGTCAGGCATATCCCGGAGTTGAAGAAAAAATTGATTTCCTTGGGTACGCTTGACTCCAACGGTTGTACCTACAAAGCCGGAGGTGAAGTTATGAGAATTTCGAAGGGTGCTCTTGTAGTGATGAAGGGACTGAAGCAGAATGGCCTTTACTTTCTTCAAGGTAGTACCATTACAGGTGTTGCAACTGTGTCGTCCTCATATTCAGATTTAGAAACTACCAAGTTATGGCATATACGGCTTGGGCATATGAGTGAGAGGGGTATGGATGAGTTGACTAAACAGGGTTTGCTGTGTGGTCAGAAAACAGGGAAGCTGGACTTTTGTGAGCATTGTGTCTTCGGAAAGCAGTATAGGGTCAAGTTCAGGACAGATGTTCATCGATCCAAAGGTAATTTGGATTACGTCCACTCTGATCTTTGGGGGTCCCTCTCATGTTCCGTCTCTTGGTGGTGGTTTATACATGTTGACTTTCATTGATGACTATTCTCGGAAAGTCTGGCTATATATCTTAATGCACAAACGTGAAGCTTTTGTGCAGTTCAAGCAGTGGAAGACTATGATTGAAAAGCAGACAGGTAAACAAATCAAGCCCTTGAGAACTGACAATGGCTTGGAATTCTATAATAGTGCTTTTAATGAGTTCTGCAAGAATGAAGGGATTGTGAGACATCGCACAGTCAGAAATACACCGCAACAGAACGGAGTTGCAAAACGGATGAACAGGACAATTCTAGAGAAGACTCGGTGCATTCTTTCTAATGCAGGGTTACCTAGGAAGTTCTGGGCGGAAGGTGTTAACACAGCTTGTTATCTGATTAACCGGTCTCCATCAACAGCTATAGAATGTAAAACTCTTGTAGAGGTATGGTCTGGATCTCCTACTGATTACACCAACTTGTGGATATTTGGTTGTCCTGCCTATGCTCATGTGAATGAAGGAAAGCTTGAACCAAAGACAAGCAAGTGCATATTTCTAGGATATGCAAATGGTGTGATAGGATATAGGCTGTGGTGCCTAGATGGGAAATCTCTCAAATGTATTATAAGTAGAGATGTGACCTTGGATGAGTCTGTTATGTTCAAACCGAAGGAGTGCCATGATGCTGGAAAGGAAAATGATGTCGGTAAAAAGGTGGAGGATAAAAACGGTGTTAGTAAACAGGTGGAGCTTGAGAAGGAAGCTTCAGAAAACTTGCAGGATAAGGTGCAAGCAGATGTCCCAGTTCGACAGGATGTAGAGGAGATGCAAAGCTCAAATGAGGAAACTGCAGTTCCAACTGATTACATGCTTACCAGGGACAGAGAAAGGAGGCAGATTAAGCAACCTCAGAGATACGTGTATGAAGATATTGTTGCCTACGCTCTTAATACAGCTGAGAGTATTGAGTCAGAGCCGGTTACATATCGGGATGCCGTCACTAGCAAAGAATCAGCAAGATGGGTTGTAGCCATGGGTGAGGAGATTGAATCTCTTCACAAAAATCAAACTTGGGAGCTGGTGAAACCTCCGAAAGGCCAGAAGATTGTTGGTTGCAAATGGGTCTTCAAGAAAAAAGAAGGAACTCCAGGGGTGGAAGATGCTAGGTTCAAACACGACTGGTTGCAAAATGCTATACTCAGAGGGAGGGTGTTGACTTCAATGAAGTGTTATCTCCTGTGGTGAAACATAGTTCTATCCGGGTACTACTTGCTATGGTTGCTGAATTGAATTTAGAGCTAGAGCAGCTTGATGTCAAGACAACGTTTTTGCATGGCGAGTTAGATGAACAAATTTATATGCATCAACCAGAGGGGTTTGAAATTCATGGAAAGGAAGACCACGTATGTTTGCTGAAGAAATCATTATATGGCCTGAAACAGTCTCCTAGGCAGTGGTACAAGCGTTTCGATACCTATATGGTTGGAAACGGTTATTGCAGGAATGCATACGACAATTGTGTCTATCACAAGAAGCACTCAAATGGCTCGTATGTCTATTTGCTGTTATATGTTGATGACATGTTGATTGTTGCAAAGGATATGTCTGAGATCAACATGTTAAAGGCTCAGTTAAATGGTGAATTTGAGATGAAAGACTTAGGTGCTACGAAGAAGATTCTTGTAATGGAGATACGAAGGGATCGGAAAGCGAGCAAATTGTCTTTGTCACAAAAGATTTACCTTGAGAAGGTTTTGGAGCGCTTTGGTATGCAAAGTTCGAAACCTGTGAACACTCCATTGGCAGCCCATTTCAAACTTTCCACTGCTTTGTCACCACAAACTGAGGAAGAGGTGGAGCACATGTCTCGTGTTCTTTATGCTAGTGCAGTTGGGAGTATCATGTATGCCATGGTTTGCACGAGGCCAGATATTTCTCATGCGGTTAGTGTAGTTAGCAGATACATGGATAACCCCGGGAAGGCCCATTGGCAGGCAGTGAAATGGATACTCCGTTGCTTGAGAGGTATTACTGATGTTGGGATAGTGTATGACAGAAGCAACAACACTTCTGGAAGTGTTATTGGATATGTTGATTCAGATTTTGCTGGAGATTTAGACAGAAGAAGGTCCTTGACAGGTTATGTCTTCACTTTTTCTAGCGGTACCATTAGTTGGAAGGCAGCATTGCAATCCAAAGCTGTCTTGTCTACCACTGAAGCAGAATATATAGCAGCTACAGAGGCAGTGAAGGAAGCTATTTGGCTGACAGGTTTTGTTGGAGATCTGGGATTGGAACACAAGCTGACTACTGTTTTCTGTGACAGTTAGAGTGCGATCGATCTGACACACAATCTTAAGTATCATGAAAAGACCAAACACATTGATGTTAGGGCACACTTCATTCGAGATGTCATTGTCGAGGGTGCTATTGCAATGATAAAGATTGCTACGGCAGAGAATCCAGCAGACATGATGACCAAGACTATTCCACCAGTCAAGTTCAAGCATTGCTTGGACTTGATCAATGTGGTCAGTACCTGAGTGCCCTCAGGGGCAGGTGGAGACGGTGAGACGTGTTTTATGATGAGGATCAGCTTCAATGTTCGCAAAGGTGGAGATTTGTTAGTTTGTATGGCTCAATTGAATTAGCAAGTCTTGGTTTACCGGACCCCTGGATTGCCCAAGTTGTATTCTAATTAGAAGTAGGTCTATTATAGTAGTTCTACTGTGATTAGAAGTTGGGTTTGGGTGTAACAGGGTTTGGGGCTGATATTATAAATAGAAACCCAGAGTCTCTAGAATGGACACCCTCGGATTGCATAGTGATTTCTCCTGTCTTCTCCGTGAAGTAGGCCAAAAGCCGAACCACGTAAATCTCCTGTGTTCTTGTGCTTGATTAATCTCTTCTGGTAGGTCCTAGATCACAACACCATGGATACTGTTAATGGCATATCATGGAAAAGTTCCCGGTAAAGTTGGCTGGGATTGCCATAAATCTCAAAAAAATTTTGAAATATATGAAAGATTTTATATATATATATAACTCGGTCACAAAGGAACAATTTGAAGTTAAGTGGAATAGTCTTTTGGAGAGATATAAATTGACTGAGCATATTTGGCTAAATGACATATATAAATTACGTGAAATGTGGGTTCCAATATTCTGCAGAGGCATGTTCTTTTGGGGTATGATGAGCATGAATTCTTTTGTCAATGGGTATGTTACAAAGAAAAATACTTTATTTGGATTTTTTACAAACTTGGAGTGTGGCATTAGTCATCAGAAGCAACAAGAACTAACAGCACAACATCAAACATTAGATGGAAGGCCAAAACTAAAGCACAAGATGCCAATGGAGAAGAAAATTTCAGAGATCTACATAAAAAAGAAATTCTACGAGTCTCAAGAGCAGGTAATGCCAATGGTGAAAAATAGTGCAAGGTATGTAGGTGAAAGTTTTGGAGAGAGGAGTTATATTATCTCAAACATTGAAAATGGAATAGAAACTGAATGAATTGTTCAATTAAAAGGTGACCCCAATTTTGCAAATTGTTCTTGTCAAATGTTTGAGTTTGAGGAGATCCCATATTCTCATGTTCTTAGTGTCTTGAGGCAAGAGAAAGTCAACACATTGCCAAAAACTTTCATTTTGAAAAGATGGAGTAGGGATGCAAGAGTGGTTCCCGATGACAATGAGGCCATTGTCAATGTACAAAGCACTAGTGGTGACACATTGGTTGGAAGACATAGTAATTTATCATATTGTGTAATACTGCTTGTTGATGACGTTGCATGTCTATGAAGGCATATGAACATGTAAGAATGAGAATTTTACAACTTAAAAAGGAATGTCGTCAGATAAATGAATCTGAAGCAATTGGGGAGAAAGATTACATGGAAAAGAGAAAGGTCGATTCAGATACAGTGGAATGTTATCCACTAGCGCATGCTAATACGAAGGGCCGTTTAAAAAGGATTAAATCTTCTAAGGAAAAGGCACAAAAAAAGACCGACTATGTCGTGAGTGTAACATGGGAGGCATGTCACATGATCGGCGCAATTGTCCTGTTCTACTGAAAAGGTAGCACATAGAAGTCTACTTTATTTACAATGGGATTCTCTTATCGCTACTTCTTTTTTAAATAATGCATTGTCTTATTCTAATTTCAGGTGCACAACTCAAGTTCACGGAACAGAAGAGAATATAAAACTTTGACTCGTATGATGGTGAGTCTTTGGACATGTTCACTTCCGATGAGGAATGCTGATCCGTCCTACGAAGGTATAACTTTATGTTAGTTCAATGTACAATCTGAAGAAACCTTATTTCAATAATGATACTAACCTTTCATCTTGTTTTCTCTTTCTTGACTTTGATGTTGTTAGGATGTTGAATCTTCCAAGTCATTCTACAGATGTTGAAGTTCAAGCTGATAGAGGATGTTGAATTTCGAATTCTTATCATGATGGAGGATGTTTCATTTTAAAGTGAATGGTTCAACCTATGGCTGTCAATCGATTTTAGCAGTCTTATGTAAACTGTTTTTGTGATGTAGAAGTCGTAGATTATGGTTGTATTCCAAGCTATGAAAATATAAATGGATTCATTATTTCTCTTTTTTGTGAATGTAATGGAGTGAATGGATGTATCAACTGATGGTTATTTTTGTTGTTGATGATGTTTTTGTGATTTGTTTTTTTTTTTTTTTTTTTTTTTTTTTTTTTTTTTTTTTTTTGACTGTTCATAGAACATTGCCAGGGAACATTTTGTTCATTTAAGCTTATGATTATTTTTCTTTTTTTTTTAAATGCAATGGAGTGAATGGATATATCAACTGATAGAGGGAACATTGTGTTCATTTAAACATTCAGCTCCATCCTACAAAACTTCCATGGACTCATTCCCTTCTAGTGACTCAAGTTCATTCTCTTTGGAAAACAAGGTGTCTCTTTGTTCAAGTTGCCTCCAAGGTTGGGGCTAAACTAAAAACTGAAAATCTTCTCAAACTTTTGGATTCGGCTCTCTATGATGAAGCTGAAGAGGTTAGAGTTGAAGCTATTATTACTATGCCAGTGATTGTCTTATGCTCTGGTTTTGGTCTATTGGGTCATATGTTCAAAAGACTAGAGTAAGTAGATTATAAATTTGAGAAGCATACACAGAATCTTATTTCAAGAGGATTCTGGTGTCCATTGTGTGCGAAAAGAGAAATGCATCACCATGATCAAGGTTATGTGGTGTTACATATGCCTCATGTTCAAAGGATGGAAGTTGATTTGGATTTGGATTTTGTTAATCTACGGGCTCTCTTCTTTAGACTTTTTTTTTATGGGTCTTTGGAGGAGGTTCAAGTTGCTTGTGTGGGAGTCATTCCACGGATCCTCAAGCATAGAACTAAAGAAATCCTGCTTAATACAAGATTATAGTAGATCAACTGCATTGACTATCTACTATCCTCAAGCATTGCAATAAAACCAAATATTGCAGTTGTACGTCTCCATCTTTAAACATTCAACTGCATCCAACAAAACTTGCTGGACTGACTTCGTATAAACTTGTTTGTCTAATTGGTGCAACGGGTACAATTTACAAAACATAGCAGATCTTAATGTTCAACAGCCTCCATACATATACCAGATCATACTTTTCACTACATGTTCAACAGACAGGCTAATCCAAAACACATTATCAATGCCATAAACAACATCACATGATAAATTCTTTGTAAATACAAATTCTGCATTCGAATTTCTTTCTTTAAAGTCTTCGATAAACTTTGCAAGATTCTGCAAATCTTTACTTTCATCACCTTTGTCACATGGTATTGCCTTTGATTCAGAAAGATCTTCTCTTGAAGCTCTATCTTTCCATAGAAATGCGCTACAACCATATCCATCCTACGATATGTTTTTGAAAAAAATTAGTTGAAATTATATTTAACTCATTAATATATTTTCTTACTAAAAAAAAATTATCACTTACAATCCATTTTGGGCATCCCCAAAATTTTCGATTTGGATTGGACCTTGTATGAGAGGTAAACGGTCTCATGTTGTCATTTCCACATCGACACTTGGGAACTATTTCAGAACTTGAGGAAGTAAATAAGGGCGTTCTTCAAATTTTGAAACACTTTTTTTTGGCAAAAATTTGGGCGGGATCTTTTTATTTTAAATTTGGGCTCAGCAATTGTATTTTGGGCATCATCAACACATGACCCGAAAAGGAAAAAAAAAGGAAAAAAAAAACAACAATAAGAATAGGTCAGGGAAAAAACTGCAGGAAAAAAAAAAAACCTGCTGGACCAGGAACCAGATTTTTTTTTTCTTAATATATGACCTAGAAAAATTATATATAAAAAAAAAAGCAGAATTCCAACCCAACCTGGGAAAAAAAAGGGAAAACAACAAGAAAAAAATTGAATAAAGAACCTAAGAAAAAAAATGAAAGAAAAACGAAACAAAATAAACAAAAACTGGTTCTTTCTCTTAACATATGGAGTAGAAACCCGTGTGGAGATAAAAGGGTAGAGGAGGAGAGAGAGAAGAAGGGAGAGCTTTCTCTTAAACCTGGGATGAACTAGAGAGAAAAAAAAAAAAACTCCTACCCGACCTGAGATGGAGTACAAGCTTGTGTGGAGATTGAGGGGAGAGGAGGGGAGAGGAAGAGAGATAAAAATCCAGAGCAAAGGAGAGGACCTGCATACTATTTGCCTGGGCAGCTTTCTGGAGAAGAAAGAAATGTGGGCGGGCTTCTTGAAAAAGCATGTCATTAGGGTTCAAACTCGTTTTGGGTGAGCTTCTTCAATGTGAAATGTTGGCGGGCTTTTTGAAATGTTGGCCAGCTCAACATCTCTCTCTCCATTTAGTAGTCATTGTCCCTCACAGGCTGGTGAGGGATGGATGCATAGGAATACTCCCCTATATATATATATATATATATATATATAGAGAGAGAGAGAGAGAGAGAGAAGGTGAAAAAAAACATTTATGAAAAAGAGAACAAAAATACAAGTGCTAGTGAACCCCGGCATGAGCTCAAGCATCCAAAAATCTGTTAGCCCACCTAAGAACATAATGAGAAATGGAACCAAGATTAGAAGCCAAAGATATGATCTCATTGAAGGCAAATTGGAACTTGTTGAGGAAGAAGGGAGAGAAAGAAGATGAGCACACATCGAAAATATTATCTTTGCATCATTGTGTTCTATTATATTCTATTACGTTCACAAAGCCACCAACCTAACCCATCTAGTGCGTGTGTTGAGTCAATGATGACTTCAACACTCCCCTTCAGGGCTGACTTCTAGCATCATTACGATAAGTTTGCATCTAAATCTTTGAAAAAGTCTTTCATGTTAGTAGTGCTATCTCCTGTTGGTCCTCAAAATCATGTGGCTACTTCAAGTAGACCCCCCATGTCAACTCCCTCATACTGAAAAGCATCTCTGACTTTCATCTACTTGGATTTCCACCTTTTATTAGCTGCAACCCCAATCTGAACATGTAATGAACCATAGGTCATGTCAAGATGTAACTCGTACTATTGGTTGAATCCCTTTGCATCCAACCACACAGTATAATGATCTGCAATCCGACCAGACCAACTTTTCTAGTCGTTGACCCACATGCATCCAGCTGTCTTCACTCCATCTGGATATAAAACCATTTCCCATGCCCCAACCCCAATCAAGATTTCATTCTTCGCACCAACTGCATCTTGTCATTCTTTAATCTCTTGTGTGATCAATTTTGTATCTCCATGAGTCTCTGAAACGTCGCAAGGAACAACTTCCATATTGTTTTCATCAACCATCTCTTGAGGATTTGATTCAGTCCCAAACTTATGATCCTCCCCTTCTTTTGATCTCTTCTCCTTGAAATAATCTAGTACATGATCTTTAAGTCCTTGGGAATCTGACACCTTTTGAGGAATTAATCCAATCCTCGATTGATCAACCTCCTCCACCATTGATTCCTCTTCCTTGATTTGATCTTGTGCTTGATCCTCAAGCTCCAAAGAATCTGAAGATTGTACATCATTATAAATTATTGATGTTAGTGCATAGTCACAAATTTCGATGGTTTTGGCAGTAATCGTGAAATTCGCCTTTAGGTCCCAACCATCCTCTTCAATGACTACTCCACGCTCGTTGGCTTCCCTTGCCGTTGAGTCATCCGAGGCTAATTTCCCTCAATGACTACCATTTTCACTTTGCAATCTCTTGCAATGTGTCCCGGTTTACCACATTGGTAGCACACCTTGTCTCTATGTGTTTCTCCTTTTTGGCAAATATGTTGGCAAAAATGTCCCTCGCTTCCTTCAAAGTCTTCACCTTCATTAGATACTGAAGCATGTCATCATCCACTGACACCTTGATTGCAAATAAACCTCGCGCTCATGTCATGGTATGTTGTTTTTGCGCAATTGCCCCTTTTGGTGGTGTTTTGTCTTCCCCATCCGCAATCTCCCATAAGTCACGACCCATCAGAAAAGATTCCATTTGATTCATCCACAAGTCGTAGTTTGCTTTTCCGTGAAATACCACTAGGAAAGATAAAAAAGAAATAGTCCATCCTGAAATTCACTTGTGTTGATTTGGTATGATCTTCCTCAATACCTACTCCACTGTGTAGATCTTGTCATCACAAGCACGTAGGATCAAACAGATCTAAAATCTAATTCTGGATGTCTCCGATATCGCGTGAAGAATTTCTACGCGTCCGATCTGGTGAATCTCCGTTGACCATGCTCTGCTGACGTCAGTATGCGCTTGCTGTTGGGTTGTACTTCCTCTGTGGGTCAAGTCCAACCTGACTTGTTTCTAACCTAGCCCAGGACCCGCATTGTACTGGGTTCTGTTCCTGCAAAACTTTACAATGGCAGAGAACTAGGCCCTGGTACCTTCTCTGGCATCGGCGACTAGCGGTCTTCCTTTTCCTCTTTTGATTCCCTAGCTCGAATCTGCCATCAGAGCCTTGGTTTCTGCAACTCCGGTCTAATTGTGGCCCCTATGTGATCTCCTTCAAGCTCTTCCTCTCCGACTCAGGCAAACCTGGATCCCTGCACTGGCGCCCCTCGCTGCTTATGCCTTGTAACAACTGGGATCAAACCAAACAGGACTTTCTTCCAAACCCGGACACAAAAACGGATCATTTTCTCGATTTCCAGAACTGTTTAGGCAAAACTGTAGACACCGAGCCTTGCCTTGATTGGGTTAGTTGCAGGTCTCCTCTAATTAGGAGAATGACACCCTTGTGCCTGTTTTCAAAACCTAAATCGAGAGCCCCTAATTTGTCTCCGGCAAAGTGCAACAGTGGGTTGCTACAATGCCCTCTACCTATGCAACAGAAACCTCTTCTTTGTTCCCCTCCTTTTGTTGCGAGCACCAACAAGGCACAACCCTCCTTCTCAAGCAACAGCGGATTAGAGCCTCTGTTCCTGCACCAGCCGACCTCTGATCTAGGCCATGAGACGACGCACCTCTTATCTCCACTAATTTGATCAGATCTTCAATGGCCCACCAAGGATCATAGTCGTACCCAATCTAGACTGGCCTCAATCCGTATCCTTCTCTCTCCTCAGTCACCTTTACTGACACACAAGATGAAGTCCGTCGATCAAATCAAGTTGATCGCGTCTCGACGTCTCCATGGATCCTCCCATGATCTGTCCCTGAATTTGTGCATCATCTCCATGATCCACTAAGCCTGAGAAATCAGTTATGATGCCCGCCCCTCGGCTCACCTGATTATCTCGGAATTGGTGACCCACTGTGATACCACTTGTTGAAAGAAAAGGGAGAGAGAGGATGAACGAACACCAAAAATACTATATCTATATTATTGTGTTCTATTACATTCATTTATATAAATAGAAAAATAAAAGGCAACCATGCTAAATAAAGTCCTAACCAAACTAGGAAACACAACCACAATAAGAAAATGTATTCCTAATAATATTTTACCCTATATAACACCACCTGCTTGGCCCCTTTGGTAGGTGTGTTCGGATCCCCGGTTTCACCAAAATAGGGGAGCACTATTTTGGCCTATCCCCTCTTGCAATTTGTATTAATTGCCATGTCGGCATTCCATCGTCTTAATTGCTTCCTTAAAATGCTAAAAAAGAAAAGAAGAGAGTGTTTTGTGCGAATAAAGAAAAATAGGTGAAATAAATCATTCGATCGTCTTCTGCAGCAATATCCTTATTAGATCTTCTTCTCTAGTAATGGATTGATGGTGGACGGCGAGTGCGGCATCATGTGGCCGCACCCCTTCCTCTTCTCCAACATCGGCGAGGACTTGCAGCAAGCCCAGACCTCTAGCTGCTGCGTCTGAGATCGCCAAATCTAGCCCCCCTAGCTTCCTTCTTTGCCAACAATCTGAATTCTCGTGAGCACCTTAACGGTTGAGACCAGTAGCGTTTCGATTTGCACTTCAAGCGAGGAACTCCGGCTTCAACTCCGGGCAAAACGGCCAACCCTCTGTTTCTGCAAAACTCTATTCTTCCATCTCTATTATCTTCGATTAGAGCTTCTGTAGCAAAACGATGGCTTCTCCTAGATCAACAATCAATGATCTGAGCAAATCATTGCTCTGCTATGGTTGAAGAAGGCACAATATACAGAGGGTCCGAACTTGCTGTAAGTCCTCATTGGTGTCGGAGAAAAGGAAGGGGGTTCAACCACCTGACACTGCACTCGCCGTCCGCCATTGCTCCGTTGCAAGAGAAGAAGATCAGAGAAGGATATTGCAGGAGAAGACGATCAAATGCTTTGTTTCACCCATTTTTCTTTATTTGTACAAAACACCCTCTTCTTTTTTTTATTTTTTTATATTAAGGAAGCAATTGTGATGGTGGAATGCTGACATGATATTTGATAAAGATGGCAAGAGGGAATAGGCCAAAGCAAACCAAAATAGGGGATTCAGACTCTTCAGTACGTGTGTTGAATCAGTGACGACTTCAACCAGAACATCCACCACTTACTTATATCGAGGCTTACTCAAGAAATAACACATCAAACTTCTTTGAAATAAGCAAGTAAAAAATTCTCAATGCCACTTAGCTCTCCACCGCTTTTGTTTCACTAGAACCCATCTTAGTGTAAAAATGATAAACCATTAATTAATAACAACTCCAACTAGTGGAATTACTAACTTTTCTAGGTTTTGACTATTTATTATTTTAACCTAATTAGACAAGAGGATCATTGGAAGGGCCTTATTATTATTGAGTTTGTGAGTAAAAGTGACATTAACAAAAAAAGTTTTAATAACAATTTCCTTTTTGATAACAATTATCCAAATTATTTATCATTGTAGTTGGTACTCCATTTGTTTTAGGGGTGTAACGGTTCGGTTAACCGGTCAATTTGAGAAAACCGTTAACCGAACCGTAACCGTGGTTTTCTGTCTTTTAAAACCGTAACCGTATCTACAAAAATCGTAGAAAACCGTAATCGCGGTTAACCGCATTAAACGGTTCGGTTATGGTTAACAACCGTGGAAACATAATGGGATAAATGTAAATGATTGAAGGTAAAATGACACATAAAGAGCAATTGAATAAAAATCCCATTGATTGGTAATCTTTATTATACGGTTAACCGTACGGTTACGGCTCCTTATTTTTTCTTTTATTTGTAATACGGTTCGGTTCGGTTAATCGCATACGGTTAATCGAACCGTATCATACGGTTCAGTTCGGTTAATAACCGTGAATTATTATGGAAAACCGTAACCGAATCGAATCATGCGGTTTTTGGATTTCATTAACTGTAACGGTAACCGAACCGTGAAATACGGTTATTAACCGCGGTTTGGTTCGATTAGACGGTTTTCCGGTTTTTTTTTCCACCCCTAATTTATTTGGTAGGTAAAATTACTAACAATGATCTTTCGGAACTTTTATTCCCCAATTTTGCCCTTATCCGAGACCATTTGATTTGTTTTGGTGCTCCCTCGGTGTATCATACCAGTCCTGCCCAATCAAAGCCGCCTGTATGCTTGCAGGAAGAGCAGCAGCAGCTCAGCAGCTGTAAAATAAAAAAAATGAAAACCAGCTTTCTTTGGTTACAACAGCTACCTACTTTCCCTGTTCCTTCTTTGAAGCCCAAAGCTTACGAGATTTCTCTTTACAACCACTCTCCAAATGACATTCCAACTTCCCTCCTCGTTTGTGCTGGGATTTAGCTCAAGAACCTTTTCCAGTTCGGATTAAGATGGAGATCTGAACAGGGTCTGTCATGCAACTTAGTCTTCTTTTGAATAAATTTCAAAGAACCCACCTCTCCTTCATTGATTATTTTCAAGTTACAGCAGTCAGAGGCAGGAAAATGAAGGTTGGGATGTGGGGTTTTCGTATTCTGTCTCTTTTTCTCCTACTTGTTATGGTGATTGCTGAGGAGATCGGGCAGAATCGGCATACCGAGCGGATTTCAGGTGGGTCTTGTTTCATTTCCTGTTTTCGACTTGGAATTTCAGTTTCTTTTCATGTTAGTTAGAATCGGGCTTTCTGGACGTTTTGTGGGGTTTGGGTTTATTCATATTTTGAAATTTGGGCCTGATCTAGATAGATTTCTGGTTGCTTGGGCTGCTTTAACCTACTATTAAATGATTTCAATGGCTTATAGACACACGACTATGTAGATTTTTGGGGTTTTTGAGAGATTGGGGTTCTCTTCATGGTGATGTATGTTTGAAGGTTGAAATGTTGAATACAAGGTATGTTAGGTGCATTTGAGCTAATTTCTGGGTCTTTTCTGTTATTGCTTTGGTGCCAAGTTATTTAGATCTAGAGGTTGAATGACTGTAATTGAGTTCTTTTCAGGTTCGTTATTGATTCTTTGGAATTGTGCGGCTATGGACTGTTGACTTTGATAGATATAGTTATGTGGTGTGAAAGGAGAAGAGAATGATCACTTTACCTTTTTTTTTTTTTAAGTAAATTGTAGTTGCTATCTTTCTTTTTCTATAGATGTTATTTCATTTTAGCTTCAATTTAACTTAAAAAGATACCAAACAGAAACTTAGCACTTGTTATTGTTGTAACTGAATTATAACTATTCCATCTCTCCAAAATTTTCTTCCATCAGCAGTGATAGTTTATTGAGGCCAATTCATGAAGTTT
Organism: Umbellularia californica; assembly: GCA_028538565.1. NCBI lineage: Eukaryota > Viridiplantae > Streptophyta > Magnoliopsida > Laurales > Lauraceae > Umbellularia > Umbellularia californica. Next base: position 32,266,117 of record JAPQWN010000002.1, read on the forward strand.
TACCATGTTCACTCTGAGCTTTAGTTAACAAAGATAATTTCTTTGTCCCTGGCTCTGGTTCAGCTTGTCAGGAAATAGGGTGTTTGTGTAAGAGCGCGTGAGTTTTGAATCCTCCATCTATCCCCAAAAGGACAAAAAATCTTTAGTTTAGAAACGTTCTAAAAAGAATCAGTATTCTGTTTAAAAACCTTCTAATAAAAATATGAAATTTCTACTTATGGATAGGATAGTATTTGCCACTCCTTCTTAGATTTCAAAAGTGCAGGGTCGTTTCTCTGATTACCTTATTCATGTCCTTATCTCTATCTGTATCTGGTCATAAGACTTTGTGAACTATGCAGGGTATGCTGTATGCCGGCTTGAGAAAGGCCAAAAGAAGAACTTCGGATTATCGCTCCTTCTTAGATTTCAAAAGTGCAGGGTCGTTTCTCCGATTACCTTATTCGTGTCCTTATCTCTATCTGTATCTGGTCGTAAGACTTTGTGAACCATGCAGGGTATGCCGTATGCCAGCTTGAGAAAGGCCAAAAGAAGAACTTTGGATTATATCAGTCACTTCCTATTCCACATGAGCCTTGACAGGATCTTAGCATGGATTTTGTCTTGGGCTTACAAAAAAACATGGTTTAAAAACTTGGCCGAGTCTGAGTCGGCTCGCCCTAAACAAGTCGGGTCCTATGGGACTTGGACTCAAATTATGGGACGCAAACGAGTCGGACTCTGCCCACTATTTTTGTTTCTTTCTAAACTTTTCTATGCAGTTAATTGGGATAGGCTTATCCCAGCCGAGTCGACTCGGACTCAACCTTGATCAAGTCCAGTCCTGAATCCGATTTTTTTTCCTTGCCAAAAACAACCCGGGAAGTTGATTCTATCTTTGTTGTGGTGGATAGATTCTCTAAGATAGCCCACTTTATCCCTTGTTCTATAACAATAGATGCAAAGAAGATTGCCACTCTTTTCTTTAAAGAGATTGTTCGTCCGTATGGACTTCCCAAGACTATACTATCTGAGAGAGATACTAAGTTCACGAGCTTCTTCTGGAAGACATTATGACACATGATGCTGACTAAGCTTCAATTTTCAAGAGCCCACTATCTCCAAAATAGATTGCCAAACAGAAGTCGTCAACTGAAACTTGAAAAATCTTCTTCGATGTCTCGTAGGAGAAGACATCTCTATTTGAGATATTATTTTCCTTATGGCGGAGTTTGCCTACAACAACTCCGTAAACAGAGCAACATGAAGATCACCATTTGCAGTTGTTATAGGTGTCAAGCCATGTCTTCCTATTGAGAGTCCTTTGCCCAATGAAGCCAGACCTAGTAAAAAAGCTAAAGACTTTGCATGGCACATGAAGGACGTCCATGATGAGGTTTGCAAACAAATTGCCAGAAGTAACGAGAGTTATAGACATCATGCGGACGCTCAAAGACACCATGTCAAATTCAATGAAGGAGATATGGTAATGGCTCAAATGAAGCACAGACAGTTTCTAGTAGGTGCCTACAATAAGCTACACTCAAGAAGCGCAAGACCATTCAAGATTCTGAAGAAAATAATCTCTAATTCTTATGTGCTTGATCTTCCAATAGAGATGAATATCAGCTCACATTCAATGTTGAAGATCTCACAATTTATCGTAGGCGTTATTAGGATGAATCATTTGAAGAACAAGATATCAAGCTTCCCATGGTTCCACCTTCCTGCGAAGAAACTGGAGATGTCCTGATGTCTAGTGTCAATAAAGAATGGCGGATATCAAAGGTTTTTAGTCACGTGGAAAGGAAGACCTCACTCTGATGCTATGTCGATTAACATGACAGACTTTCAGCAGTTCGATCTAGATTTATGAGAGATACCAAGCTATTAGCTCACTAAAGTCAAGTTTCTCCAAGCCGGGGAGAGTTGATGCAGGCCAAACTAATGGGCCTCTCCCAACAGTCTATCCCAAGGCCCAAAGTCCAACAAGGCCCAATGAAGAAGAAAATCTCACGTGATGTGTTCCAGCTGCATTTTCTTATTTTTCAAAGTGTCTAGAAGATTTCTTAAATTTCCTATTTTTTAGAAATAACTAATATTTAGAGATATTTATCAATTTAAATTAGAAAGTCTATATCAGAATTTATCTTGAGTTGTTTTCTAAATTGGATTGGTATGGAGTCTTCATAAGGAGTTGTAATCCCCTCTTAGTCGATCATTGCAAATTGAATAGAATCGAGCTTCTTCTCTTTCTTGAGTTGTTTACTGTCTTTGGCGTGTGACCTAGATGATCTGTCCTAAGTCTTTGTCTTGGAGAACAGTCCTTGGCTATTCTTCCCCTACCCATGCTGCGTCAGTGGTGGTCCTTATTTTTACACTAAAATTGATACAGAGATTGTTGAAGTGTCAATTTGGTAATTAAATACTCACGGCTACTACTAGGCATAACTTTGGTAGAAAGATCAGCCAGCTGATGTTGAGAGGAAACATGTGGAAGTTAGATTAGACCAAGTAGGACATGTTGAATGAAATGAAAATCAACCTCTTATGTGCTTTGGTTCGCTCATGAAAAACTGTATGTGGCAATCTGGGTGGCACTAGTGTTGCCAGCAAAGAGCAGAGTGGGACCAGTAATAACAACTCAAAGTTCACAAAGCAGACGTCATAGCCAAATCACTTCACTACTGGCAGAGGATATATATTGATATTCAGCCTTGACAAAGGATTTAGAAATTGTTATTGCTTCTCACACTTTCAAGAAATTAAAGAAGTAGAGAGAGAGAGAGAGAGAGAGAGAGAGAGAGGGGTACTAAGAAACACGCAACCATCTTGTGGTTGATCTTTGAGTATCAAGATAACTGGCCCAGTTTGCATCCACATGAGCTTTAAGCTGCAATAATGAAGTTAAGAAGTAAAATAGGCCACGGTGAAGAGTACCTCAAATGTATTGAAGTATATGATGGAATGCTATGAAATGATGTTTGAGGGGTTTCCCCACAAATTGGCTAACAATGTGGATCACACGAGAGATACTTAAACTTGTCATAGTGAGATGGACTGAACTTCCAACAAGTCTTCTAAACATGGTTGTATAAGAGAGGGGGCTACCACTGCCTTTACTAATTTTTACATTGAGCTCAAGAGGAGTGTCGGGAATCTTGGAATCACTTAGATGAGCGTATGGAAGTAAATCATTTGCATACTTCCGTTTATGAATGCGAATACCAACATTTGACCGAGATATCTCAAGCTGAAGAAAGTAAGTCCAATGCCCTAGATCTTTCATCTTAAGGGTGCGCATAAGATGACTTGTGAGATCTTTTATGTTAGTAGTATCGTTTCCACTGATGATTATATCATCAACATATGAGAGCAGAATAAGGACAACCATGAGATGTGCGGCGGATCATGGGAGAACCATCATTTGTACTTTGGTAGAATTTAGAATGCAACGCAGAATTTGTCAAATGCGAGGAGCTTGTTTGAGCCCATAAAGGTATTTCTTCAGACAACATATATGGTTCGGAGGACATGCATATCCAAGAGGAGGGTGCATATAAACTGTTTCTTATTAATCACCATGTAGAAAGGCGTCCTTGACATCCATTTGCCAAAGAGGCTAGTTGATAATTGAGGTCACTTCCAATAAAGTTCGAACTGCAGTCATCTTTGCTAGCGGGGACATGCATATCCAAGAGGAGGGCGCATATAAACCGTTTCTTATTAATCACCGTGTAGGAAGGCATTCTTAACATCCATTTGCCAAGGAGGCTCGTTGATAATTGCGGTCACTCCCAACAAAGTTCGAACTGCTGTCATCTTTGCCACTAGGGCAAAGGTCTCACAATCGATTTCATGTTCCTGATTATAACCTTGAGTGGCTAGGCAGGCGTTACATCTATCCATGCTCCATTAGACCTAACTTTGATAGAATAAATCCATTTGCTTTAGATAATTGCAGCAGATGCAGAAAGAGGAACAACATCCCAAGTTTGATCGACTTCAAGAGCCCACAATTCTTCTATCATAACATCCTGCCAGCATGGTTCTTCGCTAGCCTGTGAAAGGGAGGTGGGTACAAGCATAGATGAAAATAGCGGCCGCTACGAAGCATAGCGGCCGATATATCGGCCGTGGCGGTCCAGGCCGTCACGCATTTTTGAAAAAAGCGGGGTTCACACCGCTACGCGAATGTAGCGGCCGCTACGGGGCCACTACGGGGTGAGAAAAATTCCTACTTTCCAATTTTTTTTAAAATGCATATTAAAACTTATTTCTTTTCTTCTTCTCTCCAAATTACATTTCTACACAATTCTTTTACCCTTTTATGTTTAAAAGAACACCAAAAAGCACATGATCTCGCCGAATTGTAGTCGATACAAAGAGTTTTTCTCAATGATTCTTCTCTAAGTACATCCTATTAGACACCCCCCTTGGTAGATGCATTTTTTTCTCTAGGTACTCTTAAGTCTTGACTTCATGACATAATTTTTTCTTTTATAAGCCTTTCATTAGTTTCTAAATTAGCATAACTAAGTAACATGAACACATGTAAAAAAAATGATCATTACTATTATTTTCTATTTATACAGCGATACAAGACCTCATATAGTGAGGGGACCGCTACGCCCCCTTACCTTAGTTACTTTTGCAAAAAAAAAATACATTTTCTCTCATTTTCCAATATTCTAGATTTTCTAGAATTTTTTCATATTTTTTTGATGATTTTTTCAAATCGCACCGGTACACCGCTGCGTAGCGCCGCTACGCTACGTAGCACCAGCTACATAGCGTTTTGGCGGCAGGCCGCTACGCTCGCCGCTACCGCTATTTTCATCCTTGGGTACAAGGATAGAATATAAAGTGGTTAACAACACAAAGAAGCCATATTGGTTGGCAGCATAGAAAGACAAGTGGAATGCCTCAAAACAAAGACAACCAAAAATGCATTCGAATGGAGAAATGTTATTCAAGATGAAAGTGGAAAATGGTTGATTAAATAAACAACTGTTTGAGCGGCTTCACACCAAAAGGTGTGAGGAACTGAGGATCCAACAAGGTCATATTCAAAAGGTGTAGTGGCATGAGAATAATGAAGAGGAAGTGGCAAGACATGGCTTTTAGTTAAACAACAAGAAATACATCGAGATTTTGTAAAAGAAGAAAGCATGTGTTTATTAATAGAAGGTTCCGGACAACAAAGTTTAAACAAAATAGATGATATGTCAGTTTTTGATGACCTAGGTGCCGATGCCAAATGGTCCACTATTTATTTGAAAAACCAGTAGAAGAAGCGATCCAAGTTCAATGTTCCAATGATATAGCCTTCCACGTTTACTCCATTTTTATCACCTTCGCAGTTTGTCGATCCTTAGTGGCACAAGCAGAAGAAGGGTAGTGAACTGAGTATCCATTATCAACTAATTGACCCACCGAAATCAAATTTATAGATAGATGATGAACAAAATAAACATTGAATAGAGTGATGGGTGGTTGATAAGGAGTGGTAATCTCTATTCGCTAATGACCCTATGCGGGAAACAGAAAAATGTTGGCCATTGGCTGTTGTGATTTGCTTGTGTCTGACATATGGTTGAGTGTCTCTTAGATTGTATTCTATAGAGGTCATATGATTTGAAGCACCAAAATCTAATTACCATGATGATGGTGAAATGGATGTAGAGAGAGCAGTGGGAGAACTTTACCGACTACCAATTGTTTGAGAGTCATCATTACCTCACTTGAAGAAGAGGCTTGGATGCAGCTAAATTGACTTGATCCCGGAGTACAGCCTGAGTCTGGTCAGATCCTAGCTATGACCGATCAATTTTCCTTGGAGGTCTCCTTTTTCCTTTTGAGATAATGTGTCATGTCCGTTTGCAGTAGTTACAGGAATTCTTTTTCTTAGAGTTGCATGCCACATGTCCATATCCCTTGCATTCAAAGCATTGAATTTTCTGTTCATGTGCTGCTATGAGAGCCATTTCATTAGATGAAGTGGTAATGAAGGCCCTAGGTTCCTCATTAAGAGAATGCTGAGGTTGGAGTCAAATCTCCTCCCCAAGTACTTCTTGTATCCAAGTCAGGTGAAACCTCTCTATATTCATCATTGCGGCCTGGACTAACTCAGATTCAGGTCTCAGGTTCATTAAGAACTACTAGCTGATTTGAGACTCCTCTTGTATCCAAGCACATGAGAGAGTGAGAAAGCCACAGTGACAAGGATCATGGAATCCTTTTCTGTCATAGAGTGATAAATCCACTATAGTAGTCTTGGACTGTTTTGTCTCCTTGATATTATTTGGCTAATTCAGTGTCCAAGTTGAATTTGTCATTCCTTATTTGTATGGCGGTACAGCTTTCTTAAGTGGTTCTACATGCCTGATGCTGTGGAAGAAGCTTGAAATGACAAACCAATTGAAGAATCAGTTGAATTGAGAATCCATGTGACCACATCAGAGTTATTTTGACCATAGTTTTCAAAATAGGAATCGTATCGCAAATCGTTCATACCCATGAATCGAATCGAATTGCGAATCGTATCGTGAATCGTAGGATTTTTTATTTTTCTAATAAAAATGAAAAATAATTTAAAATTAAAAGAAAAAGAAAAAAGTAATTATTCATAACCATCCAGTTTTCCATTTATAGTAGTATAAATATAATAACAAGTAAGTCTATCATACAATCATATCAAGAACATCATGACATTTATTATATATATATATATGAAATAAATGATGTGTAAATAGTTAAATAAGTTTAAAGTATCAATATATATGTTTTTATTATCTTTAAATCAAAATATAAAAATAAAATAAAATCCAAACCATCAATCTTATATGGTAGTATATCTCTTAAAGTTAAGAATAGATTAAAAAAAGAAGAAGATATAAATAAGCACCATACGTATAGTCGAATGCTTTACTTAAATGCATGTTCTTTATTCATCTTTAAAACCTTATCAAAGACGTAAAAAATTCTTACGAGGTTTCGATAACTACTAAATAACCTTTCAAAAATACAAGCGATAAAAGAAAGAGAATAAAAAAAAAAAAGGTAAAAGATTATTAATATTAGCTTATTGGCTATAGCCATTCTCGCTTAGTCGAATCGTTTGAATCGTAAGATTCAATGAAACGAGTATCAAATCGTAGGATTCACACCTGAATCCTAAGATTCATTTGTAAATGGGATTCATTACATAGACACTAATCGTTTTCCTTAAGATTCGAGATACGAATTGGGATTCGGGATACGAATCGTAGGATTCTGATAACTATGATTTTGACTAAAAGTGGCCTTGACTTTCTCTTCTGTTGGTATAGTAACAGTCCCATCAAGATATCCGAGAAGTCCTTGACCTTCCACAAAATGCTCGAGATAATATAGAAGGACCGACTCATGTATCTTTTACCATCGAAAAGACCCACAAGGGTTACATGGGGACAAAAGGATAGGTTGACAAGACCTACATGACATAAGAAGGGGAGGTTTTGTGTGGATAAATCCTGCAAGTTATATGTTTTTGGATTATGTTGCATAGAGAGCTTCTATATCATGTTTTCTTATGATAATACCATCGATAGTTGAGCAGGTTTTACGACGTGCTGATAATAATGAGTAAAACCATGAATAGCGGGGGTAAAACTTAAAAGGATATACTTTGTCTCTGGTTTCTGTAGTAAAGATATGTTGATGGTAGTGTATGGTGCTCCCCACGATGATCATGCACGAGACGCAACTTGGTATTCTCTTAGTGAAACATGAGGGGTCATAAAAATTACAACACCCCCACACTTCTCTCCAGAATGCTGCACTGGAACGAGAGATGTTTCGCCGGAATCCCCTCATCCGACCATTGGGATATCCTAGTGGGGGGACCGCTTCCCTCTTAGGGAATATATACTTTGATATACCCACTAAAAAGAACATACAATGGTTTGGAATTCCTGGGGCTTTGTACGATGGTCACCAGTCCCACAGGATCCTCTCCTGTTTTGCTGCGTGTCTGATAACAGCATTATCAGAGCTTGGATTTTTCCATTCAGTTTGATCGGGCGAGTGTCGTTTTCTCAAATATCACAGTGCGTGGTCTGTTCAGTAGTCCACAGATCCATCAGTGATCACAATTATAGGCTCCTATTCCATCTTCATCTCCATTACATTATGCAAGGAGAAACAAAAAGGGGCCAGAAACTCTTTTCTGCAGTTGGTATACCCCTTTTACCAAGACGGTTTCAAAATCAGCAGGTTTAGAGTCCACCTACAGGATATGGAAACCACAACTCTTCCCTTCCTTTCTTCAGCAAAAACACAAATATTGAGGCAGCCCTGAATGACACGTGAAGCTTGTAATGCCCCAGGCTGCCACCTGCTGATGGCCGTACGACATGTTAGCTAACCGATGCTGACAGCAAAGTGACCCTGTCAGCTGTGCTGTCAATGTGCCACTGATCACATTGCTTCTCCCACCTTTCTGTGTTTCGCTACAATTGGGGCTGAATCTCTATCAGGTGAGGTCCAGTCTGTATCGTTGGATGGACTTTTTTGTCCTTGCTCTGCTGAAGTGACATCGTTTCTCCGTTGTTGGGTTGTCTTCAGGTCAGATTGGTTTTGACCTGACCTGTATTTGCATTTGCACCTACTTGATGAATGTTGCCTTCTATGTGAGGATGTTGGCGTTTCTGACAATCAACTACTGCCTGGCATACTCCTGGTTGGGCGATTTCTCATGATGATTCCAATCTCATGTAAGCATAACGTTTCTTTGTATGCACCATCAGATAAAGCCTTAAATATCTTATAAATGTAAATTCGTTGTGGCTGTACCCTTTTGTTCGACATTGATAGGTGATGGAGAATCTGTGCCATCTAGAAAGTGAAAATCGGATGAGGCCCACTTTCCATTGCTGATCAGATCTCTTGATTGTTAGTGATTAAGATATTATTCACTGATATGAACCTGCTGTTATGCTGATCTTGATGGATAGTGATAGGATTAGATGTTATTCACCCTAGATGAACTTTTTGTTATCCTTCAAAGTAAAAAAGCTTGAATGCTCATAAAAATCATTATCATGAGGAGGAATAATGTTGCAATCATGCTATTTAAAAAGAGGAAATGTAGAGAGTTCTTGAGACTTGAGCATGTGTAAGTGTGTCCATATGGTTTGATGCACCCACCCAATCATGTAATAAAATCCTTTTTGCCCAAAGCAATTTTAGAATCCTTTTAAAACTTGACTGACATGATGCATCCTTCCAAGTGTTGAGGACTTTGTACTGTAGCTTGAGGCCCTAGATGGTCTGTCCTGGTCTGTCTTGAGATTAAGGTGATACTAAAACAAAGTTTACATTATTGAATTTTCTTGTTAACACTGGCATTTTTGTATCATTCCAAAAAAAGGGGCTGTTTATGTATCTTATTACTGTCTAAGGGGATCTTAGTCTCTTGCTCTATTCTCTTGTAATGGTGTTATTTTGCCAAAAATGTAGGGACTGCTGGTGATGTGCTGGAAGACGATCCAGTTGGAAGGCTGAAGGTGTTTGTTTATGAATTACCAAGCAAATACAACAAGAAGATCCTGCAAAAGGACCCCAGGTGCCTAACGCACATGTTTGCTGCAGAGATCTTCATGCACCGTTTCTTGTTATCCAGTCCTGTCCGTACTCTCAATCCTGAAGAAGCCGATTGGTTTTACACTCCTGTATATACTACTTGTGACCTGACTCCTAATGGGCTCCCATTGCCTTTCAAATCACCACGAATGATGAGAAGTGCAATACAGTTGATTTCTACAAATTGGCCTTATTGGAATAGAACGGAAGGGGCAGATCATTTTTTTGTAGTTCCACATGACTTTGGGGCCTGCTTTCACTATCAAGTAATAAGTTCATATCTCTCTGTGTGTGTGTGTGTGTGTGTGTGTGTGTGTGTGTGTGTGTGAGAGAGAGAGAGCGCATGCATGTGTGTTTTTTTTGGGGGGGGTGGGGGACAAAACTTTTTGGGCCTTTTAGAACCGTCAAAGCTTTGCAGGTTTGATAATAAACATCCACCAGCATGTCTGTGCAACAGCATTCCTTTGGCATTGTCTTCTTTAATTTTTTTTTCAATTGCAGGTTTTTTTTTTTTTTTTTGAATGGTTACTTCCATTAACTAAAGCAAGCAGTACAAGAGAGATATACCGACGAGCTAGGAGGGGAAAAAAAAAAAAACACCCCCTAAAAACAAGAAAGGGCCCCTTGCAAAACTAATTTGGCCTTGCAAAGGAAAAGGCCAACTCATTCCAATGCTACATTATCTGTTCTGTAGCGTATCCTTTAAAAGACGGATTAATAGACACCCAAGACACAACTAGAAAGTTGGTTTTCTCCGCCAAGCTTTTGTCACTTGTAACAACCCCTTCAAAGCATTGCGAGTTTCTTTCCTTCCAAATTGTCCAGATGACTGCAAGAAAGGATAGTCTTCAATTGCAGGTTTTTTACAGTGTGGGCTCACTTCATGTGTGGAGCAGCCTATTTTTCAGTGTAGCATGGACAATGTGAGACCCAGATAGAGAATGGCTTTGATCTTGCACACGTGCACCCATGACTGCATGAAAGAGCTTCAAACGATATGAAATTTGTTGTCTTATATGCATTTATTCTAGATGTACACTAGCGGGAACCATTTCGATATTTCAAATATTTGCCGTACTGGGGGGTTATCCATTCTGTCGTTTGTTGTTGGGGCAATGTGAAATCAGTCACTTTTCATGTTTTCACTAATTGACCTCAATTTAGCATTAGCAGTTGGCATTGATGATGCTTTGGGATTAAGGGTGTGTTTGTGCATGAGCCACGGAAGAGCCGACCAGGTGAGGTAGGAATTCTGGATGCTTGCTGGCAAAGAAAAAAGCTAAAAACATGGTGCCCGAAAAACCGGATTGATGGAAGGTCGCTGCACCAAACAAAGGTGCTGGTTTTTCCGACGCCATCTCTATCCACTTCCGCGGCAAAGGTGTTTGCACAAATACACCCTAAAAAGGGAAGATAAAGAGTATCACAGAATATGGGTTTCTGATTTCTGTGCCACTCTAAATGCAACTCAGTAGAAAACCATCCTCCGCTCTAGTAAAATATTCATGGTGCTTGAAATTTGGGGTAGGTGGAGAAATAATGGCTGCTTATTCTCTACTTATTCCTGGTGTATGAGATGCCTTATAGTATGGTTGTTTCAAACTGCTATCTTGCTAATTGCTTGCTCAACATTACTGATGTTAGGAGGAGAAAGCCATTGAACGGGGAATTCTCACCCTGCTGCAGCGTGCTACATTGGTTCAAACTTTTGGGCAGCGAAATCATGTTTGTTTAAATGAGGGTTCAATCACAATTCCACCATATGCTCCTCCTCAGAAAATGCAAGCTCACTTGATTCCTCCTGACATTCCTCGATCCATCTTCGTATACTTCCGTGGCTTGTTTTATGATGTAGGAAATGACCCAGAGGGTGGTTACTATGCAAGGTATATTTCTTGTCAGCTGTTTGACCAAACTAACATTAAATTACTTCGAAGTAAAAATCTTCTTTAGGCTATGGGGATTGTCCTCATACATCAGAATGTGCCTGAAATTCATTGCACATACATGTGGAACACAGTTTGTTGGTGATGCAGAGTGTTGATGGAGGCGAAATATTCACCAATGGCAATGTCCACATGTGATGGCCTGCAAAAAAGGGGACCCCATGACTTTAAAGGCACTGTTGACCGTGACAATGTCACTGGTCCGTATGCGGGGAGAATAAATGTTGATGGAGAACTCAAAAGATCTCTTAGATTGTAGTAAGCCTTAGAATAGCTTCCTTCAAAGATATGCAATTATGCCTCGACAAGGCATGGATACAAAATGGCATGCGATGGCTACATCAGGCATATGGAATGGGCACAAAAGTGAAGTACCAAATAACATGTAATTGCCTATTTAGAAGTATCTGGGCATCAAGAATATATGTTAAATAGAAAATCCAGTGGCTGCTGGAGAGAAGGCAAAAGTTATCACTTTTTTTTTTTTTTTTTTCTTTTTTATGTGGAAGTTTTCTTCGTGGCATCCAATACATGGTGAGGCCCATCAGATCAAGAATTGCATACTGGGGTTTAGTGTCGTCTATTACTAGCATGGGGAGGTTTTGTGTGTCTAAATATCAAGTGAGATAATTTTTTTTTTTTTTAAATAAAATAGGGTTGAAACTGTTTTATTTCTATCACTATTTAGGAGGATACAGTTCAATGAATGCGTTAGAAACTGATATTTGGAGTGGTGTCAGTGCCTTCAAGCTTTCTCCAGAAGAGTGCTGTGTCATTGACATCTAGACATACTTGATGCAGCTGAAAGGATGGCCCCACTATTTAGTATACTCTTAGCATGATCTGGGGCTCTCAATCTAAAGGATTAAATGCATTAAAAATGTGTATTACTTGAACTTTTACCTTGAATGTTGCTAGAGGCTTGGTTGAGTTAGATTGGATTCTTGTTGAGCTGTGAAAGTTGATTTTTGATGTGTTGTAAACTTGTAATTTCTTGGTTGATGTTACAGAGGTGCACGGGCATCAGTGTGGGAAAACTTCAAGGACAACCCTCTCTTTGACATCTCAACAGAGCACCCAACCACTTATTATGAAGATATGCAACGGGCTGTATTCTGTTTGTGCCCTCTGGGGTGGGCCCCATGGAGTCCTAGGTTGGTTGAGGGAGTGATATTTGGCTGCATACCGGTGATCATAGCAGATGACATTGTCTTGCCTTTTGCGGACGCAATTCCATGGGAGGAAATCGGTGTGTTCGTAGCTGAAGAGGATGTTCCCAACTTGGATACAATTCTTACATCCATACCACCTGAGGTGATACTGAGGAAGCAGCGATTGCTTGCCAATCCTTCAATGAAGCAAGCAATGTTGTTCCCGCAACCCGCCCAACCAGGCGATGCCTTCCATCAGATACTGAATGGGCTTGCCCGTAAGTTACCACATGATAAGAGTGTCTATTTGAAACCTGGGGAGAGGATTTTGAACTGGACTGCCGGTCCCATAGGTGATCTAAAGCCTTGGTAACAACAACCTTTCTTTTCGAAGTAACAGATAGGAAGTGTCTTCGGTCTTGATACTTATTTCTCTGCTCATTTAGAGTTATATCACTACAATCAAGGTACTGGCCTGTAATCTATGGCTATGTAGGATTTCCAGCTTCCACCCAAACCTGTGTCATTTTGGAAGGTGGAATATTACAAGTAATCATCTGCCTTTTTGTAATATTTCTTTGTATTTGGATGGGCATCGATCTTACCCATTGTATTATTAAAGGTTTATATATTGTAATAGAGAAGACAGAAAATTGCAATGTTAGGCCTGTCTAATTGAAGATCCACACTGTAAAATGTTTCATTGGAAAACTGGTACCTTATAGAGTCTCTTTTTCTAGCTTTTAGATTAGATGCGTGAGGGTCTTTTGTAATTTGGTTATCATGTGTTGTAACTTGTATTTAGATTATTTTTTTTCAAGTGTTTCTACCTTTCTGCTTTGATGAATCCTTCCTCTATTTATATTGGATGATAATGGACTTTGGCAAATGGCAATTTGAAGGAAGAATTACACTTTCTAGGTGTTAATTTTAGGCAATCTTGGTGAGCCCTACAACAGATGGGAGGGAATCCCGTATAAAGTATCTTTAATTCTGGTTTTTGATGCACAAGTTCCTAAGCGAGGGTGCTAATGATCTTATCAGATGGGCCCCGTTGTAGATGGGGAGATGCTGCAGAAATATTACAGATTGGAAGATCCTTCTTCAGGGGTTGCTATTTATGAGCTGGAAGAAAATCCATCAGAAAGAGGGACTGGAAGAAAGCCCCAAGATAGGGTGGCTATAATCTGGCTGGTTGGATCGATTACAGGAATCACTGGACCATAGGCTCTCCAGTTGTTAAATGGACACATCAGGAAAATGTACGCCCAGTGATTGCATCAGGACCAATCATTTACAGGTTATTCCCCAAAACCCGAGCAATCATAAAATCTGGATCATGTGATTGGAGATTCTTTCTTGATGGATGTGGGTATATCATTTACATCTACCTATCAGTCGGTTACAGATTAGGTTTCATACTTCATGCTTGTTGACAATTTAATTTGAAAATGACCTGCTTGCAAATTAGAATTAAGAGTTTTAGGTCGGGAAATCTAAGGGACATGACATGTTTGTCTGGGCACGTTTTCTGTGGCACTTTACTTTATACTTTTTTTTTTTTTTATTATTTTGATAACCCAAGGCATCTCCCGCCCAAGAGCCTTTGGCCCTGAGCCGGAGGGATGCTCGATTGAGGACAGTTGAGAATTCTTAGGGGCACATGCAAACCCTCTTATTCACTGCATTGGGTAAAACTATGAGAGGTGAATGATGGTAAGTGTCAAACACAAGATTTCTCTGCTTCAGAGTTCTTGGCCAAGTGAACTATCACCCGTTGGTTATTTCACTTTATACATTATCTTCATTTTCTGTGACTATTAATTATTTTTGTGACTATATTACAAGAAAATCAATTCTCAAACAATTTACGGCACCTGAGGGTAACAAGCATTGATGGCCAAACTATGGAATTTTAGAAATGGGAAAATCAATATTGGAAGATGATGCAGCCCTTTAGAGCTTTAAGACCCACATAAGGCCAACCACTAGTGTTGATCAAGACAAGGCCACCACCAAATCTTTCGGTCTGTTTACAGAGGATGAAGTGCTCCTCTTGCACAAACAAGTCCATTGGTATTTTTCATGGTAAAATTGGCAGCATAGGAGGAATGTGAAAGAGGAGGTGATGGTGCACCATTCACGTCATATAAATACACTTAAGATCAGCTGACTACATTAGTGGGGGTTTTAAAAATTAATCAAGAAAGACTGCATATGAAAAGCTCCTCCTTATTGGGCCTATAAACTTTTACCTGAGCTGACCCAGTTGTTTTATTGGGTCCAGTTAGCATTGCTTTTTATGGACCTAGTGGGCCCAGCCAGACTTGTTATTAACCATTGGTTAAGTGTCTCTTCGATTGAGATACCCCTTGATTCAAATTGGAGTCCACCGATGGTTCCAACATTCCATTCAAATGGTGTCTCTTTGATTTCTCCCAATGAAAATCTTGCTAGAGAATTGTAACCCATTGAACTCAGAAAAATCAAGGCCTCATTACATTCTAGATCCATTCCACTTTCACTTCATTTATCACATTTTTTGCTACCTTCATTTGAGCCAGTAGTATGTGGTTTAAGTGTTTCGAGTGCCCTTGTTGTTTTCAGGGCTGGCCTTTCATATTCAACACAGAACACAGTCCAACATAAAGAGGATTTCGTCCCATTTTATCTTTGAGCCAAACTTTCCAATACCTTGCAAACATCAAAGTGATGAAAGGGCATCTTATTTATTTATTTATTTCTAACAAAAGCATGATTTATTTCACTGCGACTCGGTGATCCATCTCAACTATATTATATATTGATTTCTAACAAAAACACAATTTATGTCATAGGAGTTAGTCCCTATATTTTAGTTTTGATCAATTCTATGACGGTGTGCCTAAATATATATGGCCAATTAGCCATTAATGGCTCGAATATATGAATAAAAATGTGGGAACAAGTTAGGAGGACACAACAGTGTTCCGGACACTACAGTGTTAATGGACGTATATTTGTTTAACAAGAGCTCAAATAACCTTCATCTTCAAAAAACTCTTCAAAACTATTACAGATGATGGCCTTACATTGTATATAATAACCATCTTGATGACTTCACCATTCAAACATAATAAAACATAAAGTTATTATACTATCATTAAATTCATTACTAGTTTAATCCCTATAAGAAAAGTGGGCCCCGCGTACTCGACTCTTATTGGAACCAAACAAGCTTGGGCCCATCGAGAAGATAATTTAATGAACCATCCAATAAACTTGGTTAATAAATGGGGTTGGATTTATACTAATTATTATACCTATCAAAAAAATAAATGGGTTGGGTGGGTTGAGTTCATACAATCTATTAGACCTATCAATCCGACTTCAAACTTAAAAAACCCAAATCATTGCCTCTCACCTGCCCACCTTCATTGTTAGTTGAGGGTTTGGCTCGACCCTTTTTGTAACTTCATGTTTTGGTACTAGTTGACATTTTAAACACCCAGGATAAACAAGATGGATTTGCTGTGAGTGGTCAAATCGACCTGAATGCTGCGTTGTGTGCCCATATGATAATGTTCACCTATAGACCTTCTGATGACTATGCAACGGTTCCATGTGAACTATAATCAACGGTCTGGATGGCCTTGCAATCGGCCAAACACTAGAGCACTGGTTTGGCAAACAAAAACCCACCCATCATGTGATTTTATTTCATGGAGCTCTACTCAAAAGAAGAAAGAGTGTAAAGCAAATACAAGGGTAGGAGAAACATCATAATAACATGGTCATATTCATTCAGAGACCCTTTAGACCTCTAAGAACTCTCTTGTGCCCCATACCCTCTACAGTAGCATTAGGAACCAGAAGGGACTCAGGCTTTGGGGTCTTCTCCTCCTCTTTCTTTTCAAAACAGTAATAAGGTGCTTGCCATTTTGCATCCTCTAGCACTGCACCCACTTCAAATGTAATCACATGTGCAGACATTCCTACAAACATCAACAAGTCAACATCAGACATTTAAGATTTTCATATTTGAGAGAGAAGAAATTACAAGAAAAGAAAATGAAAATGAGTTAAATTGATTGTAGGCCAAAAAGGAGCATAATTAGTCGTACTCGAGTTCAATTTGACACTAATTTAATCATTTTCTATAATTGAAAGGGCAACGAGTTCAATTTGACACTAATTTAACCACTTTCTATAATTGAAAGGGCAAAAAATTCAAGCCTAAGGCACAGCTATATGCCCGGAGCCAAACCTGGGCCAAGGCAGATTAGGAATTGAAGCAAAGTTGTCAGTGGACTCCCAATTCAATTACTACCCAAACGACCAGACCCAAAAATTTTAGTGTAGGGAAGATTTCATTTTCATTTGTTTGTCACCTGTATAGAAGAGCCAATGCACAGGCCTCTCGGTGACAACATCCTCATAGTACCATATGAAATCTACCTTCTCCCACACATTGCAGAGGAACCCATCGACGTGCTCCTGGCCGAGGTAGTTAGCACCGTCTAGCCAGTCGGGGCGGAGAATCCCAACCTCGAAATGCATTACCTTGCATTCCCTTGTTGAGTCCAAGGTGTAGTAGAAAGAGGTGCCATTGTCCCATTCAAGGTCATAGAGGAGATTCCCAAGTTGTTTCTGTATGATGTTGAAGTTCCGGCCATTGGGCCAGTCATACCACAGATCATTAGCCTGGAGTTTGCCACTGGAGTTCATGAAGAGGAGGGAGTGGAACTGGTGGGGCCATGGAGTTGGTGTGGGGTCCACTGAGTTGGATGGTAGAAAGAAAGAGGAGGATAGGAAGAGAAGGAGAAGGGATATGGTTGCTGCCATTGGTTTGGTTGGTGTTACTCTGTTATGTTAGGATAAAATAGGAGTGGCACTAAAAGAGATGTCGAGGACAAAACCTTCTTCCTAGATTGGCCCCAATACCCACCTTAAATTGCAAAAATATCCATGATTCCCTTTCCTCATAATGTTTTCCTTTTCTTTTCCTCTTTTGCTAAATCTTAATAATGGTATTTTTGGCATTAACTATATGTGGGGGTTTTTTTACCAAAAAAAAAAAAAAAATCTATATGTGGGGTTTAAGATATCTACTAGATCGATTGACTTGTTTTTTTATCTCTCTTTCCAAGAAATCAAACTCATGCACCCCTGCATGCTACACATGTCCTTAACCAACCGACCAAGACTAACAGTTTTTTTTTGCATTTACTTTGTATAGGGTTTTATAAATAAAAAAGAAATGTATATGGGGTCTAATAGTTTTGCTAGAATGATATTTTTGGTATTAGCTGTAAGAAACTTTATAGACTGACATTGTTTCAATTAACTATATGCAGGGTTTACCTGTTTAAGAGATTTGATAGACTAACAATCTCATGGCATAAAAACTATATGTTTCAAAGATTTGCTAGACCTATTTTTTAGGTAACCAAATGCCTTCTCACCAATTCAGTTGTCACATGTCTGAGTTAACTATTTTTCACTTGTAATGGGCCTAATTCATTTGTTTGGCTACTTGAGGGAAATCCATAAAGAAATTTAAGAGGCACTTCATTTGGTATAAAATCATTGGAGTATTTCATTTCTAAATTTATAGAGGCTAATAACAACAACTTATGTAAGATATAATATTGTTCAAATTCAAACTACCTAAATCTCTAAACAATCACATTATCCTTGGGAAAGGACTTGCAATTGTTAACATGAAAATAACAAAACATTTATCTCTAAGAATAAATAACAAATACTTAGCCTAAGTGATCTTGATAACTTGCTGGTGTTCACTGTCATTCTATGGATCCATCATGTGATCCCTCTCTTTCGGAGTGTGTTAGTGTCAGTAGCTCACTAGATCGGATCTGTCATAATGTCTTGCTAAAGCTTTTGATTGTGCAATCTGATGAAGACAAAGAGATCGTGAAGCCCATAAAATTGGATTGATAAGAAAGGATATTTAATTTATTGAACGAGAAAAAAAGTGAAGGAGATATCAACATTGCGGAAGTAGGGTCATGGCTAAGTTATTATAAAATTACCACTAGACGTAGTTCTAATAACATTAAGAATTTCGAAGACACTTCATTTGGGATAAGATTACCACAGTATTTCATTGAAGAAAATCTCTAAATTTATAGAGGCTAATAAAACCCTATACAAGATATAATGTTATTCAAACTCAAGTTAACTAAATCACTAACCAACCTTATCCTATTTTTTGTCGATAAGATATCAATCTCTATCACTTTTGTTTGGTTGATGTGATCTTATCTTGGTGACTCCATTTTGTTTTGGACTTTTTAGGGATCATTTCATTCCTGTAAACTTGATTTGCATAGGCGGATGGCTAAAAAAAGCATAAAAATGTGTGTCTCAATTGGATTTTCTTCTTTCTTCTTATCCTAGGTCATTGGCTTCATTTTTCCTTTCATTTTGAGCAGATAAAAAGGAAAAGAAAAGGTTATGAAAAAGGGGACTATTGGTTGAAGACTAAGGAGTCCATGTTTGTATAGGGACAATCCGTGGAAATTGTGATGCACTTATTCAATGAAAGTCAATGCTGTCATTTGGTGCAGAGAATTTTTCATAAAACTATTACCAAATTCAACATTATTTTTAGAGGAGATTTGCAAATCCTATTTGCTGTTACATCTAGGGCCCGAGAATTCCCCGATTAAGGCGATTCCCGAGGTGTGACACGCATACTCTCGTGAATTCGCACTTTATATTAGATTAGATGTTGGATTGAATATTTCTGCAACTTCCTTTTTGTGTTAATTTGAATATTTCTGCAACTTCCTTTTTGTGTTAATTACTTTAGAAAGGATTTATGATCTGGAATGAATGGTGTTTTTTTTTTTTTAATGCCTGTGTTTTTTTATTTATTTATTTCTCAAACTCAAGATAATGGGACTAAGCAGCCTTATTGCTGATGAGGTGGATACTGGGGATGATGGGCTGGTAACATTTCTCACCTTTTTAATTGCTTGAAGGTTTTCATCTGGATTTATTATTACTTTTCTTAGATATGTTGGGTATCTGATGGGTTTTTCCCCGCCATTTGGTTCTCTCTCCATGAAAAATTAGAGTGTCGTGGTTTTTAACTCCATTCTTTGTATGTTGCTCATTTGGACTCATTTGAAGACATATAGTAATTCATGAGGGAACTTAATGCTTCATATTTGAGTTTTGAAGTATAAGGGTTCTTTTCTTAGTATGCACTGATGTTACTAATGGAAGGGGGATTTTCTAAATGTTTCCCATTCCGTCAGTGAAGTTTTTCCACTAGTAATAAGGTTATGGGTGCAGAGATATATATTCTTTTAACAAATGATTGGCTAGAGGTGGTGTTATTTTAATGTGATAATTGGCTTAAGCTGCTTTTTTTCATTTTTTTTTTCTTTCATGTTTCACTTAAAAAATGGCTTGCCAAGATTTGTCCATGTTTTTGGAGACAACTTAGGAATTGAAAAGTGTTAGGGTAAATCTGCAACGACAATATTTTTCCTCGATTAATATTTAATTATAATGTGTTTGAAAATTCTATATGTCACCTGATGAAATTGATAACGAGGTTTATATTCCTTAAGATATGCATATTTGTACACTTTTATTTTTGGTGAAAGTTTACTGTGTCTTAATATTAATACGATATGTAATTTTTTTTTCAATTACTGCAATTAGTATTTGTATAATGTATATTTTCTATAATTTGGTTATTAAAAGAAGTCTACTTGCTCTTGATAGAATAAATATCTAAATATTATAGCATGTCCAATGAGATTCTAATAAGTTCTCACACCGCAGGAAATGCATACGCTGTCAACTCATATAGTACTAGGAATGAACGTGAACAAAATTATTAAAGAGTCATTAAAATTCTGCAAGGATAACTTCAATCTATACCATAATATAACTTACAGAAAAAGAAATCCATCAATGAAAACTAAAACCCACCCAATTAACATACATAAGCTCTCCATTACAATTAATACATAAAACTGATTTTTTTTCCACTTAATGAACATGCATTTCATCATATTCTCAAGTGTTGGGTGTTATCTAAAGAATCCATATGCACATGAATTGAAAGTGAAAATACTTTCCTAGTTTCAGATACAGTACCAGGCATGAACATGAACATAATTATTAAAGAGTCATTAACTATTCAAGTGTTGGGTGTTATCTAAAAAATCTAAATGCACATGAATTAATGAAAGTTGAAATACTTTCTTAGTTTCAAATACAGTACCAGGCATGAACATGAACATAATTATGAAAGATTGATGAACTATTCAAGTGTTGGGTGTTATTTAAAGAATTTAGATGCACATGAATTGAAAGTTGAAACACTTTCTTAGTTTCAAATACAGTACCAGGCATGAACAAGAATAGAATTAGTAAAAAATAATTAAAATTCTACAAGAATAACTTCAGCTGCATATAATCAAACACTTGGTGTTCATCCTAACTTATAGAAAAAGAAACCCATCAATGAAAAGTTAAAACCCACCCAATGAACATATAATAACCTATCCATTACAATTAATAAAGAAAAATGATTTTTATCCACCCAATTAACATGCATTTCATCATACCCAAACAAACAGGAAAAAACTGATTTTTATCCACCTATTAACATGCATTTCATCATACCCAAATAAATAAATAGAAAATAAAAAACCTACCCGATTATTTGGAAATGCAAATAAAAAACCTACCTGATTATCTAGAAACTCGGAGATGAATGAGATGGACAATAATGCATGAATGAAAGGAATTCCATACATGAAAAATTCGTAGAATACAGTTGCATGCATTGGGCCCTACCAACATATCTCTTAGATGTGCACCTTGCATCTAGGGAAGTCCGAATCCATGAAGGAGAAAACTTCACTTCACACGTGTGAGGATTATTCACTGACACTTGTCAATGTACATTTATTTTGCGGAAGCTTATACATTATCGATATCAAAGCCTGAATAGTCCATGACAGTTTCAATAATACACAATAAGATTTACCATTAACAAGATTAATAACGTAACCCCTTAACATGCATTGTACAAAATACTACAATGATGAAGACGACAATATGCTTTACCTCATGAACATGAGTCCCTACAACAAATACAAATCAAGACTAAAATTGTATGCACATCTATAATTAATGCAAAATGGCATGATGCAATTCTATTCCCAGGTCCGAGTTATACTTTAGTATGCTCTTCGATAGCCAAGGACGAAAGATGTCCTCTGCAGTTCATTACTCTAATTTCGGGAAACCGCTAATACTCCTTGGTATCTTGTATTCCTGCCAGGGCGGTTTCTACAACTGGACCTGTGACACCAAGTGTAGCACCGTGAATGCGACGATTCAACAATGTATGAGCAATTATAAATTTATACACGCTGTTCAAATTCGGATTTAAAGACAGATAATTAAGAGATGCCAAATAATCATCAACTATAGACATTGTGCATTATGAATAAGTCACTATTTTTTAATCATAAATCGATAACTTACTTTTCTAGTTGGCTACTACATTTTGCCCATCCTCTCTTTGTGAGAACGAATCATGTTGGGATATCATAAGTGATTTGCCTCAGGATTCTCCTAGCTACCTGGTTTTGGAGTTCCAATGGTCCAAACTACCTACTGTAGTAACCTTGAATAACTAAACTAAACTTCAACCCCGTCGAGTATTGTATGGTCGAAGCTAAGTAGTGCCGAACCATTCGAATCAATCAATAGAACTTGCGTAATACTCTTCTCTTTAACTCATTTCTAATCGAACCCGTTCCCTTTCACTCTATTCATTTCTAGTCATTTCCTATCAAATCACATGCTTACTCATTCTAAAGTATCACATCAATAACATTAACATTTGTAAGACACTTGCAATAACAAATTGGAAAAATAATACGAATTATGCATATACACAATTACTTGAACATTTGAGGGCAATAATAAAGTCAATCTCAATATGCAAATGCAAATCTAATTAATAGAATCAATGTGGTTTATTAGCCAAACCTAATCTAATTACCAATCGTCTTTAACTATCCATTACAATGTAGTTTTAGGTGATTCAATGCACGTGCTACATTTCATTAGTGTCACTTTGTGTGTGTGTATGAGGTACATTGAAATCCCTAAACCAATACCCATGGTGAAGTGCTAGACAAGCTGAATAAAGTACATGAGGTGATCTCAACCCTAATGATCCCTTGTGTGATCATACTTACCATTGGTCCATAATACATGGTCAAGGGTAGAGTTTCTAGGGCCCTACAAGGTCATTCCATATCCTACCACCTTATTGGTTTAGTGTTTGTGTTAGAATCATCCTCGAGGATTGATTATGGAGGGTTTAGGCCTTTTTAAGTGGAGTTAACTCCCTTAATGGTCTATGGGTTCCAATAGGGTCCAAACTAGGGTTAAAGTCCCTTTTCCAAAACAGACAGAGCCGGGTTCATTGATCCAAATATCTATTTTCTTTTCCAAGCTTTGATAATTAGGATGTATGGACCACTATTCAACGTTTTGAGAGCTTTCCAACGGTATGTAGACCTCTAAAATCTGACAGACGGATCAAAAGTTATGGTTATTAGAAGTAGTCCTAGCCTTAACAAGTATCAGGTCTAGATCCGCTCTAGTGGATATCATCCCGAGTGCAAGTCCACTCGAGCGGGGGTTCATGCACTTAAACGGGCTGTCAAGGGTTCTTATACCCGAATTAAGAACTTATTTTCTCCCTTCTAAAGCTTACCTAACACCTTCACATGCACAAATGGAGCCTGCATGCTCTCACTTCACATTCCATCCATTCATTCATACATTCCATTCATCAATTCATTCCATTCCAAGAACCAATTCCAATATTAATATAATTTGAATAAAAATGACTGAAATTGACATTCAATAGCAATCAAGGAATCGTCAACATGCATCAATCAAAATTATTCATTACTTGCCTTTAATGGTGCTTTCCAACTCTAATCCTCTCTTTGACTCAATTTATGCAAATTCCCCAAATCTCAAGATCAACTAAGTCCTACAGTGGTGAAATGCAAGATATGAATAAAACGAGAATGCATGCAATGGAGTTGAATCCATAAAGCCCATTCTAAGCTTGAAGGGTCATTAGGAAGCATGGTTCAAAATTGCAGTACCGATCGCGGTATCAGCCTGGATAAAAAAACGATATGATATCAGTATCGGTCACGGTTATTGGTCCGTCGCGGTTATCGCGGTGTGAATTTTTTTTTTAATCCCACAAAATCCTCAAAAATATCCAAAAAATACAGAATATTAGAAAATACTGGAAAACAATGTTTTTTCCCAATAGTATACATCATAAAGCAAAATATCGGTCCCCCGAAGGCAAAGCATCTTGTATCGTTGTTTTATTAGAAATTGTTGAATATATCAAGTCTTAATGTTTATCCTTAATCCACACATATAGTTTAAAAATCAATCAAGTAGACCACAATTTAAATTTTAAATCTAAACAATTAAAAAAAATTTCACCCTTTGCAGTTGATTTGTAAATATTTTTACATTTTTATCTTCATGAGAAGGAAGTTTATTTTTAGTGGATTAGATTTTTTATTATTATACCTTGTTAGAGGCTTACTAATAAAATAAATCATTTGGATACTTTTTGACTTGTTAACATTTTATTTGTATGTTTACAAGTGATCAATTTGACATTAGGCCAACACTAATTTAATTAATATCTATTGTGGTTCCATATAAAAGGGGTATTTAATTTGGGTGAGGAAACTAAAAAGGGCATTAATAGTTTAGAGAATAAGGGAGGGCATTTAATGGTTTACATTTTCAAATTCGAAAATTTATTGTGATTTGTGAGACCATTTAAGAGGCTACCTACATTTATGTAGTTTAGTTTTTTTTAAATGTGGGCTAATGTGGAAGACTTATTACTCCCTAGGAAACAAATGGAGAGAGAAAGTCCCCTCTGCCCTTTCCATTTTCGCCCAAGACACAACAACGAGTGGGGAGAGAGAAAAGAAAGAGGGAAAGAGAGAGGAAGAAAAAGAAGAAGAGGAGGAGAGGAAGAAGAGGAGAAAGGCGCGGGGCCAGCTACGTTTAGCCTCTCAAAAGACCCAACTATGAGTTCTTTTTCTTTTTTTTAATGGTGATCCATATTTATTTTCTTTCTTTCTTTCTTTTTTTTAAATAGCATGTTGCTGTGTGTTTTTCCTTTTTTCTGCGAATGCATATTTCTCCATTCCTCTTCATCTTCTTTTCTATATGCGATATGGACCGTTACGATACTGATACCGATTTCACAGCCCGATATCATAACGGTCTAGGCCAATATCGGTTCGTATCAGCCGATACGAACCGGTATCGACGGATATTTTGAACCATATTAAGAAGAATGAATCTTACCAATGGAGAAGATGGTGTTGAGTTATTGCTGAAAGAAGAAGAACCATTGTTGGAGAAGATGAAGAAGAAAATGAGAGCGAAGGTGATGGTTAGCAAGCCCACATGCAAGCAACCAAGTGACTAGAATGAGGGAGATGGAAAGCAAGAGAAGAGGAAGGAGAGAAGAGCTTCCTTTGTTGAAAACAATGAAAGAGGAAATGGAATTGATGGAGGGTGGCTGGGTTTTAACGAGAAGTTCTTTGTCTATTTGCATGCAAGCCCTCCCATTTTAAGGAAATTTGGGAAAAGGGCTTTATGCTATAGTTGGGCCTGGAATTGGGTCGGATCTGGTCCAAATGGGTTGGGTTCCAAACATGAGAATGACTCGGAATGAAATGCTCGATGCGATGCACCCAAGGGCCCACTAAACTGGAAATACATGCACAACTCCGAATATTTAAAAGGTCATAATTCTACCCGTGCTTGCTCAAAATTCCACTAATCTACCTAATTCATCATCAAATCATCCAAAACATGCATTAGACACCTAATCAAGGTTAATTAAGCATTAATTGTAGTTAGGTGGGGTCGGGGTGCTGCATCTCTCCCATAGGAAAGTACTTTTCTGGATGTATCATTGGTATAAAAGGCAGTTTCCTCAATGGTAAACCGATGCATTAATCTTCGAAGGCAAGGAGTTGTTGCTTCTTCATCGTTTCCAAAGGCTTTTCAACTTTGGTATCCTCCTTCTCCCCATCTCATCTCTCTATCTCACCATCTCACTCTCTCACACATGAGGACGCAAGTCTTTTGTCTCTGACTTCATAAGTTTCTGTGAACTTCATTAGAAAATTTGGCTTCATTAGAACTTTAGTAGAGCTTTATCATCTTGATTTAAATGGCTTTTTAACATATCGGGAGGTCAAGCAATGTATTAGTGGGCTCATTACTTGTTACTTGATATCTTTCACTAGGTTATTCATTTTTATTTTAATTTTGCGCTTGTTCTCTAAATATGCTTTTATACCAGTGGGCTCCTTTCCTTGGAGGGTTTGCTTTTAATTTGTTACTCTTCTTTATTATAAATATTCGTTACCAATAATATAAAAGGAATTTTTACAGAATACTTCCTCTTAAACTTGACTTTCACATGATAATGACAATGTCTTATGAGTCATTTGACTCACCTCTTTTGCCTTTTTTGATGGTCATTCCCTTGAAAACCCTTGATATCGTGTGGTAATTCCATTAAAAGTGGAAAATGTCAATAACCTAAAAATACAATATTTGCAAAACAGTGAAGAAAGTGTGGTTTTTGAATTTTTTTTTCTTGTACCACAAAAATCAATGTTCAAATTTGATAATCAACCATTGGGATCCAACACACCCGACTTTTTTCTTTTCAAATCTCATTAAAAAACTCATGATATCATGGTTAATGTGTTTCTGACATTCACTTTGTCTTAGGAAGATATAGTTAGTTCTCTGGCACTCTAACCTAGAGTTAGGGATGCAAACAAGTAGGTTCCACGCCGAAACCATATTGGAACCAGAGCCTGACCCATTAACCTAGTGATAGTTCTGCTTCTGTAACCAGTTTCGGTTTGGAACCATTTTCCTTATTTTAGAACTTATTCCGATAAGGGAAGTAGGATCAACTTCTGGTTCTCAATGCAGTTTTAGTTCACTCCCCCTTAAAAAAGAGAAAAAAAAGGCCAATAAAAGAAGAAGGCGAAAGAAAATGATGTAGCTAACAAAATTAGTAATTTATGATGATCATGAACACCCTATAAAAGTCCTCAGCAAGGATCTCTTCATTTTCTCATTGCAAACTCCATTGTGTATTAATCGTCTTTCCATTTGTAACGGTTAAGAGAATTTCAGATATAAAGAAAAACAATGGGTGAGGTTCTTTGAGGGAGCCAGTCCTCTTACAACTGATAAAATGGTAATTCTTCTTTGTTTCTCATTTTATTCACATTTTGTTTCTTAAATACAACTTAGGTAAGCTCCTACAATGACTCTACGACTAAAAATATGTTCTAAATCTAAGACTCCTTGATAGTTCTTACATAGACTCACCACTAAAGACACTTTATGCTAAGACTCTATAATAACATAACAACCAGCTAACTTATTCAAAACAAGTAAGAGATGTTACATACTGAGGACTTAATCAATTTAATCTACAAGTAGCTACCCAAACATCTAACTCATTGTCACATCTATGATCCCCCCCCGGGGGGGGGGGGGGGGGGGGGGGGGCGCGACTCTAAAGGACTGGGTATGCAATGGTGCACAATTAGTTCCACATCGGAAACATGATTGTCCCAATTCTGGGTATATGTGTGTGACATGGCCCCTAACTCCATATGAGGCCTTTTAAAAACGTGAGCAAGATTGGGTTAAAATCACATGAGCAAAAGCGGACAATATCATATGGGTAGTGGGCCCGGATCGTTACACTCATCCCATGGCGCCCAATTAGTGCCTATGCATATGACAGTATCCCCTTCTCCAAGCAACCTTGTCTTTAATGTTAGGAAATAGCTTCGTTAGTTTGTGGTAGTCCTCCCAAATAGCATCCTCCACTTCAGTGCTCTGGCACTAGATTAAAACTTCTGCAACTACTCGATTGCCCCTTTTACCGTCTGTTGTTGAAGCATCGCCTTGGGCTTTGGTTGAAGAGCACCTTCCTTAGATACCCGTGGAAGCGTAGGTTGGACAGTTGTATTCGTTCCCAGCTTCTCTTAGTGACAAAAAGCATGGAAAGCAGGATGTATATGGGCCTCTGCAAGGAGATTAAGTTTGTAAGCAACCTGCCCTACATGCAAAATAATTTGGTATGGTCCAAAGAATCGAGGAGAGAGTTAAGCATTCCTCTCGTAGAAATGGAACTTTGTTGGCATGGTTGTTATCACGTCCCACGTTTGGATTAACTTACGTTTCCCAAATCAAAAGACAGGAATTTTATGTCATTTCAATTCTTACAATAATTTTTCCCCACATGTCTACCCACAAGATATCATAATTATCAATTTAAAGAGTAGAACAGAGCATATACAGATCTTTTTTATTCACAATACTAAAATGTTGAAGCTGATAACATAAAGCAAAAGTATTTTTAATTTACAACCCAACATAAAGGCCGAAAGAGGTTAGTACAACTGTTGAAAATAAAGCCCATCCCATCACGACATAACTCACGTATCCTAATGATGTCTAGATGACATTTGCATAACTTAGCTACAAATCCCTAGGAGCTCCTGATCTTATCATTTGAAACACTAGAGGTTACATTACATAACCGCCAAGTAAATGGCATAATAAATATAAACATGATATAAAACTAAAACTAAAGTGATCATAGCCAGCCCACAATAGAAACACCCACTCTACAGCCCAATTGAACAATTCAGATCACTTAAAAAGAGTGAATCTCCAATAGTTCTTGCACCTTAGCATGTTCGGTTTAGAGAAAAACGCAATTAAAAAGGGGAGAGTTCCTGACAGTTCTTGCACCTTAGTACAGTTGAACAGAAACTCAACTGAAGACACACTTGATAACAATTCTACCTTGTTATCCCTATTCTGGATTTGGAAGTGTATAGATTCTAGAGTTATTGCCTTATAAAAGATAGAATTTGTGGAAAGTTGGGAATGAGGAACAATTCCATTTCTCCAAGGCTAGTCCATGCTTCATATTGTCCTGGGCCAATATTGCAATAACCCAATGATAATTAAGTAAATTCCAACCAAGGAGCAATGCTTGCAAATGCTAAGGAAAATTTTGAATTGCCTAATGCGCGAGGCATGAGAAACAATGCATGGGTTAGCCTCATGGGTACACCTTCAAATAATGAAAAATAAATAAAATATAAATCATATTGAAGTGAATAAAAAAAGTTGCATTTTATTTATTCCAATCCATTCAACAACCAAGGACTCTGCACCTCAAGAAGCGAAGAGGTCTTGTGCTTGACACCTACTTTTGTTGGCCACCTCCCATAGTTTTACCCGGTGTGGATAGGAGGGTTTGCATATACCCCTAGGAATTAGTTCTCGGCTGTCCAGAATCAAGTGTCCCTCGGGATTAGGGCTAAAGGCTCCTAGGCTGGCTGTGTGGGAGATACCCTGGGTTATCAAAAAAAACTTTCAAGCCCATTAATGAGTTAATTGTGCTTTACTTAACAATAATCACATTATAATTCTAAATAAAAAACTTTAAATTTTGAACTATATCTCCCACTCCTTCACTCCCTTTTTCCTTAAAAAGACTTTGTATTGATTAGTTGTATGCATCAAGATATATTCCAACTAAATCGCGTGCTTCAGTTGTGTTGCATATCTCATTGCTCCCTCTTAATGTTAATGTTATGTGATTTTCCATTAAGTTCCTTGTTGCAGCTCATAAGTTGTAACATATTTGTTAGTCATAACTAATTGGATAAATTTGTCATTGAAATCAAACAAACTTTGAACAGTTTCTGAGGAGACATTAATATAGGATGTTATGACCCAATTGTTTTAGCGGCGGACGTTTATTTCCGCCGCTAATACCGCTAATAACAGCAGAAATAGCTGCCGCATTTTACTTATAATCCTTTATTCGCCGCTAAAGCCTCTCTTTTTAGATTTTTTTTTTTGTTGCTTAGGGAAGCAATCGTGGATCACATATTTTGAATGCCGCGCGCGAAGTTCTCAAATGGGCTTCTTCTCGTTGTGCATGGTGACACAATCATGTAGATCGTGGATCAAATCTATTGTAAAGTGAAAATTTGCAAACCCTAAGCCAAAAGTTTTCTATGCTTAAGAAAACCATCCCACAAAGCCATCTATAAGAGGAAATAATTTTTTTTTCTTCTTTTCTAATACGAACCTGGTGACATGTTCCAATAAAAATTATTTCAATGTGAACAATTTATTGGACTCATTTTTAATTAATGCAAAAAGTTGAGACTACCATGAAAATTTCAATTGTTTTTAACCATCAATTTGTAGACATCCACTCAGATGGTTATGAATTACTAATTCTTATCATTTTAAAGATCTATACGTTCTCCACCCACACAAAAACTGACCTACATATTAGGATTTTTGGAGGTATAAAAATGTGCAGTTTCTTGAGCCTTAAAGACCACTGATTTCCTAAAACTTTATCTCCAATAACCCACTATTTGATTGAAGGTAGGTAAAAGGATGGAAATCATGGTTGGAAAACTCTCTTAGTTGACTCTTGACTCTCCCAAGTCATCTCATTTTGATGAAGGACTGGGTCAAAAATAGGGGACACTCCATCGAGTCATCTCATTTTAATAAGTTGTCTGCATTCCAAACCATGTAATAGGAAAATCTAGTTTTAAAACAATTAATGCTTATTTATAAGTAATTATGCATGAGGTTTGAAGTCAATAATTTAAAAACGATGTCTAGAATGTAATTTTAAACTTATATTTGATCTTTTACATCCGATATTTTGACCAATAAATTATAGAGGATTTTACCGGTAAAATCCCGAAATACACTCATATATCCCGAAAGGTCCTCGCCATTTTTGCAGCACCAATGGGGTCCTTCAGTACTATTTTGGTTTTTGTTTTAAATACATGTGGTCAGTGACGCTAACGTCACTGGGTTTCATAGAATAGTGATGCTAGCGTCATTGTTCGCAACTACTTATATCCACCAAGGCCTGTGATTTTTACCATTTTACTGTCTGTAACTTCTCCTTCTTTTGCTGAGTGACGATGCCGCTTCAACAACCTTCTTCCTTCTCTACAATCCATCAACCTTCTTTCGATATCGCACGTCTACACGAAGTACGTCACATTCGCAACGTTTTTTCACATTATTTTGCGGAGCATTACGTCTGTTTGGAGTTCTTGATGCATTGTGTTGGGTGTGAAATGTGTATTACTTCATTTCGCAACATTATGTATGTTTGCAGTGTGTTTTCTTCATTTTTTTTTTAATGATTTTGTAAGGAAATATGTTCATTCTATTTGAGGCTTTACTCGTTTCCACAATGTTTGCACTCACACACGCCATTTGTCTGATGAAATGTCACATTGGATGTCCTCCTTTATTATCATGGTGAAAGACCTAATATCTTCTACCATTTTCATTAGTGAAGGAATACAAAATACCACATTAAAGGAATACATTGATTGATGCAGTTGGTTGTTACCATGTGTGCATTAGGATGAAACTTCCCACCATATGAATGATATGGAAATGATATGGCAGAAGATGAGTATATACAGGTTGCGAAGAACATTCCACCATTACTGATAAAAAAAAAAGAAATATCGCATGTAGTGATGACTGATAATAGTGACGCTAGCGTCACTAAAAGCCTGACTCCAGTGACGCTAGCGTCACTGAAATCAGTATTCTGTGTTACCTGAAGCCTGACTCCAATGACGCTAGTGTTACTGAAATTAGTCTCTGTTTGCATAATTATGCCTGATATGTGTGACGCTAGCGTCACTCAAATAACTGTTATTCACATTGAGTGATGTCATTCCAGTGGCTCAAGTGATGCAACATCAAGACCTAACAAATTGTGGAAACAGTATACAACATTTTTGTCAAGAGAGACATCCTTACATTCATATTTCACTAAAGCTCTTCTAAATTCCTCAACATAATTTCTTACAAAATCAAAATAGTAACGTTTAGTTTGATATATTCATAGAAGTTTCTACCAAAAAGTTCATTTACAAAAAGAAGCTACCAGATTTTAGAACAGCATGCTCTAAAAAAAATATTACAAAATGTCTTGTATTGACAACAATTTTACAAAATATTCTTGGTAAGTGTTCAACTTTGAGCCGGGGGATTCCGACAAGTCTGGAAATTGTGGCTTCTCTCATTGCAATTTGAGCAAGTGAACACCCTACGCGACCTGTAACGATCCTCAGTTCTTATTCTATTCTTCTTCGGTCTCCCGGGCTGTCTAGAGGCGAGAGGAGGTAGAACTATTTCATTTGAACTATGCTCCCACTGTTTACAATCACGAGTGGCGTGAATCACGTCACTGTAGGTGGTTTGTAGCATACTTATTAGATACTAATTGTCACAAAAATCATATGGATTATATTTCCTCACTCTCATTGAAGCGATTGCATGTGAACATGGTTTCCAAGTACTTCCCATTTGTAGCACGTGCAAGTCCGACGATCGAGATGAACAATGTCCACATAGTTTGCCAACTGAACTTGAAACTCGACTAGACCGGCTATGCGTACGTGCAACCTCCAGGCTTCTTCTGTTTCATGTCCGAGCATCTTCTCAACGTATGGAGTCAACCGACTGTGAATATTGAGGTTTTCTGCATGTCGTTTGTGGAAGAACTCCATTAATTTAGATCTTATCTCCTCCACTTGCTTAACTATCGGTAAAGCTCGAGTGTCTTTCAACATGCTGTTGGTGCACTCAGCAGCATTACTTGTAAGCATATCATATCGCTGGCCTTCAACAAATGCATTTGCCCAATGCGATCGACCAAATCCGTTTATATAATTAAATGCATCTTGATTGACAGCCCTAATGTCTTCCATTAACGCCTCATACTCACATGGCCTATATGCCTTTGCGGTACACCAGAATTTCATCACAACTGCTGGATCTTTAAAGGTTGATTTAATGTTTTCCGCGAAATGGTGACAACAGTAACAATGACTTGCACTTGGGATAGTGTTTGCCAAAGTAGGAACAAGACCCTTCTGGCGGTCGGATACAATTGTCAAATTCGTCGGTTCTCCCAGATATAACGAAAGATTGGCGAGAAACCACTCCCAACTATTGCGCCTTTCTGCCTCCGCAAACGCAAAGGCTATTGGAAATAGCTTGTGGTTTGCATCGAGGGTCACAGACACCATTAAAATTCCTGGGTACTTGCCACAGAGATGTGTTCAATCAACTGCAATCACTGGCCTAAGCGACGATTTGAATGACCGAATGCAAGCACCAAAAGACCAAAAAAATCTCTTGAACTTGTCGTCTAACGTTTCAATATTGGTAACGGTACCCGAGATCATCATTTTCAGCTCCTCACAATACAGAGGGAGGATCTTAAAAGAATCTTCATACGAGCCTCTAACTATGCGTAAAGCAATGTCCCTTGCCATATGTGCCTTCCTATAAGAAATTGTCACACCAAACTCCATTTGATAGTCATTCATTATTTCATTTGGCCTAATGTTGTGATTTAACTGTACTTTCTCCAAGATATACTCTGCAATAAGTTCTGATGATGCCTGACGATATGCAGTGCCCATCATTGGCTTCGAACATTTATAGGTTGGGTTGTAGGTCCGAACCTTGAAGCGTGGTCCACTCTCAATCATGGAAGCATGAATGCACCATGGACAGTCTACTTTCTTGCATCGTGCAGTGACTTTGAACTGTTGTGTCTTTAGGTGCTGAAGAGTGAAGTTGTTGAATATTGCAAATTTCGCTAAATTCCTCCTAAATTCATCACGATTTGGGAATTTGCGCCCTAGCCACATCTGTCGAGATGAATTGTGTTCCAACTCTATATCAAATTCATCTGGGACCATGTCATCTTCAAATATAACTTTCCGCTTATGCGAGCTATGTTCTCCGACATTCAACATCGGAACCATTTTGCCTCTTATACTTGAACTCCCTACCAGATCATTTCCCCTTTTTCCATATTCAATTTGAATCGTAACAAACTCGCTGTCGTCAAGCATGTTAGCTATATTAACACGATCAACGGGAGTGCAATAACTTTCTTTTGCCAATTCATCGCTACCAATGTTCTGCCCTTCTGAGAAATGAATATCATTGTCTTCACGTAGATTGACAGTAGGAATTTCATGACATTGAACGGGAGGTAGTTTGCACTTCACATTATGATTGCTCCCCGAACAATCAATTTGTTTTCCTTGTAGAGAGCGGAAGTCCATCCCAAATAACCTTCAAGAAAGACAGATGGAAAGAACTACATTAGACGTTAACTAAAAAGAAATGGTATTATGCATTATTTAAAATACCTTAAAAGTAGTAACTTATGTACCTTGTATGTTCTCCGATATATTTGACGGAACCAACCGCTTTTCTATTGATGTATAAATAAATCTCATTTGTCTTGTGGTTTGCCAGTGTTAACATGCACTTGATGTCACTATTATCCTCTATGGCAACCAATGAAAACACGTAACTATTGTGATGGAGATAATGTATACTTAGGTTCTTGAAAGTTTCCTCCCAATGTGAACTTTCAAGAGCTATGATCACCAATTCGGGAAATGTTATGTCGCTTTGAATGGACCTCATCTTTTGTTTTCCGCCTTCGTATACTAGGTAAATCATGTCAAATTTAAATTCCTCGTCGTAGTGGAAAATCACAATCAATTCACCACCCGACATCCAAGTTAAAAAATAGAAAAAAATTATTTTCGCATTATTACTATACAAACATATACTAAAAAATGCCAAGAACACAACATTAACCAAAGGAGTATCAGGTTGCAAGGGGATAAAGAGGAACAATAGTTGATCCTTATTAGGTGAGTCTTATATGGTACAGGGATGTGATTTTTATTTTTAACTTTAGGAATTTCATCAAATAACAAAAGCAAACAACCTACATCACCCATTTTAACAAAGTTTGTATACCAATGAACAAAACAAATGTCTGTGGGCTTGTCTAACTTCTTGTCTAACTTCTTTTATACCAAAGTAAAAGGAAAAGCATAAAAAAAGAGACATTATGTTGATTTCTTTCATGTAAGTCTGCAAAAGTAGGCATAAATGCACAGACCTCTTTAATGGATATCAACAACCAATAAAATAAAATCAAAAGGAGCAATAAAGTGGGTATACAAGGCCAGAGAAAGTATCTACCTTTGGATGGAGACAAAGTAGAACTTTAGGAAAAGATTGGATAGAAAATGAATGGAAACCAAGGGACGAAGGGAAGTTATAAAGGGTGCGCATGGCAACGATAGCATTACTCAATATTACTTTGAGTGACGCTATTGTCTGTAGGAATAAAAAATAAAAAAAAAATAGAAATGTGGCGGGAAGACCCCATTAGTGCTGCAAAAATGGCGAAGATCCTTCAGGATATATGGGTGTATTTCGGGATTTTACATGTAAAATCCTCTAAATTATATAGCATGCAATATACTTTGTAAAATCCTTTCAATTATATCGCATGCAATATACTTTTACTTTCCTTATTGCAGTACATTTCTTGCCTATATAAATTTATTAATGTGAATTTATTATCATGAATCATGTAAATAAATGTTTTTTTTTTCTAAGATTTTCTAATTAAAGGATTCAGTTTTTAATATTTTTAAAATTATTTTAAAAAAATCATGACTCTCTCGAGTCTCCACATTGACTCTATTTGAGTCAAAACAATTTTCCAAAACCTTGCTGGAAATGAATGTGCCCAACACAAAACTGCATGTTACCCTTGAATGCTAGGTAGGGTCTTCATTTGATAGGCCAAGGACTAAATCCACCATTGATCGATCCCCCTTTTTTTTAAATTAATAACAATAGATTGGTCAGGTCAGTGAAAAGTCAGTCTTCTGTTTTCTCCTGTGCTCTCACGGTTTTGAGCTGCATGGCATCCTTGGTCGGTCGGTAGTGTTTCTCGTCTTCCTCCTTGTTAATCATGTCTGGATGGTGAGCGGGCCTTCCTCCTCGTTAATCATGTCTGGATGGTGGAGGAAGCCATCCTCCTTGTTAATCATGTCTGAATGTTGGACCAAGTAGGATCACGCAGGATAGAAATCAAAGTCGGGAGGCTTTGTTTGATTTTTCCACCTCCGGACAAGAAAAATTGAGTCATTCCTGTAAGTATTGTATGACTGATATGACCCAATCAAATTCCCCTAAGGATCCTAGTGTTGATACCCAACTAATCAAATCCTAACTGGACTGGCCATACCACAGTCCTGACCAGAAAACTGTACCTCGGTACTGTCTAAAATGGGAGAAAGGTCACAAGACAGTATCCCACCAACCACCAGTCCAATTTCCACCAAAATCCCAAAAAAAGAACGATAACTCCAAATATCTAAAATTCTTTAACCTAGACAGTTTAGTGTAATGTCCAATTGCATGTACAACTTATATCAGTTTCTGTTTTAATTTCTCAATTTAGAATCTACTCATTTCTCTAATGCTCTACAGTAAAACATATAATCAGGGGAAAACACTAGAATAAGCACACATTTGTATAAATCACATTGCAGAGTACCTGAAGGCCCAGGACTTGCAATTCCCCCAGCAGTCTCAATCACCTGTGAGCTAGATTTTTAACTCAGTTTTTGATGTGATAGAAAACACTTGAATAAGCACACATCTGTATAAATCACATCGCAGAGTACCTGACGGCCCAGGACTTGCAATGTCCCCAGCAGTCTCGATCACATGTGAGCTAGATCTTGACTAGAGATCAATTAGAATTAAAAAACAGCAATGATAAATTAAAGATTTTGGGAATGGAAAACCTTTTCCATTAATTTCTGAAGAGTACCATATCAGTACTAGATCCCTTACAAGATCCTTGCAACATCCCTTTAGCTTTACATTGTAGCTACAATTCAAAAGAACTGACTTGTACCCTTGATATATTCACTACTTACAATTAATCATCCAATACTTGGCCCCTCCACATATCACTTTCTGCATTATGTGCCAAGCTGAATGATGGGTGTGCTTTGTTAAATCTATGGTCATGAAGTGAAGATCCCTGAAACACAACAATTTACAGCAGTTAGCATTATATCTCGGTCAATAATTGTGACTGTAATTAAGAAGAAAATCATCCATAATATTGTATCTAAATATTGAGAACTTGAGCTCCAATATTCAAAACAACAACAAATCAAATGTCAGGGAAAAAAAAAACCCAAACCTGACATTGTCAAATCCTTCAATGTTTTTATTCTCAGTGAAAAACTCAGACAGATTCTGCGAAAAGAAAACACGATGAATTTTCCAAATCAACAAAGGAATCAAATAAAGAAACACAGTAAGAGAATGCAAAAAGAAAAACTTACCATCTCTTCCTTTCTCCTTTTGTAGCTACATGTCAGGACTATTGAGTTGCATTTCCATTGAATGGTTTGTCAATTCTCTGTAATCTGAGCTTAAATTACTCAATACATGAAGCACAAATCAATATTTTCTGCTGTGGAATTGTCTTCATTTCCTTGAATAAACCCATAATATGTTCTACTTGGTTGCATTCTGATTAATGGATTCTCTATTTCTTTGTTACTTTTATCTAAAATTGTCATGTTCATGAAAATGGAAGGAAAATATAAGCTTACAGTGTCAAGTGCAAATTTATTTTCACTTTTCCCCCTTTATAATAGCACTCCACTTCTCACTTCTAATAGTTGCATTTCATGGTTTTTTTTCATCAATAAATTTTCACTTCTTTTATATTTTCACTTCTTCCTTTGCACGTCAGAATAGATCAATACTCTAAGTATTATAAGATATGTATCTTGGGTGGATGCCCACTTAAGATGAGTTAGGATTAGAATTAGGGTTTCTCTCTTATGAGGTTACTTTGCTTATAATAGGCTTCTCTCCTTTGTATTTGTATACATAATGAGATAATAAAAAAGCTCTCTACTTTTCTCTCTTAGTCTCTCTCCTTTTCCTAACACGTTGTCAGCACGACACTTTCGATTTGCGTGCGTGCATGAAAAACCCCAAAGCAACCCCACGCCAAACGATCCCATCACCTTTGCTGCAACAAATCACCTTGCCTCGGTCTGCGTGCAACAAGTACCTCTAACCTTTCTCTTGTTTACTGTTTTTGATTGTTGCAAGGAGGAAATCACCTTGCCTCGGTCTGCGTGCAACAAGTACCTTTCACCTCTCTTTTTACTGTTGTTGACTGTTGCAAGGAGCAGCAACAAGGCACATTTTGCAAACTGCAAGTCCTTTTTTTTTCCTTTTCAGTTGGACTGTTGCAGGGCACGATTTGCAAGGAGTTTTTGTTTGGCACAGTTTCAAGGCAAGACTTTCGTTTCATTTGGCGTGTGTTTTTCAAGAGCACGTTCTGATTGTGAAGGGAATAGAGTTCTCTCGAACTGCGTGCGTTGCAAGAGAAGAAAATGCTGCTGCTATATTGCTGATGCAAGCGCGGGTCCTAGTCTCCTCGGCCAACAGAATCTTTGACCAGCCATAACTTCCTCATCCGACCTCCGATCGACGAACGGGTTGGTTCTACGGATTCGTGGCAACGAGCATTACCTAATAGACGCAACAGATAAGTATTTCAACGGTCAGAAATTTTCCTGGCCTACAACCACGATATGTATCATGGAATTGAGGACAATCTTTGTTTGGTAGATAGTACTACAACACACATCATTCTGAAAAATCAGAAATTTCTCATAATTGATGTTCATTCCACGAAAAATATCCACCATAGCTGGACCTGTGCAAATAATTAAAGGCTCCGGAAGAGCCCATATGATGTTACCTAATGGTACCCACCTATTCATTAAAGATGCTTTGTTCTCAAAAAGTTCCCAAAGAAACTTGATTAGTTTTAAAGACATCAGAATGAATGGTTGCCATATTAACATCAAAAGTAAATTAAGGAATTAAATATGACAAAAAAAAAAAAAAAATTGGCCAATTAAAAGTTAGAACATCAAGTTCTCAACTTTGAGAATAATTCAGGTTTGAAGTAGAACTTCTGGTTTAAACTAATGATTAGAACTTCTGGTTCTGTTAAATCTTCATGTTTGAAATAGAGCTTCTAGTTCTAACAAATGATCAGAACTTCTAGTCTTGTCAAATTTTCATGTTTAAGTTCATGGCTGTATATTTTATTTGGATTTGAATAAAAAAAACTCCAAGTTCTGATTTATGGATATGAATCTATCAGTATTCTAACTTCTAGGACTGCTATTCCATAGATAGTTGAACTTCATATTCACATTTAGAACTTCTGGTTCTATTTTGTGATCCATTCATAGTATTAATAAATTTAAATTAAATAAAAAAAATTGTGCAAGACGATGACCGGTAACAAACTCTATCATAAACTAATTTTTATGCATTCTAATAAATTGGATTTGAACTATGGTCTGGATTGTCAAATACAAGATGGTTAAGGCCCAGGCCCAATATGGTGGTGTGTCAATCTCGTTGGATGTGGTCAATCCTTGTACAGCTTTCTTTCTTCCTTAAATAGATTGTAATTAGATTTGGTTAAAT
The DNA here is from genome assembly GCA_028538565.1 of Umbellularia californica. Lineage (NCBI taxonomy): Eukaryota > Viridiplantae > Streptophyta > Magnoliopsida > Laurales > Lauraceae > Umbellularia > Umbellularia californica. The sequence goes on from JAPQWN010000002.1 coordinate 32,305,451, forward strand.
ATTCTTTCCTTAATTAGATTGTAATTAGATTAGCTAATTGGTAGAGCTGATTTGTAGCTTTTAAATAAGGCAACTGTACTCTATATAATGGGAGAGAATCTCCAATGAAAGGGAGACAATTTTACAACACAAAGTCTATTGACTTCATGCTACGTTTGTCATGGTATCAGAGCTCTGATAATTCTCCTCTTCTAGTCTTCTTCTTCGACTTGTTTGTCGAATCTTGGTGATAACAGTCATTGACATTCTGTCCTTGACTGGTCGTGCATGTTAACATAGTTTTCATTAACATCCTGAAGTCTGATCACTGTGGCCCACCACAGATCAGCCCAAGTTCATCACAGACATCCTTCTATCTTGATCGACAGTTGATTTAGAGCCTTGAGGACGTGCGTTTGACTCAACAGAAAAATCAGAGATCAGATTTAGGTTCTAAGAACCATTCTCGTCAGGAACTTGGAGTGTCTCTTCAGGGGCCCACCTCTGATCAACACTTCAGCATCAGTGGAGCCTCCCATCTTGGTCGACCACTCATCCTGGTATTTTTGGACATTTTTTCAGCATTTTTCGATCATCAGAGGTAGGCCATCTACCATCTCTTTTAGTTTTCCAGTTTTGACAGATCATTTTGATCTCAGCCGTACAAAATCTTGGATTGTGGATGGATTTCAATAAAACTTGTATTGCTGGAAAGGTATTTTGATACTCCTTGCAAATAGTTGATCTGATTCTCCACTTGATCAACCAGTGGGGCCCACGTAGGGATTCTCCACCATTTTTTCTGGTCGCCTGAACCATCTTGTATTTGACAATGGGAGAGAATCTCCAATGAAAGGGAGACAATTTTACAACACAAAGTCTATTGACTTCATCCTACGTTTGTCATGGATATCACTTACCGTGATCGTAATCTAGAAAAATTTATGACCATTGAAATGTTGATCTGTTGCGTCTATTAAGTAATGTTCGTCGCCACGAATCCATAGAACAAAATCATTTGTCGATTGGAGCTCGGATGAAGAAGTTATGGCCGGTCAAAGATTACGTTGACCGAAGAGACCAGGACCCGCGCTTCCGTCAGCAATATAATAACAATGTTTTCTCCTTCTGCAATGCACACAGTTGAATAGAACTCTATTCTCTTGACAAAACAGAATATGCTATTGAAGACGCACGCCAAACGAAATAAAAACAAAAAAAAAGAAAAGAAAAACGTGCCTTGAAACTATGCAAAACGAAAGGAAAAAAAACCCTTGCAAATCGTGCCATGTTGCACGTTTCTCGAGGCAACTGATGGAAGACTTACAAATCGTGCCTTAAAAAAAAACGAGATGATGGGATCGTTGAAAATCAAAGCACGTGATGGAAGACTTTGGGTTTTCGCACTAGAGGCTTTGGTTTTATTTCTCTCAACGCACGCAAATAGAGGGGAGGCTTTCTTTTTCCTCATGCTGATAACGTGTTAGAAAAGAGAAAGAGACTAAGAAGATTAGAGAGAAAAGTAGAGAGGTTAGAGAGAAAAGTAGAGAGGTTTTCTATCAATAAAACGATACAAAGTAGAGAGGTTTTCTATCAATAAAAGGATACAAAGTAGAAAAGCTCTCTACATCTTCTCTCCTAACATTTTTTTCATCAATAAAATTTCATTTTTCATTTTTTCACTCTTTCCTTTGCACGTCAGAATAGTTCAATACTCTAAGCATAAAAAAAATAATTAATTATTGCCTTTGTTTTCTATATTCCAGTTCCCATTTCCTTGTCTCGCAATGCCTAAGCATAACTCATCTACAATTTGGACCAGGGCATGGAAATGAACTAGAGCATACAGAGATGTCCCTCTCCCTAGATGATATTAGACTGCATTATCTGGTTGCTTGATTCAATTCATGCTCCACAGATGCAGTTCAAAGAATGTTCCGCTCCATCGAAAGAATCATGATGGGCGTATATCACTAGGAGCAATCACTGCAGAGGGCTAGCTGTTTTGGTTTAATTTTCAGAACAGTTTCAGTATCAGTATTGTTCTTGAGAATATGGAAGAGACCTTTGAAAGAAACCTGCACATGGTATATGTTAACAGCTCTAAAATGTAAATGAAGCAATGGAATAAAATGTAAGGGTAAATTAACAGATGACCATAATATGAAAAATGTCCTTTTGGTACCATCATATTTAACTTTCAGAAAATAAAATGATTGGCCAGGAAATGGAAGTCTCTTTGTTGAATGTGACACGTCTTAGCTCAGTTATGTATTTATGGTGCTAAATAGTTTTCATGCCCATCATTTTCCAACAGAGAACATAAACAACTGTCAAGTGTATAAATACATGTGCCTAGTTGATAAAGTAGCATTAAGCATGGAAGAAACAAGTGCTCTAAATCTGTCTGGAGGTTGTGCATTTGCAACCTGCCCTCTAAAACAGCCGTTAAATAAAAGCAAGTATGGAACTTGTTTTTTAATATATGTAATTACCTGAAGTAGATGTCTGAGGGTCCATTTGTGTTGGCCGGTCCCGTCTGTGAAGAATATGATATATCTAGCATGTGCACCAATGAACTTATATTCAATTATAGTTGCTTAGTAAATTCAAGGACTTTTAAAACTCTTAGCAAAAGAGTAGAAAGTGACCCATCTCTACAAACTGAATTTAACAAGCGCCCTTTTTGTCCCATGTTTTAATTCAAGAAACACATTCCTAGATCAATGAACAATACAAGATATAAATGCAAACTGTTTCAATAACAAATAAGGCATAATGTTCACTAAATATACATAACTAAAAATTTATCAGCAATATACATAACTTTGTTTGGAAGAACCTATTTACATTAATGTTTAATCTGTAGGCGATGGATTGGGATGTATTTAGTTTGTGAATTTAGTATTGTAAACTAGTCATGTGAGGGATAAGATGCCCTGTACATACATATACATGTACATATAGTTTATGTATATATATGGAATTTGGACATGAGGGTGGTGTGGCAGGCAGGGGTGTTGGAAAAATCTAGTGTTCAATTTTGCACTTTTAGACAACATGTGTAGAACCCACATGGGTGAGAATCCATCTGGCATAACTTCCTATTGTATTCTAATCATCATTTGTTTTGTCTTGTGTTTGATCTTGCACAAACCTTTCATTTCAGCTGTTTTGAAGGTGACCCAAGTGACGCATCCCTATCTGATCCACTAGATATGAGGGAGTAGCTCCTTGATGAGTGATCAGATCTAGACATGAGAGCATCTTAGAGAGAATCGCTGAAGATCATATCATTGGCGATCAATGATATGCAGTTTACTATTTTGGTTTGATTTGGATCAACAATTTTTATTTCATTTTAGATCGAGAATTTTTGGATTTACAAAAGATCAAGATTTGGCTTCCTTTGCTGTGACAAAGAATAGATCCAACAAATAGATTCTAGGTTTTTACACATTCTTTATCAACCTATACTTAAAAACATTATGCCCTTCTAATATCCAATATCTAAGTGGAATGCTTTTTAAGTTAAACAGCAGGACCAGTTCTACCATACATAACATAAAATTCTATAAATAGATTTAATTCAATTTAAATAGCAGGATAGCCATTGCAATCTTCAGATGAAAAGCACAGCTTTATGATAAAAAATATCCTGCTAGGTCTTAGCATTTGTTCAATTTCTTTTCATGGAGGAACGTGAGCTGTCTCTCAAAACCTTGCATAAAAAATATTAAGAAACAACTCATGAAATGATTTAATATCTAAAGATAAATTTGGAAAGAAAAACTTGCAAGCAATCAAATGAGTAGTAAAAAAACAAACTTTCCTTCTCAACCCAGCTACAAGAATGGGACTGAAACTTTGTATGACTATGATATGGAAAGACAGAATGTGAATACAAAAATCCTAGAAAACATTAAATGATCAGTAAAAATACAGACTATTTCCCATATCCAAGAAAAGAGGATAAGTAATTCTTCTACAGCGGGACTACAATTAGATCAAAGTAATTGCTTGCTACGGGACAGATGATCTGACGACTGATTCCTCCATAGACATCAAACCAAAAATGAATAAATAAATAAAAACTATATCTTGAAGGGAAAAAGGAAATGTGGAACACGACCCGAGATTCAAATTAAACCTCAAACCTCAAAGAAAAAGATATATAAAGGCAGATTCATCTGATCACTACTTGAGAAAGCTCCATTCACTTCAAGAAATCAAATGCAATCAAGAAAACCTAAATCAAACGAAAAGCATCCAATCTGCACATGATATGAATCAAGAACAGCAGATCATCGGCAGTACTCAAATCACAGATCCTGAGGTCTTATTAAAGAACAGAGGAAATGATGATCTTTCTAAAAAGAAGACAGCAATGCAGTTCCAGTCACTGGAACAAAAAAAAGTAAGCTAGTGTTGATGCCTACATCGAAACCAAGGAATCTAATGAGGTTTGTGAAAATAGAACAGCAGAAACCCTATAAACCACTGATGAGAATAATGTTTTGCTCATTGGGAAAGAAAAACGGAGATTTCAATGATCTAAGCAAAAATGTTATTAGAAAAGCAAAGATCAAAGTGAAAGAATGGATTTCTGATAAGAGATTCAACAATCCAACACCATTTCAAGTAAAAAAACTCACTCAAATCACTACATGTCCAAGTTTCCCGAAAGAAAACGCATTAATCTCTAATTGTCCAAAAAACAACAGCTTTTCCGACAAAATCTCAATAAAATCAATTACAAGCATATTTACCTAAATCATTGACGAAATAGAATGAATCTCAAATCAAACCAGTCTTCAGATCCCATCCTCCTCCAACCAGATAAGCGGAAATGAAGGTTTTAGTACATATCACCTGCAAAACCATTAGGGTTTGGGAGGATTTGGAGCGATTTGAAAACATCTGAGATCTGAGAACTGAGAGCTGAGATATGAGATCTGGAGCGACTTGATGAAAAAGCACTTGGGGTTTGGGAGGATCTGGAGCGATTTAAAGAATCTAGAGCGGGATTGTGGTGAATGTATTGCATATGGTCAGTAGGTGACTTGATGAATCAGTTTCGTTAAGTGACAGAATGTATTGATTATGGCTTATCAGTTTCCTCAAATCACATGGCGGAATCTTGACCTTTAGTGGCGGAAAATATTATCCGCTAGAAAAGTTTCACTTCAACAACAGAACCAAGGGCGGGCCGTTGATAGGACCTCTTTAGCGGCGAAAAATAAAAACCGCCGCTATATAAGTGACGATAAAGGTCCATTTTCTTGTAGTGTATATTCTTGTCTGGGGTGCAAATGGGGACCAGAGAGTGCTGGAAACTAATCAATATGAACCATTGCAGGTTCTCAATTCTTTCTACTCTAATTTTGACAAGGATTGGTTGTGCCTCTTGCCATTGGTCTGAAAACCGAGATCGTACAACAAATTCTTCCAAGAGGATGAAATGAATTGCGATTCGTATGAATAATAGGGTTTACTTTTTGTATAAAAATAATAAAGATATTTTAAGAAGGGAAAAAAGGGGGTAGTTATTCATAATTCATCTATTTTCCATCTATATTGACATAAATACAATGACAAATAAGACTAGGATACAATCATATGAAGAACATCATTGACATCTATTCATTAATTGTAAATGATCATATGTGAATAGTTAATATGTTAGAGATATGAACATTACTAGGAAATGTAAATAATTGTCATGGTTTTTTGTTCTCTTTAAAATTGAAAAAATGAAAGAAATCAAAATCATCAACCTTACATGGGAGTTAGCATGTCTCCTTAAGTTAAAAAAAGTGTATGAAAAAAAAAAAAAAAAAAAAAAGGGAAAAGAAATGAATGCAGGACAAAACCCATACGTACAATCGAACACTAGTTAAATGCATGTTCCTTATTATTTCTATAATCTCTACAACATCGCAAAATTCCATAAGAGGCTTCATTGATCAGTTGATAATCTCTTAAAGATTGGAGTGCTGATAACAAGATAATATTAATCTCTTTGTACTAGCTATCCCTACTGAGACAAATTGCTTGAATCATAAGATTCAATACAACAACATATCAAATCATAAGATTCACACATAAATCCAATGCGTTGAATAAATCTGAATCATTTTCCTTAAGATTCTATTTGAATTGTAGCATTCGAGATATGAGTCTTAGGACTTTGACAATAATACCTCTTGCTCAAAACATAATGGATGGGGCCCAAAGCTAATCTAAAAAGACTTGGCTCTGCATTCCAAGAGTTGTTTTCGCATGATTTTGGGCATGAAACTTCAGATAAAGATATAGAATCTTATTTTGGCTGATTGTAAAAAATGAATATGGCACTTGATGGATGTTTTGCCTTCCTATTGTACAAACGCATATTAAGTGCTTTTATGATTTAAGAAAATACTTAAAGTTACTCATGATGTGTGTGCGTCTGAGTGTGAGATATTGAGAGAAGGAGAAAGGAAAGCATTACCAGTTGGTAAGTTTCTAGAAGTAGAATATTCAAGGGAGTACGATGTATCATCTTGGGATTGTCTTCTCCTTTGTATCTAGATCCACCCAACAAGAAATTGACATTATAAAAAAATAAAAAAATAAATAAATAAAAACTATAAAAAAATAATGCTAAACAGACACGTGTTTCAATGATGGTTTCTTTAAACAAAAAATGCATGTTGAGTAAGATTTGGCATGGTAGGAAATCAACAAAAAAAAAGGACATACATTTGGAGAAAACTCGTACAATACTAATCTAAGAGATGATACGGTCAAGTAAGTTGACATCCTTGAGATTTGATAGGAAAACACGTCTTGTATCATGAAAATTAGATTGATCTTTGATAACCTGAAAACAACAAATCATGACAAATCATGATGCAATAAAAAGAATAATATTAACAATAACAATAATGATGATAATAATAATAATAATAAAAGGCACATATCACGATCTTAAAATATCTTTTGCTTTGAAAAACCATTGTGCCAGACATACATTTGGAGAAACTCGCAGAATACTAATCTTAGAGATGATACAGGCAAGTTGACATCCTTGAGATTTGTAGGAAAACACGTCTTGTATCATAAAAATTAGATGGATCTTTGATAACCTGAAAATAGCAAATGATGACAAACCATGATGCAATAAAAAGACTAATATTAACAATAACAATTATAATATATTAAAGCCAAAGGGTTTCGCTTCAATTTTGACCGGTGGTTACAATTTTGACTGATGGTTATACCCTTTTATTCAAATGTTTCACATTCTTTCTCCACAACTTATCTCATAACTACCCACTCTTTTTTTTTTTTCCACCAAACCACTAACCTCTACTCTCCACCAAATCACTGATGTCTACTCTTCACCTTTTAAAGTTTCAGTTCTTCACTTCTATATAAACTTTCTTCTTTCATTTCTACATTTCTGTAAAAACTCTCTTCTACCCCCATCTCTTCTATTCCATTTGTGCCATAATTTTTCTATTTCTATTTTATGCAACTTGCTCTGTGGAAGGAGGTACTTTCATAACTATTTTAATCTATGATTATTTATTTTGAAATGCATGGAGATACCGTGCTAAGCATAGGTTATTGTGCTAGTAATGATGATTATAATAATAAAAGGCAAAAATCATGATCTTACAGTATCTTTTGCTTTGAAAAACCATTGTGCCGGACATACATTTGGAGAAACTCGTAGACTAATAATCTTAGAGATGATACAGTCAAGTAAGTTGACATCCTTGAGATTTGATAGGAAAACACGTCTTGTATCATAAAAATTAGATAGATATTTGATAACCTGAAAACAGCAAATGATGACAAATCATGATGCAATAAAAAGAATAATATTAACAATACAGATGAGAATAATAAAAGGAAAAATTCACGATATCTCTTACAGTATCTTCTGCTTTGAAAACCATTGTGCCGTGAAGTAAAATTTGTTGTTTGCAATCCAGCTTTCCTTCTTCTCCCTAAAACAATTGCAAAATTGGACTTAGCAATAAGTTTTTCGATTTTGAAGTGTGAAAACAATGATCAATTAAATACTTCTATGTTTCCATCAGATGGTTCATGGCTCCAATGGTTAGTGATGCAAACTTTGGAGGAACTGGACGGGTTATGACGGACCCATTTACATTCCTACTTAACTTACACACTTTTTCTCTAAAAAAATTCGGACTCTAAAGCCTTGGAACAAGCTGGAATTTATTAAAAAAAAAAAATGTTTTTCAACAACTAGTTTACGGTTAGCCTTAAGCCCCAACAGTCACCTCAACGGATAGTTTGACTTCGGGTCAAACTGGGCATATGGAACATTGGTTATCTTACAATTAGTGATAGGATACAATTCAGTTCGATGTAAGCTAACTATAAGGTCACTGTAGAGCAAACAAACCAAAAATCCTGATTCTGCAAAAGCAATCATAAGGCTCTTATGGTTACCTGTGAAATGCATACGGCTAGCCGTAAATCCCAACTTTTCTAAAAGAAAAATAATCTTTGGGAAGAGGTTTGCAACCAATGAATCATACACCTAGATACATACTAAAAGAAAATAAAACATCTTTTTCAAAACATGAACCTAGGATGCCTAAAACGATATGAACATAAAAACACAACTATGCATGGAAAATCAAGCTTGAAAAGATCGAAACACATCCAATCAAATTGCAACATAAAAAATCCCTAACACAAGTGAGGTAGCAAGATATGTTACAACTATTGTGAACATAGTTACCAAAATCTTAGAATTCGTATCCTGAATCCTAAGGAAAACAATTCATATCTATGCAATGAATCTCATTTATAGATGAATCTTAGGATTTATGTGTGAATCATATGATTCGATACTCGTTTCATCGAATCTTACGATTTAAGCAATTCGGCTAAGCGAGAATATTAACAATCTTTAACTTGTTTTCGATTGAGAAAGCTCCATTCACTTTCAAGAAATCAAAAGCAATCAACAAAACCTAAATCAAAAGAAAAGCATCCAATCTGCACACGATATGAATCAACAGCAGATCATCGGCAGTACTCAAATCACAGATCCTGAGGTTTTATTAAAGAACAGAGGAAATGATGATCTTGCTAAAAAGAATACAGCAATGCAGTGCCAGTCACTGGAACTAAAAAAAAGTTAGTTGGTGCTAATGCCTTTATCGAAACCAAGGAATCTAGTGAGGTTTGTGAAAACAGAACAGCAGAAACCCTGATGAGAATAATGCTTAGCTCATTGGGAAAGAAAAACGGATATTTCAAAGATCTAAGCAAACATTTTAGTAGAAAAAAGCAAAGATCAAAGCGAAAGAATGGATTTCTGATAAGAGATTCAACAATCAACACCATTTCAAGTAAAAAAAACTCACTCAAATCACTACATGTCCTAGATTCCTGAAAGAACACGCATTAATCTCTAACTAACACAGAAACCCATGCTAAGCACAGGTATGCCCATTAAATGAAGATTAAACCACCATAAAATGAATCTACAATATAAATTAAATATTGATAAATTTAAACATCATTGCATAAAAAAATTAGACATTAATTAATTTACAGAAATATAAAAGGCGAATAAGTTAGGAATGAACATTCCTATAAAAGTCTTCTACACTTAAACTAAATACCAAACATTTTAAAAGATGGAGTAAAGATTAGAAGCAAAAACATATTTATGCCATTTGTGGAAGAAGAAATTCAAATATATGAAAAAGAAAATGATGCATTTCCTGCTTCCTCCTTCATCTATGAACTTCCTCCTCATTGTCATCTATGTAACCTAAGAAACTAAAGAAGCAAAAGGTAGAATGAGAGTTGAAATGAGTGGATGATAAGAGAGGAAGGAATGCATTGAGTAAAATCTCTGTGGGTGAGTGAGTTGCATATTTATTAAAAGTGGGGTAGATGGGAATAAGGGGAAGTGAGGTGGAAGTGGGGTAGAAAACAGTTATGAAAACTAGAAATAACCGTTGGTCAAAATTTAAACATACAGTAAACCAAACCAAACCAAACCAAACCAAGCCTTTTCCCACTAGGTGGGGTCGGCTATATGGATTTGACGACGCCAATCAAATCTGTTTAGGGCCATGTCCTCCGTTAGATCCATGTAGGCAAGGTCATGTTTAATAGTTTCTTTCCAACTTCTCTTGGGTCTCCCTCTCCCTCTCCTACTCCTGGCAATCTCTATGCCTTCACACCTTTTAACAGGTGCTTCCATTGGACGCCTTCTAACATGGCCAAACCATCTTAGTCGATTTTCTCTCATTTTATCTCCAATCGGTGCTATTCCTACTTTGCCCCTAATCTCCTCATTCCTAATCCTATCTCTCCTTGTGATCCCGCACATCCATCTTAGCATTCTCATCTCCGCAACTTCCATCTTCTTAACATGATTATGCTTTACTGCCCAACACTCTGATCCATATAACAATGCTGGTCTTACCGCCACCTTATAATACTTTCCTTTAACCTTGAGGGGGACTTTCCGATCACACAAGACCCCCGAAGCACTCCTCCATTTGGTCCACCCGGCCTGAATCCTGTGACTTACATCAGTATCAATCCCTCCATCCTGTTGCACCATCGATCCAAGGTACCTAAAGTTTTCTTTCTCTACAATCTTTTGTGTGCCTAAACTTACTTTTATGTTACCAAGTGTCCTACTTTGGCTAAACTTGCACTCCATATATTCCGTCTTGCATCGACTTAGCCTAAACCCTTTTGTCTCTAACGTTTTCCGCCATACTTCTAGCTTAGCATTCACTCCTTCTCTCGTCTCATCTACTAAAACAATGTCATCTGCAAATAGCATACACCACGGCACCTCATCCTGAATATGTCTTGTAATCTCATCGATAACTAGGGCAAATAAGTACGGGCTTAACGCTGAGCCTTGGTGTAGACCAATCGTGATAGGAAACTCCTTAGTCTCTCCGCCAGTCGTCCTTATAGATGTCACGGCTCTATCATACATATCCTTTATCGCCTCAATATATGCGAGACACACTCTTTTCTTTTCCAGTACTCCCCATAGAATCTCCCTAGGAACCCGGTCATAGGCCTTCTCCAAGTCAATGAACACCATATGTAAATCTTTCTGGCCTTCTCTATACTGTTCCATTAACCTCCTCAGGAGAAAGATAGCCTCCATGGTTGATCTCCCGGGCATGAAACCAAATTGATTATCTGAAATGTTTGTTGTTCTTCTTAGTCTTCTCTCAATAACTCTCTCCCATAATTTCATCGTATGGCTCATCAATTTAATCCCGCGGTAGTTCGCACAGTTCTGAATATCTCCTTTGTTCTTGTATATGGGTATAAGAATACTTTTCCTCCATGCATCAGGCATCTTCTTGCTCTTTAGCACTACATTAAAAAGTTTTGTCAACCAATTTATGCCATTCTCCCCCAAGCACCTCCAGACCTCAATAGGGATACCATCTGGCCCAACCGCTTTCCCATTCTTCATCCTTTTCAATACTTCTTTAACTTCTTCCCTACTGATTCTCCTATAGAACATATGATTCGATTCTTCCCTAGAAATGGTAAGCTGTCCCAATTGTATGTCACTACTACTGCTTTCGTTAAATAACTTGTAGAAGTAGCTCTTCCAACGCTCCTTTATCTCATCGTCCTTTACTAATACCTTTTCATCCTCATCCTTAATGCATTTAACTTGGTTTAAGTCCTTGGTCCGCCTATCTCTGGCTTTAGCAAGCTTGAATATCTCTCTTTCGCCTTCCTTAGTGTCAAGTCGCCTATATAGCTCCTCAAATGCCTTTGCCTTGGCCTCACTAACTGCCTTTTTGGTTTCTCTTTTTGCTTCTTTATACTTTTCCAAGTTTGCTGCATTTCGATCCCTTTGCCAAGTTTTAAAACTCTCTTTTAACTCTTATCTTGTCTTGAATGGCCTTGCTCCACCACCATGCCTCCTTCTGTGCCGGAGCACCCCCTTTGGATTCTCCTAAGACTTCTTTCCCTACCCTCCTAATACACTCTGCTACCTTATCCCACATATTATTTGCACTCTCATTTATCGCCCAAACGTCTTCCTCTAGTACTCTATCCCTAAATGCTAGTTGCTTATCACCTTTCAAGTTCCACCATTTAGTCTTTGAGCATCTATACAACTTCTTTTTTGTAGTCCACCTTTGTAGCTGCACATCTATGATCAACAACCTATGTTGGGAAGTCAAGCTCTCCCCCGGTATCACCTTGCAATCTTTACAAGCTAAGCGGTCTCTTTTCCTAATTAAGAAGAAGTCAATCTGTGTCCTTGAGGAGCCACTCTTATAAGTCACCAAATGCTCCTCTCTTCCTAAAAAAGGTGTTAGTCACCATGAGATCATAAGCCACTGAAAAGTCCAAAATATCCTTCCCTTCTTCATTTCTATTACCGTATCCAAGTCCCCCATGTACTCCTATATATCCATCTACGTCGCGTCCTACAAGGCCATTCAAATCTCCTCCTATGAAGACCATCTCGCCTTGGGGTATCTCTAGTAGCACTCCTTCCAAATCTTCCCAAAACTTCTCCTTATGTCCATCTCCTAAGCCCACCTGGGGGGCATAAGCACTAATTACGTTCACTATCTCTTCTCCTAAACATACAGTACTACAGTCAAAATTAGATAAAAAGCCTCCACTTTCATATATAATAATTGTCCAAAAAACAACAGCTTTTCTGACAAAATCTCAATAAAATCAATTACAAAAGCAGATTTATCTAAATCACTGACAAAATAGAATGAATCTCACATCAAATCAATCTTCGGATCTCATCCTCCACCAATCAGATCAGCGGAAATGAAGGTTTTAGTACAGATCACCTGCAAAACCATTAGGGTTTGGGAGGATCTGGAGCGATTTGAAGACATCTGAGATATGAGAACTGAGAGCTGAGATCTGGAGCAAGAGATCTGAAGCGACTTGATGAAAAAGCCCTTAGGGTTTGGGAGGATCTCGAGCAATTTCAAGAACCTGGAGCAAGATTGTGGTGGATGTATTGCATATGGTCAGTAGGTGACTTGATGAATCAGTTTCGTTAAGTGACATAATGTATTGAATATGGCTTATCAGTTTCCTGAAAACATGTGGTGGAAATCTTGACCTTTAGAGGCAGAAAATATTATCCACAGTTGATAACTCTAGCAAAATTTCACTTCACCGAAGGAACCAAGGAAGCACCGTTGATAGGACCTCTTTAGCGGCGGAAAATAAAAACCGCCGCTATATGAGTGATGCTAAAGGTCCATTTTCTTGTAGTGTATATTCTTGTACGGGTTGCAAATGGCGACCAGATAGTGCTGGAAACTAATCAATATCAACCATCGCAAGTTCTCAATTCTTTCTACTCTAATTTTGACAAGGATTGGTTGTTCCTCTTGCCATTAGTCTGAAAATCGAGGTCGTACAACAAATTCTTCAAGAGGATGAAATGAATCATGATTCGTATGAATAATAGTGTTTTTTTTTTTTTTTTGCATAAAAATAATAAAAATATTTTAAAAAAGTAAAAAAAAAGGGGTAGTTATTCATAGTTCATCTATTTTCCATCTATATTGGCATAAATACAACAAATAAGACTAGGATACAATCATATGAAGAGCATCACTGACATATATTCATAAATTGTAAATGAATGTGTGAATAGTTAATATGTTGATATGAACATTACTAGGAAAAGTAAATAATTGTTATTGTTTTTAGTTCTCTTTAAAATCGAAAAAATGAAAGAATATCAAAATCATTAACCTTAAATGGAAGCTAGCATGTCTCCTTAAGTTAAAATAGTGTTTATGAAAAGAAAAAAAAAAGGAAAAAGAAATGAATGCATGACAAAACCCATACGTACAATCGAACACTAGTTACATGCATGTTCCTTATTATTTCTATAATCTCTACAACATAGCAAAAATCCATAAGAGGCTTCATTGATCAGTTGATAATCTCCTAAAGATTGGAGATGCTGATAAAAAAAATACATATTATTAATCGCTTTGTTGAGGTTATCCCTGCTGAGACAAATTGCTTGAATCATAAGACTCAATACAAAAACATATCAAATCATAAGATTCACAATACCTATAAATGAGATTTGTTGAATAGATTTCAATCATTTTCCATAAGATTCTATATGAATTGTAGGATATGAGATATGAGTCCTAGGACTCTGACAATAATATCTCTTGCTCAAAACATAATGGATAGGGCTCAAAACTAATCTAAAAGGACTTGGCTATGTGGTAAGCACCAAGCAACCTAGAAATAAGCTACTTAATATGCACACAATTTAAACTTGCAAGCGTACAAGATCATTATGTAGTATAATGAATTGTAAGTACTAAGTACGAGGTCGATCCCACGAAGACTTGTGATAAAACAAAGTAAAAAATAACTAAAAATTCATAATATTAAATGGATGAAAAAGCTGATTGAATATTGATTGGTTGAATGAAATTACTAAAAATAGTAAATTAAACTATTAAAATAAATCAAAAGCTTAATGGAAAGTAACCTAATACACAAAACTACTACTAGGATTAAAAACAATGAGAATGAATGAACTAGGGTTTTATCTACTCCCCTAACCTATCCTATGCATGTCCCTTATTATCTCTTGATTAAAAATCAGAATTATTGGTGACATTTATCAACCTAGATCATGGCATATGTATCTAGATTATGATTCCCCTAAACCTATACATGAATTCTTCATCAAGTTGTAAAAACCAAGCATGGCATATGTCCTAATCAATTCATACATGATGCATAAAAACAATGGGAATGATAAATGCATGAGTCTAAGCATGGCATATACCTAGATTATTCACGGTTCTAAACCCTAGATGCTTAACATCAAGATCGATCAAAGATAAGTTAGATAATCTTAAATTTAATTGAACATGGCATGGTTGGCATGGCATATACACAACTCATCAATTTAAAAACATGGTTTAGAAACTCAACCAACAAAACTGAAATCTTAATTAAAGAATGCCAAAAGGGACTATATAAAATTAGGCTAGGGTTTCAATTACACCCTACTCCTAAAAAGTTTAGCTACTCATGTTTGGAATTGAAAATAACATAGAAAATAAGGTCATAATAAAAATAAAAAAAAAATAAAAAATAAAAAAAAAATAAAAAAAAAAACAACTAGAAGATTGATGAAGGAGGAGGCAGCTTCAAAAAGCTCCCAAATCTGATGGTGTACGGCTGCTAGGGCTGTGATGAGTGCTGGTCATTCATGCCTTGTCCCCTTTTATGCTTTTTGCAAAGGCAATCTTTAACAATGAGTTTCCTCCTTTTTAGGCTTTGTTTCCTTTTTTTATTAGATCTCTTGCTTGCTTTACAAGTAGGTCTCCTAATTAGATTAAAATAGAAGTTTCTTTTCTTGATGTGCAAGACTTTCTAATTCTGATCCCACTTTTAGCTTTTTGGAAAATTTTCACTTGGACCCACAAATCTGAGATTTATTTTCAAGGGACTAAATTTGAATCTTTGACATGAGAGTGAGCCCATATGGGGTGTGCCACATGGAGTGTGGGACCCCCTTCTTTGGACTTCTAAGCTTAGCTTGGAATCTTGCTCGGGAACTACCTTCTTTTTCTCCTTTTTCTTCTCTATGCTTGGGCGCTAATTGGACTTGAGAAAGAATTTCCAAATTCTGAAATTCCTCTCTTTGCAATATATGTGGGGCCCCTTTGGGCATGAAACACATAGTAGGGCTGTTTTCTTCTTTTTCTTCTCTCCTTCTCTTTCCTTTTTGGTTTATGCTATGAGTCTCCAACACTTTCCTTCTAGGGCTCCACTTTAATTTCGATTCTCAAATCCCCAAAACAGAATAAGGAGGGCCCACCTGGCCATACAACCCTTGGGATTCACACTTGAATCTCTCAATTAATCAATTGTTGAAATTCTTCTCTTTTAGCCCCATTTGACCTTTTCATAAAAAATAAAAAGACAATGTAAAAACAAATAAAATGACCACGAACTAGCATAAGATAAACCAAATATTAGGGCTCAAATTATAAACAATTAAGCACTTATCACTCTGCATCCCAAATGTTTTTGGGCGGCATGAAACTTTAGATGAAGATGTAGAATCATATTTTGGCTGATTGCCAAAAATGAATATGGCATTCAATGGATGTTTTTCCTTCCTATTGTACAAACTCATATTAAGTGCTTTTATGATTTAAGAAAATACTAAAAAGTTACTCATGATGTGTGTCTGTGTATGTGTGTGAGATATTGAGAGAACGAGAAAGGAATGCATTACCAGTAGGTAAGTTTGAAGAAGTAGAATAATCGGGGGAGTACGATGAATTATACTGGAAGTCACATCTTGGGATTGTCATCTCCTTTGCATCTAGATCCACCTAACAAGAAATTAACATTAAAAAAATATATAAAATAATAATGAAAAACAAACACATGTTTCAATGATGGTTTCTTTAAACCAAAAAAGCATGAGTTGAGTAAGTTTTGGCATGGTAGGAAGTCAACAAAAAAAAAAAAAAAGACATACATTTGGAGAAACTCGTACAATACTAATCTTAGAGATGATACAGTCAAGTAAGTTGACATCCCTGATATTTGATAGGAAAACACGTCTTGTATCATGCAAATTAGATTGATCTTTGATAACCTGAAAACAACAAATCATGATGAAATAAAAAGAATAATATTAATAATAATGATGATAATAATAAAAGGCAAAAATCATGATCTTATAGTATCTCTTGCTTTGAAAAACCATTGTACCGGACATACATTTGGAGAAACTCGTAGAATACTAATCTTAGAGATGATACAGTCAAGTAAGTTGACATCCTAAAGATTTGATAGGAAAACACGTCTCGTATCATGCAAATTAGATTGATCTTTAATAACCTGAAAACATCAAATGATGACAAATCATGATGCAATAAAAAGAATAATATTAACAATAACAATAATAATAATAATAATAGTAGTAGTAATAATAATAAAGGCAACAATCACGATATCTCTTACAGTATCTTCTGCTTTGAAAAACCATTGTGGCGTGGAGTAAAATTTGTTGTTTGTAGCTTTAAAAAATTCCACGATCTTACCAATGTAATCCGGCATTCCTTCTCCCTGAAAGAAACAGATGACAGTAAAAAAACAATTACAAAATTGGACTTAGCAATAAATTTCTCGATTTTGAAGTGTGAAAACAATGATCGATTAAATACTTCTACATTTCCATGAACAATCAGATGGTTCATGGCTCCAATGGTTAGTGATGCAAACTTTGGAGGAACCAGACAAGGGCCATGACGGACCGTTTAACATTACACATTTTAGAGTTGAGGTCAGATGTCAGCCATTAGCGAAACATTTCGTATTTTGTAGTGTTTTAGCACCTATTTAAGATCTAGTCAGCACAAACCTAAAGCTTAATCCAACAATCCCCAAATTATGCTCCAATTTAATTAACAACTTGTATGTGTTTGAAAATCAAACTAAAACTTTAAACACCACATTTTATCAGAACTCAACTGGAAAAACCATCCTAGATTGTTCCAACTTGTTCAGTTGATTGTGCAAAACAATTTATCGTCCACAATAAGTCCCCAATCTCCATAAACTTCAATCCATTCCTCTAACACTAAATTCTCACTAAACCCCTATTAAATAAACCCTAAACAATACGAACAATTCCATTAAAATTGAACCATATTAAATCTTGAACCCATGATGAATCTTGCACTGCGGTTGCAGCAAGTTGCACAGCCTCTTAATTCTCACCAATTTTGATACCATTTACTAGCCAAACCAGCCTAAATCATCCCATGATATAAACCTTCTTAATAGACCCTTGACTGCCCCAAACCAGTCCCTAAACTGAGCCTAAATCGGCTGAATATGGTTCCAATGGATCTTAGTCCTTTTACTTTATGCCTACCCTATAGGTGGCCCACATCCTTTCATGTACAGCCTGTGCAGTCTTCCATTTCTTCACAGAACATCAATTCATTTGTTACCCTGTTACCTCTTTTTATTTTCTGATGAGAGACTCGAGAAAAAGCAGCAACCTCATGGTTGCAACCAGGTGCACCTTCCAACTGTGCTTCTTGGTATTGTCTTCATCACACTACTAATAAAAAAGCACCTTCCAAGCATCAGTTGTTTGCCAGATCTAGAATACTCTCCATATTGGCATGTAATGAAGTACCAAGCATCATCACCTAGGACACCCGGATACTTGCACAAGCCCAAAGTATCCGTATCGGACCGATACAACACTTGTATTGGTACTTGATACTACACCGATACTTCTAGGGAACAAGTTTAACATATCCTACTTTTAAAGTCCTTTATTTCATATAGTTCTATTAATATTTTCACTTCTCACCATAAAAAATACTAGAAAGGGGCAAAAAAAGTAATAAATTCATTGATTCAAAACTGATCTAAAGTAAAAAATTAGAACACTCGTATCCATATCCATGTATTAGATTTTCAAAAGTGGAGTCACATCCCCGTTCCCCGTATCAGTGTCCGTACCATATCCATATCTCGACATCATAGATCATTACTAAAAATTACCTGCACAATGAGCCTAAGAAGCAAGCATTCTAAATGAGGAAGACTATCTAAAAGACAGGTGAGCTATTAGTTAATGCTAAAAATAGCTATTGTCAGTGAGAGATTAGCTAAGATTTATGAAGCATTGGTCATAAGAACAGAATCCAACAAGAAAGGAAAAGAAGGCATAACCAATGAACATCCTGAAATTTCAAAAGCACATATGATTAAAAAGGATATTAAAATTAGGAGATTGGTTACAAAAAATGACAGTTTCTACACATGGTATAAAGGCATGGATCACAGCATGGTCAACAAATATGGAGTCTCACTAGAGGTTATTGATTAATTACAACTTAATAAATTTTAAAGCATTCGGGGCTTATGCCTTGAAGATCACCTAGGGGTGTTCAAGGGAAGCTGGGCGAGGCTGAGCAATATCCAGGCCCAGCCCAGATTTTAAACAACAGGGCCGAGCCTGACTTGGTCCATAAGTACCTAGCTCGAGCCCAGTCCACCTAGAATAGGTTAAGCCCAAGCCGGGATGTATTATATTTTACAAAGAAGAGGGGAAATGTTTATCGGCCCAACTTGCACCTCACCTAATTAGGATGTTTGTTTGAGTGTGGGAGAACGTATGTTCAACTCCTCCTTTCCGCACAAAAACAAAAAAACACTGTTCTTTACTTAAACAGTGCCTCTCACTCGGGCCGGGCCTCACGGTTTCTACCATTTAATCTGAGCCCGGCACATATATTAAACAGTCATGTCCAAGCCCAACCTGAGTACTAAAAGCTAAGGCTCAAGCCTGGTCCAAGCCGGGCTGGCCGGATCCATAAGCACCCTAGGATCACCTAGAAGCACACGGCAAACCACCAAAAATACCACGCACCACAAATCTTTCCAGACAAACCATGAGGTAGAACCAGCAGTCACATCATGCACTTTTTTTATTTGCTTTTTACTCTCCCCCGTGCAAAACAAACAGGCCCAAAAGAGCATATGACTCAATCATGCTCCATATTATGCAACTACATTAACTTAAATTCATCCAGCTAATTCATTAAAAGGCTAATTCATTAAAAGGCTTAAAAACTGCCAGAATGCTATTGTTTTCTATTTTATTAGCATCTTATATTTTTATGTAATTATCTTTTTTGTAAAAATATGTGATCCTGAGGTTTAAGCAAACACTTTGAGATTATCGCCCCACGCTGTGTGCAACTGGAATGCCTTGCTTAGCAATCTTACATTTTAAAACATTGCAACTTTGGCTCAACGCACATCAGAATCTTTGGAACATTTCTGGAGAGAATCAAATACACTTAGGGCCTGTTTGGCTAGAAGCATTTCTCTGACAAGGAATTGGACTTGTTGGGGATTTATGACATGATGTAAAATCTTGGGCATTCCAAATGTTGTGTTTGTTGCAAGAATTCAGAATTCCAAACCATATGAAAAGGCACTTTTAGACTTATGAATTCCCAGAATTCCAGCATTCCAAATGCTGGAGGGAGTTGAGCATTTGGAATTCTACGTCAGGAGCAGCATTTGGAATTGTCAGAATTCTCCCAGACAAGAATTCCCACAATTCTTCTAAACAAACAGGTAGCTGGCAAAGAAGAAAATACAAAACACTGTATATACTAAAATACACACCCAACAAGGGATTAAAAACAAGAAAAGAGATTAAACAAGTGTCCACAAATGTCTACACTAACGGTATTTTTGTCAAAATATTCCTCCAAAAAACAGTGTCTTTATAAACACTCAAAGCTCCAGTCTAAAGACTGGGTTGCAGTTTGGGGCTTTTGCACATATAGCCCGGATTAAGCATATGCTTCAATGACACCACATATTAACAGACGTATGCGGTATGTCCCCATCAACTTAATAGAAAAGCAATCATTAACCAAAAAATAGGGTACTACTTCTCCAAATTCTAACCAGATTTTCTCGGGTCATGATAAACAAGTAAAAATATAACATTTTCAAGATATTAGACCACACATAACGTTCAAGCTTCTTCACACCTGCTTTGTTCTTCCATCAAGAAATAAAAAAATGAAGAGAAATAAAAAGGAAATGAAAAAATCCACCTTGATGTAAGCGGCATCATTTAAATTATATAAAACATCATCTACTTGCGCTTGGGAGTAATGGCATCTTGCCTGCAGAATTTTTTCCTCTGTCACTATATCAATCCGAAAACCAAAATAAATACACCAATAGATTTTCCAAAACAAGCAAATAAAATCTTCAAATCTCTTACCATTTTCCAGCTGAAGATTCATTCTTCCCACCCTACTTCTCAAAACAAGAAAATTTTAAAAAAGAACATAGCAAATGACGGAGGCGGAAAAATGGAAAGAAGCAGATTTAACCCAGACCTTATTTTCATCTCTCCAGCAATCTTTTATTGGCATCCGCTGCCGGAACACGCTCTCTGGAAAAGCTAAAGCCACTGGGCTCCGCCCCTGGCGATGTCTTCTGCTTTTTAGATGATCACGATAGCTTATTTTTCTCCACAGAAAACTTCCTTTTCTGTAATGGCATGCAACAAAGCTCTTGCAAAGAAGAAATCAATAATATGTGAATGACATGGTAAGATTCGCAAAATCCCACATGATTTTTCCTAAGGTTTTTAACCATTGCACTCCCAAAATGACATCAGACCCATATACTGGCAAGACATAAATCAGTTATAATGCGTAAGGACCCAACCATAATGCATTCCTGTTCAGTGTTCACATCGTCCCCAACATTACAGCGCATTTCCATCAGCCACACGCACATTGAACCCATTCGACCTGTAGATAGCCTTCCCAGTTTGCCTTGTTTCAGTCTCTGTGACGAAGTTATGTGTGGTGCCATAGTCTATCGACATGTTGATTGTGGCATTCTTGACATGCCCTGCAGTCACATGTTTTCAGCTTGCATGAGACCAATGAGTGCATTAAGCGAGACCTCTATGGGATTGGTCTCATCGCCAGCGCCTTTGGAGGGCTCTTATTCTTCTGCTGGATCTTCCTCCTCTTCAAGGAGATAAATTTGGTGTTTTTTGCAGCAATGCCCAGGTGTGAAACGCTCATAGCAATTAAAACAAAGGCCATTCTCGTGATGGGCATGCATCTATGCAGCCAATATTCGCTTTGGAGTGGCAGTAATGGTCTCTTGCACCTCTTTGGATGCAGATGGAGTATCACCCCTTGGTCCCATTTGAGGCACCAGTTATAGGACTGGCCTGGATGGCCAGTCAAATGGTTGTTGGGCGAGACCATTTTCGTAGTTTATTAAGCTTTTCTTCTTGACGTCGAGCAAGCCCTGTGGCTTCATGCAATGTGGCTGGCTGAAACATAAGGACTTCCTGGCCTATCTCGTCCTAGAGCCCTTGAACAAAGTGCCCATTAACACACGATCAGACAACCCATGTACTTTGTTCAACAATTATTCGAAATGGGTTTGGTAGTTCTGCACAGATCCAGAACCTTGGAGAAGTTTTGTTAATGTTCCATCTATATTCTCATAATCAGTAGGCCCAAAGCGTGCCAACAAGGCATCTATTAGTGCTTGCCAAGTTGTATTAGGATTTATTCTAGTATACCACTGAAATGACGTTGAGGCCACGGCGTCCATGTGAAATGAAGCGGGCATAGCTTTCTCATTTTCCATGGTCTGGTGATATTGAAAGAAATGCTCACATTGGTAAAGAAATTCAAGTGGTTCAGTGCCATCAAAATGTGAAAAATCTATGCGGGCGAAACGAGTGTGGATTTTGCCTTCACCCTGCAACTCTCCTCCGGAATTCTCCAAACCAGATCGGTCACCACCGTTTGTAGGATGTAACTGCAGAGTGAGGAAGACCTGTTGAATTTCATCAAGCCTCCTGTTGGTTAATTCTCATGCCTCTTCCAAACTCTCTAATCACTTCTCCATAGGATCAAATTCTATGGACTTTTTTTTTTCCTTGGCATGCCCAAGGCAAGGCCGGCTCTAATACCAAATGATATGTTCATAGAACTAATTTTACACACTAATAAGAGGGGAAGGGCGTCCTCTTGCTCAAATTGAGACCGAAGAGAAGAATAGACAATCCACACTGTTACTTTACCATGATCAGCATACATATATCAGTTACAAGGAGGATTCAGGATAACCGCATTTTCGCATAAATATCGGTTGTCACAATCGATATTTTCAGAATATTTACAACAAAAACTATATAAAAGGAGAGAGAGGAAGTTAAAACAAGAGATTTGTTACATGCCATTACAGGAGAGGAGAAAAATAAGCTGCCAGAATCATCTACAAAGTGGAAAAGGAAGCTTTCTGTGGAGTCCTTGAACCATAAGCGTCATCCTTACAGGAGAAATGAGAAAAATAAGAAGAAACAAGATTAAGCACGTGTTGCAAAGAAAACAAATTGAAAGAATGAGATAGGGAGCAAGAGAGATCTAAGGCGGAAGGAGGAGAGAATCATACCTGAAGCCACTCCTCCACTGCATGTAGTTGCTCACTTGCCGGCTTGTCGCTGCTCCCAAGTTAGCAGCTGATCCGCTCAAACCGCTCCCTATATTCTTTGTCATTATATGGACCTTTCTCCTCCTCCTCCTCTTCCTCTCCTTTCTTCACCTCCTCTCCTCCCCATTTTCCTCTTTTGCCCTTTATTCCTTCCACTCTTCCCTTTTTTTTCCTCTATTCTGTATCGTTTCTATGGAAAGGTTTAAAAAGCCCTCTTTTTTTACGGCACATTTGTGTAGCCCATTTCTGTAGAAAAGGATATAGTTTTCTGCAGAAAACTTCTTTTTTATGTGTTCGGTGCACCAGTTTTCCGCGGAACTGTTTTTCGCCACGTCAGCTTTTTCCTTCCTAGGCATGGAAATAGACTTCCTATGGGGGGGCATGGGAAGTCCATTTCCACGGAAAACTGACCCCCCATTTCCTCACTACCACCCTCACTCCACCCAACCACGCTTTCTTCCCCCTCCCCTCCCAACGCCACCCACCCCACACACATACCAACCCACCCACACCCAATAGTTTTCACTAAAAGTGGTTTTCACTAAAGAAATCCGCAGCTACACCAAACAACATTAGGACTAATTCATCAAGGAAAAACATTTTGCACCAAACATGAATTTCTAACTTCCTCATAAATCCTTTTATAAGGAATTTAAAAACCATAGAATTTGCTGATGTGGCAATTTCATCTTTCCATGGAAGTTGCCTCCACACAAACATGCCCTTAGGGTTTTCATTTCAGACTGAGATCAATTTGTAATGTATTGGCCCTACAATGACGCCTACAAAATCGTAATGTATAGAAACTTTTTTTTTAATATGCTAGCGAAAGAAAGCCCAGGCGCAACCCAGGCTATAAAAAAATATTATATTTAATATGCTAAAATAACAACAAAATGCTTAGAAATGGAACATAATTAAAAGAATGCAAAAGGTTAATAAAAGAAAGATAAAATTTATAAAAATTATATATAAATAAAAGAATAAATAGAAATTGGCAGTTCCATGAAATCTATAGGGAAACAAAATACAAAACAAGATTGAATGGAATTCGTTGTCCTACCTTGAGGATCCACCGTTGTATTTATAGATCAGAGATGCCCAATTTGGGTTACAATTACAATCTATCAAATCTCCTATTTTAGTATGTAGTGCTATACAAGATTGACTAGTATCATTCGATCAAATCTCCTATTTTAGTATGTAGTGATGTACAAGATTGATAAGTATCAATCTATCAAATCTCCTATTTTAGTATGTAGTGTTGTACAAGTTTGTCTAGTCTACAATAAGATGGCTTTATAGGTCATTGACCCCTGATGATGGAGAATTGACAAGCATCAATTTGCTCACTAGGAATTAATGGCATGGTTGCAGCAGTCCTTTTGTGAGTATGTATGCAATCTATAGACTTGAAGAGATGTGATGCAGGCTGATTGTGTCAGAAACAAATTCATCATGAATGAAATGGCAATCCACCTCAATGTGTTTAGTCCAACCATGGAAAATAGGATTTTCAGTAATACGAATGGCGCTTGTATTGTCAGCATTTAAAGGTGTTGGAGTAGTCCGAGGAAACCCAGGTTCTGAAAGTAAGCCCCAAAGCCAGACTATTTCAGAGCATGCAGCATACATTGCTCGATATTCCGCTTCAGTATAAGATTTGGATACTTTGTCATGTTTTTTACACTTCGATGAAAGTAAGGAGTCACCTAAATACATGCGTCAGCCTGTAGTAGAATGCCTACTATCCGGTCATCCGGCCCCATCAGCATCAGAGTAAGCTGTGAGGCACATTGAATTGCCAACAGGAAAGAATAATCCCAAGTGGAAGTACCAAGAATATAGCGTATAATACGCCAAACAGCAGCTGAGTGAAGGGGACGGGGATCTGTCATGAATTGGCTAACCAAGTTGACCGCATACAAAATGTCTGGTCGAGTAATAGTTAAGTAAACCAAATTGCCAACCAAACGACGATATAATGTACGATCTGGTAGAGGATCACCTATATCCTAACTGAGTTTGACATTTACCTCTAAAGGTGCGCCCACCAGAGAAGAATTTTGAAGACCAGCCATTTCAACAAGATCAATGGCATATTTATGTTGACCTAAGTCTTTCATGTGAAATGAGTCATGAAGAGATGCCCGAAGATGTTGGATCATTTTAGCGTCTATCCCAGAAATGATAATGTCATCAACATAAGCAAGGAGCGCAGTAATCCTTGCCTTTGTGTTAAGAAGAAACATAGAAGGATCAGAATAACTCTGATGAAACTTTAGCTGAAGTAGGGCTTCCCACAATTTCTCAAACCATGCTCGAGGAGCTTGTTTTAGACCATATATAGACCGGCGTAAGCGAACGACGTCACCTAGTGTTGTTCTAGAAACACCTTGGCGAATGCGCATATACACCTCTTCCTTCAGATCACCATGTAAGAATGCATTTTTCACGTCAAATTGGTAGAGAGGCCATGACTGAGCTGCTGCTATTGCAAGGACAGTGCAGACTGTAGTCATCTTTCCCACAGGTGCAAAGGTTTCATCATCATCAATACTGTATTCTTGTTTGTTTCCAATAGTCACCAGACGCACTTTGTAGCGATCGAGGGATTCATCAGATTTCAACTTAATGGAATACACCCATTTGCATCCAATGGGCTTTGCAAATGGAGGACACGTTACCACATCCCATGTGTTATTCTCATGAAGTGCATCTAATTTTGCTTGCATAGCTGAACGCCAACATTCATGCTTAGTTGCTTGAGAGTAAGAGGGAGGAATAAAAAAGGATGATAAGGTAGCTAATAAGGCAGTATAAGTATATCCATATCGATCCAGAGGACGATGAATCCGAGTAGATCGCTGAAGGTCAGTCGCAGAATGAGGATCGGGATTAGGTGCGGGAGAAGGTTCATGCGAAGGTTGCTGTGTGGGAACGTCATTTTTTTGTCATCGCTTATAAACAAAATTGGGCTTAAACCAATCAATGGGTGAAGATTCATCAGAGAAATCACGTAAGCCTGAGTAAGACGTTGGATGTTCATGATAATGTTCTAAGAAATACTGATTTTCAAAAAAAAAAAAAAAAACACATTTCTAGATATGCGAACACGGTTGGAAGTAGGATCAGAACAAACAAAACCTTTTTGGTTGGTAGTATAACCAAGAACGCACATCGAGCAGATTGAGCAGTTAACTTTGTGCGTTCAGTGGAAGGAAGATGGACAAAACACACACAACCAAAGGTACGAAGATGTGTGTATGTGGGTGGAGTACCATATAAACGAAAATATGGAGTATCGTTATTTAATTTTGTAGATGGCAGACGATTTATTAGGTGAACAGCCGTAGCTAATGTTTCTGGCCAAAAACTGGCTGGAACAAAGGATTCAAAGAGAAACACTCAAACGGTGTCAAGCAGATGTCTATTTTTCCGTCCAACTATACCATTTTGTTGAGGAGTATAAGGACAGGATCATTGAGAAATGATCCCTTGGTCCTGTAAAAATTTTTGAAACCTATTAGAGACATACTCCCCTCTTGAACCAGTTCGCAAGATTTTGATGTTGGTAGAGAACTGATTTTGGACATAGGCCAAATACTTCGTACACACATCAAACACTTCTAATTTCGACCTTAAAAGATAAACCCATGTGAATCTACTTTGGTCATCAATAAAAGTTATAAAATACTTATAGTGTGTATGGGAGATTACCGGCGTAAGACCCCATATATCACTATGTATAATATCAAAACACTTTGAGGCCATATTGTCATGTAAAGGAAGTGGAAGAGTCTTGCTTTTGCCAAGGTTACATGCAGAACATTCCACTGCATCAGCATGAGAAAAAACAAAATTTTTATTCACAAGTCCATATCAAAACAAGGATAGCAAAGTTTTGGGGTTGGGGTGACCTAATCTATTGTGCCACAATTTCCAATTATTCTAAGAGGAAACAGAAAGAAATGCAATTCAGAACATGCAAGTTTATTCCAAATAGTGTTCATTTGTAACGGAAAGAGTCGTCCCCACTTAGGGCACTTCGCGATCACCTTCCCCGACACTTGATCCTGCACAATACAACCAGAAGGGGTGAATGAGACATGACAATTGTTATCAACAAGCTGACCAATTGAAACAAGATTTGTAGATAAAGGAGAAAGAAAGACATTTTTTAAGGGGTAAGGAATGCGGAACATCACCAACAGCAATGATTGGAAGCTTTTCACCATCAGCTGCATGAACAGTTAAATCACACTCATACGGGCGGTATTTGAGAGAGATGTAGGTGAAAAAGTCAAATGATTAGATGCTCCAAAGTCAAAATACCAAAGTGAATTCAAAGAAGAAGTGGTACCTGAAATACCCAGTGCTGAAATTGTATTAACAATCATTTGTTGAATCATGTCAGGGGTAATAGAAGAACCAGTACTGAATGTGGGCGGATCAAAAAACACAGGAGAGGCAGGAGCAGCAGCAAGAATAACTTCAAATGGTGCAGATTTAGTGACTGCATGATAAGCACGGGGGTTGCGGTTCTGAGGCCTTTTGCTACATTCCTTTATGATATGCCCATGTTCTTTACAGTAGTTGCAAAACTTTTGCTTGCATTGAGACGCATAGTGGCCGAACTACTTGCCAGCTTCAAACAATTCAGGAAAAGTCTCTAAAATTCCCAAGAAATATAGTTGACCAAGATGGGAGTGTGCCTTGAAGATGTCCTGATGATCGTAGGTGGGCCACCATTGATCACAGGCCAAAACAACAACGATTTCAAGATCTGAATAGGAGAAGAACCACGGTCCTTGATCTCTACGATGTTGAAATAGCAACGCGAACCTAAGTGCTCTGAAACCATGATAGTTCCATTATATCTACAGGGAAACAAAATACAAAACAAGATTGAATGGAATTCGTTGTCCGACCTTGAGGATCCACCATTGTATTTATAGATCAAAGATGCCCAATTTGGGCTACAATTACAATCTATCAAATCTCCTATTTTAGTATGTAGTGCTATACAAGATTGACTATTATCAATCTATCAAATGTACTACTTTAGTATGTAGTGCTGTACAAGATTGATCAGTATCAATCTATCAAATCTCCTTTTTTAGTATGTAGTGTTGTGCAAGTTTGACTAGTCTACAATAAGATGGGCTTTGCAAATGGGTCATGGGTCGTGGGCTTTAAAGGTCATTGACAGAAATAACATATTTAAAAAAAATAGGTAACTGTGCTCATGAAATCTTAAGAAAGAGTATATCTTTGGATAAAGTGACATATAATGCTTATTAGTTATTATCTCTATCGGCTTGGACTAAAAATAAAAAAGACAACCCTTGCAAATTAATCTAAAGATTGGTGAAATAAAAAAGACAACTCATGCCAAAATAAGATTTTTTGAAAGGAAAGATAAAATTAGGAGAATATTAGATTTTTAAAGTAGGCCCAAGGTGTTGCTTCAATAAATATTCCAATGAAATGTCACTCTAGGAAGTTTGGTGAAATAATTTTTTTATTTTAGAAATTAGAAATATTTTAATTTTTATTGATATAAGAATAATGCTTTTAAACAAAGGCCTTCAGTAACCCAGGGAAAAACTTAAAATTTAATCAAATTTAGTATTATTTGAAAAAATAAATTTATTTATTTAGCAAAAAAAAGTTTGTGTTAAGATTGGGCCCAAAATTAAACTAAATTATTTATAAAACCCAGAATTAAAAAAGAATGTTATCTAACTTTAAAACTGGTATAAAAGAATTATAAAAAAAGGGAGATTGATGAAATTGTTAATTAAGAATTTTATTTTAATAAAATAAAAATAATATTTCTAAAAATTCCTAAATGTTCACAGATGCATAATTTGAGTCTGATATAAAAGCCACAAAAATTTTAAGGAAAAAAAACCACAGATGAGTGTGGACCATAGGAAAAATCAACGTCATACTTATTTATGTTTTATTATAATATTTTCATCAAATTGAAAATCCAACGTATCATTATTAAAAATAAAACCATATTTACCCTAATCCCTAATTGGAATAACAAAAAAAAAGATCCAGCTCAACACAAAAAAAGTCGCTATATTCGTCCATTTTGATTAAAGACCATTAATTGGAGAAAAAATTGGATTTTGCAAAAGAATAAGGACTACTTAATAGAGATTTTTGTGAAAAATAGTATTTAGTAAAATTAGAAAGAAAGAAATTTGTAATCTAAACCGTGTAATGATGTAATCAAAACCGTGTTTGGGAGGAGCCCAACACCCGCGGACTACTACTATATGGCCATTTGGAAAGAGTACACACATGGACTGTGAGGACCACCTACCATGGTTCAAAATTGCGGTATCGGCCGGGACAAAATACCGATATCATATCGGTATCGGTCGCGGTTATCGGTCTGTCATGGAGTGAAAATTTTTTCTTATCCAAAAAAATTCGCAAAAATACCCAAAAAATTTATAATATTAGAAAATGCTGGAAAATAAATTTTTTCCCATTAGTAACAACAGTAAATCAAAATATCGGTCACCTTAAGTCATGAGTCCTGTCTGTGTCATTGACTCACTGTCTTATTATGGTAAAATCCAAAAAAAAATGATATATTATAATTCAAATATTAAAAAATCTGAAAATAAAAGAATTTTAAAAAAAATCCAAAATCATGTGTATGAGTAGATCTATCATCTACACACTATTCATATGCCATTAGTATTTAGTATCATAAATACTCCAACAATTATTTTTTAAAACAATATAAGATTTTAAAAAAAAAAAAAAAAAACATTTTTCTACACCCAAAATAATATATGAGTAGATCTAGTATGAAAGTGTGTAGATTTATGAGAAGAACACAACCCAAACCAAGAAATGACATGTCAATGATCTTTTCATTCATTTCTATGCTTTATCTAAAAAAAAAAAAAAGAACACATAATAATAAAAATAAGGGAGTTAAGTTGATTTTCTCTTACCAAATAAAATGATTTCTTGAAGAAAGAGTGGTGGAAATATGGAAGAGAAGGAGCCAAGGAGGAGGGGCTTCTCTAAGGAGGTGAGGAAAAAGGAAGAAGGTGAGGGAAAAGAAAAAAAAATTAGGGTTTATTCCACTCAGCCGATAATTTGATATATGGAAAATATCAGCCGATATATCCCCTAAACCGATATTCTCAAAATATCAACTGAGATGGTCCGATGTTTTGGGGATATTTTGGTGTCCGATACCGATTCCGGTATCACACCAAAATAGCAGACCAATACCGGTTCATATCGGTCACACCAAAATATCGAACCGATACCAGTTCATATCGGCCAATATGAACCGGTATCGGCCGATATTTTAAACCATGCCACCCACTACTTTAAATCACAGAAGATTTGAAATTTTAGAAATTTTAGAGAGTACTTTTAGTGTCTAAAATTTTTGAAAATAAGATATGGTTTGAAGAGGAAATTGTTGGAAGATCTCCCTAATTGTTGTTTGACAACCAGGCTGCACAATGTGGAAGCTGGTCTGGTTACACCAAAAACAAAATGTGAGCTCCCTGGTTACAAATGAGGGCATTCATGGACAAATATGTTCACAAACACAACATTTTGTATCGTTGCATGCAATATAATGGAATAGATTGCATTAATGGACAAAAAAGTTTATCTACACAACATTTGTGACTTCTTACTGCTTAGTACAAAAATTCAATTACATCCATAGATTTTGTGTTCAGAACATTACAAAATTCTCTTATCACAACTTCAACAGCATACACCCATAGATTTTGTCAACTACCACAATGGAGGGAGATTTAGCCTATTCACATTCAATATCCAGCTTCTTTTGAAAATCTCAACCATGATTTTGCTTCGATAATACAGAATGTCCGCCTACATGAATTTGATGGGACGGCGGACTATGCAGTGCTCGGCAAACGCGCATGCAAATACCCCGTAGTCATTTCCATTATCTTGATTTGGGATATCTGTCTTGATCAAAACTGTCCATATCCATGGTTTTGTCCATACGTACTCATAATAACGTTGGGTCATGGACAGAAAAGGAAATGAGGGAAGCAAGCAGCCGAGCAATAATGAATAATTCAATTGTATGGATACTTACAAATTCATAACAAGCTTTCAATCCATACTTGGCCCTAAAGGGGGGTGAATAGGGTGACTCAAATTTTAATCCAATTATGATCAATTTATTAAGACACAAGTCACCTTATTGGTAATGGAGATGGGACTAGGTTTTGGAGTGACCCTTGGTTGCCAAGGGGTAGGCTCATAGAGATAATTGGAAATCGAGGTGAGTATAATCTTGGGATGGGGGCTGATATTCTTGCTAGTAGATTTGTTGGTGACAATTGCTGGAACCTCCCCCTTCCAACCTCAAGAGACGTGATGAGTGCTTGGGTCCTTATAAATGCTCACATTGCACCAACATCTCAATTCCATGATGAGATTGTTCGAATTTTAGAGCACTTTGGTAACTTCTCAATTAAATCAGAATATGATGCTTTAAGTGGGTTTACTAATCAGAGTCCTATACCTAGGGTGAAGTTTGTTTGGTTTAAAGGGTGTATTCTGAAGCACTCTTTATGTGTCTGGATGGTTTTTTGGGGTCGCTTTCTTCAGAAGGGGGGTGCAATGCGTTTCATGGTGTGCCCTTTGTGATAGTACTTGGGAGTCTTCTGAGCATCTTTTCTTGCATTGTAACTATGTGAGTTTTGTGTGGGATGGATTGCTATCAAAGCTCCTTTTACAACCTATTCAATGCTTTGCTATACTTAATCTCGCATCTTCTATGGTTGATAGGGTGGATCAGACCGGTGCAAGTTTGATTCTATTGCTAGGCTTATTTTTCCTGCCTTTGTCTGGCACATTTGGCGTGAAAGGAACTCTCTAGTTTTCTCTCACAAGTTTAAACGCCCAGCTCAAGTACTTTATGATGTGCTCCAGCAAATCTATAGTCGAGCTCTATTTTTGGATATTCAGCTTCCAGATCCCTATCAAGGTTTGTGGAATCTTCCACCGGCTATGGGTTTGCGGCCTCACCCTTGTATTCCTTTTGTTGTGTATGAGGGATGGAGATTCTCAATTGCCCTTTTGCAAACATACCTTATAGGCATTCTTTGGCAGCCAAATGGTCATCCTGGATTTGCAGCTATTCGGAGAGATATACTATTCTATCAGGAGGTTACATACTTGATTGAGATGGTTCCTTTGTATATTAGTGAGTTATGTTTTGAGATGGAGGTTTCTCTCTCAAAAACTTTGTTAGACCCGTCCAAATCACCTTGGACACGTTGGTTTGAATGTAGGAGAATAGCTAGGCTTCTGCAAAACTTTATGAGGGCTACTTTTTCCCAGATTTCTCCTATGGCTTGGTGGCTTGGGCGAAAGATCAAGCAGTGTTATTTGGCTCCTCCTTATCTTTCTAGTTGGGAGATTGCTAAATTATGGCATAGCTGATTACCTGGGCCCCGGTTGTGGGCATCATGTTAGGTCTCTATTTTAGACTCTATTGACGTCTTATCATTTGTCTTTGTCGAATGGGGTATGCCCCATTGAGGGATCATCTTTCCACCCTAGTTAGGTGATTCTTCCTTTTTGCACTGCTTGTGTTTTTGAAAGGACAAAATTAACTTAATAAAAAAAAAAAAAAAAACCTATAAATATGAAAGCTTAAATAATAAACATTCACTATAAAATAAAGCACCCACCACAACACAAAGATTTATAGTGGTTCGGCCAGAATGCCTACATCCAAGCCTGGCTTGTGTAACAACACCCCATCAGTATTCCTTTAGTCACCTCAAAACCTTACAAGATTAAGATTTTCTTGGCTAATATAGAACCAGTACAAATATTTTTTAGACTTAGTAACAACCTTTACAATAAAGGGTTTTTCTCTTAAAAATGTGTCAAACAAAAGAGATAAAATGAAGTACAAGAAGATGCCGATAAAATAGGTAGATATAAAAGTGATAACCCGGCTAATACACGCACAATGTGTTGATATAGAGGTTATAATCCAATGTGTGTGTTACCATCAACCAATGAAAGTAATAGCTCATGAAAAATTACCAAACAAGATGGCTTTCAAAAGATGTAAAAACAAGATATGATATGATTGGGGTAATATTTCAAACACATGTAATGCATGAAACAACTTGAAATAAAAATTAAATACAAAGAAAAATAAAGATTTAAAGACAAAACATGTGATGAATAAGCATTATTGAATCCAAAATACAAAATAGATTGAAAATTATTTTCACGTAATGGAAACAAGAACTAAAAGTATCAACCAAACAAAGAAAATATGCTATATAACAAAATAAATATTTTAAGAAAGCATGAAAGCTTTAGAAATGGAAATTTAAACTAACTTGGTGTAATTCAAAGTTGTAAATCTAGGCTTCAGCATTTTCATAACTCCACTAGCCTTCTTCAGCTCAAATCCCTTAACTTTAGAGATGAAAAGGGGTCGGTTCTAGTCCAAGTCCATGGTGGACCTGGATTCTGAACCATTAATAAGAAGATGAAACCGAAACCACGAATGAGAAGATGGAACCGAAACTGGAACCGGTTCCTTATATGGGACAGGTTCGGGTCTTGGCCAAGGTACAAAATGATATGGGGAAAGAATACTAGTTTTTCGGAGGGATTCTTAAAAATTAAGATAATGAGTCAGGTTCTGGGTCCACGGGTCGGAACCAAGGTGGAACCAGACTCATACCCATTTAGGTCACGAGTTAAAAAATAAATAAAAGGACCCGGACCCAGACCCGTTTACTTATCAAGGCCTAAATGAGGACCCAAACTAAGGTTTTTAACAAGTCAGAACCTCCAGATAATCAGAGAATCGTAGACCCATTTATATCCCACTTAACTTACACTCTTTCTCTAAAAAAAATTTCAGACTCTAAAGCCTTGGAACGAGCTGGAATTTATAAAAAGAAAGTTTTTCAACAACCAGTTTACGATTAGCCTTAAGCCCCAACGGTCACCCCAACGGATAGTTTGACTTCAAGTCAAACTGGGCATTTAGAACATCGGTTATCTCACGATTACTGATAGGATACACTACAGTTCGATGTAAGCTAACCGTAAGGTCACCATAGAGCAAACAAACCAAACATCCTGATTCTACAAAAGCAATCGTAAGGCTCTTATGGTTACCTGTGAAATGCATACGGCTAGCCGTAAATCCCAACTTTTATAAAATTAAAATAATCTTTGGGAAGAGGGCTGCAACCAATGAATCACACACCTTGATACATACTAAAAGAAAATAAAACATCTTTTTCAAAACAGGAACCTAGGATGCCTAAAACGACATGAAAATAAAAACACAATTATGCATGGAAAATCAAGCTTAAAAGATAGAAACACATCCAATCAAATTGCAACACACAAAATCCCTAACACAAGTGAGGTAGCAAGATACGTTATAACTATTGTGAATATAGTTACCAAAATCCTACGATTCGTATCCCGAAACCTAAGGAAAATGATTCGTATCTATGCAATGAATCTCATTTATAAATGAATTTTAAGATTCATGTATGGATCATACGATCCGATACTCGTTTCATTGAATTTTACGATTCCAGCGATTCGGCTGAGCGAGAATATTAACAATCTTTAACTTGTTGTTTTTTCGAGAATATTAACAATCTTTAACTTGTTGTTTTTTATTCTTTCTTTCTTTTAAAATTTTACTTTCAATGTTATTTAGTAGTTAACAAAACCTCTTAAGAATTTTTGCGGCTTTGGGGAGGTTTTAGAAATGGATAAAAAAAAATGCATTTAATTAAAGTGTTCGACTGTATGTATGATGCTTGTCTATATCTACCTCTTTTAATCTTTTTTAGTTTTTTTTCTTCATAAATACTTTCTTCAAGAGATATCCTACAATGTAGGATTGATGGTTTGGACTTTTTTTTTTTACTTTTATATTTTGATTTAAAGATAACAAAAAATTAATCTATATTTGGCACCTAAAAATTATATAATTATTTGCACATATCATTTATTATATACTAATATATGTCATGACGTTCTTGATATGATTGTCTAATAGATTTATTTGTCATTGTCTTTATACTGCTATAAATGAAAAATAAATGATTTTGAATAACTACTTTTTTCCTTTTAATTTTTAATTAGTTTTTAATTTTATTAGAAAAATAAAAAATCATTCTATTCACGATTCAATTTGATTCATAGGTATGAACGATTTGCGCTACGATTCCGATTTTCAAAACTATGATTGTGAAGACTATTGTGGGTTGTGGGCCACGAATATGGACCATCTATTATTTTTCATAAATGAAACGCAAAAGTGCAAATCATAGGTTATTTTCCATCACATTACATTTTCCCACGTGCAATCGATAACCTTCCACTATAGCATGCAGTCCTTCTTAATCTTTAACCTCTTTTGAATCACCTCTTTTGCTCGATCCATTGCCTCGTACACATAACCCATTGCAGGCTTGTCTTCATTGTCAGCTAGACGTAGAACTACCACCAAAGCTTCACTAACTTTTCAATATATGCTCAACATCCTTCCAAAATGTGTTATTGAGTATGATTTAAGTGATCTCAATGCCAACATGGGTACTTAAAGCATTAGATTCAACACAGGCAGTACTTGTAAACATTTGACTAAGTTCTTTTCTGTATTTAAAAGGCACTGCAAGCTAAAAAAATTGGTAGCAAATCTTGTGATGGCTGGTCGGATTAATTCTCTCCCATTTGTACATTCTCTTCTCATTAAATTCAACACTAATATATGATTATAAATGAACTTAGTGACTTTCCCTGTTGTTTCAATTGTGGATGCATTAACTGGAAACAAGTGCGGCTTTGCCATGTCCTCTAACATCAAATCTATGCAATGGGCGGCACAAGCTGTCCAATAGAAAGTCTCATATTTTTCAGCCTCTCTTTTTCCTGCTGCTTTGTAAGTGGCATCATTGTCAGTAAAAAATTGGATAATATTGTTAGGCCCAACAAGACAATTTCAGAGAATCAATTTGGTTTCATGCATGGGAGATCAACCATGGAGGCTATCTTTCTCCTGAGGAGGTTAATGGAACAATATAGAGAAGGTCAGAGAGATTTAAATATGGTATTCATTGACTTGGAGAAGGCCTAAGACCGGGTTCCTAGGGAGATTCTATAGGGAGTACTGGAAAAAAAAAAGAGTATGTCGCATATATTGAGGCAATAAAGGATATGTATGATAGAGTCGTGACATCTATAAGGATGACTGGCGGAGAAACTAAGGAGTTTCCTATCACGATTGGTCTACACCAATGCTCAGCGTTAAGCCCGTACTTGTTTTTGCCCTAGTTATCGATGAGATTACAAGACATTCAGGATGAGGTGCCGTGGTGTATGCTATTTGCAGATGACATTGTTTTAGTGGATGAGACGAGAGGAGTAGTGAATGCTAAGCTAGAAGTGTGGCGGGAAACGTTAGAGACAAAAGGGTTTAGGCTAAGTCGATGCAAGACGAAATATATGGAATGCAAGTTTAGTCATAGTAGGACACTTGGTAACATAGAAGTAGGGGTGAATATCGGGTCAGGTTCCGGGTTATCGGACCGGGTCTGACCGGACCCGGTATTTTTTAAGAGCCTTGGACCCAGTCCGATAACCCTGTTAATGAATACCGGGTTACCGGGTTACAGGGTTATCGGGTTCGGGTTCCGGGTCACCCGGTATGCCCTTTATGTAAGTTGGATCCAATGCATATATATTATATCTAACAAATGTTATATAAAATACACCATCAGAATGAAGCAAAACAGTTTCAACTTTTCTTTTCCCAAGGTTATATCAACTAAATTATTAGGTTATTGGGTTATCGGTAAGGTAAATTGAAATTAAAAAAATATATATTTATTTGTTATCAGGTTATCGGGTCAATAAACAATGAAACAAAGACCCGAAACCCGGACCTGTTAAAAGAGGTCCGGGTCGGGTTTGGCCCGGCCCGATAAAAAGGTTATCGGGTTAGCCCGATAACCTCCGGGTCGGACCGGGTCACCGGGTCTAACCGGGTTTTCCGACCCGGTGAACACCCCTACATAGAAGTAAGTTTGAGCACACAAAAGATTGTAGAGAAAGAAAACTTTAGGTATCTTGGATCGATGGTGCAACAGGATGGAGGGATTGATACTGATGTAATTCACAAGATTCAAGCCGAGTTGACCAAATGGAGGAATGCTTCGGGGGTCTTGTATGATCGAAAAGTCCCCCTCAAGGTTAAAGGAAAGTATTATAAGGTAGCAGTAAGACCAGCGTTGTTATACGGATCAGAGTGTTGGGCAGTAAATCATAATCATGTTAAGAAGATGGAAGTTGCGGAGATGAGAATGTTAAGATGGATGTGCGGGATCACAAGGAGAGATAGGATTAGGAATGAGGAGATTAGGGGCAAAGTAAGAATAGCACTGATTGAAGATAAAATGAGAGAAAATCAACTAAGATGGTTCGGCCATGTTAGAAGGCGTCCAAAGGAGGCACCTGTTAAAAGTTGTGAAAGCATGGAGATTGCCAGGAGTAGGAGAGGGAGAGGGAGACCCAAGAGAAGTTGGAAAGAAACTATTAAACATCACCTTGCCTACATGGATCTAACGGAGGACATGGCCCTAAACAAATTTGATTGGTGTCATCAAATCCATATAGCCGACCCTACCTAGTGGGAAAAGGCATGGTTTGGTAATGTATCTGAATTTCTATAATTGCACTTGCATCCAGGAACATTGCCCCCCTTTTGGGCAATACACAAGAAAGTTAATCAATATTCTTTGCCTTTCATCTGTCCACCCATCAGCCATGATAGAGCACCCAGTTTCACTCCAACATGATTTATAGTGATGCATGAAAGCATTAACTTCTATTACAATTTTTCCCAAAATCTTTCCTCAAAGGTCATATCAGTATCTTATAACCTGGCCCTATTGCAATGATTGCATCAGCCATTGGTTGAAGAAATTTTGATCTTGCTACATTAAATGCGATGTTTGCATCAAACCACCAACGGCCAATAGCCAAATGATGTTCCTTTGTTACTAATGCCGATTTGATGCCTGGTTGAGATCCGGGCATTGTTCGTGGTGCAAAGAAATCAGTCATTGGTGGTTGAGTAGTATTTGATTTTGACATACCTTTTTTTTGTTTTGTGTAGATGTTTGAGTGACCTTCTCTTTACCCTTCCTACTTGTTGTGGTGGGGGTAGTTGGATTTGTGAACATTTCTACTTCTTGCACCTTAACATCATCTTCATTTGCATCACTTGTTGGAGTTCTGTATGGATTTCCAATTTCCCCATTTAATTGTCTTTTCTTTGCCCAATTCTTTTTTCCTTCCAAAATAAGTCTTTCCATTTGCCATTTCACATCACTTGGCACCTTTTCGCACAGTGCAATATCTCCTATCACCAGGGGCGGACCTATGTATGGTGACTTGGGGGCTTCAGCCCCCCACAAACTTGAAAAAAGCCCACAGCCCAGCCCCCATGGAACAAGACCCATTAGCTCCCATAAAATCTCTCTCTCTCTCTCTCTCTCTCTCTCTCAAATCAGTGACAGATAATCAGCTTTGGCTCTGTCACTCATTGCGGTCTTTCTTTCCTCCGCGTTTTGTTTCTAAACAATTTTTTAAGTGTTGCAGGGTGGCAGTTTTGTTAGGTGCTTAGTCTCAAAAATATTTTTAGAAATGATGACATTAGAAATAGGGAATTTCTAAAAATCTCCCATCTTATGAAAATCCCCAATTTTGAAATGGATTCTCTTAATTTATAAAAGATTTTGACAGTGGAGAAAAATCCCCATTATTGAAATGGGTTCTCTTGATTAAGTTGGATTTGATTTCAAGAACAAATTAAGCAAATATTCAGATTAGAGATGGGGATGAGAGATGCATCAAATTTGTCATTAATGTTTTTTAGATAATGATGCATGTTATTGATTGTTGGCTAATTTTATTTAATTTTGATGCAATATTTGGTTGTTTGTGGTTGTGATTTGTGTTGGTTTTAGGAAGGAGTGTTAGATTAGGTTTTAGGAATTAGTTTTAGTTTTGATTTGAACAAACAAATGAATGAAGATCGAAGGATGTTTTTGAAAGGATGTTTCCAATCAAAGTGCCAAAAAGGCAATAGGCCAAATCCATGAAATCCTTTGTTAGTTATTCTTTTTAACAGATTACATGGATTTGTTTTAACAAACTCTTTAAGGTTCTATAAAAAAAGGACTTTCCGAAGTGCACAATCTCCAATTTTTCTACATGACAAATTAGACACCTGTTTAAAAAAATGATGAGAATAAAGGTAAGCTGTACTTTGGCACATCTTAGAGTAGAATTGTACACATATAATTTGACTCAGAAAGAAAAAAGTATTGAATATCATTTTATCCTGTGGTAGATTCTCAACATGAGTTAATTAACAAATGAGGTTTCATCATCTAGGAATTTTCAACCTCTAAGCTTGTCTTGCTTTTAATTAGAAGGGATTTTCCACTTCTCCCTTTTTCTTTTTTTTTTTTTTTTTGCTGCTAAACGAGTTTTAGATTCTCAAAATAACTCTTGTATCATAGGAATGAACACAAATACTATTGACTGGCTTTCTTTTTTGCCATTGATAATGTGAAGTAGGTATAATAAAATAATGATTGACATTTTTAGTTGACTATCGTCAGCCCCCCTTAAACAAAAATCCTAGGTCCGCCACTGCCTGTCACCCCGCCAAGGTGTTCCTAAGTCTACTGATCCTGCCACCTTTTATGACCTTTTCACAATAACGACAAATTACATGTTTGTTATTGGCTGGATCTACATAACCATGAGCCCAAGCAAGTTCATCGGATCTAATGATTGTAGCAGCAGATGATGTAGGTGTACTTCTTTCACTCATTTTAAAATAAAACAATCAGTCTTCCAAATCTTCTGGTACAATAGCAACATACAAATAATAAATAATAGAAAGTTTTATGTCCCAACTGTTAATAGGAGATTCTAAATAGTAATACTTAAAAATACATATAAATTTTAAAATCCAATGGTACATGATTTTTCATAAATTTCTCCATATCCAAAGGGAATCAAAGACTGATTTTTTACACCATGGCCATTTTAAGTATTCCTAGAGGACCATCGGTTTGGATCTTAAAAGAGGGGCCCACAAAGTTGAGAAAATTAGATCAAATGGTTCACATTTTGATGCAATTTTTTGGACAGCTCAAATTTTAGCAGATAGCCGTGTTTGTCAATATATGGATGGAGAATCACAATGTTCAATACATGGCCATTTTTCATTTCTTTCTATTTTTTATCTTGATTTCATTTCACTATTTTATCACCCATGTGTCAGTGCTTGCAGTTAGACTGACTTAAATGGTTATGTCCATGGCTGTGATATAAAAACTGACCTGGCCAGGCAATTCTTCATAACTGTTTTCAGTCTTCTAAAATGGATTAAAGGTTCAGATAATGATTCTGGGGCCCACAGAAGTCCAGAAAATAAATCTACGGCTATAAGGTTTCATAAAATTTCTGTTTTAGTTCCAAATCAAGAGTAATATTATTGCATTCAGGGTGGGCCAGGGACTTTTGTAACAAAGCATAATGCTAACTGGCCATCAAAATTTTAAGTGGGCCCAATTATTATAAATCAAAGCCACTTAATTTTGCATATAACATTACACATTTTTCAGTGGGCCTAATTATGAAAAATTAAAATTGTGTTGGACAAGGAACTGTGTAACAGTAAACTGAGCATCAAATTTTGTAATTAAATCCAGAAATTAAATCCAGATTATTCTAAGGGTTGGACAAGGAATTGTGTAACAGTAAACTAAGCATCAAATTTTTCAGTGGGCCTAATTATGAAAAATTAAAATTGAGCAATACTCATCAAATAATTTTAATATTAATTTTGTTTCCCAGTAATAGTGATGGACTGATGGTGACTGCCAAAATATTTGAAAGGGGCAAAACCTTGACATAATATGGCTGTCATTTTTATCCCTGACTCAGTCTGCTCCTCTACCAGTCTGGTGCATCCTAGTGGAACCTTACAGATAGAATATGGAATAGTTATCTAATTAAAACAGATGTGCTATGTTGGTGGACCTAAAACTAAGGAAAAAATTAAATCAGAAATTCTAGAAATCATCTCATTGTAAAGAAGTGTGCCTCACAATCGTTATTTCTCATCGACACCTAAAGTAAGAGGGCCACACAGTGCACATCATCAAGCCCTCTTCGCATATAAGAGATAATCTCAAACAAACGAAGAGAAAAATGGAAAGAAAGGGGAAATAGCTTGACGAAGACAAAGAGGATTCAGTGTACC
This sequence comes from Umbellularia californica, assembly GCA_028538565.1. Classification (NCBI taxonomy): domain Eukaryota; kingdom Viridiplantae; phylum Streptophyta; class Magnoliopsida; order Laurales; family Lauraceae; genus Umbellularia; species Umbellularia californica. The sequence continues at coordinate 32,346,927 of JAPQWN010000002.1, forward strand.
TGGAGAATGGAGATCCGGACAGCGACTGTGTCTTCTGCAGCAAAGACGAGCTTCAGCAAGCAATATGCCTACCACGAAGAGGCCAAAGAGGCAGAAACCCAATCTTCGCCAAGTGATGAATTCCGAAATAGGAGAAGGGAGATGAGGAGATGAGGTACTTGAAGACCATTTGCTTGATAAAAGCATCTTGGGCGTGGATTTATAGAAGGATCATCTTCTGCCTACATCTGAGGCTCAGATTCTGGGCAGGAAGAAACAAGGCGTCTCTGGAAAAGCTCAAGGCTCGATGAAGACAGGTACATCAACCATTGCCCATCTTAGTCATTTAAAAAAGTTAGTTCTCTTTGAAATCCCTATCTGTCTCTTAGGGATTTTTTTTTTCTTTTAATGGGTAACCTCCAGTTCGGACGAATCAAAGGTTTCGGATGTTGTTCGTCCGAGATTAGGGGTTTTTTGCTGAATTTTTAGGATTCGCCCGAATTCAAACGAATACCCAACCGAATATATTTAGGTAGTATTATTCAGTTCAGAATCCTAAACGTACCAAGATAAATTGGGAATTTCACCCAAAACGAACCGAACTTGACAATTATGATAGATATGCTTGACACATGCAAATTTGAAAAAAAAAAAAATAGACTTATATATAATTATGACTTGAAATAAAATACTAATAGATAATGTTGACTTATTGATGTATTGTAATAGATTAAAAAAATACTAATGATACTTGGGCAATTTAACATCCATTACTCATCAAAGTTTTGCATGTATGATTAGCCATGGATAACCCCACGATACTTGGGCAATTTAACATCCATTATTCATCAGGGTTTTGCCTGTACGGTTAGCCATGGATATTCCCACTTTATGACGAGAGTTAATTTGCCACACTACAGTAGTGACAAAATTGCCCATAATTATATGATTTTGTAATTTTTTTTTTAATTCCCACGATATCACACAAAAAGTACCCCTCTTGTTGGGTTAAAAAAGGAATATACCTATGATACCACACAGATTATAATATTTTGCGATAATATCACACGGTCAATGGCCTTTTAAGTCCATAAACCCCATGAGTAGCTGAGGGGAAATATCTCAACTTTCATCACAAACCCCTTATTCATTTATTTTCTAAGCAAAGGCAATAATAAAAAATAAAATACAAACCACAAAACATCAAACATCTCTTCATAGACAAGAAATGTAGATATAACAATAAGCTACCGTACCCAAGGCCTGATGTAATGTTCAAAGTATCATCATAAATTGTAAAGCAATATATAGTAATTTCTATGAACTAAAAAAAACTCATAATAATTTAAGCCAAGCTTAATAAAATTTATAATATCTTAACCAACAAACATTCATAATATCAATAGCTCTGAACAGCTAAAAAAAAACTAAATTACCTTTTTTTTCCTATACCACCTAATCCTTCTGCATGTGGCAGTTGCAATTGCAAAATGAGAATTTCTCATTTTATAGCCTTCCATTTCCTTCCTAATTACACAAATAAGAAATAAAAACCGAATTAAATGATAAATAAGGAAAGAGAATATAAAACACAAATCAGTAATTTAAACTAAAAGCTTCATTTCAAAAATAGAAAGACCAAATAATCTGGTCACACAAAACCAAGAAAAACAATTTTCTGTGACGAATCCAAGAGATATAGCTAATTCTATGATCGGTCCCAAACTTGTTGGGATGTCAGAGGGGGAAGCGAAGAGAATAAACCTGAGATTGAGAGCTCCTTGACCCAAAACGGATGGGAAAGGAAAGCATAGGAGAGATGACAAAGGGTGACCAAAGGGATGAGAGGAAAGAAAGAGGCCTGGCCTCTTTTTCAAGGCCCTGCCCTAACTCCTATGTGAGAGCTTTTGGTTAGACTGGAATTAACACCGCTAAAAAGTGAATTTGGTCTAAATGTGGAATACATAAACGGAACCAGAACCGTTAAAGCTAAAAATGGTTCCGGAACCGTGTCGGAGCCTGGAGACACGTTCTGGAACTGATACCGATTGGAGGACGGGGTCTCGGATCCGGAACCGGTTCCTGTTGGGGATCTGAACAGAGAAAATCATCAAGATCTGAAATGAAAATTACCTCCTACTCGATGTAGAAATGAAAAGCTCAAACAATGACATCATCCATTCCAGAAGACGACACGGAATTGACCCACCTGCATGTTTTCACTGTGTTGAATTAGGGAGAGATGGAGAGAGGGCGAGAGGAACAGAGAGACGGAGAGCAAGAGGGAAAGAGAGAGGAGAAAGTTACATGTGTTGTATTAGAGAGAGATGTGTTGTATTAGAGAGAGAGATGGAGAGAGGGTGAGAGATGGAGAGAGAGAGAGAGAGAGAGGCGGAACGAGGGGGAAAGAGAGGGAGAGAGAGAGAGAGAGAGGAGAAAGTTACCAGAGCAGTGAAGGAGAGACCAAAGGGGAGAAGCTGAGCAGGGAGGCATCGATTTTGTGTAGATGGAGGGCAGAGAGGGCAACTGGTAAATGAAGAAGACGAAGAAAATGAAAACCAATCCAACCCTATCGTACGAATGGATAGAAATTTATAACGGGAAAAGACTGGATTTTGGCCTTCTGCAACGTGGTGATTGACCGGGTCCAGGGTCTTGGGTTACGACACAGGTTGGCTCCGCACCGGACCCGTTTGGATCTTGCGTCCAAAAACAGGCCAGAAACCAGATACATTTACTTATTGTAACCTGAATGAGGACTTATATCCGGTTTTTTCCATATCCGAATCCACGGGTAATCGGAGAATTAGATAGATTAACACAAATCTCTCTATACAACACAAATCAAATATGTGAATAATTGGGAAATAATTATTGATTTGAGTGGTGGCCCAAATGCATTGGGCAACACTAAATTCTTAGAAAGAAAATAAAAGAATAAAATATATGATCAAACCTATTTTCACAATTGACAGAATGTAGAGTAGAAAGGTTATAGGATAAGTGAGGTAAAAGAAATGGAAAATATGTGAAAATGGAATAGGAGATGTGGGCTGAAAGGCACTTTTGCAGAAACCAAATAAGAAAAAGGTGAACAAAGATGAATAGTTACATGAGCTAAAATAGGTATTGCATGGGATAAAAAGTGAAAAGCTACAAAAGCTAAGGGAGGAGCAAATAACTTACGGTAAAAAATACAACTGAAAGTGTCCAAATTATATTGAAAAGGCTTAGTTTTAATATAGTATAATACAGTTTTTGACATATTAGTCTTTTTTAAATCCGATTCATCCTACGAATCAAATGGTGGAAGCATAAATTAATAGTTTCGACCTGAACAAACTGCTAAAACTAGAAGAACCTGAGCACCAGTTACTTTCAGTTAAAAGATGATGGATTAGGTCCCAGGTTCTTTCTACAAGTTTTGTTGGAGTTATTTTTATTTATTTTTTTTGGTGATGTTGTCGATTTCCACTTTGTCTTACATGTTTATTATCCTTTACATGTTTCTTTATTTATGTAGTTTTCTTCCAATTTTCCATTTTATATTTTTATAATCCCCTCCTTCAAATAAAAAAAAATCTAATTTCTCCATTTTCATGATAGAATGTTCTAATAATGTCACCATGGTCATACGACTCTAGTTAACACTTTTTTAAAGCTTTTTTGTGTCACATCTCATCTTATCATAATATCATGGGATTTGTCAATTTCTATATCAAACAATTTATGCAACTAGTAAATGAATTTGTTTTTTATAAAACATGAAAAATGATAATTTGTGCAACTCTAATGACATTATCTGAATTTCCATCCCATTAAAAAAGATATTTTAAAACAAACTAATATGCCAAAACCAGGGCCGGCTCGAGACAATTTGAGGCCTTAAGCCACAAAATCCTAAATGAGGCCTCAAATTATCTATTCTTCTCTTTCTTTTTCTTTTCTTTTCTTTTGTTTCTTTTTTTTTTTTTTTTTTTTTTTTTTTTTTGAGTTTTGAGCATCTGAATTCGTATTTTCTAATAGATACATTTATCATTTATAAATTATAACTAATAATATTTATAAATAAAACGATCACTAACTATAATAAACATACAATGCAAGCATGGAATTAAAAAAATCTTAAAATCATAAAACAATAGAACCTGATTTAGTGATTTATCATTGTTGACCATAAAAATTGTAAATGTAGATGAATTTCGAATTTGATCCAGTTTTTTTATTATAAAAAAATGGATTATTTTTGAGTTAGTGGGTTATGATTAACATATATTATAAAAAAGACTCATATATATTATCAGAACATATCCACATATATTATTAAAAAGAAGACAAAACCAGATCAATAAATCTTTAAAGAAGATTGCTTTAGAAATAAAAAAAAGTAATTATAGAGAAAGGCAATCTATGAAAAAGACAAAGAGGGAGCGAGTAAAGAGTACGTGAGATGAAAAAGCGTTGGTGGATAAATGTTAATTTGAAAAACCTCACTGGTGAGGTGGCAAGGAGGTTGAGTTTGAGATTTGTTGGGATTTAAAAAGAGACATTTGGAGAAAAAAAGGATGCCACTTGCTTTAATGCTTTGTTTAAATGTGAAAACATGGTTTTAATGGGATGTAATACTAATTACTATTATGGGGCCTTGGGAGAAAAAAAAACTATAACAGTTGCTTGAATGCTTTTTTAGAATTTGAAAAGATAATTTTTATGGGGCCTTATGTTTTGGGGGGTCTAAAGCAAGGATTTTTCTTGCCCAATGGTCGAGCTGGCCCTAGCCAAAAACCTAGTAATATTAGTTATTAGTTAGTCACTTCCAATAATTTTCAACCTTTCTTTGTAATCCACTACAAAAGTCATAAACCAATGTCTTGTCCACAAAGGACAATTATTACTGTGTACAAACCGTATTATCACTACATTTGACTTGTTAAGCCACATGGTTTAATAGGCCCATGTCTTGTCCACAAAGGACAATTATTACTGCGTACAAACCGTATTATCATTTCTTCTGAGAGCTACTTACTGCATTTGACTTGTTAAGTCACATGGTGGTAGTGCCACCACCTCACAAGACATAAGGCAACCTCTCGGTTATCCCACACGTCTCTCATTTGAAAATAAGTGAGTTTGAACTTTGAACAAATGGGTTCGGATAGGCATGTCAAACGGGCCCGCTCCGTGCCACGGGCCGCGCCGTGCCCAGCCGGTGGGCCTCGCGGGTTTGTTCATATTTTTCCTTTTTTTATTTTATTTTAATCTTATGGTCTAATAATATATCTAATTGTCTAAGTCATTTCCCAACTACAGCGTGATTCATCATAGAAATGGGTGTGGATCACACATTCACACTATACTGGCCCAACCCAATGAAGGGATCATACTTTCGATGTCAGATGCATCAGGATCATATAATGAGAATTTTACACATACCAACACATATCTTTTCAAATTTACAAATAACCACCTGTCATTTTCATTTTGCAAATAATAACTTCTGCTAATCTGAAAGTCTTGTACCCTTGGTGAACACGCTTGATGAAATCCAACATGTTTTGTCATAACTATTGGTGAATACGCTTGATGAAATCCAACTAGTTTTGTCATAATAAGGATAAATTCCCTTGAGACCTGACAAAGTTTGGCAAAAAATTACAAATGAGGGGGTTATTTGGCGTGTCTTAGACTAATGATCCAGATTAAAAAACGTCTATAGTCATCTACTAAGAATGCAAAGCTGAGATCATACTCCCATTACGAGAGCTCTACTTGTATGCTTGATAAATATGCTTTGGGCTGATTTGTTTGATGCAATTGAATTCCTAGGAAAGTCCTAAGACATTGTATTTCTTAAATGCAACAAATCAAATGTGAATATCCAAAAATGACCATCAAACAACCTTTTTTTCAATGAAAATATAGTAAGAAAAGATGGGAAATAAATAACCATAATTCAAGTCTCATAAAAGCCAATGTCTTATCTACACTTCATCTTCTATCCTCGACCCCGCACCTGATATCCATCACCCTTCACATCTTTAATAATACTTCATGGAGATCATTTGACCATGAATTTCCATGTATTATCATGTGCAACTAACTCGACCTACTTATGTTCAAATAATAAATATTAATTCAACAAAAAATCCTTTTAAAAAACTTTATTCTCTCATCTAAATCTATATTTATTATGGCTAGGGCTGTATATATATATATATATATATATATGGGTTGGTTGGGACTTAATATCTAATTAGACACATTCCGAAGAGATACCGGTGAGTCCAAGACGAGATCCATGGTCTGAGGCACAATTAAAGAGACCAAACTATACTTAGAGCTGATTATGTTTTAATAGGATAATATATTCATAATAAAAGTAAAAGTAACGTTATATATATTTTTTGGATTACTATTATAAGTTTATAACTATTAACCAGGCCAAAGAAGAATATTAGAAATGAATGTAATTTGAGTCAATAAATTTAGGTTTGGTTTTAATTAGACTCAAGTTTCCAACCTATTTTCCAAGCTTACCTGGCCAAACCAAGCCATCTAGTGATGTTTGGTAGGTACCAAAATAGAAGAAGTTTGTGTTCTATTTGGGCCCAATTTCCACAGTGATTTTGTCACAATGGGCCCACTTGTTATATAATGATTGACACCCTTTGTATTTTTTATTTTTTTAATAAATAAAACTTTGATTAAAAGAAAAAGAATGGGAGGGTCAGAGTATTTATAGACTTTGTAAAATTGAAAAATGACACAAAATACTCCTTATATGACTATTTTATGGCTGTTGACGAGTTAAAATGAAGATTTTTTTTAAAAAAATAGCCATTTTTGGGCGGGTTAGGCCTACGTGCCTGGCAGGTCGATCCTGGCGGGCTGCAGGGGCCAGCCCATGTGCCAGGCGGGCCCGGGCCAATGGGCCCAAGCTCCTCAACCGACACGGGTCGTGCCGTTGACCGGGCCGGCGGGCTGGCCCTGCCCAACCCATTTGACATCCCTAGGTTCGGAGAGTGGAACCCATTTTTCATCCACAAAGCCCAATTATATACTTGTTAAATTTCCAACGGAAGTTTGAGATGCTCAGGTTTTGTAAATAATGAAGTGATTATCGCCTAATTGAAAGGGGAAGACCTAAGGGGGGCTGGCAAGGGCCATGGCCCCCCTTACATCTTCAAAATCCTCTCTAATCAGTGCTTTAAACCTCCATCATGTGGCCATCCATTCATCGCTTATGAGTTTTTTAAACACATCTCTTAGAAAAAGAAAACAAAAGTATTGTTGATTTTGGAAAAAAACTTAAAATGAAAAAAGGGAAGGAAAAAAAAAAGAAAATGAGAACAAATAAGGAAGGCTTGATGGAGATTGGAGAAGAGATTTTTCATTTTTCATTTTCATCTATCTACACTTGCCCCAAATCTTACAACCCAAGAGAGGAAGAGGAGAAAGAACGTCTTCTTATTAGAGATCTTGAAAGGAGTTTTTGGTTGCAGACTTGAAAAGATTTTGAGGTATGACTAAAGAAGAAAAACTACGAACCCACTTTCTCTTTTATAAATTAGTTTTAAATTAATAGATGTACTAATTTCATTACATGTCAATATCTATTTTCAATCTTCGTGGCTCATACTAGAATCTAATCCGCTTAAAATCAATGTCTATTTGCATTCTATTATTATATAAATCTTTTATTCAATCGGAGTTCTATCCATCGTGGATAAAAAAATATAATTGTATTTCTTTGTTTGATTATTATAATCCATGCTAGAAAAGTATGACTGAAGATAGCTATTTTAAGGAGATAACGAGAAGTTCATTGTATTTTGTTTATCTTATAGTAATGATTTGAATTGGACTTATTTTTCATTCATTGTAGTTAACAATAATCTTATAATTTTTTATATTTTTAATTTTTGGTTTTTTATAGGGGTGATAATCATGGTTAAAACATCAACCATTGATTCCTTTTTTAAGAGAAAAATACAAAAAAAAAGAGATTAATTTCTTACGGATTATTTAATTTTATATATATTAGAAAAACTATGGAAAAATTCAATGCTGAAAAATATAACTGATAATCTTAACTTAATGAAAGAACGTCGAGCACAACTTCAAAATTTTGATTATTACGTGTTTTATTATTAGATTTTGCAATCTTGTTTAATGTCTTTTTTTCCTTTGCGCACCCCCCCCCCCTCCAAATAAAATTCCTGGTTCCGCCCCTGCTCATTGACATTTCGAAATTCATATTTCTTTGCTAGAATATAGAAAAATTTTGGAAACTGTAAATACTGTATATAATTTTGTATAGTTAATATAGGGTGGGTTTTTGTGATCCCTACTTTATAGTAAATGAAAAAATATTTTAGTATGTATATTGAAATTTGTAATGACTGTTTTGTCACGACCCCAGACCGGGGCCTCGCTAAACCAAGGTCCTAATCCGAGACCGCGGCACGGTGGGCTAGAAAATTTATCCTGCTCACGTTGTTTCCCACATGTTTCCGTGGTGAAGATTCCACATTCGAACTCCTCACAAACAAACACGAGTAATAAATTGAGGAAGCATGTAGCAAACACACGTGTAAGTCAAATGGATCTAGAAACATAAAGACTAATGTTAAAGAGAGAAACATAGCTAGCATACCCATAAAGTTAAAAGTTTAATATTTACATCACATAAGAAGATAAGTTTAAAGTTTTACAGCCCCCAAAAGACAAGCCAACAAAGGCTGATATAAAAAAAATCCCAAAATAGAATGGACACTCCCACAAGGATACACAGCTCATAACCCAACCCGATGTCTAGATGACATTGTCGAGCTGCCACTCTCTAGCATACTGTGGCTCAGCCGCCTCCTCCTCAGGGACAACGATACCTGGACCTGAGCACTAAATTACAAGGTCAAACACAACGGTCTTGCAGGTGATTTAAAAAGATCACAAATAATAAAACATAACTTTAATAAGAAAGACGAGGGAAAAATCTCATTTTTGAAATACTCATTTCATTTAAATCATGAATGCAAATCAATTGAGCAACTCAAATCTAACACGTTGGCAACCACACAAAGCTATATTCTCCATCACCGAAGTGACAGGAGCACACGATATATAACCTCCGTCACACGAGGTGAAGGGAGCACAAAAATGTATAATTACTAGCAATAATGACCCGTGCTTAGCCCGAGGTAAAAAGTAAGATATTACATTTTGACTTTATGAGATATCAAAATTAATTATAAACATATAAGCATATATTCATGCATATTTATATAAAAACAGTCAACACATCTTCAATCACAAATACAAGTGGTCAACATCAACAATAAACTATTACAAAGATAAAGCTAAAAAAAAAAATCCATTCAACAATAGTATAAAAATAATAATAACAACAATAATTACTAAAGAAGATATAGAAAAGAGAATTTTGTTAATATATATAATATTAATAATAATAAATGCATTCAAGTCTTTGTTACCCATTGATAATTTCAAAGCCACCTCATTTGGACTTTTTATGCGCAACAAGTGGATTCTAGTTTATGCAGGTTTTTATTTTCTCATTAGAATGGAATTTTGTATTTTCATAGAAAATCAAAGTCTTCTCTATTAAGGAAAAATTATTCATTTTTTTCTTCTATGCAGGGAAAATACATCACACCAAACAACATAATATTGTTAACAAAGAAAATCATAAAAATGTGCAATCCTCTCATTACAAAATGTACCCTTTTTTTTTATTTTCACATAGGCTAATGGTCATTTCAATTCCTCCTTACAAATTTCTTCTTTACCCCTTTGAAGTAGCACCAATTCTATTTTAGAACTAATTAAACCATTTTCTAGCTCTAGATTTAAAAAAAAATGTATAAACATCTTAACTTTAAAAGCCATAAACTATGAGACCTTAAAATCACAGGCTAGAGTTATTTGATCCCTGGAATAATTGGCCTACCTTGGATCAATGTATATATCTCTTAATTATGAGTCCATGTGGGCCTACAGAAGTGTAATTTATGGTGGGCCAAACTGAGGGTCATATGTCTATATAATTAGATCAGAAAAGGATGCCTATAAGATTCAACCAAAAAACTCCAACCTCAAAACATTTTTATCACAAGCCCATCCATGAGGTGGTCTGCTAGAGGGTCGGGTCTGATTTTCGTTCACATGTGACAATCTTTGAATATAGTAGAGCTATATTTGGAACTAAAAGAAAATGATATTTCTAATGAAAAATTTATCATTATAAATTGTAGAAAGGTGGGCCCCAAATATTAAAATAAAAAGATGACAATCTTGAGAAGATGGAAGATAGATGATGTTGAGAGAGTGAGAATAACTGTAGCAAAATAGAGAGATTTTAAGGGATGTTGATTGAGAAATTTTATGAGACAGAGGATATGGATAAAGAGATTTTTTTGGAGAAAAAATTGTGGCATGCGATGACATGGCACCTTAAAACACTCTATGTTTTTTCTCCATATTTATTTGAAATGAGAATGATTGGGCTGCTGAGGTGGCACCTTCCCCAGCCCTCCTCCCCTTTACTTTAATATATATAATAGTATTCCAGTATAGCTAGGCATTACTCGAAAGTCTGGCCACGGAACGGGTAATATCACACACATGAATCTCAAGCTGCAGTTGGTACAAAGTATTTAAGGACCCAAGTCAGATGATCAAACCGACAAGGTTGTCCAAGCTTAGTGGTGTCGAGATAAAAATCCATGCAACCTTTCAAACAAAACTTCGTATTTTTGTCAATATAAACTACCCACACTGCTATTGTAAACACACAAAAAATCCTAAAAGGGTAGTCCTAACATGGTACATGTTGAAATCATCGATCACGATTGAATACCAAAGTTTGACACTTTTAGGTAAAGTACCTTTGAAAATCTCTGCTTTAAAAGGTCAAAAAATCTAAAGGGTTTGGTTAACAAATACTAAATCACGACTCACAATCCCATTAGCACATTAAGACCATATCCATTGGCTAGATATATACACTTAGAGGCCAAATGTTGAATATTCATAGTAATTGGTTCCTAAAGTTCTACAACATCCTAGCAATCCAAGTGTACAACGCCCACGTGACAAGGTCCAAGTGTCTATGAATAAAAATCCCTGCCATTCCCTTATTTCTCCAAATTCCAAGAAGCCCAGTTAGCACTTGGTTATTGTCGGTTAACCGACAGGTGCTTGAGTGTCATCCTGGCAAAATTTGAGCTCTCTGGTTTCCGAACCGACAGAAGTTTGGTCAAGTGTCGGTTAACCGAACCTGATTTCCTGAGTCTTTTCCGTGTATTGCTGTCTAAACCGAATTTTGGTTCGGTGAACCGACCCTTGACTGAACTTCACGAAATTCTGGGTTCAGAACTCCCAGAACTTGTCCTTACTTTCCAAACCACCGTACTTCCTCTACCAAGAGCTTTTCCTATAGAGAAAGAGCCTCCAATGCTCTACATTTCACCATTTCCCACACTTCTTCCATTAAAACACACAATTCATCATCCCAATCTCCCTCAATATCCATGAAACATACAATTCTCCATCCAAACCTCCATCAAAACCCATGAAACATAACAAGTACATAACGAACTGAAATTCAAGCAAACTAAACTGAGATAATGAAAACTGAAGTAATTCAAAGCTTCTATATACTAGGAATAGTACTATATTAGAGAGCTGAATTCAAATCAAGATAATTAAGCATCCGATATTCAAAGATAAGAAATTTAAACTAGATTTTCCCCAGTACCTTGTGATGAGTCGGGCCCGCCCAAGTGGCCCATTTCGTCATGAGCCAAGCCCAAGTTAGTGGAGATCCGTTGAGTCCATTGAGGTCCGGGCCCAGATCCATGTGGCCTGGCCACGTCAAGGCAACCCACGTCGCTTCGGAAGCAGTCACGCCACGTCCCGCTTTTACCAAGTCCTGCGGAGACTATCCCAACTGCCTCGCCAGTCGAGGACACCTCGAAGGCTCCTCGTGAACGGCGCTGTAAAGTCGTCCCCATCTGTTAGGGGAAGACTATAAATTAAAGAGCCTCTCGATACTTGAGAGGCAAGCCATAATCTCCCTTCTACACACTATCCCAAGTTTGTAATCACCGATACACTTGAGAAATTAATACATTCGGGCGACCATTGCCCTTGAAGTGGACGTAGGTCACACTGACCGAACCACTATAAATCTCTCCCTTATCTTCATTAATTATTTTATCATTGTTACTTGACCGGTGGTGTCTGAATCAGAGTTTGGCATCATCAGTTTGGCACCGTCTGTGGGAAACGTACTAAAAGTTTTCACCCTCATTCAAATTATGGTGACCACCAGATCGACAAGACGCGAAGAGGGCGAGGATGGTCCTCCACTGACTAATCCTGGCCCGAATGCTCCTGCTCCCACTCCTCAACTAATGTTGGAGACTATGCAACAGATGGTGGCCCAAAACCATCAAATACTACAACTCATGCTCGCGGGGCAAGGAGGAGTCGGAGGAGTACCGCAAGGAGGAACACGCCCGGGGCATCAAAGAGCTCCACGACGGCGAGGACCTCCCCACCTAGGCGCCCAGGCCCCGGGCGCCCATGCTCCTGGCCCCCATGCCCAGGGCGCCCATGCACAGGGCGCCCAGGCACAGGGCGCCCATGGTGTACCCCCTGGCGCCCGTTCCCAGGGCGCCCCCCATGGGGCTCAGTTTGGAGGACCCCCACCTCGGGGAGGACCCCCACCTCTGGGAGGGTCAAATCACGGAGAATTTTCACATCCTCCCTCCGCTTCTGATGGGGAGGATCCTCATTTCCAAGAAGGGGAAAGTGAGAATCAGGAGCTGGAAGGCGCGAGCTACTTCTATGATTCGAGCAAAGCAGCCCCCAACCGATGGGACGAGAAGCTCAGAGAGATGCAAGATCAACTTGGCGATGTTTTCAACGCCATGAAGGCACACGCACCAGAGACAGTGGATTACCTAGTCAGGCGAACGGACACACCGTTCAAGCCTGACGTGGTGAACTATCCACTCCCTTGTAAGTTCAAGATGCCATCCGTGGAAACCTTTGATGGAGCGAAGGATCCGCTGGATCATCTAGAGACTTACAAAACAATAATGCAGCTGCACAGTATCCCGGACGAGATTATGTGCAGGGCGTTTCCAACCACGCTGAAGGGTTCCGCCCGACAGTGGTTTTCCAATCTCACCCCAGCTTCCATCTCCACATTCGAGGAGCTAAGCAGGTCCTTCGTATCACATTTCATTGGAGGACGCCGCCACCAAAAGCCAGCCACACACCTGCTGAGTGTAAAGCAGGATAGTAATGAGAGCCTCAGGGCATACCTCACTCGTTTTAACGAGGAGGTACTTCAGATTGAGGAAGCCGATGACAAAGTAACCATGACAGCCTTCTTGGGAGGCCTCCGTCCTTCCAGTTTCTACTTCTCAGTAATGAAGCGCCCGCCAAAGAGCATGACGGAGCTACTGGCGAAGGCCCAGAAATATATGAATGCTGAGGACGCTACTAGGGCCAGGCGAGGCGAGTCCTCCAGAGCGGCGGACAAAGGAAAGCACGATAAAGACGACAAGAGGGAGTCAAGCAATAAGCGGAGCAGAACCGAGAGGATACCTGCCAGAGACCGACTCGGTCCTGCTCCCCAGAGAGACCGACTCGGCCTTGTTCCGCCGAGAAACCAACAAACTTTCACGGCTCTCAATGCTGCCGTTGGGCACATTCTACTTGAAATACAAGATGATCCTGCAGTAAAATGGCCGGGGAAAATGAAATCTCCACCAAACCGCAGGAACATGACCAAATACTGTCGCTTCCATCGCGACCACGGTCATGACACTGATGATTGCTTCGACCTCAAAAGGCAGATTGAGGATCTCATCCAGCGTGGACACCTGCACCAATATGTTGTTGGTAGGGGGCAGGCGCCACCACCGCCTCGCAATGCCGAAAAACAGCACCCTATTGGAGAAATCCGAACCATCTCTGGAGGGTTAGCGGAGTCTTTCTCCGCCATGAAAGCCTATGCCAGGAAGGCGAGGCATCCTGATGAGCCACGCCCATCGAAAGCACCGAGGCACAGCGCTGATGAAACTATATCCTTCTCGGATAAAGATCTAGAAGGGATCCAACACCCTCATGACGACCCTCTGGTGCTCTCAATGACCATCGCCAATTTCCAGGTACATAGGATCTTGGTGGATAGTGGAAGTTCTACAGATATCTTGTTTGTAGAAGCTTATGATAAGCTGAGGCTGGGCCGAGAGAGGTTGCAGCCTGTCAAATTTCCTCTCATTGGTTTTTCGGGGGAGAAAGTGTATCCCCTAGGGGCAATCACATTACCGGTTACAGCCGGGACAGCCCCCCGAACCTCCACCACAATGGTCAATTTCCTGGTGATAGATTGTCCATCAGCTTACAACATCATTCTGGGGCGACCTACTCTTAACTCCTTAAGAGCCATCCCTTCCACCTATCATCTCATCCTCCGCTTCCCAACCCCGAATGGAGTAGGGGAGGTCAGAGGAGACCAAGTAGCAGCAAGAGAATGCTACGTCACATCGATGAAGGCCAAGATAACGCAGGAGGCGCTGCAGGTTGAAGTCTTGGACCCAAGAGATGATGCCACCACAGAAAGAGGGGAACCTGTTGAAAAACTTACCCCTATAATCTTGAATGAAGAACATCCAGAAAGGAAAGTGTATGTTGGCTCTTCCCTCCCGATGGATCTGGTTGGCCGATTGACAGATTTTTTGAGGGATAACATGGGCATATTCGCATGGTCACATGCGGATCTTGAAGGAATCGACCCAGCCGTCGCCACCCATCGCCTCAATGTTAACCCTCTTCACAAACCTGTTCGGCAAAAGCTAAGGGGCGTCTCCACTGAAAGGGCCCAGGCAATAGACAAGGAGGTCGGAAAGCTGATTGATAACGGGGCAGTCAGGGAAGTTGCGTATCCTGAATGGCTCTCCAATGTGGTGATGGTAGCCAAAGCGAACGGGAAGTGGCGCCTCTGCGTAGATTTCAGCGAACTCAACAAGGCATGCCCAAAAGACAGCTACTCGCTGCCCAGGATTGACCTCCTCATCGACGCCACAGCAGGACACGAGCTTCTCTCATTCCTGGATGCTTATTCTGGATATAACCAGATTAGCATGCACCCTCAAGACCAGGAAAAAACATCCTTCATCACTCCGAAAGGCACCTACTGCTACAGGGTTATGCCCTTCGGGTTAAAGAACGCTGGAGCAACCTACCAACGCCTGGTGAACAGGATGTTCCACTCCCAGATTGGGCGAACAATGGAGGTGTACGTGGACGACATGCTGGTGAAGAGCTTTGCTGCAGCAGATCACATCGGTCACCTTCAAGAGACCTTTGGTGTTATTAGGACCTACAACATGAAGCTGAACCCCGAGAAGTGCGCCTTTGGCGTGGGATCAAGAAAGTTCTTGGGCTTCATGGTCAATCAGAGGGGGATTGAGGCAAACCCCGATAAAATCAAGGCTATACTGGATATGAGGTCGCCATCATCGACTAAGGAGCTGCAGCGCCTCAATGGGAGAATTGCAGCACTAAACAGGTTCGTCTCAAAATCTGCAGATAAGTGTTTGCCTTTCTTCAGAATTCTTGGAAAAGCTTTTGAATGGGGATCTGAGGCTGAGGATGCTTTCCAGAAGCTTAAGGCCTACCTGGCCACACCTCCTCTCCTTTCACATGCTTCGCCTGGGGAAGTGCTGTATTTGTACCTCTCTGCTTCTCCCTCAGCGGTAAGCTCTGTCCTCATTACGAACCATAGTGGGGTGCAAAAACCCATCTATTATGTGAGCAGAGCATACCGAGGGGCAGAGGTCAGATACTCAGAATTGGAAAAACTGGCGCTAGCCCTCATTTTGACTGCAAGGCGTCTACGTCATTACTTCCAGGGCCACACAATTATCGTCGTCACTGATCAACCTCTGAAGAGAGTTTTGGCAAAACCTGACGTATCTGGGAGACTCCTCAAGTGGGCAGTAGAATTGGGCGAATTTGATATTCAGTACCAGCCAAGGGTCGCCATCAAGGAGCAAGCACTGGCTAATTTTGTTGCTGAGCTTACACATGTCGAGGAACCCACCATGCTGCTGCCTGCGGGCCCGACTTCTCCCCCGGGCGCCCAGGCATCACTGGGCGCCCAGAGCTCTGAAGTGGGCGTCCAGACACCTCTGGGCGCCCAGACTGAAGTGGGCGCCCAGAGGTGTCTGGGCGCCCAGACTAAAGTAGGCGCCCAGAGCTCCTCTCTCGGCGCCCAAACCTCTTCTGGCGCCCAATCCTCTCTTGGCGCCCCGACACCTTCGGAGAATTCTGCTCCCAACGCCCAGGCAACCTCTGATTCTTCGCCTGGCGACCAGATGCTTACCAAGACATCAGACTTTTCTGCTATGCCTCAGTGGAAGCTGTATGTAGATGGCTCCGTAACAAGTGAAGGAGGTGGCGCGGGACTCCTTCTGAGCAGCCCAGATGGTACACCCATCAAATATGCTGTAAAATTCCACTTCAATGCTTCGAACAATGAAGCCGAATATGAGGCCCTTCTCTCTGGCCTGAGGTTGGCGATTGAGATGGACGCCCAGTACCTCGTCGCCCATAGCGATTCACAATTGATAGTGAATCAGGTCAATGGGCAGTTTGAAGCAAAGGAGACAAGGATGCAGGAATATCTTGCCATGGCAAAGAGATTAATCCAGCAGTTCAAGCACTTCAAGATTTGTCACATCCCAAGAGGGGATAACATGGCAGCCGATGCACTCGCCAGGCTCGCCTCATCCTTAGAGGCCACATATGCGGAACCAACTTTCATGGGGCACCAGTTCGAGCCAAGTAAGTTAGATACGGACACCACCAGCATCAACTGCACCACGGCCGAATTGAACTGGATGACCCCCATCAAGGCGTACCTCCAAGAAGAAACAGTACCAGATGATCCCCTGGAAGCCAAGAAACTCAGGATGAGAGCTTCTAAGTTCACCATCCTACAAGACGTACTCTACAAAAAGGGTTACAACCTACCGTTGCTGCGCTGCCTTTCCCCAGAAGAAGCTGACTACGCCCTCAGAGAGATTCACGAAGGGATTTGTGGAAATCACTCTGGAGGACGCTGCCTCGCCCATAAAGCGCTTAGGCAAGGGTACTTTTGGCCAAGCATGGTAAAAGACGCCAAATAATTCACCAAGAGGTGTGATAAATGCCAGCGCTTCGCCACTGTGTCAAGGCAGCCACCAGAGGAGCTGACTACCATCCTCAGCCCATGGCCTTTCTCCAAGTGGGGCATTGACATCTTGGGCCCCCTGCCTTTGAGTAGAGGCCAGTGCAAATTCATAGTCGTCGCCATAGACTATTTCACAAAATGGGCGGAGGCAGAACCCCTAGCAAAGATAACAGACTCCAAGGTGAAGGATTTCGTCTAGAAAAATCTGGTCTGTCGCTTTGGGATACCTCACGCCATTGTCAGTGACAATGGCAAGCAGTTCGACAACAGGCTCTTCAATTCCTTCTGCGCCGACCTTCAAATAAAGCAGCCTCACTCTAGCCCGGCACACCCCCAGGCAAATGGGCAGGGAGAGGTGATGGTGAGAACAGTCCTGCGCAACCTTAAAACAAGGCTTGAAAGAGCAAAAGGTCTGTGGGTCGACGAGCTTCCGGGGGTATTATGGGCCTATCGAACCACGCCACAGACTCCCACCGGGGAAACCCCTTTCTCTCTTGCTTTTGGGACTGAGGCGGTCATTCCTGTCGAAATAGGGGTACATTCCCTAAGGGTCCACCACTACGACCCTACCACCAATGAGGAAGGACTCCGCCTCAACCTCGATTTGCTAGAGGAGGTAAGAGAAATGTTTGTGGTCCGTAATGCGGAGTACAAACGACGCATGGCCAAGTACTACAATTCGAGGGTGAAGCCTCGTGCCTTCCAACCAGGAGACCTTGTCCTCAAAAAGGTGATTCTCACCACAAAGGACTCTCGTGAAGGAAAGTTGGGTCCAAATTGGGAAGGTCCGTATCTCATAATAGAAGTGGTGAGACCGGGCACCTACAGAATCCAGAACTCTGAAGGAAAGGTCTTACCTCATCCATGGAATGCGGAACATTTGAAGAAATACTACCAGTAACATCAGAAGAGGATTAGAATAGTGAGGGTGTGGGGCTTGATTTAATTTTTTTTAAATTTTTGTCAATATTGTTCAAGCAATGAATAAATAAAACATTCTATGTTTGTATTATGACAAAAAGTTGCATGTTCCAAAAGATAGACTTACGTACAAAAGTCAGGCTACCTGCCTTTACAAAAAGAAAAAAACAGAAGCAATAGTCCCTATACTCTAATCACTCTCATCCCCCTCCTCGTTATCCTCCTCTGCATCGTCCCCAGCATCACCAGAGCTGCTGCCACCATCATCAGGCGCTTCCATCGGCACAAAGCCTGATATGTCAATGTCTGGAAAGGCAGCCGAACTCTTCTCTCGAAGCTCCTCGTAGCCATCAATGAAGGCATCTGCAAGGCCAATCTGTAGGTCCCTCTCAGCTTGAGAAGCTCTCTCGTACGCTGCCTTCGTCTCTACCTCCACAGCAACTTCTCTGAGCCTCGCCTTCTCAAGGGTCCGAGCAAGCTCAGCCTCACTGAGCGAAGCCCTCTCACGGGCCTTCATAAGCTCAGCCTCACTGAGCAAAGCCCTCTCGCGGGCCTTCGTAAGCTCAGCCTCATTGAGCGAAGCCTTCTCGCAGGTCTTCGAAAGTTCAACTTCTGCCTCGGCCGCCCTCTTGTTGGCTGCTGAAAGTCCGATCTCAAGCTCGCTCACCCTCTCACTGGCCGCAGCAAGATCAATCCCCGAAGCCCTACCAGCGGCTTCCAGAGCAGTAATCTTCTCTTGAGCAGCGTAGAGCTCTAGCCGCACAGCCTCCTTCTCCCGTCTCATCTGACCATAAGATTGGGCTCTCGACAGCAAGCAGATGGATGCGGTGGAGACCTGAAGAGATAAGGGACGAGAAATGAGACGGTTAAAAAGAAATAAAGGGGTAACGGTCTGGAGAAAAAGGAATAAAGAATAGTGAACCTTTACCTGAGCCAGGCCCTCTACAAATGAGTCAATAACCCCCTCGGTGCCCAAGGCATTAACCCGAGAAACCTCATGCGGCAGCACATATCTCCCTAGCCTGTCCCGCATCTCCCACGAATGGCCCAGCATGGAACCAGTCCTAGCCGATACCCCTGTAGAAATGCCCGGTTGTGAAGGACACAGTTGAGGGGCAGGAAGTGTAGCTGAAGAGGAAGACTGCGGGAAAGCAGTCTTAGCGGAAGAGATCCCTGCCTGAGGAGACACTGTGGGTGAAGCCACTCGAGGAAGAGGCACCTGGGGCTCGACGCGAGTCGCTGGCGGAGAGGTTCTTGGAGAGGCATCCTTCGTCCTCGCCGCCTTGGGGGAAGGGGTACCCATATCCGAGAAGCGGGTCGAAAAGCGGGCTCCAATCATCTCTCTGCTTATCTCTATGCCTATTAAAGAGAAGTGTTAGCGAATGGTACATGGATACAACATATCAGGTAAAGTTTAAGATTATTGCCAAAGCAGGAGTAGCTTACTTTTTCTTTTGGATGACGGTCCGGAGGGGGACCCGCTTGTCCTATCCGAAGAAGAGCCCGGAGGAGGTCCACTGATCTTACCACTATCTTTGGGAATAAGAACTCCCAAGTCTTTCTCAGGGTGATCCCTCACCGCTTGCAGCTTCGATTCTTGATCTTTTGAAAGTATGGGAGGATCTGCAAAAAAAACAGTGAAAATATATATATATATATAAAGGTACGGAGAAAAGGGCAGTAGAAAACATACCGAGTCTCTTGGCGTCAATCCATCGTGTGGGTACCAAAGGTCGATCTGACTCAGCAACCCACTCTCCACCAATGAAGAAGAAGCGACATTTCCAATCGTGGCAGTTGGAACGCAATCCCGTGAGTAACTTGCCGCCCCTAGGGGTAAAATAGTACCATCCCCTGTTAGGGGCTGGGGACTCAATCAAACTATAGGCAGCATGAAACTCGAGAGGAGAAGCGTCCTCTTGATGTACTCTCCTCCACAATGCAAAGAAGCCAAGCAGAACTCTCCATCCGTTAGGTGCTAATCGCCCCGGAGTTAAGGAAAAATAGTGAAGAACACGGCAAATGGGGGAAGATATTGGAAATCTTAACCCGGCCTCGATCATCTCTTCATATATCACGATGTCACCAGAAGAATCGTTACATGCTGGCTCGTCTGGTTCGGCCCGGCGGCACAGTACGGTGGGAGGGATACAAACAGCAACCCGCAAAAGCTCAATGTCAGTTCTGAGTACACTAAAGGTACTCACTTTGGATCCGGCATCCTCAACGACGACTTTCCCTTGATACTTTTTGCGACGTCGCAAAACTCTGGTAGATACATTACTAGGACCTGCGCCCTCGCCCGCAGGGCCCCGCTCGCACGCTGCCACCACCGAACACTTCGACCTCAAGCCTGCCTGGGCGCCTCCATGCTCGCCACGCCCGCGCCAGGCGTCATTATCTTCCTCACGTCCTCCTGGGCGCCCGCTCACGAACATGTCGCACCGACGCCAGTCGCGCCCGGGCCTACCGCGCCATCGGCGGCAGGGGCGACGCCGTCCACGCCAGACGCCCGCTGCGCTACACTTACGCTCGGCGCCGCCCGTGACACGGTGCCAGTGCCCGACGCCGTCCGTGGCGCGCTGGGACCCGCGCTCGCCTGGTCAACCTCACCAGCGCCCCTGCCGGCGACGACCCTGCTGCCAGCGCCCCCACAGCGGCGCCGCTCAAGGCAGCGCCATCGCCACCCGTAGCAATGACTGCAGCGGCCATCCCCGCGTTCGCCGCGCCTGCCGACGCCACGCTGCTGCCAGCGCCCCCAGTACCCGCGCCGCTGTGGGCGGCGCCGCTCGAGGCAGCGCCATCGCCGCCTGTGGCAACGACCGCAGCGGCCATCCCCGCGTTCGCCGCGCCTGCCGATGCCACGCTGCCGCCGACGCCGGGCGCGGCTGCCACGCGTGCGCCGACGCCGAACGCCGCTGCCACGCTTGCCACGCTTCCGCCGACGCCGGGCGCTGCCGCCACGCGTGCGCCGACGCCGGACGCTGCTGCCACGCCCGCCACGCTGCCGCTGACGCCGGGCGCTGCTGCCAAGCGTGCGCCGACGCCGGGCGCTGCTGCTGCCACGTGTGCGCCGACGCCGGGAGCCGCCAGGACGCCTAGACCGCCGGGCGCTGCCACCACCGGGCGCCCGGGATGGGCGCTGCCTTGCTGACGACCCCTACGTCGTCCGTGCCACCTGCGTCAACTGCGCCGCCTTCGTCCCCGATACCTGCATCGCCCATGCTGCCAGCGTTTACACAGGCTGCCAGCCTGCTGTGCATTTCCTTCCGGGAAGCCATGGTGGGTTTTTCTCCTTTGGGGGTAAAGAAGATGAGTGGAGAAAGTAAGAAAGGGGAAGATGAAAGATTTTCTTTCTCTGGAAAGGGAAATAATTGAAGAAGGAATTGGTTAGAAGGGATGGTCTTTTCTCTTTAAAAAGGGATTTTAGCCTAGGGTTTCTAAAGCCCCAAACTAAAAATAGAGGAGTCCCATACTAAAATAACTCTCCCAAAAAATACTTCTCCTCAGGGCCTGGGATGAATATAGGAAACTCGCAAGGAGAGGAACGCGGTAAATAATCATTTGGATGGGGAAGAAGCCCGGATATTCAAAATGGCCCCCTTTCAAAGCTTCTTTGGGCGCAGGGCATTGAGGGGCAAATGATGAGTCGGGCCCGCCCAAGTGGCCCATTTCGTCATGAGCCAAGCCCAAGTTAGTGGAGATCCGTTGAGTCCATTGAGGTCCGGGCCCAGATCCATGAGGCCTGGCCACGTCAAGGCAACCCACGTCGCTTCGAAAGCAGTCAGGCCACATCCCGCTTTTACCAAGTCCTGCGGAGACTATCCCAACTGCCTCGCCAGTCGAGGACACCTCGAAGGCTCCTCGTGAACGGCGCTGTAAAGTCGTCCCCATCTGTTAGGGGAAGACTATAAATGAAAGAGCCTCTCGATACTTGAGAGGCAAGCCATAATCTCCCTTCTACACACTATCCCAAGTTTGTAATCACCGATACACTTGAGAAATTAATACATTCGGGCGACCATTGCCCTTGAAGTGGACGTAGGTCACACTGACCGAACCACTATAAATCTCTCCCTTATCTTCATTAATTATTTTATCATTGTTACTTGACCGGTGGTGTCTGAATCAGAGTTTGGCATCATCACCTTGCATGCACATCAATAACCTAATCAATCACCTGCCTTTCCACCAATTGGGTTTCAAAAGAACTCTAATCACTCCTTACATCTGAGATATCCAATCTACAAAAGCTCCATGGAAAACAACTCAAAACCCCAAAGATTTTGAAAAAAAAGGAAGGGTTCCTCCAAAAGAAACCTTGGATGCATGATTTAAATGCTCTAAAGGACCTAACAAAGCCATTGATAGAAGATAAAAAAACCATAGCTTACCTATGAGAGCTCTATCCAAGAAGAAAAGTTAAGAGAAGAAGATGATGTAGCAGAAATCCTTCAAAAACTATATCAATGGAAAGCTAAGAAGATGGAGAAGATGAAGGTGCAATTAGATTTCTCATTTGGGATGATTTGCATAGACATGAACGGGAAAGAAATGGCTGGAAAAGGGAGAAGAGTTATCTAGTTTGGCCTAGTTTTGAAACAAGAACAATAGGGAAGAAAACATACGTGGGTTGGTTTTGAGCCAAATGGGGAGTGGGCCCCACTTGCCATGAAAACTTCAAGGGCTCGACAACCCCTTTTGTTGGTCCCTGATGTGATTGACGAAGGAGAGAAAATCGATTGTAAAAAATTTGGTTTTCAAAAAGTACACTTTCCGCGTGGTTTGAAAATATGAAAATTCATGCACATATTTGATGTGAAAAGTCTGTGTTGCCCTTTTCACTGGAAAACCAGATTTCTGGGGTTTGAACACAAATGGAATGAATACCAAATTTTTTGGGGACAATATGAGCTATCAAAAGAATTCAAAATCGAAAATTTTCAAAATTAAGAATAAATCTCCCCGCACTTACACGAGTGACACAGGCCTCCCTGGGCTTGCAAGACTAAGGTCAAAGGCCCTAAAAAACTCTCCAAAGCTATGAAAATCTAGTCAACCTCACAACCTAAGTCAAACGTCCCCTAATCCCACTTATAAAACTAATACCCGGCTTAAATAGCGATAATTACATCAAACTTGGGACGGGGTCTTACATCTTTCACCCCTTAGAGCATTTGGTCCTCCAAATGAAACCACTCACCTCAGGTAGAAGATAAGGATATTTCCTTTAAACTTGATCTTTTAACTCCCAAGTTGCTTCTTCTAACCCATGGTTCTCCCAAAGTACTTTCACCCAATGAATTGTGTGGGTTCTCAGCTCTTGCTCATTCATGTCATTAACTCTAATTGGTTTCTCAACATAGGTGGCATCTTCATGAATTTCCAACAGCTCATGCTGTAGTACATGTGAAGAATCTGGAACATCTTTAACATCGAGCCGTGAGATACATTATGCATGCTCGAGAATCTTCTTGACAACTTACCCTTCTGCCCAAATCATAAAATTCCTCCAACCGGTGACACTTTCAGAATCATTTTATCCCCTTCTTAAAATTGCAAGTCTCTTCTCCGAATATTAGCGTAGCTCTTTTGTCAACTTCTAACAACCTTCAAATGCTCATGTCTTAGCTTAACCTTCTCACTTATCTCACCAATCAGAGCCGGTCCATGGAAACTACGTTTATCGACCTCCTCCCAACACACCGGAGTACTGCATCTCCTGCCATAGAATGCTTAAAAAGGTGTCATCCCTATACTCGAGTGAAATTGTTATTATAAGCAATTTCGCAAAGTGGTAGACTCTCATCCCACTAAGTCTTGAAATCCAGCCCACAGGCACGTAGCATGTCTTCCAAGGTCTGAATCTTCCGCTCTGGCCAACCATCTGTTTGTGAGCGATACACCGTACAAAACGGAAGCTTCGTACCCATAGACTCATGCAAAGTTTCCCAAAACCTTAAGACGAATCTGCTATCTCTGTCGAAAGTAATTGAAACTGGTTGGCCATGATGACTGGCAATCTCCTTCTGAGAAAATAAATATTGGAGACTGAGGTGGCTAAATGGACCTCAAATTTTTCCCTGTATAGATAGTGTCTCCACATATTCAACGAGAAGACAACTACTGCTAACTCTAAGTCGTGGGTTGCATAATTCCTCTCGTAGTCCTTCAACTGTCTCAATCATATGTATTAACCTTCCCATCTTGCATCAACACACACCCAAGTCCCACATTCGATGCATTTGTATGCATAATAAATCCACCACTGCCCTGGTGGTAATGTGAGGATTGATGCGCGCAAGTCTTGTAAGGTCCGTGACCAAACTCGGTCGGTTGGGCCCAATAGTAGGCCCATTGACCCATTTATTTAGCTATTATAATAATTAATTGTATTTTAGATATTTAAGTGGGTTAAGATCATGAACCAGTATCTTCTAATGTTAGAATAGTGTTTGCGAAGTTTCGTGCGATTCCGAGTGCGTTTGACCCTAGCAAGGGGGTAGTTTGCAATTTAGGAAAAATTGAGTGTTTTTCCGAAAATTCCAATCACCATGATTTTTGGGTTCGTTAGAAAGGTCTCGTCGCGTTGATCGTTTTTGTCTCTTGGCTCATCCCGATCCGTCGATTACAAACCCTTTAAGTGGTCTACTTCTTCACCGGACCCACTTAAGGGCAAATCAGTCTTTTTCCCTTCCCTTTCTTCTTAAATAGAGATTAACCCTAGTTCTTTATTCATCTATGCAATGAAGGAGAGTTACAGCAGCCCTTCTTCTTCCTCTTCATCTTCTTAAGCCCGGAACTTTCGCAGGAAGAGATCATCTCAAAGATCCGGACCGCTCACTTTCATCCTCTCAATCTCTTATTTCCATTGATCTTAGTTTGGTAAGGTTTCTCTTAACCTCATCATTTCAATCACCTTCTCTTTTGATTAGATTTGGGTTGTTCCTGATCTTTTTCGTTCCCTTCCTTCTTCCTTTGCATGTTAGATTGCTTTTGAGCGGGTTAGATCGGTAGTTTCCGCGGTAGAAGGTTTCTCTTCGAGTTTTCCCTAATTTCCAAGCTTCTTCTTGTTTAAGGCAAGTAGATTTGCATTATATAATTGATCATGTGTGTATTTTCCTTATTGATTGGCTATGTTTTCTTGTTAGATTACCTTAATTCCAAGCCTGTTTTGTTATTGATTGTGATTAATACGCTAGATTGGGTTTTTGGGGGTTTTGGGTTAAATAAAAGATTGTAATTGGTAATTCTAGGATGTGTTTAATTTGTTGGAGATGATGGAAATGATGAATGTGATTATTGGGGGAGCATAGTGGTTCATTTTATGCAGGTTAGCCATGGACTGGCAGGGGGAAAAAGGAGAAAAAAATCCACTTACGGGGTTCAGGTCTCAATGCCGATTGATCGGACCTGCAGACCGATCGATTGGATGAGTTATTAACTAAGATTCCTTTCAGTCCGATTGATGGAATCTTTCTGTCCGATCGATCGAATCTTTTCTGTCCTATCGATCGAATCTTTTTGTCCGATCGATTGGAGGGTACTTAAGTCCGCAGAACTTGTCAACTTCAGACATGCATAACTTTTAATCCGTTCGTTGGATTTCTACATGTAATATACCGTTGGAAAGCTCTCGAGATGTAAAATCTAATGATTTTAGTTTTATCATGATCGGAGGTCGGGAAGTGATGTAAATACTCAAATTATTGATTCAGCTCATGTTTCATAGGAAATGAGACTAATAACTTAGGTTTTGGTCTTAGATGTTGGAAACCATGAACCTACTCTCATTTGACCATTAATGGAATTAAAATCGAAGCACGTGGCTTGGTGTGCTTCGATGGGTTGTCTAGGTATTCGTGTATTAAACATGGTTTAACCGAATGCATATGAAATTGTTCCAATAGATGTTTAACATGATTGTACACCAAGGAATTTTTCTAGAAGCATCATGGATCCAATTTCCACACGTATTCCGCTAGAACATGTGGGGTATAGGGATGACACCACTTGCCTAGGTTTGGATCGTAATTCCTCCTTGACTTGTGAATTCTATCCGTTGTTATTATTCCTTGTATACTCTCTTGGCATAAAACACCTAAGTATGAAACATAAATTCTTGTAAAACTAGGATATGGACCTGACTTAGAATGTATCGTAGGAACCTTGTGTCATGTATTGATAAACAGGACTGGATAGTATGGAAAGGATTATCAGGTGTTTAACTTGTCTTGTATTGTCTTTGAATGAGATAATCCCTATGATCATGTTGTGTGCATTAAGCTAGGCATACTTGCTTGTCTTGATCTATTCTCGTGTTAACACCACTTTGTTTTATTGCATATCATGGCCATTTGCAGATTGGGGTTTATTGATGGGCCGGTTACTCATACATCGGGGTGGGCAGTCGGCTTTGGACGGCATCTATGGCGTTGAATAGCTGGGAGTGGGCTAAGACCGTGCTGCTATTCCTAGGACTGAGAGCTAGGATCCCACTGGAGCTGGACTTTGGTATCAGTAGTTTGGTCTAGATTGTTACTGATACCCCAGGAGGTGGCTTGGACATCCTCAGAGTCTCCCTCTTATTTCTTGCATTGCATTGTTTGGATAGTGGTTATTGCTAGATGATGTTAGTATTTATGTCATTGTCTCACACGATTATTATTCATGCTTTATGCCTGGCTCTATTTTTCTTATATTCACATGATATTACACTTGTCATTATTCTATACTTGATGAATGCCATGCCAGTTATACTATGTTTATCTATTGCTCAACATGTCGTTGACTCTGTTCCTTGGTGTGTAGACACTCCAGGTGACTACTATTATGAGGAGCAAGCAGGCGAGGAGATCCCAAAGGATCTCCAACCAGCTAAGGAGGATCCGGAGTGGCATGCCGATGATGCAGAGTAGCATCATTGATCCTGGCACGAGAGAGATTCATGGGGACTTCATTTAGATTTTATTCATTCTTTATTAGTTCTCGTTGGACCTTCCACTTTATTGACATCATTTTGTTGTTTTTAATGGCCTTGATTATTGGGTTGGCCATTGTAAAAAAACTTAATACTTTGTGTAGTTTTATTTTTATTCATTTGAAACTTAACATTTAATGAGATTCATCATTCCATTGTCGATATTCCATATGCCTAATATTGTAGGAATTTTTGTAAATTTTTATTATACTTGAGGCTTGAAATATTATATCCTCACAGCGGACTTACGATCCTTGGGCCTAAATGACAAAATTTTTAATTAGTCCTAAATTCCACTCCCCGGATCCAGTTATTTCTCTAATTGGGTTCGGGGGACGTGACAAGTTTCTTTTCCAGCTCTTCAAAACTGGCTTGACATTGCTCTATCCAAACGAATGGCACATTTTTTAGGGTAAATTTGGTTAAAGGCGCTGCAATAGATGAAAATCCCTGCACAAACCTCCTATAGTAGCCCGCTGATCCCATAATACTTATGATTTTAGTCACATTCTTCAGCCTTTCCCAGCTAATAACTGCTTCTATCTTTGCTGGATTGACTGCTAGGTCTTCCTTGCAGATGATATGACCTAAAAATGCGACTTGTTCTAGCCAAAGTTTGCATTTTTCAACTTTGCATACAGCTGGTTGTCTCTTAAAAGATGCCATGATGTCCTCAGATGCTACTCATAGTCTACTCTAGACTTGGAATACAACGAATTATCGTCAATGAAAAAAACCGTGAACTAGTCTAAGTGTTGTGCAAAGATCTTGTTCATTAGAGCCAGGAACATTGCCATTCGTTAGTCCGAAGGGGATCACTAGAAATTCATAGTGCCCATATCTAGTCCGAAAAGATGTCTTCGGCATATCTGACTGCCTAACTCTCAGCTGATGGTACTTGGATATCAAGTCAATCTTTGAAAAATACACTGCTCCTTGCAATCCATCAAACAACTCGTCTATCCTTGGCAATGACTATTTGTTTTTTATGGTCACTTAGTTCAGTATTCTGTAGTCAATGAACATTCTCAAGCTACCATCTTTTTTCTTGACAAACAAAATGGGGCTCCCCATGGTGAGATGCTCGGTCTAACAAAACCTTTCTATAATAATACTTACAATCGTGCTTTTAATTCCCCCAATTTTGCCAGAACCATTCGGTAAGGTGCAATAGAAATCGGAACAGTCCCGGGCATAAGCTCTATTGTGAAATCAATCTCCCTGATCGTGGCAATCCTGAAATTTTCTCCAGAAAAACATCTGTAAATTCACACACAATGGGGATTTAATTATAGTGACATGATTGGTATCAGAGCGAAATGCGTCTTAAGCAATTTAAAGAAACTAGAAATGCAGGAATGTAGCGAGGATTCGATAGAGTTAGGTACTGTTTGGCATGTCTACCTGGAGGGTCTATTTCACTTAATTATGATTTAAATAGATATTAGACTATTTGGAAAACATAGAAGTTCACACATAATTGAATTATAATTAAGATAAATTTCCTCAGTTTGAAAAAAGAGCACATGGGACAATATTTCAATCAAAGTTCGGAAGTCTTAAGTGGGTAGAGAACGTTCCGTCACTTGGTTACAAGTTTACCTATATTTATATCACCTAATGACAAGTTTACCCATATTTATTTCACCTAATGACACTCTTGCCCACGTACTGAGTATATAACCAAGAACCTCTCTTCCCTACGAAAATCCCAACCCATCTTCTCATCTTCCCGGCAACCACGAAAGCACCTTCACCATTGAGGTATTTCTCTCTCTCTCTCCCCCCTCTCTCTCCCCATGTGTGTCAACAAAATCGTTGTTGGCTTTCTTTTGTGTTAGGCTGGTTACAATCAAGTGGGTTGTGTTTTTGTCTTTGTTTTAGTTTGCAGGTTTATGTGGGTGTTGAATGTGGTGGAGATGATGAGAGGTGTGGGATGTGTTGTCTTGAAGTTTTTGGATTGGGTTCAATGGTCTGGATGGGTGGTGCAACAGATGGAGATAGGTGAAAACAAGCGTAGGGAACATATAGTGGTCGGTGGGTAGATTGAGTGAGAGAAGTTACTGTTTTTAGGAATAACAGGGATTATGAAAACAGGTTGCATTCAATGAACTAATGATGGGATGGGGAGAAAGACATGTTGTGAATGAACTAATGGACTATGTTTCATAGCAGATGATCTATCTAGAGTAAATGCATAAAGATCTGGGTGTTTTTAAGTTCTAGGGGCCTTACCTCACTTGTGTTTAAACCTCGCCGTGTGTAGCATTCCGTGTTGATTTTCTACATGCAAGTTACATGAGAGAGAGAGAGAGAGAGAGAGATTGGAGGTTTTGGTTATGGCTTGGGTTTGCTGTGTGTGAGGGAGATAGAGAGAGGAGATTGGAAGTTTTGGCCAAGAGCCTGGGTTGTGTGGACTTCGTTTTCACATCAACCCACTTCATCCTACAACCAAACACACCACAACATCGTCTCTCATCTCCTTCTTGCCAACCAAACCAAGCGAGCATAACAGACACTCATCGTCATCTATCCACAACAACCTTCTCCACCCAATCTATACATTCATTACACCTCCACTACACAACAACCTGCAAAACAAATAACCCGCCATTCTCATACTGCCCAACACCTTCTCTATCCTCCCATCAAAATATACCCATAGTTCCCCACCATAAATCACCGACAACTTGACCCAGGCCCACCTTTTCATCTTCTATGATCAACCATCACTTCACTTGCACCCATGACTTACAGTACCCAAACCAAGCCCACTTGTATCACAGCCAAGTCCCACCTCTCACCATCCAAACCCATATCACACATCCCATCCATATGGTGTCCCTCCCAATCAACAACACTAATAATATATATATATATATATATGCCAAATTTTGTTTTGAAGTTGGTCATGAATGGCAGTCCACCAAATATGGTTGCTAATTTCTTCACTACTTTATCTTTCAACTGAGGAAGGTTTTACATATATTTTCCAACAAATATTCTTCTCAGCTAATGAATGAATGAGAGGGTTGCATGGTGTTCCATGGTGCTATACAATATTGTGAACTTGATCTGGATTGTCTGGGTCATCTTTGATGGTGGAAGTTGTTGGATATGAACCTTACCACTCAATTATTATATAACTTTTGATTCACGTTGGTTAGAGAGATTGCATTTGATGGACCCGGCTTTTTGTGTTTTCCACCCTCACCTCCGTCCCGGGGCTACCGAAAGGCTGGCGGGGTGGAAAGGAAAAGCACGAGCATCAACATTTTTGTACTGGTATGCCAGATTTTCTATTCTACTTGGATTTATAAATGGCGATCCGGAGATCGACCTTCACAAGTAGAAAGGAAATCAATCTTTTTTCTAACTTTCCAAATTACACATATATTTAAGAAAAGAGATAAGATTTTTTGAATGCCGTAGGATGCGATTTTTACTTGTTTTGCCGTGAAAGGCGATTATTTTGCCGTAAAAGGTATTTTTGCCGTAAAAGGCGGTTTTTGCCGTGAAAGGCAATTTTTACCATGGAAGGCGATTTACAAATCTCATCAATAATGAAAGACAAGAGTTTTGAATTTTTTGTCTTTTTGAAAAAATATAAAATACAATAGAAAAGTAAGAAAAGGAATCTGACTACTCAGGAGATTGCGGGGACTCATTCAGATCGACGGTCGCAAGTCATGTATGGACTTTGCCATCATCTTTCAGATGAGAACATATGATGCTTGATTTCTTTTGGCTTGGCTTGAACCTTAGTTTTTTAGGAAATAAAGACCAAGGGGAGGTCTTATATCCAATAAAAATCAGAGTAGACGGGCTGAAAAGCCACGTTTAGGCCATTTTGGATAGAAGAAGAGAGAGCCTTGCCTTGGGGGGGTGGCCCCCCAAGGGACTTTGATCACCTTATGGTGTTTGCTGCAGCAGAGCTTCTTCAAAGTAGCAGAGCTTCGGGACTTCTCTCTCTATGTGTGTGGCTCTTGGATTCTGCCTTTTTTTCTTCTTGGAATGACCCCCTTTTTATAGGCTTTTGGTAGCCTTGGGGTGGGTTTATGAGCATTGATGGCATGATGGCATTGATGCCCCATGATGGGAGGAGTTATAAGTTTTTAATTCTTTTATTTTGCAACTCTTTTTTCTTGGCTTTTGATTGGCTGATGGAGAATGATGGGCATTTAATCGCCTTTAATCTCCATGATGAGAGGAATTTCATGGTTTTAATGCCATGATTGATTTGATTTGTAACTCCTCTTTGCTTGCTTCTGATTGGGCCGTCCAAAATAATGGGTTAATGACCGTATTAAGTTGTCAAAAAAAAAGGGTCAATTAATAGCATTAAGTGGTCGCCAGGGTAATTGAAAAGTCGCGGGCCATACCGCATCTTTTGGAATTCTTCTTGTGATGATCGCTGATGGATCCACATGTTGTTCGATGTCGGATGGCGATGCAATTTCAGACATTGATTGATACCAGTGGGCTAGTAACAACTTTTCTATCGATTTCTTGATCGGTTGGACAAAAAGTGCGTTTTCTTGGTTGGCGATCTTGAAGCGATCAATGACGATTTCATGCTTTTGATGGTGGGTCTGTGATGTTGGTGAAGATCAATTGATTTCGAGCACCAAAAATCAGATTTTCGGAAAACCACAGGGGCTGGAGTTCTCAAAACACGGAAAGGGACTAGAAAATGGTCACTCGGCAAAAATTCGGCGACCTAGATTTCCAGGGTCGCCGGTAACCATGGGGGATTTTCCCCTTTTGGTTGTCGTCTTTCGGCCTTTCTCCGATTTTCGATTCTTTTTTTCTCCGATATTTTTCTGACATTTTTGTACATATTTTGGCTTGATTTCCCTGTAGAAAATTTGACGAGAAGCCTTGCATATCGGAGAGCAAAGTTTCCGATTTTTCGGGAAAGCCGCAGTCTTTGTCGCGCAGAGCTGCTCATTTGCGGTTAGAAGTGAAACCAGGTTAAACGATGTCAGAATGACCTGGAATTTGAGGTGAAGCTTCCTGAGTAGTAGATAAGACCAACCATAGGCTTTTGTTTGAGTTTTGGAGCCCTGCGGGGTCCCGTCGCCAGTAGACTTGGTTTTGCCGCGAGGAAGATGTCGTACTTTAATGTGTGGTCAATTGATGTTTGATTGACTTGAAATTTGACAAGGAGCCTATTGGAGTCATTTTGAGACGATCCATTAACTCTGATTTGGATGTCATGGTCCCGGGAAGCTTTGCCGTTGGGAGGCTTAATTTTGTTTCCGAGTGTCAAAGTTGGGTCAAACGTCGTCAGAATGACTTGAAATTTGACGTGTAGCCCTTTGCAAACATGTTGAAGTCACCCATGTGTTCTATTTGATGAGTGATGGCCTCGGTGGTTCTCGCTGCCGAGAGGTTTGATTTTACTGTTTGAAGGTTGATGGAGGGTCAAACGTTGTCGGTTTGACTTGAAATTTGACACAGAGCCTTTTGGAGGTATTTTGAGACATCTATAGGCTTTAATCGAAGTTTTGATGTCTTCAACACTGTCGCCGCCGGGAGAGTTGATTTTGCTGCGGTTATTTCCTTTTTGGGTCAAATGATGTCGGAATGGCCTGAAACTTGATGTAGAGCCTCCTAGTGGCGTTTTGAGGCCAGCTGTGTGCTCTGTTTTGTGTGTTAGGGTCTCTAGCTTCACCACAGCCCGGAGCTCCTGCTCAGCTATTGGAGGAGTGAAGTTAGGCCAAATGATATTGAAATGGCCCGAAACTTCATGTATACCCCTCTTTTGGCTGTTTTGAAGGATCTTGTCATTTTTGTTTGATTCTGACAAGATTTGATGCTTGAAGTAGCATTGCCTGTTTGTAGTAGGATGTGGCTTCATGTAGCTTCTTGATGTTGAGGAGGCAAAGTGACTTTTTTTGGTGTCAACAAATGCCCCCTTGAGGTACAGCGACGAGTTGCATAGCTTTTGGAGTCGATGTGCCTCGAAGAGAACTTTAAAGGAGAGCTTCTGACTTGACTAAGAGTCTTTGAGCAGTTTTTTTTTTTTTTTTTTTTTTTTCTTTGTAACCTTTTGAGTTTCCAAGGGGATTTTGTGGTAGTGAGAGGAATCACGTACCATCTCAAGGCAAAGTTTTGAATATGACATTTGGATTTTGGATTTTCTTTTTGTCCTTGTGAACCTAAGGGCTTTATATGGCACATTAGGCGGTCAAGAAAGGTTTTTTTGGTTTTTGTTTTTGACCTTGTGACCTAATAGGCTGTAGGTGGCAGGTTAGGGGGCTGGGGTTTGATTTTTTATTTTGACCTTGTTACCCATCAAGCTGTATGTGGCAAGTTGGGGGGTTAGACTTGGTTTTGACGTTGTAACCTAATAAGCTGTATGTGGCGAGCTAAGGGGATAGGATTTGTTTTTGGTTTTGGCATTGTGACAAAGGTTTGGTTTTTTGTGGAATGTCAATTTCAAGATTTTGGCTTAATTTGGTTCATGAGGCTGGATGGTTTGGATTTTTGGAAACTCATGAGGCTTGAATTTTTTTTTGTGGTCCAATCAACTCAAAAGAGGCATGGACCCATTTTGTATACTCTTGGTAAGAGGGATTTTTTTTCTTTGATTAAAAGTCTCTTTTAGTACCTAGGTGGTCAAATCTGGCTCATGCGGGCTAACCCATGGGACCTGAAGCTTTAGAGATGGCTTAGATCTCATGTGGTGTCATTTTGTAGAGAATATATAAAAATATCTCTTTTGGATAGAGAATATCTAAAAATATCCTTACTTGGAGAGAATCTCTTAAGTTTCCTTGTTTGTAGGAGAGATTTTCTCAAAGAATCTTCTCTTTGGGAGAAAATATCTCAAATCTCTTTTCTTTAGGGAAAGTTGCTAATATTTAGCACTTACCTCCTAGCTTTTCTCCTTGTTTCTTCTTTTGGTTTGCTCTCTTCTATAAAAGCAAGGGGAGATTGGATCTTTGCTTCATTGCTTTCTTTTTGCAAGAGTCTTCAAGAGTGCTCCAAGATCAAGAACTCCTCTTCTTCTTTAAGGATCTTCAAGCTTTTTCTTCTTCTTCTCCATTAATGGCTTCAAGTAAGTCTTCTTTTTCAAGAAAACTCCATTGTAGAAAAGTTTTTCTCTCCTTTTTTTTCTTTTTTTTTTATGTTCAGTACGTTTTTTCTTCTCTATTTTTCTCACGTGCTTCTTTTTTTTTTCACACATTTTTTTTTGTGGGGTTTCTCTTCTCTTCGTTTTTTTTTTTTTTGCTCACCATGATAGTGCGGTTTATGCAATTCAAGATGTTCATGCATTTTTTTTATGCATCAAACAAAAGGCTAGGATTTCTAGGTCAAATCAACATGAATTTTGACTTGGACAGAGTTTGATTGATTTTGACCAAGTTGGGTTGAAATTGGTCAAACTTTGTTCAAGGTTTCCTAACATCTAATGCAAGATAAGAAATTTCTGTGCATGATTTTTGTAGTTTGGATTGGGAGAATGATATGATTGCGCATACCTGGAAATTTTTTGCAAGTTTTGGGATTCAGAGCTCACAATAATGTTGAACCCTTTCCTATTCTTGCGGAGATTTGAGAAGACTAGCTCGATCTTGCAGCAATGTGTGAGTTTGAGTCTTCTTTGAGAATCCTCCATTGACTATGAGCTCGCAGTGATGTTGAGCCCAAGCTTCTTATCTTTTTCGGGGTGACTCCCTTTTCTTTGGAATTGCCCCGGAACCATGTCAAAATTTCGCTAGAATTTTTTTTAGCAAAATTCTGTCATTTTGAATTTTTTTTTTCATCCTTTTGCACGTAGTTCCTCCTGAACAAGTAAGGGTAAGGGGCCTGTTACGGATATACCTCGCCGGTCTACCAGATCTTCTAATGCGGCCGAACAGCAGGCCTGGGAGAAGGTCCGGTATATTGAGAAGAACTTGGAAGAGTGTGACTCCCTCAACCGTGATGAGATGAGACAGCGATTGATCGCTCTCAAGGATGAGGAATTCTACAAGATTTGGTAAGCAGCTGTCCTTGGGTCACGGACGATCAGAGCATTGTGCCCAAGCCTACCTTCTTCTTTGGTGATGCAGTCCCTAACGACTTGAGATATCAAAGAAGATCTTTTTAGTTCTCTTACACGGTGGATGGTGATTGGAGAACTATTTCTACCTGGTCGATCTTTGATCGTACCATATCGATCATGAGTCTTTCTCCCATATGCCCTAGGAGGGAAGATCCTCCAAGTTGGTTGAAGCGGACTAATGTGATCAAGATCGGGGTTTTTGTCGGTGGCCCTTCCGGATATGGAGAGAAGTCGCCTGTCCGTATGGACATGTTGATGCCAGCCAGTGGCTACCAAGGTTCTGATCATCCGTCGGTCGATTTAAGACCGGTGGGCCTTGGCATTTTCCGAGGTGACGGCAGCAATTGAGTGAAGTCTTTTCGACTTCGTGGCTGTTTCAGTGCTGACTCAAGCTGGGAATCATGGACTAATCAGACCCTGAAGGTTGGTGGGGCCATTCTGAAGGAGGCCGAGATTTTTGACGCGGTTCGCTCTTTTCGGCAAACCTTGGTTTTCTCCGATGAAGCCTTCATAGCCATGTTGGAATCATTCCTTCCATAAACCTATACCTTTATTGTTACGAGTGGTGAGTTTGGTTTTTCTTTGAAGGAATTGAGCGCCATCACCTGGCTGCCTATCCTCGGCAAACTTTATGAGGAGTTCATGCCTATCGACAGCATCCTTGATGAGTAGTCTGAGGAGTTCAGGCGTCTGTACTTTCAGCTTGTCACCTTCTATGACTTTTTGAAGGAGAAAGAGGGCTCAAAAGTCAGGTACAGCAGTTGGAAGAGTTGTACCTCCAACTTTTTTGACAGCAGCGAGTCATCTAATAGTATGGCCTAGGATGCTAGGGCTAAAAACCCGGCTTTGAAGAAGATCTCCGTCAAGTGAGAAGATTTGAAGAAATCTTCGCAAGCACATACGCCATTTATCCTGACATTGCACTGCGGAGAGATCTTGCTGTTTACCTCACCTATTGGCTGGGTAAGGTTGTTTTTGCTGGAGGTGATAGAACGCATATCAGGCCGCATTGTATTTTTCCGGCTTGTCCGATAGCATTCGGAGAGTGGTTGGCTTTGGTGCCAGCTCTTTACTCCTATTTGTGTACCGAATTGTAGGCTACTGCTTTTCTGGTTCGGCTTGGACTCCCTATGAACAGGGTATCTTCAGCCCACATTTTTTATTCGTGGTATGTGTACCACTGTCCCGGCTTCCATCGATTGGGAGTTGCACAGGATGATGACCCTTTTATGATTCGATTGGCTAGAGGGACAGCCGTTTCCGAATCTCTTTTGTTTGCCCGTTTGAGGATCCGACGGTTTAGGGATGTCGAGATTGGGCAGTCTTCAGTAATGCTTTCTCTAGGTTTGTGGAAGAAGGCTTTTGATTTTGGTGTCTCCCGTGATTCCACCAGGGCAGGGTCAGGAAGACACTAGTCTCTGACAAACGCAGAAAAGAGGTGGCTTTTCAACATACGCGTTAGTACGATGGTATACCGTAGACATCTTTTTGTCAACATCTAACCGTATGTCCCCTAGCGTTTTACGCTGTAGTTGGGCTTCTCTCAAGGCGTTGTTGTAGCGCCTTAGAGCATGGTGAAGCGTTTTGGAGGTTTGTAGGATGGGAGGAATGCATGGGCCTTTTACAGTGCGGAGGACAGCACCACCATGATTTCCTATCTTGAGTTGCTCACTTTCCGAACTGCTGGCTTTACGAAATGGTTGGCAGAGAGCTTTTCAATGTACTGGGGGCTTTTCAAGAAGGAGCTCAATGTCAAGCAATCTTCTGGGAAAGGTCTTGGTAGATCAGATAGCGTCCGACGAGAGGAAGTTCTGGCTTTCCTTTCTGGAGAGAAGCATAAGGTATGCTTTCTTGGTAAACAAGATGTCATCAGATCAGGAGCTGTGGTCTTGAAACAGCTAAAGGAGGAGGCCGAGATCGACGCTTGGATGTAAGCGGAACGAACGAAGGCTTCTATGCTGGGAAAAGCAGATCATCAGGTGAGGAGTCAAGTAAAAGTCCTGACTTTGGCAGTGGGGCGGGCACTTCAAGCGAACCGACCTATAGAGGCAAGAGAAAGAGAGGGCAGCGCCGTAATAAGAGATGGCATGAAGACTCTCTTGAACTGGAAGTGCCCCTCACAATTGCTGAAAAGGTGTCAGGGGATGCTGGTGAGCCTCCGGAAAAGAGGAGTTGAGAAGAAGAGACCGTTGGTGAAGGTATGATATTTCCTCTTTCTTTTTCCGTTTCTTTCATTGAGATTTCCTTGTTTTGATTTGCCTCTTCCCCTCTTTTTTAGCAGAGGGTGAGGACTTGGTGATGCCTGAGGTTTCGACCGATGAGGCAGTGATGAATCAGATTGTGGCATCTGAAGAAGGGCCAAGAGACTTTGGAGTAGTTCCAGAACCTTCGCCAGGTATGATTTTCTTTTGCATTTACTTCTTTTTGTTTTTCTTTGCCGCCATCCGTTGACATATACTTTTTTCTTGCCAGTTGACTTGTCAGAGGATTCTGACGACTTTGAGCCATCCATGGATGCAACCTTTGACGATGCTTCGGATGAGCTCATGGAGGCAGAAAGTATTCCGCCGGTCGTCGAAGAAGGTATTTGTAGTAATAACCCTAATGATAATGGGTTTTTCAACATGATCATATTCATACCTTTTTTATTGTGTTTTGTTGGTAGGTTGTGAGGTAACAGGAGAGGTTCCTCCGTCTTCCTTAGGGCCAGAGCAGGGAATGCCTGTAGCTGAGCCAGAAGTAAGGACTTCTTCTACCAGTTTTAATGCGGTAGGGGTGAAGTCTTCTGAGGAGATTCCTTCGCCAATGTCTTCTATTGGAAAGAGCTTGATGATTACTCCTCCGATAAGGCATGACACGGGCAGTCGACCGATTGAGAGGGGTGAGTCTTCATCCGGGCCGTCTCTTCAGTATGCGAAGAAAGTGTTGAAGAGCGTCTTGAGCTCATGGGTCGAAACTCTCTCTTCTAGCCACTTGGAAGTTGGTTCGGCATGGTCAAGCATGTACAGGACATTCTTGCTGAGAGCAAAGAGGTCGGTCTGGACATAGCAAGTGCAAAGGCTTTTGTTGATGAAGTCATAGCTTTGGGCAACAAATGGACTGAGACCAAGAGCTTCGCAAATGGTGACTTCTTCCATGAGATGTTTTTGAAGCCTTCCGGTGAGGTCAAATTTGAGCTGAATGAGATCTCGCGGACTCAGAAGCAGTTCGTTCGGGAAAGGAACATCACCGAGTTGGCTATCATTGAGCTAACACAAGACCTACATCGTCTTGATAGGGAGGTCATTGAGGCGAGGTAGCGTCTTGAGCTATTGGAGGAACAAGCGGCTGCCAAATGGATCGCCATTGTGGAAGCTCGTGCTAGAGAGGGGATTTTGGTTCGCCAGGTTAAGGAAGCTGACAGCAATCTCCGGAGGAAGACTCAGGAATATGAGCAATGGCAGATTCTCTGGGAAGAACTTCCTCATGCTGCAGATGGGTCGTGGCATTTGTCGCATTTTATGGAAGGCTTTTGAAAAGAGTGGCTTGGAAGCTTTAGAGGCTAAGGCCAAGAGTTTGTTTAAGGAGTTGAATCTTTGGTTGAAGACCATGTTTAGGCTAAGCTCCTAATTTTTTGTAATAAACTCTTTTCTTCTTTTCTTTAGTGCCTCCATGTAAAAACATTTTTGGTACTCTATATATTTTTTACTCAAATTCTTTTTGATGAAAATAAGAAAAATTTGGATGAGAATGTTTGTTTGAAAATTTGATCAAAAGGTTCTCATTTTGTGAAAATCTCTTGTCAAAGAATTGTTTTGGCATGAAAGCCAGATTTTGTTGCAAAAACCTGGGTTTTTTTTATGGCTTGAAAGCCGAATTTTGAGATGGCATGAAAGTCTGAATTTGTGGCGTAAAAGCCAAATTTTGGGTTTATGGCATGAGAGCAAAAATTTTGGTTTATGGCGTGAAAGCCAAAATTTTGTGGCATGAAAGTCGGTTTTATTTTGTTTCATGGAAGTCGAAGTTTGTTTTTGGCATAGGAGCTGAAATTTGTTTTTGGCATGGGAGCCGAAATTTGTTTTTGGCATGGGAGCCAGATTTTTGTTTTTGGCATGGAAGCCGAAATTTGTTTTGGCATGGGAGCCGGATTTTTGTTTTTGGCATGGAAGCCGAAATTTGTTTTTGGCATGAAAGCCAGATTTTTTGAAAATCAAGTTTTGTTTTGTTGGCGTGGAAGCCAAATTTTTAGATTTTTGGCATAAAAGCCGGGTTTCTTGGCATTTATATCTGATTTTGTGGCGTTGATAGCCGATTTTGGCATGAGAGCTGGGTTTTTGGCATTTATAGTGGATTTTGTGGCGTTGATAGCTGATTTTGTGGCATTGATAGCCGGTTTTGGCGTGAAAGACAGGTTTTTTGGCGTTGGTAGCCTTTTTTTTTTTTTTTTTTTGTATTTATAGCCGATTTTGGCGTAAGAGCCGGTTTTTGGGGTAGAGCCGCGTTTTTTTGGCATTTATAGCCGATTTTGGCGTGAGAGCTGGTTTTTTTTTTTTTTTTTTTTACATTTATAGCCGATTTTGGTTTTAAAAAATACAAGTATCGAATAAAAGTCGTTTCCCTGCTGAATGGTCTTGTAAGTATCGATGGAATGTCGCCTCCTTGCTCATTCGGTTGCGAGTATCGATGGAATGTCGCCACCTCGCGGATTGGGGTGTAAGTATCAACTAAGCGTCGCTTCCTTGCTTTTCAAAAAATTTTGTTTTGCGGGTACTGAGTTGGTGTCATTTCCCCACGATTTTTGAAATTTGGGTTGTGGATATCAACTGGAATGTTGCGTCTCCATAATTTTTTGAAATTTTGCAAGTATCGATGCGGTGTCGCTTCCTTGCGATTTTGAGGTTCTAAAAGTATCGAATGGGGTTCGCATCCTTCCGATTTTTAGGTTTTGAGAGTATCGACTGGGTGTCGTTTCCCCGCAGTTTTTTGAAAAACTAGTTTTTGTTTAAAGACACGAGGGTTATAAATTTTGACTCAAAACCATCTTTTGTGGTAAAAGCTAGAACAGACTAGGGTGGAAATCCCTGAGTCCTGATTTTTATTTCAAACCATGAATTTTGGGTTTAAGGGTCGAAAATTTTGGTCAAGTTCGGGAAGAAGCTCCTAAACTTGGATTTTTGGATGTTTTTTTTAACAATGAAACTATGAAAGTAAGCATTGTTTTGAGATTTTTTTTTTTTTTTAGAAATTTCAACGTAAAGATGAAAATTTCAAAAGGAGTAGGTTTGACGAGCAAGTAGCTATGAATAGGTTTAGGCCGTGTAGGCGTCGCTCTGACCCAGTGTCGGAAGTTTTCAAGGGTATTACCATTTTAAGAACTTGCAGTTGATGGGCAGCATACATCTGTCTCCCTCCATATTTAAAAGAGCGTATGCGCCGTTGGAGAAGACTTTGTTGATGATGAAGGGTCCCTCCCATTTTGGTTCGAACTTGCCTCTGGATTTGTGGGCGAAGACCATTGGCTTTTTTACTGTAAGAACCAAGTCTCCCTTTTTGTAAGCGTGTTGCCTGACTTTTTTGTCGAAAGATCCTGCCATGCGTGCTTGGTAAAGCTCAATGCTTTGTAGAGCTTCTAGCTGTCTCTCATCGAGATTATCCAGCTCTTAGAGTCTTAATTTGACATTGCTTTCTTGCGTCATGTCATTTTGCAAAAATACCTTTAAGGAAGGAATTTGTATTTCCAAAGGGACAACAGCTTCGCATCCATAAACCAATGAGAATGGTGTGCTATGGGTTGGTCCTCGAACGGTGGTTCGATACGCCCATAAAGCTTCTGGTAGTTTGTCACCCCATTCTCTTTTGTGACTAAAGACCATTTTCTTGAGAATTTACAGAGTGTTTTGTTGAAGGCTTCTGCTAGTCCGTTCGGTGTTGGATTATATGGAGTCGAAGGACAACTTTGAATTTTGTACTTGTCGCAAAACTTGTAGAATTTGTGATCCCAGAACTATGGTCCGTTATCATGGATGAATCTTTTAGGTATGCTGAAGCGACAAATAATGTTAGTGTGCAAGAACTGAAGGACTGATGAGGTCTTCATTTCACTGAGAGCAAATGCTTCTGACCACTTGGAGAAATAATCCGTGATGGTCCCGGCTTTCGTTTCCACT
Organism: Umbellularia californica; assembly: GCA_028538565.1. NCBI lineage: Eukaryota > Viridiplantae > Streptophyta > Magnoliopsida > Laurales > Lauraceae > Umbellularia > Umbellularia californica. The sequence continues at coordinate 32,388,284 of JAPQWN010000002.1, forward strand.
CTCTCCTCTGCTCGTCCTGGGGCTACCGAAAGGCGGGCAAAGTGGAAGGAAGTGGGTATCGACATTTTTATACGGGTATGCTAGATTTTTTATTCTACTCGAAATTTAGAAATGGTGATCCGAAGATCCACGTTCACAAGTTGAAAAGGAAATCAATCTTTTTTCTAACTTTACATTGCATAAATATTTAAGAAAAGAGAAAAGTTTTTCTTTGAATGCCATAGGAGGTGATTTTTTTGTTTGTTTGCCGTGAAAGACAGTTTTACGGTAAAAAGCAATGTTTGCCGTGAAAGGCGTTGTTTGCTGTGAAAGGCGATTTTCCTGCGAAAGGCGATTTACAAATCTCATCAATAGTGAAAGACAAGAATTGTGATTTTTTTGTCTCTTCAAAAAATACAAAATACAATAGAAAAGTAAGAAAAATAATTCTGACTTCTCAGAAGATTGCGGAAACATGTTCAGATCGATAGTCGCAAGTCATGTATGGACTTCGCCATCGTCTTTCAGATGAGAATATGATACTTTGATTCTTTCGGCTTGGCTTGGACCTCAGATTTTTAGAGGATAAAGACCAAGGGGAGGTCCTATATCCAATAAAAAATGGAGTAAATGGGCTAAAAAGCCGCATTTAAGCCATGTTGAATAGAAAGAGAGAGCTTTGCCTTGGGGGGTGGCCCCCCAAGGGACTTCAATCACCTTGTGGTGTTTTTTACAGCAGAGTTTCTTCAAAGAAGGAATGCTTGTTGGTGCAGAGATTTCTTTGAGAATTCTTCGGGATTTTTCTTAGATTTTTTCTGGACCCTTCTTCTTGGAATGACCCCCCTTTTATAGGCTTTTGGTGGCCATAAGGTGGGTTTATGAGCATTGATGGAATTGATGCTCCAGAATGGGAGGAGTTACAAGTTTTTATTTCTTGATTTTGTAACTCCTTTTTCCTTGATTATGATTGGCCGATGGAGAATGATGGGCATTTAATCACCTTTAATCTCCATGATGATGGGAGTTTCATGATTTATTGCCATGATTACTTGGACTTGTAACTCTTTTTTTCCTTGAGTCTGATTGGGCTGTCCAAAATAATGAGTTAATGACCGCATTAACTTGCTATGAAATGGGTCATTTAACTTCATTAATTGTTTGCCAGGGCGCTGAAGAGTCACGGGCTGTACCGCGTCTTTTGGAATTCTTTTTGCGATGATCGCCAATGGATCCACATGTTATTTGATGTCGGATGGCGATGCAACTTTATATATTGATTAATACCAGTGGGCCGGTAACATCTGTCCTGTCGATTTCTTGATCGGTCGGGTAGAAAGTGTACTTTCTTGGTTGGCTGGTATGCGATTTTGAAGCGTGCAATGATGATCACATGCTCTTGATGGTAGATCCGAGATGTTGGTAGATCAGCTGATTTCAAGCATCAAGAATCAGATTTTCGGAAAACCACAGGGGTTGGAATTCTCGAAGCGCGAAAAGGGTCGAAAAAAGGGCTTTCTGGCGTAAATCCGGCGACCTGGATTTCCAAGGTCGCCGCCGGCGTCCATGTGGATTTTTCCCTTTTCGGTTGCCGTTTCTCTGCCGTTTTTCGATCTTTTTTGTTTCTTTTTTCTCATGTATTTTTCTTGACATCTTTCCTCATTTATTGGCTTGATTCTCCTGAAGAAAACTTGACGAGAAGCCGTGCAAACCGGAGCACAAAGTTTCCTATTTTTTTGGAAAAGCTGAAGACTTTGTAGCCGATTTTCCGTCAAGAGTCAAAACTAGGTCAAACGATGTCGGAATGATCCAAAATTTGAGGTGAAGCCTTCTGAGCAGTGGATAGGACGAACCATGGGCTTTTGTTTGAGTTTTGAAGCCGTTTGGGGTCCTGTCGTTGCTAGACTTGATTTTGCCGCGAAGAAGGTGTCGAGCTTTGATATACGGTCAATCGATGTCTAATTGACCTGAAATTTGACAGGGAGCCTATTGGAGTCATTTTGAGACGATCCATTAGCTCCGATTTGGATGTCATTGTTCTGGGAAGCTTCGCCGGCGGGAGGCTTGATTTTGTTTTCGAGAGTTAAAATCAGGTCAAACGTCGTCGGAATGACCTGAAATTCGATGTGTAGCCCTTTGGAAGCATGTTGAAGCCACCCATGTACTCTGTTTGATGAGTGATGGCCTTGGTGGTTCTCACTGCCGAAAGGCTTGACTTTACTGTTTGAGGGTTGATGGAGGGTCAAACGTTGTCGGTTTGACTTGAAATTTGACATGAAGACTTCTGGAGGTATTTTGAGACCATTTGTAGGCTTTGATCGAAGTTTTGATATCTTCGACGCTGTCGCCTGACTTCGTTGCGGCTATTTCCTTTTTAGGCCAAATAACGTCGGAATGGCCTGAAACTCGATGTAGAACCCCCTGGTGGCATTTTGAGGCCACCTGTGTGCTCTGTTTTGTATGTTAGGGTCTCTGGCTTCACCGCCGTCGGGAGCTCCTGTTCAGCTGCTGGAGGAGTGAAGTTAGGCCAAATGATGTTGAAATGACCCGAACCTTCATGTGTACCCGTCTTTTGACTGTTTTGAAAGATCTTGCAGGTTTTGTTTGATTTTGACAAGATCTGATGCTTGAAGCGACATTTCACCTGTGTGTGGTAGAATGCAGCTCCATGTGACTTTTTGATGTTGAGAATGTATGAAGAGGCAAAGTGACATTTTTGGTGTCAACAAATGCTCCCTCGGGTACAGCGATGAATAACTTTTATCGTCAATGTGCCATGAAGAGATCTTTGAAGGAGAGCTTTTTGATTTGACCAAGAGTCTTTGAGCATTTTTCTTTTGATAAGGTAAACTTTTGAGCTTCCAGGGGAATTTTGAGGCAGTGAGAACGATCATGTACCATCTCAGGGCAAAGATTTTGAAAATGACATTTGGATTTCCTTTTGACCTTGTGAACCTAAAGGATTTATGTGGTGCATTAGGCGGTTAAGAGGGTTTTTTTGGTTTTTTACCTTGTGACCTAACAAGTTGTATGTGGCGGGTTAGGGGGTCAGGTTCTGGATTTTGATTTTGACCTTGTGACCTAACAAGCTGTATGTGGCAAGTTAGGGGGTCGAGATTTGGTTTTTGGATTTTGGCCTTGTGACCTAACAAGCTGTATGTGGCAAGTTAGGGGACCATGGCTTGGTTTTTTTTTTTATCACTCTTTGGAATTATTTATGGTCCATTGGAGTGGTTTGAGTTTTTGTGAAATGTCAATTTCAAGGTTTTGGCTTAACTTGGTGCATGGGGTAGGATGGTTTGAATTTTTGGAAGCTCATGAGACTTGAATTTTTTTTTTTTTTTGTGGTCCAATCAACTCAAAAGAGGCATGGCAATCAACTCAAAAGAGGCATGGAACCATTTTTTGTATGCTCTTGGTAAAGGGATTTTTGACTAAAAGCCACTTTTAGTGCCTAGGTAGTCAAACCTGGCTCAATAGGCTAACCCATGGGACCTTAAGCTTTGAAGATGGCTTAATCTCATATGGTGTTATTTTTGTAAATAATATCTAAAAATATCTCTTTTGGGTAGAGAATATTTAAAAATATCTTTACTTGGAGATAATCTCTCAAGTTTCCTTGTTTTTAGGAGAGATTTTCTCAAAGTATCTTTCTTTGGGAGAGAATATCTCACATTCCCTTTCTTTTAGGAGAGAATTTCTTAAAGAATCATCTCTTTAGGAGAGAATATCTTAAATCTCCCTTCTTTTTTAGGAAGGTTGCTAATTTTTAGCATTTACCTCCTTGGTTTTCTCCTCCTTTCCTCTTTTGGTTTGCTCTCTTCTATAAGAGCATAGGAGGTTGGATCTCTTGCTCTTATTGCTTTCTTTTTTGCAAAAATCTTCAAGAGTGCTCCAGGATCAAGAACTTCTCTTCAAAGATCTTCAAGTTATCCTTCTTCTTCATCCATGGCTTCAAGTAAGTTTTCTTTCTTCACAAGAAATCCCATGTAGAAATAGAAAACTTTCATTTTCTTTCTTTGCTTTCCTTCTTTCTTTTTTTTTTCTTTCTTTTCCCCACATTTTTTTCTTCTCTTTTTTTATCCGTGCTCTTTTTTTTTGCACATTTTTTTTTCTCCGTACGGACCTGCCGTACTGCCACGTGGCAGTGGGCCACGACCTGTGGGCCAGCCCAGAAAATTTTTTGTGAAGAGGTTTCTCTCTCTTTTTTTTCTTTCCCTCTTTTTGCTCACCATCATAATGAGGTTATGCAATTTCAAGATGTTTATGCATTTTTTTTTATGTATCAGAAAACCATGATAAAGGCTAGAGTTTCTAGGTCAAGCCAACATGAATTTTGATTTGGACAAAGTTTGATTGATTTTAGCCAAGTTGGTTGGAATTGGTCAAACTTTGGTTAAGGTTTTCCTAGCATCTAATGCATGATGATTTTCTTTGATGCATGATTTTTAGTAAATTGATTTGGAAGCATGATGACGCATACCTAGAATCATTTGCAAGTATTGGGATTTGGAGCTCGCGGCAATATTGAGTCCTTTCTTAGTCTTGCGGGATTTTGAGGAGCTTTGCAAGTTTCGGAGTTTGGAGCTCGCATCAATGTTGAGCCCTTTTCCAATTTTGCAGAAATTTGATAAGACTGGCTTGATCTCGCAGCAATGTTTGAGTTCAAACCTTTTTTGAGAATCTTCCACTGACTATGAGCTTGCAGTGGTGTTGAGCTCATCTTCAAGCTCCCTATCTTTTTCGGGGTGTTTCCCTTTTCTTCGGAATTACCCCGGAACCATACCAAAATTTCGCTAGAATTTTTTTAGCAAAATTCTGTCATTTTGGTGATGATTGATCTTTTCTTTTCCATCCTTTGCATGTAGTTCCTCCAGGACGAACAAGGGCAAAGATCTTGTTACTGATGCACCTCGTCGTTCTGGCAGATCTTCTAATGTGGCCGTACAGCTGGCTTGAGAGAAGGTCCAGTACGTCGAGAGGAACTTGGAAGAGTGTGATTCCCTCAACCGTGATGAGGCGAGATAGCAGTTGATCGATTTCAAGGATGAGGAATTCTACAAGATTATGGTAAGCAGTGGTCCTTGGGTCATGGACGATCAGAACATCGTGCCCAAGCCTACCTTTTTCTTTGGTGACGCAGTCCCTGACGACTTGACATACCAAAGAAGATGTTTTCAGTTCTCTTATACGACAGATGGTGAGGAGAGAATTATTTCTACCCGGTCGACCTTTGATCGCACTATCTCGATCATGAGCCTTTCTCCCACATGCCCTAAGAGGGAAGATCCTCCGAGTTGGGTGAAGAGGACTAATGTGATCAAGACCTGGGTTTTTGTTGGCGGCTCTTCCAGTTATGCAGAGAAGTCGCCTGTCCGTATGGACATGTTGATGCCGGCCAATGGTTACCAAGGTTCGGATCATCATTCGGTCGATTTGAGACCGGTAGGCCTTGGCATTTTCAAGGGTGAAGGCAGTAATTGGGTGAAGCCTTTTCGACTTCGTGGCCGTTTCAGTGTTGACTCAAGCTGGGAATCGTGGACTGATCACATCTTGCAGATTGGTGGTGCCATTCTGAAGGAGGCTGAGATCTTCGACGCAGTCCATGTTTTTAGGGAGACCGTGATATTTTTCGATGAGGCCTTCATGGCCATGTTGGGGTCTTTCCTTCCACAAACCAATACCTTCATTATCATGAATGGTGAAATTGGTTTTTCTTTGAAGGAATTAAGTGCCATTACTGGGCTACCCATCCTTGGCAGACTGTATGAGGAGTGCATGCCTATCGACAGTGTCCTTGAGGAACAGTCTGAGAGTTTCGACTTTTGTACTTTCAGCTTGTCGCCTTCTATGATTTTTTGAAGGAGAAGGAGGGCTTGAAAGTCAAGTGCAGTAGTTGGAAGAGTTTTAGTTCTTCGTTTTCCAATTTCTTTGATAGAGAGATTTCCAACAGCATGACCCGGGAAGACAGAGCTAAGAATCCGGGTTCGAAGAAGACTTCTGTCATGCGGGGAGATTTGAAGAACTTCTTTAAGAGTACAAATGCCATTTGTCCTGACATTGCACTGCGGAGGGATCTCGCTGTTTGCCTCACTTACTGGCTTGGTGAGGCTGTTTTTGCTAGAGGAGATGGTACGCACATCAGGCCGCATTGCATTTTTCCAGCTTGTCAGATGGCGTTCGGAGAGCAGCTGGCTTTGGTACTTGCTCTTTACTCCTATTTATGTACCGAACTGCAGACTGCTGCTTTCTTTGTTCGGCTTGGGCTCCCCGTGAACAGGGTATTTTCAGCCCATATTTTCTATTCATGGTATGTATACCACTGCCCTAGCTTCCATCAGTTGGGTACTGCATAGGACGATGATCCATTCATGATTCAGCTAGCTAGAGGAGTAGTCGTTTCCGAATCTCTTTTGTCTGCCCGTTTGAGAATTCAACGGTTCAGGGATGTCGAGATTGGGTAGTCTTCAGTGAAGCTTTCTCCGGGTCTACGGAAGAAGGCTTTTGATTTTGGTGTCTCCTGTGATTCCACCAGGGCATGGTCGGGAAAGCACTATTCTTTGACCAACGTAGAGAAGAGGTGGCTTTTTAACATACGGGTTGGTAAAATGGTGTACCGTAGACATCTTTTTGTCGACATCCAGTCGTATGTCCCCTCATGTTTTGCGTTGTAGTTGGACTTCTCTCAAGGCATTGTTGGAGCACCTTCAAGCATGGTGAAGCGTTTTGGAGGTTTGCAGGATGGGAGGAATGCATGGGCCTTTTATAATGCTGAGGATACTACCGCCATGATTTCCTATCCTAAGTTGCCTACTTTCCGGACTGCTGGCTTCACGAAGTGGTTCGTGGAGAGCTTTTCAGTATACCGGGGGCTTTCCAAGAAGGAGCTTGATATAAAACAGTCTTCTTGGAAGGATCTTGGCAAATCAGATGGCGTCCGACGAGAGGAAGTTTTGGCTTCCCTTTCTTGCGAGAAGCATAAGATAGGCTTTCTTAATGAGCAGGACGCCATTAGATTTGAAGCTGTGCAAGAAGTTCCTGGTGAGGTCCTGAAACAGCTAGAGGAGGAGGAGGCCGAGATCGGCACTTGGATGCAAGCGGAGCGAATAAAGGCTTCCATGGAGTCTACTGGGAAAAGCAGACCATCCGGTGAGGACTCTAGTGAGAGACTTGATTTTGATAGTGGGGCAGGTTCTTTGAGCAGATTAACCCACAGAAATAAGAGGAAGAGAGGACAACGCCGTGATATGAGATGGAAGGAAAGTCCTCCTGATCTGAAAGTTCCTCTCACCATTGTTAAGGAGGCGTTTGGGGATGCTGACGAGCCTCCTGAGAAGAGGAGCTGAAAGAAGAGACCACTGATAATGGTATGATTCTCTTTCTTTCTGTTTATGCTTCTTTTCTCTTATAAAAGATTTTTGTTTTGATTCGCTGCTTTATTTTCTTTTGGCAGAGGACGATGATTTGGTGATGCCTGAGGTTTCGACTAATGAGTCGATGACAGATCCGGTTGTGGCATCTGAGGAAGAATCAAGGGTTTCTGGAATGGTTCCAGAATCTTCACCTGGTATGATATCTTTTGTTTTTCCTCCTTTTTTGTCTATGCTGTCATTTGCTAACATGTTGCTTTGTTTTCTTGTTAGATGACTTGCTAGAGGATTCTGACGACTTCGAGCCATCCATGGATGCAACCTTTGATGATGCTTCGGATGAGCTCATCGAGGCAGAAAGTATTCCGCTGGTCATCGAAGAAGGTATTTTGTAGTAATAATCTCGATATTGATTTTTGACAAAATCATATTCATACCTTTTTACCTTTTATTGATAGATTATGAAATAGCAGGAGAAGTTCCTCTATCTTCCTCAGGGCTAGAACAGGAGATACCTGTAGCCGATCCAGAAGTAGGGGCTTCTTCTACTAGTTTCAACACGGTAGGGGTTAAACCTCATGATGAGTCAACTTCTTCAATTGGAAAGAGCTTATTGATTACTCCTCCGATGGGGCATGACAAGGGCAGTCAGACGCCGGAGCATGGCGAATCCTCATCTGGGTCGTCTCTTCAGTATGCAAAGGTGTTGAAGAGCGTTTTGAGCTCATGGGTCGAGACTCTCTCTTCAGGTCACTTGGAAGCTAATTTCGGCATGATCAAACATGTGTAGGACATTTTTGTTGATAGCGAAGAAGTCGGTCTGGACATTGCAAGTGCCAAGGCTTTTGTTAATGAAGTCATTGCTTTAGGCAACAAGTGGACTGAGACCAAGAGCTTCCCAAATGGTGACTTTTTCAATAAGATGTTTTTGAAGCCTTCTAGTGAGGTCAAATCCAAAATGGATGAGATCTCGCGGACTCGGAAGCAGTTTGGTTGGGAGAGGAACGTCATTGAGCTGGCTATCATTGAGCTAACACATGACCTGCACCGTTTTGATAGGGAGGTCATCGAGGCCAGACAGCGTCTTGAGCTGCTGGAAGAACAAGCTGCTGCCAAATGGACTGCTATTGTGGAAGCTCGTGCTAAAGAAGGGACTCTTTTTTGCCAGGTCGAAAAGGCTGACATCAATCTCTGGAGGAAGACTCAAGAATATGAGCAATGGCAAATGCTTTGGGAAGAGCTTCCTTGAGCTGAAGATGGGTCGCGGCGTTCTGTAGCATTTATGGAAAGATTTTAAAGAAGCGTGGCCTAGAAGCTTTGGAGACTAAGGCCAAGAGTCTGCTTGAGGAGTTGAATTTTTGGTTGAAGACCATGTTAGACTAAGCTCTTAAGTTGTAACAAACTCATTTTCTTCTCTTTTTTTTGGTACTATATATTTTTTGTATTCCCTCCTTTCACTTAAATTATTTTTTGATGAAAACAAATTTAAGCAAGAGCTGAATGGGAATGTTTGTTTGAGAATTTGATCAAAATGTTGTCATTTTCTGAAAATCTTTTGTCAAAGGGTTGTTTTGGGCATAAAAGCTAGATTTTGTGGTGAAAGCTTGGTTTTTGATGGCTTGAAAGCTGAATTTTGGGATGGCATGGAAGTCGAATTTTGTGGCGTAAGAGCCAAAATTTGTTTGTGGCATCGAAGCTGAAGTTTTTGAGATGGCATGAAAGCCAAATTTTTGGAGATGGCATGAAAGCTGAAATTTTGAGATGGAATGAAAGCCGAATTTTAAGATGGCATGAAAGCCGAGTTTTAAGATGGCATGAAAGCCGAATTTTGAATTGGCATGAGAGCCAGGTTTTGTGGCATAGGAGCCGATTTTGTTTGTTAGCGTGAAAGCTAAACTTTTGAAGACCAAGTTTTGTTTTGTTGGCATGGAAGCCAATTTTTTTTATTTTTGGCATAAAAGCCGGGTTTTTTTGCAATTTATAGCCGGTTTTTATGGCGTTGATAGCAGGTTTTTGTGGCATTGATAGCCGATTTTGGCATGAGAGCTGGGTTTTGGTTTTTAAAAATGCAAGTATCAACTAAAAGTCGCCTTCCTGCTGAATGGTATTGCAAGTATCGATGGAATGTCGCCTCCTCGCGGATTGGGGTGCAAGTATCGACTGGACGTCCCTTCCTTGCTTTTTCAAAAAAATTGGTTTTGCGGGTATTGACTGAATGTCTCTTCCCTATGATTTTTTTGAAACTTGAGGTCTTTTTTTTTTTTTTTGAAATTTGGGTTGTGGATATCAATTGGAATGTTGCATCTCCACGATTTTTTGAATTTGAGGTTTTTTGAAATTTGGGTTGTTGATATCAATTGGAATGTTGCGTCTCCACGATTTTTTTTTTGAAATTTTGTAAGTATCGACAAGGTGTCACTTCCTTGCGATTTTGAAATTTTGGAAGTATCGAATAGGGTTCGCATCCTTCCGATTTTTGGGTTTTGCGAGTATCGACTGAGCGTCGCTTCCTCACTGTTTCAAAAAAAGCCATTTTTGTTTAAAGATACGAGGGTCGTAAATTTTGACTCAAAACAATTTTTTGGTTGTAAAAGTCGGGGCGGACTAGGGTGGAAATTCTTGAGTCCTGATTTTTGTTTCAAACAATGAATTTTGGGTTCAAGGATCATAAATTTTGGTCAAGTCCGGGAAGAGGCTCCTAAACTTGTTTTTTGGATTTGATTTTGTTTTTGAACAATGAAACGATGAAAGTAAGCATTGTTTAGAGAGTTTTTTTCTTATAGAAATTTCAACATAAGGATGAAAATTCCAAAAGGGATGGGTTCGATGAGCAAGTACCTAGGAATAAGCTTTGGCCATATAGGCATCGCTCTGACCCGTTGGAGGAAGTCTTTAAGGGTATTTTCGCTTTAAGAACTTGTCGATGATGGGCAGCATACATCTGTCACCCTCCATGTTTAGAAGAGCGTATCCACCATTGGAGAAGACTTTGTTAATGACGAAGGGTCCCTGCCATTTTGGTTCGAATTTGCCTTTGGATTTGTGGGCAAAAACTATCGGTATTTTTACTGCAAGGACCAAGTTACCCTTTTTGTAGGCGTGTTGCCTGACCTTCTTGTTGAAAGATCTTGCCATGCTTGCTTGGTATAACTCAATGCTTTGTAGAGCTTCAAGCCGTCTCTCATCAAGATTATCCAGCTCTTGGAGTCTCAATTTCACATTGCTTTCTTGCCTCATGTCATTTTGCAAAGATACCCTTAAGGAAGGAATTTGTACTTCCAAAGGGACGACAACTTCACATCTATAGACCAAGGAAAATGGTGTGTTATGGGTTGGTCCTCGAACGGTGATTCGATAGGCCCACAAAGCTTCTGGTAGTTTGTCACCCCAGTCTCTTTTGTGACTAGAGACCATTTCTTGAGAATTTTGCAGAGTGTCTTGTTGAAGGCTTCTGCTAGTCGGTTCGCTGCAGGATTATATGGAGTCGAAGGAAAACTTTGGATTTTGTACTTGTCGCAGAACCTATAGAATATGTGATCTCAGAATTGTGGTTCGTTATCATGGATGAATCTTTTAGGTATGCCGAAGCGACAAATAATGTTGGTGCACAAGAATTGAAGGACTGATGAGGTCTTCATTTTGCTGAGCGCAAATGCTTCTGACCACTTGGAGAAATAATCCGTAGCAGCGAAGATGAAGCGATGACCTTTGCTTGATGGGGGAGAAATAGGACCTATGATGTCCATACCCCAGGCTTCGAAAGACTATGAGATTGCTGTAGGATGTAGCTATTCTGGAGGTATGTGGACATAATCTCCATGAATTTGGCATTGTTGGCAGTGCTTAGCAAATTGCATTGTGTCAGCTACCATAGTAGGCCAATAATGACCTGACCTTTTTATCTGATCGTAGAGCTTAGGACCAGCCTGGTGGGCTCCACAAAGACCAGCATGTACTTCTTTGAGAGTTTCCTCGGCCTCTTGTTGTGACAAGCAACGTAGAAGTATTCCGTTGAAGGATTTTCTGTAAAGTGTTTTTGAAGGAATATCTAAATGAAAGTTTGGGGCTCGTTTTTGAATACTTACCCGTTCTTTTGGATTTTCAAGTAGGATTCCGAACATAATGTAATCAATGAACGATTCCCTCCAGTCGTCGATTGGAGGTTTGAGGATGGACATCCGACTTCCAACCACTTGGTGGCATTCAATAACTGCTTGGTGTGTGTTAAAAGGAGGGAGAATCCTTCTTTGACACATTGTGATTTGCATGTTTTCCCCTTTTTGGATTTCCATAGATGGAGTGAGTCCGGCAAGGGCATCTGTAAGGATGTTTTCACCTCTGAGGATGTGGGTGATGACAGATGTCAAACTTTTGTCGAAGCGATTGCGCCTTGTTGTAGTAAGGTAATAAATCGGGCTTCCTGACCTCAAATTTCTGATTCATCTGATTGACGATCAGTTGAGAGTCCCCAAAGACTTCTAGCACGGTGATGCCAGATTCGATGGCGAGTTCCAATCCTACAATCAGAGCTTGGTACTTAGCTGCATTGTTTGAACATGGTTCCAATAGTGAAAAAGCATGTGGAATCATGTATTTGTCGGGGCTAACAAAGAGGATGCCAATTCCAGATATCTTTTTCCTTTTTCATCTATCCTGGTTGCGCCGTCAAAGTACATGTCCTAGGAAGCATTTGATAAGGAAGTTTCCACGTTGTACACAGGTTCATCTGGGAGATCATCCCTGAGTAGAGAATCTTTAGGCAATGGGTGCTCTGCGAGAAAGTCTGCTAGAGGTTGGCCTTTGATTGCTTTTTGTGGTACATACCTAATATCAAACTGCAATAGAAGGATGGACCATTTTGCCAGTCGGGCATTGAGAGAACCTGCTTTTGTGCCAAGGACCTTTAAGAGCTTAATCGAAATCAGGTAGACTGCGTTGGACAGTAGGTAGTGACGTAGCTTTTATACGGCAAACATCACTACAAGGCAGTCTTTTTCGACTGGGGAGTAGCGATGCTCTGCACCTACCAACATGCGGCTAAGGTAATATAGAGCAGCTTCTTTTCCCTCGTCGTTTTCTTGTGTGAGTAGAGCACCTAAAGAATAGTCGAGAGCTCTTGTGTACAAGATAAATGGTCTTCCGGTTGTGAGGGCAGCCAACACTGGAGGTTTGGTCAGGTATGTTTTGATGTCTTGAAATTTGGTTTCACATTTAGCATCCCAAAAAAAATCTACACATTTCTTCATTAGGTGAGAGAATGGGCGGCACTTCCCTGATAGATTGGAGATGAACCATCGGATGTATGCCAACCTTCTTTGAAACCCTTTTAGTTCTCTTAGGATCCTTGGAGATGGCATTTCTAGGTTAGCCTTGACTTTGGTGGGGTCAAGTTCTATTCCGGCTTTCCAAACTATGAACCCTAGAAACTTACCCGATGAGACACCGAAGAAGCACTTTAGTTAATTCATCCGCAGTTTGTGTTTACGAAGTCCGAGGAAAAATTCTCGAAGATCTTTAAGATGGTCTTCTTTTCTTCTGCTTTTGACGGCGAGGTCGTCGACATAACATTCGACCGTCTTTTGCTACATATCTTGGAATATTTTCATCATAGCCTTCTGATATATTGCACCCGCATTTTTTAGACAGAATGGCATGACAGTGTAGCAATACACGCCAAATGGAGCCGAAATGATGTATGTCTTTTATCTTCAGGATGCATCTTTATCTGATTGTAGCCAGATAATCCATCTATGAATGTCTTTCATATTTAGGGTATGCATTATTCAGGTCCCTGTAGTCGATACAGACCCTTATCTACCCATTTTTCTTTGTCACGGGGATGATGCTGGCCAACCATTCAGGATGCTGTTCCTCACGGATGAAGCCGATGTTTTTGAGTTTCTGAACTTCTTGTTTAATTTTGTCCATCACGTCAGGATGGAATCTTCTTTGGCCTTGTTTAACGGGCTTGATTTCTTTTTACAGATTGAGTTTGTGGATTGCTAGTTTGGGGTTAAGCCAGGCATTTCAGCATAAGACCATGCAAAACAATTAACGAACTCATGAAGAAAAGAGATATACTCGGGTAACTCATTATCCTTTATATTCTCACTTATGAATACAGGACGTGGGTTATCAGGTGTTCCCAAGTCTATCTTTTGAATAGGATCTTCTGTTCGAAGGTTTGAAGGTGGCTCCTCCACAATATTTTTGGAGGCTTCCAACTCAATAAGACCTTCTGAAGTTCCAAAGGCATTTACATACCAAGGCTCTGCTTCTGTCCATGGGTCTTCTTGATAGGTACTCTCCTCAAGAATTGCAATGAGATGATCCCAATCACCTGTTGAAACTGGATCGAAGTAGGGTACTTCTTTTGGAGACGATGGTTCTTCTGGGTCAGAAAACCGCGTGCCTGTGTCATCGGACAATTCCTCTTCATCGTCAGAGAAATCATACCAATTGGAGGAGCTTCCTGGATCCTTGACGGGTGACTCTTCAAAGAGATATCCAGGGAGATCAATGTCTTCATGGACAGGAGATGTTGAGGCTTGGTCGGCAAAACGACTTTGCAGCCATTGTGTCAACTGTCTCATGGGAGTGTCAGGATCATACCCCAACCTGTATGCAGACTTGTTTGTATGACGATAGACTTTCCAATCCTCCAGTTGACTTTTGGTCAGGGTGGATTCCAATGGTGTGAGAATACCACAGCCACCTCCCAAACCGGTCGGATTCTAAGCGTTGTAGCCTATTTTCTTCATGATAGCTTGTACCATTTGACTATATAGGAATAGTTAAGGCATACCTTCATTTTGGAAAGGTTCAAGCCAAGAATTTGATGAAGAAGCTTCCGATCTGTGGAAAGAGATTGTTTTTTCTTCTGTCGAAGTTGTCGGAATGACGAAGGAAGCAGATGTAGGGTCTTCTATGTCAACAGGTGTCTCCAATGGAGTGAAAGCAGGCCGAACTTTTTGAGTATCTGCTTGATTTGACGCTGTATCGTCTTCTGGCTCTGAATCCGAATCTGTGTCATGCATATTAGACACAAAGGAGATATCAAACTTGCCCCCAACCTTTTGTTTTGTCTTCTTTACTTTGGTGGTGATTACCAAAGGCTTTGAAGATTTGAGAGAGACAACGAAAGGAGAATGACTGCTCTCTTCGGATTTGCTAGAAGGTTTGTTTTCTTCCGATGATTGTTAAGGAGCATTGCCCTTATCTTTTTGGAGATTTTCTGCAAAGGGTGTTGTTTCTTCCTCCTTTTATTCTTTTCCATCTTTATACATCTGAGCATTTGCAAAATGGACGTCTTTGCCTTTGAAGGGCCTTTTCGTCTGCAAACACACGATGTATCAAGCTGTCGTTGCCAACGAACTTGATGCACTGATGTAGAGTTAAAGGGACGATGTAACGCCCCACCCTATACCCATGTATGATATTGTACGCATTGGCCCATTGGCCTCACGGTTTTTCTTCTGATGGGCCTCAACCCATCAAAAGGCCTCATGCAAGGTAAGGGTATAAGTTCTACATACAACCCCATTCACTTTCCTCTTTATAGTCGATGCGGGACTCCGGGGCGTCACATTCCACCCCCTTTAGGGCTGCACGTCCCTGTGCAGTAGCCTGCCAGCCCTCTTGGCCAGCCCACATGAAACCCGCCCACTTGTACCAGACCACGGCAGTGGACCCACACTCGAACTAGTCGAGAGTCGGCTCTAATACCATTTGTAACGCACCACCCCATACCCATGCATGATATTGTTTGCTTTGGCCTAGTGGCCTCACGGTTTTTCTTCTGATGGGCCTCAGCCCATCAAAAGGCCTCATGCAAGGTAAGGGTATAAGCTCTACATACAACCACATTTACTTTCCTCTCTATAGTTAATGTGGGACTCCGGGGCGTCACAGACGTCACCATTCTAGTGTATCCAGGGGCGTCTAAGAAGGATATTGTAGGATGAAGGAGTCCTTAACCCAAACGTCCGCTCGAGTGGACAGCCTGCGCACTCGAGCGGACATGTTGCCTCTCGAGCAGGCAGTCGTTTTGCCGCCCGAGTTGCAGTCAGATTGACTGTGCGCTCGAGCGGCCTGGGATGCGCTCGAGCGGGCAGTCAAACTCTGCTGCTCGAGAGTGGGCATTCTGGCCTTCTTTCCCTTTTTCTCCAACACATTTTTCCTGCAATAAAAAGGCCTCCTTGCCTCTTCAAACACTATTTCAAACTCCCAGCAACACTTAAATGAACATTTAATCCCAAGCATCTCCTTCTCCACATTCAATCACCAAAGAAAAAGGGAAAATCCACAACCACAAGGATTCATTTAAGTCATAGACAAGATATAAAACAAAAGGGGCTATAAACCACATTTCCATGACAATAAATGAGCTAACTAAAACCCCTTTCATGAGCATTTATTTCACAATGAATGCAAGTTAAATAAACATTAATAGAGGTGATAAAATCAATCATATTTGTCATGAAAACTATTTAATACTCAAATACCCATTCATCCACTTCCCTTGGGGTCTCTAACAAGTCAATCAAGCTCTAACCAAGCCTTCCAAGTCAAATGTTCAATCTACAAACAAAACCCCAAGAATACAAACCCTAAATGGGTCAAAACAAGAAACAAGAAAGAAAGGGTTTGCAATAAGTGAAATGGAGCTTGCCTATGGCTAGAGAGATACATATCTAAGAGGTTGAAGGTATTACTTACTAAAGAGTTCTTCAAAACACTAGATTGGCTCAAGGAAAGTCTTGGAATAGGAGGTTTTCTCCACCAATGATATCAAGAGAGAGCTCTAGTAGTGGAGAGGAAGGAGATGAACTCCATTTTCTCCATTGATGCAAGGTTGGTAGAGATTGAGATGGAAAAGCTAGAAGAAGATGAGAACAGAGGAAAAACCCTAAGTTTTTGTTGGGCTTGAGCTGGAAAGGGAAAAAGAGAAGAAGGGTTATCCTTATATACAAGTAGAGAGTGGGCTCCACCACTAGAAATCTTGTGGGCTGAAATCACGCCTTTCGGGACCTCGAATGAGTTCGACGAAGAAGGGAAAAACGATCGTGGAAATATCTAGTTTCTAAAAAGTATATTTTTCAAGAGTTTCAGGGATATCAAATTTTGGGTACAAATTTAGTGTAAAAAGACTGTTTTGCTCCCAATGCTAGGAAAGTCGGGTTTCGGGGTTCCGGACAGGCACTAGATCAACACGAGAATCATAGGGATTAACGAGACGAGTAAAACGGGATTGGAATACGAATATTGGAAATTCGAATAGTCCCCCAATCACGCGTAAGATTACAAAGAGGAACCCCCAAAGGGTCCCACTAACCACAAAGGCACTCAAAATTCCCAAAGCTATATCAAAATCTATTCTATTTCCAACTTAACCAAAATCCACTAATCACGCTTAGAACTAACACACGACTTAATTAGTATTAATCGAGGTCACTCAGGTCAGGGTCTTACACAGAGGCATTATCATCCTGAGTTATCGCATTGCAGGTTGCCTTGATAGGAGATGCCCCCAGAATAGATTGTTGGGAATCGAACTCATCATCGGATGTAAGAGGATCATTGATCCAGCAATTTTCTCTATTTTCAGGAGTTAATGGAGGAGGTACCTGTTGATTCTCAAGGACTTTTGGCGCTAGATTTTGATCGCGACGGAGATTGTTGATGCCATCTTGCTCTTGTTCTAAGGCTAGACGCTGCAAGATCCTTGTATATTTTTCAAGATCAGGCATAGGAGCCAAATCTTCCTTTTCGTCTGCTCCTTGTGGTTCATCAATGTTGGGTTCCACTAGAGCATTGGTAGGTGCTGGATCGATAGCATTTTCTTGGACAGCCTCTTGGTCTTCTTCATCATTGGATCAGGATCCTTGTGGCTGTAAGGGATTATACCAGATTACCGGCATAAGGTAAGTCTCAGGAATCCATTTTTCGTCGGAGAGGTATTCTCCTGTTTCAAGGGATTCCTCCCGCTCGTTGATGTCACTGGCCTTGTATCCATCCATGGAGAATCCAATTACCGAATTGCAAGAATATGATGCCCCCTACGTGGCTTGATTTCTTACCTGTGGCGGCATGAAATCACCAAGGGTGAATTTTCTTGCTGCTCTGAAGTCTTGGGAAGGGATTTTTCTGTTGCCCCCAGTGAAGTAGTAGAGAAGGTCCCTGTCTCTTCACGAACTTCTTGTTTTGGTTGAGCTTTCTCCTGCTGTTTGAGCTTGCAGAGATTTCTCTTAGCTTGCCTTCACTGTTGAGCAGTCGGCTTTGTTTTGACGATCTCCCAATTTTTATCTTCAAGGAGATCGGGATGCACCCATATAGGTTGTCCCTCCGATGTTGGATGAGAAATCAACTCTTGGGATGTTTGAGTCATTTTTATCACCTTGAAGGAAATAGTGATCTACTCCTTTGGTGATTTTAAAGTTTGTCCACATGACACCATATTGACGGAGGTAGACCCATAGTTTTTGTTAAAGGTGATGACTCCGTTTTTCCACATCTCGTTGATCTTCTCTCTCATAACGAAGCATTGATTGAGAGGATGCAAGACCATCAGTTGATATGGACAATACCGAGGATGGTTGGTTTTGCCAATATCTCCCGGTCTTTTGGGGTCCGGCAAGGTGAGTTTGCCATTTGTTAAAACAGTCTAGAAAATTTCTTCGACATTTTCATCGAACGGGTATTTTTTCTCTACTAGTTCTTTGAAGGCCTCAGAGAGTTTAGGTTTCTTACTTGTAGCTTTATTTTCAACTTTCTTCTGCTGCTGAGGAGCTGACTTGGTTTGCACATTAAGAACCTCCTTTTTCTTCGGTTTTGAGGTCGTAATGGCAGTCGACTCTTTCTTCGATGATTGCTGACTGTTGAGGTCTTTGATCACCGTTTCAGCTTCTATGGAAGCTTCTAGGAGTTCTCCCAGGTTTTTTGATTTATTGCCGATGATCATGGAGCAAATCCTTGCTCTCATGTTGTTACGGCAGATGTCGACCAGCGATGCTTGTGGTAGTATATCTGAGCACTTGTATGCCATCACCTTCCACTTGTGAATGAAGTCGTATGTTGACTCATTCTCTCCCTATTTTAGGCTGCAGAGCTGTGTCATAGTAAAAGGATGATCCTCACCTTTGAAGTGGGTCAGGAAGCATGTCTTCAGCATGTTCCAGTTTTAAATGGAATTTTCTGGCAGAGTCGAGTACCAATAAAAGGCCGTACCTTTTATGGTACTTGCAAAGAGATGGATCGTGAGAGCATCATGATCTGCAATGGATCATGTTAGGATCTTGAAGTGGATGACATGCTGTCTGGCTGAACCTTTCCCCATATATGTTTGGAGAGTTGGTTATTTGAATTTTGTAGGGAACGGGACCGAGTCCATCCATAAGGGATATTGTGGCTTGATCCCATGTTCTTTTAGTGTATCTTCCTTTTTTGCTTTGGCGAGGATATCGTCCACGTCCTTTTTGCTAAAGGAACGGGACTCATTATCTCCACCGTTTACTTCGTCATCTTGAGGATTCGGAGGAGGTTGATTATCTTCTTGACACTGAAAAGCGAGAAGAAGATTCTCAATTAGCGTCTCAATCCTCTGCTAACCTTGCCCCAATTGTTGGATGCGTGCGGTCATCTCATCAGGAGGTGGATTGCGAGGTGGCTTAGAATTTGTAGCCAAGACGTTCATCCCTCAGGATTCGAATGAAGAAATCGTCTTGGTGATTGAGCTGGGGCTCATTCTTGAAGAGCTTGAGGAAGGATTACTCCGTTGCCTTGGCTTGAAGGAGTAGAGAATTCTTCTAGATGTCTCTGTGTCTGGGAGATGCTGCGAGTCATTGGATGTCGAATATGAAGTTTAGTTGCTGACTTTTGGCATCTTCTGGTTTTTCCAACCATATGGATAGTAGCAACTTGGTCGGGTCTTTCTTTTTCGACCCATTTGTGGGAGACTTGGAGGATAGGATGCTGGGTTCTTTGCTTCTTTAGTCTTTTTTGTCGATATGCCGCGCAACGATGCATTCGATGAGCAATTTGAGATTTGGTGAGCTCTGGCCGAGCTCTAGCAAAGAAGGACGTAGTCCCTTAAGCATAGCAGCCGAGCTTGTCTTCTTTGAAGCTAGGCATGGACAGGATCAGGACCCGGTCCTTTAATTGTCGTAGCGAAGCTTTGAATTTTATTAGTTCGACCTCCGTTGAGATGAAGGATCGAACTGCAGGAGTGCGGGCCTTGGCAGGTTCTTGCAGAGGCCTTGTGATGCATGATTTGATTTTTGGCTTATAGGAGTAAGCTGGCTCATGATAGGTTGATTTTTTTGTTTGGTGGAGGGTAGGCATCTCCTCTTTCATGTAAGAGAGAGGGTAGAACCTGTTCTCCTTGAGAGGGGCTAGGTATATTGGCTTTGCTGATGCTTGGGACCTCCTTTGTTTTGGTGAAGGTCTTGGGGACCAAGTCTTAGGGCAGACTTGGTTCTTTACAGGTTGAGGCTTCATGGGGTTGCCACGGGCTTCAGACTTCTTTGTGTTCGCCCTTGGTGTCATGGCAGTGACACGTTACGGGGCGATCTTTTGCTTCTTGGCGGGTGCAATTTTCTCTAGGGAAGTGGGAATGGTCCCAGCGATCCAAAGACGATGGTCTGGGAGTAGAGGTCGACTCGGTGTTTTGAGAATTGCTGAGGGAGATAAGGCTTCGGCAGTTAGTAGGGCACTTGTGAGTGCGCTTATTCTGCTTTTCTTGAAGCATGAGCTGGTACTTATTCTCATAAAAAATGATGGTTAATGAAACAGTCATTGTTAATGTGGAAAACTTTTAAAACAAGACCACATTCACTAGTAATCACAAGAATATGGTGACCATAAATGCAAAAGAACTATGGTTTTGTCTCTTCGAATCGCTCGAGGGAACATGGCCCGGCCCAAGCGAGGTGAAGAAGGCAAAAAGCCATAGAGGGTACAATTGTTCTAAATGCAAGTATAAGAAGCTCAGAGTGAGCGTTCCAGTGACTGTTAGAAGCAATTGTAAACCTTAATTCAAATTACTGAGAAGCGAGACTCACTCGAGATAAGATGATATAGGGTTGGGATACAAATGTGTCAATCGCGAATACAGTAGACCCGAAAGGGCGTACTAGCACCGCTAGGTACAAATGTTGTAAATCGCATCCTTGGAATGAACACCGGATGGGATTTTTCGAAAGGTCAAAATTGGATTCATAAAAAAGGGCAAATGGTGTTCCAATCCGAACATAAGCTACGAACGATTTCCTCGAGCCATTATCAGAAAGGGAAAGAACCAAGATTTCTCAGATTTGAACCCAAAGATGATGGAAGTTTTTTTTTTTTTATGAAATTTTTTTTTGAAAGTTTTTTTTTTGAAAAGTTTTTTTTTGAAATTCTTTTAAAGGTTTTTTTTTTTTTAAGAGAGCACACATAGGTTTTCAATTCGGTCTTATGAAACCTTAGTAGATAGATCAGCCCCAAGGTAAGGGTAGGATTACTTAATGAACCCGTTTGGAGGACCCTTGCCTCGAACAGTCTAGCTGTCTCCACACTCTGGACAAGGCTTTTTTTAGTTCCACTTTGGTCAAAGAACGCAATCTGTGCAACCTTAGTGGCTTTTGAAAGCTTTTCTGGGAGGATCTCTAAAGGATCCATCAAAGAGAGCGAATGGCCTCTCCAAATCAAACGTTGGCTACAAATGAATTTCGTGAACCATTGTTCGAAAGGGAAAGAACCAAAGTTTCTCTGATTTGAATCCAAAAGAGAGAAAACTAATTTTTTTTTTGTTTTTAAAGAGTTTAAAATTTGACTCTTTTTTTTTTTGTTTTTGAAAATCCTTATCGGACTCATCAGAGAGAAAAAGAGTGACCCATTCCCAGATACAAACAATAGCTACAAACATTTCTGCGAGCTCTAAAGTTCGGAGAGGAAAAGATCAAAGTTTCTCAAAAATGAATCTAAAGAGAGAAATCAGTTTTTTTTATGTGAAATGAGAATAAGTGGAAATAAACTTAAAGATAGAGATTTCCAAAAAATATCCCATCTCATTTTCTTTTAGATGCAAGATCCAACATAGGCCACCAACTAGAAAGGAACCAAAGAATCCAAGCATTACGTTCTCAAATGAACGATGTCCAACCGGGTGTACCAACTTGATGGACCCGGCTTTTTGTGTTTTCCACCCTCGCCTCTATCCCGGGGCTACCGAGAGTCTGGCGGGGTGGAAAGGAAAAGCATGAGCATCAACATTTTTGTACGGGTATGCCATATTTTCTATTCTACTTGGATTTAGAGATGGCGATCCGGAGATCCACCTTCACAAGTAGAAAGGAAATCAATCTTTTTTCTAACTTTCCAAATTGTACATATATTTAAGAAAAGAGATAAGATTTTTTGAATGCCGTAGGAGGCGATTTTTCTTTGTTTTGCCATGAAAGGCGGTTTTTTTATGTGAAAAGTGATTTTTTTGTTGTAAAAAATGGTTTTTGCTGTGAAAGGCGATTTTTGCCGTGGAAGGTGATTTACAAATCTCATCAATAATGAAAGACAAGAGTTGTGATTTTTTTTGTCTCTTTGGAAAAATACAAAATACAATAGAAAAGTAAGAAAAGGAATCTGACTTCTCAAGAGATTGCGGGGACTCGTTCAGATCGACGGTCGCAAGTCATGTATGGACTTCGCCATCATCCTTCAGATGAGAACATATGATGGTTTGATTTCTTTTGGCTTGGTTTGAACCTCAGTTTTTTAGGGGATGAGGACCAAGGGGAGGTCCTATATCCAATAAAAAACCGAGTAGTTGGGCCGAAAAGCCACATCTAGGCCATGTTGGATAAAAGAAGAGAGAGCTTTGCCTTGGGGGGTGGCCCCCTATGG
Organism: Umbellularia californica; assembly: GCA_028538565.1. NCBI lineage: Eukaryota > Viridiplantae > Streptophyta > Magnoliopsida > Laurales > Lauraceae > Umbellularia > Umbellularia californica. The sequence goes on from JAPQWN010000002.1 coordinate 32,410,507, forward strand.
GACTTTGATAACCTTGTGGTGTTTGCTGTAGCAGAGCTTCTTCAAAGTAACAAAGCTTCGAGACTTCTCTCTATGTGTGTGGCTCTTGGATTTTGTCTCTTTTTCTTCTTGGAATGACCCCCTTTTTATAGGCTTTTGGTAGCCATGGGGTGGGTTTATGAGCATTGATGGCATTGATGCGCCATGATGGGAGTAGTTACAAGTTTTTAATTCTTTTATTTTGTAACTCTTTTTTCTTGGCTTTTGATTGGCCGATGGAAAATGATGGGCATTTAATCACCTTTAATCTCCATGATGAGAGGAGTTTCATGGTTTTAATGCCATGATTGATATGATTTGTAACTCCTCTTTGCTTGCTTCTGATTGGGCTGTCCAAAATAATGGGTTAATGACAGCATTAAGTTGTAAAAAAATGGGTCAATTAACAGCATTAAGTGGTCACCAGGGCATTTGAAGAGTCGCAGGCCATACCTCGTCTTTTGGAATTCTTCTTGCGATGATCGCCGATGGATTCACATGTTGTTTTATGTTGGATGGCGATGCAATTTCAGACATTGATTTATACAGTGGGCCGGTAACATCTGTCATATGGATTTCTCGATCTGTTGGACATAAAGTGTGTTTTCTTGATTGGCCGGTTGGCGATCTTAAAGCGATCAATGATGATTTCATGCTTTTGATGGCGGGTCCATGATGTTGGTGAAGATCAGTTGATTTTGAGCACCAAAAATCAAATTTTCGGAAAACCACAGTGGCCGGAGTTCTCGAAATGCGGAAAGGGACCAGAGAATAGTCACTTGGCGAAAATCCAGTGACCCGGATTTCCACGGTCACCGATGACCATGCACCCAGGGTCGCGGGCGACCATGGGCTCTGGTTTCCGGCGACCATGGGGGATTTTCCCCTTTTGGTCACCGTCTTTCGGCCGTTTCTTTGATTTTTCGTTGATTTTTCTCTTCGATATTTTTTCCGATATTTTTGTACATATTTTGGCTTGATTTCCCTACAGAAGATTTGACGAGAAGCCTTGCATATTGGAGAGCAAAGTTTCCGATTTTCCGGGAAAGCGGCAGCCTTCGTCGCGCAGAGCTGCTGATTTGCCGTCAGAAGCGAGACCAGGTCAAACGATGTCGGAATGACCTGAAATTTGAGGTGAAGCTTCCTGAGCAGCTGATAAGACCAACCATAGGCTTTTGTTTGAGTTTTGGAGCCGTGTGGGGTCCCGTCGCCAGTATACTTGGTTTTGTCGCGAGGAAGATGTCGCACTTTGATGTGTGGTCAATCGATGTCCGATTGACTTGAAATTTGCCAGGGTGCCTATTGGAGTCATTTTGAGACAATCCGAGATGATCCATTAGCTCCGATTTGGATGTCATGGTCCCGGGAAGCTCTGCTGTCGGGAGGCTTGATTTGGTTTTCGAGTGTCAAAGTTGGGTCAAACGTCGTCAGAATGATCTGAAATTTGACGTGTAGCCCTTTGTAAACATGTTGAAGTCACCCATGTGTTCTGTTTGATGAGTGATGGCCTCAGTGGTTCTCGCCGTTGAAAGGCTTGATTTTACTGCTCGAGGGTTGATGGAGGGTCAAACGTTGTCAGTTTGACTTGAAATTTGACACGGAGCCTTTTGGAGGTATTTTGGGACCATCCATAGGCTCTGATCGATGTTTTGATGTCTTCGACACTGTCGCCGCCGGGAGAGTTGACTTTGCTACGGTTGTTTCCTTTTTGGGCCAAATGATGTTAGAATGGCTTGAAACTTGATGTAGAGCCTCCTAGTGACGTTTTGAGGCCAGCTGTGTGCTCTGTCTTGTGTGTCAGGGTCTCTGGCTTCACCGCTGCCGAGAGCTCTTGCTCAGCAGTTGGAGGAGTGAAGCTTGGCCAAATGATATTAAAATGGCTCAAAACTTCATGTATACCCCTCTTTTGGCTGTTTTGAAGGATCTTGTCATTTTTGTTTGATTCTGACAAGATTTGATGCTTGAAGTAGCATTACCTGTTTGTAGTAGGATGCTGCTTCATGTAGTTTCTTGATGTTGAGGAGGCAAAGTGACTTTTTTTGGTGTCAACAACATTGTTCGACTCAAAAGTTGGAGACACAGTTATATATTTAGCAACTTGTTTGCATTGAAGGTGGGCATGAGGGCCAAAATTTGAGATATCACTGCACTATAACCTGTCATCTTCATATGGTTCTAATGCATGCATGTGTTGTCATTCTTCATTTAAAAATTCATAGTTTTCATCCTTTTTGTTTCATGTAGTTGAATTCCTATAAATTCTGAGACTAGTACTTTTATATTAGTTAAAAAAGCCAAATCAAAGGTGCATATCCAAAATTGACCATAAAATAACCTCACCTCTTTTATACAATCCTTTGATGGATCTCAATTGATCATGAATTCATATATGTTCATTTACTATATATTCCATACAAAGAAAAAGGCTCTTTGTGATCAAATTTTAGCATGTATATGTACATGTATATGTAAATGGGTTTTTGTGTTTCTATAACGTGATTGATGATTTCATAGTTATAATATACATGTATGTGCATAAATTTTATATGAATGTTTTTATGACATGTAGAAAATATACACGAGCATTTCAATGTAAATATATATTGACTATTGACATTGAAGAATTTTTAGGGGAAGATTATATGGCTGAATCAAGGGTTTTATCTCAGAAAAATAAGGAGAAGGCTGAATCAAGTAGGGCCGTATGGTTAGACAACCAAATGAACGTCTTTTTAGACCTATGCATTCAAGAGGTGTTATCATGAGGAAAACCTGGGACAAATTTAAAAGCGCAATCATGGAAGAGAGTTACAGATGGTTTCAAGGAGAAGACCGGGATCTTATATGGTCAAAAGCAATTAGAAAAATCAATGGGACCTTATGAGAAAACAATACAATGCTTGGGTAACGTTGTGTGGGCAAACCGGAATAGGATATAATGAAGTAACTCACATAGTTACAATGGAACCCGAGAGATGGGATGAATATTTAAACGTAAATTTTATTTTTAATTTAGTAATTCATCCTTTTTATATTATTTAAAATTAAACCATCTCATGCAGGGACACCCAGATGCAAAAAGATTCATGACGAGACCTTTATCATTTTATGATGAAATGAAAATTCTCTTTAGTGGAACTCAAGCTAGAGGAGAAGATATTTGGACACCCTCTAGTGAGACTTTTCCAGAGGACTTGAATAATGATCAAAGCTCGCCATCACCTAATATGGTAAATACTCAGGTTATGGCAGCACTTGAGATACTTGAAGAGCGTGGAGAGGAGGGCCGTATGGCAAACGTGAGGAGAAAGCGTCCTTGTCCTTCACAAAGTAAAAAAGGAAGCTAAGAATAAGAAATTTGATGATAGTTTTGAACGTCTAGTTGTTGCATTGGAAGTAGACAAATATCAAGAACGTAAGGAGAATGTTCGAGAACGTGAGGAGAAAATTCGAGAACTTGATGATAATGTCCGACCAAGAATGTGAAGAGAAGATTCATAAACTTGAGAAGAAGATTCGAGAACTTGAGGAAAAGAGCCAAGAGTGTGAGGAAAAAGGTCCCACAATTGTTGAATGTGTTGCGTGTTTAAAGCCAATTCCGAATATTGGGCAAACCTCTCGATTGTTCATATTTGCTCTCCCCATTTTTTGAGTGAAGGAGAATAGAGAACTATGAATATCAATAGACAATAATGATGTTCGCATTGAAGTTTTGAAGACGTTGATGGAAAAGGATCCTGAATTTATGCAGTAGATTTCGGATGGATACCTTGTTTTTAATATTATGGAATTAGTTTTTTTGGATGTTTTAAATTGGATTTTATTTATTAGATGTTTTAGATAAATGTTTTAAGTTGGATGTTCAAAATTTTAATATTATAGAATTGAATCGCATTTTTGTTTAAATATTGTTCAATGTAAATGGTGCTTTACTTTTATTTTTATTTATGAATTTTATGTTAATATGAGTTATTGCATTTTATTTAATAGCTATGACACCAAGGAGGCGGAAAATAGGGCTTGTTTTAATATCTTTATTTCTTAAAAGGAAACGATGTATGAGCATCTCTAAAGAACCACTATGCAGAACTTCAATTCTCTTGGGCCATGTTTTTGTACAAGACATTTTGCGTGGGAACCCAATACAATGTTTGGAATTGCGAGAAACGTGTTTTTTTGAGATTGTGTGCTGTGTTTAGAGAGAAGAGGTTGCTTCAAGATAGTAGATATGTCTGTTGTAGAGGAGAAAATTTATATATTTCTCATGACAATTAGTCAAAATTATAGAAATAGGATTTTGCAGGATAGATTTCAACATTCAGGGGAAACTATCCATCGACACTTCCATGATGTTTTAGTAGCAATGATTCACTTTTCTATGGAGATTATAAAGCCGTCTTCATACCATCAAATTCCAAAAGAGATATTGCACAACCCTCGATTTTATCCATATTTTAAGGTAATACTTTTTTCACTTGTAATTTTCTAGAAACAAGAGATACATTAAAAATATCAATTATGCTTAAAAAAGTTATGGCTGTTTTGACGGGTTGTGTTGGGGCAATAGATGGTATCCTCATAAGCGCCGTGGTACCTATAAAAAATTAGATTGCTTATAGAGGAAGAAAAGGAGAGTGCATGCAAAATGTTCAGGCAGCTTGCTCATTCGATATGTTATTCATGTTTGTTCTAGCCGGCTGGGAAGGCACTGCACATGATTTGCGCATTTTATTTGATACTATTTATAGACCAGAGTTAAAGTTTCCGCATGCCCCTCCAGGTAAACAATGAACAGTTTATTATAACTCATTTCATATTAATATATTATAACAACATTTTTTTTTCTTACAGGATTTTTATTATATTGTTGATGCCGGATTTACGAATATGTGTGGCTTTCTTGCTCCTTATCGTAATGTTTGGTATTGGTTACCAGACTTTAGAGGTAGTGCTCGTCCTCATAATAGAAAAGAGATTTTTAATTATGTTCAATCATCACTAAGAAATGTGATAGAGCGATCTTTTGGAGTAAAAAAAGCTCGTTTTCCAATTCTGAAGAAGATGCCTCCATACCCATTTGGCATACAAAGAAGTATAGTAGTTACTGCAATGACAGCGCACAACTTCATTAGGAAAGAAGCTATGGCATATGAACTTTTTCATCAATATGAGTATGAAGAATTAGCTCAAGAGACAAGTAATGGTGGGGATAGTAGTACGCCTGAAATAGATGCAACTGTCAATATTGAGCAACATATGAAGATGTTAGCCATCAGAGATGCAATTGTAGATGCCCTTTCTCATTTATGATGTTGTTATTTATTTTTTTTCCTTTATTTTATTTGGGTTAGTAGGATGACTATTTTAAAATGATTATTGAGGATAATTTTCTTTTTCTTAGATGTCGAGAATGAGAGAGAGAGAGAGAGAGAGAGAGAGAGAGAGAGAGAGAGAAGGTATGAATTATAGGGAAATTCTATATGCACCCATTTTTCTGCTGAACACACCCACATTCTTCAATGAACAGTGATTTTTCATAGAAGAATGTGGGTGTGCACAGCACAATGTGTGGGTGCATATAGAATTTCCCATGAATTATATTTGTCAAATGCTATTAATTAAAATTGTTATCTCAAACAAGTATAAATGATAGGGTTAAACGTAATTGGGCCTTAAATGGACTTGAGAGGATTTATTTAATCCTTATTTTTACATGTTCCAATGGGGATTTTTTGAAGAAATGTATTTCATGCTTTTTTTTAGCAAAATGACAGTACATGCCCCTATAATAAGCTCTTATTTTTATGTTTATCAAACAAGATTTTCCAAATAGATCTAATCGAATAAGACATGAAAGTGGGTATTGCCAAACAATCTATTTGTAAAAATGTATGTTTCGAACCACTCCATTTTAATTAGATCTATTTCAGACAGATCTATTTCAAACAAATCAGATTTGCCAAACAGGGCCTTAGAGTTTCTTAGTGTCTAGTGGGATTTGGGTACGCATTGTTTTGTCGATTATTATGTACTAGTAAGTGGTTCTGCAGCTATGCCTCCACGTAGAGACCCTGCGAACTCTAATCCTTCTGGCAATAACAATGAAAGCATAACTCCATCACAAACAAACTTAGTTGATAACACCATGTAGAATCAATTTCACCAGCTCATGCAAATTCATAATTGAACAACAACAAAAGGCTAATGAAAATCAGATCAGATTGCAAGAACAAATGGCTAAGAAGGATAAAGAATTGACACAAGTTCAGAGGAACCTTTTAGAAGTGTTAGAAAGAAGACTGGAACCCATACCAGCTCATCAATAGGGTCTCAATATTGTCATTAACAACAGATGCAATGACCCAAATGTGCTATTTGAACATTTTCAGATGAGCGTGACCAAAAGAGTTTACTAGCCAAGAAGATCCTCTAGTAGAAGATGACTGGTTAGCTCACATGGAAACCATTTTCGATCTCTTCAGATGTAAAGGGAGGCAGCAGGTTCATCTTGCAGCTTCCATGTTCACTGGATTTGCTGAGATATGGTGGAAAACAATGAAAGAAGCTTATCAAAATAATGCAATTGACCAAGCTTGGACCGCATTTAAGGATCGGTTTAGTGAGAAGTACATGTCAGCTCATATCAAGAGGCAAAAAGGAATAGAATTTCAATAACTCAAACAAGGGAACATGACAGTCCTTGACTACGTCACAAGATTTGAGAGACTGTCTAGGTATGCCCTAGAAATGATCGACACCGAATAGAAGAAGATCGCCAAATTTTTAGAAGGACTGCACTCGGTCATTGAAAAAGATGCTATAGGTGTTGTGCCACCAGCCACCTTTGCTGAAGTAGTCAAGCGAGCCTACAAGTTTAAGAACATGAATAATAAGATTCTCCGAACGCAAGACCCACAGAAAAAGAATCAGCACCAGCAGCAAAAACCAGAGGTTTCAGCAGAACAAGAGACCAAGGCAAGATCAAAATTCTTAAACGCAAGTGACATGTGACCATTGTGGTGGACACCATAACTCCAATCAATGCCGCAAGATTACCGGAGCATGCTTCAACTGTGGTTCTCATGACCACTTGCTTCATCACGGTCCTTTTGTTAATGGCTAAGGCAACAGGCCCCCATAGCAATGGCGACAAGCACCTCCATAGAACCAGCCAGAGATTCAAAACCAAGGTAGACAGCCCCAACAACAATAGTTTAGGCAACAACAGGTGAGACAGCAACCACCAAACCTGGTTCCTCGTCCTCAACAACAAAACAGAAATGTGCAACCAGGAAGCCAGAATCAAGCACAAAACCGGCCACAACAGCCATGACGTGCCTATCACTTCAACCAAGTGGACGCAGACGCTGCGGGCAACGTAATGGAAGGTAAACTTGTTGTCTGTGGAGTAGAAGCTAAGATATTGTTTGACCCTGGATCCACCCACTCATTTATATCTCCTATGCTTGCTAAGTTGATTGCTATCCCTATTAGCAAACTTGAATTTATTTTTATTGTCACAACTCCAATAGGTAAACAAGTTGTTTGAGGGCCTATTACCCAAATTGTGCAATTAAGATAGGAGAAGTTATTTTGCTAGCAAGTCTTATTTTTTGGATATGCATGACTTTGACATTATTCTAGGAATGAATTGGTTAGTAGGTCATCATGCCACTATGGACTGCTTCAAGAAAACTATAACTTTGAAATTGGCTACAACACCTATGGGAGTTAAATTCCAGGGAGACAAAAGGAATCCGCAGGCAAGTTTTATTTCATCTTTGAAAGCTACTAAGCAATTAAGAAGTGTTTATGGAGGATATCTAGCATTTATCACGGAGGATAAACGATCCCAAGGAGTGGAGGAAATCCCCATTGAATGTGGATTTCCATATGTTTTTCCAGAGGAAATCCTAGGCTTGCCATGGTTAGGGAGATTGATTTCACAATAGTGCTTATGCCAGGGATTGCTCCAATATCTATTGCACCTTATCGAATGACTCCGATAGAATTGGGGGAATTAAAAGTATAGTTGCAAGAATTGTTAGAGAAATGTTTTGTTAGACCAAGCATATCACCATGGGGAGCCAAGTTTTGTTTGTAAAGAAAAAAGATGGTAGTTTGAGAATGTACATTGACTACAGAAGACTGAACCGAGTGACCATAAAAAATAAATATCCATTGCCAAGGATAGACGAGTTGTTTGATCGATTATAGGGAGCATCTTATTTTTCAAAGATTGACTTGAGATCCGAGTACCATCAGCTAAGAGTTAGGGAGTTAGATATACCGAAGATATCTTTTTAGACTAGATATGGGCACTATGAATTTCTAGTGATGCCCTTCGGACTGACAAATTCATTGGCAATGTTCATGGCTCTAATGAACAAGATCTATACACAACACTTAGACCAATTCACGGTTGTTTTCATTGACGATAATTTGGTGTATTCCAAGTCTAGAGAAGACTATGAGCAGCATCTGAGGACATCACTGCTGTTAGATTATATGTTCTTAATCCAGTGAATGATGTAATAAATTGATTTATTTCTTTACTTATCAATATAATCATGCTTTTCTTTTATGAGATGAATGGTGCTTATTATTTACTTGCACATAACCAATACGAATGACATGATGGTTCATGAGATGAACCGGAGTCCATAAGTATATTAGATGTAATACATGTGTATGGATTAGATCCACATACAGGAGACATGTGTCGTAAATATTATACTTAACAGCTTCACAACCAGTGATGAGATTGGGCATCTCATTTGACAAGGTTGCAGCATTATGATCATTATGAGATAGTGTGATTTGTCTCAATCATCAGAGTGTAAGACTCTGGATCATCATGTTAGTACATTGAATGTATTGAAGGACCATGAGAAGCACCTTATGAAATACTATTTTTACTTTAAGGTTTGCTCTCATAATTTCCTAATAATAGGCTTATAATCCTGAGACATTGATGAACTCAAGTTTCTATCTATTCATTTGCTTTGAGTCACCAATGAGTGACGCCAATTGTAGGTCAACACCTTGGCATTTTGGGTACGTGGTGGTAGAACTGTGGGAATATTCAATGGTCAAGATGGAATCTACCCTCATTATCCCCTTGTGCCAATTAATGGATTTATCATTGGTAAATGTGCACCCATTCCGATTAAGAGTTAATTGGATAGGTATCGATGATCACTATAATTAATTGGGTCTCAAGGATAATAAGATATAGATCGAAATTGGTAAACAGGTCCAATTGATTCATGAATATGGATGGAGGGGCCTACTTGTGGTCATATGGAAGTTTATGGTCTTCTTGTAATTTATTTCTAAGAATGGAGTGCAATTGCATTTATATAGTGGAGTTATTTGCAATTAACTGTGGGCCCGGATTGCGCATGAGATGTGGGGTCGCGGTGTCCCAGTTGGAGCCAACTTTCTATGAAATCCCCAGTGGTCCCCATGCTAGGCCAATAATTAGATCATTACGAATTCTATTTGAACCCTGAAAGGAAAGGAAATAGAAAGTTACTATTTCTATTTGAAGTGAGACTTCTAATAGTGATAATAGTAAGTTATTAATTGTTGTGGAAGTGGGCTATAATAATTAGAAAGGAGAAGGTTACTAATTACTTTGGAAGTAGGATTCCTAATAATAATTAGTAAGTAGCTAAAAAGGAGAAGAGAGGCTTGGACGTATATAACCCTTAACTTCCTTGGAATCAATGCCTAGCCCTCTCTTGTGCAAGTTGTTACATGCCCATCTTCTTCTCTTCTCTTCTAGTTTCTCTTCCAGTTTCCTTAGAGCTTCTAGTTGGTTTCTTTTGGAAATCCCACCCATCTCCTTGAGAGAAGAGATCTGATATGGGTAATAGCGTGGAAGACGATTGGGTCTTGGAGATTCTGATTTGCTTTGTGAAAGAGTTCGTCATCAAAGAAAAGGATCAACTTCTCCATTAGAGCTCTACCAAGCTCCAAAGGTATAATCTACTTCCTTATATATTGTAGATTTCATGGTTGCTTGTTAAGTGTTGTTTCTATTTTCTAGATAGAGTTTATTATTATTCATGGTTGATGAGTTTGAGGACTTGGATCCTGGATTGGGTTTTGTAGCCTTATGGATAGTTGATTCCTACATCAAGTGGGTCAAAAGTTTTTGAAACCTATCTACGAGGCCCACCTACTTCCTACAATTGCAGCCTTTAAGAGACAACCAGTTGTATTTAAAATAAGAGAAAGGCGAGAGATAATATTTAAAAAGGGATAGTGTACTGTGAAAGAATTAGGCACAATAATTAACACCATATGGCACACTAGTTTAGTAATAGAAAATTTCAACTTATCAATAATTTGGTACTCCTAGAAGCTTCATAGTTTCTGAATGTAAATGTGTTTTATGCTTAGATGTGCCATTTGATCACTTTGCCACTCATTTTCGGATCCTAGAACCAGGTCACCATACCATCAACCCAACAAACTCCCTAGATTTGTTATGAGCATGACGCCAGAAAATCCACTTCTAGTCCAAACAACTCTCCATGCCTATATACAAAACCAATTACTCTACAGCCCAATTACTACTCTAAAATCAGCTTCCATAGCCAGCCCGACCGAGGCACCCAACTTTTGTCTAAATGATCTCCTGCTAGACCCTTTAGACCATCCATATTCGAGCCCTACCAATGTTTTAAATCCAGGTGCCAGTCAGAACCTCAACAAGTTGGTGCCGCCCATTTGTGAATGGTAGACCGATACAGGCATGCCAGTCTTATAAATCACGAAATAAAATAATAGAAATAAAAAATAAAAAAACTAGTAGAATTTTTTGTTAAAAAAATCTGTAAGTTTCTTAATGCTATCTCAATGTTCATCACTTCTTGCAGCTAATGGAATGATCATTTAACATATACAAAGTTCCAAGGTACTAGTATATGTTGGAAAAATGTTTTGCGGGAATTGAAAATAAATTAAAATATTAAAATAAAATGAGGAAAGGAAAGAAATGACCAAACAAATTGGTAGCCGAATCACATTTTGAAGACGCTTTCTTTAGGCAGATTTCGCCCCCACATAGGTGTAGATGGATTTCTGGACATCTGGCCCTGGATAAGACAGCTTCCTGATTGGATGATCTCCACCACTCATGCACTTGAATGGATGAGAAACACAAATCCCACAATCACAATCTTGCAGCAGCTTGGAATAAAAATTCACAAAAACTTGAAGAGAGAGGAGATAATTGTTTTAGGATGAAAGCCTTCACCCAGACGTCTTTATATAGGGCTTTCCGGGGAAGAGATCTGTTGGGGAGTTAATTCCCAATGGATACGCCCATTTAAGAGTGAGCCAACGGAATATCATTATTCCACCATAAAGAGCAGCGTAAAAGTTGTCTCTAATGGTCACAAGAAAAACGGGCTCTGTAAATTCGGGTCAATTCCAGGTCGACCCAAACTCAACCCAACTGAGACCTAAAATAACACATGTACATGCGAGCCGAGCCAGGCCCAGCCGCCACGCAATCGGCTAGTCGGACGGTGCGCACGTGGTGAAAGTGTGTGGTCACCACTACCTAAGCCTTTTCCCGATAGATCTCCACAACCGATGTGTGGTGATGAGTGTAAACAATAATAAAAGACTCTAAGAGATAGATCTCCACAACCGATGTGGGACTCTCTTAAATAAAGAAAAGAGAAAAACATGTGCTTTAATGCACAAAGATACCAACAATTCCCCACACATTAAAGCATTGAAATAAAAGATTGAGAAAGAAAAGCTGCTGTTGCAAGACATGCCTAGAGACTATGCGTAAGTGTAGGTGAACTAAGTCTTGAACCTTCATGTAGTGTAGTAAGTTTGAAATACCAAAACTCTATGGTGAACTAGGATCTTGAACTAAGAGTTCATTTAGTAAATCGTACCTATTACACACAGTCTCAGAAATTAGGGATTCCTATAGAACCGTGCACATTAACGGCCTTGTGCTATCCCGGTATTCATGAGTGCTCTAGAGAGTAGCCTAATGCTCGCATAGGAAACGGCCTGACTTCCACACTCATATAGGTGTTCTCTATCAAGGATACTCCTGTAAAACACCCAACTTATAAAAGACAGAGTTTCACCGACTAATATACATGATATGAACATTTCACACCATAAGAATGGGTATATACATAAGTAATGAAGATTTTGAAATATTCCACCTTTGTCACCCAAAGAGAACTTCGTTTTTCCCATTGAACCCGTTGCATGGGATCTCTAATCAAATGGGTTGGGTGTCCGTTATTGGTGACTTGTCCTTTTTGGGCTTAAGTCTCGTTCCCTTCGATGTAGATGTTACTCGTTCTCAAATGAGTCCCTTAGTTAGTGGATCAGCTAAATTATCCATCGATCTCACAAAATCAATTGCAATTACTCCTTGCTTGAGTAATTGTCTTAACAAATTGTGCCTCAGACGAATATCTCTGGATTTACCATTATAGGTCTTGTTACTTATCTTGCCTATTGCAGACCTTGAGTTGTTATGGAGAGATATGGCTGGTCCCGGCTTTTTCCATAAGGGAATGTCGGTCAATAGGTTCTTCAGCCATTCTGCTTTTTCTATCGCTAAAGCCATACCAATGATCTCCGAGTCCATAGTGGATCGAGATATACACGTTTGCTTTTTAGATTTCCAAGAGATGGTTGCATTTCGTAAGCTAAACACATAGCCGCTAGTGGACTTGGACTCATCTGAATCCGATATCCAGTTAGCATCGCAATACCCTTGTACTACTGCGGGGTATCTCTCATAATGCAAATCGTAGTCAATGGTTCTCATCAAGTATTTAAATACCTAGATAACAACCGTCCAATGCTCACTGTTGGGATTTCTCGTATACTTGCTCAACTTACTTACTGCATAAGCTATGTCAGGTCTAGTACAGTTCATTATGTACATTAAACATTCAATAGCTCTGGAATAATCTAATAAAGATACACTATCTCTTTTGTTCTTAGTTAATTTGACATTTGGATTAAAAGGAGTGGAACACCATTCCATCCAAACATGTTAAATCTCTTAAGTACTTTATCAATGTAGTGAGACTGGGATAGAATAATTCCTTTAGAGTGTTTATGAATTTTTATCCCAAGTATCACATCAGCCTCACCCATATCCTTCATGTCAAACTTAGAACATAGCAATTTCTTAGTGTTCTCTACTGAATTTAAATTAGTATCGAAAATAAGCATATTATCAACATATAAACATGTAACGATGCATGAACTATCAATGTGTTTAAAATAGACACACTTGTTTGACTCATTTGTTTTAAAACCATCGTTTAATAAAACTTGGTCAAATTTCTCATGCCATTGCTTAAGGGCTTGTTTTAGACCATATAGGGATTTAATTAATCTACAAACTTTGTTTCTTTCCCCGGTGAAGTAAATCCTTCAGATTGCTCCATATAAATTTCTTCTTCTAATTCCCAATTTAAAAACGCAGTTTTGACACCCATTTGATAGATAATGATATTGTGGATGGATGCTATCGCTATCAAGACTCTGATAGTTGTGATCCTAGTTACTAGTGCATAGGTATCAAAATAATCTAATCCTTCCTTTTGTTTGAATCCCTTGGCAACCAGTCTAGCTTTGAATTTTTCTATAGACCCATCAGTCCTTAATTTCTTTTTGAAATCCATTTGCAACCCAAAGGTTTAGTACCCGGAGGTCTACAAGTTCCCAAATATGGTTGGATAAGATAGATTCTATCTCACTATTAAGGGCCTCTTTCCAAAAGGCGACATCAGGAGACCGCATGGCCTCTTGATAGGTTGTGGGGCCACTTTCCAAAGTATAAGTTAGAAAATCAGGACCAAAAAAGGTTTCTTTTCTAGGTGTCTTACTCCTACGGGGTTCAACATCTACTAAGTCCTCAGATCTCGACTCAATAACTTGGGCAGGTCTTCTATCAGTACCACTAGTACCAGATGCGGCTTGTTTGAAATGAAAGTAGTCTTCAAAGAAAATTGCATCTCTGGACTCAATGATGGAGTCTTTATCTTGTCTAGAGATAACAAGGAATCTATAGGCCTTACTATGGAGAGCATATCCTAAGAAAACACTCTCTTGGGTTTTGGGTCCAAGTTTGGTCCTTTTAGGGCCAGGTACATCCACATGGGTTAAGCACCCACACACTTTTAGGTATTCTAAGTTGGGGGTTCTATCTTTCCATAACTCATAAGGACTTTCATTGGTCCTTTTAAAAGGTATCCTGTTCAGAATGTGACAGGCTATAAGGAGAGCTTCCCCCCACAAATTCCTGGTTAGGCCCGAATTATCCAACATGGAATTTACCATTTCCACTAAGGTTCTATTTTTCCTTTTAGCCACACCATTCTGTTTTGGGGAGTAGGGGGCTGTCACTTCATGTATTATACCTAGGGTCCTACAGGTCTCAACAAATTCTTTGGAGAGGTATTCACCTCCTCTATTAGACCTCAAAGTCTTTAACATTTTTCCCTATAATTGGTTTTCAACTTCAATTCGGAAAAGGTTGAATTTTTCAAGATCCTCATATTTATTTTTAAGTAAATATACATAAGAAAATCTATAAAAATCATCAATAAAAGTTATAAAATATTTCTTATCACCTCTAGTGATAATATTGTTTAATTCACAAATATCACTATGGATCAAACCCATAAGTTCAGAACATCTTTCAACACTTTTGAGAGGTTTTCTTGAAAACTTTGATTGAACAAAATTTTCACAAGAATTTGGTCTGAAATCAATTTTTGAAATCAACCCTAAGTCCATCATGTTATTCATATATGAATAATTTACATGTCCTAATCTAGAATGCCATAAATTAGGAGGCATACTAATATAAGCAGAAGAAGAGGCAATTTTATTACCAATAGTATTTACATTCAGCTTGAAAAGGCCTTCTGATATGTAGCCTTTTCCTTCAAAAACTCCATTTTTGCTAACAACAAATTTAGTTGCCTCAAATACTAATTTGAACCCATTTTTGGTCAACACTGAACCACAAACCAAGTTCTTTCACACTTCGGTCAAAGTTAGAGACTTGCTGGATGCGAGGTGAAGAATGACTTTCCCCTGACCAATTACTTTAGCCGTTGAGGAGTTACCAATGTAGAGCTCTTGTCCATCTCCAACTTGCTTGTAGGAGACGAATGCACTTCTGCAAGACGCTAACATGATTTACCACGATTAGCACTAATTAAGTTGTGTGTTTACTCTAAGTGGGATTAGTGGATTTTGTTTTGGGTTTGGGATTAGAATAGCTTTTATATAGCTTTGGGGAGTTTTTATAGCCTTTTTGATTTAATGAGACTCTTTGAGAGTCCTTTTATCGATTTTGTGTAGGGGGAGGGGGGTGGGTTGCGGCGGTTATCCACGATTTAAAAAAAAAAATCATGTTTTAACTCTAATTGATTGATCTTGTTAGCCTCTACGACTTTCGTGTTCACTTTGTCCCCGTTTGAGACCCCGAAACCCAGCTTTTCCAATTTTAAGGGCAAAACAGTCTTTTTACACAAAATCTACACAATTTTTTCTGTCTCCAAACCCTGCAAAATATGTACTTTTTAGAAATTAGATTTTATGTCAAGCATTTTTCCCTTCTTTGTTAAACTCATTCGAGGCTCGGAAAGTTATGTTTTAAGCTCGACAAGTCTTGTTACTTGTTGGACCCATCTTCACTTTCTATATAAAGAGAGCTCTTTTTCCCTTTTCCCCTTTTCTGGCTCATATTGGTTGTAGAAGAGTGGCTCCAACCAAGCTAGGGTTTCCTTTCTTCTTCTTCTTGGTTCTTCCCTTTCAATCCACACCCGCTCTTGCCCAATGGAGAAAGAAATCCCATCTTCTTCTTCCCTAACACGAGAGCTCTCCATGGATGCCCTCTGAAGAGAAATCCAGCCATACTAGGGTTCCTTTTGAGCAAGCCTTGGAGATTTGAAGCTCTTCCAAGTAAGCAATCATCTCCTCCTAGAATTGTGTTTTTCTAGCCCTAGAGAGTCTTCATCTCCATTATTGTAAGCTCTCTCCTTCTTGTTCATTGTGTTGGCCATTTAGGTTCTCAATGGGTGTATTTTGGGGTTTTTGTGTAACTTGTAGATTGTAGACTTAGAGGTTTGTTTGAAGGCTAATTAATCCCATTGGAGACCAAGGCAAGTGGATGAAATGACTTATTTGGAATGCTAGCATGTTTAGCAAGAAATTCTTGGTTTCACTCTTTTGGTTCATGATGAGTTTGATGCTTGCATTCTTCTCAACTCCTTGCTTTAGTTTCATTTGATTTCATAAATGGAATTTGATGATTTTTCTCTTGGCTTATTTTATTTTTATTGAATGATGTTCATGCCATTTGTGGGTTTTGGTTTGATGGGTTCTTCTTGTGAGGAATGAGGGTGAAATGGATGGATTCTTATGTGATGTTGTGAAGTGTTTGATGGAGGAGAAATGTGATTTTGAGAAGGTTAGGAGTCCCTCTTTTACGTAGAAGAGTTTAGGTTCAAAGGAGGCTTAAAAAAGCGAAAGAATGAGCCCAAAATGCATTGAAATCCAGCTCCTGACACAGTTGGCTCGAGCCAACATATGTTCGTTCGAGCCAACCCCTTCTAGAGAGCATTTGGCTCGAGCCAACATATGTTCGCTCGAGCCAACCCTCCCAGAGGCTAGTTCACTTGAGTGAACCCCATCCTGAGAGCAGTTGGCTTACCAACTCGCCTTCTGGCCTGGGTCTATTTTGGGAACTTGAAAAGGGTGTTTTAAATGTTTGGAGAAGTTTGTTTTGAGCCCTAATGCTATGGTGGGGCCTAGGAAGTGATGTATGGAGTGGGAGCGGAAAAGAAACCCCATCATGGATGCATATCGAGGACTCGTTTACTTACCAAAGTGTATAGGATACTTAGAATGTCCTTGATCTTCTGGAGTGCCATGCCAAGAATAAAACTTGACATACAAGTGTCTTATACGCATTGAACCAAGTTTTGAAGCCTCAATGTGTGGGCCGGCCTACATATGGAAAAGCCCATCCTACTTCTACTTTTACTCGAATTACATGATTTCACGTCATTCTTGTGCGTCATAACTAGTCTTACTTCAAAACTAATGTATCACGTGGTTTGAGTATTTAGATTGGCCTTGTGTATTCATGACGAGACATTAGTGTGTTACATGTGTGTGAGCTTCTAACTTAGCCTGTTTTGGTGTTATACGCCTAATTATGCTTTGATTACATCATGCGACCTATGTGTCGGCACCACTAAGCTTGCGTAAGCTTGTCGGCTTGATCCACCGACTTGGGGTCCTTCATGACTCTTAGCCAGCTGTAGTCTGGGTTTATCTAGAGTGTTATATATATTATTTGGTTCCGCGGTCGGTACTTAGTGTGATAGCCAAGTTCGTTGGCATTATTATGTGTATCTAGTTTGCTCTCGACACTTTGTGTGTCTGAGACCTATATTTTTGCGTGCTCTCATCACATCAGCGATGGAGGATTTAGCTTTGTGTGGTTGCCATCTTGCCAGTTACATAATCATTGGTACCTACTCATGCTTCGTATCAATCATGTGTTTTCGGATAAATTATTCATCTAATTTCATGACAATTGTTGTTTAAGCAGGTTTAAATGTTTTTCAAGGTAAATTGTAAATTAGTATATTGTTTATATCTCTTTACCCACCTACCAGACCGTCATGTCTGACCCACTATTTTGGTACTCAGGTCTAGATTTCGTTGCCCCTGAGGAGGAGCCAAAGGAGGCGGTCGGAGAGCCGTAACGTATAAGAGAATGGCAGGTTGACGATGTCATCTAGACAGTGGGTCATGCTATGAGTTGCGAAACATCTTTTGGGTGGATGATAGTCACATTTTGGGACTTTGGTTGTACTGGCCTTTATTGGCCTTTATTTTTAGGGAATTTTTAATTAAACTCATCTTTTCTATAAATGTTTAACTTTATGCTTTATGAATGCTACATGAACATTGCTTACTTTGACACCATGTTATATAGATAATTATCTTATCAGTCTTCCTATCATGGAATGAATTTCTAGATTTGGCTTGCTACACGCTTCCGCACCCCGTTTGTGATTTGATTGTAAGCGTCATCCTCACCACGGAAACCTGTGGAAATCACGTACACGGATGTTGTGTTTCTTCGTCATCCGCGTTCGTATCAATAAAGAAAAAGAAAAATACACACCGCATAAGATCACGATCTTGGATTAGGAGTGCCCTCGAGTGCTAACCCGGTTCAGGGTCACGACAACTTCTGTCACTATAGATGTGTCAAGTCGCGCCTATGTCAACCCACCAATCTTTACAATTGCTTACCAAGTTTACCTTTGTCACTACAGCCACAAAATTTTCTTCCACAAGATTGGCTTGATTTTTTCCTTTAATGTTTTTCTTGTGGCGGCATTCCTTTGCATAATGTCCCTTTTTCTCGCAGACAAAACATTTTATATATTTTCTTTTGGCAATATCCTTAAGGGGCTTAAGGGCTTGGTTCTGGTTTTTCTTCTGAAATTTCTTGCCCTGGAAAGAATTAGGCTTGGGCTTTCTCTGATTATTTTTGGCCTCAGTAAGATCGGCCTTACCCATATGCTCAAAATCCTTACACTTAGAATCACGGTCCCGATGATGTTCTTGGATTCTGAGAGACTATGAGATCTTCAAATTTCATCTCCTTTTTCTTGTGTTTCAATGTGATCCCAAAGTCCTTCCACGATGGTAGGAGTTTGTGGATGGTACTGCCAACTACAAATTGTTCGGGTAATTCAATTCCTTCATTTTGGACTTCATGAATTATTTTTTGAAAATATCTAACTTGTGTTATTACTGATTTTCCTTCTTCCATTTGAAAGTCCAGAAATTGCTCAATGGCACGCTTTTTGGTACCTGCATCCTTAGTAGCATATTCTTTTATCAATGCATCCCATAACTCCTTGGCGGTTTTGAATTTTGAAAATACGCCATTTAAGGAATGATCTAAATGGTTTAAAATCTCATTTTTGCAATCTAAATCATCAGATCTCCATTTTTCATTTTCATAGGTACCAGCGGGCCCACCTCCATATGGTTCGAGACGGTCAGTTAATATCACTTGTAAGATTTTCATAACCTTGAAGAGATATTCCATTTTCATCCTCCACATTTTGAAGTCCTTACCCTCAATTGAAAACCTTGGGGAAATAATCTCGAGCAGTCATTTTTTTATAAATAATTTTACTGCGAAATCTTCCTAAACTGTTGGAAAAATGTTTCATGGAAATTGTAAATAAATTAAAATATTAAATAAAATGAGGAAAGGAAAGAAATGACCGAACAAATTGGTAGCCGAATCACATCTTTGAAGACGCTTTCTTTAGGTAGATTTCACCCCCACATAGTGCAAATGGATTTTTGGACGTTTGCCCCAGGATAAGATGGCTTCCTGATTGGATGATCTCCACCACTCGTGCACTCGAATGGATAAGAAATGCGAATCCCAAAATCGCAGTCTTGCAGCAAATTGAAATAAAAATTCTCAAAAACTTGAAGAGAGAGAGGAGAGAATTGTTTTATGATGAAAGTCTTCACCCGGACGTCCTTATATAGGGCTTTCCGGGGAAAAGATCTGTTGGCGAGTTAATTCCCAACGATATGCCCATTTAAGAGTGCGCCAACGGAAAAGTTGTCTTTAACGGTCATAAGAGAAACGGGCTTCACAGATCCGGGTCAATTCCAGGTGGACCCAAACTCAACCCAACTGAGACCTAAAATAATGCACGCACATGCGAGCCAAGCCGGTCTGCCCGCCACACAACCGGCTAGCCGGACAGAGCACACTGTGAAAGTGTGTGGTCACCACTACCTAAGCCTTCTCCCGAGACTTACACCATAGTGATGAGTGTAAACAATAATAAATGACTCTAAGAGATTTCTCCATAACCGATGTAGGACTCTCTTAAAATAAAGAAAAGAGAAAAACATGTGCTTTAATGCACAAAGATACCAACAGTATATAATAACTATTTATAATTTAACACTCATTGTAACATTATAATAACAACCCACAAACTATAATATTAACTAAGCATGGAGGCTTGGGGCCATGGGGGCACCTAATTATTCAATATTGCATTTTTAAACTTCAAGCTAGCTGGAGCCTATCTTCATCGCCATTACCATAATCTTTATTCCATGTTAAATAATTATGAAAACCCAATTGATAGAATGCCTAAAATTATAAGAGAACTCATGCTTCATCTCATACTAATAAATCCCATCTTGCATTGTTAATCAATCTCATAGTAAGAATTTGTTTTGGGTACCATACTAGTACCTGAACTTTTCTCTTAAAGTTCAAACTCAAGAGGAAAAATAAAGAGCCAATTTTTATGTTTTTGGTTGAGTTAATTGTATGACTCAGTATGTTCAGGCCTCCTACCATTTGACGTCAGTCCCATGCCCGTCTGGGCTAGTTTGTACCAGTCCGTGCCAGTCCCATTCCGATCTGTGCCGGGTAATGCTGGTATGAAAAGGTCGAGGCCTTTTCGGGATCCCAATCCCAGACGTACCAAGTTGTCTCACTCGAGTTGGCTTGATACCAAAATTCGAGACCATAGTCCCAAGTAATGAGACCTGAAGCGAACTACAACTTATTCCTGCACCAATTCTATTTCATCATTAAAACTCATATCAAACACAGCCAAGATCATGTTCATAACCTGCCAAATAATGCCTCATAAAATCGTCCTTCAATTAAAAGCTAACCCCAGAGTTGTATGTTACAATAATATTTTATGACCCATTATATGGTCACCAAAACTTGATCTGGATCTCTAAGAAAAACCATCACTAACAAGCTGTAAAATCATCTCAGAAGTCAGCACAATGAAAGCATAGGAATCATACATTTCTATTGCACAAAACCCATGTAACTTCCCTTCAAATTATGGTGACACAAACTATGCACCTGTCCAAAAACATCATCAATGTATCATAAAACTTGCACACCCACTCTACTCTGCTAAAACCAGAGAAGCAGTCAATTCAGCCCAGAAATATTTTAAAAACTAATGATCTATATAACTGAAGATAGCGTTTAAACCCTAATATGGGTTAAGGCCCCAAATCAATTTCTCTTCTAGATTTCAATTAAGCCAAATTATTAACCTAGACTAGAATCAAGCAGTCACATAAAAGAAGGAGGAGGCACATGATTTTTATGTGGAAAATCCTACTCGGGAAAAACCATGAGTCTCGTCAATTGGACTAGGGTAAAGCAAGCACTATATAAACAAAAGTCACAAGAAGTACTTATAGACCCTTCCCTAGTTGCAAATCAACCTATGGACTGTGATGATCTTGTCGACGCCTCTCCGCACACCTTCACTATGCTTGAACCAACCAACTTGAACGCCTCTTTAAGGTGGATCTACTGCAAGAGAGTAGACAAATAAATTGACACGAGCTCAAAAGAGAGAGAGTAGACGAATAAATTGACATGAGCTCAAAAGAGAGAAATATTGGATTGTAATTGTTTGCCTCTGTTTGAGATTTTCATTCATTATATAGACATTACATGCCTTGTTTAGGCTATAAATTAGTAATCAGAATCTAATTTACACACATGTATATGACCAGTACAATCTTTGACTATATCCTACATATATTAGAAATTGTATTGGAATAGGCTTTTGCTACTGAAATCACAATGTTTGATGACTGATTAGAAAGATTAAATTCCGACCTTATACATGAATATTGAAGAAGACAGCATTGAAAACTAGGCAAAGGAGCTTAGTTTCCATCAAAACTGTGTAGAATTAATATTTGGACACAAGTTTTTGAAAGCCCAGAGTTTCAGCTAAAAATAACCTCAGGAACTGTGTCAACTAGAAGTATAAACATGGGTACTCATCAAAGCCTGTATCAGATTTCCAGCACAAAACTGCTCACTAGGCATCTTTAGGTATCATATCTTTTTCGTTTTAAGTCTTTTTTCCATTCTTCTTTTTTTGTTGTGTTCATTCATCATCAAAGTATTGATTACAGCCATTGGATTTAGGTTCATATCATCTTAGGCTTGTCGTACAGTCTAGCAAAATTTGGCCTGTGCAATAGTTTTCATACTTAGAATTTTTCAGCATGCATTAGATTTTTAGGAACTTGTCTAGAATTGCATTTTTTTCATGTAGGATCTCATAAATCATTCATATTTACATTGTAATTTGTTTTAGGAAGTTTTGCTTTGATTTATTTTATATTAAATTGGTTGTTTTGATGAGTTTGTTACTTTTGCAGGTTATAGTTAGAATAGGGTTGAATAAACTAGGTTTTTTTTTACTTAGTTTAGGTTTATTTATTATTTGGAAAGTTGTAATTGTTAATTTTCTGTTTTTAGGAATTTTCTTGTAATTTTATTAGTTTCTTTATTAGGTTAGATTTAGTTTCTAAATTAAGATAGGTTAAAGTTGGAAGGTTTTTTCAAAAAGCATTGCTTCCTGCGGATCGACTTGGTCTTACCAGTTATTACTACAGTCGCACCCTTGTACTTGGGGTCTGATCAGAGAGATTGTGCAAAGAGGTGATGTTGACATCACCAAGATAGTATCTGCGTACAATCTCACAGATCCCTTTACTAAGCATTTGACTACCAAAGTTTTTGAGTAGTATGTAGTCAGGATGGGCATGAGATGCAACCCTAACTGGCATTGAGCCTAAGTGAGAGATTGTTGGATTATATGGTCCCTATCAAACCCCGGCCCAGATTAGCTCGATTAGTGTTTAATTAGTGTGTGCTTAGTCTTAAGAGGGTTTAGTGACCGTTGGGTTAGAACGCGTTTGGACTTAGTCTTGGACATAGCTTTGGGAATTTTAAGAGTGTTTAGTTTTAGTCAGCCATGCTCAGGGACGCCCTTAGTGCACGTGTAAGAATGGGAGGTTGATTTTAGATTTCTGAATTAATTGTGATATTTATTTCTTTTGAATGATTTTGTTATTATCTACAACTTTCGTATTTAGTCTGCCCATGTTCGAAGCCCAGAAACCCGTGGTTTGGCCCAAAAGGGTAAAATTGACTTTCACACTCAAATCTAGACACGAATTTCAAAACCTCAAAACCATGTGAAATTTATACTCTTTGGAAACTAGATCTTTTAATGATCATTTTATCCTTCTTCGTCGACTTCATTCGGGGCCCACAAGAGCGTGTTTTAGCTATCGCAAATATTAGACCATTTGGGGCCTACAACCCACTCAACTTAAACCTATTCTCCTCCCTCACATTCATATCAGAATCCCTACAACTCTTTAAAAAAAAAAAAAGAAAAAAAAAAAAAAAAAACCCAGAGCTGAGAGGAGAGCTCCTTCCCTTCCATTTTGCTCCACCTTGCATGCCATAGCTAGAGGACTTGGACTAGAATTTTGAGCCTACTATTCTTCTTCCTCTCCTTCCAAGCTCTCCATTGGACCCATTTGTTTGGGAATTTCAGCTGGGCAACCTCTTCATCTTCTTCATCTCTTCTTGTTTGGACAGCTATAGGTAATAGCCTCTTCCCATCTCTTCCAAGGAGTCTTTTGGACTCCTAAGGATCTTGTTTTTCAAGCATACAGCACCCATTTTGAAATAGATTCTTGTTTTTCAAAATGGGCTGAGTTTTGAATGGATATTTTTTTTTGGGCTTTTTGTAGAGCTCAGTTCAGCAGTAGGAAAGGATCTTTGAGGAGGTCTTTGGGTTGACTTTGGGCTAAGGCAAGTGATCTATTTAGTCTTTTCAATGCATGTTAAGTGTGGAGGCTATTTAGACTTCAAATGTTTGATTCCATTTCCAGTTTTTGCACTTACGCTTCTATTAATAAGGTTAGGCTACCTTGAAAGTTATGTTTTATCTTGCATGCATGCATATATTTCTGGAATTACTTGGAAATCCTTCATTTAGTCTATACTGAATTATGTTTTTGATTTCTAATTTTACTTGTTTTTTAATGGCTTGGGTGATGATCCTTAATTTTTTTTTGGGAATGGAAGAGCTTTGGGTATGTGATGTGATTAGAATCGGAATTGTGTTGGAAATGATCATTTGGAGAGCATGGAGGCTTGAGGAATTGCAGGATGGTTCAAAAAAGAAAAGAAGAGAGAAGGGATCAAAAAGATATTTCAAAAGAATTCATTTTCTGCATTCATCGAGCCCAGGCAGAGAGCTGTCCGCTCGAGCGACCATTGGGTCCGCTCGAGTGACTATAGGCCACTGCCTAGTGTAGAGCAGGACAGAGACTTGCCCGCTCGAGCGACCATTGGGTTTGCTCGAGCGAATAAGCCTCTGTGCCAATCCGCTCAAATGGATGGACGACTGTTTGAGCTAGTGGACTTGCGCTATTTTTCGGAGCTGGTTATGTGATGGAACAACTGGTTTTGTTTTTGAAGGTTTTCTTGGGGAATGAAAACCAGACTATGTTGAGGGTTTTAGCTTGACATTGTGCATTTGAAATCTGAAATGTATTCTAACTTCGGGGGCACCAATCCGTTTTATTTCCGACATTTGGGTTTCAAATACACAAGGGTCAATGAAAGGTCTTAGCATATGCTTGAGAACCTTATTTTTGAACTTCAGTTTTGATACGATGAACATCATTTTGCATTTGTTTTGATTCGCAAATGTCAGCTCTGTTTCGGATTGTTCAAGAACCAAAATGGGGATCACTTCTTCTATTTCAATATGCTTGTAGCTCATGATATTCGGCTTTGTCAAGCTTAGTTTTGTCTCGAAAAGAGAATCTTGCCTATGTTTGATCTGTTATGTATATGTTTTACTTTGTTTTGTGCATTCATGACTACAGGTGAATACCACTGAGTTTGGACTACCCATTCAATCTGATCCACTGTCTGGGGGTTCTTAAACACTTGGACTATTTACAGATTAGTCGTATATTTATATATATAAATCTCTGTTCTGTTTCCGGTTCCACGGCCAGACCCCTGCCCACCTCATGTGGCACGGGATTTTGTTTTGTTCTGCTGACTCTTGTCATCATATATGATAGAGGAAGGATGGGCTCAATGTGGATTTACTATTCATGATTTATATGTACCGATGCTAAATTTGTTTTCGTATTTCGTTCATGAACTTTCGTATCTTTGAAATGTATCTTAGTCAATGGTTATTTTAAACTCAGTAAATTTTTTTAACATTGTTCTTTCAAACTTAATTCGTTTCATGATCATACCTAAATTGATCACCTGCCAAACTGTCGTGTTCGAACTTTATTTGTTTTGGTACCTAGGTGCAGGCAACATGGCCTTTGAGGAGGAGTGTAAGACCCCGACCCGAGTGGCCTTGATTACCACTAATTAAGTCATGTTTTAGCTCTAAGTGAGGTTAGTGAATTTTGATTGCTCTAAGTGAGGTTAGTGAATTTTGATTAAGGTTGGGATTAGTATAGCTCTTCATAGCTTTGGGGAATTTTGAGAGCCTTTTTGATCTAGTGGGACCCTTTGGGGGTTCCTTTAGTGACCTTGCGTGCACATAGGGGATTATTCGAGATTTTTGATAATTCGTATTTTAACTCCGTTTGACTTATCTCGTTATCCTCTACAACTTTCATGTTGACTCCATTCCCGTTCGAGACCCCGAGGCCCGACTTTTCCAACCTCGAGGGCAAAACAATCTTTTTACACCATGATGGACCCGGATTTCCATCCTCTCCTTTCGCCCCGGGGGCTGCCGAGGTCCGGCGAAGGAGAAAAAACGGGTATCAACATTTTTGTACGGGTATGTGATGGCCTCTCGGGATCTTCCGTCCTCTCCTTCCGCACCCCGGGGGCTGACCTGGGTCTCGACGGAGGAGGGAAAACGCGGGTATCAACATTTTTGTACGGGCATGCCAGATTTACTTTCTACTTGGAATTTGGAATGGTGATAATCCAGAGATTCACATTCACAAGTGGAAAGGAAATCAATCCTTTTTTCTAACTTTTCAAATTGCATAAATATTAAGAAAAGAGACAAGTTTGTTTTTTTTAGAATGCCGTAGGAGGCGTTTTTGTTTGTTTGCCGTAAAAGGCGATTTTGCCGTGAAAGCCGATTTTACAAAACTCATCAAATATGAAAGACAAGAATTGCGATTTCTTTTTGTCTCTTTAAGAAATACAAACTACAATAGAAAAGTAAGAAAAAGGATCTAACTTCTCAGGAGATTGTGGGGATACGTTGAGATCGACGGTCGCAAGTCATGTATGGACTTCGCCATCGTCCTTCAAATGAGAACATGTGATGCTTTGATTCTTCGGCTTGGCTCCTAACCTCAGTTTTTTAAAGGACAAGGACCAAGACAAGGTCCTATATCCGATGAAAAACCGAGTAAACGGGCTGAAAAGCCTTGTTTAGGCCATGTTGGAGAAGGAGGGGACCTTGGGGGGGTGGCCCCCCAAGGGACTTTGATCACCTTGTGGTGCTTCTGGCGGCAGAGCAGCAGGACTTCGTCAGGATTTTTTCGGAAGAATGCAAGTGTGTGGACCAGTAGTGGAAAGTTGAAAAAAAGTTCAAAGGTTGCAAGTTCGTTTTTTTTTTTTCTTTGGAATGGACCTCCTTTTATAGGCTTTTGATAGCCATGAGGTGATTATGGGCATTGATAGCCATGATGAGAGAATTGATGAGGAGTTACAAGTTGATTTTGTAACTCCTTTTTCATTGCTTGTGATTGGCCGATGAAGGTAGTAGGCTTTTAATTCCCTTTAATCTTCATAATGATGGGAGTTTCATGGGTTTAATGCAATGATTGCTTGGATTTGTAACTCCCAAATGCTTGAATCTGATTGGGCCATCAAAATAATGAGTTAATGACAGCATTAAGTTATCATAAACAGGTCAATTAACGACATTAAGTGGTCGCCAAGGCATGTGAAGAGTTGCGGGCCGCGCCGCGTCTTTTGAGATTCTTCTTGCGATCATCACAGGTGGATCCACGCATTGTTTGATGTCGGATTGCGATGTAATTTCAGACATTGTTTGATATTTGTGGGCAGGTGACATCTGTCTTGTCGATTTCACGATCGGTCGGACAGAAAGTACACTTTCTTGGTCAGCCGGTTGGCGATCTTGGAGCGATCGGTGATGATTTTATACTTTTGACGGCGGATCCGAGATGTCGGTGAAGATCAGTCGTTTTCAAGCATCAAACATTGGATTTTCAGAAAATCACAGAGGCAGAAACACCCGAAACGCGAAAAGGATAAAAAATTGGGCATTTTGGTGCAAAATCCGACGACCCGGATTTGCAGGGTCGCCGGTGACCTCAGGGTTTTGCCCTTTTCGGTCGCCGAGCTTCGTTTTCGGCCGTTTTTTCGTCTTTTTCGTTCCTTCTTTCTTCTGTATTTTTCTTGACATTTTTCCCCAATTATTGACTTGATTTTCTTGGAGAAATCTTGACGAGAACCCGCGCGAAATCAGAGCACAAAGTTTCCCATTTTTCGGGAAAGCCGAAAACTTTGTAGCCGATTTTCCGTCAAGCGTCGAAACTAGGTCAAATGATGTCGGAATGACCTAAAAATTGAGGTGAAGCTTCTTGAGCAATAGATAGGACCAACCATCGGCTTTTATTTGAGTTTTGAAGCCGTTTGGGGTCCCATCGATGCTTGACTTGATTTTGCTGCGGGGAAAATGCCGAGTTTTGATATGTGGTCAAACGATGTCCGATTGATCTGAAATTTGATGGGGAGTCTATTGGAGTCATTTTGAGACAAACCATTAGCTCCGTTTTGGGTGTTATGGTCCCGGGTTGCTCCGCCGCCGGTAGACTTGATTTTCTTTCGGAGCATCGAAACCTGGTTAAACGTTGTTGGAATGACTTGAAATTCGATGTGCAGCCTTTTGGAAGCATGTTGAAGCCACTCATGTACTTGGTTTGATGAGTGATGGCCTCGGTGGTTCCCGCCGCCGTGAGGGTTGATTTTGCTGCTCGAGCGTTGATGGAGGGTCAAACGTTGTCGGTTTGACTTGAAATTTGGCATGGAGCCCTTTGGAGACATTCTGGAATCATCCGTAGGCTCTGATCAAAGTTTTGGTGTCTTTGATGATGTCGCCGCCGGGAGCTCTTGTTTAGCTGTCGGAGCAGTGAAGTTAGGCCAAACGATGTCAGAATGGTCCAAAACCTCGGGTGTACCCCTCTTTTAGCTATCTTGAAGGATCTTTCAGTTTCCGTCTGATTTTGTCAAAATTTGATGCTTGAGGTAACTTTGCCTGTTTTGTAGCAGGATGCAGCTTCACGAGGGTTCTTGATGTCGAGAAGACATAGTGACTTTTTTGGTGTCAACAAATGCCTCCTCGAGGTATAGCGACGAGTAGCTTTTTGGAGTCGATGTGCCTCGAAGAGAAACTTGGAGGAAAGATTCCGACTTGACCAAGAGTCTTGAGCATTTTTTTTTTTTTATGAATAGCGTTCTGAGTTTCCGGGGGAATTTTATGGTAGTGAGAGGGATCACGTACCATCTCAAGACAAAGTTTTGAAAATGACATGGGATATTTGGTTTTTGGGTTTTGGATTTTGGTTTTTGACATTGTGACCTAACAAGCTGTATGTGGCAGGTTAGGGGGTCGAGGTTTGATTTTGATTTTGACCTTGTGACCCAACAAGCTGTATGTGGCAAGTTGGGGGGTCAGATTTGGGTTTTTGGTTTTGGCTTGGTTTGGATTTTGATTTTGGTTTTGGCTTGGTTTGGATTTTGATTTTGGTTTTGGTCTTGTGACCTAACAAGCTATATGTGGCGAGCTAGGGGACTGGAATTTGGTTTTTCTGAAATGTCAATTTTAAGATTTTGGCTCAATTTGGTTCATGAGGTTGGACGGTTTGGTTTTTGGAAACTCATGAGACTTTCTTTTTTATTTTTTTTTTGAATGGTCCCATCAACTCAAAAGAGGCATGGGACTTTTTTTTTTTTTTTTGCTCTTTTTCTTCTTTCTTTCTCTTTTTTGCTCTTGGTAAAAGGAATATTTTGACTAAAAGCCACTTTTAGTGCCTAGGTGTTCAAACCTGGCTCATATGGGCTAACCCATGGGACCTTAGGCTTTTGAGATGGCCTAGATCTCATATGGTGTCATTTTTGTAAAGAATATCTAAAAATATCTCTTTTGTGTAGAGAATATCTAAAAATATCTTTACTTGGAGGGAATTTCTCAACTTTCCTTCTTTTGTGGAAAGATTTTCTCAAAATATCTTTCTTTGGGGAAAGTAACTAAATTTTAGCACTTACCTCCTTTCTTTCTCCTTGTTTCCTCTTTTGGCTTGCTCTCTTCTATAAAAGCAAGAGGGGTTGGTTCTTTTGCTTCATTGCTTTTCTTTGTTTGCAAGAAATCTTCAAGAGTGCTCCCCAAGATAAGAAGTGCTTTTTCTTCTTCAAGGATCTCCAAGCTTTTCTTCTTCTTCTCCATCAATGACTTCAAGTAAGTTTTCTTCCTCCACAAGAATTTCCATTGTAGAAGTAGCTTCTTCTCTTTTTTTTTCTTCGTTTTCTTTTCTTTTCTTTTTTTTTTCAAAGCACGTTTTGTTCTTCTTTTCTTTTTTTTTTCGTGCTTCTTCTTTTTCTTTCTTTCTTTCTTTTTTTTTCTCACGGTTTTCTTCTTTTTTTTTCCACCGTGTGCTTTTTTTTTTCTTCGCTGATTTTCCTTCTTTTTTTTCTATCAGCGTTTTTTTTTTCTCTCTTTTTTTCTTTTCATTGTTTGCTCACCATGATAATGAGGCTATGCAATTTCAGTATGTATGCATTTTTTTTTGGATGCATCACGATAGAAGGCTAGGGTTTCTAGGTCAAGCCAACATGATTTTTGACTTGGACAAAGTTTAATTGGTTTTGACCAAATTGGGTTGGAATTGGTCAAACTTTGGTCAAGGTTTTCATAGCTTCTAATGCATGATGATATTCTTTGATGCATGAGTTTTTGTAAATAGTCTTGGAAACATGATGATGCACACCTGAAAATCTTTTGCAAGTATTGGGATTTTGAGCTCACAGCGATGTTGAGCTCTTTCTCGGTCTTTCAAGATTTTGAGGAAGTTTGTAATTTTTGGATTCTGAAGCTCGCAGCAATGTTGAGCGCTTTTCCAGATTTTACGGAAGTTTGATGAGATTGGCTTGTTCTCGCAGCGATGTTGAGTTCAAACCTTCTTTGAGAATTTTCTACTGACTATGACCTTGCAGCGATGTTGAGCTCATCTTCAGGCTTCCTGTCTTTCTTGGAGTATTTTCCTTTTCTTTGGAATTGGCCCGGAACCATATCAAAATTTTGCGAGAATTTTTTTAGCAGAATTCTGTCATTTTGATGTTGATTGATCTTTTCTCTTCCATCTTTTGCAAGTAGTTCTTCTAGAACGACCAAGGGTAAAGGTCCTATTACTGACGCACCTTGTCGGTCTGCTAGATCTTCCAATGCGGCCGTTCAGCAGGCTTGGGAGAAGGTCCAGTTTGTTGAGAAGAACTTGGAAGAGTGCGATTCCCTCAATCGTGATGAGATGAGACAGCGATTGATTGCTCTCAAAGATGAGGAATTCTACAAGATCGTGGTAAGCAGCTATCCTTGGGTTATGGATGATCAGAGTGTTGTGCTCAAGCCTACCTTCTTCTTCGGTGATGCAGTCCCCGACGACTTGACATACCAAAGGAGATGTTTTCAGTTCTCTTACATAGCAGATGGTGAGGAGAGAACTATTTTCACCCGGTTGACTTTCGATCGGACCATCTCGATCCTGAGCCTTTCTCCCACGTGCCCTAAGAGGGGAGATCCTTCGAGCTGGGTGAGGAGGACCAGTGTGATCAAGACCGGGATTTTTGTTGGATGCCCTTCTGGTTTTGCAGAGAAGCCACCTGTCCGTATGGACATGTTGATGCCAGCCAGTGGCTACCAAGGTTCTGATCATCCATCGATCGATTTGAGATCGGTGGGCCTTGGCATTTTTCGGAGTGACGGCAGCAATTGGGTGAAGCATTTTCGACTTCTTGGCCGTTTCAGTGTTGACTCGGGCTGGGAGTCATGGACTGATTGCACCCTGAGGATTGGCGAGGCCGTTCTGCGGGAGGCCGAGATTTTTGATGGCGTTCGCGCTTTTCAGCAAACGGTTGTTTTCTCTGATGAGGCTTTCATGGCCATGCTGGAGTCATTCCTTCCTCAAACCAACACCTTCATTGTGACGAATGGTGAGATTGGTTTTTCTTTGAAGGAACTAAGCGCCATCACCGGATTGCCTATCCTCGGCAAACTCTATGAGGAGTTTATGCCTATTGACAGCGTCCTTGAGGAGCAGTTTGAGGAGTTCAGGCTTGTGTACTTTCATCTCATCACCTGCTATGATTTTTTGAAGGAGAAGGAGGGCTTGGAAGTTAGGTACAGCAGTTGGAGAAGTTGCAGCTCCAACGTTTTTGACAACGGGGATTCTTCTGATGGCATTGCCCAAGATGCTAGGGCTAAAACATCAATTTTGAAGAAGACCGCCGCTATGCGAGAAGATTTGAAGAAGTTCTTCGCAAGCACGGATGCCATTTGTTCTGACATTGCATTGCGGAGAGATCTCGCTGTTTACCTCACTTACTGGCTGGGTGAGGCTGTTTTTGCTGGAGGAGATGGGACGCACATCAGGCCGCACTGTTTTTTTTTCTGCTTGTCAGATGGAGTTTGGAGAGCGGCTGGCTTTGGTACCTGCTCTTTACTCCTATTTGTGTACCGAACTGCAGGCTGCAGCTTTCCTGGTTCGGCTTGGGCTCCCTATGAATAGGGTGTTTTCTGCCCATATCTTCTATTCATGGTATGTATACCACTGTCCTAGCTTCCATCGTTTGGGATTTGCATAGGACGAAGATCTCTTTATGATTCGTTTGGCTAGAGGGACAGCCGTTCCCGAATTACTTTTGTCTGCCCGTTTGAGGATCCGACGATTTAGGGACGTCGAGATTGGGCAGTCTTCGGTGAAGCTTTCTCCTGGTTTGCGGAAGAAGGCTTTCGACTTTGGTGTCTCCCGTGATTCGACCAGGGCAGGGTCAGGAAGACACTATGCTTTGACACACGCGGAGAAGAGATAGCTCTTCAACATACGGGTTGGTACGATGGTGTACCGCAGACATCGTTTCGTCGATATCCAGCCGTATGTCCCTTCGCGTTTTGCATTATAGCTTGGCTTCTCTCAAGGCGTTGTTGGAGCGCCTTCGAGCATGGTGAAACGTTTTGAAAGTTTGCAGGATGGGAGAAATGCATGGGCTTTTTACAGTGCTGAGGACACCACTGCCATGATTTCCTATCCTGAGCTGCCCACCTTCCGGACTGCTGGCTTCATGAAGTGGTTCGTGGAGAGCTTTTCAGTGTACCGGGGGCTTTCCAAGAAAGAGCTCGATGTCAAGCAGTCTCCTGGGAAGGGTCTTGGCAGATCAGATGGTGTCCGTCGGGAGGAAGTTTTGGCCTTCCTTTTTGGAGAGAAGCATAAGATAGGCTTTCTTAATGAGCAGGACATCATCAGATCAGGAGCTGCACAAGGGATTCCTAGTGAGGTCTTGAGACAGCTGGAGGAGGAGGAGGCCGAGATCGATGCTATGATACAGGCAAAGCATTCGAAGGCTTCCATGGAGTTTACTGAGAAGAGTAGACCATCCAGTGAGGACTCTAGTGAGAGGCCTGATGTTGATAGTGGGGCAGGATCATCAAGAAGATTGACCCGCCGAAGCAAAAGGAAGAGAGGACAGCGCCGAAATATGAAACGGCACGATAGTCCTTCTAATATTGAAATTCCTCTCACCATTGTTGAGGAGGTGTCTGAGGATGTTGATGAGCCTCCGGAGAAAAGGAACAAAGAAGCTGGTATGATCCCTTTTCCTTCTTTTGTTTCTTTGTTTCTTTCTTTTTTTTTCTTGTGAAAGATTTTGTTTTGATCCGCTGCCCTTTTTTTTAGCAGAGGATGATGACCTGGTGATGCCTGAGGTTCCTGCCGATGAGGCAATGACGGATCCAGTTGTGGCTTCTGAGGAAGAGCCCAGGGATTCTGGAGTTGTTCCAGAAACTTCACCTGGTATGATTGCTTTGGCTTCTTTTTTTTCTTTTTTTTTTCTGTCATTTGCTAACATGTAGCTGAATTGGCAGAGGATTCCGACGATTTCGAACCATCCATGGACGCAACCTTTGACGATGCTTTGGATGAGCTCAGAGAGGCAGAGAGTACTCCGCCGGTTGTCGAAGCAGGTATTTTTTGCAATAATAATCTTGGTATATTTTTGACATGATTATATTCATACCTTTTTGTCTTTTTCCTTTGTAGATTGTGGAGCAGCAGGAGAGGTTCCTCCGTCTTCCTCAGAGCCAGAACAGGGGATACCTGCAGCTGATGCAGAAGTAGGGGCTTCTTCCACTTTTAATGAGTCAGCTTCTTCAGTTGGAAAGAGTTTATTGATTACTCTTCCAATGGAGCATGACATGGGCAGTCGAGCACCAGAGCATGGCGAATCCTCATCTGCGCCGCACCTTCAGTATGCAAGGAAAGTGTTGAAGACTGTCTTGAGCTCATGGGTTGAAACTCTCTCTTCAGGTCATTTGGAAGCTGGTTTTGGCATGATCAAGCATGTGCAGGACATCCTTACTGATAGCAAAGAAGTCGGTCTGGACATCGCAAGCGCCAAGGATTTTGTTGAGGAGATCATTACCTTGGGGAACAAATGGACCGAGACCAAGAGTTTCCTAGATGGTGACTTCTTTGATGAGATGTTCATAAAACCTTTCAGCAGAGTCAAAGCTGAGCTGACTGAGGTCACGAAGACTCGGAGGCAGATCGTTGGGGAGAAGAACGTTACCGAGTTATCCATCATGGGGCTGAAGCAAGACTTGGACAGCCTTGATAAGGAGGTCGTTGAGGCTAGGTAGCGTCTTGAGCTTTTAGAGGAAGAAGCTGTTGCCAAATGGACCGCCATTGTGGAGGCTTGTGACAAGGAGGAAACTCTCATTCGCCAGGTTGAGGAAGCTGAAAGTAATGTCCGGAGGAAGACTCAGAAGCATGAGTAGTGGCAGGTCCTCTGGGAAGAACTTCCTCGTGCTGCAGATGGGTCGCGGTGTTCGGCCGCATTTTATGGAAACATTCTAAAGAAGCGTGGCCTAAAAACTTTGGAGGTTAAGGCCAAAGGTCTGCTTGAGGAGTTGAACCTTTGGTTGAAGACCATGCTGGATTGAGCTCCTGAGTTGTAACAAACTCTTTTCTTCTTCTTTTTTTTGGTACCTCCATGTATAAACAATTTTGGTACTATATTTTTTGTATCCCCTTCTTTTCACTTAAATCGTTTTTTGATGGAAACACATTTGAGTAAAAGTTGATGGGAATGTTTGTTTTGATTTTGATCAAAAGGTTGTCATTTTGTGAAAATCTTTTGTGAAAGGGTTCTTTTGGGCATGAAAGCCAATTTTGTGGCGGAAAGCCTGTTTTTTGATGGCTTGAAAACCAAATTTTAGGTGGCATGAAAGCCTAATTTTGTTTGTGGCATGGGAGCCAAATTTGTTTGTGGCATGAGAGCCAAAATTTGTGATGGCATGAAAGCCGAAGTTTTTTTTTTTGAATGGCGTGAAAGCCGAACTTTAAGATGGCATGAAAGTCGATTTTTGTTTTGTTTGTTGTTTGTTTTGTTTTGGCATTAAAGCCAGAATTTTTGAAAACCAAGTTTTTGTTTTGTTGACATGGAAGCCGATTTTGGTGTTTATAGCTGATTTTTTACGTTTATAGCCGAGTTTGACGTTTATAGCCGGATTTTGGCATTTTATAGCCGATTTTTGGCGTTTATAACCGAGTTTTGGGGTTTATAGCCAAATTTTGGCGTTTATAGCCGAGTTTTGGGGTTTATAGCCCAATTTTGGCGTTTATAGCTGATTTTTGGCGTTTATAGCCGAATTTTGGCGTTTATAGCCGAGTTTTGGCGTTTATAGCTAAATTTTGGCGTTTATAGCCGAGTTTTGGCTTTTATAGCCGAATTTTGTTTTGAAAATGCAGGATCGACTAAATGTCGCCTCCCCGCTGAATGGTCTTGCAAGTATCGATGGAATGTCGCTTCCTTGCTCATTCGATTTTCAAGTATTGATGGAATGTCACTTCCTCGCGGGCTGGGTTTTGCGAGTATCGATGGAATATCGCTTCCTCGCGAATTGGGGTGCAAGTATCGACTAAGCGTCGCCTCCCTGCTTTTCCGAAAACTTTTGGTTTTTACGGGTACTAACTTGGTGTCGTTTTCCCCGTGATTTTTGAAATTTGAGGTTTTCTCGAACCATTCGAAATTTTGGTTGTGGATATCAACTGGTATGTTGTTTCTCCATGATTTTTTTTGAAATTTGGGTTGTGGATATCAACTGGTATGTTGCTTCTCCACGATTTTTGAAATTTGGGTTGTGGATGTCAACTGGCATGTTGCTTCTCCACAATTTTTAAATTTTGAGGTTTTACAAGTATCGAATGGGGTTCGCTTCCTTGCAGTTTTTGGGCTTTGGAAGTATCGAATGGGGTTCGCATCCTTTCGGTTTTTGGGTTTTTGCAAGTATCGACTGAATGTCGCTTCCCCGCGGTTTCTAAAAAACCATTTTTTTTTGTTTAGAGACACGAGGGTCATAAATTTTAACTTAAAACCATTTTAGTTGTAAAAGCCGAGGCAGACTAGGATGAAAATTCTTGAGTCCTGGTTTTTGTTTCAAACCAAGAATTTTGGGTTCAAGGATCGAGAATTTTGGTCAAGTCTGGAGAGAGGCTCCTAAACTTGGATTTTTGGATTTTGATTTTTTTTAAACAATGAAACGATGAAAGTAAGCATTGTTTTGAAATAGTTTTTCTTTTTGGAAATTTCAACATTAAGATGAAAATTTCAAAAGGGGATGGGTTTGACGAGCAAGTACCTGGAAATAGGCTTTGGCCATGTAGATATCACTCTGACCCGTTTTGAGGAAGTCTTCAAGAGTAGAACCGCTTCAAGAACTTGCCGTTGATGGGAAGCATACATCTGTCTCCTTCCATGTTTAGAAGAGCGTATGCACCGTTGGAGAAGACTTTGTCGATGACGAAGGGTCCCTCCCATTTCGGTTCAAATTTGCCTTTGGAATTGTGGGCAAAGACTATGGGTCTTTTTTACTGTAAGAACCAAGTCACCCTTTTTGTAGGCGTGTTGCCTGACCTTCTTGTCGAAAGATCCTGCCATGCGTGCTTGGTACAACTCAATGCTTTGTAGAGCTTGTAGTCGTCTTTCATCGAGATTATCCAGCTCTTGGAGTCTCAATTTGACATTGCTTTCTTGCGTCATGTCATTTTGCAAAGATACCCTTAAGGAAGGAATTTGTACTTCCGAAGGGACAATAGCTTTGCATCCATAGT
Organism: Umbellularia californica; assembly: GCA_028538565.1. NCBI lineage: Eukaryota > Viridiplantae > Streptophyta > Magnoliopsida > Laurales > Lauraceae > Umbellularia > Umbellularia californica. The sequence continues at coordinate 32,446,894 of JAPQWN010000002.1, forward strand.
CCAAGGAGAATGGTGTGCTATGGGTTGGTCCTCGAACGGTGGTTCAATAGGCCCACAAAGCTTCTGGTAGTTTGTCTCCCCAGTCTCTTTTGTGACTAGAGACCATTTTCTTGAGAATTTTGCAGAGTGTCTTGTTGAAAGCTTCTGCTAGTCCATTCGCTGCTGGATTATATGGAGTCGAGGGACAACTTTGGATTTTGTATTTGTCGCAAAACCTGTAGAATCTGTGATCTCGGAATTGTGGTTCGTTATCATGGACGAATCTTTTAGCTATGCCGAAGTGACAAATAATGTTGGTGCGCAAGAACTGAAGGACTGATGAAGTCTTCATTTCACTGAGCGCAAATGCTTCTGACCACTTGGAGAAATAATCCGTAGCGGCAAAGATGAAGCGATGACCTTTGCTTGATGGGGGAGAGATAGGACCTATGATGTCCATACCCCAGGCTTCGAAAGGCCATGAGATTTGCTATTGGATGTAGCCATTCGGGAGGCATGTGGACATAATCTCCATGAATCTAGCATTTTTGGCAGCGCTTGGCAAATTGCATTGCATCAACATCATGGCAGGCCAATAATAACCTAGCCTTTTTATCTGGTTGTAGAGCTTAGGGCCAGCCTGATGGGCTCCACAAAGACCAGCATGCACTTCTTTCAGAGTTTCCTCAGCCTCTTGTTGTGACAAGCAGCGTAGGAGTACTCTGTTGAAGGATTTTCTGTAAAGTGCTTTTGAAGGTATATCGAAATGAAAGTTCGGGGCTCGTCTTTGGATGCTTACCCGTTCTTTTGGATCTTCAGGTAGGATTCCGAACATGATGTAATCAATGAACGGATCTCTTCAGTCGCCAATCGGAGGTTTGAGGATGGACATCCGACTTCCAACCACTTGGTGGCATTTAGCAACTGCTTGGTGTGTGTTGAGAGGAGGGAGAATCCTTCTTTGACACACTGTGACTTGTATGTTTTCCCCTTCTTGGATTGCCATGGATGCAGCGAGTCCAGCCAGGGCATCCGCACGGATGTTTTCACCTCTGAGGATGTGGGTGATGTGACAGATGTTGAATTTTTGTCGAAGCGACTGCGCCTTGTTGTAGTAAGGCAGCAAATCAGGCTTCCTGACTTCAAATGTCTGATTCATTTGGTTGACGATCAGTTGAGAGTCTCCAAAATCTTCCAGCATGGTGATGCCAGATTCGAGGGAGAGTTCCAATCCTACAATCAGGGCTTGGTACTCAGCTGCATTGTTTGAACATGGTTCCAGTAGCGAGAAGGCGTGTGAAATCATGTATTTGTCGGGGCTGACAAAGAGGATTCCCATTCCCGATATTTGCTTTCATTTTTCATTTGTCCTGGTTGCACCGTCAAAGTACATGTCCCAGGAAGTATTTGATAAGGAAGTTTCCACATTGTAGACAAATTCGTCTGGGAGATCATCCCAGAGTGGAGAATCTTTAGGCAATGGATACTCTGCGAGGAAGTCTGCTAGAGCTTGGCCTTTGATTGCTTTTTGTGGTACATACCTAATATCAAACTGTGATAAAAGGATAGACCATTTTGTCAGTCGGACATTGAGAGAACCTGCTTTTGTGACAAGGACCTTTAGAAGGTTGATCCTCGAAATCAGGTAGACTGTATTCGACAGCAGATAGTGACACAGCTTTTGTACAGCGAACATTACTGCAAGGCATTCTTTTTCGACTGGGGAGTAGCGATGCTCTGCACCTACTAACATGCGGCAGAGGTAATATAGAGCAGCTTCTTTTCCGTCGTCGTATTCTTGTGCGAGCAGAGCACCCAAAGAGTGGTCGAGAGCTCTTGTGTACAAGATAAATGATTTTCCAGTTGTGGGGGCAGCCAGCACTGGAGGTTTGGTGAGGTATGCTTTGATGTCTTGAAATGCATTTTCACATTCAGCATCCCAGACAAAGTCTACGCCTTTCTTCATCAGGCGAGAGAATGGACGGCATTTCCCTGATAGATTGGATATGAACCGTCGAATGTAGGCCAACCTTCCTTGATGCCCTTTTAATTCTCTTAGGGTTCTTGGAGATGGCATTTCCAGGATAGCCTTGACTTTGGTAGGGTCAAGTTCTATTCCAGTTTTCCGTACTATGAATCCAAGAAACTTACCCGATGAGACACCGAAGAAACACTTTAGTGGATTCATCCGTAATTTGTGTTTGCGAAGTCGGAGGAAGACTTCTCGAAGATCATCGAGATGGTCTTCTTTTCTTCTGCTTTTGATGGCGAGGTCGTCAACATAGCATTCAACCGTCTTGTGCTGCATATCTTGGAATATTTTCATCATAGCCCTCTGATATGTTGCACCTGCATTTTTCAGACCAAATGGCATGACAGTATAGCCATACACGCCAAATGGTGTGCGAAATGACGTATGCCTTTCATCTTCAGGATGCATCTTTATCTGATTGTAGCCAGAGAATCCATCCATGAATGTCATTCGTTCGAACTCATAGGTGTTGTCAATCATCATCTCTGGTATGGGGAGCGGGAATTTATCTTTAGGACATGCATTATTCAGGTCTCTGTAATCAATACAAACCCTTATCTATCCATTTTTCTTTGTCACGAGGACAATGTTGGCGAACCATTTAGGATGCTGTTCCTCGCGGATGAAGCCAACGCTTTTGAGTTTCTGAACTTCTTGTTCAATTTTATCCATCACGTCGGGATGGAATCTTCTTTGGCCTTGTTTGACAGGCTTGATTTCTTTTCGGAAGTTGAGCTTGTGGACTGCTACTTTGGGATCTAAGCCAGGCATTTCAGCATAAGACCACGCAAAGCAATCAACGAACTCACGAAGAAAAGAGATATACTCGGGTAACTCATCATCCTCTATATTCTTACTTATGAATACAGGACGTGGGTTATCAGATGTTCCCAAGTCTATCTTTTGGACAGGATCTTCTGTCGGAAGGTTTGAAGGTGGTTCCTCCACAATGTTTTCGGAGGCTTCCAACTTAACAAGACCTTCTGGAGTGCCAGAGGCATTTTCAGATTGAGGCTCTGTTTTTGTCCATGAATCTTCTTGATCAGTGTCCTTTTCAAGGCTTGCAATGAGATGGTCCCAATCATCTGCTGGAATTGAGTCGAAGTAAGGTACTTCTTTTGGAGACGATGGTTCTTCTGGGCTAGAGAACCGCGCGTCTGTGTCATCGGGAAACTTTTCTTTATCATCAGAGAAATTATACCAATTGGAGGAGCTTTCTGGATTTTTGACGAGTAATTCCTCAAAGAGATATCCAGGGATATCAATGTCTTCATAAGATGTTGAGGCTTGGTCGGTAAAGCGACTTTGCAGCCATAGTGTCAACTGTCTCATAGGAGCAGTAGGATCATACCCCAACCCATATGAAGACTTGCCTTTGTAAAGGTGGATTTTCCAATCTTCTGGTTGACTTTTGGTCAGGGTGGGTTCCAATGGTGTGAGAATACCACGGCCACCTCCCAAACCAGTAGGATTTTGAGCGTCGTAGCCCATTTTCTTCATTATAGCTTGTGCCATTGGACTATACAGGGATAGCTGAGGAATACCTTCGTTTTGGAAAGGTTCAAGCAGAGAGTTTAGGGGAGATGCTCCCGATCTGTGGAAGAAGATTGCTTTTTCTTCTAGTAAAGTTGCCGGAATAACAAAGGAAGTAGACGTAGGGTCTTCTATGTCTGCAGGTGTCTCCAATGGAGTGAGAGCGGGCTGATCTTGCTGAGTATCAGCTTGGCTTGATGCTGTGTCATCTTCTGGCTCTGACTTTGAATCTGTGTCATGCATAATAGACACAAAGGAGACAGTGAACTTGCCCCCAGCCTTTTGTTTTGTCTTCTTTGCTTTGGTAGTGATTACCAAAGGCTTTGTAGATTTGAAAGAGACGACGAAGGGAGCTTGACTGCTTACTTCGAGTTTGGTGGAGGGTTTGTTTACCTCCCGTGATTGCTGAGGAGCCTTGCCTTTATCTTTCTGGAGACTGTCGGTAAAGTGAATTGTTTTTTCCTCCTGTTCTAGTTTTCCATCTTTATACATCTGAGCATCTGCAAAATGGACATCCTTGCCTTTAAAGGGCTTTTTGTCTGCAAACACCCGATGTATCAAGCCATCGTCACCAACGAACTTGATGTACTGATGTAGAGTTGAAGGGACGACACCATTCTCATGTATCCAGGGGCGTCCAAGGAGTACATTGTAGCATGAATGGGTCCTTATCGCATATATGGTGACTTTAGAAATAAGATCACCGATTTACAATTTGAACTTGATTTTTCCGATAGGCCTTTGAGCGCTCCCGTCATATCCGAAGATGGATACGGATGTGTGACTCAGCTTGCTAGGTGGGATGCCCAAGTCTTCGAGTGCCGAAGTAAAGATGAGGTTGAGTGTAGAACCTGGATCGATCTGAACTCTATGTTCTGGCATTTCTTTGACGTACCCCGTAAAGTACAAGGGTCGGTTGTGCTTTGTTTCGCCTAGCGGGAGGTCATCCTTGTCGAAGGCAATTGTTGCACTTGCTGCTTTTTGTACCGAGAGGCATTCATTGCTTAATCCCTCAGTTTTCTTCTTTTCTCCCTTTAGGGAAGTATTTGATTTTTTGACCCTGTAGTCCATTTCAATTTGTAGGACTTGTGGGGCGTGTTTGTCGACATCCGCATTCAGCCTTTGTAATTCTGAAATGAGACTATCACGAGTTTGTGGAGACATTCGTAATAAGTCAAGGATGTGTAGACGTGCAGGTATGTGTTTGAAGTGCTCAATCAAGTCGTACTTGAAAGCCTCATTCGGGCCTACATTTTCATTATTATTGCCACTTGGGGCGCTTACAACTTGCTTTCTCGAAGGATTTACATAAGAAGAAGAAGGTTGGTTGTAATTTTTGTGGTAATCTCGGCCAGAACGGGTACCTCTACCAACTTCAAGACCTTCTAGAGAAGGGTCTTCTTTTGGAAGATCACTCTCAGGATCAAAGGGTTGATCCTTGTCATTTGGTAAAGACGTTTCTGCAACAGCATTGGCGTCTTCAGTGATTGTGTTGCACGGAGCAATTTCCGGGAACAAGTCCTGAACAACATCCGACAACCTTTCTTGATTAGTCCAGACATCGTCTATGAGATCGTGTATCTGGGACCAATCGACTGGGTTTTCATTGAAGAAGATTTCATTGGCAGAAGTTTCTTCAAGATGATCAATCGAGAGAGGCTTGAGTTCCGATGTCACAGCTTCAGGAGACGAGGGCTGAGAGGATGATATCTCAGTGGAAGTCACCTGAGAGGATGTAGCTCCAGATGATACATTATCGGTTGGGGTGTACGTGTCTTCGGAAGCTTCAGAGGCACTATTGTCCTACGCTATTGCATTGCAGGTCATCCGAACAGGAGATGCCCCCAGTGCAGACTGTTGGGAATCAGACTCATCCTCAGATGTAAAAGGATCATCGATCCAACTGTTTTCTCCATTTTCAGGAGTTAAGGGGGAAAGTTCCCGTTGATTTTCAGGGAATTCTGGTTCTGGATCATGACGAAGATTGTTGATGCGATCCTGCTCCTGCTCTATGGCAAGATGTTGCAAGATTCTTGCATATTCTTCAAGATCAGGCATGGGAGCCAAATCTTTTTCGTCATCTGCTCCTTGTGGTTCACTAATGTTGGGTTCCACCGGAGCATTTGCTGGTGCTGGATCAACAACATTTTCTTGAACAGGGTCTTGGTCTTCTTCATCATTAGACCAAGATCCTTGTGGTTGCAATGGGTTATACCAGATTACTGGTATAAGATGAGACTCGGGAATCCATTCCTTGTCGGAGAGGTATTCTCCTGTTTTAAGGGATTCTTCCCACTCATCGATATCACTGGCAGTGTCACTGGACTCGTATCCATCCATAGGGAATCCAATTACGGAGTTGCAAGAGTATGATGTCCCCTGCACAGTTTCATTTTTGTATTGAGGTGGTATGAAATAATCAAGGGTGAATTTTCTTACCGCCTTTGAAGTTTTGGGGAGAGATTTTTCCGTCGCCTCTAGTGAAGCAGTGGAAGAGGTTTCTGCCTTTTCAAGGACTTCTTGTTTTGGTTGAGACTTCTGCTGCTGTTTGAGCTTACGAAGTTGTCTCTTGGCTTGCCTTCGTTGCTGAGCGGTCGGCTTTGTTTTGACGATCTCCCAATTTTCATCTTCTAGGAGATCGGGATGCACCCATATGGGTTGTCCATCTGATGTTGGATAGGGAACCAACTCTTGGGATGGTTGAGCCATTTTAATCACTTGAATGAAGTAGTGGTCTTCTTCTTTGGTGACTTTGAAGTTTGCCGACATAACACCATGTTGACAGAGGCGGGGCCATAGTTTTTATCAAAGGTTATGACTCCGTTTTTCCACATCTCATTGATCTTCTCTCTCACAACAAAGCATTGATTGAGAGGATGTGAGATCATCTGATGGTATGGACAGTATCGGGGATCATTGGTTTTACCAACATCTCCTGGTCTTTTGGGCTCTGGCAAAATGGGTTTGCCATTTGCTAGGAGAGCCTCAAAGATTTCTTCAACATCTTCATCGAATGAATATTTCTTTTCTACACGTTCTTTGAAGGCATCAGAGAGTTCAGGTCTTTTACCTGCAGTTTCGTTTTCAGGTTTCTTTGGCTGCTGAGGAGCTGACTTAGTCTGCACATTGAGAACCTCCTTTTTCTTTGGTTTTGAGGTTGTAACAGCAGTCGGCTCTTTCTTTGATGATTTTGACTGTTGAGGTCTTTGATCACCATTTCAACTTCCATAGTAGCTTCAAGGAGTTCCCCCAGGTTCTTTGATTTGTTACCGATGATCATGGAGCGGATTTTTGCTCTCATATTGTTATGGAGATGTCGACTAGCGACGCTTGTGGCAGTACATCTGAGCATTTGTACACCATTGCCTTCCACTTGTGAATGAAGTCATAAGTTGACTCATTCTCTCCCTGTTTTAGGCTACAAAGCCGAGCCATAGTAACGGGATGGTCCTCACCTTGGAAGTGGGTTAGGAAGCGTGTCTTCAGCATAGCTCAGTTCTGGATGGAGTTCTCCGGCAGAGTGGAGTACCAATCAAAGGTTGTACTTTTTAGGGTACTTGCAAAGAGGCGAATCTTGAGGGCATCTTGATCCACAATAGCTCCCGTCAGGATCTTGAAGTGGAAGATGTGTTGTCTGGCTGAACCTTCCCCCGTATATGTCTGGAGAGTAAGTTGTTTGAATTTTGCAGGGAACGGAACCGAGTCCATCCATAGAGGGTAGGGTGGCTTGATCCCATGTTCTTTCAATGTATCTTCTTCTTTTACGAGGATATCGTTCACATCCTTTTTGGTAAGGGCGCGTGGCTCATTATTTTCTGCATTGCCCTCGTCATCTTCATGATTCAGAGGGATTTCATTGTTAGGTGGTGGACGCTGTAGAGTGAGAATAAGGTTTTCCATCAGAGCCTCAATTCTCTGTTGTCCTTGCTCCAACTGCTGGATGCGTGCAGTTACATCATCATGCTGTGGAGGCGGCTCAGAACTTGTAGCCAAGACGTTCATCCCTCGAGATTCGAATGAAGAAATCGTCCTGGTGACTGAGCTGGGGCTTATTCTTCTGGATGAAGAATCTGAAAAGTGGAAGATTCTTCCAGATGTGTTCTTGTGCGAGAGACGCTGCGAGTCACTAGACGTCTAACACTGATTTTGGTTGCTGACTTATGGCGTTTCCTGGTTTTACCAACCACATGAATGGCAACAAATTGGTAGGGTCTTTCTTTTTCGACCCATTTGTTTGAGACATGGAGAGTAGAATGCTTGGTTCTTTGTTTCTCGAGTCTCTTTTGTTGATATGCAGTGCGGCGACGCATACGACGAACAATTTGAGCTTCAGTCAGCTCTGGCTGGGGCTCTGGCGATGAAGGATGTAGTCCATCGTGCGCAACAGCCGAGTTTGTCTTCTTTGAAGCTGGGCAAGGACAGAATCTGGACGCGTTTCTTTGTCTGTCTCAATGAAGACTTGAATTTTACGAGCTCGGCCCCTGTTGAGATGAAGGGTCGACTCGTGGGAGTCCAGGCTTCAGCATGTTTTTGCATAGGCCTGACATTGCAGGATTTGATTTTGGGCTTGTAGGAGCAAGTCGGCTCTTGATGATTTTGTTCGTTTTTTGGGCGGATGGTAGGTTTCTCCTCTTTCATGTAAGAGAGAGGGTAGAACTGATTCTCCTTGAGAGGTGCTAGGTATACTGGCTTTATAGATGTTCGGGACCTCCGTTGCTTTGGTGAAGATCTCGGGGACCAAGTTTTGGGGTAAACCTGGTTTCTTGTAGGTTGAGGTTTCATGGGAATGCCACGGGCTTCAGGCTTCTTGGTGTTCGCCCTTGGTGCCATGTTAGTGACACGTTGCGGGGCGGTTTTCTACTTCTTGGCAGGTATGTTGACACCAAAAATGTCACTTTGCCTCTTCAACATCAAGAAAGCTGCATGAAGTCGCAATCTGCCATAAATAGGCAATGCAATTTCTCCAAAAATTCAAATCTTGTCAGAATCAAACAAAAACTGCAAGATCCTTCAAGATAGCCAAGAGAAGAGTACACATGAAGTTTCGGGCCATTTCGACAACATTTGGCCTAACTTCACTGCTCCGACAGCTAAACGGGAGCTCCCGGCGGCGACATCATCGGAGACGTCAAAACTTCGATCAAAGCCTACAGATGACTCCAGCGTGTCTCAAAAGGGCTCTATGCCAAATTTCAAGTCAAACCGACAACGTTTGACCCTCCATCAATGCTCGAGCAGCAAAATCAAGCCTCCCGGCGGCGGGAACCACCGAAGCCTTCGCTCATCAAACCAAGTGCATGAGTGGCTTCAACATGCTTCCAAAAGGCTGCACGTCGAATTTCAGGTCATTCCGACAACGTTTGACCAGGTTTCGATGCTCCGAGAGAAAATCAAGCCAACCGGCGGCGGAGCAACCCGGGACCATGACATCCAAAACGGAGCCCATGGAACGTCTCAAAATGACTCCAATAGGTTCCCCGTCAAATTTCAGGTCAATCGGACATCGTTTGGCCACATATCAACGCTCGGCATTTTCCCCGCAGCAAAATCAAGTGAAGCATCGATGGGACCCCAAACGGCTTCAAAACTCAAACAAAAGCCTATGGTTGGTCTTATTTATTGCTCAGGAGGCTTCACCTCAAATTTCAGGTCATTCCGACATCGTTTGACCAAGTTTCAGCTTCTGGCGGAAAATCAGCAGCTCTACGCGACAAAGTCTTCGGCTTTCCCGGAAAATTGGAAACTTTGCACTCTAAAAATGCAAGGATTCTCATCAGGTTTTCTACAGGGAAATCAAGCCAATAAATGAGAAGAAATGTCAAGAAAAATACAGAAGAAAACGGCGACGAAAAAGACCTCAAAACGACCGCAAAACGGGCTCCGAAGGGGAAAAATCCCCCAGGGTCGCAGACCCCTGCGACCATGGCCCATGGTCGCAGGCCCCTGCGACCATGGCCCATGGTCGCAGGCCCCTGCGACCATGGCCCATGGTCGCCGGCGACCATGGAGGTCCGGGTCACCGGATTTTCCGCCGGTGACCCGTTTTTCCGTCTTTTTTCGCGTTTCGCGCACTTTGGCCCCTGTGGTTTCCTGAAAATGTGATTTTTAGTGCTTGAAATTGACTCATATCCTCCGACATCCGTCAAAATCACGGGTCAACCTCCAAAAGCATAAAATCATCATTGATCGCTCCAAGATCGCCAACCGGTCGACCAAGAAAGTGCACTTTCTGTCCGACCGATCGTGAAATCGACAAGACAGATGTCACCGGCCCGCTCTTAGCTATCAATGTCTGAAGTTACATGTTCATCCGATGTCGATCAACATGTAGATCCATCGATGATCATCGCCAAAAGAATTCCAGAAGACACGGCATGGCCCGCGACTCTTCGACTGCTCGGCGACCAATTAATGTGGTTAATTGACTAGCTTTATTGCAGTCATTAATTCATTTCTTTGGACGGCCCAATCAGAAGCAAGCATTTGGGAGTTACAAGTCAATTGATTCATGGCATTTAAACCATGAAACTCCTCCCATTATGGTAATTAAGGTGATTAAAAGCCCTTAATCTCCATCGGCCAATCAGATTCAAGGAAAAAGGAGTTACAAAATCAAGAAATAAATCTTGTAACTCCTCCCATTAAAGCCATTAAGGCTCATAAACCCTCCTAAATGGCTACCAAAAGCCTATAAATAGGAGAGCATTCCATTGAAATGAAGATCAGAAAAAAGAGGAGAAAATCAGAGGATCAGAAAAAAAGATCAGAAAGAGATCTGAGAGAAAGAAAAAGAGAGAAAAACTCTGCTGAAGTTCTGCACCGGCCACCACTACAAGGTGACAAAAGTCCCTTGGGGGGCACCCCCCCCAAGGTCCTTGCCTTCTCCCGCTGCCTCCAATGGCTTAGACGTGGCTTTTCAGCCCGTCTACTTAGCTTTTTATTGGACATAGGACCTTCTCTTGGTCTTTGTCCTCTAAAAACCTGAGGTTATAGCCAAGCCAAGCGAATCAAGAGCATCTTCTGTTCTCATCTGCATGGATGATGGCGAAGCCCATACATGGCTTGCGACCGTCAATCTGAACGAGTCCCCCACAATCTCCTGAAAAGTTAGATCTTCCTTTTCTTGCTTTTCATTGTAGTTTGTATTTTTCTAAAAGAGACAAAAATCACAACTCTTGTCTTTCATTATTGATGAGAATTGTAAATCGGCTATAAACGCCAAAATCGGCTATAAATGCCAAACAAAATCGCCTTTCACGGCAAACCAAGAAAATGTCTCTTTTCTTAAATATTTGTGCAATGGAAAACTTGAAAGAAGTTGATTTCCTTTTTTACTTGCGAAGGTTGATCTCCGGATGACCACTTGCAATTCCAAGTAAAATAGAAAATCTGGCACACCCACACAAAAGAAATGTTGATGCACGCTTCAGGGCCCGCCAGGGCGCGAAAGGGTCGGACCCGACGGACTCCCACGTTCCGCCGACCCCGGTAGCCGCCCCACGGCATTCCGGAGCGCGTTCCATCAAGCTGGCACACCCGGTGGGACCCGTTCATTTGAGAACACGGTGCTTGGAAATGAAATATTTGCATACCATATTTTTGCTCTATGCTTATACTTCTTCTCCAGATTCCTTGGCTACTTTCTAGCTGGTAGCCTATGTTGGATTTTGCATCCTAAAAAACATGAGATGGGATTTTTTGGAAATTTCTATTTCTTTGAGTTTGTTTCCATTCTTTCTCTTTTCAAAAAAAAAAAAAATCAGTTTTCTTAGTTTGGATTCAAAATTGAGAAACTTTGATCCTATCCTATCGTTCTTTGGTACTTGCAGAAATGTTGAGCCCGTTCGACTAAGGTTTTGGACCATCGTTTCTCTTCGATGAGTTCATTAGAGATTTCAAAAAAAAAATATTAAAAAAAATAAAAATAAAAAAAATTAGTTTTCTTAGTTTGGATTCAAAATTGAGAAACTTTGATCCTATCCTATCGTTCTTTGGTGCTTGCAGAAATGTTGAGCCCGTTCGACTAAGATTTTGGACCATCGTTTCTCTTCGATGAGTTCATTAGAGATTTCAAAAAAATATTAAAAAAAAATAAAAATAAAAATAATTAGTTTTCTTAGTTTGGATTCAAAATTGAGAAACTTTGATCCTATCCTATTGTTCTTTGGTGCTTGCAGAAATGTTGAGCCCGTTCGACTAAGGTTTTGGACCATCGTTTCTCTTCGATGAGTTCATTAGAGATTTCAAAAAAAAAATATTAAAAAAAATAAAAATAAAAAAAATTAGTTTTCTTAGTTTGGATTCAAAATTGAGAAACTTTGATCCTATCCTATCGTTCTTTGGTGCTTGCAGAAATGTTGAGCCCGTTCGACTAAGGTTTTGGACCATCGTTTCTCTTCGATGAGTTCATTAGAGATTTCAAAAAAAAAATATTAAAAAAAAATAAAAATAAAAAAAATTAGTTTTCTTAGTTTGGATTCAAAATTGAGAAACTTTGATCCTATCCTATCGTTCTTTGGTGCTTGCAGAAATGTTGAGCCCGTTCGACTAAGGTTTTGGGCCATCGTTTCTCTTCGATGAGTCTATTTGGGATTTTTATAAAGAAGGACATAGACCACTAAGGTTAAACCAATTGCGTTCTTTGATCACGATTGATTCAAGAAAAGCCTTGTCCAGAGTGTGGAGACAGCTTGACTGTTTTAGGCAAGGGTCCTCCAAACGGGTTCATTAAGTAATCCTACCCTTACCTGGGGGCAATTCTATCAATTGAGGTTTCATAAGATCGGGTTAGGAGGCCTATGTGTACTCTCTCGTCTTTAAATCTTAAAAAATTAAAAAAAAAAATAAAAAAAAATTTTCAAAAAAAAAATCTTAAAAAAAAAAAAACAAAAATTTTCAAAAAAAAATAAAATAAAATAAAATAAATAAAAATATATTTTTAAAAAAAATATATAATAAAAAAATAAAAATAATAAAATAAAAAAAAATCATTTCAAAAAAAAAATCTCCAAAAACTCGTCACTTTTGGATTCAGATTCGAGAAATTGTGGTCTCTTCCCTTCTGAGTACTGGCGCTCGCGGAAATCGTTGAGCCCGTATTTGAATCGGAATGCCACCTGCTCTCTTTGACGAATCCATTTCTGACATTTCAAAACAAAGAATCCCATCTCATGGATGCGATCTCCAACATTTGTGCATAGCAGTACTGGTACGCCCTTTCAGGGTCTACTGTATCTGTGACCGGCACATTTGTAACTCCTACCTCTAATTCTTCTTATCTCGAGCAAGCCCTGCTTCTCGATAAGTCGAATTTAGGTTTACAATTGCTTCTAGCAGTCACTGGAACGCTCATTCTGGGCTCACCATACTTGCTGTCAGAACAATTGTACCATCTATGGCTTTTTGCCTTCTTCATGTCGCTTGGGTCATATCCCTTAAGCGATTTGAAAAGACAACCATAGAAATTCCCATTTATGATCATTATATTCTTGTGATTACTAATGGATGTGGTCTTGTTTCAGAGAACTTTTTCGAAACTAACAATGGCAGCCTTAACCATTATCTTCGATGAGAACAAGCACCAGCTCATGCTTCAACAGAAGCAAAGCGCGCGCACCCATAAGCGCCCTGTCAGCTGCCGAAGCGTCAACTCCCTCGGCAACTCTCTGAACTCCGGGTCGACCTCGACTCCTCGGACTATCTTCTTTGGGACACTGGGACCATTCCCACTTCCCGAAGAACAAGCTGCGCCTGCTAAAAAGCAGAAGATCGCCTCTCAACGTGTCACTCCCGTGACACCAAAGGCGAGCGCCCAAAAGCCCGAAGCCCGCGGCACCCCCGCGAAGCCTCGACCCACAAACAACCAGGTCTATCCCAAGACTTGGTCTCCAAGACCTTCCCCAAAACAAAGGAGGTCTCAAACCTCCACCAAGCCAGCATACCTGGCCCCACTTAAGGAGAACCAGTTCTACCCTCTTGCCTACATGAAAGAGGAGAGACCCATCTCCAACTTGACTCCCAAGTCAACCCAGCATGAGCCGGCTTGTTCCTACAGGCCCAAAATCAGATCATGCATCACTAGGCCTCTACAAGCACCTGCCAGGGCCTACACCCCTTCAGTTCGACCCTTTATCTCTACAGGGGCCGAACTCGAAAGGTTTAAAGCTTCGCTGCAACAGGCAAAGGACCGGGTCTGCATCCTGTCCTTGCCCAACCACAAAGAAGACAAGCTCGGCTGCTGCGCCCAAGGGAGCACATCCTTCATCGTCAGAGCCCAGCCAGAGCTGACCAAAGCTCAAATCGCTCGTCGAGCACGCCGCCGTGCGTCATATCGACAAAAGAGACTAGAGAAGCAAAGGACCCAGCCTCCTACACTTCAAGTCTCCCGCAAATGGGTCGAAAAAGAAAGACCCGACCAAGTTGCTGCCGTCCATATGGTTGGAAAAACCAGAAGACGTCAAAGGTCAGCATCAAAAATCCATGTCCGACGTCCGGTGACCCGTAGCGTCACCAGGACACAAAGACATCCCGAAGAATCTCCTGCCCCTTCCAGCCAAGGACGGGATAGTAATCCTTCATCAAGCTCTTCATAAAAAAGAATGAGCCCCAGCTCGGTCACCAGGACGATTTCTTCGTTCGAATCCCGAGGGATTAACGTCTTGGCTACAAGTTCTGAGCCGCCACCTCAGAATCCACCTCGAGATGATGCGCTCACACGCATCCAGCAGTTGGAACAAGGCCAGCAGAGGATTGAAACTCTGATGGAAAACCTTCTCCTTGTCGTCCAAAATCAGGTGAACAATGAGCCTCCTCCGAATCATGGCAATAACGAGGAAAATGGAGAAGAAAATGAGTCACGCGCCCTTACCAAAAAGGACGTAGACAGTATCCTCGCCAAAGCTAAAGAAGAGGATATACTCAAAGAGCATGGGATCAAGCCACCATATCCTTTATGGATGGACTCGGTCCCGTTCCCCACAAAATTCAAACATCCTACTCTCCAAACATATACGGGGAAAGGATCGGCCAGACAGCACGTCATCCACTTCAAGATCTTGACGGGAGCTATCGCGGATCAAGATGCACTCAAGATCCGCCTCTTTGCAAGTACCCTAAAAGGTACGGCCTTCGATTGGTACTCCATTTTGCCGGAGAACTCCATTCAGAACTGGGCTATGCTGGAGACACGCTTCCTGACCCACTTCCAAGGTGAGGATCATCCTGTTACTATGGCTCAGCTCTGCAGCCTAAAACAGGGAGAGAATGAGTCAACTTATGACTTCATTCACAAGTGGAAAGCAATGGCGTACAAATGCTCAGATGTACTGCCACAAGCGTCGCTAGTCGACATCTGCCGAAACAACATGAGAGCCAGAATACGCTCCATGATCATCGGCAATAAATCAAAGAACCTGGGGGAACTCCTGGAAGCTTCCATGGAAGCTGAAACGGTGATCAAAGACCTCAACAGTCAGAAATCATCAAAGAAAGAGCCGACTGCTGTTGCAACCTCTAAACCAAAGAAGAAGGAGGTTCTCAATGTGCAGACTAAGTCAGCTCCTCAGCAGCCAAAGAAAGCTGAAAATAGAGCTGCAGGTAAGAGACCTGAACTCTCTGATGCCTTCAAAGAGCGAGTAGAAAAGAAATATCCATTCGATGAAGACGTTGAAGAAATCTTTGAGGCTCTCCTAGCAAATGGCAAACTCATTTTGCCAGAGCCCAAAAGACCTGGAGACGTTGGCAAAACCAATGATCCTCGGTACTGTCCATACCACCAGATGGTCTCGCATCCTCTCAATCAATGCTTTGTTGTGAGAGAGAAGATAAACGAGATGTGGAAAAACGGAGTCATCACCTTTGACAAAAACTATGGGACTGCCTCCATCAACATGGTGTCATGTGGACAAACACCAAAATCACCGAAGAAGAAGATCACTACTTCCTTCAAGGTGATAAAAAGAATTCAAACGTCCGAAGTGTTGGTTCCTTACCCGACACCAGACGGACAACCCATATGGGTACATCCCGATCTCTTGGAAGATGAAAACTGGGAGATCGTAAAAACAAAGCCGACAGCTCAACAGCGAAGGCAGGCTAGGAAACATCTCCTCAGGCTCAAACGGCAAGAGAAGACCCAGCCAAAACAAGAAGTCCATGAAAAGGCAGAGGCCTCCTCTACCACTTCACTCGGGGCAATAAAAACGTCCCTTCCAGAGACTTCAAAGGCGGTAAGAAACTTCACTCTCAGTGATTTCATGCCACCTCAATTCAAAAAAGAAGCCATGCAGGGGGCATTATACTCTTGCAACTCGGTAGTTGGATTCTCCATTGATGGATACGAGTCTAGCGACACCGACGATGGATTCGAGCCCAACTACACCGATGAGTGGGAGGAATCTCTTGAAACAGGAGAATATCTCTCCGATGAAGAATGAGTTCCTGAAAC
This sequence comes from Umbellularia californica, assembly GCA_028538565.1. Classification (NCBI taxonomy): domain Eukaryota; kingdom Viridiplantae; phylum Streptophyta; class Magnoliopsida; order Laurales; family Lauraceae; genus Umbellularia; species Umbellularia californica. The sequence goes on from JAPQWN010000002.1 coordinate 32,462,883, forward strand.
TCACCTTATGCCAGTAATCTGGTATAACCCCTTGCAACCACAAGGATCCTGGTCTGATGATGAAGAAGACCAAGAGGTTGCACAAGAAGATGCTGTTAACCCAGCATCTGTCATTGCTCCAGTGGAAATCAACTATGTTGAGCCACACGGAGAAGACGAAGAAGAGGATCTGGCTCCCATGCCTGATCTTGAAGAATATGCAAGGATCTTGCAGCGTCTCGCTCTAGAACAAGAGCAAGACCGCGTCAACGAGATTCCTCACAATCCAGAGCCGGAAGTCCCTGAAGCCCATCAGGTACCTCCTCCCTCAACTCCTGAAAATGGAGAACATTGCTGGATAGATGATCCTCTTACATCCGAGGATGAGTCTGACTCCGAGCAGGCAACATCTCCTATCAGAGCTTCCTGTAATGTAATATATCAGGACTATAGCTCTTCTGAAGCGTCGTCTGATGAGATTACCTACACTCCGACGACGCCTAGCAATGTATCCTCTGGAGCTACCTCGTCTCACGTGACTTTCACAGAGATGACACCCTCTCAGGTTTCTTCTCCTGAGACTGTGACTTCAGGATACACATTCTTCCCGACTTATCATCCTGAAGAAAACCCAACTTGGGGTGATGGATGGGTCAACGAAGAAGAAAAGCTACTGGATGCTGTTCAGGACTTGCTCCCGGAAAATGCTCCGTACAACACAATCACTGAGGATGGCAACTCTGCTGCAGATACATCCCCAGTAGATGAAAAACGACAGCCTCTTGATCCTGAAGACAATCTTCCAAACGAAGATCCTTCTCAAGAAGCTCTCGAAGTTGGTAGAGGCACCCGTTCGGGCCGGGACTACCACAAAAATTACAACCAATCTTCCTTTACTTATGTAAATCCTTCGGGAAAAGATGTTGTAAGCGCCCCCAGTGGCAACAATGATGAACATGCAGGCCCTAAGGAGGCTTTCAAGTATGACTTGGTTGAGCACTTCAAACACATACCTGCACGTCTTCACATCCTGGATTTATTACGAATGTCTCCACGCACTCGTGATAATCTCATCTCAGAATTACAAAAACTGAATGAGGATGTCGACAAACATGCCCCGCAAGTCCTCCAAATTGAAATGGACTACCGGGTCAAAAACTCTGAAACTTCCTTAAAAGAAGAAAAAAAGAAAACTGAGGGATCATGCATCCAATGCCTCTCGGTTCAAAAGGCAGCCAGTGCAACCATCGCCTTCACTAAGGAAGACCTCCTACTTGGCGAAGCAAGGCACAACCGACCCCTGTACTTCACAGGGTACATCAAAGAAATGCCGATACATAGAGTTCAGATCGACCCAGGTTCTGCACTCAACCTTATCTCCACTTCGGCTCTTGAAGAGTTGGGCATCCCACCCAGCAAGCTATGCCACACATCTGTATCTATCTTTGGATACGATGGGAGCACTCAAAGGCCCATCGGCAAAATCAGGTTCAAATTGCAAATCGGTGATCTTATCTCTGAGGTCACTGTGTATGCAATAAAAACCCCCTCATGCTACAACATCCTTCTCGGACGTCCTTGGATACACGAGAATGGTGTTGTTCCTTCAACTCTACATCAATGCATCAAGTTCGTCGGCGACGACGGCATGGTACATCGAGTCTTTGCGGACAGGAAACCCTTCAAAGGTAAAGAAGTCCACTTCGCAGACTCCCAAATGTATGAAGGCGAAAAAGAAGAAGAAGAGGAAATAGCACCCCCTGCTGAAAATCTCCAGAAAGATAAAGGCAAGGCTCCTCAAAAATCACCGGAAGAAAACAAACCCTCCGGCAAATTAGAAGAGAGTAGTCAATCTCCCTTCGTTATCTCCCTCAAGAATTCAAAACCTTTGGTCATCACGACTAAAGTGAAGAAGGCGAAACAAAAGCCTGGGGGCAAATTTGTTGTCTCTCTCGTGTCTATCATGCAAGACACAGATTCGGACTCAGAGCCAGAAGACGATGCATCGTCAAGCCAAGCTGACACTCAGCAAGTTCAGCCTGCTCTCACTCCGATGGAGACACCTGCTGATGTAGAAGATCCTACGTCTGCTACCTTTGTTGTTCCGGCAACATCACCAAAGCAAAGGCCGATCTTCTTCCATAGATCGGACGCTTCTTCATCAAATTCCATGCTGGAACCTTTCCAAAATGAAGGTATGCCTCAGCTATCTCTATATAGTCCTGTGGCACAAGCGATTATGAAGAAAATGGGCTATGACGCTCAAAACCCAGTTGGTTTGGGAGAAAGACGCGGTATTCTCACGCCATTGGAGCCCGCCTTGACCAAAAGCCAGCTGGAAGATTGGAGACTCTACGGTCATGTAGAAAAGTCTTCATATGGGTTAGGGTATGATCCCGACACTCCTCTGAGACAGTTGACACAAAGGCTTAAAAGTCGTTTTACCGACCAAGCCTCAACATCTAAAGTCCACGAAGACATCGATCTCCCTGGAAATCTCTTTAAAGAGTTACCTGACAAAGATCCAGGAAGCTCATCCAATTGGTATGATTTCTCTGATGATAAAGAGGAATCGTCCGATAATACAGACTTGTGGCATCCTGACCCAGAAGAACCCTCGTCTCCAAAAGAAATACCAGACTCAACAGGCGATTGGGACTATCTCATAGCAAGCCTTGAGGAGATCACCAATCAAGAAAATCCATGGAAAGGAACAGAGCCTTGGTCTGGTAATGCAGTTGAAACTCCAGAAGGTTTCGTTGAGTTGGAAGCCTCCGAAAATATTGTGGAGGAACCACCTTCGAACCTTCCGACAGAAGATCCTGTTGAAAAGATAGACTTGGGAACACCAGATAACCCACGTCCTTTATTCATAAGCAAGAATATAAAGGATGATGAGTTACCCGAGTATATCGCTTTTCTTCGTGAGTTCGTTGATTGCTTTGCATGGTCCTATGCTGAAATGCCTGGTTTAGACCCCAAAGTAGCAGTCCACAAACTCAATCTTCAAGAAGACATCAAGCCTGTCAAACAAGGCCAAAGAAGATTCCGTCCAGATGTGATGGATAAAATTGAACAAGAAGTTCAAAAACTCAAAAGCGTTGGCTTCATCCGTGAGGAACAACATCCAGAGTGGTTGGCCAATATTGTCCCCGTGACAAAGAAAAATGGGCAGATCAGGGTCTGTATTGACTATAGAGACCTGAATGGCGCTTGCCCTAAAGATGAATTCCCGCTCCCCATACCGGAGGTGATGATTGACAATACCTGCGGATTCGAGCGAATGACATTCATGGATGGCTTCTCTGGTTACAATCAGATAAAGATGCATCCCGAGGATGAAAAACTCACTTCATTTCGGACTCCATTTGGCGTGTATTGCTACACTGTCATGCCATTTGGTCTGAAAAATGCTGGTGCCACATATCAGAGGGCTATGATGAAAATATTCCAAGATATGCAGCACAAGACGGTCGAATGTTACGTTGATGACCTCGCCGTCAAAAGCAGAAGAAAAGAAGACCATCTCAAAGATCTTCGGGAAGTCTTCCTCCGACTCCGCAAACACAAACTGCGGATGAATCCTCTAAAATGCTTCTTCGGCGTCTCGTCGGGTAAGTTTCTCGGATTCCTTGTTCGGAAAGCTGGAATAGAACTTGACCCCATAAAAGTCAAGGCTATTCTAGAAATGCCCTCTCCAAGAACCTTGAGAGAACTAAAAGGGCTCCAAGGGAGATTGGCTTACATCAGACGGTTCATCTCCAATCTTTCGGGGAAATGCCGTCCATTCTCTCGATTGATGAAAAAGGGTGTAGACTTTGTCTGGGATGCCGACTGTGAAGCCGCATTTCAAGATATCAAGTCATACCTGACCAAACCTCCAGTGTTAGCTGCTCCTGCCACTGGAAAACCATTCATCTTGTACACAAGAGCTCTTGATCATTCTGTAGGCGCTCTGCTTGCACAAGAGAATGGTGAGGGAAAAGAAGCTGCTCTATACTACCTCAGCCGCATGCTAGTAGGTGCAGAGCATCGCTACTCTTCAGTCGAAAAAGAATGCCTTGCAGTGATGTTCGCCGTACAAAAGCTATGTCACTACTTGCTTTCCAACACAGTCTACCTGATCTCAAGGATCAATCTCTTGAAGGTCCTTGTTACGAAGGCCGGTTCTCTCAATGCCCGACTGGCAAAATGGTCCATCCTCTTGTCACAATTTGATATTAGGTATGTGCCACAAAAAGCAATCAAAGGCCAAGCTCTAGCAGATTTCCTCGCAGAGCATCCATTGCCTAAAGATTCTCCCCTCAGAGATGATCTCCCAGACGAACCTGTCTACAACGTGGAGACTTCCTCACCAAATGCCTCCTGGGACATGTACTTTGACGGTGCAACCAGGACAAATGAAAACAGAAAGCTGATCTCGGGAGTTGGCATCCTCTTTGTTAGCCCCGACAAATGCATGATTCCACACGCTTTCTCGCTACTGGAACCATGCACAAACAATGCAGCTGAATACCAAGCTCTGATCCTAGGATTGGAACTCGCCATCGAATCCGGTATCACTATGCTGGAAGTCTTTAGAGACTCTCAACTGATCGTCAACCAGATGAATCAGAAATATGAAGTCAGGAAGCCCGATCTGCTGCCTTATTACAACAAGGCACAATCGCTTCTGCAAAAGTTTGACATCTGCAACATCACCCACATTCGTAGAGGTGAAAATATCCGTGCAGATGCACTGGCCGGACTTGCGGCATCAATGGCGATCCAGGAAGGGGAAAACATGCAAATTACAGTGAATGAGAGAAGGATCCTCCCTCCTCTTAACACACACCAAGCAGTTGCTGAATGCCACCGAGTGGTTGGAAGTCGGATCTCTATCCTTCAACCTTCAATCGGCGACTGGAGGGATCCGTTCATTGATTACACTATGTTCGGAATCCTACCTGAAGATCCAAAAGAACGGGTAAGCATTCAAAGGCGAGCCCCAAACTTTCATTTGGATATCCCTTCAAAGATCTTTTACAGGAAATCCTTCAACGGAGTACTTCTACGCTGCTTGTCACAACAAGAGGCCGAAGAAACACTTAAAGAAGTTCATGCTGGTCTTTGTGGAGCCCATCAGGCAGGTCCTAAGCTCTATGATCAGATAAAAAGGTTAGGTTACTATTGGCCTACCATGGTTGCTGATGCAATGCAATTTGCCAAACGCTGCCAGCTATGCCAAGTTCACGGAGATTACATTCACATGCCTCCGGAATGGCTGCATCCTACAGCAATCTCATGGCCTTTTGAAGCATGGGGCATGGACATCATAGGTCCTATCTCTCCCCCTTCAAGCAAAGGTCATCGCTTCATCTTCGCCGCTACGGATTATTTCTCCAAGTGGTCAGAAGCATTTGCGTTCAACGAAATGAAGACCTCATCAGTTCTTCAGTTCCTGCGCACCAACATCATTTGTCGTTTCGGCATACCCAAGAGATTCGTCCATGATAACGGACCACAATTCCGGGATCATCGATTCTACAGGTTTTACAACAAATACAAAATTCAAAGCTGTCCTTCGACTCCATACAATCCGGCAGCAAACGGATTAGCAGAAGCCTTCAACAAGACACTCTGCAAAATCCTCAAGAAAATGGTCTCTAGTCACAAAAGAGACTGGAGCGACAAACTGTCTGAAGCTTTGTGGGCCTATCGAACCACCGTTCGAGGACCAACCCATAGCACACCATTCTCCTTGGTCTATGGATGCGAAGCTGTCGTGCCCCTAGAGGTACACATTCCTTCTCTGAGGGTATCTCTACAAAATGACATGACTCAAGAAAGCAATGCGAAATTGCGACTCCATGAGCTGGACAATCTCGATGAGAGACGGCTCGAAGCTCGACAAAGCATTGAACTTTACCAAGCACGCATGGCAGGATCTTTTGACAAAAGGGTCCGGCAACGCGCCTACAAAAAGGGTGACTTGGTTCTTGCGGTAAAAAGACCAATGGTCTTCGCACACAAATCCAAAGGCAAATTTGAACCAAAATGGGAGGGACCCTACGTCATCGACAAGGTCTTCTCCAACGGCGCATATGCCCTCCTAAACATGGAAGGCGACAGATGTATGCTGCCTATCAACGGCAAGTTCTTGAAGCGGTACTACCCTTGAAGACTTACCCAACTGGGTAAGAGCAATGCCTGTATGGCCAAAACCTGTTCTCAGGTACTCGCTCGTCAAACCCACTCTCTTTAGAATTTTCATATCAAATGTCAAAATTTCTAGAGATTCAAAAACAATGCTTACTTTCATTGTTTCATTGTTCAAAAACAAAAAAAAATCCAAGTTTAGGAGCCTCTCCCTGACTTGACCAAAACTTTCGATCCTTGAACCAAAATTCATGGTTTGAAACAAAAATCCGGATTCAGGGATTTCCACCCTAGTCCACCTTACCTTTTACCGCCAAATGGTTCTAGGTCAAAATTTACGACCCTTGTGTCTTTTTAAAAAAAAAAAAAAAAAATGGTTTTTCAAAAATCGTGGGGAAACGACATCAAAGTCAGTACCCGCAAAACAAAAATTTTGAAAAAAAGCAAGGATGCGACATTCCATCGATACTTGCACCCAAAATCGCAGGGAAGCGACATTTCGTCGATACTTGCAAAATCCAAAAACCGTGGAGAAGCAACAAACCAGTTGATATCCACAACCCAATTTCAAAAATCGTGGAGAAGCAACAAACCAGTTGATATCCACAACCCAAATTTTAAAGGTTCAAGAAAACCTAAAATCGTGGAGAAGCAACAAACCAGTTGATATCCACAACCCAATTTCAAAAATCGTGGAGATGCAACATACCAGTTGCTATCCACAACCAAAATTACAAATGGTTCGAGAAAACCTCAAATTTCAAAAATCGCGGAGAAACGACATCAAGTCAGTACCCGCAAAACCAAAAGTCTTGGGAAAAGCAGGGAAGCGACGCTTAGTCGATATTTGCACCCCAATTCGCGAGGAAGCGACATTCCATCGATACTTGCAAAACCTAACCCGCGAGGAAGTGACATTCCATCAATACTCGCAAAACCGAATGAGCAAGGAAGCGACATTCCATCGATACTTGCAAGACCATTCAGCGGGGAGGCGACATTTAGTCGATACCTGCATTTTGAAAACCAAAACTCGGCTATAAATGCCAAAATCCGGCTATGAATGCCAAAACAAAAATTTCCGGCTATAAACGCCAAAATCGGCTTTCATGCCAATAAAACAAAACTTGGTTTTCAAAAAACTCGGCTACAAATGCCACACAAAAAAAAACCTGACTCTCATGTCAAAACCGGCTATAAATGCCACAAATTGGCTATCAATGCCACCAAACCGGCTATAAATGCCACAAATTGGCTATCAATGCCACCAAACCGGCTATAAATGCCACCAATTGGCTATCAATGCCACCAAACTGGCTGTAAATGCCACAAAAATCCGGCTTTCATGCCAAATTCGTTTCCCCTACCAAAACAACCATTTGACAAAAGATTTTCACAAAATGACAAAGCTTTTGATCAAATCCCATTTAGCAATTGCTTTCATCACAAAAAGATTTGAGTGAGCGTAGGGAAAACAAAAAAAAAAGAAGTACCAAAAATACATGTGGTACCAAAAAGAAAAAAAAGAAAGTGTTCACAAGCACTACAAAAAAAAAAAAAGAAAAGAAAAGTACCAAAAAAATACATGTGGTACCAAAAAAAAAGAAAGTGTTCACAAGCACTACAAAAAAAAAGAGTACCAAAAAATACATGTGATACCAAAAAAAGAAGAATGGTTTCTGCTATAAAAAATCAGGAGCTTAGCCAAAAATGGTCTCCAGCCAAAGCTTCAGCTCCTCAAGCAAACTTTTGGCCTCAGCCGTCAAAGTTTCCAAGGCACGCTTCTTCAGGAACTTGCCATGAGATGCTGGCGAATGCCGTAACCCTTCTTTTACACCGGGAAGCTCTTCCCCAGCAGTTTGCCATCGTTCGTTTTCTAGAGTCCTCCTCTCGAGAACTTGACTGGCATCTGCAACCCTGCGGATCAGAGTACTCTCCCTGTCACGAGCCTCTGTTATAGCAGCCCACTTCGCATCGACTTGTGCCTTCAAATGCTCAAGACGTTTCCTGGCCTCCTCAACTTCCCTATCAAGGACGTTAAGGTCATGCCTCAATCCGATGATGGCTAGCTCTTCCTTGTTCTTCTCCCGAACTAGCTGCTTCTTGCTTTGTGTAGCCTCATTCAGGTCAGACTTAGCCTTATCAGCAGGGTCCAAGAACATCTCCTTGAAGAATTGGTCGTCAGGGAAACCCATGGTCTCAAACCACTTGTCACCTAGTGCAATGATCCTATCAACGATCGCCCTGGCACCTGTGACATCCAGACCAACCTCTTCGGTGTCGATCAGAATCTCCTGTACATGTGGGATCATGCCAAATCCTGCCTCCAAGTGTCCAGAAAGGAGAGTCTTGACCCAAGAACTCAAAACCCGAGCCAGCACCTTCTTCGCAAATTGAAGAGACGAACTGGATGAAGATTCACCCTTCTCCGCTGATCGGCTGCTCATGTCATGTCCCATTGGAAGAGTAACAAAAGAACTCTTTTCACTTGGAGCCACTGGAGAGGGAATCTCAACACGAGGCATCTCCTCAATCATGTCTGAACTGGTCTCTACCTCCGGATCGACCTCTGGCATCCCTTGCTCTGGTTCTGAAGAAAGCGATGGACTCTCTTCTGTCACTTCAAAACCTGCAAATGAAACACAAAAAGGTATGATATGATCCTGTTCAAAAAAAAAAAAAAAAAAACCATCAGGGTCATCACTACAAAGTACCTTCTTCGACGACTGGCGGAACACTCTCTTCCTCCATGAACTCATCAGAAGCATCATCGACATTTGCGTCCATTGATGGTTCAAAGTCATCGGAATCCTGTGGCAAGTCAGCTGACAAGAAAAAAATGTTAGCAAATCAAGTCGCAGGCAAAAAAAAAAGAGAAAGCGAAAGAAGTTATACCAATTGGAGATTCCGGAGTCATTCCAGAGTCCCTCGGTTCTTCTTCAGATGCCATAACCGGCTCCATCACCGCCTCATCGGTCGGAACCTCAGGCATCGGCAAGTCTTCATCCTCTGCTAAAAAAAAAAAAAAAAAAAAAAAAAGCAGCAACAGGGTGAGAAAACAAATCAGAACATGGAAAGCCCCATGAAAGAAGTAGAAAAAGAAAAAGGAAGAATCATACCTTCACCAATGGTCTCTTCCCCACGACTCCTCTTCTCTGGAGGCTCGTTGACAGCCTCTGGCACCTCCTCGTTGATGGTAAGAGGTATTTCCATGTCAGGAGAGTCCTCATGTGGCCCCTCGCTGCGATGATGACTCCTCCTCTTCTTACCTCTACGGGTTCGCTTCCTAGAAGAACCCGCCCCACTATCAGAGTCAGGTTTCTCACTTGACTCCTCACTGGATGGTCTGCTTTCGCCAGTAGACTCCACGGAAGCTCGTCTCTGTGCCGCTTGCATCCAAGCGTCGAGCTCAGCTTCCTCCTGTTCTAGCTGCTCCAAAGCCTCATCAGGTACTTCCCGAACAGCTTCAGAACCAATGACGCCCTGGTCACCGAGAAAGCCTATCTTGTGCTTCTCTCCAGAAAGGGAGGCCCAAACTTCCTCTCGTCGGACGCCATCCGACTTCCCAATGCCTTTTCCAGAAGACAGCTTTACATCAAGCTCCTTCTTGGAAAGCCCCCGATATGCCAAAAAGCTCTCCGCGAACCACTTCGTGAAGCCGGCAGTTCGAAAAGTCGACAGCTCAGGATAAGAAATCGTGGCAGTAGTGTCTTCAGCACTATAGAAAGCCCATGCATTTCTGCCATCCTGCAAACCCCCAAAACGCTTCACCATACTCGAAGGCGCTCCAACAACGCCTTGAGAGAAGCCCAACTGAAGTGCAAAGCGAGAAGGTACATACGGCTGGATGTCGACGAAAAGATGTCTACGGTACACCATCGTGCCGACTCGTATGCTGAAAAGCCACTCCTTCTCTGCATTGGTCAAAGAGTAATGCCTTCCCGACCCTGCTCTGGTAGAGTCTCGGGAGGCACCAAAATCAAAAGCCTTCTTCCGCAACTCCGGAGAAAGCTTAACTGAAGACTGCCCCATCTCGACGTCCCTGAACCGTCGGATCCTCATACGGGCAAACAAAAGTGATTCAGATACGGCTTTTCCCTTAGCCAATCGAATCATCAGAGGATCATCATCCTGTGCAGCACCCAGCTGGTGGAAGCCAGGACAGTGGTATACAAACCACGAATAAAAGATATGGGCTGAAAATACCCTATTCATAGGGAGCCCAAGCCGAACCAAGAAAGCAGCAGCCTGCAGTTCGGTACACAGGTAGGAGTAAAGAGCGGGCACCAAAGCAAGCCGCTCTCCAAACGCCATCTGACAAGCCAGAAAAATACAATGCGGCCTGATGTGCGTCCCATCTCCACCAGCAAAAATAGCCTCACCTAGCCAAAAAGTGAGGTAAAAAGCGAGATCTCTCCGCAATGCAATGTCAGAACAAATGGCATCTGTGCTCGCGAAGAAACCCTTCAACTCTTCCTGCATGACCGAAGTCTTCTTCCTGTCTTCCCGGGTCATGCTATCAGAAGACTCTTTGCTGTCAAAGAAGTTGAAGAATGAAGAGCCATAACTCTTTCAACTGCTGGATCTCACTTTCGAGCCCTCCTTCAAAAAATCATAGAAGGCGACGAGCTGGAAGTATAGGAGCCTGAACTCCTCTGACTGCTCCTCAAGGACGCTGTCAATCGGCATGAACTCCTCGTAGAGTTTGCCAAGGATGGGCAATCCAGTAATAGCACTCAACTCCTTCAGAGAAAAACCAACCTCACCATTCGTGACAACGAAGGTATTGGTCTGAGGGAGGAAAGACTCCAACATAGCCATGAAGGCATCATCGGAAAAAGTCACGGTCTCCCTAAAAGTGCGGACCGCGTCAAAAATCCCGGCTTCCTTCAAAACGGCGCCCCCAATCAGCAAGGTGTGGTCAGTCCATGACTTCCAATCGGAGTCAGCATTGAAACGGCCACGAAGTCGAAAAGGCTTCACCCAAGTACTGCCGTCACCGCTGAAAACGCCATGGCCCACCGGTCTCAAATCGACCGACGGATAATCAGAGCCCTGGTAGCCGCTGGCTGGCATCAACATGTCCATACGGACAGGTGGCTTCTCTGCAAAACCGGAAGGTCCACCAACAAAAACCCCGGTCTTGATCACACTGGTCCTCTTCACCCAGCTCGGAGGATCTTCCCTCTTAGGGCACGTGGGAGAAAGGCTCAGGATCGAGATGGTCCGGTCAAAAGACGACCGGGTAGAAATAGTTCTCTCTTCACCATCAGCTGTGTAAGAGAACTGAAAACATCTCCTTTGGTATGTCAAGTCGTCAGGGACTGCATCTCCAAAGAAGAAGGTAGGCTTGGGCAAAACCCTCAGATCGTCCATAACCCAAGGACGGGTGCTTACCATGATCTTATAGAATTCCTCATTCTTGAGAGCGATCAATCGCTGTCTCATCTCATCGCGATTGAGGGAATCGCACTCTTCCAAGTTCTTCTCAACAAACTGGACCTTCTCCCAGGCCTGCTGAGCGGCCACATTGGAAGATCTAGCAGATCGACGAGGTACGCTTGTAGCAGGCTCTTTACCCTTGTTCGCTCTGGAGGAACCACCTGCAAAGGTTGGAAAAGAAAAAGATCGTCATCAAAATGACAGGATTTCGCTAAAAAAAAAAGGGTCACTTTGTCCCACCAAAAATCTGGCGAAATTTTGGCATGACTCCGGGGCAATTCCAAAGAAAAAGGAAATACCCCGACGGAAATAGAAAGTTTGAAGATGGGCTCAACATTGCTGCGGGCTCCGAAACTCCAAACTTTCGAAACCTCAAAATCTCCGCAAAATCAAGAAGGGCTCAACATCGCTGCGAGCTCCAAATTCCCAAATTTGCAAAGATTTTCAGGTATGCTATCACATCATGCTACTCAATTCAATTTACAAAAAGTACATGCATGAACATCTAGATTTGCATAAAAACGCATTATCATGATGAGCAAAAAAAAAAAAAAAAAAAAAAAAAAAAAAAGAAACTTTCTCAAAGAAAAAAAAAGAGAAGAAAGAAAACAGCAAAAAAAAAAAAAAAAAAAAAAAAGGCCACGTGGCCGTACGGACCAGATCCGTACGGATCTGTCCGTACGGCCCACAAAAAAAAAAAAGAAAAAAAAAAAACGTGAAAAAAAAGAAATCACGTGGAAAAGAAAAGAAAAAAAAAAAGAGAAGAAGAATAGAAAGAAAAGAAAAAGAAAAAAAAAAAAAAAAGAAGAGAAACTTTCTTTTTTACCATCCTATTCTCTACATGGAGTTTTCTTGAAAGAAAAAGAGAGAAAACTTACTTGAAGCCATTGACGGAGAAGAAGAAGGAAAAAGCTTGAAGATCCTTGAAGAAGAAGAACTCTTGGTCTTGGAGCTCTCTTGAGATTGTTGCAAAAGAAAGCAATAAGGGCAAGAGATCTAGCCTCCTCCTTGCTTTTATAGAAGAGAGCAAATCAAAGAAGGAAACAAAAAAGAAAAGTAAGTGTTACTAATTAGTAACCTTACCAAAAGAGAATGAATTAGAAAGATTCTTTCCCAAAAAGAAAGATGTCTTTGAGAGATTTCCTCCCAAAATCAATCAAATGAGAGATTCTCTCCAACAAAATAGGAGATTGGAGATTCTTTCCCAAAAAGAAAGATACCTTGAGATATTCTCTCCCAAATTAAGGGAAGATGAGAGATTCCCTCCCATAAAGATATTTTTAGATATTCTCTATCCAAATGAGATATCTTTAGATATTCTTTATAAAAATGGCCCCACATGAGATCTAAGTCATCCTAAAAAGCTTAAGGTCCCATGGGTTAGCCCATATGAGCCAGGTTTGACCACCTAGGCACTAAAAAAAAAAAAAAAAAAGGGCTTTTAGTCAGAAAAAAAAAATCCCTCTTACCAAGAGCATACAAAAATGGTTTCATGCCTCTTTTGAGTTGATTGAACCATACAAAAAATCCCAAGCCCCATGAGCTTCCAAAAATCAAACCATCCAGCCTCATATACCAAATTGAGCCAAAATCTTGAAATTGACATTCCACAAAAATCCAAACCACTCCAATGGACCCACACAGTCCCAAAGAGTGACCAAAAACCAAATCCTGGTCCCCTAACTTGCCACATACAGCTTGTTAGGTCACAAGACTAAAACCAAAAACCAAATCATGATCCCCCAACTTGCCACATACAGCTTGTTGGGTCACAAGGTCAAAACCAAAACCCGACCCCCTAACCTGCCACATACATCTTGTTAGGTCACAAGGTCAAAAACAAAAGCCCAAATCCACATCCCTGATGTCATCTTCAAAACTTTGCCTCGAGATGGTGTGTGATTCCTTTCACTACCATAAAATTCCCCTGGAAGCTCAAAGGCTACTCTACCAAAGGAAGGATTGCTCAAAGACTCTTGGTCGAGACACAAGCTCTCCTTCAAAACTCTCTTCGAGGCACATCGACTACAAAAGTCAAGCAACTCGTCGCTGTACCTCGAGGGGGCATTTGTTGACACCAAAAATGTCACTTTGCCTCTTCAACATCAAGAAAGCTGCATGAAGTCGCAACCTGCCATAAATAGGCAATGCAATTTCTCCAAAAATTCAAATATTGTCAGAATCAAACAAAAACTGCAAGATCCTTCAAGATAGCCAAGAGAAGAGTACACATGAAGTTTCGGGCCATTTCGACAACATTTGGCCTAACTTCAATGCTCCGACAGCTAAACGGGAGCTCCCGGCGGCGACATCATCGGAGACGTCAAAACTTCGATCAAAGCCTACAGATGACTCCAGCATGTCTCAAAAGGGCTCTATGCCAAATTTCAAGTCAAACCGACAACATTTGACCCTCCATCAATGCTCGAGCAGCAAAATCAAGCCTCCCGGCGGCGGGAACCACCGAAGCCTTCGCTCATCAAACCAAGTGCATGAGTGGCTTCAACATGCTTCCAAAAGGCTGCACGTCGAATTTCAGGTCATTCCGACAACGTTTGACCAGGTTTCGATGCTCCGAGAGAAAATCAAGCCTACCGGCGGCGGAGCAACCCGGGACCATGACATCCAAAACGGAGCCCATGGAACGTCTCAAAATGACTCCAATAGGCTCCCCGTCAAATTTCAGGTCAATCGGACATCGTTTGGCCACATATCAACGCTCGGCATTTTCCCCGCAGCAAAATCAAGTGAAGCATCGATGGGACCCCAAACGGCTTCAAAACTCAAACAAAAGCCTATGGTTGGTCTTATTTATTGCTCAGGAGGCTTCACCTCAAATTTCAGGTCATTCCGACATCGTTTGACCAAGTTTCAGCTTCTGGCGGAAAATCAGCAGCTCTACGCGACAAAGTCTTCGGCTTTCCCGGAAAATTGGAAACTTTGCACTCTAAAAATGCAAGGATTCTCATCAGGTTTTCTACAGGGAAATCAAGCCAATAAATGAGAAGAAATGTCAAGAAAAATACAGAAGAAAACGGCGACGAAAAAGACCTCAAAACGACCGCAAAACGGGCTTCGAAGGGGAAAAATCCCCCAGGGTCGCAGACCCCTGCGACCATGGCCCATGGTCGCAGGCCCCTGCGACCATGGCCCATGGTCGCAGGCCCCTGCGACCATGGCCCATGGTCGCCGGTCCATGGTCGCCGGCGACCATGGAGGTCCGGGTCACCGGATTTTCCGCCGGTGACCCGTTTTTCCGTCTTTTTTCGCGTTTCGCGCACTTTGGCCCCTGTGGTTTCCTGAAAATGTGATTTTTAGTGCTTGAAATTGACTCATATCCTCCGACATCCGTCAAAATCACGGGTCAACCTCCAAAAGCATAAAATCATCATTGATCGCTCCAAGATCGCCAACCGGTCGACCAAGAAAGTGCACTTTCTGTCCGACCGATCGTGAAATCGACAAGACAGATGTCACCGGCCCGCTCTTAGCTATCAATGTCTGAAGTTACATGTTCATCCGATGTCGATCAGCATGTAGATCCATCGATGATCATCGCCAGAAGAATTCCAGAAGACACGGCATGGCCCGCGACTCTTCGACTGCTCGGCGACCAATTAATGTGGTTAATTGACTAGCTTTATTGCAGTCATTAATTCATTTCTTTGGACGGCCCAATCAGAAGCAAGCATTTGGGAGTTACAAGTCAATTGATTCATGGCATTTAAACCATGAAACTCCTCCCATTATGGTAATTAAGGTGATTAAAAGCCCTTAATCTCCATCGGCCAATCAGATTCAAGGAAAAAGGAGTTACAAAATCAAGAAATAAATCTTGTAACTCCTCCCATTAAAGCCATTAAGGCTCATAAACCCTCCTAAATGGCTACCAAAAGCCTATAAATAGGAGAGCATTCCATTGAAATGAAGATCAGAAAAAAGAGGAGAAAATCAGAAGATCAGAAAAAAAGATCAGAAAGAGATCTGAGAGAAAGAAAAAGAGAGAAAAACTCTGTTGAAGTTCTGCACCGGCCACCACTACAAGGTGACAAAAGTCCCTTGGGGGGCACCCCCCCAAGGTCCTTGCCTTCTCCCGCTGCCTCCAATGGCTTAGACGTGGCTTTTCAGCCCGTCTACTTAGCTTTTTATTGGACATAGGACCTTCTCTTGGTCTTTGTCCTCTAAAAACCTGAGGTTATAGCCAAGCCAAGCGAATCAAGAGCATCTTCTGTTCTCATCTGCATGGATGATGGCGAAGCCCATACATGGCTTGCGACCGTCAATCTGAACGAGTCCCCCACAATCTCCTGAAAAGTTAGATCTTCCTTTTCTTGCTTTTCATTGTAGTTTGTATTTTTCTAAAAGAGACAAAAATCACAACTCTTGTCTTTCATTATTGATGAGAATTGTAAATCGGCTATAAACGCCAAAATCGGCTATAAATGCCAAACAAAATCGCCTTTCACGGCAAACCAAGAAAATGTCTCTTTTCTTAAATATTTGTGCAATGGAAAACTTGAAAGAAGTTGATTTCCTTTTTTACTTGCGAAGGTTGATCTCCGGATGACCACTTGCAATTCCAAGTAAAATAGAAAATCTGGCACACCCACACAAAAGAAATGTTGATGCACGCTTCAGGGCCTGCCAGGGCGCGAAAGGGTCGGACCCGACGGACTCCCACGTTCCGCCGACCCCGGTAGCCGCCCCACGGCATTCCGGAGCGCGTTCCATCAAGGTACAGTTTGTTCTGCGGGGAGTGGGAATGGTCCCCGCGACCCGAAGACGATGGTCCGGGGAGTTGAGGTTGACCTGGTGTTTGGAGAGTTGTCGAGGGAAATGACACTTCGGCAACTGGCAGGGCGCTTATGCTTGTTTTGCTTGTCTTGAAGCATAAGCTGGTACTTGTTCTCATCGAAAGTGATGGTCAATGAAGCTGCCATTGTTAGTTTTGGAAAACTTCTGAAGCAAGACCAAATCCATTAGTAATCACAAGAATATGGTGATCATAAATGGAGAACCATTATGGTTTTGGCTTTTCAAATCACTTGAGGGGACATGGCCCAGCCCAAGGATGATGAAGAAGGCAAAAAGACATAGAGGATACAATTGTTCTAAAATGCAAGTATAGTAGGCTCAAAGTGAGCGTTCCAGTAATTGCTAGAAGCAATTGTAGACTTTAATTCAAATTACTGAGAAGCAAGGCTCACTCGAGATAAAATGATATAAGGTTGGAGATACAGATGTGTCGGTCGCGAATACAGTAGACCCGAAAGGGCGTACTAGCACCGCTAGGCACAAATATTGCAAATTGCATCCTTGGAAAGGACACGAGATGGATTTTTTAAAAGGTCAAATTTGGATTCATAAAGAAGAGCAAATGGTATTCCAATCCGAACCAAAACTCAACATTTCTGCGAGCGTTAAATCCGAAAAGGAAGGAACCAAGATTTCTCGGATGTGAATCCAGATGTGACGGAAGTTTTTTTTTGAAAGGTCAAGATTGAATTCATCAAAGAGAGCAAATAGTGTTCCAATCCGAACCACAACTCAACATTTCTGCGAGCGTTAAATCCGAAAGGGAAGGAACCAAGATTTCTCGGATGTGAATCCAAACGTGACGGAAGTTTTTTTTTTTTTTTTTTGAAGGTTTAAGATTGAATTCATCAAAGAGAGCAAATGACGTTCCAATCCGAACTACAACTCAACATTTTTGCGAGCGTTAAATCCGAAAGGGAAAGAACCAAGATTTCTCCATTCTGAACTCAAAAGTGAAGAATTTTTTTTTGAAATGCACCTAGGTTTTCAATTCGATCTTATGAAACCTTAGTAGATAGATCAGCCCCCAGGTAAGGGTAGGATTACTTAATGAACTCATTTGAAGGACCCTTGCCTCGAACAGTCAAGCTGTCTCCACACTCTGGACAAGGCTTTTCTTAAATCCACTTTAGTCAAAGAGCGCAATTGGTGCAACCTTAGTGTTTTTTTTTTTTTTTTGAAAAGTTTCTAATGAACTCATCAAAGAGAACAAGTGGTGTTCCAATCCGAACCACAACTCAACATTTCTGCGAACGTTAAATCCAAAAGGGAATAACCAAAGTTTCTTTGTGAATTTGAATTCAAAAGAGAAGAATTGTTTTTTTGAAATTATATGTTTTTTTTTTTTTTGAAATCTCAATTGGACTCATCAAAGAGAAAAAATGGCCCAATCCCTGATATGAACGATAGCTGCAAACATTTCTGTGAGCTATCAAGTTCGAAGAGGGGAGGATCAAAATTTCTCAAAGTTGAGTTTTTAAGAAAGAGAAATGATTTTTTTTGAAAGAATTTAAAAATGAAGTTTTTTTTTTTGAAATCCTAATCAAACTCATCAAAGAGAAAAGATGGCCCAATCCCCGATATGAACGATAGCTGCAAACATTTCTGTGAGCTATCAAGTTTGAAGAGGGAAGGATCAAAGTTTCTCAAAGTTGAATCTAAGAAAAGAAATCAAAGTTGTTTTTCTTTTTGAAGTGAGAAAGAACAATTGAAATCCCATCTCATGTTTTTTTTTTAGATGCAAAATGCAACATAGGCCACCAACTAGGAAGCAGCCAAGGGATCAAAGCATCACGTTCTCAAGTCAACGGTGTCCCACAGGGTGTGCCAACTTGATGGCCCCTCGGGATCTTCCGTCCTCTCCTTCCGCACCCCAGAGTTTGACCTGGGTCTCGGCGGAGGAGGGAAAACGCGGGTATCAACATTTTTGTACGGGTATGCCAGATTTACTTTCTACTTGGAATTTGGAATGGTGATAATCCAGAGATTCACCTTCACAAGTGGAAAGGAAATCAATCCTTTTTTCTAACTTTTCAAATTGCATAAATATTAAGAAAAGAGACAAGTTTGTTTTTTTTTAGAATGCCGTAGGAGGCGTTCTTGTTTGTTTACCGTAAAAGCCGATTTTGCCGTGAAAGGCGATTTTACAAAACTCATCAAATATGAAAGACAAGAATTGCGATTTCTTTTTGTCACTTTAAGAAATACAAACTACAATAGAAAAGTAAGAAAATGGATCTAACTTCTCAGGAGATTGTGGGGACACGTTGAGATCGACGGTCGCAAGTCATGTATGGACTTCGCCATCGTCCTTCAAATGAGAACATGTGATGCTTTGATTCTTCGGCTTGGCTCCTAACCTCAGTTTTTTAAAGGACAAGGACCAAGACAACCCGCGCGAAATCGGAGCACAAAGTTTCCCATTTTTCGGGAAAGCCGAAGACTTTGTAGCTGATTTTCCGTCAAGCGTCGAAACTAGGCCAAACGATGTCGGAATGACCTAAAAATTGAGGTGAAGCTTCTTGAGCAATAGATAGGACCAACCATGGGCTTTTATTTGAGTTTTGAAGCCGTTTAGGGTCCCATCGATGCTTGACTTGATTTTGTTGCGGGGAAAATGCCGAGCTTTGATATGTGGTTAAACGATGTCCGATTGACCTGAAATTTGATGGGGAGTCTATTGGAGTCATTTTGAGACAAACCGTTAGCTCCGTTTTGGGTGTTATGGTCCCGAGTTGCTCCGCCGCCGGTAGACTTGATTTTCTTTCGGAGCATCGAAACCTGGTCAAACGTTGTTGGAATGACCTGAAATTCGATGTGCAGCCTTTTGGAAGCATGTTGAAGCCACTCATGTACTTGGTTTGATGAGTGATGGCCTCGGTGGTTCCCGCCGCCGGGAGGCTTGATTTTGCTGCTCGAGCGTTGATGGAGGGTCAAATGTTGTCGGTTTGACTTGAAATTTGGCATGGAACCCTTTGGAGACATTCTGGAGTCATCCATAGGCTCTGATCAAAGTTTTGGTGTCTTTGATGATGTCGCCGCCGGGAGCGCTT
The DNA here is from genome assembly GCA_028538565.1 of Umbellularia californica. Classification (NCBI taxonomy): domain Eukaryota; kingdom Viridiplantae; phylum Streptophyta; class Magnoliopsida; order Laurales; family Lauraceae; genus Umbellularia; species Umbellularia californica. Next base: position 32,482,310 of record JAPQWN010000002.1, read on the forward strand.
GTTTAGCTGTCGGAGCAGTGAAGTTAGGCCAAACGATGTCAGAATGGTCCGAAACCTCGGGTGTACCCCTCTTTTAGCTGTCTTGAAGGATCTTTCAGTTTCCGTCTGATTCTGACAAAATCTGATACTTGAGGTAACTTTGCCTGTTTTGTAGCAGGATGCAGCTTCACGAGGTTTCTTGATGTCGAGGAGACATAGTGACTTTTTTGGTGTCAACAGTATGCCAGATTTTCTATTCTACTTGGAATTTGGAGTGGTGATGATCCAGAGATTAACCTTCACAAGTAGAAAGGAAATTGATCATTCTTTCTAACTTTTCAAATTGCATAAATATTTAAGAAAGGAGACAATTTTTGTTTTTTCAATGCCGTAGGAGGCGATTTTTTGTTTTGTTTGCCGTGAAAGGCGATTTGGTGCCGTGAAAGGCGATTTACAAATCTCATCAAAAATGAAAGACAAGAATTGTGATTATTTTGTCTCTTTAAAAAATACAAAGAACAATAGAAAAGAAAGAAAATGGATCTAACTTCTCAGGAGATTGTGGGTACATGTTCAGATCGACGGTCGCAAGTCATAAATGGACTTTGCCATCGTCCTTCAAATGAGAACGCTCGATGTTTCAATTCTTCGGCTTGGCTCTGACCTCGGTTTTTTAGAGGATAAAGACCAAGGGGAGGTCCTATATCCAATAAAAAACCAAGTAAACTGGCTGAAAAGCCGCGTTTAGGCCATGCTGGATAGAAGAAGGGGACCTTGGGGGGGTGGCCCCCCAAGGGACTTTGTTCAACTTGTGGTGTCTCCTGCAGTAGAACAACAGGACTTTGTCGAAATTTCTTTGGGATTTTCCAGACTCCGAATGTGTGTATGTGCAAGTGAAAAAAGTTGTCTTTCTCTTTGGAATGGTCCATTGATGAGAGAATTGATGGCATTAATGCTCCATGATGGGAGGTGTTACAATTTTTTATTCTTTGAATTTGTAACTCCTTTTTCTTGGCTTGTGATTGGCCAATGGAGAATGATGGGAATTTAATCGCCTTTAATCTCCCTGATGAGGGGAGTTTCATGGTTTTAATGCCATGATTGGTTGGACTTGTAACTCCCATTTGCTTGAATCTGATTGGGCCATCCAAAATAATGGGTTAATGACCGCATTAAGTTGTCATAAAATGGGTTAACTAACGACATTAAGTGGTCGCTTCGGCATTTGAAGAGTCGCGTGCCGCGCTGCGTCCTTTGGGATGCTTCTTGTGATGATCGCTGATGGATCTACATGCTATTTGATGTTGGATTGCGATGCAATTTCAGACATTGATTGATGTCGGTAGGCCGGTGACATCTGTCTTGTCGATTTCTCGATCGGTCGGACAGAAAGTTTACTTTCTTGGTCAGCCGGTTAGCGATCTTGGAGCGATCAGTGATGATTTCATGCTCTTGACGGCGGATCCGAGATGTTGGCAAAGATCAGTCATTTCCAAGCATCAAGAATTGGATTTTAGGAAAATCATAGAGGCGGGAACTCCCGAAACACATAAAAGATCGAAAAACGGGCCATCCAGCGGAAATTCCAGCGACCTGGACTTCCAGGGTCGCCGGAAACCATGCACCCAGGGTCGCCGGCGACCATGTGGGCTTTGTCCTTTTTGGTCGCTAAGTAGTTTTTCAGTCGTTTCTTCTTCTTTTTCGCTCATTTTTTCTTCTGTATTTTTCTTTACATTTTTCCTCAATTATTGACTTGATTTTCTTGGAGAAAACTTGACGAGAAGTCGCATAAAACCGGAGCACAAAGTTTCCCATTTTTCGGGAAAGCCGAAGCCTTTATAGCCGATTTTCCGTCAAAAGTCGAAACTAGGTCAAACGATGTTAGAATGACCTGAAAATTGAGATGAAGCCTCTTGATCAGTGGATAGGACGAACCATGGGCTTTTATTTGAGTTTTGAAGCCGTTTGGGGTCCCGTCGATGCTTGACTTGATTTTGTTATGGGGAAGATGTTGAGCTTTGATATACGATCAACCGATGTCCGATTGACCTGAAATTTGACAGGGAGCCTATTGGAGTCATTTTGAGATGACCCATTAGCTCCGATTTGGATGTCATGGTCCCGGGGTGCTCCGCCCCCGGTAGGCTTGATTTTCTTTCGAAACGTCAAAGTCTGGTCAAACGTCGAAATGACATGAAATTCGACGTGCAGCCCTTTGGAAGCATGTTGAAGCCATTCATATGCTTTGTTTGATGAGTGATGGCCTCGGTGGTTTTCGCAGCCGAGAGGCTTAATTTTGCTGCTCGAGTGTTGATGGAGGGTCAAACGTTGTCGGTTTGACTTAAAATTTGACAAGGAGCCCTTTGGAGGTATTTTGGAACCAGCCTTAGGCTCTGATTGAAGTTTTAATGTCTTCGACACTATCGCCGCCGGAAGCGCCTGTTTAGCTGTCGGAGGAGTAAAAATAGGCCAGATGATGTCGAAATTGCCCAAAACTTCATGTGTACCCCTCTTTTGGCTGTCTTGAAGGATCTTGCAGTTTTTGTCTGATTCTGACAATATCTGATGCTTGAAATAGCTTTGCCTATTTATAGCAGGATGCAGCTTCTTGTGGCTTTTTAATGTTGAGGAGGCAAAGTGACTTTTTTGGTGTCAACACACTAAATCTGGACATAAATTTTGATGTCTCCAAAACCCTTGAAATATGTACTTTTTGGAAACTAGATTTTTCAAAAAACACTTTTTCCTTCCTCATCGAACTCATCCAAGGCCCAGAAACCCATTTTTTTAACCCGACAAGTTTAGTCAGTAGTGGGACCCATCTCCATCTCCTATAAAAAGAGAACCCTCTTCCCTTATCCCCTCTTATTCCCCTTCTTCTTTCTTCTTCATCTCTTTTCCTCTATAATCTCACCTAAATGGAGCAATGGAGGGCATCTACTTCTTCCTCACCATGAGAGCTTCTCTTGGACACCATTATAAAAGGAATCCAGCTACATTGGATTCTTACTTGAGCTAGCTTTTGCCATTTGAAGAACTTCCATGTAAGCCCTTCCTTCCATCTCTTAGATTTGGGTTTTTCTAACCATAGAGGGATTTCTTCTCCATTATTGCAAACTCTTTCTTTCCCATTCCTTATTTTGACCATTTAGGGTTCTAAATGGGTTTATCTTTGGGGATTTTCTTGTAGCATTGTGATCTCTAGCTTGGGAGTTATTGTGGGAGCTTAATTTGCTAGCTTGGACCCAAGGCAAGTGGATGAATTGATATCTTGACTGTTAGAATGTTTTTAGGAAAAAAAATATGATTTCATTGATCCTATTATTTGTCACGCCCCCAAAACCGGGATCCGATCTTGGGGACGCGAATTAAAAATTTGTTTTTCTCCCCAGGATCCGCGTGTGTGAGGATGGAAAAATTCCCAACACATCAAAATATTTCGCGGAAGCTCTACAAGAGGGTACGACCCGGAATCCGTATCCATCGGGTTCCGTGTCGTACTCAATCTGTTAGCATAAGATTATCATAGAAATATTCAAACTTAGACTGGAACAATTCATAATATCAAAATATACAGAGCTGACAGTAACAGGCTTGTCATTACCCAAACATATTCAAGTTACAAATTAACGAGTGCATTAATTACAATTCCCAAGAAAAAGGCTAACAAAAGCCGTACAAAATAGCAAGTTAAAACAAATACTACCCAAGGTGTAACGTAACTCCGAAGTCAAGCATAACGTCTACATGACATCGCCGGCACAACAAGCTTGCAAAACTCATGGCTCAACAGCCCCCTGCTCACGGACTAGCTCAAAACAAGGACTTGCTATCTAGAGCACCGAAGCAGAAGAATATCAGACACGACGGTCTGGCAGGTGATCAATATAGGCAAGAGCATAAACAAAATTAAAGTTGAAAGGAAACAATAACTAAAAACAATTTATCGAACTTGAAACATATTTACAAAGTTTAAAACAATGCATGAACGAGATACTTATCAAGAAATCACGAGTGCATGAACGATATACGAAACAAGACATGAATACATATAATATCATGATTAGTAAATCCACACGAGCCCATCCTTTCTCCATCATACACGATGACAAGAGCAAGCACGCACGACAAGCACAACACGCAAGACACGATCCCACATATACGGGGAATTTCCGGCCGCGGAACTGGAACACGAACACGCATGATGTGTAATACAATACACGACTAGTCTGCAGACAGTCCACATGTTTAAGGACCCCCAGGTAGTAGATCAAGCTAAAAGGGCAGTCCAAGCTCAGTGGTACTCACTTATATTATGAATGCACAGAACAAGGCGATACACGTTCGAGAACACGACAAAACAAGAGGAAAATCATTTATCAAACACGTCACGACAAGGCTACCAAAATAGCATAATAGAAATGCTTAACACACTTAAGAAATGATTCCCTTTTTTATTCTTGAAACACGTCGTAAAACGAGCTTATACTTGAAATTCGGGCAAATGCACGATGAAGCCCGAAGCATCAAAACAAGAGTTTTGGTTCTTGAAACAAACCTTCAAACAAACTTATACTTGAAATTCAAGACGAGTACACGAGAATGTACGTAACATCAAAACAGAAGTTCAAACACGAAATCTATCAAGTTTAGGCTAAGACCATTCATTGACCCTTGTGGAGTTGAAACCTAAATGTCGGAGTTTTGACAGGGTTTGATGCCCCAGAAGTTATAGTACATTGTGGAATTCCATGTGTACAAAGTCAATAAAAAGGTCTAAAACCTAATCTAGTTTTCATTCTCACGAAAATCCTTCAAAAACAACACTTTTGGTAAAATTTCGGTCAGTCCTCGGTTACCTGTCGATCAACCGAGGTTGATGTGTCAGTTGACCTACAGCCGACCGACAAGTCTCAGTCCAGAAATGTAGCTCTCGGGAAAAGGGATCGACAAGTCCTCGGTTGGCTGTCGGTCAACCTATCGGTGAACTGACAGCTGACCGACAGTTTTCCTGACAAAAAGTTTCTCTCTGGAATTCGAGCCGACAGGCCCTCGGTTGGTGTCGATCGACCTGTCGGCTGACCGACACCTGACCGACAGACACGGGCAGTGCAATTTCTGTGCAGATTTCTCACACTTCTTTCCCTTCTTCATTCATACATTCGAACCACCTGCACTCCCCAAGCCTTCATGCTTTCCAAGGGATACATTTCACACATTTTTAAAGCATTCCATCCACAATTAAACCATTCATTCTATAAAAAAGGCATCAAAGCATTTTCATGTGCAAAATCATGAAATTTACGAAATTAAACACGATTCTAAAAGCTTGAAGAAATCATTGATAACAAGACAAGTGAAGAAGCTAAAACCCATGACTTGAAAGAGCATAAACATGATTTGTATTATGAAACTAAACATAGAAAACATGTCTTAATGAAAATATTGAAACCAAAATGAAAACATAAAGCAATATACATGAGAAATCCTATAAAGATCACTTGACTTAATCCAATGCCAAGGAAAACTCCACAAAAACTCAACCAAAGGGAAGATCCACGAAATCTACACAAAAGCCCCAAAATAGAACACATAAAAATCACATTTTTGGTCATCACAAACCTCCATTTCGAAAATGGGTTTGAAAACATGGAAAACAAGTTCTAAATGAACTAAAAGAACATAAATAAAAAGATGGTTCCAAGCTCTAACCTTGAGCTAGCTGAACAAGAAGAAGGGAGGTTGAAGATGATGAATAGTGAAATGGTTTGGCTCCTAAAACACTCCAAACAAAGCTTGAGAAGAGAGGAAGAGAATGGCGGAGTCGGATCGGGGATTGGAGCTCTCTAGACGGATGTTTCAAGGGAAAGAGACCAAGAGAAAAACCCTTTCTCTCTTCTTCACTCTAGGTCAAGACCGGTGCAGGAAAAATGGGGAAGAAGGAATGGAGGAGAGAGAATAGGAGGGTATATATAGTGTCTGGAAGGTGGGTCCCAATACAGTAGAACTTGAAACGATTAAAACATGGTCTTGTGGACCCCGGATGAAATCGACGAAGAAGAACAAAACGATCATCAAAAAATCTAGTTTTCAAAAAGTATATTTTCCCCAATTTCTGGAATTTTCAAAATTTATGGACAGATTTGGTGAAAATTGCCATTTTGCCCTTTTTCTCGAAAAACGTGATTTCTGGGCCTCAAATCCAAATGGATAAAACATGAAAGCTGTTTATAACAATAAAATGAGTCAAAAGGAATAAAAATTGGAATTTTTAGAAACCAAGAATAAATTCTCACAAAAATACAATTTACAAGTGTCGGGTCAAAACAAAGTCAACGGTCTTTTAAAACTCTCCAAAGTTATGAAAAATCTATTCAAACTCAAAAATAAAGTCAAATCAGCTCTAATCTTATTTGAAAAGGTAAATCATGATTAAAACAATGCTAAACCCGAAAATTGAGGGTCAGGGTCTTACATTATTCATGCCTTTTCCTATGGTACCATTGATGTCAAAATGTGCATATTGATATGTATTCCTAATTTGTTAATCTCCTGGAAAATGTTGCACTTGATTTATGTTAAAACTTGTTTATAGTACATGTGAATTTTGATGATTGATGGGTACTCTCTCTTGTGATTGAATGTAGTTGGAGAGGAGGTGATTTGATGTATGTTGTGGGAGGTTTTGGATGGTAGTTTATGTGTGGATTAGAGGAAGCTTTGAGCCCTCATTTATGTGCAAAAAGGGTGCTCAGAAATGTATGCAAAGAGAAGAAAGGAAGGAGCCGAACTGCATATCAGAAAAGGTTTTTGTGATAGTTCGCTTGAGCGAACCCCATCCAGAGATCAGCTGGCTCAAGTTGACTTGACAATTCGCTCGAGCCAACCTGATCTGGGCAGGTCCACTCGAGCAAACCCCTTCCAGAGAGCCTTGGCTCGAGCGAATTTTAGGTACGCTCGAGCCATGTGCACTGTTGACCTGGGGATGAGTTGGGAGCATGAGAATGATGTTTAAATGTGATGGTAGAGGTTTGTTTGAGGCCCCATTGTGATGGTGGGACTTAGGAGGTGGTGTATGGAGTCAGTTGAACAAGAAACCCCATCACGGTGATTCATTAAGGGTTTTGAACTTGTCAATGTGTATACAGAACTCGGAATGTCTTCAAATCTCAAGGAGTACCAAGTCTATATCAAACAAACATATGGGACCCCCATTCACATTGAGGTATTTGTGCCTATGGGCACCCTGTCTAGCCCGTTTATGTGTTACATCATATGTACATTTGTAAATGTCCCGATTTCTTTCATGTGACATATGAGTCGGCACCACTAAGCTTGAACAACCTTGTCGGCCTGATCCACCGACTTGGAGGCTTCCCTCTTGTTCCCGCCAGCTGCAGCCTGGAACCCGTCCCGTCCCGATACCCAGTTCGCTACCATGGTCTAGTCCCGTATGGTTATATGTGTATATATACTTCGTTGAATCTCATCACTTCGTGTGTCAGAGATCAATGTCCCGTTGTGCTCTCATCACCTTGGTAACAGAGGGTTTAGCTTTGCGGGGTTGCCGTCTCGCTAGTTCTTTGTTCTTTGGTACATTTACATGTTTTTATACTGCACATGTGTTTTCTAAATGATAATGCATTCTCTTTCATGAAAATTTTTGTTTAAGTAGGTTTCAATGTTTTCCAAGGTAATTTTAAATATTATCATGTTGTTATATCTTTTCATCCACTTGCCAAACCATCATGTCTGACACATTCTTTGGTACTCAGGTCCATATGCCGGTTATCCCGAGGAGGAGCTTGAGGAGGCGCTCGGAAAGCCGCAATGAGTAGGAGAGTGGCAGGCTTACGATGTCATCTCGATGCTCGGTCAAGCCCAAAGATTCGGAACATTTTGGGATTGTGACTAACTCATTCTTTTGGGGATTGTTTTGGACGTACTGGCCTTTGTTGGCCTTTACTTTTTGGGAGTGTTAATTTAACTGATCTTTTGTATAAACATTTAACTTTAATTTTTGGGAAAATGCTATAATAATTATTACTCACTCTGACATCATGTGGTATACACTTGCTATTTGTCTTGTGATTATGAAATGAAGTATGAATTATATACTTGATTTGCTACACGCTTCCGCACCTTAAATGAGATTGATATTTGTGTGTGAAATCTTCACTACGGACACCTGTGGGAAATCATGTGCATGAATGACATGGGCTGTTATTAAATCCATGTATATATAAGCCAAATAAACCAATGCACTTGGCATCTTCATCACTCATTAGATCGCCGATTCCGGATTAGGCCCGTGACCAATCTGGGGTCGCGACAGCTGGTATTAGAGTGAGACATGTTTCAGGCAATTAAAAGAAACTAGAAATCCTAAGGACGTGACGATGATTCGTTAAACTTTTCATTAGCTAGAATCGTATGAGCAATGTGTGACCCTCTACTTAATGATTATGTGCTAACACTTTGTTTTACAACATTATGCCACCTCGTAAGAGTCCGATGAACGACAATTCCACTGCAAGCAATAGTGATTACACAAGGCCACTTAAGGAAAGTACTCTTGGCCAAACTATGTAGAATCATTTTTAGCAGATGATGCAGGCTATGCTCAATCAACAACGTTGGGCTAATTGGCCAAGAAGGATGAAGATCATGCTAGGGAATTGGCACAGATGCGAAGGCAGTTGTTGGAAGTTTTAGAAAGGAGGCTTGAATCTGTTCCAGCTCAACCAGCAGGCCCACAAATCATCAGCAATTAAAGGGAGAATGATCCAAATGCTTTGTTTGAACATTTTCGCAAGAGAGGTCCGAAAGACTTCACTGGGACAGAGGCCCACCAGATGCAGATAATTGGCTTGGGCATACTGAAAATATTTTTGAAGTCTTTCGATGCACGAGAGGAGAACAAGTGAAACTTGCAGCATCCATGTGCACCGGTTTAGCTGATATATTATGGAAAACAAGCAAGGTGGAGTACAGAACCATGGCAGATGCAGAGGCTTGGGCTAATTTCAAGAGACAGTTTGGAAACAAGTACGTACCCACATATGTCAAGAGGCAAAAGGCAATAGAATTTCAGCAGCTTGTGGGGAGAAACATGACAGTTCTCGAATACCTCACCAAGTTTGAAAGGTTGTCCCGATATGCCCTGAAGCTGGTAGACACTGTTGAGAAGAAAATAACTAAGTTCCTTGAAGGACTTAACCCAATCATAGAGAGGTATGTTACCAGGGTTGTGCCACCTGTAACCTTTGAAGAGGCTGTCAAGAGGGCTTGTAAGTTCGATAATTTGAACAACAAGATCCTCAAAATTCAGGGAAAGAGTCAAGCTCACCAATAGAACCACCAGTAGAGAAATCAATAAAACAAGAGGCAGAGGCCAGAGTAGAATGGTCAGAATCAAGTGGTTTTCATCATTGTGGCAAGAATCATTAGAGAGTGCCCAGTGTCGTACCATCGCAGGAGCATGCTTCAGATGTGGTTCGATGAACCATCAGATGAGAGATTGCCTGAGACCTAACAGGCAGAATCAACAACAATAAAGAGCACAACATCCGGCACCACCTCAAAATGCACCAGTTATTTAGAATTAGGCAAGGCCACCACAGCAACAAGTACCACAGTTGCAGTATAGACCCCAGCAACAGCAGCAGGCCCATCAGCAGGGACAAAATCAGAATCACCGTCCCCCGCAATAGAATAGGAATGCCCAATAAGGCAGGCAGCAATAGGCTCAAAATAGGCCACAGCAGTGAGGGCAAATCTATGCAGTCAATAACGCTGATGCAGAGGTGGTGGGCAACGTAGTAGAAGGTACACTCATTGTCTGTGGAATTGAAGCTAGAATTTTGGCCATAAACCACATCCAGGATGCAATCCCTCATTCTCATCAATTATATACAGCAATAAACTCTATATAAAAGATGGAAACCAGCAACAAACAAGCAATCGAAATAATCCGCAACAAATAGAGAAGTAGATTATACCTTTGGAGCCCGGTAGTGCTCTAATGGAAAAGAAGACTTGCTTGATGAAAAAATTCTTTTTTTGTAAGCAATTTAGGATCTCCAAGACCTTTTAGTCTTCCATGCTATATCCTGTATCAGATCTCTTCTCTAAAGGAGATGGGTGGGATCTCCTAAAGAAAACAACTAGAAGCTCTAAAGGAACTAGAAGAGAGAGAGGAGAAACTCGTGCAACACTTGCACTTTGGGAGCCTGGGCGTGGATTTTTATGTGGGAGGGATGTCCAAGGGTTATTCCTCTTTTATAACCTTGGTAACCTCTCTTACTAATTAATAATTAAAAGTCACTTCCATACAAATTAGTAACTTTAATTCCATACAAATTAGTGACTTTCTCCTTTCAAATTATTATAGAAGTCTTACTTCCACAACACTTAGTAACTTACTATTACCACTATTAGAAGTCTCACTTCAAATAGAAATAGTAACTTTCTAATTCCTTTATTTAGAGTTCAAGCAGGATTAGTAACTTTCTAATAACTTGGGTTGGCGTGAGGACTACTAGGGATTCTATAGAAAGCTAATTCCAACTGGGACACCGCGACCCTATATCTCATGTGCAATCCGGGCCCACAGTTAATTGCAAATAACACCACTATATTAATGCAATTGCACTCCAGTCTTAGAAATATATTACAAAGAAGACCCTAAACTTCCCAATTGCCACAAGTAGGCCTCTCTATCAATATCCATGGATCAATTGGATAAAACCTATCCCTTCCAATCTTAGATCCACATCTTGTTATCCTTGAGCCCCAATTAATCACAGTGATCATCAATACCATCCAATTAACTCTTAATCATGATGGGCGCACACTTATTAATGATAAATCCATTAATTGGCATGAGGGGATAATATAGATAGATTCCATCTTGACCATTCAATGTTCCCACAGTTCTACTACCACGTACCCAAGACACCGAGGTGTTGACCTACAATTGGCCTCACTCATTGGTGAATCAAAGCAAATGAATAGACAGAAACTTGAGTTCATCAATGTCTCAGGATTGAGAGCCTATTGTTAGGGAATTATGTGAACAGACCTTAAAATCGAGACAACATTCGATAAGGTGCTTCTCATGGTCCTTCAATACATCTAATGTACCAACACCATGATCCATAATCTTACATTCTGATGATCGAGACAAATCATACTATCTCATAGTGATCAAAGTGTTACAACCTTATCAAATGAGATGCCTAGTCTCATCACTGGTTGTGAAGACATTTAAGTATAAGATTTGTGACACATGTCTTCTGTATGTGGATCTCATCCATACACATATATCACATCTAATATACTAATGGGACCCGGTTCATCTCATGAATCATCATGTCATATGTATTGGTCATGTGCATTAAGTAATAAAAACACCATTCATCTCATGAAAGGAAAGTACGATTTTATTGATGAATAAAGAAATTAATCAATTTATTACATCATCTGATGGATTGAGTCCATACAATCTAACAATCTCCCATTTGGGCTCAATACCAGTTAGGGTTGCATCTCATGCCCATCCCATCTACATATTGCTCAAAGACTTTGGTAGTCAAAGGCTTAGTAAAGGGATCTGTCAGATTGTCTGCAGAGGCTATTTTGGTGATTGCAATATCACCTTTTTGCAGAATCTCTCCGACCAAATGATACTTCCTCTGTATGCTTTTGGCCGTTATGGCTCCTAGGCTCCTTGGATCGAGCGACTGCCTCGTTGCTGTCACATTAAACTGTGAGTGGCTGTCGTGCCAAAGGTACCACCTCAAGTTCCATAAGGAATCTCTTGAGGCATACTGCTTCCATAGCTGCTTCACAAGCTGTTATATATTCAGCCTCCGAGGTGGAATCAGTGGTATATTCATGTTTAATACTCCTCCAGCTGATAGCTCCGCCACCAAGCATAAACACATAACCAGATGTGGATTTCCTGGAATCCTTATCTAACATGAAGTCAGAATCTGTGTATCCGATTGGAATTAGCTCTTCACTGCCATAAATCAACATGTAATCTCTAGTCATTCTCAAGTATTTGAGAATACATTTTACAACAGTCCAATGTTTAGGTCCTTAATTAGACTGATATTTGTTGACTAGGACCACTACATGACAGATATCCGGTCTATTACATAGCATATCATAATGAGGCTACCAACAGCTGAAGCGTATGGTATCGACCTCATCTGCTCCTTTTCCTTAGGTGTCTTAGGACACTGCTCCTTGGAAAGGTACACTCCATGACTGAAAGGTGTAATACCCTTTTTAGAGTCTTGCATAGCAAACTATACCAGCACCTTATCTATGTATGCAGCTTGGGATAGGCCAATCATCCTATTTTTTCGGTCTCGATGAAGTTTGAACCCTAGAATGTAGCTAGCTTCTCCCAAGTCCTTTTTATAAAAAATCTTGGCCAACCAAACTTTCACTGTTGACAACATTCCTATGTCTTTCCCGAGGAGAAGGATGTCGTCGACATATAAAACCAGAAAAACTACCATGCCTCCTTGACCTTTTATGTACACACGTGACTCATCTGGATTTTGACAAAAACCAAATGATTTGATTGCCTGGTCAAAACAGATGCTCCAGCTTCAGGATACCTGCTTTAGTCCATAATTAGACTTCTGCAGCTTGCAAACTCTTTGTTCTTGGTTTTTAGCTATAAAATCGTCCAGCTACACCATATAGATGTCTTCCTCAAGATGTCCGTTAAGAAACGCCGTCTTGATATCCATTTGCCAAATCTCGTAATCGAGATGAGCCACAATGGATAAGAGTATTTGGATGGACTTAAGCATGGCTACCGGCAAAAAGGTTTCCTCATAATCGATACCTTCTTTCTGAGTATACCCTTTCGTAACAAGCCTGACCTTAAAAGTCTCCACTCTTCCATCTTGTTCTCCTTTTTCTCTTATAGACCCACTTGCACCCAATAGGTTTAATATTGGTAGGTAAGTCCACAAGTGTCTGGACTTGATTGGAGTACATAGACTCCATCTCAGCTTTCATAGCATCTTGCCAACATCCTGAATCTATGTCATTAATTGCTTCATCGAAGTTACAGGGATCTTGTTCCCGTTCTTCCGGGATTGCCTCGAAAGACTCTCCCAAGAATGAGAACCTGTCAGGGGGTCTGACAATCCTCCCATTTCAACGAGGCACTGGTGTAACTACTGGGGCTAGTAAGGGCGGTTCTTTCTCAAGTTCAGTCATACTTGGATTTATAATTGATTGCTCTTAAATATCTTCCAAGATCTCCTTTTCTAAAGATTTCCGGTCTATCATATAATCTTCCTTTAGAAGAACCGCATTGGTGCTCAACAGCACTTTCTACTATTTGAAATTATATAATAACCAACCTTTAGTTCCTTTAGGATATCCTACAAATGTGCATACTTTCGACTTCGATTCCAACTTATTCGTCTTAACCTTTAGCAATCCCTAATTCTAATCAATCATATACATCAATAAACTCTATATAGAAGATAGAAAATAGCAACAAATAAACAATTGAAACAATCCACAACAAATAGAGAAGTAGATTATACATTTGGAGCCCGATAGTGTTCTAATGGAGAAGAAGACTTGCTTAATGAAGAAACTCTTTCTTTGTAAGCAATTTAGAATTTCCAAGACCTCTTAGTCTTCTACGCTATATCCTGTATCAGATCCTTTCTGTAAAAGAGATGGGTGGGATCTCCTAAAGAAAACAACTAGAAGCTCTAAGGAACTAAAAGAGAGAGAGGAGAAACTCGTGCAACACTTGCACTTAGGGAGCTTGGGCGTGGATTTCTACGTGGGATGTCCAAGGGGTATTCCCCTTTTATAGCCTTCGCAACCTCTCTTACTAATTAATAATTAGAAGTCCCACTTCCATACAAATTAGTAGCTTTCTCCTTTCTAATTATTATAGAAGTCTTACTTCCATAACAATTATTAACCTACTATTACCACTATTATTATTATAGATGACATCCTATGTAGTCAAAAGGCACACACTGACAAGCATGGCATTGGCTACGCTGACGGAGCATCCACTTCGAATGCTAAAGGTAAAAATTATTTTGTTAAAAATTCAATTGTTACTAATCCTGTTGTTAGTATTGCAAAGAAAGCTCCAAAGAAGTTTAATGTGTCACATCCTGAACGAATTCCCACTTGTCATTATTGTGGAATTAAAGGACATATTCGACCCCATTGCAATAAGTTGCAAAGTTTACCGAATCAAAGGTAATGGAAAATGCACAAGGCTGAGTTGAAAAAAAAAAAAAAAAAAAGAATACCAAAGTTGTTTGGGTCAAGAAAGAAGACCTTCCTTTTGTATTGGTACACACTTTGCTAAAATATTTAAATTTTGCAAGTGTGTGCCTAAGCTTCATCACCCTTGATCTGCAAGATCAAGCCCCCACCCCAGTGTTTATACGCAGATCATATTGAGGGGGAGCCACTGCATCCAGATTGACAGAAGCAACATGGTGATATTTGTTTTTCAATTATGGACAAATGAATGGTGAAAAGAATGGAGTTAGGGGGGCTATACAAGCGAAGGCAATTCAAGATTTAAAAGCTCAAGCAAAGGAAATACAAGATCTACAGTTATGAGTTTCTTGTTTTAAATTCAATGTATTTTGGGCTTTACTTTTGAGTAGATCAAATTGTATTGTTCGAGGGAGTTTTGTCCAAGAATTGCCAAAAGGGGGAGATTGTAAGGCCAAAAAGCAAGTGATAGCATTTAATGCTTATCAAGCTACAACCTAGAGGAGGGTCTCACTATAACGAGAAAGGCGGACCAAGCCCGGTCCGATTCAATCCAAACTCTTTTATAGAGTTTGAAAATGTTTGATATTCTTAGTGGATTATAACTAGGAGTCTTATGCATGGATTTGGGGCTATATATTGGTTGTTTCTCTCAACCCAAAGATATACACGTGAAGTTAATTCTCTCTCTCTTAATCTAAGGTTAGAATACCCTAAGAGAGATTTCCTTGTTTCTCTAGAGCCATTGAGATATTGTTCTGAAGGGCTGCTTTAGAAGGTTTTGTTGCTTCTACTCTTTTGTAGAAGATTGATCATCTTGTCTGACAAGGTACGAGGAGATCAACTAAGGAGAATGGTGCATGGTGGAAGTTGTGTCAGTGGAAGTTGTGCAAGAACAACTACAGTCCTTAGGTCAAGGTACAGACTAAGGTAAAGGAGCTATGAGTATGTCTTGTAACTGTTCGTGAAATCTTGATTTCTAGATCGTGGTTTTTCTCCCTAGAAAGGGTTTCCACGTTAAATTTGTGTTTGACGTCTTATGGGGATTGCTTGGTAGATTTATTTGTAAGTTCTATATTATGTGATTGGTTTCCGCTGCATTGATTTTATTAATTAGACTAGCATCCATTCTGATGGGTCTTGCAAAATCTTCAATGCACAAACATGATCTCTCTCTCCTCTCTCCATGCATGCAATTTCTATCTTCCATAGCCAACAATAAGTCACCGGCACTCTCCCTCCACTACCCAGACCACACAAACCCATCGTCCCTCCAATCTCTCTCAACCCATTTATATAAATTCTATCTCCCACTCTCTTTTCCCCCAACAAGCCACATGATGCCCCCTTTGCAACTCTCATTCTCTCTCAAACTATTAATCTTCTTTTACTTTCATTCCAACAAAAATAACTTTTTGAAACTCTCACTCTGTCTAACTATTAATCTTCTTTTACTTTCATTGCAACAAGAATAACCTCATGCGTGTAACTCTCACTCCCCTCTCTAACTATTAATCTTCTTTAACTTTGATGGCAACAAAATTACAAATCATCAAATGAAAATATCTCTTGTGTCCACTCTACTTTGCAGCCAGAGACAAGTTTTAGCAAGGGTCGACATCAACCCTCACTAGTTTTAGCAAGAGTCGACGTCGACCCTCGAAGAAAAAGGTGAAAAAAAGGGTTTTTTGGGCGGGAAGGCTGGTTTGGTATTAAGTTTTCTAAAGTAACCTTTTTGGTCGATGGGGCATCTAAAGTATTTTTTTGGTAAAATCCTCAAGAAAAAAAAAAAAAAGAAAGACCCATATAAATATAAAACCTTAACTAAGCGATGACATCATCACATAAAAATGACAAAAAATAAAAAAACCGAAAAGGAAGAGAAAGTCGTGTGCATGAGAACTTGCAAAAGAATTCCAAAGTAGCTCTCGATCTATTAAGTTGTGGGCCCCCTCTTGGGATCCTCTTGTTATTAAGTTCTCTTGAGGCCCTCTCGATGTGATATGTCTTGACTTTTAATCCCTCCCACGTGGCAATTTCCAAGGTGGGGCCTTCAATGTGATTGCTCACTTGGGGTCCTCAATCCATTAAAGGCTTGATCCAAAGAGCCCCAACCATTGGATGTTATCAAAATGTTAATCCAAGGCGTATTTTATCTATCTTAGCGACCAACTGGATAAGCATCATCCATCCACAGATTCTATTTATCCGCAACTCTGTTCTTCCACCACCGGTGGATCTTAAAGGAATTGGGGGTGATGTCTTATATTGGTAGATTTAACATATGGTAGCATTAGCTACAATCTAAAAAATATATATAAAAAAATCATATGATCGTGCTTATCTAACCTTTTCTTTTGCTACCCCGTGGGCCGTTTGCCTACTTCATATTAAGGGACAATTTTTTTTGTAGGGATTTCTAATGGAAACTTTGTGGTCAAAACTTCTGACGATAATGTCAATTGTTGCCGATGGAATTCTTGGGATTTTTTGTTTCACTATGAACGAGTGAAACAACTTTTTAAAATGTCACTTCGACCTTTCAAATTTTCTAAATTCCAGCATCTTAAATGTTGGGTTGTATAGGGTGTTTTGGAAAGCCTGTCGAGGACAACATTTGGAGAATTTATAATTTTCCCAATAGGAGTTCTCTGATTTCGAGAAAGTAAAAGCCTCCTAAAAGCTCAAGTTAAAGTAGGTTTATCAAAGGTCTGTTAGTCATGTAAGGTGGAGATTTATATGGGACTGTCACCGAACCAGTAAATCAATATTGTTGTTCATCCATCGAATAAATTGGGAAATAAATTTTCACACTTACATTATGAATGGGAATGGTTAGGGTTTAAACAGGAACCATCATGACCTACCTCCATTAGGGGCAGGTTTCATACTGTGTTGGTTGGGTTTGGGTGGGGTGTGATTTTCTAGACTTTGGCCCACTTCAGGTTCAGGGCAACGTCAACTTTTGCCTATGTCTTATCCACGCTGCCTCGTTTGCTTTAACTTCATATATTACTCAGAAGATAAATTCTAAATGCACCCACTTCTGTTACTGAGCCCACCCAGATTCTAAGCTCACCACATTAAAAACATAAGCTACCCCTTTTGGCTGAGCCCACCCACGAATTCTTCCACATCTGCGCCCTTCTCCTCTTCCCTCTTCTTTCTCCTTTTCCTCTTCTCCTCTTCTTCTCAAAGAACGGCAGCCCTATTTCTCCGTCTCAAGAAATGGCAGCCTTGTTTCTCCCGTTTCTCGGTCTCGATTGCCAACTACATCTGCTCCATCTTCTTTCTCCTTCGGGATTACATCTGCTTCATCGACAATATATCTCTTCACCTTCAACTTCTTCCAATTTTATTTTTCCTTTGATGTTAATTTTTTTCCAACTAAATAAATATATTTAGAAAAGGTTACCATCTATGCAAATGGAATGGAGTGCGGGTTGAACATGGAATTGAAGGGATTAGAAAGAGGAGAATGTGAACAGAACCCCAAAACAAAAATTATCTTCGCATTATGCACAGATACGTAGATCCGTGCACATTAAACATGCATGGATCTGCATATCCTTGCATAATTTTTTTGCTCAAAATATGAAAACCGTGCACGTCTAAAATGCACGGATCTGCGTATCCGTGCATAAATGAAGTCAAGGGTATAGTCAGAATTTCACATATGGGTATTTTGGTGATAATTTTTTTTTTAAATGTGGGTTGCTCAGTGAAACAAATGGTGTGTTTAGAACTTCTCTACTTGGAAAGGTTTTATGTATAGAACTTCATTACAACATGCGGTAGTAGGCTGTGACCTTCTCTCAAGGTTGTGTGTTCAAATCAAGTTTTTTAAAAATGGACGCGACCCACAACTTGGAGGCAGGGTTGGGTCAATTCCCAATTTTCTCTTCTTTTTTTAAGAAAAGCCTAAATAAAAGAATCTTTGCTAGGAAGAAGATTGGCTTCAGTGTAAAAGTTGAGGTGTAGGGCAGGAGATAGAAGAGATGAGTTCTGGGGTAGAGGTGAAATCAGGAATTGGTGAAGCAGAAGACAAAGATTTGTGATGTCTTCTATAGTTGAGTTGGATTGGTGGGATCTTTAGGAAGACATGGCAAAGGGATTTAGGGTTTGGAGTTTTGATGGGTGTTGACCATGTTTACTAATTCATGGAGGTTAAAGATTTGATGAAGAATTGATTATGGGTCGATTTTTTCAATGGCCAAAGCATTCTTGGAGCAATTTGAGTATCACACAGGAAGGCATGCAAGGGTTGTTTGTATCTAGGACAACCAAGCTTAGACCTCAAATAGTCCCCAAAATTTAAGAACAAAATAGAGAAACCAAGGCTGTTATTTGAAATTACAAAAAATTCTGAACTCAGAATTTCTAAATGTTTAACTTTTGGGTTTATTTTGTCGGCCAACCCGAGCCTAAACCCACTAGTGGCCTGTACTACCCCTTGGGTCAACTAAGGATGGGATTCAACGTAGTGGACACCCAAATTACCAAAACTCGGCATATTTCTTTATTTCATCGAGCATTTGTGCTTTGATTAGGAGTATTAGTCTCAGTTATGGCTGTCAAAGGGCCTGGCCAGGCCCGGGCTAGGGTTAGTCCTTATCCTACCCTCATATATGCGGGCTGGGCATAGGTCAAGCCTAAGTCCTTGGAACCCTTGGCAGGCCTACAATATTGAAATTTGAATTCCTTATCCTACCCTCAGGGGCCAGGGCCGAGTCAGGGCCAAAAGAAATGTTTCTTTTAATATTATTATATATAATAATTTTTCAATACTATAGTGCTAACCCTCCTTTATTCGTGCTAAGGACACGTGCAATGCACAAGCCAATCTTTTCGTGTCATTTATAAAAGAATGCACGAAACAAGTTACTTTATCCTCAAATAAAAATATTATTTGGGATTAAATGAAATAAGCTAATTTGATAGTATTGTGTCATGAAATAAGCTCTGGTTACATAGTTTAAATAATGTGCCCTAATTTTGTTTGTTGTCAGGCTATTAATAAGATTGTTACAATTGAAGTTCACCTAGTTGTCGTCTTTTTTAGTCTCTTTTAGTATTTCATGTACTACATTTTTTTTTTAACCCCAAGGGGTTGGCCGAGTGGCTAGGACCATGGTTCCTTTCTCTTCCGGAGCTAGAGGTCCTGGTATCGGTCCCCGGTTCCCTCCTCTTCCGAAACTGAAGGTTGAGTCTACTAATACTACCACCTGGGGGCCAAAGGGGTTTTACCCGGCTTCTCTCTGGGCCCGGAGGGATTAGTCCAGCCCAAAGGGTTGGGAACCCTATATTAAAAAAAATTAAAAAGTACTACATTTTTTTTAATAAAGTAATAATATGGACCATCAGAGCTTGTTTGACTAGTCTAATAATGATTCAATTAGATTTATTTCTTAAAAAATGCATTAGAACTTTTCTAAATAATTTTTTAGTATGTGTGGTTCAAATAGACATTAGGCCACTTTTGAATTAGCTTTAACCCTAACTTGTAATTCTTTGCAACATCAGCATTTGATTTTTTAACAAAACAACTAAATGTTCACTACCTAAGATGAATGACCAATGATTTGATGCATCTCAACATGGGTCAAAGTCACATACTAAACTCCGTTTGTGGGGTCTATTTGACTGAAACAATAATAATGGAAGTAAGGGGATAGAAAGAAACATGCATCGACTAGTGTTCCAGTGGCTAAAGCTCAATCGCACGCAATGATAAAGTTGATAATCATCCATGTAAACTCTCAAACATCAGTAGTCTACATAAATTAATGGTGAAAATCAATCTAATCAATGACAACTTGAATTCTCTTTTTCATTGAAGAATACTTTGGTGTTAGGCAAACGTAGAATCGAACATAGGTGGCAATATTATGATCTATGGGGATGTCAATAAAAAGATTTTACCTTAGATTTGGTGTATTAAGGCTCTGTCTTTATTTTCCAATTAGAGGGGTTCTTAATAATTCTTTGGTAAAATTCCCAGTATATATCTATTATATTATGCATATTATTTATATAATATATTAATAGACAAAGGTTCATGCCAGCCCCCCCCCCGGCCGGCTAAGTCAAGGCTTAGCTTGGCCCTCAAGGTTGCAGGTTTTTCAAAATTAGGCCCTACCATACCTTCGGATTTTGATGGACCCGAAAAGGGAATCTTCCGTCCTCTCCCTCCGCACCCCGGGGGCTGACCTGGGTCTCGGCGGAGGAGGGAAGATCTCGGGCATCAACATTTTTGTACGGATATGCCAGATTTACTTTCTACTTGGAATTTGGAATGGTGATGATCCGGAGATTCACCTTCACAAGTGGAAAGGAAATCAATCATTTTTTCTAACTTTTCAAATTGCATTAATATTAAGAAAAGGGACAAGTTTTTTTTTTTTTTTTTTAGAATGCCGTAGGAGGCGTTTTTGTTTGTTTGCCGTAAAAGGCGATTTTGCCGTGAAAGGCGATTTTACAAAACTCATCAAATATGAAAGACAAGAATTGTGATTTCTTTTGCATCTTTAAGAAATACAAACTACAATAGAAAAGTAAGAAAAGGAATTTAACTTCTCAGGAGATTGTGGGGATACGTTGAGATCGACGGTGGCAAGTGATTCTTTGTGTGGGCTTCGCCATCGTCCTTCAAATGAGAACATGTGATGCTTTGATTCTTTGGCTTGGCTCCTAACCTTGGTTTTTTTAAAGGACAAGGACCAAGAGGAGGTCCTATATCCAATGAAAAACCAAGTAAACGGGCTGAAAAGCCGCGTTTAGGCCATGTTGGAGAAGGAGGAGACCTTGGGGGGGTGGCCCCCCAAGGGACGTTGATCACCTTGTGTTGCTTCCAGGAGCAAAGTAGCAGAACTTAGTCTCTCTCTTGGATTTTCAGAGCTTGCACTTGGGATCTATTTTCATCATGCTTTCTTCTTGGAATGGACCTCCTTTTATAGGCTTTCGGTAGCCATGAGGTGTTTATTGGCATTGATGGTCATGATGAAAGAATTGATGAGGAGTTACAAGTTGATTTTGTAACTCCTTTTTCATGGCTTGTGATTCGCCAATGAAGGTAGTGGGCATTTAATCACTTTTATGCTTCATGATGATGGGAGTTTCATGGGTTTAATGCCATGATTACTTGAATTTGTAACTTCCAAATGTTTGAATCTGATTGGGCCGTCCAAAATAATGAGTTAATGACTGCATTAAGTTGTCATAAACGGGTCAATTAACGTCATTAAGTGGTCGCCAAGGCATGTGAAGAGTCGCGGGCCGCGCTGCGCCTTTTGAGATTCTTCTTGCGATCATCACAGGTGGATCCATGCATTGTTTGATGTCGGATTGCGGTGCAATCTCAGACATTGATTGATGTTGGTGGGCCGGTGACATCTGTCTTGTCGATATCACGATCGGTCGGACAGAAAGTGCACTTTCTTGGTCAGCCGGTTGGCGATCTTGAGGCGATCGGTGATGATTTTATGCTTTTGACGGCGGATCCGAGATGTCGACGAATATTAGTGGTTTTCGAGTGCCAAAATTTGGATTTTTCGAAAATCACAGAGGCCGGAACACCCGAAACGCGGAAAGATCGAAAAACGATCAATTTGGTGCAAAATCCGGCGACCCGGATTTGCAGGGTCGCCGAGCGACCATGCACCCAGGGTCGCCAGCGACCTTAGGGTTTTTTGCCCTTTGGTCGCCGAGCTCCGTTTTCGGCCGATTTTGCGTCTTTTTCGCTCTTTTTTTCTTCTATATTTTTCTTGACATTTTTCCTCAATTATTGACTTCATTTTCTTGGAGAAAACTTGACGAGAACCTGCGCGAAATCGGAGTACAAAGTTTCCCATTTTTCGGGAAAGCCGAAGACTTTGTAGCCGATTTTCCGTCAAGAGTTGAAACTACGTCAAACGATGTCGGAATGACCTGAAAATTGAGGTGAAGCTTCTTGAGCAGTGGATAGGACCAACCATGGGCTTTTATTTGAGTTTTGGAGCCGTTTGGGGTCCCATCGATGCTTCACTTGATTTTGCTGCGGGGAAAATGCCGAGCTTTGATATGTGGTCAAATGATGTCCGATTGACCTGAAATTTGACGGGGAGCCTATTGGATTTTGATTTTGGTTTTAGTTTTGTGACCTAACAAGCTGTATGTGGCGATTTAGGGGACCGGAATTTGGTTTTGTGAAATGTCAATTTCAAGATTTTGGCTCAATTTGGTTCATGAGGTTGGATGGTTTGGTTTTTGGAAACTCATGAGACTTTCTTTTCTCTCTTTTTTTTTGAATGGTCCCATCAACTCAAAAGAGGCATGGGACTTTTTTTGCTCTTTTCTTTTTTTGCTCTTGGTAAGAGGAATATTTTGACTAAAAGCCACTTTTAGTGCCTAGGTGGTCAAACCTGGCTCATATGGGCTAACCC